>CM077309.1:67232500-69732500 GCA_039655065.1 Glossophaga mutica | reverse complement strand
TTAGCTTAACTTGGGGCTTCAGCACTTATAGTGGCCATTGGTGAATTCTAACAAGTTTATTTCTTGGGTGAAGACTTTTAAACACTAGATTAATCTGAATTAGCCAAAAACTGAATTAAACCACATAAGAGATCTGAACACAGATAACAGGACCAAATATATGTGTTATAACTTAGTGTTTCTTGAACCAAACCAAAATGACTAGTCTATAGTTGTCCTCTAATAGCAAAGACACCAAATTTAGTTTAATTTTTTTTCTAAAAGAGCTACAAAATCAGAACCTAATCATTTTCACCACAACTGTAAAACTCACCTGCATGTCACTTCAGGTGAGAAGCCCAACACCCCAACAGATACCTTACACCACATAGGTACTCAACTTTTTATACTGATTCAAAAAATTCATTGTAAGATCTCTCCCCCTGACAAGGCACCTGTTCCAGGATCCCAAGGCCAGGGACCAGAGGGAAGAGAGGAAACAAGCTGTCAAAGACCTGGGGCTCAAATCCACTTCAGGTCTAGTGCCAGCACCAAAACCCAGCCAGCCCTTGAAGCACTGAGTTTGCAGTTAGGGGACCGCCCCTCCATTGTGTGAGCACTCACCAAAGGCCCTAAAGCTAGAGGGACAATGGCTGGGGGCTGGTCCTGGGGCAGCAGTAGGAAGGAGTGGAGAGAATTAGAAAGCTGAGTGGAGAGGAAAGTGGTGGAGGGGTGGGGCTGGGAATGGCAGGCCGCTACACCTTGCCCTTCCCCACCTCTTTAAGTATTCTTGATCACGCCTCTAGCCAAATCAGGTTATAGTAATCCATGGTGTGGACAGTGAGAACTGAAATATTGCAGGAGCCATTCTCCTGGCATCTGCTGAAGTGGGTGCCCCACTGCTTCTGGGAAAGGGATGCCCCCTTCATCTTCACAAAATGAAACTCCCTTACTCAGGTTCAGGTGTGACCATTTCTAGGCTGCCTCTGGTTCCCAGCTCCCTCAGACCTCTCAGACCCTTCACAGGACAATGAAAGAAACTCTGGTGACTTTAAAGGGGACTCTCCTGGACAAGTGTGGTATGGCAGACAAGTGCTCACCATTTTACTTATAGGAATTCATTTAATCCTGTAGCAAACCTTGACATAGTACCATTTGTAATTTACAGATAAGGAAACTGAACTGAGCCACCCACTATCCCATTGCATCTGTGGGCAACCAGGATTTAGATGCAGGTTACTGAAAAGCTTCCAGAGACTTAGAAACAAACAGACCCACCACCTGGCCCTAGAACTCTGATTTGCAGTAATATGCTTTGGACTTAGAACTGGATTCAGTCCCACATGTCCATGTTCCAAAGAGTTTTGTGGTCTTAGACAAAGTAATCATTGTAAGCCTTGGTTTCCTCATCATAAAAAGATTTTTCCAAACCTTGTATTCCTACCACTCTCAGAGGTGGCTAGGGGTGGATTATTACCACTAAATGCACAGTGGGTGATCTAGGTTAGAGATGCCAGTTTAAATATTTAGGACATTTATACTAAAAAATATTTCAGTACTTGCCTGAAATTCAAATTTAAATGGACATACTATGTTTTTATTTGCTAAAACTGGAAACTCTAAGGGTTGGTAATAAACCACAAGGGAAAAGAACTTTGAAAACCACTGCCAAGTCCAAAGTTGTAAGCAGTTTTAGGGTTTGTCCAATAGAGAACCACAGTCACTGGAGAAGTCCAGCCTTGACACTTGCTCTCCGATATCATGACTGTTGGACCCTTCTTATCTCAGCACTCTCCCAAAGATGCAAGAAAGGTGCTTGTGTTCTGGGAAATAGAGCATCCTCTCAGCTAGAATTCCTTTGCCAATAAATTTTTGTCTGTGGCCTAACCAATAGAGGACAAGTTACTCTGTTCATCAGCATGCTTGACAGGGATCAACTGTCAAACTGTTTCTTTTTTAAGTCTAAAGAATAGCTAATAATAATGAAAATGTGATGAAAGATTTTTCTAAACATTAGCCAGCTCGCTGAGACTTCTGAATGTGTCTACTTTGAACTTTCAACTCTCTTGAAAGAATGACTTATGCTGAGAAACAGGTTAAAATGAAAATCTGTAAATACTTAAAGTAAAAGTATTTCACAAATTTATGGAGATAGAAAACAGAATGGTGGTGTCAGGAACTAGGGGGAAGGAGGAATGAAGGAATTGTTGAATGGGCATAGTTCCAGTTTTGTAAGATAAAGAAAAAGCTCTGGAGGTTGGTTGCCCAGCAATGTGAATATATTTACACTACTGAACTCTACAGTCAAAAATTATTAAGATGGTAAATCTTATGTATATTTTACCACAGTTTTAAAAATTCCCTCTCATACAAATCTAGAGTTAGAAAAAGGCACATGGAAGGAAAACAATCAAGCAGACAGTGTTTTCCAACAAAAGAATGTAAAGTCAAAGAAATCTATTTCTCTCCTGAGAAATGTCCTACTAGACAAGTGAGAATTATTTGTTGTCTGCTTATAAGCCCCAAAGTTTTATTCCTTCTTCCTGAATGTGTGACTCAGTGTGTCCCTCTTGAACACACAAAAACTGGTTTAATTACATCAGCTATTTGAACACAGATAATGAGACTGAATATGCTTTATGTTGCCACTCCGTATTTCTTCAACCAAACCAAAGGCACTGAATGTGTATTAGAGAGGGACTATAGTTGTCATCACCAAATGCCATCCCTTAGCTTGTATAGACTCCAGATGGTATGCATGTCATGTTAGCTTCTATTCATACCAAATACCAAACATGCAAATGTTGTAGCCAACTATGTGAAAAACTCAGATAGACTGTTTTATTCTGGTACCAAGTCACAGTGATGGGTGTAATGGCCCAGTTCATACCTAGAAACGAAAAGACCAAGAATGTCACTTCCTACACAGGACTGATCCACACTGTGCTTTTGGTACCTGGGTAAAGATATAACTGTTTGTAATACTTACAACATACCAGGCACTGAACTAAGCATGTGACATGAGCTACTTTTCATGATCCTCACAACAATACTTTCCATAGGTAAGATTATCACCCTACTTTACAGAGGGCAAAACTAAGAAAGGTTTGATGAGATGTGTGGAAGTCCACACAGCTGCTCAGAGTTGAGTCAGGTGGGATTCCAGGGTCTGAGCTAGTGCAGAGGATGTCTCATTACTGCCAGAAACGAGCTGGCAGAATTGCCCATTGTGTGGGTCCAGAAGTTCCCCCAAGTCTAACTGCACCTGCATTGTCAACCCTGTCCACTAGATACCATTAAACATCTTTTGGATTCACTTTTGAGGTATTATCAAGTAAAAAGGCAGAGTGGAAATTCCAAGGATGTGGATTCAAATCCAAGTTCTACCATGCCGGCTGTAAGCAAAAAGTTGACCAGGTGTTCCATCAGAAAAAAGGATTTATTCGAGGAAAAAGAAAGTATTGCAGTCTGGTATGTGGAGCCTTAGCCAGTTTGGAGACAAAGAACGGGGCAGTTCTCTTTCCTGGGGGAAGAGGAAGGTTGTGGGAGGGGTGGTTATGACTGTGGAGTCCTTGTAGCTCCCTCTTCACCAGTGATAGACAGAGGGTGTGAGAGCTCCTCCTACAGTTCCTCCCAATTCCTGTCTTGGATAACATCTGTCATAATTTTGATGACCACATGTGGAGCAGATATGTGACCTTGATTGCCAGGCCTCAGTCTCCAAATCTGCACAATGAGCATCTCAACAGGTACAATTTAAGAGAAAATGTATGAAGTATGTAAGAGTACCTGACACTTAGTAGATAATTGTAAAAGCAGCGTGCACAATGATGAAGCAAGAGTATGAGCTCTGTCATCAGATGGCTTGGGTTTGAATCTCAGCTCCACATCTAACCAGCTGTGTGACTTAGGCAAGTCACTCAACTTCTTTTGGCCTCAGTTTCCTTACCTGTGAAATAAGGATAATAATACTGCCTAGCTCGTAGAGTTGATACAAGGATTGAGAGACTGAATATTCAGGAAGCTTTTAGAAATGAGCATTCCAGATGCTAGGCACTGTTCTAATTCCTTTGTATGTATTTTTTTCTCTTGATTTTCATTAACAGGTACAGACTATGTTACTCCCTCTGCCTTAGACCTTGGAGATTATGCATATTGGAATCAGAAAGGGCTAAGAGTTCCCAGACATGTATGCAAAAAAACCTGGTTTGTAGAATTCTGTGTAGTTCCACCTTTCCCAGTGGAGCTGCTATTTAGACACCTACAGAAGGGCCCCTTCAACATCCATTCAACATCCAGGCCTTCTCAATGTCTTACAGTTTTCAACAGCCAGAATTTGCCACACAACTTTCAAGGCCCAGTGAAAAAAGAAAATGTGGAGCTTCTTGTTAAAAAATCTTTAAGAATTATTTGGTGACAAAGGAACCTCAAACCAAGCAAGAGACCCTTCTGAGCAGGGGACCCTGCACAGGTCACAGCCTATGCAGTCAGCCTGCCCACAGCTTATTCTCTGGTAGGTTTGCACTGTTTTAGTTGCTTCCTTTCTGCCTACCCAGCCTCTGGCCCCTGTGCCCGGAAATGAGTGAGCTGCTCACAGAGGCACACAGGTCACCAGATGGCAGCAGGCTGTGGACAGGGCGGCCAAAAGGCTCACTGCTCTGCTCTCCAGTGAGGTGAGGGGTGGGGTTGGGGGCGGGGGCAGGGACAGGTTTGGAAGTTTCAGTCAGGCAAAGTGAGTAGTCTTCCACAATTCTTACACTCATTTTGAAAGAGGATCCAGTGGAGGGTAAATCACTGTGATAAGTCTGAGTTTTTAAAAAATACAAAATAACAAAAAATTCTGACAAAAGCACTACATTTTCATTGTTGCTAAATGAAAACACCATGCCATACAAAGGAGAAAAGTTGTAAACATTTCTATTCCCACCACCCTGAAGAACCATTAGCCATGACACCAATGATAATAGCTTCATTTTTTTCTGCCCCCACTATAAACCAGAGTGCAAACCTGGTGTACTGCAGGTTTGTACAAACCTGGTGAATGTTGTATTGCATATTTGAAAGTTGCTAAGGGGGGTAGATCTTAAATGTTCTCATCACAAGAAACTAATGTGTAACTATGTGTGGTGATGGATTTTAACTAGACTTATTTTGATGATGATATCACAATATATACAAATAGTGAATCATTATGTCGTATACTTGAAACTAATGTAATGTTATATGTCAATCATACCTCAGTAATAAAAAACAAAAAAGAATTGTAATTATTCCTATTTACATGAGGAAACAGGCTTAGAGATGTTCAGTAATTTAGCCAATATTGCTTGCCAGTGAGAAATGGAAACTCAGCTTTGCCCTATCTTCTGAATCCACATTACTGTAGTCTTTATGGTGGAGAGATCTGCAGCTGTGCAGAAAGAAAATATTGGAATTTTGAATGATATTTATTTTTATCCATTTCTTTGAACATGTTATTCTACCTCATTCATTTTGACATGTTATTCTTTTGTGAATGTTTTTCCCCAGATAGAAATCAACATACCAGTTTTATTATGGCAAATCTGAATTGGACAATGCAGCCTGAGACCACAATTGAATGAATCAATCTTTCCACAGAATTGGGTGAACTTTTTGAGCCAGTTGTAGGCAGCAAAGCAGGAAACCCTCAGACCTCCCCTGGCAGGGCAGCGCCTGCCTCTGCAGCTTCCTGTAGAAGTAAGAATATGTACCTATGCTAATATAGGTCAACTAGTCTGAAAGTGAAGGAAGACTGGACCTTAGGCAACACTTGTACAGATATCTTTTGTGAATATTTAAAAATATATATGATATTGGTATAGTTCTATGTGTACATAGTCATGTAAATAAATAAACAAACAAACATGCATATATTGAGAATACACATATGGGACTAAATGAACAAAAACAATTAGAGGCCACAATAGACCAGATTTTATATGTGTATCATGTGTTTGAATATACTGGTATACAAGTTTTTTTTAAAAAGAATGAATAATATGTATACTTATGTTTTTTTCCACTTCATATGTGGTAATCATCTTTCCATGTCAATAAACATTCACCTACATCAATATTTTTAATGTAAGTACTGAACTCTTGAAGTATTAATTTTAATAGGCAAGATCCAATGTTTTAGAATAATGATCTGATATCCATCTTATATTTCTATACCCAAACCCCACCCCACCCCAATGAACGGTGGAATATAATTAAGTACCTGGAAGCCAGGGACTCTTTTTAAACAATACATCTCTTTTCTCCAAAGAATTGAAATAAGGGTCTCAAAGAGATATTTGCGTATCCCAGTACACAGCAGTATTATTCTTAAAAGCCAAAAAGTGGATGAAACCAAAGTGCCCACCCATGGGTGCGTGGATAAACAAAATATACTATATACATACAATGAGATATTATTCAGCCTTAAAATATAGGAAATTCGGATACATGGTACAACATGGATTAACCTTAAGGATATTATGCTAAATAAAATAAGCCAATCACAAAAAGATGAACATTGTTTGATTTCACTTACATGAGGTACCTAAAAGACAAATTCACACAAACAGATTAGAATGATGGCTGCCAGAGGCCAGGGGAGGAGGAGAGATGTGTTTGACATGAGTTTCAGTTTTGTAAGAAGAGAAGTCATGGAGGATGGTGGTGATGGTTGCACAATAATGCAAATGTACTTAATACCACTAAACTATGCACTTAAAAATAACTAAGATGGTAAAAACAAAAACACATCTCATTATAACAGATAGGATTCAGTGGCAGTGGAAGCAAACTCCCAAGAACTGAGTCTCCACCCTGCAATGTGCTTTATCTCGTGCAATTCTCACAACAAACTGCTCAAAGAAAAGGGACCTTAGGTTCAGATAGCTTGAAACTGGCTTAGGGTCCCCATTAGCAGAAGAGAGCTTGTCTCAAACTCACTTCTCAATCCAGAGTCCATGCCTTTCCCCAATGGCTCCTATAAAGGATGTAGAATAATTGTGGCTCAGTAATAAAAGGAACACTGGACACTCAGTTTGTCTCCATCATAGCCCCTGTTTGGTCCAGTGCCTTATACACTATAAGTATTTAATTTTCAAGAATGTGTGGGGTGGAGCAGTGAGAAAAAGAAAGATAGTCCAAGGGTAATAATGAGTGAGTGCTAATTTCCTGCCTTCTTACTCTTAAGCTATCTCATCAAGTGACTAATGTCAGACTTGGGACTACCCCACTGACAACACCTCTGAGCATGGTGGAGTCCACTGCTGCTATCCCTCATTACCTTCTATCAGGGTCAGCAAGAATCCATGTAGGCCTCTTTATACAGGTGTTAGTTAAAACAGTCCCTCTGAGATAGCTGGGGAGACCTGGGGACTGTAGGCCTGGTCTTGTCCACCTGAATTGTCATGGATATGTCACTCTTTAGTTCATCAACTGTGAAATGAGGATTCAAGTGCATCATTTAGGGCAGCCCTAACATTCTACGCTCAGAGCAGAGGAGAATACACCCATTGTATGATTACAAACTGCTTCAGAAAAAGCAGTTTCAGAACTTGATGGATGTTTACCCTGCCTGATAGTTAATGAAATTAAAATCGAGGGACTAATGAAGCCTCCAGGGAGTCTGAAGAACAAAGTGCCCCTGACTGCTTATCTTTTTTTAATGATTTTATTTATTTATTTTTAGAGAGAGTGTGGAAGGAAGGGAGAAAGAGAGGGGGAGAAACATCAATGTGAGACAGAAGCATCAATCAGTTGCCTCTTGTATGCACCCTGACCGGGGATCAAACCTGCAACCCAACAGCTTAACACTTAGAAGTATTTACAAATCATTAAAAATAAAATACAAATGCAACAAACTGATTTAAAAAAGACTTATTTGTATCTTTAAGTCAATTCTTATAGAGTCATTTCCCAGAGAGAGAGGAAAGCTACTTCTCAACAATTTTATCCCAAAAACATTTTGTTGATTCATTAAAATCCTGGCCTGAAATAAGACAGAAACGTTCAATTTTTGTCAAATCAGGTTTCTTCATTCTGCCAGTGAGGAAGGGAATGATTTTTACAAGTTTGTGCTGAACTACAAAAGTGGAGGCTCCTGTGCGTCATGAGAATAAGGTTTGGAGCCCTGACCCTGTACTCTAGCCACATGACCTGGATAGCAAGCTATTTACTGCTGCGAAGTTCAGCTTCCCTAACTATAAAGTGTGGATACCAACAATGCCTATCCTCACAAGTTGGTGTGAAAACTCAACAACAACAACAACAACAACAACAGCAACACATACATAATATTTATTGAGACAGATACTTAATTTCACAGTTATAGGGCAAATGACTGAGACTACATTTGAACCCATGTAGTTAAGTACCAGAGCTCCTGCCTTAACTACGGCTTCCTCATTGGTGAGAGTAAGTACTCAGCATAGCACTGGCCCCTGGGAGCTGCTATTGTTATTAGTGTCACTGATTTTCTTTTTTAAATCCTTAGCTGAGGATTTTTTAAATTGATTTTTAGAGAGGAAGAGAGAGAGAAAGAGAGAGATGTTAAAGAGAAACATTAACTGGTTGCCTTCCTTACGCACCCCAACTGGGGATCGAATCCACAACCTTTTGGTGTACTGGACGATGCTTGCACCAACTGCTCACCCAGCTAAGCCTGTCACAGATTTTAAAGGCCCTGGAAATAGAATTTTAGAGCTTTAGGTGCTCTAGAGGTGTAAGGACTAGGGTAGACTTTCTTTAAAGTCTTTGATTCCCACCTCCTTGTTCTTTAACTACTGTCAGGGTGTCCAGAGAAGCTCCGTTCCCAAGGGAAACAGCTGCATTTGGTACCACAGCTGTATCTTGTGAATTAACCCTCCTCATTGAAGCTGGGTGACAATATATTCTCATTCTGACCCAGCACTGAATTGTAAGTTGTAGTTACTTGCTTTTTCTTATAAGCAGAAGTGCCCTAACCACATAGTTTCTTGGAAACTTCCACCTTTGGAAATGTTGAGAGAGAGAGAGAGGGAGAGAGAGATTAAAAAAAGCTTGGCTTTTACAAACTCACTTGTAGTTGCTCAGTGATCAGGCCTTTTCTCCTTGCTGAGGCAGCTTTCAGGAATTCTTAGCATTTGTCTGTGTTGTGTTACCCTAGTAGTTTGTTATCTTTGCAACTTAAGGGCTGACTTGGAAATTCAGACTGTCAACTATTTCAAGAAAATGGAAGTCCTCACTCCACTATTTAAATTAACTTTCAGAGAGTGAGGTTTCCTACCGGTTATGATAATGGTAACTTAAAATACTCTTAAGGAAACAGGGCAGGAAGCAGAGTGAGAACAGGAGGACTATTGTTTTTAACGGCATTCTGGGAAAAGGAGTTAAGCAAAGCCACAAAAGCAAAGTAGCAGAGGGTATGTGGAGAAGAGAGGGAAGAGGCATAGATAGATCTCAAGGAGCATGAACAATAGAGGATGAAAATGAAAGTGTATAACACAGATTAAGTACAGCCTTGAATGCCAGGTTAGGATGGTGGGAGGGTAGAATGAGAAACCGTGAGAGATTGTTGGAATCACAGCAAAGATCAAGTTTATCTATCAGGAAACTAACTGGTGTTATGTGCAGAGGGTGTTATGCGATGGGATCAGAATCGATCTGGGGACTCGATGGCCATGGGACAAAGTCTGTTTAGGCCTACGACTGCCATCTATTCATTTGTTAAATGGTGATTATAAGAGTTATATGGAGATTGAATAAAATCAGAGGTGGATGTTTTAAGTAATGTCATAGAAGCACTCAGACAAACAATACACACACATATTTTTATGGTCAGTTTGGGTGGAAATAGTGTCTGAGCAAGCTGGGGTTCTGATAAAAAGGGCAAAAAAAAGGGAGCTGACAGAGGGAGAAAAGGATGAAAGTATGGAAAGGCAATCCTTAGAGATGATCAAGAGAGAATGGTGATGTTATTCAAGGGCAGAGAGTGGAAGAGGAGGTGGTCTGGGGGCTGGGGTGCTGATGAGTTTAGCTTTGGAAATACTAAATTTGAGAGAGAGGGAGATATTCACTGGAGGTGGATAGACCAGAGCTTTAAGACTTAGGTGTTCAATTTGTTTTAATTGAAAAAGCCACATCGCCCTTAGGAAAGTATTTGGGGAGAGCTTCACGCCCATATTTAAAGTTCAAAGTAAACTCTATAAAGTTCTAAAAGCCAAAAGCTGCAGTCACCTACATATGAACAACAATACCATGGAATTTAGAATTGTCCCCTAGGTAGTCTTGCTAGAAAGCAAGTTCTTTGGAAGGAAGACCCTGCCCCCGTAATTCTGCATCCTCAGAGCCAAGATGGTGCTGACACATTTCAGGCATCCACTAGATGTTACTGGTAGAGTTATGCATTTTGTATAATTTTAATTTAGCGGTATCAAGAATGAGTACATTTCATTTTAGCTTTTTGCCTCCTTTAAGGAATTTCTCTTTGCTTGTTCCCACTTGAGAATATCACGTAAGAAAATAATCACAGATAACCACAATCCTAATTACACAAAGTTGTTCACCACAGCATTTTTCACATTAGCAATAAAATAAGAAGCAGTTCATATTTGAAATAACAGGGGAGTGATAAATTGTGTCCATCAACTTGATGAAATATTATCCTGAAATTGCAGAAGTTATTCTAAGCACTTTGTAAATTTTAATTCATTTAATCCTCATAGCAATCCTATGGGCAATATACTATTATTATAAGTGCCATTTTGCAGATGAGAAGACCAAGACCCAGGAAGGACAAATGGCTCACTCTGGGTCATGTTGCTAGTTCTTTGATTCCCAGTTCCATGCTCCTACTGGTCAGCATTATTTAGATAATTTCAAACCTGTGCCCCAATTTCTTTAGGCTAGTAATCACTCAGGAACCCACGGGGAACAAACAGAAGTTAAGCAAACAGATTGGTTTGGGCTTGGCCAGACCAACTTGCTAACTCTAAAGTACTAGGGCTAAATGGTCTGGACTACCACAGGAATGTCTCTTCTAAAATTTCTTCCTCCTCTGAGGAAAGTTTCTAGAATCAACCTTTTTCTTCTGTTGTTTCCCCTGACATGTTATTATGGCTTCTCCAGACCCACCTTAGTCCCAAAAGTCTCTTTAGAGGTGGCCCAGAGACTGGACAGGATGATGATAATGATCAGGGCAATAATGATACTATAATATTAATAGCCAAAGTGTGTAGAGACACTGCCCTGGACAATGTTTACATACATTTGAAAAGGGATGCGTGCCTTTTTCCTGATGAGGAAGTGATGCTCAGAGATACTGGGAGAAAGTGGGGGAGGAAGGACTAGCCATCCACAGACTGCATAGTATGAGCTTTTGGCCTTGGAGCCCTCATTTGTAAATCAACTTCAGACTCACTCCCTACATGATGGAATTCCTTGTATATCTGATCTTCCTAGGAAATAAGGTTCCTCCAGGAAAGACAACAGGGAGGACACAGCAGATCTTGACGTTAATGACCTAGAAACTATTGATAATTGATCCCCATTTTATCTCTTGACATTTTAATTAAGAAAATGGTGTTTATTGACATTTATGATTTCTTCAAACATATTTCCTAACCTAAAACAATTAAAAATAATAATATAGCACAAATGGAGCTAACAAGGGATGTGGTGAGCGGATCATGACGTGTTAAACGCACTCCTCAGTCATTCTGCCAAAGTCAATGGGCAGCCAAGGAGAGTGCTCAGAGTCTGAAGTGAAGCATACTCCAGACTGGAAGTTTTCAGACTTTCAAGGCATTGGTTTGTTATCAAGTCTGTTAAGGAACACACTATTCAAAGACTTGGCTGTGAATGAGCACTAGCTGATCTGTAAACAATCTATGGGTAAAGTTTACAGGGGTCAAACATTAACAATGTGAGGGTGAGGCATTTACTCTGCCACGATGAACTGTTTCTCCTTCTCCAACTACAACTATAACTATCACATTAAAAAGACAGAGTAGAGCAAGTAGAGGCTAAATTCAAATGTGAACACAATGTGACGATGCAACCAGTTATGCAGTTAGAACCAGTAAGAGATTTGGTGGCAATGATACAACTATACCAAAGCTTGTTATAGATTTCTTTGTCATGTTAACAGATGATAGAAAAAAGAACTTTGAGAGCTTCTTACTACAATTCACTGTCACTCTGGTTTGAAAAGTTGTAAGAAAGCTTCATTGCTGATTTATTCACAAAAAGAATAGGTCTCTATTTGAAGAGGGAAGAGATCTTAGTCTCATGCGCTGGGATCTATTTTCTTCTGATTTTGTACCTATTGTTATTTAAAATAGCATAAAAAGACTCAGCCCATGTTATTTTGCACAGTAGTATGAGAAAAGAAACCACTCTTACCTGGTATAATCTCCTTTGGCTTCCTGGAATAAAAAACAAAAATAGATAATCAATTTGTATTTATGTTAATTAAGCTAAATGAACTTTACTCTTGATTATTTACCCCTCTTAAAGTCCCTGAGTTCTTTTTTGTTTTGAATAATGTACCAAGGAACACTTTCTCTACAACCATGGGGAAGAACGTGGTGTCCATAAGGAAATAAGTCATGAGCTAGTTCTTATTCTTAACATTAGAGACAAACATATCTTTAGAAGCATAGATAGAGGATTATTTCTCCTTTTATGCTTCTAAGGCCACGTGATAAATGCTTATCTATTGGAATGGCACACTTTTTAGTTTGGGAGCAGACCTTTTAAACCATGACCCAGGTAAATCAACACATGCTACTTGTTTACTCCTTTCAAACCAGCATGGGGCACACTTGGTTTTTTTAGTTACCAGTGCTTTTAGGAATTAAAGTGCTCTCCTGGGGTGGCAAACACACAATACAATGTACAGATGATGTGTTGTGGAATTGAACACCTCAAACCTGTATAATTTTGTTAACCAGTGACAACCCATAAATTCAATAAAAAGGGGAAAAAAAAGAATTAAAGGGTTCTTTAACTTAACCTCAAGAAAATGTCAACAAAAGTTGCTAAATTTAAACTACAATTACAGCCATTGTAACAACTGGGCCTCTCAGGTAACTTGGAGCGCCTTTCCAGGAACATGGTCTTAACTCTTCCTTCAGAGCAATCTGAAATCCATTTTCCTTTGATATACGCAATCTCGTGCTGTAACTCATGCAAATTATGCTAAAACAGAACAGGGCTGCTCCCATTTTTCATTGGCAAACAACCAGCTGGCTTAAAAATGCATCAGCAACTGGCCCCTGCAGAAGTTTCATAGTTGCAGGCAGTTCACAAAAGCAACAAATAAAAAAGAGCAGCTGGTCAATTCTTACCTGTAAAACCAGCCCGGCTAACCTGAAGACGGTTTCACTGTCTACTTCAATTTGCCCCTGTTGATGGGAAAGGAAAGCATCAGTGGACTCAGGCTGCCCCTGGTTGTAGCAAATGGCTGT
The DNA here is from genome assembly GCA_039655065.1 of Glossophaga mutica. Taxonomy (NCBI): domain Eukaryota; kingdom Metazoa; phylum Chordata; class Mammalia; order Chiroptera; family Phyllostomidae; genus Glossophaga; species Glossophaga mutica. The sequence continues at coordinate 69,719,058 of CM077309.1, read as the reverse complement.
GGAGTTAGGGAAGCTGTCACAGCTTGGCACTTCAGTGTCGGATCAAATGCAGAGCATACCATTGAGAGAAAAGGGGGGGGGGCGTGCAGAGGCTCCTCCAGGGTTAAGAGGAAGCCACATTGTGTGTGTGTGTGTGTGTGTGTGTGTGTGTGTGTGTGTGAACTAGCTGTTCGAGTTTGTTTACAGAGCACTTCTAGAAGGAACATGAATGACTTTGAGGCATCTAAAATTTCAGACAACTTCTAAATGAATAATTTATATCTCTACAAGTTTATTTTTTAACTATAATATTTTCTTAAATCAGTTTAGTGCTTTCCTGAGATTTTTTTCTCTGTTATAGCATGCTTATTTTGGTATACACTCAATGCAAATATTATTAAAAATATAAATTCACTTTTGTGACAATGACACATTATTGAACTAATATTTGTAGCATTATATGTAAAAATGTAAAATCTTAAAAAGCAGTTATAGCAAATACTTCAAAGACTAAACTTCCGTTGCTTTATATTGAAATTTGATGAGCTTTAATTTATCATTTTTCCATTATTTTATTTTTTCATCCTTTAAGATCTCAAATTAAAATAGGAGTTCTGGAACTTGGTTAACAAAATGCTTTTTCAGTAGCCTGATTGGGATGCATAAGTGTGTGTGGAAGGGGTATTGTATCTATCCACAACCCTCAAATGCACCTTCATTTATCTTGTTAGATATTGTGATATATGTAAATATTGTCTATGCATTCTGTAATATAATGCAACAATACGTGGTTTAGAAGGATCTCTATTAAAAAAAATTTTGGTGATATTCTAGCTTGTAAGCATACACAAACATAAAAACAATTCCACATCACTCACTCCTTTCCTGGGTCCTGTAGAAATCAGCACATGAAGGTGCATAGTGTTTACTGATGTGGAACTCTTGGGCCTGGAAATTGCCCTGCCTTCTTTCCTTTTCCCTTCTACCTGAGAATCCAGGCTGGAGGGTTTTCCAGTTATACCAGGTACATCAATGAGGAGCAGTTAAGTAGACCAGAGTAAATGCACAGTCAGTGGATTTACAGAAGCAGTTAACTCTGTGAGGTTTTCTGGAAGGATTATGCTTTTCTCTCAGGTTTCTGAGTGATTTCATTGGGGTTTTCAAAAACAAAATAAAACTAAAGCCATAAAATGAAATAAACAAACCAAATAGCAAGGATATTACAATGTCAGCAAAGATAATTATCCATGTTTCTCTTGCATTACAAAATGAACACAAATTAACTTTATTCACCAACACTTAAGTGTCCCTTCTGAAACTGGAGGCAGTGAATCTGCTTCAAAAGTTTTCTGCTTCACAAGCTGAGAGGCCCATAGCCTTGGAATTTAAAATTTGCCTGTAATCCCTAGAAACAGACTATACAAAGAGAAGCTAGGTTGACAGTAGGAATCAATTGCCCTCTGTCCTTCAGGCAGGAGACAGTGGTTTTCTAATCTGGCGAAAGATGATGAAACAATTAACCCAACAGGTGAGGTGGGTGTTGATTAAGATTAAATTTTAGAAAGGTTAAAGTCCTTTCATTCAAAGTAAAAACAAACAAAAAACCAAAAAAATGCATGTACAGTGAGGGGGGAAGAGGAGAAGGAGTTCTAAAGCATCTTTGAATTTGAAATTAGGCTCAAATTCAAAGTTAAAGGTAAATTTTTCTTAAAATCTTAAAGAAGAGAAAAAGTGGATTATTTTGGGCATTAAAATAACTAAAGCTGAATAAAATATATTGAAAATATTGTCCACCTCTAAAGACCCCTTTTGCCTCACCAGAACCTTAGGTGAGCCATCCAAATAATACTTTTTAAAAGATTTTATTTATTTTTAGATAAATAGAATCTTTAGATATTTATGAGAGAGCAGAAGGCATAGAGAAAGAGAGGAAGAGAAACATCGATTGGTTGCCTCTCACCCCCGCCAGGAATGGACCCACAATCCAGGCATGTGCCCTTTGCCCTGTGGATGATGCTCAACCAACTGAGCCATGCTGCTCAAGGCCAAACAATTCTCCAGATACCAAATTTTCAATTTAGTAAATGGAAGTTCAGCAGATAAAAGACCTCAGACAGATACTGTTAAGGATGCTGCCAAATAATTCTCTACCTTAGAAGGGCCATTAAATATTAAAAGCGCTGAAATGTGGAGCTGGAGCATGAAGTACCAGGCTGAGACAGCTCCAGCAGAGTGGGAAGACACACATGCAACTCACTTGTAGACTTTCTTACCCACACAAGGGTCCCTAACACAATCCTGGTGGAGGAGGATTGTGGTGGGGTAGCAGGGGTGGGCCCTATTAAAATCCACAGGGAGAAAGAAAGCATAATTTGGCAGTGGCCCACATTCTTCTATACATCTCGGCCCCCACCTCACCCTTGGGTTAACCTCTATCCTGGAAATTCAGGGCAACCTATTTTGAGTTCTGATACTCATGCCAAGGTTAATTGACTTTTGCATGGAATTCACCAAACCATGGATAAACCAAGAATAATACTATTTGCCTGATTCTCAGCAACTCCACATGGTGAAATTTAATTAAGACTTACACTGAACTCTAGAATTTCATGCCTGGAATGTAAAAGTTCTTTAGAAACTGCAGTTTGGCCTAGGACAGAACATTTCTTTTACTCACAACCATGGCAACAGAGGTAACCTTATAGGTACTAGGGAAGCTAACACTTGAGAAGGGGATCTTCTTAAAAAGAGAGGTAATTGGATCCTTCAGCGGGTTTACAAGACTGTCAAGGATAAACAAAGAGAAGCAGAGAAGTCAGTCAGATGATGTGGCTGAATGCCCAGAGGCAATATGAAACAGTATCAGGTCCTGGTGCTGCACCTTCATGGCTAATCTAACTGGCTTGTGGATTCAATCAGCAGGTCACTGGGTTCAGGCTCCACATTGGACACCTTATTTTTTTCCCTGGCTTGTTGGCTCAATTCGTGAGATATCATGCTAATGAGGTGAACTCTAGGTTTTTGCTTCCCAAGTAGGAGAACAAAATACAAGACAGTTTTAGAATGTGAGAGTAAATTCAGTGGAACTATGATTCCTGTTATTTTACAAATGATGTCAATCCACAGGGACACGATCCTCAGTGCATTGTCCAATCCCATAGCAGATATTACTCTCTACTCCCCGCAGTGCCCTTCCCACTCTGCCAAGCACTAGCTAACTTTCTATGACTGCAGTGCAAATATCTCACCAGAAATCTCCCAAAGATTTGTTTTGCTGAAAACTGGAATTAGGTAGATTGGAAAAAAGACTCCAAATGCCCCTCCACTGTTGGTGACAGTATGTCATCATCAAACACATACACTCAATTGAATGGGAAAATAATTTCTGAACACTCATTCTGTTTCTTCTGTATTGATATTGTCCATGGAAACTATTCCACTCTATAGCAATAGGTATTAATAACTTGGTCACAAATACTTAGGATTTAGAACGACTTGAGAAAACATTGGGAGATGTCAGTTTGCATACAAGTCTATTAACAATTATTTATTTTAGGGTTAAGTCTACAAAAAAACTAACTTGTAGAACACTGACAAATAAATTTCAAAGAAATGAAAGAGACAGAAAATTACCACTTGCAACAATTATAGTACTAATTGATTCAGATAGAGACTTCAATAGATAAAAGCTATTGGGTCAAAGTTAGAGGAGAAACAGGAAAGGATAGTGACATAGTCTCAAAGGATCTCACCTTGGGGAAAATTAATTACAAAGGAGAAAATGATCATTCTTCATGGTGAATTGAAACCTGACAGATACTGTCTTAACCAATGAATGAAATATCACCAATAATTGCATAGACCAGGATCCTGTGCCTTCTGATGGTATGCAATGAGGACACAACTATATGCAGTGCTGTGCTACAAATGTAAATATTTCACAAACAGTAATGTAGGGGCAAGAGTAGAGAGGAGAGCCCTGATTTGTAGCATTTGTTGATATCCATGGTGCAAATCCTCCCACGTTGGCTCATTTCAAGCTACCAATGTGACATCACAGAACATGGCGTTGGGAAAAGATGTAAGAATTGGCTCTCACAGCTGGTACTAGCTGGGTCCAGCATACCATTGGATGGTATTCTTGCAAAATAAATATACATCACTAGATCTAATCATGAGGAACCATGAAAAGAAACCAAACCTAGGGCTATTCTATGAAACATCTGGCTCATACTCTTTAAAAATGTCAATGTGATAAATGCCACACACACACAAAAGGCTGAAACTGTTACAAAGCAAAAGAGACAAGAATCATTACTAAATGCAGTGCACTATCTTGAATCAAGAGAAGTCGTTATAAAGGGCTTTATTGGTACAACTGTATTGTATAATATATTAGGCAATGGTACAGATTCAACATTAAATATTCTGAATATGACCATTGTTATGTGGTATTTATATAAGGGATGGCCTTGATCCTAAGAAATATTCAGTGAAATATTTAGTGATAAACAGTGTAACTTACTCTGAAGTGGTTCAGGAAAAAAAATATCACACTTACTTGTGGGAGGGAGGGAGAAAGAGAATATATGCAAATGTGGCAAAATGTTAACGAATGGTGGATTCGTTTTGATAGGCATTTTTTGTGCTGTTCTTGCAACTCTTCTGTGAGACTGAAATTATTTCAAAATAAAAAGTTTGTTAAAAAATACATTTTCCTAGAGTGCAAGATGTCTTGACTGCCTAGTATCCCTCTCTTATTCTGAGCAGAATATCCCATTCTTTGGAATAATTGATTCTTTTTCTACTGGCTCTAGTGAAAACACAATCATATTTTTGTGAGCAAGTAATAGATGCTGGTCCAGAGACCTACCCAGCAATTTTCTAAATTAGGACTAAGGAAGAAAGCTCTCTTTCTCTCTCTCTCTGGGAACAAAGTTGGGGAAGATGTGAACCAAAGAGAATCAATGTCCGCAGATGAAGAGAAAGGGACTTCTTGACATTGATAGTCAATGGTATCCACTCCTGAGCTGGACTAGTCTTCAGAATCTGGTTAAAATGCAAAAATTGGCAAGAATGGTGCCTTAGATGTTGCTTAGCTGCTCTCACTTTGGTTTACCACTAGATCTGTAAACCACTAGATCTGCCAAGGGCAGATATGATAAGGACACAAATGAGTCAGTCGGTGGGTATAGCTCTATGGAACCTCTCTAATTCCTTCTGTGGATCCTTCTATGTGGAGGAGGAATCTTCCAGGCCAGAGAGCCTCAGATCTATGAGCTGACTAGTTTTCAGACAGTTAGGCTGGTGGAGGGGCCACATCAACACCTAATACCTACCTACTGTCTAACAAGGCAGTACTTGCTATGCCAAAGAAACATACTTCCCTATACTAGTTCCTATTTTCTAGGGGTTATCATGCCTCTGGAAGGCCAGGCCATAATTACCACATCTGTACTCCCCTCTTCCTAATGTGCAAATGAACCAATACTTTCTGCCTTTTGTCCAAGTTAGTTGATACATTGTTCATTTTTCTAAATCAGGGTTTGGCAACATTGGCACAATTGACTTTTTGGGTTAGATCATTCTTTATTGTGGGGCTGTCCGGTGCATTGTAGTGTATTAAGCAGGATCCCAGGCCTCCACTCACTAGATTCTAGCAGCAGCCTTCCCTGAGCTGCATCTATCAAAAATGTTCCCAGGCATTTCCAAATTACCTCTGGAGGACAAAACTGATCAACTTGATTCTCTAAGTTTTACTCTCGGTTTAAGCTAGCATCATCAGAAACCTACAAAATTGAATCACATAGTTGTTCCAGGTAAAATTGTGTTTTTGGAACTGTGTTTTGGTGTTACTCCACTGACTTCTATAGAATCAGTATAAGGGACAACCCTCAGAAACTCATTATTTTAATAACTCCAGGCATGTCGAGGACACAGTTCATTCCATCATCTAATATTTCTTTCTGTGCTCCCTGGGAGAAGTTTCTGATTCTTAGGACCAGAAGTGACTGTGTTCCTTCAAGCAGCTGCTCTGTCCGGACCTTAATGACCACTGTGAGTTATGCCAGTGATCATAAGCCCTTCTTTGCTCTGGCTCTTAAGAGAACTTGAATTTCACATTTGTGGGCTCAATGCTTTATACTACCCACAATGAATGTTTTATACTAACCTTAACCCTGACAGCATCTATTATTTCTACTTTTATTTTCTCACAGATAACTTTGATGTCATCTCTTACTAGTTTTAGTTGTTTTTCTTTATTGAGGTACATGCAATAAAATGCACAAATCTTAGTGTACAGCTCAATGAATTTGACATGTATACCTGAGCATGTATATACTCATGTAGCCATCACCCAGGTCAAGATATCAAACATTTTCTCTAACTTTTTATCTGAGGGAAATGTATATATTCTTATAAACCACATCCAAATCAATGAAATTATTTTTGCTAGTTAGAAAAGTATAAAACGATACTGCAAAATTGTTTGAATTTGTAATTCTTTACTTACCAGTTTGAGTACATATTTTCCTTACAATCACATATTATTTGCTATTGCTTGTTTATGAAATGGCCCTTTGTTCACTTACCTGTTTGAGAACTTAGATTTAATTTGAGCTACAAATATTAACAGTTCTTTTATTGGGAACAAATTGTGTCTTTCAGTCTGTTCTCCTTTGATGTTTCTCCTTCTGGCCTCCTCTGGACTTGTGAATTCAGATTGGACTGGGGCCTATTTCTCCCACTGGAAGAATCTATGGGGCCCCAAGCAAGTTATTTTTTCTGAAACCCAGTACCTCATCTGCAAAGTGGGGAGTGCTGAATTTGCTGAGTTGTTAGGGCATTGAGGGAAGTACATATACAAAGCATTTATCATATAGGCCAACATTCAAAGACTCTCTGCACAAATGTTTGCCATGCTGCTTCTTATATTCCTAAATACCATTATATCTATGATTATCTACTTCGTTCTAGTACACTGGTCAATTTTTGTGTAGTTACATAACATTTAATCACTGTTACATTATAATATGTCTCAATATTTGATAGGACAAATGTTTTAATTTTATATAATCTTTGATAGGCTCTTTCACCTATGTTTAAAAGAAGTTTTAAGATAATCTTGTCAAGTTTGTTAAAAAGTATAATAATGTATCTTCTTCTGGGATCATAATATGTCTCTATTGAAATTGGTTTCTAGTGATCAGAAAGTTTTAGGATATACCATAAAGGTCACATAATCTAGTGTTATGGTTAACATCATATTTTGCCATGTATAATGCTCACTTTTGCCCAATTTTTGAGGGAAAAATAAGGGTGCACATTATACATGGGTAGTACTTGAAATAGCTTGTATCTGTTCTTGTGTTTTGTAATTATTTGTTATATAAAATTTCTTGTACCAGAAAATGTTTAAAAATAAATGCTAAAATTCCTTTATAATACAAGAAACAAATATCTAAATGTAAATAAATAGAAACTGAATTTAAAGTTAAAACAAAAGATTTTTTTCTTGAAAGTCTGGGCCAAAAACATGGGTGCACATCATACATGGCAAATATGGTATTTTATATTCTCCAGTATAAATGAGCTACTTTTTTCATTCTACTTTTTATCTGGTAATCATTATGTAGGATTATTATTTTATTGTACTTATATAACTTATATTCAATTTCTTCATCAAAGCCAATAATGCCAGTAACAGTTCATTTATTTTCATTTTGTAGGCACAAAGTGGAGTTGTCTCCCAAAAATATTTTGGTACAGTTCTTTGCCGTGGATTGTAAGTTAGTTCTGGACCAACTTCTGAGCAGGGTCTACTAAAGCTTAATATGCGTACACCTTTCCTAACAGAATGTTTATATAAGTCCACTAAATGATGGGCCCAAGGATCTTCATGGCAGTGCTATTTGTAACAACCAAATACTGCAAGCCACCCAAATGGCCATCAATGCGCAAATCAACAGTGGCACATTCATACTATGAACTTAATATGACTCATTCATACTATAAGTCAGCAGTGAAAATGAGCAAGCTGGCCACAACTACACACAACATGGATGAATCTCAAAAACATAATTTGAACAAAAGAAACCAAATATTAAAGAGCATATACTGTATGACTCCAGGTGTATAAAATACAAATTCAGCCAAAACTAATAAATGCTGTTAAAAATCATGGTAGTGGGGGATTAATGATTGGAAAAGAACATGTGGGGGACTTCTCAGGTGCTGGTAATGTTCTGCTTTGTTGATATTGATGCCAGTGATGCGGTGTGCTCAATTTGCAGTGTTCATGGAGCTGCACTCTTCTTTATGCATAGTATACTTCAATATACAGTTTAGAAACAAACAAGCAGAGCCCCTAATCTTCACTGTAGCCCCATTATCTTATGTAATGGCAATTCCATCCTTAGTTGCTTAGGTCCAAGACCTCCATGGCACAAAGCTGGGCAGTGAGCAATCTGTGCACTGTATTTGGTGACTCCGCTTGTACCTTTGAGTACATTATACACTTTATTTTCTTTATTGTCTTTCTCTCCACATGCCATTGCTCCTGCACAGTAGGTAAGATCTTTAAGAGCATAGCTTTTTAGCTGTTTTAGCCCTAGCTATCTCTTCAGGACCTAGAACACTGCCTGACACACCACGTGCTCAATATATTTATAGAATATCAGCTAAAAGAGTGGTAAAGTAAAAAGTTGATGGGAGTATTTTTATCACTTTTTTTAAGGGAATGCTCCTTGTGATTTTGATTCACTATGCAGTTGATTTGACTTTGTTTCCAACTCAGAGCAAAGAATCCCAGTTTTCTGAATTGTGAGAATATAGCCCAGGCTTCCCCAGTGACAGTGACAAGACCTGTAAGCATAGTACTAGGGTGGCCAGGAGTAGACATATAAACTCAAAACGCTAAACACAATGAGGTGCTAGATGTCAAAAAGTCTTCCACTTCTTCCGATCCATGAACACAGTATGTGTTTCCATTTGTTTGTGTCTTCCTTGATTTCTTTCTTCAGTGTTGTGTAGTTTTCTGCATACAGGTCTTTTACCTCCTTGGTTAGCTTTATTCCTAGGTATTTTATTTTTCTTTTTGTTACATTGAATGGAATTTTTTTCTTGATTTCTGCTTCTTCTGTTTCATTGTTGGTATACAAAAATGCCTTTGATTTCTGGATATTAACTTTGTATCCAGCTGTTTGGCCAAATTCATTTATTAGATTGAGCAGCTTTTAGGCTGAGTCTATAGGATTTTCTACGTATACTATCACCCTAGTGCACTGTTGGTGGGAGTGCAGACTGGTACAACCACTATGGAAAACAGTGGGGAATTTCCTCAGAAAACTAAAAATGAATCTACCTTTTGACCCAGCAATTCCACTGCTTGGATTATATCCTAAGAACCCTGAAACACCAATCCAAAAGAACCTATGCACCCCTATGTTCATAGCAGCACAATTTACAACAGCCAAGTGTTGGAAGCAACCGAGGTGCCCATCAGTAAATGAATGGATCAAAAACTGTGGTACATTTACACAATGGATTTCTATGGAGTAGAAAGAAAGAAGGAGCTCCTACCCTTTGCAACAGCATGGATGGAAGTGGAGAGCATCATGCTAAGCGAAATAAGCCAGGCAGTGAAAGACAAATACCATATGATCTCCCCTTTAACAGGAACCTAATCAACAAAACAAACAAACAAGCATAATATAACAAAAGACACTGAAATTGAGAACAGGCTGACAGTCACCAGAGGGGAGAGGGGAGGGAATTTCAGGGGAAAAGGGGAGGGGTTTAGAGCTACAAGTATAAAGGACACATGGACAAAAACTATGGGAAGTGGAAATGGGAGGGAGGTGGGGAGGGCTGAGGTGGCGGGCTGGGGTGGGAGTAAAAGACAGAAAACTGTGTAAGAACAACAATTAAAATAAAAATTTAAAAAAGAAGTCTTCCACTTTTCTGGCTTCACTTTGTTAAAGTGCAAAAGAAAAATAATAATATTTGTCTCACAAGTTCATGGAGTTTGGAGGACAAAAAAGAAAACCAGATATAAAGGTACTTTAAAAAAAAGTAACAGTACAGGCATTGTACAGGCATTTTTGTGGGTATGTATCACAGTTTCAAAGACATGAACAGTATGGCCACCATCTGGGTAGACTGCTTCTCAGAAATTTGATCACAATGAAGATAGGAGCAAAGAGAAAGGACAGAGAAACTTTGTAGCATGTGAATTAGTGTTTGGTTGTGGGAGGATAACACAAATAAACATGTGGATATGGAAATGAGGAAAGAGGGAAAACTAACCAGACCATACTTTCTAGAATCAGCCTGGCTACAGTTTGGCAGTGCAGTTTACTTTTAGGTGGACAGGTGGCACGTAATTTTGTTCTTGGGATGAAGTTCCAACTAGTTTAAATAGAAACCAGATCTTGGTTTCTAGCTCTCATTCTCCATTAAAAGGAAAACTGGCTGATTTTCTAAGGCCATGGCAGAATGACAGAATGGGTTACAATGCATTGAATACAAAGGAAGCCACGAGTCCATGCTGATATTAAAAAAGTATTTTTCAAAGGTTGAGATGGAGAAGAAAGGAAAGCATTCGCTTTACAAGTGAATGCTAAGAAATGTTGAGGGTGGTAGAATTAGAGACTTACCATTTCCAATCACCACAGTGCTAACTGACTTGGCAAGGTCCCCACTGGAGGCCAAGAGCACTGGAGCAAAGACTTCCAAGCATCATTTCCAGACAAGCAGTTAATCACATAGGGGAAAGATGAAGAGAGAACTGGCAGATAACACCTTAACCAAAATCAAGGCTTATTGACATTGCAAGCCTCTTTTTGAGACACACTGAGAATAACACAAGATTACTTATGTAATGTTCCTGCCACAAGGAAATCATATTAGACTAGAGGCTCTCAGACTTCAGTGTGTGGCAGAATTACCTGAAGAGCTAATAATGAACAGAGAGAGGGAGAGAGGCCAGGCTCATTGAAGTAGGATAGAATGAAATCAGTGTGGCTCTCTGTATTTTCACCAAGTTCCCAGATAATTTTGAGACATGACCAACATAATGCATGTTTGGAACCACTGAATTAGGAAGATCCATCTTTCACAAATTGAATTGAGAGAGATCCTACAAGGCAACTGGCTTAAACTCCCCAAAATACCAGTGTAAGAAAAGCCAAAGAAAGACTGGACACCTATTTCCAATTCTGGAGACTAAAGTGTCACTAAATGCAATGTATGGTTCTGAACTGGATCCTGGATCAGAAAAGAAGAAAAGAGCTATAAAGAACATTACTGGGACAATTAGACAATGTATTTGACCAATAACTACACATTGAACAATAAATACATACTAGATACACAAAATTCGTGAGATATTGGGTTAATGTCATAAAACTTTAAACTCCACAGCAGATCTGTTTAGCTCGCCACTCCACAGCCAGCAGCACCTGTATAGTGCCTAGTGCAGAGTTGACATTCAATAAATATTCCAACAAATAAATCCATACTTCAAAACTAAACCTTTTGATGACAATGTTCTGCCAAATGAGGCTGAAAAAAATCATCAGGACTGAGACTTCCTCCCCCAAATTCTTATTTTTACTCTCCTCTTGTTTTGAGGTCTTGTGGTTCCACTGTATTCCTTTTAAGCCCAGGAGGAATGAGATTGTCACATGGTCAACATCAGAAGACTGGCTGCACCAATTCTTTATAAACTCTTTTACCAACATATTTTCAAAGCAAGGGAGTGAATATTTATGAGACTGCCTTGAGAATTAGAGGTGTGGCAATCTAAGGACAAATTGTTACGTGATGCAAGAAAGGCAGGGAGCCTAACTAGTTGAGGATCTGCTAATAAGCATGGAAGTTCAAGGCACCCACATCTATTAAATCTACAGGGCGACAACTGGAAAACAGATGAATAGTCATCATTAAACAAAGGTTTAGAACCCACCTCTCAACCTCTTTACTTACCCTTGTTCATTATAAAATTACATACAGAGTAGACTTTAATTACAGCACTCTAATTGCATAAATGCAGGTTGGCACCAATTTGCACTTACAACTTGAATTTGTAGTAGTGGACTGTTCTGATGGGAAACCAGTCATATATATATATTTTTAAAAAGTACAATGTGCTTGAAAAATAATCAAGGATTATCAGTGGGGAAAAAGATGAATCAGGAGCAACAAAGTTATGGTCACGAAATTAAAACTGAACCTTTGAATAAAGAAGCCCTGCTAAAGTCAATATCCTCTCTGGACATTTTGTATGAGTAAGTATGCAATGATAATTTTATTTTCAAGACTATTGTGCATTCATCTGATTGGTCCTCCCATTCACAATTTTATTTTCCTGCAGGGCATATCACTTTGAAAATGTTTTCACCAACATTCTCCTTTTATGCTATAATTGTGGTTATGTATGATCAAGTAATTATTTTATTGTTTCTTTTAATTGAATGAATAAAAGTTTATTTTTTAAAAAATTATTATTTTTTCCATTAGTAGTTAAATACAATCTCAACTTTTTAGCCTGGTATCTATGACCATCCATGACTGGGCCCAACCTTCTTCTCTAACCTGGTTAACCCTGAGGCCACTTTGTACAGTTGGAAGAAGTTGTTTGAGAAAGGAAAATATTTCCAGCATTCAAGGTGCTAGTGTGGATGGGAATGAGGGAAGGCTCTGTGAAGGAGGTGATATCTGAGCTTGATCCTGAAGGATAAATATTTAGATATGTGGAAACTGAAGACAAGAAAAGGCATTCCAGGTAGAAGATACAGGATGAGTAAAAAATATGAAAAGGAGAAAAAGGAAGGTATGTTGTTGGAAAGAAAAGGAAATTAACATTTACCAAATGCTAATAACATGCAAGGCCCTGCTCTACATATATTGTCTTATTTAACCTATATCCAGTCACTGAGGCAAATGACATCCTATTCGGACATAAGAAAAGTATGTTTCTAAGGGGCTGGGTAACTTGCCTAAGCCTAAGGTATCATGGGCAGCATGTGGTAGAGTCACATTTCTTTTATTGTTTTTAAAGATTTCATTTATTTATTTTAGACAGTGGGGAAAGGAGGGAGAAAGAGAGGATAACATCAATGCATGGTTGCCTCTCTCATGTCCCGTACTTGGGACCTGACCTGCAACCCAGGCATGTGCACTAACTGGGAATCAAACCAATGACCCTTTGGTATGCAGGCCAGCTCTCAATCCACTGAGCCACACCAGCCAGGGCTCAAGTAATTCTTATAAATGAGAACATTTTACTGCAGTTCTCTTGGGAATTTTAGAATATTGTCAATAACAACAAAAAAACAGGAAACATTCAAATGCTAATCATCTGTCCCAGGAGGTTGGATTCATTGAATCCAATCATAGATTGATTCATTGAATTCCTAGGACAACCCTGTGAAGAGATTGCCTTACTCCACAGGTGAGGAGACTGAAGCTTCAGAAGGTAAAGAAGCTTAAGGACACTCACTTCCCTTCTCTCTAAATATAAATAAGTAAAATTAAAGAAAACATTAAAAAAAAAAGAAACTTAAGGCCAGCCTGTAAGTGGTGGAGCCAGGCGGGTTCTCCTCTCTGAAGACCCCGCCCCCTTCTTTGAATGGTCTCTCCAAAGAATGAAACAATCTTGGTTGGTTTGAAATATACTTACTGACTTCACTTTAGCTGGGATAAACTATACTCAAAATACACATTACATATTTTCCTGGTAAATTTAAAATGGTAATTATCTCTGGCCAATTCAACAGGTTTACCTGAAATGGATATATCAGTCTATTACCTAATGGATCCACATTGCAAAGCATTAAATATTAGGTCTACCTAATTATGAAATGAAAGTTCATAATTTCAATGAATTATTCAATATATTCTTTTTAAAAAAATATAAAGGTAGCCTTTCAAACCTCCTCCACACTCTTCTTAAGCATGTGTAACATTGCACAAAATCAAATTACATCTGCTTCTAGAATGGGTTAAAAAAAAGAGATAATAGACTTCCGGCCAAGATGGAGGCGTAGGCAGACACACTGTGCCTCCTCTAACAACCAAAATTAAGGACAACAAATATTTAGAAACAAGAAAACAACCAGAACTTATAGAAAATTGAACTGTACGGAAGTCCAACAGCCATTTATCCAGACCGGTGAGAGGGGTGGAGTCGCGGCAGGAGAAAGTGGCGGTGCGGACCTGGGAGCGCAAGCAGCAGCGGCTGGCAGTTCCCAGGTGCACAGGGAGCAGCTGGCAGACCCCGGGCACAGGGGGGCAACTGTGCAGAACCAGTGAGGCCATACAAGGCGGCTGGCTGACCAGGTGGTCCCACATTCGAGAGCACATAATTCAGGCGAAAGGGAAGTGGTGGAAGTGACTGGAATCCTAGAGAGAGTGTAGCAAGCGCCATTGTTCCCTCTCGGACCCCACCCCCATATACAGCATCACTACCCAGTGACTGGGCTGCCCCACCCCGAGGAACACCTAAGCCTCCGCCTCTCACTACGTAACAGCTGCAACCAGACCCCCGTCCCCCGCAAAAAAACAAACAAAACAAAACAAAAAAACCCAAAATGGCTCAAACGGGAGAACAAATCAAAGCTCCAGAGCCAATTATTCTAAGTGACAAAGAGATAGCCAATCTATCAGATGCACAGTTCAAAGCCCTGGTGATCAGGATGCTCACAGAATTGGTTGACTTTGGTCGCAAATTAAATGAACAAATGAAGGCTACAATAAGTGAAATGAAGGAAAACGCACAGGGAACCAATAGAGATGGGAGGAAAACTGGGACTGAAATCAATGGAGTGGACCAGAAGGAAGAAACAAACAACCAAACAGAAAATAAGGGAGAAACAAGAATTCAAAAAACTGAGGAGAGGCTTAGGATCCTATAGGACATCTTTAAATGTCCCAACATCCAAATTATAGGGGTACCAGAGGGGGAAGAAGAAGAGCAACAAGTGGAAAACTTATTTGAACAAATAATAAAGGAGAACTTCCCCAATCTGGCAAAGGAAATAGAATACCAGGAAGCCCAGGAAGCTCAGAGAGTCCCAAAGAAGTTAGACCTAAGGAGGAACACACCAAGGTACATCATAATTACATTAGTCAAGATTAAAATGAAGGAGAGAATTCTAGAAGCAGCAAGGGCTAAGGCGACAGTCACCTACAAAGGAGATCCCATCAGACTGTCAGCTGATTTCTCAAAAGAGACCTTCCAGGCAAGAAGGGGCTGGAAAGAAGTATTCCAAGTCATGAAAGTCAAGGACCTACATCATTTAGGATGGAAGGGAAGATAAAGTGCTTCTCAGAGAAGGTCAAGTTAAAGGAGTTCATCATCACCAAGCCCTTATTATATGAAATGTTAAAGGGACTTATCTAGGAAAAAGAAGATAAAAAATAGGACAGTAAAAAGACAGCAAACTCACAGATATTAACAACCACAGCTAAAACAAAAGCAAAGAAAGCAAACAACTAGAACAGGAACAGAAACACAGAAACGGAGAACACATGGAGGGTTAGCAACAGCGGAGTGAGAGGAGGAGAGAGGGGGAAAAGGTACAGAGAATAAGTAGCATAGATGGTGGGTAGAAAATAGACAGGGGAAGGGCAAGAATAGTGTGGGAAATGTAGAAACTAAAGAACTTATGACACATGGACATGGACTAAAGGTGGGGAATATGGGTGGGAGGGGGTGTGCATGGTGGAGAGGAATGATGGGAGAGAAATGGGACAACTGTAATAGCATAATAAAGAAAATATATTAAAAATATGGTGTCAGATTTCTTTGTTCCTTCTGATTTGACTCTTCCTCAAACCAAGTGATTTCACTTAGTAAATATCAATGGTCAGTTGTTATGAGAAGGCATGCTCAACTCTCCATGGACAGAATTTACAGGCTGAAAAATTCAGTTTCTGACCTTTTAAATTATTTTATCATATTGAAGTGAGCTTAAGGATTAACACACACACACATGCCCATACACACATGCATGCTCATACACACCTATGTCATTGTGTACACACACTATGACATAGGCAAATACTCCCAAACCCCAAATACTAAAATTGTCAGGTTAGCAGATATACCAAATATTTTAGTTCTTCATAACTACCTAAATTGTTGGTTGTTGATCAAGCTGGAATAATTCTGGGATGAGAAGCATGAGTGTTATGCTGACAGTAATGCATTAGTTACAGAGGAATATGCTTCAAGTTCTGTTTAGGTTAAGTTGAGCTGAGAATAATTCCTCTTAAGGCATTATAAATAGGGATGATAATAGTAATAGGGAAAGTACCATGAACATGTACTTTAAAAAAGCCTCTTTGACAAGAACAGGCATCTGGAACAGTACTAAATTATCAAAATATCTTTCTAGGTTTTAGGAGAATGTTTCTCACAAAAAGCAGTCACACTTTGATTATTCAGGAGCTCATTATTGACTGTTGTGATGATTCATTTCTCCAAATTTTCTTCCATTCCTGTTTTGCTTAAATGATAAGAAGAAAAAAGGAAAATTGATAGTATTCTGTGTAGTCTGGCTGAATGGTTGGTGTGGGGAATATATTGGAAGACTTGGCTCACATGATGTTTTAAGATTAACTGGACTCTCTACAAGTACTTGTTCCTCCTCAAGGCAATCAAAAGTTGATGACATTTCCTTGGAATTCAAAGAAAAGGTATCTGAATCTAAAAGCAGAGAAGTGTAAGCCCTGGCTGAGTAGCTCAGTTGGTTATAGCATTGTACTGATACGCCAAGGTTGCGGGTTTGATCCCTCGTTGGGGCGCATGCAAGAATCAACCAATGAATGCATAAATAAGTGGAACAACAAATCGGTGTGTCTCTCTCTTTCTCCGTTTCCCCTCTCTGTCTAAAATCAATAAAAAATAAATAAAAGCAGAGAAATGTGTCTACCAATCTTTGTAGATGATTTTTACAGTGATTCTCCTAAATGTCTCCGAAAGGCACTTACAGCAAATAAAGCAGCAGCTTTGCTGAGACTCATGTGCTTTAAAATCTGATCATGTGGTGCCAAATTGTATTCTTGCATATTAAGTATAAAGGTTACAAGCACAATGCCAACTCCACAATAGAGTTTAGGAGTAATAGCTCTATCATAGGTAGTAAAAACAAAATAAAACTGAAAGCTGAAAAAGTCTCATTGTCTGAAAAAAGTCTGATGGTTACTGAGAATTGATTTTCAATTTGGCTTGATATTTTAACAAGCCCATTTTGTAAAATTTGATCAATTTAGTTACTAGTGTAAACTACATCTATTTTGCTCTCTTGACAAAACAGAGTTTCTAGTGTATGCCAGGCTCTGAGCCAGTGGTGGGTTCATAAAGATGAGTAGCAGCTGCAGCTGACCCTGGTCCCAAGGAGTCAGTCTGGCTATGGGGTGGCAGATACATAAACAATTCAATACAATGAGAAGATAGTTAGAAAAAGTGTTTAAAGGATATTCTGGAGGTTGGAAGAACTTAACTCCCTTTAAGAAAGGGTGGTGGTGCACACAAGGGAAAGAGTGAATTGCTTAGTGGGCAAGGACCCTGGAGCTGAATTCTGAAGGGTAAGTGGAAATTTGTCACAGGGAAATGAAGGGAGAGAGAAGGACACTCAGCAGAGGAACAAGAACATAAAAAAGATAAAGATGTTCAGCAGAGGCATAGTATATTTAAAAGGCACAGAAGCTTGAGAAAGACTGGTTTAATCAGGGAATGAGAGGTTATTTCAGGATGACCACAGAGTCATTGTGGGAAGAGGCTAGAGTGATAAGCCAGGGCTTGTGTGCCCTATTAAGGGGCTTGATATATAATAGTAGTAGTTATAATGGCAAAAATATTAATAGCAAAACAGTCTCTGTGGCAGACACTATCTTATATACGATGTATATACTAACTCATTTATTGTGATAGGAACTATTATTATCCCTACTTTACAATTGATAAAACTGAGGCTTAAAACTGTAAGTAACATGCCCAGGTTGGAGCCAAGACCATGCTTCTGAAACCAGGCTGCCTGGTTTCAGTCTAAACTCAACAACACTGCCACTGAATCACACAGCTTCTCAAGGGAGCAGGGGCAGGCTAAGATGGTAAGTATGGGGGGTAGTAGGTCTTGTTGGTTTTATGTTCTATAATGCCTCAATCTTGCTATCCATTTGTTTATTCTTTAATCATTCCCTTGTTTGCTTATTCATCCATTCATCAACCTTTCACCTAACATCTAGGTAAACACCTGGAGATTCCAACATAAAGAAAACCTAGTCCCTACCCTCAATAAAAGTTTATATTTAATAAAATAAACATGTGAATTTTCAAAGTATCTCTGCAATCCTCCCTTCTGTTGCATACTGATCTTATAATACAAGACAGTAGAGAATATAGGAAGAAAAGTGGACAAGATGAGGTCAAAGCAGCCAAAATACATAAATACATTACTAACAAAATGTAAAATGTAGGCAGCAACTGAGCTCAAACAAGAAAAATCCATGCTCAAAAGAAAGAAACAGGTTAAAATAATGCAATTAATGCTCTAGTCTTGGCATTATGTGTTAATTCCTTTTTGATTGTACTTTTCTGAATTCTCTAAATTTTCTACAATCATAAAGTATTTTTTTTACAATGAGAAAAAAACAATTTTCAGTTGTCTTTAAAAGTAGAACTTTTGCTTTTCTAGATAAAGCAAGTAGGAACTTTTAACTTCCATGTAGCCCTGTCCAGTGAGAAAGATGACAGAGTTTTTCTAAGAAGAGAAAGTGATCAGAACATGTTTTTATTCTTTTTCTACAGCTTTCGAGAGGTCAATTTAATGAAAACATGATTTTGTCTTTATTGTTCTACACAGCAAAAAGAAAGAAGGATCGCCTACCCTTCACGATAGCATGGGTAGAACTGGAGACCATTATGCTAAGTGAAATAAGCTAGGTGGTGAAAGACAAATACCATATGATTTTACCTATAAGTGGAACCTGATCAACAAAACAAGCGAGCAAAATAGAACCAGAGACATGGAAAAAAAAGAAAAAACTGACAGTGAGAAAAGGGGAGGGGGAAGGAGGACAACAGGGGAAAGAAGGAGAAGGGTCAAGTCAAAGAACATATATAAGGGACCCATGGACAAGGACAATGGGGAGGGGGGTAAGGTGGAGGATTGAATGTGGGAGGGGGTGGATGGGGCAGGGGAAAGTAATGGGGGTAAATAGGGACAACTGTAATTGTATAACAATAAAAAGTTAAAAAATAAAACTAATTCAAGCTTCTTGTTAAAAAAACATTGATTTGGAAAAACATTACCTAAAAGAAAAAGCTCTCCCATAATCTCATTACCAGAAATAATAAGTATTTATACTATGCTATAAATTTTTCTACAGTTTTTCCTATCAGCACATTATATATATATATAAAAGTAAATAATGAAGTTAAAAAAATCAGCTAACATTTGCTATTCTGTAACTTGATTCTTTTTTAAACTTAATAGTGTAGTTTGGACATGTTTGCATGTCAGCTGAGGAGGGCTAGTTTACTCTTTTTTTTAAAAATATATATTTTATTGATTATGCTATTACAGTTGTTCCATTTCTCCCTCATCATTCCCCTCCACCCTGCACACTGCCTCCCACCCACATTCCCCCCTTTAGTTCATGTCCATACGTCATAAGTTCTTTAGCTTCTACATTTCCCACACTATTGTTGCCTTCCCCCTGTCTATTTTCTACCCACCACCTGTGCTACTTATTCTCTGTACCTTTTCCCCCTCTCTTCTCCTCCCACTCCCCTGTTGCTAACCCTCCATATGATCTCCGTTTCTGTGTTTCTGTTCCTGTTCTACTTGTTTGCTTAGTTTGCTTTTGTTTTAGCTGTGGTTGTTAATATCTGTGAGTTTGCTGTCTTTTTACTGTCCTATTTTTTATCTTCTTTTTCTGGGATAAGTCCCTTTAACATTTCATACAATAAGGACTTGGTGATGATGAACTTCGTTAACTTGACCTTATCTGAGAAGCACTTTATCTTCCCTTCCATCTTAAATGACAGCTTTGCTGAATAGAGCAATCTTGGATGTAGGTCCTTGCCTTTCATGACTTGGAATACTTCTTTTCAGCCCCCTCTTGCCTGTAAGGTCTCTTTTGAGAAATCAGAGGACAGTCTGATGGGAACTCCTTTGTAGGTAACTATTTCCTTTTCTCTTCCTGCTTTTAAGATTCTCTCCTTCATTTTAATCTTGGCTAATGTAATTATGATGTGCCTAGGTGTGTTCCTCCTTGGGTCCAACTTCTTTGGGACTCTTTGAGCTTCCCGGACTTCCTGGTATTCTATTTCCTTTGCCAGATTGGGGAAGTTCTCCTTTATTATTTGTTCAAACAAGTTTTCCACTTGTTGCTCTTCTTCTTCCCCCTCTGGTACCCCTATAATTTGGATGTTGGGACATTTAAAGATGTCCTATAGGATCCTAAGCCTCTCCTCATTTTTTTGAATTCTTGTTTCTTCCTTGTTTTCTGTTTGGTTGTTTGTTTCTTCCTTCTGGTCCACTCCATTGATTTCAGTTCCAGTTTTCCTCCCATCTTTATTGGTTTCCTGTGTGTTTTCCTTCGTTTCACGTATTGTAGCCTGCATTTTTTCATCTAATTTGTCAGCAAAATCAACCAATTCTGTGAGCATCCTGATCACCAGGGCTTTGAACTGTGCATCTGATAGGTTGGCTATCTCTTTGTCACTTAGAGGAATTGGCTCAGGGGCTTTGATTTGTTCTCCCAATTGAGCCATTTTTGGTGTTTTGTTTGTTTGTTTGTTTGGTTTTTTGGTCTGGTTGCGGCTGTTACGTAGTGAGAGGTGAAGCCTTAGGTGTTCCCCAGGGCAAGGCAGCCCAGTTGCTGGGTAGCGAGGCTGTATGTGGGGGCGGGGTCTGAGAGGGAACAATGGTGCTTGCTCTGCTCTCTCTCTCTCGGATTCCAGTCCCTTCTGCTGCTTCTTCTTTGCCTGGATTATGTGCTCGAGAATGCGGGACCACCTGGTCAGTAAGCCACCTTACGCTGCCTCACTGGGTCTGCACAGTTGCCACCCTGTTCCCAGGGTCTGCTAGCTGCCGCCTGTGCACCTGGGGTCTGCCAGCCGCTGCTGCCTGCGTGCCCAGGTCTGCACCTCCACTTTTTCCTGCTGTGTCTCTGCCCCTCTTACCAGTCTGGATGAGTGGTTTTTGGACTTCTGTACAGTTCAATTTTCTATCAGTTCTGATTGTTTTCTTCATTCTACATATTTGTTGTCCTTAATTTTGGTTGTGAGAGGAGGCACAGCGTGTCCACCTATGACTCTATCTTGGCTGCAAGTCCTAGTTTACTCTTTTTAATGGTTTCATAGCATCATATCATGAATAACTGCAACTTATTTAATCTCTGGTGAAGCATATTTAGGCAGTTTCAGTTTCCCATTATTAGAAATAATAACCTAAGATATTTTATATTTATTTTTTCATGTTTCAGTAAAATCTTGCATGAGATTATTTCTAAAGTTGGTGGAGTGCTGAGTGAAAAGGTATACATAAACTTAATTTTAATGGACATAGCCAAATTGCCTTCCAAAGCCATGTGGGCTTTTAAGAGAGCTTATGAATCTCTGTGTCGACACAGTTAAATGCAAATGGCATTAAGATTCTAAGGACATTCTGCATAGGTGGTATCACTCAAGTGCAGTGTGTGAGAGTGTGTTTTAAGATGATAATGAGAATCTCACCACATCTGTTAAGGAAAGAGTATGCCTAACAAGGTCTCAATCAAGAAATGGGGCAAGAAGGAGGCTAAAAATAAATGTGATTGCTAGTCTTGCAATAATTCTACTTTTTAATAGGATTATTAATGTTTGGCTAATTTGTACTTCTACATTTATTCAAAGTACAAAGAGATGAATTCTAACGAGAAAAGAAAAGGGAGCATAATGAAATAGATCAAGGCATTATGGAACCATTTTCTACTACAACTGGATATTATCTCCTGCTCAGCCTGGGACAGATGAGGTTCTAATCACTTCAGTGCCCAGGCCAACATCTCGACCGACTCTTAAAATGTTTTATTTAATAGACTTAGGTTCTATCTGTGGTGAGGTGTAACCTAGGGTAACACCCAAGAGTCTTACAGTTATATATTTTTGCTTTCTTATTTAATGCTATAGTATATGTTTAGAACACCATTTTCAAAAGTGTGGTCAGCAGTCCATTAATAAGTATCCTTTGAGGAAAGGGAAGATGGTGGCATGGTAGGAGGGGGCAGATTCCACTTCCCCTTACACATGGGAGAAAACCTAGATTATCTACAGAGGAACAGAGCAAACAGCCAACAGTACCACACCATATATGAAAATAGGAGATCAAAAATTGTAGCAGACATTGAAAAACCAGATGGTAAGGAGAGTACTTGAGGAAAATAAGAGCCCAGGGATCAGCACGGAGACCAGGGTGACTGAAACCCCAGGCCCGGTGCTTGCCAGGTGTGCCACAGGGCTCTAGGGTGGGAGCCGGGTCAACCACTCACTCCTCTGCCAAACAAGGTTTGAGCAGCAATGGGAGAGACGTGGTTGCTTGAAGTCACAGAGAGAAGAGTTAAGGTTGGAGAGGCAAACACGCTGGGGCTGTGAGCACCCATGCATAGCCCTGAGGGGAGTGAACGCTGGAGCCTGTGCGACCAGGGACACCCATATAACCAGAGGTGCCCACAACCAGAGGAGGCTGCTTTGTGGAAGACACAGAGCCCACACCGGGAACCCAGGGAGTGAGCACAATCTGTAGGAAACCCGGAGTTCACACCCATGAACTTACGGTGAGTACACACAAAGCAGGAAAGCCGGAACCCACACCTGTAAACTCGGGGTTGGCGCACAACCTGTAGGAGACCCAAGCTCACATCCATAAACTCAAGAAAGCTCATGCTCCCCAGGAGGCTCAGACCCCACGCCTGAGGACCTGCCCAGAGAGGAGCTGGGCTAGCCCTGGGGAGAGTAGCCCAAAGCTGACTGAGTGCTCAACAGGGAGAAAAGTGATACCAGTCACCCCTCAGCAAGACCAGAAAAACCGGCTGGGCCAGTTTGAAGCCAGCAAGACGGTTTTTGTTTCTTTGTTTGTTTAATATATATTTTATATTTTTATTTTTTTATCCCTCAATTTCTTTTGCTATCTTTCCTCCTTTCTTATTTCATTCCTTATTCATTTCTTCCCAATTTTATCTCTTCTTCCTTCCTCTTTTTTTCTTTTCTCTTTTTAAATAGACACAAATGAGACCAAAAAAAAAAAAAAAACAAAACCAAAACAACAACCCAGAACTCTGAAAAACCAGCGTTGGATCCAAAGAGGGGGCATCCCACCAGCTGAGACACTGGAAGCTGTGAACACCAGGATACCTGAAGGACACTGCACCACTGAATCTCACAGGTATTCTACCACAGAAGTACACATCACACCATAAACCCAGTGAGTCAGAACAGATCGATTTAAGAAGCTGAGGCTATCAAGTAGAGTCGCACAAACAATGGGAAGACAAAGAAACAATCCCCAAATGAAAGGAAAGGAGGAGCCCCAGAAAGAATGCTAAATGAAATAGAGGCAACTCAACTATCAGATATTCAGTGCAAAGCAATGGTTATCAGGAAGCTCAATGAGCTCACAATAAGCTACCACAAACTACAGGGAAGCTACAATGAACTCACTGCAAACTATATCAACAGGAAAAGGGAAATAGAAACTATCAACAACACCCAAAAGGAAATGAAGAATAAAATTTCTGAACTGAAGAACACCGTAGAAGGAATCAAAAGCAGGATGGATGAAGCAGAAGATCGCATCAGATAATTGGAGGACAAAATAGGAAAAAAAAAAAAAAAAAGCCCAGAAAGAGCAAGAAAAGGAAAAGAGGCTCAGAAAGAATGAAGAGGGATTAAGAGAAATGCAAGACAATATGAAACGTTATAATAGAAATACCAGAAGGAGAGGAAGAAGAGCAAGGGATAGAAAAAGCTATTTGAAAAAGAAATGATGGAAAACTTTCCTAATTAGGTGAGAGAAAAAGTCACACAAATCCAGGAAACACAGAGAGTCCCAATCAAGAGGAACCCAAAGAGGCTCACTTCAAGACACATAATTAAAATGGCAAAATTCCAAGACGAAAAGAGAATCTTAAAGGTAGCAAGGGAGAAACAGGAAGTAACATACAAGGGAGCCCCAATAAAGTTAGCAGCTAACTTCTCAATGGGAATTTTCCAAGCCAGAAGTGAATGGCAAGAAATATTCCAAGTAATGAGAACCAAAGGCCTGCAACCAAGACTACTTTACCCAGCAAGGCTTACAATCAAGATAGAAGGCCAAACAAGGAGCTTCCCAGACAAAAGAAATCTAAAAGAATACACCTCTAATAACCAGTTCTGCAAGAGATACTAAAGGGACTGCTTTAAGGAAAGGAAGGAAAAGAGGGGCTGGGGGGAGAGACAGAGTGAGAGAGAGAGAGAGAGGAACACAGGTACAAAAATGGCAATGAATAAGTACTTATCAATAATAACCTTAAATGTAAATGGATTACATTCTTCAATCAAAAGACATAGAATAGCTGAATGAATAAGAAAGCATGACCCACACATATGCTGGCTACATGAGACCCACCTGAGGTCAAAAGACCTACACAGTCTGAAAGTGAAGGGCTGGAAACAAATTTTACAAGCAAACAGAAAGGAAAAAAAAGCCAGGGTAGCAATACTAATATTAGACAAAATAGACTTTAAAAGAAAGGCCATAAAGAGAGACCCAGAAGGTCACTTCATAATACTCAAGAGAAGAATCCACCAAGAAGACATAAACATTGTAGATATATATGCCCCCAACATAGGACCACCCAAATGCATAAAGAAAATCTTAGAGGACTTCAAGAAAGATATTGACAGCAACACAGTTATACTAGGGCATTTTAACACCCCACTGTCAAAAATGAACAGATCTTCCAAACAAAATATCAACAAAGATATTGTGGCATTGAACAATACTCTAGATAAAATGGACTTAACTGATACATATATAGCCCTTCAACCCAAAGAAACTAAATACACATTCTTTTCAAATGCACATGCAATATTTTTAAAGATAGACCACATGATAGGACACAAAACAAACCTCAACAAATTCAAGAAAATTGAAATCATACCAAGCATTTTCTTCAACCACAAAGGACTGGAACTAGAAACCAACTCCAAGAGGAAAAACCCAAAACCCTCAAAATCATGGAGACTGAATAGCATGCTATTAAACAATGAATGGGTCAAGAATGAAATTAGAGAAGAAATCAGAAAGTTCCTGGAAACAAATGAAAATGAATGCACAACAACCCAAAACTTATGGGACACAGCAAAGGCAGTCCTGAGAGGGAAGTTTACAGCAATACAGGCCCACCTGAAAAATGACAGAAACATTGGAATCAAACAACGTAACCCTACGCCTACAAGAACTCGAGGAACAACAACAAAGACAGCCCAAAACAAGTAGAAGGAAAGAAATAACTAATATCAGAGCAGAATTAAATGACATAGAGACTAAAAGCATAATTCTAAGGAAAAATGAATCCATGAGCTGGTGATAAACAAAATTGACAAGCCTTTAAGCAGGCTCATCAAGAAAAAAAGAGACAGGACCCAAATAAACACAACAGAAATCAAAGAGGAGAGCTACAACTGACACCACAGAAATACAAAGGATTGTAAGAAATTAGTATGAAGAACTGTATGCCAAGAAATTTGAAAACCTAGGTGAAATGAACAAGTTTCTAGAAAAATATAATCTTCCAAAACTCAATGAAGAAGAAGCAGAGAGCCTGAACAGACCAGTAACAGCTGATGAAATTGAAGCAGTAATAAAAAAACTCCCAACACACAAAAGTCCTGGACCAGATGGTTTCACAGGAGAATTCTACAAAGCATTTAAGGAAGAGCTAACCCCTATCCTTCAGATTATCCCATCCAAAATGATGGAATACTCCCAAACTCTTTTTATGAAGCCCGCATCACCCTAATCCCAAAACGAGATAAAGACACAACAGAGAAAGGAAACCTCAGGCCAATATCACTGATGAGCATAGACACCAAAATCCTCAACAAAATATTGGCAAAGTGCATCCAGAAATACATTAAAAAGATCATACACCATGACCAAGTGGGATTCATCCCAGGGATGCAAGGATGGTTCAATATTTGCAAATCAATAAATGTAATACATCACATAAACAAAACCAAAGACAAAAATCACATGACCATATCAATAGATGCAGAAAAAGCATTTGATGAGGCACAACACCCATTTATGATAAAAGCACTCAGCAAAGTGGGAATAGAGGGAGCATTCCTCAACATAATGAAGGCCATATAGGAGAGACCTGCAGCTAACATCATACTCAATGGGCAAAAACTAAAATCTTTTCCACTAAGTTCAGGAACAAGACAAGGTTGTCCACTTTCACCACTTCTATTCAATATAGTATTGGAAGTCTTAGCCACAGCGATTAGACAAGAATAGGAAATAAAAGGCATTCAAATTGGAAAGGAGGAAACAAAACTATCATTGTTTGCAGATGACATGACAGTGTACATAGCAAATTCTATAGGCTTGGCAAAAAAACTGCTTGACCTAATAAATGAATTTGGCCAAGCAGTGGGATACAAAGTCAATATCCAGAAATCAAAGGCATTTTTGGATACCAACAATGAAACAGCAGAAGTAGAATTCAAGAAGAACATCCTGTTCGATATAGCAAAAAGAAAAACAAAATACATCAGAATAAACCTAACCAAGGAGGTAAAAGACCTGTATGCAGAAAGCTACACAACACTGAAGACATAAATCAAGGAAGACACAAACAAATGGAAATCGTGTTCATGGTTCGGAAGAATTAACATCATCAAAATGTTAATTTTGGGTCCATATTACCCAAAGCAATTTACAGATTCAATGCAATATCTATTAAAGTACCAATGGCATATTTCACAGACATTAAAAAAAAACACTTCAAAAATATATATGGAATCATAAATGACCCTGAATAGCTGCTGCAATTTTGAGAAAGAAGAGCAAAGTAGGAGGAATCACAATACCTGATACCAAACTATATTACAAGGCCCCTGTAATCAAAACAGCCTGGTACTGGCATAAAAACAGGGACTTGGACCAGTGGAATAGAACGAGAGACCAGAAATAAACCCAAGTCTCTACAGTCAATTAATATTTGACAAAGGGGGCAGCAACATAAAATGGAGTAAAAATAGCCTCTTCAACAAGTGGTGTTGCGAGAACTGGACAGCTACATGCAAAAAGATGAAACTCAAGCACCAACTTACACCATAGACATAAATAAACTCAAGGTGCATAAAAGAGTTAATTATAACTGTGACACCATTAAAGTCTTAGAGGAGAACATAGGCAGGAAAATCTCAGATATTTCACGCAGCAACGTTTTTACTGATATGTCCCCTAAAGTAAGGGACATAAAGGAAAGAATAAACAAATGAGATCACATCAAAATAAAAAGCTTTTGCATGGCTAAAGAAAACAGTATTAAAATAAAAAGAGAACCAACTGTATTGGAAAACATATTTGCCAATGATACCTCAGACAAGGGTTTAATTTCTAAAATATATAAAGAACTTACACGACTCCACTCTAAGAAGACAAGCGACCCAATTAAAAAATGGGCAAAGGACTTGGGCAGACACTTCTCTCGATATCGCTAGCTATCAGAGAGATGCAAATTAAAACCACAATGAGATACCACTTCACACCGGTCAGAATGGCCATCATAAACAAAGCAACAAACAGCAAGCGTTGGAGAGGTTGTGGAGAAAAGGGGACCCTAGTGCACTGTTGGTGGGAGTGCAGACTGGTACAACCACTGTGGAAAGCAGTATGGAATTTTCTAAGAAAACTAAAAATGGATCTACCTTTTGACCCAGTAAGTCCACTGCTAGGATTATATCCTAAGAACCCAGAAACACCAATCCAAGAGAATCTACGCATCCCAATATTCATATCAGCACAATTTACAATAGCCAAGTGTTGGAAGCAACCTAGGTGTCCATTAGTAAATGAATGGATCAAGAAACTATGGTACATTTGCACAATGGAATTCTATGCAGCAGAAAGAAGGCGCTCCTACCCTTTGCAACAGCATGGATGGAACCGGAAACCATTATGCTAAGCAAAGTAAGCCAGGTGGTGAAAGACCAATACCATTTGATCTCACCTTTAATAAGAACCTAATCAACAAAACAAACAAACAAGCATAATATAACCAAAGACACTGAAATTGAGAACAGGCTGCCAGTCATCAGAGGGGAGAGGGAAGAGAATTTCAGGGGAAAAGGAGAAGGGTTTAGAGCAACAAGTATAAAGGACAGATGGACAAAAACTAGGGGTGTTGGAAATGGGAGGGAGCTGGGGAGGGCTGGGGTGGGTGGGCTGGGATGGGAGTAAAAGACAGAAAACTTTACAAGAACAACAATTAAAATAAAATGAAAAAAAATAGGTATTCTTTGAAAAAATAATTTCATATGCAAGTAAGTTTGAAAAATATTGCGTTAAAGGTAATTACATATTTACATGTTGAAGAATTTCTTATAGCCTTAGTATATCAAATCACATGGTAAATCTCTAAGAAAGTGCTCTAAAATTTAAAGTTTCTTAAACTCTTTTTTGTGTGAAAATATGATCATGAGATAGAGTCTTGAGCTATAGATTTAATGTACAGTATTTGGGTATGTGTGTGATTAAAATATCCTAATTCTGTTTGATATTTCTTATATTGCAGAGCTAAGAAAATATCCCAAACTTCTTTTTATATTCTTGTAGGAAGGAGTAGCAAGTAACATCAGGACTTCTGGGTATGCTCAGCATCTATAAGTTCCTGGCATCTTTCACAACTATATCTTAGAATGTAACATCAGACATATTGCTTCTAAAATAAGCTCAATACACACCTACACATAAATGTACAAATGAAGGAATATTTAGGACAGACCACAGCAGGGTATCAGCACTAAATATTGTACTACAGATAATGCAGAACTCATCAGAAATCCTGGCCCTTAGGAAGAACCTAAAAATTTTTACTGAATGTACATGAATATACATTCATGTATATTCAGCAATATACAAATACTATTATTTCTGGAGCCAACCTGCCTGGTGATTACTCCACTAGTAATGAGCCTTTAACGAGGTCATGTTATTTACTTTATTTAATCCCTCATCTGTTAAAGTAATAATAAATAACAGTATGGGTTGCTCAAAGGATTAAATGAGTTAGTTAGTACACAAGAAAACCTTGCCTGCACCTTAGTGACAGCTGGGTGAGGTCGAGCTGCCCTCCTCCCTGACCTCTGTGTGTGATCTCTACCACAAAATACTTTTGAACTCCATTTACTTCTCCACAGCTTTTGCTTTCTCATTATTATAATAATTTTATACACTCCAAAAGAGACAAGGTAGGCTATACTATTTTAATTTTCCAAGCATGTCTTCAAATCACTGATTTAAAAATAAGGGGTGGTAAAAAAAATAAGGTGTGGTAAATGTCTTCCGGCCAAGATGGAGGCGTAGGCGGACACACTGTGCCTCCTCTCACAACCAAAATTAAGGACAACAAATATTTGGAAAGAAGAAAACAACCAGAACTTATAGAAAATTGAACTGTACGGAAGTCCAACAACCATTCATCCAGACCGGTAAAAGGGGTGGAGTTGCGGCAGGAAAAAGTGGAAGTGCGGACCCCGGAACGCAGGCAGCAGCAGCTGGCAGTTCCCAGGTGCCCAGACGGTGGCTGGCAGTTCCCGGGCACAGGGGGACAACTGTGCAGACCCAGTGAAGCCGCACAAGGCAGCTGGCTGACCAGGTGGTCCCACATTCGCGCACGCAGATGGTCCAGGCAGAGGGGAAGTGGCAGAAGGGACTGAATCCAGGAGTGAGCGGAGCAGGCGCCATTGTTCCCTCACAGACTCCGCCCCCACATACAGCATCACAACCCAGCAACTGGGCTGCCCCACACTGGGGAGCGCCTGAGCCTCCACTCCTCACTACGTAACAGCACGCGCACGTGCAGATAATCCAGGTGAAGGGGAAGCCACAGAAGGGACCGGAGTCCTGGAGAGAGCAGAACAGGTGCCATTCTTCCCTCTCGGACCCCACCCCCACCTATAATGACACAATGCAGCGACTGGGCTGCCCCGCCCTGAGGAACACGTAAGGCTCCATCCCTCACTATGTAATAGCCGCAACCAGACTAAAACTAAAACAAAACAAAATAAAAAACCCACCAAAAATGGCTCAAACCGGAGAACAAATGAAATCCCCAAAGCCAGTTCCTCTAAGCCGTGAAGAGATAGCCAACCTATCAGATGCACAGCTCAAGGCACTGGTCATCAAAATGCTCACAGAATTGGTTGATTTTGTTCACAAATTAGATGAAAAAAATGCAGGCTACAATATGTGAAATGAAGGAAGATGCATGGGGAACTGATAGAGATGGAAGGAAAACTGGAACTCAAATCAATGGAGTGGACCAGAAGGAAGAAACTAACAACCAAACAGAAAATGAGGAAGAAACAAGAATTCAAAAAAATGAGGAGAGGCTTAGGAACCTCTGGGACATCGTTAAACGTCCCAACATCCGAATTATAGGGGTCCCAGAAGGGGAAGAAGAAGAGCAACAAGTGGAAAACTTATTTGAACAAATAATAAAGGAGAACTTCCCCAATCTGGCAAAGGAAATAGACTACCAGGACGTCCAGAAAGCTCAGAGAGTCCCAAAGAAGTTGGTCCCAAGGAGGAACACACCAAGGCACATCGTAATTACATTAGCCAAGATTAAAATGAAGGAGAGAATTCTAGAAGCAGCAAGGGATATGGGGACAGTCACCTACAAAGGAGTTTCCATCAGACTGTCAGCTGATTTCTCAAAAGAGACCTTCCAGGCAAGAAGAGGCTGGAAAGAAATATCTGAAATCTTGAAAAGCAGAGACCTACATCCAAAATTACTCTATCCAGCAAAGCTCTCATTTAGAATGGAAGAACAGATAAAGCGCTTCTCAGATAAGGTCAAGTTCAAGGAGTTCATCATCACCAAGCCCTTATTATATGAAATGTTAAAGGGACTTATCTAAGAAAAAGAAGATAAAAATAGGACAGTGAAAAGACAGCAAACTCACAGCTATTAAGAACCACACCTAAAACAAAAGCAAACTAAGTAAACAGCTAGAACAGGAACAGAACCACAGAAATGGAGATCATATGGAGGGTTAGCAACAGGGGAGTGGGAGGAGGAGAGAGGGGGAAAAGGTACAGAGAATGAGTAGCATAGATAGTGGGTAGAAAATAGACAGGGGGAGGGCAAGAATAGTATGGGAAATGTAGAAGCTAAAGAACTTATGACACATGGACATGAACTAAAGGGGGGAATGTGGGTGGGAGAGGGTGTGCAGGGTGGAGGGGAATGATGCGGGAGAAATGGGACAACTGTAATAGCATAATCAATAAAATATATTTAAAAAAAAGGTGTGGTAAATGTGTATTGACTACTGAAATCACAGACATGGTTAAGGAGGCCCCCCAAAATAATAAGTGGGAACAAACCTACAGTTCTGTTTCATGCATTTAGGCTTCTCCAAATTGATAACAGGCTGTCCAAGGTGGACCTCGGTGCACACGGTTAGTGCTTGCTTCCATGTTCTTGAGTCTGTTTCAGCATTTCCTCATATCTCCACTTGGCACAGGCACTTGTTTAGCAAAGGCAAGGTGTGCCCCTCTGCATTCTCACCAAGGAAGCCAAACAGGTTCAAGAGCCCTCACTTGAACGACAACTCAGACAACAGCTCTCTCCTGGGGAACACTTGACCCATATGGGCAGTTCCTTACTTTCTGGCAGGTTCTGTTCCAACATGAGTGCTAATGAACCTCTGAAATATCCTTTTGGATTGGTTTGTCCCCCAGCCCAGCCTGTAAAAGTCAATTGGCCCCTGATGTCCAGAGACACCTTATTAACAACCATGGACTATGAGTATCAGCATATACAACAATGTTTGAAATAAGAGAAAGACTAAGTTTGAACTTACAATGCAATGGACATGCACCTCTTTCCTACCCCCTCGATTTGCAGTGGGTACACAGTCCTCATCCCTTGAGAGGCAGTAAATGCGGTTGTTAAACTCATGAACTCTGGGTGGCATAACACTGCCTGGGATGAAGCTTGGTTCCTCCATTTATTAGCTATGTACCTTGTATGTGTTACATAACTTCTGTACCTCAGTATTCCCATGTGTAAAATGGGGGATAATAATAGAACTTATCTAACTTACCTAATAGGGTTGGAATGAGAACTGAATGAATGAATTTATACAGTATGTGCCAACCTAGTAAATTATACATATTCAAATACTTGTTAGACATAGTAGGCTATGACCAGCCTGCTGTGTAAAAATAGCCCCTGAGTTGTAAGTTACTGAGAATACTTTTATTTCCCCAGAGCAATGACTAAGAGGAGGCTGAGACAAGTGAGAGGCACTTTAAAGGGCCAGAATCTCCTGATAGCATAACTTGCCAAGGGCACTTTTCCCACCTATGAGCTCTGTGACATTAGGCAAACTACCTAACCTCTCTGCGCCTCAATTCTATTTGTAAAAGGGGATCATAAGTTTACTTCTTCTTTGTGGGCTATGGTGAGGATCAAATAGAATAAATGCACACCACCTGGCACAGTGTTGGCATATAGTAATGTATAGAAAAACATTTCCTTCCTTCCTTCCATCATTCTCAAAGCTGGAATATATTTTGTACCTTCCCTTGCTCCCTGGTTTGTAAGGCAAACAGCATTTTCTTTTCTAACTGCCAGTAAAAAAGGAGTAAGAATGAAAAGGTATCTGTCTAGGGTCTTGTCTCTGGACCTTGATTCATATTTCTTAAAGTGAAATTAAACATTTTTTACAACATTTTGCACTATTTAACATGCAGAAAACCTCATGATTATTCAAATAAAATGTTCAGTAGAATCACCTGAGAACCCTGTAGAAAAGGCTGATTTCCTGCTCCTTCCTCAGTTCTGACTCATCTAGAGAGAGACAAAGTGGCTCCCTCTCTCCTTTTCCCTTTTGTTTACTTATCAGTCAATCACTAGAGTTTAAAGGCAACCCAAGTCTCAGAAAAGGGACCGTAATAAAGCCTTTGGTGCTGGGGACATTTTAATTTCCCCATAAAATTAGCAAAAAACTATGCTCTGAATATTTCTGCTTCTGACTATGATCAAGAACTGGAATATCAAGAACTGGAGTATCAATCACTGGATTTACCCTCTCACCTGAAAAAAAACTAAAAATGCAGACAATAAATATGAAACAACAGTTTTCAAAACACTGAACATCAGGCAATGGAACACAATGAATCTTGAAGAGGTAAACACCATGGCTGTCCCTGCCATCAGGTTTCCAAGCTATAATGAGGAAACACAGTAGGAGTGAGCAGGGTGGGGTCTCTGAGTTGGGAAGGGACTGGGGAGACCAGAATGGATAGACTTTGCAGAACAGAGTGCAAGAGAAAAGACAGCTACAGAGAGAGAATCCTGAAGTTCTGCAGAGGGAGTCCTTTGAGTACTCATCAGAGTTCTGGTCACAGCATGAATGGAAAGAGACTAAGGCTGGAGAAATAACTATCTGAAAGGATTAAAGGGAAGAATGCCTGGTTCTCACATAGGAAGTGGTGCTTGTTCCCACCAGCCAGACTGAAAAAAATTCATAATTCATGGGGCACTGAGTAGAGCACTCAGGTAGGACTCACTTGGTAATGGGGAATAATTAGTTCTAGAACATGTGCTGCTCTGGACCAGCCTACCATATCATAAAATTAAGACCTAAGAAAAAAATCAAACTGCACCCAAGTAACTAAAGTGTATCCTAAAACAAATGTCAAGAATATTTACAGAAATATAAAAATATGCAGCACCCCCAAAATATAAAATTAAACAATGTCCAATATCCAACTAAATATTACCAGTCATGTAAATTGGCAGGAAAACATGACCCATAAGGACTTGGGGACCAAGATGGAGATGTAGGCAGAAACTCTTCACTTCCTCCAACAACCAAAAGAAGGAAAACAACCAATTAAAAAACAAAGAACAACCAGAACTTCCAGAAAAACATTTGCATAGAAGTCAAGCAACAAACGAGTTGAAGAAACGTTCTACCAGACAGTAGGAGGGGCAGAGAGGGGCGGGGCATAGAGGATACAGCAAGGCGGCTAGAGGACCAGGCAGGCAAGGCAGTGGTTGGCAGACCGCACAGGCAATCCCACATTTGTACTCAGACAAGCCTGGGAGAAAGCGGGGGAGTGAGACGGACCAAGAAACCTCGGGTTTCAGCACAGGAAACTAAAAATGTAAAACCACTGGTTGTGGAAAAGATCTGTAGGTGTTGAGGATCATTCAGCCTGGTGTCAGGAGTTGTAACTCTCACCCCATGGTGGGCTGAGTAAGAGTCCAAGGGACCCACTTCATCTGGGTCTGTTCTGTCAAGAGGACGTGAGCCACTAAGGAGACAAAGCTTATCTCCCTGGCAGGAGCGCCGCTTCTGCCTCATCCATCTCTGGCCCCAATGCTTGGTTGGTTAGTCAATGATAGGTAAGACTCCTCATGGGAGGGGCAACCTAAGCCAGACATGACCACTTGGGAGGCCCTCATGGAAGGACTCAGGGTGCTGCAGCAAAGAGGGAGTGATGGACCCTCGGTCCCCGGCTATTCTGACATAGCCCGAGTCCCCATTTCTGTCTGGGAGATGTCTTCCTTACCTCTTGCTTCCTGGGCCTAACTGGCTTAAAGCCTGAAACTATGACGATGAGCAGTGTGCTGGCCAGAACAGTTCCCTGGGTGATCAGGCATAAGAAAGAATTCGTAAAGTCCTGTGAAACCTGCTTTGTTTACTAAGAGTGCTCTCATTTAAATGAATAAGGGTCCGAGGAGGAAATGGGTATGTCTCCCAAAGTTTTGCAACCCCCTTTCCTGACCCACACTGACTCAGATTAAGCCCTCAGATTTCTTTGAAATGTTAACCATTGTTTGATTCTTGCCACCTGACATACCTGTATTCTGGTGTATTGGAACCCAATAATTGCCTAGTGTGGAAGGGGCTCTGGGTCCTTCTCCTTTGAGAGTTTGACCACCTCTTCTCCCCAAGCAGATCACGTCTTGGTAGTTTTATTTTCTTTCGTGATGGAGGGATGGGGCTCTGCAGGTGGAGCCACCCCCACATGTGGGGGTTGTGACAGCAGGAGAAAGTCCCAGCCTCACAGGAAAGTATGCTAGAGAGACCTACAGGGTCCTAAAATGTGCACAAACCCAGCAATCTTCAAATCAGCACCTATGGAGAACAAACCACTTGTGGGAAGTGAGGAAATGGATGGAAAGTGGGACAAGAGCACAGCAAGCAGCACTTTCCCATCTCCACCCCTTCCCCCACATACAGCACCACAATGCAGCAAAGAGGGTTGTTCCACCCTGGTGAATACCTAAGGCTCAGTCCCTTATACATAACAGGTACACTGAGTCAAAGAAATATGGCTCAAATGAAAGAACACATCAAAGCTCCAAAAATAGAACTAAGTGATGAAGAGATAGCCAACCTATCAGATGCACAGTTCAAAACACTGATAATCAGAAATCTCACAGAATTGGTTGAGTATGGTCACAAAATAGAGGAAGAAGTGAAAGCTTTGAAAAGTGAAATAAAGGAAAATGCACAGTGAACCAACAGTGAAGGGTAGGAAAACCTGGACTCCTATCAATGGTTTGCAGCAGAAGGAAGAAATAAACATTCAACCAGAATAGGAATGAAAAAAACAAGAATTCAGAAGAGTGAGGAGAGGCTTAGGAACCTCTGGGACAACTTTAAATGTTCCAACATCCACATCATAGTGGTGTCAGAAGGAGAAGAAGAAGAGCAAGAAATTGCAAACTTATTTGAAAACATAATGAATGAGAACTTCCCCAATATCACAAAGGAAATAGACTTGCAGGAAGTCCAGAAAGCTTAGAGAGTCCCAAAGAAGTTGGCCCAAGGAAGCACACACCAGCACATCATGATTACATTACCCAAGATTAAAGATAAGGAGAAAATCTTAAAAGCAGCAAGCAAAAAAGAGGCAGTTACCTCCAAAGGAGTTCCCATCAGACTGTCAGCTGATTTCTCAAAAGAATGCTTGCAGGCAAGAAGGGGCTGAAAAGTATTCAAAGTCATGAAGGGCAAGGACCTACATTCAAGATTACTCTATCCAGCAAAATTATAATTTAGAATGGAAGGGCAGATAAAGTGCTTCCCAGATAAGGTAAAGTTAAAGGAGTTAACCACCACCAAGCCCTTATTATATGAAATGTTAATAGGACTTATCTAAGAAATAGAAGGTCAAAAACTATGAACAGTACAATGACAACAAACCCACAACTATCAATAACTGAACCTCAAAACAAAAACTAAGCAAACAACTACAACAGGAGCAGAATCACAGAAATGGAGATCACATGGAGAGTTATTGGTGGGGAGGGAGAGAGGATTATTGTGTGGGGGAAAAGGTACAGGGAATAAGAAGCAGAATAGGTAGGCACAAAATAGTCAGGAGGAGGTTAAGAATAGTATAGGAAATGGAAAAGCCAAAGAACTTATATGTACAACTCATGGACATGAACTGTGGGGAGGAGATGCTAGAGAGTGGGGGTGGGTAGAGGGAGGGTGGCAAGAAAGGGGAGAAAAAATGGGACAACTGTGATAACATAATCAATAAAATATACTTAAAAAAAAACCCTGACCCATAATGAGGAAAAAATATCAATCAATCAAAACCACCCAGAACTGACACAGATATTAGAATAAGACAGGACATTAAAACAATTATTATAACTGTATCTCATATGTTCAAAAGTTAGTCACATGCAAGATGTACAAAAAACCCAAATCAAAGTTCTAAAGATAAAATTCCAGTATATAAGATGAGAAAAAAGGCAGATTAGATTAATGAAAAAGATTAATGAAATTGAAGACACAGCTATAGAAACTTTCTAAAATTAAACACAGAAAAAAATAATTAAAAGGAAAAGAGCATCACTGAGCTCTGGGACAACTTCAGCTGGCCTGGGATATGTGTAATTGGACATTGCAAAAGATGTGTTGGTGGAGATAGAAAGAACATTTGAACAAAAAATGGCTGCAGTATTTCCAAATTTGATAAAACCATAAATCCACAAGTCCAAGATGTTCAATAAACATCAATCACAAAAAAATAAAGAAAGCTGTATCGAGGCACCTCATAATCAAATTGCTCAAAGTAACAATAAAGAGAAAATCTTAAAAGTAGCCAGAGATAATCAAGTATTTCACAAAAGCAATAACAATGCTCTGTACATGTATAACATTTCTAAAAATAATATGTATGAGACAGAGAGCATAAAAGCTGAGTAGGGAGAAATATAAATATACTATTCTAAAGTTTTTGTACTACATGGGAAATGTTATAATATCACTTGAAGATAGATTTGATAAGTTAAAGATGTATGCTATAAACCCTAAATGAACCATGGAAATAACAGAGTTATAGGCTAATAATCAAACAAAGGAGGTAAAAAGGAATCATAATATACAAAATAAATTCAAAAAAGTCAGAAAGAAGGAATAAAGAACAAATGGGACACCTAGAAAACAAATAGGAAGATGACAGAGTCCAATGTAACCATGTCAATGATCACATTAAATGTAAACAGTGTAAATAACCAGTTAAAAGACAGAGATCAGCAAAATTGATTTAAAAAAATCAAGACGCAACTATATGTTGTATAGAAGAAATGCACTTTAAACACACATACACACAGATAACTTAAAAGAATGAAAAAGAGATTTACCACACTATCACTTTTCAAAAGAAATTTGGACTGGTTATATTAATATCAAACAAAGCTGATTTCAGAATAAAAAAAATATTACCAGGATAACAAGTATCATTTTATAATGAGAATCAAAAGGACACAGCAATCCTAAATATTTATGTCCAAATAAAAGAGCTTCAAAATATGTTAAACAGAAATAAGTAGAACTACAAAAAGAAATTATAAAATTTCCAATACCAACAGAATACACATTCTTCCAAAGTGCACATGAACCATTTACCAAGATGAGACATATTCTGGAACATAAAACAAGTCTCTATATTAAAAAAAAATTATCTTTATTATATTTTACCATTACCATTTAGTCCCCTTATACCCCTTTTCCCCCGCAACCACCACACTGTTGACCATGTCCATGAGTCCTTTCTCCTTTTTGCTCAACCCTCCAACCCCATCATCTAGCTGTCATCTGCTCTCCATCCATTAGTCAGTTTTGTGTGTTAGTTCAGTTTGTTCATTGGATTCCACATATGAGTGAAATCATATGGTATTTGTCCTTCTCTGACTGGCTTATTTCACTTAGCATAATATTCTCCAAGTCCATCCATACTGTTGCAAAGGATAAAATTTTCTTCTTTTTTATGGCTGAGTAGAATTCTATTGTGTAGACAGATGTCCCATAGTTGTTTTATCTACTCTACTATTGATGGACTTTGGGTTGCTTCCATATCTTGGTGTTTGTAAATAACACTGCCGTGAACATAAGGGTGCTTATGTTCTTTTGAATTACTGTTTTGGGTTCCTTCAGATATATTCCCAGAAGTGGGATTGCTAGGTCAAAAGGCAGATCCACTTTTAATTTTTTGAGGTATCTCCATTCTGCTTTGCACAGTGGCTGCACTAGTCTGCATTCCAACTAACAGTGCAAAAATGACCCCTTTTCTCCACATCCTCTCCAGCATTTGTTTTCTGATTTATTGATGATAGCCATTTTGACAGGTATAAGATGGTAACTCATTGTGGTTTTAATTTCCATTTATCTGATTATTAGTGACATTGAGCATCTTTTTGAGCATGTTTATTGGCCATCTGTATGT
The DNA here is from genome assembly GCA_039655065.1 of Glossophaga mutica. Taxonomy (NCBI): domain Eukaryota; kingdom Metazoa; phylum Chordata; class Mammalia; order Chiroptera; family Phyllostomidae; genus Glossophaga; species Glossophaga mutica. The sequence continues at coordinate 69,680,041 of CM077309.1, read as the reverse complement.
CTTCTTTGGAGAAGTGTCTGTTCAGGTCCTTTGCCCATTTTTAATTTTTTTTTTTTTTTTGGTGTTGAGTCTTGTAAGTGCTTTATAAATTTTGGATGTTAACCCCTTATCAGATATATCGGTGAATATGTTCTTCTATTCAGTGGATTGTCTTTTTACTTTGGTGATGGTTTCTTTTGCTATGCAAAAACTTTTTAATTTGATGAAGTTCCATTTGTTTCTTTTTCTTTTGTTTCCCTTGCCTGGGTAGATACATGTGATAAAAAAATTGCTATGAGCTATATCCAAGATTTTGCTGCCTATGTTTTCTTCTAGGATTTTAATGGTTTGGGGTCTAACGTTTAAGCCTTTGTTCTATTTTGAATTTATTCTTGTGTGTAGTGTAAGAAGGTGGTCTAGTTTCATTTTTCTGCATGTATCTGTCCAATTTTCCCAACACCATTTGTTGAATAAACTACCTTTAGCCCTCTGTATATGATTGCTACCTCTGTCAAATATTGACTGTAAAGGTGTGGGCTTATTGCTGGGCTCTCTTTTCTGTTTCACTGATCTATGTGTCTGTTTTTATGTTAGTACAAGGCTGTTTTGATTACAGTGACCTCATAGTACAGTTCAATCTTAGGTAGTGTGATTCTTCCAACTTTGTTTTTCTTTCTTGGGATCGCTGTTGCTATGCAGGGCCTTTTGTGGTTCCATATAAAGTTTTGAACTATTTGTTTTAGTTCTGTGAAATATGTCTTTGGAATCTTGATAGGAATTGTGTTAATATGTGGATTGCTTTGGGTAGTATGGACATTTTAATGATGTTAACTTTTCCTATCCTTGAACATGGTATGTGCTTCCACTTATTTGTATCTTCTTCAATTTCTTTCTTCATGTCTTATAATTTCCTGAGTACAGGTCTTTTATGTCCTTGGTTAGGTTTATTCCTAAGTATTTTATTCTTTTTGAAGCAATTGTGAATGGGACTGTTTTCTTAATTTCTCTTTCTGTTAGTTTGTTATTGGCATATAAAAATGCAACTGATTTCTGAATATTAATTTTGTATACTGCTACTTTTCTGAATTCATTTATCAGTTTTAGTAGTTTCTTAGTGATATCTTTGGGGTTCTCTATGTACAGTATCACATCATCTGCAAATAAAGAAACCTTTACTACTTCCTTTCCAACTTGGATGCCTTTTATTTCTTCTTCTTGTCCAATTTCTGTGGTTAGGGATTCCAGTCTATGTTGAATAAGAGAAGTAAAAGTGGACATCCTTGTCTTGTTCCTGATCTTAAGGGGAACACTTGTATTTTTTGCCATTGAGTATGATGCTGGTAGTGGGTTTGTCATACATGGGCTTTATTATATTTGGGTATGTTCCCTCTATTCCCACTTTGCTGAGAGTTTTTATCATAAATCAATGCTGGATTTTGTCAAAAGCTTTTTCTGCACTTATTGACATGATCATATGGTTTTTATCCTTCATTTTGTTTATGTAGTGAGTTATATTTATTGATTTGAGAATGTTGTAGCATCTTTGCATTCCAAGAATAAGTCTCATTTGATCATGGTGTATGACTTTTTTGATGCATTGCTGTATTTGGTTTGCTAATATTTTGTTGAGGATTTTAGTATCTATCTTCATTAGTGATATTGGCCTATAATTTTCTTTCTTTGTAGTGTCTTTATATGATTTTTGAATTATGATAATGCTGGACTCATAAAATGAATTTGGGAGCCTTTCTTCCTCTTGAATTTTCTGAAATAGAGAAGGAGAGGTATTAGTTCTTCCTGGAATGTTTGGTAAAATTCACCTGTGAAGCCATGTGGTCCAGGGCTTTTGTTTTCTGGAAGCAGATTATGGCTTTAGTTTCAGTAGGTATTATCTGTCTATTCAGATTCTGATTCTTCCTGATTTATTTTTGGAAGACTGTATGTTTCTAGGAATTTATCCATTTTATCCTGGTTGTCCAGATTGTTGGCACATAATTGTTTATAATATTTTCTTTAAAAACTTTGTATTTCTTTGGTCTCAGTTATTTCTCTTCTTTCATTTCTGATTTTATTTATTTGGGTACTTCCTCTCTCTCTCTCTCTCTCTCTCTCTCTCTCTCTCTCTCTCTCTCTCTCTCTTTGTTTTGATGAGTCTGGTTAAAAGTTTGTTAATCTTGTTTATCTTTTCAAAGAACCAGCTCTTGGATTCATTGATCTTTTATATCTTTTTTTAGAGTCTATTTCATTTATTTCTGCTCTGCTCTTAATTATTTCCTTCCTTCTACTCACTTTGGGCTTTGTTTGTTGTTCCTTTTCAAATTCCTTTAAGTGTGAAGTTAAAGTGTTTATTTGAACTTTTTCTTTTTTTCTTTTTCGAGATTGGCCTGTAATGCTATGAATTTCCCTCTTAGAATTGCTTTCCCTGTGTCCCACAGATTTTGGTTTGTTGTGTCTTCACTTTCACTTGTTTCAAGGTATGTTTGATTTCTTCCTTGATCTCATTGTCGACCCATTCATTTTTTAATAGTGCGTTATTTAGCATCCATGTCTTTGCATGTTTTTCACTGTTCTTCTTGTGATTGAGTTTTGGTTTCATAGCATTGTGGTCAGAGAAGATGCTTGATATGATTTCAATCTTATTAAATTTATTGAGACTTGGTTTTTGTCCTAGCTTGTGGTCTATCCTAGAAAACATTCCATGTGCACTGAAAAGTATGTATATTCTGCTGCTTTGGGGTGAAATGCTCTGAAGATATCAATTACCATATTTTCAGGACTATAAGATGCACTGGACCTTAAGACACATCTAGGTTTTAGAGGAGGAAAATAGGAAAAAAAAATTGAAGCAAAAAATGTAGTAAAATATTTAATAACATAAATAACATAATATTTCACCAATGTAAATGTAAACTACATTTACTAGCCATGTAAGCTACATTTGGACTATAAGATGCACCCCCATTTTCCTCCCAAATTTGGGGGGAGGAAAGTGCAACTTATGGTCTGAAAAATACAGTAAATTCATTTGATTTCTTGTATCATTTAAGGCTACTGTCTATTACAGATTTTCTTCCTGGAAGATCTATCCACTGAAGTCAATAGGGTGTTTAAATCCCCAACTATGACTGTATGTCTATCAATCTCTCCTTTTATTTATGTCTATCAAGATTTGTTTTACATATTTAGGTGCCCTTATACTGGGTGCAAAAATGTTTACTAGGGTAATATCCTCTTGTTGGATTGTTCCTTTTATCATTATGTAGTGTCCTTCCTTGTCTATTACTATAGCTTTGGTTTTAAAGTCTATTTTGTCATATATAAGTATTACCAGCCCAACTATTTTTCTTTTCCATTTGCATGAAATATGTTTTTCCTACCCTTTCCTTTTAGTCTTTGTGAATATTTTGATTTGAGATGGGTCTCTTGGAGGCAGTATCAATATGAGTCTTGTTTTCTTATCCATTCAGCTACCCTTTGTCTTTTGGTTGGAGCATTTAAGCCATTTACATGTAAGGTGATTATTGATAGAAATGTATGCAGTGCCATTTTATTGTTAGACTGTTTTCCTCTATTTTTTTCCTTTTTTCTCCTTCTCCTTCTCCTTTTACCAAGCCCTTTAACATTTGATGAAGGACTGGTTTGGTATTAATAAACTCCTTTAGCTTCTTCTTGTGTGTAAGCTCCTTATTTCTTCTTTGATTTTAAATGATAGCCTTGCTGGGTAAAGTAACTGTGGTTGCAAGTTCTTGTTTTTCATCATCTTGAATACTTCATGCCACTCTCTTCTGGCCTGAAATGTTTCTGATCAGTAATCAGATGATAGTCTAATTGGTGCTCCCTTGTAGGTAACTACCTGCTTTTCTCTTGCGGTTGTCAGGATTCTCTCCTTATCTTTCAGCCTTGTAATTTTATTTTATTTATTTATTTAAAGATTTTATTTATTTATTTATTTTAGATAGAGGGGAAAGGAGGGAGGAGAGAGAGAGAGAGAGAGAGAGAGAGAAACATTATGCATGGTCACCTCCCATGCACCCTCCCCATTGGGAACCCAGCCCATAACCCAGGCATGCACCCTGACTAGGAATTGAACCAGTGACCCCTTGGTTCACTGGTTCTCAGTCTTGTGCTCAGTCCAAGGCTGGTGCTCAGTCCACTGAGCCATGTCTCAGCCTTGTCATTTTGATTATAATGTGTCTTGGTGTAGGCTTCTTTGGTCCAACTTGTTTTGGACTCTCTGAGCTTCCTGGACTTGTGTGACTTTTTCCTTTATCAGATTAGGGAAGTTTTTGGTCATCATTTCTTCAAATAGGTTCTTGATCTGTTGCTCACTCTCTTCTCCTTCTGATATTCCCACGATGCAGATGCTGCTCTGCTTCCTGTTGTCTAAAATGTTTCTTAAGCTCTCATTTTTTAAAATTCTTTTTTCTGCTCTGCCTGCATGTTTTTTCTACCTTGTCTCCCAAATGACTGATTTGATCCTCTGCTTCATCTAACCTACTGTTTATTCCTTCTGGTGTATTATTTATCTCAGAGATTGCATTCTTTATTTCTGATGGATCCTTTTTCATGGTTTTTATGACTTTTTTCATGCTGTCGAGTATCCTTATAATCATTACATTAAATGTTTTATTTGATAAATTGTTTACTTCTGTTTCATTTAGCTCTTCTGGAAAATTCTCTCTTTTTTTATTTGAGGTCTGTTTCCTTATCTTCCCATTTTGGCTGATTTCTCTATTTTCTGCCTTAGAATGCTAAACTAATCAGCCTAGTAATTGTTAATCTAATCAAGCTATAATCAGAAGTCAGGTTTAAGCACCACGGGGTGGGGAAGAGTAATTATTGCAAGTGGGGTATTGCTTCCCTTCAGGCTAATGCCATTTGGAGAAGTGTGCTCTGCCTTAGAGAGATGGCCCTGGCAGTTCAGGGGATGACTTACCACATGGATCCTTGGGGCTGTTCCCTCAGTTCTCTCCCCAGATCCACCAACCCCAGACTCTCCTTAAACATCTCTAATCCAGTCTGCCCTCCCTTTGCTGGCACCCAGGGTACTGACTGCAAACAAAATTTTGTGCTTTGCCCTTTAAGAGGCTCTCTGTGTCTTCATCCATCTCTTCCTGGCCAACAGAACCCTTGTCGCTTTTCACAGCTGGATGTTATTGGGGTTCCTTTCTGGCTCTGTTGCTATAGGCTGGGGAGCCCAGACTGGGGTTTAGACCCTACAGTTCTCAGGGGTAATTCCCCTGTCACTGAAATATTCCTCCACCTGTGGGAGCTCAGCCAGCCCTCTTGTATCTCTTCTGCACTCCCTACCAGTCACATTGTGGTGATGTCTTTTCCTCTGTCTCTCCATGGTTATAAGGCTTTTCTTCTGCTAATGTTCAGTTGGTTATTCAGGATGATTTTACTACAATTTAGTTGTGATTCCAGATTGGTCCTGGGAGGAGGTTAGTGTAGCTTCCATTTACTCCTCTGCCATTTTGGATCTCTCAATAATTTTAAAAGAATTTAATTTGTACAAAGTATGTTCTTTGACCACAATAAGATTAAGTTAGAAATAAAAAAAATAAAGATCTCTAAAAATTCCCAAATATTTGGAAACCAAACTTCTCCCTTCTAAATAACAATGGATCAGTGAATATATACCAAGAAGAATTTCAAAAAATTTTGAAGTGCATGAAAATGAATATACAATACAGAATTGGTGGGATGCCATGGAATCAATACTTAGGGGGAAATACTATAGTACTAAATTCCCATATTGAACAAGAAACATCTTAAATTAGTAATCTTAACTTCTATCTTAAGAAACTAAACAGGAAGAATAAATTAAACCCAAAGGAAGGAGAAGAAAGGAAATAATAGAGATAAAAGATAAATACAATGAAGATCATAGCAAAAATCAATGAAACAGAAAAACATAAAACAACAGAAAGAATAATTTAAATCAAAACCTGGTTCTTTGAAAAGCTCTCAACTGACAAACTTGTAGCCAGACTGCTTGTATAAGAGTGAAGACAGCAATTATTAATATCATAATTGAGAGAGGTAACATCTCCATAGACTGTACATGTCAGAAAGGTAATAAGGAGATATCATGAACAATTATGCCTATAAATCTGACAACTAATAAAAAAGTGTCCAGTTAAGAATGGGAGAAGTAAAACTATCTTTATTAGAAGATGACATGATCATCTATAAAGAAAATCTGATGGAATCTACGAAAATTACCAGAAGTAATAAGTAAGTTTAGCAAGATTTCAGGATTTAAGATCAATTACAAAAATTAGTTGTATTTCTATATATTAGTAATGAACACTCAGAAATTGAAATCGAAAGATAGCATTTAAAATCATGTCAAGTAATATGGAAGATTTAAGGGCAAATCTAAAAAAAAAAAGACCTATACACTGAAAACTATGAAACACTGCTGAGAGAAATTCAAGGTGATATAAATAAATGGAGACATATACCTTGTTCATTAGTCTGGTGACTCAATATATTGAGCTGTCAATTCTTTCCATGCTGATTTATAGTATAGATTTAGTGCAATCCTAATAAAATTCTTAGCATATTTATTTTTTGTAGAATTGACAAGTTGATTCTAAAATTCCTATGGAACAAGTTAGAATAAATACAACAACTCTGAGAAAGAACAAAGTTGAAATTTGTTCATATTTCAAGACACATTATAAAGCTGGAAAAATCAAAACAAGATGTTATTGGCTTAGATGTTGACAAATACAACAGTGGAGTGGAACAGACAGTCTGGAAATAAACACATGCATACATGGACAACTGATTTTTAAAAAAGGTTAAAGGCTATGCAATGGAGAAATGATAGTGTTTTCAATAAATGGTGCTGGAACAATTATATATGCTCATGCAAATAAAAAAAAATGGAGCTTCAACTCATATTTTGTGCCATAGGTAAAAATTAACTCAAAATGGATCACAGACCTAAGGGGGCAGCAACATAAAATGGAGTAAAAATAGCCTCTTCAACAAGTGGTATTGGGAGAACTGGACAGCTTCGTGCAAGAAAATGAAACTTGAGTACCAACTTACACCATACACAAAAATAAATTCAAGGTGGATAAAAGATTTAAACATAAGCCGCAACACCATTAAAGTCCTAGAGGAGAACATAGGCAGGAAAATCTCAGATATTACACGCAGCAACATTTTTACTGATATGTCCCCTAAAGCAAGGAATATAAAGGAAAGAATAAACAAATGAGATCACATCAAAATAAAAAGCTTCTGCATGGCCAAGGAAAACAGTATTAAAATAAAAAGAGAACCGACTGTGTGGGAAAACATATTTGCCAATGATACCTCAGATAAGGGTTTAATCTCCAAAATATACAAAGAACTTACACGACTCCACTCTAAGAAGACAAGCAACCCAATGAAAAAATGGGCAAAGGACTTGGGCAGACACTTCTCCCAGGAGGACATACATAGGATCCAGAGACACATGAAAAGATGCTCGATATCGCTAGCTATCAGAGAGATGCAAATTAAAACCACAATGAGATACCACTTGACACCAGTCAGAATGGCCCTCATAAACAAAGCAACAAACAGCAAGTGTTGGAGAGGTTGTGGAGAAAAGGGGACACTAGTGAACTGCTGGTGGGAGTGCAGACTGGTACAACCACTCTGGAAAACAGTATGGAATTTTCTAAGAAAACTAAAAATGGATCTGCCTTTTGACCCAGCAATTCCACTGCTAGGACTATATCCTAAGAACCCTGAAACACCCATCCAAAAGAACCTATGCACCCCTATGTTCATAGCAGCACAATTTACAATAGCCAAGTGTTGGAAGCAACCTAGATGCCCATCAGTAAATGAATGGATCAAAAAACTGTGGTACATTTACACAATGGAATTCTATGCAGCAGAAAGAAAGAAGGAGCTCCTATCCTTTGCCACAGCATGGATGGAACTTGAGAGCATCATGCTAAGCGAAGTAAGCCAGGCAGTGAAAGACAAATACCATATGATCTCACCTTTACCAGGAACCTAATCAACAAAACAAACAAACAAGCATAATATAACCAAAGACATGGAAATTGAGAATAGGCTGAAAGTCACCAGAGGGGAGATGGGAGGGAATTTCAGGGGAAAAGGGGAAGGATTTACAGGAACAAGTATAAAGGACACATGGACAAAAACTATGGGGAGGTGGAAATGGGAGGGAGCTGGGGAGGGCTGGGGTGGTGGGTTCGGGTGAGAATAAAAGACAGAAAACTGTACAGGATCAACAATTAAAATAAAAATTTAAAATAAAAAAAAAAGAAAACTCAGACTTCTGGCCCAGATGGAGGCGTAGGTGGACACACTGTGCCTCCTCCAACAACCAAAATAAAGGACAACAAAGATTTAGAAACAAGAAAACAACCTGAACTAACAGAAAATTGAACTGTACAGAAGTCCGACAACAATTCATCCAGACCGGTAAGAGGGCTGGAGTTGCAGCAGGAAAAAAGTGGAGATTGGCGGACCCAGGCGCACAGGAGCCCCAGGCGTGCAGGCAGTGGCTAGCGGACCTTGGGTGTGGGGTGGCAACAGGCAGACCCAGTGAGGCCGCACAAGGTGGCTGGCTGACTAGGTGGTCCCACATTAGCATGTAGATAATCCAGGCAAAAATGGGGAGCAAGAACAGACCTAGAAACCCAGGGCCCCAGTGCTGGGAAATAAAATCTAAAAACACCAATTGTAAAAACCTGTGGGGTTTGACTCCCAGCATCACAGGAGAGTTCATTGGAGAGACCCACAGAGTCCTAGAATGTACAGAAGCTCACCCAGCAGGGAACCAGCACCAGAAAGGCCTAATTTGCTTGTGGAAAGTGGCAGAAGGGACTGAAATACAAGAGAGAGCAGAGCAAGCGCCATTGTTCTCTCTCGGACCCCGCTCTCACATACAGCCTCACAACACAGCCACTGGGCTGCCGTGCCCTGGTGAACACTTAACGCTCCACCCCTCACTATGTAACAACCGTGACCAGACCGGGGGAAAAAAAAGGCTCAAACTAGAGAACAAATCAAAGGCTCAGAGCCAATTCATCCAAGCAAGAAAGAAATAGCCAATCTATGAGATGCACAGTTCAAAGCACTGGTGATCAGGATGCTCACAGAATTGGTTGATTTTGGTCGCAAATTAGATGAACAAATGAAGGCTGCACTAAGTGAAATGAAGGAAAACGCACAGGGAACCAACAGTGGTGGGAGGAAAACTGGGACTCAAATGAATGGAGTGGACCAGAAGGAAGAAAGAAACAACCAAACAGAAAACAAGGAAGAAACAAGAATTCAAAAAAATAAGGAGAGGCTAGGATCCTCCAGGACATTTTTAAATATCTCAACATCTGAATTATAGGGGTAGAGGAAGAGTAACAATTGGAAAACTTATTTGAACAAATAATAAAGGAGAACTTCCCCAATCTGGCAAAGGAAATAGAATACCAGGAAGTCCAGGAAGCTCAGAGAGTCCCAAAGAAGTTGGAACCAAGCAGTAACACACCAAAGCACATAATTACATTAGCCAAGATTAAAATGAAGGAGAGACTCCTAAAAGCAGCAAGAGAAAAGGAGACAGTTACCTACAAAGGAGTTCCCATCAGACTGTCAGCTGATTTCTCAAAGAGACCTTACAGGCAAGAAGGGGCTGGAAAGAAATATTCCAAGTCATGAAAGGCAAGGACCTACATCCAAGATTGCTCTATACAGCGAAGCTTTCATTTAGAATGGAAGGAAAGATAAAGTGGTTCTCAGATAAGGTCAAGTTCAAGGAGTTCATCATCACCAAGCCCTTATTATATGAAATGTTAAAGGGACTTATCTAAGAAAAAGAAGATAAAAATTATGAACAGTAAAAATACAGCAAACTCACTGTTATTAATAACCACACCTAAAATAAAAGCAAACTATGCAAACAACTAGAACAGGAACAGAACCAGAGAAATGGAGAGCACATGGAGGGTTCACAACAGCAGAGTGGGAGGAGGAAAGAGGGGCAATAGATACAGAAAATAAGTAGCATAGATGGCAGAGAGAAAATAGACAGGGGGAAGGCAAGAATAGTGAGGGAAATGTAGAAGCTAAAGAACTTATGACACATGGATATTAACTAAAGGGGGGAATGTGGGTTGGAGGGGGTGTGCATGGTGGAGGGGAATGAAGGGGAAAATGGGACAACTGTAATAACATAATCAATAAAACATATTAAAAATAAATAAAAAATAGACCTTCATTTAAAAAATATGACAGTAAAAAGACAGCAAACTCACAGATATTAACAACCACACCTAAAACAAAAGTAAACTAAGCAAACAACTAGAACAGGAACAGGAACAGAAACACAGAAATGGAGATCACATGGAGGGTTAGCAACAGGGGAGTGGGAGGAAGAGAGGGGAAAAAAAGTACAGAGAATAAGTAGCATAGATGGTGGGTAGAAAATAGTGGGAGGGCAAGAATAGTGTGGGAAAAGTAGAAGCTAAAGATCTTATGACACATGGACATGAACTAAAGGGGGGAATGTGTGTGGGAGGGGGTGTGCAGGGGGGAGGGGAATGAAGGGGGGGAATGGGACAACTTTAATAGCATAATCAATAAAATATATTAAAAAAACTGAAAACGCAGAACTTCTAGAAGAAAATATAGAAAAAAATCCTTTTGGCTTTCTGTTGGACAATGTTTACTGAGATACAATATCAAAAGCACAATCTATGTAAAAGCACATCGATAAAATGGGGTTCATCAAAATGAAAGCTTTCTAGTCTTTGAAAGACATTGAGTGAAAAGCAAATCACAGACAGGGAGAAAATATTTGCAATCCATATAACAAATGAAGTATTTGTATCCAGAATACGTACACCCTGAGAACTCAATAGAAGGAAACAAACAACCCAAAGAAACTGGGCAAAAGATCAAACCTAGAGAAGATATGTTGGTAAATTAGTGTGAGAAATGCTCAATATCATATGTCATAAGGGAAATGAAAATTAAAATCACACTGTGATACCACTGCATGCCTATTAGAATGGCTAAATGAAAAAGACTAACAATGCCAAGTGTGTAAAAGGATGTGAAAAAGCTAAGACTCTCATACACTGCTGGTGGGAATTTAAAATAGCATAGCACTTTGGAAAACAGTTTGGCATTACCTTAAAAAGTTGGACATATATCTACCATATGATTTAGCCATTCCACTCCTAGGTAATTACTCTTGAGAAAAGAAAGTATATATATTCTTCCAAAGATTTGTACATAAATATTCATAGTAGATTTATTTGTAATAGTCTCCAAACTAGTACAATTGAAATGCCATCAACAGGTGAATGGATCACTTCATCATGTATAAGTGTATCAGATCATCACATCATACCCCTTAAAATTACACAATGTTATATGTCAATCACATATCAGTAAAGCTGAAAAAAATGGAAAAAATACAGGTGAATGGGTAAAGTATTTAAGGTATAGCCATACAATGGACTATACTCAGCAATCAAAAGGAACATACATGCACCAATTATGGATGAATCTCAAAATAATTTTGAAAGAAGACAAAAAGATTATCTACCATATGGATGCATTTATATAAAACTCTAGAAAATGTAAACTAATCTATTATGAGAAAAAGCAAATCCTGTGATCGGTGGATATATTCCCTATCTTGATTATGTTAATCATCTCCTGGTTATTATGTATGTCAACACTTTAAAGATTATGTAATTAAATGTGTAAAGTCAATTATATCTCATTAAACTTAAAAAAACAAAAATCAAATCTCTGCTCTTGCTGAGCCTCACACCAATTGAAGCTGTGTATGTTCAGTGGGCCATCCCTAACATTTTGGGAGCCTAGGAGATGAGCACAAATGTGGGTGCCCTAACCCACAGCCTTTCTCCCTTGTCTCTCCAGGCTAGACACCACCCAGCTGCCCTGGGCACCCTCAGATTCAGGGCAATACATGTATATGAGCAGAAGAGGTTCCCCGAAGCCCCGGAAATAGGCATGGGGTCTGAGGTCCTGAACACTGAGACCATAACCTGAAAGGTAGCACTGGAGGTGTTTAAAGCAATGCTAGTCTGCAAGGGGATGAGACAAGAACTGAGCATGTTTAAAACATAGCAACGTAACATGGCTGCAACATCCAAGCATGGGGTCATTTTTCTAGCAATAGGTGTTTATTGAATTTATAAAAGCAATCTGTCTTTGATGAATTGGATACATATAAAACAATTTAATACACATAAGAAACAATTTTAAAAAAGGGCCTTCACTGCAAGTGACTACTTTAAAGCACCTGGATCTGAGAAGAGGCCCCTAAGCTATCCTTGGTTTGAATTGTGCTGAATGTGGGGCATACTCTGTTAAAAGATTTCTGATTTTTGGGAGGTTGCAATCACAATTTGATTGATGTATCTTTCTGCCTTTCTGGGTTTTTCTGTGTGGAGTGTTAGCTGCATTGAAAGTAGTAGTGACTGTGTGAACATGATTCCTTGACAGATAGCTGTCTTCCTTACTCAGAATTTGAGAAGAGCTGCCATTTTGGGGGTGAGGTTGGGGTAGGAAAATCAACAGAAAAGATTATGGCTTTTTTTTTCATTTGAATATGAAAATGTAACAAGGTGCAGCCAAGAGGGCCCCCCCCCCAAATAAAAGGGATTTGGAATGGGGCCCAGAACTCAGGGTGTCCAGGAAATAGTAGAAAGACATATAAGATGTCCTCACCCCTTCCCCCTCAGGTGTGAGTTGGGGGAAGGGACAAATGGAGCAGGGCTATTGAGAGCAGTTTTGCATAGCAACAGCTTTGGAGCTAACCTCTGGAATGGTCATTTAACATATCTATAACCTTTAACTGGTTTCATAGATATGTTGAATAGCTGTGCTCAGGCTTTGAGCCAGGGAGAAGGGAGTGACTTCCACCCAAGATGGAACTGGAAGGCAACTCCCCCTGTTTACAGCACCTAGGTGAGAGCTTGGAGATGATTGGCTCCACACTATGGGGCCACACCTGCCCAGACTCATTATGGCAGCCCAGTAAAGCTGGAAGGATGTGGGAGTGCTGGCAAGTGTAGCTGATTGTAGGAGGAGTCGAAAATGGGGCTGCAGAGGAAGATTGGCTCAGGCATTTAAACCCAGACACGGCAGCCATTAGAGGGAGAACCACGTGCTTTTGGCAGAGTCAGGACCCCTGCAGCCATGTGAGGGAGAATCACCATGTGGCTTTAGCAGAGAACCGCCACTCGGCTTTGGCTGAGTGGTGACCCCCTCCCCACAACTTAGGTGAAGGGGGAGCCACGTGGCTTTGGCAGAGTGGAGACCCCCTTGCTGGTTTGCCAGAGAGTGCCACACAGTTTTTGCTGGAGTGCAGACCCCTGCAGCTCTGGTAGAAGAGGATCATGTGGCTTTGGGGTGCTCCCTTTGGCTACATGGCCTGGGAAGCAGGAGAGACTTTGCCTGGAAGAAGGGGGAAAGAAGTCTTTCCAGTAGGCCATAAGAAGGTGCCACATGGATTTGGATTAATCAGAGATCCTGCCTGGACGGTGACACAGCTGACGGTGTCAGGAGCCTGGATCCCGGACATTTGCTTCTTTTCCTGAGTTATGGTACCCTGAATTAGGGCAGGGGCAGAAGGAAGCACTGTGGTGTCTATGGGTATCTTAAAGGACTTTGATATTTTAATGAAGACGTTAGGTCCCTACTTTAAGTCTGTATAGCATTAAATAAACATTTCCTTTCCTTTTCACAAATCTCTGGCATTGAGAGATGTCTTTCCTAGGGCAGCGGACATAACGAACTTTGGCCCCTGTGTTTGTTCTGTGACAGTTTTTGGCATCCCTGGGTGGGCCAATAATTGCCTCTCTTGGACCTGTGTTCTGTAACAAAAACACAGGCAGCACCATTTCTCCCTACACCTTCAGTCTGTCTGGACTCCTTCCCTGAAGATAACAAACAGGCACCTTACCTTGTACACACAGGACTTTGCATTCAGGAAAAACAGCTCCACAGTGGTTTTGTCCTTTAAAAATGATATGCTCTCAATGTAAAATCTGAAAAATAATAACACAAATTTGTTTCTTCAAATATTTTTTCTTCTCTTGGCATGATTTCATTTCCTTATTTAATTTCTCCCAGAGCAATGAGAGAATTTTGAGAAACCAGTGGATGTTGTGCATTTTGTCCCCTTTGCAAAGAAATCTGCAACATGTGTGTATGTAGGTGAATGTTTGCATATATGCAGATAATCTCTTAGGTTTTTGTGTATTGAAAGGGGAGTTAAAGTGAATCGGCAGGGGTAGCCAACAGCAAACCCCACTTTCCCTGTGGCACCCATTCCTTGACACATGTTCTGGGAGCTTATAACACTTCAGACAGCTTCAAAACAGGCCCAAGTGAGCTTTGAGGGTTGAAAGCAGAAATCAGGTGACTAAGCACTATGTCAGTGAACCTTGAGGCCTGCAGGCAGTGCAGTGGTTTTCAGACATGTTTAGTATGAGGATCCCATACCTACTGTCTACCTACCCTGTTCCAGCAGGAGTTTCAGTAACAGCCTCCTCCTTCCCAGTCATCCTTCCAGGCTTTGGGGTTTCCCAGGGCTGGAAGCCAGATTCTCAGTAGTACTTAACCTTAGTCTTTTCTCATGCAAATCAGAGCATTCTGGGCCCAGTTCTTCCCATCCCCTTTCTGAGCTTTTGCTTGGTCAAGAGATTGCAGGTCTCTTAGGAGAGCTGAAGAGAGGAGAGTAGTCTTCTTCACAATATCTGTTTTCATAATCCCAATATGATGAAGTTGGGGCCTCTGGGGTGAGAGAGTGGGCCAGCTGAGGCTCCATTTTTCTCAAGAGTTGGAACCCAGCTTGAATAATGCAGGAAGAACGTAACACCCCAAGACAATTTACAGCTTGGGTCCTGAAAGAGAATTTACTCTCAAATGATTGAGAGTCAGGATAAAGCTAGCCTGACTGTGGTTCGGTGTGCTTGTCCTTAGCTCTGCAAAATCATGCCAGGCCTTGGTGCTTGCCCCAACCAGTCTTCAACAATGACAAAACATTTAAGAAATAAATAAAACTGAAAAAGGCCATGGAAGATTTTATCACTGAGATGGTAAAATTATTTGAAGAATTTCACCTGTAATGTTGAGTCATCAAGGGAAATTCCAGAAAGAGAATAAGTCCTTTATATTTTTACATAACAAGGATTTGTCTCGCTTATAAGTGAGATTAATGAAGATTGATGAGTGTTAGGTTTATAAGAAGAAAAAGTTAAGGATTAAGGTAGGGAGGTCAAGGAGGGTTGGGGGAATAGGCTTTGGAATCAGAAAGATCTAGAATATAGAGTCTTTGTGTCTTTTTTAAAATGGGTTCTATGACCGCATTTCACAGGGTTTGGGGAAGAATTAAATGAGATAATATATACATTTTAACAATTAACACCTTTTTAAACAAACTGTTTAACAAGTTTTGACAAAAATTTATTTCCTGGAATTTAGTGCTGCAGGATTGAGTCTAAGGTCCTTAGTATATAGATGGGGATAATGATGCTTACTTAGGAGGGTAATTTAAATGAGATATACATAAATTGCCTAGTATACTGCTTGTCACACAAAAGGGATTCAAGAAATTCTAACAGCAAAACTTGCAATATGTTAAAACAGTTTAAAGGACATGATAGGATTTAAACTATATCTGAAAGCTAGGATAAAACAGGATTCTGCAAGATAAAAAGAAATCCAGATGGGGAAAATACTGTAGGTAAAGAGCATCACTTTTGGGTATTAAACATTCATAATTTGGCTTTCACCAAGGCAGAATTCTTTATAATCTGGGTATTCTCCAATCAGTTTAGTTTCTCCTGCCCTGGTTATTGCTGGACAGACCAAGGCTAGTCACCTGACTCAAGAGCAGCCTCTGCAGGAAGAGAGGTGTGGGTTGTAGCAGGATAGGTTAAGGAGGGCCTTGCCAGAAGAGCCTCCTCAGTGAGACAAGGACTGGACACAGCAATCATGCATAATCTCTCAGAGAGGTCAAGAAGGGAAATGGTGGAAGCAGGAGGCTCTGCACAGCAGCCATGAGGCAGGGAAGGAACTGATAAAAGTCAAGGGCAGAACCTGATGGAGCAGAATGGAGAGCAGTGAGTCACTGTGATGGTGGATACAAAGCAGGGGACCTGGAATGACCTCTGTCACTCAGTTTCTTGCAGCCTGAAGGACCTTCTGGTGCAAGTAGGTGGTAGTGGTTTCCTGCTTTCTTTGCTTTTTTTTTTTGAGTTCTTTCTTTTTTAAATATATTTTATTAATTATGCCATTACAGTTGTCCCATTTCCCCCACTTCATTCCCCTCCACCGTACATACCCCCTCCCACACACATTCCCCTCTTTAGTTCATGTCCATGTGTCATAAGTCCTTTAGCTTGTATATTTCCCACACTATTCTTGCCCTCCCCCTGTCTATTTTCTACCCACCATCTACGCTACTTATTCTCTGTATCTTCCCCCCCTCTCCTCCTCCCACTCCCCGTTGCTAACCCTCCGTGCGATCTCCATTTCTGCGTTTCTGTTCCTGTTTTAGTTGTTTGCTTAGTTTGCTTTGGTTTTAGGTGTGGTTGTTAATATCTGTGAATTTGCTGTCTTTTTACTGTCATTTTTTTTTATCTCCTTTTTCTTAGATAAGTCTCTTTAACATTTCATATCATAAGGGCTTGGTGATGATGAACTCCTTTAACTTGACCTTGTCTGAGACTTGATCTTGACTTTATCTTCCCTTCCAGTTTAAATGAAAGATTCACTGGATAGAGTGATCTTGAATGTAGAGTGATCTTGGATGTAGGTCCTTGCCTTTCATGTCTTGGAATACTTCTTTCCAGCCCCCTCTTGCCTGTAACGTCTCTTTTGAGAAATCAGCTGACAGTCTGATGGGAACTCCTTTGTAGGTAACTGTCTCCTTTTCTCTTGCTGCTTTTAGGAGTCTCTCCTTCATTTTAATCTTGGCTAATGTAATTATGATGTGCCTTGGTGTATTCCTCCTTGGATCCAACTTCTTTGGGACTCTCTGAGCTTCCCGGACTTCCTAGAAGTCTCTTTCCTTTGCCAGATTGGGAAAGTTCTCCTTCATTATTTGTTCAAATAAGTTTTCCACTCATTGTTCTTCCTTTTCCCCTGCTGGTACCCCTATAATTTGGATGTTGGGACGTTTAAAGATGTCCTGGAGGTTCCTAAGCCTCTCCTCATTTTTCTGAATTTTTGTTTTTTCATTTTTTTCTGTTTGATTGTTCTTTCTTCCTTCTGGTCCACATTGTTGATGTGAGTCCCAGTTTCCTTCCCATCACTATTGGTTCCCTATACATTTTCCTTTATTTCACTTAGCGTAGCCTTCATTTTTTCACCTAATTTGCGACCGAATTCAACCAATTCTGTGAGCATCCTGATTACCAGTGTTTTGAACTGTGCATCTGATAGGTTGGCTATCTCTTCGTTGCTTAGTTGTGTTTTTTCTGGAGCTTTGATCCGTTATTTCATTTGGACCATTTTTTTTTTTGTCTTGATGTGCCAGTTAAGTACTGAGGGGTGCAGCCTTAGGTCTTCACCTGGGCGGGGCAACCCACATTGCTGAGTTGTGATGCTGTGTGTGGGAAAGTGGTCTGAGAGGGAACAATGGCGCTTGCTCAGCTCTCTGCTGCCTTTCAATCATTTCCTCCACTTCCCACCAGCAAATTGGGCCCTTCTGGTGCTGATTCCCAGGAGGGTGGGTTTGTGTATCATCTAGGACTCTGTGGGTCTCTCCAATGAACTCTCCTGTGAGGCTGGGAGTTTCTCCCACTGCTGCAACCCCCACAGGTGTTTTCAATCAGAGATCTAAGGCTTTATTTCCCAGCACTGGAGCCCTGGGTTTGGCAGTCTTTCCCGCTCCCTAGTTGTTTCTCCCCATTTACCTGTGCGTGAATGTGGGGTGGCCCAGTCCACAATTCACCGCCTTGCCGGGTCTGCCCACTGCTGCCTTGCCATGAGTCCTCTCTGACCCACTGCCTGTTTCCTCCCTTCCTACCAGTCTAGATGAATGTGTCTTCTTTAACTCCTTGGTTGTTGAACTTCCATACAGTTCAGTTTTCTGTAAGTTCTGATTGCTTTTTGTTTTGAAATTGTTGTTGTCCTTCTTTTGGTTGTGTGAGGAGGCATATTGTGTCTACCTAAACCTCCATCTTGGCCAGAAGTCCCTTTCTTTGCTTTTGGATCATGTACTTTTATTCCTTTCCTCTAAGAAATTGAGCAGGTTCAGCAGCAGCATCTCAGCTAATGTTTCCTGAGCTCTCTGATGGCCTGGCCATGCCTAATGCTTTCCATGTGCTTTGTTTAATTCTCACAACAACCCCAGTGACAGATATCTACCATTACCCCCACTTCACAGATGCAGAAACTGAGTTTTAGAACTATTTCTACATGGATGGGCAAAGTCTCAATTTCAATCCCTGAGACTCCATACACAATGCTCTTAAGTGAACCTCCTTCTGACCACCTCTCCACATTCAACCAGCATTTATGCGGGAAGCTAAGCCCTAGGTAGCTGGGTACAGTTCAAACACAGTAAAATCAAACACAAAAACAAGATCACTGCAGTGTTTCCTAGGTTAACATATACAAGTATGTTTACTCTCCAGTGCTGCAAAAACAGAATGAGAATCAGTGGGGGAGGGGTGGAATAAGGTGACAGGTTTGCAATTCCATATAAAATACCTTTTTAAAAGTCAAAGGAGTAGTCTCAGAAGGAAGTGATCTTCTTGTCCTATGAAAATCTCAGGTCAGATTGACAGAATGCACAATCTGGTTTTTTTGGTCATTCACTTTTGATTATTTCTATATATATCTAGCGGAGGAGTGTATTAAAAACATAACCTCAAAGAATTTTCACACTAACAAAGTTCATAATAAATCCTTAATATTTAAAATCTAGTCATTCATTTTTTCATATCTCCAAAACAGTTTTTTTTTTTTAATTTATGTTTGTGGTCTACAGCAGAATCACATAGGCAAAAAGCTGTGAGGGTCACTGGCTAATGCGAAAGAGCAGAGCACATTCCTTCTACTCAGCTCAAGCTCAGTCTCCAAGGTGGGAGCATGTCACTGAGCCAGACTACTCAGATTCTTTTACCCTGGAATATCAATATAATTAGAATGACCTGAAGATCAAAGATGGTTGGAGCCTATTGTTCTGCCATCAATACCTTGATGAAATCCTCCTTTGGTTTCTGCTCTCTAGATCCCTGCCTAGATTCATACCTTTTCTGAGGCCTTGTAAGTTCAGTTTTCTTTTCTTTTTTTTTTTTAAATATTTTATTTATTTATTTTTATTATTTATTTATTTATTTATCTTTAGAGGGGAAGGGAAGGAGAGAGGGAGAGAAACATCAATGTGCGGTTGCCTCTTGTATGTCCCCTGCCGGGAACTGGCCTGCAACCCAGGCATGTGCCCTGACTGGGAATCGAACCGCGATACTTTGGTTCGCAGGCCCGCGCTCAATCCACTGAGCTACACCAGCCAGGGCCAGTTTTCTTTTAATTCTGTTAGCCACAATGGGTTACTGTTGCTGGCAACCAAACATTTCAAATTAACAGCGGCCTTCCCATGTGCTAGGGACAACACAACTCTGTATGCATCATTTCCCTTAATGTTCAGTACAAACAGATGCTGTAGACAGCAAATTATAAACCTATTTTACAGATGAGAAAACTGAAATTTAGAGCATTTTCCCAAAACCATATAGGTGGGAAGTAATGGAGCCATGATTAGAACTAAAACCTATCAAACTTCAAAGTTCATATTCCAAACCAATATGATATAATGCTTCCCTACAATAACAGGTACAATTAAATATAACATGTACACAATGAAGTGAGGCCCAAGGGAGGGATACAATGAATTCAGCTTATGACTCAAGAGGGAGAAGACTGCCAAAGTGAAATACATAGGACTAAGTATAAGTGTCCTCTGGGACAGTTGAGCTGAGTCTTAAACAATGCATGAGTTCACCAGGCAAGGAAGGGAAGAAGGGCCTTCCAGGGAAAGGGCATATTAGCCAGAGCAATCCTCTTGCTAGTCTTCAAGAATTTAAGAAACCATATGCAGGGAAACGGGTGGCTGAGTACCAAATCACTTGTGGCTTATTCAACTCTGAACAGACACCTTTTTACTAGAAACTGGGTTCACCTTGTTCCTGAAGCCCAGGCCCCTGACTATACTTTAGTTCTAGTAAACAGGTCCCTATCCTGTTTCCTACCACTTTCTGGTGACTCACCCTACTGCTTTCTACCTGTCTGCCTTGGTATCCAATTACCTGCTCGCTGAATTCATGATCCCATCTCTCCCTCAAGGGGACCACTGTAATGACTTCATGTTTATAGAGTGTATGAAAAGTATGGAGGATCATCTGGGAGAATGACTCCCAGGCACACCTATCAACACTTGCCATGAACTGAAAACCAAATCTAGGACTTCTTAATCAAATGAAAGGGACTGTCCCAGACTCAATAAAATAAGTCTTTTGTTTCAGCCTTTTTTGGCAGAAGGATTCTATTTCCTTTCTGCATGCTTAGTAAAATTGTGATCAATTTTACTAAGAATTTGTGAAGATAAAGCCTATGGTTAAATATTCAGCCTCAAAATGAACCTAAGCTTTTTGACTAGTAATATGTTTTGGAGACAAATCTCATACAGAGTAACAATTGTAAATACAATTTCTTGAGAATAGAATTTGTTTGGGGAGGTTTCATCTCTGCTTTTCACACTCTTCCCATTAGCATTTTCCCCCTTTCTTGATGGGACAGGTGTTCATCTAACCACTCATCAGCGATAACAGAACATCATACCTGAATGACATGACAGAGATGGCTTAGAGGGGAGGCAGACCTGTTAGCTGGGTGACAACACATGTGTGTCACAGAGCAGAACACTGGTTGTTTGCATGGGCTATCATTAGCTGTCTCTTACTTGTAGGTGGCCAACATTTTATCTTGTGGCATTTGCTCATTATGGTCAAAGTCAACACAATGGACTTAGAGAGATACGATTGGGTTGGCCAAAAAGTTTGTTTAGGTTTTTTTTTTTTTTTTTTTTTTTGTATGATGGCTCTAGTAGTGCTTAGTTGTCTTTAAATTCACTCAAAACAATTTTGTTAGATTGCATTATGACAGCTGACAGATCAGCATGCATTTAAACAGAATATCAAAATTGGTGAATTTTTGTGTAGCTATTTTAATTTTGAAGAGGGGAGAAAATACATAGTTTTCAGTGTGTTATGCTTTATTATTTCAAGAAAGGTAAAAATGAAACAAATGCAAAGATTTGCATTTCAAGATGCAAATTTCAAGATTTCTTTGCATTTCAAGAAACTGAAATGCAAAGAAAAGATTTGTGCAGTGTATGGAGAAGGTGCTGTGACTGATCAAATGTATCAAAGTGGTTTGTGAAGTTTCTTAGTACTATTGACATTTTGGACAAATAATTCTTTGCTGTGGGGCCATCTTATGCATTGGAAGATATTTAGCAGCGCCCCTAGTCTCTATCCACTAGAAAGCAATAGAAGGAGATATCTGACATACTCAAAATGTCCAAATCAATAAAGTTATTAGAAAATGAAAAACATATCTTTGATTTTACAGAAAAAACTAAAGAGATTTTTTGCCTACCCAATAATTTGAACCCCAGCTCTAACACTGATGGTTCTTGGGGCCTTTGGCTAGATAGTTGGATTCTCAGCATCTCACCTTCCTCACTTGCTCCACAAATTAGAGAAAAGAGAGATGTTTTGTTTTATTTATTTAATTTTAAGTATTTTTTTGACTATGCTATTACAGTTGTCCCATATTTTTCTCCCCTTTATTCCCCTGTGCCCTGCACCTCATTTACATCAGCAGTCCCCCTCTTAGTTCATGTCCATGGGTCATACATATAAGTTCTTTGGCTTCTCCATTTCATATACTGTTCTTAACCCTCCCCTGTATATTTTGTCTCTACACTTTATGCTTCTTATTCTCTGCACCTTTTCCCCCATTCTCTGCCTCTCTCTGCTTATAATCACCCTCCATATGATCTCTATTTCTGTGATTCTGTTCCTGTTCTAGTGGTTTGCTTAGTTTGTCTTTGTTTTTAGGTTCAGTTGTTGGTAGTTGTTTGTTGTCATTTTACTGTTCATAGTTTTGATCTTTTTCTTGGATAAGTCCCTTTAACATTTCACATAATAAGAGCTTGGTGATGATGAGCTCCTCTAACTTGACCTTATCTGAGAAGCACTGTCCTTCCATTCTAAATGACAGCTTTGCTGGATAGAGCAATTTTGGATGTAGGTCCCTGCCTTTCAAGACTTCAAATAGCCCCTTCTTGCCTGGAAGGTCTCTTTTGAGAAATCAGCTGACAGTCTGATGGGAACTCCTTTGTAGGTGACTGTGCCCTTATCCCTTGTTGCTTCTAAAATTCTCTCCTTCATTTTAATCTTGGCTAATGTAATTATGATGTGCCTTGGTGTGTGCTTCCTTGGGTCCAACTTCTTTGGGGCTCTCTGAGCTTCCTGGACTTCCTGGAAGTCTAGTTCCTTTGCCAGAGTGGGGAAGTCCTCCTTCATTATGTTTTCAAATAAGTTTGCAATTTCTTGCTTTTCCTCTTCTCCTTCTGGCATCCCTGTGATTCAGATGTGGGACTGTTTAAAGTTGTCCTGGGGGTTCCTAAACTTGGCCTCACTTTTTCGAATTCTTGTTTCTTCATTCTGTTCCAGTTGAATGTTTATTTCTCCCTTCTGCTCCAAATTGCTGATTTGAGTCCAGGTTTCCTTCCCTTCACTGTTGGTTCCCTGTCTATTTTTCTTTATTCCACTTTGCATAGCCTTCACTTTTTCCTCTATTTTGTGACCATGCTCAACCATCTCTGTGAGCATCCTGATTACTAGTGTTTTGAACTCTGCATCTGATAGGTTGGCTACCTCTTCATCGCTTGGTTCTATTTTTGGAGTTTGAATCTGTTCTTTCATTTTGGCCATATTTCTTTGTCTTGGCACACCTGTTATGCTGTAAGAGGTGGAACTTTAGGTATTCACAAGGGCTGGTCAACCCACATTGCTGAGTTGTGGCGCTGCATGTGGGGGAGCAGTCAGAGGAGAAACACTGCTGTGTGCTTGGCTCTTGGTAGGCTTTCAGTCATTTCCCTTGCTATCCACAAGCAAATTGGGCCCTTCTGGTGTTGATTCCCAGGAGGGTGGTTTTGTGTATGTTCTAGGACCCTGTGGGTCTCTCCAGTGAACTGTCCTGTGAGGCTGGGAATTTCTCCTGCTGGTGAAACCCCCATAGACTTTTACAGTCAGAGGTTTTGAGGCTTTCTTTTTCCTCACTTGAATCCTGGGTTGCACAGTCTGCCTTGCTCCCCAGTTGCTCCTCCCAGTGTATCCACATGAAAATGTGGGATTGCCAGCACCACCTTGCCTGCCCAGTCTTTCAGCTCCTGGCTTGCTGCCTGTCCTCTCTACTCCATCTGCTTGTCTCTGCCCCGCCTACCAGTCTGAATGAATGTTTCTTCTTTAACTCCTTGGTTGTGGGACTTCCATACAGTTCAATTTTTCTGGAAGTTCTGGTTGTTTTTGTTTTTAAATTTGTTGTTGCCCTTCTTTTGGTTGTGTGAGGAGGCAAAGTGTATATACCTATACCTCCATCTTGGCTGGAAGTCGATTTTATTTATTTTTTAAAGATTTTATTTATTTATTTTTAGAGAGAGTGGAAGGGAAGGGAAAAGAGGGAAAGAGAAGCATTGATGTGTGAGAGATAATCATTTGCCCCTTGCATGCCCCCAAATGGTGACCTGGTCTGCAAACCAGGCACGTGCCCCAGCTGGGAATTGCACTGGAGACATTTTTGTTTGCAGGCCAGTATTCAATCCACTGAGCCACACCAGCCAGGTTGAGAGATGTTTTAAATGTGGTCAACAATCAGCAACCAGTGAGTAGTGGTGATTATTACTGTATCATTATTATTTCTCTACTGAGGGACTGTAACAAAAGGTGATGACTTAGTTGGGAATTTCTTTAAAACTTAATCATAAAAGCAAGAATGGATATTCCAGGTGTCCTTCCTGAGATCTTTTTTTTCCTAAGGAGGCAAAATGCTACAGAAGCACCAATTTTGACACAGAATGGGCAAATACTGTGAAATGAAAACTCTTCTGACTAGTTATGACTTTTCTTTCCCAACTGGGCATATTTTCTTTGAGTTCCAGGGTCTTTGCTATGTCTGAGTGATATCTCAGACAAGAAGGTAAATTGGCAAGGGCTGCTCAATTATTTTGCGTTCTGAACAATGCTGAATTTGTGGCTAGTATCCAGTGAGGGATAAATTAAAACACCTCATTCAGCCATTGTGGGTAATTTTTATCACTCAGCATGGCCACCTGCATAAAAAGCTTTTGATCAGATCCTAATTCACATTCTGAACACGTTCATTGCTTGTAATGACCCTGCAACATCATAGACTCACTTAATAATGCTGCTAAAGATAGCAGCGTAATTTAAGTGTATTTCACTTTCTTCAGGCTATTATGCTGTGCTTCTGGGAGTCCCGTAGGATCCTTTTATTTCTGAAAGGGGTGCAGTCCTAGTGACTTCCCTGCTAAGAAAACTCTTCCCCACTTCTAAATTTCCAGGTACAGCCAGGAGGACCAAAGATGGCCCTCCAGGTAAGCTTGTAGAAACTGCCCTCTACGTCTCTCCCAAAATGGTTGTTCTCCAGTGAAGGGCTGGAGGCCCAGGGGAAGAAAGCCTTGCTGTGACCTGTCGAAAGGGGAGGAAGTCTTCTTCCCCAGGCAACTGTGAAGCAACAGGGTCACAGGTGAATTCCAAGTGCTTGCTTCTTCTTTTCAAAATTGCAAAACAGCCTGCTCCCTCACTCCAGAGGAAAGTAGAAAGTGTGCTCTGTGAAGGAGGTGGGTAGGGGACAGGGAAGGTAAGCTCAACAGGGAAGGTAGGGCTGGGCTTGGTGAATGATGAAGGCAAAGTGAATGGGTTAGCCCCAAGCCAGACAGTCTCAATGCTTCCATATTCAAAGCCATATATCACATTACAAATGTTTTAACCACTGAATGTAGTTGAAGCAGTCTCTGATATTTATATCCTAAAAACAGTTAATGTTTATTGAGGTTCTACATTACATGCTAACTAACACCTATAATCCTCTGACACCCCTTTTACTACAACCAGTTCCAGCTCTGTTTTATAGGTGAGGAAATAGGCCCAAAATGGGGCCAAGCCACACAGCTGTCAGTAAATGGAAGAGTTGGGACTGGAACCCAAGAATGATGCTAATGCACTGATTCTCTTTGGGTGGGTGAAGTGCACATGGCAATAATGTTAGACATTTTTGGTTGTCTTGATTTGGAGAGTGTTACTGGCATCTTGAGGATAGAGGCCAGGATGCTGCAAACATCCTACATACAGTGTAGCTCTTTACAATGAAGTTATCTGGCCCAAAATGTCAATAGTGCTACTATTGATAAACCCTGTACTAAAAGCCAAGCTTTTCACTTCTGCATCCTGCATCTTTGTTTCACCCTTCACAATATTCTGATTCTTTCCTTCTGCATTTTTGGTGACACTCTGAGGACAGATTGCAGAGAAGACCAAGCAGATTCCCACAAATGATGCCCAATGTTGGGTCAGGGAGCATACATAAATACAATCCTGTAAGAAACTGGAATGTCTTTCTGGAACTTTTATATGAATTAAGAATGTTGGATTCTCAAAGATGGAGGCTGCTAACCAATTGCCTGGAAGTTCAAGAATGGGCTAGGCCACTTAGGGCACAGTGGGTATTAAGACAACTGATAGCACATTCTCCGGGTTCTGGGATATTGTGCATTCAGGTGGGAGTGTGGGGGTGTGCAAAGAGCTCTGGCTAACTCACCCTCAAATAGACTCTCGTGAGCCACAGTAAGAGGAATGACTGATTTCTTTGGGGTTTTAGTCACATTTCTTCCCCAAAAGATAAATTTTCCTGTCCTCTCCTTATTGTAAATGACCAGTTCTTTGATAGCTTTAAAATAACTCATGGCCATAAAGTCACAAATCTTTTAACTTCTCTTCCTTCTATCATTCAGATTTCCACTAAAAAATGATCAAGTTATATATTCATTGTAGGAAAAAATATATAGACAAGCAAAAAGAAATAAAAATCATTCTTACAATTGTTCTATCGAAGATTGACTACTGTTAACATTTGTAACTTTATTTTCCATCCATCTAAATAAATGCAACCATGCCGCACATCCTGTTTTGTGATCTGCTTACTGGGAGCACCTTTCCATATTCACCAGAGCCTTTATCTGTGAGATTGTATTCCATACACTTGGCTCTCTTAAAAAAAAATCAGGCCAAATGATGGGGACCCATGGGTTTAGTCATGATGCTTCCTTGAGTTAAGGTATTTCTAAAGGTTGAAAATTTCAGAACCAGGGCAAGGTGCACTAAAAAGGCACTCATCTGTCTTTCAAAGACCCCACGTTTGTAGCTACTTTGACAAGAGAGGTGACAATTTCTTCTACATCTTCTACTAGAACTTTCACTAATGTGGTGACTTCTTCTCAGGCCTGAGTGTCACAGACAATGCTTTAGGGTACCTCTGATGGCCCCTTATAGTCCTGGGGCACAGCAAAGGTGAGTTGGAAAGAAGAGAAGGAAAAGGGGAGGAGGAGGGAAAGACCAGAAAAAAGAAAAAAAGCAACGAGAAGTATTCAGAAGAATGGGGGTGAAAGATGTCAAGATCTTGGCTTTGCATGTGGCTGGGTGGTACCAGCCTGAGCTACCTCTACTTGCCCTCCCTGGAGGGAATGAGAGATTTTCTCATAAGGTCACACCAAGTCCCTACTCTCTGATTTAAACTCTTGCTCACTCACTATCAAGGTTTTCAAATGCTCACATCTGGGCTGCATTACCAAAGAGGCCAATGTGTTTGGGAAAGATAATTTACTCAGCAGATAACAATAACAAGCTCCAACCTGAGAATTCCACCAGCATCCAGAGGGAGTTGGGACTCACATGGAAATAGAGACTTGGTTAAATGAATTACAGTGTATAAATAAATTATGGGTCACTTGGAAACACATGTTTCATGTACATATTTAGCACATATCATTGAGATATTATAACTGAAGAAAAGACAACTGTTTAATAAAGGGGGAATTAAGTGCCCTCACCTTAAATGTTTTCTTTGCTCCATGCAGAAGTAGCAGGTGTTTCTAAGCTGCTCCCTGCATTCTGGGAAATAATAGCCAGGAGAAAGTCTTACCTCCCAAAGCTGTAGGACCCCAGGGCTTAGTTCAGGAATCAATGAGGCCATATTTAGCCCAGTGCCTGACCCCAGATTAATGCTATATTTCAGTAGAGAGGAGAGTTCTGGAGAGAAAAACTAGTATGATATTTTCTTTTTGTCAAAAATGCTACAATGAAAAAAGTGATATTTTATTATATTTGCATAATACTTTGCAGAATAATTTTGTACTTCCCAATCTCACAACCAACTTGCCCAAGACCATGCTCACCATCTCCAGGGCATTGCACCAGAATC
This sequence comes from Glossophaga mutica, assembly GCA_039655065.1. Lineage (NCBI taxonomy): Eukaryota > Metazoa > Chordata > Mammalia > Chiroptera > Phyllostomidae > Glossophaga > Glossophaga mutica. The sequence goes on along the minus strand of CM077309.1, from coordinate 69,652,462 downwards.
TAGGCCAGGAATGTGGGTGGGTCTGGGGATTTGGGGGTTGGAGGGGTGGGACTGTGTCATTTGAAAAATTTCCCAGGATAATTCCATATGTCCCCTCCCTGGGAGAAGTTCTGAAAAGTAATGTACTTTTCTTCTAATCTCTTTTACTAAAGGGACCAATTATTCACTATAAAAATGCCATAACTTACTGAACCTATATTCACTGTTGGTTGGCATTTGGATACTTTCCTTTCTCCCTGTTCATTGACAACTCAGTGGCTGCACAGCTTGGTGCCTGTGAGTGAGGCTGGCACCAGAGTTGCAATGCACACAGCTCACCTCGCTTATGGCAGAGGCAATGAAAATGACCCTGCTATATTAAGAGGTCTTGGGTGTTTTCAGAGGCTCCTATAGTGACCAGATATCCAACAAAGTCAAACACTGTTTTTAGTTCTGTTCTTCAGGGAATATTTACTAATGCTGGCAACCTAGAGAGTTGGTGCTAGTGTCTGCTGTAATGTAACCATCACCACCAGTTCTGTTTTCTTGAAAGAGAAGGCCAGAGGCCCCCTGAAAGCATGACTTCACCAGATGCACAGCAACCAAATTGGTAGGACCTCCAAGAACTACATTTCACTCAATGACCTCTGTCAAGTTCCCAAAATTTTTTGGTGTGTGTTTTTGCTTGATCATTTCTTTAATTAAATTGGAGTTGCAACAAGTACTTAATTGGAATAATAGCAAAGACTATTATTATCTCACTATTCTGTTGGGAGGAAGAATTAAGTGAATAATTAAAAACTTTATAAGGGTATTAAACATGAAGTCATCATGCCAAATGATTGTGGGGCACTCTGAAGATAATACTAAGTAAGTGCTGAAACTCAGGGACAAGCTGCAGGATGCTCTGGCATTTCAGGAACTTCCTCCAAAAAGATATGGTGGCTTTATGATGACTGTACAGAAAGGAAGACATAGTTTCCTCCACTAGTGTTTCGAGACCAACAATAGACCAGATAATAGCTGTCAAAGAACTAGAACACAGGCCTGGTTACTAAATATGTGGCACTTGTTAAATTCCCTGAAGATGTTAACACTTCCACAGAGTTCTTCTCCACAAACACTGCATGTGTGCCCAAAGACTGGAGTACCTGAAACTGAGATGCTTAATAGGAGACTGGATAGCTCAATTACGGAAGCTCAAAAGCAGATTTTTATCCACCCAATGAAAGATCTCCAAGTAAAAAAATAAAGTCACCAAACAACTTATCACCCTTATTTTTCTTTCAGAAGGAGAATGAATTGGGGGTAGAGGTTAAGAAAGAAGCATAGCAGAGAGTGATTTTTATTTTTCACTTTTATATAGTTGGAAATGTTTACAGTGATAATTCTTTGTAAAAAAACCCTGATATATGTTGAGCCATTTTCCCTACATAATACAAGATTAAAAGTTCTTTATCCTCTGACCCCTGTTTTATTACTAATAGAATTTTTTCCTCTTCCTTGCTGGCTTACATTTGTCTTTTTCTGCATTTCCATGGACACAAGCAGTGGACTCGTGTCACACTGCTTCCAAGAAACTCCTGTGTTTTTCTTTTGGATTTCTGTGCATTTTTCCATACTGGCTGCATTCCTAGACAAATTTCCATTATAGTCTCCCTTCCTGGGGTTTAAAAATGTAATTTCTGGTGGTGAAAAGAAATTCTAAACCAGATTTCAGAGCAGAAAGCAGAAAACAAATTGGGGTTGTCACCACTTTGTTTACTGAGTAAAGAGTAGCTACCATCTACAATCACCATCAATTCCTATTATAAAAAGATCCTTAAAGAAAAATGGAGGACATCTTATTACCACACTTCTGGATTTCATGGAACATACTGAAGTTAAAGAAAAAAGTGTGAAAATCAACATGATTTTCCTTAATCTTAGTATAAAACCCCCCCAAAAGAAAAATAAGATGTTCCCACTATCATGCCATAAAACGAAGTACATTTCAACACCCAAAAAATAATACAAGCTCAAACTAAAGGAATATTTTTCAGGTTGATATAGATTTATGGTAAATCTATTATCTTAGCTTATTTTATCATATTTGGCTTCAGACCAGGAAAGCAAAATTTATCAAATTCAGGATAGTGGGGAGAGGGGCTTTAAACAAAATTGGTAATGTCTTATTTCTTAAGCTAGATACAGGAACATAGGTGTTACTCTTCATAACATTTCATTGATCTTAGAGTGTGAGTAATTAATATGAAAAATATTTCCATTATGGCCTGGTTTTAAGAAATCATAGATTTAATGAATGTATCCATTTCAGGAGGAAATGACCCATCCCCTATCCCCTGCCCCTGGCAGGATTACATGACTTACTGAAGCAGAGCTCAGGGAACAGTCAAGGGCTGCACTGTTTTTGGCAGTCTCTCTGTCTGCCTGCAAGCTGAATTCATATTTCTGCATTGCTAAAATCATTCTTTCAGTGAGCATTTGTTTGCATTTTATCTTCTATTCAAATTAAAGGTGTGAAATTATATAAATTCAATTATTTCCACAGTCTCTATAAAACATTCCTACAGAAAATGTAATTATAAATGTTTGCCATAATTCAAATATAAAAATCCTAAAGTATGTTATAGTACCTATGTTTTTCAACTTTAAATTGATCCAAGATGCTTTGAGTAATAAAGGTAGGTGATTCTATCCTTCGTCTTCAAAGAAAACCATTCTTGTATGGTAAGTTGGTCTCCAGACTAAGGAAGTAGAGAATCTCTTTCACATAGTAATATTTTGATAGGTTGCTTCTTTTTTTAATTCTCAATCTCTGATTACCAAATTTTTTTCTTTTTTTAAAGGGAGGTAGAGGATTCTGGGTGTGTCTGTAGATACATACCTCACAGCAAAGTACAAAATGGTTGGGCCTGGCTTTTTGGGCAAATCATGGTCAAGAACTCGGTGATCTAACTGCAACCAGTTCTGCTGACCTCTGTGAAAGCAAAGCAAAGCAAAACAAAACAAAACAGAAAACAATTAAATAGAAAATTGGAGAGAGGTTCAATAATACATTGTGTTGGCAAAGTTGTGGAGAAACAGTTATTTCCATACACTAATGGTAGCTATGTAACCTGTTACAACCAGTAATGAGGACAATTAGCAATTTCTATCAAAATTATAAAAGCACCTGCCTCTGCATCAGCATTTTCACTTCCAGGAGTTTACAAAGATAAACTTGCATGTGTGGAAAATGGCCTGCATATGAAGTCACTCACTGTAGCATTGTTTGTAATAGCAAAAAGGCTCAAAACAACCTAAATGTCTAACAGGATATTGTTTTAAGAAATGAATTTAACTTGAGTGATAAAACACAATGCAGCCATACAAAAGATCAATACTATCCTTACAAACTTATTTTGAACAATATCCAAGATGTAACATTAAATGAAAAGGCAAGATGCATACAACTAAATACAGTATATCACTATATTTTAAAATAAAAAAATAGGTATACATATAGGTATGCATGAATATATATAAATATCTATAAAAATATCTCTGAGAAGTTAAATAAGAAATAACACTTGTTTCAGAGACCAAAAACCAGGTGAAATTAAGTATATTAATCTTTAAATTCTTATTAAATATAAAATCTGAAATATTTTTAGTAGTCATGAAAGAGAAAAACTTTTGGTCATTTAATGAAATTGGACAGACACAGATAATAATACTACAGCTTTTTAAAAAGTGCGGGGTTGAATACTCTCTGGGTGCTGCTTTGTGTGTGTGTGTGTGTGCGTGTATGATGAACTTTCTAATATTTAAGCATATACAGGGTGGGGCAAAAGTAGGTTTACAGTTCTTCATATAGAAAATAACACAATAATTAACAAATAATAATGCAAGAATGGGCTCTGCATTCCAATACTCACAACTTAACCTACTTTTGCCCCACCCTGTGTATTTATTTACTCAGGGTCCTCGCCACGTTTATGGATATAAATAATTCTTCTCAAGTTTTGGCCTCCATGAAATGGAAAGGACTGATGCCTCTATGGTTCAGAATTGCTTACATGACTTTTTCAAGGTTGTTTAACTAGTTGATCCACTTTGGACTGTGAATTCCTCCAGGGCACAGACTCCATTTTGTCTGCTTACATAAAACTTAAGAACATGCTGACAGCAGTGGGCTGTGTCAAATTATAACAAAATATATAATGGACCAGAAGATATTTTATAAACTATTTTGGTCTTAAAGTAAATACTTTTAAAAAATCAGAAAACTCTAAGCTGTATTCATTATAAATAGAGAGGAAAATGGGCATAAATAGCATTAATATTGATAATAATAGCTACTCTTTATTGAACAACTGCTCTGTGTCAGCCAAGCTGGGACTTTCATGCCTGAATACTCTATTTAACAATAACTCTGCAAGCAAAGTAGCAGAGCTGGGATTTGAAACCAGGACTTTCAATACAGGAGAAAAATGAGATGAGAGAGTTGCGTCAACTTTTATAATAACTTATAGCTTGATCTCTGTCACTTATAATTTTAACACTGGAAAAAACTATTTTTGTTTCTGTAATTATAAACTTAGGTTTCTGATAACTATTGCTAGCCTTCCTTGGAGGCATATTATGAAGATAAGCTGATATAAGTGATATAAGGGGAGTTTCATAGAACTATTGGTGTTGTGTGTAAAATAATATAAAAATGGAGGACTGGAAGTTCATGGTTTCTTACACTGTATTTTATCAAGTTTAGGATGGTACTGAGTCAAAGACACATCCCAGTTTCACAGGTGTTCACATGTGTATCTTAAAATACATAAAATATTGTATAGTATCAGGTCTTAAAAGTTTTCTTGTAGAAAATGAGACTTATTTTGAATTGTCTGTTTTGCTTTTACATAGGAAAGATGTGGCATTACTTAAAAAGCATAATGTCTATTTATATGAACTTGCATGGAATGATGTCCAAGAATGGATACATAAATTATATTAATCACAGAAGCACACTCAAAACACTATTATATACGGATGAAACTTCTTGGAATTAGTTCTGAAGACATATAAAACAAATTGTTATGATCAAAAGTGACTGGCTTCCACTATGATATATTTTTTATAACAAGATGTTCATATAAAAGTAATATAACTTTTAAAGAGTTAATTAGAAATTACATTTTTAAAAACTCCACCCATAATTTCATCGACAGGATAAAAGAACAGGAAGTAAAAATTACACATAACTCTATCACCAGGATATAATCAAAGTTAACATGCTACTTTGTAGTCCTTGAGGCTCATATGAGATCAAAAACCTGTTTTGCTCAAGTTTTTCTATCAGCAAATATAACAGATCCAATCAATTTCTCAGAAAGGCATTTGAATCTACACATTCACTTCTCTTAAACTCTGCAAGTGCACCTTAAAGACAGTTTCCTTTTCAGCTAGAACTGTATCAGTTCAAGGCCCATCAGATGAAACAATAGTCAAAAGTCATAACTGTGTTGTAAAACCTATTTGTTATGTCTCGATAAACAAAGCTTATTCCAAAAATCTTTCCAAAACAAGAGAAGAAAAAACATGAGATGGGTTTAAGGAAATGGAAACCTTTGCGAGCAGAAGGGCCACCGTGTCAGGAGGGCCATGACTGCCCTCTAGGGGTAAATGACTCACCTTGCACACAGAACACCAGAAGGTAAACAGTGACAAGGTTAAAGGAAACTGTACCACCTTCCTTCTAATAGGATCATTTGTTTTTGTTGGTCGTCATCACTACTTTTATTATGTAACCACACAATTCTGTTTTTCCATTTCTCTTTTTGGCCTGTGTTATGGGGTATAGACATTAGTTACTTTCACTGACAAAATGTCCATCTCCACTTCTACTTTAGAGCCAGTCACCAAAGGCAAATGGCTGAGGTGGCATCTAGGCTGGAATATTCAGTTCAGACTGCTTCCCAGTGGGGATCTGACTCTGGTGTTATGGTGAGGGTGGGGGAGTGCTGGAAGAAAATACTTTCCAAAAATATTTACCAGGCAAAAAGAACTAGGCTGGTGACCAAGACATTCCAAGGAGACACCCTTAAACACAAGCAATTTTCCAGACCTATTTCACTGAAAGGTGTAAATGGCTGTTCCCACTTACCATCCCCCACCCCAACAAAAAACCCAGCTCATACTTCTTCTGAAACTAAACATAGCTAGAGCCAGAAGACACCTTCCAAACTGGTCATAGTTCAAAAATAGACTGTTGTTCCTTGCAGGGGAGTGCACAGAAGACATTTTGGAGCCAGACTTCTTGGAAAGACTGTAACATTGGCCACTGCCACCAAAGGAGACAACTGAGGGATGCCTGAGTGAGACAGTCCTCTCTCAATAGAGGATTTAGAAAGTAATCCCAGGGCAGGAGAGGGGGAAAGTGGTTCAGGTCATTAAAGGAAGTTATTCATATTCTTCCTTTTCTTTCTGAAGAAATGGTCTTACAGTCTCAACTCCTGATTTATGCACTGTCTGATTATACTCACCTGCGAGCTTTCCCAGAAGTTTCCATGAGACCAGTACCCTTTTTTCCACCCACCATAACCTTGTAGCCTGGGGAACCTGTGACCACACAACCCTGAATCATGCCAATCCTCTATACAACACCTTCCCATGGCCAAAGGTTCCTCTCCCACCTACATGAGTTATGATTGCTGTGGACTGTTCAGCCTGGTTTCAGGAGTTGTAACCCTCACCCCATGGTGGGCTGTGTAAGAGCCCAAGGGACCCACTTCATCTGGGTCTGTTCTGTCACAAGGACGTGACCTACTAAGGAGACAAAGCTTATCTCCCTGGCAGGAGTGCTGCTTCTGCCTCACCCATCTCTGGCCCCAATGCTTGGTTGGCAGTCAATGATGGGTAAGACTCCTCATGGGAGGGGCAACCTAAGCCAGACACAACCACTTGGCAGGCCTCATGGAAGGACTCGGGGGGGCTGCAGCAAAGAGGATGTGATGGACCCTCACCCCCCAGCTGTTCTGACATAGCCCGAGTCCTCATTTCCATCTGGGAGATGTCTCCTGCTTCCTAATCGGCTTAAAGCCTGAAACTGTGGGGGTGAGCGGTGCAGCCCTGTACCGGCCAGGATGGCTCCCTGGGTGATCGGGCATAAGAAAGAATTCCTAAAGTCCTGTGAAGCCTGCTTTGTTTGCTAAGAGTGCTCTCATTTAAATAATAAGGGTCCCAGGAGGAAATGGGTATGTCTCCCAAAGTTTTGCATCCCCCTTTCTGGACAGACACTGACTCAGATTGGGCCCTCAGATTTCTTTGAAATGTTAAACCTGTATTCCTGTGTATTCGAACCCAATAAAAGCCCAGTGAGGAAGGGGCTCTGGGTCATTCTCCTCTGAGAGTTTGACCCCTTTCCTCCCCAAGCAGTCATGTCTTGGTAGTTTTTATTTTCATCCGTGACAGAGGGATGGGGCTCTGCTGGCGGAGCCCCCCCACATCTGGCACTCAGGACAAGGTTCCCCGCATATGATCAACTCAACTATTGGCTCAACTATGATCTTGTCTCTGTTATACCTTAACTACATAATCAGGTCAGATTCCTTACCATGCGGAAATGAACCACATTCATTTTCATGTCCATGCACGGGTCACAAAATGACTCTTCCATGGAATGTCATCTCCAGTACCCTTTATCTAAAGTCTACCTGCCTTGCCAGGTCCATTTTTAGTTATCCTGCTGTGTGGATCCCACCCCAGTCCTCCTCCAGTCTCATTCCAAACACTTACTTACTGCCAAGACTGCTTCCTTTTATTATGTGCCTGTGCTATGGGCTTTATAGACTTACCTGATTGAATAGTATGTAACACTAGTGCCCTATTAAATGTACCTTATGTAGTACTTATTATATGGGTACTATTATGCCCATTTTACGGATGAGAAAACTTGAATATCGGAGAATTTCAGTAATTGGTCCAAGATTAGACAGCTACCAAGATTCTATGATATCCACTCCCAGCCTCCCTCCCAATATAATATCTTGTCCCATTTTTGCCTCTTCCTCTCTATGTTATAGGCACACTGGCATTTTATTGACTTTCTCAAAAAAAGAGAGTCAAGTTTAGTCACACCTTTTGCATTGTTTTTTTTCTCAAGTAATACAATTTTGTTTTTTTAAATATATTTTATTGACTATGCTATTACAGTTGTCCCATTTCTCCCCCATCATCCCTCCACCCTGCACACCCTCTCCCACCCACATTCTCCCCTTTAGTTCATGTCCATGTGTCATAAGTTCTTTAGCTTCTACATTTCCCATACTATTCTTGCCCTACCCCTGTCTATTTTCTACCCACCATCTATGCTACTTATTCTCTGTACCTTTTCCCCTCTCTCCTCCTCCCACTCCCCTGTTGCTAACCCTCCACGTGATCTTCATTTCTGTGGTTCTGTTCCTGTTCTAGCTGTTTGCTGAGTTTGCTTTTGTTTTAGGTGTGGTTGTTAATAGCTGAGAGTTTGCTGTGTTTTCGCTGTCATATTTTTGATCTTCTTTTTCTTAGGTAAGTCCCTTTAACATTTCACATCATAAGGGCTTGGTGATGATGAACTCCTCAAACTTGACCTTATCTGAGAAGCACTTTATCTGTCCTTCAATTCTAAATGACAGCTTTGCTGGATAGAGCAATTTTGGATGTAGGTCCCTGCCTTTCAAGACTTCAAATAGCCCCTTCTTGCCTGGAAGGTCTCTTTTGAGAAATCAGCTGGCAGTCTGATGGGAACTCCTTTGTAGGTGACTGTCCCCTTAGCCCTTGCTGCTTCTAGAATTCTCTGCTTCATTTGAATCTTGGCTAATGTAATTATGATGTGCTTTGGTGTGTCCCTCCTTGGGTCCAACTTCTTTGGGACTCTCTGAGCTTCTTGGACTTCCTGGTAGTCTATTTCTTTTGCCAGATTGGGGAAGTTCTCCTTTATTATTTGTTCAGATAAGTTTTCCACTTGTTGCTCTTCTTCTTCCCCTTCTGGAACCCCTATAATTCAGATGTTGGGACATTTAAAGATGTCTTGGAGGTTCCTAAGCCTCTCCTCATTTTTTTGAATTCTTGTTTCTTCCTTGTTTTCTGTTTGGTTGTTTCTTTCTTCCTTCTGGTCCACTTCATTGATTTGAGTCCCAGTTTTCCTCCCATCTCTATTGGTTCCCCATGCATCTTCCTTCATTTCACGTATTGTAGCCTGCATTTTTTCATCTAATTTGTGAGCAAAATCAACCAATTCTGTGAGCATCCTGATCAGCAGGGCTTTGAACTGTGCATCTGATAGGTTGGCTATCTCTTCGTGGCTTAGAGGAACTGGCCCTGGAGCTTTCATTTGTTCTCCAGTTTGAGCTATTTTTGGTGTTTTTTTGTTTTGTTTTGTATTGTTTTTTGTCTGGTCGTGGATGTTACGTAGTAAGGTGTGGGGCCTTAGGTGTTCCCCAGTGCAGGGCAGCCAAGTCACTGAGTTGTGACGCTGTTGGTGGGGGCGGGGTCTGAGAGGGAACAATGGTGTCCGCTCCACTCCCTCCAGGATTCAAGTCACTTCCTCCGCTTCCCCTCCACCTGGATTGTCTGCACTCGGGAATGTGGGACCACCTGGTCAGCCAGCCGCCTTGCATGGCCTCACTGGGTCTGCACAGTTGCCACCCCGTGCCCGGGGTCTGCCAGCTGCCACCTGTGCACCTGGGAACTGCCAGCTGCTGCTGCCTGTGTTCCGGGGTCCATACATCCACTTTTTCCTGCCGAGACTCTGCCCCTCTTACCTGTCTGGATGAATGGTTGTTGGACTTCCATACAATTCAATTTTCTATGAGTTCTGGTTGTTTTCTTGTTTCTAAATATTTGTTGTCCTTAATTTTGGTTGTGAGAGGAGGCACAGTGTGTCCACCTATGCCTCCATCTTGGCCAGGAGTCCAATTTTGTTTTTCTTAAAAAAAAAATATTATTTTTAGAAACCAAGATGGTGGCATGGTAGGAGGAGGCAAATTCCACTTCCTCCTACACATGGGAGAAAAACCTAGCTGATCTACAGAGGAACAGAGCAAGCAGCCAACAGTACCACAGCATATATGAAAATAGGAGATAAAAAACTGTAGCAGACATTGAAAAACCAGATGGTAAGGAGAATTCTTCAGGACAATAAGAGCCCAGGGATCAACATGGAGACCAGGGTGGCTGAAGCCCTGACCTGGTGCTTGCTGGGTCTGATGCAGGGCTCTAGGGAGGGAGCCAGGTCAATGGCTTGCTTCCCAGCCAAACAACGGTTGAGCAGCAAGGGGAAAGACCTGGTTGCTTGAAGTCACAGAGAGGGGAGTTAAGGTCTGAGTGGCAAACACGCTGGGGCTGTGAGCACCCACGCATAGCCCTGGGTGGAGTGCATGCCAGAGCCCGTGGAAACAGAGGTGCCTGCAACCGGAGCAGGGAGCTTTGTGGAAGACCTGTAGCCCATGCTGGGAACCCAGGGAGTGCGAGCCATCTGTGGGAGAACGAGAGCCCACGCATGTGAACCCAGGGAGTGCGCACGATCCGTGGAAAACCTGGAGCTCATGCCTGTGAACTTAGGATGAGCACGTGCACCACAGGAAACCTGAAACCCACACCTGTAAACTTGGAGAGTGCGCATGCTACGTAGGAGAACCGAAGCTCACACCCGTAAACCGGGGAGTACGCACAATCCGTGGGAAACCTGGAGCTCATCGCCACCCGCCCGAGAATCCAGGGTGAGTGCACCCAACGCAGGAAACCTGCAAAGCCCACACTCATAAACTCTGGCAGCAAGCACGCTCTGTAGGAAACCCAGAACCTGCACCCCTAACCAGGGACAGTGTGTGCCACGTAGGAGACGCAGAGCCCACAACTGTAAACCCCAGAGTGCTCCATCCGTGGGAGACCCAAACTCACCACCATAAACTCGGGGAAAGCACACGCTCCACAGCTGGACAAGAGTCCACGCCCCGCAAGGAGAGGCACTGGGCTGGCTCTGGGGAGAATAGCCCAAAGCTGACTAAGAGCTGAACAGGGAGAAAAGCAAAGCCGTCACCTCTTGGCCCTTTGCAGCAAGCAACACCAGAAATACCAGATTGGCACGTTTGAAACCAGCAAGAGTAGTTTTTGTTCTTTTTTTTAAAATTAGTTTTTAATTATTTTTAAATTATTTTTGTCCTTTTCATCCCTCAATTCCTTTTGCTTCTTTTTACCTCTTGTTTTATTTCTTCTTCCTTTCTTTCCAATTTTATCTCTTCTTCCTTCCTCTTTTTTTCTTTTCTTTTTTCTTTTCTCTTTTTAAATACCCATGAGTGAGACAAAAAAAAAACAAAACCTTGGAACTGTGAAAAAAACAGCGTTGGACCCAAAGAGGGGTCATCCCAACAGCTGAGACAGTGGAAGATGTGAACAACAGGATACCCGAAGGAGACTGCACCACTGAATCTCACAGGTATTCTACCATAGAAGTTCACACCATAAACCCAGGGAGCCAGAACAGATCAATTTAGGAAGCTGAGGCTAACAAGAAGAGTCTCACAAACAATGGGAAGACAAAGAAACAATCCCCAAATGAAAGGAAATGAGGAAGCCCCAGGAAGAATGCTAAATGAAATAGGGGCAACTCAACTATCAGATATTCAGTTCAAAGCAATGGTTATCAGGAAGCTCCATGAGCTCACAATGAGCTACCAGAAACTACAGGGAAGCTATGATGAACTCACTGCAAACTATATCAACATGAAAAAGGAAATAGAAAATATCAACAACGCCCAAGAGGAAATGAAGAATACAACACTGAACTGCAGAACACAGTAGAAGGAATGAAAAGCAGAATCGATGAGGCAGAAGATCAGAAGATCAGATCAGCGAGTTGGAGGACAAAGTAGAAAAAAAACACGCAGAAAGAGCAAGAAAAGGAAAAAAAGCTCAGAAAGAATGAAGAGGGATTAAGAGAAATGCAAGACAATATGAAACGTTATAATAGGAATACCAGCAGGAGAAGAAGAAGAGCAAGAGATAGAAAAAGCTATTTGAAAAAGAAATGATGGAAAACTTTCCTAATTAGATGAGAGAAAAAGTCACACAAATCCAGGAAACACAGAGTCCTAATCAAGAGGAACCCAAAGAGGCCCACTTCAAGACACATCATAATTAAAATGGCAAAATTCCAAGACAAAAAGAGAATCTTAAAGGTAGCAAGGGAGAAACAGGAAGTAACATACAAGGGAGCCCCAACAAGATTAGCAGCTGACTTCTCAATGGAAACGCTCCAAGCCAGAAGAAAATGGCAAGAAATATTCCAAGTAATGAGAACCAAAGGCCTGCAACCAAGACTACTTTACCCAGCAAGGCTTTCAATCAAGATAGAAGGCTAAATAAGGAGCTTTCAAGACAAAAGAAGTCTAAAAGAATACACCTCTACCAAACCAGTTCTGCAAGAGATACTAAAGGGAATACTTTAAGGAAAGGAAGGAAGACAGAGACAGAGGGAGAGAGAGAGAGACAGAGAGAGGAACACAGGTATGAAAAAATGGCAGTGAATAAGTACCTATCAACAATAACCTTGAACATAAATGAATTAAATGCCCCAATCAAAAGACAGAACAGGTGAATGGATAAGAAAGCATGACCAACACATATGCTGGCTACAAGAGACCCACCTGAGGACAAAAGACCTACACAGACTGAAAGTGAAGGGCTGGAAACAAATTTTCTAAGCAAATGGACAGGAAAAAAAAAAAGATGGGGTAGCAATAGTCATACCAGACAAAATAGACTTCAAAAAAAAAGGCCATAAACAGAGACCCAGAGGGTCACTTCATAATACTCAAGGAAAGAATCCACCAAGAAGACATTAACATTATAAATATATAAACCCCCAACATAGGAGCACCTAAATACATCAAGAAAATCTTAGAGGACTTCAAGAAAGATATTGACATCAACACAATTATAGTAGGGCATTTTAACACCCCAGTGTCAGAAATGGACAGATCTTCCAAACAAAATATCAATAAAGATATTGTGGCATTCAATACTGTAGTTGAAATGGACTTAACTGATATATATAGAGCCCTTCATCCCAAAGACGCCAAATACACATTCTTTTCAAAGGTACATGGAACATTTTCAAAGATAGACCACATGATAGGACACAAAACAAGCCTCAACAAATTCAAGAAAACTAACATCATACCAAGCATTTTCTCCAACCACAAGGGACTGAAACTAGAAACCAACCCCAAGGAGAAAAACACAAAACACTCAAAATCATGGAGATTGAATAGCATGCTATTAAACAATGAATGGGTCAAGAATGAAATTATGGAAGAAATAAAAAAGTTTCTGGAAACAAACAAAAATGAACTTACAATGGGACACAGAGAAGGCAGTCCTCAGAGGGAAGTTCATAGCGATACAGGCCTACCTAAAAAGGATAGAAACATTTCAAACAAACAACCTAACCCTATGCCCAAAAGAACTTGAGGAACAACAATAAAGACAGCCCAGAGCAAGTAGAAGGAAGGAAATAACCAGATCAGAGCAGAATTAAATGACATAGAGACTAAAAGCCCAATTACAAGGATCAATGAATCCAAGAGCTGGTTCTTTGAAAAGATAAACAAAATTGACAAGCTTTTCAGCAGGCTCATCAAGAAAAAAAGAGAGAGAGCCCAAATAAACACAATCAGAAATGAAAGAGGACAGATTACATTTGACACCACAGAAATACAAAGAGCTATAAGAAATTGCTATGAAGAACTGTATGCCAAGAAATTTGAAAACCTAGGTGAAATGGACAAGTTTCTAGAAAAATATAATCTTCCAAAACTCAATGAAGAAGAAGCAGAAAGTCTGAACAGACTAATAACAGCAGATGAAATTGAAGCAGTAATCAAAAAACTCCTGACACACAAAAGCCCTGGGCCAGATGGTTTCATAGAATTCTACAAAGCATTTAAGGAAGAGCTAACCCCTATCCTTCACAGACTATTCCAAAAATCCAAAATGATGGAAGACCCCCAACTTTTTTCATGAAGCCAGCATCATCCTAATCCCAAAACTAGATAAAGACACAACAAAGAAAGAAAACAGGCCAATATTGTTGATGAACATAGACGCTAAAATTCTCAACAAAATATTGGCAAACTGTATACGACAATACATTAAAAAAATCATACACCATAACCAAGTGGGATTCATCCCAGGGATGCAAGGATGGCTCAATATTTGCAACTAAGTAAATGTAATACATCACATAAACAAAGGCAAGGCCAAAAAATCACATGAGCATATCAATAGATGCAGAAAAAGCATTTGATAAGGCACAACACACATTTATGATAAAAACACTCAACAAAGTGGGAATAGAGGGACCATTCCTCAACATATTGAAGACCATATATGAGAGACCTACAGCCAACATCATACTCAATGGGCAAAAACTAAAATCTTTTCCACTAAAATCAGGAACAAGACAAGGTTGTCCACTTTCACCACTTCTATTCAATATAGTATTGGAAGTCTTAGCCACAGTGATTAGACAAGAAAAGGAAATAAAAGGCATTCAAATCGGAAAGGAGGAAACAAAACTATCATTGTTTGCAGATGACATGACAGTGTACATAGAAAATCCTATAGACTCAGCGAAAAAGCTGCTTGACCTCATAAATGAATTTGGCCAAACAGCCAGATACAAAGTCAATATTCAGAAATCAAAGGCATTTTTGTACACCAACAATGCAACAGCAGAAGCAGAAATCAAGAAAAAAATCCCATTCGATATAGCAAAAAGAGAAATAAAATACCTAGGAGTAAACCTAACCAAGGAAGTAAAAGACCTGTATGCAGAAAACTACACAACACTGAAGAAAGAAATCAAGGAAGACACAAACGAATGGAAGCATATTACTGTGTTCATGGATTGGAAGAATCAACATCATCAGAATGTCCATACTAACCAAAGCAATTTACAAATTCAATGCAATACCTATTAAAGTACCAATGACACATTTCACAGACATAGAACAAACACTTCAAAAATTTATATGGAACCATAAATGACCTCGAATACCTGCTGCAATCTTGAGAAAGAAGAGCAAAGTAGGAGGGATCAGAATACCTGATACCAAACTGTATTACAAGGCCACTGCAATCAAAACAGCCTGGTAATGGCATAAAAACAGGCACATGGACCAGTGGAATAGAACAGAGAGCCCAGAAATAAGCCCAAGTCTCTACAGTCAATTAATATTCAACAAAGGGGGCAGCAACATAAAATGAAGTAAAAATAGCCTCTTCAACAAGTGATGTTGGGAGAACTGGACAGCTACATTGAAAAAAATGAAACTCTAGCACCAACTTACATCATACACAAAAATAAATTCAAGGTGGATAAAAGATTTAAATATAAGCTGCGACACCATTAAAGTCCTAGAGGAGAACATACACAGGAAAATCTCGGATATTTCACAGAGCAATATTTTTACTGATATGTCCCCTAAAGGAAGGTACATAAAGGAAAGAATAAAGGAGGAAGAATAAAGAATAAAGAATAAAGAATAAAGAATAAAGGGGTCAGGTCTGGGCTGCAATATTCACAGTTGCCCAGCCTCTACCTGAGGTCCTCAGTGAGCTGCCAGGCCCCCACTATCTGCACCAGGTCAGTGCCTGTAATCCACTAGTTGTGCCATGGAGGCTGCGGTGTCTCCTCCTTGTTGTTTTTGAGTCCACCATATCCAGAGCCTACAGCTGGGCAAGCAGCGCCAGTCAGCCTCCGGGTGACCAGAGCAAATTGGCTGCCGCATGAGCAGTGCAAGCTAGCTGACGTGTGCAAGAGTTCCTTAAACAGCAGCAAAGAGCCCTTCTTTTTTGAAGTAAAATTCTCTTGTTTAAGTCCACTGTTCTTAACAAGTGCCCTGCTTTTCACACAGCCTAACTTTCCAACCAGACTGGAGACTATCCAGGTCAGGTTTCAACATGGCCCAACTGTTCTCCCATCTCCAGGTATCACCCAGCTCCCCAATCTCTCTGGTAATGACCTAGCTGATGTCCACAGCCCCAGTGGGTGAACACCACCTCTGTGTCTCCCATTCTGTCTTTAGTCCCCCCAGCAACTTCAAGCATCCAGGTCCATCCTGGAGCCACTCTGTCCTTCCTGCTTTGGTGTTGGGGACCATTCAGCCTGGTTTCAAGAGTTGTAACCCTCACGCCATGGTGGGCTGTGTAAGAGTCTAGGGACCCACTTCATCTGGGTCTGTTCTGTCAAGAGCACATGAGCTACTAAGGAGACAAAGCTTATCTCCCTGGCAGGACCGCTGCTTCTGCTTCATCCACCTCTGGCCCCAACGCTTGGTTAGTAGTCAATGACTGGTAAGACTCCTCATGGGAGGGACAACCTAAGCCAGACACGACCACTTGGGTGGCCTCATGGAAGGACTCGGGTGGACTGCAGCAAAGAGGATGTGATGGACCCTCGCCCCCCGGGCTATTCTAACATAGCCCGAGTCCTCATTTCCATCTGGGAGATGTCTTCTGCTTCCTGAGCCTAATCAGCTTAAAGCCTCAAAGTATGAGGGCAAGCGGTGCAGCCCTGTGCTGGACAGGATGGTTCCCTGGGTTATCGGGCATAAGAAAGAATTCCTAAAGTCCTGTGAAACCTGCTTTGCTAAGAGTGCACTCATTTAAATGATAAGGGTGCAAGGATGAAATGAGTATGTCTCCCAAAGTTTTGCAACCCCCTTTCCTGACAGACACTGACTCAGATTAAGCCCTCAGATTTCTCTGACATGTTAAACCTGTATTCCTGTGTATTTGAACTTAATAAAAGCCTAGTGAGGAAGGGGCTCTGGGTCCTTCTCCTCTGAGAGTTTGACCACCTTTCCTCCCCAAGCAGATCATGTCTTGGTAGTTTTATTTTCATCCGTGATGGAGGGATGGCGCTCTGCGGGTGGAGTCCCCCCACATCTGGCACCCAGGACAGGGGCCCCCCACACTTTGGTAGGGAAAGGGTCTGATGATCTGACTCTTCACCAAGGAACCTTGGTAAAGGAGCCTTGGTTGTAGGAGCCTTGGTGCCCGCACAGATCCCAAGGACCTTACCATCACAACGCAATCTCCTTATCTGTTTTCAATGTTCTCTATAATTTTTGGCCTCCAAACTTCATACAAGCTGGGATCCCATTAGCTGTTCACTCTGTTCCTCAGAAGAAGTGAACACCTCCCTAGGCGTTCCAGCTGGACACAGGGAGAAGTGAGTTCTGCTCCCACCTACCTTGCTGCCATCTTTTTCTGTTTTTTTTTTTTGTTTGTTTGTTTGTTTGTTTTTGTTTTTGTTCTTGTTCTTGTTTTTGTTTTTGTGTGTCTGGAATGCCTCCTTAGAATTTACAGAACTTGTTCTTGCTTTTTTTTAAAAAAATATTTTATTGATTATGCTATTACAGTTGTCCCATTCCCCCCCCCTTCACTCTTCTCCATCCTGCACACCCCTCCCACCCACATTCCCCCCTTTAGTTCGTGTCCATGTGTCATATGTATAAGTTCTTTGGCTTCTACATTTCCCATACTGTTCTTATCCTCCCCCTGTCTATTTTCTACCTACCATCTATACTACTTATTCTCTATACCTTTTCCCCCTCTCTCCTACTCCCATTCCCCTTTTGCTAACCCTCCATATGATCTCCATTTCTGTGGTTCTGTTCCTGTTCTAGTTGTTTACTTAGTTTGCTTTTGTTTTTGTTTTAGGTATGGTTGTTAATAATTGTGAGTTTGCTGTCATTATACTGTACATTTTTTATCTTCTTCTTTTTTAGATAATTCCCTTTAACATTTCATATAATAAGGGCTTGGTAATGATGAACTCCTTCAACTTGACTTTATCTGGGAAATACTTTATCTGCCTTTCCACTCCAAATGAAAGCTTTGCTGGATAGAGGAATTGTGGATGTAGGTCCTTTCTTTTCATGACTTGGAATACTTCTTTCCAGCCCCTTCTTATCTGTAAGTTCTCTTTTGAGAAATCAGCTGAGGGGAACTCCTTTGTAGGTAACTGCCTCCTTATCTCTTGCTGCTTCTATGATTCTCTCCTTAATTTTAATCTTGAGTAATGTAATTACGATGTGACTTAGTGTGATCCTCCTTGGGTCCAACTTCTTTGGGACTCTCTGAGCTTCCTGCACTTCCTGGAAGTCTATTTCCTTTGCCAGATTGGGAAAGTTCTCCATTATTATTTGTTCAAATAATGTTTCCTCTTGTTGCTTTTCCTCTTCTCCCTCTGATATCCCTAATTTTTGGATGTTGGAACATTTAAAGATGTCCTGGAGGTTCCTAAGCCCCTCCTCATTTTTTTGAATTCTTGTTTCTTCATTCTTTTCTGATCGGATGTTTCTTTTTTCCTTCTGATAGTTGATGTGAGTCCCAATATCCTTCCCATCACTATTGGTTCCCTATACATTTTCCTTTATTTCACTTAGTGTAGCCTTCATTTTTTCATCTAATTTGTGACCAAATTCAACCAATTCTGTGAGCATCCTGATTACCAGTGTTTTGAACTGTGCATCTGATAGGTTGGCTATCTCTTCATTGCTTAGTTGTGTTTTTTTCTGGAGCTTTTATCTGTTCTTTCGTTTGGGCCATTTTTCTTGTCTTGATGTACCTGTTACATAGTGAGGGATGGAGTCTTAGGTGTTCAACAGGTTGGGGTAACCCACATTGCTGGTTTATGATGCTGTGTGTGGGAAAGTGGTCTGAGAGGGAACAACGGTGCTTGCTCTACTCTGTACTGGCTTTCAGTCACCTCCCCCGCTTCCCACAAGCAAATTGGGCCCTTCTGGTGCTGATTCCTGTGTGGGTGGGTTTGTGTATGTTCTAGGACTCTGGGGTCTCCCCACAGGTGTTTTCGATCAGTGGTCTGAGGCTTTATTTTTTCATGCCGGGACCCTGGGCTGTGTGGTCTGTCCCACTCTTCTTTTGTTTCACCTGGTTTATCTGCGCAAGAATGTGGGACCACCCAGTCAGCCAGCCACTGCCTTGCTGGTCAGCTGCAGCTTTGCACACTCTGATCCACAATCCCTGTACATTTTCCTTTATTTCGCTTAGTGTAGCCTTCATTTTTTCACCACTGGCTGCTGCCAGCTGCTGCCTTACTAGGAGTCCTCTTCTCCCCTTCTGACCTACTTTGCTCCTCTTACCAGTCTGGATGAATGTGTCTTCTTTAACTCCTTGGTTATTAGACTTCCATACTGTTTGATTTTCTGTCAGTTCAGATTGTTTTTTATTTTTAAATTGTTGTTGTCCTTCTTTTGGTTTTGCGAGGAGGCATAGTGTGTCTACCTATGCCTCCCTCTTGGTTGGAAGTTTGGTTCTTGCTTTTTAAAATTTATTTTTTTTTGTTGACACTATTAGAGGGGTTCCCTATTTCTCCCCCTTCTGCTCCTTCCACCTAGCCCATGCATCCCCTGCCTTGGCCTTCACCACAGTTTTGTGGTGCATATATGTTCTTTGCCTAATTTCTTCTAGTTCCCCCTCCTCTCCCCCACTTTCTTCTCCTCTTAGATTTGTCAGTCTGTTCCATGTATCTATGCCTCTTTTGTTTGTCAGCTCATTTTGTTCATTAGATTCCACATCTGAGTGAAATCATGGTATTTATCGTCTTCTGACTGGCTTATTTCACTTAGCATAATAATCTCCAGGTCCATCTATGCTGTTGCAAAGGGTAAGAATTCCTCTTTTATAGCTGCATAGTATTCAATTGTAAATGTACTATAGCTTTTAAAAAAGATTTTATAGAAACATTGATATGTGAGAGAAAAATTGATTAGCTGTCTCTCAACCTAGGCTGGGAATTGAACTGGTGACCCTTTGCTTTGCAGTATGACACCCAACTCCCTGAGCCACACTGGCCAGGGTTATTTATTTATTTTTAGAGAGAGGGGAAGGCAGGGAGAAAGAGAGGGAAGGAAACATTGATCAGTTGCCTCTCATATGCGCCCTTACCAGGGACCAAACCCAAAACACGAGAATGTGACCTGACCAGGAATCAAACTGGGAATCTTTTGCTTTGCAGGACAATACCCAATAAACTGATCCACCCTGGTCAGGGGTACCATAACTTTTCTATTCACTCATCTACTGATGGTCATTTGAGCTGTTTCCAGATCTTGACTATTGTAAATAATGCTGCTGTGAACATAGGGGTGCATGTATTCTTTTTGATTGCTATCTTGGGATCTTAGGATATATTCCCAGAAGTGGGATTGCTGGGTCAAATGACAGCTCCATTTTTAGTTTTTTGAGGAGACTCCATACTGTTTCTTGTTTTTTATTGTACATATAAAAACCATCCTAGCTCACCTTGTTTAAAATGTACCCCAGCTTTTCTCAATCATGGCCTCTTGTTATATGTTCTTCAAAGCATTATTATTTCTGGTATTTTCCCATGAATCTATTTGTTTATTTGCTCTGTTAGACCATACCACAGCAATATAAGCTCCAAGAAAGCAAGAACCTTGTCTGTGTGGTTCACAACTGATTTCCCAGGACTTAGAAAAATGCCTGGCATTTAGCGGGCATGCAAGAAATATTTTTGAGTGAACAAATTGCTCCAATATTTATGCTTTTAGCCTCTATTCTGCGACCTCTTTAAATTATAGTGTTTATGGCACATACAGATTGTAACGTATAACCTAACCATTAAGTATTTATGGTTTTATGTCTTATACTGTTAGCTATTATTTCATTCACATTCAATGTGTGCATGTGTGCGTGTGTGCGTGCGTGCGCGCGCGCGTGTGTGTAATCACTGATTCACATGAACTAGTTAGTCCTGGTTTTCCTGCTAGAGCATTTGGTCAATGGGCACCTGCATTTCCTATTTCATCCAGCAGAGGACTGATCATGCAGGGTCCCAATGAGTTACTGAGTGAACAGATAATTTTGTGATTCAGAATGCGGTAGGTGATGTTGAGTGCAGTTTTTTCTACTTTGTTGACCCCTACTCAGAAAATATACTGAGTCCAGCTCCAGCCAGTGTGGCTCAGTTGGTTGGGTGTTGTCCTGCAAACAGAAAGTTCACAGGTTTGATACCCAGTTAGGGCACATGCCTGGGTTCTGGGTTTGGTCCCTGGTTGGGGCCCCTAGAAAGAAAACCAATTGACGTTTCTCCCTAATATTGAGATGTCTCTCCTTCCCTTTCCCTCTCTCTAAAATCAATAAGCATATCCCTGGGTAAGGATAAAAAAAGAATTAAAAAAGTTAAAAATATATATACTGAGTCCAGAATCAATGTTTTCAGGTTTTTCCCTGTCTCCTGAGAACTTAGCTACCTGGTTTTCCCCAGCCCAAGTCCTGAGCCAATGGCATTTCCAGGAGGTCCTATCCTTGTAGCCCACAAGGCTGGGAAGAATCAGAAGTCACAGGTGTGAAAAACAAATTAACCCCTTCTGGACATGATCCTATGTCTGGTGAAGCTGCAGACTGAAAGAACACTTAAATTGGAGAGTCAAAAAAGAATACTAGGTAATTGGCCAATATAGTTTGTCTGGGACACATTTTCTTAAATTTTAGTATTTGAAGAGATCTTTGGAAATTACCCCCAGAAAGGGGGAGAATTTCTCCGATGATGTATCAGTCTGAATATAATATGGGTGAATTAGTATACAGGTGAATTGTGATGCTAATAACAGACACAAGCACACACATAGAAAAGTGCTGACAAGTCCAAACACATTTGCTTACATAGAGTTTTAAATTATCACAAATTTATTGTAAATATACTTACCTCATTTTGGAGAATTTTAAATTGTTGAGAAATATATACGATATCCAAGTTATCAAAAAATGGATGTAAAAGAAAAAAGATTATAAGGAGATAACTTAAAATAGACCTACTTGGAAGTTAAAAAGTCCCCTCCATATTAAACTATACACATATTTTATGGGTGGGTCACAAATTTGCCTTTAAACTTTCTTGTCACCAACACCAAAACATTATTCAGTTTTAAGATCTGAATTAATGACTATCTCATATTTCACTCACTGATACATGAGCTCAATAAGCAAGCACAGTGCATTCAAATTTCTAAAACAGGAGAATATTTTGAGTTCTTAAAATGATCAATATTCTTTTTCTTTTCTTTTTGTAATAGTCCTAGAAGAAAAATCTTGCATTAAAAGATCTTTAACTAAGGAGGATGTACTCTAATTATTGGAGCATTTTCCTCATTTTTTGCTAATTGTGAATGACAATGAGTCAGTAGTATGGACAAAAGGTAAAGAAATAAAAACAACTGGAAAAAAACTTACGTGTCATCTGTAAAGGTGATTCCAAAGTACTCTTTTTCTTTCAGGTTGAAATGTGAAGCCACGAGATCCAGCAACTCTCTTGATAAAAGTTTGGGCTGTCAGTGTGAAAATCTGATTAGAAACAATTTTGTTGCCTCTCTCTCTTATTGTTACCACCTTCCTCTGCCCTAAATAGTTTTGCTTGTTTTTAAATACCTGCTCCTCTGTGCTGCATCAATAAATCTACTAAAGACCATTCTCTAAGCGATTGGGAAGGAAGGGAAATGGGAACAGGAACATCAATGAGATCATCATTTTCATATATTTGAAATTTAGTCCAGTACATTACTTCTTTCTTCTAAGGTAAAACTGTGCTTACTGCTGTGTTGGGAAAAGAGTGTTTGGAAAAACACTCTTTTATATGTAGTATGGTGCTATTGACCAAAGCAAAGAATGTTAAACACCTCACTTTCTGGACTGTAGGATTAATTTTGCTTGGTGGTGGGTAGGTGAAAAGAATCAAGACTTAAGTCTGTGAGGGGGTTGGTCATCACAGGTAGAACTAACAATAATAACAATAATAATAACCATTCATTGTGTTGAACTCCTTTATATCTATTATCTCATATTTTTACAATGAGCCTTTGAGGTACAGGTTATTTCCATTTTATGGATGAGTCAGCCGAGGCCAAGAAAAATTAAGGACCTTGTTTGATGTTAGTTAGGGAGGACAGGGATCTGAACCCAGTTCCATTTGATTACAAAGCCTAAGTTTTTCATTTCTCTCAAGGGAGTAATTGTACCCATTGTATAGATGGTGACCACTAATATTTACTAAGCACCTAGAGGAAGGATCTAATCTATGGGCTTTTAAGAAGCACTGGACTTGGTGTGAAGAAGTATGGTTTGGAATTAGCCAGAATGTCTGGAGTGACAGTGGATGCTGGGTTTACTGAAGTTGGAGAAGAAAAGGGGGTTTTCAGGAGGGCATGCTAGATGGATTCTGTTTGAACTTTGAGCCAAACAGTTTAGGATTCATTATGATGGTTTGAGGGTTGAATGTTTGCTGTTGCTGAAGAAAGAATAGTTATGATTAGAGAAAAGGAAATAAAAAAAGGAAAGGAAAGAAAGTGAAAGAAAGAAAAGGGAAAAAAGAAAAGAAAAACAGGTAGAAATCTAGACTAAAATGTCTATTCTGGTGAAACTATTGTTGACTGTACTATTTTCATTCTAATTGAAACCTATGCATAGTGGGCTAGGGATAAGCCTCAGAAGGGAGTAAAATTTAGGTTTGGTCAAAGGAAAGAATTCTACCATAGCCATAGGTGTGGCTGTCAGCAGGGACTTACACAATTTTTAAGGCTCTCGGTCCAAAGTATGGGGTAGATAAAGTGAGAAGCATCAACAATTACTATATCATTACTCATATAGTCCCATATATTTTACACAGAGATTTCATTCCCATATATAATCTATCTTGATTTTAACCATAATTTTGCAAGGAAGGCTAGGCAATCTTAATCTCAGTTTATAGTTTATGAAACTGGGTGATTATCTTGAACAATGTCATGTAGCAGGAAAGTGGCAGAATACAGATTTTCAACTCACAACAACCTTTTCAGGGAAGCATTTTGTTCCCCAATTTATTAACAAAAGGTCCAAAGAAGAAAAGTCACTTGCTCCAGGTCACATAGCTACTATTGTCAAAGCTGAGAGTGGAACCTAAGCATCTCTGTATATACGAGGGAGGACCCCCCCCAAATCCCCAGAATTTATAAAAATTTTGTGTTTATTCTTACATATTTAAACTTTAGTCACCTTCAAAGTACTCTCCATTTGATGCAGTACACCTATTGAGACATTTCTTCCATTGCTCAAAACAGTTTTTGAACTCATCAATTTTGATGCATTTTAGTGCTTCTGTCATTTTTTGTTTCACCTCTTCCACATTTCCAAAATGTTTTTCCCTTTGAGGTGTTTTTTTCATCCAGGGAAACAAAAAAAGAGTTGCTTGGGCAAGATTGGATGAATAGGGAAGGTGGGGCACAAAGGTCATCCTGTTTTGATAAAAAACTGCTGAACACTCAGCATGGTGTGGGCAGGTGTGCTCGTAAATCACCCATCGTGAAATGGGTAAATGCATTGAAAGACTCTAAAAAAAATCCACTGAAGCTGAATGCAGCCTCTCACAATGACAGATTGGTCCCTATAATACTTAGCTAGTGGGTTACCGCCCCTCAGAAGATAATTCTGTTTTATTTTGGATTTTTTGGGAGTCCCCTCTCATATGTCACCAAGCTCTAGGTCCATACAGACCAGGTTTTCTGAATTCAAATCTACCTTTTCCTTCTCAGCCAGTCCTCAGTCACTGGCTTTAAGGCTCGGGTAAGCAAACAGCGTGCATCTAGGCTATGAAGCTCCCAGAGGGCACCAGGGTGGGCTTTTGCCATGTGGGCAACACATACCTGAACCAGCAGCTCCAGCCTCCTATCATCCAGGAGGTGCACTTGGCAATGCCTGCCTTCTGTCATCTGTGGGGCAAGACATCAAGAGTGGTGTCAGGGTCGGAGCTGGTAGGAAGACCCTTGAATTTGGTTTATCGTTTATTTCACATGTGATGTGCTCAGCCTATAAATGGCTTCTTTTGAGTTACTCAAGAGGCTTCATCCTAAACAGATTTATTACATGGCATTAACTCTTGAATTTTTTAACTTAAAAATTTTTAAGCTCTTTGACTTAAAAGGAGAATGAAAAGCAGAGATGAATCAATGTATTGAAAAAATAATTCCTACACATGCACATAAGATTTTATTATAAAAAGTAGGTTTCCTACCCAGAGGAAACTACTATATTTTTCTTTGAATCAATATTTTATTTTTCAAATGAAGTGTCTTTATTCATTGGTGTGTTTTAATAAATATAATATATGCATAACTGTAGGAAGAAAAACATAATTCTGAAGTTCAAATGGGAAGTTTCCACTTTCGAAACTTCTGCCCACATTATGTTACTACTATAATTAAGAACAATTAAGGTACACAGTTAAAAATATTTGATGGGTACATTTCCAATTAGATTTAATTTTTATCACTTATAATTTCAATACTAGGAACTATTCTTTGTAAAATATTTAAATAATGCATAGAATGCAAAGGTCATTTGACCTACTGAAACCATTACCCTGTTAATTTGAGGAGAATCTCCACAGATCGTCTTTGTATGGCCTTTCCAATATATACAGGGTATATTTTAAAAAATTGCATATTAAATGTTTTACTTTATTATTATATTGGACACATGTTCTGGAAATGAAGTAAATACTCTTAATATTTGTGCTTGTATGTGTATAACCATCCAGACATTTTTAAATATATTTTATTGATCATGCTATTTTAGTTGCCCCATTTTTTCCTCCCCTTTATTCCCCTATGCCCTGCACTTCTCCTCCCACCAGCATCCCCCCGACCCCTGAGTTCATGTCCATAGGTCATACATATACATTCTTTGGCTTTTCAATTTCCTATACTGTTCTTAACTGCCACTTGTCTATTTTGTACCTACCATTTATGCTTCTTATTCCCTGTACCTTTTACCCCATTCTACCCCTGCCTAATCTCCACTGATAATCCTCCATGTGATGTCCATTTCTGTGATTCTGTTCCTGTTCTAGCTGTTTGCTTAGTTTGTTTGTTTGTTTTTCTTTAGGTTCGGTTGTCGATAGTTATTATTGTCATTTTATTGTTCATAGTTTTGATCATTTTCTTTTTCTTAGATAAGTCCCTTTAACATTTCATATAATAAGGGCTTGATGATGATAAACTTCTTTAACTTTACCTTGTCTGGGAAGCACTTTATCTATCCTTTCATTCTAAACAATAGCTTTGCTGGATATAGTCATCTTGGATGTAGGTCCTTGCCTTTTATGACTTTGAATACTTTCCAGCCCTTTCTAACCTGCAAGGTTTCTTTTGAGAAATCAGCTGACTGTCTTATGGGAACTCCTTTGTAGGTAAATGTCTCCTTTTCTCTTGCTGCTTTCAAGATTCTCTCCTTCTCTTTAATCTTGGGTAATGTAATTATGATGTGCCTTGGCATGTGCTTCCTTGGGTCCAACATTTTTGGGACTCTCTGAGCTTCCTGGAAGTCTATTTCCTTTGCCAGATTAGGGAAGTTCTCCTTCATTATGTTTTCAAATAAGTTTTCAATTCCTTGCTTTTCCTCTTCTCTTTCTGGCACCCCTATTATTCAGATGTTGGAACATTTAAAGTTGTCCTAGAAGTTCCTAAGCCTCTCCTCATTTTTTTTTTTGAATTCTTGTTTCTTCATTCTGTTCCAGTTTAATGTTTATTTCTCCCTTCTGCTCCAAATCATCGATTTGAGTCCCAGTTTCCTTCGCTTCATTGTTGGTTCCCTATTTTTCTTTATTTCACTTTCATAACCTTCACTTTTTCCTCTATTTTGTAACCATACTCCCTCATTTCTGTGAGCATCCTGATTACCAGTGTTTTGAAATCTGCATCTGATAGGTTGGCTATCTCTTCATCATTCAGTTCTACTTTTGGAGTTTTGATCTGTTCTTTCATTTGGGACTTTTTTTTTTTGTCTTGGCATGCCTTTTACATTGTAAGGAATGGGACCTTAGGAATTTGCCAGGTCTGGGCAACCCACTTCACTGTGTTGTGGCTGTGTATGCTGGGGGAGGGGTACGAGAGGGAACAATGCTGCTTGCTCAGCTCTTGGCTGGCTTTCAGTCATTTCACCTGCTACTCACAAGCAAATTGGGCCCTTCTGGCACTGATTCCCAGGTGGGTGGGTTTGTGTACATTCCAGGATCCTGTGGATCTCTCCAATGAACTCTCTTGTGAGGCTGGGAGTTTCTCCCACCCCCACAACCCCTACAGATTTTTACAGCCAGAGGTTTTGAGGCTTCATTTCCTCATGGTGGAACCCTGGGTTATGCAGTCTGCCTTGCTCCCCAGTTGTTCCTTCTGGTTTATCCACACACAAATATGGGACCACCTGGTCCTCTAGCTGCCACCTTGCCATGCATCCTCTCCACCTCACCTGTCTGTGTCTGCCCCTCCCCAACCAGTCCAAATTAATTGGACTTCCATACAGTTCAACTTTTCTGACAGTTCTGATTATTTTTTGTTTTTAAACTTGTTGTCCTTCTTTTGGTTGTGCGAGGAGGCAAAGTGTATCTACCTATGCCTCCATCTTGGTCAGAAGTCTGTCCAGAAACTTTATATATATACATGACTTTGTGTGTTTGTGGGTCTGTTTATGTGGGGTGTGTATGTATGTGTGTGTGTGTGTGTGTGTGCGCATTTTCCTGTTTTCAGTTCAAGTGTAACTATGCTACTTCCTGGAGATCTTTCCAAGGTCAACACATGTAATCCTACCTCATTCTTTTTAAAGGTTGTATAGTATCAAATCATTGTGTAGACATACAGTAATTTAACTAGACTCTTGCTGAAAAACACACTGTTTTTGGTCTTTTGTTATTATTAGCGATGTACATGATCTTTGCATATCCAGTTTTCCCCACAGATGTATAGTTGGTGGGTCACTTGAAAAACATGGACAGCATTTTGTTTCTCAGCTGTTGTACAACACTATAAATAAGACCTAGAAACTCAGATACCTATAAATCTAATTTCACATATAACTTTATGCTAGTAGGTGACTGCACTGGCCTTAATTATGTCCTGAACTTTGTAAGGCCAAGGCTAAATACACACCTTTGTTCTAGGTACTGAATTGTAGCACTGTACATATTACCTTATTAAAGCACCAAAAATCTATTTTATAGATTTTTGCAGAGCTTGTAACACTCCCATTTTATAGACAAGAAAACTGAGTTTAAGGCAGTTTACTCAAAGTTACCTAAACAAGAAAAAAGCCAAGTCAAGATTTAAATACATCTTTTTTCCACTTTATTATGGGAGGAAATTAAAAAATGTGTCAGTTCAAATCATTTTATTTCTTTTGTGAAACCCACACAAGAAAATTTCAAATACACGGCCCATAGAAAGAAAATAATGCTCAAAAGATCAACTCACACAATATGAATCCATTAAAGAATATGTCAAAACTCAAAGTATTTCAAGCTTCTTTGTTGCATAATCCAAATGAATTTATTTACTGATTTTATTTATATATTTTTAAAATTTATTTGTTTGAGAGAGAGAAAGAGAGACATTGATTTGTTGTTCCATGTATTAATGCATTCATTGGTTGATTCTCATATGTGCCCTGACTAGGGAACAAACCCACAATCTTAGTGTTTCAGGATGACACTCTAACCAACTGAACTACTGAGGCAGGGCCTTATTCCCTGATTTTTCTTTTTCTTGTTTTTTTAAATTTTTTTTATTATCAGTATTTTTTAATTGTTGATATTGTACAGTTTTCTATCTTTTACCCCATCCCCAGCCCACCACCCCAGCCCTCCCCACCTTCCTTCCATTTCCACCCCCCCCCCATAGATGTTGTCCATGTGTCGTCCTTTATACTTGTTGCTCTAAATCATTCCCCTTTTCCCCTGAAATTCTCTCCCCTCCCCCTCTGGTCCCTGTCAGACTGTTCTCAAATTCAGGGTCTTTGGTTATATTATGCTTGTTTGTTTGTTTTGTTGATTAGGTTCCTGTTAAAGGTGAGATCATACAGTATTTGTCTTTCACTGCCTGGCTTATTTCACTTAGCATGATGCTCTCCACTTCCATCCATGCTGTTGCAAAGGGTAGGAGCTCCTTCTTTCTTTCTGCTGCATAGAATTCCATTGTGTAAATGTACCACAGTTGTTTGGCCCATTCATTAACTGATGGGCACCTAGGTTGCTTCCAGCACTTGGCTATTGTAAATTGTGCTGCTATGAACATAGGGGTGCATAGGTTCTTTTGGATTGGTGTTTCAGGGTTCTTAGGATAAAGAAAATCTTTTTTCCTTTCCATTTTGCTTTGGACTTCCTTTGGACTAATCACCGTTTCTTTTGTGAACGTATTATTTTATCTTAGAGAATTAAATTGTAAATTTTTGGTGTGCCTGTACATCTCAGGACAAACATGGCCTTAGTGGTGGACAGTGGTGGCCATATTAGTATAACATAGTCCTGCCCCCTTGGCCTCAGTTAATTGGACCAGAGATGCACACCTGACCCAAGCTGGGCCACTCAGAACCTCAGTCCAGGGAGTGTGGAATTAAGACTGACAGGATGACAGTGTAGTTGCTGGGAGGCAGTCAGTATCTGCCGTGTGTGGAGGAGAAGGAAAGCCATGTGCAGTGAGAAGGAAGAAGACAAGCAGCTAATTTAAGGCAGGAGAAATCCTGCAGCCTGAGAGGAACAGCTGAGAGAATTGCTGTCTGTGTCCCTTATGTCTTCCTATCACTTCTAGTCCTTCCACTGGTCTGGGTGAATTTTTGTCCTTGGGTTCCATGAAACACCCTTGTATTCCTTCAATAAATCCACATTTCCCCCTCTCTCTTAAGGTAACAAGTTGGATTCTGCTTCTTGCAACTAAAAGCATCTTCATAAGATACCACAAGTATCCATATTGTAAATCAAGGCAAAAGGTTTCTGAAGGATGAACTTCCCCCAATGATGTTATTAATATGGTAAAGTTGTCAACTTATAATCACTGATGCTCCCACCAATACAATGGCCAAGGGCAAGGCTGACATTTTGTGGGGAGGAGTTATGAACAAACACCTCACTGTGTGATGTGATAAGATACATGCTGGAGAACGGCAGTACAGAAGATGGGGAGAAAAATGCTACAGTTTTATCCCACCCTGCACATCTGCACATCTGTGCACAGAGTTCACCAAGCCCTTTCCTCTCTGTGAGGATGGCTGCTCTGGGAAGTCACAGGGCTGATTTGATCATTGACAGAAACAGAAAGTCCTGCCTTTGTTGCTTACTTAAATTGAAGTTTGAAAGATTGTGGATGTATTTTGTTTATCAAGATAATGCTTATGAACAAATTATAGTTGATAATACCATAAATCAGAAGATGTCACTTAATAAAAATCTGGATGGTAAGACCTGGAAACAGTGGGTTGGATTTCCTCCATGGCAACATCTGGCTCAGGTGGGGCAGAGCAGCTTCCTGTCTAGATGAGGTTTGTGGTTTCTGGCTTACCTAACCCTATTTCCTGCAGGTTCCTGGGAGTCCTATCATGTGATTTAGCAAACTCTGATTCAAGTTCACGTGATACTAAGGAAGAGACTCCACCTACTTCAAAGACATTGTGCAGCAGGCAAAGTGCTGACCCTTAACCCTGATCAATGTGTAGTATTTCAACCTCTACACAAGCCCATGAAGGGGGTATCTCATTTTAGTGATTAGGAAACTGAGGCTTGAGAAATGACGTAACTTGCACAAAAGTTCTAAGCCAGACTCTGACTCAAAATCATATTTTATCCCTTAGTGGCCCTGGTACTTTGGAGAAGCCATAAGTAATGTCCTGATAAGCAATGTCCTGATTGCTTTCCATGTGACATCCTGAGAGGGACATAAACCACTTCTGAGGGCTACATTTATTATAGTCCTTATTGGCTTGAAAATTAACAATCAGCTAAATCTTTCTGTAATCCATCTATTCTCCCATTTAAAAAATAAGCTTTTTAATAAGATTATTACTAACTCATTTTAAAGAAGATAAATGACAGGTAAAGTTAAGAAACCAGTTAACAATCACATGGCAGAAATATTCTCCAGAGCTGATGGAGTGGAAATAAAGAAAAAAGGGGCTGACTGATTCCTGTGTGCATTCTGTATGCCTGGCACCAGCTAGACATTTTAATAATAACAGTAATAAAACAACTAACAGGCATGTTTTATGTTCTAGGCATTGCACTAACCACTTATCACAGATTAATATCCTATGATACTCACATAAGGTAGATAGTTTTATCCCAATATTATTAGTGAATGATGCTAAAGAGGTTATAAATAACAAGATTCATAAATGGCAGAACTAGACCAAAATCCAAAGCCCAAGCTCTTTAGCACTTAGCTACACATGGTGTTTAGTACACTGTGAAGTGTCAGCTTGGGGACAGCCTCCCATGTAACCCCACACACAGCCCTTTCTTGATGGTGAGATGAGTGGGCAAAAAAGGGAAAACAAAGTGTCCTGAATGGGCATAAAAAATCCTTTTGGTTCCAGAGAAAAATGCATTCACTAGGAGTAGTTGGAATTGTAGAGGTTGTAAATAGAAAGAATTTTCAAGGCATCTAATAAACACCACTTATTTGAGATCTGGGGAAACTAAGGAATGGACCCACCCAAGGCCACACAGATAGTTAATGGGAGACCGGAGATTAAAACTTAAGACAGTGGGACTTCGAGCCAAGATGGAGGCATCGGTGGACACACTGTGCCTCCTCTCACAACCAAAATTAAGGACAACAAATATTTAGAAACAAGAAAACAACCAGAACTTATAGAAAATTGAACTGTACGGAAGTCCAACAACCATTCATCCAGACAGGTAAGAGGGGCGGAGACGCGGCAGGAAAAAGTGGAGGTGCGGACTCAGGAACGCAAGCAGCAGTGGCTCGCAGTTCCCAGATGCACAGGTGGCGATTGGCGGTCCCTGGGCCCACAGGCAGCAGCTGGCGGACCCCGGGCACAGGGGGACAACTGTGCAGAACCAGTGAGGCCGCACAAGGCGGCTGGCTGACCAGGTGGTCCCACATTCTCGCGCACAGATGGTCCAGGCAGAGGGGAAGTGGCGGAAGGGACTGAATCCAGGAGAGAGCGGAGCAAGCGCCATTGTTCTCTCTCAGACCCCGTCCCCACATACAGCGTCACAACCCAGCGACTGGGCTGGCCCACACTGGGGCAGCGCCTGAGGCTCCACGCCTCACTACATAACAGCACGTGCGCATGCGCAGATAATCCAGGTGAAGGGGAAGCAGCGGAAGGAACCAGAGTCCAGAAGAGAGCGGAACAGGCACCATTCTTCCCTCTCGGACCCTGCCCCCACCTATAGCGTCACAACCCAGCTACTGGGCTGCCCCGCCCTGAAGAACACCTAAGGCTCCACCCTAACATGTAATAGCCACGACCAGACTAAAACCAAACCAAACCAAACCAAAACAAAACAAAAAAACCCCACCAAAAAATGGCTCAAACTGGAGAAAAAATGAAAACCCTAGAGTCAATTCCTCTAAACTGTAAAGAGATAGCCAACCTATCAGATGCACAGTTCAAAGCACTGGTCATCAAAATGTTCACAGAATTGGTTGATTTTGCTCACAAATTACATGAAAAAAAATGCAGGCTACAATTCGTGAAATGGAGGAAAACGCATGGGGAACCAATAGAGATGGAAGGAAAACTGGGACTCAAATCAATGGAGTGGACCAGAAGGAAGAAACTAACAACCATACAGAAAACAAGGAAGAAACAAGAATTCAAAAAAATGAGGAGAGGCTTAGGAACCTCCGGGACATCGTTAAATGTCCCAACATCCGAATTATAGGGGTCCCAGAAGGGGAAGAAGAGCAACAAGTAGAAAACTTATTTGAACAAATAATCAAGGAGAACTTCCCCAATCTGGCAAAGGAAATAGACTACCAGGATGTCCAGGAAGCTCAGAGAGTCCCAAAGAAGTTGGAACCAAGCAGTAACACACCAAGGCACATCATAATTACATTAGCCAAGATTAAAATGAAGGAGAGAATTTTAGAAGCAACAAGGGATAAGGGGACAGTCACCTACAAAGGAGCTCCCATCAGACTGTCAGCTGATTTCTCAAAAGAGACCTTCCAGGCAAGAAGGGGCTGGAAAGAAGTATTCCAAGTCATGAAAGGCAAGGACCTACATCTAAGATTGCTCTATCCAGCAAAGCTGTCATTTAGAATGGAAGGACAGATAAAGCGCTTCTCAGATAAGGTCAAGTTGAAGGAGTTCATCATCACCAAGCCCCTATTATATGAAATGTTAAAGGGACTTATCTAAGAAAAAGAAGATAAAAAATAGGACAGTGAAAAGACAGCAAACTCACAGCTATTAAGAACCACATCTAAAATAAAAAGCAAACTAAGCAAACAGCTAGAACAGGAACGGAACCACAGAAATGGAGATCATATGAAGGGTTAGCAACAGGGGCATGGGAGGAGGAGAGAGGGGGAAAAGGTACAGAGAATGAGTAGCATAGATAGTGGGTAGAAAATAGACAGGGGGAGGGCAAGAATAGTATGGGAAATGTAGAACCTAAAGAACTTATGACACATGGACATGAACTAAAGGGGGGGAATGTGGGTGGGACAGGGTGTGCAGGGTTGGGGGGGAATGATGGGGGAGAAATGGGACAACTGTAATAGCATAATCAATAAAACATATTTTTAAAAAAAGAAAAGAAATAAATGGAAAAAAAAAAAGACAGTGATCTTGAGGCCAGAACATAAATGCTGCACACAGGTTATTCACCTAATAAATAACACCATCTTATTCAAATGCATTTTTGCCAGCAGGTTGATTTTTTTTAATTTAAAAAACCTGTAACTACAAAAAAGAAAACACCAAACTAGGCTTTTTATATTTATTCAAAACATGAGTAGCATTGATGTTTTATCTTTTAATTTCAACAACAGGAGTTATATTTGCAGGAAGCTATTCATGAATCACAATAATTATATCCATAAATACAGAATCAACTTTAAAAATAAAAACAGCTCCTAATTTTATTGAGAACATTCAATATATTTAATATATAGTGAATCATTCAATGCTATGAGGTAAATATCTCTATTATTGGCATTTTACAGTTGAAGAAACTGAGCCACAGAGTGGCCAAGTAACTTGCTCAGGGTTGCATAGGTCTTAAGAGGCAGAGCTGGGATTCCAGCCTTGGCAAACTAGCTCCTGAGCTTGTGTTCATTATTACCCCATTTTTCTTTCATTTTCTTTTTTTTAAATGACTTTATTTATTTTTAGAGAGGGGGAAGGGAGAGAGAAATGGAGAGAAACATTGATGTGCAAGAGGAACATGGATCGGTTGACTTGCACACACTCCCAACTTGGTACCTGGTCCACAACACAGGCTTGTGCTCAGACCAGGAATAGAACTGGTGACCTTTCGATTTGTGCGATGATGCCCAACTCACAGAACCACATCAGTCAGGGCTACCTCATTTTTCAATGTAATTATTACCCATAGAAGAAATGAAATATATTGGCTTTCCATTTCACATTCTTCTTGGTTATCCTGACAATTTGCTTTCTTTACAAAAACAGGAGTTCTATAATTCCACTTTAGGAGAAGAATAAGTAAATGAGCATTTCTCATTACAAACTTCCTCCTTTAAGATGGAAGAGTCTTCTCTTTTAGTCCTTCAGTCTGCTCATCCCAGTCAAAAACCAGTTTGCTAAGTCAGGCTACTACACTTCATTTTAAGGAGTTCCTAAAAAGTACAAATTTATTTCCATAAGAAATTTCCTCTCTGTTTGTGTGTGAAATTGAGGTACAAAGAATCACTTTTGAATCCCACAGAGACCATCAGAAATTTCAGATTTGACCCCTACCCAGTGACATCCAAAAGCATCAGTGCATTGTGTGGAATAAAAAACATAAAGATGACCTCTTCGGAAATTTCCATGTAGCACTTACCCAGACCTGAGGCACTTCCCACTGCCTCCCCCTCCATTAGAGCCCAGGAATATGGAGACTGTGTATGTGGAGTTAATATCCCACATTGGTCTGTGGCTGTCCTGCATGTACTACCCAGGTGACAGAGCAGGTTCTCAGAGTAAGTGCTGCATGTTGGTGGAGAGACCTGTCCCTCTGGTCACTGGTCAAATGAGAAAGATCAGGAGGGAAGTAAGAATTGGCCTCAGACCAGACCTCTAGCTTCCAGGAGCACTCTAGTGTAGCATAGCCCAAAGCGGGGTTCATTCTGTGTGATTATACCCCTTCTCCAATACCCACCCCACTGCCTCATTTAGGAGAGGAGAGAAGCCTAAAAGTGAGTCAGCACAAGGCAGTGTGGGATCATTCAGGGTCACTGGGATAAGCTTAGAGAGTAACAGTAAATAACAGCTATAAAAAAAGAGCAGAACCCCAGCCTGTTTTGGTTTAGTAGTTCTTTGGGACATAGAAGTATGAAAGTTTGCTAAGGAAGCAGAAAGCTTACCTACCCTCTTCTGCCCACCTATAGTCCCTTTTGACCTTTTCTGAAAACTTAGCACAAGAGGGCCTACCTCACAAAAATAGCTCAAGATTTTTTGTGGGGGTTCTTGTCCAGAGTTTAACCCGCCATTGTCCCTTGCCTGGATGTATGCAACATCAGCTATCTGTCCAGGCTGCATGCTCTTTGCTGAGTCCCATGATGGTGCAATTTCTGCATGGCCATGTAGTGATATCTCTAAAATACACATCAATCCCTTTACTTTACTTAAAATTACCCACTGGCTTCTCATGTACTACAGTGGAGAATCTTCAGTTCACCAACAGCGTCGGCATTTCCTGTACCCCTACTCTCTAATTTTATCTCCAATACATCTTCTGCCTTGCCTTGCCACACTAGCCACACTGGCTTCTTTTTCCTCCTCAGAACAAAAGCTTGTTCCTACTTCAAGACTTTGAGTATGTTGTTTCCTCTGTCTGGACTACCCTTTCCCAGGTCATTGCATGATTGGGTGCTTTTGCCTCTCCCAGACCTTAAATCAAATGATGCCATTTCCAGGAGACCTTCCCTGTCCTTAAATAAAGGAGAGCTCTCCCATATCATGGTACTTTCATTTCTTTACAGCTAGTATTTCCCTTCCATTTTTTTTGGTTCATCCTAGCCTATATTTCACCATGAGAAAGTAACCCTATAAGAAAGACCTTCACTGATTTGTTCACCATTGTATCCCCAGGGCCTAGAACAACGGTGTTGGGCACATAGTGAGAATGTGGTAAATAAATATCTAGTCCAGTGAAGGAAACTTAACTATTCAGAACCTAGACACAGTGAACAATGAAAAAAAAATCACAAGTGATTTAAATTCACAGAGCATAATGCTAAATGAGGATGTTCCAAAACATCTCCCAAGCCTTGGCCCAAACAGACTTACACGTACAAAGCTAGCTCTCCATCCAGAGAACAAGGTGTGCTGTTAAACTCTTCATCAGATGAGTTACTCTGGAGGAACTGGAGAGAGGCAGAAAGCATGTATCTAGGACATTCTTACTTTAGGTTCTATTGAGTGGATGGAGTTTTATATTTCACTCAAATGATGTCAATCCCAGCTGAACAGGGCCCCTTTATACCATCTGTTGGTGTTGACTGAACATGAGATATTGACACTTGCATTCAGACAATGGCCTTTACTGACACAGATGTCTCCAAGCTACGTCAGCTGTGATTTTTCCTTCAGGTTTCAAGGGTACTTCCCTCCCAATGTGTAGTCATTAGGAGCTACTTTCTCAGTATGGATAAATGATTCTCCTAGCTTCTATTAAGCACTTGCTGGATGCCCCAGGAGCTCTAAGCACTTCACACACGCAGTATCTTCCTTCAATAACCCTAAGAGGTAAGATATTTAGAGTCCATAGGTGGCTGAACTGAATTGTAGAGAGGGTCATGTAGCTGTGACCTGGGATAGAATCTCATATTCCATTAGTTGTAAAAAAACAGGACTCTGGTATGTCTCTCTGTCTCTCTGTCTGTCTCTCTCTCTCAGGTTTACTGGAAGTGAGGAGGAAAAAGAGAAACTGGAGAGAGGAAGAAGGAGAGGGGGCATAAAAGGAACAAAGGAAGAAAGGAAAATGGGCAGGAGTTGGGGGTGAATAAAGAGGTGGTAAATTCAGCTTACCAAAGGCAAAATTAACTATCTGCCTTAGGAAAAATGCTAATGAGTAATGGCAGCTAACTGTGCCTGGCTCTGTCCAGCATCCTAGCTTTAATTTACAAGGGCCATTTAAATTCATTCATACAGCCCTGTGAGGCAGAATTCCAATACTAGCTTCACTGTATAGATGAGAAAATTGAGGCTCACATGAAGTACGTGACTGACCTTACCCACCACACAAGGTCACAGATAGGAAGAGGCAGCTTAGGACATAAATGCAGGCACCCTGACTGCAGAGCCCATGCTCTTCACTGCTATGTTGTATTACTTCTGTTATATGTCCCATCTGATGAGCCTTAAATCACAGAGCTAAGGGATTTCACATATTTGCCAAGTACAACACTGTTCTAGAAAAGCTGGATCTGGGTTCCCCAAACCACAGTTGTCTGGCTCAACTAGAAGCAAGACTAGAGGAGAAGCAAAGCTTTTGTAATGACCATGCTTGGCTATCTCCTGGTTCTGCACTAAAGAAATATGAGTACCTTCTAAAAATGGGCACCTGTCTATATGTTTGCTATTGATTTCCTTTGAGCCTCAGGATGGAATTCATCCCCACCTGTTGGGCTGCTGGCTCTTTCATGCTGATGTGAACACTTTGGATACAGGATGATATCAATCAGTTATGTGGCTGCCTGGGCCTGACTCCACATTATGCTGGGTTCAAGATGTACTCTAGCACACAGTGCAATAATTCAGTGTGGAGAATCTCTGGATCATCTGCTCATTTATTCACTCAACCGATATTTACTGAGCACTTATAAGTGCAAGCACTAAGCTGGGTACTAATATATATCTGCAAATGAGATAAGCAAGGCTACTGTCTCTGGAGCTTGTGCTAGAGTGCAGGTTTTCAGCTTTGGCACTATTGACATTTGTGGCTAGATAATTCTCTGTTGTGAGCTGTCCTGTGCATTGTGGGATGTTTGCAGCATCCCTGGTCTGCATCCAATAGATGCCAGTAACACCCCACCTCACTTGTGACAAGCAAATATGTCTCCAGACACTGCCAAAAGTCTCTTGGGGAACAAAACCATCCCTGGTGAAAACAACTGCTCTAGAGGTAAAAAGAACAAAAGAAACTAATAATCATTAAATACATTATTTTCAGATTCAGTAAAGGCTCTGAAATAGCTCAACTGGAATGAATTTCTTAGCATGTGCAAAACTTACTTCAAAACTCCATGCTTATCCAGGAAACATGAGAAATGAGGAAACTGATGGAAAGTGAACTAATGCTCCTGACAAGTGACTCCCAGCAGAAGCTGGAGGGATAACCCTGTTTTCTGGACAACAGCACTCAACTGCAAGCTCCTTTCTGTGGCAGAGGATGGAGGACAGCAAACAAGAAAGGCTGGTCAGGGGATAGACATTGCTGCAGCTCTAGTGTCCACCTGGCAAGCAATTTCGGTCAGCTTCGGCAGATTGTCCCTAGAGAAGGTGTTCTCATAAAAGACAATTCCTTATCAGAGTATAGCCAGATTTCCTAAGGCTGGCATAAATAAATGCCAGGTTTCAAAGGAAGAAAGAAAGAACAAAACAACTTATTAGCTCTGGAGCTGCAGGCCATCAGGCCACCAGGCCACCCCAGGCTGGTGTCCCTGAGGATTGCACAGGGTTTAGAATCAGGAGGGCTAGGCTTATGTCTCAGCTTGGCCATTGAACTTAGTCTGTGCCTCTGAGAAATGGGAATGATAAGAATCAATACCATTTAGCTTTGTTTGTCTCTTATAGTACTAGTGAGGGTTGAACCTAAAATCTACATAAAAGGTACAGGTGATAATCCTGTCACCTGTAATAAACTTTGTTTATTGGGCAGAGTTTAGGGTCTGTGTTAAGTGCCTAACATGCCTTACCAGCTTTACCCCAGTGCAATGAATACCATCATTAGTGGAAATGATTTGTGAGTTGTTAACTGTTGTTATGTTGACTGTAAGTGGTTATTTTGAGTTGGAGGAATGATATTTTCCTCAGAAAAAAGTTAAGCTGGATTAATAAGAGGTCAAACAGTCATGCTCAAGTTGAAAAATCTATCCACCAGTTAAACCCTCGAAGGATCGGGCAACCCAAAAGGTAGAAATTAATTCCATTTTAATTTCTTAGTGATAAATCAACAGGCTAACTCAAGAACCACATTTTTAGCTTCCCCATGTGCCCAAAGCTGGGAACTTTTGCAAACTCTTGAGCCTTATTTGACTGTGACCAGATGGTGGCTTGTGTCAGCCACTTTTGTTCTCACCAACAGGATGTGGAAATGAATGTGTGCTGCCTGCATTGTCTATGTCATGTGCTCTGAGACACATTTTATCCATTGAATTCTCACAATCCCCTGAAATAAATGTTGTGCCCTTAATTTCACACTGAAGAAGCCGAGACCACAAAGAAGTTGAGAATAACTTGCCTGAGGTTCCTGACTAATAAGGGGCTGAGCCAATTTAAACAAGGAGTTCACCAAATGACAAGGGGGAAAACAGGCAACACATCTTCATGGAAGCTTCTTCATGGAAAAAGCTGCAGTGAAAAGCAGGATTCTCTTTATAAATACTCTGCACTGTTCCAATTAGAAACTTAGATGAGAGACTGTCAAATGTTTATTTTCAGAAAATCATGCAGGATATTTCTGCTGTTCTTTTCCAGAAAGAAACATCCGCTTTACTTAAGACCAGTTGTTAGGCTGTATTTTTAGATGTCACAGTCCAGTATCAATGAGTTAAAAAAGAAAAGGAAAAAAAAAAAAGACAACAAGGGAGGGCACGGATACTGTCAACAGGAAGTCACAAAGTGTAACCAAGAAAAGCCTAGAGTATAGCCTGTGGGCTGTGGGGGATTTTAGTTCTGGTGTGCCGTTCAGGTTGACCAAAAAACGAAGTTCTCCAGGCGCCTGTAGAAAATGGAAATTTTGGTTTCGGCAATTATGTAAGTAGCAGATACTCTGTGGTCTGGAAACTTTCTGCTTTGCTAAACGTCAGTTTTCTCTTTTTCCATGAAAAACAGTCTGTAGGAAGGGGCAAAAGTACTGAGTTTTTCAAAAACTTAGAAGTAAAGATAAGCACAGCTAGGGTGAAGAGATTTTAAAAATAAACAGCAGTGCCTGCAAGTTAGATAGTCTAGGTACTGTTTATTCACTTGGAATTCTGGGCTGAATATAAGCCATTCACAGAGCAAACAAATCCCATACATTGCCCTGAAACCTAAAAATAAACAAAATTTAAATAGAAAATCTAAACCAACTTTACATTAATTTTTGAGTACTTACTCATTGTCAGAGTTTTCATGTTTCAATCTTTCATCAACTCTGTTAGAATGTCTCTGACTTATACTTTTCAAAGTCTCTTTGTTCTAAGTGGTCTATACACAAGTGGAGGTTAAAATAGTCCTTAGGGAGTTTATAATTCATACAAACAGATTTTATTAGGTCCAGAGCTTAACTAGGCTGGTGGCACTGCCATGTTTGGGTAGGGGATTTAGAAGAGCATTACCAAACTGTTTTCTGTGAAAACAGAAAAGTCAAACTCATTTGGGACAATATAGAAAAATTCTTAATCAGAATGTCCAGGACTGAATTTAACATCACAGAAGAAACATTCTCTCAACTTAGACACTTCTAGTATTTAGTGAAGAAATATTCTTGTCATCTAATGCATGTTGTATTTTCAAATGAGATTCAGTCTTTTCTTGAAGCTAACACAATATTCAAGGATTAAAAGAAAATCAAAAGGTCACAGGTCAGGAAGACAAAATGAATATAAAAAAGAAGCCCAAAAAGATTTCAGGGAGAACACCAGGGAATAGAATGAGGGACAAAGAACCCTTGGAGAGGGGGAGTAGTGACATCGGG
The DNA here is from genome assembly GCA_039655065.1 of Glossophaga mutica. Classification (NCBI taxonomy): domain Eukaryota; kingdom Metazoa; phylum Chordata; class Mammalia; order Chiroptera; family Phyllostomidae; genus Glossophaga; species Glossophaga mutica. The sequence continues at coordinate 69,611,520 of CM077309.1, read as the reverse complement.
CCTCTCACAGCAGCCTCTAAGGGCCCACTGCCCCATTTTCAAGCTGGTAGTTAAGCATAACCAATATTAAAAATTAAAGTTTATGAACTTACAATGAAATAATTACATTAAAAGCAAAGGTAATAAATGCTCAAAACGTGTCACTTCTCAATTATTTTATGACATTTCACTATTTGTTCTTAAGGTGATTTATGTCTATCGAATCTGTATGGTAGCCTTGGTAATTAATGGTGTGCTCATCTCTTTCTAGCTAAGTGATCTTAATTGGTAACATGAAATAGGTCATGGTGAGAGCATTTACACCATGGAAATTGGCAAATGCTACAAATTAGTGCCCTTTCCCCCAGAAAGCTGCTTGTTTAATACTGAACATCACACCCTGGAGAAGCTCATTGGGAGAAGGAGGTCTTGGCAAGAGTGCATACTCAGAGCATGACGTCAGGGTGTTGAGGCCATTGAGAGACCATGTGGCAAAGATGAAAGAACGGAGGCTCCAAATTCTGACAGAACTGTGTTGAATGCCCAGCACACTTAACTTTCCTAGGACTTATTTTGTGTATCTCTAAAATGGGACTAATATATCTCCCAACAGAGCATCTGTGCTCAGGATGCCTGGCACAGAGCTTGGCAAACAGAGGCCAGCATGAAAGGTGACTGGTGCACTGTTAACCCTTCAGCAGCGCTGGGGGGCTGGGATGCAGACCTCCTGTGCAGTCGAAGATTCATGTATAGCTATGTAATTTATTATTACACATACTTCCAACAAAATCCCCTGTGAGCAAGCTCACCTCTGAGGTTCTCCTGACTGAGGACTGCACCTCTCATGCTCACTGTCATTTGCCATCAGAATGTTTCATCTACTGTTGCTTTACTATCTCCTAAGACAGTGCCTAGCTCCCCATGGGGCTTAACAAATATATGTGGAATGAATGATTATTCCGCTTCACTTCTGAGTTTTCTACCATTTCTACTGTTCAGGTCTCATTGGAAACTGAATGACTTCTTTTTCTCTTAATTACCAAATTCCAACCCATTGTGTGTAGCTACTGTTCTTCTGGAATCTATCAAACCATTAGCATGCTTTTCCCTGCTGAGGGAAGCCACCATGACCTTGAAACATTGGTGAGAGCTGTTTCCAGCATTTTCATTTACAAGTAGAATTGAACACATGTCATTGTGCTCTGTGGGCAAATTTCTCCCCATTTCTCTTACTGCTCTTTCTAATCTCAGTTCCCTTTTGCCTCTCTCAGAAAGAACAGGGCTTGTGAGAAGAAATCTCACCCAACACTTGCAGCCGTGTCCAGAGAACCAAATATTTACCTCATGGGCCTGGCTCAGCATTGTCTCTTGTATTTGCTGATCTGGAGCAGCATGTCTGAAGGGTTGTGATGGGCTGGGCACTTAAACAAGCATCATGGGTGCTTCTGGTAAGAGTGACTTGGATGGGGCATTAAGCAAACTCATTGGGAAGTCATTAAGCTCCATAACTTATAGTGCTTTTTTGATCACACTTGCTTTAGTCAAGGGGATAATACAGGGCGGAGTTGCCCACTCAGCTTCTTGGTGCAGGGCAGGGTTGGGAAGGCAGCCCCTAGGAAATCAGATGGGCATAATGTCTGATCCTGGTTCTGCCTCTAACTTGCTGGAGACTTCAGGCAAGCTGCTTACCATTTCTGAGTAACCACTGTGAAATGGGAAGAATTTTGCCTAGTGCACTGTAAGCATTCCATAAGAAGAAGCTATTATTCCTTTTAGAAGTACATGTAGTATATTATTTAAGAAGTGTGAGGGTCAAGAGCATAGATAGCCTCTGGAGTCAGAGTTGGGTTTCAACACCAGCTCTGCTCTTTAGTACCTGTGTGGCCTTGTGCAGGGTACCTCACTTATCTTGAGCCTTGGTTTCCTCACCTGAAAATGAGGATAATAATAGAACCCTCTCCTAGGGCTGGGAGGTTCACTTGGAAATGCCTGCAATTTTAAATAATATTATTATAATTTTCACTACTGAAAACCAAGCAATTGCTACAGACTTTTTCAGGGTGGATGTTCTCAAAGGCCATGTTCAGGTGCTGAGTGGGTGGTGAGCAAGTTCTACTTTGCCTGTGAATTCTACAAAAGGGAAAGAGTAAGTAGCTATGGTCATGAACAAACTTTGTCTGAATGGTTCCAGTTAGCCATAACACCAGCTAGCTTGTCTGGAGTGCTTTAAACTTTCAAAGTGCCTTCACCTCTATTTCTTCTTTTGAACTTTATAAATTTTAATGTTCCAGAAGTGTCATATCCCCATTTTGTAGATGAGGCCATTGAGACCCAAAGAAAGGATGTGACTTCTCTGTGGTCACACAGCTGTACAGATCCAAGGATCCAGATGTGGAGTTCCTGCTTTCTATTGCCCTAAACAAGTTCCACATCCTTACAGAAGTATTCACTGAAAAGTAAAGCTAAAAAAAAAAACAACCCTGAAATACAAGCCAGCTCTGCACACAGTGCTTCAGCTTGTGCATTTCATGGTGCAAAGACTTCCACGACCTCACATTGGAATTGTAAAGTGTCTGCAGTGTCCATCAGCACAGCCTGCCTGCCTCAATGGATTCTGCTGTCAGTTCTTGAAGCCTTATATTCTACTGAGGTCAGTCAAAAGAAGCACAGTTTTAAGAAATTGAAAAATTTTATAACAGCCCTGGAAATAAAAGTCCTGGTTTTAATGGCTTGGGAACAATTATTCTAATGAATGTTACCTTTTCAGACACCTGAAGGGTTTAATGCTTTGGAATAGAGAAGAGTTTTATCAAAGAGAAAGTGATTTATTAAATAAGAAAAGTGGGTCCCTTGCTTCTGGCAAGGACTGAGGATAAAGGGAAAAGGTGTGGACCTGCCAGAGTCAGACATCTGCCTGTCATACCTTAGATTTCCATGAATATTGTGCCTGAGAATTAGAAATATCTGTAGAATTTTTCACTTTGTTCTATTATAATGCCTTTATTTTGTATTACAGCCAACTGAAGTCTTGCTTTGTTTCTACACAAATTCATGTATGTCTCCTTCCTCTGCAAACACAGTGGTAAATTATTGATGAAAAGTGTATTAAAAACAACCAGGACTATTTTTTTCTGTAATTGGATATTATTCTGTTTTATAATTTCTTCTCTTTGATTATATAATACCCAATTCCTGCAAAACTGTGAACATTGCCCATTTTGCTGGCTTCATTCATTGTTTTGTTTGCTTTCCAATGAATAAATATTTTTTGATCACCCACACTGTGTCAGGCTCTTGGAGACAAGATGGTGACCATACATTTTTGTTTAGTCATAGGAGACCAGAAATTATTTTTACTTTGATGCATAGTCATGAGATATGTCACATTAAGTCAGATTCCCACTTTCTCGATCAAGATGGGGCAGAGATAAGGCTAAAGAATCAGTCTTTTGCATCAATGTCCAGTAGAACTCTGTGATGACAGAAACGTTCTAGGGTGTGTTGGCTATTGGGTATTGCTGACACTCCAGATAATGGAGCCATGACCAGGTGTGTTAGCTTCAAGGACAGGTTTTAGAAGAAGAGAAAAGAAAATAGGTTGGCTTTGCAGTCTTTTAAATTACTGGCTCTGTGACCTTGGACATTTAGTTAAGTATTTTGACCCTGGTGAGTAGAAGGAAGGAAATAAAACCAAGATCAGAGCACGGTTAAACTACATAGAGACTAAAAGAATAATTGTGAGGATTAATAAATCCAGGAGATGGTCCTTTGAAAAGATAAACAAAATTGACAAGTCTTTAAGCAGACTCATCAAGAAAAAAAGAGAGAGGACCCAAATAAACACAATCAGAAATGAAAGAGGAGAAATTGCAACTGATACCACAGAAATGCAAAGGATAGTAACAACTGTATGGGAAAACATATTTGCCAATGATACCTCAGACAAGGGATTAATCTCCAAAATATATAAAGAACTTACAAGACTCTACTCTAAGAAGACAAGCAACCCAATGAAAAAATGGGCAAAGGATTTGAACAGACACTTCTCCAAGGAGGACATACAGAGGATCCAGAAACACATGAAAAGATGCTCAGTATCGCTAGCTATCAGAGAGATGTAAATTAAAACTACAATGAGATACCACTTGACACCAGTCAGAATGGCCTTCATAAACAGAGCAACAAACAAGTGTTGGAGAGGATGTGGAGAAAAGGGGACCCTAGTGCACTGTTGGTGGGATTGCAGATTGGTACAACCACTATGGAAAACAGTATGGAATTTTCTAAGAAAACTAAAAATGGACCTACCTTTTGACCCAGCAATTCCACTACTTGGATTATATCCTAAGAACCCTGAAACACCCATCCAAAAGAACCTATGCACCCCTATGTTCGTAGCAGCACAATTTACAATAGCCAACTGCTGGAAGCAACCTAGGTGCCCATCAGTAAATGAATGGGTCAAACAACTGTGGTACATTTACACAACAGAATTCTATGCAGCAGAAAGAAAGAAGGAGCTCCTACCCTTTGCGACAGCATGGGTGGAATTGGAGAGCATCATGCTAAGCGAAATAAGCCAGGCAGTGAAAGACAAATACCATATGATCTCACCTTTAACAGGAACCTAATCAACAAAACAAACAAACAAGCATGATATAACCAAAGACACTGAATTTGAGAACAGTCTGACAGTGACCAGAGGGGAGAGGGGAGGGAATTTCAGGGGAAAAGGGGAACGGTTTAGAGCAACAAGTATAAAGAACACATGGACAAAAACTATGGGGGGTGGAAATGGGAGGAAGGTGGGGAGGGCTGGGGCAGTGGGCTGGGGGAGGAAGACAGAAAACTGTACAATATCAACAATTAAAAAATACTGATTAAAAATAATAAAAAAATTAAAAAAAGAAATTACTACAAACAACTATATGCCAAGAAATTTGAAAACCTGGTTGAAATAAACAAATTTCTAAAAGATACAATCTTCCAAAACTGAATAAAGAAGCAGCAGAAAGCATGAATAGACTGATAACAGATGATGAAATCAAAGCAGTAATCAAAAAGTTCCCAGCACATAAAAGCCCTGGATTGATGGTTTCACAGGAGAATTTTACAAAACATTTAAGGAAGAGCTAACCCCTATCCTACACAGACTATTCCCCAAAAATCCAAGAAGATGGAAAACTCCCAAACTCTTTTTATGAAGCCAGCATCATCCTAATCCCAAAACCAGATAAAGACATAACAAAGAAAAAAAACTTTAGGACAATATCGCTGATGAACATAGATCTAAAATCCTCAACATAATATTGGCAAACCACATCTAGCAATACATTAAAAAGATCATATACCATAATTAAATGGGATTCATCCCAGGGAACCAAGGATGGTACAATATTTGCAAATCAATACATGTAATACATCAAATAAACAAAAGCAAAGACAAAAATCACATGATCATGTCAATAGATGCGGAAAAGGCATTTGATAAGGTACAGCATGCACTTACGATAAAAACACTCAGCAAAGTGGGAATAGAAGGAGAATTCCTCAATATAATAAAGGCCATATATGAGAGATCCATAGCCAACATCATGCTCAATGGGCAAAAACTAAAAGCTTTCCCACTAAGATCAGGAACAAGACTAGGGTGTCTGCTTTCACCACTCCTATTCAACATAGTATTTGAAGTCCTAGCCACAGTAATCAGACAAGAAAAAGAAATAAAGGCATCTAAATTAGAAAGGAGGAAGAAAACTGTCATTGTTTGCAAATGAAATAATAGTGTACATAGAAAATCCTATAGACACCACCAAAAAACTACTCAACATAATAAGAGAATTTAGTAAACAACAGGATACAAAGGAAATATTCATAAATTGAAGGCATTTGTGCACACCAACAATGAAATATCAGAAACTGAAATCAGGAATAAACCCCATTTGATATAGTAATAACAACAAAAAATAAAATACCTATGAATAAACCTAACCAAGGAGGTAAAAGACCTGTACTCAGAAAACTACACAACACTGAAGAAAGAAATTAAGAAAGACACAGACAAATAGAAGCATGCACAGTGTTCATGGACTGGGAGAATTAACATCACCAAAATCACTATATTACCCAGAGCAATTTATAGATTCAATGCAATCCCTATTAAAGTACCCATGACATATTTCACCGATATAGATCAAACATTTCAAAAATTTATATGGCACCATAAACAACCCCAAATAGCTGTAGCAATTTTGAGAAAGAAGAACAAAGTAGGAGGGATCACAATACTTGATATCAAACTATATTACAAGGCCACAGTAATCAAAGAAGTCTGGTACTGGCACAAGAACAGACACATGGACTAATGGAACAGAATAGAAATCCCAGAAATAAACCAAGTCTCTATGGTCAATTAATATTTGACAAAGGTGGAAGAAGCATAAAATGGAGTAAAAATAACCTCTTCAACAAATGGTGTTGGGAGAGCTGGACAGCTACATGCAAACAAATGAAACTCGACCACCATATGCAAAAATAAACTGAAAATGGATAAATGACTTAAATATAAGTCACAACCCCATGAAAACCGTACAGGAGAACATAGGCAGGAAAATCTCAGATATTCCATGCAGCAATATTTTCACTGATATGTCCCCTAGAGCAAGGAACATAAAGGAAAGAATAAACAAATAGGATTTCATCAAAATAAAAAGCTTCTGCACGGCTAAAGAAAACATCAGCAAAATAAAAAGGGAATGAACCATTTGTGAAAACATATTTGCCCATGATACCTGAGAGAAGAGTTTGATTTCCAAAATATATAAAGAACTCCCACAACTCCACTCCAGGAAGTTAATTCAATTAAAATATGGGCAAAAGACCTGAAGAGATACTTCTCCAAGGCAGATATATAGTGGGCCCAGAGACATATGAAAGTTCCTCAGCATCACTAGTCATCAGAGAGATGCAAATTAAAACCACAATGAGATACCACTTCATACTGGTAGGAATGGCCATCATAAACAAAGCAACAATCAACAAGTGCTGGCAAGGTTGTGGAGAAAAGGGAACCCCAGTACACTGTTGGTGGGAATGCAGACTGGTGCAACCACTATGGAAAACAGTATGGAATTTCCTCAGAAAACTAAAAATGAAACTGCATTTTGACCCGGTAATTCCATTGTTGGGCTATACCCTAAGAATCCTGAAACACCAATCCAAAAGAACTTATGCACCCCAATGTTCATAGCAGCACACCTTACAATAGCCAAGTGCTGGAAGCAACCTAGGTGCCCATCAGTAAACAAGTGGATCAAGAAACTGTTATACATTTACAAGATGGAATACTATGCAGCAGAAAGAAAGAAGGAGCTCCTATCCTTATCTACAGCTTGGATCAATCTGGAGAGCATTATGCTAAGTGAAATAAGGCAGGGTGTGAAAGACAAATACCATATGATCTTACCTATAAGTGGAACCTAATCAACAAAACAAACAAGCAAGCAAAATATAACCAGAGACACTGAAATTAAGAACAGACTGACAGTAACCAGAGGGGAGGTGGGAGCAGATGATAGGGGGAACAGGGGGAAGGGTTGTCAAGAAACATGTATGAAGGACACATGGATAAAGCCAAAAAGGGATAGGATCAAAGGTGGAAGGTGGGGATGGCTGGCAGCAGGGAGTTGTGGGGGAAAATGGAGACAACTGTACTTGAACAATAAAAAAAAGTTTGTTAAAAAAATCAATATAAGAGTTATATCTATTACCACAAAGTCTTGACTTCTTCTTGGACAATATCTCAGTGTCTGATGCCAGTTAGTATTTTCAGTAATTTCTCCATCTTCAACCTTACCTTACTCAGTTTTCTCCAACCATATACTGCCATTGGCTCCATAAGACATCTGATCATGTAGTCCTAGCCCTGAATTCTCCAGTGAGAAGGAAAAGGTCAGTATAAAGAAGGTAGGGGAAAAAGAAGAAAGGAAGGACAGAAAAAAGGATCAAAGAGAGCGGGTAGATGGAGGAGAGCAGAGAGAGAGATTTAGCTTCAATTTCTCTGGGTGACATAAAGGAAATACAAATAATCAGAGCATTTTGAAGATGAAAAAGAGCCTCAGCATTGGTCTAACACCTTCAACAACAAATGTGGATTCTGAGGCCTTGATAGGAAAAATGAGCTTCCCAAGGTCATAGAGCTAGTCAGAAAAATGGCAGATAGACCTGGAATCAGTTCTCTCTGCTTACTGTGCATTTCAGATATGCACTCTGCTGTACCTGAAAGAGGTTCTCTATTATAGAAAGTCAGCTTCTGGACTAGTTCAATTCCTGATTTGAAAACCTGAATATAAACACATTTGACAGGGTGGTATAAAGTAGAATCTTGAAAGATCAAATACAAACTCTGCTGACTTATTCATTTTAACTTACAATGATAGAGGAAAAGAAAACCAAAAGAGAAAACAAACCAATACTTGGGGTCAGAGGTGAAGATACCTTTACAGGATCATCAGCAAAGTATTTTTTTTTTTTTGCTTTTTTTAAAAAGCATTTGAAATAAACAGAGAATGCATTGAACGTTTTCCTTTTCTTAGATTGCTTTTATTGGAATAATACAGTTTGCCTAACCTTACCAGATTGCATTAACCTATGCTAATGTATATTTTATCTGCTCTCAGCTTTATCTTTCCAGTTAACAAAAAGTTTTTCATTTGAACATTTTTGTAGTTCTCCAACATTAAGCAAGAAAAGGTCTTAATTAGAGCTTCATCTCAGGGATAAGCAATAATCTTGTTCTTGCATTAAAATTAAGCAGAGAGCCCTCTATTAAGAGCTCACTAATATTTTCAGATTCCTTGCAAAACAAGGAGAAAGTGTTTTTAGTACATTTTAGCCAGGGCTATAGCTTGTTGTGACTAGCAATAAGACTGCTGGTTCTTTCGTAGGGTCTTTCATGCACCTGCTCTCTGGTTTCTGCCTGCAGCTGGAAGCAATGCAAAACATCACTGGGGCTGCAGCTCCCACATGTCTAGTCCAAGACAGAAATGTGTGCATGAGAGAAACCTGCTGCATGAAATGCAGAGAAGCTGGACATCAGGCAAAGCAATAAGTGGGTTGTAGAAACAGCATAACAGTGGACAGAGAACAGGATGGGGACTCAGGACACACAGATATGAGGCTGTACCCTGACTGTAAAGGGATGAGATTTTAGGAAAATTCCTTAATTTTTCTCGATCTCAATTTTATCAGCAATAGAATGAGGAAATTAAACAAGATTTCTTCCAGCTCAAATGTTCTGTGACATAAATATATTTAACAATTCAACTCAACCAATGGTATTTGTCTACCACTATTCCCATAGTTACTGAGTACTCTCTTTACTAGGAGGCGTAGGAATCTCCACCTCCCTGTACAGTGGCCCCCTGTTATCTGCAATTTCAGTTACCCTCAGTCAACCATGGTCTAAAATACTATGAAAAATTCCAGAAATAAATAATTCATAAGTTTTAAATGGCATGCCATTCTGAGTAGTATAATGAAATCTCGTACTGTCCCCTCCATCCAGCCTGGGACATGAATCATCCCTTAGTTCAGTGTCTCCACCTCATATGTGCTCCCACCTATTAGTCAGTTATCAGATTGACTATTGAGGTATCTCAGTCCCAGTGTTCAATTGAGCCTTATTTACTTAGTAATGCCATATTTACATAACTTTTATTAGAGTGTATTGTTATAATTGTTCTGTTTTATTATTAGTTACTGTTGTTAATCTCTTACTGTGCCTAATTTATAAATTAAACTTCACTGTAGTTATGTATGCACAGGGAAGACATAGCATATAGAGGGGTTCAGTACTACCTGCAGACTCTTCTGGAGTCTTGGAACCTATCCCCTGCAGATAAGAGGGGATTACTGCATACTCCAAGTGGAGGACCAAGTAAATGGTACATTTGAACACAAAGAATATGCTTGGGAGTGGGATTTGGTATGCCTGGGAATATTATATTATATTTTATTTATTTTTTTCTGCTTTGAGGTATTTATTGCAGGCATAATCTTTGGCTTTTACTCAGTATCTAGATTCCTTTGCTGGAAAATTAAGAGGATAAAACACCTAGTGGATAACTGTTATCACCTTTCCTAACATGTACCCCTTCTTTTAGTACTAAATATTTTATGTGCTAGTGGCACTCCTTTGGCCAGATGTTAGTGTGAGAAACTGTATGAGGTCTAGCTTAAGATAGAAGAGTCTGAGTTGCTATACTCAAAGCAGCATCAACCTGATATTAATAAGCCACTTGGAATCAGTCAGGCCTATTAATACTGGAGATCATGATTATAAGGGAAGGATAATGTTGTAGTGCCTGGGAATATTTTAGATCCTCTGATAAGAAGTATAGTTTCTGATTCCTGAAAGTGCTGCTGTGTAAGATGATCTTACTTCTAGGAAGCTTCTATGGCCTGAGTCATAGGATCATCTAAGGATGGCATGCTGACAATCCAGGTCCAAGGGTTACATTTTGGATAATTTATGTATTTTTTCACTCCTTCAGATCAGTCAATACCTTTAGACAAGACTGATTTAGAGACAACAGATTCATTTCTAAGGCCACACTATTTTGTTATGTTATAGTAAGGGAGCACTATCCCAGCCCCTATTGTGATATATTTATTTCCTTGACGTTTCTCTTCTCTCCCCTATCCTACCCACTTCCTCCACAGACTTCCTTTTATACCCAAGAGCTTTGCAGTCTCCCGGTTCACAATTTTCTTTGTTTTCTGACATCTACCCAGATTTCCCTCCCCTCCTCCATTTCTAACATCTACTTACCAGGGGGGAAAAAATGGACAGACACACAGAGTGGACTTGATGAGTTTACCATAACCACATCACAAGGAAGGAAAGGAAAAAAGCTTCCCTTTAATTAGGATGTAAGACTTCCTCTGACAAATCATAAAAGTTTTATTAATTAATTGATAGCCATCCCCAAAAATGGTATTTCCAAGATCTCTACCTTGAACTGCTGAATCTGGTCGCTGTCTTTGTCATAAACAAGAATGGGGGACAGAATTCAATTTTCCTGCTTCTTTCTTGAGATAAAACAGGGATGAACATTAAGGACTTTTCATAGAAATTACTAATGAGTTCTAGGCCCCTACAGGATCTGTGCTGCCAAGAGCTTACAAAGATAGAGAAGCCCCCAAACACATTCTGCTGAGATCATTAACAACTGCCAACCTCAAAGCATTTTTGTTCTGCGTACTGACACAGTTCCTGCAATCTTGCTTTCCTACCCACACCTATAAAGAGCTCTAGTCTTTAAATTTTTTAAATAAAAAGAACAAAAGAAAGATAAAAAATAGTAGTGGGGTGGAGGGTAAGGTGAGGTAGAATTATAGACCTCAGCAATAACTAATGAAGTTCTGAAGCGAAAATAAGAAATCAGCCTTTTAGGACCTTGAAGGGAGAAGAGATAACATTTAAAGCAATGACAGGAAAACCCTCCAAAAGAATGAGCAGTAAAGACCATCTTCACTTCAGTATCAAACTGGAGCATAATTCAGTTCTTCTTTGGAAAGATTGATTCTTTCAAAAAAACAAAAATAAACATTTTTTTGTAGTCTCCTTTTCTGAAAATTGGGTTCTGAAGTATTAGTACTTAGTTCACCTTAGTATAATATTAAAATATGCCCAAGCTTTTGTTAAGAAATGACAGTAAGAGCAGTATTACACTATTAGCAGTGAGAAGATTATAAGAGAAATTGTTCTTACCTCTGAAATTGTTCTTAACTCATGATCTCGGCTCATTTAAAGGGACTGGAGAGAACGTGCAGGAAAAAGGACACATGTATTAAGCACTAGTGGTGTCTCTGTGTGTGTGTGTGTGTTTTCTCCAACTACAAGCTGGTGGAAGTAGGGACCTAAAACCCCCCTGATGCCTTCCGCTGCTGTATAATAATAAGGAAATGACCTTACTGTTTGTTGCTCTGATTAGAAACAAAAGCCTTTCAACATGAGTCAGGAGAAAGAAAACCTAACAACAACCAAACACTTCTGCTATTGTTTTTCACCACCTAAAGTCCCTATGCTTTGTATGTTTGAAGCACATGATGAAATGTTTATTGTTTTCTAAACTTCATTGATAATGTTTGATCTAGGCTGGATATTAATCAGAGATGGGCTATGGCATCTAAGAATCCAAACTTTAATTTTGACTCTTTAGCTTCTATGTATGCTGAATGAGGTAGGTAAATTAATGTATATGAATAGAAATAATATTCAACTCAACTTTGCTTTTACACCCAGAAAGAAACTCATGATTTCATGGGACAACCTTTGTGCTATCAATCAGCAAGGCTAGTCACAAACAAAAATCTTGGCTGCAGGACAGTAGTCTCAAAAAAGGATTTATTTTATAATTTGCATTTAACAAAATAATTCCTATTGAAATTACTCAACAGGTAAGTAATAAATAAAAATACATTCAAGGTTAGGGAGAGAGAAAAGTATGAGGGGGATTCCCCCCAAACTGGAATTATCTTCTAGAAGGCAGGCCCCTTGTAGTATAGGTTTCCCCAGCTAGGTGAGCATTCTAGGAACCCATCTGTATCAGTGTACCAGCTGGCATTGTTATGAGAGGCTTCAGTGAATTTTTTTTGAAGACTCTTTCAATGTTTTTGCCCATTTCATGATGGGTGATTTAAGAGTGCACCTGCTCACATCACACTGAGTATTCACCAGGTTTTGACTAAAAAATGGCATGCACCCCATGCCTCACCCTTCCTAGTCACCTGATCTCACCTCCAGCAACTTTTTTTTTTGTTTCCCTGGATAAAAAACATGCTCAAAGGGGAACATTTTGTTGATGTGGAGGAGGTGAGACAAAAATGGCAGAAGCACTGAAAGGCATCAAAATTGATGAGTTCAAAAACTGTTTTGAGCCTTGGAAAAAAATGTCTTGATAGGTGTTTTGTATCAAATGGAGAGTACTTTGAAGTTTTAACATGTGAGAATAAACATACAACTTATAAATAAATTCTGTTTTTTGGGTCCTCCCTTGTATTACACAATACAGGAAAAATAGTAAATCCACTTATTTTTAGAATGGTTAAGTAGGAGCCCATAACAAGGTACCATGTTTCTTCAATTATAAAAAGAACAGTCTGGAATTTTGTGCAAGCTATGTGATATGGCAAAGAATATGAGTTCTAGACTCAGACAAACCTGGTGTTTTATAGCTTGTCTGTCCTTGGAAAAGTTAATGGACTGCTCTGAGAATTCATTTCCTTCTCAGTAAAATGGGGATAAAATCCCTACCTAATAAGGAGTGTTGGAGGAATTAAATGAGATAATACATGCAAAACACATAGACATATACATTTATGTAAATAAAGGGTCAGGTGCCCTCCCGTGACTGAACCCCCAAAATATTATTCCTCAGAAATGAGGAAGTAACTTTATCTTCAAGTCATACTAAAACTCTAACTTCCTTGAACTATAATGTATTTTTGAGGAAGACAACAGCTTGTTGCCAAGTTTGGATGCTTATACGGGTTATTCAATGAAGTCAGCAGAAAGGTGACATAGAATTTACTACAGATTTAGTAATTATTTTGTGCATGCGACCTGACAGTTGGAGGGGTTGGGTGTTAGAATAAACAGGTTACTTAAACATTACTTTGAAAGGCTATGCAGTAGGTGGTTGGTTACTCTGGAAGACTGTGTATGTACACCTGCAAGATGAATGAAAAAGGAAGAAAGAGTCATGCCATAATATTCCCAGTGAAATATCACACAGGGAAATTCAAAAGGTGCTGCAGCTCAAAGTACTGAGACAGAAACAAAGGTGCTGAGCTTAGGAAAGCCACAAGGATGGCTTAGAGAAGGACTTTTGTTTCAGGTCCAACACATGGATGCAGATGAAGAGGCTAAAAAAAGAGGGAGAGTGCAAGACTTCAATCATTCTAATGATTAATCTACAGAATAACCTTAAATGTCAGAACTAATCTACTGTTTCATCTACATTCCTACATTTTTATATATTCAAGTTGGCCCAAAACATTTGTTTTGAATCTTCTTATTGGGAAAATAGGAAATTACCTTATAGTTGGAGAAACCTTCTATTTGGACATATGGGCAGTAAAAACTCCATAAATGGTGACTTTTCTCACTGGTTTGGATAGACTACTAAGAGAACTCATGGGACATTTTCTATGGTAAAAACTTTTCACTGCTATTGGACAATTACAATTTCAATAACCAGTTTCAGAATCAGGGTAATAGGAAGGTCTAACATCATGAGATGGCCAACTCGAAGGGCCCAGTGAAGGGTGCCAGACCAAATACAGAGGTGGGGCAAGGTCAGGTTATGGCTGTGAAAGCACATGAGAAGGTTAAAACTAGGAATTAATCAGAGTGTTTGTTGTTTTTGCCTGTTCAGGGTCTGTTTCACCTTTTTCTAATCACAGATCCCTGTTTTCCAATGAGGTCACCGTCCAAATGAGTAGGATGAATCTCAACTTATGCCCCCATATCATGGGAATGTGTGATTCAGGAATAACCAATAATATTCTATCCCTGTACTCACTAGTTATAGAGATCATGGAAGAAGGAGTGTTTGTTCTCATTTGTCCTGGAGTCACAAAGCTGTGAGGATGAGAGCTTGAGGCTCCTGGGGTACCTCACATTGTACAAAAATGTTGGGGAGAGACAGATTCTAATGACCATCTGAATCACTATAATTTTCACTTCTGCTTAACCTAGTTTTAATTTCTTACTGTTTTGAATCTATGAAGTGTTAATTAATTAATTTAAAATTTATTTTTCAATTATAATTGACGTACAATGTATTAGTTTCAGATACACAACCCAGTGATTAGACATGTACATACCTCATAAAGTGATTACCTCAATAAATCTAGTACCCATCTGACACCACACATAGTTATTTCAATATTAATGACTATATTCCCTATGCTATAATTTACATCCCTGTGACTATTTTTACAACTACCAATTTGTATTTCTTTTTTTTTCAATTTGTATTTCTTAATCCTTCACCTTTTTCACCCATTCCTTCCAACCACCTTGACATTTGGCAACCCTCAATTTATTCTCTATATTTAAGAGTTTGTTTCTGCTTTGTTGTTTGTTTATTTTACCTTTTAGATTTCATATATAAGTGAAATCATATAGCATTTGTTCTTGTCTGACTTATTTCACTTAGCATAATACCTCTGGGTCACTCATGTTATTGCAAATGATAAAATTGTATTTTCTATGGCTATGTAATATCCTACTGTGTACTACGTGCACCACCTCTTCTTTATCCATTTTTCTGTTGCTGAACACTTAAACTGACATATCCTGTCTATTGCAAGTAATGCTGTAGTGAACATAGGGGTGCATATATCTTTTCAAATTAGTGTTTGTGATTTCTTTGAATAAATACCCAGAGTGGAATTGTGGAGTCTACTTTTAATATTTTGAGGAACCTCCCTAATGTTTTCCATAGTGGCTATACCAATATACAGTTCCACCAACAATGCATAAATGTTCCTTTTTCTCCACATCCTTGTTGTTTGTTGATTTATTGGTAGCCATTTTGACAGGTGTAAGGTAATTTGAATTTCCCTGATGATTAGTGATGTTGAGCATCTTTTTATATATCTATTGATCATTTATATGTTCTCTTTGGAGAAATGTGAATATTCAAGTCCTCTGTCCATTTTCTATTTGAATTGTTTAGGGTATTTGGTGTTAAGTTGTATGAGTTCTTTATAAATCATGGATATTAACCCCTTATCATTGGCAAATACCATCTAATCAGTAGGTCTTTTTGTTTTGTTGATGGTTTCCTTTACTGTGCCAAACTCTTTAGTTTGATGCAATCTCATTTGTTTATTTTTTTCTTTTGTTTTCCTTGTCTAAGGAGACATACTCAAAAATTTATTGTTAAGAGTTATGTCAAGGAGTTTACTGCCAATGTTTTCTTCTAAAAGTTTTCTGGCTTCAAGTCCTACATTTAAGTCATTAATTCATTTTGAGTTTATTCTTCTATATGGTATAAGAAAGTAGTTATTTCATTTTTACATGTATCTGTCCAGTTTTCCCAAAAACATTTATTGAAAAGACTGTCTTTACTCCATTGTATATTTTTGCCTCCTTTGTCATATATTAATTGACCATAAAGGTGTGGGTTTGTTTCTGGGCTCTCTATTCTGTTCCATTGACCATGCTGTTTTTGATTACTATGGACTTATAATATAGTTTGATACCATATAGCATGATACCTTCAACTTTGTTCTTCTTTAACAAGATTATTTTGCCTATTTGGAGTCTTTTGTGGTTCCATGTATATTTTAGAATTATTTGTACTAGTTCTGTGAAAAGTGCCATTGGTATTTTGATAGGGATTGCATTGAATTTATAGATTGCTTTGGGTAGGATGGACATTTTAATGATGTTAATTCTTCCTATCCATGTGCACACTATATCTTTCCACTTATTTGACTCTTTTTTGATTTTCTTGTTCAGTGTCTTATAATTTTCCAAGAACAGGTCTTTTACCTCCTTGGTAAAATATATCTCTAGGGATTTTATTTATTTCTATGCAGTTGTAAATGAAATTGTTTTAATTTTTCTTTCTGATGATTTGTTATTGGTGTATAAAAATGCAACTAATTTCTGAATAGTAATTTGCATTGTGCAACTTTAGTGAATTTATTTACTAGGTCTAATTATTTCTGGTGGAATATTTAGGGTTCTTTCTATATAATATCATGGAATTTGCAAATAGTGACAATTTTACTTCTTCCTTTACAATTTGGATACCTTTTATTTCTTTTTCTTGTCTGATTTATGTGGCTAGGACTTAAAACACTATGTTGAATAGAAGTGGTGAAAATGGACACCTTTGTCTTATTTCCAACCTTAAGGAAAATGTTTTTAGCTTTTTCCCCTTGCATATGATGTTGACTATAAGTTTGTCATATATTGCCTTTATTTTGTTGAGGTATATTCCTTCTATTCCCACTTTGCTCAGAGTTTTTATTGTAAATAGATGCTGGATTCTGTCAAATGTTTTTTCTTCATCTATTGGTATGACTATATGATTTTTATTCTTTATTTTGTTTATGTGGTATATCGGGTTAATTATTTTGTGGATATTGAATCAAATTTGCAACCCAAGAATAAATCCCTCTTGATTATGGTGTGTGATCTTTTTAATGTATTACTGAATTCAGTTTGCTAATATCTTGTTGAGCATTTTTGTATCTATGTTTATTAGAGATATTGGCCTACAATTTCTTTTCTTTTCTTTTTTTTTTTTTTTGGTACTGTCTCTGTCTGGTTTTGGTATCAGGGAAATGCTAGCTTTGTAAAATTAGCTTGGGAATCTTCTCTCCTCTCCCAATTTTTTTTTGGAATAGTTTGAGAAGGATAGGTATTAATTTTTCTTTGTATATTTAGTAAAATTCACCTATGAAGCCTTCCAGTCTAGGACCTTTGCTTATTAGTAGTTATTGGCTTGTTCACATTTTCTTTTTCTTCTTGCTTCAGCCTTGGAAGATTGTACATTTTTAAGAATTTATCTATATCATAGAGGTTGTTTAATATGTTGGCATGCAGTACTTTGTAGAATTTTTTTATAATCCTTTGTATCTCTGTGGTGTTGGTTGTCACTTCTCTTTCATTTCTGATTTTACTTATTTTGGCCCTCTTTCTTTTTTTCTGGATAAATCTGGCTAAAAGCTCATCAATTTTGCTTCTCTTTCTGATGAACCAGCTTTTGGTTTTATTCATCTTTTCCATTGTTTACCACTTTTTTGTATCCTTAGTTATAGGAATTATGTTCAGTTAGTCTTCAAGTGGTTCTCAAAATGGTTGTTCTATAATTTAGTGGTAATTTTTATGCAGTTACAGGAGAGGGTGAGCACAGAGTTTAACTACTTCATCACCTTGATTGGAAGTCCTAACACACCTTTATTTAGCTAGTTGTAATTAAAAAATATTCATTTGTAAACAAAAGGTCTTATTTAATACGTCAGGTTGTGGGAGAAAAAAGAGTTGGAGTCAGATATTCTTCACCAGCTGACCAGAAGTGTTCAACAACTTGGGTGCTTATCGACACAGAATAGGGGAGCTTGGGGAGCTCTAGTTGCAGACACTGGTAGGCCTGGGTGCCAGGGATTCAATAGTGGTGAAATGGATAGTTCCTGCAGTACTAGGGTATCAGACAGGAGTTTTATAATCAGTGAATCAGGTTGGAAGTGGTCTTAGAGAATTGGCTCTCAAAGGCCCAAATAGGAATAATGACAAAGCTTAATCTCCATTTGCTCTGAAATCACTGCTCTCCCACAGGCTTCTGCCAGGGAGTCAGACACAGAACAGGGCTTAACCTGGGATCTAGGAATGTAGACTTTGGGAACCCTGTTAAGAAGTCCCATTAAAAATGGAATTATAGACTTCCGGCCAAGATAGAGGCATAGGTGAACACACTGTGCCTCCTCACATGATGAAAATTAAAGACAACAAAGATTTAGAAGCAAGAAAATAATCAAAACTTATAGAAAATTGAACTGTACGGAAGTCTAACAACCATTCATCCAGACCGGTAAGAGGGGTGGAGTCGTGGGAGGAAAAAGTGGAGGTTGGCGGACCCGGGTGCACAGGCAGCAGCGGCTAGCAGATCCCAGGCATGCAGGCAGTGGCTAGTGGACCCCAGGCATGGGGTGGAAATGGTGCGGACCCAGTGAGGCCTCGTGAGGCGGCTGGCTAACCAGATGGTCCCACATTCGCATGCAGATAATCCAGGCAAAGGGGAAGAGGCAGAAGGGACTGAAATCCAAGAGAGAGCAGAGAAAGTGCCATTGTTCCCTCTGGGACCCCGCCCCCACATACAGCATCACTACCTAGCTACTGGGCTGCCCTGGGGAACATCTAAGGCTCTACCCTTCACTACATAACAGCTGTGACCAAACCAAAAAAAACAAAAACAAAAACAAAAACAAAAACAAAAAACAACCCAAAATGGCTCAAACAGGAGAACAAATCAAAGCTCCAGAGCCAATTCATCTAAGCGATGAAGAGATAGCCAACCTATCAGATGCACAGTTCAAAGCCCTGGTGATCAGGATGCTCACAGAATTGGTTGATTTTGCTCACAAATTAGATGAAAAAATGCAGGCTACGATACGTGAAATGAAGGAAGATGGATGGGGAACCAATAGAGATGGGAGGAAAACTGGGACTCAAATCAATAGAGTGGACCAGAAGAAAGAAAGAAACAACCAAACAGAAAACAAGGAAGAAATAAGAATTCAAAAAAATGAGGGGAGGCTTAGGAACCTCCAGGACATCTTTAAACATCCCAACATCCGAATTATAGGGGTACCAGAAGGGGAAGAAGAGCAACAAGTAGAAAACTTATTTGAATAAACAATAAAGGAGAACTTCCCCAATCTGGCAAAGGAAATAGACTACCAGAAGTCCAGGAAGCTTAGAGAGTCCCAAAGAAGTTGGAACCAAGGAGTAACACACCGAGGCACATCATAATGACATTAGCCAAGATTAAAAGGAAGGAGAGAATCTTAAAAGCAGCAAGAGAAAAGGAAATAGTTACCCACAAAGGAGTTCCCATCAGACTGTCAACTGATTTCTCAAAGAGACCTTCCAGGCAAGAAGGGGCTGGAAAGAAGTATTCTAAGTCATGAAAGACAAGGACCTACATCCAAGATTGCTCTATCCTACAAAGCTCTCATTTAGAATGGAAGGGAAGATAAAGTGCTTCTCAGATAAGGTCAAGTTCAAGGAGTTCATCATCACCAAGCCCTTATGATATGAAATGTTAAAGGAACTTACCTAAGAAAAAGGAGATTAAAAATATGACAGTAAAAAAACAGCAAACTCACAGATATTAACAACCACACCTAAAACAAAAGCAAACTAAGCAAACAACTGGAACAGGAAAAGAACCACAGAAATGGTGATCATATGGAGGGTTAAGAACAGGGGCGTGGGAGGAGGAGAGGGGGGGAAGGTACAGAGAATAAGTAGCGTAGATGACAGGTAGAAAATAGACAGTGGGAGGGCAAGAATAGTGTGGGAAATGTAGAACCTAAAGAACTTAGGACACATGGACATGAACTAAAGGGGGGGGGCATGTGGGTGGGAGGGGCTGTGCAGGGTGGAGAGGACTCATGGGGGAGAAATGGGACAACTGTAATAGCATAATCAATAAAATATATTAAAAAAAGAAAAAATGGAATTATACCCTGGAATAGGTCCAAATGAAATAAAAGCATATTGGAAATTACACTTATAAAAATACAAATTTAGACATAATTAGATGATCATCTAACTGATGAGCTTGGACAAGTGTATTGGCAACTTCATGGGAGCTTTTACCGGTCCTGGAAGTGGGACAAGGGAAATATGCCCACCAATTTCAAAAAAATATGTGCAACTGTAGTACCAAATTTTACAGAAATACAGTCTTAGGAATCTTTATGAGAAACTTTGCATCTATCACAAAACTATCACTTTCATCCCATCACAGAGCACTCATATACTGAATAATGCTAGATACACTATAAAATCTGAACACAGGCAAAACACAAGATTTCTAGAACTCTGAGAGCTGAGCATAATTGTGAATCATTTCCATAAACTTAGAGGACAAACTTTAAGACCCGCTCATCTCCCTCTAAGTTTAGTGAAGTTTGCACTAAAGAAAGGAATAATTATTTTTACAACTCCTTATCCTTCTCTAATTCTACCTCTAGAACCAATTAAGTTCATTTAAAATGTTCATTGAGTATGACATATATGCAAGGCCCTGTAGGAGAGTCAGAGAAAAACGCTGTGGTCCTGATCCTCAGGCATTACAGGCTATACTTGGTGTTTCCCAAGAAAGCAGAATGATCATCTTATTTTTCACCTCACAGTGAACCCTGTGGTTGGAATTATGCATCCTTTTACAAACATACTGGTTTCTTTTTTTTTTTTTTTTAATTCAATGCCTTACTTTATTTTTTAAATATGTTTTATTGATTATGCTATTACAGTTGTCCCATTTCTCCCCCATCATTCCCTTCCATCCTGCACACCCCTCCCACCCACATTCCCCCCCTTTAGTTTATGTTCATGTGTCATAAGTTCTTTAGCTTCTACATTTCCCACACTATTCTTGCCCTCCCCTGTCTATTTTCTACCCACCATCTATGCTACTTATTCTCTGTACCTTTCCCCCTCTCCTCCTCCCACACCCCTGTTGCTAAGTCTCCATATGATCTCCATTTCTGTGGTTCTGTTCCTGTTCTAGCTGTTTGCTTAGTTTGCTTTTGTTTTAGGTGTGGTTCTTAATAGCTGTGAGTTCGCTGTCTTTCCCCAAAACAGTTATTGGAATGAATGCAAATCTAAGAAAAAATATCAGTTACCAAAAGAGCTCTAACATACAGAATGATAAAAGATTAAGAACAGAAACCATGTATTGAAAAAATGCAGGCTACAATACGTGGTTTCTGTTCTTAATCTTTTATCATTCTGTATGTTAGAGCTCTTTTGGTAACTGATATTTTTTCTTAGATTTGCATTCATTCCAATAACTGTTTTGGGGCACTTATTAGGTGCTAGGGCTAGAATAGGTTTATGACCTATGTAGTCCCACAGCATCTTACACTCAGCAGGTTCCTATGCTTGGATTAATGTTCTGCTTACTGTATTATAATAAAACTTTTGAATAAGGAGCCCCACCTTTTCATTGTGCACTGGGCCTGGCAAATTATAGAGCTTGTTCTGTGGGTACTGGGCTAGGTGGTAGGACACAATGGTAAAGAGCAGAGACATCTAGAGGGTGGTGAGCAATAAAAATAATTAATAAATAAGGTAATTTCAGATGAGGGTAAGACCTATGAAGAAAAAAGAACAGAAGGACATGACAAAGAAGGATTAGAGGGCACTGGGCGGTAAGAGGGAGCTTCCATGCTAGGACTGCGGATGGCTGGGGGCTGATTTCAGGACCATTCCTTCCTTGTTCTGCTGCAATATGTTGCCTGTGGAACTCTCTCAACTAATATTTTGAATGAATAGAACTTCTGTTTAAAAAGGAAAACCACCAAATACCGGAAACTAATTCATAATTTATTAGAAATTGGGACAGCATCTCTGACCAATAAGGGGCATTTGAAGTTTACTTAAGGTCTCCTTCAGGATCACATGTTTTAGCAGTTGTAGGGGTTACACCCTATGTGGGAAAAACAACCCTGATGGAAAAGTTCATTACTCATGGTCTCCTCCAGGCAGAAAAAGAGGCAAGTTTCTTGCTCTAGGCAGATTCTCTTGCTTTCTTAAACATAAATGGAAAAACAGGTGAAAAAGAGTTAGAAAGAAAGGCAGGTATTGTGTGTGTATGTGGGGGTGGGTGGGTGTTATTTTCTGTCTGTTTTAATAGGATGAGTTCCATGACTCTTGGTTTGGTTTTACCATAGGCACATACAGTTTTTCAGGCAATGGACATAAGCTTTGCAAAATCTAATATCATCCATGTTTGAAAAAATGAACAGAAAAAGACCTTTAAAATTCAGAAACCATAAAAAATGTTCCAACCTTTATTGAAAAGTACATATATTCACTTTTACTTTATTTTCTAATTTTAAATGCTACATGCAATAAAATAATAGTTAACAGACCACATTTATTGAGTGCTGACTAGTACCAGGTACTATGCCTCAAGCTTTCCACAGATTATCTTCTTTTATCCTGACAACAACTCTCTAGAGTGGGTATTAGTTCATTTTTACTTTATAAATGAGAAATTGAGGCTCAGAGGACCTGGTAACAAAAGTCCCCCCAATTGGGTGTAGAAGAAGAGGATCTGAACCCAGGCCCAGGGTCTTAAACAGAGCCTTTCCACTTGGCTGCCACAGTCAATAAGAAATACACCCAGGGGTTAACATTCAGGCATCCTGTTAGACTTCCTTCCTGTACTTCTGCAGAATCTGATTTTTTGTTTTGTTTTTCCCTTTCTCTCTTTCTTTAAAAACAAAACAAAACTTTTTATGATGGAAAATTGTAGGCACTTACAAAGTGTTAGGCTGGTATAATGAACTCTCCTGTAGCCATCACCAAGTTTCAACAGTTATCAATGCCTCATTAATTTGGTTTTATCAATATGTTCACCCACTTTCTGTCCTTCTGTATGTACTATTTTTTTTAAGATTTTTATTTATTTATCTTTAGAGGGGAAGGGTAGGAGAAAGGGAGAGGGAGAGAAATATCAATGTAGGGTTGTCTCTCGTGTGTCCCTTGCTGGGAACTGGCCTGCAACCCAGGCATGTGCCCTGACTGGGAATCGAACCGTGATCCTCTGGTTCACAGGCCCGCGCTCAATCCACTGAGCTACACCAGCCAGGTGTATGTACTATTTTGAAGCAAATTCAAGATATCAAATAAGTTCATCTGTAAATATATCAACATAAAATAACTCTTTAAAAACATGACCCCCATTAACAAAAAAGTAATTTCTTAATATTATTAGATAATCAGTTAGTGTTCAAATTTCTCATTGTCTTCTTAATGTATTATTTTTCAACTCTGAACTGAGATTTTCGAAAAGTCCACATTTTGCAATTTGTTGACATCTCTTTTAGCTTCCTGTTAATTTCCATCCATCCACATCTCATTTTCTCTATGCTCTCTTTTATTGCAATTTACTTGTTGAAGAAACAGGGCTGTAAATTCTACCATCTGAGTGTTGGTGATTACATCTCTATGGTGTCATTCACCATTTTCTTATGTACATTGTGTTTTCCAAAGGTTGGTAGAGTCTGATAGCTTGATCAAATGCTGACTAGAATTTTTTTTGTGGCAAGATTGTCTCAGAGGTCACCAGCCTGAGTCCTTTCATTGGGGAAGAGACATCTCTTTTTATGATGTTAGCAGCTGTGATGCTCAATAGCTAGATTATTTAATTAATTATTGTAATATATGACTTTCCAATTTTATTGCCCTTTACTTATCAGCTAGGATATTTCTATACCAAGAAATTTTCCGTCGCATACTAATGAGTTAGCCTATGATACAATTCATACCAGAAAGATGGAGTAAGTGCTTCATTCTTTACTGTTATTTACCAGTTTTCTAAATAATGAGTTGACATCTCTAATGCTGGCCAAAATGTTTTTAAAGCATTTATTAATATAAACACATGAATTTAAATATATGTTTCAATCCATTAAAGTTAGTTTCCTCACTGATGTTTAAATTGTCCCATATTGGTCAATGTAAGCTTCTTCATATCATCTTTTTGATAGGATCCTAAAAGTGTTTGATATTTTCCTTGCTACCTGGGATGAAAAGATACTCATCTTATACACTTACTAACCAAGACCTATGCAGCATGCTGTTTCATTTTTAAAAATTGAGTTACAATTTATATAGTAAAATATATATTTTCAGGATTATAATTCAATATGTTTTGATAAATGTATACACCGATATTACCCACATCTCTACCAAGATATAGAATACTTCCAGAAAATTACCTCTGCCGGTCTTTCCTCATTCCCTCTAAGCAACCACTGTTTGGATTTCTATTACCATAGATTAGTTTTTCCTCTTTTAGAACTTCTTATACATTGAATATTGGCATATGTATTCTTTTGTGTCTGGCTTCTTTTACTGAGCAAATGTTGAGATTCATTCATGATGTTGCATATGTCTGCAGGACATTCATTTTTTATTGCTGAGTAGTATTCTATTGCATGAATATACTACAGTGTACTTATTTACTCTCTTGTTAATGGAAACCTGAGATATTTCCAGTTTAGGGGTATTATAAACCGATATGCTATGAACATTCTTTTATAAGGTTTGTATGTGTGTGTACATACATTTTTGTTTAGCCTAAAGAAATATGAAGGAGTAGAGTAATAGATCATAAAGTGGATATATATTTAATTTTTAAGAAACTATTGATCTGTTTTCCAAAAGGCTATACCATTTTCTTTTCCCACAGGTACTACATGAAAGGTCTTTGTCAACACTCGGTATTACAGATCTTCTACTATAAGTTAGCTACTTTTGTGTCTATGTAGTAGTAGAAGCACCTGAGTTTAAGTGACTTCTTTTTGCATGAGTATAACTGTAAATTAATAATAGCAAACATATACCAGACCCTATTCCAATACTTTATAAGTATATACTCAGTAGTACCATTGAGATAGGAACTATTATCTTCTTTTTACAGGTGAGAAAACTGAAGCACAGAGAGGTTGAGTAACTTACATGAAGTCACACAAGGAAGAAGAAGCAGACGCAGGATCTGAGCGGATTGTTTGCTCCAGGGCTCAGGCCCCTGACTTGTATGCTTTTCTGCCTCTTGCAATTGTTAGTTAGGATCTTTTCCCTTAGTCATGGGGATGTAAAGTACAGCATAAGGAATATAGTCAATAATGCTGTAATAACTATGTGTGGTGCCAGGTGAGGAGTGTACATATTGGGGGGAACACTTTGTAAAGTATATGACTGTTTAACTTCTGTTCTGTACACCCAAAACTAATACAAAATAATATTGAATGTAAACTGTTATTGAAAACTAAAATTTTAAAAAAGAATCCTTTCCTTTTCTCTAATGTTTTTCTGAGATGCTGGCAAATATTTCCAATAAAAACTACTATTAGATTAATAAAAACACATTATAAGGGGGAAAACTGGGACAACTGTAATAGAACAACAATAAAATATTTTTTAAAAATTTTAAATTAAAAAATAAATAAAATAAAAAACGTGTACTCTCTAATATATAGCATGCTCTCTTTTTTAAGAAATTTTTTTACTTCTACCCATCTTATGCTGAACTTAAGCATTTTCCTTTTATCAGCACATCTCCAGTTCTTTTCCCATTCATCCCCCAAAAGTTTCTTATTTTGAGTATTTTTTTTTTGCTTGCACAACTTTTCCATAAGTTTCGATCTTCAAGTACTAAACATATATTACAACAGAATGTATTTTTGCAGGAACAAACAAGAAGTGAGAATAACTTTAATAACATGGATTTGCTGTTTCATTATCTAAAAATAGGATAGTTCCAGGTTGATGAGGTCCACAGGTTAGCAGTGTCACCAACGTCCCAGGTCCCTTCTCCTTTTCAACTCAGCATGTTTTCCTCAAGCTAACCTTTCCTCATAGTGGCAATATAGTTGCCTCTGTTCCAAAAAATGGATGCCCTCTTTCTTCCTTATCTCTTTAGAGAGTGTTTACAGAAATGTACCAGCAAGCCATCCTCTATTGGCCATGGCTGGGTTGTATTTTTACCCTAAACCCGTCCCTGGCAATAGGAATAAGGTCATCCTGATTAGCTTTGATCACAGCTTCACAACCAATGTATAGATATATTGGGCAATAGTTACCCTGAGATAAGCTCCTTTCAACCCTCAAGGCATCCTGAGACCCTCCAATGGCCACCTCAAGCCCTGAACAGCCATATACATTTTCCCTGGGCACCATACAGATATTATCATTTTGTATGTACTCTGTGACTTGGAAAAAATGTTGAGAAGCACTGCGTTAGGCACCAACCAGGATGCGGGGGTTGGGGGTGGGCAGTGATATCAATCCCTGAACCAAATCAGGCCTTTCAGCATAGAAGAAAGAAAAAATGGGTCTTGGAAGCAGGTGTAGAAAATGGACAAGGGCAAGAGAACCCATAAGGAAGCAAACACAACCAATATCATGCCCTACAACAATCTTATCTGTGTCCTGTTCTCAGTTGCGTCCTTCATGGTGCTGACTTCCAAATGTTCCCTCCTCTAGCCCAACACTCCTAGTGCAGGGACGCAGGAATGTGCAGGTATCCACTGGCCAGGTTGAGGTCCTAGGCCTACCTCTAGTTAAATGAGGGCAGATAGGAATATCTGGGCAGGAAGCCCTCACTGGGATGTGCCTTTTGGATATTTTCCTGGTGGGAACTTTTAGAAGGGAGACAGACAGCTAATAAGATGCTGATGGTGAGTGCTGGCCAGCTAAAATGTGACAAAAGTCCTCTTTGAGGGGCTTCCTGTAGCAATTTCAATTTACCCCTGAGTTAGGCTGGCCCAGGAGAAAGTCTATATCCAAGCAAAATTGCAGGTCAACCCAACTTTTAGCAAATAACCATGACATTAATGGGACAAGCAGCTTCAATCATCTCTCAACTAATCAGTTCTGGTGCCTTCCAAAATGAGACAAATGACAGTTGGGTAGTCGCTTGTGGCTCTGAAATCTCTTGGAGATAATTCAGTTCTAGTTAATTATGTTTAAGTTAGTAAACATGGATTGAGAGGGCCAAATTAAGCTTAGAGGTATCAGGCATCTAAGATGAAAGAGAAAATAAATGATGTATCATTTTGTTCTTCTGCCAAGCTTTATTCCTTGTATAAGTAGATAGATAATAAATAAATGCCTTGGTAATTATTTTCCAGCTTTCTAAATGAAGTATAGAGCATTCACAGAAGAGATAAAATTGCTGAAATCCACTAAATAGTAAATGGGAAAACCATACAGTCATCCCCCCTTATCCACAAGAAATATGTTCCAAGACTCCCAGTGGATGCCTGAAACCATGGATAAAACCAAACCCTATATATATATCCTCTGTTATTTCCTATCCATGTATATCTATGATGAAGTCTGCTTTATAAATGAGGCACCATAAGAGTTAACAATAACTAATAATGAAATAGAACAATAATAACAATATTCTGTATTGAAAGTTATGTGAATGTGGTATGATGAAGTAAAAATGGGTGACTTGAACACAAACACTGCAACACCTCAACAGTCAGTCTAGCATAGCTGGAGACTCTGGACAAAGGAATGATTCATCTCCCAGGCAGGACCAAGCAGGATGCCTGAGATTTTATCACATTCCTCAGAATGGCATACAATTTAAAACTTATGAATTATTTACTTCTGGAAATTTCTATTTAATAGCTTTGGACTACAGTTGACCACAGGTAACTGAAACTGCAGAAGGCAAACAATGGATAAGGGGGAGTACTGTATGAAACCAACAGTATACTGAATGTGAAAAGAAAGCACTGTGCTCAGCTATTAAATCTTAAGACTTTGGTGCATGACAGAGGGGCTATGGGAGACTCTGTCCTTATGACACTACAGGGTTTTAACCAGCAGTGCTCTGCATAAACTGATTTTAACTATACACAGAAAATCCATATCACTTTGAGATGACAAACATTTTCTAAGAGAATAAAAGTTTCTCTCAAGTCTGGCTCTGAAAACATGCAGAGCAATTTATAGTGTGAAAAAAGGCAGAATGCTTCACCTCATCTTCTCAGGAGAGAATGATTCCCATGCTCCACATACTATGGCCCTTAAGAAAGTTATGAAAACTTGACAGCTCCACTAAAACATGAAATTAAATTAAAATAGATATAAAATGTAATTTTTTGGCTAGTAGAATGGTGTAAATCAAAAGTTGTTGGCTAGAGTATGGAAAGAGAGATTCTTTCTTATTTATAGCAGCATAAATTGTACAACCTTTCTAGAAATCCAATTCCTTCCAAGCAAGGTATTTATCTTGTAGACATTTTCCCACAAATGTTTTATATGTAAGAATTTTCACTGTAGCACTGTCTTAGTAAAAATTGGAAACAACTACCCTGACTAGTGTGGCTCAGTTGGTTGGGCATCATCCTACAAAGCAAGATTGCCAGTTCAATCCTTGGCTGGGGCACATGCCTAGGTTGTGGGTTAGGTGCCAGATCAGTGGTGTAAGGCAACAGATTGAAGTTTTTCTCTCACATCAGTGTTTCTCTCTGTGTTTTTCTTCCTCCCATCTCTCTTAAAAAAAAAAAAGATTTGGAAGCAACCTAAATGCCCATTAATAGGGGCTTGGTGAAATTAATTAAGCTACATTCATACCATTGAATACACAAGTTATAAAAAATGAGATAGGTCATCTTAGTAAGTGAATACACTTCAAAATAAAATGTATATGATGATTTCATCTTTGTAAACTTTATATTGATGTAATATGTATGTCACTATATATTTAGAAAATAATCTAATGAGTGTGTACCACTGAAAAAGTACTTTCACTTTTAAGCCATGCATTTCTATAACAATTCAATGTATGGACATATTTTAATTATAAAAAATCTATGGTTCTCAAATGAGCACAAATATTCCTTTTTATTCAACAGTAATCATGTCATAATAAGTAATGATCTTTATTAAATGGACACACTAGATAATAAACACTTGCAGAGATACTACTATATGCTGAGTGCTGTGATTCAAGGTGATATTGGACAGGTCCTTGCTTTCCAGAAACACTCAACATAAGTGCCTGGATTAAATGTTTGAATAGGAAGTTTTACAAAAATTTCCTTGCTATAAAAATTTAATTCAGAATTATGAAATAACTGGAAACCTCCCCCTTCATCCACTTACAGTTCCTACAGTTATAAATTAGTAATGGTTTGGCATATATATTTCCATCCCTATTTTCCCATGTACCAGAACACAGAGACACATTTTTACATGTATCTTATCTATTTATTTTTATATATACATATACACGTCTTATATATTTTTCTATTGTTTGTTTTTGTTTTGGTCTGTGACAGAGCTCTGCTTGTTCTTCCTGCTGACCTCAGAATTCCACTGTAGGAAGGGAAAGTTCACTCTTGAACAACATGGGGGCCAGGGGCAGTGACCTAACCCCCTTACTCCAACAAAGTCAAAAGTCCATATATATTTTTTTAAAAAATCATCACCTGAGGATATGCTTATTGATTTGAGAGAGAGAGGAAGGTGGGTGGAGAGAGAAGGGGGGGGGAGAGAGAGAGAGAGAGAGACATCTATTGGTTGCCTTTCGTATGCACCCTGACCAGGGATTTGAACTTGCAACCTAGGTATGTGCCCTAACCAGGAATAGAACCTGCAACATTTTAGTGTACAGAACAATGCCCCAATCACATATAACTTTTGATTCCCCCCAAACTTAACTACTAACTTCCAGCCAAGATGGAGGCGTAAGTGGACACACTGTGCCTCCTCTCACAACCAAAATTAAGGACAACAAATATTTAGAAACAAGAAAACAACCAGAACTGATAGAAAATTGAACTGTACAGAAGTCCAACAACATTCATCCAGACCAGTAAGAGGGCGGAGTCGCAGCAGGAAAAAGTGGAGGTGTGGACCTGGGAATGCAGGCCGCAGTGGCTGGCAGTTCCCAGGTGCACAGGAGGCAGCTGGGGGATCCCGGGCATGAGGTGGCAACTGTGCAGACTCAGTGAGGCCACACAGGGAGGCTGGCTGACCAGGTGGTCCCACATTCCTGTGGGCAGGCAATCCAGGTGAAGGGGAAACAGCAGAAGGGACTGAAATCTGGGAAAGAGCGGAGCAGGCGCCATTGTTCCATCTCGGACCCCGCCCCCACATACAGCATCACAACTCAGTGACTGGGCTGCCCTGCACTGGGGAACACCTAAGGCTCCACTCCTCACTACATAACAGTCGTGACCAGATCAAAAACAAAACAAAACAACAACAACAAAAAACCCCACCAAAAATGGCTCAAACTGGAGAACAAATGAAAGCTCCAGAGCCAATTCCTCTAAGCCATGAAGAGATAGCCAACCTATCAGATGCACAGTTTAAAGCCCTGCTGATCAGGATGCTCACAGAATTGGTTGATTTTGCTCACAAATTAGATGAAAAAAAGCAGGCTACAATATGTGAAATGAAGGAAGACACATGGGGAACCAATAGAGATGGGAGGAAAACTGGGACTCAAATCAATGGAGTGGACAAGAAGGAAGGAAGAAACAACCAAACAGAAAAGAAGGAAGAAACAAGAATTCAGAAAAATGAGGAGCGGCTTAGGAACCTCTGGGACATCGTTAAACATTCCAACATCCAAATTATAGGGGTACCAGAAGGGGAAGAAGAAGAGCAACAAGTGGAAAACTTATTTGAACAAATAATCAAGGAGAACTTCCCCAATCTGGCAAAGGAAATAGACTACCAGGATGTCCAGGAAGCTCAGAGAGTCCCAAAGAAGTTGGACCCAAGGAGGAACACACCTAGGCACATCGTAATTACATTAGCCAAGATTCAAATGAAGGAGAACATTCTAGAAGCAGCAAGGGCTAAGGGGACAGTCACCTACCAAGGAGTTCCCATCAGACTGCCAGCTGATTTCTCAAAAGAGACTTTATAGGCAAGAAGGGGCTGGAAAGAAATATTTGAAGTCTTGAAAGGCAGGGACCTACATCCAAAATTGCTCTATCCAGCAAAGCTGTCATTTAGAATGGAAGGGCAGATAAAGTGCTTCCCAGATAAGGTGAAGTTCAAGGAGTTCATCATCACCAAGCCCTTATTATATGAAATGTTAAAGGGACTTATCTAAGAAAAAGAAGATAAAAAATAGGACAGTGAAAAGACAGCAAACTCACAGATATTAACAACCACACCTAAAACAAAAGCAAACAACTAGAACAGGAAAAGAACCACAGAAATGGCAATCATATGGAGGGTTAGCAACAGGGGCATGGGAGGAGGAAAGGGGGGAAAAGGTACAGAGAATAAGTAGCATAGATGGTGGGTAGAAAATAGACAGGGGGAGGGCAAGAATAGTATGGGAAATGTAGAACCTAAAGAACTTATGACACATGGGCATGAACTAACGGGGGGTAATGTGGGTGGGAGAGGATGTGCAGGGTGGAGGGGAATGATGGGGGAGAAATGGGACAACTGTAATAGCATAATCAATAAAATATATTAAAAAAACTTAACTACTAACAGCCTATTATTGACCAGTACCAATAACATAAGCTGTCAATTAATACACATTTTGCTATATGTATTAGATACTCTATTCTTACTCTACAGTAAGCTAGAGAAAATAAAATGGTAGTAAGAGAAGAGAAAATACCTTTACAGTATTTATTGAAAAAATCTGCATATAAGTGTTACCTGCGCAGTTCAAACCTGTATTGTTCAAGGGTCAACCGGTACTATCACTTAATTAATCATTCCTCAATTCATGTCTCCACTGGTTTACTATTTCAAATAAAATTGCAATAAACATTCTTGTACATATACCAATATATGAGATTGTACTTTAAAATGATTTCCTGAAATGGAAATGTTTGGTCAAAGAGGGCACACTTCTTACATTTTGACTGGATACAAGTAACTATCTTAAGAAAGGTTGTAACTATTTACCAAATCAATTATGATTTATTTTTTGTGCTTCAAAATTAATTCCATCTACATGAGAAAGAAAGGGAGCATCCTACTTCTAGGATGCTTTTCCTTTTTTTTCCTCATATTTTAGTAGTCAGAGCTTTTCTCTTTTTTTTTTTTGATTTTTTTTAATTTTTATTTTAATTGTTGATCTCGTACAGTTTTCTGTCTTTTATTCTCACCCGACCCCACCACTCTAGCCCTCCCCTCCTCCCTCCCATTTCCACCCCCACATAGTTTTTGTCCATGTGTCTTTTATACTTGTTCCTTCCCCTTTTCCCCTGAAATTTCCTCCCCTCTCCCCTCTGGTGACTTTCAGCCTGTTCTCAATTTCTGTGTCTTTGGTTATATTATGCTTGTTTGTTTGTTTTGTTGATTAGCTTCCTGTTAAAGGTGAGATCATATGGTATTTGTCTTTCACTGCCTGGCTTACTTCGCTTAACATGATGCTCTCAAGTTCCATCCATGCAGTTGCAAAGGGTATGAGCTCCTTCTTTCTTTCTGCTGCCTAGAATTCCATTGTGTAAATGTACCACAGTTTTTTGATCCATTCATTTACTGATGGGCATCTAGGTTGCTTCCAACACTTGGCTATTGTAAATTGTGCTGCTATAAACATAGGGGTGCATAGGTTCTTTTGGATTGGTGTTTCAGGGTTCTTAGGATATAGTCCTAGCAGTGGAATTGCTGGGTCAAAAGGTATATCCATTTTTAGTTTTTTTTAGAAAAGAACTTTTCTCTTTATTGAGTTCTTGTCACGTCCAAGACACTGGTCTAAGTAGTCATATGGCATCCTCCCATTTAAACTTGACAATAACGTTATAAGATATTATGTTCCTATTTTATAAAGGAGAAAATTGAGGCTCAAGGGGATTAGGCACCTACCCAGAGTGGCACAGGATTAGAACTCACATCCATCTGACTCCAACATTCTCATATAGTGACAAACATGTTATATTAATATAAATTTTACAGAGATGATATCATCCTGTACATTTTGTTTTGAAATGTATTTACTTACTAACATGCCTTAGATACCAACCTATCTTGTTATTTTTTGTAATGTATATTCAAAGGATATGTGCAAATCACTCAAAGGAAATAGATAAGGCTTTTCATTTCATTATAACATCTATTAAAAGAGACCGATGTCATTAAGTAGCTGTAAATAATGAATGAAGCTGCTTTGGCCAAAGAAGTCACTGTTGTTTCCCAGGCTGCTCCCTCTTTCTCCTCACATTCCCTCCCACCTGTAGCCACCCACCTGGTCCTCCTTCTGCAATGGGGTTGCTGAGGAAGGAGGGTGGGCAAGTGCTTAATACTGAGTGACTCACTCTGCTGCTCTCTACTTACTACTCAGCAGGCCCCAGGGTGGCTGCCCATGGCCGCAGCAGCCCAGGGCATGGTCCCATTTCACAGATGAGTGAGCAGCCCAACCAAGAGGTAACATGGGAGCTATAGCACACAACCAGTTCTCTGGTTGTTCACAAAAATTTCATTGACTGAACTTCATCAAAATTGAGAGCAATTTCCTAAGGATACAACCTATTATGGAACTTAATCATGTTATTGATTTGACTACTTATTTCAGGGTCATAATATAACCTTAGATGTGATGTTGAAGATTGGGGAAAATATGTTATGATGGTGAATATGTTGGTTCATGGTTTTACTTTCTGGAAAAAAAATTAGATACAGTAATATATACATATATATGTCCACATATGTACACATTTTGATAGATATGTTCATATATAAAATTTATTTATACATTTAAACATGACTTATTTAGCTCAAAGAAAATATACAAAAACAGGGAAAAAGAGAAAAAGATAGAAAGAACATAAGTAAATTTGATATTTAAAATACACAGTATACAGCACAAAGGAGTGTTAAAATTTTTGCTAAATTTGTAAACTAATGTAGTGTATGAGCCTGAAAAGAATTAAACTGATGCAACTCAGTAGTGAATAAAGAGCACTGTTCAAAATCTGGCACTAACATCTCACAAAATTTTTTGAACTCCAAGCTGAGTTGGCTTCTTTAGTAAACTCAAAAATTTATTAAAGGAAAAACACATTCACTAAAAAAATCTCATTTCCAAAAGAATTTGAGAGCAGAATCTCATGAGCTCGGCTGTAACTATATATGCTTGTCTGGAACTGTATCTGGCATCGATACCTAGAAAGATTAATGTATAAAAACCTTAAGGAAGAAAGAATCCCATAAATTTAAATATGAGTTGAGAGTTAAGATTCTTTATACCTTGACCAAATTGTTTCAAACTTAAACATTAATTTTGTTTAAAAATTGGTATTAGACTACTTATTAAAAGTAAATGTATTCTGACTTTAGGAACTACTTGGGCAATACCTAGCCCAAGTTTTGGGCATTACTTTTTGTTCTAGAAATTATGATTCTGTCACTATTTGAGATTGATAATTAGACACAATAACCAACTTTTGTAACTCAAAGGGTCAAACTCTCTTTATAATATTTTCTGTGCTTGCAGAATTTAAGAAGCTTGGAAGTAGCCAAAGACTTGGGGAAAGAAAGCTTCTAATTAAACACTAATGAAGACCAGAAAAAAATGCTTTTTGTCCCTTTCCCAAGAATCCAGGCAAATCCAAAGGATCCTTCCATCCTTAACTCCAGTGCATGAAACAGACCTGAGCCAGGGTCCAAATGAAAAGTGATGTCCACAGAATTCCAAAAGGAAAAAAAAAAAAAAAAAGGTCTGAAACATTGGTCAGCATTGGTCAGACAAAACAGCACTTTCCAGAGCCTAACCACAGGTTGGGCACAGGAAGCAGCCATCACTTGACTGTTGGAGCTAACAAGAACTGCAGAAACTGCCAACTTCCCCACCCTGGCTGGGCACGATTAGGACCTGCAGCTGGCTAGACACAAAAGCTACCTAGGGTTCTCGGGTGAACCTGTTTTCCAGGGGCTGGAGGCAATTACCTGTTCTGTTCTCTAAAAGTCTTCTTCCCTAATAAAATGGCCATCAGAGAACCCAAACAAATATATTCTTAACCAGTTTACATAGTTTGGGGCTATTATCCATTACGATAAAGAATAAACACATATGTACAGATACATTTCTACATGCATGGTTTTCTTCCTGGATGAGGTTTCCAAAACTCCTTAGACTTCAAACATTCTCTTTGGATAG
Organism: Glossophaga mutica; assembly: GCA_039655065.1. NCBI lineage: Eukaryota > Metazoa > Chordata > Mammalia > Chiroptera > Phyllostomidae > Glossophaga > Glossophaga mutica. The sequence continues at coordinate 69,576,106 of CM077309.1, read as the reverse complement.
AGTTACCCTAATGCTTCCTCCTCCTCCAAATTCTCATCATCTTCTAAATCACATGCTGCCTCCACTCTAGTCCAGGTCTCCATCGTCTCTTAGCTGGACATGAAAAAAGGTCTCCTAACTGTTTTTTACCCCTCAGCAGCCATTCCCCCAGAGTGCAAGAAAGAGCTGATTCCTTGTTCATTTAGTTGACAAGTGTCTTTGAAGGACATACTAGGTTCCAGGCACTGAGGATAAATGATGAACATGAGTTCCACCAGGCCTTCAGCTGACATTCTAGTTGGGCAGGGAGACACAATAAACATGTAACTAAATCTATCCCAACATTGGGTGGTGATAGGGTTACAGAGAAAATGAAGCAGAAAAGAGAATGGTTGGGTGGCCTCTCAGTTTGGGTGGCACCTGAAGGAAGACGTGCACACTCTGTGGATTTCTGGGTGATGAGGTTCCCAGGCAGAGAAAGTCCAAGGGCAAAGTCTTTGAGGCTGGAATGTGCTTGGATGGTTTGAGGGACAGCAAAGGTGCCAGTGTTTCTGGAGAAGATTAGAAGGGGGAAGATGAAAGGGGAAAGGAATTGGGAGTTCTGACTGGACCTTGAGTGTGTTTGCTGGTGGTAGGAGTGGAGGAACCCTGAGCAGGGGGTACCAATCATGCAGGAGCTTGTTGGTGGAGTAAGTCTGGCTTTTTCTCAAGTTGGAAGTCATTGGAAGGTTTTGAATAGGAGAATTACATCATCAGAGTGTCCATCAGTAGATGAGTAGGTAAAACAACTATGGGATATTTACACAATGGAATTTTACTCAGCCATAAAAAAGAAGAAAGTTTTACCCTTTTCAACAGTATGGATGAAACTGGAGAACATTTTGCTAAGTGAGATAAGCCAGTCAGAGAAACACAAGTACCATGTGATTTCACTCCTATGTGTAATCTAATGAACAAACTGAACTAACAAGGAAAATAGGGACAGACTCATAGGTGGAAAATAGAATGACAGCTTGGGGTGGGAAAGGTTAGGGGGTGGAGGGACAGAGCAAAAAGGAAAAAGGGCTTATGGACATGGACAACAGTGGTGATGACTTGGGGGAGGAGGGTATAAAGGGACTAAATGGTAATGGAAAAAATGCAATAAAGATTAAATAAAAAATAAATAAAATAGGTTAGTCTACAAAAAAAAATCTGGAGGCTGGGTTGAGAATAAACCTCAGGGGAAAATGGCATTATCCATTTAGTCTCAATGAGTTTATTAATTCCTGCTGTGGCTCCAGGATTTGGTAGAGGGAGAGATTAGAGACTGAGAATGTCTTGGGAAGAGCTCTGAAGAGAAGTGTAGAAAAGGAAGAGGCTGAATGGTTTGCAAACTATTACCATTGTATACAATGGCTGAGTGAATGGGATTTGGATTTAGACAGATCTCTGCTCTTGGACAACTTACTTAATATGTCTAAACAATGTCTACATCTGCCAAGTGGGTTTAATAATACCTAATTCATGTCATTGTTAGGAGAATTAAATGAAATGGTAAATATAAAGTGTTTCCACTATGTCTGATACATAGAAAATATACATTAAGTAGAAATAACCAGAGCTAATACTTTTTAAATACTTACCATGAGCCAGGTACCCTTCATTTATGTGATCTAAGGTTGTTCCATCAACAACCGTGGGAGGTAGGACTACTGTCATCCCCATCTCAGACACAAAAAAAAAATGAGACACTGAGCTCCTAGGCTGTGGCTGTTTGCACTGGAACCTGATCAGAGTTTGCATGCAGAACCACTAGCATGGTCACTTTTGGATTTGGGTTAAGTTTGTACAAGTGATTCACATTTTTGCATTTGAAAAACTACTACTTCTCAATCAATGCTTTTTAAGTCTTTATACTAAACTTAAAATGTAGAACTTATTTAATCTTTTGTAGAGATAAATAAACAGGCTCAGAGCAATTAAGTATCTTGGCTCAAGGTCACACAGCTGGTAAATGATGAAGTTTGGTTTTAACCCAAGTCCAGCTGACTATAGCCCATTCTATTTCCCTATTTTGTCAAGGTCCCCTTCCTTCATAGATAATAAACATCTAATCACATTTTAATGAGACAAACTAATTCCTGGGAAAATATTTTCTGACTACATTACCCAAGGGTAGCATGATGTTTGTAATAGCTGGGTCTCCTTAGCAGTTGCAAATCTTAGGGACATATAGGAGGCAAGCTTACACAGATGAGAAAGCAGTCAGTGGAGCCCCATAGCCTCCATGCATGAAAATCTGGGGCTCTTAGTCCTATGGAAAAGAGTTCAGGGTTGAGAGAAAGAAATTTAAATAGCTTTTTGTGGGAAAGAGAGAATTAACTAAAATAATCAAGGAGACAACAGCACTGAGTTGTCAGAGTCTCCTGATAAAAAGCTATATCATGAAAACATGTGGGCACAGTGTGTCTACACATGGTCAGTGGGTCCTTTTCCTGGCCTATATTTCTTAACCTGAGGTGAGGGAAAAGGAAGGAGTCAAGACTTCTGCAGATTTTAGAAGTTCTAAAGGTTATTCATGTGCATAAGAAATTGACAACACAGAACATATGAAGATTTTCACATATCCATTCACTCAACCATCCATCCAATCATCCATCCAACCATCATTCTGTTGATCCGTATGTACATCCACCCACATATAAATCTAATATGCTTTCAGTGCTTTTTAATGCATTTAGTTTTTATAACATCCTAGGAGAATACGTCTTTGAGGTAGACACTCTAATTAAATTGAGCTTCAGAGAACTCACATGGCAATGAAAGTTGACTTAGGATTTGAACTCAGGCAGTCTGACTTGATGGACTAAATTTTTAAGCCCTAGGTTACGTTTATACCCAATATTTGTTGAATGAATGAACTAGTGAATAAATTATAAAATTTTACTGTTATGTGTTATTTACCTTTTAATAAAAAAAGCAGCAAGTCAGTAGCAAGAATCCAAGCACTTGAGTCAGCTAAAGACTCAAGAATTGAGTGCTCTGTTAAATCCCAGCACCATGACTCATTAGCTAATAAGTATGTGCAACCACTAAAGTGGGATTCATGGGATCATCTTGAAAAGTTTTTGTAGGGACAAAGATAAGGTACAATATATAACAATGCTGAAAAATGTAGCAACTGTCCTTCTGAGTATATACCCCAGAGAAGCTCTTGCTGATATGCACAAGGAGACAAATACAAACATGTTCATGTAGGATTTTGGGACACTGAATACATCAACAAGAGATTGATGTATTCATTGAACACAGGAGTTAAAATGAATTGTGCATTCCAAAACTTGTTCAGAGGAAAACAAGGTAGCAAAATGACATATTCACGTATCAATTTTATAAACACAAAGATATATACTGTTTATACAAAACAGAAAGAGAAGACAGATATAGAACAAGCTGATGGTTGTCAAAAGGTAGGGGCTAAGGGATAAAAAAATATATGTATATATTATTTATAGATACAAACATATGTGGCAACATTATAAGAACATGTCCAGGAATGAAAAACACCAAGTTCACAGAAGATTATAGGGAGAAAGGGAGGTACAGAGGTGGCTTCAACTTATTCTTATAAAACATCATTATATTATGAAAAAGTATCTGAAGCAAACATAGCACAATTAAGATGTCTTAAAACTGAGTAGTTGATGCCTGAGTTTTATCTATATTATCTTTTATATTTTTGCATATTAAAATAATCCCAAAGATTAAAAAAATAAAAGATGATACATGCAAAGTACCAAGCACAAGGCCTTGAACATAGCAGCTGTTTAATAATTAGTAGCTATTAGTTGAATCAAGACAGTGAGACTATAAAAGCACTAGTTAAGGAGAAAATAATTTCATCAACAAGCTTTACTGAAAAATAAAATTCAAGAGACTTAAAAATGATTAGGACTTTGGGGAAGATGGTACTATTTAATTTCCATATTTTTCAGCTTCTTTCATGGTAAAGGCTATTCCAAGGATGCGGAATGTATATGTTATGTCTGTGTATATATACACATATATAATTACATATGGAGGCTAATTTCTGCATCTTTTCCATGCTGTAAGTCATATGCTTTTGTTTATAAAATTTAGAGCTCCATATCTACTCCCCATTTGAATTACTGAGACTTCTCCATAACTGAATTGGACATCACAAATAGAATGTTCAGAATATATGTATGTAGGGGATGAACAGAAAGTTGCTTTCTGCTTTCTGCAAAAAAAGATGGAATGAGAAGAACAAACACCAATTTGAAAAGGTGGGGGAGTCTATTCTTAACATGGTGTTCTTCAAGCTGTGCAACAAAAGTTCAAAAACACTTTTCAAAGATCCCGACACTAATCTTGTTGATCTTAAATGACATGGTTTTTTATTTTATTTTTAAAAAGATTTTATTTATTTTTAGAGAGAAGGGAAGGGAAGGAGAAAGAGAGGGAGAGAAACATCAATGTATGGTTGCCTCTCACATGCCCCAAACTGGGAACCTGGCCCATAACTCAGGCATGTGCCCTGACTGGGAATTGAACCTGCAATCCTTTGGTTCGCAGGCCCACGCTTGATCCACTGAACTATACCAGCTAGGGCATGACATGGTCTTTTAGAAATTTATTTATATCAAGTGATGGGCTAAAGTATTAAGATAATTTTCCTTCCCAGTTTTGGGGGAAACTTAGCCTCTTAGTTCTCTGCCATACAATTACAGTCTTTGGTTAGACCCAGAAAATGTGGAAGATGAATTTGCTCAGTAATAAGTGGACTCATATTTCATTTATCAGCCAAGTTTTCTTTCCTTTCTGTATGTGTTACTACTAGTAGCTGACTCCATGGTTACCCATCTCTATAACAGAGTACAGGATCTAATCAGGAGACCGCTCTGATAGCCAAGCCATCTGTTAAAGCTAGATTCTCCTAATTCCTTCCCCTCAATGCAATCCTCACTCTCTGCTTCCTTCCCACTAGCCCCACCTTAGTTCAGGCTTTGATCCCAGCACCTGTTGGGAAGGCATTTGTAGATATTGCTGTGATGTGCTGTCCAGACTTATTTCATCAGCCCTTGGGATTATTGTGAGCTGACAGCTCTTAGCTCTCAACTCCCGCTAGGAATTGCCCTGACTCAGAGAGAGCTGCCTAGTCCAAGATCACACCACCTTCTCAAGGGCAGCCCACCACCAATGATGGGTTGATGCAGATGAGGGGAAGACCCAGCCCTCTTGTTCCAAGTGGGAACAACTCTCAGTTTCAGAGCTACCCATGAGTTTAGCGGAGGCCTTTGTTGAGCTGAATTGTAGTCCAGCTTCTCTTCTCAACTCTGCCTCTTTCTGTTCCCTCCAGTAGACCTTGACCCTGAGAGTAAACACCCTCCTGGTAATCTCCAGTTCAGAGTCCACTTCCTATGGAACCAAATCTGCATCAGCATTCATGCTGTTCCACAGTAGGATTGCTTTCCCTGGTCTCTGTGGTTGAGGGGGTTTATATGACCTGCTCTGACCAGTGACTTAAAAAACTGACATGAGCCACTTAGATGTTGGGAAGCACCCTGCCTGGTTTCAGAAGCTGTAACCCCCACCATGGCTAAGGCTGAGTGAGTGACATTCGGACCATAAGCCACTAAGCAGACAAGGCTTATCTCCCTGGCAGGGGTGCTGCTTCTGCTACTTTTACTTCATTCATAACTGGCTCCCAATGCTTGATTGGTTAGCCAATGACAGGTAATATTCCCCAAGGGGGGAATGACCTAAGCCAGGCATGATCATGTGGAGGCCCCAAGGAAGGACTTGGGGGGCTACAGCCAAAGGGGGTGAGGGACCCTCAGCTATGACAGCTCAAGTCCTCATTCTGTCTGCAAGAAGTCTCATAATCTCCTGGCTGCCTTGCTTACCCTGCCTAATTTAAGCCTGAGACAATGCTGGTGGTCGGTATCACCGTGTCCCAGAAAGGGCGGGTTCCCTAGGGCAATCAGGCCTAAGAAAGAATATGTAAAATCCTGTGAAACCTGCTTTGTTTAGAATGCTCTCAATTAAATAAGGGTCCAAGCAAGAAGTGAGTTTGTTCCTCAAAGTTTTATTGCTCTTTAGCTATCTGGACAGACCCTGACTCAAAATAGGCCCTCAGAGTTCTTTGTACATTATCTATTGCTTGATCCTTACTGCCTGACAATGATTAATGAGCCTGCATTCCTATGCAAAATGACCCAATAAAAGCCCATTGAGGAAAAGGCTCTTGGCCCTTCTCCTTTGAGAGATCGGCCACCTTTCCTCCCCAAGCAGATCATGTTTTGGTAGACTTATTCTTATCTGTGGTGGCTTGGTGGGGGGGCAGGAGGGGGGCTGTGGGTGGAGCCCCCCACACTTAGAGGCTGAGCACTTAATTGCCAATGAAAAGGCCCAAAGAGTTCTTCATTTTCAATCATGGCAACTGGCAATGTTGTGGAACATTCTGTGAGCCTGAGTGATAGTTATGACAGAGGTAATAGCCAACCTGTGACTGGATAGGTGGTATAAACTGAAAATAAACTTTTATTGTTTTAAGCCACTAGGATCCTGGCAGCTGTTCATTGCTATAGCAAAACCTGTCCTATCCTGATTTATAAGTCTTCCTCACTACAGCCGCTTCCCAACCTCCCTCCCCTTCCTACCTTTGCTATGTCGCTCTCTCCCAAATCTATTAGTGACACGGCCAGTGCTATCAGTGTTTTTCTCTATCAACCTCTCTCTTTCCCCCAAACTTCTGAAGAAAAATATCAAAATCCTAATCCTAAAGTACAAGATCAATCAAGTTCAGATGTTCTTACACAAAATTTCTGTTTGCCTGATGCTGTCTCTCTGCTTAAAATACTTCAAAATCCCTCAAAGCTATGTCTTCCCATGCCTGAAATACCCTCTTTCTTTCTTCATCTACTAAACTCCGTCTTGTCCTTCAAACCTTGCTAGAGCTCAACTCCTCCAGGAAACTTCCTTGGCTTCCCCCACCACCTTTTGCTTTATCCATGTCACTCCGGGAAAAGCTTTTCCATAGAGTTTGACTTCCTTACCTGTCTTCCCTACTTGACCATACATTTCTTGAGGATGGCATGAAAAATATCTATTTTGACTTTGTGTTGCTAATACCTTGGCACAGTAACTGGCATTTGGTGAGCACTTGTCGGTTTTTAGGTATAAATAAATAGACAAATGAACCCGTCTATAACTCCAATTATTGTTTTCTATAATGAAAGACCTGGTAAAAGTAAAGTGAGCATTTTTCATTTTTTTATTAATTTCCTAGTGACTTAGTTTTTCATGAGAAAATTCTTTCATATTCCCTCAAGTTCTGTTTTTCTGTGATTAAATTCTGGATTTCCTGTAGCATTGTCTAACCAATACATTTTTTGTTGTTGATGTTTTTCTAGTTCAGGGATTGGCAAGCTCTTTCTGCAAAGGGCTTCATAGTAAATGCTTTTGATTTTGTGGTCAATACAGTCTTTGTCTCAACCACTCAGCTCTAAATAGTTGAGCCACAACTACTTATTTCTGTCACCATAATGAGAAAGCAGCCTTCAACAATATGTAAATGAATGAGCAGGTCCGTGTGCCAATAAAACTTTATTTATAAAGACAAAGGCAGGTCAGTTTTTTCCTGTGGGTCATGGTTTGTCAGCCATCTAGTCTATATAATTTATAGGATGGTGAAGAGCGGGTGGGAGCAAGCAAAGTGTACATGATTTGAAGGTCACTTGGATTCTATCCAAGTTGCTTCCACTGGAGGCAATGATTCCATTTAGGGTTTGTACAAAATTCTACCTTTAAGACATTGGGGAGGAGGTGAAAACTTAATCCTAAATCACAATCCCAGGTCACTGAATGCTCAGTGGGAGGTTACCCTTTGGGAGACTTAGTCTTTCCAGTCCAATATGATGGGATGCTAAATTGAGGTGCTACCAGTTTATGGATCATCATAGCCTTGCATATAATGAGATTATCTCCTTAGTGTAAGCTGTCTGTGGTCTCCTAGATTTTATATAATGGGCTTGAAGAAAATGTGTGTCTACTATGTGGAAGACAAGTACAAATACCCAAGGTCCACCCTATATACATTGCTGTGGAAATCCCAGTCTCTCTTACTGAAAATTGTCACATGTAAAGATGAGAATTCAGTGTCCGGAGAACTAGTCTCACTTATGAAACCCATGGTAATACCCACAGCTATCCTTTATCATGTACCTTCTATGGTTCTGGTTTTAAGTCCTTTATGTAATCAAGAGCCAATGTTTATTGAGCATTTGTTTGTACCAGGCAGGACACTCAGTTTTATACATGTCATTTCATGAATTTTGGACCCTACCTCACAATGCAGGTACTACAGTTCTTCCCTCTAACCCATGAGGAAATGGGACTCAGAGAGGGAAAACAATTTGCTCAAGGTCAAATTTGCTCAAGTTTGAGTTCAGAGCCTTTGCCATATTCTGCATTGCATGCTACCCTGTCAGTGTCAGCAGCCTACCTCAGGAGAGCGGACTCAGCCTCTAGCAGTCACTTAAAGACCCAGCCTCTAGCGGTCACTTCAATTCTATCCACGTTGCTTCCACTGGAGGCAGTGATTCCATTCAGGATTTGTACAAAATTATACCTTTAAGACATTGGGAAGGAATTGAAAACTTAATCCCAAATCACAAACTGGGGGCTTTGTAGAACATGTCACCTTTAATAAAAAGCAGAGTGTTGATGTTTTTAAAAACAATATTCCCTCATCATTTCCACCTTAATTGCTGGTTAAACCTAATTAATAACTATAATGCAGCCCATCCAGGCAAGATATAAGCAGGATAGCTATATGGCTGACAAATCAGTTTTTAGCATTTAGCTCAAAATTGAAAGTGAATATCCCATGTCGGCAACTTTAACCTAATTCAAAGCTTCACTCACAAATATGTCTTTGTTAAAAGGCAGCTCAGTGCAGCCTCAGCCTGCTTTTCATTTAGTTGTATTACTACAGAATTGCCTTATAGCTAGTATCTTAATTATTCATGGTTATTGGTAAATTAAGGCACTTACCTCTCCAATATCTAGAAGAGGTGGAAGCATTCCATTCCAAATAAATTATGCTCCCTTGGTGCAGCCAGCCAGGCCATAAGGTTGTTGCCAAATTCCTTATGAATAGGTAGGAGATCTTATATCATTTATAGTATATGAATAAAGAAAACACCCCAGGGGACAACCAGGTATTTCATGTAATGGATATCTCCCGCCCCACCCTTATTTCTCTCTAGAGTAATTGAGGTCTGGATTTCCTTACAGACGAGACCATTCATATGAGAAGAAAGAAAAATGACACCTTTGTATTATCAAGATGATAAAAAATTGAGTTCAGTAAAATATGTAACTCTCTGGTGTGTGTTTCCAGTTCACATGCCAGAAAGCTAGGTGGTCCAATGGAACACTCCCCTCTATGGCTTAGGATTCATAATGATGGGATAGCAATATGGGTTTCCTAATGATGGGTCCCTCCTCCTTAACTCAAATTACTGTGGCAAAACACTTACAAATGTATTTGCACATGAATCTTTGTACTTAACTTGAAAAACAACTTATTATTTTATTTAAGGAGCTCTAGACTTGAAAGTCTAATAATGCAGATGCAGTGAACATTGCTTGATTGCATTTCAACCAAGCATTGACCCTCCCTCATTGTTTGTCTGCTACATGGTGGTCCTTTCCTCCATGCCTATACCAATCAATATAATTCAGTGTTTCTTTTTAATATTTTATTTATTTATTTTTATTATTTATTTATTTATCTTTAGAGGGGAAGGGAAGGAGAGAGGGAGAGAAACATCAATGTGCGGTTGCCTCTTGTATGTCCCCTGCCGGGAACTGGCCTGGCAACCCAGGCATGTGCCCTGACTGGGAATCGAACCGCGATCCTTTGGTTCGCAGGCCCGCGCTCAATCCACTGAGCTACACCAGCCAGGGCAGTGTTTCTTAATATTTTATTAGTTATCACCCCCTTCATAAGCCTGTTTAGATTTTTTTAAAGAGATTTTATTTATTTATTTTTAGAGAGAAGGGAAGAAAGGGAGAAAGAAAGAGAGAGAAATATTGAGGTGTGAGAGAAACATTGATCAGATGCCTCTCACATGCCCCCAACTGGGGGCCTGGCCTGCAACCCGGGCATGTGCCTTGACCAGGAATTGAACTGGTGGCCTTTCAGTTCAAAGGGTAGTGCTCAATCAACTGAGCCACACATGCCAGGGCAGATTTTTTGTTAGCTAGTTCTCCCCACTCCATATTCTAATGCCACAGATATACTATATATCTGTTTATATTTTGGATATCTATTGTATGTATAAAAAGAGTAAGGCTGTTTTGTCCCATCCTATACTCAGGACACTAGTTTTGCCTTTTGGGCACCATATTACTTCTTGAGAATGCATTTATTCCCTGTGCCAATCAGTGGGTAGCACTGGGGGTGGGCACAGATCCTCAGTTGACCTACAGAGTGCAAACTGGAAAATTTTTTGATAGTTGGTGAATATGAGGCATTCTCTTTCTATCTGAAGGGTTGCCATGTGGATCTTAGCCCTGAAACTACTGTGGCTATCTGCTATCCTGAGGGAAGAAATCACCTGAGGAATAGTTAATACACATATCAGACAGGGCTGAAAGAATCATGAGGAACAAGCATGATGCCTTGATGAAACCATATCTGAAGTTCATTCTACTGCTAGACTTTTCAGTGTGTCAAAAGTCCCTTCTTTTTATTCTGTAGGTTAGTTGAGTTGGGCTTCCTATTACAATAAATGAATCCTAACTGATAGAGCAGATAACATTTATTGAATGCTTTCAAAACTCTAGGCACTGTGCTAAATATCTCACATGTTATTTCTTTTAGCAATGTCTGTGACTAGTACTATTACATTTCTCATTTTATAAACAATAATACCAAAACAGAATAAGACTAAGCAACTTACCCACAGTCATACATAGGTAGAGGTAGGGTTCACTCCTATGTCTATATAACTTGGAGCTGAAGGTATCAATCACTTTATTTTACTACCCTTTAGTTCTATGTAATTAAAGTCACTATTTTCTTGCTAAATATTTCAAAGGCATTAGAGAAAACAGTGTCTTGTTGCTAACAATGAACTATATTGTGCAATGAAGAAACCTTTGGTTCTCCCAAAGTTTTAAAATATTTTAAAAATCTTATTTCTCCAAAGACATAAGCAACTTTAAACTTAGAGATCATTTTCTACTTATGACTCATAAAATGGGCATCATTATTTTAGATGTTCTTTCTTATTATGAGAGGGTTTTATTGGCTGAGTCACTATCCATTTTACAAGAGAGAAAACCTATAGTTTAGTGGGTTAGTCCTTCAAGTTACTGTTCTGCTTTAAAAAAATTATTGATCAACCTTATAAAGAGCCCATGGGATCTGAGGTTTCTGGAATCTTCACTTTTGAATTGGTCCCTAATAGTAAAAAAAATAATCCACAAGTATCCTGATTCCTTGGAGAGAGAGGCATGGAAGCTGTTTAGTTGGCTACAATACTGTGTTCTCCTTTTGAAAGTTTTTCAAACATTAAAAAACAAAAACAAAACTATATCAGGGTTATTTGTCTTATAAATCAAAACTGAACAACGATTTCCCAAAAGAGGAAAAGGTTGAGAGGCAGACATACCTCCGGCTCCAAAAAGCCAGGTAATCTATGTAATGTGGCCAGATGGGATATATCCCCAGCTCCATAATACTCTCAAAGTCCCACATGCTGCTCGGGTTCTCAACCTGGCTTTTGGATTCTTTCAAAATGCAAGACATTGTAGACATGTTATCCAAAGCAGAATTCGTGAAAGCACAAAGTAAAATGTTCCTCACATTTTAATAAGGATGACAAGGGGACGCTAATTCTTTAGATGCTCACAGTTTAGTTGCAGGTGCTGGTCTTTTCATTTTACTTGATTGATGGAAGGCTGTGGCTTGTCAGAACCAGGGGCCTGATTACATATGGGACTCAGTAGGGTGAGATATAAATTATGGTTACACTGGGAATGGGGTCAGGGTATGGGGAATTTAGGAGCTACAACAAAGCTATTACACATAACAAGGAAGGAAAAAAACCGTTATGCTCTATTCCTATAATAAACACCATGTATAATCTTCTTAAATACAATGTAGATTTTTTTTAAACCACAAAGATATTAACAACCAACACACATGACTTTTAAATCCACAAATGACTGCTTAAAAAAATCCAGGGAAGTTGCAGTCCCAGAGAGGATGTGTCTCCTAGTTGAATAAAGTTGCTGCATTTTTTTGCCTGCAGGATGGGATTTAGCAGAGAAATAAAGGGGTTGTGTTGTGTGACAGGGAGTAAACCCAAACATAAGCATTTCCAAGGCCTGCCAGGCCACGCCTCCCTTCCCCAGCCCAGCATCCTCCTGCAAAGCGTTCACAATTTTCAGTCCCTCCTTCCCAAAACCAGTAGACGCAGAATCAGCTTTTCCTGGCTCTGCCTTGCAAGTTGGGGCTGCTTGACGGAAAAATGAAATAAAATCAAAGGAAAAATGCAAATTCATTAATGCCTCCCTGACTAGACTAGTGTGAAATTACTGCCCCTGACATAAAAAAGGTAGGAACCATCGAAATGTCGAGGTTGTCTCCTGAAGACCCTGTGCTGCAAAGCTACAGCTTTCTTAGCTGAGTGCCAGCCAGTGCACCCTCACTCTACATCAGATGTCTTCGTTTGCTGGGAATAACTCACAAGTGCCCCCCGTGCCCGATGGGAAAAATTCACAAGCTTTATCAGGCAACAGTTACCCATAGCTTCTCAGCATTTGACCCAAGAGTGGAGCAGTCTGCTAGGAGTTTAAGAAGAAAAGGGAGAGAGAATGAAATCATACAGGTGGAACCAGCTTTCCATGAGCGTCTTGCACACTGCAAGGCCCTCGGGCGCCCCGTGCCCTGCCTTACCTGGTACACGTCCCGCAGCCCACACCACATCCGCAGCACCTGGTGGCAAGCCCGCAGTCTCTCCGTGTACCATCTCCTCAGCGTGGACACGGTCAAGTTCCACACGAAGCGGCTGCCGTTGAACAGCAAGTCCTCCACTCCACACATGAACACCGAGGCCATGCCTCCTCCTTCCTTCGGAACCCGGGATGCCCGGCTCCCGCAGCTGCAGCCCAGCGAGCAAACCACAGCAGTCCCAGCACCTGGGCTCAGACGCGGACTTCTGCTAGCAGCCAGGGGTCAATCTTCCACCACACTGGCCTTTCACGGTCCGAGCTGACCAGGCTCCTGCCCCATGCCCCGGGATTGGGCTTCCGCCAACCAACGGCTGTGGCTGGCACACACAAGCCCAGTGTCCACCCCGCCCCGTTCGCTGGCAGCCCCGAGCAAGCTGCGCTAAGCTGCGCCAGGCGAGCCCTAGGCTCTCCCCGGGCGCCGGAAGCCCTGGCCACTGAGGAGTCCACCTGGCGCTCCCAGAGTGCGCTGGGCAGGGAGGGGGGGTAAGCGGAGCAACTCTTTGCAGGTGGAGAGGAGAGCTGCATTTTAGCGCACTTGGCTTGCTAGCGCACTTGGCTTGCACGTCCTACACACACTCTCTCTCTCTCCCTCCCTCCCTCCCTCCCTCCCTCCCTCCCTCCCTCCCTCTCTCTCTCTCTCTCTCTCTCTCTCTCCCCCCCCTCTCCCTCCCTCCCTCCCTCCCTCCCTCCCTCTCTCTCTCTCTCTCTCTCTCTCTCTCTCTGAATCTCCTACTTTGCTTCCGGGACCACCTTACTGTTCCCTACAGGGTCTGTACTTCTCATCTGACTCTGCTCATACTGATAAATACCCCTGGGCAACAACCCATGCAGGAGGAAAAAAAGTCTTCCATAGCATCCCTTTGGACCCCACTCCTGGGGGAACAGACCTGAATGTTTTCCTTGGTTGGGCTGGAGCCAGGAGATGAAGGTACCACTTTCAAAGCAACAGTGTGTGAGTGGCTCTGGAACCTGCCTTTGCTATCTTGAGGGTCTACCAAAAAATGACAACTTGCCTGTTGTTGCCAGCCAGGGGGCAGGTCCCCACATCCCTGCCATTGTGCTAATTCCAACGCGGCAGTCAGTTGTAAGAAAACAAAGAGGGCTCTTGGTCTCTAGAATGTAGCTTCTGCTTATTATTTGCTGGAACATATAAGCTCACAAGAGAATCCTTGTTTTGATTCTGGAAAATTCAGCCTCTGGACATGTCTAGCAGCAGCTGCCTGCACAAACCTGCACAAGTAATTTATTCTCTACTCAAACCGGGAGGAGCTGTTCCACCACTCACAAACTCAACAGATAATTAATGTTTTTTAAAGTTCTCCCCCAGGAATTGATATTGCCCAAGGCATTTGGAAAGGGGACCCTGGATTGCCCAACATACTATTAGTCTCCATTTTTCTGTAGGATGTGTGTAGATTTCATTCTGGTAGATTAACATTTCTTATAGCGAAAGCACTGCAGCCTATTTCAGGCTGTTGTGTTCTCCTGAATCCACCTGCAAGACAATTGTCTGTATTTTATTGGCACTTTCACACATGGGCTGTTATCTTTGCCATTAAGTGGCAGAAGGGTAAGGAGCCAAAGCCTTTCTCCTGGACTAGCTCAGAAAGCCTCAGAACAGCTTATCGACAAGTTAATCAGCTTTATTTCAGGTTTCAAATATACCTTTGGAATCTTAATTCAGGTGAAACTCAATCAGTCAAAAGAACACAAAAATCTGCCCTCAAAGTGCCTGTTGTTTTCAAAGCAACCACAATCAAGAAACTTTTAAATGAGATTTCTTTTACAATTTTTTATTTCTTTTTATTACCAATAAAGTTGCCTGAGAGTTTTTGTTGAATTTGTTAATAGGACATAAGATCTGATCCAAGATCTGTGAATCTTCTTTTTTATAGTAAATCTGCTCTACATGCCCATTAGTATCAGCATTCTAAAGATATTCTCCAAGATAAGGGTCACAGTGTTTATACAAAATCATAATATACTAGGTCTTACTGAATCAAAAGAAAGTAAACTAAAAACTTGGAATGAAAAGAGCTGTGATCCCTTCCACCGAGAACGTACTTTCTTCTGAGGAGCCACAGTTGTGTGGATGCAGGTAGACTTTTCACACTGGGACGAGTTACTCCAGCATTTTTACCTGCACGTTCTGAGTCAGTTGGGTGCATCAGTTCTTTCAGCAGAACCTGCTTTAGGCACTTAACTTCGTGGCTCAGGTGTGCCAAGACAAAAAAAAAAAAATGGCCCAAATAGAAGAACAGATCAAAGCTCCAGAACAAATACAACTAAGCAACAAAGAGATAACCAAACTATCAGATGCACAGTTAAAAACTGATAATCAAGATGCTCACCGAATTGGTTGAATTTGGCCACAAATTAGATGAAAAAATGAAAGCTATGCTGAGTGAAATAAAGGAAAATGTACAGGAATCCAACAGTGATGAGAAGGAAACTGGGACTCAGATCAACTGTGTGGACCAGAAGGAAGAAACAAACAACCAAACAGAAAACAAGGAAGAAACAAGAATTCAGAAAAATGAGGAGAGGTGTAGGAACCTCTAGGACATCTTTAAACGTCCTAACATCAGAATTATAGGGCTACCAGAAGGGAAAGAGGAAGAGCAACAAGTGGAAAAGTTATGTGAACAAATAATAAAGAAGAACTTCCTCAATCTGGCAAAGGAAATAGACTTCCAGGAAGTCCAGGAAGCTCAGACAGTCCCAAAGAAGTTGGACTAAAGGATGAACACACCAAGACACATCATAATTACATTAGCCAAGATTAAAATGAAGAAGAGAATTCTAGAAGCAGCAAGGGATAAGGGGACAGTCACCTACAAAGGAGTTCCCATCAGACTGTCAGCTGATTTCTCAAAAGAGACCTTCCAGGCAAGAAGGGGCTGGAAAGAAGTATTCCAAGTCATGAAAGTCAAGGACCTACATCCAAGATTGCTCTATCCAGCAAAGCTTTCATTTACAATGGAAGGGCAGATAAAGTGCTTCTCAGATAAGGTCAAGTTAGAAGAGTTCATCATCACCAAGCCGTTATTATATGAAATGTTAAAGGGACTTATCTAAGAAAAAGAAGATTAAAAAACGAACAGTAAAAAGACAGCAAACTCACAGTTATTAACAACCACGCCTAAAACAAAAACAAAAGAAAACTAAGCAAACAACTTGAACAGGAACAGAACAACAGAAATGGAGATCATATGGAGGGTTATCAGCAGGGGAGTGGGATAGGGAGAGAGGGGGAAAAGGTACAGAGAATAAGCAGCATAAATAGTAGATAGAAAACAGACAGGGGGAGGGTAAGAATAGTATAGGAAATGTAGAAGCCAAAGAACTTATATGTATGACCCATGGACATAGACTAAAGCAGGGTGGGTATGGGTGGGAGGGGGTGTGCAGCACCAAGGGGAATAAAGGTGGGGGAATGGGACAACTGTAATAGCATAATCAATAAAGTATTAAAAAATAAAAAAAGAAAATAAACTAAGGGCAATTTGAAAAAGAAATGTAATTCTAATGGAAAACTCTTGAATTTCAAAAATGGCCAATTTGTATCAGTGAATGTGGTGGTACATTTATTTTTTTAAATGATGCAGTATGACTCTCTTCTCAAAAATGTTGAATAGCCAAGGGAATACCAGGATAAAACCTACAACAGGGCAAATGCCCCTGTCTTATGACATCATCCTTTCTGTCAGAAGGGTTGCTCTGGAAACACCATGACTGTTATCTGTCTGTGCATAGGTCTAATGTCAGTGGTCAATTCCAACTTCAGTCATTTTCATTGAGGTTGCCAAAGTCAATGCTTATACTATTTTCTGGAAAATAGCATGTTGTGGAATAGGGGTTCTCAAAGGATGATCCTTCAACCAGCAATATCACCTGGGAACTGGTTAGAGATGCAAGTTCCCAGGCTGCTCCAGGGCATGAGGTCAGGGATCTCAGTTATTATGCAGCCTCTGTGTGATTCCATTTATGCTAGAGTTTGAGAATCACTGCTGTAGGGCATGGTATTTAGGAGATGAGTGTCCTAAGAGAGACACAACTGACTTAAATCCCTATTGTGTAAGACCTGTGGGATCTTGCATAAGCTCTGTAAACCCACGAAGCCTCAATGTTCTCATCTATAAAATGGGTATGATATCACAATTTATCACAGAGGATGTTGGGGAAAATTAAATAAAATATTCTGTATAAAGTGTTTAGTGTAGTGGTGGCAAAACATAAGCTCCCAAAGAAAAGAAACTACCACCACAAGTGAAATCAGGATTTTTTTCTTTTTATTTTTTTGTAGTCAGATAAAACAGTACAAGTAAACTGTGTGGTCTTTAAAAATTTTTTTTGACTAATTATCAACATCTGCTTTCCTATCCCTTTCTGTGTGTTAGGTGTTAAAGTTGGTGGTGACTTGTTTGGAGAGTAGTATTGCAACTCTTGTTCAAATCCCCCAAAAGCTTTTGGAGCTTTTGATTTCCCCCACTACAGCCAACCTTTCCTGGGAACTCTGCATAGTGTATGCTCAAAGCTGCATGCAAAGTCAGGAAAAGATATCTTGTTTCCACTCTATAAATACTGATTCTTCTTCTTATCCCAGCAGCTTTCCTCTCCTACAGGAGAAATCTGAAGCTGAGGCTAGGACAAGTAGGATTTTTGAGGGAAGGAAGTGCAAGGTCCTCCACACAGGAGACTGACTGGGTGGCAAGGGAACCTGAATATGTAACAGTGGAGAAAAGGGTGACCCAAGTGAGGCATCATTCTTAAAATTGACTAGCCAAATGAGACATACCAGATCTCAGATACTCACTCTTGAAACTGGTGTAAAATTTTCTTTGAAAGGGTGTTAAATCAAGCTAGCTTCAAAATTGTCTTGTGTTTTATTTCTTTCTTTTTCCTTTTTTTTTTTGTAATTTAAGAAGAGCATTTTGTTTTCTCTCCAGCATCAGAGTTCCCTGCAATTCACTGTAATTTCCTGAAGCTGTCTCTGGAGGCTTACAGAGCTGCTTCAGGTGACAGCATTACTCACACTCCTGGGAGTTCTGCTAGAGATGCAAAAGAGAAACTGTCTCATTATTCCTGAGGCTCCTGTAGGTTCTCCTTTGAGCAATCAGCAAGAAGACTGCACAAATGCCAACCTGTCTCTGAAAAGAGATTGCCTGTTGGTAATGGAGCAGTTTCCAGAGGTTCCCTCTGTCCATCAGAAAGACAGAGTCCACATGATGCCTGTGGACATTGTTAAACTGTACTCTGTACCTATGACACCAGTGTGGCTAAATCCTGATAGATCACAAGTATCTGACACAGGGCTCTCAATCAGAGCAGTTTGCACTCCCCACCCCTACCCCAGGGACATTTGACAATGTCTGTAAATATTTAGATTGTCTGATATTTTGAGTATAGATTGTCTTGGGGATGTTACTGGCATCTGGTGGGTAGAGGATAGGGATGTTGTTTGACATCTTACAATGCCCAGGACAGTCCCCAAGACAAAGAATTATCCTTCCCTAAATGTTAATAGTGCAAAGATTGAGGAACTATTATCTAGTTAAACACTACACTCTGCTGTTCCTCTCACATGAGTTTTGTGGGGAAACATTCTTCCCTCCTGATATTTCCTCCCCAAAAGGCAAATTGGGAAAGAAATGCAAGGATCATTCTATAACTGTTTTCATTACTTCAACAAAGAGGTAAGTCCTTGGAGAAAGAACTGAAATGTCATTTCCATTATTTTCACTAACCTTTTTGGAATATTTGTCATAAAAATGAGGATAGTAATTTTCATCATAAGCTATTTATATTTTGTTACTTTAACTTCCAGTTTTATTATTTCCTTTGTTTATTGTTTGTTTGTTTTTAATGTATTTTATTGATTATGCTATTACAGTTGTCCCATTTCTCTCCCATCATTCCCCCCACCCTGAACACCCCCTCCCACCCAAATTCCCCCCTTTAGTTCATGTCCATGTGTCGTAAGTTCTTTAGCTTCTACATTTCCCATATTATTCTTGCTCTCCCCCTGTCTATTTTCTACCTGTCTATGCTACCTTTCGCTGTACCTTTTCCCACTCTCTCCTCCTCCCACTCCCCTGTTGCTAACCTACGTGATCTCCATTTCTGTGGTTCTGTTTCTGTTCTAGTTGTTTCCTTAGTTTGCTTTTGTTTTAGGTGTGGTTGTTAATATCTGCGAGTTTGCTGTCTTTTTAAAACTGTCATATTTTTTCTCTTCTTTTTGTTAGATAAGTCCCTTTAACATTTCATATAATAATGGCTTGGTGATGATGAACTCTTCTAACTTGACCTTATCTGAGAAGCACTTTATCTGCCCTTCTATTGTAAATGAAAGCTTTGCTGCATAGAGCAATCTTGGATGTAGGTCCTTGCCTTTCATGACTTGGAATACTTCTTTCCAGCCCCTTCTTGCCTGGAAGGTCTCTTTTGAGAAATCAGCTGACAGTCTGATGGGAACTCCTTTGTAGGTGACTGTCCTCTTATCCGTTGCTGCTTCTAGAATTCTCTTCTTCATTTTAATCTTGGCTAATGTAATTATGATGTGCCTTGGTGTGTTCCTCTTTGGGTCCAACCTCTTTGGGACTGTCTGAGCTTCCTGGACTTCCTGGAAGTCTATTTCCTTTGCCAGATTGGGGAAGTTCTTCTTTATTATTTGTTCACATAACTTTTCCACTTGTTGCTCTTCCTCTTTCCCTTCTGGTAGCCCTATAATTCAGATGTTGGGACATTTAAAGATGTCCTGGAAGTTCCTAAGCCTCTCCTCATTTTTTTGAATTCTTGTTTCTTCCTTGTTTTCTGTTTGGTTGTTAGTTTCTTCCTTCTGGTCCACTCCATTGATTTGAGTCCCAGTTTTCCCCCATCTCTATTGGTTCCCTGTGCATTTTCCTTCATTTCACTTAGTGTAGCCTTCATTTGTTTATCTAATTTGCGACCAAAATCAACCAATTCTGTGAGCATCCTGATAATCAGGGCTTTGAACTGTGCATCTGATAGGTTGGCTATCTCTTGACTGCTTAGATGAATTGGCTCTGAGGCTTTGATCTGTTCTCCTGTTTGAGCCATTTTCTTTGGCCGGGGCGGGGGTGCGGGGGGGTCTGGTCAGGGCTGTTAAGTAGTGAGGGGTGGAGCATTAGTTGTTCTCCATGGCGGGGCAGCCCAGTTGCTGGGTTGTGATGCTGTATGTGAGGACGGGGTCCTTGGTCCGAGAGGGAACAGCGGCACTTGGTCTTCTCTCTCTCGGATTCCAGTCCCTTCCACCGCTTCCCCCAAGCAAATTGGGCCCTTCTGGTGCTGATTTCCATGTGGGTGGGCTTGTGTACATTCTAGGACCCTGTGGGTCTCTCCAACGAGCTCTCCTGTGAGGCTGGGAGTCTCTCCTGAGACCTCAGCCCCCACAAGTGTTTTCAACTGGTGTTTTTAGGTTTTATTTCCTGGCACTGGGGCCCTGGGTTCTGAGGTTTGTCTTGCTCCCCATTTTCACCTGGATTATCTGCATGTGAATGTGGGACCACCTGGTTAGCCAGCTGCCTTGTGTGGCCTCATTGCATCTGCCAGTTGCCACCCGGTGCCCAGGGTCCGCTAGCCACCGCCTGTGCATCTGGGGCTCCTGCACATCCAGGTCCGCCAACCTCCACTTTTTCCTGCTGCGACTCCTCCCCTCTTACTGGTCTGGATGAATGATTGTTGGACTTCTGTACAGTTCAATTGTCTATCAATTCTAAGTGTTTTCTTGTTTCTAAATCATTATCTTTAATTTTGGTTGTGCAAGGAGGCACAGTGTGTCCATCTATGCCTCCATCTTAGCTGCAAGTTCTTATAATTTCATTTAAATTAAAAGCTCCTTAATGGGGATGACACATACTGAAAAAAGATTCTCTCACATTGAGCCCAAGGTGAAATGCTGATGCATCCTGGAGCTGGGTGATCTGACAGGGTACTGTTCCTTCTGTCCACTTTTCTCTGTTCAACTATAAGTTCAGTGAGGAATCCCTGCTTGGAAAATATTTAGTGACCTTGGGATCTTCCCACTACATGTCAGTAGTGCCCCCAATTATTGTGACAGCAACAAGAACACATATCTGAGTGCCTCTGGGTGGATGGTAGCCACCCTCATTCATAAACTGGTAGAAGGAGGGACAGAGTCTTATTCATATTTGTTTCTTCCATGACTGGCACATTACAGGCAATCAATAGATGTTTCTTTTTCTTTTTTCTTTTTATTTTTTTGGTCAGTTTTTAAAATTTTATTTTAATTGTTGTTGAAGTACAGTTCTCTGCCCTTTACCCCTTATTGAACTGACAAGTGAATGACTATCTCAATAGAGAATACAGAAAGAAGTTCATCCATTCCCAAAACACACTCATTAAAAAAATTATGTATTGAGTTTTCATGCCATGTCAGGCAGGAGTTAAGTACTTGGAATGAACTGTGACAAAAAGAGACAGTCTCTCTCTGAGTGGGTCTTAGAGGAGAAGGGAAAGACAGATGGTTGAACAAGTGATACGAAGGGGTAGCCACTGCTACCTGGGCTCTAACAGAGATGTGTAATGCAGAATGTGGGGAACGAAATGCCTCCCTGAGAGTGCGATGGTGCAGCTGAGACCTGAGGCTGAGTAGGGAGGGTTAGTGGTCCTAGGCAGAGTGAGCTGTAAGAATTAAGGCTTTATGCAAAGAGGGATTCAGATTTGTGCAGCTTTAGGGAAGAGGCAGGAGGTGATGCTTCAGAGATCTGGGGAATCCTAGATGGGAGGCAGCTGCAGAGCTCTAGGGGTGAGAATAAAGAGCTTATGGTAGGATTGTGGAAATGTACACACAACTGAACTGAAGGAGTCAACATATGTCAGCACCCCTGGACCATGGGGTGAATTTGATGGGAAAAGCTACCGCCTTCAAAGCAGGCACCTCTTGTGGTCTCTAGGAGAGTTGCCCAACTGTGCAGAGGCAGGCTGCCCACTTAGAGGGTCTGCATGCCCTCCCTCTTCCACCTCCTGTCCCAAGGAGGAAACAGGAGGGCTTGTAGGGAGACAAGTTCTATTTCAGTTTCACTTGACCAGGGGCTGTGTGGTCTTGCTCCTCCCTCCTCTCCTGCTTTCTCTCATCTCATGCTTTGGCTGAAAGAGCAAGGTGCATCCTTCAGTCTCAGCCTCCAGCAGAAGATGGAAGGGAATATTCAGAGCAGTGGAATCTGAAAGGGAGGAACCAGCCATGGTCATCATAGTCCATGGCTGACCAGTAAGCAAGTTGGTTAAATTCTGCAGTTGCCTTCATGACATTCAACAGCTTTTTGGCCAAAAACACTACAAACTAAATACTCATAATATCCAAGTGCTAAGGTATCTATCCAGCTTCTATTCTTTGGCAAACTCCTAGAAGAAAACAAAACACATTTCCATCTTTCTCAAAACCTCATTTGTTATTTTATTAAATCAAATTCTCCTTGCTTAAAGGAGAGGATGGATGCTATCTTTATTGTATAAAGAAGTATAAAAAAGAGAGCAACGTGTTAGACTCTGCATTGTATCCACTTTTACTAGTTATTCCACTGAAAACATGTGGGGATTTTTAGCCAGTTTAAAATTTAGAAGTCCCTGGTCATTGTCAAGGCACTTGGATACTGGTTCCAAGGAAGCCCATGTAGATCAGAGGGAAAGCTGATTTTCTTCTTTAAAGAAATAGTATCAGCCCTGGCTGATGTGGCTCAGTGGATTGAGTGCTGGCCTGCAAACCAAAGGGCTGCTGGTTCAATTCCCAGTCAGGGCACATGCCTAGATTGCAGGCCAGGTCGGTAGTAGAGGGTGATGAGAAACAACACACATTGATGTTTCTCTTCCTCTCTCCCTCCCTTCCCTTCTCTCTGAAAATAAGTAAATAAAAATATAAAAAAAAGAAATAGTATCAATCTGATCACTTACCACCCATCCCCATAATTTGTCACCTTTCATTTACACCTAATTTACATGGACATCAACAATGACAAAAATAGCAATAAATTGGTCTACATAGCACCCTTTATTTCTAAATTATAAAGGCAGCTCAACATACAGCTTCAGTTGATTCTCACAACCTTCTCCCTATGTCTAGAGGAAAAAACCATCACTAGCTTCATTTCATGAGTAAAGAAACTGAGGTACAGAAGAGCTGCGTAATTTGCTGAAGAGCTTAAATGCATTTTTAAAAGGTGTGCTGCTAATTTTCCAGTCCTACTCTAATTGAGAGACAAAAGGACAATTTCTTTGATAAGTTATCATTTGCTTTGACTTCATATTAAAATTTATAAGGTATAGATGACTCTAAGGTTTATTTAATACTC
The DNA here is from genome assembly GCA_039655065.1 of Glossophaga mutica. Taxonomy (NCBI): domain Eukaryota; kingdom Metazoa; phylum Chordata; class Mammalia; order Chiroptera; family Phyllostomidae; genus Glossophaga; species Glossophaga mutica. The sequence goes on along the minus strand of CM077309.1, from coordinate 69,552,764 downwards.
CAGGAACTGAATGTGACAAAATATCCACCTTTTAGGTTTGCCCAATTTAAATAAGAATAAAATAACAATGAAAAGAGAAAGAAAATCTATGACACAAGTAACTTTTTTTTAATGGGTGATAAGAGAGTAGTTACTTGAAACCCAATGGATCTTCACTCCTATACAATTAATGGTAGAAGGAAAATGCAAAGATATATAGAAAATCTTGACTCTCCAATGATTAACCATTCTACTGGTGTGCAGATAATTGTAATAAAATGAAAAACCAAAATCAGCCAAGATCAATGTATTGCAAAATGGCAAAAACTCTCAAAGCCAGGTACACTCTGGCCATCAAACAAATATGGGCAATAGGTTATAAAAAAGATTATTTTCACATTACTATTGAAAAATTCAGAATGATTTTGCAGGTCTATTGCTAAAAATTGCAACTATTTGGCCCTTAAAAGCAAGAGCAAAATAAAAGCAAAGTAGCATCCAAAAAAGGGACATAAATGTATTTCTTGTATTTTGCTTTCCTAAAATTAACTGAGAGGAACAATACATAGCTATCGACTACTAAATAAATTGTCTAAAAGAAGATGAAGAAGCCAGAAGCAGCATGCTATAGGCCTCAAGATGTAAGGACCTTTTATAGAGTTGAGAAGAAAGTTGTATATTCTTCTGACCAAGAGTTCAGATAGCTCCTGGAAGTGTTTGAGAGGAATGAACAGAAGAACTAAGATCTTGTCTTGATTCCATAAGAGAAAGACAACAGGGATATCACTTTGGATGGAGCTGGCCTCGAATAAGTTCAAAGTAGTCCTCCTCACCCTGAAAAGATTCCATTATTATCTCAGGTGGTCTTACAGATAAATTTGTGGATTTTTTTGTATGCTTATATATTTTGGCAGATAGTGTTGCCTATCTATCCATCAGTATTGATTCCGCTTTCAAAGACTGATTTTGTGGGTCGCTATTTTCCATGCCCCCAGAATGAAGTATGATTGCACTAAGGCAGAGGTGGCAAACATGAGGCCCTCTGGCCAAATCTGGCCTGGCAGCTTGTTTCTACCTGGCAGCAGCGCCGAGCTCTTTGCCCTTAGTTAAGGTAGTAGTTACATTTATACAGTCCTAAAATTATATTCAGCCCTTTGAAGGCAACCATGAGGCTGATGTGGCCCCTGGTGAAAATGAGTTTGACATTCTAGCAAAAAGACAATAAAGCATTCTAAAGAGTTTTGGAAAGGATGTCCTTCTTTGAAGAGATGGAACAACATGAAAATTTTGTTAATACATTGCTTGATTCCTGTTCAGAAGAGTGTTGTTTGAAGACACAATATTTCAAGCTATAATAGCTATCTTGTGACCAAAAAGACATGCGTTGACAGCAAAGACAGTAGAAAAGAGGATGGTAAAAGTCAGGGTCCTTGACAACGTTTAGATGTGGAACAAATTGTGAGCAGCTGACTTAGAGATGACTTGTAATGAGATGTAAACAATGGATGGCCTTACGTATTTTGAGCTGATATTAATTGGAGGTTTTGTTACTTTTAATAGATCACATTTCAAAAGTTACTACAAAGCTATACTAATCAAGATAGTGTGGTACTTGAATAAAGATATATATATATGAATCATTTTATTTTTCTTTTTGCTATATCAAATGGGATTATTTTTTCTTGATTTCTGCTTCTGCTGTTTAATTCTTGGTATACAAAAATGCCTTTGATTTCTGGATATTGACTTTGTATCCGGCTGTTTGGCCAAATTCATTTATTATGTCAAGCAGCTTTTTGGCTGAGTCTATAAGATTTTCTATGTACACTATCATGTCATCTGCAAACAATGATAGTTTTGTTTCCTCCTTTCAGAGTTGGGTGCCTTTTATTTCATTTTTATGTCTAATCACTGTGGCTAAGATGTAAATATAAGCTGTGACACCATTAAAATCCTAGAGGATAACATAGGCAGAAAAATCTCAGATATTTCATGCAGCAACATTTTTACTGATATATCCCCTAAAGCAAGGGACATAAAGGAAAGAATAAACAAATGGGATCTCATAAAAATAAAAAGCTTCTGCACAGCTAAAGAAAACAGTATTAAAATAAAAAGAGAACCAACTGTATGGGAAAATATATTTGCCAATGATACCTCACACAAGGGTTTAATCTCCAAAATATATAAAGAACTTACACAACTCCACTCTAAGAAGACAAGCAACCCAATTAAAAAATGGGCAAAGGACTTGAACAGACACTTCTCCAAGGAGGACATACAGAGGATCCAGAGACACATGAAAAGATGTTCGATATCACTAGCTATCAGAGAGATGCAAATTAAAACTACAATGAGATAGCACTTGACACCAGTCAGAATGGCCTTCATAAACAAAGCAACAAACAACAAGTGTTGGAGAGGTTGTGGAGAACAGGGGATCCTAGTGCACTGTTGGTAGAATTGCAGACTGGTACAACCACTGTGGAAAGCAGTATGGAATTTTCTAAGAAAACTAAAAATGGACATAACTTTTGACCCAGCAATTCCACTGCTTGGATTATATCCTAAGAACCCTGAAACACCAATCCAAAAGAACCTATGCACCCCTATGTTCATAGCAGCACAATTTACAATAGCCAAGTGTTGGAAGCAACCTAGGTGCCCATCAGTTAATGAATGGATCAAAAAGCTGTGGTACATTTACACGATGGAATTCTATGCAGCAGAAAGAAAGAAGGAGCTTCTACCCTTTGCTACAGCATGGATGGAGCTGGAGAACATCATGCTAAGTGAAATAAGCCAGGCAGTGAAAGACAAATACCATATGATCTCACCTTTAACAGGAAGCTAATCAACAAAACAAACAAATAAGCATAATATAATTAAAGACACTAAATTTGAGAACAGTCTGACAGTGACCAGAGGGGAGAGGGGAGGGAATTTCAGGGGAAAAGGGGAACGGTTTGGAGCAACAAGTATAAAGTACACATGGACAAAAACTATGGGGGGTGGAAATGGGAGGGAGGTGGGGAGGGCTAGGGCAGTGGGCTGGGGGGGTAGTAAAAGACAGCAAACTGTACAAGATCAATAATTAAAAAAAGTACTGATAGCTTCTTCAGACTTCCGGCCAAGATGGAGGCATAGGCGGACACACTGTGCCTCCTCTCACAACCAAAATTAAGGACAACAAATATTTAGAAACAAGGAAACAAGTAGAACTTATAGAAAACTGAACTGTATGAAAGTCCAACAACCATTCATCCAGACTGGTAAGAGGGGCAGAGTCTTGGCAAAAAAATGTGGAGGTGCAGACCCAGGAACTCAGGCGGCAGCAGCTGGCAGTTCCCAGGTGCACAGGCAGTGGACGGTGGACCCCGGGCCCACAGGCGGCAGCTGGCAGACCCCGGGCACAGGGGGGCAACTGTTCAGACCCAGTGAGGCCGAACAAGGTGGCTGGCTGACCAGGTGGTTCCACATGCGTGTGCGCAGATGGTCCAGGCAAAGGGGAAGTGGCGGAAGGAACTGAATCCAGGAGAGAGTGGAGCAGGCGCCATTCTTCCCTCTAGGACCCGGCCCCCACCTATAGCGTCACAACCCAGCAACTGGGCTGCCCTGCCCTGAAAAATACCTAAGGCTCCATCCCTCACTACGTAATAGCTGCAACCAGACTAAAACCAAACCAAAACAAAAAAACCCACCAAAAATGGCTCAAACCAGAGAACAAAGGAAATCCCCAGAGCCAATTCCTCTAAGCTGTGAAGAGATAGCCAACCTATCAGATGCACAGTTCAAAGCCCTGGTGATCAGGATGCTCACAGAATTGGTTGATTTTGCTCACAGATTAGATGAAAAAATGCAGGCTACAATTCGTGAAATGAAGGAAGATGCATGGGGAACCGATAGAGATGGAAGGAAAACTGGGACTCAAATCAATGGAGTGGACCAGAAGGAAGAAACTAACAACCAAACAGAAAACAAGGAAGAAACAAGAATTAAAAAAACTGAGGAGAGGCTTAGGATCCTATAGGACATCTTTAAATGTCCCAACATCCAAATTATAGGGGTACCAGAGGGGGAAGAAGAAGAGCAACAAGTGGAAAACTTATTTGAACAAATAATAAAGGAGAACTTCCCCAATCTGGCAAAGGAAATAGGCTAGCAGGAAGTCCAGGAAGCTCAGAGAGTCCCAAAGAAGTTGGACCCAAGGAGGAACACACCTACGCACATCGTAATTACATTAGCCAAGATTCAAATGAAGGAGAGAATTCTAGAAGCAGCAAGAGATAAGGGTACAGTCACCTACAAAGGAGTTCCCATCAGACTGTCAGCTGATTTCTCAAAAGAGACCTTCCAGGCAAGAAGGGGCTGGAAAGAAATATTTGAAGTCTTTAAAGGCAGGGACCTACATCCAAAATTGCTCTATCCAGCAAAGCTGTCATTTAGAATGGAAAGGAAGATAAAGTGCTTCTCAGATAAGGTCAAGTTCAAGGAGTTAATCATCACCAAGCCCTTATTCTATGAAATGTTAAAGGGACTTACCTAAGAAAAAGAAGATCAAAAATATGACAGTGAAAAGACAGCAAACTCACAGCTATTAAGAACGACAGCTAAAACAAAAGCAAACTAAGCAAACAGCTAGAGCAGGAACAGAATCACAGAAATGGAGATCATATGGAGGGTTAGCAACAAGGACGTGGGAGGAAGAGAGGGGGGGAAAGGTACAGAGAATAAGTAGCATAGACGTGGGTAGAAAATAGATGGGGGAAGGCAAGAAAAGTATGGGAAATGTAGAAGCTAAAGAACTTACGACACATGGACATGAACTAAAGGGGGGAATGTGGGTGGCAGAGGGTGTGCAGGGTGGAGGGGAATGATGGGGGAGAAATGGGACAACTGTAATAACATAATCAATAAAATATATTTAAAAAAAGAAAAAAATACTGATAAAAAAGAGAAATCCTACATTCAAATTATAACATAGGCTGGTGCAGTGTTAGGGTGAGAGATCCTGGGTGTTCACTGCAGAAAGGGAAATACTTTTGCCTCCTTCTGACATTCCACAATTGCAGAATTGTAATACAAAGAATTTTTTTAAAAATGTAGCACAATGGATCACATTCAGATAAAGAAATTAAATAATTTAGACTTTAAAAAAAGATATATATATATATATATGAATCAATAAAATAGAATCAAGAGTACAGAAATAAATTCTTACATTTATGGTTGTCTCATTTTTGACAAGCATTCCAGCACCATTCACTGGGAAAGAATAGTCTTTTTAACAAATGGTGCTGGGACCACTGGATAGCTGCATGCAAAAGAGTGAGTATGAACTCCTACCTCATACCATTTACAAAAAAAATCAAGATAGATCAAAGAATTAAAAGCAAGAGCTAAGCCCTGCTTGATGTGATCCAGTCGATTGGAGCATTGTCCTGTAAACCTAAAGGTCACAGGTTTGATTCACAGTTAGAGCACATGCCTAGGTTGTGAGTTTGGTCCCTGGTGGGGGTGTGCATGAGAGGCAACCAGCTGATGTTTCTCTCCATCTCTCTCTCCCTCCCTCCCCCTCCCTCTAAAATCAATAAGCATGTCCTTGGGTAAGAATAAAAACATAAAAGTAAAAATTAAAAGCAAGATTTCAGGTCAAGATGGAGGTGTAGGCAGACACAGCTTGCCTCTTTGCACTACCACATCAAAATTACAACTAAAATATAGAACAACCATCACTCGGAAACATCAGAGATAGAGTTGAATAGAAGTCTGACAACTACATGATTAAATCATATCCATCCAGACTGGTAGGAGGGGCAGAGAAATGGATGGAACTGGTTCCATATCCATGTGTGGTGGATAGAAATTTAGGAGGGCTATCTCATGAGCGAGGAGTGTCAGCCCCATACCAGATCCCCCAGCCCGGAGTTCCAATGTCAGGAAGAAGAGTCTCCATAACTTCTAGCTGCAAACACCAGAGGAGGTTGAGTTGGTGGAAGAAACTTTTGGAGTCCCAAGCAGTTCTCTTTAAAGAACCCACATATTGACTTATTCAGACTCACTCCTTCTGAGCTCCAGCACCAATGTAGCAATTTGAAAGGCATCAGTGGCATAAAGGGAGGAACTTTAGTGTCTGGCATCAAGGTGGGAGCTGGGGCATAGCTTTTGCTAAGACAGAAAGACGGGTAGAGGCCAAAGTCCCTTTTCTCAGCCCTTCCTCCAAAGAGCCACAGATCTGGCAGATGGGTACCATGTCTGACACTCCACTAACGTGGCTAACATTATTTGCCCCACCATGTAGATCCTCAGAGACTCCACCCTACACAACTTACAGGCCCATCCAAGCTGTTAACAACATGACTTATCCATATGAATGGCTGGTCTTGGCTTATGCTTCATAACTTCCTAAATACTATCAAAGAAGCGACAGCCAGCCTCAGTGAGCACCCAGCTCCCATAGCACTTGAAAGTGGCTCCTGGCCCAGCACTAGCAGTAGGCAGCCAAGATTCACAGCTTGACCTCTCCTGGGACTCTCAGAGCCCAGCACAAGTAGCAACCATGTCAGATTGCTTTATAGGTCATGCAGATTGACCCAAGGCAGAATACAGGTGGGGGCTAACCTTGGCCTACACCATCTGGGAAACCCAAGAGCCTATGCACCCAGTGGACAGCTACAGACCATGTTGGAAAGCACTACCTTGCCCCTGCACGGTTGATCCTCCAGAGGGTCAGTGGTCACAACCAGTCCTTGCAGCTGGCTGGTCTGGGTAAATCCTTCCCATTGATCTGCCAACAAAACTTAAGGCTTAATTACAACAGGTGGGTGTACTCAGCCCACACAAAGGTCATAACATTGACCTTGGGTGATAGGGGAGGCTGCGCCACTGGACCCTACACGACACCTAATACATTAGGCTACATTACCAAGACAGGGTGTCATAGTAGCTCTACCTAAAACATAGAAACAAACATAGGGAGGCTGCCAAAATTAAGAGACAAAGAAACATGGCCCAAATGAAGGAACTAATCAAATATCCAGAAAAAGAACTAAACAAAATAGAGATAAGCAATCTACCAGATGCAAAGTTCAAAACACTAGTTGTAAGGATGCTCAAAGAACCTATTGAGGACCTCAGCAGCATAAAAAAGATTTAGTCAGAAACAAAGGATACACTAATTAAAATAAAGAACAATTTATAGGAAAACAATAGTAGAGTGGATGAAGGCAAGAGTCAAATCAATGTGGAATGTAATGAAGCAAAAAACAACCAATCAGAACAAAAAGTAGAAAAAAGAATATAAAAAAATGAGTATAAGAAGCTGCAGGGACAACTTCAAGAGGTCCAACATTCATATCATAGGGGTGCCAGAAGGAGAAGAGAAAGAGCAAGAAATTAGAAATCTATCTGAAAAAATAATGAAAACAAACTTCCCTAATTTTGTGAAAGAAATAGACGTGGAAGTCCAGGAAGCACAGGGAGTCCCAAACAAGATGGATGCAAAGAAACGCACTCCAACACATGTCATAATTAAAATGCCAAAGGTTAAGGATAGAGAATCTTAAAAACACAAGAGAAAAGCAGAGAGTTACCTATGGGGAGCTCCTATAAGACTGTCAGTTGATTTCTCAAAAGAAACTTGCAGGCTATAAGGGACTGATAAGAAATATTCAAAGTCTTGAAAAGCAAGGACCTACAGCCAAGATCGTTCCACCCAGGAAAGCTATCGTTTAGAATCGAAGGGCAGATAGAGAGCTTTCCAGACAAGAAACAACTGAAGGAGTTCATCATTGCCAGCCATTATTATATGAAATGTTAAAAGGACTTATTCAAGGATTTAAATAAAGATTTTTTTAAAGCAGATATACAAATATCTAGTAAGAGGATAAAAACATGCTCAATATCATTAGAAATTAGGGAAACACAAATAAAAATTACAATGATACATCACTGCACATCCACTAGTATGGCTATGATCAAAAAGGCAGACATAACAAGTGTTGATGAGGATGTGGAAAAACTGGAACGCTTATATGTTATCTGTGGATAATGTAAAATGGTTCAGTCACTGCTGAAAAGACCGGTGAATTCTAAAAGGGTTAAACATAATATTGCCATGTGGCTCAGCAATTCCATTCCTAGTTATATACCCAAAAGAAGTAAAAACATGTGTTCTTAAAACAACCTACCCACAAATGTTCATCGCATCACTATTCATAATAACCAAATAGTAGGAACAACTCACATGTCTATCAGCTGATGAATAGACTCAAAAAAAAATGGCATATCCACATAATGTAGTATTATTTAGAAATAAAAAGAAATGAAGTATATAGAGAGAAGATAAATGAAAAAACATATTCACACAAAAATTGGACATAAGTGTTCATAACAGCTTTATAAATAAGAGTCAGAAAATGGAGACAACTCAAACATTACTTGATGAGTGGATATACAACACAGAGTATAGCTACATAATGGGATATTACTCAGCCATTAAAAGGATGAAGTACTGACACATGTTACAATATAGATGAGTCTTGAAAACATTATGCTAAATGAAAGAAGCCAGATCAAAAGTCCATATTTCCACACAGACAGAGAGTAGATTAGTGGTTGCCAAGAGCTTGGCGGTAGGGTTGGGATATGGTCAGTGACTATTAATGGGTAGGGAGTGTTGCAGACTGTTCAGCCTGGTCTCAGAAGCTGTAACCCTCACCCCATAGTGGGCTGTGTAAGAGCCTAGGGACCCAGTTCATCTGGGTCTGTTCTATCAAGAGGTCGTGACCTACTAAGGAGACAAAGCTTATCTCCCTGGCAAGAGTGCTGCTTCTGCCTCATCCATCTCTGGCCCCAGTGCTTGGTCGGTAGTCAATGACGGGTAAGACTCCTCATGGGAGGGGCAACCTAAGCCAGACAAGACCACTTGGGAGGCCCTCATGGAAGGACTCGGCAGGGGCTGCAGCAAAGAGGGGGTGATGGACCCTCACCCCCCAGCTATTCTGACATAGCCCGAGTCCCCATTTCCATCTGGGAGAGGTCTTCTGCTTCCTGAGCCTAATCGGCTTAAAGCCTGAAACTAGGATGGCAAGCGGTGCAGCCCTGTGCAGTCCAGAATGGTTCCCCGGGTGATCAGGCATAAGAAAGAATTCGTAAAGTCCTGTGAAACCTGCTTTGCTAAGAGTGCTCTCATTTAAATGATAAGGGTCCAAGGAGGAAATGAGTATGTCTCCCAAAGTTTTGCAACCCCCTTTCCTGACAGACATTGACTCAGATTAAGCCCTCAGATTTCTTTGACATGTTAAACCCGTATTCCTGTGTATTTGAACCCAATAATAGCTTAGTGAGGAAGGGGCTCTGGGTCCTTCTCCTCTGAGAGTTTGACCACCTTTCCTCCCCAAGCAGATCATGTCTTGGTAGTTTTATTTTCATCCGTGACAGAGGGATGGGGCTCTGTGGGCAGAGCCCCCCACATCTGGCGCCCAGAACAGGTCCCCCTGTAAGGGAGTTTCTTTATGGAATAATGAAAATGATCTAGAATTAGATAGTGATGGTAGTTGCACAGCCTTGTGAATATATTAAAAACCAGTGAATTGTATACTTAAAAAGTATAAATTTTGTGGTATATGAATAAATAAAATACAGAATAATAATCGATCAACAAAAAATAACTAAAAAAGGGAATTAAACACTGATACATGCTACAACATAGATGAATCTCAAAACCACTATATGAAGTGAAGGAAGCCAGTCATAAAGATCACATATTTTATGATTACACTGATATAAAACATCCTGATTAGGCAAATCCAGAGATAGAAAGCAGGACAGTGGCCACTTAAGGCTGAAGGCATTTGGAGAAGGTGAGGGAAAATGGGGGGCAAGCCAGTGGGCACAGAGTTTCTTTTTAAGACAATGAGAATCTTCTAACATTATTATTATAATGAATGCACCACTCTGTAAACATACTGAAAGCCACTGAAATGTACACTTTACAAGTGGAATTTATGATATGTGAATGTATCTCAATAAAGCTGTCACCAAAATGGTTAAAAAGGATGGACTACATCTTAACACTTTACCTACTTTCGCTAAATATTCTACAATGAGCATAAAATACCCATGTTTTTAAAAAATGGTGTTCAATTTTTTCTTATTTGGAGAAAGTTGCCTATTATACAAACAAAGTAAAAATGAAAGCAGGAAAAAAAATACTGCACATGAACTGCATTGTAAAACTGAGTGCAAACAGAAAAAAATGAGAAAAAGATATCAAATTAATCATAATGATCTATGAGTTGGGATCCCTGGATGATTTTTATTTACTTGTGGGGAGGGCTTTCTTTTCCTGGTTTTCTGTATCAGCACATTTTACCTTTTAATTTTTTTTGAAATGCATATATCATCAAATGAGAGGGTTTTCAGTGAAGAAAGCATATGCTTCTCCACATCCTGGTTCCTCAGTTCCAGGCTGCCATGTAAGGTTGTTAAGTTGTTTATTGCACGAGGGCATCTGGCTGAGGCAATGAGTGGGGTTATTAACCCAGTCCGGGCCTGCTGTGTACAGAAGTGGAAGTTCTGCCTGGCTCCACACCTGAAAGGCAAGCACGATGTCCAGTTTCTTGTAGAGCTCTCTAGATATAGTCTATGTTATCCAAACATATACATGATACTGTTTGTACAAAAAAGTTATTTAAAAATAATGAAGACATGGCAGGGAAAATCAACAAAATATAATCAGATTTCAAATACATCTAGAGAACTCATCAAAGTAGCATAGTAAAATTAGATTTAAAAGAAGGAAAAAAAAACCCATATTTGGAACAAACAAGCCTTAAGGGAAGAGTCCTAACTCCAACAATTCTTGGACTGTTTTCCACCTTAGCCATCCACAATTCACATACATTACTTAAGCAGCAAATGAAATTGCTTGCCATTCATTGCCAAGTGAGTCCATATTTGGAATTTCATTCACCACACTCCCCAGAGTTTAGGAGATGTGCATGTGGTCCACCCTCCATGGTGCAAAGCTTTGGATTTTAATATGCTGAGAAACCTGAGAATGAGTGCCCCCATGTGAAGATGGGACTTCTATTCCAGTCACTCCAGTGTCCCCCAGAACAAGGAAACTGCTCACATAGAAATCCTACAGCACTCTATTAATTTGTATTCCAACATTTCTATATTCGTTCAACTTGGGCTGAAGTTTCAACTTGCTTAATTAGGGTAATGATGGTTAAATCAGTAAATAATTCAAATTATGAGATATGAATTACAAGGGTTGCTCTGTCACTCTGACTAATGTTTTAAGTTCTATTTGTGTTTCTGTTACATGTTTTGCCTGCCTCATCACAGAAGGCAATGCTAGTCTTTTGGGTTTCAGCTCTGCCTCCAGGTCTTCACCTGAAAAGGTCCTTCTTTCCTAAACACTCTTCCCAGGATTTCACCCAATGAACTTCCATTTATCTTTCTAGTCTTAACTTGAATATTGATCTTCTGAAGCAGGTGAGTGCTCCATCACAGCAACTTAATCTTTCCCCTTGAACATTCAATTACATTGAAAATACCTGCTTAAAGCCTGATTTTGCCACCAGACCACAAGCTCATGAGTTCAGGGACCACCTGTTAGGTCACCATTGCATCTTCATTGCTTAGCAGGGTGTCTGGTTCATAGTGGGTACTAAATAACATGTTAACTGAGTTTACATTTACATGGAAATGTAAAAGCTACACATAACCCTACAAATGGAGAGAATTTACTCATTAAAAAAATCAGGTGCAATTTAAAAGAGAGCTCGAAATTTATTGGGAGCCAAAAACATTAAAGCTTGAAAGCTACTCTGAGGTCTAGAAACATTTCACCAGATCTTTCCAAAGAAGAAATAGGGAGAAAAATGAGACTGATAGTGGATTAGGGCCAATCATTTGATGGAAAACAACCACACTGGGATACAATGGTTGAGACCAGGAAGGCCATCAGATGGCTTAAGTGTGAGACTTTTCTAATACATTTGGGCACACTGTGGGCTAAGAAAGAAGGTGACATGTAAGATCTCTGAGCTGAACTATGTTGATTTTGATTTGATTTAATTCAAATAGATCTGGACGGTAGCAGCAGGGATTACTTGAGGCATATTTGTTCTCCTAAGTGGCTTAGTTCTCTAAAACCCTTTCAGAAGTGCTTTAGGACATTCAGAAACTAGTTCTGTTTCTATTACTTCAAGGTATGCTAAGAGCAGGATAAGACTTGAACTCATTTGCCTTGCAGATTTTTTCTGTCTCTATTTCTAGAACAGAATGCTTGAGTCTGTTAACTGATTAACTGCAAGAGTACAGAGAATGTCAACAGTTACTGGCATTCTTTACATATGTTTTGAATGCCGTTTTCCATACATGCTATGGTACAGTTTCAGAGAAGATAAAGAATTAAAATAAACACTTTAAGATATGAAGCAGAGAAATACAAAAAATGCAAACATTATATTCACATGTTAAAATACAACTACCATAAATGCTAGGTTATGTTCAAGCTGGGGAAGAATTTCCAAAAGCCCATGATCATTGAAATACAGTTTTGTGGAAAGGAGAATATCCAGATTAACTTAATTTGCTTTCACAACAATGAAAACTTACGGAGATTGGCCACCTTCAACTCTTCCTTCTAAGTAAGGACATGGCAAAGAGAGGAGGATATGAACCCTTAGCAGCCAAGGGCAGGTCCCAAAGCAATTTTAGCAATCAGGAATTGAACTCACTTATTTTATCTTAAAGATTCACATGGATTTTATGTTCTTTTTCATACTATATCTTTGCTTTTCTGTCTAAAAGTTCACACCATGTTTTCATTGATATTGTTTCCCATAATTACTTAGGACACCTCCCAGTGCCTTGATGAGGAGATTGCATTATTCTGCATAGAAGCACACATATAGACTTTAGGGGATACGGTCACTATAATCTTTATAGATTTTAGAAAAGCTTTTAGCTGAGTAAAATAAAATTTTTCATCAGTAAGTGATTAGATATGGTAGGCTATGTATAGATGATTCTTCTGCAGTCTCACAGAGACTCCTACCATAGCACATGCCACACTACAGTGAATTTCTCATTTCTCACATCTGTCCAACTGCTGTAGTCATGGGGCGATTACCAACCTCTATTCTACCCATGATTAGCCTAAGCCACTTGCAGTAATGCCATTCTCCTCCCCATGTTCTTCGTTTAAGAAAGGGCATGCCAGTCTTGGTGATTCGGCCCCATGGGGGAGTCTTCTGGGGACTTCTGGGAAACTTTGCCTGGAACTGGTTTAGCCACCTTGCTGCCAGCTCCAGGATGAAACCATGCAGAAATCAGTTTAAGCAAGACAATTCTCAAGAAGAAACCTGTAGTACTGTGCAGGAGCTGGAACTCCCCTGCCCAGGAGGCCACTTCTTGAGGTAATATGATTTTTTTTTAAATTAAGCAATTAATTTGTGCCTTCTCTGTTTCTTTAGAAGATCTTTAACAATATACTTTACATTAGACTGGAAGCTTGGTCAAGGTCAGGATGTATGATTTATTTGTCTTTCATCCCAGAGGCCAATACAATATCCTACATATAGTAAGGGCTTAATTCATATATGAAAGAATAAATTGAATGAATTATCAAACTTAAGATGTACAATAGGAAATCCCTGTCAACTCCAGGCCTCTAAGACATCTAATATCCAAATGAGCGACTCAGATTGTAGATACTGTGACATGAAGGTAGGTGGAGTTTTGGCTTCAGGAGCTAGTACTACATTTGACCTCACTATATGACTAACACTGTACATGACAAACAGCAATAAATAAAGGAGGCACAGCAGTGTGATGTCTGAGTTATGGTACTAATCATTCTAACACAGGATGCCGGAGAGGAATAGCATTATACCTGTGGGACATCCAGGAAAACATGCAGTAGCAGCCAGATGTGTAGGCTATCCTGATGATACCATGTGTGTTTACACTGATGAAACACAAAGACTAGGTAAGATCTACACCACTTCATTAGCACGGGCTGCTCAGATCACAGAGATGTTTTGAGGCTTAGCATGGATTCAGAGGCCTCCAAAGGGCACACAAATATTCCTCAGAAAAAACAAATTTAGTCCTTCCTGATATTCCTGAGAAAAGCAGCTATGTGTCAGACATTGAGTTAGGGAGTTTTCCACCCATCAACCCATCCTAATGCCCCCAACAGTTCAGAAGTATTATCATCATTTCCATTTTAAACCTGGCATAATGGAGCAGTTACTTCCATTAAACAATTAATTCATTTAATGGTAAATACAACAGGGAATGCCACATAACATAGCATTCTATCAGAGGTCCTTTTCTAGCAAAGGGCTCTGTGATAGGTAAATTTCAACAAGGAAGGAGGAAACTCTTTCTCATCAGGTAAATGGAGAAATAAAAGAAATTCTGGCCACTACTGCTTACCCCTGAGGCTATGAAATATCAGATACTATTCAAATAGAGTGACAGGATACTTCACAGACAGGATAAACGAGCTGGACAGGTTTTGGTGTGTAGGAACTTTAAATATGCATTTAATGCAATCAAGCTTGAAAATAAAAGAGTTTTAAGGATGGTCAAACCTTACAAGTTTAAATATAGTACATTTATTAAATACAGTATAGCATTCTCTCTCTATTCCATGAGTGCACATACATACATACTGATGTCTGCACATTTTAATTCTACTTAGAATCATAGACAAGTCTATTCCTAAGAATGTTTTCTTCCGGGTTCTCTTAAAAAACTTCAGATGAGAAATCTAGTGCAAATATATTTTTTCCCATGAGATTTCTGTTCAGTAATAAAACTGAAAAATTTAAAAATGCATAAAAAATTAAAAAATCTAGAAGATCATAAAAATCATTTTAATATCATTTTCTTAATACTAAGGATAAAAATGTGAATATATTTAAACCTGTTTATTAAAGTATCAGATGATGACTACAATAATTCTGTATTGATTTCTTATTATAAAGGACCTAGTTAGCATTTAATCCTCACCATCACCTATGGAATAGTTATTATTATTATTACCTCTATTTTACAGATGGTAAAACTGAGTCATAGAGAGGTTGAGAAAGTGACAGGTTAGATTTAGAGCCTGAAAAGAGGCAGACACTGGGGTACCCAGAGGCCAATAATAGAAGCAGAGCAGTAAGGTTGGAGTTGGGCTGATACTAGGTGGAGTTGGGCATAGGCAAAGTTAGTCAAGAAAGACAAAAAGCCAAATTCATATGAACAGTTAGAATGAGGATGCAAACAAAAGAGCACAAGGCATCAAGAAAGGTGGGCTTGGTGGTTCAGAACCCAAAATTCCAGCAGTACTGGAAGGAAGTACAAGAGGTCTTGTGATACCCACAGGAGTCTATCAAGAGGGCAGGGACCATAAATGACTGTCTTCCCCACAGTCATATCTTTAGGGACTGTCACAGGTGGACACATCCACAGGCACTCAAAAAAAGCTTGAAAAGCTGAAAGTGGTAGAAATGGAAGGGGTGAGACAAATGTGGGTGCCATACACACAGAGGTTGTGATTTTTGTTGTTGTTTGTTTGCTTTTTAATTTTTTCAATTACAGCTCCCATTCAATATTATTTGTATTAGTTTCAGGTGTACAACACAGTGGATAGACAATCATACACTTTACAAAATGTCCCCCTGATATTTTCAGTATCCACCTGACACCACACATAGTTAATTACAATATTATTGACTATATTCCTTAAGCTGCAATTTATGTCCCCATGACTATTTTGTAACTACCAATCTGTATTTCTCAAACCCTTTATCTTTTTCATTCATCCTCCCACCTCTCTCACCTCTGAGAATTGTTAGTCTGATTTCTGTATCTGTGACTCTGTTTCTGTTTTGTTTGTTCATTTATGTTGTTCTTCAGATTTCACATGTAAGTAAAATCAAGTGGTATTTGTCTTTCTCTGACTTACTTATCTCACTTAGATAATACTTTCTAGGTCCATTCATGCCATCACAAATTGTATGAGTTCATTCTTTTTTATGGTCAAGTACTATTCCATTGTATTTTTGTAAAACAGCTTTTTAATCCCCTTATCTATTGATGGGCTCTTGGGTTGTTTCCTTATCTTGGCTATAGTAAATAATGTTTCAGTGAACATAGGGGTGTGTATCTTCTTTCAAATTAGTATTTTGTGTTTCTTGGGATGTATTTCCAGAAGTGAAATCACTGGGTCATAAGGCAGTTCCACTTTTAATTTTTTGATGAAAGGCTGTAGTCAAAGCTCTTTGCCTGCAAATGATAGAAACATAATTCTAATTTAAATAAAGGAGTTTATCAGTTCATATGACCAGATTGGGGAATAGTCAGGGTCAAATGGGTCTTGTGGGTGCCAAGAATTTTCTCTTTCTCCTTGTCCTTGCCACTTTTTCTTTTGCACTTCATTCATTTTCTCAGGTGTGTTATCTCAACAGGTGGGCTATTTCAACAGAGTATAAAACCATTACCAAAAGCTGCTCTAGGTGCATGTTTTGATAGCCTACTAATCAAAGCAAAAAAGACACTCTTCCCTGCCAGCTCTAGTATGTTAAATCATGTGAAAGAATGCTGATTAACTATCACAAGCATTGCAGCCACGGTGGAGGGGCTGGGTGTGTGTGTAGTGATTAGCTCAGTCAGCAACAGGAGCCTTCTAGGGTCCAGAAATATGGGGACCCATTATTAGCAGTCTGTGGCCAAACTGGATCAAAAGTATGGAAAGAACGTTTCCACTAGTGAAGGCAATTCTTGTTCCCAGAAGAAGAAGGTAAAGGGGTGCTGGGCAGCAGAAACATTAAATGTCCTCTCTAAGGCCTCCCGCTTTTGAGGCAAACCAACACCAAGCTAAGGCAGAATCATTGCTAACTCATGACAGCTTTACTGTAGAATACACCATGAGGTCTGACTTACTCCAATACTATATTTTCCAGTCCTTCCCTCATTTGCAGCAAAAATTAAATAATTCATGGTGACCTGATTTCTGGTCTGCAGAAAGGTCCTCCTGGTTCTGTGGAAGCCCATCCAACTGAAATTTCAATTTAACTTGGTCCATCTCAGTGAAACAGTACCCCAGGATACACACCATATTGATAGTCATAGTCTTTACATTAAAGTGATTTCCAATAATATTCTTTTGCATTTTCAATGATTTGGTTATATGGCAACTTGGGTATAATACATATTAAATGTTCCCATTTGTTGTAGAAAGAGTGCATTGCTTTTTTGTTTTCTACCCCCAAAATATCAATAACACCACATTATCAATTTTATTGGGTTTCACAAATCTAAAAGTTTAAGACATTATTAAAAAGGCTCTCACCATTGCCTTCTGGGAGGGCACTTCTTATTCCCTTTCCATAATCCAACACAAAAAGACACAGGTGCCTAATACTAAAACATTTTGCCAAGGTTGGCTTAATGTTTTTAAATGGCCAATGGCATGCTCACACTCTCACTGGCTCAGCTTTTAAAATGGCAGTTTTGATGAACAATGGTTGTTGGAAAACCCCACAACGGATTCTAGGTGACACTCCACAGTGGTGCTTACAACTTTTCTGTCAAGATGCCAAGTGTGCAAGGTGCGAACAAGTTCCCAGTGCATCTGGATCCTCGCAGTCAATAGTCATCACACCCACAGATTCACATGCTCCCCAGACAGTAAGAAGGAGTATCTCTCCCACCAACAGCCCCTTTAAATATCCATGTCATGTTTTCTTCATAAAATATTCACTTTCCTTCCTGCCCTCTTCTCCAACTTCTGCAGGAAAAAAGAATCAGAGAAACTCCTAAGTGATGCTGCCTCCTCATTTGCAACCTATCATCACCTACTCCTCCCGCTGGGAAGCAGGTTCAGTCCATTTTGTGGCAGCCAATATGGCCTTTGGGGCAAGTCCCCACAGCTATGAATGGAGAACTGTCTTTAGCCAGTTCTGACCTGTCCCCTATTCATGTCAGATTTTTCAGTAAGTGTCTTCATCAGCATTTGAGAAGAGTGTCTTATGGGGACTTCCTGAAATTTGAATTAACCAGAACACAGAGTTTAAGGAAGGTATGGTAATATGGATGCCCCAAGTCCAGCCCCTAGAAACAAGGCATATGTCCTTTTACTTGATATGAATTCAACAACAGAGCTTGGTTGGAAGAGAGAGTAAGGATTAGCTGTGAGAGAAAAAGAAAAAACATCAACAGTGTCAATGATTCCATAGATAAAGCCAATTGGTGAGCATGACATTGATATGGGACCCAAGAATATTGTCTGTGGGCCTCAGTTCCTGTGTGCCTCTCTTGGTATGAGCACTGATTTGTTTAAATAATAAATCTCTTATTTGAAAGGAGGTGGAGGCATTTTTCATAAAACATGGTCTCTAATTGCAAGCCAACTACTTCATCTGGTGCTTAATCAAAGACACAGAAACAGTGGGTTAAGCTCCAGCTCTTACTTAACAAGAGATACTATGTCTGCCTTTGACATGGCTACCCAAAGGATGTTCAAGGTTTATCCATTAAACATGACTTTTATCTTATGTGATTCTCTGTTATGACAGTAATCAATGGGCTGGGGATGGAAAATGGTTTTCCACTTGACTGCCAACTTCAGTTGATCGGTAGTGGCTGCCTGGGAATTGCTTTGAAGAAGGAATCCTAGGCTCAGTCAGACATAATGCTATGATCAGTTAGCCATGTCTCCAGGGATCCAGAGTGGCTGCAGATGTGTCATACACTTGCTTTCCTTGGGACAGCACTGAGGGTGAGACTATAGTTTTCCTTTCCAAACATCAGGCATTTGATTTTGTTGTTGTTGTTGTTGCCCAGGCTATGTGAGGCTTTTATTTCCGGCCATATCGGGGAAGAGTGTTAGAGGTTGTGAAGGAGTATGTATGGAGCTTAGTGACCTAAAAGGGCTGACAGTAACTATATCAGGCTTTGTGGGACAAAAAGTATTAATTGTGACTATGCAACTCTGCCACTGTAGTGGGAAAACAGAAAGCTAATACCTTCATGGCTGTGTGCCAATAAGACTTTATTTACCAAAACAAGCAATGGCCTGCTAAGTGCTGATCAACATTATAAGTGATACAGGTAGGAGATAATGCATGGATGAAATAAGAAAGTGAAATCAGGAGGAAATTTGTATCTGTAAAGGAATTCAGAAGCAAACCTGAAAAGTACCCCTTGAAGTAATGGCAAACCTGTATTTCTGGGACATTCCTGTCAATTAATAGTCAGTAATACAAACATGGACTCTTCTGTGTGCAAACAAAAGACTGCTGCCCCTACCAGATGGTTCAAGAGCCAAATGCTCCCAAAGGCACTCTCTTGCTGGTCTGAAGTTTCCACCTAGTGGATATTTCCTCCAGAATGCCCTTGTTGAAAAGCAAATCTTTCTGTAGAACACTTAGTACAGCAACCCACAGCTTTGGGGAACATATTAGCTAATAGACACCAGGGCCATGATGGAGGGGGACAGAGAACATATACGTTTTGAATAGAAAATGCAATAAAATGGGAAAATAAAATCAGAAGAGTCAGGTCTTGCTGCATTGGCTGGACAGGGTAGGTCTGAGTGGGCAATAAACAAGCCCATCTATCTCGAGGTGCAGGACAACAGCATTTGTCTTGCATGGGTCTGGCAGGGGCAGGGCCACTCTTAGAGCAAGGATGTCTAGGAGTGGGGAGAATCTCAAGTAAGCAGGGGGCCAAGACTAGAGAGCTCACTTCCAAGTTCATGAGACAGAGGCAGGTACAGGTTTGAGGCCAGAATCTACCCATCCCAGGCTAAAATTCCCAGCTCTGCCCCACCTGCTCTGTGGCCTTGGAGAAATTATTTAACCTCCTAAGTCTCTGGTTTTTCATGTGTCAGGTAGAGAGAAATCCTTCCTTCCTAAGGTTGTTAATAAGCAATAGGTACACAGTGGTAGCATCTGCAGGGCAGCTCAGCTCCCAGTGGGTTTCCATGAGGGATGTCCAGTCCTCTAACACTCAGATCTTTTCAGCAGGACACTTCCATTTTATTCAGCCTTTCTTTGCCAAGCAGAGGCCACAAAATGAAGAATAGATTACTAGCAAATTCTGCTATAATCATTACCTGGAGCTAGATGCCTCAACTTCTCTCCTTAAATTGGACGGGCAGATCTACTGGGCTGTAGAATGATTTCAAATAATAAGAATTCACAAAAAAGACTGCTGACTGGTGTTGCTCTGTGGGATTGTCGGCCTGAGAACCAAAGGGTCTCGGGTTCAATTCCCAGTCCAGAGCACATGCCTGGGTTGTGGGCCAGATCCACAGTAGAGGGCACACAAGAGGCAACTGCACATTGATGTTTTTCTCCCTTTCTTTCTCCCTCCCTCCCCTTCTCTAAAAATAAATAAATAAAATCTTTTAAAAAAAGAATTCACAAAAAAGAAACCAGTACAGTCAGGGAGATCCTTAGGCATGGCTCCATTTCTCTGTGTTTACCACAGCAAGGTAACTGTAGCTTGGGAGAAGGGGCATTAGTGTGTCATCTGCCTATCCCTGTAAGTCACGAGGAACATAAGGACCTATTGCCAAGGGGTTAGTCAGGTTGTGCAGTGCCCACCAGCACTCATCCTCCCTCTTCTTGTGAAAATATCTATTTTTAAAATATTTTCACCTTATTCAACCCACATGCTGACCCCAACCCCCACTCCAGGGGTAAAAATAAGTGGTGTGAATCAATTAGCACATGAGTGAACCCATGACTCACACCAGTCCATTAGAGTCTCAGGCTTGGAATTCTGGGGGGAGTTACCTTCTCTTTACACATATAAGGAAGGCAAAGACCAAACTGCTTACTGCAGTAAAAGAAGAAAATGTGACAACAAAGCCCATATGTGGGTGAGGACAGAACAGAGAGAACTCAGAGAACTATGTCAGCCTCTTGACTAAACCTCACCTGAAATTAGAACTCTCTGGATTTCTCAGTTACAGAGCCAGTAAAACATCCCTATTGTTTAAGCCTGCTCACATTGGGGTTTTATTGCTCACCTGGATTCTCAGACATACAGGATTCTCAGAGCCCCCAGCAATGGCAACAAGAACTCCACCCTTTCTTCAAATGGATCACATTTCCTGACAAGAGCGATTTCCTGGAGGGGTGAGGGTAGGAGTGGGGGAGCGTACTGTGGCTTGTTGCCCTCAGGCTGTGCAGCAGAAAGACAAAAATATAGAACTTCACTTTGGCAGCTTCCTATCTCTTGAGCCCATTTCTTGGTCCTGACTGTTCTTCTCTGTCCTGACATTCCTTTTGGAATGATTTGCCATCAACAAAGTCTTAGCAACTTCAAATTACTAAAGCAGATCTAATTTCTTTCTTTTTTTAATTTTATTTTAATTGTTGTTCAAGCACAGTTTTCTGTCCTATATTCCCTTCCCAGCCCACCCACCCACCCATCCCTCCCCACCTCCCTCATAATTCTGCACACACTACTGACATTCTTGTGCAAAAGAGTGAATGTGTTTATGTGTGTTGTAAGTGTGTTTGTGATGCACAAGTGTGTATGTGCATGCCAATGTGTGTGAGTGTATGCAGTGTGTGAAGAGCTGTCTCTGGAAAAGTGATTCACCTAGGGGTATACTATCACAGACCTCCTCTGATGACACAGGAAGGAATTATGATCCAGGACTGACCTCTAAAAAATAAAATAGCATGATAATTTTCCCAGAAGGCATAGCTTTCTGTTTTAATAAGAGGGAGATGAGCAGGGCTGGGGCGGTGGGCTGGGTTGGGAGTAAAAGACAGAAAACTGTACAAGAACAACAATTAAAATAAAATTTTAAAAAAGAGTGATAAAAGGTTGTAGAACAAAGAAAAAAGGGAACTATATTTTGTATTGTAATATTATGTTTGAAAATCTGTACTTTGGCTTTGTAACAGAGGCTGCAAAAGTTATAGGGTCAGCCAGGTGAAGTCTATGAGCCCTGTGGACTGTGTTTTCCTGTGGCAAACTAGACATGGCATACCTAATGGAAAGGGACATGACCATTTTGCTCTGAGCATTGACAAGTGGCAATGGTGACCTAGGGGGTGGAAGAATGCTGACTTTAAAAGTACAACAACTTATACACAAACCACCCCAATTTTCTGTATGCTGGCTATTTATTCCTATGGTATTTAAACTTTAAGTCACCAGTGTACAAACTATGCTTAAATTCTCAGTTGTTTCTTTAGACCTGAATAGATTTAACGTAAAACTCCTTTAAATTCTCATTGCCTTGAGAGTACCTCACAAATATGACTCAACTCAAAAAAAAGTACAATTAACCACCCCACCTCAGTCTGAAGCCAGACTTGGGTGATTATAAATGCATCTAAGCAACATCATTCAAACTTAGGGAGGAGTCGACAGCACTGGATTTCTGAATTCTGTTTTTCATTGCACAGGATATGAATCACACAGGGCAAATCTCTTTGTCAGAAGCATAAGGAATTATAAATGTTCTGTCTCATCTTCATGAAAATGTTTGCCTACTGAACAAAGTCTTCAGCTGCAAAGCTGACCTTCTACCCCTTTATAGGGGAATCCTGAAGAAGTCTTATTACATAAACTACTGAGTAATTTACAATATTTTTGAACAACCAACCATCTAGGGATGTGGTTGTAATATAATTCACACTGGAAGTCTGATTAATGACATACTAGCTTCAAATCCTGGTTTCACCATATATTTCTTAAAATGGAAGATTTCCAAGGTCCATGCTTTTAGACAATTATTTACATCAAATCTGAGCAAACTCCTGAGTGATGTTTAAATTTGATTGTCTTTAAGCTAAGTTGCGAGACAAGTAGCTGGGTGCTCAGAACACAGCAAGAATATTACCCACTTGTTTACCTAGTTAGAATTCTTCTCCTTAGATGAGAAAAATAATGGTTAACATGTATTGAATGCTTACTATGTGCCAACCAGTACTCTATGAACTTTTCCTCTTTTAACTTATTAATGTGCTCAATAACCCTATGAGGTGCATACTATTATCCTCATTTTCCAGATAAGGCAGAGGAGGATTAAGAAAATTACACAAGGCCCTGGCTGGTGTAGCTCAGTGGATTGAGCGCGGGCCTGTGAACCAGAGGATCACGGTTCGATTCCCAGTCAGGGCACATGCCTAGGTTGCAGGCCAGTTCCCAGCAGGGGACACATGAGAGGCAACCATACATTGATATTTCTCTCCCTCTCCCTCTCTCCTACCCTTCCCATCTAAAGATAAATAAATAAAAATCTTTAAAAAAAAAAAAAAAAAAAAAAAAAGAAAATTACACAAGGTTTTCTAGTCAGTGGATAGGAGAGCCAGGTTTCAAATCCCAGGCAGTTAGGACCCATAGCCATGCCTCATTGCCTCAGTGGATTGAAATGTGGATTTAAAAGGCCTTTTGAATAAGAACAGAGGACAGATAAACTGAGGACACTTGATGTCCTAGAAAAAGGGCACCTGGAATGTAAAAGAACTTGTTGTTAGAGTTAAGACTATATGGTGGATTGTCCAGCTGTCATCAGGTTGATTTTATTTCACTGACTACTAATATATATTGTTTGATTACCCAAAAGTTAGAGAGAATCAAGGGGAGTGAAAGCAGGTTCAAGCTGGGAGAAAAGAGATAAGATTGAACTGTGGACCACCTGAAGTTAGCAGGAGAAGGAAGAGAGCCCTTGTTGGAGTTCTTTTCTGTAGGCACCAAAGAGAAATCCATGTAGCTGAGATTCAGTTTAAAGCACAAATGGCAGTAATATAATGCAATGTAAGCTTATTAAGCATTCAAAATTTTCTAACCATGAATTTACTCAGGCTACCTGAGATTCAGAACTTGACTGTCTCTCCAAACATTTAAGTTTTATTGTAGGAAAGGGTTAACTTATGGCAAATGTTCAAGATGGGGCTTAATCAGTAGCTACTGGGATTGTAACAGAGGGGTCAGGCCAGATGACTGGTAGAAGGCGGGGGTGTGGAGAAAACACCAAGGTGGAATTGGAGATTAAAAGTGACTTTCCCTCCCTGTCAAGGGACGGGCCTCTAGAGGAGGGAGATTACCTGAAACAGGTGACTGGCAGAAGGGAGTTTGTACAGAGCATGTGTGATTCAAGACTTTGCCCCCCTTGCTAAACATGGCCACAGGAAGAGAGGCAAAGGCAAACATGGCTGATATCGGTCCCCATTGGTTGGAAAGCTGGACACTCTTACTGGCTTCCAGTATATGTGGGATTCTGGGAGAGGACTTTTAAACAGAAAGCAGGCAGAGGTTTACTGTATTGGCTCTTGGGCTCTTGGATGCTTGACCTTTTGACTTCATGTGCTATTTTGCTTTGCTCTGAAGGGGTGGGAGCAACAAATGCTGGAGCTGCTTGGGGCTTAGGCCTCACATTGTCAGAAGCTAGCTTCCAGAGGCAGGGTCCTATCCTGGGAGACATGCCTTACCAGGCTCCAACACTTGGGACTCTACAACCCAGTGCAGCATAGCACATGGGTCCTGGACTGCTTCTTCTCCCTTGCCCTAAGAGAAATGCACAGAGACTGAGAGTGGCACATAGAAGTATGAACTGGAAAGTTCCTCATGGATGGAGCCTCCTCTGCATGACTGTCTGGAACCATCTGGCAGCACAACCCAAACCCTGAGAAAGAAAGAGAGCTGCTGCAAAGTGATGATGACTTGGGCACCAGAGAGAGAGAGGGCTTGGAGCTGAGAGACAGAGGCCTGTTTGATTAACTACATTTAGCTAAAGATGGCAATAATGGGGAACTTTTGGACATGGATTTGAACTTTAATCTCCTTGGGCGGGGGTGGGGGTGAGGATGAGGGGGCGGGGCTGGATTTTCTGTGCTTTGTAGGAGAGGCTGGCTTGGTCAGTTTAGGGCAGGAATGCTCCCAGCCTCCTCAAATTGGGAACCCTGTTAATGAAAACCTATTTCCTTCCCCATGATTCTTCATGTTATGCATATACATGACAACAAGAGGGCAGACCCCATGCTGCCTGGTTACAGGATGAGAGCCCTGGAGGGTAGATGGAGGGCAGGCAGAAGATACTTGAGAGAATGCCAACATCAAACTCCATTTTCTTCCCAGATCCACCAAAGCCACTGGGAAACTTCACACTACCCAGGCACTAAAACCTTCTTTGTGGTTCCCTTTAGTGCTGGTGGGTCTCAGAGTTATCATGGTCTCCTTGTTGGTTCCACTACAGTAGTTTATGCATATCTCATACAATAATTCCCATGGTCTCAGATAAGGGCTCATGACCACATTCTTGACACCTAGCACTCAGTGTCTGATGTATACTGGGCATGAGTCATGTTTGTTGAATGACTGGATTAAATTTGCCTAACTAGTCCAACACATGAAACTCATCAATAATATCAACAGAACAGCTAATATTTCTTGAGCACTAATAAAGTAAATGCTTACATATACAATAATTTCATTAATTTCCTAATGGAGATTAGGAGACTAATCTATAATGGAGACTACATTATCCTGATTATATCCATTTTACAGAGAAGTAAAATAACTTACCCAAGGTCACTTATTTAGGCTGGACTTGCCCAGGTGGTGAATTTGACCCATAACAATCTTATCTCTTAACCTCATACTGCATTTCCCTTAATGACTGATCTGCTTGAAGGCAATTGGGCATCTTATATTCTTTCACCAATTCTTCTCGAATACTTTCCCACCTTACTGCTCCTTCCAAACTGCCTCTGTGCAGTCACAAATCACTATCACCCCACTTCATATGCAGGCTTCCTCAAATGTCATCTAATCCAAACAATGGCTTTAAAAGGGACAAATATGTAAGAGGCTTGAAATATCAATGTTTCCCTCTTCTTCTGTTTCACTAGTTTTAGAGTCTAACTTGACTTCCTCAGTAATTTCAAAGGAACATGATGAATTCATCATGAATCCAAAAGATAGGCAGCATTTTATTTTTATTTTTATTTTATTTTATTTTTTTAATTTATTTATCTTTAGAGGGGAAGGGTAGGAGAGAGGGAGAGGGAGAGAAATATCAATGTACGGTTGCCTCTCGTGTGTCCCCCGCTGGGAACTGGCCTGCAACCCAGGCATGTACCCTGACTGGGAATCGAACCTCGATCCTCTGGTTCGCAGGCCTGCGCTCAATCCACTGAGCTACACCAGCCAGGGCAGATAGGCAGCATTTTGAGAAGGAGCAGAACAAAGATAATAAAACTCCATATCTTGTCTGCTGCAGAGGGAAGGACAGCAAGAAGAAAACAGTGCAAACTGCTCTAGTTATTTCTCAGAGATACAAGGGAAAGAAGGGGAGAAAAAAAATTCTGTTTGCTAATTTCTCCTGTCTACAGCAATGCCATCCATTCCTTTCCCTAGGGAATTTGGAACCTTCTGGAATTTCTTGATTTCTGGCTGTTTTGTTGGGCTTTTCATTACATTGAATTTGTTTCTTTTCAGTAAAGGTGATGTTGCCTAGGGTAGAGATATGCATATGGCATACTTTCAACTGTTTCCAATGTCAGTGAGCTCCCATATTCCAAGAGAGACTAGAAATGATCACAAAGTGATATTTCATTCATGTAGAGAGAAGGCCTCCGAAGGAGAAAGCTGACTACGGGTAACACATGCATATCTGAATAGAACGATAAGATCTTCATGTATAAAATATACAGCATTCTCTTCATAAGACTTCAGTCAGGAGGTGTGACAACAGCAGCAGCCCCGAGGTGGCAGAGGCATCTGACCCTCCCCTACCAGTTCCAGCTTCCACGTACCTGCCTGCCGAGAACCGTGCTGCCCGTCACGTAGACTGATTCCTGCCCTGGAGCAGATATAAACCCTAGCCCAACCCCTGCTCGGGGCTCAGAATTTGGAGACTGCCTCTTCTGAGCCTGCACGCATAAATAAAGGCTGACTCCGAACCCCGAACCATGTCTGACTCTGATTTCCCGCAACATTTGGTTCCCTGGCTGGGAAACAAGACTCGCACGAGCAGGCCATTTGCCTCCGGCATGGGTGGCCGGTGTCAGCCGGGTGAGCCTGGGGACCAGAAGGAAGCACATGCCCTGGTGATTTTGGGTCCTGAGGAACTGGGCTCCCCTGGGTCCTGATAATGGACCACTCACGAACTGGGCATTTGGGGAACAGACAAGAGCCCATCAGGAGGCACCGAATCGGTAAGTGCCCCGGGGACCTTGCCTGAGACCAGACCCACCATAACGGTGGAAGGAGAGACTGATTACCTCTCAGGCCTTTGGACTCAGTTTCAGTCATCAAATTAGGATTCCCTGCTCGGGAGGGAATTGTATAAATTTGGGAGTGAAAGTATTTGAGTGATTGTGTGAGCGAATGAATGTGACTCCACGGACCCCGGTCTACGGAGTCTGATTGGGCCCTGACCTGTGAGTCCTCGGTCCGTTAGGGCATAACAGCTGGGAGCCTAACCCGGATTCTACTCGGGCAGCCTTAGCTAAGACAGACCCAAGTTCCTTGTGAGAGGAGAGGTCAGGCGGGCATCTGACTGCGTTCCCCTCCCTTTGTCTATCTGTGCTGCACTGGGTGGAGGGAAATGGGAACCAGCCCGTCCACTGTTTTAGATTGTATGTTAAATAATTTCAACCATTTGCGAAGTCAGGATCCTGGTATGACTCGAGACCGACTCGAGACTTTTTGCTCTTTGGAGTGGCCCACCTTCAGGGTGGGCTGGCCTCCTGAGGGAACCCTCAAACTCTCCCTTATCAGGGCAGTCCACATGATTGTTGCAGGGAATCCCAGGCACCCAGATCAATATGTCTATATAGATAGGTGGCAGAAGTTAGCGCAGAACATGCCCTGATGGCTGCAGAAATGTGCCGGACGCAACCCACAGCTTTCAGGAGGAACCGGCAGCCGCGCCTGAGCTCAGAGGGCCTGCTGCCCACACCCCAACCAGGGACTCAGTCCCGTATCTTGGTCGCCCGTGCGATCAAGCCTCCCATTCTGGCCAACCCAGATGACGAAGAGCCCTCACTCTGCCCACCTCCATATGCCGCGGCCTCCCCCCGCCCCCCACAAGTAGGTCGCCTGCCTTAGAAACTCCACCACAGTCGGTTTCACTGCCACCAGAGGCGCCATCACCCATTGCTTCCCGCCTGCGGAAGTGACTCCAATACCAGATGTCATTCCTCGAGGCGAGCCCCCCCCAATAGCAGCTGACAGGACCCCCCAGCCAGGCCTGACCGTTCTCTACTACCAGCCCTTTTCCACCATGGACCTCCTGAACTGGAATCATCACACCCCATCCTATTCTGAGAAGCCCCAGGCCCTCATTGATCTCATGGAGTCGACCATGCAGACTCACATGAGGTCCACCTGGTATGACTGCCATCAGCTCCTCCTGACCCTGTTCAACACTGAGGAGAGGAGGAGGATCATGCAGGAGACCCATAGGTATCTCGAGACCACGGCCCCAGTTGGGAACCTCGACCCTGCTCAATATGCCCGGGTAGCAGCCCCTGAGACGCAACTGGACTGGGACTATAATTCTGAACAGGGCAGGGCGGCTCTCGACCGCTACCGAGAGGCACTCCTCCGGGGCATCTGAGTGGGTGCCAAGAGGCCGACCAACATGTTCAAGGTGGCAAGCATAATCCAAAAACCAGATGAATATCCTGGGGACTTCCTAGAGAGACTTTATGAGGCCTACTGAATCTACACCCCGTTTGACCCAGAAAGCCCAGACAAGCAGCGGATGGTCAACACTGCTTTCGTGTCCCAGTCTGCCCCGGACATTCAGAAGAAGCTCCAAAAGCTCAAGGGGTTCGTGGGCATGAAGGTCAGCCAGCTCATTGAAATAAAGAGCTAACAAAGTCTACAATAACAGAGAAGAGGAGGCAGAGAGACAGGCACAGGAGAAACTAAAGAAAAAGGCCTCACTCCTGGCTGTGGCCATCTGACACCCAGTCCAGGGTGCAAGGAAAGGCGGTCACAAGAAGAAAGGGCATTTCAAAGTAGAACAAGACCAGTGTGCCTACTGCAAGGAGCAGGGGCACTAGAAGAGAGAATGCGTGAACCGGAAAAAGAAAAATCCGGAGAGTGGGCCACCAGGAGCTGTCCCCAATATTCTCAATCTGGCAGGACTAGACTCAGAATGAAGGGGACAAGGCTCTTTAAACCTAGGCCCCCTCGAACCCATGGTTGAAGTCGATATTGGGGCCCAGACTCTCTGATTCATGGTAGACATGGGGGCAGAACATTCCATAGTGACCACCCAGTGGCACCACCTTCAGGGCGTGAGATTGCCATCATTGGAGCCACAGGCCAACCCAGCAGCCCAAAAGGATTTTGCCAAGCCCGGACGATGGACCTGGGAGGCCATCAGGTCAGGCATGAATTTCTCTACCTGCCCGAGTGTCCCGTCTTGCTCTTGGGCAGGGACCTCCTGTACAAGCTTGGGGCATGCATCACCTTCCAACTGGGGAAGCTACCCTCCAGGTAGGTGCCCCGCCAGGCCTTATCGCAGTTCTGATTCCCCGGGAAGAGGAGTACTGACTGTTGGCGGAAGAGCCAGGCCACCTGGACCCCGAATCTGAGCTGATGGAAGGACTAGTGTAAGAATTTCCTGCTGTCTGGGCTCAAGACAACCCTCGTGGACTAGCCAAGGGCCAGGCCCCAGTTGTGATAGAACTGAAACCCAGGACGAGGCCCCAGCGACTCTGGCAATACCCTATACCCAGAGATTCCTGCTTAGGGATATCAGACATCATCTGGAAACATTTAAAGGAGGGCATCCTTGTCCCATGCCAATCAGCGTAGAACAACCTGCTCCTGCCAGTCAAGAAGCCAGATGGGATGGGGTATCATCCCATCCAGGACCTCCGGGTGGTCAATGAAGCCGCCGTCACCCTACACCCGGTGGTTCTGAACCCCTACACCCTCCTGAGCCAACTCCTGCCAACTGCTTGCTGGTTCACTTGCCTAGACCTAAAGGATGCTTTTTTTCTGCATCCCGGTGGCTCCCGTCAGCCAGCCCCTCTTTGCCTTTGACTGGAAAGACCCCCACATGACTGTCAAACCCCAGATAACTTGGACATGGTTACAGCAGGGGTTCAAGAACTCGCCTACCCTCTTTGGCGAGGCACTTGCCCGAGACCATCAGCTGTTCGTGGATGAAGGAAGAGATTTAACTCTCCTCCAGTCTGTAGATGACCTCCTCCTGTCCGCCCCCAGCAGGGGTCAGTGCCTTGAAGGGACAAAGGCACTTCTCAGACTCCTGACCCAACGAAGATATCGGGTGTCCTGGAAGAAGGCACAAATCTGCCAGCAGGAAGTAAAATACCTGGGATTTTTGATTTCTCAGGGCAGGAGGGCCCTGAGTATAGACAAGAAAGCTGTCATCAGCCGCTTCCTGGCCCCAAGAAACCAGCGACAGCTACATGAATTCCTAGGGGCAGCTGGCTTTTGCAGAATCTGGATCCCAGGTTATGCAGCAACAGCCAAACCGCTCTACCAGGCCCTGTGTGGACTGGACACATCACCTTTGGTCTGGGAAAAGGAGCAAGAGCAGGCGTTCACCCAGATAAAAGACTCACTCAGGCTGGGCCCCCAAGTTAGGACTACAGGACCCGGGACACCCCTTTGAGCTGCACATCCAGGAAAAAGACAGGGTCGCTCTGGGAGCCCTGACCCAGGCCGCTGGACCCTGGCAGCACCCAGTAGCCTATTTGTCTAAACAGCTGGACAATGTAGCCACAGGCTGGCCCCTGTGCCTGCAAGCTGTAGCCACCGCAGTCCCCCTGCTGCTGGAGGCAGCAAGCTGACCCTCGGACAAGGAGTTACACTCTACATATCACACAGTATCCACAGTCTCCTAATGGAGCAGGGACACTGATAGCTGTCGAACCCCAGACTTACACAATACCAGGACGTTCTGCAAGAAAATCCTCGGGTCCAAATCAAAACAGTGAAGCGGGTAAACCTAGCCACGTACCTCCGTGCTGAATTGGGTGACCCAGACCACTGCTGTCTGGAGGTCACAGAGGAGGTCTACGCTAGCCGACCTGACCTATGAGATCAGCCACTGCCCCAACCAGATGTCAGCTACTTCACGGATGGCAACAGCTACATCCAGGGCAAGGACCGGGTGTCCAGCTACGCGGTCGTGACCCTTGAACACACGATTGAAGCAAAGGCACTACCCCCAGGGTGGGTGGCCCAAAGGGGTGAGCTTTGGGCCCTGATCAGAGCCCTGGAACTAGCAAAGGACAAGAGAGCCAACATCTACACGGACTCCAAGTACCCCTTATGCCACCCTGCATGTCCCGGGGCCATCTACTGGGAAAGGGGCCTGCTGACGGCAGAAGGCAAAGAAATCAAAGATAAAGGGGAAATATTATGCCTGTTAGAGGCAGTCTGGGCTCCCGTGGCAATAGCCATGATGCACTGAAAGAGCCACTCTGTGAAGGCACAGTACTGGCACGCGGGAATCGGATGGCAGACGCCGCAGCAAAGACAGCTGCCATAAGTAAAGAATGGGCAGAAATACAGTATCCCCTGATGGGACCACTGTTAGGGACTCCCATCAGTTTAACAGAGTATAAGCTGGAAGAAGTCAACTGGGCCAGGCAGGCTGGAGGGCACGAGACCCCTGAGGGAGCCTGGAGGTTACCGGATGGACGCCTCTACATACCCCAGATCCACGCCGGTAACCTAGTAAGAAATTTAACCCATTTAGGAAAAACCTCTCTAGAAAAACTATTGAAGAGATTCTTCTACTTCCCCAACCTGTCGGCCCTGTGTGCTGCTGCAGCCTCCCAGTGCGTAACGTGTGTCAGAAACAATGCGGCCCCACATCAAGGGGGGCTGCCGGGAATTCAACACACTGGGACACAGCCCTTCGAGGACTTACTTACAAATTTATTTCATGGAAATTAAACCAAGCCGAGGGTGCAAGTACTTACTTGTCCTGGTCTGAACCTTCTCCGGGTGGGTAGATGCTTTTCCCACCCGGACCGAGAAGGCCTGAGAAGCAACTAAGGTCCTCCTCAGAGAAATCATTCCCCAGTATGGGCTGCCCCTCACCCTCGGCAGCGACAACGGACCTGCCTTTGTAGCTCAGGTAATATAAGACCTCGCCTGACTCCTCAACATAACCTGAAAACTGCACATGGCCTACTGGCCCCAGAGATCAGGCAAAGTAGAGAGGATGAATTGGACGCTCAAAGAAACCTTGGCAAAATTCCATCAAGAGACAGGCTTATCTTGGACAGACCTGTTGCCACTAGTCTTGCTGAGGGTTTGGAATGCTCAGAACCCCTCAGGCTATACCCCGTATGAACTAGTTTTTGGGAGGCCTCCTCCCTTAGTTAAGGTAGGAGAACCTCACGACCACAGACAGAAAGGAGAGATAGGACAGGCACAGTATTTAGGGCAGTTAGGGAGGGTCCTAGACTCCATCTACTGGGCCAAATTGGGCCAGGATCCCCTTCCCTGAGGGAGGCCAGCACACCCCTTCAAGCCAGGACATGTCTGGGTAAAAGACTGGAAGAAAGAGCCACTCCAGCCCACCTGGACAGGGCCCCACCTAGTAGTGCTAACCACCCCAACCACCCTTAAAGTTGCAGGTACCACCCTGTGGGTCCATCACACCAGGGCCAAGGCAGCGGCGGATCAGGGAGAGACACTCCAGCGAAAGTCCCCGCTCTGCGGCTATGGCGACAACCACCTGGGGACAGAAGACCGGACACTTGGAAGATAGAGTCCCCCCCGACCCCCCCAGCCACTGAGAGTCCCTAGCCATGCAAATGATCCTGCAGCTAGCACTAGTGGTGCACCTACTGGGACAGGCCCAACACCAGCATCCCGTGCTACCTTAGTATCCTGGTGCCGCAATTAATGCAATATCGGGAGGGAGAGTTACATGCCCTCCTCACCAGAACCCACAAGAGGAGAGCGGTACTGCTGCCAGTCTTAGTAGGATTAACGGCTACTGACTCACTAGTGGGGGCAGGAATGGGAGGGGCCGGAGTAACCATAGCACTCCAGACATACCAACAACTGAGAGAAGATTTAGAGAAGGGTTTCAACGCTGCGGCCCTGTCCCTAGCCTCCCTCCAACAGCAGGTAACCTCCCTGGCAGGAGTAGTCCTGCAAAACCGTAGAGCCTTAGATCTCCTCACTGAGGAGTAAGGGGGAACTTGTTTGTTCCTACAAGAACAGTGTTGCTTCTATATCAATGAAAGTGGCATAGTAGAAGAAAACATCAACAAGTTACAAGATATAAGGGCCTCGCTTCAGAGCCGGAGCACTGGTAGGACACCGGTCCCATGGTGGCTGTCAGTAATTTACTTAGTCCTAGCCCCCATAGTAGGGCCCCTGCTAATCCTTTTCCTCGTTATCTCCATAGGACCTTGCCTGCTCCGAATTGCAACCCAGCAGATTGAGAGTATAGTAAAGACTCATACCCACTGGGCTACCTTGAAGATTCTCTCCCTCCAAGGATACTGGTACCAAAGGCTGCCCTCATGGACTAATGGTGCTATGACTGAAGAGTCAATCTAGCACCAAAGCGGGGAATGTGACAACAGCAGCAGCCCCGAGGTGGCAGAGGCATCTGCCCCTCCCTTATCAGTTCTAGCTTCCACGTACCTGCCGAGAACCGTGCTGCCCATCACGTAGACTGATTCCCACCCTGGACCAGATAAAAAAACCCTAGCCCAACCCCCGCTCGGGGATCAGAATTTGGAGACTGCCTCTTCTGAGCCCGCTCGCGTGAATAAAGGCTGACTCTGAACCCCGAACTGTTTTGGACTCTGATTTCCTGAAACAGAGGAAATAATGTGTAGAATAGGACTCTCCATCAGGCAGATGAATAGCACAAACTAATTCTGCATGAAAAGTATGCTCCCTCCCTCTAACAAACTTATATGTGGCTAAGAACCAAGCATCTCAGAAAACAAAAGGTTCTTCCTTTCCACATGGGAAAATAATGCTCCCTTTTAATCAGAAAGCATTCCTTCCATGAAAGTCTAGTGGTCAAAGGACAGAAAAAGTCAATGGTAATCTTAGATCTCCACCAGGGTTGAGTCAACAGACATTGTTTCTCAGGGCAGGTTAGCCACTGTTAAGTTAGGTTAGATATGCAGCACATTTTAAGGAAATCACAGGTGTTCCCTGAGGTACAGGTGTGCTCAGAAAACAGATGGCCTTGTTGCCCTTCAGGAACAACCATGGAGACCTCTCTTTGTAATCTTGGATTCTACTGAGGATGAGATCCATAGCTCACAAGCCTTTTAAGGCAGTGACAACAGCCCATAAGAAGAAAGAAGTATTAGACATGCATATTTTGTGAACTGGAAATAAAATGAGTGAATCACTCAAATGGATGTAGAGAAAGCCCCATAATGGCTTCTCAAGGTTGGGCAACTACCTACAAAGGGAAGCAGGGTCACACAATATGGTGAATAGAGGAGCAGATTTATACCCTAAATTGTTTTCATTTTAACCCTATGTGCTTGATCTTCCTTTATGAGTCTCCTGTGTCCACAGTCAGGCCCTGTCACTTCCCTCTCAGTCCCTAATATACCACACCATTTGGTCTTATGGCTATTGCATGTGCTGTTGCTTCTGGAGGAACCCTCAGTCTCTTCCCCCATATCCAGTTGAGTCCTACTCAATGTCAATGCTTAGATGAAAAGTCATGTCCAGGAAATAGCCGTGCATGATTCTCTCAGTCTAGTCAAGGCTCTTTTGTTAAATAATCTTCTCAAAACATGTTTTTTTCGTTCAGACTTATCTTAGTCTGCAATTACACATTTATTCATGGGTTATTTAATTTTTTTAGCAGTTTATTGTTACTTTCTTGGAATAAGTTCTTAATGGGATATGGTTACTGTCAAGCCTGTTCAGTCCAATTAAAGGAATATAATAACAAAATTCATGTTTCATTATATTGACACCCTAGGTTTTTTCCTTTATAATTAGTTTAGTGAGGCAGCTGATATGGCCTCTAATTATTTCTGTAGAATATGTGATAACTTCCTTGCAGAGAGGCATTTTACTCTGGTACTTTTAATCCTTCATAGTAAGATTATAACACAGGAGAGTTGAACCAAAACTCAACTTCTCATAGTATCATTTACCCTAGGTGGGATGTTGGACCAAATAAGTTCTAGTGGCTTTCCCAAATGTCAGTGTTTATAGCAGTTTATGTGCCCTTCCATTTTCAGTGATAGCTTTGCTGGATAGAGTAATCTTGGATGTAGGTCCTTGCCTTTCATGATTTCGAATACTTCTTTCCAGCCCCTTCTTGTTTACAAGGTTTCTTTTGAGAAATCAGCTAATAGCCTTATGGGTACTCCTTTGTAGGTACTCCTCTCTCCTTTTCTCTTACTGCTTTTAAGATTCTCTCTTTATCTTTAATCTTGGGTAACTTAATGATGGTGTGCCTTGGTGTGTTCCTCTTCGGGTTCAACTTCTTTGGGCGACTCTGAGCTTCCTGGACTTCCTGAAAGTCTATTTCCTTCACTAGATTGGGCAAGTTCTCCTTCATTATTTTTTCAAATAAGTTTTCAATTTCTTGCTCTTCCTCTTCTCCTTCCGGCACCCCTATGATTTGGTTGTTGGAACATTTAAAGATGTCCTGGAGGTTCCTAAGCCGCTCCTCATTTTTTTTAATTCTTTGTTTCTTCATTATTTTCTGATTAGACATTTCTTTTTTCCTTCTGCTCCAAACCTTGATTTGAGTCCTGGTTTTCCTTCCGGTCACTATTGGTTCCCTGTATATTTTCCTTTATTTCATTTTTCATAGCCTTCATTTTCCCCTCTATTTTATGACCAAATTCAACCAATTCTGTAAGCATCCTGATTACCAGTGTTTTGAACTGTGCATCTGATAGGTTGTCTCTCTCTTCATTGCTTAGTTGTATTTTTGGGGGCACTTTGATCTGTTCTCTTATTTGGGCCATTTTTTTTTTTTGGTCTCTGGTTATTTAATTTTTGTCTTTTCCAGAGGGTGGCAGGTTTTCTGAGAGCAGGAAATGTGTATTTTTGATCTCCATCCCTTATGGTAAATTGTGTAAGGGCTCAAGGAATATTTTTTGAATGAAAATTCCTTGAAGCACCTGGCTGATTAAGGATCAGATAAAAAATAGTAGTGTGTGTAGAATTAACCCCTTATCCAAAAGGAACACTAGACACCCTGCTACATGAGGTATCCTGACTTCCCATTTAGAAAAATTAAATATGAAATGTTTTCTATCAGGAGACTATTTTTTTGTTTTAACCACCAGGTAGCATCAAAGAGCTCAAAGCCAAATTTGTAGTCTGTCCTTAATAACTGGCATCATCTGGCAGGTGTTTCTGAATAACACATTTCTAAACAGACATACCCAAAAAATGAAGAGCAGTTTCTTGAAGGACCTCACCGGGAGAAACATTATTGAATAAGTCAGATTGAAATCCACTGCAATCTAGCTAATTAAATCGTTTTCAGGTTCAAAAACCTCAAATGCAAACCTGATTCTCTGTCAGACAATATGGCTACTGTACTAGTTTCCTGAGGCTGTGGTCGTATATTACCTCCAAATGAGTGGCTTAACATAGTAGAAATGCATTCTCTTATAGTTTTGGAATGCAGAAGTCCAAATTCTGTTTTTTTTTGTTTTTTTTTTTGTTTTTGTTTTTTTACCAAAGTCAAGGTGTTAGCAGAACTATACTCCCTTTACAGGCCCCAGGGAGAACCCATTCTTATATCTTCTGCTCTGGTGGCTGTCAGCATTCCTTGACTTGTGGACACACCATTGCAATCTCTGCCTCTGTCTCTGCACTGTCATATCCTCCTGTGTCTCTCTAATGTCCCTCAACCCCTCTCTTTTAAGGACACTGCCATGCATGTGAGCCCAACCAGACAATTTGGAAGAATTTCCTCATCTCAAAAACCTTAACTTATTCACATCTGCAAAGTCTTTGCCATACAAAATAATAGATATTTCAGGGATAAGGATTGGAAGGAAAAAGCTGGTGCCATTTACTATCATGGTACCATTTGATGGGCATGCCTATGACCTTGTTAAACTTGACTGCCATTTTATTCTTCTGAGCTTATGTTCCCAGGACTAGAAAACTACTGGAAAAGCAAGAATGGAATATGACTAACACTCCACAGCTGTAGGCAAAAGATAACATTGGAGCAAACTGCAGCTTGTGCAAAACCAACCAAAACCTCCTGTGTTGCAATGCCCCTAAGAGCACAGAAGCCACACAACAGCAACCCCCCCCCACCATTTTATAATCCAATAAAAACCTCAAAGCCCCTACGTCTCACTGCTGGTGTATCTCTCCGCACTTAAACCCCTTTCCTCTCTGGGAAAGTGAATAAAACTTTGCTCTCTGCATTTTCTTCTCTTTGTGAATTCTTTCACAGCCTGCATCACTGGCTACCCTAACATTTTGGTGGCCTGCATTGGGACATTCTCTATTTCCCCCTCTCTTCTGCCTCTTGAGACTTGACACTAGGGGAATAGTGGGCCATGGATGCTCATCCCAAGCTTACCCCCAATCCCGTCTCTGCGAGGTTTGAAGAAAGGATTTTAATCCCTTTCTATCTCTCTAGACTCTGAAGACAGCCTCTTCCTCACCCCCTACAGAACCAGTGATTGGTAAGTCTTTCTGAATCTCAGGACAAATACATTCACTTTGTCAAAAGTAATAGCTTAGCCCCTATCTCATTATAGCAAACCCCAGTGCTGGGTCTATCACTTTCCCAAGGTTTTGGCTATAAGGGACACCTCCCAATAATTTCTCTGCTGTGTTTGGACTTAGGAATACCTGACTCTGGGTCTGGGACAGATCTTCATAGTTCAGTCTGCTCTCAAATTAATTCAGAGACACCTGACTCTGGGACAGATCTTTGCTTTGTGTGCCTTTGGGCTCAAGGATGCTCAACTCTGATGGCGGATCTATAGGTTGTTTGAGTTGAGGATACCCTCCTCAATCTTCTCCCTCCTTGATTTGTTTTTATCCTTGAGACATCCTTCCCTTTTCTTTTTCATCATGCACAATATTCAGTAGACCCCACCAAAGTACTCACCATTGGGATGTCTCCTTAAGAACTTGAAGACTCTGGTACTTACCTACCTCAAACCCATGCACTTGGTTCTCTATTGCAATACAGCCTGGCCCTAATATAAACTGGGTAACCAGAAGGTTTGGTCTACAGATGAATCTTTAAACTATAATACTATCCTCCAACTCAACCTTTACGGTCACTATTTTGATCCCCTACTTAGGTTTGTTTTTGAGGAGACAATATTTTAACCTGCAGCAGGGATTACAGGCCTCTTTCTCCTAACTATGCCTTTTCATTCTAATTTACCTTACTCAAGCTTTTTTTCTTCCTTTCTCTGTCATAAAATGTGTTCATAAAAGCCAATCTAAGGAATATTAGCTGCTTACTTTTTGTTTATCATTAGAAATTGAGGTTCCTTCTCTTTTTTGTATATGTATGTAGTTTCTTTATTTAAAGATTTTATTTATTTATTTATTTTTAGAGAGAATGGAAGGGAGGGAAAAAGAGAGGGAGAGAAACATTGATGTGTGAGAGAAACACAGATTGGTCACCCTTCACACGTGCCCCAACCAAGGACCAGACCCACAACCCAGGCATGCACCCTGACTGGGAATCGAATTTCACTTTGTGGTATGACACCCAACCACCTGAGCCATACAGGTCAGGGATATAGTTTTTGTTATAAACAATGCTATAATAACCAACATTTACGGTTTTTATGGGCATATTCAAGTAACAGTGTTTTTTATACTTAAAACTGTTCTTATACTTGGGGTATCCCTCCTACTCTCCCTGATCTAGCTATTCTTTTACTTTCTGGGACTACTACTACTCTTTTTTTAAATTTTTTTAAATTTAAAAAAAATTTTTAATTGTTGATCTTGTACAGTTTTCTGTCTTTTACTCCCACTGTATTACAAGGCCACTGTAATCAAAACAGCCTGGCACTGGCATAAAAACAGGCATGTGGACCAGTGGAATAGAACAGAAAGCCCAGAAATAAACCCAAGTCTCTACAGTCAATTAATACTTGACAAAGGGGGCAGCAAAATAAAATGGAGTAAAAACAGCCTCTTCAACAAATGGTGTTGGGAGAACTGGACAGCTACGTGCAAGGAAATTGAGGTTTCTAAGAGTTAAAAGTTCAAATTAAATTGGAAAGAAATTATATGATTTTAGTAACACAAGGCATAAGGCATAAGGCATAAGGCATGGAGATAAAATTTTGTAAGACAAGGTTTGGAAGTGAGTTATTCTAAAGACGGTTATTTCTGACTGGATAAGAAAGTTTGTGAAAGTCATAAAAAATTTTATAGAATGTTGTGAAGGTTGTAGAAAGTTGTAAAGAAAGAAACCTCGGTCAGGCTCTAATACCCCTTCCTCCACATAATGTCTCTCTGGTGGCATTATTTGATGACTCTGATGGTACCTGGGGTTGTTTTCATTCTCAAACATGCTCACTTGCTTTCACTCTCTGCCAGTGTGGTCTCTCAAATGGGCTTTCTATTGAGTCCCCTGTCTGAGTGGGTTATATCCATTCCCAGGGTATCTGGCTGGTAATCTCCTCATTGGTAAGGTCACCCTGAGGCATAAGGTAAACACATCCATCTTTTTGTATTTCTCTTCTGGTATGGACTATAACACCTGGTGCTCTGTCTGGAGCATTTATTTTCTCTCACAGGTTTCTGACCATTCAGGGAGCCAAAGAAGCCCCACCCAAGCTCTTCTTTGCTGCTTGATTCTTTGGATTGAAGCCAAGATTTTCTTTCTTTCTTTCTTTTTTTTTTTAAAGAATTTATTTATTTATCTTTAGAGGGGAAGGGTAGGAGAGAGGGAGAGGGAGAGAAACATCAATGTACGGTTGCCTCTCGTGTGTCCCCTGCCGGGAACTGGCCTGCAACCCAGGCATGTGCCCTGACTGGGAATCGAACCGCGATCCTCTGGTTCGCAGGCCCGCGCTCAATCCACTGAGCTACACCAGCCAGGGCTAGATTTTCTTTATTTTCAATGCTCATTTACAGTCCTTGAAACTTTCATTAAGAGTCAACAGGTCTTCTTGCTTGATATTTAGAAACTTCCATCCCTTTTCCCGGTCTTCCTAAAAGTTGTCAAAAGCAAATGAGAAAAATCTTCTGCTTTTCCTATAAAAATTAGTAATTCATATTATGTGTATCATCTTTATGTGATATGTATTTGTCTATGTATTATGCATGGTACATTTTCTGCCTCTGGATAGCATAACTAGGGTGTAATATTTTATTGGCCTAAAGAAATTAAGTACTGATATAAATTAAACAGGATCCTGTGGTTTAGACAAACTTTAATATCAAAACCAGTTTTAAATTTGATTAATGTTTTTTAGAGTTGTTATTAAAAATATGTTTGTTTTACAACAAGGTTATATTATCATCATTTAATTAAGCTTCTTTGCTACCTCCTGAAAATTCAAATTTTAAAAGACCTTTTAATTGAGAAATCACTTTGGGTTGTTCTAATGAGCCCTAGAATATATTAAGGATTTATTGTCTTTCCTTATAAAAGAGTCTTTTTGAACTCATTAGTCCTATTTAATATGCTTGAAATTACATGGAAAGCTTTGCCAAACAGAGTAATAATATGTTCTATTTATATACATATATTTTTATCAAAATAGATATTGTATGAATTTCAACCAGACCGAGGAAGAAACTTGCAAAAATTCAAAGCTAAGTTCAAATAGTAAACTTTCAATGGTAGCAGGTGTCCTGTCAGTAACACTGGACAAGCCAAGAGTGATGGTTCCCTGTGGGGACATCAAGTAATAGTACTCTGGTATTTGTAACCCACATGTTGGGAATTTATGAATTGTTTCCCAGGCTTAGTGCACACTTTTAATAAGTCCTTTACAATGTTTTAAAACCTTGCATACTGCTTGGTCTTTATATATATTGCGATTGTGTGTTAAATTTAAAAATATGGGCTTTATATTGTTCTTTTATCCCATTTCAGAGTAATTATTACTTTCCAAGAAATTGATGTCTTGAAATATTTTATCTTACAAAGATGCAAAGTTCTTTATCAACTTCATTTTAATAGAATCTATAACCATGTCATTTTAAGTTTTGTCATTTATAAATAGTCATTGTTTTACTCTAATGCATTTGCAAATATGTCTTTGGAAAAGTTCATGAAAACACTATCACTTACTCTAAATTACAGGAATATGAGTAGGTCATATCTTTAAAGTATATGAAGATTTATAGAACCCTAAGGAATAATCAAGACAAACAAAATTGCTTATACAAGACTAAATGAACTGAAGATAATTATTACTCTTATGACTTTGTTCGAAATATTTCTAATTTTAAATGTTTTTGCTTTCCAGATATAAGGAAAGATTTTTTAATATATTTTATTGATTATACTATTACAGTTGTCCCATTTCTCCCCCATCATTCCCCTCCACCCTGCACACCCTCTCCCACCCACATTCCCCCCTTTAGTTCATGTCCTTGTGTCATAAGTTCTTTAGCTTCTACATTTCCCATACTATTCTTGCCCTCCCCCTGTCTATTTCCTACCCACTATCCATGCTACTTGTTCTCTGTACCTCTTCCCCCTCTCCTCCTCCCATGCCCCTGTTGCTAACCCTCCATATGATCTCCATTTCTGTGATTCTGTTCCTGTTCTAGCTGCTTGCTTAGTTTTCTTTTGTTTTAGCTGTCGTTCTTAATAGCTGCGAGTCTGCTGTCTTTTCACTGTCATATTTTTTATCTTCTTTTTCTTAGGTAAGTCCCTTTAACATTTCATATAATAAGGGCTTGGTGATGATGAACTCCTTGAACTTGACCTTATCTGAGAAGCCCTTTATTTTCCCTTCCATTCTAAATGACAGCTTTGCTGGATAGAGCAATTTTGGATGTAGGTCCCTGCTTTTCAAGATTTCAAATACTTCTTTCCAGCCCCTTCTTGCCTGGAAGGTCTCTTTTGAGAAATCAGCTGACAGTCTGATGCGAACTCCTTTGTAGGTGACTGTCCCCTTATCCCTTGCTGCTTCTAGAATTCTCTTCTTCATTTGAATCTTGGCTAATGTAACTATGATGTGCCTTGATGTGTTCCTCCTTGGGTCCAACTTCTTTGGGACTCTCTGAGCTTCCTGGACGTCCTGGTAGTCTATTTCCTTTGCCAGATTGGGGAAGTTCTCCTTTATTATTTGTTCAAATAAGTTTTCTACTTGTTGCTCTTCTTCTTCCCCTTCTGGGACCCCTATAATTCAGATGTTGGGACATTTAACGATGTCCCGGACATTCCTAAGCCTCTCCTCATTTTTTTGAATTCTTGTTTCTGCCTCGTTTTCTATTTGGTTGTTAGTTTCTTCCTTCTGGTTCACTCCATTGATTTAAGGAAACATTTTTTTCCATAAAGCAATTTGATAAGTCATACCCACATAAGCAATAATTGAAACATTTATATTTTTCTCTCTACCTGGTAATCCCTCCAGAACTTGAAAATCTATTTGTTTGCATAAATCCAACAAGAAACTGTTCTGTTTATAATAGCATCAGTTTTCAAATATAGTTTTTTAATTAAGTCTTTGTCTGGAGTGTCATGATTAAAAGAGACATGCCTGGACTCTGGATGTCATCAGAAAGTTTTAAGGAATTAAGATTGATTTTTGAAGCCAATAAGAGCCCTTTGGAGAAATGGCCTGGTATCTTGCTTTGGCATGTGGTTTCTGGCAGTCTTTCCAGGTAAGGGACAAAGGTTGTTTTTCTGAAAGATGGCAAGGAAGGAATTTGAAGACATTTTGAGGACCTCAAAAACTTTAAGAATCCACAAAAACTCATAGGTACTGCAGGCAAGGTTATATGGCAACTGTTTGGCTTGGTTTTTGTGCCCTGAAGGGCTGACTAAAGCTCATTCTGAAGGTTCCTTGTGAAATTCCAGCAAAGCAGATTTGGAAGAGCCTATATGATCAATTATTATTCTTGCTGCATTCATGCAAATAATCAGGCCAAACTGAAGCTGAACTTAATGCAGTCTCTTTTTATAAAAATGAGAGTAATTTTAGGGAGAGAACTTGGGTTTAAATGGAAATCATAATGCCCAATTGTCACAGAAAACTAAATTAAATCTTAATTTTTCTATTTTTTTCCCAAGACATATTTTGATCAGGGGACACACAATACCAACTCAGGACCCTAACTGGTCTATCAAATTGGGACAGATAAAATACAAGAGGGAAAGGACAAAAGTCCTGCCTTTTTTCAGGGACAATTAACTGAATTTCTAAAAAAGCACACACATATTGACTCAAGTCTGCTGAGGGCCAAGCACTTCTGGGTATGCATTTTAACCAGCAGGCAACCCAGATATCAGGGAGAAGCTACAAAACCTAGCCTTGGGACTCTAGACCCCGCACTGATCAACTAGTAGAGATGGCTTTCAATGTTTTTTAACAATTGAGACAGGGCAGAGGGAGTGCAATAAGCCACTCAATGGAAGCAAAAGGTTAATTTGTCAGCTGTAGTTTTAAGCCTTATGCCACCTCAGTGTCACCCAGCCTCCAGACTGCAATGGACAATAAAGGGGCATGGTTCTTTCTACAGGTGAGGAGAACATGGGGAAGGGAGTGCTCCAGAACTGTGCCCCCTCTACAAGAAGGAAGATCAGAGAAAAGTTGAGGGTTCTAGGCTCTGAAGGGAACCTAGTACCTCCAAAATGTGATGGTGCCTGAGGCCTCCCACCACACCTACTGACCATCTGATCATCAAATCATAGGAGTCTTAGGTGACCCTTGATGTGGCAGGTAAGCCCATTATATTTTATGGCATGGGTGCTGCTTGTTCTAATCTGACCCACTCCTTAGGGCCTCATTCTTCCAAAATGTGTTTGATCATTG
Organism: Glossophaga mutica; assembly: GCA_039655065.1. Lineage (NCBI taxonomy): Eukaryota > Metazoa > Chordata > Mammalia > Chiroptera > Phyllostomidae > Glossophaga > Glossophaga mutica. Next base: position 69,508,830 of record CM077309.1, on the reverse strand, counting down.
AGATAAACGGACATCCACAATGTTATCATTTCACTCAACCCCTTGGCTAAGGCATCTGGAGGATATGACAGGTGGTATTTTAAGGAAAATATGTGGTCCTGGTTTTCCTGGCTAACTCCCTTCCTAGGACCTATAGCAACTTTTTTCTTTATTCTCCCTTTTGGTCATGTATCATCAAATATCTCATATTCTTCATTCAACAGAGCATCCAGGCTCTGGATTATTGCCTTCACAAATGCCTCTGGTCACACCTCTTGCTTTTGGGGCTGTTCAATTCCACCTATACCCAGACACCCAGGTAGGGACAGCTCTACATCCAAAACCAGCAGGAAGTAGCCATAAGAAGATGAGACCACTTCTGGTCAAGATGGTGATGTAGGCAGACATGGCTTGCCTTTTTGCACAACCATATGAACATTACAACTAAAATATAGAACAACTATCACTCAGAAACACGAGAAATCAAGTTGAATGGAAGTCTGACAACTACAGAATTAAAGAAACCAGTCCATCCAACAGCTAAGAGGGGGCACAGAGGTGGAATGGGTTGGTCCCACACCCATGAGTGGTAGATAAAAATTCAAAAGGGATATCTCAGGAGTGAGGAGACCCATTCCCACAAGAAGCCCCTCAACCCAGGGTTCCAGTGCCAGGAAACGTCCCCATAATTTCTGGCTGCAAAAACGAGCAGGGATTGGGTTGGTGGAAAAAACTTCTAGAGTCCCAAGCCCTTCCTCTTGAAGAACTCACATACAGACTCACCTACTCAGACTCACTTCCTTTGATCTCCAGCACTGGGAGAGCAGCTTGAAAGGTACCAGTGATGTACAGGGAGAGACTGAAGTGTCTCTTTTCTAAACCCTCCCTGCACAAAGCCAAAAAGCTGGTACCTACCATATCTGAGACTCCATTAACATAGCTAACACGGTTTGACACACCTTGGAGTGCCCAGAGATTCCAGCCCATACAATTTATGGGCCCACCTGAGTTGCTTTTCCATATGAATCACTGGTCTTGGCTCATATTACACAACTACCTAAATCCTCTCAAACAAGTAACTGTTGGCCTCAGTGAACTCCAGGTTGGGCACTAGCAGCAGCCAGCCTAAAATTCACAGCTTGGCTTTGCCTGGGGATCTCCAAGCCCAGAAAAGTAGCAGCCACCTAAGATTGCTTTACCGCTCAGGCAGGGTGTCCCTGGACAGAACACAGGTGGGGGCCGATTTTTGTCTGCACCACCCAGGACAGACACCCCAGGGTCTGTTCACCCAATAGACAGCTACAGACTATGTTGGAGCACGCTACCCTGTCCCTGCACAGCTGATCCTCTCCACAGAGGGCAGAGATTAGTGGTAAATAGTTACAGCTAATCCTTGCAGCTGATTGACCTGGGTAAATCCCTCCCATTGATCTGCCAACAACAACCAAGGCTCAACTACAGGAGGGGTGTACTCAGCCCACATGAAAGGCACACCTCAAGTACCCAGCTTGGGTGAAAGGGAGGCTGTGCCACTGGACCCTACAGGACACCCACTACATTAGGCCACACTACCAACACATGGAGTCAAAGGAGCTCTACTTAATACATAGAAACAAATGCAAGGAGGCTGCCAAAATAAGGAGACAAAGAAACATGGCCCAAATGAAAGAATCAATCAAAACTCCTGAAAAAAAAAACTATACAGAATGGAGATAAGCAATCTATTAGATGAAGAATTCAAAACACTGTTTATATGGACACTCAAGCAACTTAGGGAGGAGCTCAACAGCATAAAAAAAGATCCAGTCAGAAAAGATGGATACACTAATTGAAATAAAGAACAATTTACAGGGAAACAATAGTAGAATGGATGAAGCTGAGAACCAAATCGATGATATGGAACATAAGGAAACAAAAAGCAACCAATCAGAACAAGAAGGAAAAGAAAAGATAGTATAAGCAGCCTCAGGGAAAACTTCAAGTGGTCTGACATTCACATCATAGGGGTTCCAGAAGGAGAAGAGAAAGAGCAAGAAATTAGAAACCTATTTGAGAAAATAATGAAAACAAACTTCCCTAATTTGGTGAAAAAAATAGATGTGGAAGTCCAGAAAGCACAGGGAGTCCCAATAAAGATGGATGCAAAGAGACACACTTCAAGACACATCTTAACTAAAATGTCAATGGTTAATGATAAACAAAGAATCTCAAAAGCAACAAGAGAAAAGAAGTTAGTTACCTACAGGGGAGTTCTCATAGGATTGTCAACTGATTTCTCAAAAGAAACTTTGCAGGCTGGAAGGGACTGGCAAGAAATATTCGAAGTCATGAAAAGCAGGGACCTACAGCCAAGATTGCTCTTCCTGGCAAAGATATCATTTAGAATCGAAGAGCAGATAAAGAGCTCCCAGACAAGAAGCAACAAAAGGAGCTCATCATCTCATCATTACCAAACCATTATTATATTAAATGTTAAGGGACTTATTTAAGAAAAAGAAGATGAAAACCATAAAAAATAAAATGGCAAAAATACATATCTATCAACAATTGAATCTAAAAAACAAACTAAGCAAACAAGAACAGAAATAGAATCATGGATATGGAGAGCATTTTGATGATTGCCAGATGGGGTGAGAATGGATGAATAGGTGAGGGAATTAAGAAATACAAATAGGTAGTTACAGAATAGCCATGGGGATGTAAAGTATAATATAGGAAATGAAGTAGCCAAAGAACTTATATTCATGACCCATGGACATGAACAATGGTTGGGGGGGGGGGGATTGCCTGAGGGAGCAGGCAGTGTTGGATGGAGAGGGGAAAGGAGGAAAAATCAGGACAATTTTAATAGCATAATCAATAAGATAGAGTTAAAAAATAAACATAAAAAAACAAAATGAGACTTTTGTCTGTATTCCCCAGAACCCAAACTGGGCCAGGTCATTAAGAATAAATCCATTTTGAAACCAGAGGAGAAAATAAAAGGGCAAAGCTGGCACCATTTGCTATTGTGGTGACATTTGCTGAGCACGCCTATACCCTTAGTAAACATGACTTCCATTTTATTCTTCTGACCTTATGTCTCCAGGACCTTAAAACTACTGGAAAAGAAAGAACAAAATATGACTATTTACTCCCCATAGCTGCAGGCAAAAGATACCATTGCAGCAAACTGATGCTTATGCAAAACCAATCAAAACCTCCTATAATGCAATGCCCCTAACAGCCCAGCCACCACATGACAGCAATCTTCCACCCTTTTATAATCCAATAAATACTCAAAGCCCCTACATCTCTCTGCTGGTGTTATCTCTCCACACTTAAGTCCCTTTCCTCTCTTGGAAAGTGAATAAAATTTTGTTTTCTGCATTTTCTTCTCTTTGTGAATTCTTTCACAGCCTGCATCACTGACTACCCTGACAAGGATCATGTCTTCGGAGACCATTATTCAGCCTACTGTACCTATCTTTTTCAACCCTAAAATGTACACACAGATTATAACAAATAACATATTTACTAAAAATCTATACTTGTATGCAGAACAACTTTTTTAATCAATAAATGTCACTATTTGAATTGAATTTAGATCTTTTGGTGGGAAGTTAGTTTGGTGTGGCAGGCAGAATTATAATATGGCACCATGGTTCCCACACTGTGGTGTTATGCCCTGTGTAATCTCCCTATCTTGAGTGTAGTTGGAGCTTGTAACTTGTTTCTAGCCAAGAAAATATGGCAAAGATGTGGGACGTCACTCCCCCAACCAGCTTACATTAAATGCTAAAGGTGATGGTTGTCACTGCCATGGTTATTCCATCTTAGGAAATTGAAGAGAAAGCCTCGCCTGCTGTCTGTGAAGAACCAAACATCTGTGTGTGGAGGGAGCACATGGCAAGGAACTGCAGGTGTCCTCTTGGAGCTGACAGCTTCAGTCCTACAACTGTAATAACCTAAACTCTGCCAATAGTCAGCGATCCTGGAAAAGGATCAGGAGTCTCAGACAAGATCACAGACCCAGTCAACACCTTAATTTCAGTCTGGTGAGACCCTGAGCAGAGGACTCAGTTAAGTTGGGCTCAGACACCTGTTCATAGAAACTGGGATAATTTCTGTTAAGTCACTAACTTTGTGGTAATTTGTTATGCAACGAGAGAAAACTAATACACTTGGGTTGTGAAGTGTTTATTTCCAGGTCTGACATGGAGAATAAATCATCATAGACAGCCCAAATGAAGAGATTCAACTGCACCAGATGCCCAGGTAGCAAAGTGCACCTGAAAAAAATGTGTGTTGCATACATGAGATGGTTTAGAGCCAGCACAGGATCTACATTAGCTGGGAAATACATTTGGAGACAGATTTGGGGAACCATAGGTACAGAAAGGAGGAGTTTTAGCAGAATTCTTTCTGTTATTGGCCAACTCAAACTAGCCAAAGCAAATATGAGTGAATAACTCCAGTGCAGGTGACATTGGGGGGTTTCCTGGCTCACACAACAGAGAAGTTCCTGGTACTGGCTCCTTGTACTGACACTCTGACCGTTTCTCTGTCTCAGTTCCTTGCCTCAGTGTTACTGTTATTCTCATTTCCCAGTGGAGCCAGTGGTGGCCACTAGCAGGTCCATGCTCACATGCAGCTAGCTTTGCAACCTCTGTGGAAGATGGATTCTCTCTCCCAATAATTCCAACAAAAGTCCTTCAGTGATTCTTCACAGGCTCTACATGGCCAGACGTGAGTTGATTGTCCAATGGTGACACCAGACAAGGCTGGTAAAGCAGACTTGCTTCAGCCAAAGGATAGTTGAGGTCCTCTTATCAGAAGAGGAGGACTGGCTGCTGGGCAGGAAAGGATCTTAGGTGCCCATTCCCAGCATGCAACATGGCAGAAGTATATGATGCCAGCCCCATATATGGGAGGAGGAGGAAGAAGCCCTTTGAAGTCAAGAATCAAGTGGGAAATGGAAGTTTTTATTGGGAGTACACAGAGAAGAATTTCCATGTTGAGATGTAAGAGGAGATATTTAGGGTTAAAATGGGCCAAGGTGATTGTTCTGCAGAGTTCATAAACCAGGTAACCTCAGGAAGGGCTTCAGAAGGGCTGGGGCCTGAGGAGACCAGCAGAAGCCTGTCTGATGTGGAAAGGTCATGTTTAAATGAATGCTGCACCCTTTTCCAACTATGAAGCAATAATCAGGTCACAGATGCTAGGCTTTACACCTTATGTACACTTTCATTGTCAGGTGTACACCTCCTCCACAGATCTAGGAAGTAGGCATTTTGATTCTTGAGGAAATTCAGCTTACGAGGTTAAGAAAATTTCCCTGAGGTCACTGACCTGGCATCTGGTAGACAAGGACTCAAATCCAGGTGAGTATGTCCGATATTCCTCCTCTTTCTGAACTAAACTTCCTCTTTCTGAATTAGCCTTGACCTGAACAGGAAAAAAAATGGACAAGTGACCAATCAAATTAAACTCCCATACTGTGAAAGACTATTTCAAAGCATTCTTATGCATTTAAGTAAGTATTTTGGTCCAGGATTTAATTGATCAGGACTTCAGAAGAAAATCAAAAGGCCTTTGGAAGAAGAAAGGTGGACTCTGCAGAGCAGAGGAACTTCAGAAGCAGAGATACCAGTGGATAAGCAGGGTACAAGGGTTTTTATGTACCCATGGATACTACTTGGCACTCGACACTGAGGACACTGGAGATGTCAGAGGTAAACAATGAAAGAGGAAGAGAGAGGGAAATGGCCAGGGCAGTTCAGGCCTCGCTCCCTTCCACACCCTCACTGCCCATTGTGGCTCTCACTGAGTCAGCCCAGATAGGAGGAAAGCAGACACCTCACCCCCCTAAAGTTCAACCTGCACCTGGCCTGGAAATAGGGAGGATGAGGTTTGTGAACACAGCCCAGACACACCCAGGTGCTGCATGGGACATACTTTTCCCACCACCCCCACACTCCTGAGATTTCAATCAGGGCCCTGGAGTAGAAAGAGCATGGCCCAGGATATTTTGGTGTGTGCCTAAGTATTAATTACTGGATGACTCTGGGTAAAGTACTTAATGTCTCTGGCTTCAGTTTCCCATATGAAAAGTATGGGTTTCAGTTGGTTAGGGACTGTACCTTCAAATGCCATTAGAGACCAAGCAGGTAAGGACAATGATGTAGCAGGCTGAGTGTAAGACAGAAGGGAGCAGGGGGGCTACAGAGAATGTCCTATCTAGAAAGAGCATTCCTGGGGTCTCCAGCTGTTCCCATTTTCCACAAGAAGCCAAAATTTGGATCTTTTTAATCAAATCTCCTAATCTTTTACTGCTGGCAACAAATCCAAACTCCTTAAAAACCTGTGCAAGCAAACCAACAAGATAGTAGGTGGTTTGCAATTTTGAGTCTAGATGTGTCCTGGACCATAGAGTAGCCACTAGTCACATGTCGCTATTCCAACTTAATTAATTGCAACTAAACAAAAATTAAAACTTCATTTCTTCAGTCGCCCCAGCCACATCTGAAATGCTCAATAGCCCATGGATGGGTGGCTCCCATACCAGACAATGCAAACGTGGAACATGCCAGATGTCACAGACAATCCTGGTAGGCTTGAGCTAAGTGATCTCTACAATAACTTCCAGCTTTTAAAACTGAAAATAAGGGCAAAATTAAATGAGCTTTACTCTCTCAGTTGATAGGAAACAAAGCTACTGGAACTTCATTGAGTAACGCCAACATAGAAAGGTTGCTGTCATCATTTTTTCTTCACACTGATGAGTTCCTTCCAGCTGCATTGAAACCATTTAAATTGGTTTCAACAGTTTTGTTAATTGAAAACAGCTGATACTTTCTAATCTGCTTCAACATGCAAAGTAAATGCTTTAGTTACTTAATTCCTAGGGATTTGAAATCTAAATTTACATGAAAAGGAGGTGGGGTGGGGGAAGGAGAAACCCTATTTTATGTTGCCTAGAACTCCTCCCACTCTCCAGCTGGATGAAGTTTCACTTCCTTACAGAAATTTGAAGTGCCTGTGACAACCAGCAAGGTTTTCAATCAGGGCTCATTGAACTTTGCTAAAAGAACATGAGAGTCAATATTCCTGACTTTGTGGGCTACATGGTCTCTGTGGCAACTACTGGTCTCTGCCTTATTGCATGAAAGCCATCATGAACAATATGCAGACAAATAGGCATGGTTGTGTCTCAATAAAACTTTACCCATGGATACCAAAATTTAAATTTAATATAATTTTCAAGTATCATGAGTCTTCATCTGATTCTCCCCCCATCCATTATAAGTGAAAAAAACCTTTATTAGCCTGGGACAGTATCAAACAGGTGATGTGTGGGAATTGGCTCACAGGCTGCAGTTCGCTGACCCCTAAGTCCTGTGAGATTCCTGGTGGACAGCCTGGTGAGCCACAGGCCAGTGACAGTCATGCTCTGGCACATGTATATGATTCACTGCACATTTATTTGATGGACGTTTCAGACTAAAGCTGTTCAGGAATGAAGGGGGGAACACACAGGTCCTTCTTAGTGACTTCTGTATTTGTAGAGTGATTCTCATTATTCAGAGTCTATATTTGCAAATCTGTCTACCTGCCACAATTTATATGTAACCCCCAAATCAGTACTTGTGGAGCTTTTGAAATCATTCTCAGACATGTGCAGAGGGGCAAAAAATTTGAGTCACCCCTAGGACAAGGCCCCAGCTGAGGTCATACAAGGTGACTGCCTTTTGTCTCAGCTCTCCTACTGTTAAGAACTGTGTTTTCATGATCATTGTAGCCAATATTTTTACATTCTTGTGCTTTTTGTTGGTTACTTCACTGTTTAAAATGGTCTCCAACCCTAGAGCAAAAATGCTGGCCAGTGGCCCTCAGCATAGGAAGGCTGTGATGTGTCTTACAGAGACAAAGGTGTGTTAGGTAAGTTTCATTCAGACATGAGATACAGTGCTGTTGGCTGAGTTTAACGTTAGTGGATGCACAATGAATAAAGTGTCTTTAAAAAGAAACACACATAAAACAAGGTTATGTATTGATTGGTTGATGAGAATGCTGTAACCACAGATTCACAGGAACATAACCCTGTGATGGCACGATGGTTTAGTAATTACTAATTCAGTGTTCCTGGAGACTTTACAGAACAGAACTACTGCAAATAATGAGAATCGATTGTGTACATTTTTACTGGCATTAAAAAGCTGTTTCTGTGATATCCTGTATTTTCCATCTCCTCTACCATATAAGTTGTACTTCAGATTTACTGAGAATGATTGAAACTATTTTAAATAAGGTTTTTGAATTATTTCATGATTTCAGGTTTCCACAATTCCCTGGTTTTTGGTTCTCTGGATAAATTGACTGTTTTCTAGTATATGACATAGAAAGCTATTTTCAGTAAAGATTTCACTAGGTAATTTTCAGGCTCACAAACTGTGCTTCAACACCCCAGGCCTAATGTCTCTGTGGGGCTCTTGCAAATTCGTCTGGCAAACATTTTGCCACATCGTAAATATTCAACAGTTTTGTAGACTATCTGAATGGTAGTAAATATCAATCATAATAAATAACCAAAATCTAAGTATTCCTTGTGTGAGTCAACCAGGGTTTTACAGGAGACCAGGCACCTTTGTTATGTCCTTGGCAGTGATTTTCATTTGCAACATTGCATAAAATGCACTGGATTTGTCCTTTGGAAATACACCAAGTGAGGTGGCCCAGCATGGGAAGTTATGTGGAAACAGAACAGGATGCTGGGAGCTGATACAACTGAGGCCTGAGGTTCAAGCACAGCACTGCCCCCAAAAGTTTCAAATGCATTTAGGAGAATACTAACAAGAATGTTGGTGAGTTTTAGAGACACATATATACACACTTCTTTTTGTTCATGACTAACTTTTCTTGACCACATAAAGTCTTCAGTAATTACTGCTGCAATCATTGGCATTGATTGAATTCTTCATTATAATCTTGGCCTCTTCCAGAAGTATTCTAAATATTAGATGACATTATAATACTTACTTTATGCCAGACACTATTCTAAGTACTTTAAATATATTAATTGATTTAATAACAAAATAATCTTATGAAGTAGGCACAGTTATTATCATCTTAATTTTATAGGTGATGGAACTGAGAAACAGATATCACGTAACTCACCCAGGGTCACGCAGCAAACAAATGGCAGAGCCAGGATTTCAACTTAGGGAGTCTTATTCTTATTCAGAGTCCTTTCCTTTGATCACTATTGCTACATTGACTCTCAATAAAGAACAGGATAATTGTAGAAGAAACCCAGCTCCAATGCAAAAGGGATTTTTACTGTAGCTGCTTCCATTAATAGCAGTTAACTCATCTCTCTCTCTCATCTCTATCTCTTTCTTTCTTCCCTCCCTGCTTCCCTCTTTTTCTCTTTCAGTTCTAATTTACATACCATAAAATTTCTCATTTTCACAAACATGTACAGTCATTTAACCACCATCACAATCAAGTATGAACAGTTTTATCACCTCAAAAATTCCCCCTTGCCCTTTGTAGTCAACTGTTCCTACAGAAACCTAGAGACCAAGGGATCCTTGCACAGAATTCAAGGATAGAACTTAAATTAGTGTAAAATAACATCTTTTAAAATATACCACTATCATTTAATCAAAATTTAGCATTACTTCAGTTATAAGTAACAAACTGAAGATGATATTAGTATCATCACTAGTCTCTTGTAGAAATCAGATACTCTTATATCACACTATACTAATTGTCAATATTGAAAACATTGTTTCTACTCTTGACTGCTTTGAAATATGGTACACTAGATCTTATTTACTGCATTAATAAATCAGCACTTTTGTTTTTATTTCATAAATTTTAATATCACAAATGTTTAAATAACTGTACTTAAATACAATTCAATATTACTTCAACTTATAAACATTTTTTTTCTGAGAAGGAATTCACCTTACTGAAGGCCTCCCCTTTCCTAGAGCAAGGTGCTAAGAGAAACCCTATTTTGGTAAAGTGAATGATGCATAAGTTATTCTTCCATCATCCCAACCAACATTCACCCAAAGTGCAAGACATAGAACTGAATACAATTTAATCACTGCCCTGGCTTTCCTAACCAATGGAGAAATTACACCTTTCCTTTCCTTTTCTTTTTTTAAAAAAATATTTTATTGTTATTCTATTACAGCTGTCCCAATTTTCCCTTTGACCTTCTCTGCCCAGCCTACACCCCACTCTCACAGTCATTCCCCACCCTGTAGCCCATGTGCATGGGTCATTCATATATGTTTCTTAACTAGACCCTTCCCCTTCTTTCCACCATTATTCCCCTCCCTCTTCCCCTTTGGTTGTTGTCAGTCTATTCCTTGTTTGCATGCCTCTGGTTCTATTTTGATTGTTACTTTGTTTTGTTCACTAGGTTCCTCTTATAGGTGAGATCATATGGTATTTTTCTTTCACTGACTGGCTTATTTCACTTAGCATAAGTGCTGGAAAAAGCCTAAGTGCCCATCAGTAAATGAGTGGATCAAAAAACTGTGTTACACACCTAAAACAAAAGCAAACAACTAGAACAGGAACAGAACGACAGAAATGGAGATCATATGGAGGGTTAGCAACAGGGGAGTGGAAGGAGGAGAGAGGGAAAAGGTACAGAGAATAAGTAGCATAGACTGTGGGTAGAAAATAGAGAGGGGGAGGGCAAGAATAGTGTGGGAAATGTAGAAGCTAAAGAACTTATGACTCATGGTCATGAACTAAAGGTGGGGAATGTGGGTGGGAGGGAGTGTGCAGGGTGGAGGGGAATGATGGGGGAGAAATGGGACAACTGTAGTGGCATAATCAATAAAATACATTAAAAAATACTGTGGTACATTTACACAATAGAATACTACACAGCAGAAAGAAAGAAGGATCTCCTGCCTTTAGAGACAGCATGCATGGAACCGGAGAATAAGCATCTTCTTCTCTTAAAGCTGCTGGGGGATGCTGAGCTGTGCCCCTCACAGCCCAGAGCTGAGATAGTGCCATCTGCCTGACTCTGGGCTCCACCTGGACCACAGATGCTTGAAAATTTACTTAGGTGGACTGGGTCCATTTCTGAAGCTGATTTCAAAAGGCAAGGCTAAAGAATTAAAGATTCTAAACCACAAATTAAATAGAAGCAATATAAAAAATCATAGATTCTGTCGATATTAACTTTACATTTTGGTAATCAGACATGGAGTATAACAGCCTATATTTCTACTTACCTCTGGTCTTCTGCCTTTACCTATGTTTTGTCCCCATCCCTTTGTCTGTCACTGTAACTGGTGACTTTGGCAGATAGGAAGGCAGAAGACCTAGCTGCTTTAAAAAATTCCCTTGCTTTTCACAGTTTTTCATGGTGGTATTCTTTCTCCTCAATAGTTAATTTCCATTTACAGTATTTCCATAATGCTTTCTTAGCCATCATTCAATGTGTCAGCATTACCTCCTCTCACATTGAAGCACCCTCAACCACATCTTTATGTTTCTGAAGTGCACTGAGCAAAGAGGACATTTAATAAATGTCACTCAAGTATGATGCCACACAAACACAGACGAAGTCAGGAAACAGAAGCCAGAGTACAGCAGCAGAATTCACTTTCAGCTCATTGGGCTTATGTTCAGATCCCACTCTCCTGGGCTGAAGAGCCACCCTGTACCCTGAAACTAGCCCTGGAAGTAGCTATAGTGTTCACACAGCACACCCCACTGGCCACTTGGGAAAGTTCACCACTGATGCATAGTTTAAAAACTATGTAATCTGCTGGCCCGCCACCTTATTCTTATCTCTGGTGGGTTTGGAATTCAGGAGTACACATTGCTTTTTTTGCCTCACCTTTCACGACAGCTTCAGCTGAAACAAGAGTACTTTAAAAGAGGAATAATAATAGTATAACTTCAGTGCCAAGGGAATCAAATGCCTGGTTCCACTCAATCCTCACAATAATGCACAATAACATTTATTTTGTAAATGATGAACAATGAGATGGGTATTAGTACATCTCTATTTTTCAGAAGTTTGGAGGGGTTAGTAGTAACACTCCAAAGGAAGGGGTTGGCAGAGCAAAGAGTTGAACCCCATTTAACTGCAGAGGTCACACTTAATGATTACACTTCCACTGCTCTTATGTTCAATTCATTATTAAGTTTATATAGTAATATAAATTAAATATAATTAACATAAACATCAAGTTTATTAAAATAAGCTTTAGGCATTAAAGGAAAAAAAAACACCTGTTGAATGACATTTTCAAAGCCTATTGCACAGGTTGGGCCTGTTAATACCTGACACAACTTTTGCTTCAGTTCAGTAAAGAACACAGGTTATTTCTGAGCACCTCATACAAAGCAAAGTTTAAGGGCATGCTAAGTTAAATGGGGCACCCAACTCATGACATCAGTAGCAATCAGAAGTTAAACAACAAAATGAGCCAAGTTTGGAGCCTCTAGCACAGGCTAGGTTGTAACGAGGCCCTTCTTCCAAAGAGGTGGGCACCTGTGCAGTGTATTATATGTAGGTAAGATACAAATAAGGGTGTGATGGGAACATTCATTACTGTGGATCTAAAATATACTATTTTAAGTGTGTGTGTGTGTATGTGTGAGAGAGAGAGAGAGACAAAGAGGGAAAGAGAGAGAGAGAATTAGTTTGGAATAGAGGATTATGGAGAGAGACACCACAAAAGGCTTCATCTGGAGATGGGAGAAATGCACCTACAGGCTTAGAGGACAAGCGTGTCCCACTTGCAGCATCAGCAGTTGATTGGTAATGCCTGTCTGGAGCCAGTGTGAAGAAGGACTGTGAGGCATGTCCTGAATCCTACAAAGGAGCATGCTGTGCTGATTAATTTCTGGCCTGTCTCTCCCCCACCCAGACCCCACTGATAACCCTCCATGTGATCTCCATTTCTGTGATTCTGTTCCTGTTCTAGCTGCTTGCTTAGTTTTTCTTTTCCAGGTTTGGTTGTTAATAACTGAGTTTGTTGTCATTTTACTGTTCATATTTTTTATTTTCTTTTTCTTAGATAAGTCCCTTTAACATTTCATATCATAAGGGCTTGGTGATGATGAACTCCTTGAACTTGACCTTATCTGAGAAGCACTTTATTTGCCCTTCCATTCTAAGTGATAGCATTGCTGGATAGAGTAATCTTGGATGTAAGTCCTTGCCTCTCATGACTTGGAATACTTGTTTCCAGCCCCTTCTTGCCTGGAAGGTCTCTTTTGAGAAATCAGCTGACAATCTGATGGGAACTCCTTTGTAGGTGACTGTCCCCTTATCCCTTGCTGCTTCTAGAATTCTCTCCTTCATTTTAATCTTGGCTAATGTAATTATGATGTGCCTTGGTGTGTTCCTCTTTGTGTCCAACTTCTTTGAGACTCTCTGAGCTTCCTGGACTTCCTGGTATTCTATTTCCTTTGCCAGATTGGGGAAGTTCTCCATTATTTGTTCAAATAAGTTTTCCACTTGTTTCTCTTCCTCTTCTCCTTCTGACACCGCTATGATTCAGATGTTGGAACATTTAAAGATGTCTGGGGGTTCCTAAGCCTCTCCTCATTTTTTTGATTTCTTGTTTCTTCATTATGTTCTGGTTGACTGTTTCTTTCCTCCTTCTGGTCCTAACTGTTGATTTAAGTCCCAGTTTCCTTGCCATCACTGATGGTACCCTGTACATTTTCCTTTATTTCACTTAGCAAAGCCTTCATTTTTTCATCTAATTTGTGACCATATTCAACCAATTCTGTGAGCATCCTGATTACCAGTGTTTTGAACTGTGCATCTGATAGATTGTCTATCTCTTCATCACTTAGTTGTATTTATTTATTTATTTTTTTTGGAGCTTTGGTCTCTTCTTCTGTATAGGCCATTTTTTTTTCTTGGCACACCTGTTATGTAGTAAGGGGCAGAGTCTTGATTGTTCACCAGGGCGAGGCAACCCAAGTTGCTTCATTGTGATGCTGTATGTGGAGGAGTGGTCCAAGAGGGGACAGTGCTGCCTGCTCCACTCTCTGATAGTTTTCAGTCACTTCCTCCCCTACCCACAAGCAAATTGGGACCCTCTGGTGCTGATTCCCACGGGTGGGTTTGTGTACTTTCTAGGACTGTGTGAGTTTCTCCAATGAACTCTCCTGTGAGACTGGGAATTTTTCCTGCCACCTCAACCCCACAGGTGTTTTCAGTTAGAGGTTTTGAGGCTTCGTTTTCCCATGCTGGGACCGTAGGTTGTGTGGTATATCTTGCTCCCCAGTTGTTCCTTCCAGTTTATCTACACTCAAATATGGGACTACCCTGTCCTCTGGCAGTCACCTTGCCATGAGTCCTCTCCATCCGGCTGCCTGTCTCCACCCCTCCTACTGATCTTGATTAATGTTTCTTCTTTAACTCCTTGGTTGTCAGACTTCCATACAGTTTGATTTTCTATTAGTTCTGGTTGTTTTTTTGTTTTTAAATTTGTTCTTGTCCTTCTTTTGGTTGTGTGAGGTGGCACAGTGTGTCTACCTATGCCTCCATGTTGGCCAGAAGAACAGTAACATTGCTTTGTATGTACAATATATACCACATTTGGTTTATCCATTCATTCCTTAATGAACTTTAGCTGTTTCTACCTTCAGCTATTGTGAATAAAGCTGCTATGAACATTGGTATACAAATATCTGTTCAAGTCTCTGCTTCCGGGAGAAGGAAGATGGCGGTATGGTAGCAGGGAGCAGATTCCACTTCCCCCCTACACAAGGGAGAAAAATCTGGCCAATCTGTGGAAGAACAGAGCAGACAAGGAACAGTAACACAGCATATTTGAGAATCGGAGATCGAAAATTTTAGTGGACATTGAAAAACCAGTCAGTAAGCAGAGTACTTCAGAACAATAGGAGCCCAGGGATCAGTATGGAGACCAGGGTGGATGAGGCCTTGGCCTGGTGTTTGCCAGACCTGCTACAGGGCTTGAGGGAGGGAGCCGGGTCAACCACTGAAACTGGCTGAGCGATCGTGGTTGCTGTGCGACTGCAGATAGCTGTGCATGTGAATGGAGATGGCTGCATGACAATAGGCACCTGCACGTGAACCACAGACGGCCACAGGATTATAGGCGCGAGTGGGATCATAGGCGAGTGCCACTGGAGACAGCTGCGGGACCATAGTCTCCTGCATGACCGCAGACAGCCTCAGGAACATAGGCACCCCTGCTACTGCGGAAAGCTGCACAGGGGCCAATGGACATGGCTGCGTAACTAGAGACCGGAGCTCACACCCATAAACTCAGGAAAGTTCACGAACTCTAGGACGCTCAGAACACACACCCGAGGCCCTGTGAGGAGAGGCGCCAGACTAGTTCTGGGGAGAGTAGCCCAGAGATGACTGAGTGCTAAATAGACAGAAAAGCGATAACATCACCAATCAGCCATAGCAGCCAGCAAGACCAGAAAAACTGGCTCGGCAAGTTTGAAAACAGCAAGAGCTCTTTGTTTGTTTGTTTTTGTTGTTGTTGTTTGTTTTGTTTTTTTTTGTTTTTATGTTTGTGTGTTTGTTTCTATAATTGTTTTTAATAATTATTTATTTATTATTTTATCTTCTTTTTTAACCCTCAACTCCTTTTGCCTCTCTTTACTTCTTTCTTGTTTTATTCCCTCTTTCTTTTTTCCAATTTTATCTCTTTTTCCTTCCCCCTTTTCCCTTCTTTTTCTCATTTTTTCCCAATTATCTCTTTTTAAATATCCACGAGTGAGACAAAACAATAAACATACCTGAAACTGAAAAAAAACAGAGTTGGTACCAAAAAGAGGGCATCCCAACAGCTGAGACAGTGGAAGCTGTGAACAACAGAATACCTGAAGGAGACTGCACCACTGAATCTCACAGGTATTCTACCACAGAAGTTCATACCATAAACCTAGGGAACCAGAACAGATCAATTTAAGAAGCTGAGGCTAACAAGAAGAGTCTCACAAACAATGGGAAGACAAAGAAACAATCCCCAAATAACAGGAAAGGAGGAAGCCCCAGAAAGAATGCTAAATGAAACAGTGACAACTCAACTATCAGATACTGAGTTCAAAACAATGGTTGTCAGGAAGCTCCATGAGCTCTCAATGAGCTACCAGAAACTACAGGGAAGCTATGATGAACTCACTGCAAACTATATCAACATGAAAAAAGAAATAAAAACTACCAACAAGGGTAAAGAGGAAAGGAAGAATACAATTTCTGAACTGAAGAACTCAGTAGAAGGAATGAAAAGCAGAATCCATGAAGCAGAGGATTGGACCAGCAACTTGGAGGACAAAATAGAAAAAAACTTTCAGAAAGAGCAACAAAAGGAAAAGAGGCTCAGAAAGAATGAAGAGGGATTAAGAGAATTGCAAGACAATATGAAACGTAATGATATTCATATAATAGGGATACCAGAAGGAGAAGAAGAACAAGGGATAGGAAACCTATTTGAAAAAGTAATGATGGAAAACTTCCCTAATTTGATGAGAGAAAAAGTCACACAAATCCAGGAAACACAGAGTCCCAATCAAGAGGAACCCAAAGTGGCCCACTTCAAGACACGTCATCAATAAAATGGCAAAATTCCAAGACAAACAGAGAATTTTAAAGGCAGCAAGGGAGAAAATGGAAGGAACATACAAGGCAGCCCCAATAAGGTTAGCAGCTTACTTCTCAATGGAAACGCTCCAAGCCAGAAGAGAATGGCAAGAAAAATTCCAAGCAATGAGAACCAAAGCCCTGCAACTAAGACTACTTTATCCAGAAACGCTTTCAATAAAGATAGAAGGCCAAATGACGAACTTCCCAGACAAAAGAAGTCTAAAAGAATACACCTCTACCAAACGAGTTCTGCAAGAGATACTAAAGGGACTGCTTTAAGGAAAGGAAAGGAGAGAGAGAGAGGGAGGGGGGTACAAAAATGGCAATGAATAAATACCTATCAATAATAACCTTAAATGTAAATGGATTAAATGCTCCAATCAAAAGACATAGAATAGCTGCATGGATAAGAAAGCATGACCCACACATATGCTGCCTATAAGAGACCCACCTCAAGATGAAAGACCTACACAGACTCAAAGTGAAGGGCTGGAATTAAATTTTCCAAGCAAGTGGACAGGGAAAAAAAGCCGGGGTAGCAATACTCATATCAGACAATATAGACTTCAAAAGAAGAGCCATAAAGAGAGACCTGGAAGGTCACTTCATAATACTCAAGGGAATAATCCACCAAGAAGACATAAACATTGAAAATATATATGCACCCAATTGTAGGAGCACCTAAATACATCAAGAGAATCTTAGAGGACTTCAAGAAAGATATCGACAGCAACACAATTATAGTAGGGCATTTTAACACCCCACTGTCAAAAATGGACAGATCTTCCAAACAAAATATCAACAGACATATTGTGGCATTGAACAAATCCTAAATAAAATGGACTTAACTGAAATATACAGAGGCCTTCATCCCAAAGAAACTAAATACACATTCTTTTCAAATGCACATGGAATATTTTCAAAGATAGACCACATGATAGGACACAAAACAAGCCTCAACAAATTCAAGATAATTGAAATCATACCAAGCATTTTCTCCAACCACAAGGGACTGAAACTAGAAACCAACCCCAAGGGGGAAAACCCAAAACCCTCAAAATCATGGAGATTGAATAGCATGCTATTAAACGATGACTGGGTCAAGAATGAAATAGGAAGGATATCAAAAAGTTTCTGAAAACAAATGATAACAAACTCACATTGACCCAAAACTTATGGGACACAGTGAAGGCAGTCCTCAGAGGGAGTTCATAGCAATACAGACCTACCTAAAAAAAGATAGAAATATTTCAAAGAGACAACCTAACCCTACACCTACAAGAACTCGAGGATCAACAACAAAGACAGCCCAGAGGAAGCAGAAGGAAGGAAATAACCAAGATCAGAGCAGAATTAAATGACATAGAGACTAAAAGCACAATTTGAAGGATCAATGAATGCAGGAGCTGGTGCTTTGAAAAGATAAAGAAAATTGAGAAGCCTTTAAGCAGGCTCATCAAGAAAAAAAGAGAGAGGACTCAAATAAACACAATCAGAAATGAAAGAGGAGAGATTACAACTGACACCACAGAAATAGAAAGGCTTATAAGAAATTACTATGAAGAACTATATGTCAATAAATTTGAAAACCTAGGTAAAATGGACAAGTTTCTAGAAATATATAATCTTTCAAAACTCAATGAAGAAGCAGAAAGCCTGAACAGACACCAATAACAGCACATGAAATTGAAGCAGTAATCAAAAAACTACCAACACACAAAAGCCCTGGACCAGATGGTTTAATAGGAGAATTTTACAAAGCATTTAAGGAAGAGCTAACCCCTATCCTTCAGACTATTCGAAAAAAAATCCAAAATGACGGAGGACTCCCAAACTCTTTTTATGAAGCCAGCATCAGCCTAACCCCAAAACCAGATAAAGATACAACAAAGGAGGAGAATGTCAGGCCAATATTACTGAAGAACACAGATGTTAAAATTCTCAACAAAATATTGACAAACCGCATCCAACAATACATTAAAAGGATCATACACCACGATCATGTGGGATTCATCCCAGGGATGCAATGATGGTTCGACATTCGCAAATCAGTAAATGTAATTCATCGCATAAACAAAAGCAAAGACAAAAATCACATGACCATATCAATACATGCAGAAAAAGCATTTAATAAAGTACAACACATATTTATGATAAAAACACTCAGCAAAGTAGGAATAGAGGGAGCATTCCTCAACATAATAAAGGCCGTATGTGAGAGACAGCCAATATCATAGTCAATGGGCAAAAACTAAAATCTTTTCCACTAAGATCAGGAACAAGACAAGGTTGTCCACTTTCACCACTTCTGTGCAATATAGTATTGGAAGTCTTAGCCACAGTGGTTAGACAAGAAAAGGAAATAAAAGGCATCCAAATCGGAAAGGAGGAAACAAAAGTATCATTGTTTGCAGATGACATGATAGTGTACATAGGAAATCCTATAGACTCGGCAAAAAACCTGCTCAACCTAATAAATGAATATGGCCAAACAGCCGGATACAAAGTTAATATCCAGAAATCAAAGGCATTTTTGGATAACAACAATGAAACAGCAGAAGCAGAAATCAAGAAAAAATTCCATTCGATATAGCAAAAAGAAAAATAAAATACCTAGGAATAAACCTAACCAAGAATGTAAAAGAACTGTATGCAGAAAACTACACAACACTGAAGAAATAAATCAAAGAAGTCACAAACAAATGGAAATATATACGGTATTCATGGATTGGAAGAATCAACATCATCAAAATGTTCACACTACCCAAATCAATTTACAAATTTAATGCAATACCTATTAAAGTACCAATGGCATATTTCACAGACATAGAACAAACACTGAAAAAATTGATATGGAACCATAAACGACCTCGAATAGCTGCAGCAATCTTGAGAAAGAAGAGCAAAGTAGGAGGGGTCACAATACCTGATACCAAACTCTATTACAAGGCCACTGTAATCACAACAGCCTGGTACTGGCAATAAAAACAGGCACGTGGACCAGTGGAATGGAACAGAGAGCCCAGAAATAAACCCAAGTCCCCATGGTCAATTAATATTCAATAAAGGGTGCAGCAACATAAAATGGAGTAAAAATAGCCTCTTCAACAAGTGGTGTTGGGAGAACTGGACAGCTACATGCAAAAAAATGAAACTCGAGCACCAACTTACACCATACACAGAAGTAAATTCAATTTGGATAACATATTTAAATATAAGCCGTGACACCATTAAAGTCCTAGAGGAGCTCATAGGCAGGAAAATCTCAAATATTCCACGCAGCAACATTTTTACTAATACGTCCCCTAAAGCAAGGGACATAAAAGAAAGAATAAACAAATGGGATCTCATCAAAATAAAAAGCTTCTGCACAGCTAAAGAAAACAGTATTAAAATAAAAAGAGAACTGACTGTATGGGAAAATATATTTGCCAATGATACCTCAGACAAGGGTTTAATCTCCAAAATATACAAAGAACTTTCATGACTCCACTCTAAGAAGATAAGCAACCCAATTAAAAAATGGGCAAAGGACTTTAACAGACACTTCTCCAAGGAGGACATACAGAGGATCCAGAAACACATGAAAAGATGCTCAGTATCGCTAGCTATCAGAGAGATGCAAATTAAAACCACAATGAGATACCACTTCACACCAGTCAGAATGGCCATCATAAACAAAGCAACAAACAGCAAGTATTGGAGAGGTTGTGGAGAACAGGGGACCCTAGTGCACTGGTGGTGGGATTGGAGACTGGTACAATCACTATGGAAAGCAGTATAGAATTTTCTAAGAAAACTAAAAATGGATCTATCGTTTGACCCATCAATTCCACTGTTTGGATTATATCCTAAGAACCCTGAAACACCAATCCAAAAGAACTTATGCACCCCAATGTTCATAGCAGCACAATTTACAATAGCCAAGTGTTGGAAGCAACCTAGGTGTCTATCAGGAAACAAATGGATCAAAAAACTATGGTACATTTACACAATGGAATTCTATGCAGGAGAAAGAAAGAAGGAACTCCTACCCTTCCAGACAGCAAGGATGGAACTGGAGAGCATTAAGCTAAGTGAAATAAGTCAGGCAATGAAAGACAAATAGCATATGATCTCACCTTTACCAGGAACCTAATCAACAAAACAAACAAACAAGCATAATATAACCAAAGACATTGATATTGAGAATGGGCTGACAGTCACCAGAGGGTAGAGGGGAGGGAATTTCAGGGAAAAAGGAGAAGGGCTTAGAGCAACAAGTATAAAAGACATGTAGACAAAAACTAGGAGGGGTGGAAATGGGAGGGAGGTGGGGAGGGCTGGGGCAGTGGGCCAGGATGGGAGTAAAAGACTGAAAAGTGTACAAGAACAACAATTAAAAGAAAAAAAAATTTAAAGTCTCTGCTTCCAGTTCTTTTTAGTATATATCCAGACATGTATTGCTGAATCATATGGTAATTCAATGCTTATTTTTTTTGAAGACTCCCCATACTGTTTTTATAGTGGCTACACCAATTTACACTTTCACCATCAGTGCACAGACTTATAATTTCTCCAAAGCCTCACCAAAGTTTATACGTATGTATATGTTGCAGACTGTTCAGCTTGGTCTCAGGAACTGTAACTGCACCCCATAGCTAGCCTGAGTAACAGCCAAGAGACCCTCTTCATCTGGGTCTGTTCTATCAAGAGGACGTGAGCTACTAAGGAGACAAAGCTTATCTCCCTGGCAGGAGTGCTGCTTCTGCCTCATCCATCTCTGGCCCCAATGCTTAGTCAGTTAGTCAATGACGGGTAAGACTCCTCACAGGAGGGGCAATCTAAGTCAGACATGACCACTTGGAAGGCCCTCATGGAAGGACTCAGTGGGCTGCAGCAGAGTGGGTGATAGACCCTCACCCCCCAGCTATTACATAGCCCGAGTCCCCATGCCCATCTGGGAGATGCTTCCTGGCTCTAATCCATTTTAGCCTGAAACCATGCAGGCGGTGCAGTCCTGTGCCAGCCAGAGTGGCTCCATGGGTGATCGGGCATAAGAAAGAATTTGTAGTCTTGCAAAACATGCTTTGTTTGCTAAGAGTGCACTTATTTAAATGATAAGGGTCCAAGGAGGAAATAAGTATGCCTCCCAAAATTTTGCAAACCCCTTTCCTGACAGACGCTGACTCAGATTAAGCCCTCAGATTTCTTTGAAATGTTAACCATTGTTTGATCCTTGACGCCTGACATACCTGTATTCCTGTTTATTTGAACCCAATAAAAGCCTAGTGAGGAAGAGGCTCTGTGTCATTCTCCTTTGAGAGTTTGGCCACCTCTCCTCCCCAAGCAGATCATGTCTTGGTAGTTTTATTTTCATCTGTGATGGAGGGATGGGGCTTTGCAGGCGGAGCCCCTCCCCCCCACATGTATATATACATATCTTTGTATATATGTATACATATATGTGTATATGTATATATGCATCTGTGTGTGTGTATTCTAATGCATGTGAACTGGTGTCTCATTGTGGTTTTGTTATGCATCTCCCTAATTATTGGTGATTTTGGGCATTTAACACTTCTTTTAATGTTTTTTAGGCATCCATAGGAAGAGCACTGATTTTAATTTCTAGCAGTCATTTGACATTTAGGTTTTCCTAAATTCATATGCATCTTTAATGAGGGAGAGATATTCCTTGCTTTGAAGGGAAAAAATAAGATACCTATCTTTTGAACTTGTATAAAATGTTTACAAATTAACTTTCACATCAGAAAATACTTTTACTGTTTGAATGATTTTTACAAAAATCAAAATTAATTTTGAAGTAAAAATAATTAAAAAATAGAAAATATTTAAAATAATAGTCACCATTTGGCGGGGGTTTCAGAGCCAGAGGAGAGTCTATTTGTTTTAATCAAACTTCAGTAAAAATTTCAAGTATGAGTAGAAACACATCAACTTCCTTAACATTTAGTGTTTTAAATGCCAGTCTCCAAGTGTCTGTTTCAAGTCCTGTTACTTATACCTAAAGATTGTTTATGAAATGCTTGGGTAGATGTTTTCTTTTTAATTAATTAATTATTATATTTTCCTTAAATATACTTTAACCAAACTGTTTTATTCAAAATCTAGAAATGACACATTTTCCAGGGATTTAAAAATATTATTCTATGGCTCTGGCTAGTGTGGCTCAGTGGAGTGCCAGTCTGCAAACCAAAGGGTCACTGGTTTGATTTCCAGTCAGAGCACATGCCTGGGTTGCGGGCCAGGTTCCCAGTAAGGGTGTGTGAGAGGTAGCCACACATTGATGCTTCTTTCCCTCTCTTTCTCCCTCCTTCCCCTCTGTCTAAAAATGAATAAACAAAATCTTTTTTAAAAAAGGAAAAATTATTCTAGCATTGAAAAACAAGCAAAAGCTGCACTTCTGGGCAAGATGGAGGAATAGGTAGACACATTGTGCCTCCTTGCACAGCCAAAATTAAGGACAATAAAGATTTACAAACAAGAAAACATCCGGAACTAATAGAAAATTGAACTGCATGGAAGTCCAACAGCCATTCATCCAGACTGGTAAGAGGGGCGGAGTCACGGCAGGAAAAAGTGGAGGTCGGTGGACCCGGGCACACAGGCAGCAGCAACTGGCAGACCCCAGGTGTGCAGGTCGCAGCTAGCAGACCCTGGGCATGGGGTGGCAATGGTGCAGACCCAGTGAGACCATGCAGGGCAGCTGGCTGGCCAGGTTGTCCCACATTCGGGTGCAGATAATCCAGGTGAAGGGGAAGTGGCTGAAGGGACTGAAATACAAGAGAGAGCAGAGCAAGCACTATTGTTCCCTCTCGGACCCCGCCCCCATATACAGCATCACTACCCAGCAACTAGGCTGCCCTGCTCTGGGGAACACCTAAGGCTCCACCCCTCACTACATAACAGCTGTGACCAGACCCACCACCCCCAAAATGGCTCAAACGGGAGAATAGATCAAAGCTCCAGAGTTAATTCATCTAAGTGACCAAGAGTTAGCCAACCTATGAGATGCACAGTTCAAAGCCCTGGTGATCAGGATGCTCACAGAATTGGTTGATTTTGCCCACAAATTAGATGAACAAATGAAGGCTACAATAAGTGAAATGAAGGAAAATGCACAGGAAACCAATAGAGATGGGAGGAAAACTGGGACTCAAATCAATGGAGTGGAACAGAAGGAAGAAACAAACAACCAAACAGAACAGAAGGAAGAAACAAGAATTCAGAAAAATGAGGAGAGGCTTAGGAACCTCCAGGACATCTTTAAATGTCCCAACATCCAAATTATAGGGCTACCAGAAGGGGAAGAGGAAGAGCAACAAATGGAAAACTTATCTGAACAAATAATAAAGGAGAACTTCCCTAAGCTGGCAAAGGAAATAGAATACCAGGAAGTCCAGGAAGCTCAGAGAGTCCCAAAGAAGTTGGACTCAAGGAGGAACACACCAAGACACATCATAATTACATTAGCCAAGATTCAAATGAAGAAGAGAATTCTAGAAGCAGCAAGGGCTAAGGGGACAGTCACCTACAAAGGAGTTCCCATCGGACTGTCAGCTGATTTCTCAAAAGAGACCTTCCAGGCAAGAAGGGGCTGGAAACAAGTATTCCAAGTCATGAAAGTCAAGGACCTACATCCAAGATTGCTCTATCCAGCAAAGCTTTTATTTACAATGGAAGGGAATATAAAGTACTTCTCAGATAAGGTCAAGTTCAAGGAGTTCATCATCACCAAGCCCTTATGATATGAAATGTTAAAGGGACTTATCTAAGAAACAGAAGATAAAAAATATGACAGTACAAAGACAGCAAACTCACAGATGTTAACAACCACACTAAAACAAAAGCAAAGAAAGCAAACAACTAGAACAGGAACAGAAACACAGAAACACATGGAGATCACATGGAGGGTTAGCAACAGGGGAGTTGGAGGAGGAGAGAGGGGGGAAAGGTACAGAGAATAAGTAGCATAGATGGTAGGTAGAAAATAGACAGGAGAGGGCAAGAATAGTGTGGGAAATGTAGAAGCTAAAAAACTTATGACACATGGACATGAACTAAAGGTGGGGAATGTGTGTGGGAGGGTGTGTGTAGGGTGGATGGGAATGACGAGGGAGAAATGGGACAAGTGTAATAGCATAATCAATAACATATATGTAAAAAAAAAACAAGCAAAAGCCAAAAAACAAAACCTCACTTACTTCTAAATATAAGAAAAAAACTACCGAATCTAAAGTAATAAATATTCAATTTAATGTCTGTAAAAGTTAACACATTGTTAACTTCATTACTTAGTAAGTCCTTATAGTCATAAAATTATATCATTTTTCATAATAATTTTGCAGTTAGATTTTTTTACTTGGCATGAATTATCAAGGACACATAATGAGTCCTAACAAACTATGGCAATATCTTGCAACAAATGTCTTCAAAGCAAAATTTTAGGGTCTTTAAAGAAATGTATAGAGTTAGAAATTATTTTTAATGGTGAAAATATGCATTTTAACATGCTTGATATTATGTGAGGTGGACATCTAAATATAAATATTCCTATGGCTGACAAATATCTTTGAATGCCCTCATCGTAATAATTACAATGAAAAAATTAAACACATCCAATGCTGTTGCTCCTTGAAACACACAGTTAAGAAAAAGAAAGAAACAAGCTATAGAGTGGGGGAAAATATTTGCAAAGCATACATCTGATAGAGGACCTGTATCCAGAATAAAGAACTCTCAAAACTCAATAAAAAAACAAACAACCCCCAAAATTTTTGCAAGAGATTGAATCAGACAAATTATTGAAAAGATATACAGATGGCAGATAAGTATATGGAAAGATATTCAACAACTTGTTATTAGGGAAATACAGATAAAAACCACATCGAGTTACTGCTATATAACTATTAGGATGGATAAAATGGAAAAAGATTGATCATACCAGGTATTAACAAGAATTTGGAGAAAAAGAAATTCTCATTCAGTGCAGGTGGGGATGTAAAATGGTACAATCACTTTAGAAAACAGTTTGGCAATGTTTTAAAAAGTTAAGCATACATGTAGCATCTGATCCAGCAATTACACTCCTAAGTACCCAAGAGAAATAAAAGCATGTGTCCACACAAAGACTTGAACATGAAAGTTCGTAGTAGCTTTCTTCATAATAGTGAAAAACTGTAAACAACTCAAATGTCCATCAGAGTTGAATAAATAAACAAACTGGCATTTATTCAATAAAAAGAAATGGAATATCCATACACACCACAACATGAATGAACCTCAAAATAATTGTGTCAAGGGAAAGAAGTCAGGCAAGGCCTCCCATCAAGATGGAGAAGTAGGTAAATAAACACTGTGCTCACCTCCTTCTACAACCACATCAAAATTACAATTGAACATCCAGCCTTAAGAACCATCTGAAGACTAGCTGAACAGAACTCTTATAACCAAGAATATAAAATAGCTTTATGGAAAGAAAGCCTGGTGCCACTCCCACATGTGATGGTTGAGAATCAAGAAGGTATCTCAGCTTCAGGGAGCAAGGGTTCCCACCTCCAAACTGGGCTCCCCAGCCCAGACCACCAGCGCTGGAAAAAGGAGTCCCCATAACATCTGGCTGTGAAAATCAGTGAGGATTCTTTACAGGTGAGATGGAAGGCTGATAGGGTACCAGGTATTCCTTTTTAAAGGTACAGATGGACTTCCTCACTGACAGACTCCTCCCACTCTGAGGAAGCAGCTCAAAAAGCACCAGGGACAGATGGGGAGGAATTAAGTTCTCGGGCTTCAGCGTGAGGGCAGGCGGGGCAGCTCCCAGCCATTTTCTCTGTTTGTTGAGCCCTACCTTCACAGAGCTGGGAGACAGGTACCATTGCTCCCTTGCTGAGCCCTCTGTTCATCCAGCCTGCAGGCACAGGAGGGGACCACATCTGAGTCTCCACCAAACTCACCCCTACCTTGGTGATTCCCTGAGAACTTGCCTGTCCCAACTTGCTCATAGGCTAAAACCTCTTTCAGTGGCTGTTATTCACAAGCAGCTGGCCTTGGCCTACACTGTGAACTTCCCTAAAATCTCTGAAAGGTCCACGAACTCCAAACAAATGTTGGCTGGCCTTGGAGTTCCCCATTCCTTTTGCTAAGCTGCCTCCAACCAGGCTGTAGTAGCAGCCAGTCTTAGTTTGCAGCTTAGCCTCTTCCAGGTGCCTCCAAGCCCTGCATAGGCAGCTATCAACCACAGATTACTTTGTAGTTCATACTAGGTGGCCGCAGGCTGAGCAAAGGAAGCAGCTGAGCTGGATCTGCACTGGAGCCCCTCCCCTTAATGCCCCAGAACTAACACATCCAAGGACCAGCTTCAGACCATATTAGAGTACCACACAATTAAGTCAGAGAACAACACACCCAGAAGATGGACTCAACAGGCACCAGAGCCCTGCTACAGCAAATCCTTCTGCAGGGGTCAGTCCCCAAACAAAAGCTTGTGTGCTGTAGTCATGGTTAGTCTTCATAGCCAGTTAGCCTGAGGGTCAATTCCACCTACTGACATGTCAACTGCACTCAAGGCTCAATTACAACAGGAGGGCACACGCAACCCATATAAGGGACAGCCCTGGAACACCTGGCTCAGGTGACCGGGAAGACTTCTCCACTGGGCCCCACAGGATACCTACTACATAATGCCACCCTGAGAAGGCAGGAAAATGTAGTAGATCTACCTAATATACAGAAACAAACACAAGGAGGCAGCTAAATTGAGGAGACAAAGAAAGATGTCTCATATGAAAGAACAGGACAAAACTCCAGAAAAAGAACTAAACAAAATGGAAATAAGCAAGCTACAAGGTGCAGAGTTCAAAACATTGGTTACAAGGATGCTCAGTGAACTTAGAGGAAGAGTGGATGAACTCAGTGAGAATTTCAACAAATAGGGTAAACTTAAAAAAGTACATAGAAACCATAAAAAAGAACTAGTCAGAAATGAAGAATACAGTATCTGGAGTGAAAAATACATTAGATGGAACCAACAGCAGCAGATCAGATGAAGCAGAGCACTGAGTTAGCAATTTGGAAGACAATTGGAAGACGAGGGAGCAAAAAACACCCAACTGGAACAGGAAAAAAAAAGTAAACTAAATGAGGATACTTGGATACTTTAAGGGACTTCTAGGACAACATCAAGTGTAACAACATTCACATCATGGGGTTACCAGAAGGAGAAGAGAGGAAGCCAGTGATTAAAAACCTATTAGAAGAAATAATGAAATAAAGACTAAAAACTTCCCTGGCAAAGAAAATAGACATGCAAGTCCAGGAAGTGCAAAGTCCCTAACAAGGAGCTCACACAGACCCACACCAAGGCAAATCATAATTAAAATACCAAAGGTTGAAGACAAAGAGAAAATCTTAAAAGCAGCAAAAGAAAGGCAGTTAGATATCTGTAAGGGAGCACCCATAAGGCTGTCAGCTGATTTCTCAACAGAAAATTTTCAGGACAGAAGGGATTGGCATGAAATATTCAAAGTGATGTAAAGCTACAACCAAGACTACTCCACTACAAGGCTGTCATTTAAAATTGAGGGAGAGATAAACAGCTTCTCAAACAAGAAAAAGCTAAAGAAACTCATCACCACCAAATAAGTATTATAAACAATGTTAAAGGAACTTTAAGAAGAAAGAAAAAAATAAATATAAAGAATAAAATGGCAATAATCACATTATCAATAATCACACCAAATGTAAATGGATTAAATGTTCCCATCAAAAGACTTGGGGTAGCTGAATGGATAAGAAAACAAGACTCAAGCGACCATCAATAAATCATTGTATTAAAAAGATGTGGTACACATATATAATTGAATACTACTCAACCATAAAAAAATAAAATTTTATAATTTGTGACAACATGGATGGACCTAGAGGGTATTACACTGAGTGAAATAAGTGAGACAGAGATAGACAAATTTCATATGATTTCATTTATATGTGGAACCTAAAAACCAAAATAAATGAACAAACAAAATAGAAACGAACTCATAGATTTAGAGAATAAACTGATGGTTGCCAGGTGAATGGGGGTTGGGGGGCTGGGTAATAAAAGGTGAAGAAATTAAGCACACATTGACAATTACAAAATAGTCACAGGGATGTAAAATACAGCATAGGGAATATAGTCAATAATATTGTAATAGCTTTGTATGGTGTCAGTTGGTGTACTAAACTTACAGGGGTGATACCACTATGCTGTATACCTGAAATGAATATAATATTGAATGACAGCCCTAATTAAAACTTTTTTAAAACATGTCAAATAAAATAGAGTACATACTGTATGAAAATGCAAAATATTTGTAGAGACAGAAAACAAATCAGTGGTTGCCATAATTAAACAAAGAGATTATTAATGTATAATTGTATTTATATGAAATGATAGGAAATGCAAACTAATGTACAGTGATGGAAACAAGACCAGTGGTTACCTGGGGAAGGACAGGCCAGGGCAAGGTTGGGGAGAGGGATTTCCAAGGGGAAGGAGAAAACTTCTGAGAATGATGGATGTTTTCATTGACATTTTTTGTTGTGTGTGCTGCTTTCCAAAAATTATTTTCCAGTTTTACTGAGATATAATAGACAGAATGATGTATAAGTTTAATGTGTGCTGCATAACAATTTGACATATATATCATAAAATGATTACTGAAATAAGTTCAGTTAACATCCATTATCTTTCATAGATAAAAGAAAAGAAAAATCAGTATTTTTCTCCTTAAGATGAGAATACTCAGGATTTATTCTCTTAACAACATATATATATATAGAGAGAACCTACATATGTTTTTATATATATATATATATAAAATATAGCAATGTTAAGTATAGTCATCACACTGTACGTTATGTCTCTAGTGTTTCTTTATCTTACAACTGGAAATTTGTACCTTTTGACCACCTTGATCTAATTTCTTCTCCATCCTATGATCTAACTGTGGTAACAACAAATCTAATCTCTATGAGTTTCTTTTTATTCCACATATAAGTGAGGTCACATAGTGTGGCAGACCCTTCTGCGTGGCGTGGACCCAGCTCCCACTCGGAGATGCACTGGACCCATGCCCACAGATTGGTTCTCTCGTGGGTAATCAGATTTGCAATATACCTAGGCTGCTTTGAGCCTTGCTTTTACTGTGACTTCTTAAAATCCATGCTAAACCTTGCAGGGACCAGTGTAACCAGCTCAACCACTTTTGCCTTTTCATTTGTTAATATCCTTCTTCTGTGATGTGATGAGGGCATTGGTTCCTTTTGTTGTAACTGAGGAGAATGAGTGAGGACCATCTTTTAATGTGAGGAGATATGAAATAAAGGTCTGTCATGGCGGAGGCCACAGCTTTTGCTCCCCTTGAGAGAAAAGCCATGCTGTCATCCTTTTTCCTCCACCGGACTCGGTAGTCCATGTGTATGTTTTATTTCATCTATAATGATGTGGACACTGCTAGCCAGTGTCCACATCAGCTGGCACTCTGGAACAGGGACTCAGAGGCCATGAGCCATGGTCATTATGGACAACACACCAGCTTGGTGGGAGTACACGTGCATCAGCCTAGGTAAGGGCAGACGACCCCGAGTACTTTTTGGGAATGTCGTAGGGTGTGTTGGATTCAGAGGAATAGGATTTTCTTCCTAGGTCGCTCTCTCTTGAGATTGCTTTGCAACTATATCTTCTTTAGTAAGCAGAAGCTTTGCTCCCTCTCCCAGGCTTTTGCCGGGAGGTGACCTCAACCAAGGTCTGGGCTTGGGAGAAAGAGAAAAGATTTTCCCTTTAATCAGCTTTAAAAACATCAACTAGTTACAGGACAGTTTACAGGCATCTCAACAAATTCTTTCTTTTAAGCTGTGTCTTGCGGACCACTAAAAAAATTCTTTGAAGGATTTTGCACTTCCTCAACCACGAGGAACAGGCTTGCTAAGAACAAGAGCAATGTTTTAGGTTCAGCAGCATCCTGGGGCTGCTGATTTTCTACCAGATAAGGGATCTTTACATTTTGGAGGTATGGAAGGGAAGGGAACAATGCGCACTAGCTAGGCCCTTCTCTTGCAGTTCGCTCCAGCTGCAGTTAGCCTCATGACCCACGTGGCCATGGGGTTCTGCACCACCACCCCCACTTGGGGCCAGCTCGCGCTGCACCATGGGGACGCATGCCCCCAGCAGTGACCCGTGGGACACCGCAGCATCACCCGCCACCAAGTGGGTCTCTTTGCCTGGCCGAGCAGCTGCGTGGAGAAGAGATGGGTTTCCTCGCCTGTTTTTCTCTCTGGTCTGGTGCGCACTGGGGAGACCTTCCCTGTGCCTGGACACACCAGTGCACTTGCGACCATTAAAAAAAGAAAAAAGTAAAGTAAATGTATTTGCCGGTAGAGAAAAAACTGTTTCTGAAAGTTGTGAATGTGTTCATAAATTTGTCAATCTAAAGCATGCTATAAGTGGGATAGGGGGTGCCACGTGTTAAAAAATATAAAAAAATCCTCCTTGTTTATGCCAGAACCGTGACCTTTATTGTAAAAATGAAATATAGGTGTATTGTCTTCAGTGTAAAATTAGCCCTTTTCCATGGAAGACAAAGTACCATTTTTTAACTCAGTACCTGTAAACACTGATCATTTTCTTGGGTGAGAACTGGCTATTCTCCCAAAGGAAATGGTTAATCAATCAAGTCATGAAAGGCCCTTGGCGTGCAACCATTTTTTGTCTAAAATATATTTTTTCAGAGCACCCCCCCCCCATCTTTCCCACTTTCCTTGAAAACTGTGAATGCATTGCAGCTTGCAGAAACAGCAAAGGGCCTGTCTTTCCAGGCTAAGCTGAAAATATACAAGCCCTCTGGCTTGAGGCCTTTAATCATTTAGGACGGCCTCAGCAAATTAAAACTGATAATGGTCCTCTATACCTTGCCCATTCTACTCAGGTTTTTCTTTAGTGTTGGAATATCCAACATAAAGCAGGAATATCTTACAATGAAACCAGTCAGAAAATTTGTAGAATAGGCTTGTCATATTTTTAAAAATCTTCTTAAACAGAAAAAGGGGGAGTCATGAGTCCTTCCCCCTCAAATTTGATTATGCTGGCCCTGTTTACCCATAATTTTCTAAACTGTGGTGAATTGCTTTGTATTCCAAATAAGAAACATTTTCAGAAGAAGGAGCCAAAGTCATCTTATCCTCAGGTTTTATATAGAGATCCACTGGGAGATGGCTCTTGGCAGGGCCCTGTAGATCATTTAACTTGGGGAAGAGGGTGTGTGTGTGTTTCCATCCCTACAGGTCCTGCCTGGCTGCCAGCGAAAAGAGCAAAGCCTTATCATGAGTGGGATAGATGTCAAGCTCTGCTACCTGGAGCTGAGAACCAATCGACTGACAGACCAGATGGCCCAGTTGACCCTGAACAACCAGAAGGAAAATGGACATTTACACCGTCACTCATGGGCCTGGTTCTGCCAACAGAGGAGGATGGAGCCTGCCCCAATGACAGGGGCCAAGGCTCAGGCACCTCCTGCAGAGAGAGAGCAACAACCCCTCGATGCCCCATAAAGTCCAATAGTTGAACCCTAAAAACTGTTTCAATGTACTGAACTTACAAGTTTGGGTCTTAGCAGCCCTTGGATCCCCCCTTTGTCTTAATCCTTATTTGTGCTTTATGATATATATAAAGGTTGTTCTCTTAAGATTGCATTCAAGAACAGCAAATAGTAGGTTTCACAGGTCTAACAGCTACAATTGCATTTACAAACAAAAAAGCTGGAAGATTAGATGTTGGGAACTGCCCTGCCTGGTCTCAGAGGCTGTAGCACCCCATGGCTGGGCTGAGTGAGAGCCCAAGGGACCTGCTTTTTCTGGGTCTGTTCTGCCAAGAGGACCTGAGCCACTGAGGAGACAGAGCTTATCTCACTGGCAGAGCGCCGCTTCTGCCTTATCCATCTCTGGCCTCCAATGCTTGGTCAGTTAGCCAATGACGGGTAAGATGCCCTCAAGGGAGGGGTCGCCTAAGACAGGCATGACCACGTCGATGGCCCTCACGGAAGGACTTGGAGGCCACAGCAAAAAGAGGGTGATGGACCCTCACCCCCCGGCTATCCAGACAGAGCTGGAGTCCTCATTCTGTCCACAAGTCTCCACCTAAGCCTGAAACAATGCTGGAGGAGGGTGTAGCACTGTGCTGGAAAGGGCAAGTTCCCCGGGGCAATCAGGCCTGGGCAAGAAAGCATAAAATCCTACGAAACCTACTTTGTTGATACCCTCCATTTAAATGATAAGAGTCCAAGCCTGAAATAAGTTTGTTTCCCCAAAATTTTATGGCCCTTTAGCTATTTGGCCCTGACTCAAAATAGGCCCTCAGAGTTCTTTGAATGTTATCTATTTGACCATTACTGCCTGACAATGATTCTTTGGACTTAATCTGAGAATGTGGGTCTTTGGAACCACTGGTTGCTTACTTATTATAATAATGTTCTATGTATTTTGATATATTTGCAAATTATTTTCCCAGGGTTGTGTAGGAGACCAGCAAGCAGCAAGCTTTGTGGGATCATAGCGGTTCTATTAAAACAAAATGGGGGAGATGTGGCAGACCCTTCTGCATGGCATGGGGCCAGCTAACCCTCGGAGATGCACAGGACCCACGCCCACAGATTGGTTCTCTCGTGGGTAATCAGATTTTCAATATACCTAGGCTGCTTTGAGTCCTGCTTTTACTGTGACTTCCTAAAATCCATGCTAAACCTTGCAGGGACCAGTGTAACCAGCTCAAGAACTTTTGCCTTTTCATTTGCTACTATGGCTTCTTCTGTGATGTGATGAGGGGCATTGGTTCCTTTCGTTGTAACTGGGGATAGTGAGTGAGGACCATCTTTTAATGTGAGGAGATATGGAATAAAGGTTTGTCATGGCAGAGGCCACAGCTTTTGCTCCCCTTGAGAGAAAAGCCATGCTGTCATCCTTTTTCCTCCACCAGACTCGGTAGTCCATGTGTATGTTTTATTTCATCCGTAATGACGTGGACACTGCTAGCCGGTGTCCACATCAACATAGTATTTGTCTTTCTCTGTCTGACTTATTTCATTTAGCTTAGTACCCTCAAGGTCCATTCATGTTGTCGCAAATGACAAGATTTCCTCTTTTTTATGGCTGAGTAATATTCCACTGTATATATGTACCACAAGGTCTTTATCCAGTCATTCATTGATGGACAGGTTGTTTCTATGCTTTGACTCTGGTAAATAATGCTGCTATAAACATGGGGGCTACAGATATCTCTTTGATATAGTGTTTTTGTTTCCTTTAGATAGTCTCCCAGAAGTACAATCGCAGAATCATATGGCAGTTCATTTTTCATTTTATTAGAGGAGCCTCTACACTGTTTTCCACAGTGGCTGCACCAGTTTACGTTCCTACCAACAGTATACAAGGGCTCCCTTCTCCTCTCATAACAGATGCTTTCATTATCTTGCATATGGTGGTGGTTTCATGGGTATAAACATATTCAGGGGGAAAAGGGGAAGGGTTTACAGAAACCGCCTAGTGGTGGTGGAAATGGGAGGGAGGTGGGGAGGGCTGGGGTGGTGGGCTGGGATGAGAGTAAAAGACAGAAAACTGTACAAGAACAACAATTAAAATAAAATTAAAAAAGAAAAAACATGTCAAAACTTAATAAATTGCACTCTTTAAATATGTGCAGTTTATGGTAGGTCAGTTATACCTCAAGAATCCTTTAAGGAAGAGTCCTTAATTGTAACAATTCAACACTGCACAGGTATATAAAAATGCAAAAAACCTTTCATCTGATACTATCTATTGGGTAATTTTCCTGAGGTTACCAACATGAATAGCCTATATACCTCCAATAGCCTGTAAAATCATTCCATATTTTACGTACACAAACTCGTGATCCCATAGGATTTAAACTTTTGTAAAGTAGGTAACTCATTATAATGGACCTTTTTCTGCAACTTTATTAGGGGTTTTTAAAAAATCTCATTATCTATAAAAGTTTCTATGTTTTCTAATATTGAGACTCATTTTAATAACCAACATGTCTAAAATACTTTATCAAACAAAGGAATGTAAAACTACAAACAGAAGCATTTTGCTCTGCAGTAAATGACTAGATAGAGCAGTCAGTCTTCATTGAGGGAGGGGTAAGCCCAAATTCTTTCTATATTTGGAGACTTTTTCCACAAGATGTAATTTCATCTAGAAACAGAAAACCATTTTGTGTTTTAAACTGTAATTAAACATTCACTTCAGGTTAAATATTGCACAGGAATGTTAGACAAGAACAAGTTCAGCTGCAAACAGAGATGTCAGGATGTGTTGTTGCACAAAGTAGAAAATTGTACCAACTCCAAAGTTTTAGCACAGGTCAGATTGACTTTAAAACAACCTTCCATTTAAAAAATTATAAAATGTATGCTTACTGAGAATAATGCAAAAAACACACAAGTGTACAAAACAAAATGTTCTCCTTTTCTGCTCTTTTTTCCTAACTCCATCTATCAGACATAACCACCCCCAATATTTGAAGGTATCTTTCCAGACTATATGGTGTACATGCATGTTTTGGGGCTTTTATTTTTTGTCGGTTCACTTGCCTTTTCTTTAAAGTTTTATTTTATTGTGATAAAGTATATATGACATACAATCTACCATTTTAACCACTTTTAAGTACAATTCAGTGGCATTAATTATATTCACAATGTTGTACATCTGTTTCCAAAACTTTCATCACCCATTAAGCAATAATTTCCCATTCCTCCCTCATCCTAACTTCTGGCCATGTCTAATTTATTTTCTGTCTCTATGAATTTGCCTATTCTAGACATTTCATAAAGGTGGAATCATTCAATATTTACCTGTTTGTGTCAGTTACCATAATATTTCAGACAAATGAAGTTCTGATACATGTTATTGCAGAACTTCATTCCTTGAAATTGTTGAATAATGTTCCATTGTATAGCAAATTTTGCCTATCCATTCATCTACTGATAGATACTTAGATTGTGTTCATTTGCTTTTAACAAACATGATCATAATATACATAATTTTGGCAGCTTTTTTCCTTTTCACTTAATTCCTTTTAAAAGTGTATCTTAACACTTTTTAAGGACCATATTGTTCTATTAGATGGAACTACCATAATGTATTTACTACTCTTATATTAATATACATATACACTGTTGCTGTACTTTTGCAATTAAAACAGTGCTAGAGTGAACACACCTGTATATACATTGTTTGATATTTATACCAGTTCTATTACTTGGACATGAAGAATGTACATTTGATATCTTCATAAATCCTGCCAAGATAGTTTCCAAAAATATTGCCCCTATTGACATTCTCACCAATAGTGACTATGAGAGCCTTTTTGTCCATATCCTTCCCACAAAGCATACGTAGAATTTCTTTCATCCTCAACAGTATGATGTTGATGTGCTTGGTTGTTTAAAGTAGGTATAAAGGAAGCTGTGCAGGTATGAAGTGAGGGAAGAGGGTGCAAGGGTGAAATTTGAGGGTGTCAGAGTCCTGCATATCAAGGCAGAGAACAGGATTTCAGAACAAACAAGACCAGTAGGGGTTCCACTTGGTACTATGATTGAGGCTGATATTCTACAGAAATGCACACATGCAGCTGTGCTTGATGATAAAATAAAATACCAAAGATCCCTCCATGTTAGTTGGCAACTGATCACTGCTCTTAGGGCTACTCTCCAAACCCACCCCACTCTGCGCAACCCAGTAATGAAGGGTGAACACCCTGCCCTACACTATGGCTGATGCCTGTTCAAATTGACCCTTATTTGCACTGACCGGTTGTTGGTATTTAGAATATTGTTTCTGACTACATGAGTAATTTTTTGAATGACCCATTGATTCCCTCCTTGCTCTATTTCTGAACCTTTAAGAGCACTGTAAAGTGATTGTTTATCTCAGTTACAACCCTGTACTCCTGAGGGCAGATACCCTGTCTTTCTCATTTATTCTTTAACTCCCCAAATGTTTTCTAGCACTTCATATATAACAGCTGCAGGACCAGGATCACAGAGTATTATTGTGAAAAGGCAAACACCATCTTGGGCCTCATGAAACTTATAGAACAGTAAGGCAGGCAGGTAAAAATAATTGAAGAGCCAAGTGAAATAATTCCCAATACTAATGAGTGTTATAAAGCAGGGGTCCCCTAAACCCTAGGCCACAGACTGGTACTGACTGGCCCATTAGGAAAGAGGCTGCACAGTAGGAGGTGAGCGGTAGGCAAGTGAAGTTTCATCTGTATTTAGAGCCACTCCCTATCGCTTGCATTACCACCTGACCTCTGCACCCTGTCTATCAGCAAAGGCATTAGCTTCTTGGAGAGTGAACTCTACTGTGAACTGCACGTGAATGGGATCTAAGCTGCATGCTCCTTATGAGGATCTAATGCCTGGTGATCTGAGGTAGAGCTGAGGTGGTGATGCTAATGCTGGGGAGCAGCTGCAAATACAAATTATCATTAGCGGAGAGGTTTGACTGCACAGAGACAATAATAAATCAATTGCTTTCAGACTCATGCCAAAACTATGTCAGTGAGTGGCAAGTGAAATTAAGCTACATCTGGTCGCAGGCTTTGTAGAGGCAAGTGAGTTGATGTACTTAATTGTACAGCTGAATCTGATGGCAGACTATAAGTCAGAACTGACATATTTTAGTCCATGTGTAGCCCACCCATCATTTTATTTACCACTTCCTTCCATGCCTCTTTCCCACACTGTGCACTTGTCTCAGTCACAGTTTTGGTAAGGCCACATACTAATCCTAGCCAAAATGTGTAAAAGACAAATGTCACTGTTCTTTGAGAAGGGGGAAAGACCCAATGATGAGACAGTTCTTGAATAATTATTCATTTAGGTATAAATGAATACCTAAATTCACTTAGAGAAGACTCTAAGACTGCCAACAGAAAGAAAACTGCATTTAAAAGAAAATACCAAGAGTCTTACTTAAATTATGGGTTCATTGCAACAGGTGATTCACATTCTCCAAGCCCAATTAGTACAATATGTGACAACCAGCTATCTAACAAAGCCATGGAACCTTCAAAAGTTCTTCAGGACATGGAGACCAAGCACTTTGAACAAGAAAAGGCTTTGGAGTTTTTGAAAGAAAAATTTGTGGACACAAAGAATAGAAGCAATCATTGAAGGCCACTACTTCATCAAATGTGTCTGCACTGACAGTATCATTCTTCATGCCTAACTACATTGCTAAAGCTAAGAAACCCTTTACTATTAGTGAAGAGTTGATCCTGCTTGTTGCTAAGGACACTTGTTGTGAACTTTTAGGAGAGGCTATAGTTCAAAAGGTGGCACCTGTTCCTCTTTTACCTAGCACCACAACTAGACTAACTGATGAAATAGCAGAGGATACTGAGGCACGATTGTTAGAGAGTATTAATGAGTCACTGTGGTACATGATATAGGTTGACAAGTCTACCGATGTTGAAAACAAGGCAATAATGTTTGTTCTTGTGTAATATATTTTCCAGAAGGATGTGCATGAGGATATGTTATGTGCACTTTTGGTGCCAACCAACACCACAGCTGCAGAACTATTCAAGTTTTTAAATGATTACATATCAGGAAAACTGAATTGGTCATTTTGTGTCAGCATATGCATGGACAGAGCAGCTGCCATGACTGGATGGCTTCTGGTTTTGCTATTTGGGTCAAAGAGGTCACTTCTGAATGAGAATCTATGCACTGTCTCATCCATAAAGAAATGCTAGCAAGCCAAAAAAATGTCACCTGAACTTAACAACATTTTGCAGGATGTGATTTAAATTATCAACCATATTAAAGTCTATGCCCTCACATCTGTTCATGCAGCTCTGTGAGGACATGGACACAGAGCACACATGTCTCCTCTTATACACAGAAGGGAAATGGCTTTCTAAAGGTAGATCACTGACTAGAGTTTTTTAGTTATGAGAGCCGCTCCAGAGATTACTTTTAGAAAAACAGTCACCAGTGGCAGCACATTTCAGTGACAAAGAATGGGTTGCAAACTTGCTTCCTTGTGTGACATATTCAACCTGCTCATTAAACTAAATCTGTCATTTCAGGGGAGAACAACAAATGTGTTCAAATCAGCAGATAAAGTGGCTGCATTCAAGGCCAGATTAGAATTATGGGGGCAACGAGTGAATATGGGGATTTTTGACATGTTTCAAACATTAACAGAGATTTTGAAAGAGACTGATCCAGGGCCTTCTGCCTCCCAGCTGGTGCATGATCACCTACCTCAGCTTTCAAAAGAGTTTGAGCATTGCTTCCCAACCATAAAGACCCCTGAACTGGGAAGGAATGGACCCATGACCCATTTGTAAATAAGACAGGTAAATCGACTTTGTGCTGGAAGAGGATCAACTGTTTGAGATCACAAATGATGGTGGTCTTAAAAGCATGTTTGAGACAATTTCAAATCTCCATACATTCTGGATTAAAGTTAAGGTAGAACATCCTGAGATTGCCACAAAATCATTGAAAAGCTTGCTTCAATTTCCAACATCTTATCTTTGTGAAGCAGGGTTTTCTGCAGTGATAGCAACCAAAATGAAATTGTGGAGTAGAGTGGACATAAGTAACACACATCAGGTGTCACTGTCTCCAATCATCCCCAGATGGGACCATCTAGTTGCAGGAAAACAAGCTCAGGGCTTCCAAAGATTTTGCATTATGGTGCATTGTATAATTACTTCATTATATATTACAATGTAATAATATGAGAAATAAAGTACACAATAAATGTAATGCACTTACATCATCCTAAAACCATCCTCCACCCACAATCTATATAAAAACTGTCTTCTATGAAATCAGTCCCTGGTGCCAAAAAGGTTGGAAACCACTGTTATCATGGAAGCATGCTCTGGAGATGAATTAATAAATGACTAACCTCACCCTCATTTGCATATCTGTTCATCCTCTCTTATATCTGCTGTAAATAACCAAGCTGTCAGACTGACAAGGATGAAAAAGAATTTGAGTACTCCTATTGCAAGGATATAGACAAACAGGCTACCCTAGTCACTGTTGATCAGAATGGCAGTGGGGTGATAATTTGAATGATAATATCACAAAGAGGGCCCTTTTTAGTAGAGAACCAGAGAAAGGCCAGTCTGAGGTTGAAAGAAAAAGGTAAAGGAGTCAGGTGTAAGGCAGAGAAAACACCCAGGCTGCACTGGGCTGTGTGCACAAAGGCTCCAGGTGGGTATGAGCTGATGTGACTTAGAGGGTCTAGAAGGAGTCAATAGTGAGCATGGGGGCTAAAGGAGTGAGGTTAGAGAACATGTCTAGGGCCAGGTCTTACAGATTACAGCAAAGTGATTTAGATGATCTGATTTGTACATGATGTCCTCAATAGGTTCTTGGAAACTGACTTTATGGGAAATGATGTATAATGAAACCATTTTCACCATAAGCTAAGTGATAGAAACAAGAGTTAAATTCTTATAGCATATTTCTGGCCACAGAAACACCACCAAACTTCTAAATGAAGACCCCAAACATTTAATGTCATACATTGAAATAAGTATGAGCTATGCATACATTTTAAAAAGATGATTAAAAATAAGTAAGATAATTATTTTCCAATCCACTTATTCCAGTTTAAGGTTGTGGGTGGCCAGAGCCTGTCCCAGAAACTCTGAGCACAAGGTGGAACCCACCCAGACAAAATGTTCATCTAGGACAAGGCCACTCACATTCACTCATATTAACTCAGATGGGGACAATAGTTTTCGGATGTGGGAGGAAGTCCTAGTGAAAACCCACGCAGGTGTGGGGAGAATGTGCAAACTCCATACAGATAGTAGCCCCAGAAATTGACTAAAAAAATCAAGATTATAATAAAACGATGTTGAATAAAAGGACATTATTTGAGGATATGCTGTATTCAAGAAGATCCTATATCATTTGAGTCTATATTCCCCAATACGTCTCAAAATACCTAGATCAGTAAGAGTTTGAAAAACACACAGAGCCATTCAACCATTATACTTCCTCAACTGCCTATGGAACTTGAGCTGGTCAAGTGCTTAACTGTAAATAAAAAGAAAATAATTTTACTAACATGTATATAAAATATTGGAAATATGCACAGCATAGTTAGTGCATTGTTTATGTTGTTTGTTTGTTTGTTTGTTTTGCTCTCTGGGAAGAAAACCCCTTTACAAAATGTAAGACTATTATCCAACTTTGGGGCATTTAGCTTTTATTTGGGAGTAGGGGACCAAACGTATTTACTAATTTCCTACCTCATTGCTAGTAGTGTAACAGAGGGGTCTGGCCAGGTCACTGGGGAGTGAGAAGCTGCACTCCTATGGAGAAAAGATGTATCCCCAAGAGGGGTTAGGAAGTGCCAAAGGCAGCGCAGGATTGAAACCAGAGCTAGGATGTGATTCCATACCCCCCAGACAACAGTAAACAAGCTAGCACAGCGCCAGCGTGCATTGCCCTGCCAACAGAATAGTGTGGTGTGTGGCATAGCCAGGGGCAGCTTGCACAGATCCTGTGAGGGGCAGAAAAGGTCACAACACACGTGTAACAAGGTGACACCCCACCCTAGCAGAGACGTGGTGCCCCTGTGTGGCTAGAAAACACCTCCTACCTGCTTCTGGATCAAGGCGGTGGGAGGAGGGGCAGAGACACAGTGAGGACTGAAGTGCATGATGGACTGTTATGGACCATTCAGCCTGGTCTCAGGAGCTGTAATCTGCACCCCATGGTAGGCTGAGTAAGAGCCTAGGGACCCGCTTCATCTGGGACTGTTCTGTCAAGAGGACGTGACCTACTAAGGAGACAAAGCTTATCTCCCTGGCAGGAGCGCTGCTTCTGCCTCATTCATCTCTGGCCCCAATGCTTAGTAGGTTAGTCAATGACAGGTAAGACTCCTCATGGGAGGGGCAACCTAAGCCAGACAAGACCACTTGGGAGGCCCTCATGGAAGGACTCGGGGGCTGCAGCAAAGAGTGGGTGATAGATCCTCGCCCCCCGGCTATTCTGACATAGCCCAAGTACCCACTTCCATCTGGGAGAGGTCTTCTGCTTCCTGAGCCTAATCGGTTTAAAGCCTGAAACTATGATGGCGAGCGGTGCAGCCCTGTGCCGTCCAGAATGGTTCCCCAGGTGATCAGGCATAAGAAAGTATTTGTAAAGTCCTGTCAAACCTGCTTTGCTAAGAGTGCTCTCATTTAAATGATAAGGGTCCAAGGATGAAATGAGTATGTCTCCCAAAGTTTTGCAACCCCCTTTCCTGACAGACACTGACTCAGATTAAGCCCTCAGATTTCTTTGACATGTTAAACCTGTATTCCTGTGTATTTGAACCCAATAAAAGCCTAGTGAGGAAGGGGCTCTGGGTCCTTCTCCTCTGAGAGTTTGACCACCTTTCCTCCCCAAGCAGATCATGTCTTAGTAGTTTTATTTTCATCCGTGACAGAGGGATGGGGCTCTGCGGGCGGAGCCCCCCCACATCTGACACCCAGGAAAGGGGCCCCCCACAGTGGACATTGGCCCAAAATGGCTGGTAATTTGGACACTTTCACCCTGCATCGGATTTGGGGCTAACACCTTAAAAATGGAAGACACAGAGAATCTCACTTTATTTCCTACCTCTTGCCAGCCCAGTCAGAAGCCTGGGTGTTTGTGGGACCCAGTGGACCATGCGCACAGCTAGCAGCTCTTGCATTACCCTGCTTTCATGGTCTGGGGCAGGCTCATGCAGGATGTATGCCCCACCAGTAGTGGGACCATGGGACACTGAAGTCCCAACCTGCATGGTATGGGTCCTGAACTGCTCCTATTCCCTTGCCCTGAAAACAGTGCACAGACACGCAGGCTGGGAATATTTTTCCAGCTCCCAAGGGTGCAAGCATCCCTGGATGCTGGGGCTCAGTGGACTGAGCCTCTCGCAGACTGCTGCAGTGATCTGGCAGTGTTGCCTGTCCCAGAAGCTGGTGAAAGATGTGTCAGGGCAATGGAGTTGCTGGCTTCACAAGTGTGCAGTTCAGAGAGAGTGAAAGGCTGGAGCTGGAGAGATACGGACCCATCTGTGTAGCAGCCTTGGACTACAGATAAGAATGGTGGGGGAGAGTCCCTGGGGAAGGTCTCTGGACATGGATTCGGATTTCCTTTTTGTGAACAAGGGGATTTCTGTATTTTGCAGAAGAGAATGACTTGGAGCAGGGGAGCTCCAACTCCTCCAAATTGGGCAACCTGTTAATAAAAACCTTTTTCCTTCCCCAGCAATTATTGTGTTATGCTTCTGTACAGCAGCAGGTGGCTGGATCCCATTTTGCCCTGTAACAGTAACACAAACATTTTGATGGTAGATCCTATCATGTCCTCTCTTACCTCTACTTGACAAGTAGATGAACACTGACACATAAACATGACAAAACTACTTTCCCTTCTGATACATCCAAGTTCAGCATTTAGAGATGTCCACTTACCTTGAACTTGGAGTATTCTCTTGCCTTCCTTTGTTTTCACTTTAATAATCTTCAAATTTTGTTTGTCATGGCAGAGGTTATCTTTTTCTGTCACATATTATTTCTTCTTGATTTCTCATTAAAGCCTGTAACATAGAAGAGAGAAGCTCCTTTATTCTGTAGACATGTAGGAAAGAGTTAAAAGCTCAGGTCAGTGACGCTGCTAATTTATTTCTAATGTTCCACTGGCTGGCTACAGTGTAATCACAGTTTTAGGAATTCACCTAATCAGAAGAGATTTAGAATAAGCTATCTCAAAATACAGATGAAATTGAGGCTATTCTCCTTAACAACTAAATGTTTGATACAACTTTGACTTCTTACTGATGCATTTTATTGAAAACAATGTGTTAGAGTTCTCTCTCTACAGGAGGGGATTCTGAGGCAGTAAAAGTTATCTACAGTAAGTTGTAAAATCAGAGCTGTCAAAGTGGGAGAAAT
This sequence comes from Glossophaga mutica, assembly GCA_039655065.1. Classification (NCBI taxonomy): domain Eukaryota; kingdom Metazoa; phylum Chordata; class Mammalia; order Chiroptera; family Phyllostomidae; genus Glossophaga; species Glossophaga mutica. The sequence goes on along the minus strand of CM077309.1, from coordinate 69,465,214 downwards.
CAATAAAACATCATGTCAGAATTTGTGTTTTAGAATGATTGAAACCAGGATGGCACTTCTGAATCTCATTTTTAACAGATGTCAGTTGTGGAGGGAATGAAAGGCAGGTCATGAGTACTGATGAAATTTAGCATAATGCACCATATAAGGTATGCATTTATATGCATTTGTGATTACTCCTTGTCAACACTAGGCCCAAACTTTCCCATACACAGCATTGTGCAAACACTGAAATAGAAGAAGAAGGCAGAGAAGCAGAGGGGTGTGCACTGTTTTACCATGTGGTTAAGGGAACACTACATTGCACCTCCTCCCTGAACTCTCAATCCATCTTGCCCTCAACTCTCCCAAGATGAGAATGTTGGCATGAGGTGAAAAATGGTGGCAGGGAGCAAAAAGAACTCAGGACAATTGTGTCAAAAGCATTGTTGCCCCTTTTCTCCTTACTGATGCCATATGACAAATCCATTTTTTCTAATAGAAACTAGATCTTCAACGAGCTCAACTACAATGAGAGCATGGAATAAGTCAGGAGCTTCTTGTAGGCAGTACTTTTCAGTATCTTATTAGGAGGAAAACCCTTCTAGCTACTAGTAGGCTAATTTTACATTAAATATTTTAAATTAATCATTAAAAAAATTAAACTTTAATACTGAAAGCTACTGTTAATAGAGTGTAGTCAATTGCATGGGTAACAGTTTGGGTAGCATTAAATCAGAATGAAGACCTCTCACATTCAGTCATCTCCTTAATTCTCATAACTTTTAGATAAAGCATTGGCGTTAGAAAGAATCCAGTAAAGGTATGTTGAATACCAAGCCTATGCTTTACAGATGGAATAAATGAGGCTCAGAGAGAAGGCGACTTGCAAAAGGTTCCACCAAGATCCTGGCTCTGGAATGACTCAACATGTTTTCTCCTTTATTAATGAATCTCTCCACAACTGTCATCTTGTTCCTTGAGAAGGTTAAAACTTATACAACAAGTAGTGTCTATATCATGTGTAAGAAATAAGTTAAGTTCTTTACTTCTTTAGGTTAACAAAGACTACATAGCTGATGTCAGCTCAGATCGCAAACCAAAATAAATAAATAAATAAATAAATAAATAAATAAATAAATCCATCAATCAATAAATAAACATAGTTCCTGATTTCCCAGGAAAGCTACCATATATTGAGTGCCCACCATAAGCCAAAGTGTCTCAGGCACATCACTTACATAGTTGTTAATGCTTCTAGAAACTCTGAAAGTAATATAGGTATTATCATATCATGAACATGAGAAAACTGAGTCAGTGAAATATGATCCCTTATCTAATGTTACACACAACTACTCAGTTCTCTGATTCCATGGCCCACCATGCACACCAATTTCCTGCCTGTCACATCCACCACTATAAAACTCAGAAATATGTGTCTCTCTGAAAACCTCAGAGCAGAAATGGAAGCAGAATGGAGAGTATTTGGAAGGAGACTAAAGAAAGGAAGAGAGGTAAGAGCATTATGAAAATATATAAGATATGAGAATAATCATATCTTAAGATTTTTAGACATGCTAAACATGCAAATACAATTACAGCATATAATATAACTTCACTTGTAAAGTTCTGAGAAAGACACTTGTGATAAAGGGTGACCAAAGAAGTTCAAGGTCTCAACAAGTTACGGTCATCCACTGTATTAGTTGTTCAGGCTGCCATAACAAAATACCACAGACTGAGTGGCTTAAACAGCAGACAATTATTTTCTTACAGTTGTGGAGGCTGGCAGTTCAAGATAAAGTGCTGTTTGGGGTAATTTCTCTTGAGTCTCTTCCTTGGTTTGCAGATGGCTGCCTGCTTCCTGACTCTTCATATGGTCTTTCCTCTGTGCTTATACATCCCTGGTGTGTCTTTTTGTGTCCAGATTTCCTCTTCTTATAAGGACATCAATTAGATTGGATTGGGACCACATTAACAGCCTCATTTTAACTCAATCACCTTTTCAAAGGCCCTATCACTCTGTATAATCATATTCTAAGGTACTAGAAGTTAGAGCTTCAACGCATGAATTTTGGGAGAACGTAATTTAGTCCATAACATCCACCACATAACTAGTTCAGCTTATGTCATTACCTTCAGTGTCACTCATGAAGAGTTAAAGTCCTCTAATATTTGAATTTAAAAATCTAAGACTATTATAGATTTTAGGTTTTCTTAAAGGAGGGAAGGGCCATAATTTAATACAATTTTCCACAATGGTCTAAACCAGGGGTTATAAAACTTCCTACAAGTCAAACACAACCTGCTGGTTGTTTTTTAAATAAAGTTTTATTGGCACATGGTGAATGTCCATTATTTACAGATTGTCTATAGTTGTCATGGAACTACAGCTACACAGTTGGTTGGTTGTGATGGAGACACAGGGCCAAAAGTATTTACTATCATGCCCTTCAAAGAAATAATCTGCCAACATCTGATCTAAACTATGTTAATCAGGTTTATTTCTTAGGGTCTTGAAAACATACATTTTCAAACTTCAAGAGTAAGATGTATAGTACAGTTGTATTTTACATGGGAAGGAGTTCTTAAAGTCAGCTCAAACTGAAACTGTGCATGGTCAAAATTCATACTGAACACTCCTTAAGGAAAGCAGTGTGGAGGAGTCCACTATCCCCGGCACCATACACAGGGCCATTTTTCCCTCCAAAGTTGTAACAGATGAAATTTTCTTCCAGCAATTCTACAAAATAATAGGCTTTATTTGCCACTTGTATAAAAAAGATGCATATTTTTAAATAATAGAATCACTCTGGGTTTGGTAGGATGGTTGAAGAAACTGAGATGTAGCAGGATTGGGAGATTCAAGAGAGCATCTCACACTCACTTCTTGAATTTTTTGAAATATGCACTTGATCTGACTTTGCTAGTTTGCATCACCTCTCAATGTTATTTAACCTCAGATATCCCCTTTCCTATCCTCCAACCCCCACAGAAGCCACTAATAGGAACTATGTTCCATGTAAAACATTTGGGGAAATGCTGATATACTAAAAGACGTGAGTATTATGGATCAACCAGACAGAAGACATGTACAATTCTTTCTTACACATGTAAGAAGTGTAGGACAAAGGCATAATGATACACCATTACCACTTCACACCCAATATGTTGGCTATTATTTTAAAAATTGGAAAATAATAAGTGTTGGGGGAAACATGGAAAAACTGGAATGCTTGTACCTTGCTGATGGGAATGTAAAAAGGCGCAGCCCCTGTGAAAAAGTTAGGCAGTATTTCAAATAATTAAACATGGAATTGATCTCTAATCCAGCAATTCTACTTCTGGGTATATATTCCAAGGAATCAAAAACAGGGACTCAAATAGATATTTGTAGACCATGTTCACAGCTTCATTATCTACTATATTGTTCAGAATGGTCAAGAGGTGGAAACAACCCAAGTGCCCATTGACAGATAAACAGATAAACCAAATGTGATATAAATAATAAAATGAAATTATATTTGTTCTTAATGAAATCCTGATACATGCTACAACATGGATGAATCTCAAAAACATAATGTTAAGTGGAATAAGGCAGGCATAAAATGACAAATGTTGTATAATTCTATTTGTATGAGGTACCTAGAGTAATCACATTCATAGAGACAGAAAATACAAAAGGTTATCAGGGAATGAGGGAACTGACAAATGGGAGGTTATTGTTTAATGGGCCTAGAGTTTCAGTTTAGGCTGATGAGAAAGAATGGTGGTATGGAGGATTCTGTGAGGGATCCTCCCGGAGGTTCTCACCTAGTGTAGTCCAGCTCACCTAGGGGTTGTTGGGAAATGGGTGAGAGTGTTTTTGTGAGTTGGGGGTGGGGTGAAGAAGAAATACCAACTTTTCCACAGTGCATGAAAGCCCTGAATGATCAAAATGCATTGCCTCAAATACCAAAGTCCCTCCTTTGAGGAACACTGCTGATTACTGCCTTTAATAGAATCTCTGTGTTGTACAATATATGCATGTTCAAGTCTAATGAGGAATGATAATCTGCTCTCCGAAGTATCTGTTTACATCATTTCCTTGCCGAGTCTCATTGTGAGCCTTTTAAATTTCTGCTACTCAGGCATAAAATGCTATCTCATAATTTTAAACTTGCATTTCCTGATTATATTAGTGATGTGAAAAACATTTTCATATTGTTATTGTTCATTCATAGCTCCCTCTTAGGAAAATGCCTGTAAATAGCTGCCCATTTTTTTTTACTGAGTAGTTTGAATTTTCCTTATTGATTTGTAAGAGTTCATTGGAGATTCTAGAAATGTAGTTTTTGTTAGTTATTTGGGGTTACAGATATCTATCGGCTTGTTGCTCACCTTTTAATTTTATGGTGCTATTTTGTGCAGAAGTTATATACTTTATTACAGTGAAATTCATCATTCTTGTCATTCTTGAGTATGATTTTAGTGTTTCTGGCTTATAAAGTCTACTCTATCCTAAGACTATAAAGATGTCCTCTTTTTTCCTCCTTAAAGGTTTAAAGGTTCTCATTCTATTTTGAAACTTACTCTAAATTTCTGCATAATTTTCAGTGCTGAAATGACTTTTTAAAACAACCAAAGTCTGAATATATCAACTTATCCCTCCCTGAACATAGCTGTTCTAAGGCTTTCTGTTACTCTTGGAATGAAATTCAAACTCATTACTGTGGTGTGATTACAGTGCATGGCCTGGCCCTGTCTTCCTCTTGAACTTTGTCTTGCACCTTCTGTTAGTCATTTAGCTTTAGCCACACTGGTTTTCCATATGCACAACAAACACATCAAGCTAATTTCACCTTGGGACTCTTGTCCTTGTCACTTCCTTTTTCTAGAACCCTGTTCCCCAGATATATGCACATGGCTGGTCTCTTCATGCCATCAGAGCCTCAGATCATGTGTTATCTCTCAGAGAGACTACCCCTGCATACCAGAGAATAGCCCCCAAATCATTTCATAAAGACATAGTTCCTTTATTTCTTCACGGCACCTACCACCATTCAAAATTATCTTGTTTAATTCTTTTTTGGTGTCTCCCCATAGTAGACCATATGCCCCGCCAGATCAGGGACACTGCTGTTCTGTTCTCTCCTGTGTCCTCAGCACCCCAAACAGTTCCTGGCATATACTAGGTGTTCCGTGAATGTTTGTTGAATAAATGAGTGAATAAATGAGTGAATAAATGAAAGAATTTGGATCTCTCCTGGTCCTCCTGGTTGCTCTTTCTGTCCTCTTAGATTAACAAAGGAGTATTCCCTTTCTCCTATTGACCACACACACACTAACAAATAGGTAATGTTAGTCAGACCTTTCAAATCTGTCAAAAAAAATAACTTAACTGCAGGAATACTTAAAAAATAAGTCTGAAAACACCTATGCTCTGTATATCCAGGTTTCTGAGTTACTTAGACCCATTCCTTCATTCACCCCATTTCTACTCCCAAAAGATAATCGTTAACAATGTCTTGACATGGAACCAGAAACTTTTTATTGATTTTTATCTTCTATCTATCTATCTATATATCCATCTATCTATCTATCTATCATATATCTATCATCTATCTATCACCTATCTATCATCTATCTATCTATCTATCTATCTATCTATCTATCTATCTATCATCATCATCATCTACCTATCATCATCATCTATCATACATTAAACAATTTGAATGATTCAATATAAGAAATTATATTCTTACTGACAAAAATTTTTCCCCAATGGATCAGAGTTTGCTAAGAAGGCAAATTCCCCCTCCTACTTCTAGAGGTTCTGATTCCACAAACCTGGGGTGGCCCAGGAGTCTTCATTTTCAATAACACCCTAGATGATTATAATGGAGGTGGTCCAAAAACCATTCTTCGAGAAAAGCTCACCTAAGTCAAAGCCATTTAATGCCATTCTTATTTAAGACCACGCAGCCTCTGTAACACCATGGGGCAGATGGAGCCACATGTGCACATAGTTCAAGTATATCATATGCCTTCAATCAGAAAGAGGGTGTGTCAGATCCTTGTCTTCTCCCCACAAGAATCTGACATGCTTATGAAGCCACATAAACAATTAGTGAAAGTGCTCAAAACTGTTAGTGAGGAAACCTGGATTCCAGACTCCACACTGCCCTGTACCTCAGATCCTTCATATGCAAAATGAGAAGTTGGACCAGGTGATTCAACAATCCCCTTTCTGTTCCAACATTTTATGAGAAACTTCAACATCTCATGGATTTCTTTGTGATTGGGTGATGGCTAATTTGTATCCCACACGGTGAAAATTTTCTAGGATGAGCTTATATTATAATGGAAAAGAAAATAATCCAAAACATCTAAAAATAATTTTTTCATTGTTACTCAAACAGAATTTTTACAAGTTGACATGCTTTCCTTCTCCTTATGAATATAAGAAAGAACAAAATCTCAACGCACCTAGGTCAAGGTTGATACTGAGAGACATCCTGTCCAGACCACTGGGAGCAGGTATAGGGCAGGGGAAAAGATGGTCCACCAGGGCAGATGGGGCTGGGCCATGGAATGGGACCTGGAAGATCCTTGTGCACTGAGTCACACCCAGGGAATGGAGGTCAGAGGTTCCAGTACTGAGGATGACATAGGCAGTCAGTCAGTGCCTTTGTGAACTGCTGGCCATAGTGAGGACATTGAGTTTCAGAGGCAGGGCCAGGTCCTGGGGCTTGAGGCCATAGTTACCTGGGAAACTGAGCCATGGGCCTTGCAGCTGCTCTGCCCCCACAGTCTGAATGTCCTGCTCCTGACTGTAGAAGCTCTGCCCCTCCCATGGAGAGACCAACCTTGGTGCTGCCTGAGAGGTCATGCAGGGTTTTCAGGGTTCTTTCTGCATGTGGGTTCCTGAGTGTAGGCAACTCATTGCATGTGGGGACTAGGGCATGGGAGGTGCAGAGTTGACAGAGTGACACCAGAGTCTCCCCCATGAGCAATGATGGCAGCAGAGGGAGGATCTTACACAGAGGGCACAAAAGGTTAGCAAGATAATAGGGTAAGGGGAAAAGTCCTCCTACCCTCTTCCAGTACCAGATTTGGGGGAAGGCAGACACATGTGCAATAGAAGTCAGAATGTTGGAATGGGGAGGTGCTGGGCCAGAGAGGCCTGTCAGTCTAGCCTAGGGAAAAGAAGGGATTGGTTGGGAGGTGGACCACCCAGAGCCCAAGGAAGTTTGGGAAGGTAGTTGGTCATTCTGAAAAAGCGCCTGGTCTGTCCCACACAGAAAGCTGATATAGTCCCAGAGGAAGAAAGAATTGTTCTGCCTCTTTTCTCTTGTTCCTGGATCACTGCTTGGGACCTGCACTTGGATAGTGCGCTCGCCTGTCTTCTCCATGGGCCAGTGACCTTAATAGTCACATGGTCCATGGTCTCTAAGAGGGGGTCCCCTTCACCATTGTGACCTGGTGGAGTATTCACCTGTGCATTCATATGCTGTCTGGCCTAGCAGCATGGGAACTTGGAGCCCTAGCTGCCACATGGCCGTGGCTGTGCCAGCTTCACATGCAGCCTCCAGGAGGGAGCCTGAAGCCAGATAGCAGCTGAGAACAAGCTAAGCCACCTGGATGACCACTTAGCTACCTTGGGCTGCATGGTACTTTAAAATGGAGCAAGGCCTTTGTTTCTGTCTTGCTGAAAACAGCTGCGTTTTGTGGAGGAGATGAGCTTTGAAATAGGGAATCCCCCATTTTCCTAGATCATTCAGCATCTAAATAAAAACCTCTTTCCTCTCTCATCAAAGTCTGCCTCTACAGTTTGCTTTTTGTGGTGGTGGGAAGCCAAACCCCTATTTTTTGTTCAGTAACAAAGACAATTTAATGCCATTTTTAATTGTTTGAAGAAAAATTGTATCTGTGACTTTTTACAGAATAGTAAACATGGAGTTAAACAGCCCAAAGGTCCAGTATTAGCTAAAATCTCATACTACATGAAGAAATTAGAAATATTTAAATATTTAATAATATCTTGTACATTTTTTTTTTAGATTCCTAAGTTCCAACATTTCTGACAAAGTAGTTCCTTCACCATAATTAACAAAAATAGGCAGCCTTCCAAAAAGCCTTCCAGAGCAAAAGTAAATTCATAGGAATCCTCCCTCTGCAGTGAGTTAGTTGTCCCAGTGACATGCCAGCAGTAAACGACAGAAGCCAGAAGGGGTGAGAAGCCAGGGTGAGATCCCTGGACTGATGTCTACTGAAATGGTTCTAGGAAAAGCAGGCTGATTAAATCATGACATTTCCAGCACCCACTTATTAGCATGTCTGGAGAATCACAGAAGGGGATTATAGTGTCTTAACAACCAGAGTTTCTGTTACAGGATATTTACAAACATGACTATTCCAATCTTTGAAGTAATTTGGTTACTGCTATAACAGAAGACAAAGGATGCAGACATCCCAACCATCACTCCAGGTGATCTGCTAAGAAAGACTCCCACCACCTCTTGGTTGTTCAGGTCATAAAACTATGTATTCTTTTCCCTTTTCATACTCTTTCCCATTTGTTAACCCCTAGCAGCACTGTCTTTAACACATGTCCTCTGTTTGTTCATATCTCCCTATTTCCAATGCCAGCATCCTAGTCCAATCCACTGTCATCTTTTCCTAAAATTACTTTAATAGCCTTTGTACTAATTTCCCCACTTGACTCCTGAAAAAATCCCTTCTTCACATGATGGCCATATTTATATATCAGGTAATTTCTTTCCCCTGTTTTAAGCTCACCAGTGTCTTCTGATTTTCATGCAATAAAACTTAAATTCCATCTTCTCTGCATCTCTCAGACCTCATTTTATGTAAGTCTTTCCTTTACTCTCAAAACTTCTTTTCCTTCCTTACTTTGCAAGTCCATTCTCACTTTTGTCCCTATTGCTTGCATCACTGTTTCTACACACTGTCACAGAGTTGGCTCCATCTGGACAGTCCAACTCAACAAACAAGACCTTCCCTGACTATTGTATCCTAAATAGTAATAACCTGCATTTGCATTATTCTCTATACCCCATTTATTTACTATATTATCCTGAAATTGCATTGTTTATTTGATTGCTGCCACCCTCCCACCACCTACACATGTAAGCTCCATGAAGAGGGAGATCTTGTTTGTCCTGTTCACTGCTAAATTCTCAGAGCCTAGGATAAAGTGCTTGGTAGATACTCAGTGACTTTGTATAAAATGAAAGCAAGTGCTGTTTTAGATTAAATCAAGGCTGAATTTTTCAATGTTCTGTCCATTCAGAGCAAAAAACTCAATTTCTTGCCTGGAAGACAAGTTGTTAATTTTCAGAAGAGACATCTCTCTCTATGAATATCTTTATCGTTATCCCACAACTAGGTTAGAGTCTGAAATCAGAAGAATCTTTGGAGATGTCAAATGAAATCTAAACCTCACTGACAAACTGAGATGACTTGTAGAATGTGTCTTGACTTGGGGGAGCAATTTTGTAGGTTGTCTCTGGTGAAAGTGAAGTACTCAGTCTGAGTGGGTTGATCAGTATGTCACATGGAATGAGGCAAGTGAATATTTTTAAAGCACTAGGAAAATTTGGTAGGATATTCTGTGTTCTAACTAGGCATTCATTATGTGGGGGGAAGTAGTTCATATAAGGCCCGAATAAAAGTACCAACTAATTTAAATTATAAATGGGTCCAACCTCAAAGGTAATTTCACTCTTACTTGCACAGTGAACTACACAGTGGTAGTGACAAGCCATGAGAATTTTCTGCACAATATCCTGTTTTACATATCACTTTTATATATTTAGTATTTCTTTTGTTTCTCAGAGCAATTCTAGGAGGTTTGTCAAATGTACTTTTCAGATCTCATGGATCCTAATGAGTAAAAAATACCAAAACTTGATTTGGAATCAAGATCTTAGAAGAACAGCTCCTATGGATATTAATAAGCCAACAAAGGAGGTTGCAAATGGCATTTCAAAAAATCAACCACATTGAGATACAGTAAAACACTCCCCTTCAGTTTATGGGATTTTTGACAAATAGATACTCTCCTATACCTACCACCACTCTATCACTTGAAAGTTCTGTCATGTCCCTCTACACTCTACCCTCCCCATCACCTCCTACCTCTGCACCAGGCAGCCAGTGATCTGATTTCTGTCATCAGATATTAGTGTACTTTACTAGAATTTCATACAAATTGAATCATACAGTCTGAATTTTTTTTGTGTCTAGCTCCTTTTGATAACCATTATGAAATACATCCATGTTGTTGCACATATTAATAGTTTGCTTTTTTTTATCATTTTGTTTTATTTTATGGCTATATACCAATTTGTTTATCCACTCACCTACTGATGGATATTTAAATTGTTCCAGTTTGGGATTATCATGAATGTGTCTGCATGACTATTCTAGTACAAGTCTTTGTATAGACATATTTTTTTCATTTTTCTTCTGTAAATACCTTGGGATGAAATGGCTAAGTCTTATAATAAGGGTATTTCATATTTTATAAAAACTGAAAACTGTTCCAAAGTGTTTTTACCATTTTATAATCCAACCAGCAGTGCATGAAAGTTCCAGCTGCTCCATGTCCTTACCAGCACTTGGTAGTCAATTATTAGTCAATTTTAGCCATTTAAATAAGAATGAGGTGGTATCTTATAGTGCATTGAATTTGCATTTCCTTGATGCTAATAACGTTGAGCATCTTTTTACATGCTTGTTGCTCATTTGTATCCCTTCTGCAAAGGGCAATTTCAGAGGTAAGAGATATAAGTAATTTCATTTCTCATGTGAACAAACTTGCTTTATTTTAGAAACAATCTTGAAAAATGTAACTTGGAAAAGAATTTATAAAATATTCAGACTATAAAAATCAAATATATTTAGAGGATAAACTAAAAATAATGAAAACAGTAATATCCATATTTTATTAGCTTTGTATTCTTTACATTCATCTAATGCTCTAAGAAACTATGAGGACTAAATTTGTGGGAAGGGGCTGGGATTGAATTAATATAACATCAGCAAAGAAGGAAAAAGCTTTGCTCTCTTCACTTCCAATTACTCCATCTTCTTTAGGCTTCATTTTATAGACCATGGGATCAATTATTCACAACATCTTTTTATATGTAGTCATAAAACTGTAAGGTGAATCATTACAAAATTAATATTCAACAGGCTTTATATAACTTGTCTTAATGCAATGCATAACTCAAATTTTTATCACCCCAAGGCTGCTCGAGATCTATAAATGTAAGCAACATAATAAAAAACTGAGTATTTTCGCTCTAATATTACCTTCACAATCTCAATATCACAAGACAACTAAAAGTAAACTAGATAACCAGACACTGAAGACACAAATATTCTATAATAAAAGGCCACATTTTGCACAGACACTGAAGATGACAACAAATACTGTGTCCTAACACATTTGTTTTAAGAAACTAATAATTTTAATGTAAAGGAGGTTATTTTTTTCCCAGAGTAGTCACACAGGAGCCATGAAAATTTTATATCATCAAAGAGTTTCTGTCTCTTAAATAATCATCACCTACCAGGACAAAAAATAGGTGATGAATGCATCTACTAGACATTACCCACTAACTCTCACTCAGTTAAATATATAATTTCCAACCTAGAAGAAAACAGCTATTTTGGTCAAATAATCACATTTTAAAAAAATATTTCAATTCTATTTTTTCTTTTTTCTTTTGTTTTCCCAAGAGAACTTACGGTTCTCCCAAGTTTTCCCCTGTTGCTCTCCCTTACCCTGTCCAGCTCCCCACTCTCAAAGACAATCCCTACCCCATCATCCTTGTCCATGGGTCCTTTGAACATTCTACTTGATCGTTCCCCTTTTTTTCCCCATTACCCACTCTGCCCATCCTTCTGATGATCATTGTTAGTTTGCACTTTATTATCATGTCTCTGGTTCTTTTTTGCTCATTTGTTCATTTTGTTGATTAGATTCCACTCATAGGTGAGATCTTATGGTATTTGTCTTTCATTGTCTGGCTTATTTCATTTAACATAATACTCTCCAGTTCCATCCATGCTGTCCTGAACTATAGGAGTTTATTCTTTTTTTCCTGCTATGTAGTATTCTCTTATGTAAATGTATCAGTTTTTTGATCTACTCATTTACTGATGGGCACTTAGGCTGTTTCCAGCACTTGGCTACTGTAAATAACACTGCTATGGATATTGGGGTGCATGGGATCTTTGGAATAGGTGTTTCAAGATTCTTAGGGTATAATGCCAGCAGTAGAATCACTGGATAAAAAGGCAGTTCCATTTTGAATTTTTGAGGGAATTCCATACTGTTTTCCACAGTGTTGCACCAGTCAGTATTCTCACCAACAGTGTACTAGGGTTCCCTTTCCTCCACAACCTTGTCAGCACTTCCTGTTTGTTGATTTTTTAATGATGAGCATTCTGACTGGTGTGAAGTGGTATCTCATTGTGGTTTTAATTTGCATCTCTCTGATGGCTACTGATGCTGAGCATCCTTTCCTATGTCTCTGGGCCCTCTGTATGTCCTTCTTGGAGAAGTGTCCCTTCAGGTCCCTTGCCTATTTTTTATTTGGATTGTTGGTCTTTCTGGTGTGGTATCATGTGAGTTCTTTATCTATTTTGGAGATCAAACCCTTGCCTGAGGTATCACTGGCAAATACATTTTCCCATATGGTTGGTTCTCTTTTCATTTTGCTGATGTTTTCTTTAGCCATGCAGAAGCTGTTTAATTTCATGTAGACTCATTTGTGTATTCTTTTCTTTATATCCCTTGCCCTAGGGACATATCAGTGAAAATATTGCTGCATGGGATACCTGCAATTTTTTTTGGTTATGTTCTCCTCTAGGACTTTTGAGGTCTCACAATTTATATGTAACTCTTTATCTGTCTTGATTTATTTTTGTGTATGGTGTAAGATGGTGATCTAATTTAATTTCTTTGCCTATACCTGTCCAGATATCCCAATACCATTTACTAAAGAGGCTATTTTCACTCTATTTTACATTCCTGTCCCTTTTGTCAAATATTAATTGACCATAGAGACTTGGGTTTATTTCTGGGCTCTCTATTCTATTCCATTGATCTATGTGTCTGTTCTTTATTTTTCTTTTGAATGATATCTTTTTTTAATTTATTTTAATTGTTCTTCTTGTACAATTTTCTCTCTTTTACTCCCATCCCATTCTACTGCTCCAGCCCTCCCCAACTCCCTCCCATTTCCAACCCCCCTAGTTTTTCTCCATGTGACCTTTATACTTGTTCCTCTAAACCTTTCCCCTTTTCCCCTGACATTCCCTCCCCTCTACCCTCTGGAAACCGTCAGACTGTTCTCAATTTCAGTGTCTTTGGTTATATTTTGCCTGTTTGTTTGTATTGTTGATTAGGTTCCTGTTAAAGGTGAGATAATATGGTATTTGTTTTTCACGGCCTGGCTTATTTCACTTAGCATGATGCTCTACAGTTCCATCCGTGCTGTCTGGAAGGGTAGGAGCTCCTTCTTTCTTTCTGCTGCCTAGAATTCCATTGTGTAAATGTTCCATAGTGTTTTGATCCATTCATTTACTGATGGGCACCTCGGTTGCTTCCAACACTTGGCTGTTGTAAATTGTGCTGCTATGAACATAGGGGTGCATAGAATCTTTTGGATTGGTGTTTCAGGGTTCTTAGGATACAGTCCTAGCAGTGGAATTGTTGGGTCAAAAGGTATGTCCAGTTTTAGTTTTCTTAGAAAATTCCATACTGTTTTCCATAGTGGTTGTAAAGGTCTGCACTTCCACCCACAGTGCAGTAGGGTCCTTTTTTCTCCACAACCTCTCCAACACTTGCTGTTTATTGCTTTGTTTATGATGGCCATTCTGACTGGTGTGAAGTGGTATCTCATTGTGGTTTTTTTTTAAATATTTATTTATTTATTTTTAGAGGGGAAGGGTAGGAGAGAGGGAGAAGGAGAGAAATATCAATGTATGGTTGCCTCTTATGTGTCCCATGCTGGGAACTGGCCTGGCAACCCAGGCATGTGCCCTGACTGGGAATCGAACCGCGATCCTTTGGTTCGCAGGCCCGCGCTCAATCCACTGAGCTACACCAGCCAGGGCTCATTGTGGTTTTAATTTGCATCTCTCTGATAGCTAGTGATACTGAGCATCTTTTCATGTGTCTCTGGATTCCCTGTATGTCCTCCTTGGAGAAGGGTCTGTTCAAGTCCTTTGCCCATTTTTTAATTGGGTTGTTGGTCTTCTTAGAGTGGAATCGTGTAAGTTCTTTGTATATTTTGGAGATTAAACCTTTGTATGAGGTATTGTTGGCAAATATGTTTTACCATACGATTGGTTTTCTTTGTATTTTAATATTGTTTTCTTTAGCCGTGCAGAAGCTTTTTATTTTGATGAGATCCCATTTTTGTTTATTCTTTCTTTTATGTCCCTTGCTTTAGGGGACATATAGGTAAAAATGTTGCTGCATGAAATACCTGAGATTTTCCTGCCTATGTTCTCTTCTAGGACTTTAATGGTGTCACCACTTATATTTAAATCTTTTATCCACCTTGAATTTATTTTTGTGTATGGTGTAAGTTGGTGCTCAAGTTTCATTTTTTTTGCATGTAGCTGTCCAGTTCTCCCAACACCACTTGTTGAAGAGGCTATTTTTACTCCATTTTATGTTGCTGCCCCTTTTGTTGTATATTAATTGACTGTAGAGAGTTGGGTTTATTTCTGGGCTCTTCGTTCTATCCCACTGTTCCATGTGCCTGTTTTATGCCAGTTACAGGCTGTTTTGATTACAGTGGCCTTGTCATACAGTTTGGTAACAGGTATTGTGATCCCTCCTACTTTTCTCTTCTTTCACAAAATTGCAGCAGCTATTCGGGGTCATTTATGGTTCCATATAAATTTTTGAAGTGTTTGTTCTATGTCTGTGAAATATGCCATTGGTACTTTAATAGGTATTGCATTAAGTTTGTAAATTGCTTTGGGTAGTATGGACATTTTGATGATGTTGATTCTTCCAATCCATGAATACCGTATATGTTTCCATTTTTTTGTGTCTTCCTTGATTTCTTTCTTCAGTGTTGTGTAGTTTTGTGCATACAGCTCTTTTATATCCTTGGTTAGGTTTATTCTTTCACATCCTTGGTTAGGTTTATTCCTAAGTTTTTTATTTTTCTTTTTGCTATATTGAATGGGATTTTTTTCTTGATTCCTGCTTCTCCTGTTTCACTGTTGGTATCCAAAAATTCCTTTGATTTCTGGATATTGACTTTGTATCCGGCTGTTTGGCCATATTCATTTATTAGGTCGAGCAGGTTTTTTGCCGAGTCTATAGGATTTCCTCTGTGCACTATCATGTCATCTGCAAACAATGATACTTTTGTATCCTCCTTTCCGATTTGGATGCCTTTTATTTCCTTTTCTTGTCTAACCGCTATGGCTAAAACTTCCAATACTATGTTGTATAGAAGTGGTGAAAGTGGACATCCTTGTCTTGTTCCTTATATTAGTGGAAAAGATTTTAGTTTTTGCCGATTGAGTATGATGTTGGCTGGAGGTCTCATATTGCCTTTGTTATGTTGAGGAATGCTCCCTCTATTCCCACTTTGCTGAGTGTTTTTATCATAAATGGGTGTTTTACTTTATTAAATGGTTTTTCTGCATCTATTGATATGATCATGTCATTTTTGTCTTTGCTTTGTTTATGAGATGCATTACATTTACTGATTTGCATATGTTGAACCATCCTTGCATCCCTGGGATGAATCCCACTTGGTCATGGTGTATGATCATTTGAATGTATTGTTGGATGCGGTTTCCCAATATTTTGTTGAGGATTTTAGCATCTATGTTCATCAGTGATATTGGCCTGAAGTTTTCTTTCTTTGTTGTGTCTTTATGTGGTTTTGGGTTAGGCTGATGCTGGCTTCATAAAAAGAGCTTGGAAGTCTTCCATCATGTTGGATTTTTTCAAATAGTCTGTGTAGGATTGGGGTTAGATTTTCTTTAAATGCTTTGTAGAATTCTTCTGTGAAACCATCTGGTCCAGGGCTTTTTTGTGTTGGTTGTTTTTGGATTACTGCTTCAGTTTCATTAGCCCTTATTGGTCTGTTCAGGCTTTCTGCTTCTTCTTCATTGAATTTTGGAAGATTATATTTTTCTAGAAACTTGTCCATTTCACCTAGGCTTTCAAATTTCTTGGCATACAATTCTTCATAGTAATTTCTTACAAATCTTTGTATTTCTTGGTGTCAGTTATAATCTCTCCTTTTTCATTTCTGATTCTGTTCATTTGGGTCCTGTCTCTTTTTGTCTTGATGAGCCTGCTTAAAGGCTTGTCGATTTTGTTTATCTTTTCAAAGAACCAGCTCCTAGATTCATTGATTCTTAGAATTGTGCTTTTAGTCTCTATGTCATTTATTTCTGCTCAAATCTTGGTTATTTCCTTCCTTCTACTTGCTCTGGGCTGTCTTTGTTGTTGTTCCTCAAGTTCTTCTGGTGTAGGGTTATATTGTTTGTTTGAAATGTTTCCATATGTTTTAGGTAGGGCTGTATCACTAGAAACTTCCCTCTCAGGACTGCCTTCACTGTGTCCCATAGGTTTTGGGTTGTTGTGAGTTCATTTTCGTTTGTTTCCAAAAACTTTTTGATTTCCTCCCTAATTTCATTCTTGATCCATTCATTGTTTAATAGCATGCTATTCAATCTCCATGATTTTGAGGGGTTTGGGTTTTTCCGCTTGGGGTTAGTTTCTAGTTTCAGTCTCTTGTGGTTGGAGAAAATGCTTGGTATGATTTCAATTTTCTTGAAATTGTTGAGGCTTGTTTTGTGTCCTATCATGCGGTTTATCTTTGAAAATGTTCCATGTACATTTGAAAAGACTGTGTATTTAGTTTCTTTGGGATGAAGGGCTGTATATATATATATATATATATATATATATATATATATATATATGTATATATATATATCAGTTAAGTCCATTTCATCTAGAGTGTTGTTCAATGCCACAATATCTTTGCTGATATTGTGTTTGGAAGATCTGTCCATTTTTGACAGTGGGGTGGTAAAATCCCCTACTATAATTGTGTGGCTGTCAGTATCTTTCTTGAAGTCCTCTAAGATTTTCTTGATGTATTTAGGTGCTTCTATGTTGGGTGGATATATATTTATAATGTTTATGTCTTCTTAGTGGATTCTTCCCTTGTGTATTATGAGGTGACCTTCTGGGTCTCTCTTTATGGCCCTTCATTTGAAGTCTATTTTGTCTGATATGAGTATTGCTACCCCAGCTTTTTTTTTTTTTTTTTTTTCTGTCCATTTGCTTGGAAAATTTGATTCCGGACCTTCACTTTGAGTCTGTATAGGTCTTTTGTCCTGAGGTGGGTCTTTTGTGGGCAGCATATGTGTGGGTCATGCTTTCTTATCCATTCAGCTATTCTATGTCTTTTGATTGGAACATTTAATCCATTTATGTTTAAGGCTGTTATTGACAGGTACTGATTCATTGCCATTTTCTTACCTATTTTTCTCTCTCCCTCTCTCTCTCTCTCTCTCTCTCTCTCTCTCTCCTTTCCTTAAATCAGTCACTTAGTGTCTCTTGCAGAACTGGTTTGGTAGAGGTGTATTCTTTTAGACTTCTTTTGTCTGGGATGCTTCTTATTTGGCCTTCTAACGTGATTGAAAGCATTGCTGGGTGAAGTAGTCTTGGTTGCAGGCCTTTGGATCTCATTACTTGGAATACTTCTTGCCATTTTCTTCTGGCTTGGAGCGTTTCCATTGAGAACTCAGCTGCTAACCTTATCAGGGCTCCATTGTATGTTACTTCCTTTTTTTCCCTTGCTGCCTTTAAGATTCTCTCTTTGTCTTGGAAGTTTGCCATTTTAATTATGATCTGTCTTGAAGTGGGCCTCTTTGCGTTCCTCTTGATTGGGACTCTCTGTGTTTTCTGGATTTGTGTGACTTTTCTTGCATCAAATTAGGGAAGTTTTCCATCATTACTTTTTCAAATAGGTTTTTGGACTTCTGGCCAAGATGGAGGCATAGGCGGACACACTGTGCTTCCTCTCACAACCAAAATTAAGGACAACAAATATTTAGAAACAAGAAAACAACCAGAACTTATAGAAAAATCGAACTGTACGGAAGTCCAACAACCATTCATCCAGACCGGTAAGAGGGGTGGAGTCGCGGTAGGAAAAAGTGGAGGTGCGGACCCAGGAACGCAAGTAGCAGCGGCTCGCAGTTCCCAGGTGCACGGGCGGTGGCTGGCGAACCCCGGGCACAGGGGGGCAACTATGCAGACCCAATGAGGACGCACAAGGAAGCTGGCTGACCAGGGGGTTCCACATTCGCGTACGCAGATGGTCCAGGCAGAGGGGAAGTGGTGGAAGGGACCGAATCCAGGAGAGAGCGGAGCAGGCGCCATTGTTCCCTCTCAGACCCTGCCCCCACATACAGCATCACAACCCAGCGACTGGGCTGCCCCACACTGGGAAGCACCTGAGGCTCCACCCCTCACTACATAACAGCACGCTCGCGTGCGCAGATAATCCAGGTGAAGGGGAAGCAGCGGAAGGGACCAGAGTCCAGGAGAGAGCCAAACAGGCAATATTCTTCCGTCTCGGACCCCACCCCCACCTAAAGCGTCACAACCCGGCGACTGGGCTGCCCCGCCCTGAGGAACACCTGAGGTTCCACCCCTCAACGTAATAGCTGCAACTAGACTAAAACCAAACCAAACCAAAACAAAACAAACCACCAAAAATGGCTCAAACCGGAGAAAAAATGAAAACCCCAGAGTCAATTCCTCTAAGCAATGAAGAGATAGCCAACCTATCAGATGCACAGTTCAAAGCACTGGTCATCAAAATGCTCACAGAATTGGTTGATTTTGCTCACAAATTAGATGAGAAAATGCAGGCTACAATACGTGAAATGAAGGAAGATGCATGGGGAACAGAGAGATGGAAGGAAAACTGGGACTCAAATCAATGGAGTGGACCAGAAGGAAGAAATTAAGAACCAAACAGAAAACGAAGAAGAAACAAGAATTCAAAAAAATGAGGAGAGGCTTAGGAACCTCTGGGACATCGTTAAACGTCCCAACATATGAATTATAGGGGTCCCAGAAGGGGAAGAAGAGCAACAAGTAGAAAACTTATTTGAACAAATAATAAAGGAGAACTTCCCCAATATGGCAAAGGAAATAGACTACCAGGATGTCCAGGAAGCTCAGAGAGTCCCAAAGAAGTTGGGCCCAAGGAGGAAGACATCAAGGCACATCGTAATTATATCAGCCAAGATTAAAATGAAGCAGAGAATTCTAGAAGCAGCAAGGGATAAGGGCACAGTCACCTACAAAGAAGTTCCCATCAGACTGTCAGCTGATTTCTCAAAAGAGACCTTCCAGGCAAGAAGGGGCTGGAAAGAAATATTTGAAATCTTGAAAAGCAGGGACCTACATCCAAAATTGCTCTTTCCAGCAAAGCTGTCATTTAGAATGGAAGGACAGATAAAGTGCTTCTCAGATAAGGTCAAGTTGAAGGAATTCATCATCACCAAGCTCTTATTATATGAAATGTTAAAGGGACTTATCTAAGAAAAAGAAGATCAAAAATATGACAGTGAAAAGACAGCAAACTCACAGCTATTAAGAACCACACCTAAAACAAAAGCAAACTAATCAAATAGGTTTTCTATCCCTTGATCTTCTCCTTCTGGTATCCCTATTATACAGATATTATTACGTTTCATGTTGTCTTGCATTTCTCCTCATCTGTCTTCATTCTTTCTGAGCCTCTTTTCCTTTTGTTGCTCTTTCTGGGCGTTTTTTTTTTTTCTACTTTGTCCTCCAACTTGCTGTTGCAATCTTCTACTTCATCAATTCTGCTTTTGATTCCTTCTACTGTGTTCTTCAGTTCAGAAATTGTACTCTTCATTTCCTCTTGGCCCTTGTTGATAGTTTCTACTTCCTTTTTCATGTTGATATAGTTTGCAGTGAGGTCATCATAGCTTCCCTGTAGTTTCTGGTAGCTCATTGAGAGCTCGTGGAGCTTTTTGACAACCATTGCTTTGAACGCAATATCTGATAGTTGAGTTGCCTCCATTTCATTTAGCATTCTTTCTGAGGCTTCTTCCTTTTCTTTCATTTGGGGATTGTTTCTTTGTCTTCGCATTGTTTGTGAGACTCCTCTTGTTAGCCTCAGCTTCTTAAATTGATCTGTTCTTGCTCCCTGGGTTTACGGTGTGATGTGGACTTCTGTGGTAGAATACCCGTGAGATGCAGTATTGTAGTCTCCTTTGGGTATCCTGGTGTTCACAGCTTCCACTGTCTCAGCTGTTGGGATGCCTTCTCTCTGTGTCCAACTCTGGTTTTTTTACAGTTCCGGGTTTTTTGTCTCTCTTATGGGTATTTTAAAAGAGAAAAGAAAAAAAATGAAAAAAGAAGGAAGAAGAGATAAAATTGGGAAGAAGGAATAAAACAGGAAAGAAGTAAAGAAAAGGCTAGGTTGATGGGTGTATGCTCCAAGTCTTCCACAATGCCCCCTCCACCGGGTGCAGTCACCTCTGGTTGCTTGGGTGCCTCAATATCTTTTATAATACTAACTCTGGACCTGAGTAGGGAAGCATGTAGATCTGCAGGCTGCTGGCATCCCTTTTAGGACCACGAGGAGAGCCAACCTCAGAGCAAACTACTTCCATCATGTGTGTGCCTCCTGTACATGGGGATGTTTTGTGACTCTCCTTTTCTGTTCAAAGGTTTTCTTCAAAGCTGGCCTTATGGGTCTTCAACAGTGTCCCACTATCACCTCCAGGCTGGTCCCTAAATGGCGCCTTCTATGTGTCTGTTCTTGTGCCAGTACCAGACTTCTTTGATTACAGTGGCCTTGTAATATAGTTCAATAGCAGGTATTGTGATCCCTCCTGTTTTGTTCTTCCTTCTCAAAATCGCTGTGGTTATTTGGCGTAATTTATGGTTCCATATAAATTTTTGAAATATTTGTTCTATATCTGTGAAATATGTCATTGGTACTTGAATAAGAATTGTATTGAATCTATATATTGCTTTGGGCAGTATGGACATTTTGATGATGTTTATTATTCCTGTCATGAATATAGTATATTCTTCCATTTATTTGTGTATTCCTTAATTTCTTTCTCCAGTGTTGTACAGTTTTCTGAGTACAGATGTCGATCTTCTTCATTAGGTTTATTCCAAGGTGCTTTATTTTTCTTTTTACTATAGTAAATGGGATTTTATTGCTAATTTCTGTTTCAGATATTCCATTGTTGGTGTACAAAAATACCTTCAATTTCTTTTTTTTTAATTTTATTTTTAATCAGTATTTTTTAATTGTTGCTATTGTACAGTTTTCTGTCTTTTACCCCGCCCCAGCCCACCACCCCAGCCCTCCCCACCTTCCTCCCATTTCCACCCCCCATAGTTTTTGTCCATGAGTCCTTTATACTTGTTGCTCTAAACCGTTCCCCTTTTCCCCTGAAATCCCCTCCCCTCCCCCTCTGGACACTGTCAGGCTGTTCTCAAATTCAGTGCCTTTGTTTATATTATGCTTGTTTGTTTGTTTTGTTGATTAGCTTCCTGTTAAAGGTGAGATCATATGGTATTTGTCTTTCACTGCCTGGCTTATTTCGCTTAGCATGATACTCTCCAATTCCTTCCATGCTGTCGCAAAGGGTAGGAGCTCCTTCTTTCTTTCTGCTGCATAGAATTCCATTGTGTAAATGTACCACAGTTTTTTGATCCATTCATTAACTGATGGGCACCTAGGTTGCTTCCAGCACTTGGCTATTGTAAATTGTGCTGCTATGAACATAGGGGTGCATACATTCTTTTGGATTGGTGTTTCAGGGTTCTTAGGATATAATCCAAGCAGTGGAATTGCTCGGTCAAAAGGAATGTCCATTTTTAGTTTTCTTAGAAAGTTCCATACTGTTTTCCATAGTGGTTGTACCAATCTGCAATCCCACCAACAGTGCAGTAGGGTCCCCTTTTCTCCACAACCTCTCCAACACTTGCTATTTGTTGCTTTGTTTATGAAGGCCATTCTGACTGGTGTCAAGTGGTTTCTCATTGTAGTTTTAATTTGCATCTCTCTGATAGCTAGAGATATCGAGCATCTTTTCATGTGTCTCTGGATCCTCTGTATTTCCTCCTTGGAGAAGTGTCTGTTCAAGTCCTTTGCCCATTTTTTAATTGGGTTGTTGGTCTTCTTAGAGTGGAATCGTGTAAGTTCTTTATATATTTTGGAGATTAATCCCTTGTCTGAGGTATCATTTCCAAATATGTTTTCCCATACAGTTGGTTTTCTTTTTATTTTAATACTGTTTTCTTTGGCCATGCAGAGCTTTTTATTTTGATGAGATCCCATTTGTTTATTCTTTCCTTTATGTCCCTTTCTCTAGGGGATGTATCAGTGAAAATATTGCTGCGTGAAATATCTGAGATTTTCCTGCCTATGTTATCCTCTAGAATTTTAATGGTGTCATGGCTTATATTTAAATCTTTTATCCACCTTGAATTTATTTTTGTGTATGGTGTAAGTTGGTGCTCGAGTTTCATTGTTTTGCATGTAGCTGTCCAGTTCTCCCAGCACCACTTGTTGAAGAGGCTATTTTTGCTCCATTTTATGTTGCTGCCAACTTTGTTGAATATTAATTGACTGTAGACACTTGGGTTTATTTCTGGGCTCTCTGTTCTATTCCACTGGTCCATGTGTCTGTTCTTGTGCCAGTACCAGGCTGTTTTGATTACAGTGGCTTTGTAATACAGTTTGGTATCAGGTATTGTGATACCTCCTACTTTGCTCTACTTTCTCAAAATTGCTGCCGCTATCTGGGGTCGTTTATGATTCCATATAAATTTTTGAAGTGTTTGTTCTATGTCTGTGAAATATGCCATTGGAACTTTAATAGGTATTGCATTGAATCTGTAAATTGCTTTGGGTAATATGGACATTTTGATGATATTAATTCTTCCGATCCATGAACATGGTATATGCTTCCATTTGTTTGTGTCTTCCTTGATTTCTTTCTTCAGTGTTGTGTAGTTTTCTGCATATAGGTCTTTTACCTCCTTGGTTAGGTTTATTCCTAGGTATTTTATTTTTCTTTTTGCTATATTGAATGGGATTTTTTTCTTGATTTCTGCTTCTGCTGTTTTATTGTTGGTATACAATAATGCCTTTGATTTTTGGATATTGACTTTGTATCCGGCTGTTTGGCCAAATTCATTTATTATATGGAGCAGCTTTTTGGCCGAGTCTATAGGATTTTCTATGTACACTATCATGTCATCTGCAAACAATGATAGTTTTGTTTCCTCCTTTCCAATTTGGATGCCTTTTATTTCCTTTTCTTGTCTAATTGCTGTGGCTAAGATTTCCTATACTATATTGAATAGAAGTGGTGAAAGTGGACAGCCTTGTCTTGTTCCTGATCTTAGTGGGAAAGATTTCAGGTTTTGCCCATTGAGTATGATGTTGGCTGTAGGTCTCTCATATATGGCCTTTATTATGTTGAGGAATGCTCCCTCTATTCCCACTTTGCTGAGTGTTTTTATCATAAATGGGTGTTGTACTTTATCAAAAGCTTTTTCTGCATCTATTGATATGATCATGTGATTTTTGTCTTTGCTTTTGTTTATGTGATGTATTACATTTACTGATTTTCGAATGTTGAACCATCCTTGCATCCGTGGGATAAATCCCACTTGGTCATGGTGTATGATCTTTTTAATGTATTGTTGGATGCGGTTTGCCAATATTTTGTTGAGGATTTTAGCGTCTATGTTCATCAGTGATATTGGCCTGAAGTTTTCTTTCTTTGTTATGTCTTTATCTTTTTTTGGGATTAGGATGATGCTGTCTTCATAAAAAGAGTTTGGGAGTCTTCCATCATTTTGGATTTTTTGGAATAATCTGTGAAGGATAGGGGTTAGCTCTTCCTTAAATGTTTTGTAGAATTCTCCTGTGAAACCATCTGGTACAGGGCTTTTGTGTGCCGGGAGTGTTTTGATTACGATTCAATTTCACCAGCTGTTATTGGTCTGTTCAGGCTTTCTGTTTCTTTTTCATCGAGTTTTGGAAGGTTATATTTTTCTAGAAACTTGTCCATTTCACCTAGGTTTTCAAATTTCTTGGCATACAGTTCTTCGTAATAATTTCTTACAATCCTTTGTATTTCTGTGGTGTCAGTCGTAATCTCTCCTCTTTCATTTCTGATTGTGTTTATTTGAGTCCTCTCTCTTTTTTTCTTGATGAGTCTGCTTAAAGACTTGTCAATTTTGTTTATCTTCTCAAAAAACCAGCTCCTGGATTCATTGATCCTTAGGATTGTGCTTTTAGTCTCTATGTCATTTAATTCTGCTCTGATCTTGGTTATTTCCTTCCTTCTACTTGCCCTGGGCTGTCTTTGTTGTTGTTCCTCGAGTTCTTGTAGGCGTAGGGTTAAGTCGTTTGTTAAAAATGTTTCTGTCTTCTTTAGGTAGGCCTGTATTGCTATGAACTTCCCTCTGAGCACTGCCTTCATTGTGTCCCATAAGTTTTGCGTTGTTGTGAGTTCATTTTCATTTGTTTCCAGAAACTTTTTGATTTCCTCCTTAATTTCATTCTTGACCCATTCATTGTTTAATAGCACGCTATTCAATCTCCATGATTTTGATGATTTGGTGATTTTCCCCATCAAGTCGGTTTCTAGTTTTAGTTCCTTGTGGTCGGAGAAAATGCTTGGTATGATGTCAATTGTCTTGAGTTTGTTGAGGCTGGTTTTGTGTCCTATCATGTGGTCTATCTTTGACAATGTTCCATGTGCGTTTGAAAAAAATGTATATTTAGTTTCTTTGGGATGAAGGGCCCTATATATATCAGCTAAGTCCAATTCGTCTAGAGTACTGTTCAATGCCACAATATCTTTGTTGATATTTTGTATGGAAGATCTGTCATTTTTGACAGTGGGGTGTTAAAATTCCCTACTATAATTGTGTTGCTGTCAATATCTTTCTTGAAGTTCTCTAAGATTTTCCTGATGTATTTAGGTGCTCCTATGTTGGGTGCATATATATTTACAATGTTTATGTCTTCTTGGTGGATTTTTCCCCTGAGTATTATGAAGTGACCTTGTGGGTCTCTCTTTATAGCTCTTCTTTTGAAGTCTATTTTGTCTGATATGAGTATTGCTACCCTGGCCTTTTTTTCCTGTCCGTTTGCTTGGAAAATTTGTTTCCAGCCTTTCACTTTGAGTCTGTGTAGGTCTTTTGTCCTCAGGTGGGTCTCTTGTAGGCAGCATATGTGTGGGTCATGCTTTCTTATCCAGTCAGCTACTCTAGGTCTTTTGATTGGAGCATTTAATCCATTTACATTTAAGGTTACTATTGATAGGTACTGATTCATTGCCATTTTCGTATCTGTGTTCCTCACTCTCTCTTTTCCTTTCTTTCCTTAAAGCAATCCCTTTAGTATCTCTTGCAGTACTGGTTTGGTAGAGGTGTATTCTTTTAGACTTCTTTTGTCTGAGAAGCTCCTTATTTGTTCTTCTATCTTGATTGAAAGCCTTGCTGGATAAAGTAGTCTTGGTTGTAGGCCTTTGGTTCTCATTACTTGGAATATTTCTTGCCATTGTCTTCTGGCCTGGAGTGTTCCCATTGAGAAGTCAGTTGCTAACCTTATCGGGGCTCCCTTGTATGTTACTTCCTTTTTCTCCCTTGCTGCCTTTAAGATTCTCTCTTTGTCTTGGAAGTTTGCCATTTCAATGATGTGTCTTGAAGTGGGCCTGTTTGGGTTCCTCTTGATAGGGACTCTCTGTATTTTCTGGATTTGTGTGACTTTTTCTCGCATCAAATTAGGGAAGTTTTCCATCATTACTTTTTCAAATAGGTTTTCTATCCCTTGCTCTTCTTCCTCTCCTTCTGGTATTCCTATTATACGGATATTATTACGTTTCATGTTGTCTTGCATTTCTCTTAACCCCTCTTCATTCTTTCTGAGCCTCTTTTCCTTTTCTTGCTCTGTCTGGCTGCTTTTTTCTACTTTGTACTCCAACTCACTGATCTGATCTTCTGCTTCATTGATTCTGCTTTTTATTCCTTCTACTGTGTTCTTCAGCTCAGAAATTGTATTCTTCATTCCCTCTTGGCTCTTTTTGATAGTTTCTATTTTCTTTTTCATGTTGATATAGTGTGCAGTGAGTTCATCGTAGCTTCCCTGTAGTTTCTGGTGGCTCATTGAGAGCTCATGAAGCTTCCTGACAACCATTTCTTTGAACTCCTTATCTGATAGTTGAGTTGACTCTGTTTCATTTAGCATTCTTTCTGGGGCTTCCACCTTTTCTTTCATTTGGGGACTGTTTCTTTGTCTTCTCATTGTTGGTGAGACTCTTCTTGTAAACCTCAGCTTCTTAAGTTGATCTGTTCTGGCTACCTGGGTTTATGGTGTGAACTTCTGTGGTGAAATACCTGTGAGATTCAGTGTTATAGTCTTCTTCAGGTATCCTGGTGTTCATAGCTTCCACTGTCTCAGCTGTGGAAATACCCCCTCTTTTGGTCCAACTCTGGTTTTTTCACAGTTATAGGATTTTTTTGCCTCACTCGTGTGTATTTAAAAAGAGAAAAGAATAAAATGAAAAAAGAAGAGAGGAAAAAAAAGAGGAAGGAACGAGAGATAGAATTGGAAAGAAAGGAAGAAGGAATAAAGCCAGAAAGTAGTAAAGAGAAGCAAAAGGAATTGAGGAATAAAAAAGGTAGAAGTAATAAAAAAATAAAAAATATATAATCAAAACAAAACAAAAAGAACCCCAGAAAAACGAAAAACAAACCAAAACAAACAAACAAAAAACCCAACTAAACAGACAAAAAACAACTATCAAATAAACCCACAAAACAAAATGAAACAAAACACCCCCCCCCAAAAAAAAAGAAGAAAAAAAATCTCTTGCTATTTTCACAAAGGCCAAACTGGATTTTCTGGACTTGCTGGCTGTAGCAGGCTGCGAGGTGACTCGTATCGCTTTTCTTCCTGTTCCTCACTCAGTCAGCTTTGGGTTACTGTCCTCAATGCCAGCCGAGCCTTGACCCCAGGGCTAATGGCGCACTCTCCATGCAGGGCCTTGGGTGTGATTTCTGAGCCTCCTGCAGAGGGCGCGCTTTCCCGAGTTTATTGGTTTCAGCTGGAATCTCTTACAGATTCATCCCTCCCTGAGCCTATTGTTGTGAGCTCCGGGTCTCCTACAGGGCGCAGGCGCCCACCCGAGACTACGGGCGTGGGCTCCGCGAGTTTCCCGAGTTGTGCGCACTCACCCCAGGATCACAGATGTGAGCTCTGGGTCTTCCACAGGGCCCCCTTCTCTAGTTGCAGGGTTGCCTCCGGCCGCAGGTTCGCTTCTAACCCAGTCGCAGAGCCGCCTTAGGTCGCGGGGCCGCCTCCGGTTGGTTGCAGAGCTCTCTCAGGACCCAGGGCTACCTGCGGTGGGTCGCAGAGCCTGCTCCGGTCACAGAGCCGCTTCCGTCCTGGTCGCAGAGCCACCTCAGGTCACAGGGCCGCCTCCGGTCGGTTGCAGAGCCGCCTCCGGTCGCCGGGCCGCCTCCGGTCGGTTGCAGAGCCGCCTCCGGTCGGTTGCAGAGCCCCCTCCGGTCTCCGGACCGCCTCCGGTCGGTTACAGAGCCCCCTCCAGTCGCTGGGTCGCCTCTGTCCCGGTCTCAGGGCCGCCTCCGGTTGCTTGGCTGCCACATCTAGTTTTCCAATGTCTGCTACAGATTTTGATCTCCTATTTTCAGATATACTGTGGTATTGTTGGCTATCTGCTCTGTTCCTCTGTAGATCAGTTAGGTTTTTTTCCCATGTGCAGGAGGAAGGACAATCTGTGTCCTCCTACCATATCGCCATCTTGAAACCCCCCCCCCCCTTAATATTGATTTTGTATTCTTTCATTTTGTCAAATTCACTTATTAGGTTGAGTAGTCTTTTGGTGGAGTCTACTGGGTTTTCTCTGTACACTATCAGGTCATCTGCCCCCAATGATCATTTTACTTCCTCCTTTCCAGTTGAGATGCCTTTTAATTATGATTGCTGTGGCTAGAATTGCCAATACTATATTGAATAAAAGTGGTAAAAGCAGACACTCTTGTCTCGTTCCTGATCTTAGTGGGACAGCTTTTAGTTTTTGCCCATTGAGTATGATGTTGGTTATCCATTTCTCTTATATGGCCCTTATTATGTTGAGGTATGCTCCCTCTACCCCCACCTTGCTGAGTGTTTTTATTGTAAATGGGTGCTGTACTTTACCAAATGCTTTTTCAGCATCCATTAGTATGATCATGTGATTTTTGTTGATTTGTGAATGTTACACCACCCTTGTATTCCTGGGATGCATCCTGCTTTATTGTGGTATATGATCTTTTTAATGTATGGCTGGATGTGGTTTGCCATTATTTTGTTGAGGATTTTAGCATCTACGTTCATCAATATATTGACCTGTAATTTTCTTTCTTCATTGTGTCTTTATCTGGTTTTGGGATTAGGATAATGCTGGCTTCATAAAGAGTTTGGGCATCTTTCCTCTTCTTGGATTTTTTGGAATATTTTGAGCAGGATAGGTGTTAGCTTTTCCTTAAATGTTTTGTTAAATTCTCCTGTAAAGTTATGTGGTCCAGGGGTTTTGTATGCTAGGAGGTTTTTGATTACTGCTTCAATTTCACTAGCTGTTATCTATACATTCAGGCTTTGTGCTTCTTCTTGATTCAATTTTGGAAGATTATATGTTTATAGAAATTTGTACATTTTATGCAGGTCTTCAAATTTCTTGTCATGTAGTTGTTCGTAGTAATTTCTTATAATCCTTTGTATTTCTGTGGTATCAGCTGTAATATTTCCACTTTCATTTCTCATTTTATTTAGTTGGATCCACTCTCTTTTTTTTCTTGATGAGTCTGGAAGAATCTTGCCAATTTTGTTTTTTTTTTTTTTTTCAAAGAATCGGTTCCTGCACTTATTTATGCTTTGAATTGTTCTTTTAGTCTCTATGTCATTTAATTCTGCTGTGATTTTGATTCTTTCCTTCCTTCTACTCACTCTTGGCTTGTTTGTTTTTCCTCCAGTTCCTGTAGTTGTAGGGTTACGTTGTTTATTTGAAATGTTTCTATATTTTTTAGTTACACCTGTATTGCTATGAACTTGCCTCTCAGGGCTTTCACCACATCCCAATAGTTTTTGGGATGTTTTGTGTTTATTTTCATTTGTTTCCAGAATCTTTTTGATTTCTTCCTTGACCTAATTGTTAACTTACTCATTGTTTAATAACATGTTATTCAGTTTCCATGAATATGACTGTTCTTGAGTTTTTTCCTTTAGGTTAGTTTCTTGTTTCAAGTCATTGTGATCTGAGAAAATGCTTGATATGATTTCAGTTTTCTTGAATTTGTTGAGACTTGGTTTATGTCCTATAATGCAGTCTATCTTTGAGAATGTTTCATGTGCATTTGTAAAGAATGTATATTTTGTGTTTTGGGGGTGAAAGGTTCTGTATATATCAGTTATATCATTTGATCTAGGGCATTGTTCAGTGCCACAATATCTACGTTTATTCTTTCTTTGGAAGATTTGTCCATTGTTGACAGTGGGGTGTTAAAATCCTCTACTATAAATGTGTTACTATCTGTATCTTTCTTGAAGTCCCCCTAGATTTTCCTTATACATTTGGGAGCTCTTATGTTGGGTACATATATGTTTATAATGTTTATGTCTTCTTGATGAATTCCTCCCTTCAGTATTATGAAGTGACCTTGTGTGTCTATTTTTATGGCCTTTGTTTTGAAATCTATTTTGTTTGATATAAGTATTGCTATACCAGCTTTTTTCCTGTTCATTTCCTTGGAATATATTTTCTGACCCTTCACTTTAATTCTGTGCAGGTCTTTTTTTCTGAGGTAGGTCTCTTGTAAGCAGTATATATGCAATGCAGGTCATGTTTTCTTACCCATTCAGCTACTCTATGTCTTTTGATTGGAGCATTTAATCCATTTACACTTAAGGTTATTATTGATAGTTATTTATTGCTATTTCCTCCCTTTTACCTGTGTTCCTCTCTTTCTCACTCTTTTTCTTCATCTTCTTAAAGCAGGCCCTTTAGTATGTCTTGCAATGCTGATTTGGTGGAGGTGTATTC
Organism: Glossophaga mutica; assembly: GCA_039655065.1. Classification (NCBI taxonomy): domain Eukaryota; kingdom Metazoa; phylum Chordata; class Mammalia; order Chiroptera; family Phyllostomidae; genus Glossophaga; species Glossophaga mutica. The sequence continues at coordinate 69,435,031 of CM077309.1, read as the reverse complement.
TTTTAGTCTTTTTTTTTTTTTTGGTCTGGGAAACTCCTTATATCATCTTCCATTTTAATTGAGAGGGTTTCAGTATGGAGCAGTCTTTGTTGCAGCCCTTTGCTTTTAATTACTTGGAATATTTCTTGCGATTTCCTTCTGGTTTGTAGTGTTTCTGTTGAGAAATCAGCTTTTACCATTATCAGAGCTCCCAGCCTTATGAGAGCTCCCTTGTATTTTACTTTCTGTTTCTCCCTTGCTACCTTTAAGATTCTCTTTTTGTCTTTGAATTTTGCCATTTTAATAATGCTGTGTCTTGGAGTGGGCCTCCTTGGGTTTATTTTGTTTGGGACCCTCTATGCCGCCTGGATTTATGTGAAATTTTCTTTAAGTTAGGGAGGTTTTCTGTCATTACTTTTTCAAATGGTTTTTTCTGTCCCTTGTTCCTCTTCTTCTCCTTCTGGTATTCTGATGGTAGAGATAGTAGTACTTTCATGTTGTCCTGCAGCTCCCTTAATCCCTCTTCATTTTTTTTAGTCTTCTTTCATTTTTACCCTCTGCTGGGAATCTTTTTCTACCTTGTCCTCGAGCTTACTTATTTGATCCTCTTCTTCATTAAACCTGCTTTTAATTCCTTCTACTGTGTTCTTCATTTTAGACACTGTATTTTTCATTTCCTCTTGTTTTTTATTGATGGCTTCTATGTCCTTTTTCATGTTGGTGTACTTCACAGTATTTTCCCTGAAGCTTCCCTGGAGTTCCTTGAACTTCTCACTGAGCTCCTTGAGCATCTGTATAATTATTATTTTGAACTCAAAATCTGATAGTTCAGTTGCCTTAACTTTGTTTAGCAGTAGTTCTAGAGATTCTTTTTTGGGGGGGTGTTGTTCATTTGTCTCACCATTTTAGGTGACTATTCTTGTTTTTTTCTTCTGTTTGTTAGATTTATCTACTTTGACTCCCTGTCTTTGCGGTGTGATAAAGACAGGCAGTCAAAGTGGTAGGATACCTTTGGGACTTAGTGGTACAATACACTCAATCACCTGCTCTTGAACCTCTTGTGCTGCCCTTTATTCATTTTAAGTAATTGTAATTGGATTTTGGTGGTTGTTTGGTTAATTTTTGGTGGGTTCTTCCCTCTGAATGACTGACTGAGAGTCATTCCACTCTCCATGTCTTTTATACTATTATACAGGTGCTGCCAGGATGAAAACCAAACAGCCCAGGTACAAAGAAATCCCCTAGCTACAATTACACTATCAATAGCCAATGTGCTAATATTAATAATGGTATAAAGCGGGGGTGTCAAATTCATTTTCACCGGAGGCCACATCAGCCTTCAAAGGGCCGAAAGTAATCTTAGGACTGTATAAATGTAACTACTCCTTAACAGTTAAGTGAGAGCTCAGTCCTGTCTCCAGGTAGAAACAAGGTGCTGGGCCAGTCAAAACAAGGTGGAGGGCTGTATTTGGCCCACAGAACTTGTGTTTGCCACCTGTGCTGTAAAGAGATTAAAACTATCATAAGAAAGGAAAAACAAATATGAGATGAGCTTCCGGCCAAGATGGAGGCGTAGGCGGACACACTGTGCCTCCTCTCACAACCAGAATTAAGGACAACAAATATTTAGAAACAAGAAAACAACCAGAACTTATGGAAAACTGAACTGTGCGGAAGTCCAACAACTATTCATCCAGACCGGTAAGAGGGGCGGAGTCGCGGCAGGAGAGAGTGGAGGTGCGGCCCTGGAATGCAAGCAGTGGCGGCTTGCAGTTCCCAGGTGCACAGGCGGCGGCTGGCGGTCCCCGGGTCCACAGGCAGCAGCTGGTGGACCCCGGGCACAGGGGGGCAACTGTGCAGACCCAGTGAGGACGCACAAGGTGACTGGCTGACCGGGTGGTCCCACATTCGCGCGAGCAGATGGTCCAGGCAGAGGGGAAGTGGCAGAAGGGACTAAATCCAGGAGAGAGCGGAGCAGGCGCCATTGTTCCTTCTCAGACCCGCCCCCACATATAGCGTCACAACCCAGCGACTGGGCTGCCCCGCCCTGAGGAACACCTAAGGCTCCACTCATCCCTACGTAATAGCCGCGACCAGACTAAAACCAAAACAAAACAAAAAGAAAACCCACCAAAAATGGCTCAAACCAGAAAACAAATAAAAGCCCCAGAGCCAATTCCTCTAAGCAGTGAAGAGATAGCCAACCTATCAGATGCACAGTTCAAAGCACTGGTCATCAAGATGCTCACAGAATTGGTTGATTTTGCTCACAAACTAGATGAAAAAATGCAGGCTACAATACGTGAAATGAAGGAAGACGCATGGGGAACTGATAGAGATGGAAGGAAAACTGGGACTCAAATCAATGGAGTGGACCAGAAGGAAGAAACTAACAACCAAACAGAAAACGAGGAAGAAACAAGAATTCAAAAAAATGAGGAGAGGGTTAGGAACCTCCGGGACATCGTTAAACATCCCAACATCTGAATTATAGGGGTCCCAGAAGGGGAAGAAGAAGAGCAAAAAGTGGAAAACTTATTTGAACAAATAATAAAGGAGAATTTCCCCAATCTGGCAAAGGAAATAGACTACCAGGATGTCCAGGAAGCTCAGAGAGTCCCAAAGAAGTGGACCCAAGGAAGAACACACCAAGGCACATCGTAATTACATTAACCAAGGTTAAAATGAAGCAGAGAATTCTAGAAGCAGCAAGGGATAAGGGGACAGTCACCTACAAGGGAGTTCCCATCAGACTGTCAGCTGATTTCTCAAAAGAGACCTTACAGGCAAGAAGGGGCTGGAAAGAAATATTTGAAATCTTGAAAAGCAGGGACCTACATCCAAAATTGCTCTTTCCAGCAAAGCTGTCATTTAGAATGGAAGGACAGATAAAGTGCTTCTCAGATAAGGTCAAGTCGAAGGAATTCATCATCACCAAGCCCTTATTATATGAAATGTTAAAGGGACTTATCTAAGAAAAAGAAGATCAAAAATATGACAGTGAAAAGACAGCAAACTCACAGCTATTAAGAACCACACCTAAAACAAAAGCAAACTAAGCAAACAGGTAGAACAGGAACAGAACCACAGAAATGGAGATCATATGAAGGGTTAACAACAGGGGAGTGGGAGGAGGAGAGAGGGGGAAAAGGTACAGAGAATGAGTAGCATAGATAGTGGGTAGAAAATAGACAGGGGGAGGGCAAGAATAGTATGGGAAATGTAGAAGCTAAAGAACTTATGATACATGGACATGAACTAAACAGGGGAATGGGGGTGGAGAGGGTGTGTAGGGTGGAGGGGAATGATGGGGGAGAAATGGGACAACTGTAATAGCATAATCAATAAAATATATCTTAAAAAAATATGAGATGACTCACTGAAAAAAGATTTGGTGAGGGTAGAGGGAGGGGCAATAATAAGAGTAGGGAAGAGAAACAAGGCAATGTGCAAAAAGAAACAAAATTTACTTTGTAACTATAAAACAGAGTAGGGAAAGTGGAATGGAGTAAGAGGGAAGAAGTGTGTAGTATTAGGTCAATACCAAGCAAACACACATACACATAAAATATGGCCCTAATTGTAGAAAAATCTCCACCACAGAGATACAATAGCCAACGAACTAAGATTTCCACTAAAAATTTGAGGGCAGAAGGAAAGAGGAACTTAAGAGATGTGTAGAGGAAAGAGAAGTTATTTTGGGAGGGTAGAGGTAGAAGGAATACTAAGAGTGTGGGTTGAAAACTCAGCTAAGACAGGGACTAATTAATGTTTAAAAAGAAAAAGGGAAGGGCAGCAGGAAGGCAAAAAGGAATAGGAGTGGGGAACAGTGAAATCTGAGATTTGAAATGTAAAGATAATTACTATCTAGAAATAAGAATGAAGAACTATAACAATGACCACCTTATTGACTATTTATGAGGAAAGTTTGATAAAGATGGAGAGAGAATAAGGGTATTTTAAGAACAAAAGAAGGAATGGGAGTTGACTAATGACAATCAGGAATAGTTTTGAGAGACTGGAGGAGGTAATAATAGTAACAGTGAAGAACAGAAACAAGTCATAGCAGCAGAGAATATAGAATTTAAAACAAAAACGTGAAGGGGGAGGAAGGAGGTAGTATGGAATAAGAGAAGGGAAGAGCAATATATGAGATTTGAACCTGGTGCCATATTATACTCAAACTTGAAGAATATTAAATGAATGTTAAACAGCTTTGGCCCTGGCTGGTGTGGCTCAGTGGGTTGAGTGCCAGCCTGTGAATCAAAGGGTCACTGGTTCGATTCCCAGTCAGGGCATATGCCTGGGTTACAGGCCAGGTCGCCAGTAAGGGGTGCACGAGAGGCAACCACATATTGATGTTTCTCTCCCTCTTTCTCCCTCCTTTCCCCTCTGTCTAAAAATAAATAAATAAAATCTTTAACAAAAAATAAATAGCTTTGCATGAGAGAAGATAGCATCTTGTTGTGCCTGTTTCTATTTTCTCTGTTCTTCTGGGTTTAGTAAGTTAGAGCCTCAGGAGCTCTGTAAAATGTGGTGTCTGGAGAAGGGTCCTATTGGCACTTTCTCTTCTTTCCCCTGAAAAAATGTATGCAGCAGGAATCTCTTGGTCCTGACCTGGCTGCTCTGCTGAGCCTGTAATCCTGCAGGTGGGGGTTGGGTTAGCCTGTCGGTGAAAGGCTCTGGCTGACTGGAGCAAATCTCAGGCCCAAGACTGCCACTCTCACAAGGGTTTGGTCTGAATTCTCCACTCTGCTTAGCCCTCTGCTTGTGAGCCATGCTGGGATGAGTTCTCTCAGTGTATTCTCTGCCTCTGAGTTTTTGGTTAGCAAAGCTGTGCATCCTGCCCACACACAAGCCTGCATGCCCTGGTCCATGCCAAGCCTTCAGTACACCTCAGGTCCCCTTTTAAGAGTTTGTCTATGATCCCCGTGCTGTACTGCGGGTCCCTGGGGGTCCTATTCTCCATTCATTCTCTCCCTATAAACTGCAGTCCCTCACAGTCAGGGCTAGACACCTCCTTACAGGACTTCTGACAATCTTAGAAAATGTTTCTCTGAATCTTTCCCAGATGGCATTGGAAGATCCCCTCAGCTCTACTATAACACAAGGTGGTGATGATGTGCTGTCCTTGCTCTTTCCAGAGGTCTTCAGGCTCAGGCCTGCCTGTTCCTGACATGTTGTTTCTGAAGCCCACACCTTCTAGGCCTTCTCTTGCCACCCCAGTACCTCGTGGGTCCTGAGCTAATCTACAGCCACCCTGACTCTGTGCTGCGGGTTGTGCTGGGCTGGGCAGTGGTGGCAGTCCACCTAGAAGGCCTGGGTATTTGGCCTCCATTGTCCTGTAGGCAGGCTGGTTCCTGAGTACTCCTGCCCACTCTCCTCTGCATGAGCTCTCACTCACAGATGCTTCACTCACTCTATGCTCTGTGTTCTTACTTCAAATCCTGTCTGTGTCTGAGAATATGTGAATAGGGTTGCCTTAGATAATCTAATAACTGCATTATACAGCAAAGGAAACCAAGGCACAGACAAGTGAAATTACTAGCCTTAGGCCCTATAACCAGTTAAAAAGAGCTGAGTGTTCCATTTAGATCTTCTCACTCAGACTCCAGAATCTTAGTCTTGTGACTTTTCTTTCAAGACATACTGTTTTCTAATCCAATAATTATATAGGGTAGATGTAAAGATTTGAGAATACTCAGAAAAGCACAAGGGAAAAAATATTGTTAAATCTCCTCTGAGATATTCACCCTCAAAGTCTGGGTGGGACTGCATGGTGCAGCAACTGTGAGGGATGCTTTGAAGTTACATCTTTGGCTTCATATCCTGGCTCCTGTGCTTGACAAAGTTGTGACCATGGGAAAGTTACTAAACCTCCCCTAGCTTTGGTTCTCTTGTCAGCAGAATGAGGATAATAGGTGCACTTATTTCTCAATGTTGTGATGAGAATGAAATGGAATGGAATTTGCAAAACATTTCACATGGTCCCTGGCATGATTACATCCTTTCAGACATTTATCTATGCCAGAAATTTTCAACTTTCTTCATCTCATGGCACACATAAACTAATTACTAAAATTCTTTGGCACACAAAAACATAATTCATACTTTTCCCAATCTGACAAAAGTATGTATAATTTCAATTTATTTACTCTGAACAACTATTGTTTTGTTGGCTGTTCTCATTTTTTAAAATTTGACAATCTAAGGGAATAAAAGGTCAGTGCCCCTTACTGAACAGTCAGGAATTGTATGTTTTAAAAATTCTTGCAGCACACTGATTGAAAATCACTGATCTGTGCATCTACATTTTTTAATTCTTTTTTTTTTAAAGCAATCTGGTTCTGTGACTTTTTCCCATCTAACAGTACATGTGTCATGAAATGTCATTCACAGTAGCCATTTCACTACACAACACTCTGGAGACTTATATACTGGGGTTCTAACTACGTAGAAGATATATCCACAGTCCAGAAAATATCTGACAGTTTGGAATATGACCCAAAAAACAAGGCTGCACACTCCTCCCCCACCATGACCTATGATGACTCTCTAGTGGACCTTCAGAAAGAATATGGGTTCTGGCAATTCCCTTAAATCTCACCCTACTCAAAACTTTGACACCTCACTATTGCCAGGAACCAGAAGGGCTCAGGTGACCTTTATACAACAGAGTCATTTCAGAGGATGACTTGTAATATCGCCATCACAAGAGTGGCGACTGCCAGGTCATGCAGGGAAGGCTTTTGAGAATAAAAACTGTTCTACTGTAATCTCTTCTTCCTTCCCTGCATGCACACACAGGCACATGCACACACAACTGTGGGCTTGGTAATGATCAGTGACTGAAGGGTGACAGCCATGGGAAGTGCTATAATAAGATCTGTGGAGTGGCATTCAGGATCAATGGGAAAGTATACTGTGATTGATTAGCAATGTCTGCAATGGAAGATGGCACCAGTGGTGTGGTAGGTATGCCATGTTGCTGTCCTTTTGGATCTGTCTGTTTTAATTTTCTCAGTTTTATAGATATGAAAACTAAGGTTCAAAACAATGAGGAATCTGGCTCATCCAAAGTAGAAGAGGGAGTGAGTGGCAAAGCTGAGAACAGTGATGACTCCTTACGACCTGAAGCTCAGTGCTCCTTTGTCCATGCCTGGATGCTTTTCTTCTCTGGGAGGCAGGATGGTTTTCTGCCTTATAACCATTAGGCAATCTTGGCATGTTAAGACAGTTCCATAATGAATACATTATGCCAAGGTTATTTAAAAGCCTCATAAGACCTAGGTTTATAACAAGGCCTTGGCAACAGCTAGCATACATCTGTAATGAGGGTGCATATTCTATTTTGACAAAAGACAGGAGGCCAGTTTTGTCGTGTTGGTTTGAGATAACACAGTGTGCAGAAAGAGAGACCAGTGGAAAGGAGAGATTTTTTTCTACCTGGGCTCTAACATAAATGGATTTCTTCTTTGCATAATGGAGCCCTACATAAATAAAATACTAAATGAATGTCTACATTATTACAGTTGCTGAGAAAGTGGCTATAAAGTTTTATTTTGATTTATATCCTCTCCAGGAAAATATGAATGTTATAATGGTGGTAAGAAGGCATTATCATTTGTTCTTCATATGTTCAACAGATATTTATTAAGTGCTTACTAGTTACCAGTGATGAAAAACTGATCAGACAAGAAATAGTTTCAGTCCTCCCACGAAGTCTATTGGGAAAGATGGACTGAATCAACATTGTAATAAGTGCACACTACACACATGAAGGATTTATAGCTGAGGGAAAGATCTCAACAGGGTCAGCATGCTTAGTGGTAAGGGCACATGGTTTGGAGCCAGACAAAAGTGTTAGAATCCTGTTTATTGTCACTTAACCTATCTTGGCCTTGAGCAAGTCACTTAAACTTTCTACCAAAATTTCCTTATCTGTGAAACTAAGTAAATAATCCCTACCCTATAGGAATTATTCCAGGTATTGAGTAAAAGTGTATTAAGTTCCCAGGGGAGCCTGACACTGAGTATGGATCAACCCATATTTATCAAGTGAATGAAATAAATCATCATCACACTCACACACTGGATCTCTAATAGCAACAGGGGAATTTGGACAGAAAGTGATGAAATAATAAAGTGACCTTAGTCCTGTCTTATATCTAGTTTGAGAGACTGAGAATAAGGGGCGTGTATGTGTTTGTGTGTCTCTCAGTGTAACAAACAGAGAAGTCCCTCCTTATCAACAGTCTTGATTTCTGCACTTTGTTACTTATAGTCAACCATGGTCCAAAAATATTAAATAGAAAATTCCAGAAACAAACAATTCATAAGTTTTTTGAGAGTAAAAGAAGTTAATTTTTTTTTACTTTACCTTTGTTTTAGGTGTACAGCATATTGGTTAGAAAATTATGTAATTCTAGTACTTACTGGCACCATACATAGTTTTTACAATATTACTGACTATATTTCCTACGTTGTACTTTATATTCCTGTGAAAATTTTGTAACTTCTTACTCCCTTCACCTCTTTCACCCATACTCCTAGTCCTTTCCCATTGGGCAACCCTCAGTTTATCCACTCTACCTATGAGTCTGTTTTTGTTTTATTTTGTTTTTTAGATTCCACATATAAGTGAAATTATCTGGTATTTGCCTTTTTCTGTCTGACTTATTTTATTTTATTATTACATTTAAATCCTTACTTGAGTGTGCGTTTATTGATTTTATGTGAGAGAGGAAGATAGAGAGAGGGAGAGGGAGAAACAGCGATTGGTTTCCTCCCATATGCACCCGGACTAAGGATGGAACCCACAATGTAGGTATATGACTTGACGGGGGATCAAACCTGTAACCTTTGGGTGAGAGGGATGAAATTCCAATAAACTGAGCCACCTGGCCAGAGCTGTCTGACTTATTTTGTTTAGCGTAATACCATCCTGTGTGCCATTCTGAGTAGCATGATGAGATTTTGTGTCACCCTGCCCAGGACGTGAATTATCCCTTTGTACAGCTGATCCATGATGTACACCCTTCCCACCTGTTAGTCATTTAGTAGCTGTCTCAGTTACCAGATCAACTGTGGTAGTATGGCAGAGGTTATTTTAAATGACCCTTATTTCACTTAATAATGGTCCCAAAGTACAAAAATAGTGATGCTGGCAATTTGGACATGCCAAAGAGAAGCCATGAAGTGCTTCCTTTAAGTGAAAAGGTGTGTGTGTATAGGAAAAACCACAGTATGTATAGGATTTGGTAATATCTGTGGTTTCTGGCATCCACTGGAGGTCTTGTAACCTGTGGATACGGGATATCTCCTGTGGATGAGGTGGGGGCTGCTATATGTAGCAAAGTCATAAAGAAGCACACTTGATGTGGTTGGCTCAGTGAGTTCTCTACAACAGGACTGTCTAGTAGAAAGATAACATGAGACACAAATAGGAGACACATAAGTTACTTTCAAATTTCTAGTAGCCACATTAATAAAAGTAAAAAGAAGCACATAAAGTTTAATAATGTATTTATCCCAATATAGCCAAAATATTATCATTTCAACATGTAACTAATGTGAGTTTATTAAAGTGATACTTTGTATTTTATTATTTTGTACTAAGCTTTCAAACCTTGCCTATATTTTAGACTTAGATTTCATCTTAGTTTGGCTTGGCTACATTTCAGATGCTCAGTATTACAGATGACAGAGTTTGCTGAAGGCAAAGTCTGGTAGCCTTACAAAGAAGAGAGGCTTGAACAGGGTGGGCATTTAAAGACCTGACTTGGTGTTAATAAGAGATGTCTCCCAGCTCACAGGCTATGTCTGCAGCCCCTTCTAGAAGCCTCCTTCGCCTGGCTCGTTCTGCCTCAGAGCATCTAGATTTCCTCTGCGCTGGTGTAGGGGCCAGGTGTGATTTTTGCTGGAGAACTCCCTTACTTGACATAGTATCTGATGTGTGGGAAGTACGTATATGTAGAAGTGATTTTTCTTTGCACAATTCAGCTCTAAATAAATAAAATACAACATGAAGACTTGAGTCGGCCAAATTCTGGCTCCCAGAGCCATGAGTCCTGTCAGATTCCCAGTACTCCCTTCACTTGCAGACCTGCAAGTCAGACAAATGCAGGAACTTTCCCCAGCAGAAGACCCATCTGTGCAGCACTCTCAGTGTGGGACTGGTGGACACATGGCCAGACTGTGGGGCCTGGCATTGGTCAGACATGAACTAGAAGAAGAGGAGCCACTGGTCTGACTCTTTGAGAGCAGGTGCTGGCCAAATTGTTTTCTAAGGTGATATGGAATAGAAAGACCTGTGTGGCCAAGAAGTGTGTGGTGACCTGTACTAAAAAGAATTTAGATGATGAATAAAGCAACAGGTGAGGAAGATGGTGTAAGAGGAGAGAGGCTGAAGCCCAGAAACCAAGAGCCTGGCATACTTTCATCTACGTAAGCATTAGAAATGTCCCCTTCGCTAGGGCCCATTCTGGGTCTTGGTTGTGGCTAGACGCACTTCTGTTTCCTTCTCCTTAGTCTCATCCCATGGCCCAGTGATTACCAGGAGACAACATGCTCAGACAAGCAAATTAATAAGAGAAGTGGATTTGATGAGGAGGCAGCACAAACATCCTCCCCACAACTCCCAGCAGTGTCCCAACAATAAAGTTACACTGGTTGGAAAGAGGATGAATTTCTGAGAGGTCACTAATCTTATCCAATAAAATCATTACCAGAATACATGTCTCCTCTGTAGGAGCCACTCTCTGACCTGCTAACTGTCACATAGTGGGTATGTGACCCCAGTGTGCCTAGATCTTGCAATTTTACCAAAGTATGAATTTTATATGACATTTTTTAGTTTTGAAATGTTTGAAACTATGGCAATACATTTTTAAACATTGTGCTGAGCCACATTGAACCAAAGGAAACAGACCATGGAGCTTCCAGCTTAAGATTCCTATTCTGGTTCAAACATACATGGTCCTGGTCCTGCTCCACCACCATTGGACATTTGTAGTTTCTCAAACCTGTTTTTATCTATTTGTTTTTAAAGAGAGGGAAAGGGAGGGAGAAAAAGAGGGAGAGAAACATCATTGTGTGAGAGAAACTGATTGGTTGCTGTTGCGGACCATTCAGCCTGGTTTCAGGAGTTGTAACCCTCACCCCATGGTGGACTGTGTAAGAGCCCAAGGGACCCACTTCATCTGGGTCTGTTCTGTCACAAGGACGTTACCTACTAAGGAGACAAGGCTTATCTCCCTGGCAGGAGTGCTGCTTCTGCCTCATCCATCTCTGGCCCCAATGCTTAGTCGGTTAGTCAATGACGGGTAAGACTCCTCACGGGAGGGGCAATCTAAGTCAGACATGACCACTTGGAAGGCCCTCATGGAAGGACTCAGTGGGCTGCAGCAAAGAGGATGTGATGGACCCTGATCCCCAGGCTATTCTGACATAGCCCGAGTCCTCATTTCCATCTGGGAGATGTCTCCTGCTTCCTAATCGGCTTAAAGCCTGAAACTGTGGGGGTGAGTGGTGTAGCCCTGTGCTGGCCTGGACAGTTTCCTGGGTGATTAGACATAAGAAAGAATTCCTAAAGTCCTGTGAAACCTGCTTTGCTAAGAGTGCTCTCATTTAAATGATAAGTGTCCCAGGAGGAAATGAGTATGTCTCCAAAAGTTTGGCAACCCCCTTTCCTGACAAACACTGGCTTGGATTAAGCCCTCAGATTTCTTTGACATGTTAGACCTGTATTCCGGTGTATCTGAGCCCAATAAAAGCCTAGTGAGGATGGGGCTCTAGGTCATTCTCCTCTGAGAGTTTGACCCCTTTCCTCCCCAAGCAGTCATGTCTTGGTAGTTTTTATTTTCATCCGTGATGGAGGGATGGGGCTCAGCGGGCGGAGCCCCCCCACATCTGGCGCCCAGGACAGGGTCCCCCGCAGGTTGTCTCTTGCACAGGCCCCAACCAGGGACCAAACCCACAATCCATACATGTGCCTTGAACAGGAATCAAACTGGTGACCTTTCACGTTGCAGGACAACTCCCAATCAACTGAGCCACACAAGTCAGGGCTCTTATATCCATTTTGTTCTGAGGTTTAACTCACATTATGCACATGAAGGGCTTACCATAGTTTCTGGCACACAGTGAAGGCAGTTAATAACTAGTGTCAACTCTAAGGGACTTCTGAGATTTACTTCTAACTATTACATAGAGACCAAGTCACAGGACACCCCAGAGACAAGACATCTGAAACAGGGCTCCTCTCCCAAAAATGGTTCCCTAATTCTTCACTTCTGTGTCACTGCTGAGATTTATACCACTTTCATTTCACTTTGTCAATCCAGGAAACTTGATCTGGTTGTACAAAGGAAGTAAGAAAATAAAGTTCAGCCCAGGTGGAAGTTTAAATTGGTATAAATTTGCTAGAAAGTAGTTTGGCAAAGACCAAAAATATTTGTATGTTTTTGACTCAGTAGTTTCATTTTAAGGAAGTTAGCCTAAGTAGAAAATTATGGTTTTTCATAAAGATTTAATCCCAAGAATGTTTATGACAGTGTAATCTACAATAGAAGTAATTAAGAAATTAGATGGCCATGAGCAGGGGATTGGGTGCAAACGTTGTGATATACTAGAATGCTCATTTTGTCTCTCACAGCCCATGCCTTTCAGAGTATTTGCTATGAACACTGTGTGTCTCCTGCAGTGAACACCATAAAAGCAGGGTCTCTGCCAGCCTTGTTTACCACTGCGTGCACCACTGTACATGACTAGCATGTAACAGCCACCAATAAATATTTAAATACATATAGGGCAGCTTATCTAGCTCATCTCATTTTTGTTAAAAAACTAAATATGCATTTCTAGAAGTGTGTTGTAAGTGCTTTTTCCTAGATCAGACCTCAGCAAACTGTTGCTGATTTCTGTAAATGAAGTTTTATTGGAAGACAGCCACATTCACTCTTTTGCACATCATGGCTCCTTTTGCTTTATAATGCAGAAATGAGTTGTTGCAACCAAGACACCTGGCCTGAAAAGTGAAAATAGTCACTATCTGGCCTAGAAAAAGTTTGCTGACTCATGATTTAGATGGTAGATGTTTTCTTTCTGAGAGGTCTAATAGAAACACACAGACACACAGGGATGTGTATCTGTATTTTTGTGTGTGTATTTTTTACAATGAATGTATTACTTTTGTAATGACAAAAATTAGAATTATTTTTACAAAAGAAAGGAAGAAATGGAGGGAGAGAGGGGAAGGAGGAAAGAATGAACTAAAGCGGGGAGAAAATTATTTATTTATATTTATCAACATAGAAAAATGTTCACAATGACTGAACATTTTAAGAATAGTACCAGCAGAATGGTGTCATTTTGTATTACCTGTATAAAGTGGAAAGACAATACACAAAAAGTTGGTATGGCTGTGTCTTGCTAAGGAACAACAAATGGCTCTCACTTCCTTCTTTGCTCTTAGTTGTACAAGTGACACATGAACAACACGGTTTTGAACTACAAGGGTCCATTTATAAGTGGGTGTTTCTCAATAAATACTGTACTGTTTTCAAACTGCATTTGAGAGTTGATGGATGCAGAAGGCTGGTTGTATGTACTGTTCTACACCATTTTATATAGGTGACTTGAGCATCCATGGCTTTTGGTATCTCCAGGGTCCTGGAAACCAATTCCCCTAGGATACCAAGGAATGATAAGTTTTTAGGGAATCAAAAGTTATTCACATATTTTTGACTGTTGGGGGTTGGTGCAACTAACTCTTGCATTGTTTAAGGGCCAACTGTATTTTCTACATTTTCCAGAATAACCATGTTTTACTTTCATAACTAGAAAAAGAGAAAATAAGTGATATTAAAAGAAATAAAAGGCTATATCAATCTACATAAGCAGCAACAATGTTTCTACCAGCCTACCACACTTAAGTGAAGAAACATCTAGAGGGGTCACAGGGGGTGCCCCTTTTGGCACAGTTATCATTCCAGCACTCAGTAAATGGTAACATGACCAAGGTGGAGAGGGTAAACCAAGTGCCACTTTCTTTTTAAAAGTACTAATGTTCGCCCCCAACCTAGCCTGGATATTTTTTCATTACATTAAATATTTTTTTAGAAAATAATCCACTTAATACCCCGGCCAGTATGACTCAGTTAGTTGGGTGTTGTCCTCCAAAGCAAAAGGTTGCCAGTTGGATTCCTGGTCAGTACACATGCCTAGGCTGTGGTATGGTCCTGTTTGGGGTGTGCACCAGAGGCAAACAATCGATGTTTTTCGCATTGATGTTTCTCTCCACCTCTTTCTCCCTCTCTTTCCCTCTTTCTAAAACAAACAAACAAACAAACAAACAAACCAATGAATAAATAAATAATAAAATCTTTAAAATAACCCATCTAATTCCTCCCAAAGTACATTTACCAATTCTATCTGGATTAGAAAATGTATTTAGAAATGGTGTTTTCTGGCTTTGTAGCCAGATGCTCATAGTGCCTGTGCCTCAATCCCATTTCCTTGATGTTAGTCTTAGCTGAGAGGGGCATTTCTGGCAATGAGAACAGCTCCTACTTCATGCTTTCACTGTTTCTCTCTGCTTTTCCACATCTATAGGGGTTAGGGGAAAGTAGCATCTGAGGGACCACCCTCAACAATAAGGGAACAGTGGATAAAGGTCTTAGCCACTGATCCTGGTAAGAGAGGAACACAGTTGCACACAAAGGCCATATTTCCTTTTCTCTTTCTTTTGTTCACTCCTCCATCCCCTCTCTCTGGCTTCCCGGGATTCTCCTTCCAAATTAGATTCCTTAACCCAAGATCTTATTTCAGGTTCTGCTTTGGAGGAACTCATATTAAGAGACTTCATAAGCAAATATCAAACCAATAACAAGAATTACACCATAGAACCCCAGAAAGTACCTATAGATGGCATGAAGTAGAGTTTCTGGGAAATATTCTTTCATTGTACAACTATTTAGTAGACTGCTACACTGGGCCACACACATGCTGGGTATGTAGTATGAATCAGATAGAGCAGAAGACATTAAACAATGACTATTCAAACTACCATGAAAGTCTAGAAAAATATAGAAAAGATTAATGTCAGAAAGGAAAAATAATTTTCCTGTTATCCCTCTGAGTTTTTAGCTGAGACCTCTATAATAAAAGACAGATTAACAGAAGAGAAACAAGCAGACTTTATTAATACGTATATCTCAGGAATACATGGCAGAGACTCAGAGAAAAATGAGTAATTCAAAGAGTGGCTAAGAATTCAGGCTTAAAAACCATCTTGATAGGGGAAGGGGAGGAGGCATGTAGGCTTCTCAGGTGAGAAGAAATGATTTTTAAGAAAGATGAATGGGCCCTTAGAAGAATAGATAAGAGGCATGAGAGTTTGTAACACAGTGTCTGGGTGTGGTGTGGACGTCTAGTTTGCAAGCCTGTCATGACTCAATCTTCCTTGGCTAAAGAAACTCCCTGGGAGGGGATCTAGGATAACTGGGGTTCTTGTGGAGGATCTGTCCTTAGGCAGATGAGGGCAGGTCAGAGAAAGCCTCTCCCTGCATCTGCTCCCCTTTAAGTGCCTACAGCTCAAAATAATCAATATGTCAAAGTAGCATATTTGGAGATGGCATGTCCCAAACTTGGACAGTCATATTTTTGGAGTAGCACATTCTTCACTAACCTACTCTAAGATGACTCAGCATGAGGTTTCAGAGGAGACAACATTGGGACCAGGACCTAAAGTAGGGCTTAGACAAAGGGTGAGGATGCTCTATGATGTTTCTTCTCTGTATGAAGACAGAGCAACGAAGGTGCATATTTGATGGGCTGTCTAGCCATGTTAAAGATTTGAGGATTAAAAAAAATAAATATTAAAATATTTCAGCAAACAATATCCCCTTTCCTCTCACATGGATTAAATATTCCAAGAGCTGAACAAGTGCTTGAACACCTTCAGGGTATTAATTACTGACAGGACCAAAGGTGGCCATTAAGATTTAAACATGGTCTGGAGAAGTACCCCTATAGTCAGATGGGCACCTGCGGAGAGTGTGGCTCTTCTACTAGGTAGACAAAACACTCTCACTTGGTTCAAAAACCCACAGCTTCAGGTTTACAGAGATGTCACTTTAAATTGGTTTGAAGTGCACCCACCCACTGACTCCCCTGAAACAGCCTTAGAAGAATCTGATCCTGACAAACCTCCAGGGCACTCATGCTCCCTGAAAATCTAAATCAGCTCAGTTCTTCCTAAACATGCTCCCTTTTGCTCAATGCTATATATGCTAAGGAACTGAAATAAATACTTCAGTATGTCTAGATTTATGATTATTTTTCTTGTAGCAATCTTGTAAGAGTTTTATTTCCTATTTTTATCATTCTCGCTGCATACTAATACTTCAAACATTTTAGTAAATTATGATTCTCTAGTTCCTACTTCAAAATCATTTAACTGATTTAATGAGCTATAATTATTCCATTTTACCTCTTACAACAGGCGAGTGCAGCAGTGTTTGGGATGATATAGCTGGCAATAGTTCAAACACTCAGAAAGGAAAAAGTGAGTATAGCTCATGGAGGACTCACAACAATTCATTTTGTGCCAGAAAGAATATATGTATACATGTATATAGTTATATATACCTTCATTAATTTATTAATTTGTACAAAATTATGTAGTCATATGAATGAACCAGGCATTGTGAAGGACCAGATCAGCTTAAGCAGCTTTTTCTTAGGACTGTATCCCCCTGTTGAAGGCATGAAGCACAGTATAAGGACTCTTAAGTTAGACCATGTATATTTAAATCCTGGCTTCACCATTTCTTACCCATGTGACCTAGTTAGCCAATTTGGACCTCAGTTTCCCCACCTGTAAAATGAGGGTTATAATAGCAGCTACCTCTACAGGTGTATTGTGAACATTAGCTAAGTCAGTACATAAAATACATGTAAAATACTGCTTGGGCCATAACAGGCACTATTTAATTATTGCCTATTTTTTGTTATTAGTGTGTTTTGTCTGTAACACTCATGTCAATTACATTGTTTATCTCTATATCTACCTATGTATTTATTTAATTAGCTATCTATTATTTATTGTTTGTTTGCTTCCTTTATCAAATTATAGGGTGCATAAACAGAGACTGAAATTCCCATACCTTGTGCCTGGCTGATAGTGAGGCACCTAGTAAACATTTATTGAATGAGTGAAACAGTGAATAAATGATTCTCTGTGATGTATGACCCATCTCACTCTTGACAAACCTTTTACTTCAGAGATTTTCATTGTACATATCTACCAAATGTCATTTGCTGGAAATTCCACTTGGTTTTCTGTCCAGATGGTGCCATGACAAAGGGAAAACATCTGGCATGCACATACGATGCCAGACAACAAGCAGTCACTGTATTATTCATCATCAAATGCTGTTGGCGAGGAAACACTGCTGTCAGCTGAGCTCCACAGTGAGCAAAAGAAGAGTACAGTTTTTAACAGAAGATAGAATTGCCATTAGAGAGAGAGGGTGATGTGGCAGGAAGACAGGGGTTAAAAAAAGAGATGTTGTTTCTCACTCTTGTCTTGGCTTTGTCACCAGGGCAAGTCACTTTACCTCTTTGGACTCCTCTGGGCCTCTTGGCTTAATATTTTTACAAATGAAGGACACAAATTGTCATGAAAAAATTCCCAAACCAGGTTGTGCACCAGAATCTTTTGAAAAGCTTTTTAAAAATACAGATTCCTCTAGATTAGCAGTTGGCAAACTTTCTCTGTAAAGGTCCAGATAGCAAATATTTTAGGCTTTGCAAGCTACAAGATTAATCTGTTTGCAACTGCTCACATTTGATGTTCCTACTTAGTGGTCACAGAAGACACAGGCTATTTGTACACAAATGAGCATTGCTGGATCCAGCCAGCTTGCTGGGTCCATGGTTTGCTGACCCTTGGTCTAGGCCAGATGTGGCCTCCCTAGGTAATGACCAATTCTGTGCAGATTTACAAAAGTTCCTCTAAGTGCTCTGGAGAGGCAGCTACATACATTTGGGAGCCAGGGGATTAGCTATAAGATACACACAAGGTTTGTTCCACCTCTTACCAGGGCTTTGATTCTACATCTCTTATTTCACTGGTAGAAGGGGCTACTGTCAGTCAATACTAAAGAGTGATCTTAATATTCTTTCAAATGCATCACATTTGGGTGTTAGCTTTCTACAGCTGAAGTTTTTACTTTCTCAAAAGTCAATTCTGTGCTGTACTGAAAGAAGTTTGAATAGTTCTTTTCATTGTGTTTAGACCCAAAGCACCTCTCTGTGTGCGTGATATGTCATCAGTTCTTTGTAAGTGACATTTTCATTGCTAACTTGCAAATGAGAAGTTTAAGATAATCTTTTTAGGCATAAAATGATACAATACAGGTGAGACTCCACTTCAAGAAAGGATAATACATAAAAATGTAAATTTTGAAACAGTTAAATTAAGGAGTGTCTAAAGATTTTGGGCTAGTAGAGAATTCTTTTTCTACTGAAGTTGTAACTGTTGGGTGACAATACATCCTTGTTTTCTAGGGATAGTCCCAGATCCAACATGGTGGAAGAGTAAGTGGAAGCTACACTAACCTCCTCCCAGGAACAATCTGGAATTACAACTAAATTGTAGAGAAATCACCCTCAATAACCAACTGAACACTAGTTGGAGAAAAGCCTTATAACCAAGGACAGACAGAAGAAACCACTTCACTAAAACAATATTGGTAGGGAGTGTGGAAGAGGTTCGAGAGGGCTGGCTGCACTGCTATGGGAAGCAGCTAAAGTTCCAGAGGGATATTTCAGAGGCTGGGAGGTTTCCCCTGAGAAGTATGGGGTCTAAACCCCAAGCTGGGCTCCCTAGCCTACAGCCAGAAAGGAACTCAGATAACACCCAGTTGTGAAAAGCAGCAGGGTTTCTGTCTGCCAGGGAGAGATAGATGGAGACACAGAGAGCCTCTTAAAAGGTCAATGCACAAAATTTTGTTTGCAGCCACTTATCCAGGGCTCCAGCAGAGGAAGGGCAGAGTGAACAAAAACACTCAAGGAGAGTCTGGGGTTGGTGACTCTCAGGAGAGATTTGAAAGAACAGCTGCCAGGATCTCGGTGCTAAGTCATTTTCCATACTGCAGAAGCCATCTTTCTTAGGCAGAGCACTCCTCTCCAAGTGGCATCAGTCTGAGGGGAAGTAATAGCTCGACCCACACAAATTACTCTGTCCCACCCTGTGGTACTTAAGCCTGGCTACTGGCAGCTTGAGACTATATCGTTGATTAGTTGAACAACTAAAGCAGAAAATACAAGGAAGCAGCCAAAATGGGAAGACAAAGAAATGGATCCCAAATGAAAGAACAAGAGAATTCACAAGAAGAGGAACCAGATGAAATGGAGGCAAGCAATTTATCAGATAGAGAGTTTAGAGTAATGATTCTGAGGATACTCAACAGCATGAAAAAAGACATAGAAACCATAAAAAGTACCAGTCAGAAATAAAGACTGCAATATCTGAAATAAATAATACACTGGAAGGAATAAACAGTAGGTTCGATGAAGCAGAGGACTGAATCAGTGATTTGGAAGATGAGGTAGAAAAAAAGCACCCAAGCAGAACAGGAAAAAGAAACAGGAATTTTAAAAAATGAAGAGAGCTTAAGAAACATTTTGGACAACATGAAGTGGAACAACATTCACATCATGGAAATATCAGACGAAGAGAGTGAACACAAGGGATCGAGAACCTGTCTGAAGAAATAACGACCAAAAACTTTCCTAATATGGTGAAGGAAAAAGACACACAAGTCCAGGAAGCTCGGAGAGTCCTGACCAAGTTGGGATAGTTCCAGTTTTCACCTTTCTCTCTGAGTAATTAAAATAGTGATCCCTTTCATTCTCAAAAGTGTTCAAATTGGATAGTAAATCACATCGTTGTCCTTAGTGGTGACTGTGAGGGAAAACGGAATGATTGCTCCTCTTATTTTAAATTGACTAAGAAATAAGTACTGACCTGAGGGCTTTATCTATATTTTCTCAACTAATCATCATGTTTTGCTGAGAGTTGATGTTCTTGAGTTGGGTTTCTCTAAAAGCATACCCAAGGCAAGAATTTAGCAACAGGTAGTTTTCTGGAGAAATCATCTCAGGAAGCACAAAAGGGGAAGGGAGGTGTGAGACAGGAAAAGGAAGGAAGCAATCCACAGTGCACCTGTGCACCCATTACATTATGGATGACAAGAACTCAGTCTTACCAGAAACCCGCTGAGAGACCACACCTCTGTGCTTTCCAAGCGAGGGACAAGGAAGCTGTGGCTTTATTCCACAGGTCCCATCCCTCATTGGTTGAGTGTCACCCCTAGAGATGTTTACTGTCCTTCCTGCATGTCTTACCTGTTTCACAACTAGAAGGAGCTCACTTCTGTGGCTAGAGAATGAACACTGACAAGCAGGAGGCACCAAGAATTGTGCATGAGAACTGTCCCAGACAGCTTCCAGAGCAGACACAGGGCCACCAAGAGCATCTGCTACTGGGACACTGTGACTTAGAGAGGTAATGTCACCTGACAAGAACCATGTAACCGGTGGGTAGGTGGTGGAGGCAGAATCCTGACCCATGAACTCTGTCTCTGGAGAGTTTACACTTCATCATGGTATATGACTTTTCCATTTCTCCCCCTGAATCAGACGTGCATCACCTAGTCTCTGTACACGGGCCTGTTATGGGCCTGAGAGGCCCTCATATTGGCTTCAAGGCTCTCCCAGCTAGATAGCCAGGTGCTGCTGTCCATGCCACCACCATGGACTGAAATATCTATGGCCATGGGTCCCCCCAGGTTCTAAGGGAACTGATAGGCAATCGCTTCTTCCTTCCTCCCCCAGCACTGTTCTGAGGCATGGTAACTATCTCTGGTTCTCTGAAGGCATGTCTGTAAGATCTCATCACAAAGCCACAGAACTGGCAGGCAAGTTTCTTGTATATGGCACATTTCCTGTATTCTCCTCGTCCTTTCCTGCCTTACACCTTTTACCCTCACTCCTGGTCCCTGGGACTGCACTCCCCAATGAAGTGTTGGCACCTATGTTTTCATTTTGTAATTGAGCATAATCTACCTGCAGTAAGTCTTGACAAATGCATACATTGAAGTAACCCATACCTGTAAGATCCAGAATAAGTCCATCAGCCCAGAAACTTTCCTTGAGCCCCTCCCTAGTCATTCTTCTCACCCCTACAAAATCACTATTCTGACATCTTTCACTAGAAGACCTTGCCTATTCTAGAATGTCATATACATAGAATCACAGATTACAGCACAAAAGCTTTTGCCTGGGGGTCTGTTTTTCAAGGAACCTGGGTTAGAACTTGACCCAGCCTTTAACTGATATTTGTTGAGTCTTTCTCATAATTCTGGTTCATTAAATTTTGGAAACAACTTTAGAGTGAACCAAAACAGTTACACATATTGGCATTTAAAGTTCATTACCAAAATGTTTTCTTTTTAATGATTGATATTACATGCAAGATGATGATCTGGGTGCATCATATCCCTTATTTTTTATATATCTTCATAATAAGTTTTCAGAACAGATCTTTAGTTTATAGAAAAGGAAGCAGAGGTTCTATTTAGGTTAAGTGGTGATATGAGATAACACAACCTAAATGTGGCAGGCAGGACTGGTGGGTTTGAGCTCAAATATGTCTAGCCCCAACCTCTGCTCTGTCACAACATACCCTACTGATAAGTTATCTGAATCCTCCAACTAACTCTGTAAGCATGATTCTAAGGAAGTCCATGAGCAAATGTGGGCTTGTGATGCACAGAGTTGAGGGAATGAAGAAACTGGTAAAGGAGAGTGTTCTCTTCACAAAGAAACAATTGCCTTACCTCCTGATCAGAGCTTGAAAGGCTTTCCAGTAAAAGTGTACCCAGTAGGAAAATTACTGGGGATCACAAATCACAGATCATTGACTGCCCACAGAAGTCAGGCTGCTTAAACACTACACTGGAAGCAGGAGAGAGCAAGCAGTGAATGGGTGAAGGCTTGTCCTGATTCATTTGGAAATGTACCCTATACCTGTATTTAACTCATTCACTCATTCAAAAATATTTGTGAGGCAACTGCTATGAATAGATCCTCTGCTCTCCAATCTGAGGTTACAGCAGTGAACAGATTGACTTTCTAAATAAATAATTTGCATTGAATTACTGTTCATAGTAACTTTACTAATGCTGGCCACTTTTTCTTGTCCATCAGTACCTATTTTATCAGAAATGGGAAGGATGTATTGGCCAGGATGTTCCCTGGTAACAGGACAGAGGTAGTTTACTGACCACTTAGGGAGTGCCTGTAAAAACCACTTGGCAAATGAGTTCAGTAGGGTAAAATAACCTTAGTGCCCTTACTTATCAAATGTCCAGAAGTCAGAAAGTGCACCATCACACATATATGATTACCAAGGCTAATAAAACCTGAAAATAATGTTTTTCTCTTACTTTTTAATAAAACATGAAACCAGGGCTAAAGATAGTAAAGACTACGTGACTACTCAATGTAGAGTAAAACACAGTAGTTTGCAAACTGCTTTAAAAGTAAAGACGGTCACATTTCTTATAAAAGTGATCCTGCTAATAAAGAAAGAAGGTATGATAGAATTACAATATCACTATTTTGCAATCCTTAATGAATTAATGGATCCAACACTGACTACAACATCACAGCGTAACCTCCAATACCCTGGGGCTCCTGAGGGAAGAACACAGCATCCGTAAATGAGTCTTTAAAAAAAATTGAACCTGAAGCTAATTAAACCTCTAGCCTAACTACCCAATGACCAAATAACAGAAAAGCATGGTGAAATATACCATGGGGATAGAACCAGCAAAATCTAGACTGTGAGAAACTCTACAGATCAAATAACCTAGCTTCTCCAACAAGTAAATTGTAAGGGAAAAAAACAAGATATGGAGGGGAAAATGGTAGATTAAAAAACCTAAGACACATATCAACCAATCCCAATGGATGGATGTTATTTATATCTTGATTCAAACAATTTGCAATAGAATATACACCACCTATGAGACAAATGGAAAGGTAAACATTGGATGTATGTTGACAAGAAATTAATGTCAAATTTAAAGATGTGACACTGGCACTATGGAAAATGAGTCCCTACTTTTTAGAGATACAAATTGAAATATTTATAAAAATATGATATTTGAGACTTCAAAATAATGAGGGGAGAATGGGGATATTAATACAACATAGTT
Organism: Glossophaga mutica; assembly: GCA_039655065.1. Classification (NCBI taxonomy): domain Eukaryota; kingdom Metazoa; phylum Chordata; class Mammalia; order Chiroptera; family Phyllostomidae; genus Glossophaga; species Glossophaga mutica. The sequence continues at coordinate 69,411,761 of CM077309.1, read as the reverse complement.
GGTCATGGGCTGATAATTTTTGAAGCTGGGTGTTGGATACTGGGGTGACCATGATACTGTTTTGTCTTTTTTATATGGATTTTGTATTTTTATATATATATATATATATATATATATATATATATATATATGTATGTATGTATAAAGAGATATATCTTGTATTTGGATTTTCTATAATACAAAGTGCAAACAAACAGAAAAGCAGAGAGCTCTTTTGAAAAACAAAACCTTATACAGAATTCAAGTCTTAAAAAGAGATTTTTTACTCTGGACAAAGTGAAAGTTAGGGACCAAGAATATTTTTCATTTGCCTCCATCTCACTTCCCCAACAGCCCTGGATGCAAGATGGAAAGAACGCAAGCTTTAGGGTGAGAGAGAAATGAATTTGTGCCCTGGCTCTGCATCTTAACAAATTACTTAGTGAAGTTAACACTTCTTAGTGACTTATTAAGAGAGGTGGTACCTGGGTGGTATGATTTGTGCCCAAGTCCACCTGACTTGAAAAATCCATGCTTGTAACCATTATGTAACACCATCTCTAATAATGAGGTCTCACTGATTGTAAGTTGACCATGAAGACTCATGCCATTTGAGCCCTGGGCTAAAAAAGGGTGACTTCATTAAAAAAGGGATGACATGTTCAACAAGACCTGTGGTCCCCTGAAATCTGACTTCCAGTGTTTGAATCCTAGTTCTACCATTATGTGATCATGGGCAAATCACTTGAACTCTTAAGCCTCAAAGCTTTTTCATCTGTAAAATGGGGTAATGACAGTAAGTTCCTAGGGGTTTATGAGGGATAAATACAATGACATAAGCACAATCTGTTATTTTTACCTACCCAGTACCCTCCTGTCTTCCCTTTCCTTTGATTCTCTTTGGAATAACAAGCTTCTCCTAGTCCAGGGTATGCGAGAAGGACTGAGACTACTCTCAGCTCAGGAGTGGAATTCTACTGGTTGCTCTAAGCACCAATCCCCTGGCCATAACTGGTTCAGGTATGGGTACTGGATCCATGCAGGGTCAGTGGGATCCCAGCATGAGACTTACTGCTGCATCCACCAGAAAGGAGCATGTTCTTTCCTCTGGGGCATTGAAGAAGCAGCCAGGGGCTGCTAGGCTACTGCCCAGATATCCCCCAAGTGGGAGAAAGCACAGCCAATGAGGTGCTTCCCCAGGCCTGAAGCCACACCAGTAAATAAATTCTCCTGTTTACCTAAAGCCATTCTCAATTGACAGAGTTTCTGGCAAAGAGCAAATACTCAATAATATCAGGTGACATTACCACTAATATGAAAACAGATTCAATTTCTCCTTCTACTTTTTCTTCTATTGCTTTGCATGGATTATTTATCTAAGTTTTTTTTCAAATTATAGATAATTCAAGTAGATACAAAGCAGAAAGAAAAGTGTAATAAACCTCCTTGAACTCCAACAATTATCAATTTGTGGATAGCTTTGTTTTGTTATACACCACCTACTTTGCCTTTCCCATGTTATTTTGAAGCAAATGCCCAATATACACCTTTTCATTCATATTTTTTAGATCCTTTTATAATGTTTCCTTTTGTAGTAGACATTGTTGGCGGTGTGCCCATTATCCATGTCTTCAATTATTCCATTCAATATTGTTCATTTCTCACTCCTCCCCTATATAGTCCAGAGATATGGACATTACTGAAGCCTCACGGTGAATCTGTGTAGTCTAACGGTAATTTAACTCTCCGTGTCCATACCAGAGTCATGAATACAACTCAATACTGGCCATTATAAACATGAATGGCATACTGTTGTAGGGGGGGAATATTCAGGAAGATTTTCTGCTTCCTTAAGAGGCAACCACAGAATATGTTCTTCCTTTTCCTATGAATGTGTCCTATTTGGGGGTGATGGTCAGAATTAAGCACACATATTTGCTATTGGACTGAAGATGATGACATAATGCCAAGGATGGCTGAGGATGGCGGCAGGAAGCTGAGTCCTTAATGATATTACTGAGTCACTAAATCAAGCAACCCAAAAGGGTATGCCACCTCTGGACTTACTGTTTGAAGAGTTAAAAATCTACTTCATTGTTCAAGCCTGTGTGCACCAGGTATTTGTCATTTGCAGCTGAAAACACCCAAGTATGCCATCAGTACAGATGTGTATGGCTGGATTTTAAAAGTAAGGAATCAGTTCAGATGATATAACAAGATGATATAAGAGAGAGTAGCTTAATCCAGATGGAAGTTAATTTCTTTTCATGTAAGAGTTTGCATAGGTGATCCTGGACAGATTATGATCAGGACCAAGTTTCTCCTGCCATAGTTTTTTTAAAATATTTTTTTATTTATTTTTAGAGATGGGAAGGGAGGGAGAAAGAGAGGGAAACATCAATGTGTGGTTGCCTCTCACGAGCCCCCTACTGGGGAACTGGTGTGCAACCCAGGCATGTGCCCGAGACTGGGAATCAAACCCATGACCCTTTGATTCACAGGCCAGCACTCAATCCACTGAGCCACACCATCTTTTGCATATAGGTTCTGCCTTCTCATCTCAACCAGCTGCTCTGATTCCCACCAGCACATACACACTCCAGCCACTGGGAAGAAGACATAGATGAGGCACACACCCAATGTCTTTAGGATGCAACTCAGAAATTAATCACATACATCACATCTCATTGGCCAGAACTTAGTCACATGGCAGCAACTGCATGGAAGGCTAGGAAATGTAGCTATTATTCTGAGTGGTCATATGTCCAGTTCTGTTTCTATAAGGAAAGAGAAAAGTGAATATTGGGGCACAGCTATCAATCTCAGACAGAGAAGAAGCAGGGAGGATTAATTTGATTTGGTTCAAATGACTATTTTTAATTAAAATAACTTCTGAATGTAAACAAAATTTAAAAGAAATGTCCCAATAATTTAACAGAGCCTATTTACTTAGAAATAGGTAAAAATATACATTGCTTTCAATTCTGCTTTTTAGGAAAATTCAGAGGGATACCAGCAATCAGTAATACCATGTTAGCACAGTTTATTACCTTGTGTACTAAATTAATAACTGAATTTTACTGATTTCCCTTAATTACAAGTGTCTTTTTCTCCGACTGCACAATTGTTTAATTATATTCTGATTGATAGTCACTAAAATCCCACAACAAGCTTCTATTTCATGATGTTATTAATCAGAGTAATCCATTTCATGGAAAAATACGGACAGACAAATAGAGAAAAATGATGGAGCTGGCAAGGCGCACAGTAGTTTGTAGTTCAACTAAAATCACCATCAAAAGAAGAGAGAAAAGTTTATGTAGTTAAGATATAAGCAAGATTTTGATTCACTGACAGCAGGTTTTAAATGATGCATGAGAAACCACAAAAGCAAATCCTTTTCTCATGGATCCTTCAGAGTCAAGTACCATGTTTCAATTATAATTTCACCAAGTTGCTTTGATGCAGCAAACATTTCAGATGTGCAGAAGTACTGCATGGTTCTCTGTGAATCAGAAACTCAAGTTCAGAGGTTTGTTGAAATATACCCAAAGATGCTCAGCTACAAAACACATTAAAGTCTCCAAGAGGATGGGAATATTTCTGATCTGTATCCCAAAGAAGTTACTTTTGCAGAAAACAAGTTTATTATTTATGGTAGCAAATAAGTTCTCAGTGCAACTGAGGAGTCTTCTTGTAATTCCCTCAGGAAAGCAGAGCCATTATGGAAATCATATTTACATTAATAAGGAAGGCTATTGTCTTGCCAAGATGTGTGTTTTTTTCTAGAGCATATTCATGATGAGCTTGCAAAGAAATACTAGTTTAGTTTGGCTTTTCATTGCAAATGGTTTAATTCCTTGGAAAGGATTTTTTATAGAAAGACATTATTTTGCAAGTCCTACTTCAAATTACCAGTCAAGTTTTGAGAAGATGGGGTTTGCCATGGGTCAAATGTCCATGGGATTGACATGTTCAGCATATTGGGAGTAAAGAACTCCCAAGGACTGCAAGTCCAAACTGGTGGTGGCTGTTAGCATTTCGAAACTCTGGGTCAATCTTTGGAGAATTGTAATTTTGGCTGATTTTCTCCCTCTAATTCTAAGCAGAGGAGAAAGAACTTTCCCTAAATGAGCAGGTTAGAAAAAAACCTGTAGATCCTCTCTCCAGGAGTAATTTATGTGATAATAATGACAGAAGTTCAATTATTAACACATAGCCTCTGCTTTCTTTGGTCTTTTCTTTCTCCTAAACTGCACACCTACAACAAGCATGCACATTTTCCCTGCCCTGCTCTTAGGCTTGACAGGGTTGAGGCAAGGTGCAATATTCCATCCAGCTGGTAGGTAAGTTAACATTACACTATGTTAACTTCCAAAGTTTGGGCTCCGAAGTCTGTGTAATGGGATGAAATACAATGAAGATAACTTTGGCTTCAGATCTACAATGTGCCTTCATCATTAATAGAACTCATATTTTGATCCCCATCTCATTCCTCATTCTGATCTTGGAGAGATAAGAATAAGATTCTGTCTGGCAAATACAAACTCCTGGAAGGGCTTTCATAGTGTCATCTTACATTTGATCATAATTTGTCTCTCCAGCTATACCTGCTTTCTTCCCACAGGTATGTCCATTTCCTCAACATCCTTATGTTTTTATATCTGCTGAAATTCATTTTGTGGTTTGTAATCCATCTGGATGGGCTAGTAGAGTATTTTTTAATCATGAGCTTAATATGACTGATGTCATTGATGAAATTTTGTCACTACTAAATGTGACATGAAAAATTAGGTGAAAAACAAATTAGCTTTGGGCAGGAGGTTTGAAGAAATAATTTTGTACAACATTTAGTCAGGTGGGAGAAAACCTATCAAATTCAGTAAGAGAAGTTCTGGATTACTTGCTTTCCTCTTGCTTTCTCATCTTTAGTCTGGTCTTAGCTCATGGAGCAGAAGGGACTACTGAGTGCCTGTGACAGAAATCTGCTCTAGCAAACTGAAGTTAATAAGAAAGGAGTAAAGAAACATGGTTCCTGGTACTTTATCCATGAGCATTTCTGTCCTCAAACACACAAGTTTAAATGCTGCATATATGATTACAACAGCAAATGTTCAACACAGCAAAAACCAAAGAATAACAACTGGAAAGTAAGTTACAATACCATGAAGCTCAATTGTTTTGAGCACCAGAATGCTGCTGCAAATCCCATGTGTTTTTTATTAATGTATATAGGCGCCATTTACACATATTAAGCACATGCCATGTGAGGGACAGTAATAAATCAGACAGAGAGGGTTCTTGCCTTCATAGAGGCTACTATATTTGGGGCAGATGAACTATTTAATAATCACTTAAGCCAGGAATAAAATGCTGTGAATGGAGAGAGAGGCTAACAGGAAAGCCTAATAGCAAACACAATTCACCTAGTCTGGGAACTGAAACTGGAAGATTTTGTGTAGGAAATGGCTTTTAAACTTATACCAAAAAGATGTGTTTGAAGGAAAAAGAAAACATCTGGGTTTTGAGAGATAAATTCAAGTTACAGGATGGCCATACAGTAGCTATGAGACCTTGGGCATATACTTTTTCCCCTTAGGGCCACAGTTCCTAATCTATAAAAGGAGGGCTTGAAGACTGTAATATGTAAGGTTCCTTTTGTCTTTATAGGTCCCATGACCCTGGAAGAGATTGCCAATCAGTACAGTGCATCTTTAGTTCACCCTGTTTGACAAGATTCAAGTCACACAAATAAGAGAAAATTGAAGAAATATCCATGAGGAGGCTACAGTGCTAAAATTGGGGAAACAAGTAAAATCTGAAGTCAGAGAATCATAGGTTGAAGTCCTGGTTCTGTCCCTTACCAGCTGGATAACTCTAGGAATGTTTCTTCGCTTCTCAGAGGTTACCTAACATGTAAAACAGGGAAAGGCTATTACTTACCTCATAGTTTGGTTGTGAGGACTGGAGTCTAAGATATTTTAAGTTAATCCTCTGGCCCATGTCTATTTTTCCTCTGTTCATAGTAGCACTGGTCACTGAATGAAACTCAGTGTATAGTAATCACTTGTCACCTATTAGACATTTTTTTGGTTACAGATGAATAAACCCCAACATGAAATAACCTAAGCCAAAAAGGATATCTAGAAAAGGATATTCATTTTTTTATTTTATTTGTTCTTCTTGTACAGTTTTCTGTCTTTTACTCCCATCTCCGCCCACCACCCCAGCCCACCCCACCTCCCTCCCATTTCCACCCCCGCTAGTTTCTGTACATGTGTCTTATATATTTGTTGCTCTAAACCCTTCCCCTTTTACCCTGAAATTCCCTCACCTATCTTCTCTGGTGACTGTCAGCCTGTTCTCAATTTCAGTGTCTTTGGTTATATTTTGTTGTTTGTTTGTTTTGTTGATTAGGTTCCTCTTAAAGGTAGGATCATATGGTATTTGTCTTTCATTGCATGGCTTATTTCCCTTAGCATAATGCTCTCCACTTCCATCCATGCTGCTGCCAAGGGTAGGAGCTCCTTCTTTCATTCTGCTGCATAGAATTCCATTGTGTAAATTTACCACAGTTTCTTGATCCATTCGTTTACTGATGGGCACCTAGGTTGCTTCCAACACTTGACTATTGTAAATTGTGCTACTATGAACATTGGGGTGCATAGATTCTTTGGATTGGTGTTTCAGGGTTCTAGGATATAATCCAAGCAGTGGAATTGCTGGGTCAAAACGTAGATACATTTTTAGTTTTCTTAGAAAATTCCATACTGCTTTCCATAGTGGCTGTACCAGTCTGTAATCCCAACAACAGTGCACTAGGGTCCCCTTTTCTCCAAAACCTCTCCAACACTTGCTGTTTGTTGCTTTGTTTATGATGGCCATTCTGATTGGTGTCAAGTGGTATCTCATTGTGGTTGTAATTTGCATCTCTCCAATAGCTAGTGATATTGAGCATCTTTTCATGTGTCTCTGGATCCTCTGAATGTCCTCGGTGGAGAAGTGTCTGTTCCAGTCCATTGCCTATTTTTTAATTAGGTTGTTTGTCTTCTTAGAATGGAGTCATGTAAGTTCTTTATATATTTTGGAGATTAAACCCTTGTCTGAGGTATCATTGGCAAATATGTTTTCTCATACGGTTGGTTCTGTTTTAATTTTAATACTCTTTTCTTTGGCCGTGCAGAAGCTTTTTATTTTGATGAGATCCCATTTGTTTATTCTTTCCTTTATGTCCCTTGCTTTAGGGGACATATAGGTAAAAATGTTGCTGCGTGATATATCTGAGATTTTTCTGCCTATGTTCTTCTCTAGGACTTCAATGGTGTCACGGCTTATATTGAAATCTTTTATCCATCTTGAATTTATTTTTGTGTATGGTGTAAGTTGGTGGTCGAGTTAAATTTTTTTGCATGTACCTGTCCAGTTCTCCCAACACCACTTGTTGAAGAGGCTATTTTTACTCCATTTTATGTTGCTGCCCACTTTGTTGAATATTAATTGACCATGGGCATTTGGGTTTACTTCTGGGCTCTCTGTTCTATTCCACTGGTCTGTGTGCCTGTTTTTATGCCAGTACCAGGCTGTTTTGATTACAGTGGCCTTATAATACAGTTTGGTATCAGGTATTGTGATCCCTCCTACTTTGCTCTTCTTTCTCAAGACTGCTGCAGTTATTCGAGGTTGTTTATGGTTCCATATAAATTTTTGAAGTGTTTGTTTTATGTACGTGAAATATGACATCGGTACTCTAATTGGTATTGTATTGAATTTGTAAATTGCTTTGGGAAGTATGGACATTTTGATGATGTTAATTCTTCTGATCCATGAACACGGTATATGTTTCCATTTCTTTGTGTCTTCTTTGATTTCGTTCTTCAGTGTTGTGTAGTTTTCTGCATACAGGCTTTTTACCTCCTTGGTTAGGTTTGTTCCTAAGTATTTTATTTTTCTTTTTGGTGTATCAAATGGTACTTTTTTCTTGATTTCTGCTTCTGCTGTTTCACTGTTGGTACCCAAAAATGCCTTTGATTTCTGGATATTGACTTTGTATCTGGCTGTTTGGCCAAATTCATTTATTAGGTCGAGCAGCTTTTTGGCTGAGTCTGTAGGATTTTCTATGTACACTATAATGTCATCTGCAAACAATGATAGTTTTGTTTCTTCCTTTCACAGTTGGATGCCTTCTCTTCCTTTTCTTGTCTACTAGCTGTGGCTAAGACTTCCAATACTGTATTGAATAGGAATGGTGAAAGTGGACAACCTTGTCTTGTTCCTGATCTTAGTGGGAAAGATTGTAGTTTTTGCCCATTGAGTATGATGTTGGCTGTAGGTCTCTCATATATGGCCTTTATTACATCGAGGAATGCTCCCTCTATTCCCACTTTGCTGAGTGTTTTTATCATAAATGGATGTTGTACCTTATCAAATGCTTTTTCTGCGTCTATTGATATGATCATGTGATTTTTGTCTTTGCTTTTGTTTATGTGATGTATTACATTTACTGATTTGTGAATGTTGAACTATCCTTGCAACCCTGGGATGAACCCCACTTGGTCATGCTGTATGATCCTTTAATGTATTGTTGGGTGTGGTTTGCCAATATTTTGTTGAAGACTTTGGCATCTATGTTCATCAGTGATATTGGCCTGAAGTTCTCTTTCTTTCTTGTGTCTTTATCTGGTTTTGGGATTAGGCTGATGCTGGCTTCATAAAAAGAGCTTGGGAGTCTTCCATCATTTTGGAATTTTTTCAAATAGTCTGTGAAGGATAGGGCTTAGCACTTCATTAAATGCTTTGTAGAATTCTCCTATAAAACCATCTGGTTCATAGCTTTTGTGTGTTGGCAGTTTTTGATTACTGCTTCAATTTCATCTGCTGTTATTGGTCTGTTCAGGCTTTCTGCTTCTTTGTAATTCAGTTTTGGAAGATTATATTTTTCTAGAAACTTGTCCATTTCACCTAGCTTTTCAAATTTCTTGGCATACAGTTCTTCATAGTAATTTCTTACAATCCTTTGTATTTCTTGGTGTCAGTTATAATCTCTCCTCTTCCATTTCTGATTGTGTTTATTTGGGTCCTCTCTCTTTTTGTCTTGATGATCCTGCTTAAAGGCTTGTCAATTTTATTTATCTTTTCAAAGAACCAACTCCTGGATTCATTGATCCTTAGAATTGTGCTTTTAGTCTCCATGTCATTTAATTCTGCTCTGATCTTCCTTATTTTCTATCTTCTACTTGCTCTGGGCTGTCTTTGTTCTTGATCGTCAGGTTCTTGTAGGCGTAGGGTTAGGTTGTTTGTTTGAAATGTTTCTATCTTTTTTAGGTAGGTCTCTATCACTATGAACTTCCCTCTGAGGACTGCTTTTTCTGTGTCCCATAAGTTTTGGGTCGTTGAGAGTTCATTATCATTTGTTTCCAGAAACTTTTTGATTTCTTCTTGAATTTCCTTCTTGACTCACTCATTGTTTAATAGCATGCTATTCAGTCTCCATGATTTTGAGGGTTTTGGGTTTTTCCCCTTGGGGTTGGTTTCTAGTTTCAGTCCCTTGTGGTCAGAGAACATACTTGGTATGATTTCAATTGTCTTGAATTTGTTGAGGCTTCTTTTGTATCCTATCATGTGTTTTATCTTTCAAAATGTTCCATGTGCATTTGAAAAGAATGTGTATTTAGTTTCTTTGGGATGAAGGGCTCTATATATATCAGTGAAGTCCATTTCATCTAGAGTGTTGTTCAATGCCACAATATGTCTGTTGATATTTTCTTTGGAAGATCTGTCCATTTCTGACAGTGGGGTGTTAAAATCCCCTACTATAATTGTGTTGCTGTCAATATCTTTCTTGAAGTCCTCTTAGATTTTCTTGATGTATTTAGGTGCTTCTATTTTGGGTGGATATATATTTCCAATGTTTTTGTCTTCTTGGTGGATTCTTCCCTTGAGTATTATGAAGTGACCTTCTGGGTCTCTCCTTATGGCTTTTGTTTTAAAGTATATTTTGTCTGATATGAGTATTGCTACTGTGGCTTTTTTCCCTGTCCATTTGCTTGGAAAATTTGATTCCAGCCCTTCACTTTGAGTCTGTGTAGGTCTTTGGTCTTGAGGTTGGTCTCTTGTAGGCAGCATATGTGTGGGTCATGCTTTCTTATCCATGCAGCTATTCTATGTCTTTTGATTGGAGCATTTAATCCATTTACATTTAAGGTTATTATTGATAGGTATTTATTCATTGCCATTTTTGTATCTCTCTCTCTCTCTCTCTCTCTCTCTCTCTCTCTCTCTCTCTCTCTCTCTTCCTCTCTCTCTCCCCCTCTCTCTCCTTTCCTTTCCTTAAAGCAGCCTCTTTAGTATCTCTTGCAGAACTGGTTTGGTAGAGGTGTATTCTTTTAGACTTATTTTGTCTGGGAAGCTCCTTATTTGGCCTTCTATCTTGATTGAAAGCTTTGCTGGGTAAAGTAGTCTTGCTTGCAAGCCTTTGGTTCTCATTACTTGGAATATTTCTTGCCATTTTCTTCTGGCTTGGAGCGTTTCCATTGAGAAGTAAGCTGCTAACCTTATCGGGGCTCCATTGTATGTTACTTCCTTTTTCTCCCTTGCTGCCTTTAAGATTGTCTTTTTGTCTTAGAATTTTGCCATTTTAATTATGATGTGTCTTGAAGTGGGCCTGTTTGGGTTTCTCTTGATTGGGACTCTCTGTGTTTCCTGGATTTGTGTGGCTTTTTCTCTCACCAAATTAGGGAAGTTTTCCATCATTACTTTTTCAAATAGGTTTTCTATCCCTTGTTCTTCTTCTTCTCCTTCTGGTATTCCTGTTATACGGATATTATTACGTTTCATATTGTCTAACATTTCTCTTAATCCCTCTTAATTCTTTCTGAGCCTCTTTTCCTTTTGTTGCTCTTTCTGGGAGTTTTTTTCTATTTTGTCCTCCAAGTTGCTGGTCCGATCCTCTGCTTCATGGATTCTGCTTTTCATTCCTTTTACTGAGTTCTTCAGTTCAGAAATTGTATTCTTCATTTCCTCTTGGCCCTTGTTGATAGTTTCTATTTCCTTTTTCATGTTGATATAGTTTGCGGCGAGTTCATTGCAGGTTCCCTGTAGTTTCTGGTAGCTCATTGAGAGCTCATGGAGCTTCCTGACAACCATTGCTTTGAACTCAATATCTGATAGTTGAGTTGCCTCTGTTTCATTTAGGCTTCTTTCTGGGGCTTCCACCTTTTCTTTCATTTGGGGATTGTTTCTTTGTCTTCCCATTGCTTGTGAGACTTTTCTTGTTAGCCTCAGCTTCTTAACTTGATCTGTTCTGGTTCCCTAGGTTTATGGTATGAACTTCTGTGGTAGAATACCTGTGAGATTCAGTGATACAATCTCCTTAAGGTATCCTGGTGTTCACAGCTTCCACTATCTCAGCTGTTGGGATGCCCTCTTTTGGGGACTGTGTTTTCTTTCACAGCTCCAGGTTTGGGTTTTTTTTTTTTTTTCCCGTCTCACTTGTGGGTACTTAAAAAGAGAAAATTGTGAAAAAAAATGGAAAAAAGAAGAAAGCAAAAAAGGGGAAGGAAGAAGAGATAAAATTGGGAAGAAAGGAAGAGGGAATAAAACAAGAAAGAAGTAAAGAAAGCAAAATTAGTTGAGGGTTAAGATTTAAGATAAAAATAATAAAAAAATAATAATTAAGAATATGTAAACAGACAAACAAACAAACAAAAAACAAAATACCAAACGAAAAACTCTTGCTATTTTCAAACTTGACAAGCTGGTTTTTCTCGTCTTGCTGGCTGCAATGGCTGAGTGGTGATGGTATCGCTTTTCTCTCTGTTCAGCACTCAGTCATCTTTGGGCTACTCTCCTCAGACCTGTCCCAGCGCATCTCTGCACAGGGCCTGGGGCGTGCATTCTGACCTTCCTGGGGTGTGTGCACTTTCCCGAGTTTATGGGTGTGAGCTTGGGTCTCCAGTCACACACAGCCATCTTTGTTGGCCCGTGCGCAGCCATCTGTGGTGGCACGGGTGCCTAGTTTCCCACAGCTGTCTGCAGTCACGCGGGTGACTATGGCGACTATGGTTGCACAGCCATCTCCAGTGGCACGGGTGCCTATGTTCCTGCAGCCAACTGGCACGTGCGCGTATGGTCACGCAGCCTGTCTATGGTCTCACATGGGCGACTATGGTCTCACAGCTGTCTCCAGTGGCATGGGCGCCTACGATCCCGTGGCCATCTACGATCATGCGTGGGCACCTATTGTCATGCAGCCGTCTCCATTCACGTGCACAGCCATCCCCGCTCACGCGCACAGCTGTCTGCAGTTGCACAGGCGACTATGATTACTCAGCCCGTTTCAGCGGTTGACTCGGATCTCTCCCTAGAGCCCTGTGGAAGGCCTGGCAAGTGCCAGCTGGGGCCTCACCTGCCCTGTCTCTGTGCTGATCTCTGCGCTCTTATTGTTCTGAAGTTGCTTACCTTACCGACTGGTTTTTCAATGTCTGCTACACATTTTTATGTTCTATTTTCATATATGTTGTGGTACTGCTGGCTGTCTGCTCTGTTCCTCTGTAGACTGGCTATGTTTTCCTACTGCGTGTAGGGGGGAGTGGAATCTGCTCCCTCCTACCATGCCGCTATCTTCCTTCTCCGGATATTCTGATATTTACACACCAGATAGGCAGTGGAAAGGTGAGGGAAGAGAGCCAGGTTTTGGGAAGGATATAATCAGGGGTTCAAATGCAACTGATATCTAACTCTCTCTCGGCATGTCAACTTCAGTCTTCTGGTTCACTGACTTTTTCTACAGAGAGGAAAATTTGCGCACAACACAGCTCTCAATCCTCACCTTTTACAATGTCAGTCCCAGGAGAGAGAATACCACAACCTTCAGGGTCTCAAGTATAAGGATCCCAGGGAAGATACAGGTCACCCAAGATTTGGACAAATGGGCAGTAAACAGAAAAGAGGGTATGGATATATACAAATGCTGCTCCTATAGCCACCATGAAGCAGGGCTTTACTAGGCAATTCTCCAAATAAGAAAACTGAAGCAGAGCTGAGCAGAAAATCTTACCAATATTGACTAGATTTTAGGTGAACTGCTTCCCTAGATGACACCAAAGACACTAATCACCAAATAGGTAGAACAAATTTTTTTAAAAGCCGAAAATCTACTTGGGGGAAAAATATCACTTGGGATTCAGATGTCACAGAGTATGCATTCATTTGTTTTGTTCATCCCAAAATTTTCTCACAAACTTGTGGTTCAGTGCCTAATTTCAATTTCCTTAGACTTTAGTTTGCTTTTTTAAGGAATAGGGGAGGAGTAAGAGCTGCAATGAGACATATCCTTTAATAATACCCTAAACAAACACTGGTGCTGAGAGTTTCTATGCAGCCCTCACTAAGAATATTGTGGAACTGGGTGAACTGGGAATTACAGGCCATATCCTGGGACACCTGAAGTGTGTCTTCTCCTGCATTTAACGATCAAAACGCACTCCCATAGGTGACTGTCCTGTGAAGATATCTAAGAAGAAGTGAGAAGGAAGAGGAGGAGAAAATAGGAGAGGAGGAAGAGGAAAATGGATGGAAGAAAAAAGGGAAAAAATGAAAGGAAGAGTCAGGAAAATTAAGCCACTCTTACCTGGGGCACTGCTGTAACATCTATCTTAAAGAGCAAGTTTCATGCAAGCATTCCACACAGTGATTTGTCTAGAAGCTCTAGACAAATCTTACACTAGTTTTCCTCTAATTTAAGATCAGATCTTCCACAAACATTTCTGAAATAGATTGGAAGGGGCAGAAGTTGCCAAATAGGGGGACTTCCGGTCAAGATGGAGGCATAGGTGGACACACAGTGCCTCCTCTCACAACCAAAATTAAGGACAACAAATATTTAGAAACAAGAAAACAAGCAGAACTTACAGAAAATTGAACTGTACAGAAGTCCAACAACCATTCATCCAGACAGGTAATAGGGTTGGAGTTGCAGCAGGAAAAAGTGGAGTCGTGGACCCAGGAACAGAGGCAGCAGCAGGTGCCAGTTCCCAGGAGTGCAGGTGGCAGCTAGCAAACCCCAGGCACAAGGTGATAACTGTGCAGACCCAGTGAGGCCTCACAAGGTGGCTGGCTAACCAGGTGGTCCCACATTCCCACACAGAGAGTCCAGCTAAAGGGGAAGTGGGGGAACGGACTGGAATCCAACAGAGAGCAGAGCAAGTGCCATTGTTCCCTCTCGGACTCTGGCCCCACATACAGTGTCACAACTCAGCAACTGGGCTGTCCCGCACTGGGGAACACCTAAGGTTCCACCCCTCACTACGTAACAGCTGCAACCAGACCAAAAAACCAACCAAACAAACAAACATAACACCAAAAATGGCTCAAACTGGAGAACAAATCAAAGCCCCAGAGCCAATTGCTCTAAGCAATGAAGAGATACCCAACCTATCAAATGCACAGTTCAAAGCCCTGGTGATCAGGATCCTCACAGAATTGGTTGATTTTTCTCGCAAATTACATGAAAAAAATGCAGGCTACAATCCGTGAAATGAAGGAAGATGCATGGGGAACTGATAGAGATGGAAGGAAAACTGGGACTCAAATCAATGGAGTGGAACAGAAGGAAGAAACTAACAACCAAACAGAAAACAAGGAAGAAACAAACATTCAAAAAAATGAGGAGAGGATTAGGAACTTCAGGGACATCTTTAAATGTCCCAACATCCGAATTATAGGGGTACCAGAAGGGGAAGAAGAAGAGCAACTAGTGGAAAACTTATTTGAATAAATAATCAAGGAGAACTTCCCCAATCTGGCAAAGGAAATAGACTTCTAGGAAGTCCAGGAAGCTCAGAGAGTCCCAAAGAAGTTGGACCCAAGGAGGAACACACCAAGGTGCATGGTAATTACATTAGCCAAGATTCAAATGAAGGAGAGAATTCTAGAAGCAGCAAGGGATAAGGGGACAGTCACCTACAAAGGAGCTCCCATCAGACTGTCAGCTGATTTCTCAAAAAAGACCATCCAGGCAAGAAGGGGCTGGAAAGAAGTATTTGAAGTCTTGAAAGGCAAGGACCTACATCCAAAATTGCTCTAATCTGTAAAGCTATCATTTAGAATGGAAGGGAAGATAAAGTGCTTCTCAGATAAGGTCAAGTTCAAGGAGTTCATCATCACCAAGCCTTATGATATGAAATGTTAAAGGGACTTATCTAAGAAAAAGAAGATCAAAAATATGACAGTGAAAAGACAGCAAACTCAGCTATTAACATCCACAGCTAAAACTAAAGCAAACTAAGCAAACAACTAGAACAGGAACAGAAACACAGAAATGGAGATCACACGGAGGGTTTGCATCAGGGGAGTGGGAGGAGGAGAGAGGGGGGAAGGTACAGAGAATAAGTAGCATAGACAGTGGGTAGAAAATAGACAGGGGAGGGCAAGAATAGTGTGGGAAATGTGGAAGCTAAAGAATTTATGACACATGAACATAAACTAAAGGGGGGAATGTGGGTGGGAGGGGTGTGCAGGGTGGAGGGGAATGATGTGGGAGAAACGGGACAAATGTAATAGCATAATCAATAAAATATATTTAAAAAACAAAAACAAAAAAATCAAACAAACAAACAAAAAACGCAGAAATTGCCAAATAGGTCCAAGGAATGCCAAAGTAGAAGCTTATGCCACTGCTTGACATGACTTGATGGGATCCCCAGAGGAGCTCCTAAATAGCACTGCAGCCCACAGTGAAAAGGTATGTTTTTATGTTTCTCTTTTAACCCCTCTGAATAGTTCTCAGAGACACTTGGTTCGGTGCCATCAAATACTGAGTGCCTCTCTGAAGCTGGTTCTATCTCTGCTGAGTGCAGAGACGAGCCTCTCCTGGACAGGAAGACCTACATTGATTGAATAACACTGCTATGTTTTCATGGCATTTAGTAGCCCAATAATGCAGTCTAGGAATATTGATATTTTTATACTGAGCACTTTATTTACCTTTAAATTGAGGGGAATCATTAAAAAAGGCAGCAAATTTAAAGAAAAATATCAAGAGTGGTGGTACCAGATACAGCAAAGATACAGTAAGTACTCTTTTAGTCACTGAGCATGTATGCCTGTGAGGGCCATAGGTCAAAAGGAGACCCTACATTTCGAACCCAATTCAGTGTGGCAGTAACAGTCAAATACTTTACACAGACAAGAGTGCCAATGTATTGTAAGACCTTTGCCAGAACTGCATGTGTTTGAAAGTAAATATTAATAAGAGCTTGTTTCCTTCAGTGCAAGGTTCTCCCTTTTCAAGTGCTTACATTGGTGACAATAATTATAACATTTAGAAACCTAAAGAGATTTCCTCTTATAATCTTTATTTTAAGAGGATATTGTGGACTCCAATATAGAAACTGTGCCAAGTTTCAGGGCTGGACTAATGGAAAACTTAAAGTAGACTGTAAAACTGTCTCAGTTCATATTAATGATAAATCACTGGAAAATATGGGACTGTATTGGGAACTAGCCACCAATGAGACATTTCTCTACATTTCATGATGGGAAACTTCATGAGGAGGAGAAGATACAGAACACCTGGAAACTGCTGATGGAAAAATAGTGATAGAGCTATTTGCCAACTTCTGAAAATGAAAGCAATAAGTGTTAACTAACTGAGGAACTGTCCAGTTATTTTAAAATCAACAGAAATAAAATATGAAAACCTTAATTTCCATTATATGCCCTTATCAAAAAATCCCAAATTATTTTATTTGAAACAAAATAACACCTTTGTCTTATTTCCTTTTTAATATATTTTCTTGATTATGCTATTACAGTTGTCCCATTTCTCCCCCATCATTCCCCTCCATGATGCAAACCACCTTCCACCCACATCCCCCCTTCAGTTCATGTCCATGTGTCATAAGTTCTTTAGCTTCTACATTTCCCACACTTTTCTTGCCCTCCCCCTGTCTATTTTCTACCCACTATCTATGCTACTTATTCTCTGTACCTCTCCCCCTCCCACTCCTCTGTTGCTAACCCTCCATATAATCTCCATTTCCATGGTTCTGTTCCTGTTGTTGTTTGCTTTTGTGTTAGGTGTGGTTGTCAATAGCTGTGAGTTTGCTGTCTTTTCACTGTCATATTTTTGATCTTCTTTTTCTTAGATAAGTCCCTTTAACATTTCATAGAATGAAGGCTTGGTGATGATGAACTCCTTGAATTTGACGTTATCTGAGAAGCACTTTATCTTCCCTTCCATTCTAAATGATAGCTTTACTGGATAGAGCAATTTTGGATGTAGGTCCTTGCCTTTCAAGACTTGGAATACTTCTTTTCAGCTCCTTCTTGCTTAGAAGGTCTCATTTGAGAAATCAGCTGACAGTCTGATGGGAACTCCTTTGTAGGTGACTGTCCCCTTATCCCTTGCTGCTTCTAGAATTCTCTCTTTCATTTTAATCTTGGCTAATGTAATTAGAATGTGCCTTAGCGTGTTCCTCCTTGGGTCCAACTTCTTTGGGACTCTCTGAGTTTCCTGGACTTTCTGGTAGTCTATTTCCTTTGCCAGATTGGGGAAGTTCTCTTTTATTATTTGTTCAAGTAAGTTTTCCACTAGTTGCTCTTCTTCTTCCCCTTCTGGTACCCCTATAATTCGGATATTGGGACATTTAAAGATGTCCTGGAGGTTCCTCATTTTTTATCTCCTTATGAGGAGATAAGCCTCTCCTCATTTTTTTTGAATTCTTATTTCTTCCTTCTTTTCTGTTTGGTTGTTTCTTTCTTCTGGTGGACTCCATTTATCTGAGTCCCAGTTTTCCTCCCATCTCTATTGGTTCCCCATGTGTCTTCCTTCATTTCACGTATGGTAGCTTTCATTTTTTCATGTAATTTGTGAGCAAAATCAGCCAATTCTGTGAGCATCCTGATCACCAGGGCTTTGAACTGTGCATCTGATAGGTTGGCTAACTCTTTGTGGCTTAGAGGACTTGGCTCTGGGGCTTTCATTTTTTCTTCTGTTTGAGCAATTTTTGGTGTGTGTTTTTTTTGTTTGTTTGTTTTGTTTTTGGTCTGGTTGGGGCTGTAATGTAATAAGTGAGGAGCCTTAGGTGTTCCCCAGAGTTGTGATGCTGTATGTGGGGGAGGGGTCCAATAGGGATCAATGGTGCCTGCTCCGCTCTCTCCTGGATTCCAGTCCCCTCCGCCGCTTCCCCTTCACCTGCATTATCTGTGTGCAAAAATGTGGGACCACCTGGTTAGCCAGCCACCTTGTGCGGCCTCACTGGGTCTGCACAGTTGCCACCCCATGCCCGGGGTCTGCCAGCCGCTGCCTGTGGGCCTGGGGTCTGCTAACCACTGCCTGTGCTTCTAGGAAGCACCAGCCACTGCTGTCTGCGTTCCCAGGTCCACACCTCCACTTTTTCCAGCGAAAACTGTGCCTCTCTTACCAGTGTGGATGAATGGTTGTTGGACTTCCATGCAGTTCAATTTTCTATCAGTTTTGATTGTTTTCTTTTTTCTAAATATTTGTTGTCCTTAATTTTGGTTGTGAGAGGAGACACAGTGTATCCACCTACACCTCCATCTTGGCTGGAAGTATCAAAACAAAATAACATTTAAAAATAAAAACCAGGGGGGGTTCAAGATGGCAGCATGGTAGGAGGACACAGATTGCCCTTCCTCCTGCATATGGGATAAAAACCTAACTGATCTACAGAGGAACAGAGCAGACAGCCAACAATACCACAGTATATATGAAAATAGGAGATCAAAATCTGTAGCAGACATTGGAAAACTAGAAGTGGCAGCCGAGTGACCGGAGGAGGCCCTGAGACAGGGACGGAGGCGACCCTCCGACAGGAGGGGGTTCTGCAACCGACCGGAGGCGGCCCTGCAACCTGAGGCGGCCCTACAACCTGAGATGGCCCTGCGACCTGAGGTGGCTCTTCGACCGGAGGCAGCTCTGCGACTAGGACGAAAGCGGCTCTGTGACTGGAGCTGGCTCTTTGACCCACTGGAGGTGGCCCTGGGTCCTGAGAGGGCACTGCAACCGACCGGAGGCAGACCTGCAACCCGAGGCAGCCCTGCGACCCAGTCGGAAGCGGCCCTAGGACTGGAGGCGGCCCTGCAACTAGAGAAGGGGACTCTGTGGAAGACCCGGAGCTCACATCTGTGATCCTGGGGTGAGTGCGCGCAATTTGGGAAACTCTCGGAGCCCACGCCCGTAGTCCCGGGTGGGCTCGTGCGCCCTGTAGGAGACCCAGAGCTCAAAGCAATAGACTTGGGAACGGTTGGATCTGTAAGAGATCCCAGCTGAAACCCATAAATTCGGGAAAGTGCGCCCTCTGCAGGAGGCTCAGAAATCACACCCAAGGCCCTGCATGGAGAGTGCGCCATTAGCCCTGGGGAGAGCGCGCAGCTGGCACTGAGGACAGTACCCAAAAGCTGACTGAGGGAGGAACAGGGAGAAAAGCGGTACGATTCGCCTCGCAGCCTGCTACAGCCAGCAAGTCCAGAAAATCCAGTTTGGCCTGTTTGAAATAGCAAGAGATTTTTTTTTTGGGGGGGTGGTGTTTTGTTTTGTTTTGTTTTGTTTGATAGTTGTTTTTTGTGTTTTAATTGCGTTCTTTGTTTGTTTATTTGGTTTGGTTTGGTTTTTGTTTTGGTGGGGTTTTTTTGTTTTGTTTTGATTATGTATTTTATATATTTTTTATTACTTCTACCTTTTTTAATCCCTCAATTCCTTTTGCTTCTCTTTACTTCTTTCTGGTTTTATTCCTTCTTCCTTTCTTTCCAATTCTATCTCTCCTTTCTTCCTCTTTTTTCTCTTCTTTTTTTACTTTATTCTTTTCTCTTCTTAAATACTCACGAGTGAGGCAAAAAATTCTAGAACTGTGAAAAAACCAGAGTTGGACCAAAAGAGGGGGTATTCCCACAGCTGAGACAGTGGAAGCTGTGAACACCAGGATACCTGAAGGAGACCACACCACTGAATCTCACAGGTATTCCACCACAGAAGTTCACACCATAAACCCAGGTAGCCAGAACAGATCAACTTAAGAAGCTGAGGTTTACAAGAAGAGTCTCACAAACAATGAGAAGACAAAGAAACAATCCTCAAATGAAAGAAAATAAGGAAGCCCCAGAAAGAATGCTAAATGAAACTGAGGCAACTCAACTATCAGATAAGGAGTTCAAAGCAATGGATGTCAGGAAGCTCCATGAGCTCTCAATGAGCTACCAGAAACTACAGGTAAGCTACGATGAGCTCACTGCAAACTATATCAACATGAAAAAGAAAATAGAAACTATCAAAAAAGGCCAAGAGGAAATGAAGAATACAATTTCTGAGCTGAAAAACACAGTAGAAGGAATGAAAAGCAAAATCGATGAAGCAGAGAATCGAATCAGTGAATTGGAGAACAAAGTAGAAAAAAGCAGCCAGAAAGAGCAAGAAAAGGAAAAGAGGCTCAGAAAGAATGAAGAGGGGTTAAGAGAAATGCAAGACAACACGAAACATAATAATATCCATATAATAGGAATACCAGAAGGAGAAGAAGAGCAAGGGATAGAAAACCTATTTGAAAAAGTAATGATGGAAAACTTCCCTAATTTGGTGAAAGAAAAAGCCACACAAATCCAGGAAACACAGAGAGTCCCAATCAAGAGAAACCCAAACAGGCCCACTTCAAGACACATCATCATTAAAATGGCAAACGTCCAAGACAAAGAGAGAATCTTAAAGGCAGCAAGGGAGAAAAAGGAAGTAACATACAAGGGAGCCCCAATAAGGTTAGCAGCTGACTTCTCAATGGAAACGTTCCAAGCCAGAAGACAATGGCAAGAATATTCCAAGTAAGGAGAACCAAAGGCCTGCAACCAAGACTACTTTACCCAGCAAAGCTTTCAATCAAGATAGAAGGCCAAATAAGGAGCTTCCCAGACAAAATAAGTCTAAAAGAATACAGCTCTACCAAACCAGTACTGCAAGAGATACTAAAGGGACTGCTTTAAGGAAAGAAAGGAAAAGAGAGAGAGGAACACAGGTATGAAAATGGCAATGAATCAGTACCTATCAATAGTAACCTTAAATGTAAATGGATTAAATGTTCCAATCAAAAGACATAGAATAGCTGAATGGATAAGAAAGCATGACCCACACATATGCTGCCTACAAGAGACCCACCTCAGGACAAAAGACCTACACAGACTCAAAGTGAAAGGCTGGAAACAAATTTTCCAAGCAAACGGTCAGGAAAAAAAGGCCGGGGTAGCAATACTCATATCAGACAAAATAGACTTCAAAAGAAGAGCTATAAAGAGAGACCCAGAAGGTCACTTCATAATACTCAAGGGAAGAATCCACCAAGAAGACATAAACATTGTAAATATATATGCACCCAACATAGGAGCACCTAAATACATCAAGAAAATCTTAGAGGACTTCAAGAAAGATATTGACAGCAACACAATTATAGTAGGGGATTTTACCACCCCACTGTCAGAAATGGACAGATCTTCCAAACAAAATATCAACAAAGATATTGTGGCATTGAACAGTACTCTAGACGAATTGGACTTAGCTGATATATATAAAGCCCTTCATCCCAAGGAAACTAAATACACATTTTTTTCAAACGCACATGGAACATTTTCAAAGATAGACCACATGATAGGACACAAAACAAGCCTCAACAAATTCAAGACAATTGAAATCATACCAAGCATTTTCTCCGACCACAAGGAACTAAAACTAGAAACTGACTTGATGGGGAAAATCCCCAAACCATCAAAATCATGGAGATCGAATAGCATGCTTTTAAACAATGAATGGGTCAAGAATGAAATTAGGGAGGAAATCAAAAAGTTTCTGGAAACAAATGAAAATGAACTCAAAACAACGCAAAACTTATGGGACACAATGAAGGCAGTGCTCAGAGGGAAGTTCATAGCAATATAGGCCTACCTAAAGAAGACAGAAACATTTTTAACAAACGACTTAACTCTACAACTACAAGAACTCGAGGAACAACAACAAAGACAGCCCAGGGCAAGTAGAAGGAAGGAAATAACCAAGATTAGAGCAGAATTAAATGACATAGAGACTAAAAGCACAATCCTAAAGATCAATGAATCCAGGAGCTGGTTCTTTGAAAAGATAAACAAAATCGACAAGCTTTTAAGCAGGCTCATCAAGAAAAAAAGAGAGAGGACTCAAATAAACACAATCAGAAATGAAAGAGGAGAGATTACGACTGACACCACAGAAATACAAAGGATTGTAAGAAATTACTATGAAGAACTGTATGCCAAGAAATTTGAAAACCTAGGTGAAATGGACAAGTTTCTAGAAAAATATAACCTTCCAAAACTGAATTACAAAGAAGCAGAAAGCCTGAACAGACCAATAACAGCAGATGAAATTGAAGCAGTAATCAAAAAACTCCCGACACACAAAAGCCCTGGACCGGATGGTTTCACAGGATAATTCTTCAAAACATTTAAGGAAGAGCTAACCCCTATCCTTCACAGATTATGCCAAAAAATCCAAAATGATGGAAGACTCCCAAGCTCTTTCTATGAAGCCAGCATCATCCTAATCCCAAAACCAGATAAAGACACAACAAAGAAAGAAAACTTCAGGCCAATATCACTGATGAACATAGAGGCTAAAATCCTTGACAAAATATTGGCAAACCACATCCAACAATAGATTAAAAAGATCATACACCATGACGAAGTGGGATTCATCCCAGGGATGCAAGGATTGTTCAACATTTGCAAATCAGTAAATGTAATACATCACATAAGCAAAAGGAAAGACAAAAATCACATGATCATATCAATAGATGCGGAAAAAGCTTTTGATAAAGTACAACACCCATTTATAATAAAACACTCAGCAGAGTGGGAATAGAGGGAGCATTCCTCAAAATAACAAAGGCCATATATGAGAAACCTACAGTCAACATCATACTCAATGGGCAAAAACTGAAATCTTTCCCACTAAGATCAGGAACTAGACATGGCTGTCCACTTTCACCACTTTTATTCAATATAGTATTGGAAGTCTTAGCCACAGCAATTAGACAAGAAAAGGAAATAAAAGGCATCCAAATTGGAAAGGAGGAAACAAAACTATCATTGTTTGCAGATGACATGATAGTGTACATAGAAAATCCTATAGACTCGGCCAAAAAGCTGCTCGACATAATAAATGAATATGGCCAAACAGCTGGATACAAAGTCAATATCCAAAAATCAAAGGCATTTTTGTATACCAACAGTGAAACAGCAGAAGCAGAAATCAAGAAAAAAATCCCATTAGATATAGCAAAAAGAAAAATAAAATACCTAGGAATAAACCTAACCAAGGAGGTAAAAGACCTGTATGCAGAAAAGTACACAACACTGAAGAAAGAAATCAAAGAAGACACAAACAAATGGAAACGTATACCGTGTTCATGGATCGGAAGAATTAATATCATCAAAATGTCCATACTACCCAAAGCAATTTCCAGATTCAATGCAATACCTATTAAGGTTCCAATGGCATATTTCACAGACATAGAACAAACACTTCAAAAATTTATATGGAATCATAAACGACCCCAAATAGCTGCAGCAATTTTGAGAAAGAAGAGCAAAGTAGGAGGGATCACAATACCTGATACCAAACTGTATTACAAAGCCACTGTAATCAAAACAGCCTGGTACTTGCACAAGAACAGACATATGGACCAGTGGAACAGCACAGAGCGCCCAGAAATAAACCCAAGTCTCTACAGTCAATTAATATTTGACAAAGTGGGCAGCAACATAAAATGGAGCAAAAATAGCCTCTTCAACAAGTGGTGCTGGGAGAACTGGACAGCTACATGCAAAAAAATGAAACTCGAGCACCAACTTACACCATACACAAAAATAAATTCAAAGTGGATAAAAGATTTAAATATAAGCCGTGACACCATTAAAATCCTAGAGGATAACATAGGCAGGAAAATCTCAGATATTTCACGCAGCAATATTTTTACTGATATGTCCCCTAAAGCAAGGGACATAAAGGAAAGAATAAACAAATGGGATCTCATCAAAATAAAAAGCTTCTGCACAGCTAAAGAAAACAGTATTAAAATAAAAAGAGAACCAACTGTATGGGAAAACATATTTGACAATGATACCTCAGACGAGGGATTAATCTCCAAAATATATAAAGAACTTACAAGACTCTACTCTAAGAAGACAAGCAACCCAATTAAAAAACACGCAAAGGATTTGAACAGACACTTCTCCAAGGAGGATACACTGAGGATCCAGAGACACATGAAAAGATGCTCGATATCTCTAGCTATCAGAGAGATGCAAATTAAAACTACAATGAGATGCCACTTGACACCAGTCAGAATGGCCTTCATAAACAAAGCAACAAACAGCAAGTGTTAGAGAGGTTGTGGAGAAAAGGGGACCCTAGTGCATTGTTGGTGGGATTGCAGATTAGTACAATCACTATGGAAAACAGTATGGAATTTTCTAAGAAAACTAAAAATGGACATACCTTTTGACCCAGCAATTCCACTACTTGGATTATATCCTAAGAACCCTGAAACACCAATCCAAAAGAACCTATGCACCCCAATGTTCATAGCAGCACAATTTACAATATCCAAGTGTTGGAAGCAACCTAGGTGCCCATCAGTTAATGAATGGATCAAAAAACTGTGGTACATTTACACAATGGAATTCTATGCAGCAGAAAGAAAGAAGGAGCTCCTACTTTTTGCGACAGCATGGATGGAACTGGAGAGCATTACGCTAAGCAAAATAAGCCAGACAGTGAAAGACAAATACCATATGATCTCACCTTTACCAGGAACCTAATCAACAAAACAAACAAACAAGCATAATATAAACAAAGACTCTGAAATTGAGAACAGTCTGACAGTGACCAGAGGGGGAGGGGAGGGAAGTTCAGGGGAAAACGGGAACGGTTTAGACAACAAGTATAAAAGACTCATGGACAAAAACTATGGGGGGGTGGAGGTGGGAGTCAGGTGGGGAGGGCTGGGGTGGTGGGCTGGGGTCAGGGTAAAAGACAGAGAACTGTACAATATCAACAATTAAAAAATACTGATTAAAAAATTTTAAAAAATACACACAAATATTTTTATATCAAAAAAATAAAAAATAAAACCCAGTTAAACCCAACAGATTAATAATGAAACTAGAATACTGCTCAGCAGGGTTTTTGTGGGTTCAGTCTGCAACATTGTTTCTTCTTGAAATAAAGTTTATTTTAGCGTATTTTCCCTTTATAAATGAAGTCATAGCACCCCATTTATTTCATACTCCTAGTTTCTTTGATCCTGGTCTATTATTTGAATTTCTCCTCTATTTTCTTGTGATATATGTATTTTAAAAAATACTACAGTTAATCCTTTTAAGGAGTGGAAGGAATATTTTGAAAAAGAGTGGGAAATTAAAATCACTCTAATGCATTGATTAGTACCTTACAAACACCAGTTCTTACAGGAGGTACTATAGAAGGAACATTTCTTTTTTTTTTAATTTCTTTTTTAATTTTAATTGTTGTTCTTATACAGTTTTCTGTCTTTTACTCCCATCCCAGACCACTGTCGCAGCCCTCCCTTTTTCCCTCCCACTTCCACCGCCCCTAGTTTTTGTCCATGTGTTCTTTATACTTGTTCTTGTAAACCCTTCCCCTTTTCCCCCTGAAATTCCCTCCCCTCTCCTCTCTGGTGGCTGTCAGCCTGTTCTCATTTTCAGTGTCATTGGTTATATTTTGCTTATTTGTTTGTTTGGTTGATTAGGTTCCTGTTAAAGTTGAGATCATATGGTATTTGTTTTTCATTGTCTGGCTTATTTGGCTTAGCATAATGCTTTCCAGTTCCATCCATGCTGTTGCAAAGGGTAGGAGGTAGAAGGAACATTTCAATGTAATGAAAATGACACACAAAAATGAAAAATAAGGGAGGAATAATTTAACAGTTCAAGACAACAAAGAGAAGGTAATTAAGATGTTGCAGGTTCCTTCAGGGTGTAGATGGAGAATATTCATGAATTAAAGGGAAGGCCTGTACTAGACACAAGCAGTGGCTGTGGTGGTGGAAACATATACATGTCTTGCTTAAATGGGGCAGTTCCACAGTGAAATAATATGCAGTTGCCATGTGGGAATATTGAGCTTTGTTTTGAATTTTTCCAAGTTGGCTAGAAATTGATTACAAAAAAAAAAACAAAACACACAGAAACCTCAGGATTGCAACTGTTGACAACTAATTTAGAAAACTAATTTAATTTAAAAAATTAAAAAAAACCACGATGTGGATTTCCAACAAGTGTCCGGTGAGACTGAAGTTGCTGGTCAGGGAATCAGACTTGGAGAACCTGTGCAGAGGAGACTCACTGCTTTAAACCAGGCCTATATTTTAGGCATATTGTTCCAAGTTCTCAGATGAATTAACCACCAGAACTTTGGCATTTAGCAACCCAAATCCAAATCAACACTTCACCATCAAGGCTGTTCCATTCTTTTTCCAGCCAGGGTTGTTGGTCAGTGGATCATATTCAGAGGTTCAGACGGTCAACTGCTACATATCTCTTCAGTATCCTGCTATCCATTAACAGCCTTGGCACTTCCAGCCTTATGAACCTACAGCAACAAAATGCTGGAGTTCTGGTCATGATAGCAGGGTAGATAAATGCTGTGCTCATCTCCTCCCATGGCCACATAAAAATACAACCAAATTATAGAATGGTCAACCTGGAGAAACATCTGAAAACTAGCTGAACAGAAGTCCTATAACTAAGAATATATGGAAGAAGCCACATTGAGACTGGTAAGAGGAGCACAGATGTGATATGGGCTGGTCCCATACCCATGTGTGGCAGTCAAGAATTGGGAAGGATATCTTAGCTGCACAGTTCCCCTCTGATGATCAAGTGGTCCCAGCTCCACACTACACTCCCCAGGCTTGAGCACCAGTGTTAGGAAGATAAATTCTCACAACATATAACTGAAAATTAACAAGGATTCTGTCCATCTTTGTGAGATGGAAGGCTGCTAGACACCCAGGCATCCTTTTTGAGGGCCTGTACACAGACTCACTTATTTGGACAATTTACCCTCGGCCCTGGCAAAGGAGCAAGGGCTCGAGGGGCAGCATACACATATGGCTAGAAACTGAGTTGTGTGGCCTTAGGATGAGGGCCTATATTGAGCCCTCCCCCTGCAAGGCCAAACCTGAATCTGCATTAGGCTGGTGGGAGTTCCACCACTAACCCCATTCTGGTGACTCCCAGGGACAATGTCTCACCCATCTCTCATACCACACAAAGTTCTTTCAGCAGTCAACAGGTAGTTGTGAGCCTGGGGATACCCTGAGCCTTTTGTTATACTGCCCAATCCGGCACTCGGTACTCAGCATGGCTTTTCCCATGTGCTCCAGGTCTAGAACAGGCAACTAGCAACATTGGATCACTCTGTAGCTCCTACCAAGTAGCCCTGGGTCAATCACAGGCAGTGGCTAACCTTGGCTTGCAATGGATCCCCTCCTAAGAGTCCAGAACCAACACACCTGATGGCTAGCTTTCAACCACAACAAAACACCACAGGATTAGCTCCACAAGGAGCACATTCAAAGGGTTATGTTGGCAGGCAACACAGCCCAAAGTTGCAAATCCTGTTCTGTGCGGGTTGCCCCATACAATAAGTCATATGCTGTGGTTGTGGCCAATATTAACAGCTAGTCAGTCTGAGGGCCAATCCCATCCATTGACATGCTGAGGGCAATCAAGGCTAAACAACAACAGGAGGGCACATACAACCCACGCAAGAGACACTTCAGGAGCACCTGGCTCAGGAAATCAGGGAAATGACATCACTGGCCCCCACAGTACACCTACTACATAAGGCCACCTTGCCAAGACCAGGAGATGTAGCAGATCTACCCAATACATAGAAACCAATATAGACAAGCAGCCAAAATGAGGAGACAAAGAAACATGTTCCAAATGAAAGAACAGGACAAAACTGGAGGAACAGAACTAACCAAAATGGAAATAAGCAATCTACCAGGAATAGAATTCAAAACACTGATTATAGGAGGGAAGATGGTGACATGGTAGGAAGGACCAGATTCCACTTCCGCCTTCATACGGGAGAAAAACCTAGCCAAACTACAGGAGAACAGAACAAACAGCCAACAGTACCACAGCATAGATGAAAATAGGAGATCAAAAATTGTAGCAGACATTGAAAAACGAGATGGTAAGGAGAGGTTTTCAGGACAATAAGGGCCCAGGTATCAACGTGGAGACCAGGGCGGCTGAAGTCCCAGGCCCGGTGCTCGCCAGGTCTCCCACAGGGCTCTAGGGAGGGAACCGGGTCAACTGCTCCCTCTCCAGCCAAACAAGGTTTGAGCAGCACCAAGAGAGGCCTGGTTGCTTGAAGTCACAGCAGGGGGAGTTAAGGTCTGAGTGGCAAACATGACGGGGCTGTGAGCACCCATGCATAGCCCTGGGAGGAGTGCACGCCCAAGCCCCAGTGACCAGAGGCACCTGTTCGACTGTAGATGGGCTAGCGACTGGAGGCAACAGAACGACGAGGAGGGGGCTTTGTGGAAGACCTAAAGCTCGTACCCGTGAACCCAGGGTGAGTGCATGCAATGCAGGAAACCAGGGGAACCCAGGCACGTAAACTTGGGTTGGTGCGTGCATCCACTAGGAGACCCAGAGCTCACACCCGTAAACTCGGGGAGTGCTCCATCCGTAGGAGATCCCAGCTCACACCCATAAACGCCGGAAAGCTTGCGCTCTGCAGGAGGCTAAGAAACCACACCCAAGGTCCTGCACAAAGAGGCACTGGGCTAGCTCTGGGGAGACTGCACAGCTAGCCCTGGGGAGAGTGTGCGGCCAGCACTGAGGAGAGTAGCCCAAAGATGACTGAGTGCAAAACAGGGAGAAAAGTGATACCAGTCGTCCCTCAGCACCTTGCAGCCAGCAACACCAGAAAAACCAATTTGGCCAGATTAAAACCAGGAACAGGTTTTCTTTCTTTCTTTTTTTTAAATTATACTTTTTATTATTATTTTTTATTTTTTTATATTTTATACTTCAATTTCTTTTGCTTTTCTTTTCTTCTTTCCTGTTTTATTCCTTCTAACTTTCTTTCCAATTTTATCTCTTCTTCCTTCCTCTTCTTTTTTTTTCATTTTTTTCTTTCTTTTCTCTTTTTAAATACCCACGAGTGCGGCAAAAAAAGCCTGCAATTGTGAAAAAACCAGGGTGGGACGCAAAGAGGGGGCATCCCAACAGCTGAGACAGTGAAAGCTGTGAACACCAAGAAACCCAAAGGAAATTGCACCACTGAATATCACAGGTATTCTACCACAGAAGTTCACACCATAAACCCAGGGAGCCAGAACAGATGAATTTAAGAAGCTGAGGCTAACAAGAAGAGTCACACAAACAATGAGAAGACAAAGAAACAATCCCCAAATGAAAGGAAAGGAGGAAGCCCCAGAAAGAATGCTAAATGAAATAGGAGCAACTCAACTATCGGATATTGAGTTCAAAGCAATGGTTGTCAGGAAGCACCATGAGCTCACAATGAGCTACCAGAAACTACAGGGAAGCTGCAATGAACTCACTGCAAACTATGTCAACATGAAAAAGAAAATAGAAACTATCAACAAGGGCCAAGAGGAGATGAAGAATACAATTTCTGAACTGAAGAACAGAGTAGAAGAAATGAAAAGCAGAATCGATGAAGCAGACGATCAGATCAGTGAGTTGGAGGACAAAGTATTAAAAAAAAGCCAGAAAGAGCAAGAAAAGGAAAAGAGGCTCAGAAAGAATGAAGAGGAATTAAGAGAAATGCAAGACAATATGAAACATAGTAATATCATTACAACAGGGGTACCAGAAGGAGAAGAAGAAGAGCAAAGGATAGAAAACCAATTTCATAAAGTAATGACAGAAAACTTCCCTAATTTGATCAGAGAAAAAGTCACACAAATCCAAGAAACACAGAGAGTCCGAATCAAGAAGAACCCAAAGAGGCCCCCATCAAGGCATGTTGCAGACCATTCAGCCTGGTCTCGAGTTGTAACCCTCACCCCACGGTGGGCTCTGTAAGAGCCTAGTGACCCACTTCATCTGGGTCTGTTCTGTCAAGAGGACATGAGCCACTAAGGAAACAACGCTTATCTCTCTGGCAGGAGTGCTGCCTATGACTCATCCATCTCTGGCCCTAACACTTGCTCAGTTACTCAATGATTGGTAAGACTCCTCATGGGAGGGGCAACCTAAGCAAGACACGACCACTTGGGAGGCCCTCATGGAAAGACTGGGGGGGGGGGGAGCGGCAGCAAAGAGATGGTGATGGACCCTACCTCCCCTGGCTATTCTGACATAGCCCGAGTCCCCATTTCCATCTGGGAGATGTCTTCTGTTTCCTGAGGCTAATCGGCTTAAAGCCTTGAAACTATTATGATGAACGGTGAAGCCCTGTGCTGGCCAGAATGGTTGGCCGGGTGATCGGGCATAAAAAAAATTCATAAAGTCCTGAGAAACCTGCTTTGCTAAGACTGCTCTCATTTAAATAATAAGGGTCCAAGGAGGAAATGAGTATGTCTCCCAAAGTTTCGCACCCCCCTTTCCTGACAGTCACTGACTCAGATTAGGTCCTCAGATTTTTTTGAAATGTTAACCATTGTTTGATCCTTGCTGACTTACATACCTGTATTCCTGTGATTTGAACCCAATAACAGCCTAGTGAGGAAATGGCTCTGGGTCATTCTCCTTTGAGGGTTTGACCCCTTTCCTCCCCAAGCAGTCATGTCTTGGTAGTTTTATTTTCATCCGTGACTGAGAGATGGGACTCTGCAGGCGGAGACCCTCCCACATCTGGCAACCAGGACAGGGACCCCCAAAAAAGATACATCATAATTAAAATGGCAAACTTCCAAGACAAACAGAGAATCTTAAAGGCAGCAAGAGTGAAAAAGGAAGTAACATACAAGGGAGCCCTGATAAGGTTAGAAGCTGACTTCTCAGTGGAAACACTCCAAGCCCGAAGAGAATGACTAGAAATATTCCAAGTAATGAGAACCAAAGGCCTGCAACCAAGACTACTTTACCCAGCAAAGCTTTCAATCAAGATAGAAGGCCAAATAAGGAGCTTCCCAGACAAAAGAAGTCTAAACGAATGCACCTCTACCAAACCAGTTCTGCAAGAGATACTAAAGTGACTGATTTAAGGAAAGGAAGGAAAAGGGGGGAGGGGAACACAGGTACAAAAATGGCAATGGCAATGGCAATGGTAATGAATCAGTACATATCAATAATAACCTTAAACATAAATGGATTAAATGCTCCAGTCAAAAGACATAGAATAGCTGAATGGATAAGAAAGCATGATCCACACATATGCTGCCTACAAGACACCCACTTCAGGATAAAAGACCTACATAGACTCAAAATGAGGGCTGGAATCAAATTTTCCAAGCAAATGGACAGGAAAAAAAAAATCCCGGGTAGTAATACTCATATCAGACAAAATAGACTTCAAAAGAAGGACCATAGAGGCCCAGAGGGTTACTTCATACAACTCAAGAGAAGAATCCACCAGGAAGACATAAACATTGAAAATATATATGCACCCAACATAGGAGCACCTGAATACATCAAGAAAATCTTAGAGGACTTCAAGAAAGATATTGACAGCAACACAATTATAGTAGTGGATTTTAACACCCCACTGTCAGAAATGGACAGATCTTCCAAAGAAAATATCAACAGACATATTGTGGCATTGAACAACACTCTAGATGAAATGGACTTCACTGATATATATAGAGAGAGCCCTTCATCCCAAAGAAACTAAATACACATTCTTTTCAAATGCACATGAAACATTTTCAAGGATAGACCACATGATAGGACACAAAAGAAGCCTAAACAAATTCAAGAAAATTGAGATCATACCAAGTATGTTCTCTCACCACAAGGGACTGAGACTAGAAACCAACCCCAAGGGGGAAAAATCCAAAACCCTCAAAAATATGGAGATTGAATAGTATGCTATTAAACAATGAATGGGTCAAGAATGAAATTAGGGAGGAAATCGAAAAGTTTCTGGAAAGAAATGAAAATGAACTCACAGCAACCCCAAACTTATGGGAAACAGTGAATGCAGTCCTCAGAGGGAAGTTCATAGTAGTAGAGGTCTAACTAAAAAAATAAAAACATATCAAACAAACAACTTAACCCTATGCCTACAAGAACTCAAGGAACAACAACAAAGACAGCCTAGAGAAAGTAGAAGGAAGGAAATAACCAAGATCAGAGCAGAATTAAATGGCATAGAGACTAAAAGCACAATTCTAAGGATCAATGAATCCAGGAGCTGGTTCTTTGAAAAGATAATCAAAATCAACAAGCCTTTAAGCAGGTCATCAAGAAAAACAAAAGAGGACTCAAATAAACACAATCAGAAATGAAAAAGGAGAGATTACAACTAACACCACAGAAATACAAAGGATTGTAAGAAATTATTACAAAGAACTGTATGCCAAGAAATTTGAAAACTTAGATGAAAAGGTCAAGTTTCTAGAAAAATATAATCTTCCAAAACCAAATGAAGAAGAAGTAGAAATCTTGAACAGACCAATAACAGCAGATCAAATTGAAGCAATAATCAAAAAACTCCGGACACCAAAAAGCCCTGGACCAGATGGTTTCATAGGAGAATTCTACAAAGCATTTAAGGAAGAACTAACCACTATCCTTCACAGACTATTTGAAAAAATCCAAAATGATGGAAGACTCCCAAACTCTTTTTATGAAGCCAGCATCATCCTAATCCCAAAACCAGATAAAGACACAACAAAGAAGGAGAACTTCAGGCCAATATCGCTGATGAACATAGATGCTAAAATCCTCAACAAAATATTGGCAAACTGCATCCAACAACACATTAAAAAGATCATACACCATGACCAAGTGGGATTCATCCCAGGGATGCAAGGATGGTTCAACATTCCCAAATCAGTAAATGTAATACATCACATAAACAAAAGGAAAGACAAAAATCACATGATCATATCAACAGATTTGGAAAAAGCATTTGATAAGGTAGAACACCCATTTATGATAAAAACACTCAGCAAAGTGGGAATAGAGGGAGCATTCCTCAGCATAATAAAGGACATATATGAGAGACCTACAGCCAACATCATACTCAATGGGCAAAATCTAAAATCTTTTCCACTAAGATCAGGAACAAGACAAGGATGTTCACTTTCACCACTTATATTTAATATAGTATTAGGAGTTTTAGCCACAGCGATTAGACAAGAAAAGGAAATAAAAAGCATCCAAATCAGAAAGGAGGAAACAAAACTATCATTGTTTGCAGATGACATGATAGTGTACATGGAAAATCCTATAGACTCGGCCAAAAAGCTGCTTGACCTAATAAATGAATTTGGCCAAATACCTGGATACAAAGTCAATATCCACAAATCAAAGGTATTTTTGTATATCAACAATGAAACAGCAGAAGCAGAAATCAAGAAAAAAAAATCCCATTTGATATAGAAGAAATAAAAATAAAATACCTAAGAATAAACCTAACAAAGGAAATAAAAGACCTATATGCAGACACAACACTGAAAAAAGAAATGAGGGAAGACACAAACAAACGGAAGCATATACCATGTTCATGGATCGCAAGAATTAATATCATCAAAATGTCCATACTACCCAAAGCAATTTACAAATTCAATGCAATACCTATTAAAGTACCAATGGCATATTTCACAGACATAGAACAAACACTTCAAAAATTTATATGGAACCATAAAAACCCCCAATAGGGGTCTTCAACAAGTGGTGTTGGGAGAATTAGACAGCTGCGTGCAAAAAAATGAAACTTGAACACCAACTTACACCACACACAAAAATAAATTCAAGGTGGATAAAAGATTTAAATGTAAGCCTTGACACCATTAAAGTCCAAGAGGAGAACATAGGCAGAAAAATCTCAGATATTTCATGCAGGAACATTTTTACCTATATGTCCCCTAAAGCAAGGGACATAAAAGAAAGCATAAACAAATGGGATCTCATCAAAATAAAAAGCTTCTGCATGGCTAAGGAAAACAGTATTAAAATAAAAAGAGAACCAACTGTTTTGGAAAACATATTTGCGAATGATGCCTCAGAGAAGGGTTTAATCTCCAAAATATATAAAGAACTTACATGACTCCACTCTAAGAAGACAAACAATCCAATTAAAAAATGGTCAAAGGACTTGAACAGGCACTTCTCCAAGGAGGACATACAGAGGATCCAGAGACATATGAAAAGATGCTCGATATCGGTAGCTATCAAAGAGATGCAAATTAAAACCACAGTGAGATACCATTTGACACCAGTCAGAATGGCCATCATAAACAAAGCAACAAACAAGTGTTGGAGAGGTTTTGGAGAAAAGTGGACCCAGTGCACTGTTGATGGGATTGCAGACTGGTACAACCACTATGGAAAACAGTATGGAATTTCCTCAGAAAACTAAAAATGGATCTACCTTTTGACCCATCAATTCCACTGCTAGGATTGTATCCTAAGAACGCTGAAACACCAATCCAAAAGAACCTATGTACCCCAATGTTCATAGCAGCATGATTTACTATCGCCAAGTGTTGGAAGCAACCTAGGTGCCCATCAGTAAATGAATGGATCAAAAAACTGTGGTACATTTACACAATGGAATTCTATGTAGCAGAAAAAAAGAAGGAACTCCTACCCTTTGCAACAGCATGAATGGAACCAGACAGAATCATGTGAAGGTAAATAAGCCAGGCGGTGAATGACAAATACCAAATGATCTCACCTTTAACAGGAACCTAATCAACAAAACAGACAATCAAGCAAAATATAACCAAAGACACTGAAATTGAGAACAGGCTGACAGTCACCAGAGAGGAGAGGGGAGGGAATTTCAGGGGAAAATGGGAAAGGTTTACAGGAAGAAGTATAAAGGACACATGGACAAAAACTAGCGGCGATAGACATGGGAGGGAGGTGGGGAGGGTTCAGGCAGTGGTCTGGGATGTGAGTAAAAGACAGAAAACTGTACAAGAACAACAATTAAAATAAAATAAAATAAAAACACTGATTATAAGAGTGCTCATGGAACTTCATGAAAACTTCAAGAAACAGATAGTAAGCAGTGAAAAGTAAAAAATGAAACCATAAAAAAGAACCATTCAGAAATCACTGAAATGAAGAATACACTAGACAAAATGAACAGCTGGCCCTGGCTGGTGTAGCTCAGTGGACTAAGTGAGGGCCTGCGAACTAAAGGATTGCGGTTCGATTCCCAGTCAGGGCACATGCCTGGGTTGAAGGACAGTTCCCAGCGACAGTTCTTAGCAGGGGACACATGAAAAGCAACCATACATTGATATTTCTCTCCATCTCTCCTTCCCTTCCCCTCTAAAGATAAATAAATAAAATCTTTAAAAAATGAACAGCTGATTTGATGAAACAGAGGAGAAAATACCCAATCAGAACAGAAGAAAATAAAAAATGAAGATATTTTAAGGGACCTCTGGTCCAACATCAAGCATAACAACATCCACATCATAGGGGCACCAGAAGGAGAAGAGAGAGGGCAAGAAATTGAGAACGTATTTGAAGAAATAATGCCTGAAAACTTCCCTAGCCAGGTGAAGGAAATAGATACACAAGACTAGGAAGTGCAGAGAGCCCCAACAAGATGACTCCAAAAAGGCCCACACCAAGACAAATCATAATTAAAATGGCAAAGGTTAAAGACAAAAAAAGAATCGTAAAAGCACCAAGAGAAAGGCAGTTAGTTACCAACAAAGGAGCTCCTATTAGACTGTCAGCTCATTTCTTGACAAAAACTTTTCAAGCCAGAAGCGACTGGTATATAATATTCAAAGTTTGAAAAGCAACGACCTCCAACCAAGCTACTCTACACAGCAAGGGTATCATTTAAAATTGAAGGAGAGAGAAAGATTTTCTCAAAGGAGAAAAAGCTAAAGAATTTCATCACCACCAATCCAGTATTACAAGAACTGTCAAAGGGACCTGTTTGACAAGAAGAAAAAAAACATAAATATGAAGAATAAAATAGAATTTGCTACATACCTATCAATAACCACTTTAAATGTAAATGGATTAAATGCTGTGGTCAAAAGACACAAGGTAGCTGAATGGATAAGAAAAAAAGACCCAAACATATCCTGTTTGCAAAAGACCCACTTCAGATTGAAAGACACACACAGACAAAAGTAAAGAGATGGAAAAAGTTCATGTAAATGGATATTTAAAAAAGCTGTGGTCACAGTGCTTAAATCAGAGAGAATAGATTTTAAAACAACTATAATAAGGGACAAAAAACATTTCATAATGATAAAAGGATCAATCTAACAAGAAAATATAACCTTTGTAAACATTTATGTATCTAACATAGGAGCATCTAAATATATAAACCAAATTTTGATGGACAAAAAGGAGAACTCAATAGTAATGCAGTCATAGTAGAGAATTTTACCATTCCACTGTTAACAATGGATGATCTTCCTGACAGAAATTAAAAAGGAAAGAGTGACTTCAAGTGACACATTAGACAAGATAAATGTAAATGATATTTTTAGAGCATTTCATGACAATGCAGCTAAATACACATTCTTTTCAAGAGCACATGGAACATTTTCCAGGGTACACTCCATATCAGGCCACAAAACACGTGTCAATAAATTTAAGAAGAGTAAAAATCATATCAAGCATCTTCTCTGACACAATGGCATGAAAACTATAAATCTATTAGAAGAGCTGAAAAACAAACAAAACACATGGAGATTAAATAACATGCTAGTAAACAATGAATAGGTTAGTGAGATCAAGGAAGAAATCAAGATACCTTGAGGCAAATGATAATGAAAACACAATGACCTAAAACCTATGGGACAAAGCAAAAGCAGTCCTAAGATGGAAATTCATAGAAAAACAGGCCTATCTCAAGAAGAAGAAAAAAAAAACCCTCAAATAAACAATCTAATTTTACACCTAAAAGAAATAGAAAAAGAACAACAAAGAAAGCCCAAAATGAGTAGAAGGAAGGAAATAATAAAAAGTCACAGTTAAAATAAAAAATAATAAAGCCTAAAAAATACAAAAGATCAATGAAACCAAGAGTTACTGCTCTGAAAAGAGAAACAAGATGAATAAACCTTTAAAAAGACTCATCAACTACAAAAGAGAGAAGACTTAAAATACATAAAATCACAAAACAAAGAGAAGTGAAAAATGATATCACAGAATTACAAATGATAATAAGAAAATAC
Organism: Glossophaga mutica; assembly: GCA_039655065.1. Taxonomy (NCBI): domain Eukaryota; kingdom Metazoa; phylum Chordata; class Mammalia; order Chiroptera; family Phyllostomidae; genus Glossophaga; species Glossophaga mutica. The sequence continues at coordinate 69,374,406 of CM077309.1, read as the reverse complement.
TTCAAAACAATTATATGTCAACAAATTAGACAATCTGGAAGAAATGGAATAATTTCTAGTATTATATAATCTTCCAAGACTGAATCAAGAAGAAGTAGAAAATCTGAACAGACCTATAACTACTACTACTAAAATCAAATCAGTATTCAAAAAACTCTCAACAGACAAAAGCCTGACTAGATGGCTTCACAGGTAAATTTTAACAAACATTCAAAGGAAAACTAACACCTATCCTTCCAAAACTATTCCAAAAAATTCAATTGAGAGAAGGCTCCCAAGCTCATTTTACAAAGCCAGTTTTATACTGTTTCAAAAAAGAGATAAAGATCTTACAAAAAAAGAGAAAATGATACATCAATATCCCTGATGAACATAGATACAAAAATCCTCAACTGATATCAACAATACATTTAAGAGAGCATACACCATGATCAAGTGGGACTGACTCCTTGGATGCAAGGTTTGGTTCAATAATCACAAATCAATTAATATGATATACCATACAAACAAATTAAAGGATAAAAATCATATGATCATATTGATAGATGCAGAAAAAAAGCATTTGACAAAATCCAGCATCCATTTATGATAAAAAATCTCTGCAAAATGGAAATAAAGGAAACATATAGTAACATAATAGGGGCCATATATGGCAAACTATGGCTCACAATATCATACTCAAGGGGGAAACACTAAAAGGTTTTCCTTAGATCAGAAACTATCACCATTTTTATTCAACACAATATTGGAAGTCTTAGCCACTGAAATCAGACAAGTAAATGAAATAAAAGGTATCCACATTGGAAAGGAAGAAATAAAACTGTCATTTGCAGATGACATAATACTGTATATATAGAAAACCTTAAAGATTCCACTAAAAAAACCCATGAGAACTGATAAAGGAATTAAGTAGAGGATACAAAATTAATATTTAGAATTTGGTTACATTTTTATACACCAATAACAAAACATCAGAAAGAGAAATTAAGATCATAATCCCATTTACTATTACATCAAAACATTAAAATACCTAGGAATAAATTCAACTAAGGAGGTAAAAAACCTGTACTTGGAAAATTATATGACATTGAAGAAGGTATAATAAATGGAAGCATATACTGTGCTCATAGATAGGAAGAATTAACATCATTAAAATGTCTATACTCAATTGTATAACCAATTAAAATTCTTTAGAAAGTGTCCGTACTACCTAAAGCAATCTGTAAATTTAATGCAATACTTATCAAAGGACCAATGACATTGTTTTCATAGAACAAGAACAGATAATTCTAAAATTTATATGGAAACACAAAGACCCTGTAATAGCAACAGCAATCTTGAGAAAAAAAGAACAAAGTTAGAGGTATCATGCTTTGTGATATCAAACTAAACTATAAGACTAAGTAATCAAAATGGCATGGTATTGGCAAAGAAATAGAAACATAGTTCAATAGAGAGCCCAGAAATAAACCTATGCTTATATGGTCAATAAATATTTGACAAAGGAAGCAAGAACATACAATGGGATAAAGACAGCCTATTCAATAAATGGTGTTGGGGAAAGTGGACAAATACAAGCAAAAAATGAAACAAGACTACCTTTTTACATAATATGCAAATATAAATTCAAAATGAATTAAAGATCTAAATGTTATACCCAAAAGCATAAAACCCCTAGAAGAAAACATAGGCAGTAAAATCTATGATGATGATTTTAGTAATATATTTTCCCACTTCTCCTTGGGCAGGGGAAACAAAAGAAAGAGTAAACAAATGGCACTAGATCAAAATAAAACTTTCTGCACAGAAAAGGAAACCATCTATAAAATGCAAAGACAACCTATTGATTGGGAAAAAATAATCACCAATGATACATCTGATAAGGGGTTAATATCCAAAATCTATAATGAACTCATACAACCTAACACCAAGAAATAAACAATCCAATTAAAAAATGGGCAGAAGACCAAAATAGACATTTCTCCAAAAGGACATGCAGATACAACAGACATTTAAAAAGAAGTATATCACTAACCATCAAAGAAGTACAAATTAAAACCACAATGTGGTATCACCTCACACTTGTCAGAATGGCTATCATCAATAAATCAACAAACGAGTGTTGGCAAGGATGTGGAGAAAAGGAAACCCTCATGAACTGTTGGTGGGGTTGCAAACTGGTGTAGCCACTATGGAAAACAGTATGGAGTTTCCTCAAAAAATTGAAAGTAGAACTACTGTATGCCCCAGCAATTCTACTTCTGGATATTTATCCAAAGAAGTAAAAAAACACTAATTTGAAAAATATATGCACCCCTATGGTCATTGCAGCACTATATATTGTTCAATAGCCAAGATATGGAAGCAACATAAGTTCAAAACAATAGGCTAATAGATAAAGAAGAGGTGGTACATATACACAAAGGATATTATTCAGCCATAAAAAGAATAAAATCTTGCCATTTGTGACAACATGGATCAACCTATTATGCTAAATGAAATGTCAGAGAAAAACAAACACCATATGACTTCACTTATAAGTGGAATCTAAAGAATAAAATAAAAAAAAAACAACAGAAGCAAATTCATAGGTACAAAGAACAAACTGATTGTTGCCAGATAGGAGGAAAGTTGGGAAACTGGGTAAAAAAGTTGAAGGAATTAAAAAGTAAAAATTGATAGTTACAAAATAGTCATGGGGATGTAAAGTACAGCTTAGGGAATATATCAATAATGTTGCAATAAGTATGTGTGGTGCCAGGTGTGTACTAAACTTTTCCAGGGCACCACTTATTAAATTATATAAATGTCTAACCACTATGCTGTACACTGTCAAACCTAAAAAAAACACTAATATAAAATAATATTGAATGTCAACTATAATTGAAAATTTAAAAATTAAATAAAATCAAAGGAATGAAGAATTGTAGTTAAAAAAGACCCTAGTGGACTAAAGAAAATATTTTGCAACCTCCAGTTTGCAACTGCCACCATACAACTAAGCCATGAAGGTTTTAGACTTGAATCTTCACTTCACTCTGGAGTAAGAAGAAATTAGGATTTATTTCGAGTCTTGCAAGAAAGGAGATATTTGTATAAGGAGAAGGAAGGGCAGACATGTTACCTGGGGAACCAAAAAATTGAAACAAAGCCCAAAGGTTAAACAAAGCCCAAAGGCAGGAACGCTCAAAGCATATGCAGGAAACATGGAACTGTTTAGTTTGATTATTTTTTTTTATATTTTTAATATATTTTATTGATTATGCTATTACAGTTGTCCCATTTCTCCCCCATCATTCCCCTCCACCCTACACACCCTCTTCCACCCACATTCCCCCTCTTTAGTTCATGTCCAGGTGTCATAGTTCTTTAGTTTCTACATTTCCCATACTATTCTTGCCCTCCCCCCCCATCTATTTTCTACCCACTATCTATGCTACTCATTCTCTGTACCTTTCCCCTCTCTCCTCCTCCCACACCCCTGTTGCTAACCCTCCATATGATCTCCATTTCTGTGGTTCTGTGATTAGAAGAGAAACTCATGTATGGAGGAAGTGAAATATCAGGCTTGGAAAACAAATGAGATACCAGACAGACAAAGATATGGAATATTAAGCTATGATATTTAAGCCTTATCCTATAGGCAATGAAGATGTAGGGGTATACAGATTGCTGTAATCAAGCAGATTTTCCAACAAAATTAACTCTATCTATCTGGAAGAGAAAGACTGCAGGGAAAGAGATTGGTCAGAAGGTTACTGTATTATTTCAGGGCACTAAGGTGTAATGACAAGACCCATGGCAATAAATAAATCTACAGGACTGATAAATTATTTTTTCTTAGAAGATGTCAAAGATAACTCTTTTGTTTGTGGCTTTCAGTATTAGTAGACATCCTAGTGCAAATATCCAGCAGGACTTTTGGAACTTGAATTTAGAAGACTGTCCAGAAATACTATGTACTTTGGAGTGTTATCCATATAAGAATGGCTAAGGGAGAAACTTCCCAAGAGAAAGACTTTAAAGAGAACAAGCAGGAATCTTGGAAGATGAATGCCCAATGTCTATGCTTCTTATAGCTTACTCCAAACACCTTGCTAAACTGAGAAATCATTACCCTTGAGTTTGTGTGATTAAGTGATCTCAAATCTCCATACTTCTATTCACATTATTGTATTCGTCACCTAATTTAAATGTGTCCATTTTATCATGAGTGTAAATCTCATCTCTTCAACTAAGGTTATGTTTTAATGGAAGGAAAGAAGGGTAAAGAGAGAGAGAGAGAATGAGAGAGAGAGCGAGTGCTTTAGAATAGGTATTTACCTGTCAAGAATGGTTCAGATGAGCCCAATTAATGGCCTAAAGATTCTTCTCAGTACTGTAAGTAAATAATACCAGAGCCTTCTTTCATAAATTCATGTGATAGCGATAGAAAATGAAGCCTCTTGAATCCAAAATTTACCTGAACCATCAGCTGTTTTATTACCTAATCAGAGCATGCCTCTTTGAAGGCTTCATGCCATGTTAGAAAGATGCCATTAGTTAAAATACATCCCCCTGAGAGCCCAGAAATAAACTCTGTTATGGTCAATTGATTTTCTATAAAGGGGACAACATAATACAATAGGGAAAGAATAGTCTTTTCAATAAATGGTATAGAGACAACTGGACAGCTGCTTTAAAAACATGAAGTTGGGGAAGGTTGAAGATGGCAGCTGAGTAGGTGTAAACTGAGTCCACTTGCTCTGGACCCCAACTCGGATTTTCTGCTGATCTTCCAACAATTAATCCGTACAATCAACATAATCTTAGCTGATATAAAGTTTTGGAGTCAAGGAATACAGAAGACACTTTGTACTGTCTGGTACAGAAATGTTGTCAGTGAAAGAGCTTAATACCCTGTGTGTGGCGCCTGCAGCAGCTGAGAGACCAGACAGAAATTGCAGCTTAGGAGCTCCCTTCTATCTCAGAGCAGGGGGCACTAGTCCCACACATGGCTCCACAACCCTAACCAGGAGAGACTTGGGAGGATATATGGAATCTGGGAGAACTAGGCTACACACGCACAGTGAGCAGCATGACCATAATGGTAGCACCAATCTGGATAATTCCAAATAGGTATTCAATTTCCTAAAATGATCAGGTTGCTGCACTTGGCTCCATCTGAGGCACTGGCAGGCTGCAGCCAGCTGTGACCATGAAAGACATTTTGCTTTTGGGGAAGGGGTATGTATAGAGAAACGGACAGTAATTCAATACTGCAATATGGGTACTGATAGAGTCTTTTTAAAAGGAGCTGAAAAGTGGCTGGGCAGATTCCACATGCAGCTGCTCTTTCAGCAGAGACCAGATTGAAAGCGCAGTTTGTTCTCACCGAATCCAGCTGGGCAGGGAGTAGAGAGTTGTGTAACAAGAGGTTTTCTGGACCCCATCCAGCTGGGCTAGCAGGCCAGAAGCTGCATAGAACAGAGTTCTGGACTGCATCTCCTACGAGTGCAATTTGCTAGTAGTTAGATGAGCAAGAATTGAATGTCAGAGATTCTTAGTAGCCAGGAAAATCCCCAACACTTCAGAATAAAAACATCTAGGAAAGAAGGCATGCCCATCCCCATGACTGAACAAACAGTCCCTCCAGGCTCAGGAGCCCCTTCCTAGGTACATACCTGCAGGGGAAAGAAAGGGAGATGCTGGGGGGTGGGGAGCTTTCTGAACATTTCTCATTTATAACAAGACACGCTGGTTCCTTGGACCCTATTCCACTGAAACCAGCTGGATAGAGTGCAGAAATCGGCATAGCAAAAGGAATTCAAGGCCCTACCCTGCGTCAGCTCTTATACAGAGTTGCCATTAGTGCCAGGTAGGAAAGAGCTGTCCCTTTTACACAAATTGGCCCCTCACATGAAATGGACAGCCAATGTATCAGAAACTATACATTATTGGAAATAATATGGGACAGACCAAGATATGTAGAGCAGGGTAAGGGGAATACACACTCCATCTTCCCTGAGGTCTAAACAGCACTTCCAAGGGGAGATCCAGGGGCCCCATCTGCTTTATAACACCAGAAGCTCTTTCAGAAACAAATGGGTCAGCAGCGAGGCTAAGACTAATGGCAGGACCACAGATAGAGGGAGGTGGAGTTCGTACCTGTAGTGCTTTTGGACATTGGATGACCCATCACTGGACCTTGTGCTGATGAAATGCTACCAGCAATGGTAGAGCAGTGAGGACCATCCTGGACACAGCCAATTCTGAAGGAGATAGCCACGTACTATAGATCGCTTGTACACTCAAATAAGCTGCCTAGAGCTAGATGGGGATGACGTCTGACATTTCCAGAGTCAGATCCAGAAGGAGAGGCTGGCAGCCAAGCATTGGACTCTGCTGAGACAAATTCCACGTAATCCTATTTCAGTGATTGCATGGTTCATTCCTTCACATAACTTTTTAAATTTTTATTTTAATTGTTGTTCTTGCCCAGTTTTCTGTCTTTTACTCCATCACAGCCCACCGCCCCAGCCCTCCCCACCTCCCTCCCATTTCCACCCCCCTTAGTTTTTGTCCATGTGTCCTTTATACTTGTTGCTCTAAACCCTTCTCCTTTCCCACTGAAATTCCATCCCCTCTCCCCTCTGGTGACTGTCAGCCTGTACTCAATTTCAGTGTCTTTGGTTATATTTTGCTTGTTTGTTTTGTTGATTAGGTTCCTGTTAAAGGTGAGATCATATGGTATTTGTCTTTCACCGCCTGGCTTATTACCCTTCGCATGATTCTGTCTGGTTCCATCCATGGTGTTGCAAAGTGTAGGAGTTCCTTCTTTCTTTCTGCTGCATAGAATTTCATTGTGTAAATGTACCATTGTTTTTTGATTCATTCATTTACTGATGGGCACCTAGGTTGCTTCCAACACTTGGCGATAGTAAATCATGCTGCTATGAACATTGGGGTACATAGGTTCTTTTGGACTGGTGTTTCAGCGTTCTTAGGATACAATCCAAGCAGTGGAATTGATGGGTCAAAAGGTAGATCCATTTTTAGTTTTCTGAGGAAATTCCATACTGTTTTCCATAGTGGTTGTACCAGTCTGCAGTCCCATCAACAGTGCACTGGGTCCCCTTTTCTCCACAACCTCTCCAACACTTGTTTGTTGCTTTGTTTATGATGGCCATTCTGACTGGTGTCAAATGGTATCTCACTGTGGTTTTAATTTGCATCTCTCTGATAGCTACCGATATCGAGCATCTTTTCATGTGTCTCTGGATCCTCTGTATGTCCTCCTTGGAGAAGTGCCTGTTCAAGTCCTTTGCCCATTTTTTCATTGGGTTGATTGCCTTCTTAGAATGGACTCATGTAAGTTCTTTATATATTTTGGAGATTAAACCCTTCTCTGAGGCATCATTGGCAAATATGTTTTCTCATACGGTTGGTTCTCTTTTAATACTGTTTTCTTTAGCCATGCAGAAGCTTTTTAGTTTGATGAGATCCCATTTGTTTATTCTTTCCTTTATGTCCCTTGCTTTAGGGGACATATAGGTAAAAATGTTGCTGCGTGATATATCTGAAATTTTTCTGCCTATGTTCTTCTCTAGGACTTCAATGGTGTCACAGCTTATATTTAAATCTTTTATCCGCCTTGAATTTAGTTTTGTGTATGGTGTAAGTTGGTGCTCCATTTTCATTTTCTTTCACGTAGCTGTCCAGTTCTCCCAACACCACTTGTTGAAGAGGCTATTTTTGCTCCATTTTATGTTGCTGCCCCCTTTGTCAAATATTAATTGACTGTAGAGACTTGGGTTTATTTCTGGGCTCTCTGTTCTATTCCACTGGTCTGTGTGCCTGTTTTTATGCCAGTTACAGGCTGTTTTGATTGCAGTGGCCTTGTAATACAGTTTGGTATCAGGTATTATGATCCCTCCTACTTTGCTCTTCTTTCTTAAAATTGCTGCGGCTATTCTGGTCTTTTATGGTTCCATATAAATTTTTGAAGTGTTTGTTCTATGTCTGTGCAATATGCCATTGGTACTTTAATAGGTATTGCATTGAATTTGTAAATTGCTTTGGGAAGTATGGACATTTTGATGATGTTAATTCTTCTGATCCATGAACACAGTATATGTTTCCATTTCTTTGTGTCTTCCTTGATTTCTTTCTACAGTGTTGTGTAGTTTTCTGTATACAGGTCTTTTACCTCCTTGCTTAGGTTTACTCCCAGGTATTTTATTTTTCTTTTTGCTATATCGAATGGGATTTTTTCTTGATTTTTGCTTCTGCTGTCTCATTGTTGGTATACAAAAATTCTTCTGATTTCTGGATATTGACTTTGTATCCAGCTGTTTGGCCAAATTCATTTATTAGGTCCAGCAGCTTTTTGGCTGAGTCTATAGGATTTTCTATGTATACTATCATGTTATCTGCAAACAATGATAGTTTTGTTATCTCCTTTCCAAGTTGGATGCCTTTTATTTCCTTTTCTTGTCTAATCGCTGTTGCTAAGACTTCCAATACTATATGGAATAGAAGTGGTGAAAGTGGACAACCTTGTCTTGTTCCTGATTTTAGTGGAAAAGGTTTTACTTTTTGCCCATTGAGTATGATGTTGCCCGTAGGTCTGTCATATATGGCCTTTATTATGCTGAGGAATGCTCCCTCTATTCCCACTTTGCTGAGTGTTTTTATCATAAATGGGTGTTGTACTTTATCAAAAGCTTTCTCCGCATTTATTAACATGATCATGTGATTTTTGTCTTTGCTTTTGTTTATGTGATGTATTACATTTACTGATTTGCAAATGTTGAACCATCCTTGCATCCCTGGGATGAATCCCACTTGGTCATGGTGTATGATCTTTTTAATTTATTGTTGGATGCGGTTTGCCAATATTTTATTGAGGATTTTAGCGTCTATCACATAACTTTTAAACATCTTTTTAAAAAATTTTTTCCTATTAGTTCACTTTTTTATTTCAAATATTATGTTTTACTCTTCCCTCTTCCTACTCCATTTTGACTTCTTTCTTTTCTTATGCTTATTTTTGTTTTAAAATCCATTTTTCTGTTTCTTTGCCTCATTCCTGTTCCATACTCTTAATACTTATCCTCCCTATATCCTCTCAAAATCATTTTTCTTTCCTATAGTCACCTCATATTCCTTTTCTCTTATAATAATCATATTCTCTTTCCTCCTTCATTAAACTTTGCTCATTTTCATTGCTGTTGGCTGCTGTAGTTAATTATTCTTTAATTTTGTTCCTATTTGTTCAATAGTTTTTATATCAAATCACATATTTTACTCTTGTCTTAGTCCAAGGTGCCTTCTTATACCTTTCTTACAGTTTTCATCTTATTTTTTCTCTTTTCCTTTTTTCTATTCCTTTCTCTTATTGTTTCTTCTCTTTTATCCTCTCAACAAAATTTTTCTTTCCATTGGTCATTGCATATTTTTTTCCTGGTTTATAATATTCTTATTCACTATCCAATTTTGTTGATCTTTGCTAATTTATCATTGATATTGTTGTGGCTATTGTTTTTCCTCAATTTTGTTCCTAAAACAAAGGTTTGGTTACCAGGACTTTTTCACAAATTTTTCTTTCATTTTTACTTTTCTTGTTTAAGTATATTTTATTGATTATGGTATTACAATTTTCCCAATTTCTTCCCCTTTATGCCCACTCCACCCCTCCAGCACTCCCTGTCCCTTAGTTCATGTCCATGGGTTATAAATATAAATTCTTTGAGATCTCTGTTTCCTATAGCATTTTTTATCTCTCCCCATCTATTTTATGCCTATCAATTATGCTTCTTCTTCCCTGTACCTTTCCCCCCTATTCTTCCCTTCCCCACTGAAATCTCTCCATGTGATGTCCATTTCTCTGATTCTGTTCCTGTTCTATTATTTGTTTAGTTTTTGTTTTCATTGTTTTGTCTTTTCTTTTAGGTTCATTTGTTGATAGTTGTGAGTTTGTTGTCATTTTACTGTTCATATTTTTTATCTTCTTTTTCTTAGGTAAATCCCTTTAACATTTCATATAATAAGGGTTTGGTAATGATGAACTCCTTTAACTTGACTTTATCTGGGAAGCACTTTATCTGCCCTTCCATTCTAAATGAGAGCATTGCTGGATAGGGCAATCTTGGATGTACGTCCTTGCCTTTCATGACCTCAAATACTTCTTTCCAGCCCCTTCTTGCCTGTAGAGTTTCTTTTGAGAAATCAGCTGATAGCCTTATGGGAAATCCTTTGTAGGTAACTCTCTCCTTTCCTCTTGCTGCTTTTAAGATTCTCTCTTTAACTTTAATCTTGGGTAACTTAATGATGATGTGCCTTGGTGTGTTCCTCTTTGGGTCCAACTTCTTTGGGACTCTCTGAGCTTCCTGGACTTCCTGAAAGTCTATTTCCTTCACCAGATTGGGAACGTTTTTCTTCATTATTTGTTCAAATACATTTTCAATTTCTTGCTTTTGTTCTTCTCCTTCTGGTACCCCCATAATTCAGATATTGGAACGTTTCAGGTTGTCCCAGAGATTCCTTAGCCTCTCTTCATTTTTTTGAATTCTTGTTCCAGTTTTATGTTTATATTTTCTTTTTGTTCCAAATTGTTGCTTTGGGTCCTCGTTTCCTTCCTGTCACTGTTGATTCTCTGAATATTTTGCTTTATTTTATTTTGGGTATCTTTTATTTGTTTTTTTCATTTTTTCACCAAGCTCAATCAGTTCTGTGAGCATTTTGATTACCAGAGTGTTAAATTCTCCGTCAGATAGGTTGGCTATTTCCTCATCACTTAGATCTCTTTCTGAAGCTTTTCTCTGTTCTTTCATTTGGGCCATCTTTCTCTGTCTCCATACACCTCTTAAGTTATAAGGGGGCGGGGCCTTAGGTATTCACCAGGGCAGGTCAACCCTCCTTGCTGCGCTGTGGTGCTGCCTGTGGGGGAAGCACCAGAGAGGGAAAATGAAGCTCACCTGCTTGGCTGTAGCCCACTTTCCGAGGAACTCTCATGTGAGATTGGGAGTTTCTCCCACCACAGCAATGCTGTAGTCCACAGTGAGCTCTCTGTTTCCTGTTCAGCCAGCCCCACCTGCACAGTCCACCACCTGGCTATGGTTTTTCTAAGCAGGCCCTAGGCCTGTCAGAGGCACCACAAAGATGTGGCCAGCCCTGACCAAGAACAACTTTCTGCCTTTTGGAGAAGTAGAGTGCATGGAAAGCTGGGCAGTAACTTGGAACTGCAGAATGGGTACCACATAGGGACTTTTTAAAAGAGGGGAGTGGAGGATAGCTGAGCAGGGAACCCACACGTGTGCAGTTGTCCTGCCAGTGAAGAGACCAGATTCAAAGTCCAGGTCATGCCCACTTGAAGAAGTAGAAAGCTGCACAGCAAAGGGGTGTGAAGCCCCACTCAGTATGGCTGGTGAGTGTGGGGGCTGCATGCACAACAGAGGGTATGTGTCTGAGCCTTGGGTGAGAACAGTGAGTCAGGAACTGAATGGGTTAGAGTTGAGCACCTGAGATTCCTTGCAGCCAGGCAGTGCCACCCAAACTGCAGAATACAAACCTCTGGGAAGGGAAAAGCGTGCCCATCTACCACCTACAGGACTTCAATCTCCATAGGACAGTAATCTAAGCTCAAGAACCCCCTGCTTGGCACATACCTGCAGGGGAAAGAATAAGAATTTTCAAATGAGTCCTCCATAAACTTTTACTTTATGCATTGCTGGCTTCTCCTTAGGCCCTATTCAACGGAAAGCAGCAGAGCAGAAAGATTAGAAATTGACACAACAAGTGGTATTCAGGGCCCTGACCAGCCTCCACTCTCATACAGAACTGCCATCATTGCCAACCAGGAAAGAGCTGACCTTTTTACACAGCTTGGTCCCACACATAAAAAAGACAACTAATTTATCAGAAACTATACATTAGCAGAAATAATCTAGGACAGACAAAGGTGTAGGGTGCAGGGGCAGGGAACATACCCACCATCTTCCCTGAAGGGTAAACGGTGCATCTCGGGTGGTGATCCAGGGATCCTACCCTCCTGATCACACCAGAGACCCCTCTGGAGGCAAGTGGAAGTGGTACATGTGTTGCTGTCAGATGTTAGATGAACTACCACTGGGCCTTGTGCTGATGAAAAGCCAGCAGGACAGAACAGCAGGGACCAGCCAAGCCTGGAGGAGACAGGCACAGACTTTGGATTGCTTGTAGCCTTGAGCACGCTGCCTAAAGCAAGAGTAGGACACCAGCTGACATCAGGGATGGATCCTGATAGGAGAAGACAGTAGGCCAACAAACACTAGGCTCTGCTGAGATGAATGCCTCCTTATTCTTTTTCATTATTTGCAGTATTTTTTCTTCTGCATAGCTTATTCACATTGTTTCTTTGTCTTCAATTTTGTTCCTGTTATTTCAATATTTTTTATTTTCTAAGTTACACTTTTATATTTATTATATTTTATTTTTATTTTAGTTTTAATTCCAATCTCATATTTTACTCTTCCGTTCTCTAACTCCATTTTGCCTTCATCCTTCTTTTTCTTCTTTTTGTTTTCAATTTTCTTTTTTCCCATCTATGCCTTGTTCCTATTTCTCACTCTTACTATTTCTCCTTCCTCCATCCTCTCAAAACCATCTTTCTTTCTATTAGCCACTCACATTCTTTGTTCCTGTCTTATAATATCCTTACTGTTGTTCTAGTTTTATTAATACTTGCTATATTGTCATTGATTTTGAGGTTGTTGTTGCATTTCTTGAATTCCATCCCTATGTATTCACTATTTTTTATACTTTTCATTTTGAATCTCATATTTTACTGTTTTCCTGTCCTATTACATTATGCCTTCCTCCTACCCTGTCTTATTTGTTTTAAATTTTATCTTCTCCACTTGTTAGCCTGGTTTCTAACTCTTATGTTTATTATTTCTCTTCCCTCTATCCTATCAAAATTAGTTTTATTTCCTTTAGACATTTCACAATTCTTTTTCTTTTCTTTCTTTTTTGTTTATTATTCTTTTTCCACCTTCATCAATCTTTGCTCCTTTCTTGTGGGTATCACTAAGGAGGTTGTTTTACCACAGTTTGGTTCCTATTTTTCACTATTTATTTTCTTTCCAAACCTCATATCATACTACTACCTTGTTTTACTCCTTTGCCCTAATCCTTCCCTATTTTATTTACATGGTTAAATTTATTTTCTCCCTTTCTTCACCTAGTTTCTATTCCCTACACTTATTTTTTCTCCTCCCTCTACTATCTCAAAATCACTTCTCTTTCCATCAGTCAGCTCAAATTCTTTTTCCTTTCATATAATATTCTTATTCTCTTCCTACCTTTATAAATCTTATAAAGATTTATATCATCAGCATCTCCTTTGCTGATTATATCATGGTAGTGATGGGGGTATTTTTGCTGGTGTGGGTTCTGTTTGCTGAGTTGTTTTGTTTTGTTCTGGCAGCTCCTGTATAACAGCATACAAGATGTGGTATAGACTGTAACTCTTAATCAGCCATCTGGAGAGGAGAAGTCACTAAGAAATGAGTTAAAAACAACCAAAATGAAATTTCAACAAGAGAGCCCACAAAACTGCATAAAGAGCATCCCTAGAGTATCCAGTGCAGGAGTTCAGAGAGGCCATACCACTCAGTGCCATAGGTCTCCTACAGCAGAGGGCCATGCCACAAAGACAGGGAGCCAAAGCAGATCAATCTAATATGCAGAAAGAAACCAAAAGAGCAACATAAAGTGGGTAGACAAAGAGACAACCCACAATTGAAAGTAAAGGAGGAATTCCTAGAAAGAATGATAAATAAAACTGAGGCAAATGATCAGAAACAGACTTCAAAGTAATGTTTATAAGTATACTAAAGAAAATCAGTAGGAACTACAAGGAACTTAGTGGAAACTACATCAGCATGAAAAAGGACATAGAAACTATAAATAAGAACCAGAAGGAAACGAAAAATAAAATATCTGAAATGAAGAATACACTAGAAGGAATTAAAAACAGGCTAGATGAAGCAGAGGGCAGAATCAGCAAACTGGAAGACACGGTAGAACAAAACATGCTGTCAGTGCAACAAAATGAAAAAAAAAACTCAAAAAGAACAAAGATAGTTTCTGGGAGCTCCAAGACAACATCTAACTTAACAATATTCACATCATAGGGATTCCAGAAGGAGAAGAAAAGGAGCAAGGGATAGAAAACCTGTATGAAAAAATAATGACAGAAAGCTTCCTTAACAGGATGAGGGATAAAGTCATGCAAGTTCAGGAAGCACAGAGGGCCCCTAGCAAGATGAACCCAAAGAAGCCAATTCTATGACACATCATAAATAGCAAATTATAAACAAAGAAAGAATCTTAAAGGCAGCAAGGGAGAAACAGCTTGTAACATACAAGAGAACTCCAATAGGGTTATCAGCTGATTTCTCAACAGAAACACTATAAGCCAGAAGGGAATGGCAAGAAATATTCCAAGTAATGAAAAGCAAAGACCAGAAACCAAGACTACTCTACACAGTAAGGCTCTCATTTAAAATGTAAGGTGAAATAAGGAGCTGCACAACAACATAAAAACAAAAAAGGCTAAAGGAGTACATCTCCACCAAATCAACATTGCAAGAGATGCTAAAGGACTGCTTTAAGAAGATGAAGAAGGGGGCGGGAGGCGAGAGAGAGTAATGTAGGCACAAAGGGAGAAAATGAATAAGTACCTATCATTAATAACTTTAAATGTAAATGGATTAAATGCTCCAATTGAAAGATGTAGGATAGCTGAATGGATAATCAAACATGCACAGCATATATGCTATCTATAAGAGACTAGCCTCAGAACAAAAGATCTACATAGACTGAAAGTGAAGGGATGAAAAAAATATTCCAATCAATGGACATGAAAGAAACCTAGTGTAGCAATACTTATATCAGACAAAATAAACTTCAAAGCAATGACTATAACAAGAGACAAAGAATAATCGTAATAGTACATAATACTTGAGAGTAGTCCAACAAGAGGATATAACCCTTGTAAACAAATATACACCCAACATAGGAGCACTTAAATAAATCAGGAAAATCTTGGAGGACTTTAAGGAGATCAACAGCAATACAGTCATCATAGGGGATTTCAACACCCCACTGTGAAAAAATGGACAGATGATCCAAACAAAAATCAACAAGGATATAGTGGTACTAAATAACACCCTATACAATTGAACTTAATTGATATTTACAGAGCATTTCACCCTGAAGAAGAAAAACATACATTCGTTTCAAATGCACATGGATCATTTTCAAAGATAGACAATATGGTAGGACACAAAGCATGCCTCAACAAATTCAAGGAAATTAAAATCATATGAAGCATCTTCTAAAATCACAATAACTTGAAACCAGAAACAAACCTTAAGGAAAACACTCAAAAACTTTAAAATACATGGAGACTGAATAATACATTATTAAATAATGAATGTGTTAACCATAAGATCAAGGGAGAAATCAAAAAGTACCTGAAAACAAATTAAAATAAACACACAACAGCCCAAAACCTATGGGACTCAGGGACAGTGGTCCTGAAAGGGAAATTTATAGCAATACAGGCCTACCTAAACAATACTGAAAAATCTCCGAGACCAGGAAAGATGGTGGAGGAGTGAGTGGAAGTCACATTAACCTCCTCCCGGGACCAATTTGGAATTACAACTAAATTGTGGAGAAATTACCCAGAACCAACAACTGAACAATAAAGAGAAGCCTGATAAGGTCGAGAGACAGAAGAATCACCTTCAGCACATTTGTCTCGTAAGGAGTGCAGTGGAGACTCGAGAGGGCTGGCTGGGCACTCGTAGGTGGCAGTGCTGGAGGGATAATTAAGTGGCAGGTTGGATCCCCCTGAGAAGAATGGCATCTAAACTCTAAGCTAGGGTCCCCAGCCTAGAGCACCAAAGCCCCATAAGTACACAGATAACAACAAGTAGTGAAAAGTGGCAGGGTTTCTCTTTGCTAGAGATGGACAGCTGGAGACAGAAAGAGCTGTTTAAAGGGAAAATGCACAAATTTTCATGTGCTATCACTTACACGGGGTTCTGGCACAGGTGGTAGTAGAGTAGGCTGGAGATGACTGAGGTGAGATTGGGGATGGAAGCTTTGGGGAGATAGCTGAGAGAGTAGCCGCAGGGATTCTGGTGCTGAGTCACCCCCCAAATGGCAGCAGCCACTGTGCTCAGACAGACCACTCCCCTCCGAGTGGCAGCAGCCTGAGGGGAAACAACAGCCCCACCCCAAGAGAAACTATGCCATGGCTCTGTTGTCCTTAAGTCTAACTGCTGAGTGCAGAGTGACCAAATTAATAACTAAAGGAAACACCACAGATGTAGATCCCTGGTCAACGGGGAGGAGGGGAGCAGAGTGGACTAGAGATGCTTGAGAAGAGACAGGGGATGGAGGCTTGGGGGAGAGAACTGAGAGAGAAGCCCATGGGATCCTGGTGGTGTCATCCTCCATGGCGGCAGTCATTGTGCTCAGGCAGACCACTCCCTTCTGAGTTCCAGGATCCTGAGAGGGAAACAATAGCCCCAAACCCAGGAGGAATTCTGCCCCACCCTGTGGGGCCTAAACTTGACTGCTGAATGCAAAGCGACTATATTCACAACTGAAGGAGACAACCATAAACAGCAGATCTCTGGTAGTCTCAGAGCAGGCTGCCTAAGGTCAGATTGTGTCAACATCTGACATCACCAGAGGCAGATACAGAAAGAAAAAACAGTGGTAAATACTAGAGGCTACTGAGATGAAATCCACTATGGTTTTCTCCATTATTAGGGATATTTTCTTTCCTGCATAGTCTTTTAACATTCATTTCTTGTCCAGTAAGTTTGTGCACATTAAGTCACTAGAATTTATCCTATAGGTTATTTCTTTCCTTTCTTATAATAGCCTTAATTTCTTTACACCCTTATGAATACTGGTTCATTTGCTGCCGATACTGAGATTGCAATGGAGTGGGGGGGGGCGGATATTTTTGCAGATGTGGCTTTGTTCCCTGGATTTTGTGTTTATCTTCTGGGAGCACCTCCACAAAAGTATACAAGATGTGGTGGGCTGAGTGACCCTAAGTCAATCAGCTGGAGGGAAGGAACCACCAAAGACAACCCAACAGTAATCAAAACCCAATTATATCCAGAGAGGCAACATAAATGGCATCCCAAGAGCAGCAAGTTCAGGAGATCAAGGGGACTGCACCTCTGAATCTCACACGTCACCTACATAGAAGTCCACACCACAAACCCAAGGAGTCAGAACAGATCCCTTTAAGAAGCAGAGGCTAACAAGAAGAGTCTCACAAACAATGGGAAGACCAAAAAATAAACCCCAAATGAAAGAAAGGAAGAAGCCTCAGAAAGATGCTAAGAGAAATAGAAGCAAGTCGACTATCAGATATTGAGTTGAAAGCAATGGTTATAAGGAAGTTCAATGAGCACACAGAGAATGAACTCACTGCAATGAATGAAACTACAATAAACTCACTGCAAACTATATCAATATGAAAAAGAAAATAGAAACTATCAAAAAGGGCCAAGAGGAAATGAAGAATATAATTTCTGAATTGAAGAACATAGTGGAAGGAATCAAAAACAGGCTAGATGAAGCAGAGGATTGAAAGAGCAAGCTGGAGGACAAGGAAGGAAAAAAACTCCCAGAAAGAGCAAGAAAACGGGAAAAGACTCAGACAAAAAAAAGGTGTTAAGGGAACTGCAGGGCAACATGATGCATAATAATATCCATATAATGTGGATACCAGAAGGAAAAGAAGAAGAATATGGGATAAAAAACCTGTTTGAAAAACTAATGATATAAAACTTCCCTAATTTGATGAGAAAAACTCACACAAATACAGGAAGCACAAGAGGGTCCAATCAAGAGGAACCCAAGAGGCCCACTTCAAGACACATCATTATTAAAATGGCAAAATTCCAAAACAAAGAGAGAATCCTAAAGGCAGCAAGGGAGAAACAGGAAGTAACATATAAGGGAGCCCCCAAAAGATTAGCAGCTGACTTCTCAATGGAAACACCACAAGCCAGAAGGGAACAGCAAGAAATATTCCAAGTAATGAAAAACAAAGGCTTGCAACCAATGCTACTCTATCCAGCAAGGTTCTTAATTAAAATATTAGGCAAAATTAGGAGTTTCCCAGACAAAAGAACCCTCAAAGACTACATGTCCACCAAACCAGCACTGCAAATATGCTAAAGGGACTGCTTTAAGAAAAGGGGAAAAAAGAGTGAGAGAGAGAGGAACACATGTACGAAGGAAGTAAAATGGCAATGAGTAAGTACCTATAAATAATAACCTTAAATGTACGTGGATTAAATGCTACAATGAAAAAACATAGAGTAGTTGAATGGAGAAGAAATCATGATCCACATGTATGCTGCCTACAAGGGACCCACCTCAGAACAAAAGACGTACAAAGACTGAAAGTGAAGGGTAGGAAAAAAATATTCAATGCAAATATACAGGGGAAAAAAGCCAATGTAGCAATACTCATATCAGACTAAATAGACTTCAAAACAAGGGCCATAAAAACAAACTCATGAGGTCACTTCATAATGCTCAAGGGAAAAATCCATCAAGAAGACCTAAACATTGTAAATATATATGTACCCAACATAGAAACACACAAATATATAAGGAAAATCTTGGAGGACTTCAAGAAAGATATTGACAGCAACACAATTATAGTAGGGGATTTTAACACCACTCTGTCAAAAATGGATATATCTTCCAAACAAAATATTAACAAGGATATTGTGGCATTGAACAACACTCTAGATGAAATGGACTTAACTGATATATATATAGAGCCTTCCATCCAAAAGAAGCAAAATACAGTCTTTTCAAATGTGCATGGAAGATTTTCAAAGATAAACCACATCATAGGGCACAAAACAAGCCTCAACAAATCCAAGAAATTGAAATCATATCAAAGCATCTTCTCAGACCACAAGAGCCTGAAACTAGAATCTGACCTTAAGGAAAAAACTCAAAATCACTCAAATTCATGGAGATTGAATAGCATGCTATTAAACGGTGAATGGGTTAAGAATGAGATCAAGGGAGAAATCAAAAAGTTTCTGAAAACCAATGAAAATGAACTCACAGCAGTCCGAAACTTATGGGACACAGTAAAGGCAGTCACAAGAGGGAAGTTCATAGCAGTACAGGCCTACCTAAAAAAGATAGACACATTTCAAATGTTATTCTTATTCTACATCCATATTCACAACCTTATTCTACATCCATAAGAACTCAAGGAACAACAACAGAGACAGCTCAGAGCAAGAAGAAGGAAGGAAATAACCAAGATCAAAGCAAATTAAACAACACAGAGACCAAAAGAACAATTCTGAGGATCAATAAATCCAGGAGCTGGTTCTCTGGAAACATAAAATTGACAAGATTTTAAGCAGACCCATAGAGAAAAAAAGAGAGAGGATGCAAATTAAAACAATAAAAAATGAAAGAGGAGAGATTACAACAAATACCACAAAATACAAAGGATTGTAGAAATTACTGTGAGGAACTATATGCTAAGAAATTTGAAAGCCTAAGTGAAAAGGACAAATTTCTAGAAAAATATAATCTTCCAAAACTCAATGAAGAAAAAGCAGAAAGCCTGAACAGACCAATAACAGCAGATGAAATTGGAGCAGTAATCAAAAAACTCCCAGCAAACAAAAGTCCTGGACCAAACAGTTTCACGGGAGAATTTAACAAACATTTAAGCAAAAGCTAATCCCTATACTTCACAGACTATTCGAAAAAATCCAAGAAGATGGAAGAGTTCCAAACTCTTTTTATGAAGCCAGCATCATCCTAATCCCAAGACCAGAAAAAGATATAACAAAGAAAGAAAACTATAATTTAATATTGCTGATGAAACTAGATGCTAAAATCCTCAACAAAGTATTGGCAAACAACATTCAACAATACATTAAAAAGATCATAAACCATGACCAAGTGGGATTCATCCCAGGGAAGCAAGGATGGTACAATATTTGCAAATCAATAAATGTAATACATCACATAAACCAAAGGAAAGATAAAAATCACATGATCATATCAACAGATGTGGAAAAAGCATTTGATAAGCATTTTACCCATTTATGATAAAAACACTTAGTAAAGTGGAAATAGAGTGAGCATTCCTCAACAATAATAAAGGCCATATATGATAGACATACAACCAACATCATACTCAAAGTGCAAAAACTAAAAGCTTTCCCTCTAAGACCAGGAGCAAGACTAGGGTGTCTTCTTTCACCACTCCTATTCAACATAGTATTGGAAGTCCTAGCCATAGCAATCAGACAAGAAAAAGAATTAAAAGTATCCAAATTGGAAAGGAGGAAGCAAAACTGTGACTGTTTGCAGATGATATGATAGTGTACATAGAAAATCCTATAGACTCCACCAAAAAACTACTTCACCTAATAGGCGAATTTGGCAAAATAGTGGGATACAAGTCAATATTCAGAAATTGAAGACATTTTTGTACACCAACAATGAAATATCAGAAACAGAAACCAGGAAAAAAAATCCCATTTGATATAGCAAAAATAAAAATAAAATAAAATAAAGTACCTAGGAATAAACCTATCCATGGATGTAAAAGACCTGTACTCAGAAAGCAACACAATGCTGAAGAAAAAATTAAGGAAGACAAAGAAATAGAAGCATGCACCATGTTCATGGATTGGAAGAACTGACATCATCAAAATGTCCATAGTACCATCTATGTCCATAGATTCAATGCAATCGCTATTAAAATACCAATGGAATATTTCACAGATATAGAACAAACATTTCAAAAATTTATATGGAACCATACACAACTCTGAATAGCTGCAACAATTTTGAGAAAGAAGAACAGAGTAGGAGGGATCACAATACCTGATAACACTGTATTACAAGGCCACTGTAATAAAAATAGTCTGGTATTAGCGTAAGAACAGTCACATAGAGCAATGGAACAGAATAGAGAGCCTAGAAATGAACCCAATTCTCTATGGTTAATTAATATTTGACAAAGGTGGCAGGAGCATATAGTGGACTAAAAATAGTCTCTTCGGTAAATGGTGTTGGGAAAACTGAACTGGTACATGCAAAAAAATGAAACTAGACCACCAACCTGCAGTATACACCAGGATAAACTCAAAATGGATAAAAGACTTAAATATGAGTCATGACACCACAAAAGTCCTAGCAGAAAACATAGGCAGTAAAATTTCAGATATCCCATGTAGCAGTATTATTGCTGATAAATCTCCTAGGGCAAGAGAAATAAAGGAAAAGATAAACAAATTGGAGCACATCAAAGTAGCAACATCAAAACAGCTAAAGAAACCATCATCAAGACGAAAAAGGACCCAACCATATGGGAGAACACACTTGCAATGATACATTGGATAAGGGTTTCATTTCCAAAATATATAAAGAACCCACATGACTCAATATCAGGAAGACAGACAATCCAATTAAAAAATGGGCAATGGACCTGCATAGACACTTCTCCAAGGAAGACATACAGAGGGCTCATAAACACATGAAAAGATCCTCAATATCACAAACCATTAGAGATGCAAATTAAAACCACAATGAGATATTGCCTCACTCCTGTCTGAATGGCTACCATTAATCAATTGACAAACAGCAGGGGCTGAGGAGGATGGGGAGAAAAGTGGAACTCCTGTGCACTTTGGTGGAATTGCAGACTGCTGCAGCCACTGTGGAAAACAATAAGGAATTTCCTCAAAAAATTAAAAATGGAACTGCCTTTACATATACCCTAATAATTCTGAAACACCAATTCAAAAGTACTTATGTGTTGTGGACCGTTCAGCCTGGTTTCAGGAGTTGTAACCCTCACCCCATGGTGGGCTGTGTAAGAGCCCTAGGGACCCACAAGAACGTGACCTACTAAGGAGATAAAGCTTATCTCCCTGGCAGGAGCACTGCTTCTGCCTCACCCATCTCTGGCCCCAATGCTTGGTTGGTTAGTCAATGACAGGTAAGACTCCTCATGGGAGGGGCAACCTAAGCCAGACGCAACCACTTGGGAGGCCTCATGGAAGGACTCGGGGGGCTGCAGCAAAGAGGATGTGATGGACCCTCACCCCCGCCTCCCCCCCCCCCCGCTATTCTGATATAGCCCGAGTCCTCATTTCCATCTGGGAGATGTCTCCTGCTTCCTAATCAGCTTAAAGCCTGAAACTGTGGGGGTGAGCGGCGCAGCCCTGTACCGGCCAGGACAGCTCCCTGGGTGATCAGGCATAAGAAAGAATTCCTAAAGTCCTGTGAAACCTGCTTTGCTAAGAGTGCTCTCCCTTAGGTGATAAGTGTCCCAGGAGGAAATGAGTATGTCTCCCAAAGTTTGGCAACCCCCTTTCCTGACAAACACTGGCTCAGATTAAGCCCTCAGATTTCTTTGACATGTTAAACCTGTATTCCGGTGTATTGGAACCCAATAAAAGCCTAGTGAGGAAGTGGTTCTGGGTCATTCTCCTCTGAGAGTTTGACCCCTTTCCTCCCCAAGCAGATCATGTCTTGGTAGTTTTTATTTTCATCCGTGACAAACGGGGGGTTCTACAGGTGGAGCCCCCTGCACTTATGTACCCTATGTTCATAGCAGTGCTATTTACAATAGCCTAGTGGTAGAAACAGCCTAAATGCCCATCCATAGATGAGTGGATCAAGAAACTGTGCTACTTTTACATAATGGAATACTACACAGCAGAGAGAAAGAAGAACCCCTTATTTTGCAGCAGCATGGATAGAACTGGAGAATATTCTGTTAAGTGTTAATTCACTTAGCACAGTAGTGAAAGACAAATACCATATGATGTCACTTATAAGAGAACTCTAATGAACAAAATAAACTAACAAGCAAAACTGATCCAGAGACATGGAAACATGTAACTGACTGACAGCAGCCCATGGGGAGGTGGGAGGAGGATAATGGTTGAAAGAAGGGGAAGGGGCTAGTCAAAGAACATATATGAATGACCCATGGACTTGGACAACAGTGTGGGAATTGACTGTGGGAATGGGGTGTGAGCTGGTCAGAGGAGGGATAAAGGGGAAAAACTGGGACAGCTGTAATCAAATAACAATAAAAAATAATAAAGTAAAAAAAGAAATGTTCAGAATAGACAAATCTGCAAAGACATAAAGTAGATTAGTGGTTGCCTGGATCTGGGGCTCTGGGAGCATGGGAAGGGTCTCTAATGGATACTGGATTTCTTTTGGGGATGATGAAAACATTCTAAAGTTAGATCATG
Source organism: Glossophaga mutica (assembly GCA_039655065.1). Lineage (NCBI taxonomy): Eukaryota > Metazoa > Chordata > Mammalia > Chiroptera > Phyllostomidae > Glossophaga > Glossophaga mutica. Next base: position 69,351,073 of record CM077309.1, on the reverse strand, counting down.
TGATTGGTTGCCCAACTCTGTAGATGTGCTAAAAGCCATCTTCTTATACATTTTAAATGGTAACACTTTAAATGGGTAAACACTTTTCATTGGATGTCGGTATGTCAATTACACCTCACTTAAGGTATTTTAAAAAATCCATTTGTACCAGCACTGCATGAAGTTTCAGCACTAGCCAGGCAGGAAACTGCTGCTTATGACAACATCCTTCTTCTTTTTTTTTTTTTTAGGTCCTCTGTACCAGTACCTCCCTTTGTCAGGAATACCCTGATTCTGTTCACTGCAAATTGTCTCCTCTTATCTTTCAGATGGACTTTTATGTTCCTGTCTCTCAAACTTGTCAGTCTTGCTTCTGTCTAGACACTTGCAATCATGCCTCTTTGTACTTGGAAAGCTTCTCTCCCAGATCTTTGCAAGGCTCTCTCCTAATCATTTGGGTTCAATGCAAAAGAAGACTGGATTTCTTTAGCTCAGGCAGCTCACAGTCACTAGCTGCTGCTCATAATTTGTTAGTCCCTGTGTGTATCTCCACTCGAATTTGTGCTTGTTTGTCCACCTGCTCATGGACTGGCTGTCTTTTTGTACTAGAGCACACACTCCCTGAGGGTGTGAACTCGGCCTGTCTGTCTCTCAACATACCTCCATTTCCTAAACTATTTATGCTTCTTCTGAAAAAAAGAAAATTAAAAAAACCATAGTCAAAGTTAAGAAAGCAAAGCCATTCAGTTGATGCTTGATTTCTCTCTAACTTAAGACAGAGTTAGTGAAAGCACAGTCAAAATATCTGAAGTCCTTCACAATTTACCCATTGCACCATGAGAGACATCATGCCCATGTTACTTGCTGATCAAGCCTCAAGATAGGTTCACAAGAGAGATGAAGACTGAGTTCAGATAGAGGGAAACAACTCAGACTTGTAACCATTACTCCAGGCATGCATATTTGAAGACCAATATTACATCTTAAGAGCACTAAATATTTAGGACCATCACTCAGGAAAAATTCTCATGTTCAAGCAAGAGGAGATCACAGATTACAAAAGGATCTTGCACCTAAGCCTCTCTGGCCTCCCACTTCCCCTTCTCTGTCCCACCCCCAACAGGCTCTGTCAAGAACAAGTTTAGTATCAGCTTAGCCCTGCAATTACATCCTGCCCTAGCAGGAAATTGAACCTGCAATCAAGACTCCCTCTGGTCTCTGATTTCTGCATCTCACCTGTTTGGGGAGGCGGCAGAGCATGTGGAATGACCACATGCAGAAATGAGAGTTTGTGAGACCTGCCCTAGGATCCTGGTTTGGGCACTTAGCCTAGTGACCTGGGCAGCTGGCTATTCTGTTTGTCACTGGTGAACCGGTATGGAGCATCTGACAATTCCTTACACCCAGCAACCACTCGGAAAGGGGTTGGTTTCCTATATATAATGTTTTTTCGATTTTCCAGTAGCAGATGGGTTTATACTGCCTAGAGCATAAATGCAAATTACCATATACCCACAGCTCAGCAGTAGTTCAGAGAATGGGATCAGAATCAAATCAGACTTGGATTTCTGGGAATCCTTTGGCCAAATTCCTCTTTAAAACCTGAAAATGCCTTAATACTCAGAATTTACATAATGACTCTTGTCCAGCCCCTTGACACAAAGGAGAAAACTTGTCATACTGGGTTCTGTGGGTACCTTACCAGAAGACCATTTGTAAAAATTCCCAAGGGAAAATTCTGATGTCTGTTTCTATGATAACATAGTGGTGCATCTGTCCATTCACTCCCATCAAGTGAAGACTGGATTATGCTTAGACATTGCTGTTCCAGGTGAGGCAATAAAATGGTCGGGATATCTTCTTCCTTGAAAGAGTTACCTGTTTCACTGGCCTTGCTCCCTCCCTGGCCTAGGCAGCTGTGCTGGATCTGGAGGCAGGACTGCTAAGATTCAGGACAACAAGTCTCCCAGCAGAGGGCTGTGGGCATTGGGGACCATCCCCAAGTTGCTTAGTATAGTTAGATTGAAGCAGGGACAAAAGCTTTGTTCTCTTATTGCTAATTATATTTCTTCAGGTTTAAAAGAATCAAGGTAAGAACTCATTTAGAGAATAAAGCTATCTCTAATTTGGGCAAGATTTTAAAACAATGGGTTCAAAGTCTAGCTCTATAACATCCTACGTGGGTTGACTTGAGGGAATTAGTTAATTGTCCTATACCTATCTCAGTTTCTTTACCTACAAAATGGGTATAACAGAAGTTCCTTCCTGCTAATACAGGATCAAATGGTACTGTATGTACTGTATAAATGATCAGATACTGCATGTGATGGCATTTTATGATGAATCCTGGTTCTAGTGTATTGCCTGGCACTCTCCCAAAGGAGAACTGGACAATGTAAATACACTTAAATTTCTTCAATCACAGTAATAATTCATCTTTTAAGGAAATTTGTCCTGCTTGCTCTACTATCAAACACTATTGATCCAATCGATTTTTTAAAAAAGTATCAGAGGCACCAGCAATAAAGCTGCTTAACAAACTATAGAAGGACTTCTATCAAATTTTGTAGTTGAATTCCAAATAGATGTCAAATTCTTTTTAAAAAGAAAGGTTTTTTTTTTTTTAAAAGAAAGGTTTTTATTTTTTTGTTACATAAAGTGTTACTCTATTATATATTTTTTTCTATTCAGTACACAAAAAAGAAGAGGGAAAACATGTTCAAGAGAAAAAACAAGTTTTAAAGTATTAGAGTCAGTTAAATGCTATTTGGCAGACATTAAATGCAGTACAAGATATTGAGAAGCAAAACCATTGCTTCTGAGCCAGGGTGAATAAAGCCATTTGCTTTCAGTTTTGAATTAAAAATCAAAAGTTATCCATGTGGGAAATCCCTGTTCATGGAGGTTTCATGCCTTAAGTTTCATTTTGCCTTGAGCATGAATGTGTATACAATTAAAACTCCAAACCTCTTTATTTCCTAAAAGAACAATGATTTAAAAAATTAGTTTTTCTTATTTTTTAAAAATAATCTATAATCTTTTTCTATATTTTAAACAACTTCTGCTATTATATACTTCTTAGGACTTAGATTTATAGTTCTCCAGAACTCTAAATTTTCTAAATATCTCTGGATCAAGCTAGATCATCAAAAGGCTGAGAATGTGAAACATTCTTGATTCCCAGAGTCATATTATATTATTATGCCCTTGGCTTATATCAAAGGTCGATAGAAGAAACACCATGGTGACAAAGACAATTGTACAAAAGTATTCACTGTAGCACTGTCCGTAGTAGAAAAGATTACAAATATTCTAAATGTCCCTCAGTAGGGTATTGGTTAAATAGACTATGATGCCTCCATACAATAGAATACTATGTGGGTATTAAATCAAATGCCCCAGCTTCACAAGCTTACTGATGTGGAGTGACTTTTTCTTTTTTATTTTTTTTAATGAATAAGTAAATTTATTTTATTTTTTTACAGTTGTCTCCATTTTCCCCTAGCCACTCCCCACTGCCCCACCCTTGATCCTACCCCTGGATCAAGGGCTTTGTCCATGTGTCCTTCATACCTGTTCCTTGATGACCCTTCCCCTTTTTTTACCCCATTATCCCCTACCCTCTGGTTACTCTCAGTTTGTTCATTATTTCAATGTCTCTGGTTAGATTTTGCTTGCTTGTTTGTTTTGTTGATTAGGTTCCACTTATAGATGAGATCATATGGTATTTGTCTTTCACCACCTGGCTTATTTCACTTATGATAATGCTCTCCAGTTCCATCCATGCTCTGGCGAAGGGTAGAGCTCCTTCTTTCATTCTGCTGCTTAGTATTCCATTGTGAAAATGTACAACAGTTTCTGAGCCATTCGTTTACTTTAAAGGGCACCTAGGTTGCTTCCAACACTTGGCTATTGTAAATTGCACTGCTATGAACATTGGAGTGCATAGGTTCTTTTGAATTGGGGTTTCATGATTCTTAGGGTATAATCCCAGCAGTGGAACTGCTAGAATGACTTCTAATATATACATTAAGTAAAAGAACAAGGCACAGAGCAACATATACAGTGTGCTCAAAATTCAAACCCCCACTGTACATACTTACGCATATAGGCCCATACACATGTAAAATTGTTGCACATACCTGGATGCATATCTCAGGCCTTGAAATCATGGGTTGTTCTCTCAAGAGAGAATCTCAGATGCAAAGGCAGATATATGTTTTAACTGAATACCTTTTTGTACTCTTAAACCAAAAAAGAATGGCTGCAGCAAAGTTCATTTTGGTTGTGTATGTCACAAAAGTCAGCTCTTTAAACTGTTATTAGGTGTCCCACAAAGAAAGTACTTATGCTCTGCTCACCTCAGGGCTTCACCAAGTAGTTTCCTGCATTTGAGTCTTTGAGTAGATCTGCAATCAAGAATCTAACCCAGCAATTCTCAAATTCCTTGACCACAGAACCTCCCACTTCTTTTGAGCAGCATCGTCTGTGAACACCACACCTGAGGAGCACACACTGCAGCTTTTATTTTTAAAAGGTGTGGCCATCATTGCTGCCACTGGCTGAGAGGTAAGAATTTAGCAATAGGGTTACTTTTGTTTAGTCCCTGTACTTCCTATGCTATAAGAAGTCTGTATTAAAATTTTTTTTTTAAATTTTGCTGCCAGGAGGCACAGACTAACTGTGCCTCAACTTTCTCATCTTTAGAAGGGATACGACAGTACAGTAATTAGTCCTCGCTGAACTTTCTTCTCCTCTATGCCAATAGTGTGGAGTGTAGTTCCCAAGAGGCAGTAGAGTAAAGATCAAGGAAATCCCAACAGCACCAACCAGGACAACACTAGGGAGCCCAGAGGAGCATTGAATGGTCTTTGTATAAAGAACAGAGTATTTTAATCACCTTTGTTGTTTATTACCAGAGAGGTCAGTGGAGAAGGAGTCTAGGGGGTAAAAATAAGGGTGCAAAAACTATGCTGTTCAACATCATTCAGTGAATATTGTTCCGGCTTTGGAAGGACTAAGCACAGCTGTAACTGAGGCAGCCCCCTTATTGGCCACTACCTGGTTGCTGCAGGGACCATTCTGTTTGTAAACATTGATCAGCTTTTACACCAACTAAGGCTGAAGCTTGATGTTTATCCACCAGTTGCCTTCTTTGCAGGATCTGTTTACATCATAAAGAAAAAAGTGTGAGTACATTTTACCCAGGAGGCCCCCCAACAGCTTAACAGCAATGTTGGGTTAAAATCACAGTACACAGAAAACAAATTTTCCCTTATTTTCAAATTTTTAAAGGAAGGGGAAATTCAGTGTATCTATAACATGTTTTAAACAAATAAAATTATAAACTTAATGATACTTAGCTGCCTATGTGCTGTGAAACCTTGGGTCAAAATTCCACTGACAAGAGAAATTATTTTTCTAGGTATTAAACACTTTGAAGAGGCTAATACCTAGAAACATGTACTGAAAAAGGACTGAGTGATACAGACACCGGCCCGCAGTGTCCGTGTCATTATGGATGAAATGAGACATTCACATGGACTACCGAGTCTGGTGGAGGAAAAGGGACAGCGTGGCTTTTCTCTCAAGGGGAGCAAAAGCCCATGGCTTCCGCCATGACAGGCCTTTATTGGGTTTCTTCCCACATTACATGATGGTCCTCATTTACTATGCACAGGTTCACTTTAGGTGGTTACCTTTTACAGACAACAAAGGAACCAATGCCGCTAATCATATCACAGAAGAAGGATATTTGCAAATGAAAAAGGGAAAAGTGGTCAAACTGGCTACACTCATCCTAGGAAGGTTTAGCATGGATTTTAGGAAGTTACAATAAGCACTTGCTGTCTCAATTCAGTGTGAGGGAGTTTTTAGCAAAAGCAAGACTCAAAGTGGCCTAGGCACATTGCAGGCCTGATTCCCTACAGGAGAACCTATCTGCGGGTGTGGGTCCTGGGCATCTCTGAGTGGGAGCTGGGCCCACGCCATGCAGAATGGTCTCCTACAAGTGAGGCAGTTTTAAAAGACTATCTGCTACTTACAAGTCTGTTGATTTTCATTAACACCAGACTATAGGGGGTCTAGTTGAAAATGATGAAGACTGATACAAGTAAATACAATCTGTTCCCTTTGGAAATATCAACATTCATCAGAGTCTCTGACACACAAAATAAGATGGAACCCCCAAGGGTGGGTCTCAGATTAGAAGTTACAAATATCTCTTGCTGCCATAAGAAGAACAAAAGAAAAGTCTTGTTCGTAGATGAAGAGCAATGACACTTCAAGTGACAAACGAAGTAATTAATATGTTCAAATGAGAGATAAGGATTGGATTAAAGTGTTTGATATATAAATGCCAGGTTAGGTATGCAGACTTCCTGTCAAGACGGTGATGCAGGCAGATGGGGCTCACCTCTTTACACAACCACAACAAAATAACAACTAAAATATAGAACAACTATCACTCAGAACCAACAGAGTTGAATGGAAGCCTGACAACTATAGAATTAAAGAAACCACATCCATCCAGACTGGTAGGAGGGGCAAGGATGTGGAACAAGCTGGTCCTGCATCCATGTGTGGAGGACAAAACTTTAGGAGCAGAGTCCCAGCCCCATACCAGGTCCGCCAGCCCAGGGTTCCAGTGCCAGGAAGATAAGTCCCTACAACTCTGGCTGGAAAAATCAGCATGGATGAAGTCAGTGGAAGAAAGTTCTGGATCCCCAAAAAGTTTCTCTTAAAGAAATCACACATGGACTCACCTACTCAGACTCACTCCCTCTGGGCTTCAGAGATGGGGTGGTGGTTTGAGAGGTACCAGTGGCATGCAGGGGGAGGCTGAGGTATCTGGCATCAAGGCAAGCAGAGGCCATTGTCCCTTTTCTGGGCCATCCAGCCACAGAGCCTGCAGACTGATGCCTAAAATTCTATCAACCTGGGTAACACTGTTTGACCTGCCTTGGAGATCCCAGAGACTCTGCCCCATCCAACTTACAGGCCTACCCAAGCTGCTTTTCCATACGAATGGCTGGTCTTAGCTCAGGCTTCACACCTTCCTAAATCCTCTCAAACAAGCAGCAACTGGCCTCAGTGAGCCCCAGGTCTGTAACTAGCAGCCTAGATTCACAGTTTGGCTTCACCTGGGAATCTCCAAACTCAGTCCAAGTAGCAGCCATCTCAGATTGCTTTATAGCTTAGAAAGGGTGGCCCTGGGCAAAACACAGATGGGGGCTGACCTTGCCCTGCACTATTCAGGAAACCCCAGGGCCTGTGCACCCAGTGGACAGCTACAGACCACGTTGGAACACCGCCCCCCTGCCACTGCAGAGCTGATCCTCCACAGAGGGTCGAGGTTGGTGATAAGTGTCACAGCCAGTCCTTGCATCTGACTTGCCCGTGTAAATCCTACCCATGGATCTGACAACAGCAACCAAGGCTCAACTACAAGAGGAGGGTGTACTCAGCCCACATGAAAGGCACACCTTGAGTATCAAGCTTGGGTGATAGTGGAGGCTGTGCCACTGGACCTTGCAAGACACCTACTACACTAGGCCACACTACCAAGACACAGAGTCAAAGCAGCTCTATTTAATACATAAAAAGAAACACCAGGATGCTGCCAAAAAGAGGAGGCAAACAAACATGGCCCAAATGAAAGAACAGATCAAAACTCCAGAAAAAGAGCTAAATGAAGTGGAGATAAGCAATCTATGAGATGCAGAGTTCAAAACACTATTTGTAAGGATATGCAAGGAATTAAGTGAGGACCTCAGCAGCAGAGAAAAGATCCAAGTGGAAATGTAGGATTCACTAATTAAAATACAGAATAATTTACAGGCAAACAAAACTAGAGTGGATGAAGCTGAGAATCAAATTTATGATTTGGAACATAAGGAAGCAAAAAAACAACCAATCAGAACAAGAAAAAGAAAGAGTATAAGAAAATGAGGACAGTGTAAGCAGATTGTGGGACAACTTTAAGCAACCCAACATTCCCATCATAGGGGAGCCAGAAGGAGGAGAGAAAGAGCAAGACATTGGAAATCTATTTGAAAAAATAACAAAAGAAAAATTCCCTAATTTGGTGAAGGAAACAGACATACAAGTCCAGGAAGCACAGAGAGCCCCAAACAAGATGGATGCAAAGAGGCCCACCCCAAGGCACATCTTAATTAAAATGCCAAAGGTTAAAGAAAAAGAGATGGAAAGGTGGGTGTGTGAGATGTGAGGGGATTGAAAAGTACAAGTAGGTAGTTACAGAATAGCTGTGGGAATGTAAGTACAATATTGTAAAGGGAGTAGCCAAAGAATTTATACGAATGATCTGTGGACATAAACAAGGGTGGGGGGTTGCCTGAGGGAGTTGGGGGGTGCTGGATGGAGAGGGGCAAAGTTGGAAAAATTAGGACAATTATAACAACGTAATCAATAAAATATAATTAAGAAAAAAAGAAATTATGTGCATAATCTTTGACCCAGCATTTTTATGTCTAGGAATGCATTCAAAGGGAAAAATTAAGATATGTGCAAAGATTAATCTATAAGTTTATTCATCATGGACACAACTGGAATACCCATCACTGATGAATGGATAAATAAAATATATCCAGCCTATGGAGTGTTTGGCAATAGAGAGGAATGGTGTACTTGATAGTGCTACATCATGCTGAACGTAAAAACATTATGCTAAGTGAAAGAAGCCAGTTCCAAAATACAACATATTGTATGATCCCACTAATATGTAATGTCCTAAACAGGCAAATATATGGAGACAGAAAGTAGGTAATTATTGGCTGCCTGGGTCTTGGAATGGTGGGAGATGACTATAATGGTACAGGTTTGTTTTTAGAGTGGAAAAAATGTTCTAAAATTAGATTGTGGTGATGGTTATGCAACTCTGAACATTCCAAAAACAATTGAATGTATAATTTAAGTGGGTGATTTGTATGTTGCATAAATTATATCTCAATAAAGCTTTATTATTTTTAAAAATTTTTATTTTTTTGATCAGTATTTTTAAATTGTTGATATTGTAGTTTTCTGTCTTTTACCCCACCCCCAGCCCACCACCCCAGCCCTCCCCACCTTCCTCCCATTTCCACCCCCCATAGTTTTTGTCCATGTGTCCTTTATACTTGTTGCTCTAAACCATTCCCCTTTTCCCCTGAAATTCCCTCCCCTCCCCCTCTGGTCACTGTCAGACTGTTCTCAATAAAGCTTTAAATCTACCACAGTGTTGTTTAAATTAGAAAAACATTAAGAAATCACAAATGACCAACAAGAGGGTTTGGTGAAAAATTATTGAGTCTTTAAGATATTCTACTTTATAGTCACTAAAAATGGGTCTGATAAACAGAATACACACTATGATTCCAATTATGCAAAATATATATCTGTGTATATAGAAGCTTTAGGAAAATGTTTAAAAATATGCCAATTTATATATTACGGTGATCATGTATGATCCTGTGGGATTATGCATGATTTTTTTCTCTATGCTGATTTAATACAATAAACATTACTTTTGTGACAATAAACACATGTAATGTTTTCCTGAGTATTGATGGTGTACCAGGCAGGACTGGGTCTAAGTGTCTGACTGGATGTAATGCATTTCATCCCACGCTGCCCCAGGGAACACCTGGACCTGTGTGCTTCCCACCTACTGCAGCATTCACTCTCATTTTCCACCTCTTCTCACCTGTCCTGGCTTATGAATGTGAGGGTTATTTTTAAAGATTATTACAAATCAGTAAAAAAGAGAAAAGGAAGAGGAGAGAACTATATGTTGTAGAAAGGTGATGCAGATCCTGTGACTCAAAGTGAAGGTTGGAGATCCCTTGCTCCCTCTTTCATGCTGGGTCTTCCTTTGCCCTCCCCCGCCAGGTCCACAGTTCTCCTTCTGCTCCCTCTCTCTGCCCAGAAGACAGGCAGGAGATAATGGGGCGGTACCCGTCCCTGCTCCCTCCTGATTCTAGACTTCTTCTCTGGCAGACTGCTTTCTCCAGGTCTCCAGCCACTGCTATGGTCCTGGTCTCACATGACTCAGTTGTGCCCTTTGTCTCCTTCAGGTCTTAAGTGGTAACAGCTTGCCCAGCTGCTAGCTGTTGGATAGCTCCCCAGCCCTGTGTCCCCTTTGCTCCACCCAAACCTCTGGAGTAGTGTCTTTGCTAATTCTCTTCATTTGGACTATCAGAGGTGAGTCTTATTTTCTGCCAGGATCCTGATTGATTGACACTCTCTTCTAAGCCCAAATAAGACACTTAACAAATTTCAAGGGGTAAGGATGACCTACTCAGTGTCAGAGTCCAGATTTCCATCTGTAGTAAGAATACATCCTAGGTATCTTCAACTAAGAAATGATCATTGCCAAGCACAGCTGAAGCTATAAAATCTATTTTCATAAACCCTGACATGAATTCTGCCAGGAACACACGTGTAATTTTGACCACATGTCTGATCTTCATGTCTTGTCTGAAGCCAACTGTGGAGCAGCTTGGGGAAAGTTTTCTCCATCCTGCTCTCCGTCCAAAACACAATGAAGACCACACTCCACCATGGCACTGAGCTCTGGGGCCTGTCCTGGGAGTGAAAAGGGCCAGGCTGTCATCTTGTGGCCTCTGGGGGCAATCAGATGCCCTCAGCACAGTCCAGATTCCCTTCTAGAACATGTATGTCATCACATGTTGGCTGGCATGTAATAAAGTCTTCCCACTAAGTCGTGACACTGGATATGGGAAGTACACTGCAAGCAAAGGTCAGCAACAAGAAGGCCAGCCAGGCCCATGTTGTCAGCCTTGTCCTCTTTAGATCTGAGGAACTGAACACTAAGCTCTACACTGTGACTAGAGGAGGCCATACCCACAGCTGTCACTAAATTAATCAGGAAGACTGGAGTAGACATCTAGGCAGTCAACCTGAACTCAGATGCAACCTGTAAGTATCAGTCTCCTGAACTCCCTCTAGAGTATAGAATAATAAGATAAGAATTCAAAAGTAAGAATTCCTCACCAGGACAGGAAATCAGATACTTGCCTTTAAAAAGAAACTGCTGGAGTGTTAAGAGATCTGGATCGACTCCTCAGTATAGCTTCATTATTTAATTGCTTTGGTCAAAAGCTTAGAAGTTGCTAGTTTCTGTTTTTTCTTTATCTTTCACATCTAGTCCACCAAAAAATACTGTCAGTGCATGTCCAACATACATCTCATGTATACCCCCTTTTCTGTATGTCTATTCCTACAGCTGTGGTCTAAACCACCAGTCTCTCTCAGTTGACTTTCTTCTTATACTCTGGTGTACCTATCTTGTCTATTTTCCACCAAGGAACTAGAAAGATATTCGGAAATGCTACTTAGTTCACATGACTTTCCTGCTTGAACCCTCCAATAGTTCCCCAGTGTACTGAGAATAAAATATAAGCTCTTCATTGTGGCCTGGAAGAGTCTCTTGACCTCAATTATACTCCTCCTTCCCAGGTCATGACATTCCAACCACATGGCTTTCTTTTTCCTGTTGTAGAGTCTGCCAAGCTTGTTCCAGCCTCAGGACCTTTGCACTTGTTCCCTGCTTAAAATGCTTTTTGTCCACAGGTTCTCTCATAAATGCTGTCTCAGCTCAAATGTTTTCCCTTGACAAAGAAGTTCTTTGACCAAGCACATTTTAAAATGGGTCTCATCACATTCTACTGTTTGCCCTTTTTTATTCTTTATGGCCTTAAATGAAATGCTATGTTTCTTTTTTGGCTTAGTTATCTTTCCAAATACAGCATGAACTCCATGAGAACAAAGAATTTATTAACTTATATTATTTCCTTGCAAATAGTCCTGGCATGCAGTAAATACTCAAAAGTATTTACCAAAGGAACACAGCTTTGAATAATGAGTACTTGTGAGTCCATAAGCAAATTAGTTCATATTTATAAGCCTCAATTTTCTCTTTTAGAAGAGATACAAATAAGTGCCCACCGTTTATTCTTTTTTTTTTTTTAAGATTTTATTTATTTATTTTTAGAGGGGAAGGGAAGGAGAGAGGGAGAGAAATGTCTGTTGTGGACTGTTCAGCCTGGTTTCAGGAGCTGTAACCCTCACCCCATGGTGGGCTGTGTAAGAACCCAAGGGACCCACTTCATCTGGGTCTGTTCTGTCACAAGGACATGACCTACTAAGGAGACAAAGCTTATCTCCCTGGCAGGAGTGCTGCTTCTGCCTCACCCATCTCTGGCCCCAATGCTTGGTTGGCAGTCAATGACGGGTAAGACTCCTCATGGGAGGGGCAACCTAAGCCAGATGCGACCACTTGGGAGGCCTCATGAAAGGACTCGGGGGGGCTGCAGCAAAGAGGGGTGATGGACCCTCACCCTCCGGCTATTCTGACATAGCCTGAGTCCTCATTCCATCTGGGAGATGTCTCCTGCTTCCTTATCGGCTTAAAGCCTGAAACTGTGGGGGCAAGTGGTGCAGCCCTGTACCGGCCAGGACGGCTCCCTGGATGATGGGGCATAAGAAAGAATTCGTAAAGTCCCGTGAAACCTGCTTTGCTAAGAGTGCTCTGATTTAAATGATAAGTGTCCCAGGAGGAAATGAGTATGTCTCCCAAAGTTTGGCAACCCCCTTTCCGAACAGACATTGACTCAGATTAAGCCCTCAGATTTCTTTGAAATGTTAAACCTGTATTCCTGTGTATTGGAACCCAATAAAAGCCTAGTGAGGAAGCAGCTCTGGGTCATTCTCCTCTGAGAGTTTGACCACCTTTCCTCCCCAAGCAGTCATGTCTTGGTAGTTTTATTTTCATCTGTGATGGAGGGATGGGGCTCTGCGGGTGGAGTCCCCCCACATCTGGCACCCAGGACAGGGGCCCCCGCAAATGTCAATGTATTGTTGCCTCTCATGAGTTCCCTGCTGGGAACTGTCCTGCAACCCAGGCCTGTGCCCTGACTGGGAATTGAACCGCAATCCCTTGGTTCTCAGGCCCGCACTCAATGCACTGAGCTACACCAGCCAGGGCCTACTGTTTATTCTTATAACCCTTATAAGAGTTATGTTTTATATTATAGAGTTATTTATATAAGTGTGTATTTTTATAACTAAGCCGTAACTCTTATATAGTATAAGAAATAATAAACACTGAGAACAGCTGAAGTCATAGAAGTTTCTCTTTATTAAGTTGCAAAGATAATTCCCTGAAGAACATGTTGTTCCGTGACATCCTCAGGCTTCTTAAGCAGCTGACAAGTAAAGGGCATTAAGCTTGGGGGAAGGGGTTGTAGAGAAGATTATAGGAGCACACAAGAGTTTGACTTCACAGTTTGGACTGGGGCTGGAATATTCAAATTCTGTCCTCAAGTGGTACTTAATATCCTGGGTAGTTATGTTAACTTTGGCTATGGCCTGTGTAACAAACACATTATATGCTAATCTTCTTCAAACATCAGGGTTCTCAGGGAATTCAGCTCAAGTGTCAGTGAAGGGACATTTTGTCAAGTCCCATTTATCTCTGCCATAGCTTATACTGGGGCATACACTTCATTTTTCTTTTCATGGTGCATTTATGAAGTCCTAGGGGCCCCAGGGATGACAGTTTAAAATCCATTAGTTCTTCTTGACATCACTTCCTACACTCCTATGAAATTCTTTTCCAAGTCCAATTGAGTTTACCTCCTAAAGTTTTCTGAAATTGGTCTACTTTCTTCATTATCAATCACCTCCCTGGACTAAGCCATCCACTTTCTTGCTGGGATCCTTGCTGAAGCCTTCTAACTAATAGTCTGTACTCATTACTGAATCTTCATTTCACACTGAAGTCAGAATAATCTTTTCAAAACTCAAATCTGACCGTATCACCTCGCTGACACCAACAGACAAGGTGATATTCCCTTGGTAAACATCCTCATAGTTCTTGTAACTTTCCTTCCTTGCAGGTACCCTCACTGTAATTTCAAATTTATTTATGTTATGACTTAAATATCTATGTTCCTTCTTAGATTGTAAATTACATGAAGTTCACAGACAATGTCTGTTTTCAGCCATAGTTGTATCCCCAGATACCTAGCACAGTGCCTGGCACATTGTAAGTGCTCAGTAAATATTTCTAAATAAATGAGTCTCCACAACCTTTAGTCCTTAACACAATACTTGAATACAATACATGAGAAAAGAATCTTTAGTGAAAAAAGGAAAACTGGAACTATCCACAATTCCCAGAAAATATTTCTAGGCCTAATGTCTTCTTTCCTTTTCTAGTTCATATTCTGATATTTTCCACATCACACACAGATCTTTTAATCATTTAAAAAACCTACTCTTCATTATTCAGAGATAATTGTCATAAGTATTCTTGTCATAAAATTTCCTTATCCTCTTTTCCAAGAATATTAAATAATAAGTTCAACTAATGTAACTTTTGCTCTCTATGAAAACAAACTTGCCAAATGCCACTTGTAAATACAGAGGACTATTCAAGGACACTGACTAGATCCTGGTGTCCTTCTCAGTTCTGACCTGAGGACCAACTCTGCTGGCATCATTCTCTTTTCATTTAGCTTCAGAGTACAATGCAAGTCAGAGGACAAATGGCTATCTCCCTTTTCAATGTATCCCCTCAACTCCCATCCAACTTTCTCAGCGGGATTCTCTCCAGTGTTGTTGCCAGAATGATATAGATGCAATTTTAAAAGAAATGTCTGAGGAGCCTCCCCAGGATGGCATCTGTTAGTGAGTGGTGTTTAATATTGGTTAGACTTAGCTTGAACCCCACCCAAGGTAGCATCAAAACAAGTTCATCAGCACACTTTCTTCTATAATGATAAAAAATATAGTTACTATTTACTGAGTGTTGTACTCTGTGCCCCGCATTATGTTTAACTCTGTATGTACAAAAATCTCATGAGGAAGATATTATTATAAGGAAGACATTGAGACTCAGAGAATTCAGTGGCTCACCAGTTACTAAACTTTACTGCTGCATATAACAGAGCTACCAATACATAAATAAATAAATAAAAAGAAAGAAAGAAGTATAAGCTTTGGCAAGCATTCCAAAGATTGCAAGTATATTGGCCAGCTTTTGCTAGGTTATGCTTTAATAACAACCACTCCAAAATATCAGTGGGTTACAACAAAATAAAATTATTTCTTGCACGTTACTTGTCAATTCAGGGTCAGCTGAGGCTCTGCTCCAAATATCTTCTCCATTCTGGGAATTATCCTGAGATTTGATGGCCACTTAGCAGAAAAAAAATAAAAATAAAAATATCAGAACTGTATGATAGCCCTTACAGCTTCTGCATGGATGTGGCATGTCATTTCTTCCCACATCCTGTTAACCGAAGCAAGTCACATGGCCAAAATTGACATCATTGCAACAGAAAAGTACTCTCCATCCACAGGGTAGACAATGCCAGCCTCATGGAAATGGGTGGGGATGCCAGCTCATTACTGGCAGAGGAGCAAATAGTTAAAATAACATAATCTAACATAACAAATAAAGATGTAATCTCCTGGGGGTTAGATGTAGTCAACATATTTCACCCATGCTACTTGAAAGTGGATATAAGCAAAAGAAAAACCAAACTGATTTAAACAAAAAGGGAGATTTTATTGCCTTGATTAATGAAAAGTTCATGGAGCTACAGCTATAACTTGGTCCAGACACTCAAATGATGTCATTAGGATCCAATCCACTCTGTCTCTCTGTCTCTTTCTCTCTCCATCAATGCTTTTTTTTATGCTGGCTTCATTGTTAAGTAAGATGGCTTCCCACAGCACATCGCTTTATAGCCTTATAACTCCAGACTACCACCACCACCAACAACAAAATACCTCTCTTTTGATAGATGCTGAATAATTTTGCAAGATTGCCCTAATTGGACCAATTTGGGTATCTAACCCATCTCTAAATCAATCATTATGACCACAGGGTTCAGTGTTTTAATTGTCCAGACTTGGGTCACCCCCAAAGCAGGAAGTAAGCTTTCCTGAAGACCATGCATGGAAAAACATATTGAGTCCTTTTAACTAAAATTACAGCAATAAAAAAAATCCCTAATGAGTTTCAATATTAACAGATTTCAAAGCACTCACAGCAACTTGCATAATAAAACAGATTTGAGAGTCTGGCATTTTTATAATATTTACTAAGGCTACTACCTATGACAATTTTTTTCTCTTACATTAGAAATTAAGTTTCTTTCCATTACAAATAATAACTAATAAGATGAAGTGAAATATTAACTTAACATCTACTGACTGAAACAGAGGGAATGCCAAATAAAAAAATTAGAGTTGAAACATAACCTAACTTATTTACTAAGGTCAGACCCAAAATATTTTCTATTCAGGATGCAAACTAAATACTCCAAGTCCATTCACATGCCATAAAATTGCTGCATACTAATTTAGATGATTTTAATTAAGGAAATCTGTGTTGTGAATTGCTGGTAAATTTTAAGTAAAATAGTAGTTCACAATTTAAAATTTCAACCTGAGAGACAGAATAAAATATATGGTATATCTATTTCATAAGCTGAATGATCATAATTCCTTGTATTACTTAAGGGAATGCTAGCTGCTATCAGAAACACACCCAAAATTTCAGTGGCTTCACACAATAGAGGCTTTTTTCACTCAAATGGACAAGGAGCTTTTCTCCTGTGTGATTCAGTTTCTCTGGCCTCATCCACCTTTCATCCTGTGGCTATCTGTTCTCTAGAGCAGGGTTTTTCACCTTGGCACAATTTAGATTAGAGAATTCTTTGTTATGCATTATAAGATATTTAGCAGCATCCCTGGCCTTTTTACTTGCTAGATTCCTGTAACTCCTTGATCCAAGTTGTGACAACCAAAACTGTCCTCAGTTTTTGTCAAATTTCTATCAGGAAGGCAAAAATGTCCTTGGAATCACCTGGTAATCTTAACAAAACTGTTTTGTTTTTAAGATTCCAACGTATCATGAGAGACGAGAATGTTCTCATCATGAACTATGTCCTGGAGGTCCTAGAGAAAATAGTCAGTTATTAACAATGTTGGCTTTAGAGTATCATACATCATGTCCACTCACCGGATGTGGGCAAGAACTAGTCATATGTATACCCCCCTACCTTCTGAACCCCCATGCAGGGGACGAAGAGTGCTGGGAAATACAGTCCCTGACTGGGTAGCCACTTCCCAGCAACAACTCAATGTGGAAGTGAAGAGACAACTGTGACATCTTTGCCTCATCTCTCAGTTTTCTCCTTTTGATAGGAGATCTCACCCTCTGCATGATGGTACCTCCATCAAAGGCTGATCTATTCAGAGTACTTCCTAGATGTTGTCTTTAACTGACTTGGCAGGGTAAATCATCCTCTACCTTCTAGTATCGAAGCTGTTGAGTTAAGAGCCAGACAAGCTAGTTGCCAATAAGAGTACTTTCTATGTACCAGGCACCGTTCTAAGTGTTTTACATTTATTAACTCATTTCATCTTGCAACAACCTATAATATAGGTGCTATTAATTATGCCTATTTTATAGGTGAAGAATTTGTGGTCCAAAGTCAAGGGGCACAGGTGAAAACCACACCAAGGCTGTGAAACTACTCAAGTTCATGCTCTTGACCATCAGACTACATAGTTCTTTTTAGCAAAAGCCCACCTCCAACAGATGAAAGTGAAGCCACAATAGAGAACAGCATAGGCAGAAAGAGCATAACCCCAAGTCCAGCTCTGCTCCTGCACTCCGGCCTTTGCATAGTGTGTTTATGCGTGCCAATAGATTCTTCTTTCTCCCTTAAGTTAGTTTGAATGATCTTTCTGTTACTTACAGTTAAAGAGTCCTGACTGGTAAATTACACGATAGCATTAGCCCACATGTGCTCTCCTGTTTTGGATATTAAACAGTCTAGGATCATACTAAGGACAAAAAGTAAGATTGGGAGCTCTTCTCTCTATTGCTAAGCGTATTGATGTTAGTCCCTCAGTCACTGGCACTAATGTATTCTTAGTGGGGATGGAATTTATTAGGGAACTCAGCAGCAACCAACACTAACTGGTGTGGGCCTGACTTGGGCTTCAGTGATTGCTCTGCATGGATGCTGAGGCTAAGTCTACACCTTGCAACCATTTCTGGAGTTTTTAAATCCTAAACCATTTTGGATGCCTAAATGTTTTCTTAGTGCCTTATACCCTGTTGGGGTTTCCTCTCACCATTCTTCTCACCATGTGTGACTATAGCCTTCAGCTACAATGGAGTTAGTTCTACCACCAGCTGGCTTACCTGAGGCAGACTGCAGACTGTTATCTGGGGACACTGATCTTTCCTGGATTTTTTTTTATTTTTGTCTATCATCAAATGTTCATGATGTCAACAACTTGCTCAGTTTGTAGTCATGCCTCATTAGTATCCATAAAAGACTATTTCCTACTTTTTGTCTCACTTAACTTCCTTGCAGATCTGGTTCTAGAACCCACACATCTCCTCAGCCTAGTGACCGCATCTCTTTCTAAACTTTGACCCCCCACAAGTAAACTACTCACTATGGTTAACCATCTGTCGTGAACCATGGTCACCAAAAATTCCATTCAACAAATATTTACTGCACGACGACTACTATACAAAGTGCTGGGGGTACCAAGATGAATAAGATTTATCTTGTCCCATGATAACAAGACATATAACACTCTTTGCTTCATACCACCACCAACTCTTATGAGAACTCTTATGTGCCTTACCCTGGCTAGTGCTGGTAATTACAAATACAAGCAAGATAAACAACAGTCCCTGTTTTCACGAGGCTTAAAATTTAGAGAGAAATAGATTATAAATAAGCAAACAAATAGAAAAGGAAACTAATTACAGAGACTGAGACAAGTACCAGGAAAGGGAATAAAGGAAACATTGGAATAGGGATTAAGGGGAGGAATCTACTTAGAGACAATGGTCAAACTTCTCTTAGTATGTTTCCCTGTCTTGCATTAATCTTGCTTTCCAGTATCTAGAAATTTTCCTATGGCAGCAAGTCCTGGTCTAAATGAAGCTTTCAGTGTGTTTTACATAGCCAACATAATGTCTTCTAAAAAGTAATTCAAGCCCTGACTAGGTGGCCCCATTGGCTGGAGCATTGTCCCATACACCAAAAAGGTTACAGGTTTGAATCCTGGTCAGGGAGCATACCCAGGTTGCAGGTTCAGTCCCCAGTTAGGGCACATACAGGACGCAACCAGTCGATGTTTCTCTCTCACATCAGTGTTTTTCTCTTTCCCTCTCTCTCCCTTTCTCTCTCTCTATAATCAATTTTTAAAAGTAATTCAAGTGGGACTTGGTTCTCCAGTTCGTTCCAGGCTCTACCTCTCCCTACAGCTTCTACTCGGCCTTGATTACACACTGTAATCTGTTTTCTTGGCCCTTACCAGTATTTTGAGTTTGTAGCTCTTGAATGAATCTTTAAAATACTTGAGACAATAGACAATCTCCCTCCACTGCAGCCTCCATTATTTGATAAATTTTTATGTAAATTACTAATATTCTTCCTCTTCTAAAATGTTAAACTAGAAATTAAGCTAAAAATTATGTGTATTTTAAGTGGGTTTGTGCTCTTGAGTGTGTACTAAATAAAGCATATTTTGGCTGCTTTCAAGAATTGAAGTTTGCCAACCCTTCAAGTAAAAGCTCTTGCCTTAATAAAGACCTCAGCCAATCACTTAAGAAGCCTAATGGAGACGTAAGACTGAAGACAGAGAGGTGGCTCTGCAGAAACATCTCTCATCTTTGAAACATTCATACATAAAATATAGAATTTATGTTACATTTAGAAGACCAACAGTGCTAATATGTATCGGGCAATATTTACTAGCCATGAAGTTATGAAAGTCTACTTAGGAAGCTTGTAAGTAACTAAGCAGACACACAAGACATTGCAGACATGCTAGAAGATTAGGTCACTCAGCTTCAAAGTTTGTACAAAATACTGCCTAGATGGAGCACTCAGAGTAACTACAGCTGAGTCCTCACTTTATAAAACCCTGAAATTACAAATCAAGTAAATTAGGAGAGTGGTTCCTTGGCAAATGCTTTCTTCCGAAGGACTGACCATGTATTCATTTACATAGCTAGTTCTCTGCATCCCTTCAAAGTATATTTTTATGGGATTTATCTCATGCTTTTTTCTAAAAGCATGTACAAATAGTCTATAATAATACATAAAGCACAGTCAAATGATGTAAAATAAAGGACTTTTTTTCCTGTCAAATTAGAGATAAACTGGCTAGGTTAGAATAACAGTTTTCTATTCAGCTAATATGTATATCTCCTAAGTCCATTTCCTCCTATGCAAAGAGTGGAAAAAAATTTGCCTACTTCAAGGGGTGGTTGTGGCATTGAATTATACAATTTCCATGGAGTATGTAGTGCTATTACTAATAGGTAGTTTTAAAATATTTTTCTTTTCCTTTTTTTGTGTGTCTTTTTAAAGTATATTTTATTGATAATGATGTTACAGTTGTCCCAATATTTTTTCCTTTGCCCCCTCTGCTTGCACCCTGTTCTCTCCAGCAATCCTTCCACCTTAGTTCATATTCATGGGTTGTGCATGTGAGTTCTTTGGTTTCTCCCTTTCCTACACTATTCTTAACACCCCCTTGCCTATTGTGTTCCTCCCAATTATGCTTCTTGATCTATGCATCACTTATCCCTTTCTCCCTCTCCCCCTTCCCAGCTGATAACCCTCCAAATGATCCCCATACCTATTCATTAGGTATACCATTCCATTTCTGTTCTGGTTGTATGCTTAGTTTGTTTTTCTTTTTGTTTTTCTTTTATAGATTCACTTGTTGATAGTTGTGAGTTTGTTGTCAGTTCATAGTTTTGATCTTCTTTTTCTTAAGTAAGTCTCTAACATTTCAGATAGTAATGTCTTGGTAATGATGAATTCTTTTAGCTTTACTTTGTCTGGGAAGCACTTTATCTGTCCTTCCATTCTAATGATAGCTTTGTTAGATAGAGTAATCTTGGTTGTAGGTACTTGCTTTTCATCCCTTTGAATTCTTTTTGTCAGCCCCTTCTTGCCTGCAAGGTTTCTTTTGAGAACGCAGATGATAGTCTTACGGGAACTCATTTGTAGGTAATTCTCTGCTTTTCTATTGCAGCTTGTAAGATTCTCTCTTTATCTTCAACCCTTGGCATTTTAATTATGATGTGTCTTGGAGTGGTCCCCTATGAGTCCAACTTGATTGTGACTCTATGTTCTTCATGGACTTGCATGTCTATTTCCTTCACCAAATTAGGGAATTTTTCTTTTGTTATTTTTTCAAATAGATTTCCAATGTCTTGCTCTTTCTCTCCTCCTTCTGGCTCCCCTATGATGGGAATGTTGGGTTGCTTAAAGTTGTCCCACAATCTGCTTACACTGTCCTCATTTTCTTATACTCTTTCTTTTTCTTGTTCTGATTGGTTGTTTTTTTTGCTTCCTTATGTTCCAAATCATAAATTTGATTCTCAGCTTCATCCACTCTAGTTTTGTTTGCCTGTAAATTATTCTGTATTTTAATTAGTGAATCCTACATTTCCACTTGGATCTTTTCTCTGCTGCTGAGGTCCTCACTTAATTCCTTGCATATCCTTACAAATAGTGTTTTGAACTCTGCATCTCATAGATTGCTTATCTCCACTTCATTTAGCTCTTTTTCTGGAGTTTTGATCTGTTCTTTCATTTGGGCCATGTTTGTTTGCCTCCTCTTTTTGGCAGCATCCTGGTGTTTCTTTTTATGTATTAAATAGAGCTGCTTTGACTCTGTGTCTTGGTAGTGTGGCCTAGTGTAGTAGGTGTCTTGCAAGGTCCAGTGGCACAGCCTCCACTATCACCCAAGCTTGATACTCAAGGTGTGCCTTTCATGTGGGCTGAGTACACCCTCCTCTTGTAGTTGAGCCTTGGTTGCTGTTGTCAGATCCATGGGTAGGATTTACACGGGCAAGTCAGATGCAAGGACTGGCTGTGACACTTATCACCAACCTCGACCCTCTGTGGAGGATCAGCTCTGCAGTGGCAGGGGGGCGGTGTTCCAACGTGGTCTGTAGCTGTCCACTGGGTGCACAGGCCCTGGGGTTTCCTGAATAGTGCAGGGCAAGGTCAGCCCCCATCTGTGTTTTGCCCAGGGCCACCCTTTCTAAGCTATAAAGCAATCTGAGATGGCTGCTACTTGGACTGAGTTTGGAGATTCCCAGGTGAAGCCAAGCTGTGAAGCTAATCTGGCTGCTGCTAGTGCCCAGCCTTGAACTCACTGAGAAAAGCTGTTGTTTGTTTGATAGGATTTAGAAAGTTGTGAAGCATGAATCAAGACCAGTCATTTATTTGGAAAAGCAGCTTGGACTGGGTAGAGACTTTGGAGATCTCTAAGGGGGGTCAAATAGTGTTAGCTGCATTGATGGAGTCTCAAATACGGCAGCAGCCTGCTGGCTCCAAGGATCTGAAGCGGGCAGCTCAGAAAAGGGATAATGGCCTCTGCTCACCTTAGTGCCAGATATTTCAGCTTCTCCCAGTATGCCTCCGGTACCCTTCAAGTTGCCACCCCAGTGATGGAGCTCATAAGGAGTTAGTCTGTGTGGGGGTTCTTTAAAAGGAACCACTTGGAGCTCCAGAAGTCTTTTCAACTGACTCAATACCCACTTGTTTTTGCAGCCAGAAGTTGTGGGGACTTATCTTCCTGGCATTGGAACCCTGGGCTGGGGGTTCTGGTGTGGGGCTGGGCATGGTGTGCTCCTGGGATATCCAACCCGAATTTTTATTCACCACACATGGGTGAGAGACCAGTCTGTTCTGCATCTGTGCCCCTCCTACAAGTCTTGATGGATGTCGTTTCTTTAATTCCATAGATGTCCGACTTCCATTCGACTTGATTTCTGATGGTTCTAAATGATAGTTGTTCTGTATTTTAGTTGTAATTTTGATGTGGTTGTGTGAAGAGGAGAATCACATCTTCCTATGCTGCTATCTTCTATTTTTACTTTTCAATTGCAGTTGATTTACAGTTTATGTTAGTTTCAGCAGTATGGCATAGTTGTTTGACATTTGTATAACTTACAAAGTGATTCTCCCAATAAGTCTAGTATATACTTGACATGACACATAGTTATAATTTACTATCTTCCCTACATGTACTTCACATCCTCAAACTTATTTATAACTGGCAACTGGTATTTGTTAATAACTTCACCTTTTTCACCCGGATGCACAAACTCACTCTCATCTGAAAACCCTCAGTTTGTTCTTTCATCTATGAGTTTATTTCTGTTTTGTTTGTTCATTTATTTGTTCTTTAGATTCTACATGTAAGTGAAATAGTATGGTATTTGTATTTTTGCCTGACTTATTTCACTTAGAAAAATACCTTCTAGGTCCATCCAAGTTATGGCAAATGGCAAGTTTTCATTTTTTTTTTTTTTTTTTGTGGCCAAGTAATAGTCCCTTGTATATATATGTACCACTTTTGTTTTACCCATCCGTGTTTCAGTGGATGCTTAAGTTGCTTCCATTTCTTAGCTATTGTAAATAAAGCTTCAGTAAACATAGAGATGCCTATACCTTCTCAAATCAGTGTTTCTTCAAATAAATACTGAGAAATGGAATGACTGGGTCCTTCTTTGTATCTTGTTATAGCCTTTGTTTCTTTAAAGATTATTTTTATGATATAAGTATTGTGACCACAGCTTGTTTTAAATTTTAATTTCCATTTTTATGAAATATCTTTTTCCATCCACTTACTTGCAGTCTCTGTTGATCTTCCAATCTGAAGTGAGTCTGTTATAGGCAACATATGTGAGGCCTTGTTTCTTACCAATGTAGCTACCCTATGACTTTTTATTGGAGCATTTAATCCATTTACATTTAAAGTAATTATTAAGGAGATTAAAGATGGTGGTGGAATAGGTGGAAGTTAAATTCACCTCCTCCCAGGACCAAACTGGAATTAAACTAAAATATAGAACAACCAACCTAAATAAACAGCTGAATACTGGCTAAATAGAAGTCTTATAACTAAGGATTTACAAAGAAGCCATATCAAGACTGGTAGGAAGGTTAGTGATGTGAAAAGGGCTGGTCCTGTTCCTGTAGACAGCAGCTGAGAATCCAAAAAAAAAAATGTCAGCTGCAAATGTTTCCCCTGAGAAGTGCAGGGTCTAACCCCAAGTCAGGCTCCCCAGCCGAATGCACCAGAGCTGGGAAGAGGTGCCCACATAACATCTGGTTCTGAAAAGCAGCAAGAATTCTGTACACCAGGGAGAGACAGTAGTCTACTAGAAACACAGGTGCCTGCTTAAAGGACCAATGCACAAAATCTCATTTCCAGCCATTCAGCCAGGAATCTGGTCAAGGGAGGGCAGGGCAGACTAGAGTTATCTGAAAAGAGTCTGGGGTTTGTGGATTTGCACAGGGTCCCTGTGCTAAGTCCCTCTCCCATACCACAGATGCCACTTTTCTTGGATGGAAAACTGCCCTTACTTACTGCATTGGCCTCAGGGGATGTAATAGCCCCACCATCTAGATGCCCTGTCACTCCACACTGTGGAGCTCATGCCCTGTGGAGGAGCAAACTGCCTGGGCCTGGGGTACAGAGGTCTAGACAGACTCGGAGGAGGTAGGGGTCAGTGACTGAGATGTGTGGCACTTGGGAAGGGGCTACCCCCCCCGCCCCCGCACCTTCTTGTAAGCCTGACCAGCACCTTCTCTTCACAGGAGAGCCACTAGACCCAACCTCTAGATTCCCAACTGCCCCACTCTCCTGAATCATGGTGACCCCACCTGGCCAAACTCAGGATCTCTAGAAGGTCATGACAGAATTAGGGACAGACTGAGTTGTGTGACTATAAGACTAGGGCCATTTTCCCTGACATTACTGAATGGTCCAGAGCCTTCCCTTTATATGGCCAAATCTTGGTCTGTTTGGGCCTGAAAAACTCTGCTGGCCTCACCCTCATAATTTCCCTGAGACCCCACCATACCACAAAGCTCAGTGGACATCCAGTGGGTAGCAGTTAGTATTGGCATTCCCCGAGACTTTTGCTGAGTCACCTTACCTATTACTGAAACTGAATTTGAACTTGTATCAATCTGGTAAATGGTATTCACCCCTACCTGGTGACTACTGACAACCAACCTTATGCAACTGGAATACGGCCAGAGGCTTTTTCAGTGACTTAGCCTAATAGGCAGCTGGAAGGCAGAGGTAGGAAGAGAAGCACCTTGGGGTACCCTGGACCTTTTTCCCAGGGCTCTAAGCTGATGGAAGCCAACCTTGGTACACAACTTGGTCCTTCCCATGCATATCCAAACCCAGCAAAGGCAGCCACAAACTGTGGATAGCTGGTAACTGCAAACAGGTTGCCAAGGAACAGGTAGTGTCAAATATTGATCTGCCCCAGAGTCTCTCCCAAGAGACCCCAGGACAAACACACACAGTGGACAGCTTCAGACAACATCAGAGCAAGATCTAATTAGCTGCATAACCAAAGGGAAATATCAGCAAGCTCCAGACCCTGCTGAGACAAATTTTGCTGTATGTGGTCAGCACCTGTATAGCAGCTCCTACACTGTGATCAAGATTGGTCCTCACAGTCAGCCAGCCTGAAAGTTGAGCCCAACATGAACAAACCAACAACAGTCAAGACTTGATTACAAGAGAGCTCACATAACCCACACAAGGGACATTGTTGGAGCACCCAGCTCTGGTGATCAATAAAATAGCACCACTGGGTCCCACAGGACACCTACTACATAAGACACCCTACAAAGACTAGGAAACATAGGAGATCTACCTAATACACATAAACAAACAGAAAGAGACAGCCAAAAGGGGGAAACAAAGAAACATGTCCGGTATCAAAGAACAGAAGCAATCTCCAGAAAAAGAGCTAAATGAAATGGAGGCAAACAATCTACCAGATATAAAGTCCAAAACAATGGCTAAGACAATGTTCAAAGATCTTAAAGAAAGAATAGATGAAATTAGTAAGAATTTAAACAAAGCACAATAAGCATAAAAAAGAATATAGAAACTATAAAAAAGAACTAGCAGAAATGAGGAAGAATGCATGTGAAATGAAGGATATACTCAAAGGAATAAACATCATGTTACATGACGCAGAGAATCAAATCAGTGGTTTGGAAGACAAGGTAACAGAAAACACCCAATCACAGAAGCAATTTTTTTAATGAGAATTTTTTTTAATTAGGATAGTTTAAGGGACCTTTGGGACAACATGAAGCATAACAACATCTACATCATAGGACTACCAAAAGGAAAGAGAGAAAGTAAGGGATAGACAACCTATTTCAAAGAATAATGACTGAAAACTTCCCTAACTCAGTGAAGGCAAAAGACACACAAGTCCAGGAAGTACAGAGTCCAAAACAAGAAGAACCCAAAAAGTCCCACACCAATACACCATAATTAAAATGGCATAGGTTAACTACAAAGAAATATTCTTAAAATGGGCAAGAGAAAGACAGTTACTAACAAGGAAGCTTCCATAAGACTGTCCCCAGATTTCTGAACAGAAAAATTTCAGGCCAGAAGGGGCTGGCCTGAAATATTAAAAGTGCTGAAAAGCAAGAACCTTGTTTAAGACTACTCTACTCAGAAAGGCTATCATTTAAAACTGAAGGAGAATCAACATTACAAGAAATGTTAAAGGATTTTCTCGAAGAACTAAAAAAAGGAGCATTGTTATAAAGAATAAAATGTCAATGAATAGGTAGTTATCAATGATTACTTTAAATGTAAATGGCCTAAATGCTCCAATAAAAAGGTATAACATAGCTGAATACATAAGAAAACAAGATCAATATGTGAAGGGGGACCACAAAAAATGGAATTTATTCACAAAAATCGTGTATTTATTCTTACATGTTTAAACTTTAGTCACCTTCAGAGTACTCTCCATTTGATGCAATGCAATACACCTATGAAGGCATTTTTTTCTATAACTTAAAACAGTTTTTGAACTCATCTATTTTCATTTCCTTTACAGTTTCTGCTGTTTTTTGTTTCACCTATTCTATATATATAAAATGTTTCCCTTTGAGGACTTTTTTTCAGCCAGGGAAAGAAAAAAAAGTCCCTTGGGGTGAGTTTGGGTGAATAGGGAGGGTAGGGCATGGGGTCATTCCATTTTTGTCAAAAACTGCTGAACACTCAATGTGGTGTGGGCAGGTGTGCTCGCAAATCACCCATCATGAAATGGGCAAATATCTTGAAAGAGTCTTCAAAAAAAATTCACTGAAGCTGAATTCAGCCTCTCATAACAATGCCAGTTGGTACACTGATATAGCCTGGGTTCCTGAAACACTTACCTAGCAAGGGAAGCCTGTACTACAAGGGGCCTGTCCTCCAGAAGATAATTCTGGCTTTTTGGGGGTTCCCCCTTTTATATGTTGTCTACAAGAGACAGATCTCAGGATAAAATACACACATAGACTAAAAGAAAAGAGATGGAACAAGATATTTATGCATGGAAATAAAAAAAAGCTGGGAAAGCAATACTTATAGCAGACAAAATAGACTTTAAAACAAAGACTGTAATAAGAAACAAAGGATGACACTACATAACGATAAAGTGATCAACTCAACAAAAGACTATAACCCTCGTTAACATTCATACACCCAAGATAGGAACACATAAATATAAAAAGCAAATTGTGGTGAATATAAATGGTGAGATTGACAGTAATGCAGTCATAGTAGGGAATTTTAACACCCCATTAAAATCAATGAATAGCTCTTCCAGAAAGAAAATCAACAAATAAAACAGTGACTTTAAATGACACAGTAGATCAGATGGATTTAATTGATATCTTCAGAGCATTTCACCCCAAAGCAACATAATATATACATCTTTTCATGTGCGCACAGACATCTTCTAGTCTAGACCACATGTCATGACACAGAACAAGTCTCAATAAATTAAAAAAGATTAAAATTATATCAAGCATCTGCTCTGACCATAATAGCATAAAACTAGAAATCAATCACAGGAAAAAAAAGTTAAAAATACACAAAGACATGGCAGCTAAATTATGTGTTATTAGGAGCTCCTATCCTTTGTGACAGCATGGATGGAACTGGAGAGCATTATGCTAAGTGAAATAAGTGAGGGACAAATACCATATGATCTCACCTTTAACTGGAACATAATCAACAACAACAAAAAAAGCAAACAAAATATAACCAGAGACATTGAAATTAAGAACAATCTAACAATAGCTAGAGGGGAGGGGGAAGGAGACAATAGTGGAAAGGGCTTTCAGGAACTACTATAAAGGACACATGGACAAAACCAAGGGGAGAGGGTGGAAATAAAGGACAGGGGTGGGTTTGGCTGGGGTGGGGTGGGGGAGTAGTAGTGGGAAAATGCAGACAAATGTAATTGAATGAGTAAAGTAACTTAAAAAATAGCATATTACTAAACAATGAATAGGCCAACAATGAGATCAAGAAAGAAATCAAAAGATACCTTGAAACAAATGAAAACGAGAATACAACTCCAAACCTATCAGGCACAGCAAAGCAGACCTAAGAGGAAAATTAATAGTGTTATAGTCACTAATAGTATTACAGTCCTACCTCAAGAAACAAGCAAACAAAAAAATCTCAAATAAACAATCTAAGTTAAACTTAAATTTACTACATAAAGAACAACCAACAAAGCCCAAAGTGAATAGAAGAAAGGAAATGATAAAGATGAGCAGAAATAAACAAAATACAGAGTAAAAAAATACAAAATATCAATGAAACCAAGAAATGGTTCTTTAAAAAGATAAAATGATTAATAAACATTTAACCAGAGTCATCTAGAAAAAAGAGGGGACCTGAATAAATAAAATAAGAAAAGAAAGAGAAGTACAACTGACACCACAGAAATAAAAGGAGTATAAAGAAATATAATGAACAACTATGGTAACAAGTCAAACAGTATAAAGAAATACATAAATTACTAGAAACATACTACTTCCCAAAACAGAATCAAGAAGAAACAGAAAATTTGAACAGAGAGATTATGACTAATGGAATTAATTAGTATAAAAATTTCCAACAAACACAGTCCTGGACTGGGTGGCTACACAGGTGAATTTTATCAAATATTCAAAGAGGAGCTAATACTTATCCTTATAAAACTGTTCCAAAAAACTCAAGAGGAGGGAAGACTCTTAACCTTATTTTACAAGGCCAGTGTTATCCTAATTTCAAAACCAGATAAAGACACTACAAAGAGCCTTGGCTGGGTAGGTCACTTGACTAAAGCATTGTACCAATACAACAAAGTTTCAGGTTCAATCCCCAAACAGGGCACATACAAGAATCAACCAATGAATGTATAAATAAGTAAAACAACAAGTTGATCTCTCTCTCTCTCTCTCTCTCTCTCTCTCTCTCTCTCTCTCTCTCATCAATAAATAAAAAAGATTTAAAAGACACTACAAAGAACAATATAGGCCAACATCCATGATAAACATATATGTTAAAAACCTCAAGAAAATATTAACAAACCAAATTCAGCGATACAGTAAAAAGAATGTACACATGATTAAGTGAGATTTATTCCTGGCATGTAAGGTTGGTAACTATCCATGAGTCAATTAATGTGATACACCACATAAATGAAAGGAAGGATAAAAATTATATGATCATGTCAATAGATACAGAAAAAGTATTTGACAAAATCCAGCATCTATTTATAATAAAAAGTCTAAGCAAATTGGTAATAGAGGGAACATATCTCACCTTAATAAAGGCCATATATGACAAACCCATAGCTAACAACATATTTAATGGGCAAAAACTAAAAGCATTACCCTTAAGATCAGGAACGAAACAGGGATTTCTACTTTCCCTACTTTTATTCAACATAGTACTGGAAGTCCCAGCCACAGCAATCAGACAAGAAGAAGAAATAAAAGGTATCCCAATTGGAAAGGAAGAAGTAAAACTGTCATTGTTTGCAGATGACATGATACTTATATAGACAACACTAAAGATTCCACCAAAAACAAAAAAACCCTACTGAAACTGATAAATTCAGTAAAGTATCAGGATACAAAATTAATATTCAAAATCAGTTGCATTTCTATAAATAAATTACTATAAGAAAGAGAAATGAACAATTGTATCTAAATCAAATAAAATACCTAGGAATAATTTTAACCAAGGAGGTAAAAGACCTGTACTCAGAAAATTTTAAGACACTGAAGTAAAAAATTGAAGAAGGGACAAATAAATGGAAGTATATATCATGTTCATGGGTAGAAAGAATTAACATTGTTAAAATTTTCATAATGCTCAAAGCAGTCTAAAGTTCAATGTAACTCCTATCAAAATATCAATGATGTATTTTACATATCTAGAATAAATAATCCAAAAATTTATATGGACACAGCAATCTTGAGAAAGAAGATCAAAGTTGGAGGAATAATGCTAGCTGATACCAAATTATATTACAAAAGTCATAGTAATCAAAACAGCATGATACTGGCATAAAAACAGCATATAGCTCAATGGAACAGAATAGGGAGCCCAGAAATAAACTCACGCTCATATGGTCAATTAATATTTGACAATAGAGACAAAAAAACACAATGGGGTGAAGACAATCTATTTAATAAATGGTGTTGAGAAGTTAGAAAGATACATACAAAATAATAAAACTAGATCACCTACTTAAGAATAAACTCAAAATGGATTAAAGCCCTAAATGTAAAAATTGATACCACAGAAAATCTTAGAAGAAAACATAGGCAGTAAATCTCAGACACTTCCTTTAGTAATATTTTTACTGATAGATCTTGGGCAAGGGAGACGAGAAAAAATATACAAATGAAACTATATTAAACTAAAAGACTTTCACACAGCATTAGAAATCATCAACAAAATGAAAAGGCAACATGCTGAATGAAAGAACACATTTTCCAATAAAACACCTGATTAAGAGATAATATTCAAAATTGATAAAGAACTCATACAATTCAAATCAAAAAAACAATTAAATTACAGTCATACCTCACTCAGTACTTGTCGGCTTCAGAACTCATCAAACCTGGTATTATTTGCATTTTGATAAGAAAAAATGTTTCGACTCTCAGCACTTGTTCACCACTTGTTACATATGCTAGAACTTGTATGAGTCACAATGCTGCCCTGCGAAGAAAATGCTTCATCAATCATCACTTGCTTGCTACTTGTCTAAATGGATTAATAGCAAATACCAAGGTAACACTGTATATTAAAAATGGGCAAAGATGGCCAATAAACATATGAAAAGATGCTCAAGGGTACTAATCATCAGCAAAATTAAAATTAAAACCACAATCAGATATCATCTCACATCTGTCAGAATAGCTATCATTAATAAATCAACAAATAACCCTGAGAAGAGTGGTTCAGTTGGTTGGGTGTTGCTCTGCAAATTGAAAGGTCCCTGGTTTGATTCCCAGTCAAGGCACATTGTGGGCTCATTTTCTGGCTGGGGCACATATGAGAAGCAACCAATCTATGTTTCTCTGTCAAATTGATATTTCTCTCCTCTTTCTCCCTCCCTTCCCCTCTCTATAAAGATAAATAAATAAAACCTTAAAAAATAAATCAGTCAATAAACAACGTGTTGGCAAGGATGTGAACAATAAGGAACCCTCCTGCAGTGTTGGTGGGAATGCAGGTTGGGGCAGCCACTACATAAAACAGTATGGAGATTCATCAAAAAATTTTAAATGTCACTGCCTTATAATCCAGTGATTCCATTTATGAATATATATGCAAAGAAACCCAAAACACTAATTATAAAGAATATATGCACCCCACCCCTATATTCATTGAAGCATTATTACAATAGCCAAGCTATGAAAACAAACTAAATTGCTATCAATAGTACAGTGGATAAAAAAGTGCTGATACACACACACACACACACACACACACACGTACATATAATAAAATATTACTTGGTCATAAAAGGAACAAAATTTTACCATTTGCAATAGCATAGAGGGTATTATACTAAGTAAAATAAGTCAGTCAGAGAAAGACAAATACCATATGATTTCACTTATATGTGGAATGTAGAGAACAATATAAATGAATAAACAAAACAGAAACAGAGTCATAAATACAGAAAGCAGACTGATGGCTACCAGAGGGGAGGAGGATTCAGTGACTGGGTGAAAAAGATGAAGGGATTGAGAAGTACAGATTGACAGTTACAAAATAGTCAATAATAGTGTAATAACTATGTATGGTGCCAGTTGTGTACAGGAAATGTCAGGGAGAACACTTTATAAAGTATATGGTTGTCTAACCACTATGACCTATAGCTGAAACTAATAAAAAATATATTGAATGTAAACTTTAATTTAAAAAATACAGTAATTATTGATAAGTGTGTAGTTATTGACATTTTATTATTAATATGTTAATCTTTTTTCCTTCTTAAAGCAGTCCCTTTAACATTTCTTATAATAGTAGATTTGTTGTGAAGAACCCCTTTAACTTTTTCTCTTTGGGGAAACTCTGACTTTCAACTGTAAGTGACAGCATTGTTGGGTAGAGTAATCTTGGTTGTGGATCCTTGCTTTTCATCGTTTCAAATATTTTGTACTAATTCCTCCTGATATGCAAAGTTTCTTTTGAGAAATCAGCTGACACTCTTATGGGAGCTCCCTTGTGGGTAAGTAACTTCTTTTCTCTTTCTGCTTTTAAGATCCATTTTTTGTCTCTAATATTTGGCATTTCAATTATGATTTGTCTTACACTGGTCTCTTTGGGTTCACCTTGTTTGGGACTCTGCAATTTCTGGATTTAGATGTCTTTTTCCTTCACCAGGTTAGGGAAGTTTCCCACATTATGTCTTCAAATAGGTTTTAAATCCCATGCTCTCTCCTTTCTCCTTCCAATGATGAAAATGATGGTATGCTTGATTTTGTCCCAAAGAGCCCTTAAAGTACATGACCTGTCCAGAAACAGTTCAGCCTTGGTTAATATATCAAGAATGGGTTGTGCCCAATTGATGTAACCTTGCAGCCAAGGAGTGTGGACTGGAATGCACAGG
Organism: Glossophaga mutica; assembly: GCA_039655065.1. NCBI lineage: Eukaryota > Metazoa > Chordata > Mammalia > Chiroptera > Phyllostomidae > Glossophaga > Glossophaga mutica. The sequence continues at coordinate 69,318,036 of CM077309.1, read as the reverse complement.
TGTGAACAAGGATGACTTCATTGTACTATTCAGTGGGAGAAGTAGATGCCATTGAGTGAGCATGTGTACTGTGTGGCCATCACATTAAAAATGACTGAGCAAGTAGAGCAAAAAACCTGCATCAAATATTGTGTTAAGCTTGATTATTCCTCCATGGAAAGTATTTGGATGATTCAGAAGGCTTTCAGGAATGATGCAATGAGTGCAACACCAATAAAAGTGTAGCACAAATACACATCCTTCAAAGATGGTTGAGAATCTGTTGAAAGGGGTCCACATTCTGGAAAGCCTGCAACAAGCACTGCATCTGAGAATGTTCAATTTGTACACAGGCTGCAACCAACAAAGACTGGCAACTGATAGTGCAAGAACTGGAAGCTGATGTGGGAATTCCAAGAACTACTGCGCCCCTGACCCCACCAGCCCCAGATTTTGATGTGGGATCTTGGCAGGAAATATGTCATGGCAAAATTTGTTCTGCAGCTTCTGCTACCAGAGCAGCAGGAACACCATGATGCAGTTGCTAATGACATGATTCAAACTGCTACCAATGAACTAGATTTCCTCAAGAAGGTTATAACTGGAGATGAATGGTGGTTCCACAGCTATGGTCCAAAAACAAAGCCCTAGTCATCCCAATGGAAGTTGCATGATTCTCCACACCTAAAGAAGGTATGGCAAAACTGCAGCAAGATCAAGACCATGTTAACTGTGTTTTTTGATTGGGAAGGTGTTGTCCATCATGAGTACACCCCTAAAGGCCAAACAATTAATAAGGAGTACTGCCACAATGTTCTTCATTGGTTGAGAAATGCAATAAGATAAAAATGGCTGCAGCTACAGGCAACTGGTGATTGGCAGCTTCATCATGACAGTTACCCGCTCACACATCATGTCTCATGCAGTAAATTTAGTGAATCATCAAATCACCCAGGTGACTTAGCCCCCTACAGCCCAGATTTGGCACCCTGTGACTTCTGGATTTTCCCAAAATGATGAGTAAAATCACCTTAGAAAGGGAATACATTTAAGCCCATCAATGAGGTTCAGGAAAATTGAACAGGGAAGCTGATAGCAACTCCAACAAAGCATTTTGCAGAGAGTTTTGAACAGTGGAAGAGAGGCTGGGAGAACTGTGTTGAGGTATCAAGGTATCCATTTTGAAGGAAACTGAGGTGTCATTGTCCTATGTACAATGTTTCTTGTATCTTGTATCTTACTCAATAAATGTCTCTATTTTTTAACACCCCACTGTCAAAAATGGACAGATCTTCCAAGCAAAATATCAACAAAGATATTCTAGATGAAATGGACTTAACTGATACATATAGAGCCCTACATCCCAAAGAAACTAAATACAATTTTTTTTCAAATGCACATGGAACGTATTCAAAGTTAGACCACATGATAGAACACAAAACAAGCCTCAACAAATTCAAGAAAATTGAAATCATACCAAACATTTTTGCCAACCACAAGGGACTGAAACTAGAAACCAACCTCAAGGGGAAAAACACAAAACACTAAAATCATAGAGATTGAATAGCATGCTATTAAACAATGAATGGGTCAAGAATGAAATTAGGGAGGAAATCAAAAAGTTTCTGGAAACAAACAGAAATGAACTCACAGCAACTCAAAACTTATGGGACACAGCGAAGGCAGTCCTCAGAGGGAAGATCATATTGATACAGGCCTAACTAAAAAGAATAGAAACATTTAAACAAACAACTTAACCCTACGACTACAAGAACTTGAGGAACAACAACAAAGACAGCTCACAGCAAGTAGAAGGAAGGAAATAACTAAGATCAGAGCAGAATTAAATGACATAGAGACTAAAAGCACAATTCTAAGGATCAATGAATCCAAGAGCTGATTCTTTGAAAACATAAACAGAATCCACAAGCCTTTAAGCACGCTGATCAAGAAAAAAAGAGAGAGGACTCAAATATACACAATCAGAAATGAAAGAGGAGAGATTACAACTGACACCACGGAAATACAAAGGATTTTAGAAATTACTATGAAGAACTATATGTCAAGAAATTTGAAAACCTAGGTGAATGGACAAGTTTCTAGAAAAATATAATTTTCCAAAACCGAATGAAGAAGAAACAGAAAGCCTGAACAGACCATTAATAGCACATGAAATTGGAGCAGTAATAAAAAAACTCCCGGCACACAAAAGCCCTGGACCAGATGGTTTCACAGGAGAATTCTACAAAGTATTTAAGGAAGAGCTAACCCCTATTCTCCACAGACTATTCAAAAAAATCCAAAATGATGGAAGACTCCCAAACTTTTTATGAAGCCAGCATCATCCTAATCCCAAAACCAGATAAAGACACAACAAAGAAGGAGAACTTTAGGTCAATATCGCTGATGAACATAGATGCTAAAATCCTCAACAAAATATTGGCAAACCGCATCCAACAACACATTAAAAAGATCATACACCATGACCAAATGGGATTCATTCCAGGGATGCAAGGATGGTTCAACATTCGCAAATCAGTAAATGTAATTCATCACATAAACAAAAGCTAAGACAAAAATCACGTGGTCATATCAATAGATGCAGAAGAAGCATTTGATAAGGTACAGCACCCATTTATGATTAAAACACTCAGCAAAGTGGGAATAGAGGGAGCATTCCTCAACATAATAAAGGCTATATATGAGAAACCTACAGCCAGCATCATACTCAACGGGCAAAAACTAAATTCTTTTCCACTAAAATCAGGAACAAGACAAGGCTGTCCACTTTCACCACTTCTATTCAATATAGTATTGGAAGTATTAGCCACAGCGATTAGACAAGAAAAGGAAATAAAAGGCATTCAACTTGGAAAGGAGGAAGCAAAATTATCATTGTTAGCAGATGATATGATAGTATACATAGAAAATCCTATAGTCTCGGCCAAAAAAACTGCTCAACCTAATAAATGAATTTGGCCAAACAGCCGGATACAAAGTCAATATCCAGAAATCAAAGGCATTTTTGTATACAAAAAATGAAACAACAGAAGCAGAAATCAAGAAAAAAATCCCATTTGATATAGCAAAAAGAAAAATAAGGTACCTAGGAATAAACCTAACCAAGGAGGTAAAAGACCTGTATGCAGAAAACTACACAACACTGAAGAAAAAAATCAAGGAAGACACAAATAAATGGAAACACATACCGTGCTCATGGATCGGAAGAATTAACATCATCAAAATGTCTATACTTCCCAAAGCAATCTACAGATTCAATGCAATACCTATTAAAGTACCAATGGCATATTTCACAGATATAGAACAAACACTTCAAAACTTTATATGGAACAATAAACGAACCAGAATGGCAGCAGCAATCTTGAGAAAAAAGAGCAAAGCAGGAGGGATAACAATACCTGATACCAAACTGTATTATAAGGCCACTGTAATCAAAACAGCCTGGTACTGGCATAAAAACAAGCACGTGGACCAGTGGAATAGAACAGAGAGCCCAGAAATAAACCCTAGTCTCTATAGTCAATTAATATTCGACAAAGGGGGCAGCAACATAAAATGGAGTAAAAATAGCCTCTTCAACAAGTGGTGTTGGGAGAACTGGACAGCTTCATGCAAGAAAATGAAACTCGAGCACCAACTTACACCATACACAAAAATAAATTCAAGGTGGATAAAAGATTTAAATATAAGCGGTGACACCATTAAAGTCCTAGAGGAGAACATAGTCAGGAAAATCTCAGATATTCCACGCAGCAACATTTTTACTGATACGTCCCCTAGAGCAAGGGACATAAAGGAAAGAATAAACAAATGGGATCTCATCAAAATAAAAAGCTTCTGCACAGCTAAAGAAAACAGTATTAAAATAAAAAGAGAACCAACTATATGGGAAAACATATTTGCCAATGATACCTCAGACAAGGGATTAATCTCCAAAATATACAAAGAACTTACAAGACTGTACTCTAAGAAGACAAGCAACCCAATTAAAAAATGGGCAAAGGATTTGAACAGACACTTCTCCAAGGAGGACATACAGAGGATCCAGAGACACATGAAAAGATGCTCGATATCGCTAGCTATCAGAGAGATGCAAATTAAAACTACAATGAGATACCACTTGACACCAGTCAGAATGGCCTTCATAAACAAAGCAACAAACAGCAAGTGTTGGAGAGGTTGGGGAGAAAAGGGGACCCTAGTGCACTGTTGGTGGGATTGCAGATTGTTACAACCACTATGGAAAACAGTATGGAATTTTCTAAGAAAACTAAAAATGGACATACCTTTTGACCCAGCAATTCCACTGCTTGGATTATATCCTAAGAACCCTGAAACACCAATCCAAAAGAATCTATACACCCCTATGTTCATAGCAGCACAATTTACATAGCCAAGTGCTGGAAGCAACCTAGGTGCCCATCAGTTAATGAATGGATCAAAAAACTGTGGTACATTTACACAATGGAATTCTATGCAGCAGAAAGAAAGAAGGAGCTCCTACCCTTTGCGACAGCATGGATGGAACTGGAGAGCATCATCTAAGCAAAATAAGCCAGGTGGTGAAAGACAAATATCATATGATCTCACCTTTAACAGGAACCTAATCAACCAAACAAACAAGCATAGTATAACCAAAGACACTGAAATTGAGAACAGGCTGACAGTCACCAGAGGGGAGACAGGAGGGAATTTCAGGGGAAAAGGGGAAGGGTTTAGAGTTACATGTATAAAACATGCATGGACAAAAAGTATGGGGGGGTGGAAATGGGATGGAGGTGGGGAGGGCTGGGGTGGTGGGCTGGGATGGGGGTAAAAGACAGAAAACTGCACAAGAACAACAATTAAAATAAAAATTAAAAAATAATAAATGGGACTTCCGGCCAAGATGGAGGCATAGGCGGACACACTGTGCCTCCTCTCACAACCAAAATTAAGGACAACAAATATTTAGAAACAAGAAAACAACCAGAACTAATAGAAAATTGAACTGTACGGAAGTCCAACAACCATTCATCCAGACCGGTAAGAGGGGCGGAGTCGCGGTAGGAAAAAGTGGAGGTGAGGACCCGGGAAAGCAAGTAGCAGCGGCTCGCAGTTCCCAGGTGCACAGGCGGTGGCTGGCGGTCCTCGGGCACCCAGACGGCAGCTGGCGGACCCCGGGCACAGGGGGGCAACTGCGCAGACCCAGTGAGGATGCACAAGGCGGCTGGCTGACCAGGGGGTCCCACATTCTCGCGCGCAGATGGTCCAGGCAGAGGGGAAGTGGCGGAAGGGACTGAATCCAGGAGAGAGCGGAGCAGGCGCCACTGTTCCCTCTCAGACCCCGGCCCCACATACAGTGTCACAAGGACTGGGCTGCCCCACACTGGGGAGCGCCTGAGGCTCCACCCCTCACTACGTAACAGCACTTGCACGTGCGCAGATAATCCAGGCGAAGGGGAAGCAGCGGAAGGGACCGGAGTCCAGAAGAGAGTGGAATAGGTGACATTCTTCCCTCTCGTACCCCACCCCCACCAACAGCATCACAACCCAGCGACTGGGCTGCCCCACCCTGAGGAACAACTCAGGCTCCACCCCTCATACGTAATAGCCACGACTAGACTAAAACCAAAACAAAACAAAACAAAACAAAGAACCCCACCAAAAATGGCTCAAACCGGAGAAAAAATGAAAACCCCAGAGTCAATTCCTCTAAGCAACGAAGAGATAGCCAACCTATCAGATGCACAGTTCAAAGCCCTGGTGATCAGGATGCTCACAGAATTGGTTGATTTTGCTCATAAATTAGATGAGAAAATGCAGGCTACAATACGTGAAATGAAGGAAGACACATGGGGAACCGATAGAGATGGAAGGAAAACTGGGACTCAAATCAATGGAGTGGACCAGAAGGAAGAAATTAACAACCAAACAGAAAATGAGGAAAAAACAAGAATTCAAAAAAAGGAGGAGAGGCTTAGGAATTTCCGGGACATGGTTAAATGTCCCAACATCCGAATTATAGGGGTCCCAGAAGGGGAAGAAGAGCAACAAGTAGAAAACTTATTTGAACAAATAATAAAGGAGAACTTCCCCAATATGGCAAAGGAAATAGACTACCAGGACGTCCAGGAAGCTCAGAGAGTCCCAAAGAAGTTGGACCCAAGGAAGAACACATCAAAGCACATTGTAATTACATTAGCCAAGATTAAAATGAAGCAGAGAATTCTAGAAGCAGCAAGGGATAAGGGGACAGTCATCTACAAAGGAGTTCCCACCAGACTGTCAGCTGATTTCTCAAAAGAGACCTTCCAGGCAAGAAGGGGCTGGAAAGAAATATTTGAAATCTTGAAAAGCAGGGACCTACATCCAAAATTGCTCTTTCCAGCAAAGCTGTCATTTAGAATGGAAGGACAGATAAAGCGCTTCTCAGATAAGGTCAAGTTCATGGAGTTCATCATCACCAAGCTCTTATTATATGAAATGTTAAAGGGACTTATCTAAGAAAAAGAAGATAAAAAATATGACAATGAAAAGACAGCAAACTCATAGCTATTAAGAACCACACCTAAAACAAAAGCAAACTAAGCAAACAGCTAGAACAAGAACAGAACCACAGAAATGGAGATCATATGGAGGGTTAGCAACAGGAAAGTGGGAGGAGTGGGGAGGAGGTACAGAGAATGAGTAGCATAGATAGTGGGTAGAAAATAGACAGGGGCAGGGTAAGAATAGTATGGGAAATGTAGAAGCTAAAGAACTTATGACACAAGGACATGAACTAAAGTGGGGAATGTGGGTGGGAGAGGGTGTGCAGGGTGGGGGGAATGATGGGGGAGAAACGGGACAACTGTAATAGCATAATCAATAAAATATATTAAAAAAATAATAAATGTCTCTATTTTTCACACCACATGGTTGGATACTTCATGGACATACCTCATATGCTCCTTTTTTAAAATTCTTCTTCATTTTGCTGTTCCAATTGGTTGTTTTCCACTACCTTGTTTTCCTATTCAATGATTCAGTTCTCTACTTCCTTTAATCTATTGTTGATTCATTAACGTACTCTCATTTCAGTTATTACATTCTTCATTTGACTAGTTATTTTTTATGTTTCTATCTCCATTTTATATACCTATCTTTCTGTTGAAGTTCCCTCTGTGTTCACCTACTCTTCCCTTAAGTTGATTGCTCATCCTTATAACCCATATTTTGAACTCTACATCTAGTAGATTGCTTGACTCCATTTTATTTAGTTCATTTTCTAAAATTTTGTTCTTTCATTTGGGACATGCTTATGTTTCTTTTTTTCCTCATTTTGGCTGCCTCCCTATGTTTGTTTCTATGTATTACATACACCTCCTACATCTACCAGTCTTGCTAGAGTGGCCTTATGTAGTACGTGTTCTGTAGGGCCCAGTGGCTCAGTTCCCTAATCACCTTATTTGGGTTCTCTAGAGGTGTCCCTTATGTGAGTTATGTGAGCCCTCCTATTGTACTTGAGACTTGGTTTCCGTTGGCACAGCCTTACTGACTGTGAGGAATGGCCATGACTACAGTGGAAGAGCTGTTGTGCAGGGGTTGACCCATGGAGCAAGATTTGCTTTAGTAGGGCTCTGGTACTCGCCAAGTCCACACTTTGGTGTGTATTTTGTAGAGGTAGTTGGATGTTGCTCTGAAGTGGTCTGAAACTGGCTACCAAATATGTTGCTTATGGTGCAGGCCAAGGTCAGCCACTGCCAATGCCCTGCCTTGGGTCATCTGGCATGGGCTGCAAAGTAATCTGCAGATGGATGCCACTTGTGCTGGGCTTGAAGGTTCTGAGAGAAGCTTCAAACTGAGGTTGGCTGCCAATAGTGCTGACCTTAGGGTTGCTTATCAAGAAGTACAAGGCATGCTGAAGCCATATGCTGCTTGTTTGCGGTTTGTGAATCTTTGAGAAAAGTTAGTAAAGTCTACAGCACAAGCCAAGACAGGTTGTTTATATGGAAAAGCCATTGGAAGCGGCTTTGGTGGGCCCAAAAGTTGGGTGGGGAAGAGCCTCAGGGAACCACTACAGCAGTGCAAACAGTGTGAACCAGGTTGACTCAGACTTGGTATACATTTGTGCCTGCAAGTTGGGTAAGGGGAGTTCTCAACAAAGAAACAAAATTGCGGAGAGTGTTCACACTGAAGCTAAACAATTCTTTTCCTCTCTATATTTCCTTGGCACTTTTTAAAAAAAAAATCACCGAAGGACATGGTTATTGATTTTAGAGAGGGGAGAATGGAGGGGGAGAGAAAGGGAGAGAAACATTGATGTGAGAGAGAAACATTGATTGGTTGGAGCATTGTCCCATACACCAAAAATTGTGAGTTTTCTCCCCGGTCAGATCATGTAACTAGGTTATGGGTTCATTCCCCAGTCAGGGCACATACAGAAGACAACTGGCCAGGGACTGAACCCTTAACCTAGGCATGTGCCATGACCAGAAATTGAATCCTCAACCTTATTGTTTATGGGATGAAGCTCCAATCAACTGAGCCACACCAGCCAGGGCCCTTGGTGCCTTTTTAGCTGCTGCCCTAATGCTGGAGCTCAGAGTGAGTCTGAGTAGTCTATGCATGGACCATTTAAGAGGAATGCCTGGGATTCCATAAGCCCTGTTTCACTCAGCCACAATCCCCATTGGCTTTCACATACAGAAATTATAGGGACTTCTCTTCCTGGCACTGGAATCCTAGGCTGGGGAGCCAGGCATGTGGCTGGGACCCTCGCTTCTCAGAGCAGACCTCCACACCCAAGATATCCCTCCTGATTCTCAACTGCCATATGTGGGTTTTGGACCAGCCCATTCTGCATCTCCACCCCTCCTACTAGCTTTAGTGTGGCTTCTGTTTATCCTTAGTTACAGATTCCTGTTCAGCTAGTCTTCAGATGGTTCTGAATGGTGGTTGGTCTATAGCTTAGTTGTAATTTTGATGTGGTCACGGGAGAAGGTGAATGCAGCATTTGCCTCCTTCACCATCTTAACTTGAAAGTCCTAATAATAGCTATTTTTGTTACTAGATTATTATTATTATTATTAAAAAGTATATAGATGATAACATCACAACATAAAATGATAGTGTCAGAAGCCATGGCCAAATTATGATCAGAAATAAATTCAGTCCAGAAGTCCCAATACAAAATGTTTAGCAATTTCTCTCCTGGTGGTGTTATTATAGATGTTTTATTTTATTTTCCCTCTTCATAGTGAATTACTTTAATATTACTTTTATTATAAGATAAAACAATAAATTTTCATTTAGGGTGAAGAAACCTAAATAAAGTTTAGGTATATCTGAAATAACAAATAAAAAGTAAAACTAGATTCTATTTTCAAACACTTGATTTTATCCACCTTCAGAGGAAAGGAATCCAGCATCCTGAGTAGCCTTGTAAATTTCTGATCTAGACTTACACATGGAGGGCTACATGAGCACAAACATACTATAGGAAAACAAAAGGTGTTGACCACTGCAGGCAGGCTCACACTTAGTAACAGCACTTGGAGCCCTAATCTCCCACATATTTCACTCTAAGTAAAGCATTTTTGAGATTACCCACATTTACCTAGTAATAAATTAATATACAGGTAATTCAAGAATTTTCATATAGTTCTATCATCATGCCCAGGTTTCATGACCACCCTTATTCTCTACCTAACTTAAGAGCAGTGAATTTGGGATAATCTTCTACATTTTTAGAGTCAACCAATAAATCTGACCAGTGTTTTCCCCACTGCAAACCAACAAAGCATTTTATTTACATGTGGGTCATTTATCAATAGAGTACTTTATTAAACTCATAAAGATATCTCAGAACAAACACCATCCTTCTAAGTACAATGAATAAATTCTTGGGTTTAAAATTTGTTTGGGATTAGATATTTCTAGCAGTTTACCTGATCAATTACCACAAGGACATTTATTTCATTAAATTTCATCTAATAGAGATTTTCATGTTAGCGTACAGTAGTTACACAACCAGTATTACAGATTATATATATTTTTATTAAATTTGTTGGGGTGACATCAGTAAAGATTATATAGGTTAGTGTACATTTCTATGATACATCATCTTTACATTGCATTGTGTACCCACCACCCAAAGTCAAATCATCTTTCATCACCATATGATTCTTGACCATTTACAACCTTCCCTTCCCTCTGGTAACCACCAAGCTGTTGTCTGTGTCTGTGAGTTTTTTTATTGTTTTTCTTGCTTGTTCATTTGTTACTTTTAGTTTTATATCTCATATATGGTTGAAATCATGATTCTTAACTTTTTTCTGACTTATTTTGCTTAGCATGATATTCTCAAGGTTCATCCATGTTGTCACAAATGCAGTATTTCATCTTTTCTTTTGGCTGAGTAGTTTCCATTGCAAGTATGTACCACATCTACTTTATCCAATCATCTATCAAAGGGCACTTTGGTTGTTTCCAAGTGTCCTTCGAAATGCTTGTATAATCACTGGCCATCATGTATAATGCTGCAATGAACTCCTAGGGTACATATAGCTTTGCAGACACATCTGTAAAGAAGACATACAAATAGCCAAGAGACATAGGAAAAGATGCTCAACTTTACTAGCTATTAAAGAAATGCAAGTCAAAACTACAATGAGATAGCATCTCACACCTATTAGAATGACTATTATCAACAGGACAAGTAATTACAAGTGTGGAGAGGTTGTAGAATAAAAGGAACACTCATTTACTATTGGTGGGAATGTAAACTGGTACAACCACTGTGCAAAAAAGTATGGAGATTCCTCAAAAAATTAAGAATAGAACTGCCATATAACCCAGCAACCTCTATTCCGAGTACCTATGCACAAAATTTGAAAATATTTATTCATAAAGATTATATTTATTTTGAACTTTTTATTTTTCTGCAAGAGCACAATTCTCTTTAGACCAAATTGAAAACATTTAAAAGAACTTTAAACAAGTTTTTTACATGTTCAGGTTGCTTTTTAAAAAATGTGCCAGATGTGATACTAGGCTCTAGGGATATCATGCAAAGCACACAGTCCTTTCCCTCACAGATTGGAGAACAGAGAGGGAAGAGTATAGGATGAGTATGGACACACATGCCTGTGTAATCACTAGCATGGGACTAAGAACGCATATGTGGTGGCCATGACAAGGCACCACTTGCATCTCCAACTACAGGTAGTGGACCTCAATGATGGTACCACTGTAACTCCTCCTTATCCTTCAGACTCCTCTCAGCCCATAGCTGAGCACAGAGGGACCCATTTAATGGGAGACCAAACTCTTCTAATGGAGTTTCACAGAGTTGGAGAATCTTCCTACCCATTTCTATTTATTTCCTTCCTTCTCTTTAACCTTTTACAGGGTCTAGACCATGCATGTGGTCTGAAGGCTCTCCCTGTCTACTCCTGCTCCTCTCACCCCTGGCCTTTAAACTGTATAAGCATTTCCCCTAACAAATCCCTTGCACTTCTAATCCCTTTTAAGCATCTGCTTCTCAGGGGACCTGAGTAATATAGCATATAAGAGAGGAACATAAGCTAGTTTGAGGGGTAAGGGAAGACTGGGCTGGGGGGGGGGGCAAAGATGCTAACTAAGCAAAGATATGAGTACAAATAGAAGGCAAGCAGGACACGAGGGAAAAGGAAACATTCCAGATACATATTAGCATGTGCAAAGCTCCAATCACAGGAGTGTATCCAGTTAGAAAAAAAAAGAGAAATAAGAGAGCTTTAGGTAATTTGTCTAGAATAGTAAAGAGAGGGAGGAAAGGAGCAGGAGGGAGAGGGAGAGGCAGAGGGAGAAACAGAGAGAAGATTATCAAGAGGCAGACAAGAAACAGATAAAGAGAAAAATTAAAAATACCCATTCTTAGCCCTGATTGGATAGCTTAGTTGCTTGGCATATCATCCCATACGCCAAAAATTTGCGGGTCCCAGTCAGGGCACATACCTAGGCAGTGGGTTCAATCCCCAGTCAGGTAGCATACATTTCTCTCTCTTTCTCTCTCCACCCACCCCCATCCTCTCTCTCTAAAATCAATAAACATATCTTCAAGTGAGAATTAATATATACATTTATACACACACACATATATCCATTTTGACACACCATAGCAACGTATTCTATTACTCCATGGTGTCTAAGAAAATACCCTACATATGCATGGGTCCCATTTAATTTTCCAAAAAAATGTTTATTCTGGTCAGAAGATGGCAGCTAGATAGGTGGGAGCAGAATCCACTTCCCCCTGCACACAGGTGGAATACAAGCCAATATTCTGAGGAACAGAGTGAACAGCCAACAGTATTGCAGCATATATGAAGGTTGGAGGACAAAATTGTAGAGTACATTGAAAATCAGACAGTAAGGAGATTGTTTTGGGACAGTAAGGTCCCTGGGACCAGAGCAGGAACTAGGGCTGCTGCAGCTCAAGACCTGCTGCCTGCTGGGCCTGCTGCAGGATTCTTGGAAGAGAGTCAAATTGACAGCTCCTTCCCCTGCCAAACTGGCAGGATAGAGCAGCACAAGGATGGACCTGGATGTTTGAAGTTGCTGGGGGGAATAAAGACAAATGGCAGATGCACAGGGGCAGTGTTTACCTGATGAGACTGTGGACACTGCCTGGGTCATTACCAGAGAAATTGAGGAGCTGGGTGATTCCTGGAGAAGGGAGAAGAGTTGGGCCGTAATGAACCATGACCCAGAGAGTCTCTGGTCTGGTTGGAAATTGAGGCTGTGTGAGAGGCTGGGCACTTGTTAGCAACGTCAGGCTTGAATGTTGGCAGGCAGGAGGGTGTTGTAAAAAAAATGGCTCTATGTGGCTGTTTAGGGAATTCTCCCACAGCAGCCACCCCTGCCTCCCCCTTGTATCCCCCCCGCAGCTGCCACAGCCTTGGCTGCCTCTAACCTCCCTGCCACCCCTGCAGTGCCCAACCCTGCCTCCACCATGACTGTGCCCCCGACCACCACCACAGCAGCAAAGGGCACTGTGCCCATGCCTGAAGCCCCAGTGGTGTGTGCCTGTACCCACCTTAGCAGACATGGGGGCACTTCTGCCCTACAGGGCAGGACTGGCAAGCTAAGAGGAAGGAGGAGGTGCCCCCCGCCAATCCCAGAGGGATGCAGCAGGGATCAGGGAGTCAGCAATCCCCAGAAATACTTAACTCAGTGGGGTAGCTGAACTACCCTGAAGAGACTCTGAGAGTCCCTAGCATCTAGAAGAGCAAAGAGCAGGAAGGTGGTGTATGAGTTGCCCCTAATTGGTGCACCTCAAGGGTAGCACAAGTGGTGGACTGAAGGCATAGGCCTGGTGCAGAAGGGCACTGGGGGCCCAGGAGCAACTAAAGAACTGGGCTGGAGGCTGGACACCTGGGAAGCGTACTGCCCAGACCTGGCCCCCATCAGCTCAAAACCATAGGAAGGAAAAGTAAAACCCATCCCCCCTCAGTCTGCTGCAGCCAGTAAGATGACCAGAACTCCCTTGGCCAGTAAAAGCCATCAGGAGGCTTTTTTCCTTCTTTCTTTTTCTTTTTTCCCTTATTTTTTTCCCCACAAGTGAAACAATAAGACCTGGAGCTGTGAAAGGACCCCAGTTACACACCCAAAGAGGGATCGTCCTAACAACTGAAAAACTGAGACAAATTTCACTTTGCTATTCCAGAGAGCTTGCAAGTTATTTTTTATTTGTATTATTATTTTTTCATCATTTTACTTCTTTTATTTTATTAGTATTTTTTTCTGTCTCTTCTTTTTGTTTAATTTTCTTCATCTTGTTTATTTAATTACATTGTTTGACTGGTTTTCCTTGTTCTCTCTTTCATGGTGTATTTTTAATTTTCCTTCTTTCACTTCACTTGTGTTCTAATAGCACACTACTCTAGGTCATGTACTTGCTATTCTTGTTATTCAGATCACATAGATGCTGTCTTATGATTTTTGTTCCAGTACTATTGTAAATAATTGTTGTTCTATACAATTGTAAATAATACACAGCACCTGGAACTTAGCCAATTTCTCTGTCTTCCAGAAATTTATTACTGTTGTGGTCAACTCTATTCTCTTGCACACTACACCTACTTTCTATTCTTTATTCTCAATGTATCTCATAATCTTATCACCCACGAGCTCACTGTTTTCTGGATCCAACTCACAATCCTTCCCCACTTTTTGACCACCCTTTTTCTTTTTCCCACCCTTATATTTTTCCTACCCTTTCTAAAAAGTACTAGTTGGTGAACCATAACAATTAATGCCATACATACCAAAACATCTACTATCTCTTCTCTACAGGTTGGTACTTTAAATTCAATAAAATACACTCCCACTGTCTTAATTCATTTTGCCTTTCCCCTCCAACTGATCACATAAAAGAGTAGGTGGGAGCTGTGAACACCAGCACACCTGCTGAAAGAGAACCCACCAACAAAGGAACCACTAACAGATAATAAAGGAAGATGGTGAAGGACTGAGTGGAAGCCACAATAACCTCCACCCAGGACCAATCTGGAAGTACAACTTAAAGGTGGAGAAATTACCCAGAATAAACAACTGAACAATAGCAAGAGAGAAGCCTCAAAACCTCAGAGAAACAGAAAAACCAGCTTCAACACAACCTGTCTGCAACTGCACAACAGCATAAAGATGTGCTGAGTTGAGTGACTCTCAGTCAACCAGTTGGAGTGAAGGACCCACAAAGAAAAATCCAACAACATCAAAAACCCAAACACATGTAGAGAGCCAACATAAATGAAAGCCCAAGAGCAGCAAGTTTAAGAGATCAAGGATACTGCACCACTGAATCTCAGAGGTATCTCACCATAGAAGTTCACACCACAAATCCAGGTAGTGAGAACAGATCCATTTAAGAAGCAAAGGCTAACAAGAAGAGTCTAACAAACAATGAAAAGATGAAGAAATAAACCACAAACGAAAGGAAAGGAGGAAGCCTCAGAAAGAATGCTAACTGAAATAGAGGCAATTCAACTATCAGATATTCAGTTCAAAGCAATGGTTATAAGGAAGACCAATGAGCTCACTGAGTTACCAAAAACTACAGGGAAACTACAAAGAACTCACTGCAAACTATATCAACATAAAAAGGAAATAGAAACTATCAACAAGGGCCAAGAGGAAATGAAGAATAAATTTCAGAATTGAAGAACATAGTAGAAAGAATCAAACAGATTTGATGAAGCAGAGGGTCGAGTCAGCAAGCTGGAGGACAAGGTAGAAAAAAACACTCAGAAAGAGCGACAAAAGAAAAAAGAAGCAGAAAGAATGAAAAGGTGTTAAGGAACTGCAGGACAACATGATATGTAATAATATCCATATAATAGGGATACTAGAAGGAAAGGAAGAAGAGCAAGGGATAGAAAACCTGTTTACAAAATGATGATAGAAAACTTCCCTACTTTGATGAGAGAAAATGTCACACAAATCCAGGAAACACAGAGTCCCAATCAAGAGTAACCCAAAGAGGCCCACTTCAAGACACATCATAATTAAAATGGCAAAATTTTAGAATCTTAAACAGAGAATCTTAAAGGCAGGAAGGGAGAAACAGGAAGTAACATATAGGGGAGCCCCGATAAGGTTAGCAGATGATTTCTCAATGGAAACACTCCAAGCCAGAAGAGAATGGCAAGAAATATTCCAAGTAATGAGAACCAGAGGCCTGCAACCAAGGCTACGCTACCCAACAAGGCTCTCAATTAAAATGGAAGGCCAAATAAGGAGCTTCCCAGATGAAAGAAGCCTCAAAGAATACACCCCTTCAAACCAGCTCAGCAAGAGATGCTGAAGGGTCTGCTTTAAGAAAAAGGAAAAAAAAGATTGAGAGAGAGAGAGAGGAACACAGGTAAGAAGGAAGTAAAATGGCAATAAATAAGTACCTATCAATAATAACCTTAAACATAAATGGATTAAATGCTCCAATAAAAAGACATAGAATAGCTGAATGGATAAGAATCCATTAACCACACATATACTGCCCATAAGACACCCACCTTAGAACAAAAGACCTAAACAGACTGAAAGTCACAGGCTGGAAAAATGTTTCAAGAAAATGTAAAGAAAAAAAAAAAAGCCTAGGTAGTAAGACTTATATCAGACAAAATATATTTCAAAAAAGGGCAATAAAAAGAGACCCAGAAGGTCACTTTATAACATTCAAGGGAAGAATCCACCAAGAAGACATAAACATTGGAAATAGATATGCACCCAACATAGGAGCACACAAATATATAAGGAAAATCTTGGAGGACTTCAAGAAAGATATTAAAAGAAGAAACATATAATAGGGGGTTTTAACACTCAACTGTCAAAAATGGATAGGGCTACAAAAAAATGTCAACAAAGATATTGTGGCATTGAACCATGTCCTAGACAAAATGAACATAACTGATATATATAGAGCCTTTCATCACAAAGAAGCAAAATACACATACTTTTCAAAAGCACATGGAACATTTTCAAAGACAGACCACATGATAAGACAAAAAACAAGCCTCAACAAATTCAAGAAAATTGAAATCATATCAAGCATTTTCTCTGACTACAAAGGACTTAAACTAGAAACCAACCCCAAGGAGAAAAACCCAAAACACTCAAAATCATAGAGATTGAATAGCATGCTATTAAACAATGAATGGGTCAAGAATGAAATTAGGGAGGAAATAAAAAAGTTTCTGGAAACAAATGAAAATGAACTCACAACCCAAAACTTATGGGACAAAGCAAAGGCAGTCCTCAGAAGGAAGTTCAGAGCAATACAAGCCTACCTAAAAAAGATAGAAACATCTCAAATAAACAGCCTAGGCCTACACCTACAAGAACTGGAGGAACAAAAAGAAAGACAGCCCAGAGCAAGTAGACAGAAGGAAATTATCAAGATCAGAGCAAATTAAACAACGTAGAGACTAAAAGCACAATTCTAAGGATCAATGAATCCAGGAGCTGGTTCTTAGAAAAGATAAACAAAATCGACAAGCCTTTAAGCAGACTAATGAAGAAAAAAAAGAGAAAGGACCCAAATGAAAATAATCAAAAATGAAAGAGGAGAGATTGCAATGGATACCACAGAAATACAAAGGATTGTAAGAAATTACTATGAACAACTATAGATGAAGAAATTTGAAATCCTAGGTGAAATGGACAATTTTTTAAAAAGAAATAATCTTCCAAAACTACATGAAGAAGAAGCAGAAAGCCAGAATAGAACAATAATAGCTGATGAAATTGAAGCAGTCATCAAAAAACTCATGACACACAAAAGCCCTGGACTGGATGGTTTCATCAGACAATTTCACAAAGCATTTAAGGAACAGCTAATCCCTGTACTTCACAGATTATTCCAAAAAATTAGAAGATGGAGGATTCCCAAACTCTTTTTATGAATCCAACATCATCTTAATCCCAAAACCAGATAAAGACATAACAAGGAAAAAAGGCTTCAGACCAATATCGCTAATGAACAGAGATGCTAAAATCCTCAACAATATATTGGCAAAGCAGACAGGAAGGAAGATGGCAGCACACTAGGAGGAGGCAGATTCCACTTCCCCCTACACATGGGAGAAAAATCTACCCGGTCTACACAGGAACAGAGCAGACAGCCAACATTACCACAGCATATATGAAAATAGGAGATCAAAATCTGTAGCAGACATTGAAAAACCAGATGGTAAGGAGAGTTCTTCAGGACAATAAAAGCCCAGAGATCAGTGTGGAGACCAGGGCAGCTGAAGTCCCGGGCCGGTGCTTGCTGGGTCTGCCACACGGCTCTAGGGAGGGAGCTGGGTCAACTGCTCGCTCCCCAGCCAAACAACAGTTGAGCAGCACTGGGAGAGACCTGGTAGCTTGAAGTCACAGAGAGAGAAGTTAAGATCTGAGTGCAAACATGCTGGGGCTCTGAGCACCTACACATAGCTGGGTGCACTTCTGGGTGGAGTGCATGCTGCAGCCTGTGCAACCACAGGTGCCTACAACCGGAGGAGGGGGCTTTATGGAAGCCCATGCCAAGAATACAGGGAGTGCAAGTGATCTGTGGGAGAACCAGAGCTCACACATGTGAACCCAGGGAGGGCGCATGATCCATGGGAAACCCAGAGCTCATGCCCGTGAACTTAGGGTGAGCACATGCACTGCAGAAACCCAGAACCCACACTCGTAAACTTGAGCAGTGTGCGTGCAATGTAGGAGAACTGGAACTCACACCTGTAAACCGGGGAGTGAGCACAATCCGTGGGCACCTGGACCTCACCCCTGTGAACCCAGGGTGAGCGTGCAAAATGCAGGGAACCTGCGGAGAGCACATTCGGAAGTAAACTCCAACAGCGTGCACCCTCCGTAGAACACCCGGAACCCACACCCGTAAATCAAGGATGGATTGTGAGCCCTATAGGAGACCCAAGCTCACACCCATAAACTCGGGGAAAGCGCGCATGCTCAGAGGCCCTACACGTAGAGACACCGGGCTAGCCCTGGGGAGAGTAGTCCAAAGTTGACTGAGTGCTGAACAGGGAGAAAAGCCGTACCATCACCCCTCAGCCATTGCAGCCAGCAACACCAGAAAAACTGGCTCGGCAAGTTTGAAAACAGACAGAGGTTTTTTTTGTTTTGTTTTGTTCTGTTTTTTAATAATTTTTAATTATTTTTATCTTTTTTACTCAACTCCGTTTCCTTCTCTTTACTTCTTTCTTGTTTTATTCCTTCTTCTTTTCTTTTCAATTTTATCTCTTCTTCCTTCCTCCTTTTTCCTTCATGTTTTTTTCCTCTTTTCTCTTTTTAAATACCCACAAGTGAGACAAAAAAAAAAAAAATCCTGAACCTGTGAAAAAACAGGGGTTGGTCCCAAAGAGGGGCATGCCAACAACTGAGACAGTGGAGGCTGGGAAGAGCAGAATACCCGAAGGAGGCTGTACCACTGAATTGCACAGGAAATCTACCACAGAAGGTCACACCATAAACCTAGGGAGACACAACAGATCAATTTAAGAAGCTGAAGCTAAAGAGAAGAGTCTCGCAGACAATAGGAAGACAAAGAAAGAATCCCTAAATGAAAGAAAAGGAGGAAGCCCAACAAAGAATGCTAAATGTAACAGAGGCAACTCAACTATGAGATATTGAGTTCAAAGCAATGGTTGTCAGGAAGCTCCATGAGCTCTCAATGAGCTACCAGAAACTACAAGGAAGCTACAATGAACTCACTGCAAACTATATCAACATGAAAAAGGAAATAGAAACTATGAACAAGGGCCAAGAGGTAATGAGGAATACAATTTCTGAACTGAAGAACACAGTAGAAGGAATGAAAAGCAGAATAGATGAAGCAGAGGATTGGATAAGTGAATTGGAGGACAAAGTAGAAAAAAACACCCAGAAAGAGCAAGAAAAGGAAAAGAGGCTCAGAAAGAATGAAGAGGGATTAACAGAAATGCACGATAATGTGAAATGCAATAATATCCATATCTAGGGATACCAGGAGAAGAAGAAGAGCAAGGGATAGAAAACCTGTTTGAAAAAGTAATGATGGAAAAATTCCCAAATTTGATGAGAGAAAAAGTCACACAAATCTAGGAAACACAGAGAGTCCCTATCAAGAGAAACCCAAAGAAGCCCACTTC
Source organism: Glossophaga mutica (assembly GCA_039655065.1). Taxonomy (NCBI): domain Eukaryota; kingdom Metazoa; phylum Chordata; class Mammalia; order Chiroptera; family Phyllostomidae; genus Glossophaga; species Glossophaga mutica. Next base: position 69,298,402 of record CM077309.1, on the reverse strand, counting down.
AAGACACATCATAATTAAAATGTCAAAATTCCAAGACAAAGAGAGAATCCTAAAGGCAGCAAGGGAGAAGAAGGAAGTAAAATACAAGGGAGACCCAATAAGGTTAGAAGCTGACTTCTCAATGGAAACACTCAAAGCCAGAAGAGAATGGCAAGAAATATTCCAAGTAATGAGAAACAAAGGCCTGCAACCAAGACTACTTTACCCAGCAAGGCTTTCAATCAAGATAGAAGGCCAGATAAGGAGCTTCCCAGAAACAAGAAAGCTAAAAAAAATAGACTTCTACCAAACCAGTTCTGCAAGAAATACTTAAGGGACTGCTTTAAGGAAAGGAAGGAAAAGGCAGAGAGAGGAACACAGGTACGAAAATGGCAAGGAATAAGTACCTATCAATTATAACCTTAAATGTAAATGGATTAAATGCTCCAATCAAAAGACATAGAATAGCTGAATGGATAAGAAAGTATGACCCACACATATGCTAGCTACAAGAGACCCACCTGAGGACAAAAGACCTACACAGACTTAACGTGAAGGGCTGGAAACAAATTTTCCAGGCAAATGTGTAGGAAAAAAAATCCGGGTAGCAATACTCATATCAGACAAAATAGACTTCAAAAGAAGAGCCATAAAGAGAGACCCAGAAGGTCACTTCATATTACTCAAGGGAAGAATCCACCAAGAAGACATAAACATTGGAAATATATATGCACCCAACATAGGAGGACCTAAATACATAAAGAAAATCTTAGAGGCCTTCAAGAAAGATATTGACAGCAACACAATTATAGTAAGCAATTTTAACACAGCATTGTCAAAAATGGACAGATCTTCCAAACAAAATATCAACAAAGATATTCTAGATGAAATGGACTTAACTGATACATATAGAGCCCTACATCCCAAAGAAACTTAAATACACATTTTTTCAAATGCACATGGAACATTTTCAAAGACAGACCACATGATAAGACATAAAACAAGTCTCAACAAACTCAAGAAAATTGAAATTATACCAACCATTTTATCCCACAGCAAGGAACTGAAACTAGAAACCAACCCCAAGGGGAAAATCCTAAAACACTCAAAATCATGAAGATTGAATAGCATGCTATTAAACATTGAATGGGTCAAGAACGAAAACACGGAGGAAATCAAAAAGTTTCTGGAAACAAATGAAAATGAACTCTAAATGACCCAAAACTTATGGGACACAGCAAAGGCAGTCCTCAGAGGGAAGTTCATAGCAATACAGGCCTATCTAGTAATGATAGAAACATTTCAAACAAACAACTTAACCATAAGCCTACAAGAACTGGAGGAACAACAACAAAGTCAGCCCAGAGCAAATAGAAGGAAGGAAATAACCAAGATCAAAGCAGAATTAAATGACATAGAGACTAAAAGCACAATTTTAAAGATCAATGAATCCAGGAGCTGGTTCTTTGAAAATATAAACAGAATCGACAAGCCTTTAAGCACGTTCATCAAGAAAAAAGAGAGAGTACCCAAATAAACAGAATCAGAAATGAAAGAGGAGAGATTATAACTGACACCACAGAAATAAAAAGAATTATAAGAAATTACTATGAAGAACTATATATCAAAAATATGAAAAACTATATGAAATGGAAAAATTGCTAAAAAAATATAATCTTCCAAACCTGAATGAAGAAGAAGCAGAAAGACTGAACAGACCAATAATAGCAGATGAAATTGTAGCAGTAATCAAAAAATTCCCGACATACAAAAGCCCTGGACCAGATGGTTTCACAGGAGATTTCTGTAAAGTATTTAAGGTAGAGCTAACCTCTATCCTTCACAGACTATTCCAAAAAATTCAAAATGATGGAAGACTCCCAAACTCTTTTTATGAAGCCAGCATCGTCCTAATCCCAAAATCAGATAAAGAGACGACAAAGAAAGAAAACTTCAGGCCAGTATTGCTGATGAACATAGAGGCTAAAATCTTCAACCAAATATTTGCACACCACATCAAACAATACATTAAAAAGATCATACACCATAATCAAGTGGGATTCAACCCAGGGATTCAAGGATGGTTCAATATTCCCATGTCAGTCAATGTAATACATCACATAAACAAAAGCAAAGACAAGGATCACATGATCATATCAATAGATGCGGAAAAAGCATTTAGTATGTTACAACACCAGCAATTTTGAGAAAGAAGAGCAAAGTAGGAGGGATCACAATACCTGATACCAAATTGTATTACAAGGCCGCTGTAATCAAAACAGCCTGGTACTGGCATAAAAACAGGGACATGGACCAGTGGAATAGAACAGAGAGCCTAGAAATAAACCCTAGTCTCTATGGTCAATTATTATTTGACAAAGGGGGCAGCAACATAAAATGGAGCAAAAATAGCCTCTTCAACAAATGGTGTTGGGAGAACTGGACAACTACATGCAAAAAAATGAAACTCAAGCACCAACTTACACCATACACAAAAATAAATTCAAGGTGGATAAAAGATTTAAATATAAGCGGTGACACGATTAAAGTCCTAGAGGAGAACATACGCAGGAAAATCTCAGATATTCCACGCAGCAACATTTTTACTGATATGTCCCCTAAAGCAAGGGACATAAAGGAAAGAATAAACAAATGGGATCTCATCAAAATGAAAAGCTTCTGCATGGGTAAAGAAAACAATATTAAAATAAAAAAAGAACTGACTGTATGGGAAAACATATTTGCCAATGATGCCTGAGACACGGGTTTAATCTCCAAAATATATAAAGAACTTACATGACTCCACTCTAAGAAGACAAGCAACCCATTTTAAAAATGGGCAAAGGACTTGAACAGACACTTCTCCAAGGAGGACATACAGAGGATCCAGAGACACATGAAAAGATGCTCGATATCTCTAGCTATCAGAGAGATGCAAATTAAAACCATAATGAGATACTACTTCACACCACTCAGAATGTCCATCATAAACAATGCAACAAACAGCAAGTGTTGGAGAGGTTGTGGAGATAAGGGGACCCTAGTGCACTGTTGGTGGGATTGCAGACTGGTACAACCACTATGGAAGACAGTATGGATTTCTCTAAGAAAACTAAAAAGGGATCTATCTTTTGACCCAGCAATTCCACTGCTTGCATTATATCCTAAGAACCCTGAAACACCAATCCAAAAGAACCTGTGCACCCCAATGTTCATAGCACCACAATTTACAATAGCCAAATGTTGGAAGCAACCTAGGTGCCCATCAGTAAATGAACTGATCAAAACACTATGGTACATTTACACATTGGAATTTTATGCAGCAGAAAGAAAGAAGGAGCTCCTACCCTTCCAGACAGCATGGATGGGACTGGAGAGCATCATGCTAAGTGAAATAAGCCAGGCAGTGAAAGGCAAATACCATATGATCTTACCTTTAACAAGAACCTAATCAGCAAAACAAACAAAGAAACAATCAAAATATAAACAAAGACACTGAAATTGAGAACGGGCTGACAGTCACCACAGGGGAGAGGGCAGGGAATTTCAGGGGGAAGGGGAAGGGTTTAGAACAAGTATAAAGGAGACATGGACAAAAACTAGGGGCGGTAGAAATGGGAGGGAGGTGGGGAGGGCTGGGTGGTGGGCTGGAATGGGAGTAAAAGACAGAAAACTGTACAAGAACAGTAATTAAAATTTTAAAAATAGTAAAAAAATAAAATTGGCAAACTGTGGGGGACCCCTGTCCTTGGTGCCAGTTGTGGGGGGGCTCCGCCCTCAGAGCCCCATTTCTCTGTCACTGATGAAAATAAAACTACCAAGACATGATCTGCTTGGGGAGGAAAGGTGGTCAGATGCTCAGAGGAGAATGACCCAGAGCTCGTTCCTCACTAGGCTTTTACTGGGTTCAAATATACAAGAATACAGGTTTAACATTTCAAAGAAATCTGAGGGCTTAATCTGAGTCAGTGTCTGTCAGGAAAGGGGATTGTAAAACTTTGGGAGACATACTCATTTCCTCCTCGGACCCTTATCATTTAAACGAGTGCATTCTTAGCAAAGCAGGTTACACAGGACTTTATGAATTCTTTCTTATGCCCGATCACCCAGAAAACTGCTCTGACCAGCACAGGGCTGCACCGCCCACCACCATAGTTTCAGGCTTTAAGCCAATTAATTAGTCTCAGGAAGCAGAAGACATCTCCCAGATGGAAATGGGTACTCGGGTTATGTCAGAATAGCTGGGGGAGTGAAGGTCCATCACCTCCTCTTTGCTGCAGCCCCTCGAGTCCTTCCATGAGGGCCTCCCAAGTGGTCATGTTCAGCTTAGTTTGCCCCTCCCATGAGGAGTCTTACCCGTCATTGGCTAACCGACCAAGCACTGGAGTCCAGATATGGATGAAGCAGAAGCAGCGCTCCTGCCAGAGAGATAAACTTCTTCTCCTTAGTGGCTCAGGTCCTCTTGACAGAACAGACCAAGATAATGTGGGTCCCTAGGCTCTTACTCAGCCCACCATGGGGTGCAGGTTACAACTCCTGAAACCAGGCTGAACGGTCCACAACAGCAAACCATATCCAGCAATACATTAAAAATATTGTACAACATGATCAAGTGGAATTCATCACAGGGATGCAAGGAAGGTACAATATTCACAAATCAATAAATGCAACACATCACATAAACCAAAGGAAAGATAAAAATGAGAAGACCATATCAATATATGTGGAAAAAGCATTTGATAAGGTACAGCACCCACTTATGATAAAAACACTCAGCAAAATGGGAATAGAGGGAGCATTTTCAACATAATAAAGGCCATATATGAGATACCTATGGTGAATATCCTACTCAAAGGGCAAAAACTAAAAGCTTTCCCACTAATATCAGGAACAAGACAAGGTTGTCCACTTTCCCCACTTCTAGTCAACATAGTATTGGAAGTCCTAGTGATAGCAATCAGATAAGAAAAAGAAATAAAAGGCATCGAAATTGGAATGGAGGAAGCAAAACTGTCATAGTTTGCAGATGACATGACAGTTGTACATAGAAAATCCTATAGATTCCAGCTAAAAACTACTCAACCTAATAAGTGAATTTGGCAAAATACAGGAACACAATGTCAATATTCACAAATCAAAGTTTTTTTGTATACCAACAATGAAATATCAGAAACAGAAGTTAGGAAAAAAATTCCATTTGATATAGAAGCAAAAAAAGTAAAGTATCTAGGAATAAACCTAAACAAAGAGGTAAAAGACCTGCACTCAGAAAACTACACAACACCAAAGAGTGAAATTAAGGACAACATAAACAAATGGAAACATATACCGCATTCATGGATCGGAAGAATTAACATCATCAAAATGTCCATACTACCCAAAGCAATTTACAAATTTAATGCAATACCTATTAAATTACCAGTGACATATTTCACAGATCTAGAGGAAACAATTTAAAAATTTATATGCAACCATACACAACCCTGAATAGCTGCAGCAATTTTGAGAAAGAACAAATAGGAGGGATCACAATCTCTGATATCAAACTGTATTACAAGGCCACTGTAATGAAACAGCCTGGTACTGGCTCAAGAACAGACACATAGACAATGGAACAGAATAGAGAGCCCAGAAATAAACCCAAGCCTCTTGTCAATTCATATTTGACAAAGGGGGCAGATGTATAAAATGGAGTAATAATAGTAATGGAGTAAGAGGCTATTGCCTCTTCAACAAATGGTGTTGGGAGATCTGAATAGCTACATGCAAAAAAAATGACACTCATTCACCAACATACACCATACATAGAAATAAATTCAAGGTAGATAAAAGACTTTTATGTAAGTTGTGATACCACAAAATTCCTAGAGGAAAACATAGGCAGGAAAATCTCAGATATTCTATGCACCAATATTTTCACGGATATGTCCCCTAGAGCAAGGGACATAAAGGAAAGAATACACAAATGGAACCTCATCAAAATAAAAAATAAAAAAAAAAAAGCTTCCGCATGGCTAAAGACAACAGCATTAAAATGAAAAGCAAACCAACTGTATGAGAAAACATATTCGCCAATGATAGCTTGGAGAAGAGTTTAATCTGGAAAATATATAAAGAACTCACATGCCTCCACTCCAGGAACACAAACAATCCAATTAAAATATGGGTAAAAGCCCTGAACTGACACTTCTCCAAGGAGGATGTACAGAGGGCCCGGAGACATAAGAAAAGATGCTCACTATCACGAGCCATCAGAGACATGCCAATTAAAACCACAATGAGATGTCCCTTTACCAGTGAGTGTGGTCATCATAAACAAATCAACAAACAAGTGTTGGAAAGGATGTGGGGTAAATGGAACCCTAGTATACTGTTGGTAGGAATGTAGACTGGTGCAGCCATTGTGGAAAACAGTTGGAATTTCTTCAGAAAACTAAAAATGGAACTGCCTTTTGACCTGGCAATTCCACTGCTGGGATTATATCCTAAGAACCCTGAAACAGCAATCCATAAGAATCTATGCTCATAGGTGCACAATTCACAACGGCCAAGTACTGGAAGCAACCCAAGTGCCCATCAGTAAATGAATGGATCCATAAACCATGGTACATGTACACAATAGAATACTACGCAGCAGAAAGAAAGAAGGAGTTCCTATGCTTTGCGACAGCAATGGATGGAACTAGCAAGCATTATGCTAAGTGAAATAAGCCAGGCAGTAAAATATAAATACCATATGATCTCCCATTTAAGTGGAACCTAATCAACAAAACAAACAAGCAAAGAAAATATAACCAGAGATATTGAAATTAAGAGCAATCTGATAGTAACCAGAGGGGAGGTGGCAGGGGTAATGAGACAAAGAGGGGAAGGGTTTTGAGGAACAACTATAAAGGACATACGGAGAAAACCAAGGGGGGGTTGAGTTAGGGGAGGAAGGTGGGGATTGTTGGGGTGAGGGAGGCATTAGTGGAAGGTCAATGAAGACAATTGTACTTGAACAACAATAATATAATTTTTTAAAAAATAAAGGAATTGTAAAATCAAAATATTATTAAGATTTATAAAGATACCGTTTTTTCACTTAAAACAGGAAGAATTTATTCCATTAGTTCAATGCTTTAATAAGGAAGTCCAAAAAAGAAGAAAGCCAACACTGTAGAATTCCTTGGGTCAATGTAACTCACACTTTTGGTAAAGTTAAAGTGTAATTATGGTATAGGCTAGGCAGCTCAAAAAAGTAGACACCAAACACAATGGTTTAATAGAGATAAATATGCATTTCTCCTATACATAATGGTATACACAGAAAGAAGTACTGTAGGGTGGGTACAGAGTTCTGATCTATAGGACCACACAGAAATCCATGACGGTGGGTTGGCTCTGCCATCTTTCAAACATGGCTTCCACATAGCTGCTCCATGTTGCCATTTTCTCAATTTTCCACCAGTGAGAGAAAGAAGGGAAGAGAGACTTCTGTCTGCCTAAACTTAGATGTACAAATACAGCTGCCTATAAAGTAAGCTGGTAAAGTAGTCTTTAGAGGGGCACCTACAAGCCCATGTAAAATATGGAGAAGTATTCTATTATTTAAAGGACAAAACTTAAATTGGTCAAAGAAGAAGTCACAAGGGAAATTTTAAAAATTCCTGGATACATTTGAAAACATAAACGCAACATACCAAAACTTATAGAATGCAGCTATAGTAGTGCTAAGAAGGAAGTTTATGGTTGCAAACACTTATATTAAAAACTGAAGAACGGTCTCAAATCAACAACCTAAATTTACAACTCAAGGAATAGAAAAAGAAGAACAAAGCAAACTGAAAGCTAACAGGAGGAAGAAAATAATAAAAAATAGAGTAGAGATAACTAAATAGAAAACACAGAAATAAATCAGTGAAACTAAGAATTGGTTTTTTGAAAGATCAACAACATTGACAAATCTTTAGATTAAAAAAGAGATAAGACTAAAATAACTAAAATCAGAAATGAAAGAGAAGACATGACAACCGTTGCAACCCAGTGGGAAAGGATTTTGAGACTACTGTGAACAACTGTATGCCAACGAACCGGATAATCAAAAAGAAATTAATTGACCTCTAGAAACATACAACCTACCAAGGCTGAATTATGAAGCGATAGAGAATCTGAACAGAGCAATAACTGGTAAAAATATTGAATCAGTAGCCTCCCAACAAAGAAAAGCCCAGGACCAGATGGTTTCATTGGAGAGAATTCTACAAAACATTAAAAGAACAATTAACACAAATCCTGTCTGTCCCAAAGTCTTCCAAGAGAATTGAAGAGGAGGGAACACTTCTAAAGTCTTTTGTATAAGGTTACCATTACCCTGACACCAAAACTAGATGAAGATACTACAAGAAAACTATAAGCTAATATTACTGATGAATATTGATGCAAAAACCTCAAAAAATACTAGCAAACCAAATGCAAGAGCACATTAAAAGTATTATCCCACCGTAACCACATAGGATTTATTCCTAGAATGCAAAGATGTTCAATCTATGAAAATCAATAAATATATTACCACATTAAGAGAGTGAAGGAGATACCTATTTGATCATCTCAGTCAATGCAGAAATAACAAATGAAGAGATCCAACATACTTTCATGATAAAAACACCCAACAATCTAAGAATAGAAAGAGACTACTTTTCCATAATAAAGCCATATATGAAGAGCCCACAGCTCATGTCAGACACAATGTTGAGAGATAAAGTGCTTCCTCTAAGATCAGGGACAAAACAAGGATGGCCATTATTGCCACATTTAGTTAATATAGTATTAGGGACAATTAGGAAAAAAAGAAAGAAAGAAAATAAATCCAAATTGAAAATGAAGTAGTGAAATTATCTCTGTTCACAGATAACATGAACTTTCCTGTAGAAAAACATAAAGATTTAACACACACACAACTGTTAGAATTAATAAATAAATACAGCAAAGTTGTAGGATACAACACAAACACAAGATCAGTTGTGTTTCTATATACTAACAATGAACAATCCAAAAGTAAATTTAAGAAAACAGTTACATTTACAATAGCATATAAAAGTATGAAATAGTTAGGAATAAACTTAACCTAGGAGGCAAAGGACTTATACATTGAAAACTACAAAACATTGCAGGAAGAAATTAAAACAAATTAATGGAAAGACATCTTGTGTTCATGGGTTAGAAGACTTAACATTATTAGGATGTCGATATTACCAAAAGCAATGTACAGATCCAACACTATCCCTTTCAAAATCCCAACAAAATCTTTTTGAAAAAAACAAAAACAAACAAAAAACCCCACAAAACACCGTATTCTTCAGACTATAAGACACATTGTTTCCTCCCAAATTTGGGAGGAAAAGGAGGGTGTGTCTTATCATCTGAATGTAGTGTACCTGGCTTACTGGGGGGTGCGGTGGTGGAGTGGGGTCACAGGTTATTAAATTTTTTACCACATTTTTTACTTCAAAAAATTTTTTCCCCATTTTCCTCCTTTAAAACCTAGGTGTGTCTTATAGTCCTAAAAATATGGTATATCCTAAAATTTGTATGAAATCTAAAGGGACACCAAATAGAAATAGAACAAGGTTGGAGAATACTCACTTTCTGATTTCACATTATGAAGCTACAGCAAATGAACCATTGTGGTAATGGCATAAATACAGATACAGAAACCAATAAAATAGAAGAGAAAGAGCACAGAAACAACCTTTGCCTATGAGGTCCAGTGATTTTCAACTAGGAGGCCAAGACCACTCAGTGGAAAAGGACATTCTCCTCAAAAAACTGTTTTCCTTATGAAAAAGAAGGATGTTGGACCATTATCTTACACCATATACCAAAATAAATAAGTAAATAAAACCTCAAAATGAATTAAAGGCCTTAACATCAGACCCTGAACTATAAAACTCAGAGATGAAAACTTATGCAAAATGCTTCATGACACTGGACTTGACAGTGATTTATTTGGTGCAACACCAAAAGCAAAAATAGAAATGGGACTACATAAAACTTCAAAATTTTTGTTCATCAAAGGATACAGTCAACTACAACTGTGAAAAAGCAACCTATGGAGTAAGAAGAAATATTTGCAAATCTGATAGAAAGTTAATATCTAGAATTTACAAGATTTTCTACAAGTTAACAACTAGAAAAAAAAATCCAGTAAACTGACTTAAAAATGGGCACAAAGTAATGCAAATCAAAACCATAATGAGGTATCCCTTTACACGTATTAGGATGGCTACTATTAAAAAACCCAGAAAATAATTTGTTGATGAGGATGTGGAGAAAGTGAAACACTTGTGCACTGTTGGTGAGAATGTAAACTGGTGCAGCCATTATAGAAAACAGTATGGCAGGTCATCAAAATACTAAAAATAAGCACTGACTATTGTGGCTCAGTTGGCTTGGCATTGTTCCACAAAACAAAAGGTCACCGGTTCAATTCTCAGTCAGGGCTCATGCCTGAGTTGTGGGTGCAGTCCTCACACGGGGTGCATACAACAGGCAACTGATTGATGTTTCTCTCTCACACTGATGTTTCTTTCCCACCCTTTCTCCCTCTTTTTCTGTCTCTCTAAAAATAAATAAATTACATCTTTAAAAAGTATATTAAAAATATGACTTCTGGCCAGGACTGAGGCACAGATAGATATACTTTTTCTCCTCACACAACCAAAAGAAATACAACAACAAATTTAAAAACTAAAAATAACCAGAACTTCCAGAAAATTGAACTGTATGAAAGTCTGACAAATAAGGAGGTAAAGAAGAAACATTCACCCAGACTGGTAGGAGGGGCAGAGACAGGCAGCCAAGGTGGAGATGACTCATGGCAAGGCAGCAATGGAGGACCAGGGTGGGAAAGATGGGTGGGAAAAGACCAGGGTGGCAAATTTGGGACTGCCTGCTGGTGGAGTAGGCAGTCCCACATTTGCATGTGGTCCCACATTTGCATCCAGGTAAGCCAGAGGAACAATGGGGAGTGAGACAGACTGTGCAACCCAGTTTTCTAGTGTGGAGAAATAATGCCTCAAAAAATCTGGCTGTAAAGACCTGTGGGAGTAGAGGCTGCAGGAGAAACTCCCAGCTTCACAGGAGAGATCATTGGAGGACCCACAGGGTCCTAGAACATACACAAAACCACTCACCTGAGAATCAGCACCAGAAGGGCCCAAGTTTATTGTGGATAGTGGAAGAAGTGACTAAAAGCCGTCTGAGAACTGAGCAAGTGGCATTATTCCCTTTCTGAACCCCCTCTCACATACAATGCAGCGACATGGGTTGCCTCTCCCTGGTGAATACCTAAGGCTCTGCCCCTTACTCAGAACAGGTGTGCTGAAACAGGCAAAAAAAAATATCCCAAAAGAAAGAACAGACCAAAGCTCCAGAAAAAATACAGCTAAGTGATGAAGAGATAGCCAACCAATCAGATGCAGAGTTCGAAACACTGGTAATGAGGATGCTCACAGAAATGGTTGAATATGGTCGCAAAATAGAGGGGAAAGTGAAGGCTATCAAAAGTGAAATAAAGGAAAAAATACAGGGAACCAACAATGATGGGAAAGAAAACTGAGACTCAAATCAATGGTTTGGAGCAGAAACAAGAAAAAAACATTCAACCAGAACAGAATGAAGAAAAAAAATCAAAAAAAAAAAAAAATGAGAGTCTTAGGGACGTCTGGGACAACTTTAAATGTTCCAACATCCAAATTATAGGGGTACCAGAAGGAGAAGAGGAATAGCAAGAAATTGAAAACTGATTTGAAAACATAATGAAGGAGAACTTCCCTAATCTAGCAAGGGAAATAGACTTCTAGGAAGTCCATAAAGCTCAGAGTCCCAAAGAAGTTGGGCCCAAGGAAGCACACACCAAGACACATTATAATTACATTACCCAAGATTAAAGATAAGGAGAGAATCTTAAAAGAAGCAAGAGAAAATGAGACAGTTACCTATAAAGGAGTGCCCATCGGACTGTCAGCTGATTTCTCAAAAGAAATTCTACAGGCAAGAAGGGATTGGAAAGAACTATTTGAAATCATGAAAGGCAAGGACCTACATCCAAGATTTCTCTATCCAGCGAAGTTATCATTTAGAATGGAAGGGCAGATAAAGTGCATCTCAGATAAGGTCATCCTCACCAAGCCCTTATTATATGAAATGTTAAAAGGACTTATCTAAGAAAAGATCAAAAAATAGAAATTGTAAAATGACAACAAACTCAGAACTATCAACAACCAAACTTTAAAAAAATGAACTAAGCAAACAATAAGAACAGGAATAGATTCACAGAAATAGAGATCACATGGAGGGTTATCAGTGGGGAGGGGAAGCAGGGAGGTGGGAGAATTCGGGAAAAGTTACAGGGAATAAGAAGCATAAATGGTAGATACAAAATAAGGGGAAGTTAAAAATAGCATGGGAAATGGAAAAGCCAAAGAATATATTCACAACCCATGGGGGATGCTGGAGGGAAGGGGTTACCGGGCAGAGGGGGATCAAGGGGGACAATTGTAATAACATAATCAACAAAATATACTTTAAAAAGTATATTAAAAATAAAACCACCATATGATCCAGCAATCCCCCCACCCCAGAGATATATCCAAAAGAATTGATAGTAGGGTCTTGAAGACATATTTTTACACCTATATTCATGGCAAACTATTCACAACAGCCAAGAGGAGCAAGCAATGCTATGTTCATCAACACATAAATGGATAAACCACATATAAAGAGAAACATGATGTATATGGACAGTGGAATATTATTTAGCTTTTAAAAGAAAGAAAATCCTGCTATGTGCTAAAACATGGATAAATCTTGAGGATTCAAGATTAGGCTAAGTTAAAAAGGCAGTGACACAAAGATAAATACTATATGATTCTATTTATTTGACATATCTAGGGTAGTCAAATTCATAGAAACATAAAAAAGAATGGTGGTTGCCCGGGGCTAGGGGCACAGGGGAATGGAGAATTATTCTTTAATGGGTATAGAGTTTCACACTTGCAAAATTAAAAAGTTCTGGAGATGGGTTACACAACAAGGGGAATATACAGTTGACCCTTGAACAATATCAGTTTGAACTGTGCAGATCCATATATACAAGAATTTTTTTCAGCAAATACAAGAGTCAGGCCTTGGGTTTTACATCCATGGATTCAATCAACCACAGATTGAAAGCAGCATTTTTGACCAGTGGTTGGGAATCTTTGGATGTAGATGACCAGCTAAATGCACTGTTTTATGCTCTTTCATGAAAGGAACTTGAGCATCCATGGATTTTGGTATCTGTTGGAGGTCATGTAACCAATCCCCACCCACACCATAGGATGACTGAATTTTGGGGGGAGTTAAAAGTTATACATGGATCCCCTGGCCAGTGTGGCTCAGGTGCTTGGAGCCTCGCCCACTACACCTAAGGGTTGTGGGGCCAGTTCCCAGTCAGTGTACACAACCTAGGTTTCGGGTTCTATCCCTAGTCACGACACATACAGGAGGCAACTAGTTGATGTTTCTCAAATCAGTGATCATTGTTTCTCTCTGTCTCTCTAATCAATGAAAAAAATGTCCTCAGGTGAGAATTTAAAAAAAAGATGTGCATGATTTTCACCTGTGTGGGGTTGGTGCCCCCCCCTAACTCCTGCATTGTTCAAGTATCAACTGAACTGTATATTTAAAAATAGTTAAGGTGATAAATTTTACATTATGCATTTTTACCACAATTTTTAAAACTATGATGAAAATCATAGTATAATATCACAAGGATATTAACATTAATCTCACTCGGTTAATTATTGACCAATCTTTCTCAGATTTCCCCAGTTTTATATGTAGGAGTGTGTGTGTGTGTGTGTGTGTGTGTGTGTGTGTGTGTGTAAAATTAAAGTTTTAACAGCTCAAAAAAAAAGGACAAAAGGGAAAATAGATGCAAGGGGACAGTTAGTAGGACATCGTGACACTTTCTTCACTTATTCCTTATTTATTTGTGTGCAACACTCCAGGTGGGGCATGGTGCCAGGCAATGAGGATACAATAGGGAACATGACACAGTCCCTGCCCTTGTGGAGCTTACACTCTGTTGTGAAGACAGCAATATAATTCAGTGTGGAGAGTGAAATGCAACAAAGTGCAAAAGCTGTAAAATTAAACATAAGTATTACTCATCCCAGGCCTGGGAGAGGGGTATGGTCAGGGATTGCTTTTTGGACAATGTAAGTTGTCTCTCATGTCACCATATAAATTGTGACATGAGAGAAAAGCAGGAATTTGACAGGTAAAGACAGGAAAGGGCATTCCAGGAAAATGTCTGGAAGCAAGAAAGTACATGATGCCTTCTGGAGAACTTGAAATAGTTCAACATGGTGAGAATTTAGAGTGAGATGGAATGTGATGAGAAATGTCATTAAAGACAGGATCATAAAAGGACTCTCATCTGTTAAAGAGTTTACCAGTTCTTTGGGGCAGTGGCTGTGTCCACTTTAGGAAGGTGCTGCCCTTAATTGTGCACCAAGCAGCATACTATGAACTTATCATTCATTATCACAAATTACCCTCCTCACTACAGTCCACTGAAGTAACTGCTATCTTCTTCATTTTACAGATGAGGAACCCGAAAATAATCACATTTATGTAACCTGCCCAAGGTCACACAGCAGCTTCTAAATAACAGAGCTAGCGTAAGAACCCAAATTGTACAGATTGCAAAACCCATAGCAGTAACCACTACATAACAGCAATCATAGGACTGGCTTCAGGCTTAGTAGCTCTGGAATTGGGCAGCTAGAGTTTGGATCCTGATTCCAACTCTAATTAGCTGTGTGATCTTGGGCAAATTACACCCTGAGCTTCAAAAAAACTTTTTTCAGTATGATAAGTACAATTGAGGAAAATATAGAGGTTCTGGGATCTTAATTTTTCAACTTCATTTGTAAAAATGAAGATGATAATGATAATAGCTAAAACATAATATGCATTCTAAAATTATTAGCTATAATTATAATCATTTTATATTTCTTCCCAATCTAAATATCTCAAAGAAAAGCTGTTATAAATAGAAAGGCAAAACAGAATGGATGAATGTAAGTTTTATAGGTTTCCAGAAAAACAGTAGTCTTGACAGGGTGTTGGGGGAGAAGTTGACATCACTAACTTGCTGACCAATCACCTGGGGTCTATATTTAATCTCTCATAAATGGGGCTACCAATATCTAAGCAACTGAAACCACAAAGTTACAGCCAGGATCAAGGGAGACAATGAATACCAAGGTAGTGTAAAAATATAAAGCACAGTACACATGCTTCATATTATTAGTCAAAGGTTATATGGATACAGTCAGTCATTTGATATGTTTTAGTGAAATGTCTACTATACTCTGGGCACTGTGCTAGGGCTATGAAGGCTGTTAAATTGTAAGTAAACTATTATGTGCGGGGGCCCTTGTCCTGATCGCCAGATGTGGGGGGGGCTCCACCCGCAGAGCCCAATCCCTCTGTCACGGATGAAAATAAAAACTACCAAGACATGACTGCTTGGGGAGGAAAGGGGTCAAACTCTCCGAGGAGAATGACCCAGAGCCCCATCCTCACTAGGCTTTTATTGGGTTCAAATACACGGGAATACAGGTATGTCAGGGGACAAGGATCAAACAAATATTAACATTTCAAAGCAATCTGAGGGCTTAATCTGAGCCAGTGTTTGTCAGGAAAGGGGGTTGCCAGACTTTGGGAGACATACTCATTTCCTCCTGGGACACTTATCACCTAAGGGAGAGCACTCTTAGCAAAGCAGGTTTCACAGGGCTTTAGGAATTCTTTCTTATGCCCGATCACCCAGGGAGCCCTCCTGGCCAGCACAGGGCTGCACCGCTCGCCCCAGTTTCAGGCTTTAAGCTGGATAGGAAGCAGGAGACATCTCACAGATGGAAATGAGGACTCCGGCTATGTCAGAATAGCCGGGGGGTGAGGGTCCATCACATCCTCTCTGCTGCAAACCCCGAGTCCTTCCCTGAGGCCTCCCAAGTGGTCTTGTCTGGCTTAGGTTGTCCCTCCCATGAGGAGTCTTACCCGACATTGACTGCCAACCAAGCATTGGGGGCCAGAGATGGGTGAGGCAGAAGCAGTGCTCCTGCCAGGGAGATAAGCTTTGTCTCCTTAGTAGCTCACGTCCTTGTGACAGAACAGACCCAGATGAAGTGGGTCCCTTGGGCTCTTACACAGCCCACCATGGGGTGAGGGTCACAACTCCTGAAACCAGGCTGAATGGTCCACAACAATTATATACTTAATAATAAGCAATCACCGTAAGACCAGGAACAAGACAAGGATATCTGCTCTGATCCATTCTACTCAATGTTGTGTTGGCAGCTCTAACCAGGAATACTAAACAAGAGAAAATAAAAGGCATCCAGATTGGAAAGGAAGAAGTAAAACTATCATATTTTGTTATGTATCATGTACACATTTTGCCCAAATGCACATTATACATGGGTGATACCTGAAACACCCTGTATCTGTTCTTGTGTTTTGTAATTATTCGTTACATAAAATTTCATGCACCATGACATGTTCAAAAATAAATGTTAAAATTCCTTTATAATACAAAAACAAGTATCTAAATATAAACAATGAATAATTTATTTATAAATGAAAATGCAAGATTTTTGTTCTTGAAAGTTTGGGCTAAAAAATGGGTGCACCGCATATGGGTGCACATATACGGCAAAATATGGTATATGTATTTAGATGACATGATTTTGTGTATAGAAAATCCTAATGAATGAAAAGAAGAAGAGGAACAACAAAGAAGAAAGAAAAGAAGGAGGAGAAGGGGGAGGAGGGGGGAAAGGAGGAGGTAAAGGTGGAGGGAGAGGAAGAAAAAGAAAAGGGAGAGGAAGATCAGCAGCTATTAGAGCCTTGGCTGGTGGCTTAGTTGGTTGAAGTATCGTCCTGTATACCAAAAGGTTGTGGGTTCTGTTCCCAGTCTGGGCACATACCTAGGCTGCAGGTTCAATCCCCAGTCTGGGCACATACAGGAGACAACTGATTGATGTTTCTCCTCACATTGATGTTTCTCTCTCACTTCTTTCTTTCTTTCTTTCTTTCTTTCTTTCTTTCTTTCTTTCTTTCTTTCTTTCTTTCTTTCTTTTTCTTTCTCCTTCCTTCCTTCCTTCCTTCCTTCCTTCCTTCCTTCCTTCCTTCTTTCCTTCTTTTTCTTTTTCTCTCTCCTTTTCTATCTCTAAAATCAGTAAATGGATCCGTAAAGATTTTTTTAAATTTAATATTTTATTCATTATGCTATTACAGTTGTCCCATTTCTACCCCATCACTCCCCTCCACCCTGCACATCCTCTCCCACCCACATTTCCCCCCTTTAGTTCATGTCCATGTGTCATAAGTTCTTTAGCGTCTACATTTCCCACACTATTCTTGCCCTCCCCCTGTCTATTTTCTACCCACCATCTATGCTACTTATTCTCTGTAACTTTTCCCCCTCTCTCCTCCTCCCACTCCCCTGTTGCTAACCCTCCATATGATCTCCATTTTTGTGGTTCTGTGTCTGTTCTAGTTGTTTGCTTTTGTTTTAGGTGTGGTTGTTAATAGTTGTGAGTTTGCTGTCTTTTTACTGTCCTATTTTTTATCTTCTTTTTCTTAGATAAGTCCCTTTAACATTTCATATAAGGGCTTGGTGATGATGAACTCCTTGAACTTGACCTTATCTGAGAAGCACTTTATCTTCCCTTCCATTCTAAATGACAGCTTCGCTGGATAGAGCAATGTTGGATGTAGGTCCCTGCCTTTCAAAACTTCAAACACTTCTTTCCAGCCCCTTCCTGCCTGGAAGGTCTCTTTTGAGAAATCGGCTGACAGTCTGATGGGAACTCCTTTGTAGGTGACTGTACCCTTATCCCTTGCTGCTTCTAGAATTCTCTCCTTCATTTGAATCTTGGCTAATGTAACTATGATGTGCCTTGATGTGTTCCTCCTTGGGTCCAACTTCTTTGGGACTCTCTGAGATTCCTGGACTTCCTGGTAGTCTATTTCCTTTCCCAAATTGGGGAAATTCTCCTTTATTATTTGTTCAAATAAGTTTTCCACTTGTTGCTCTCCTTCTTCCCCTTCTGGGACCCCTATAATTCGGATCTTGGGACGTTTACAGATTTCCCAGAAGTCTCTAAGCCTCTCCTCATTTCTTGGAATTCTTGTTTCTTACTTCTTTTCTGTTTGGTTGTTTCTTTCTTCCTTCTGGTCCACTCCATTGATTTGAGTCCCAGTTTTCCTCCCATCTCTATTGGTTCCCCATGTGTCTTCCTTCATTTCACGTATTGTGGCCTGCATTTTTTAATCTAATTTGTGAGCAAAATCAACCAATTCTGTCAGCATCTTGATCACCAGGGCTTTGAACTGTGCATCTGATAGGTTGGCTATCTCGTCATGGCTTAGAGGAATTGGCTCCAGGGATCTGATCTATTCTCCAATGAGAACATTTTTGGTGTTGTTTTGTTTTGTTTTGTTTTGTTTTGTTTTTGGTCTGGTCTCAGCTGTTACATAGTGAGGGTAGAGCCTTAGGTGTTCCGCAGTGCGAGACAGCCCAGTCGCTGAGTTATGACGCTGTATGTGGGGGCGGGGTCTGAGAGGGAACAACAGCACCTGCTCTGCTCTCTCTTGGATTCCCGTCCCCTCTGCCGCATCCCCTTCACCTGGATTATCTGCGTGCGCGAATGTGGGACCACCTGGTCAGCCAGTCGCCTTGTGAAGCCTCACTGGGTCTGCAGTTTTCACCCCATGCCCGGGGTCCTACAGCCACCACCTGTGGGCCTGCCAGCCGCCTGCACACTTGGGAATCGCCAGCCACTGCCGCCTGTGTTCCTGGGTCCGCACCTCCACTTTTTCCTGCTGCGACGCCAACCCTCTTACCGGTCTGGATGAATGGTTATTGGACTTCTGTACAGTTCAATTTTCTGTCAGCTCTGGATATTTTCTTGTTTCTAAATATTTGTTGTCCTTAATTTTGGTTGTGAGAGGAGGCACAGTGTGTCCACCTACGCTTCCATCTTGGCCGGGAGTCAGTAAGGATTTTTTTTAAAAAAGAAAACTATTAAAGCTAGTAAACAAATCGAAAGGCAGCAAGGTTGCTGAATATAGCATAAGAACAATATACAAAAATTAGAGGTTTCCATAAACTAGCAATTAATAATCCAAAAATTAACTTAAAATAACTTCATTTATAATTGCTTCAAAGAGAATTAAATTAAGGAATAAAATTAACAAAGCACAAGACTTGTATTCTGAAAACAACAAAACATTGTTGAAAGCAATTAATGAAGACCTGTATAAATGGAACAATATCCCATGTTCACAGATTGGAAGACTTAATATTGTTAAGGTGATAGTATCCTCCAAATTGATCTACAGATTCAATATAATCCCTATAAGAATCCCAGCTTCTCTTTTTACACAAATGAAGCTGATCTTAACACTGATGTGGAAATATAACAGACCCACAAAAGCTAAAACAGTCCTGAAAAAGAACAAAGGCTCACATTTCCCAATTTCATAACTCATTAAAAAATAATAATCAAGACCATATGGTACTGGCATAAAGATAAACATACATACCAATGGAATTGAAATAAATCCTTATAGCTACAGTCAGCTGATCTTTGACAAGGGTGTCAAGACATTACAATGGAGAAAGAATAGTCTTTTCACCTATTGGTGCTAGGAAAACTGGATATTTGTATGCCAAATAGTGAATTCATATCATCTCATGTCATATGCAAAAAATAATTCAAGATGGATCAAAGATCTAAATGTAAAAATTAAAACTATGAAACTTGTAAAAGAAAACAAAGTGGCATATTTTTGTGACCTTGAATTGAGCGACAATTTCTTAAACATGACATCTAAAGCACAGGCAACCAAAGAAACAAATAGATAAAATTTATTTCATCAAAATTAAAAACTTTGCTGCCCTGGTTGATGTGGCTCAGTGGATTGAACACTGCACTGCAAAGCTGAGGGTCACCAGTTTGATTCCCAGTCAGGCCACATGCCTGGGTTGCAAGCCAGGTTCCCAGTGAGGAGCATGTAGGAGGCAACCACACATTGATGTTTTTCTTTCTCTCTTTCGCTGTCTCTAGAAATAAATAAATAAAATCGTTTTAAAAAATTAAAAATTTTGTACTTCCAAGAATACTAATAGAAAGTGAAAAGACTTCCGGCCAAGACGGAAGCATAGGTGGACACACTGTGCCTCCTCTCACAACCAAAATTAAGGACAACAAATATTTAGAAACAAGAAAATATCCAGAACTGACAGAAAATTGAACTGTACGGAAGTCCAACAACCATTCATCCAGACTGGTAAGAGGGGCGGAGTCGTGGCAGGAAAAAGTGGAGGAGCAGACCCGGGCACACAGGCAGCAGTGGCTGGCAGTTCCCAGGGGGGCAGGCAGCGGCTAGCGGACCCCGGGCACGGGGTGGCAACTGTGCAGACCCAGTGAGGCCGTGCAAGGCAGCCAGCTGACCAGGTGGTCCCACATTTGTGCACAGATAATCCATGTGAAGGGAAAGTGGGGAAGGGATTGGAATCCAAGAGAGAGCAGAGCAAGCACCATTGTTCCCTCTCGGACCCCATCCCCCCATACAGCATCACAACTCAGTGATGGGGCTGCCCTGCACTAGGGAACATCTGAGGCTCCACCCCTCACTATGTGACAGCTGCAACCAGACCCCCCCCCAAAAAAAAAACGCACACCAAAAATGGCTCAAACCGGAGAAAAAATCAAAGTCCCAACGCCAATTCCTCTAAGCAACAAAGAGATAGCCGACCTATCAGATGCATACTTCAAAGCCCTGGTGATCAGGATGCTCACAGAATTGGTTGATTTTGCTCACAAATTAGATGAAAAAATGCAGGCTACAGTACGTGAAATGAAGGAAAATGCATGAGGAACCAATAGAGATGGAAGGAAAACTGGGACTCAAATCAATGGAGTGGACCAGAAGGAAGAAAGAAACAACCAAACAGAAAACAAGGAAGAAACAAGAATTCCATCCTTGCATCCCTGATACCACTTGACACCAGTCAGAATGGCCTTCATAAACAAAGCAACAAACAGCAAGTGTTGGAGAGGTTGTGGAGAAAAGGGGACACTAGTGCATTGTTGGTGGGATTGCAGATTGGTACAACCACTATGGAAAACAGTATGGAATTTTCTAAGAAAACTAAAAATGGACATACCTTTTGACCCAGCAATTCCACTGCTTGGATTATATCCTAAGAACCCTGAAACACCAATCCAAAAGAATCTATGCACCCCTATGTTCATAGCAGCACAATTTACAATAGCCAAGTGCTGGAAGCAACCTAGGTGCCCATCAGTTAATGAATGGATCAAAAAACTGTGGTACATTTACACAATGGAATTCTATGCAGCAGAAAGAAAAAAGGAGCTCCTACCCTTTGCGACAGCAGGGAAGGAATCGGAGAGCATCGTGCTAAGCGAAATAAGCCAGGCAGTGAAAGACAAATACCATATGATCTCACCTTTAACAGGAACCTAATCAACAAAACAAACAAACAAGCATAATATAAACAAAGACACTGAATTTGAGAACAGTCTGACAGTGTCCAGAGGGGGAGGGGAGGGAATTTCAGGGGAAAAGGGGAACGGTTTAGAGCAACAAGTATAAAGGACTCATGGACAAAAACTATGGGGGGCGGAAATGGGATGGAGGTGGGGAGGGCTGGGGTGGTGGGCTGGGGCGGGGTAAAAGACAGAAAACTGTACAATATCAACAATTAAAAAATACTGAAAAAAAGTTTTTTGAAGTAATTAAACACAGAGATGGTAGACTAAAATTCAACCATCTCAGTAACTATATTAAGTGCAAATGGATTCAACACACTAACAGGTCAGTAAAAAAAAAAAAGAAAAGAAAAGAAAAAGAAACAAGAATTCCAAAAAATGAAGAGAGGCTTAGGAACCTCCAGGACATCTTTAAACATCCCAACATCCGAATTATAGGGGTACCAGAAGGGGAAGAAGAAGAGCAACAAGTGGAAAACTTATTTGAACAAATAATAAAGGAGAACTTCCCCAATCTGGCAAAGGAAATAGACTTTCAGGAAGTCCAGGAAGCTCAGAGAGTCCCAAAGAAGTTGGACCCAAGGAGGGACAAGCCAAGGCACATCGTAATTACATTAGCCAAGATTCAAATGAAGGAGAGCATTCTAGAAGCAGCAAGGGATAAGGGGACAGTCACCTACAAAGGACTTCCCATCAGACTGTCAGCTGATTTCTCAAAAGAGACCTTCCAGGCAAGAAGGGGCTGGAAAGAAGTATTTGAAGTCTTGAAAGGCAGGGACCTACATCCAAAATTGCTCTATCCAGCAAAGCTATCATTTAGAATGGAAGGGAAGATAAAGTGCTTCTCAGATAAGGTCAAGTTCAAGGAGTTCATCATCACCAAGCCCTTATTATATGAAATGTTAAAGGGACTTATCTAAGAAAAAGAAGATAAAAAATAGGACAGTAAAAAGACAGCAAACTCACAACTATTAACAACCACACTAAAACAAAAGCAAACAACTAGAACAGAAACAGAAACACAGGAATGGAGATCACATGGAGGGTTAGCAACAGGGGAGTGAGAGGAGGAGAGAGGGGAAAAAGGTACAGAGAATGAGTAGCATAGACGGTGGGTAGAAAATAGACACAGGGAGGGCAAGAATAGTGTGGGAAATGTAGAAGCTAAAGAACTTATGACACATGGACATGAACTAAAGGGGGGAAATGTGGGTGGGAGAGGATGTGCAGGGTGGAGGGGAGTGATGGGGGAGAAATGGGACAACTGTAATAGCATAATCAATAAAATATATTTAAAAAAGAAAGTGAAAATTCAATTTAATAACTGGGAGAAATACTTGAAATCATATACATAATAGCGTCTAGTATCCAGAAAATAAAAAGTACACAGTTCAAAAATAAAAAGAAAAATAACAATGTAAAACAGGCAAAAGATTTTTTAAAAATTTCTCCAAATAAGACACACAAATATCCAATAGTCAAATGAAAAGATGCTCAGCATCATTACCCATTAGAGAAATACATATCAAAGCCACGCTGATATACTGCATTACACACACTAGATGGATATAAGTAAAAAAAAAAAAAAAAAAAAAAAAAAAAACCACAGAAAATTATTGTACAAGTGTTGGTGAGGATGTAGAAAAATCAGAGCCCTCATACATTGCTGGTGGTAATATAAAGTGGCTCAGTCACTTTGGAAAAGTATAACAATACCCAAAGATGTTAAACCAGGGGTTAACATATGACCTGGTGATTCCACTCCTAGGTATATACTCAAGAGAACTGGAAAAAAAAAAAAAAACATATCCACGCAAATGCCTGTACGCTGATATTCAGAGCAGCATTATTCCTAGTAGTCAAAAAGTGGTAATTTTCATATATCCATCAGTGAATGGATAAACAAAATATGATATGCCTATAAAATTGAACATTATTCAGCCATTAAGGGGAATGAAGTACTCGTACATGTCACAACATGGATGAACCACAAAAACATTGAGCTAAGTGAAAGAGACCAGATACACAAGGCTATGTATTATATGGCTCCATTTACATGGAATGTCCAGAATAGGCAAATCTACACATACAGAAAGTTGATTAATGATTGTCAAGGGCTGGAGAAGAAAAATTGTCATGGGTACAAGGTTTCTTTTGGGGGGGATGAAAATGTTCTGAATTAGTAGTGATGGACTGCACAACCTTATGAACATGCTTCAAACATTGACTTGGATAATTTAAAAGGATGAATTCTAGAGTACATGATATAGAATCTCAAGTTTTTATTTTTTAATGATTTTTTAAATTTTAGAACAGTTTAGAATTGCAGAAAAATTGTGAAGTTGTATACAGTTCCCATATAACCCACACCAAACACCTTACATTAACTTCTTACATTATTGTGGTACCTTATTTCAATTAATGAACCAGTACTGATACATAATTTTTATTAACAAAGCCCATACTTTATTCACACATTCTTAGTTTTCACTTAATGTCCATTTTCCATTCTAGTTTTCCATGCAGGATCCCACATGACATGTATTTGTAATGTATTGTTAGGCTCCTCTTGGCTGGGAAAGTGTTTCAGACTTTTCTTGTTTTTTGGTGACCTTAACAGTTTGGAGGAGTACTGGTGGAGCATTTGGTAAAATGCCCTTTAATTGGGGTTTGTCTGATGTTTTTCTCATCGTTAGACTTGAATTATGTGTTTTGGAAAGAAGACTACAAAGATAAAATATCATCACCATATCATATCAAGGGTACATGCTATCAAAAAGATATCACCTGATGTTGACCTTGATCTCCTAGCTGAGGTAGTGTTGCTCCACTGTAATTACTCTCTTCCTTCCCCCTCCATACTGTACTCTCAGGAAGAAAGTCACCCTGTGCAGCTGACACTTCAGTGGGGAGTTATGCTCCCTTTCTTGAGGGTGGCATCTCTACATGAATTATTTGGAATACCTTTGCAAGGGATATTTGCCTATTCCCTCCTATTTATTTACTTAGTCATTTATTTCTATCAGTATGGTCTCATGGGTATTTCATTTTTCCACCATTATTTAAATACAATTGGCATATAACATTTTGTAAGTTTAAAGCATACAGTGTGATGACTTATATATTACAAAATGATTGCCACAAAAGGATTCATTACCATTCTTCATCACACTCACATAATTGCCACTTTTTTGTGATTAGAAAATTTAAGGTTTACTCTCTCAGTAACTGTCATGAGTATGATAGAGTACTGTTAACTATAATCACCATGCTGCATATTAGATCCTCAGAATTTAATTAATCTTTTAACTGGAAATTGTATCCCTTGCCCTACACCTCTTCATTTCCAACCTCCTACCCCAAAGGCCATGCAACCAACATTCTACTCTAGTTATATAATTTTGGCTTTTTTAGATTCCACATATAAGTAATATCAAACAGTATTTGTCTTTCTTTGTTTGACTTATCTCACTTAGCTTGATGCCCGTAAGATACATCATTATTGTCACAAATGCAGGATATTCTTCTTTCTCATGGTTCAATTCATTCTCATGGTTGTAAATAATGCTTCAAGAAACATGGGAGTACACCTATATATTTGATATCTTTATTTCATTTCAGTGAATACATACTCAGAAGTGGATGGCTGGATCATATAGTAGTTCTATTATTAACTTTGTGAGGAATCTCCATACTTTTCCACACAGTGGCTGTATAAATTCACATGCCCACTCAACAGTGCACAAGGGTTCCCTTTTCTCCATATCCTTGCCAAAAACTTGCTATTTTTGTATTCTTGATAACAGCCATTATAACAGATATAAGGTGATGTCTCATTGTGGTTTTGATTTGCATTTTCCCTCTGATTAGTGATGCAATCATCTTTTCATGTACCTGTTGGCCATCTGCATGTATTGTTTGGAAAAATGTCTATTTGGGTCCTCTGCCCACTTTAAAATTGGATCAGGTTTTCTTTCTTATTCCAAGTTATTTGTAAGTGTTCCTTTTATATTTTGGATATTAACCCCTTATCAGATATATGATTTGCAAATATTTTCTCCCATTCCTTAGGTTGCCTTTTCATTTTCTTGTTTCTTTTGCCATGCAAAATCATTTTTGTCTGATGTAGACTACTTGTTTATTTTTGCTTTTGTTGCTTGTACTTTTGATGCCATATCCAAAAACATCATAGCCAAGACAAATGCCAGACTTTTTTCTATGTTTTCTTCTAGGAGTTTTACAGTTGCAGGCTTTATACTTAACTTCATTTGAAGTTGAATTTCGTGAATAGTATAAAATGGAGTTCTAATTTTATTCTTCTGTATATGATTGCCCAGTTTTCTTAATACAATTTATTAGGAGGCTTTTCTTTCTCCATTGAGTATTCTTGACTCCCTTGTCACATATTAATTACATGTACAGTTGACTGTACATATAATTATATGTACATATAATTATATGTACAGTTGACTATATAAATCAGGGTTTATTTCTGGGCTCTTGATTCTATTCCATTGGTCTGTATGTCTGTTTTTATGTCAGTACCATACTATTCTGATTACTACAACTTTGTAATATGGTTTGAAATCAGAAAGTGTGATATCTGCAGCTTTGTTTCCCTTTCTCAGGATTGCTTTGGTTACATGGGATCTTTGTGGTTCCATACAAATTTTAGCAATGCTTTTCTATTTATGTAAAAATTGCCACTGAAATTTTGATAGAAAATGCATTGAATCTATAGATGGTTTTCAGTAGTGTGGACATTTTAATAATATTATTTCTTCTGTTCCATGAACATGGGATTTTTCCATTTACTTATGTCTTCTTCATTTTCTTTCGTAAAAATCTTATAATTTTCAATATACAGATCTTTCATCTCCTTAGTTAAAATTAGTCCCAAGTATTTTGTTGGTTTTGAAGCTATTATGAATAGGATTTTTTAGAATTTCTTTTTTAAATATATTTTATTGATTATGCTATTACAGTTGTCTCAATTTTTTCTCCCCTTTATCCCCATCCTCCCTGTACTGCCCCTCTCACCCTCCAGCCCTCCCCCTGCACAATTCATGTCCATGGATTGTACATATAATTTCTCTGGCTTCTCCATTTCCTACACCTCCCACTGACTTTTTTGTGTCTACCTATTCTGCTTCTTATTCCCTACACATTTCCCCCCCATTTTCCCCTTCTTCCTCCCCAGTGATAACCCTCCATCTGCTCTCCATTTCTGTGATTCTGTCACTGTTTTAGTTGTTTGCTTAGTTTTTGTTTCTAAGGTTCAGTTGTTGATAGTTGTGAGTTTGTTGTCATTTGATTATTCATATTTTTATCTACTCTTTCTTAGATAAGTCCCTTTAACATTTCATATAAAAAGGGCTTAGTGATGATGAACTCCTTTAATTTGACCTTATCTGGGAAGCACTTTATCTTCCCTTCCATTCTAAATGATAGCTTTGTGGATAGAGCAATCTTGGATGTAGGTCCTGCCTTTCGTGACTGAATATTTCTTTCCAGCCCCTTTTTGCCTGTAAGATTGCTTTTGAGATGTCAGCTAATAGTCTTATGGCAACTCTTTTGTAGGTAACTGTTTCCTTTCCTCTTGCTGTTTTTAAGATTTTCTCCTTCTCTTTAATCTTGGCTAATGTAATTATGATGTGCCTTGATGTGCTCCTCTTTGGGTCCAACTTCTTTGGGACTCTCTGGGTTTCCTGGACTTCCTGGAAGTCTATTTCCCTTACCAGATTGGGGAAGTTTTCCTTCATTATTTGTTCAAATAAATTTTAGATATCTTGCTCTCTTTTTCCTTCCAGCACTCCCACGATTCAGAAGTTGGAACATTTAAAGTTGTACCAGAGGCTACTAGGCGTCTCCTCATTTTTTGACATTCTTGTTTCTTCATTCTGTTTTAGCTGGATGCTTATTTTTTCCTTTTGTTCCAAATTATTGATATGAATCCTGGTTTCCTTTCCTTCACTGTTGGTTCCCTGTACATTTTCCTTTATTTCACTTTGAGTAGGCTTCATTTCTTCCTTCATTTTGTGACTGAGCTCAATCATTTCTGTGAGCATCCTGATTACCAGTGCTGTGAACTCTGCATCAGGTATGTTGGCTATCTCCTTGTTGCTTAGTTCTTTTTCTGGAGCTTTCATCTGTTCTTCCATTTGGGCCATATTTCTTTGTCTAGGTGCACCTGTTATGTCTAAGGGACAAAACCTCAGGTATTTGCCAGGGAGGCAACCAACGTCATCCCTGCATTGTGGTGCTGTCAGTGGGGTAGGGGTCAAAGAGGGAAGAATGCCACTTGTTTTGTTGTCATCCCACTTTCTGTCACTTCCCTTGCTTCCCACAAACGATCTGTGTCCTGTAGGTGCTGATTTGCAGGCAGGTGCATTTGTGCTGGGTTTAGGACCCTGTGTGTCTCTCCAATGTACTCTCCTGTGAGGCTAGTAGTTTCTCCCACCACTATAGTCCCCACAGATCTTTTCTTCAAACCGTGGATTTGAGTCCTTAGTTGTCTGCGCTGAAACCCTGGTTTTCACAGTCTGTATCTCTCCCTCACTTTCCCCCAGGCTTGTCTGCACGCAAATGTGGGATTGTCTGTGAGATCCTCCAGCTGCTGCCTTGCATCCTCTCTGGCCCTCCTACCTCTGGTTGAATGTTTCTTTAATTCCTTTGTTGGACTTCTATGCATATGGTTTTTTCTGGAAGTTCTGATTATTCTTTGTTTTTAAATTGATTGTTTTCCTTTTTTCGGTTGTGCAAGGAAGTGAAGTGTTTCTGCCCATGCCTCTATCTTGACCCCTCTTGGATTTTTTAGAATTTATTTTTTCAAATATTTGTTGTGTATAGAAATAATTGATTTCTGTGTGCTGATTTTGTATCTTCATCAAATATACATCTTCATTGAATTTGTTGATTAATTTCAAAAGTTTTTGGCAGAGTTCTTAGGACTTTATGTATAAACAATCATATTATTTGCAAACAGATTTTTACTTCTTCCTCTTTAATCTGGGTACCCCTTATCTCTTTTCTTTGCCTGACTGCTCTAGCCAGGACTGCCAGTATATCTTGAATAACAGTGCTGAGAGTGGATGCCCTTGTCTTGTTCCTGATCTTAAAGAAAACTCTTTCAACCCTTACCAATGTGTATGATGTTAGCTATGGGTTTGTCATCTATGGCCTTTATAACATTGAAATATGTTCCTTATCTACACAATTTGTTAAGTTCTTTTTTTTTTTATGACTCATCTTTTTTTTTTTTTAAGATTTTTTTTCCTTTTAGATTTTATTTATTTATCTTTAGAGGGGAAGGGAAGGAGAGAGGGAGAGAAACATCAATGTGCGGTTGCCTCTTGTATGTCCCCTGACGGGAACTGGCCTGGCAACCCAGGCATGTGCCCTGACTGGGAATCGAACCGCAATCTTTCGGTTCGCAGGCCCGCGCTCAATCCACTGAGCTACACCAGCCAGGGCACAATTTGTTAAGTTCTTATCTTGAAAGGATGCTGTATTTTGTTTTGTTTTTTTTTTCTTTTTTTTAATCAGTATTTTTTAATTGTTGATATTGTACAGTTTTCTGTCTTTTACCCCGCCCCAGCCCACCACCCCAGCCCTCCCCACCTTCCTCCCATTTCCACCCCGCCATAGTTTTTGTCCATGAGTCCTTTATACTTGCTGCTCTAAACCGTTCCCCTTTTCCCCTGAAATTCCCTCCCCTCCCACTCTGGACACTGTCAGACTGTTCTCAAATTCAGTGTCTTTGTTTATATTATGCTTGTTTCTTTGTTTTGTTGATTAGCTTCCTGTTAAAGGTGAGATCATATGGTATTTGTCTTTCACTGCCTGGCTTATTTCGCTTAGCATGATACTCTCCAATTCCTTCCATGCTATCGCAAAGGGTAGGAGCTCCTTCTTTCTTTCTGCTGCATAGAATTCCATTGTGTAAATGTACCACAGTTTTTTGATCCATTCATTAACTGATGGGCACCTAGGTTGCTTCCAGCACTTGGCTATTGTAAATTGTGCTGCTATGAACATAGGGGTGCATAGATTCTTTTGGATTGGTGTTTCAGGATTCTTAGGATATAATCCAAGCAGTGGAATTGCTTGTCAAAAGATTTTTCTGTATCTATTGGGATGATCACATGTTTTTTATCCTTTATTCTATTAGTGTGATGTATGACATTTATTGATTTGCCGGCATTGAAACATGCTTGAATGCTAGGGATAAATCCTCCTTGACCCTGGTGTATGATCCTTTAAAAGTGCTGTTGCATTCGGTTTGCTGACATTCTGTTGAGAATTTTTGCACCTATCTTCATCCAGGATATTGGCCTGTAGTCCTTATCTGGCTTTGTTACCAGGGTGATGCTGGCCTAGTAAAATGAATTTGGGAATGTTCTCTCCTCTTTAATTTCTGAAAGAGTTTGAGAAGGTGGCAAGAATCCTTCTTTAAATGTTTGGTAGAATTCACCAAGCAAACCATTTGGGCAACACTCCTTTTAAGTGACTTGGTATATGATACTGTATCTGATAGCTCTCTCAAAAGCACTTTTGTCTGTGGATGAATTCCAAATTGTTCTTGTTGAGTAGAGGATCTAAACGAAGGAAGTCTTATTCAACCATGTGGTTGAATCACTGCCTCAAGGGTATTTTATACTTTGGGTTATAATCCAATATTACTTTGTTTATTTTGTTGGGCAAATTGTTCCAGCTTTGGCTATTGGGAGTTCTTTCGGTTGGCTCTGTGTCCTTAAAAATATTTTTTATTTGTTTTTAGAAAGGGGGGAGCAAGGAAGAAAGAGAGGAAGAGTAACATTAATGTGAGAGAGAAACATCAATCGTATGCCTCTCACATGCACCAAGACTGGGGACCAAACCCACAACCCAGGCATGTACCCTGCCCAGGAATCAAACCAGCGACCTTCCACTTTATGGGATAATACCCATTCAACTGAGTCACACTGGTCAGCATTTTTGTGTCCCTTTGACATATCTTCATCATTATGGTCAAGTACCTCAAAATATTATAAACATAATTATTGTACAAATATATAAAGAATATGTATCAAAAGATTTATTTAATTAATGAGGAAAGCAGAGAATGACAAAAATAGTTCAAAGGAGAATACAAAAATACTGCTGCATATAGACACAGATACACACACACACATATATATATGATTCCAACCTTCTTGCCTTCCTCATATATACAATGCACATATACACTATACATATATTTGTATATGTATAGTGCATATACATATGTATTATTGCACACATCATATACAAACATGCACACATATACATATATGCAAACATGTACATGTATTTGTGTTTGAAGTGGAAAAACTTATGCTAGACTGCTAAGTTAGGTACAAAAGTGGTTAACATCATACAGTACAACCATAACTTTTGGAGTTAACTTTTCTTATGAATGAAATCATTTGGAGCTTTGTGGTTAGCAGAGTAATGGCCCCCTAAAGGTGTCCACATCATAATTTCTGGAACCTGTACCTGTATCACCCTACATGGCAAAAGGGACTTTTGCAGATGTGATTAAATTAAGGATCTTACAATAGAGAAGTTTTCATGGATTATTGAGGTGGGTCCAATATAATTACCTTATGAGAAAGAGTAAAGCTAGAGGTTCAGGTGAGGAAGAGAGTGGGAGATGCTACATTCTGACTTTGAAGATGAAGAAAGAGGCTGAAAGCCCAGAAATATAGGCAGCTTCTGGAGGTTGAAAAACACAAAAGAATGGATCCTTCCATAGAACCTAAAAAAATAACATAGCCCTGCCAACAGGGTGGTTTTAGTGAAATCATTTAGGACTCTGACCTAAAGATAATAAGTCATTGCAAGGTTAAGGCACTAAATTTGTGTTAATTTGTTAACAGCAGCAATAGAAAGCTAACATAATCCCTACTAGGTAGGTTTAATCAATAGTTAATTCTGAGTCACTTAACTTTCTTTAAAGAGCTGCATGATCCCTGGGCGGGCTTGACTAAACAATACTCTAGTATTGTATTGAAAAGACATACGGTAATCTCTTCTGCTTTATTTCCAAATTTGAATAACATTCCTTAACATCTATTTGTTCTGCCAGCATTTTTCTCTGAAGCACTCACATACTTCTATATCTCCCTTCCCTCAAAATTTATTCAACCAAGTCTGTACATCTGACAACATCGTTCTCAAAGCTAGGATTCATTAGTGTGTGTTTCTTCCTTATCTCAGGTAGCAGAGAGTAATACAGTGCATGCTCTTCATCCCACCTTTCCTGTGTGATGACATGCCCAGCTCCTGCCCTTTCTCAGGTCCATTTGTTCAGTATGGCAACCTTGTGGGAAAGAGTGCCAAGTCACACATATAAACTTTAAAAATGGACATCATAAAGGCTAGAAAGAGTGGAATGGAGAAAAAAATAAAGCAGCATTAGGCTAAGAAATATGACTTAAATATTTCCAAAGGGGAAATATTCCTGGGAGGAAAACAGCCCAGGCCTCAGATCATGTCCTTTCTGAGTGCTCATTGTATAAGGAGTCCTACCAAAGGCCTTAAAACTTAGGGGTGTCCAAACTTTTGGAGTCTCTGGGCCACACAGGAAGAAGTAGAGTTGCCTTGGGCCACACATTAAGCACATTGCAACATGTAATCACAAAAAAAATCTCATAATGTTTTAAGCAAATTTATGATTTTGTGTTGGGCCACATCCATAGCCATCCTTGGCTGCATGCAGCCCATAGGCTGCAGAGTAATGTGCTCCTATACATTCATAGTGACACAGACACATCTGGTTAATCATCATTCAGTAACTATTCACTGAGTCCATTCTTAGTGACAACTGCTCTGGTAAATTCTTTTATTTTTTAATATTCACCCAAGGATATGTTTATTGATTTAGAGAGAGGGGAATAGAGAAAAAATGGCAGGGAGAGAGAGAGAAAGAGAGAGAGGGAGAAACATCAATCATTTGCCTACTGTGTATGTGTCCCAATGTGGGATCAAACCTGCAACCTAGGTATGTGCCCTGACCAGAAATTGAATCCACAACATTTTGATGTATGTGATGATATTCCAATCAACTGAGCCACCAGGCCAGGGCGACTCTGGTAAATTCTGAGAATATGTGGCTGAATAAGATGGTATTCTTGTCCTAAAATTTCTCCCAGTCTGATAATGGATTCTAAGAAGTACACAATGGATACTAAGAATTACAGTATTATATAATAAATGGTAGAATAGGAAAAAGTCAAAGCCCCATAGGACATTTCAGTAGAAATGACCATTTCTACCAACCACTATTCTTTTTCTTAAAAAACTACCTGGTCCAAAGTCATGACAGAGAAATGACTTCAGTGGTCATCTACCCATCTGTCCCCTGGGCCACAGCTGGCTGGAGCAAGAGTGACCCCTGACCCAAGCTGGATCAATCTAGGTATTCAGGAAGGAGATTCTGAGGCTGATCCAGTTAATTGTGGGAGCTATATATGTGGTATAGGATTGAGGGGGCTGAGGTTAACCATAGACCCCAGCAGGGAAACAAGAGATCAAGCTCCTGCAGATCTCAGAAGACGCCTGACAAGGGTCTGTTGCCTTTGAAGCCTGGATATAGGTATTCTTTGGGAGAATATTCTGGAGTCATGGCTCTCAAATATTATTGTGCAGAACAACAACCTGAGCAGCTTATTTATGTGCCCATTCCTCAGACTCCTAGTAGAGCAGGTGTGAGCACCATGCAGGAACAGGTGCTTATCACAGGCACTCCAGTGATACTGATATAAGTTGACTGTGGGTTACGGTCTGAGAAACACTGTCCTATATACACTTGTTTTTAACTTAACCCTCTTTAAGTGGTGGCTCTCATTCTCAGAATCAAAAAGCTCAAATTAAGGCAGTGCATATTGCCCAATCAGGGAAGTTATGGAAAGCCAGAGGCCAAAGTGAGATTTGTGCCTTTATAGATAAGTGAGAATTAGTCAAGCTAAATGCATGTGTGTATGTGTGTGTGTTGGAGGAGCGGGGGCAAGAATGCTGCTCAACGATTAGGAAACCCTTTTTTGAAAAAGTTACTCCTTGCTGGGCTTTTGGCTGCCATCTGTATTTTTCCTACCTAGATCCCTTTTCTCTTTGGCTAGCTTCTCTGACATTTCTAGAGTCAAAACCCAGGATTTAAAAAGAGTATTTAATGTGTGAGCCTACAGGGAATGAGCTTTGGGCTCTCTGCCCCTCAGTGTAGAAAGTGCCAAGGTGCATTTTACATGGCATCTCAGAGTATCCCCATGGGACTGAATGCCAGTGGCCCACCAGGCATGGTCTGCATCCTACCACCCTATTACACAATCCCTGCTTCTGCTCCTGATCCCTGATATTTCCTCCCAAAATACGCCATGGGTACCCAGGTCCCTGTCTCCAGCTCTGCTAAAGGGGAAGCTCAAGCTAAGAGAGGTGGATAGCAATAATGACAAAAGGGAAGAATTAAAGTCAGAATATTAGATACACTTATTTATTCCTTATCTTCTTATCTGAAAAGTAAATGGGGCTTGTTCAAGCCTCTAGTACTCTTACTTTTTTCACTTTGCTGTAGATGTTGCCATGAGAATAGCCTTAGTCTTATCTGGAAGGAAGCCCATATTTTATTCTGGGGATCAGCACTTCCACTCTTGTTCGGATTCTAGGTCAGGTTAAGTTTCTGTGAGTGCAGCTTGATGAAGACACTAGATGAAGATGCTTCTGATTCTATGAAGGCCAGCTACTTCCTACACCAATAACCTTATCCTCTTGGTGAGGGAACCTCCACCTAAAAGGGATGAATCCACACCTGGGGTCTTGCCAGACCCTGTGGCTGAGGAAAGCACTTTGATTTCTGCCTCTGAGGAGACCCTCAGTGGGATCATGACACTGAACTTCCTGGCCATCCCATCATTATTAGTGTTCAATTGGCCTCTTGGCCTGCAAAAGTCCTGCCTACTCCCATCTATATCTTTCTTAGCTGGATTTCCCCAAGCATGTTTTCTCTCCCAAGCCACTATCATCATTTCCTAAAGCACAGTTGCAGCTTCCTAGCTAACCTACTGCTTTTATTCCACTTTCCCACTTAGTAAAAACTTCATGTGACTTTTGTAAAAATTGTGAATCAAGTCATGTTACCTGTTTACAATATCCTTTGGCTTCCCACTATAATTAGAATAAAATACAAACCCTTAACCACAGTCAACAAGGGTCTCCATGACATTATCTTGTCTCACCACTCCCTGCCCTGCTCACTCTGTTCCAGTCACGCTGACTCATTCTTTACTCTTTAAAACCTACTGAGCACTTTCCTACTTCCAGCATTTGCACCAGCCAAATCCTCTCCCTGGAAATGCTTACCCCCAGGTATTCATGGCAGGTGCTTTCTCAGCCTCTATCCCAGTTGAAAGAGACTCCAAAGACAGACTTTCCTTCATAGCTAACCCAAATTAATACTCCCTCCCCATGTTACACTCTCTCCATTACCTATTGATCCTCAATGTCCTTCACACAATTATTAGGCACTCGATAAATGTTTCCTGAGTGAATAAACCCTCCAACAAATTGTGAAGTTTGCACATGTTTAGGGGTGCTTTAGTATCTTCACTTACTTTAAGCCATTGTCTGAAATAAATTCTTTGATTGCAAGAGGCCTTAGAGTCAAAGGCTGTCATTTTAGAAATTTGTCTTTATACTAGTTAGGGTAAATAGTGTTAATGTCTGTAAAAGTCAGCCCCCAAATTTCAGGGACTTAGCACATTCAAAGTTGCTTTCTTATGTGTCAGGATCCAGTACAGGTCAACTATGGGGAGGAGAGGACTTCTGACTCATGAAGCTGTTGGGGATGCCAGGCTCCTGCCTTCTTGTGAGCCTGTCAACCATAGGGTCTTGAAGTTGGGCTCTGGATCTTCTGCATTCAGAAGGCAAATGAGGGGAGAGCAGGTTGGGGAAGCCGTAGAGGCAGTTTTTATGGGCCAGGAATGGAAACAGCACTTAACACCCATGCTGGCATTTCACTGGCCAGAACTTAGCCTCCTCTGCATCCCTAGTGCTCCAGCAGGAGAGGCTGAGCAATGCTGGGTAGCTGAGCCCAGAAGATAAAAGAAGGGGGGCTTGGTGAACACACCCATGTGACCCTTAACCCTTCCATTAGCCTTCAGATGACACTGTTTGTAAATGTGGGGCTGGGCTCATCTTCCTCAAGTGACCGTTTCCAGTTTGAGGCACTGTTGCTGGAGAGAAGCACCCTAAGATGGAAGTGCTGCATGCCCATCCCTGGCCACCACCCACACTGGCAGAGCCCAGTCAAAAGCCATCTCAGAAGGAGTGTGCTCAATGCAGCTTGCAGCCTTGCACCCTGATCCCAGTACAGAGGACAGCAGAAAGGGCCTGCAGGTGAGAATCAGATGATTACCAGCAGAGTGTTGAGCTTTTTGATTCAACAGAGATAACCAAGAGGCTGCAAACCTCGGGTGACTTTATTTTTCTAAAGCCTTTGTAAGAACCCTTCTTCTGAGGGAGCAATCCTCAGGAATCTATTCACATTTTCAGAGAAGCAAAACAAACAAAGAAGAAGTGTTATATTTGGGAAAAATTTTCTAACAACTTGGAAAGGCCATAAAATAACAAATCAAAAAATAGAGAACGGTAAGAACCACAATGTTCAGTCCTTTCCAACTCAAGAGAGGAGAGGAGAGCAAGTAGAATGCATTACCTTCAATGGGAACAATGCAGAAGTGACGCACCACTCTGGTTCCCAATCCTTTGGGTGAGCTGGGTCATATGACCTTAACAGATCCAAAGGAGTCTGGGAAATGTAGTTCCTACCAGGCAGCCACATGCCCAGAGAAAACTCAAATGGCGGGGTTTATTATTAAAAGGAGAAAGGGCCCTGGCTGGTGTAGCTCAGTGGATTGAGCACAGGCCTGTGAAGCAAAGGGTCACTGGTTTGATTTCCAGTCAGGGCATATGCCTGGGTTGCAGGCCAGGTCCCCAGTGGGGGACACATGAAGGCAACCACACATTGATGTTTCTCTCCCTCTCTTTCTCCCTCCCTTCCCTTCTCTCTAAAAATAAATAAATAAAATCTTTAAAAAATAAAAATAAAAGGAGAAAGGAAAATGGGTATTAGGGGACAAAACTCAGTTTCTCCTCTAATCCTGGACTATGTCACATGAAGAAAGAAACATTCTGGTCTTTTTGGTTCAGAGAGAGAGATGGGTACTATCCCACCAAGACCACACAAAAATGAGGAATTTGTTCCCATAATGCAGGGGACGAGGATGGAAGCAGGACCCCAAAAGTACAACCATTGTCAACTGTTGCTGTCTTGGCAGTTATATTCCAGGAGAAAGGGGCCTTAATTGGCAGGAAGAAATAGGTTGTTATTTTCTTATGAAATCCAAATAAAAGTTCCTGCTAATCATATTCTAGCTACATTTATCTTCCCTGTGGTTGGCTCAGTCATTTTTCAAACTCTCCTTCCTTTGAGCACATAGGGTAGTAAATGGCCTTCTGGACAGGAAGAAGGTGTCTGGGTATCTGGCCCTCCCTCTGGACCCAGACCCAAGGTGGCAGATTGATGACCTCAGATGGATAAAGCCACCACTGAAAGAGCCTAAAGTGGATCCATGCAGGCTGGCCTCATTTAGGCCTTGATATTGGTGTCTGGAAACAATTCTAGGTCAAGAGCCAACCAAGCTAAGCCCTCAAAAGTCCTCTGTGTGTTACTTGCCTAGCACTAGAAGACCCACCATAAATGGTAACCCAAGGCCTGCCCTGCAAACATGTTTCCAACTCTAAGGCCCACTATGGTGGGTGCTGTTGGCACTCCTTCCACTGCCTTCTCTTACCACCCAGGGCACACCAGCCTGCCTCTGATGGCCACAGCTTGACCCCCCGACCAAGCTCCTTCACACTGACAGTCATTCTCTCCAAGCACAGGATACAAGGTAGCACTGGGAACTATGAGTCCACCTCTCAGAAGGAGCTCTCAATGACTCTCAGGAGCTCCCTGGCCCCTCAGGTGGGATTGTTGCATGGTGCTGCATGAAGCTGCAGATAGCACCAGGCTGACCACTGAGTTTCTCAATGGGAAGAATCTCTACCAGCCCACTGTGGAGGTTGGATTGATTAACATACTTGCTTTTCACTACCTGCCATTCCTTATCTCACTTCCTTACTTCACTCCTGGTGTTTCCTGCACATCCCAAACAAGCAGTCCACCTCAGCATATGCTTATGGAAGAACCCAAGTAAGATCATCCTCTGGGAAGTGAGGGAAGGTCCCCACGGCGCTAGAAGACTGGCACAGGCTCTGAATCAGCCTGATTCAGGTCTGATTCTGGCTTTGTTGCTTACCAGCTAAGTGCTGGGCAAATCATTTGACATTTTGCTGTCTCAGTTTCCTTATCCATGAAATGGGCCAATTCTACCCACCTTGCAGGAATGTAAAATTTTGAATGTAAAATTTTGACATCATTTCTCTAATGTCCATAGCATTGACCCAAGTACACAGCAGGCACTCAAAAGTCAACTCCCTTTCCTTCCCATCTCCATTTCATGAATGAGGGAACTTAGTTCAGAAAGGTTTTCTGATCTGCACAATGTTATAAATATCACTGAGTGACAAATCTTACACAAACACCTTTCCAGTTCCAAATCTATTTATAATTTTCCCTTTGAACCTCACATATTGATTCCAGGGTCTAAATGATCTAGTTTGATACACAAAATCCTTTTAAACTTCAAATTCCCAGGTCTTCCTCTCACATTGTGCTGTGCAGACAACACATCTGGTTTCTGATTCTCAGGGAATCCCACATACTGGTGCCATTCACATCCTTTGCTATTTATGTCCTCTGTTGTGGGGTGGCCCACTCTCTCCCTCATCTGACTGTGAAACTCTTGTAATTTGGGTACAAAGATTTTCACAAGTTCATTTCTGATTAAAACACAACATCACTAAAAGTTGAACACAAAGTTGAACATCAGGTAACCCAGGGCAGAGCCAACATACATGTAAGTGTTTTACGTTTGAATACAGGTGAGGCATCTTTTCCAGTTTCTGTGTTTATCCCTGGGGGAAGCACTCAGAGCTTCACAGTGGGGTACAGCCCTGTCAAGCCCTGGCTGCATGGAGGCTGTGAGTGGGACAAGGACTTGAACATTTGTAAATGCATCACCTTAACTAATAGTGTTATTACATTACCCTACAGCCAGCCAAGCCCAAACAGAAATGCAAACAAAAAGGAATACCGAGGTCATTCTGCTAAATTTACTCAGAATATTTTAACTAAAAACCTAGAAAGGAGCTATTTTATTTTAGCTTACACTTATGTTTGGGGTCATTTTAAAAATAATTTTTGTGCAATATATATATTGGGAGGACATAACCTTTCAGGGGTTGGACTGGGAAAAGTCTTATGTACGACCTACATCTAGCCTGGGACTTTACCAGGTTTAGTAGTGAATCTCCTCTCTAAGGAAATTCCTTAGCCCATGGCAAACCTGGATGGTTATTTACCTGTAGAAAACAAATTTGACCACCAACTCTCTTCTTTAAAATACAAATCTCAGGCAGGTTAGACCAACCTGCCAATCACGATCGGGGGGGATTGGATTGCTCCTCACAAAATACCCCACAAAAATAGTTCATTCCATTGCAAGAATCCATAAGGATAATCTATTGAAATCACAAATTCAGACATTTTCAGGGGCAAGAAGAAGGTCATTGGTACAAAAGCTTTCTATCTATTCTTTACTTACACAAGGAAATACACCCCACTCATCCAGAAACCCATTCTGTCCTTGACTTTCTCCTTCTTGATAGCCTTGGGATGTCTATCTCTATCCAAGAAGACTGGCCCAAACCTGATGAAAACATGGGCAATTCTCATTCGGCCTCAGTTTTAGGGCTATTGCTTTCTTCATCTGATTTCTTCCAGTAGCCAACCTGGGACAAAGATTTAAGTGTAAGGTGTGTATCTGAGAGGTCATCTCAGGGAACACAAGTAGGAGAGTAGGGAAGTGAGACAAGAAAAGAAAGCCCACCAAACAGAGTGTCCCATGAAGTCAACTATCACCATGGGTAATTGGAGTTTAACCCCATAGGGAAACTCTCAGAAATGGTGCAAAATCTACACATTAGTTATCACACCACAAGGCAGCCCATACATCGATATGCTAGCCCCTTCATCACTGGTCAGGGTGGTGTTACTTCCCAACACTGCCCACCCACCACTTCCACAGTCAGGTCAGAGGAAGTCCACAGAGAGATAAATACAGGTGCTGGCAAGGGGAGATGAGCTGGCTTGCCTGATGTGGCAGGGACACCAGCAGCATCTGCTACAGCTTCACCCATGAAGCCTGGAGCCACCATGGCTCAGCGCTAGTCAGCTGCTACCAGGCAGAAATACAGCTCGTGTTGCTAGTACTTCTGGCTTTTTAACCAAAAGCAGGAATTGAGAATTTTTGTGGCATCTCCTGACTTATAATTGTGATGATTAGTTCAAATATTAAAAAACATTCTAGGTCTGTAAGGCAGAATTCAGCCTCTGAGCCCTCAGTTTACATCCACTAATCTAGGTTGGTCCCCATATTTCACTGATGGGAAAACAAGACCCTATGATGTGCTGCCTAAGGGCACACTGTAAGGTAGAAGCTATCTGGGGTCAAGAATCCAGTACTCATAACTCCCAGGCCAGGGGTGTCCTAACCCCCTTATCCCTCACACCACCCCTCCATCCACAACAGACAGGATATTTGTCACTGCCCTTCATGTCGCTCAAAACAAAAGAAGTCTTCCCCTCTTTCCATCAGTGCATTACAATATTTGGTTTCACTAGAAGTCAGATTCATTATGATTCTTAATTTCACAAGAAGTTACCTAGTGCTAACTTTGTCCTGGGAACCCTTCTAATTACTTCACAGATACTTCCTTTAATTCTCAAAGCCATCCTATGACATAAGGACTATTATTTCCCTAATCTTAAAGGCAGAAACCCAAGGCACAGAGAGATTATGATACTTGCTTAAATTAGAATAGTTAGTAGCGGGGGTAGGAGGCCAACCCAGGCAGTTATCTCCAGAACCTGTGGAAGTAACCACTACCTACACTGCCTCTAAACTATCTAGTTAGGCTTTTTAAATATCCTGATTGTCCTTTTTCCGTTATAACAGGAATTAGCAAACTACGGTCTGGTGGGACAACTCCTGCCCACTACTCATTTTTATAAATGAAGTGTTACTGGAATACAGTCTCACCCATTATTTTATGCATTAATCTGTGGTTATTCTTACCTTAAAAAGTCAGAGTTGGGTAGTTGTATCATAAAGCCTAATATATTAGTACCTGGCTCTTCACAGAAAAAGTTTTCTGACCCCTGTATTATAGATTCTCCAGGCATTCCTCAGCTTGCAGGTTTCTTGATAATGCTGCTTAATCATAATGCAGAAAATCCTATAATTCCTGTGAAAGCCTTAGGATATATAGGGATGAATTCACATGTTAGACTTCCAGAAACTTCAACTGTGCATAAGATGTCTGCGAACCAAGTATTCAGCGAAAATACACTCAGAACACCACTCAAGGAAAAAGATACCCCAAAATGCCCCATAATCTTGGATCCTTACTGGGGTGAAGGTTTTTAAAGCAAGAAGATAGAAAGAAATACCCAGAGCGGAGAAGCAGTGAAAGAGGCAGCTCCTGTAATAGCTATCAATAGGCATCTTGCAGTTAGAGACAAGGATTCAAATCCCAGCCCTACTACTCACTTCTTAAACCTCAATTTTCTTACCTGTAAAATAGGAGAAATAATTTCATTTGGGGGTGTGAAAGGCAGATTAGTCAAGATTTTAATGCATAAGAAGTTCTTAGAACCCTGCCTGGTAACTTCTCAGAGGAGCCCTTTACTAGGAATAATAGTAACTACAAAAGAATAAATATATCTGTAATTATTTATACAGAAACACTCAACTCCATACAATTCAGCTGTCAGAGGGTAAAAGGAGAATGGCAAGAAACAAAAAGTGGTGTTTATCACAAGCCCAAATCAAGAAAAGATGTAACTGCATTTATGTACTCCATGTAAAAAAGTAAACAAGCATGTGCTATATTTGCTTTAAAGATAGGTCTAGCAAAAAATAATGTGGGCAGACAGAGGTAAGCTTTAAACACCTGCAAAAAATTGTTTAAGTGAAATAAATTATTTATTCCCTGACAATGCTTATAAATGAAACTACATACGGAGTGGGAAAAAATGTTTGCACTGTGTACTCTGAAAGAAGACAAAGTTACATTTCGCCCCTTATTATTATAGTGAAAGTATCTATTGAATAGCATGAACACATCCTTACAGACTGTCAGTTTTTAAATACCCTTTATCTTCATCATTTTCATAGCTTTTCTCTGAGATCTAAGAAGGGCCAAGATTGTTGTCCAACGAAATGGGCTTTTCCAAGTGCAACTCAAGCTGGAAAGTACAATGAAAATCACTCATAATTCAAACTGTTTAAAGCAACAGAATCATTGCAAAAATGATTTCTGATTCTTAATTTGTTTGAATCAAAGTTTAACCTCTAATAATTGGACACCACATTCTTTTAAGCAGTGAAGGTGCAGCTGGATTGAGAACATGGAGGTACATAAAATAGCACACTTGTTTTTTTTTCTCTTAAAGATACAAATTGAATTAATTTAACACAGTTGGAGCAAATTATCATTATACGTCAGTTGAGGCCCCATTGGGATAGGGCTCTATGGTTCCAGTCTCAGGGCATGTGGTTTTCTTTACTTAATCAGGATCCTGCATTTCCATTGCAATCAGTTCACTTGTCATGGCCTCAAAGAGCCTTATCTTTCCTGATTTGTCAAAGGTGCTACATTATCCTTATGTGCTCGTATTTGTCTAAATACCAATTTGCCAAAGAGGCTACATTATCCTAATGTCTTCAAATTTGTGTAAATACTGAAATGTTACTTGATATGACAAGTTGCACTAAATATCATTTCTACTGCACAGCAAATAATTTTACTAAAATGTTCCCCCAACAGACTACTAATAAAGAAGTCCCCTTCAGTGTATTTGTTAACCTGAATCTTCTTCTTTTTAAAGTTAAAATGAGAATAGTGTAACCAGTGTGAATTAAGTGCAGGTGCACACTTCAAGTTATTCACAGAGTAAAGGTTTAGTGTAGAAGGAACCTCAAGTATCACCACCTACTTAACATGTCTAGAGAGCTAATTAACATGGCTGAAGTGAATCTGCCTGGAGACCAGCCTTCCTGCTAGTCGTCTCTCCTTAGCTCCTCCTTTGTAGGGTAGAATCAGGCAGAGTATTCAACTTGGATGAATCCAGGCCAGAACTGGGTGATTTGTGCATCTGTAAGCCTCCAATTCAGGTCACATGTGGTTCCCTGCTCTTTTTCAATGACTAAAATTGATGGGATGGGCTCAGTCAGGTGCAACAAGAGAAGCCTGAAGATAATCCTCAGGCTGCATCCATGTCTGGGTCTTCCACAGCACTGTTGGCTGTTATCAGCCCAGCTGGAAGATGGATGCTGCAGTTCCAGAAAGACCTTTTGAATAAGAAGGGGCTGTGTTGGGCCCCATGCTGTGGTAGAGGTGTAATTATTTCCAATAACTGTCGGTCTAAGCTTCTTGGTGATTTCCAAAGAAAAGTGCCTCCTTATAGCAAGAAAATATCCGATGCTTATTTGGGAGAGTATTCGAGGAGCAGTTTTGAGCTTATTCCTTATGTAAGATCACAATGTAAAAAATTCCAGTCTGTTGATAGTTTATTTGGCAAGGCAGAAAGGAATATCATCAACTTTGGATGTGTGCTCAAGATCTGTTTTAGGGAGGCAAATCCTTATTTGAAATAAGATGGGCCATGAGAATCTCCTGGGAAGCATGCTCTATGGAGAGAGAGCTAAAGCTCTCAGACTGTGACTGGCAGGGATGGTGGCAAACAGCACACACTTGGTTCTGATGTTGAATCCCAGACCTGTCACTTACTAGCTCTGTGATTTTGAGCAAGTCATGCAGGCTCTTCAAGCTCCAGTTTGCAACTCAGTCAAGTGTGGGATATTATGGGTCTTTGTTGAGACATATTACTATATGGAAAGTACCTGGAAGTGTCTGGTGTTCACAGGGGCTCGTTTAATGGGGACTATCATTTCCAAATGATGGTGCTTGTCCTTTGAAGAGGGAGGGTTAAAACGGAATGTTCTAGACTGATTCTCTGTGCTGATCAGATTGTTGCTGAAATCTCCACATTGCACAAGAAGACTTTTTTTAGAGTCTTCCTTGTGACTTGCACCTTTCCTCCTGCTCAGCAAGCCTATCTTTGAAACTTTCCACTAGCTGCTGTGAAACTTTCAGGCTGTAGTGAAACCTCACCCTGCCTGTCCTGTGGGCCGTCCACCTGCAGCAGTTCTGGGACATACCGCTGCATCTGTATCTGGCCTTTGGTGTGCACCTTTTCCTGCCACATCAAATCATAGCTTTTCTCTCCAACTAGACGAAGCTTCTGGGAGATAGGAAATTGCCTTACGTTTTCTTTGTATCCTCCATAGCACCATGCACATGTCTAAGAATCTTCTGGGTTCTCTGGTCCTTTGCATGGTAAAGTGTGGTCCAAGACCAACATCACCAGAGAGCTTGTTAAA
This sequence comes from Glossophaga mutica, assembly GCA_039655065.1. Taxonomy (NCBI): domain Eukaryota; kingdom Metazoa; phylum Chordata; class Mammalia; order Chiroptera; family Phyllostomidae; genus Glossophaga; species Glossophaga mutica. Next base: position 69,254,118 of record CM077309.1, on the reverse strand, counting down.
AATGCAAAATCTCTGGCTCCACCCAGACCTGCCAAATCAAAATCTGGTCACCAAGCGATTCAAGTGCAGAGTTGGAGAAACACTGCCCAGACTTGTCATTTACCTCTTCTTCATAGGGTTAGCCACTTTTCAATATTCAATACTACCTATACTATGTTTACCAAATACTTATATTTTAAGTGATTATACATTGACACAATGTCTTGTTTAGCCTCATCCTAAGCAATGATATCCAGTCTGTTAATTAGTTCATGTGGCAAAGCAGAAAAGAACATATTATTTAATAAGATCTAAAGGTCTAAGAGAAAACATTTTTCTGATATAATACATTAAAATAAATAACCATTACATGCAAATGATTCACCATCATCTAAAATTAAGTCTTATACCACCAGGAGTTCACCTACCCCACTTCAGTAAACATAGCTCCAGATCTTTTGTAGCTGGATTAGAAGACACCTCCCCAAACACTGCTCTGGTGCTGCTGGTCCGGGCGTGCTCCACCCTGCATGCTGGCCTGTGGGTGGATGCACAGGTGGCTGCAGGAGGCAGTGAGTGGCAGAGAACCTGGCCTCTGGCCCTGTACAATACCCTCATAACTTGCTGAGCCATATCCCTCTGTGGGACTCACATTTCTGGGGTAGCTGATCTCAAGCCTCCCCTTTCAAGGCTAATAATATGACATCATGAATGAGAGCAGAGGCTCTGGAGTCAGAAAGACTGAGGGTTGAAATTAAGGCTCTGTTACCTGCTAATTTCATTAAGCCTCAGTTTTCCTTTCCTCATCTTTTAAATGGGAATAATAACAATTAATAGACATAACACATATCACAGAATTTATAAGAGCAAAGAAAATAACTGAAAAATCCATAAAAAATAACTGAATAATCTATATGTGCCATAGTATCTGGCACATACTCAGTGTTCAATAAATAATATAGCTGTTAACAATTTTTCCTAGCTTCACAAAGCACAAATAATAATACCCAACATTTATGGAACATCTAACAAGTAATAGGCACTGTGTAAAACACTTTACATTGCTTTTTATCCTTACAATAATCGCATAAGGTAGGAACTCCTATTCTCTCCATTTTATAGATGAGTAAACTGAGACACAAAAAAGGTTAAGTCACTTGCTCTAAGTCACACATTTATTAAGTAGTGCAGCTGGAGTGGTAGGCAGGTTGTCTGACTCAAGAGACCGTATTCATAACCACAAACCACCCTGTCACTCTGTAGAGTCTGTCAGCTCCCAGACTTTGCCAAGTCAACAGATATTATGTGATCGTGGTAGAGTGATTCCCAGCTCAGGTGAGGACTTGGTAAACAACTCTTGTTACCATTCGTTCTATTATATATTGAACCTTTATATTGGAAAAAGATGCTACTAGGCATCAGGAGTTTCATCCTTAATTATAGTAAAAACTTCTTTATTACTAATGCTTTTAAAATTTTTAGTATACCATACACAAAAAGGTGAAACTATATAAATATAGCTCCATAATCATAGCTCCAAGAGAACAGACATACAACCATCATTCTGTTGTTCCAGATGCTACTAAATTCTTCTCCTCCCTCCTCTTCAAATGTAATATTGTTCCAGGTCTCTCAACATCCACAGTGTATACGTTTTGGGCTGGGTGATTCTTTCTTTTTTAATTAATTAATTTTATTATTATTTTTCTTGAATTTACTAGGGTTACACTGGTTAATAAAGTTATATAGGTTTCAGGTGTACAATTCCATAATATGTGATCTGTATATTGCATTGTGCATTCACCACCCCAAGTCATGTCTCTTTCTATCACCATTTACTCCCAATTTACCCTCTCCTGCCTATCCCCAACCATATTTCCCTCTGCTAATGGCCATACTGTTTTCTGTCTATGAGGGGTTTTATTTATGTATTTTTTTTGTTTAATCCCTTCAACTTTTGCACCCAGCCATCCTATCCTCTCCCGTGATAGCTAATCAATCTGTTTCAATTTTGTTTGTTAGTTTACTTTGTTCATTACATTCTACATTTAAGTGAAATAATATGGTATTTGTCTTTCTCTGACTGGCTTATTTCACTTAGCATAATATTTTCCAGGTCCACCTATGCTGTCACAAAAGATCAGATTTCCTTCTTTTTATGGTTGAATAATATTCCGTTGTGTAAACGTACCACAGCTTTTTCATGCACTAATCTACTGATGGGCACATGGGCTACTTCCAAATCTTCTCTATTGTAAATAATGCTGCAATGAACACAGGGGTATATGTATTCTTTCAAATTAGTGTTTTAGGTTTCTTTGGATAAATTCCCAGAAGTGGAATCACTGGGTTATAAGACAGTTCCACTTTCAATTTTTTGAGGTAACTCCATACTGTTTCCACAGTGGCTGCACCAGTCTGCATTCCACCAACAGTGTATAAGGGTCCCCTCTTCTCCACATCAATTGTGGAGAAACCTCTACACACACCAAAACCTCTTTGTTGATTTATTGATGATAGTCACCATAACATAGTGTGAGGTTATATCTCATTGTAGTTTTAATTTGCATTTCTCTGATGATTAGCGATGTTGAGCACCTTTTCATATGTCTATTGGCCATCTGTATTTCCTCTTTGAACAAGTGTCTATTCAGGTCCTTTGCCCATTTTTTAATTGAGTTGTTTTTATGGTTTTGATTTTTGTAAGTTCTTTATAAGTTTTGGATATTAACCCCTTATCAAGATGTATTGGTGAAAACTTTCTCCCATTCCGTGGGCTGTCTTTTTATTTGTTGATGCTTTCCTTTTCTGTGCAAAAACTTTATAGGTTGATGTAGTCCCATTTGTTTATTATTTCTTTTGTCTCTCTTGCCTGAACAGATATATCAGAAAAAAAAAATAGCTATGAGAAGTGTCCGAGATTTTACTGACTGTTTTCTTCCAGGACTTTTATGGTTTCAAGTCTAACATTTAAATATTTAACTCATTTTGAGTTTATTCTTGTGTATAATATAAGTAGGTGGTCATTTCATTTTATTGTATGTATATATACAGTTTTCCTAACATCATTTATTGATGATACTATCCTTTCCCATTGTATGTTCTTAACTCCTTGGTCAAGTATTATTGACCATAAAGACATGGGTATATTTCTGGGCTCCTGTTCGGTTCCATTGATCTTTATTTTTGTTTTTATGGCAGTACCATGCTGTTTTGATTATTATGGCTTTGTAGTATATTTTTAAGTTTATTTATTTATTTTTTTAATGGTTGTTCTTTTTTGACATCCAACTTTGTTCCTCTTTCTCAAGATTGCTATGTCTTCTTGGTTCCATGTAAATTTTTGGAATATTTATTCCAATTCTGTGGAACACATCATTGATATTTTTTTCTATTTTCAAGTATATTTTATTGCTTATGCTATTACAGTTGTCCCATTTTGGTCTCCCTTCTATCCCCTTCTATTCTGTACCCCTCCTCCCTCCAGCACTTTCTCTCCATTTTAGTTCATGCCTGTGGGCCATACATATAGGTTCTTTGGCTTTTCCATTTTGTATACTATTCTTAACCTCTCCTGTCTATTTTGTGGCTACCAATTATGCTTCTTATTCCCTGTACCTTTTCCCCCATTCTCCTACCACCCCAGCCTGGCTGATAACCCTCCATGTGATCTCCATTTCTGTGATTCTGTTCTTGTTCTAGTGGTTTGCTTAGTTTTTTTTCTTTTTTCTTTTTTTCCTTTTTTTTTAGGTTCAGTTGTTGATGGTCGTGGGTTTGTTGTCATTGTACTGTTCATAGTTTTGATTTTCTTTTTCTTATATAAGTCCCTTTAATATTTCATATAATAAGGGCTTGGTAATGATGAACTCCTTTAACTTGACCTTATCTGGGAAGCACTTTACCTGCCCTTCCATTCTAAATGATAGCTTTGCTGGATAGGTCCTTGCTTTTCATGATTTTGAATACTTCTTTCCAGCCCCTTCTTGCCTATAAGGTCTCTTTTGAGAAATCTGCTGATAGTCTTATGGGAACTTCTTTGTAGGTAACTGTCTCCTTTTCTCTTGCTGCTTTTAAAATTCTCTCATCTTTAACCTTGGGTAATGTAATTATGATGTGCCTTGGTGTGTGCTTTCTTGGGTCCAATTTTGTTTGGACTCTCTGGGCTTCCTGAACTTACTGGAAGTCTATTTCCTTTGCCAGATTGGGGAAGTTTTCCTTCATTATTTGTTCAAGTAAGTTTTCGATTTCTTGCTTTTCCTTTTCTCCTTCTGGCACTCCTGTGATCAAATGATGGGATGTTTAAAATTGTACCAGAGGTTCCTAAGCCTCTCCTCATTTTTTTAAATTCTTGTTTCCTCATTCTTGACCTTATCTGAGAAGCACTTTATCTGCCCTTCCATTCTAAATGAAAGCTTTGCTGGATAGAGCAATCTTGGATGTAGGTCCTTGCCTTTCATGACTTGGAATATTCTTTCCAGTCCCTTCTTGCCTGAAAGGTTTCTTTTGAGAAATCAGCTGACAGTCTTATGGGGACTCCTTTGTAGGTAACTGTCTCCTTATCTCTTGCTGCTTCTAGGACTCTCTCCTTAATTTTAATCTTGGGTCATGTAATTGTGATGTGCCTTGGTGTGTTCCTCCTTGGGTCCCACTTCTTTGGTGCTCTCTGAGCTACCTGGACTTCCTGGTAGTCTATTTCCTTTGCCAGATTGGGGAAGTTCTCCTTCATTATTTGTTCAAATAACTTTTCCACTTGTTGCTCTTCCTCTTCTCCTTCTGGTACCCCTATAATTTGGATGTTGGAACATTTAAAGATGTCCTGGAGGTTCCTAAGCCTCTCCTCATTTTTTTTTTTGAATTCTTGTTTCTTCATTCTTTTCTATTTGGTTGTTTCTTTCTTCCTTCTGGTCCACTCCATTGATTTGAGTCCCAGTTTCCTTCTCATCACTATTGATTCCCTGTACATTTTCCTTTATTTCACTTAGTGTAGCCTCCATTTATTTCATCTAATTTGCGACCAAATTCAACTAATTCTATGAGCTTCCTGATCACCAGTGCTTTGAACTGTGTATCTGATAGGTTGTCTATCTCTTGGTCACTTAGTTGTATTTTTTCTGGAGCTTTGAACTGTTCTTTCATTTGGGCCATTATTTTTGTCCTGACATGCCTGTTACGTAGTGAGGGCGGAGCCTTAGGTATTCGCCAGGGCGGGGCAACCCAGTCACTGGGTTGTAACATGGGGCATGGATCCAAGAGGGAGCAACAGTGCTTGCTCCACTCTCTTCTGGACTTCAGTCACTTCCACTGCTTACCCCACCCTGTGGATCTCAACCCCCACAGGTGTTTTCAATCAGTGTTTTGAGGTGTTTATTTCCCTGCACTGGGACCCTGGGTTGTGCTGTCTGCCTCGCTCCCCAGTTTTGTCTGGTTTATCTGCACTCGAATGTCAGACTGCCGGGTTCTGCAAGGCACCTGTGCACCACGTCCCCTCGCTGGGTCCTCCCACTGCCACCTGGTGCACGCTGCAACCCCTCTTAGCCTGGCTGCCTAACTCCACCCCTCCTACTGGTCTGGATGAATGTGTCTACTTTCACTTCTTGGTTGTCAGACTTCCGTACAGTTCAATTTTCTGTGAGTACTGGTTGTTATTTTGTTTCTAAATTTTTGTTGTCCTTATTTTGGTTGTGCGAAGAGGCACAGTGGTCTACCTATGTCTCCATCTTGGCCAGAAGTCTGTATTTTTCTTTATTTCACTTTGCATAGCCTTCATTTCTTCCTCTATTTTGTGACCATACCCAATCATTTCTGTGAACATCCTGATTACCAGTGTTTTGAACTCTGCATCTGATAAGTTGGATATCTTTTCATCACTTAGTTATTTTTTTTCTGGAATTTTCATCTGTTCTTTCATTTGGGCCATATTGCTTTGTCTTGGTGTACCTGTTACATTGTAAGGGCTAGAGCCTTAGGTATTTGCCAGGGTAGAGCAACCCACTTTGCTGCGTTTTGGCACTGTATGTTGGGGAGGGGTCAGAGAGGGAACAATATCCCTTGCTCAGCTCCCACCCCACTTTCAGTCACTTCCCTCGCTTCCCAAAAGCAGACTGTGCTCTCTCAGGTGTTGATTTCCTGGTGGGTGGGCTTGTGTATGTTCTAGGATCCTGTGGTCCCCTCCAACAGACTCTCCTGTGAGACTGGGAGTTTCTTTCACCACCACAACCCCCACAGGTTTTTACCGCTAGAGGTTTTGAGGCTTTAGTTTCCTGCACTGGAACCCTGGGTTGCACAGTCTGTCTTGCTCCCCAGTTGTTCCTCCTGGTTTATCCACACACAAATGTGGGACTGCCTGGTCTGCCAGCCACCACCCATCCTGTTCCAATCTGCCAGTTGCTGTCTTGTCACATGTCCTCTCCACCCAGGGTGCCCATCGCTGCCCTCCTACCAGTCTGGATGAATGTATCTTTAACTCTTTGTTTATTGGATTTCCATACCATTTAATTTTTTGCAGTTCTGGTTGTTTTTTGTTTTTAAATTGGTTGTTATCCTTATTTTGGTTGTGCAAGGAAGCAAAGCATTATCTACTTATGCCTCCATCTTAGCCAGAAGCTGTTAATCACCACTATTGGTATTTTAATAGGGATTGCATTAAATTTATAGATTTTGGGGGGTGCCGTGGACATTTTAATGATTTAATTCTTCCTATCTATAAATATGGTATATGCTTACACGTATTTGTATCATCTTCCATTTCTTTCCTCAGTGTTTTTTAATTTTCTGAGTACCAGTCTTTTATATTCTTGGTTAAATTTATTTGTATATATTTTTCTTTAATGCAATGGTAAATGAGATTGTGTTGTTAAGTTTCCCTTTCTGATAGTTCATTATTAGTTTGTAAAAACGCAACTGATTTCTGGGTATTTATTTTGATTTCTGCTACTTAACGGAATTCCTTTATCAGTTCCAGGATTTTTTTTTTTTTTTTTTTTTTTTTGGTGGAATGTTCCATGTACACTTGAAAAGAATGTATATTCTGTTGCTTTTGGTGAAATGCTCTGAAAATATTAATTGAATCCATAGATGTAGAGTGTCATTTAAGGCCACTGTTTCCTTGCTGTGATATTCTGCCTAAAAGACCTATCCATTGATGTCAGTGGGGTGTTAAATTCCCTTACTAGTATTACTGTTGATCTCACCTCTTATGCCCATCAATATCTGCTGTATATATTTAGGTGCTCCTATGTTGGGTTCATTAATGTTTACAAGGGTTATATTGTCTTGTTGGATTGCTCCCTTTATCATTATTTAGTACCCTGTGCTTCTTACTATAGCCTTTGTTTTAAAAGCTATTTTATCTGATACAAGTATTGCTACTCCAGGTTTTGTTTTGTTTTGTTTTGTTTTTCATTTTTATTTGCATGAAATATTTTTTTCTATCCCTTTACTTTTTTGTTTGTCTTTCATCCTGATGTGAGTCACTTCTGGACAGCATAATAATGGATCGTTTTTTCTTATCCATTCAGCTACCCTATTCCTTTTGATTAGAGTATTTAAGCCATTAAACTTAAGTGATAATTGATCAATGTACATACATTGAATGTACCTATCAATATGTACCTATCAATAATCACTTCTGAATAACATTGCCATTTTATTCTTTATGACTATTTTTCTCTTTTCACCATCTTCTCCTCCTCTTTCTGCTTTTTATTCCTCTTCTTTTTAAATAAGACCCTTTAACGTTTTTTGGAATACTGGTTTGGTAATATCAAACTCCTTTACCTTTTTTTTTCTGGGAAGCTCTTAATTTCTCCTTCAAATTTAAATGATAGTCTTGGTGGGTAATATAGTCTTGGTTGTAGGTCCTTGCTTTTCATTTTAAATATTTCACGCCAATCCCTTCTGGTCTGTAATGTTATTCTTGAGAAATCTGCTGACAGTCCTAATGGGAGCTCCCTTGTAGATAACTTTGTCTTGCTGCTTTTAAGATTCTCTTTTTGTCTTTTACCTTTGCCATTTTAGTTATGATTTGTGTTGGTGTGGTCCTGTTTGGGTTCATCTTGTTTGGGACTCTCTGGGCTTCCTGAACTTGTGTGTGTTTTTCCTTCACCTCTTTAGGGAAGTTTTCAGTCACTTGTAATAGGTTCATGATCCCTTGTCATCTCTCTTCTCCTTTGGTACCCCTATAATGCAGATGTTGTTACAGTTCTTTTTGTCTCCAAAGTTCTTTAAACTATCTTCATTTTTTCACATTCTTTTTTTTTTTCTTTTTGCTGCTCTGATTGTGTGATTTCTTCTACCTGGCATTCCAAATCACTGATTTGATCCTCTGCTTCATCCAACCTACTGTTTATTCCTTCTAGTGTACTCTTCATTTTTGACTCACTCTTTTTTTATGGTGTCTATGTCCTTTTTTGTGTGTACTATCTCTTTCATTAAGTTCTTATTGATTTCATCCATTCTTCTCCTAAGTTCCTTGAGCATTCCTATAACCACTGTTTTTGAATTCTATATCTAGTAAATTGCTTGACTCCATTTCATTTGGTTCTTTCTCTGGAGATTTTCCCTGTTCTTTCATTTGGGGCATTTCTTTTGTTTCTTTGTCTCCTTATTTTGGCTACCTCTTTGTGCTTGTTTCCATGCATTGGGTATATCTGCTATAACTTCCAGTCTTGGTAGGGCGGCCTTATGCAGTAGGTGTCCTGTGGGACTCCATGGCACATTTTCCTTGATCACCTGCACTGGGTGCTACAGTAATGTCACTTGAGTGGGGTATGGGGGCCCCTCTGTTGTAATTGAGTCTTAATTGCTTTGGGCCCATTTGTGTGGGGGTCAACCTTCAGGCTGGCTGTGAGGATCATCCCTGACCACAGTGTATGAGCTGCTGTGCAGGTGTTGACCACAAACAGCAGAATTTGCCTCAGTAGTGTCTGATGCCTGCCAAGATCTCTCTTTGGATATGCCATTTGTAATTGGATCCTGCTCTGATATTTTCTGAAGCTGGCCACTGGGTGTGCTGGTTCTGAGGTCTCTTGGGAGGGAGTTTGTTGCAGGTTAATGTCAGAAGCTGGTTAATGTGACTGGCCTGGGCAACCTGCTTGTAGGTCCAAAGCAATCCACAGTTTGTGGCTGTCTCTTCTGGTCCTCAGTGTGTGCAGGATGGAGCAAGGTGCACACCAAGGCTCACTTTTACCAGCCCTGAACCCAGGGAAATGTCAGCATATTACCTATTAACCCGGATGTCCATGTCTTCCTGCCTCCACCTGCCACATGCCTGTTAGGTTTTGTCACTGAAAGAGCTTCCGGTGATACTTGAGTTGCATGCAATAGTTTCTCAGTTAGTCACCAGGTAGAGGCAAGAGGTGTTTTCTAGATATATATGTAAGACATATATGTATCCAGATACATATATATTCAATCTTGGTGCCAGTGCTGGGAGTGAGGCTCCTCAGCAAATATCGTAGGGTATACCAAGTCTAGCTGCCACCTTCTGGGTGCTGGTACACTTTTGTGGTGGGACGGGGTCTCAGGGAGTTGTCAGGGTGAGGCCAGCAGAGTTTATCAGGTTCAAACAGACCAATATTTGGCCATAAGAAACAGAGGCTCTGTAGCAGTCAGGCATGTAAGGAAAAAAATTCCCCTAACCTAGAATCATGCAACTAAGTCTGTCCAAGATTCAGCCAGGAGCTTGATCTTAGCGGGGCCACTGGAAGTCAGGAGAGAGAGAAGTGAAGGCCAGGTTTGGGGGATATCGGGAGTGTGGTCCCTGCCTCAGAGCCACGCAGCTCAGACTGTCCAGGATTCTACCCAAACGTCAATGGGGTAGAGTCACCAAGAGTCAAGAGGGTGGGGCCACCAGGAGCTTGGGAAGTAGGACAAGCAATCTACCATGAGAGGGAGACACCAGTCAGGATCAGGAGAAAGTGGAGGGAATGGTCCCCATCCCTCGGTCACTGATACCCCTTGAGTCTGCCCAAGGCCACGGACTTTATACATCTAGGCCACTGACTCCTTAGCTGGGCAGAAGCTCCTCAGGATGGGGTGAGAGGGAGTTTAGAGAGCAGGGCTATTGATTCACTCCCTGCCCCTGGCTGATGCCATATAGAAGGATGTACTTTGCCCAAGAAAGATGATATCTGGAGCAGTAGATGACTCAGCACAGGAGGTCCCAGTGGTTGTCCCCTCTGCTCTCTATCCAGAGCCACAAACCCCAGACCCTCCTCGTATGACTCTACCCTACTCTACCCTCTGTCCACAAGATCCTGGGGTGAGTGGCTGTGAACACTTTGTACATTGGCCCTTTAAGAGAGTCCCTTAGTTTCTAGATGACTACCGTCTCTCCATGGCAGTCAGAAACCCCACTGCTTTTTACAGCCAGGTGTTATGTGAGTACTTCTTCCAAGCTCTGGTGCTGTGGGCCCAGGAGCACTGCTTGGGGTTTAGACCCCACACTTACTGAAGGAATTTCCCACAGCTAATAAATCCCTCCAGAACCTCAGTTGCTGCCTATGGGGGCAGGGCTGTCCTTTTTGCATCTCTGCCAGTCTTGATGTGGCTTCTTCTGTAAATCCTTTGTTATAAGACTTCTCTTCAGCTAGTCTTCAGTTGGTTATTCAGGTTGATTGCTCTATAATTTAGTTGTAATTCCAATTTGGTTCTGGGAAGAGATGATGTAGCTTCCACCTATGCTGCCGCCATCTTGGATATCTGTGGGCTGGGTGATTTGTTACTGTGGGGACCATCCTATGCATTGCAGGATGTTTACCAAGCTCTCTGGCCTCTACCCACTGGATTCCAGCAATACCCTCTCACAATCATTTCTGTGGACATTGACAGGTGTCTCCTGTAGGCAAAATCGCCCTTGGTTGAGAACCACTACACTATTCTGATCTTCTTGGTATTGACTTTCTTGCTCTCCTTTGTATTTTTACCATAGTAGCATGCATCCTTAAATATTATCATTTAATCTTACCTGGTGAAAAGAGTATTTTATAATTTAATCCAGTACAAATACTCCTAGTCAGGGTCCCTAAAACAGCCTACATAGGTGAAGTGACCAAATAATTTATCAATCAAACTGGAGGCACAGACATGGACCAGATTTGACCAGGATAAGCTAGCATGATTACCCACTTCTAGGGCACTTCTGCTGTGAATGAGCATCATCCTCACAGTCGCAAACAGTTAGGACCCCTTTTTCACTTGATAACCGTACATGGAGTGACAGAAGACAATTAAAAGTAGCACCATCTCAAGGGCAAAGTAACATAGACATAAATGAATGTCTCAGACTGAAGAGTAGCAGAACAGAGCACTCACTGGCCTGTGGCCTTAAGGAGGTATATTCTTTAAATAATTTACTTCAAGACACCACTTAACTACTTTTATCATATTAGCACAACACTTTGATTAAAATAAATGCCTTCCAAGACTTGCACATAAAAGGAACACAACCATCCTTTATAAGATGTTTATGGTTTGTAGTGGGTTTTAAATCAATATATCTGTGCTTTTTCCCTTGGTGTCATTGGAAATTATAACTACTGACATGCTCCACATTTTTATCTCAATAGTTGTGACATGGACAATGTGAAAAATGACAGCAAAAGATTTCCTTACATAAAAGAGAACTCTTATTGATCACTTATTAGTCTGAATATAATTCCGCTCATCCTCCATTATTTTGGGCATCAAAGAGAACAGAAGTGAAAATACAATGAGTTAGGGACTTGTACACTGCAGTGAACACTTATTTGATATCCTCAGCCTCCATTCCCACCTTTTCAAGCAATATATTCATTGGAAGTCCAGCCCTCAGGTGTCTGCAGTCCACATGCCTGGTTGGAACTCCAACCCTGGGACAAAGGGTTTTCCTCCAGCCAAGACAATTTGGCTAATCTGAATTGATTTTGAGACTTACAGTTCAACAACAGGAGAAGTGGATATTTATTCTCTTTTGTTGGACTTGAACCTGAAATTGTGTAAACCAGCAATGGCTACAGTCATCTTGCCCTCCAACAAGGAACTCAATACATAGAGGAAGAAAGAAAAGGGCAGAGCTGAAGATGGAATAATAGAAATCAGATCCTGAAGTCATTGTTCAGTCTTGAATAAGACTTTCTTGAAGCCATTCCTACCTATGCACCTTTCAGTGACCTGTATATATAAAAAAATCTTAATTCCATTTAAATTGGGTGTTTATCACTCATAAAAATATACCATGTGGCAGTAGTTTTCAAACTTTTTGACATCACATTAGCTCACAGTAAAAATTGCATTTTAACTGTAACCCAGATATAGAACTGACTCAAAGTTTCAAGAAAACTATAGAACCCTTACTAACATATGATGCTGATATTTTCTGTAATGTTATGCTTTTTGAAAAAAATAGTGGTTACAGCCCATTAAATTGATTTCATGACCTTCATTTTGCAAAACACTGCTTTATAAGATTATGTTAAAAATTTACTCCACCAGGAAGAATGAGATAAGAAATGACATAATAATTTTATTCAATCAGGTTATTGAGGAAAATAGAAGGTTTGGCCCCTAAATCAAGTATTTAACAACAGAAAATTGCAATCATGACAGTTCTCCCTTACTGCTCAGGTCACATGTTTATCAGAAGAGGAGAAAAAAATCTAGTGACCTAGAAATAAATGAATTCCAAAAAAAAAGATAAGAGCCTTCTAAAACAAAATACCATGTCTAAAAAGAGAGACATAAATAGGGTGGGGCAAAGGTAGGTTTGCAGACCTTTCTTTTGACTTCCAGTCAAATGGAAGCACAGGTAAACATGCCTCATTTCCTCACATAACTACAGCAAAAAATTCAACTACGAAACAAATATCACCCAGAATTGTCAGAAAATTAAGCTGCATGGAAGTTCACCAACCAAGGATTTTTAAAAACCACACTCATCCAGATGGGTAAGAGGGGCAGAGACATGGATATGTGCAGAGAGGTGTGTAAAAGCCCCCACCAATCAGGAACTTCTGCTTTGTTTGATCGAGCCAATAGCTAACTGCTGCATCTGCTTCTGTATCCCCTGCTTGCTTGCTGCGCTCTATAAAGACCCCTGTAGTCTGTAAGCCGGGCGCGACTTCCATTTGGCAGCTCTGCGTAGCTGCGAGACTACGGTCTCATTTGGGAAGTACGCCCCTGCGCAGGTTAAACTTGGCCAATAAATTTATCATCAAACTGCTCTCAGTGTTCGGAGATTCTTTTCACTCGCTACTTGAATACAACATTTGGAGGCCCCAGCGAGATCAAGGGAAGTCTTCGGAGACTGAGAAAGTGGAACCCGGGTAAGTTTGCCGCGGAATTTGGTTTGGGAGTCTAGACTCATTGGAGCCGCGAGGCGGTAGGCGAGACGTTGCCGGTAGCCCGCCCGCGGGGTTCTCAAGGAGAGGACGCTCTCGAGAACCGGAGCTTCTGCTCCCGCATTTGAAATTTGGTTTCGTTGTGCACAGTGATTGCGACTAGGTCGCATTTGGTATTTAGTTTCGTTTTGCGCCGCGACCAAACGCGCTAGCGAAGTTTGAATGTGTGGAGAGGCTGAAGTGCGCCGCGGCCTGTTTGTGCGTGAATGGACTGAGTGGAGAGGAGCTAGTTGTGTGTTTTTGTGTGGAATTTTAGTGTCCCTCATATTCCTAATCCTAGGTGCCGTGGAAATCGGGCAAAAGGCATCCGCGATGGGACAAGGAGGCTCCACCTCGAGCACTGCCCTAGAATGTTTATTAAACAATTTTTCTGACTTTCAGAATCGCGCTCGGGGCTATGGGGGACCGCCGCCCGACCGGGAGGTCCTGCGAACTTTCAGTGAGCTTGAGTGGCCGACCTTTGACGTAGGATGGCCCAGGAGAGAACTTTCGACTTGTCCCTCCTTTTCGCGGTTCGGCGGATTGTTTATGAGACCCCCCATCCAGATCAGATGGTCTATATAGATGTGTGGGTAGACATAGCCACTGATCGCCCCGGGTACATACGCCGATGCCAGTCGAATGGTCAGAGGAAGGGAAGGGCCCTCTGCGTGGCGACGGCGCCAAGGCAGACTCCCCGCTTACAGGCAGACAAAGGGCGCCGACCTCAGCAGAGCCAGGAGAACGAGGGAGGGAGGAGGTTATACCCTGTTTTGCCCGAAGTACCCGAGGACCCGCTGTTGGCTCCCTCCGTTCCTCCCCCGTATCATCAACCCTTGCCTGATTCCTCTAGTGGGAGGGCGGAGAGGATCCAGAGTCCTCCTCATACCCGCAGCGGTACTCAATATGGGGAAGGTTTGGCGCCAAAACAGGATGGCGCCGCCATTTTAAGTTCGGCACCACACTCAGGTGGCGCCGCCATTTTGCCACTCAGGGAGGTGCCACCGGCTCCAGACGCCCCATTACATGCACCGCCGCGGCTAATCTATGTCCCCTTCTCAACTAGTGATCTATATAATTGGAAATTGCAAAATCCTCCGTTTTCTGAAAAGCCGCAGGGATTAATCTCCCTGTTAGAGACTATATTTAGAACCCACCAGCCCACGTGGGATGATTGTCAGCAGATATTGCAAACATTGTTCACCTCAGAGGAAAGAGATAGAATAATGAGAGAAGCCGTCAAAGCGGTTATGGGAGAGGAAGGAGAAACCGCAGTGGGGAGGAGGGAGGTACAAGATATACTACCAGAACAACCCCCTAATTGGGACCCCAATACGAGTGGGGGAAGGGATGCGCTCCTCCAATACCGCCGGGCTCTGTTAAGAGGGTTGAAGATAGCAGCTAAGAAGCCAACAAATTTTAGTAAGGTCAGTGAGGTAGTACAGGGGAGAGAAGAGTCCCCTGCTAGTTTTCTAGAAAGACTGATAGAAGCCTACCGAGTGTACACCCCATTAGACCCTCAGGCTCCTGAGAACAGGCGGCTTTTGAACATAGCCTTTGTGACCCAGGCAGCTCCTGATGTTAGAAAGAAGTTACAAAAAATTGAAGGATTTGAAGGAGAAAATATCAGCAAGCTTGTAGAAATTGCTCAGAAAGTATATGTGAACAGAGATGACCCAGAAGTAGGAAGGGCAAAAGAGGTAGCAAAAATCCTAATTGCAGCCCAGGCAGGCCCGAAGAAAGAAGGGAAGAAAGGGAAGCCAAGAGGCCAGTGGCCCAGGGTAGACAAGGACCAATGTGCATTCTGCAAAGAAAAGGGACACTGGAAGAAGGACTGCCCCAAATTACAGGCAAAGGAGGCTCGTCCTGCGGTGCTGCTTCAAACCTTAGATTGACGGGGCCAGGGCTCCATACCTGTTGGCTCCCAGGAGCCCATGGTCACCTTGAATGTCGAAGGGAAACCAGTAGACTTCCTGGTCGACACGGGAGCCACATTTTCTGTTCTAAAGCAACCTCAGGGACAACTCCAAAAAGCAACCACCAAAATTATAGGAGCAACGGGTAAGGCCGAAGCGTATCCCTGGACAGCGGCCAGAGTTACCAACTTAGGAAAAGGGACTATTACTCACTCCTTTCTAGTCATTCCAGACTGTCCATACCCGTTACTCGGGAGAGATTTGTTACAGAAGCTCCATGCTACCATAAGCTTCAAATCAGCAGAAGCACCTGAAGGGACCAGTTTGGAGGTGACGGTCCCCCTGTCGGAAGAATACTTGCTGGCGATACTCCCAGACGATGACATCCTGGTAGCGGCCCGGACACAGGAGGAATGTGAATCTGCCACACTAGACCTGCTCCGGGACCTTGAGAGGATGGGCTACCGAGTGTCAGCCAAGAAAGCTCAGATTGCGACGCAAACTGTAAGTTACCTGGGGTACGACCTGAAAGGAGGGCTGAGGGCTTTGTCAAACCAGCGGATCCAGGCAGTCCTACAGATTCCAGAGCCAACTACCAAGAGACAGGTACGGGAGTTCCTAGGGGCCGTAGGCTACTGCAGACTGTGGATATTAGGTTTTGCAAGCATAGCAAAACCCCTGCATGATCTCACCAGAGGCAAGGAGGACTCCTTTACGTGGACTGAGGAAGGGAAGCAAGCATTCCTGGCTTTGAAGGAAGCCTTAGTCTCAGCCCCAGCCCTAGCCCTACCTGATTTGACCAAACCCTTCCAGCTATATGTTGCTGAAAAGGAGGGTACGGCCCTAGGTGTTCTGAGCCAGACCCTCGGCCCGTGGAAGAGGCCTGTGGCCTACTTGTCAAAGAAACTCGATCCTGTGGCATCGGGATGGCCGGCCTGTTTAAGGGCTATCGCAGCCACGTCACTACTAGTTAAAGAAGCAGGCAAGTTGACCCTGGGGCAGGACATACAGGTCATAGGAGAGCACTATATCGAACAGGTCCTACGGTCCCCCCCAGACCGATGGCTGTCTAATGCGCGGCTGACGCAGTACCAGGCACAGCTGCTGAACCCTCCAGCGGTGCAGTTCCTTAAGAGCACTGCCCTGAATCCAGCCACTCTGCTGCCAGTACCAGACTCCACTGTGATCCACAGTTGCAAGCAGATCCTTGACACAGTGACTGGCTCCCGCCCGGACTTAAAAGATCAGGCATATGAGAAAGTAGACCTGACCCTCTTTACTGATGGGAGCAGTTTTATCAAGGACGGACAGCGGTACGCAGGGGCAGCAGTGACCTCAGAAGATAGGGTCCTGTGGCAAAGGGCATTGCCTGCAGGAACCTCTGCACAGAGGGCGGAACTGATAGGGCTGACCAGGGCCCTAGAGATAGCTGAAGGAAAGATTGCCAATATCTACACTGACAGCCGCTATGCTTTTGCTACCGCCCATATTCATGGAGCCATCTACAGAGAGAGAGGTCTCCTAACTGCAGGAGGAAAAGACATTAAAAACCGTGAAGAGATTCTCTCTCTCCTAAAGGCTATATGGTTACCCAAGAAAGTTGCCATTATCCATTGTAAGGGCCACCAGAAGGGAGATACTCCTGTCATAAGAGGGAATAGTCTGGCCGATGCTGCCGCCAAGGAAGCCGCTATGAGGACAGAGAGTAACCTGCTCCCCCTAGTACCCCAGCCGGAGTTGCCCCCAAACCCCACGTATTCTAAAGAAGAAGAGCAAGAGGGAGCAAGGCTAGGGGGAACAAAGAATGAAAATAGATGGATAGTACTTCCAAACGCCAAGCTATACTTGCCAGAAGGGGTACTAACAAAAATTGTCCAGGACATTCATACTAGCACCCATTTGGGACAGAACAAACTAGAACTGTTAATCAGGAAATATTACCTGGGACCACACCTAAGGGAAATAATTCACTCCATCACCTCGCGATGCAAGACTTGCGCGAAAGTGAACGCCCAGAATCAGAAATTACCTCGCTTCGTGAGGCATCGAGGCAATGCCCCGGGAGAACTATGGGAAATTGATTTTACTGAAATGCCTAAAGGGAAATCAGGATACAGGTACCTGCTAGTCCTAGTGGATACTTACTCTGGGTGGGTAGAGGCCTTTCCCACAAGGGGAGAGACCGCTTCCACAGTTTGTAAGACCTTAATAAGAGAAGTTATACCTAGATATGGGATACCCATAGCTATAGGTTCTGACAATGGACCAGCATTCATTTCCAAAATCTCACAGGAATTGGCAAATAAATTAGGTATTAATTGGAAGCTACACTGTATTTATAGACCGCAGAGTTCAGGACAAGTAGAGAGAATGAATAGAACACTGAAAGAAACTTTAATAAAATTAAAAGAGGAGACCGGCGAAAATTGGGTAGAGCTGCTCCCTTTCGCCCTCTTCCGGGTAAGGTGCACCCCATACATTAAAGGTTGGGCACCTTTTGAAATATTATATGGACAACCGGTACCCTTAATTCCCAAGTTGTCCACCGAGGAAATAGAGACATCTAACTGTAACTTCCTCAAGTCCTTACAGGCGCTGCAAGAAATCCGGAGTGAAGTGCGCGCTTTCCAGCAGACCCGACATCAGGGACTTGAACAAAGAAAAGAAGAAAAGCCTGAACAGCTGGAGCCTGGACAGTGGGTATGGATCCTTAACCATCGGAAGGGAAACTTGGAACCACGTTGGACGGGACCATACCAGGTATTGTTAAGCACACCCTCCGCTATACGGGTAGCGGAGAAGCCCTACTGGATCCACCTGTCCCACATTAAGGCGGCCCAACCACCAGAGGAGGAACCACGAGCATGGCGGGTCCGCCAAGATCCAGACAAACCCTTGAAGCTTACTTTTTCGCATACTTAGGGCTCCTAATCCTCGGTAGAGCCCAAAGCCAGAACCTAGAACAGCAAGAGTGGGTGCTTATAAGAACTGCTGATGGGACAGTAATTGCCACTAACTATACTTGGGGCGGAGCGAGCTCCGTCATGCTAAAGACAGACTTTTCTAAATTTTTTGATGATCCGTACTGCGCCTCTGCGGCGGCGATCCCGGCTTTGAATTCTCTAACTCTAGGGGGCTATGCTTACCGACCCTCATGGGGTGACCAATGTGGCAGTGCACCCAAAAATTATGCTCTTAGGAGTGCACCCCATTATGGGTGTCCAGAGCCCCCTCCAGGACGGCGATATACATGTGGATCACACAATGATTTTTATTGTAAAAGTTGGGGCTGTGAGACCTTAACTAATGGTGGTTGGAGCCCCGGAGGGGGAACTGACAAACACATTCTCCTCACCCGGGATAGACGCGAGGAACCAAGTAACGGATGGGATGCAGACTGTGCAGCGGACAGGTGTAACCCTGCCTCCGTGACGGTCTTGAACCCGGGAGACCCAGGGTGGCTGAAGGGTCGCACGTGGGGTCTCAGACTCTATATCAGTGGCACAGACCCGGGGACCTTCTTCACAGTAAGAAGGTTGCCCACTCAGGGAGGGCCATTATTAAGAGGGGGAACGGGAAAGCTACCACCACGCCCACCTAAACCTACCACTAGACCAGCAAGTCAGGATAGGACTTCCCCAACGCCTATAGCACCTACAGGAACAAGCACCAACCAAAGTGAGACCATAGGACCTCCACAATTGGAGGTCGAGAGCCAATTAAGGCCTCCCCTTGGAGATCCCGAGCCCTTGATAGGGAAACCACACCACCGAGGAGAATCAATATTAAGTTTGTTAGAACAAGTGTTTCCATACTTCAATAGCACCCAGCCTAACATAACTGAGTCCTGCTGGCTATGCCTCAGCCCTAGACCCCCATTTTATGTAGGTTTAGGGGCCAATACCACTGGAGAGGACATGCCAGAAACAAAACCCCTTCCCACAGATAGCCAAGCAGGAGGCCTGCAACAGTGTGCATTTGGAAGTACCCTTACATTAGCAGAATTCCATGGACAAGGAACTTGTTATTTGCTGGCGAACTACACCCTTGCCACCTCAAATTATAGTGATTATTGTCTTAACCATAAATATGTGCCAAGAGATCCTAGAAACTTGACTGTTACAATAGCTCCAGAAGGATTATGGTTTATTTGTACTCAAGGTATCTTTAAGTGTCTAGTACCAATTAACCCCGAGCTTTGTATTAGTGCTTATATCATTCCCCAGGTATATCTATATGGAGGAAACCCAGATTTTCTGATGCAAGTCCCTAACCGAGTTAAGAGAGACCCATTGCTAATTCCTATCCTCGCCACTATCGGTATCATAGGGTCAGCTGCGGTAGGGGCAGGAGCATTAATCCATGGAGAAAATAGTCTCAAAGCTTTATCACAAACCTTCTCTAAGGACCTCTCCTTGCTGCAAGAGCAAGTAGAATATTTAGAACGTCAAGTAGATTCTCTAGCAGAAGTGGCGCTCCAGAATCGAAGGGGGATAGACCTAGTTTTCCTACAACAAGGAGGAGTATGCGCAGCTTTAGGGGAAGATTGTTGCTTCTATGCCAACCACTCAGGAATAATTAGGGAAAGTATAAAAGAGCTCACCAAACGCCTTAAAGACAGAGAGCAGGAGACAGAGTCGTCCTCCTGGTATTCTTCCCTATATAAGACTTCCCCTTGGCTAACTACGCTGATATCCGCCTTAGCTGGACCTCTAATTCTCCTCCTCTTAGCTCTAGCCATAGGACCAATAATTCTAAACAAGCTTTTAACTTTTATCAAAAATAGAGTAGAGACGGTAAAACTCATGGTTTTGTCTCAGCCCTATACAATTCTTCCCCAAGAGGAACATGAGTCAAAGGTTTGACTAATGAGAAAGAGAAGGAGGGAATGTAAAAGCCCCCACCAATCAGGAACTTCTGCTTTGTTTGATCGAGCCAATAGCTAACTGCTGCATCTGCTTCTGTATCCCCTGCTTGCTTGCTGCGCTCTATAAAGACCCCTGTAGTCTGTAAGCCGGGCGCGACTTCCATTTGGCAGCTCTGCGTAGCTGCGAGACTACGGTCTCATTTGGGAAGTACGCCCCTGCGCAGGTTAAACTTGGCCAATAAATTTATCATCAAACTGCTCTCAGTGTTCGGAGATTCTTTTCACTCGCTACTTGAATACAACAAGGTGGAGAGGTGCAGAGATGTGGAGTGGCATGGAGAGATGTGGAGATGCAGAACAGGTGGTCCCCACATCCACGTGTGGTGGATAAAAATTGGAAGGGACCTCAGAAGCAAGATATCACAGCCCAGGGATAGCAAGATATTCCAGCTTCCAGTGCCTAGAAGATAAGGCCCCATTACTTCTGGCTGTAAAAACCAGTGGGGGTACTTGCTGCAGAAGAAACTGTGAGATTTTCTGGAGTCTCCTGTTAAAGGGCCCGCAATGAACTTAGGACTTATGCAGACTCATTCCCTCTGGGCTATAGCAGCAGGACAATAGGTGGAAGAACACAGGTGGCATGTGGGGAGAAATTAAAGTGACTGTCATCAGGGTGAGTGCTGGAAGACAGCTTCCTTCCAGGCAAAACAAGCTCCAGAGGCGAGGCAGCGGCATTTCCACTTTCTGAACCCTCCCCCACATACTGCCATGAAGCGGTGACATGGGTTGCCCTACTGTGGTGATTACCTAAGGCTCTGCCTCATACAACTTACAAGTATGCTTTTCTACAACAGGCCATGGCAAGTCAAATTAGCACTACCTAATACACAGAAAGAAACATAGGGAGGCTGCCAAAATGAGAAGACAAAGAAATATCTCCCAAATAAAATAATAGAATAAAACTCCAGAAAAGGAACTAAACAAAATGTAGATAAGCAACCTATCAGGTGCAGAGTTCAAAACACTGGTTATCAGAATGCTCAAGGAACTCATTGGGTACTTCAACAGCATAAAAAAGACCCAGGCAGAAATGCAGGTTACATTAAGTGAAATAAAGAAAAATCCAGGGAACCAGCAGTGGAGAAAATGAAGCTAAGAATCAAATCAAAGATCTAGAATATAAAGAAGAGAAAAGCATTCAATCAGAACAGCAAAAAGAAAAAAAAATTCAAAAAAATGAGGATAGGCTAAGGAGTCTCTGAGACATATTTAAATGTACTAACATCTGAATTATAAAGGTGCCAGAAAGAGAAGAGGAAAAGCAAGAAATTGAAAACTTATTTTAAAAAAATAAGAAAGAAAAGTTCCGTAATTTGGTGAAGGAAATGGACACAAAAGTCCAGGAAACACAGAGTCCCAAACAAGATGGACACAGAGAGGACCACAACAAGACACATCATAATTAAAATGCTAAAAGTTAAAGATAAAGAGAGAATCCTAAAAGTAGCAAGAGAAAAACATATTTACCTACAGAGGAGTTCCCATAAAACTATCAGCTGATTTCTCAAAAGAAACTTTTAAAACTAGAAGGGACTGGCAAGAAGTATTCCAAGTGATGAAAAGCAAGGACCTACAACCTAGATTACCCTATCCAGCAAAGCTATCATATAGAACTGAAGGGCAGATAAAGTACTTCCCAGCCAAGGTAAAACTAAAGGAATTCATCATCATCAAGCCATTATTATATGAAATGTTAAACAGAATAATATAAGAAAAAGAAGGTCAAAACAATAAATATTAAAATGGCAATAAATACACGACTATGGACAACTGAATCTAAAAAACTAAGCAAACAAGCAGAAAAAGAACAGAATTATAGATATGGAGATCATTTGGAGGGTTATCAGTAGAAGTTAAAAGGAGCTCGGATTAAGAAGTACAAATTGGTAAGTACAAAATAGACGGGAATCTTAAGAACAGTATAGGAAATTGCGAAGCCAAAGAATTTATATCCATAATCCATGGACATGAACTAAGGTGGGGGAATTGCTGGAGGGGATGAAGGTACCTGGTGGAGGGGGCAATGGGGGAAAAATTGGGACAACTATAATAGCATAATCAATAAAATATATTTTTAAAAGTAGGTTTACAGTTGTTAATATGGAAAATAACACAATAATTAATAGACATAATACAAGAATAAACTGTGTTTCTCATACAACTGTAAAGCAAGTTTTGTCCCACCCTGTATAAGTGAGGAAAGAGATATATAAGTCTTGCTGATGAGCTGAATTACATGATTTATTTATTTGAAAGCTAAAGGTAGTAATTTCAGTTAACCTCAGCACTGCTGAGTATGTAAAAATAGTGCCTTCATGATAAGATCAGATTTCTGGGGGTGGAATCTAGAGAGAATGGATGGAAAGGAGAGGGAGAAGGGGGGGCGGGGGGGGAGGTAGGGAAGGAGAGCCTTTGCAGTGTAAGCCCCAAGTCTGCCCTATGTTTGTAATGTAAGATAACTGTGAAGAGGTCCTGAAATTCTGGACAATATCACAAGCTGGATAACAAAGTCAGGGTGTTTTTTAACTGTTTTCCACGGATCTTATTTGTATTGCCAGTTAGCCAAAACTTCATTTTGTATGTGTGTGTGCTCAAAAGCACTTCAGAGTCTTGATTAAATCTGTGAATCAAATGGTGAACCAGAGTTCTCGGTCATGCTGGAAATAGAAGCCAGGAAAAGTAAACAGTACTGAGAAAACTGGGGCTGCTCTGACACTACAGAGTGGCTGTGGAGTTAACTCCTCCCCCACTTTCCAGATTGTTAAATTCAATGGAAGTTGTCTGCCTCTTTGAGAAGCCCATTAACTTTCCTGCCACTAAGATGGAGCTTATTACTTTCAGAACAGAATTCAGTTTCAGAAAATCAGTTGCGCATTCAGAAGAAGTGACTTCTGAGAACTTTTCAGTAACAATGAAAATCGAACCTTACTATAACGGTGTTTCAGGTAGATTTCTTCATTTCCATCATGATAGTGCTCAAGTGTTTGGTTAATACTTTCGTATGTCATAAATAAGTGATAAAACTCTCTTGTTCAAAAAGTCTTTGGAATTGTCTGAAATTGTTAGCTCTCTTTTAAGTAATGTAAGCACTGTTCCAAATGTGTGTGCATGTGTGTTGTGTGCAAGTTAGTGTATGTATGCCTTACTTTGTATTGCAAAAATTTCAGACATACAGAAAAAGAAGAGAATAAGTGGAAGTGTCAATTATCTAGCACCTAGTTTGTGACATTAAATTTAGAGACCGAAATGTACAGAGTGCTTGCTTACCTCAGGCCAGTAACTCTTTTAATCTTATGAAAAACACATATGGTTATTGTCGTCATTACCATAATTATTATTTTTTATCTTCACTCATGCCACTACAGCACAATCCTTTTAGAGGCATTGTCATGCAAACTCCAGACTACCTACAGCAAGGGCGACTTAATCTCCCTCCAGGGCTCAATTTACCACTCCATGAGTGCCCCTTGGGGTGCTGGACACACAGTGAGGACCCACCATTCTCAGCAGTCTGTGTGGCGCGTGCAGGGGCAGCCTGACGGGGTTGTCAAACGAAGCTATTTTTCTTCCCCTGCCGACTATGACAAGTCCATTGTCTTTAGGACACAAAACAGCATGGCAGGGATTGCACTAAAATTGTGTACACATCCTCCGAATTGGTGGTTAAACTTCTGGGGCAAATACGAGCTAACGTTGAAGGATCGATCACCCAGCTTTCCAGAGAGATCGCTGCTGTCAGCACTCAGTCTTTCTTTCTGAAAGGGCCACCTTCCAGACACAGTCGCATGCATACCAGCAGACCAAGTCCGTTCGGCAAAGTTCAGACGAGCTGGCTTTGGTATGTTTACAAGTCCTAGCAGATCTCAGGAATGTTCAGGACAATGATTACCCCACCCAGGAGAGACCAGCCCAACTCTTTTACATCTGGAAGGAAGCGGCCACACAAAGGAGAGCAAGAGAGACCTCCTCCTGGGGAGACTTTTTCAGACCCGGGAAGATTTAGTACACATCCTCACCCTTTTGGGGAACAAGACCAGGCACTGATCAGTAGTATCTATCGTTCAGAGCATGGGACATTCAGTGCAAAGGAAGTGTTTATATCCTAGTCCAAATCGAATAGTATTTCTCGAAATACTTTGGTTTTTTCCCTCTCCAGATGAAAGTGAAAAGTGAAATACTCCAGAAAAGAGCGAGTGCGATTCACACGCACACAGTCTGTCCAACCTAGGAGTGGCTAGGATCAGACACACCTATTAGGTACAAGGGCAGCCAGAATAAACCCTTAGAGTCCTCTGTGGGCAGCCAGAATAAACCCTTAGAGTCCTCTGTTAGTGCAAGGTACTTTACTCCACTCTGTTCACTGCGTTTTGAAAGTATCTCTGAGCAGCTGGATCTGGGATTCAGCAGCATTTCTCCCCACCTTCCACAAACGCTCAGCCACCAAAGCACATGGTCCCCGGTGGCGCGTTTACAAACTGCCAGCGCCAACGCCGCGAAACCATCAAACTTCCTGTCTCCACTCCATGAAAGAGACCAAACCACCATACCATGCTCCCCAGGGACTGCAGTGGACTCCCAGGCAGCCCCCTCAAGATGAGGGGTGGAGTTTCCGGCTGGGGGAGCCTAGGACCCATGCCTCCCGGGGGGGGGGGGGGGCGGTGTCTCTAAGGGTGAGCACTGCACCCTGGGAGCAAGCAGAGCCCCTGCTGTGGGTCAGACTCATGGTAGCACCCCTTGCAGCTCACTCAGGGCATCTGGGGCACTCTCCCACCTACCTTCTCTGCTGCCTCCTCCCTCCGGTGGTTGGGGGCTGTCGACCGGTACTTTATTGTCTGTGCTGCTTAGCGTGCGGAACCCGGGGCCCAGCCCTGCACCAGCTCTGCAACTCCTCTCGACTCTGCGCCTTCCCAGGTGGCTGCATTCCTCCTCCTCCCGCCCTTCTCTGACACTGCCCCTGCTCAGCGAGTGAGCCCAGCAGCACGACTCCCTGGCTTGCTTGGCAGACAGCGCCTGCAGCCTGCCGGGCCCTGGGCTGCTGGTCACCCCCTCCTCCACGCGTTCTTGCTTTGATCCTTAGTTACAGCTGTGCCCTGGGCCGCCTTCTTAGCATCCTTCCGTCCTTCCCTCCTGCCTCTTCTCGGGGTTGGAGTTCTCTTTCCCTAGTTTCCCCCGCCCGCAGTGTCTCCTAGCTGGGGCGGCAGCTGCCAATGAGCCTCTGCTGTTGAGCAGTTCCGGCGGAGTCATTGTATTGGGAGGGGAAAAAGAGGAGGGGGAATGGGAGGAAGGGAGGGGTCGTCTTCAGCCCCCAACGAGTGGGCTTCGGGCTGAGCTAGCTTTCCCAGACCTAGGAAAGAGGCTGGTGCCAAATGGCGCGGAGCGGCTGGCGCTGCCGGGAGCTGGGGAGAGTGAGGAAAGCAAAGATCGTGTGTCCTTCGGTCTTTCTCCCTCCCCTCCTCGTCACCCTCCATCCCTCCCTCCCTCCCTCCCTCCTTCTCTCTTCACTTCCACTCAGAAAAGCGTTGGTGGTTACTCGATTCCATCTGGCGGGTTTCAAGCATCCCATGAACCCTGCCCATACAATGAAAGGAAGGAGGCACCGGTGGCTGCAGGAAGCATAGAACCTAGCCAGAATGGGGTTGGGTTCCCACAAACCCGGTGCCTCTGCTCAGGAAAGAAAGAATGGAGAGAAAGAGGAAGGAAGGAGGGAGAAGGGGAGTTTAATAAGAGAGAACGGAAGAAAAGAGTAAGGGAGAGACAGAAAGAGACACAGAGAAGGAAGAGAGAAAAAGAGAAGAAAAGAAGAACCAATACTATGCCAGGGATCCTCCAGAACAGTTCTGTGACTCAGGAGTATTTTATTGTGCTTTCTTTACATATGAAGAAACTGGAGAGGTTAACGCAAAATAGCTAGTAAGTGACAGGACAGAAATTCCAACCTATTTATTTATTCAATTACAGTTCACATTCAATATTATTCTGCATTCGTTTCAGATGTACAGCATAGTGGTTAGAAAATCATGTACTTTACAAAGTGCTTCCTCCCCAATCTTTCAAATACCCACTAGCCCCATACATAGGTATCACAATATTATTGACTACATTCCCCAAGCTGTACCTCTCTGTGATTGTTCTGTACTACCAATTTGTACTTCTTTTTTTAAAGCTCATTCTTTTTTTTTAAAGATTTATTTATTTTTAAAGAGAGAGAGAGAGGAAGGAAGGGAGAAAGAGAGAGAAACATCCACAGGTGAGAGAGACATTGATTAGTTGCCTCTTGCATGCACCCCAACTGGGGGCATGGCCCACAACCAAGGCATGTGCCCTGACTGGGAATCAAACCCATGACCTTTTCGTTCTCAGGCCTGTGCTCAACCCACTGAGCCACATCAGTCAGGGCCCAATTCGTATTTCTTAGTCCCTTCACCTTTTCCACCCAGCCTCTCAACTTCCCTCCCCTCTGACAATTGTCAGCCTGTTCTCTGTATCTGGGTCTATTTCTGTTTTGTTTATTTTGTTCTTTAGATTCCACATGTAAGTTAGATCATATAGTATTTGTTTTTCTCTGACTTATTTCACTTAGCATAATATCCCTTGGTCCATCCAAGCTGTTGCGAAAGGTATTTCATTCTTTTTTATGGCCAAGTAGTATTCCATTGTATAAATGTAACATAGCTTTTTTATCCATTCATTTTACTCATGGGCACTACGGTTGCTCCCATATCTTAGCTATTGTAAATAATGCTGCAATGAATATAGGGATGCATGTATTCTTTCAAATGAGTATTTTGAGTTTCTTTTAATATATTCTCAGAAATGGAATCTTTGGGTCATAAGATAGCTCCATTATTAGTTTTTTTGAGGATTCCAACTTGATCTGTCCTGAATGTAATATACACGTGAAAGAAGACAGGGAGGAAAAAGGGAGAACATTCACAAAGTATCTCTTACTGAGATTTTCATATTATCATTAAATGAATAGACAAGTAGAGCACCAGAGGGACACTGACAGGGCTGAGAGGAAATGTTTCCCAAACAGCTTTAAATATGTATCCCACTACCAAGTCCACTTCTCTACACACCATGAATTAATTCATTTTTAAAGCTAAAACTATTTTTTTAAAATAATTATCTTGTGATTACACAATTATATAGCTCTGTATTTGGGTGAAAGTTTAGTTGATTCATCCAATGACAATATTTGAAAGAGTCCATAGTTTCTATAACCCTGGTTTGGGTCTCCTCCTCCCCCTTCTTTTCCTCTTCTTCTCCACCCCCCCCCCCCGCTCTTTCTCTTCCTCCTTCCCTTCCTTTTCCTCTTTCTGGCAGATCTCCAGCCCACAATAAAGGAACTGGTGGAGGATGGGGCAGGGGGTGAGGAGGTCTCCTGTTCTTCCAGGCCCTGGCCTAGCTGCTACTGACATGAAGTAGAAAGTAAGACTTGAAGTAGGAAAAACTCAATGTGGTTTGATGTATAATATTATATCTGTGCAGTGCAAGGACTAATTAAATTTTCTTCTGCTATAAATGGACTGCTTGCTTTTAATTAAATAGATTGTATGGAATGGAGAGCTAACATTTAATGAGTAGCTATTAGAGTCTCGCCCCACTCCAGACCCAAGCTAAGTAAGAGCTTACTTAGTATCATCTCATTCGGATCTCCTGGGAGAAAAGGGATGGACTGGAAGCCAGATGAGGCCAGGTCTCTGTTTGTCTTACTCATTTCCTGACATGCATCAATGGCTCATTCATTGTCAGTTGAGTTCATGGACACCTATTTTGCAGAGGAGCAATGTGAGGCTCACAGAAGTAAACTGACCTGCCCAAAATATTCATATAGAGGGTGGTCATGCCTATCTTTAAACTTAGGTCTGATGATTCCCTGATCACTGCACAAAACTGTCTATGCAACATGAAGAGCAGCATAAGGACTCCAGGTAAGAGGGAAGTACAAAGAGGAATGGCTTGCTCAGCCTTCAAAAGCACACATAATTTCAGAAGCACATAGGAGAAAGCCAACACGTGTGGTACAATCGCTAGAGAACAACGCAGGGAGGGTAGCACAAAGCCAGGTGATACACAGGAGGTGAGTAGCACAGGCTGGGCATCTAAGAAGTGATCAGTATATGTTTTTTGGAAAAAAATCTAGATATGGCTATAACATGAAAATGCAATGTAAGATTGATCAGAGTAGTCCAGAAGAATTTTCTGGAAGATATGATTTATTTACTGGATTTCCTTGAAGTAAAAGAGCTCTGGTTTGATAATGGGAGCTCCCATTCTATCTGGGTTTAAAACCTGACTTTTCATGGTATAGTCCCAGCAGTGGAACTGCTGGGTCAAAAGGCAGTTCCAATTTTACTTTTCCAAGGAAATTACATACTGTTTTCCACAGTGGCTGCACCAGTCTGCATTCCCACCAACAGTGTAGTAGGATTGATTGTCTTTTCTCCCCAACCTCATCAGCACTTGTTTGCTGATTTGGTTATGGCCATTCTGATTGGTGTGAAGTTGTATCTCATTGTGATTTTAATTTGCATCTCTCTGATGGCTAGTGATGCTGAGCATTTTTTCATATACTTCTGGGCCCTCTGTATGCCCTCCTTGGAGAAATGTCTGTTCAAGTCCTTTGCCCATTTTTTAATTGGATTGTTTGTCTTTCTGGGACTGTACCCTAAGAATCCTGAAACGCCAATTCAAAAGAACCTATGCACCCCAATGTTCACAGCAGCACAATTTATAATAGGAAAGTGCTGGAAGCAACCTAAGTGCCCATTGTTGGAACCAGGAAAATAGCTAAAGGACTGTGCCTGTGAGATTTGGCTGTCCAGGAACAGAGAACAAAGAACTGGAGGCAGATTACCATTTAAGGAGATGTTTAGGTTTAAATTTCCCATTCCCCAAACCCTGCAATGTATAGATCCCACGCACGCCAAAAGATAGCCAATAGCTAACAGCCACTTCTGTTTCTGCGAAATGCTTGCTTGCTTGTGTTTATAAAAAGGCCTAGCTGTAGGCGTGAGGCGCGATTCTTGTCTGCAGCTCTTCTGAGCATCGTGTCTCTGGACACTCTGAGAGTTTGCCCCTGCGCAGGTTAAAACTTTTGGCCAATAAAGTAACACCTTTGAACCCTGAAAGTTTCCGAACATCTGTTTCTCACGTCGGTGAATGCAACAAGTAACACATGGTAAATATTTAATGAACATTAGCTATTATTCATAATGGGAGGTCAGCTTTCTTTCCAACTTCAATCTTAAAATATCAAAACAGCTAAATAAAAACAATACAGTAGAACATATAAAAAACAAATTTTTATTCTTACCTTAGTATAGAATCATCAACTCTGACTGAATATTAGAGGGCAAGTTTTTGGGTTTTGTTTTGTTTATAATACTGGAGACAATTTCTACCAATGGGTGGGATCAGGCTCCACAGGTGAAATTACTATGTAGACAGGACTGAGAAACACTGAGACCCTGGTGTGCATGGGAAGGAACTCAGAGCTGGATAAAGCCTCAGAGTCCTAGACCCTGCAAAGCTCATGGATGAGAAATCTGCGTTTCTAACAAGCTGTTCAGTGGTCCACTTGAGGAACAGTGCTTTGCCCTTCTTTACCTTTCTTGTTGCCTAACCTCTCTCCTCCACTGACCAAGGGATTTTTTTTCCACCTTAAATTGCTAAATTCTTGGGATGAATCCAATGTTGTGTGTGTACTCCTTTTAATTCCATGCACATTTTTTTAAAGATTTTATTTATTTATAGAGAGAGGGGAAGGGAAGGAGAAAGAGAGGGAGAGAAACATCAACATGTAGTTGCCTCTTGTGCACCCCTCACTGGGGACCTGACCTGCAACTCAGGCATGTGCCCTGACTTGGAATTGAACCAGCAACTGAACACCAGAACACCAGCCTTGGTGTTTCAGGACTCTTGAGCTTTGGTTCACAGGTCCACGCTCAATCCACTGAGCTACACCAGCCAGGGCCTATGCACATTTATTAAGCATCAATTTTTATAAATCACTATTTTGGGGACTAAGGATGAATAAAGCACTTCATGCTATCAGGGAGTTTACAATCTGAAAGAAAAGGTTAGAACATGAAAGGCTGTCATAGTGAGGTTAAGTAAGGTGTTTTGAGCTCTTACAATGTGTTTTGAGCTTTCATATACATTGAGATGAAATTAAAGTCTCTCCTTTCACTAACCCAACCAAGACTGTTTTGTTTTTACAATCAAATGTAACACAAAAGTATTAGGCCATTATCTCCAATCTTTGAATATATCACATAATATAAATAAATGTACATAAGTACTTTGTTCTAAGTGTGCTAATTATCATACCCTAAAATTAAAAAACAAGAACAGAAATAATAACATTTAAACACAGGTCGATATTAGGTTAAATCACAGGATATTGTCTTTTGTGGTTAAAAGTAAAATATCAGCAATTTCATAGGGCTCAACATAATATGAAACTGTTGCTAATGATGATCTGTGAATATGAACTTCTATCAGGTTAACAGGTTACACTTGCTTCCAGGTTACAGAACTAATATAATTGGAAACCTCACAAAAATGAATGCATAACTGTCTTTTAGGGATACTTTTTACATGTGAAAATGCTTTTTAGTAATATCCTTTTGGCATTCTCCTGGCTGAAACACCTTGGAAAGAGGCCAGCACTTCCTTAGTGAATAGTGTGATTGCTGAGGTCCTGTGAAATCTTAAATCTGTGTTCAGAGAATATCATCATTCCTTCCAAAGGGCAAGGACACCATATGGGAAAGAAAACAAATGTTCTTTAGTTATTTTGTAGTCGTTACATAATCACAAAGATCTCAATCCTGTTAGAGTAAATAATTTGGAAATTACTTTGAGAAGGACTCTTTTTCACAGGAGATGTTGCAAACTTGGAAAATTTTCACAAAAATGTCTGAATTCATGTGTGGGTGTACCTGAGTGTATTTAGAGGGAAGATTCAAATTCCAGGTTCTAGAATTCGATGTTGTTCTATTATAATTAAAAAAAAAAGATTTTATTTATTTATCTTTAGAGAGGGGGGAGGGAGGAAGAAAGAGAGGGAGAGAAACATTGATGTGTGAGAGATACAAATACATCAAATTGGTTGCCTCTTGCATGCCTCTCAATGACCTGGCCTGCAACCCAGGCACATGCTCTGACCAGGAATCAAACCAGTGGCCTTTGGGATCATAGGCTGGCATTCAACCCTCTGGGCCACACCAGCCAGGGCTAAAAGGAGATTTTTAAATATTCTAGACAGGCTAATTTATAAAAGCATGTTAATAATTAGACTTTCATATTTCTGAGATTATTTCATAAAAATTTATAATGTCATGAGTTCCTTTAGAAATGAATTAAACAGGGAAACAAAACTTCCTTGAGCTGAACATAGTTCCTCATTCTAGAAATAAATAGAAGGGCTCTTGAAGTTTACTGGTGGTCTTGTTTCATTTTCCCTTATGTCTGTTTCAGTTTGGGGGTCCTGTTGACTTGCTACAATCCATTTTTCTCAAGAAATAGTAAAACTTAAAAGAATTTAGAGAACTTCTGGTGCAGGGATTATAAATTCAAGACTTTGAGTCGCCAGGAAGAAATAAATGAGTGCAATGGGTCAAGTGTCCGATGATAGGGAATATCGGCTAATAGTCTCTGGCCAATTGGAGAGTATGTGGCCGGTCTATAGGGGCCTTTCCTACTCAGTAACAAGCCATCATTGAGAAATAGTGTTGCCAGGTGTGCAAGAGAAGCCAGAATTCCAGTTTTTACTAAAAATCTCTTGATTATTACATGTTGGCAAAATTTGAAACCATTTTAAACAATTAGCCAAACAAACCATATACGCAGGCCAGATATGACTCAAGGACCCCCAGTTTGTGACTGCTGATCCACTGCATCCTCTTCATTATGCAGATCAGCAAACTGAGGTTCAGAAAGTGAAGGTGACTTGCCTAAAGGCACATGCTATTCAATAGTGGAATAGAAAGTGAAATGTTGGCCATTGTATTCTAGCCCAACGTTCTTCCAATACAAATATCTGCTTCTATTTTCTTGTTAAGATTTAAGTAATGTTCTTAATTACATGATTTCAAATGTTACATATTGTTAAAAAATGATGATATTCCCTGGCTTTGGGGTACATGATTTGAAGTAAATGGCTTTTCAGCCATATGCCCACATAGCCAAAATTAATTCTAACATTTATAAGACCAGTATAACTTTTTTCCATTCATGTACTAAGACACCTTTCTGCATTTTTTAAATTTTTATTTTAATTGTTGATCTTGTATAGTTTTCTGTCTTTTATTCTCACCCCAACCCACCACCCCATCCCTCCCCACCTCCCTCCCATTTCCACCCCCCCATAGTTGTTGTCCATATGTCCTTTATACTTGTTCCTGTAAACCCTTTCCCTTTTCCCCTGAAATTCCCTCCCCTCTCCCCTCTGGTGACTGTCAGCCTGTTCTCAATTTCAATGTCTTTGGTTATATTATGCTTGTTTGTTTGTTTTGTTGATTAGCTTCCTGTTAAAGGTGAGATCATATGGTATTTGTCTTTCACTGCCTGGCTAATTTCGCTTAGCATGATGCTCTCAAGTTCCATCCATGCTGTGGCAAAGGGTATGAGCTCCTTCTTTCTTTCTGCTGCCTAGAATTCCATTGTGTAAATGTACCATAGTGTTTTGATCCATTCATTTACTGATGGGCATCTAGGTTGTTTCCAACACTTGGCTATTGTAAATTGTGCTGCTGTAAACATAGGGGTGCATAGATTCTTTTGGATTGGTGTTTCAGGGTTCTTAGGATATAGTCCTAGCAGTGGAATTGCTGGGTCAAAAGGTAGATCCATTTTTAGTTTTCTTAGAAAAGTTCCATACTGTTTTCCACAGTGGTTGTACCAATCTGCACTCCCACCAGCAGTGCACTAGGGTCCCCTTTTCTCCACAACCTCTCCAACACTTGCTGTTTGTTGCTTTGTTTATGAAGGCCATTCTGACTGGTGTCAAGTGGTATCTCATTGTGGTTTTAATTTGCATCTCTCTGATAGCCAGAGATATTGAGCATCTTTTCATGTGTTTCTGGATCCTCTGTATGTCCTCCTTGGAGAAGTGTCTGCCCAAATCCTTTGCCCATTTTTTTTTAAAAGATTTTTTTTAAGTACTTTTTTTTTTCCTTTTTTAGATTTTATTTATTTATCTTTAGAGGGGAAGGGAAGGAGAGAGGGAGAGAAACATCAATGTGCGGTTGCCTCTTGTATGTCCCCTGCCGGGAACTGGCCTGGCAACCCAGGCATGTGCCCTGACTGGGAATCGAACTGCGATCCTTCGGTTCGCAGGCCCGTGCTCAATCCACTGAGCTACACCAGCCAGGGCTCCTTTGCCCATTTTTTTATTGGGTTGCTTGTCTTCTGCATTTTTATTCCCTTACATTTTGCTTTCTTTCATCTCTTTACTAAAATCTGGCCAAATATAGAGAAAAAGTAAAATATTTAAGAGGAACCATGTTGACTTTTTTACCACAAGCAAGAACCAGGTGGGCAGAAAAAGAAAACTACACTTGTGAATCACAGACTATAAAAACTAAGCCATGCATACAAAGCATTTCAGAGCAGTTTGCTTGTATTACCAAGCAAATGTAGTACACAGTAAACTTGTAAGGATGCCAGTATACTTTGGAGAAGGAGTGGAGATAATTTTTTTGAGTATCTATAACTAAAAATTTCTATTTTTCCTCTGAAATTAAAGAAAATATACAGACCAGCCAGGATTGGAAATTTTAACATGTTTGCTCATTGTCCTTTGTTTTCAATCGGAAGAAATAAACCTTTAGAGAAAAGTTGAAGTTTCCACTGTCTCTTACTCCTAATCTTATTCTTATCTCCAACACCCATAAGCAACTACCATTACGAATTTTGTGTGAATCCTTCCAAACTTTCATATAGATATATGTACCTATGAATATTATTAGAACTGTTTTATCTGTGTTTTTAAATTTACATGCATAATCACACCACATGTAAGATACCATTGCCTGTGTGTTTCATATAATAACAAAGTTAAAATAATTGATCCAAGTTGCTGGATATGGATCTAGTTCATAACCACTGCATGATAGCCTACATTTTATTGTTCATTTTGGTGGATGGCTATCTAGGCCATTTATAATATTTGAATTACTTTATTTTAAAATACATAAAGTAGGAATCAATTTTCCTGAAAAGAATGAAAACACATTGTACAATGCACAGGCCAGCCCTTCATCAAGGAATTATCCAGCCCAAAATGCTAAGATTGAAAAACCATGCTCTAAATAGATAGGTATTTTACATTTATTTGTGTGAATCTTTGATTAATGTCTAGATTGCAAGATAATGACTAGAATTTGAGATTTGAAACCCATGAAATCTTACCTCTATAATTAGGGCCACCAGTTGGTTCACTTAACTGTTGACTTTGCCACTTCCTAGATGGAGTTGATAATGAATTATATTAGAAAAAGCCAAACAATAGGAAAACAGCAGAGTAGATATTTAATCATTTTAACCAGGCACAGCGGAGCCGAAGAAGAAAACCAAAAATGCAAAGACCCAAACACTGGGGAGTAGTCACGAGTTAATATGGTCAAACACAGGAACACAGGAAAGAATTTTGATGTTGCTATACCTATGGCTTTGGGTATTGATAGAGAAGAGGATAAGCAGATTGAATCCTGGATGACCTAAGCATAGTAATAAATATAAAAACAGCATCTTCTCCATTTGAGAGAGGAATAGAGTTCAACCGATAAGGAAAATGAATGCTAATATCTACCTACGATGAAGGAAAGACAGAGAGAATGGTTTTGTAGTGGCAAAAAAAAAAAAAAAAAAAAACCTTTTAGAAAAATGATAGCTCTTTAATATCTGTAACTGTTGCAGACGGAGATAGGGTCCAGACCCTTGGTGATCACAAACAAAGAATTGTACTGATCACACAGATATTGTAAGGTAAAGCAAGTGGTAAATTTATTAAGGAAAGTACACATCCCAAGAAATGGAAGCTGGCCACCTCTGGCAGGGGAATGGCACTCTTCTATTGAAGACTTACAGGCTTTATAACCAAATTCTAATTATTATCAAGTGTCACAAGGCCACTCTTGGAAATCAGGATGTTGCCTGATGATAATTGTAGTGTCTCAGGGTTTCCTATTCTATCTCCTACCTCATAATGATGGATATAAACTTCCTCCTCTTCAGCTAATATTTGATAAGTCCAAGGGGGAGGATCTAGTTCATTTGTTATGCTATTAAATAGATAAAAATAGAGTAAGGAAAGTTCATGTGTCCTTCAGATTGTTTTTTCAAATAGAATCCAAGATATCCAAGGTTTTACTTTTAGATTCTATACTTTTCACTAACAGTCTATCTAAGTTGATGGAGGCCTGATGTAGCATTGACTGGTAGCCAATGTACTTCATTCAAAAGTGTACATCACTCAGAGACTGGAAATACACTCTTTGAATTGGATTTAAAACATACAAAGGTTTAGCATAATCCTCATTGCCTATAAAGTTCTCCACAAAGGCCTCCTCATCAACTTACTTTAGGACTTCAGAAGACTTAAAACTCTGTCCTTCTTTCTTTTTTTTATTTTTAAAAATATGTTTTATTGATTATGCTATTACAGTTATCCCATACTTTTCTCCCCTTTATTCCCCTCCACCCTGCACACCCCCTGCCACCCACATTCCCGCCCCCACTTTAGTTCATGTCCATTTACACATAAGTTCTTTGGCTTCTACATTTCCTATACTATTCTTAATATCCCCCCAACTATTTTGTACCCACCATTTATGCCTCTCAGTCCCTGTACACTTTCCCTTATTCTTCTCTCTCCCCATCCCCACTCATACCCATCCATATGATCTCTATTTCTGTGAATCTGTTCTTGTTCTTATTGTTTGCTTAGTTCATTTTTGTTTTTTTTTTTGTTTGTTTGTTTGTTTTTTTTTAGGTTTGGTTGTTGATAGTTGTAAATTTGTTGTCATTTTACTGTTTCTATTTTTGATCTTATTTCTCTTAGACAAGTCCCTTTAACATTTCATATAATAAGGGCTTGGTGATGATGAACTGCTTTAACTTGACCTTTTCTGGGAAGCACTTTATCTGCCCTTCCATTCTAAATGAAAGCTTTGCTGGATAGAACAATCTTGGATGTAGGTCCTTGCTTTTCATGATTTTGAACATGTCTTTCCAGCCCCTTCTTGCCTGCAACTAGTGTTCAATTTCTTGCTCTTCCTTTTCTCTTTCTGTCACCTCTGATTTTGATGTCAGAATGTTTAAAGTTGTCCTGGATGTTCCTAAGCCTCTCTTCTTTTTTTCTGAATTCTTGTTTCTTCATTCTGTTCTCGGTGAATGTTTATTTTTTCCTTCTTGTCCAAACTGTTGATTTGAGTCCCAGTTTCCTTCCTTTTATTGTTCATTCCCTGGACATTTTCCTTTATTTCATTTTGCATAGCCTTCATTTCTTCATCTAATTTGTGACCAAATTCAACCAATTCTGTGATCATCCCGATTACCAGTGTTTTGAACTCTCATCTGATAGGCTGACTATTTCTTTATCATTCAGTTGTATTTTTTTCTGAAGATTTGGTCTGCTCTTTCATTTGGGCCATATTTTTTTGTCTGGGCATGCCTGTTATATAGTAAGGGGTAGAGCCTTAGGTATTCAATAGGGTGGGGTAACTCATGTTGCTATATTGTGGCACAGTATGTGAGGGAGGAGTCCAAGAGGGAGCAATGCCACTTGATCAGCTCTTGGCCAGCTTTCAGCCAGGCAAATCATCTCACCGGCCAGCATGCCTAACTCTCACCTGTGGGATTACAGGCCCTGCAGATCAGTGAAGATAGGCTCTGGAGTCCCCTGCTGGGTGCATATACACAGGGGAAAGCTAACAGCTCTGAAAGTGCTGTTTCTACTAGACACCATGAACTAGTCTGTTTCTTGGGCACTGGTCCACTGAAACTAGCAGAGAGATTAGAAACAGGTACAACAAGGGTCATTCAGGGCCCAACCCAGTCTCTGCACCTAGACAGAGCTTCTGTCCGCACCAAACAGGAAAGAGGGGCTCTTTTTACATACACTGGTCCCTTATAGGACACAGAAAGAATCTGGAGCAGACCAAATCATGTGGCAAGGTGAGAGGGAAACACTCCCACCACCTTCCCTGAAAACTAAACAGCATCCCTTGGGGCTGACCCAGGGTTTCAACCTTCTCTATAGCACCAGAAGACCCCTCTAGAGACAGATGGAGAAGGTACTGGCAGTCCTTTTGTGTCATTACATGAACCACTCCTGGGACCTGCACTTATGGAAAGATGGAAGGGCAGAAGACTGGGGACTGACAAATCTAAAGTAGGCAGCCCCAGACTGTCGATCTCTTGTAGTCTCAAACAGGCTGCCTAGGGCCAGACTAGAACACTATCTGACATTACCAGGGCAGATCCAGAAAGAGAAAACAGTAGTAAACACTGGACTCTATGGAAACAAAATCACTGCAGCCTTCATCATTTGCATGATTTTCTCTCCTGCATAACTTTTTAACATTCACTTGTTTTCCTTCAAGTCTGTGCTTATTATTTCACTAGATTTTTTATTTTAGTTTATTTCAAATCTCATATTTTGCTCTTCATTCTTTTACTCCATTTTACCTTCTTGCCTCCTCTTCTTATTTTTGTTTTAAATTTTACTTTTTCTCTCTCTGTGACTTGTTTCTGTTCTGCACTCTTACTATGGCTCCCCCTTCTAGACTCTCAAAATGATTTTTCTTGTCATCAGTCATCTCACATTCTTTTTCTCAGTCTTAAAATATCCTTATTCTCTCTCCACCTTTATCAGTCTTTGCTCATTGGTTGTTAATATGGTGGTTATTGCTGCATTTCTTCTATTTTATTCCTATATCTTCACTATTTTTGTATTTCAAATCACAAATTTTAACATTCCACTCTCCTACTCTATTTTGCCCTCTTTCTGACCTTTCTTTTCTTTTTACTTATAAATTTTACTTTTTCTCTGTCTTAGCCTGACTTTTACTTCTCACTCTTAGTATTAGTCTCCCTCTATCCTCTCAACATCACTTTTCTTTCCTCTATCATTTCATAAGCTTTTCTCTCTTTCTTTTTTCCTTTTTATTCTCATTCCACAAGTATTTATCTTTGCTTTTTTGTTGTTGATATTGCTGTGGTTGATTTTTTCCCTCCAATTTGGTTCCTAATGTTTTCACTATTGTTAACAATTTTTTTTAAAAAATTCATACTACACTCTTTCCTTTTCTTACTATATTTTACCTTTTCCCCCATCCCCTTTTAATTATGAAATAAATTCCATTTTATTTCTTTCTTCAACTTGTTTCTATTCCCTACTCTAATTATTTCTCCCTCCACCCTCTCAAAATCACTTTTCTTTCAGTTAGTCAACTCATATTCATTTTTCCTTTCTTATAATAGTCTTAATCTATTTACAACTTTATTAATATTTGCTCCTTTGCTGTTGATAGCGTGGTTGTGGATGGAGGTTATGCCTTTGAGTGTGGGTTTTGTTTCCTGGGTTATTTTGTGGTTCTGGGAGCACCTGCACAACAGCATAGTAGATATGGTAGGGAGTGTGACTCTCAGACAGTCAGCCAGAGGGAAGAACCTACCAAAAAATGACTCAAGGACCAAAACCCAAGTAAAACAAGAGAGCCCACATAAACAGCATAAAGGGCATACCAAGACCATCCAGCGCAGGAGATCAAGGAGAGTACACCACTGAGTCCCACTGGTCTCCTACCACAGAAGAACACACCATGAAGATGGGGAGTCAGATCAAATCAATCTAATATGCAAAAACAAACAAGAAGAGTCACCTAGAATGGGGAGACAAAAAACAGCACCCAATCAAAAGGAAAGGAGGAATCTCCAGAAAGAGTGCTAAAAGAAATTGAGGCAAGCAATTTATCAGACGTTGAGTTCAAAGTAATGATTTTAGGAATGCTTAAGGAGCTCAGTGAGAACTACAAGGAACTCTATGTAAACTACAAGGAACTTACTGGGAACTACATCAGCATGAAAAAAGACATAGAAACTATCAATAAGAACCAGGAGGAAATGAAGAATAAAGTATCTGAAATGAAGAACACACTATAAGGAACTAAAAACAGACTAGATGAAATGGAGGACTAAATCAATAAGCTAGAAAAAAAATGACCAGACAGAGCAAACAAATGCAAAAATTCAGAAAGAATGAAGATGGCTTAGGGGAGCTACAGGACAACATGAACCATAATAATGTTCATATCATAGTGATACCAGAAGGAGAAGAAGAGTAGCAAAGGATAGAAAACCTGCTTGAAAAGTAATAACAGAAGACTTCCCTAACTTGATGAGGGTAAAAATCACACAAATTCAGGAAACACCAAGGGTTCCAATCAAGATGAACCCAAAGAGGCCCATTCAAAGACAAATCATAATTAAAATGGCAAAATTTAAAGACAAAGAGAGAATCTTAAAGGCATCAAAGGAGTAACAGCTAGTAATATACAAGGGAGCTCTGATATGGCTATAAGCTGATTTCTCAACAGAAACACTATAAACCAGAAGGAAATGGCAAGAAGTATTCCAAGTAATGAAAAGCAAAGGCTTGCAACCAAGACTACTCTATCCAGCAAGTCTCTCATTTGAAATGGAAGGCACAATAAGGAATTTCCCAGACAAAAAAAAAAAGGCTAAAAGAATACATCACCCATCAAATATTGCAAGAGATACTAAAGGAACTGCTTTAAGAAGATGAAGAAAAAAGAGGGGGGACACAGGTACAAAGGGAAAAATGGCAATTAATAAGTACCTATTAATAATAACCTTACATGTAAATAGGTTACATGCTCCTATCAAAAGATTTACTATAGCTGAATGGGTAAGTAAATGTGATCAACATATATGCTGTCTGCAAGGGACCCACCTCAGAACAAAAGATCTACACAGATTAAAAGTGAAGGAATGGAAAAAATATTCGAAGCAAACAGACATGAAAAAATAGCTGGAATAGCTATACTTGTATCACAGAAAATAGACTTCTAAACAAAGCCCATAGAAAGGGATGAAGAAGGTCACTATATAATACTTAATGGAATATTCCATCAAGAAGATATAGCCCTTGAAAACACATATGCACCCAACATGGGACCACCTAAATATAAAAGGAATATCTCAGAGGACTTCAAGAAAGATATCAACAACAGCACACATAGGGAATTTTAACAACCCATTGTCAGCAGTGGACAGATCTTTCAACCAAAGAATCAATAAGGATATTGTGGCATCAAAAAACACCCTATAGTGATGTATACAGAACCTTCCACACCAAAGAATCAAAATATACATTCTTTTCAAATGCACATGGAAATTTTTCAAAGATAGACCACATGGTAGGATACAAAACAAGCCTCAACAAATTCAAGAAACTTGAAACCATGTCAAGCATCTTCTTGGATCACAATGGCTTGAAACTAGAAAACAACCTCAGGAAATAAAAACTCAAAAACATTCTAATACATGGATACTAAATAACATGCTATTAAATATGAATAGATTAACAATTAGATAAAGGAAGAAATAAAAAATTATCTGGAAACAAGTGAAAATGAACACACAACAACCCAAACCCTATGGGACACAGCAAAGGCAGTCCTGAGAGAGAAGTTCATACCAATACAGACCTAACTAAAAAAAAAATAGAAAAATCTCAAATAAAAAAACTGAAGCCTGAATCTACAAGATATAGAGAAAGAATAAAAAACAAAGCCCAAGTGAGTAGAAGGAAGGAAATAATGAAGATCAGAGCAAAATTAAATGACAAGGATACTAAAAAAATTCAAGTGATCAATAAATCCAGGTGCTTGTTCTTTGAAAATAACCAAATTGACAAGCCTTTAACCAGACTCATAAAGCAAAAAAGAGAAAGAATCCAAATAAATAAAATCAGACACAAAAGAGATGTTACAACCAATACCTCAGAAATACAAAAGACTGTATGAAATTACAATGAACTATATGCCAAGAAATTGGACAACCTGGGTAAAATGGACAAGTTTCTTGAAACAGACAATCTTCCAAAACTGAATCAAGAAGAAGCAGAAAGATTGAACAGACCAATAACAACAGTGAAATAGAAGTGGTAATCAAAAAACTCCCGGACTTCCGGCCAAGATGGAGGCGTAGGTGGACACACTGTGCCTCCTCTCACAACCAAAATTAAAGACAACAAATATTTAGAATCAAGAAAATAACCAAAACTCATAGAAAATTGAACTATACGGAAGTCCAACAACCATTCATCCAGACTGGTAAGAGGGGCAGAGTTGCGGCAGGAAAAAGTAGAGGTTCGGAGCCAGAAATGCAGGCAACAGTGGCTGGTGGTTTCCAAGTGTGCAGGCCGCTGGCAGACCCCAGGCCCAGAG
The DNA here is from genome assembly GCA_039655065.1 of Glossophaga mutica. Lineage (NCBI taxonomy): Eukaryota > Metazoa > Chordata > Mammalia > Chiroptera > Phyllostomidae > Glossophaga > Glossophaga mutica. Next base: position 69,212,456 of record CM077309.1, on the reverse strand, counting down.
GCGGCAGCTGGAGGACTCCTGGGCACTGGGTGGCAACTGTGCAGACCCAGTGAAGCCAGGCAAGGTAGCTGGCTGACCACACAGTCTCACATTTGCGCACGCAGATAATCCAGGCAAAGGGGAAGCAGCACTGGGGACTGGAATCCAGGAGAGAGTGGAGCAGGTGCCATTGTTCCCTCTCGGACCCCGCCCCCACATACAGTGTCACAACTCAGCGACTGGGCTACCCCACCCTGATGAACACCTAAGGCTCCACCCCTCACTGCGTAACAGCTGTGACCAGACCAAAAACAAAACAAAACCAAAAAAAAAAAAAAAAACCACCAAAAATGGCTCAAACCAGAGAACAAATCAAAGCCCCGAAGCCAATTCCTCTAAGTGATGAAGGGATAGCCAACCTATCAGATGCACAGTTCAAAGCCCTGGTGATCAGGATGCTCACAGAATTGGTTGATTTTGCTCACAAATTAGATGAAAAAATCAGGCTACAATATGTGAAATGAAGGAAGACGCATGGGGAACCAATAGAGATGGGAGGAAAACTGGGACTCAAATCAATGGAGTGGACCAGAAGGAAGAAACTAACAACCAAACAGAAAACAAGGAAAAAACAAGAATTCAAAAAAAAGAAAAGAAAAGAAAATGAGGAGAGGCTTAGGAACCTCCAGGACATCTTTAAACGTTCCAACATCCAAATTATAGGGGTACCAGAAGGGGAAGAAGAAGAGCAACAAGTGGAAAACTTATTTGAACAAATAATCAAGGAGAACTTCCCCAATCTGGCAAAGGAAATAGACTACCAGGAAGTCCAGGAAGCTCAGAGAGTCCCAAAGAAGTTGGACCCAAGGAGGGACAAGCCAAGGCACATTGTAATTACATTAGCCAAGATTCAAATGAAGGAGAGCATTCTAGAAGCAGCAAGGGATAAGGGGACAGTCACCTACAAAGGACTTCCCATCAGACTGTCAGCTGATTTCTCAAAAGAGACCTTCCAGGCAAGAAGGGGCTGAAAAGAAGTATTTGAAGTCTTGAAAGGCAGGGACCTACATCCAAAATTGCTCTATCCAGCAAAGCTATCATTTAGAATGGAAGGGAAGATAAAGTGCTTCTCAGATAAGGTCAAGTTCAAGGAGTTCATCATCACCAAACCCTTATTATATGAAATGTTAAAGGGACTTATCCCAGAAAAAAAAGATGAAAAATATGACAGGGAAAAGATAGCAAACTCACAGATATTAACAACCACACCTAAAACAAAAGCAAACCACTAGAACAGGAACAGAACCACAGAAATGGAGATCATATGGAGGGTTAGCAACAGGGGAGTGGGAGGAGGAGAGAGGGGAAAAAGGTACAGAGAATGAGTAGCATAGACAGTGGGTAGAAAATAGACACGGGCAGGGCAAGAATAGTGTGAGAAATGTAGAAGCTAAAGAACTTACGACACATGGACATGAACTAAAGGCAGGGAATGTGGGTGGGAGGGGGTGTGCAGGGTGGAGGGGAATGATGGGGGAGAAATGGGACAACTGTAATAGCATAATCAATAAAATATATTTAAAAAAATAAAAAGCTAAAAAAAAAAAAACCTCCCAGCATGCAAAAGCCCTTGACTGGCTGGTTTCACAGGTGAATTTTACCAAACATTTAATGAGGAACTAACTCTTATCCTTCTCAAACTATTCCTAAAAATTCAAGAAGAGGGAAGACTCCAAAAATTTTTACAAGGCCAGTATTATCCTAATTCCAAAACCAGATAAAGACATAACAGAAAAAGAAAAGTTCAGGCCAATATCGCTGAGGAATATAGATGCTACAATCCTCAGTAAAATATTGCCAACCTACAGGTGGCAATACACTAAAAAGATCATACACCGTGATCAAGTGGGATTTATACCAGAGGTGCAACAATGGTATAATATTTGCAAATCAATAAATGATTGATTTAATCAATCCAAATAAAAAATAAAGATCACATGATCATATCAATAGATGCCGAAAAAGCATTTGGTAAAGTGCAATGCCCATTTATGATAAAAACACTCAGCAGAGTGGGAATAGAGTGTGCATACCTTGACACATTAAAGTCCATATACAAGAAATCTACAGCCAATATCATATTCAATGGACAAAAACTGAAAGTTTTCCCCTTAAGATCAGGAACAAGACAAGGTGTCAGCTTTCACCACTTTTATTCAATATGTTATTGGAAGTTATAGCCACAGCAATCAGACAAGAAAAAAAAAAAAAAAAGTCATCCAAATTGGAAAGGAAGAAGTAAAACTGTCATTATTTGCAGGTGACATGATAGTGTACATAGAAAACCATATAATCTCCACCAAAAATCTATTCAATCTAATAAGTGAATTTGGCAAAATAGTGGGATACAAAGTCAATATTCAAAAATCAAATGCATTTTGCACACAAACAGAAAAATATCAGAAACAGAAACTAGAAAAAAATTTCCCTACTATACCAACCAGAAAAATAAAATATCTAGGAAGAAACTTAACCAAGGAGGTAGAAGTCTCATACTTGGAAAACTGCAGAACATTGAAGAAAGAACTTAAGGGAGATACAAATAAATGGAAGTATATGCCATGTTCATGGATTGGAAGTATTAACATCATCAAAATGTGCATACTTACCCAAAGCAATTTATAGATTAAATGCAATCCTTATTAAAATAACGATGGCCTCTTTCACAGGTCTAAAACCAATATTTCAAAAACTTATATGGAACCAAAAATGACCCTGAAGAGCCTCAGCAATTTTGAGGAAGAAGAACAAAGTAGGAGTGATTACAATACCTAGTATCAAATTATACTACAACACCACTGTAAATGAAACAGTCTGGTACTGGCATAAGAATGGATACATAGATCAATGTAACAGAATAAAGAGCCCAGAAATAAACCCATGTATCTTTGGTCAATTAATATTTGACAGAGGGAGTATGAGCATAGAATGGAGTAAAAACTGCCTCTTCAATAAATAGTGTTGGGAGATCTAGACAGTTACGTGCATAAAAAGTGAAACTGGACCACCAACTTACACCATACCCAAGAATAAAATCAAGATGGATAAAACACTAAAATATAAATCATGACACCATAAAAAACCTAGAGGGAAATATAGGTAGGAAAATTTCAGATATCCCATGTAGCAATATTTTTTTCAGAGATATCTCCTAGGGCAATGGGAAATAAAGGAAAAAAATAAACAAATAGGACTGCATCAAAGTAAAAAGTTTTCTGTGCAGCTAAAAAAAACATCAAATTGAAAAGGGAAACAGCCTTATGGGAAAACATATTTGCCAATGATATCTCAGGCAAGTGTTTGATCTCCAAAATATATAAAGAACTCATAGAACTCATAGAACTCAACATCAGGAAGACAAACAATCCAATTAAAAAATGGGCAAAGGACCTGAACAGAAACTTCTCCAAGGAGGACATGCAGAGGGCCCAGAGACATGTGAAAGGATGCTCAACATCACTAGCCATCAGAAAGACACAAATTAAAATCACCATGCAATACCACCTCACACTGGTCAGAATGGACCTACATTAATAAATCAACAAAAAACAAGGCTGGTAAGGATGTGGAGAAAAGGGATCCCTAATGCACTGTTGGTGGGAATGCAGACTGGTATAGCCACTGTAGAAAACAGTATGGAATTTTCTCAAAAAATTAAAAATGGAACTGCCTTTTGACCTAATGTTTCCACTTCTGGAGTTACAACCTAAGAATCCTGAAACACCAATTCAAAAGAACCTATGTATCTCTATGTTCATAGCTGCATTATTTACACATAGCCAAGTGGTAGAAACAGGCTAAGTGCCTATCAGTAAATAAATGGATCAAAAAACTGTGGTATATTTACACAGTGGAATACTGCACACTAGAAAGAAATAAGGAATTCATACCCTTTGTGACAGCCTGGATGGAGCTGAAGAATATTGTACTAAGTGAAATAAACCAGTTGATAAAAGACAAATACCATATGATCTCACTTATAAGAGGAACCTAATGAACAAAACAAACAAATAAGCAAAATTGAACTAGAGGTATGGAAACAAGGAACAGACTCACAGCAACCAGAGGGGAGGATGGAAGGGTAGAAAGAAGGGGAAAGGAGTAATCAAGGAACATATATGAGTGACCCATGGACATGAACAATAGGGTAGAGATTGACCTTGAGAGTGGGTATTGGGCTTGGTGAAGGAGGGCAAAGGGGGGAAATTGGGACAATTGTAATAGAACAGCAATAAATATTTAATATTTTATTAAATATTTTTAGGGAAGACAACCCACTGTCTTCTTAGATTGCTGGCCATCTGAATAAAGCACCCACAAAGATTCAATTCTTGTCTGTACATATTGATTCTGGTAGTGATAGGCAGCATGAATGTTGACTTTTCCAGTTTTAATCCAAAGAGAGAAACTGTTAGAAAACAGATGGCTAAAGAAGATTTATTTATTTTTTCTTATTTTTTTACTTTAATCTTTTCAAGTTTCAAAGGATTCAAAACATGTATATGACCTACTTTTTTTAAGGCAATAAAGAGAAGCTGACCCAAAAGTGCTAGGGATAAATCTGTTTAATCAGTGTTTAGATTTTATCTACTGAGTTCCCTGATAGTCTTTCAATTGTTCAGGACAAATGATGCCACACATTTTTAAATAATCTTTATTATGTGAACCTCTTTTCTAAAGAAGAACACTGTGTGAAGACTCTCTGTACTGGTCTTGAGTCCTCAAGTATTCACTTTGGTGCTAATTTATAGAGAGCATTCTATTTATAATCTCCAGAATCTATAGGACATCTTTTATCCTTTACAATTATACTTAAAGTAACAGAATAAGAGTTTTCTTTTGATGCCCATTCTTCCACTCCTGAACCTCAAACCTCTAGTTTTAAGTTTTTTGGAATATAGTCTCTGTGGTCAGTGATCCCTGACACCCAGGTACAATTTTACTCCCAGGGAATATTTCAAGTGCCTGGAGATACTTTGGAGGTCACAAGTTGCCTGGATGGGAATGGGAGGCGTGCTCCTCACATCTAGTGGGTAGAGGCCAAGAATGCTGCTAAGTATTGTACAATGCACAGGAACAGTCCCCTCAATGCAGAATTATCCAGCTCAACATGTCAATAGTGCTGAGGGTTAAGAAATGCTGATCCATGACTTTTATCACTAGCATTAATGAAATCAAATGTGCATGTGCCCAACAGGCAGTTTTCAGTATTTTTAAAATAAGATTACCCTTTATTTTCTTATCTTTCAAGTAGATTAAAATATTAAAATTAATTGGGTAGTCAATGATTTCCTCAGTGAAGACTCCTAGCATCAAGACTCCATTATTGACCTTTCCAAATACCCTCTCTACTTTTGTCCCCGGGAAAACCATGTAGTTAAACTGTGAAAGACCTACCAGGAGAGTCTACATGGAAATCTGGAGCTGGCCCCTTCTCTAGGACTTCAAAGAAAAGACTGTTGATTTTCTAGAGTTCTTTGTTTTTTGATGGGCCGCATACTGTTGTGGTAAGTTTTTATTTAAAAAAATGTGTGATCTATGCAACAGCATGGATGGAACTTGAGAGCATCATGCTAAGCGAAGTAAGCCAGGCAGTGAAAGATAAATACCATATGATCTCACCTTTAACAGGAACCTAATCAACAAAACAAACAAACAAGCATAATATAACCAAAGACATGGAAATTGGGAACATGCTGAAAGTCACCAGAGGGGAGAGGGGAGGGAATTTCAGGGGAAAAGGGGAAGGATTTACAGGAACAAGTATAAAAGGACACATGGACAAAAACTATGGGGGGGTAGAAATGGGAGGGAGGTGGGGAGGGCTGGGGTGGCAGGTTCGGGTGAGAATAATAAGACAGAAAACTGTACAAGATCAACAATGAAAATAAAAATTAAAAAAAAAAATGACCACATAAGTAAATGCTGGCTCAAATGAAATAATCAAGTGTCCACTATTTTTAGTGTCCTTGAAATGTGGGTCAAGGGGAACGAAGCACAAGTCAGTCTTCCTGGTATTACCTGACAATGGTGTTCTAACAACAGGTGCTTGACACATGCTCACTCGCCAATTTTTCTTAAGAATGGATTATCCCAGAAGCTGACCCTATGATAGAAATGAGATACAACTGAGGAAGTGGGGTAAGAAGGGCAGAAAAGGGAGCAAGGCCAGGTAAGGGTGAGATCTCAGGTACAGCTCCAGCGTCAGCATGACCTTGCAGGGATCGCTGGAGCAGAAACTACACCTCAGACCTCATCCCACATGAAGGAAAAAGAGCTGGGATTTTTTATACCAGTCAGTCATTGGCTTTTCTGGGTGAAGGGGGGAACTCTCAGGCACTTTGGCTTTCCATCCAGGGTGGGAGCTGCAGTTCCCAGGCACATTCCCCTAAAGAAGGTCCCATGTGAGAAGAGTCCAGAGTCAAGGATGAAGGCACTGGTAGTTATAGAGATGTGAGAAAATCTGTGACTTCCACTGTGTCATAGACTTGATGTGAGACAACTAATGCAGTCCATGGAATCTGAAACTTCCATTCATTCACTCAGCAGTCATTTAGTACATACATTTTGAATTTTTACTGTGTGCCATGAACTGCACAGTGAGCTGGAGATTAATGGTGTAAGGAAAAAGATATGATGACAGGCAACAGCAACACAGTGCTGGTGGTGAGCAGGGCAGGGTGTGCAGTGGGTTGGGGGAGACACTGATCAGCCTGGTAGAGGTGGTCCTGGACAAGACAAGGTTGAGCTTGAGACTTGAACAATAAGAAGGAGTTAGCCTGAGGAAAAAGTCAAGTTCAAGTTTGGGCAACAGGATCATAAAGGCACCAAGATCAGGAAGATGACACCCTGGATGACACTTTGGGAACTAAAAAAGTTGGAAAAATAAGAAGCAAAATAGAAGTATGTGTTAAAATGGGGAGTCCTTATCAAATACTGGTAGGCTTTTTGTTCCCTGAAGTTAGAGGCATCACTGAAATAATTCCTGTGGACAGCATCTTTGGGGAGGAATTCATACTTTTCCCAGCCTATGTGTCAGTGAGGATCAGGGAACTCTTGAGAGACATTAAGTTGGAGGTTTGGGACCATGGGTCTCATTATCAGTGTGGAATATTGCCAGAGGTGAGGTGTCTTAGAGAGGCAAGAATAAGGACAAACAGAGGCAAACCCCCAAACTGCCACTCTCAGCTTAACAGATGAGTAGTGTTCATGAGCACTTAGCACCAGAGCAGGGTCCTGAAGACCTTATGCTAAGATCACCTTGACCCAAGTCACTGGGTCTAAGGGCAGCTGAAGACACAGAGGGCTTGGGGACAATGGCTTTTTACCAACTGGAATAGAGGTACTTCACTACTATAAAAACTAGTAGTGCCTCATAGCTGTGTATGAGTTGAACATATATAAATGAAGGGAGATGGATATAAGACTTTAAAAGCCACATAGTCATTAATAGTCCTTGCTTTGGGTAAAAACACAGGTGAAGGGAACATTTTATTTTTCTCTTTACTAAAAAAAAAAAAAAAAAAAAAAAGCCTTAATGCAATGTAACCATAGTATTACAGACTGAATGTTAGCATATCAAACAGAAAATTAGGGAGTGCTAGGGATAGTGCCAAACTAGAGGAGGGGACCTGATCTACTGGGAGCCACTGCTACTCAGATGAAGCCAATTAGGAACCATGTGGGAACGCAGGCCTAGTATTGCCAGAATGTCTGGTTTTTCAAGGGAAGCCAGAAATTACAAAATTTAAGAGATAGTTCCTGATTTTTAAATGTTGGCAGCCAATTAAATTTTTTTTTTCAACACTGTGTGCACCAAACAAAATATGTCTGTAGGCTGAGTTTGGCCTATGAGCCTCCAGTTTGTAAGCCTCTGTCTCTTCAAAGAGCCTAGGCCCAGGTTGCTTTACTCTTCTCATCGCCACACTCTTCCTTCATTTCCTAGATTCCCAGAGACTGGCTAGTTCTCTGCAGTTGAGACAAGTCATTGTTTCTTGCACTAGTGGTAAAATCTGATACAGGTGCCAAGGGACATTACAGATGTTATTTGAATGGCAGAAATGTTTAAATCCTCTCATGTTGATATTCTTGAGAGGGAAATGATCAGGGCTGGTAGAGATTTCATACCTGAGCTTAAGACAAGGACAGTCAATTATGGTTGCCTCATAAAACTGGAAAATCTATCATTGGAGAGGATAGATTCTTGGAGATGGTAACAAAATACTAAAGTGACCTATATATGGCCATGTAGATTCCTACCTATCTTGGTTTATCAACCTTCTCTTTCAGATATTTCACTCTCTTGTGAGCCATTTCTACTCTATGGGTGAAGGCAACATCTTGCTTTAAAGTCGGCATTTAGAGAAACTAGAGCTGTGAAACAGAGGAATCTTGTCACATGTGTGCTCTGTGTACTCAAATTCAGCTGGGTGAGTTTGACTTCCTTCCCTCACCCTTCCACCCTTCAAACTTGACTCTGGTCTCTACTATCTCAGGAAGAGAGAAGCCACAGCCAAAATGCAAAATAAATGAAAAGAACTTAATTCTTCAGTTTTGATTTTCCTGGCGTTTGTGTTCTGTTGATTTAAGAACAATTAATGGATCTTCAAGAGAAATTTTGAATATGTATAACTTTTAAGCTTATTTTCTAATTTTAAGAGCTGATGTCTTCATAATATGAAACCTCAACAATTATCATAATAATAGTCATTATGGTAATAATAGTTATCATTTATTACCTTCTGTGTGCCAAGCACTGAGCTAACTGCATTATAATGTAAAACTCATATGTTTTAGCTTAATCTTCCCAGAAATTTTATATTTCCAGGCACTATAATTATTTAGCTATTTCCATTTTGTAGATGAAGCAGCCCATATATGCATATCATAATTAGTCTTAGGTCACGTGGCTATATGTGACAGAGTCAAAATTTACACTTATTCACCTCACTTAAAAGCATACATGTTTTGAAGGGAATATTAATAGTTATTCCCTTATCAATGGTGGTAAAGATTTATTATTTATTTAATAACAATAATAATCATTACAAGCTGTTACTAAGAACAATGTACCTGGCAGTGAACTAGGTGATTAAGTGCAGCCTTGTCATCTTAGAGTCTTCAAGCTATTGAAAAAACAAAGATGTGAATAAATGATTGAAGTACAAGAGGAGAGCTAAATTAGAGTAATAATTTTTTGTTTCTTTTTCATGTGTACTGCCATCAACCCCAGCTCTCAGCTGTTATACTATGTGGAAACTCCTCAAATCTCTGGAGAAAGAATCTTTACTGGCAAATTATACCTCTGGGCAAGCCAGGTAGCATGTACTCACCACTCTTAATTAGTTTTCCCAAACTTGTTAATAATCATGGGGTCTGCAACTTTAATATCTAATTGTTCTGACATCATCCACAGAGATTTCCTCCTGGGGCACAATTTCCCAATGTCCCCATAGTTCAATTTCTACTCTTGTTACTGAGAAGAAGATTGCCAGGCATTAGGCAATAGTCAGACCACTGAGAGGCTTTGATACAGTGGTTCTCCTTTCTCTCTGGAATCTAGCTAACCGTCCAACATGGTGAAGTAGGCCTGCAAAGAGTGTACTGTCAAAACCACTGAAACAACCTGAAGCCCATCAGAAAAACCCTCTCATACATTTCAGGCTTTGTAGCTTAGATATCATTAGGCTAAGAAGATGAAGACTGACCTTTGGGTACAAAATAAATGAGTTTGTTACTGACTAAAAGTAAGCTTAAGCAAAGACGATTATTTTATATTACATATTTGCTATGTTTTTTCCCCTTGAATTTTACAAATATTCTGAGTATTACAAACAACAGCAATATTGCTAACATCTTAAAAGAATATGGATTCTGACTTCCCAATCTACTTTATCAGGACAGGAAAAAATACAAGATTACAGGATGCTGGGTCTGGAAATAAATTCAGATGTAAAAGGTATGCAGTTGGTAATTCCTTTCAGCTCTTCTTTCTCCCCTTTACTTTCTATGTGGTGTTCCCTGAAGTTTTCCTCTTAAACTTTGTGTCTCTTCCAATGGACTTGTTTAGGTTTCCCCGGATGCCAATTCTATGCTGCTGGGTCACATATTATAACTTACTGTTGCTTTGTTGTTGAGCTGTCTGAATAATTGGGCATTTTCATCTGGGTGTTTCACATTTATCTCAAACTCACTATGCTCTAAGCTATATTAAATTCTCTTTCTTCCCAACAGTTATAGCACAATAAAATTGTAATCATATCAGTACTCTACTCAAAATTCTCTCATGGATTCACAGTGCTTATAGAATAAAAAGCCCAACTGTTTGCCATGGCCTACAAGACCCTGTAGGGTTTTGCCTCATCCTGTCTCTCTAAATCCATCTGCTATACTCCCTTCAAATAAATTTCCTCCTGCAATAAAGGCTTTATTTCTGTTTTCAAACAAGCTAAAACCTGTCCTGCCACTAGGCTTTTGGATTACTTTTTTATTTTGCTGAATTTTTGTTTGTTTTCACATTAATTGGTCATCAGAAAAAAATGATAATTATAATAACTACAGTGAAGGCATCTGGGCTGTACAAAGAAGCATACAATAGACTGTATATCTGTGTATTTCTCTGGTGTATAACAAAGCAAAGGTCCCATGTATTTTATTTTATGAATATTATCATTGTCAATATGGGAAAATTTTTCAAAGTCAGGAATTAATATGCATTGTCTGTGTGTATATAAAAATAATGTATTCCTGAGAAGAGATATCTCCAGAGGGATTGTTAGAGTTTCTGATCTGTTGTAAAATTTCCTTCATAAAGATCTGGGAGCAAGACAATAAATCATAGAAGGTAGGCATGTCTCTGGACATCTCATGACACTCAGTGCTCCAGAGAATTATCTTGATAAATCCCCATGTGTTTTATTAACGTTCGTGATAATAGCCATAATTTATTATGCATATATGTTGTTCCAGGTATGTGTGCTGTTCCAAGTATGAAACAGTAAGGTTTATTATATCCATTATCTCAAAGTGAAGCAAAAATGTCAGAACCCAATCTGTGCTGTGAGTCCTTTTAAAATATGCATTTTCAATGGGAATATCATCCTTGAGGAGGTGAACATTGATTTGGGGGAAATTATATATATATCACATTTTATCCATTGATGGACATTTGGGGATATCTTCAAGAGAGTGATTACATTTCTTCAGTTAAATACTCAGATGTGGGACTGCTAAAACATGATAGTTCCACATTTAATTTTCTGAGGAACTTCCATTCTCTTTTTCATAAAGGCTGAACCATTTCATACCCTCACCAAATGTGCAGAAAGATTCTTCTTCACATTCTTGCTGACACTTACCTCTTGTCTTTTTCAATAATAGTCATTCTAAAGGGTGTGAGGTGGTTTTGATTTGCATTTCCTTTGTGATTAGTGATGTTGAGAACATTTTCATGCACCTGCTGGCTATTTGTACATCATCTTTGTAAAAATTTTTGGCCTATTTTTAAATAGGATTATTTTAGGTTTTGCTATTGAGTTGTATAAATTCTTTATGCATTTTGAATGTTAAGCCCTTATCAAATATATGGCTTGCAAATATTTTTCTCCCACTTAGTAGGTTGCCTCTTTATTTTATTGGTTGCTTCCTTTGCTATAGAAAAAGCAGCTTTTTAGCATGATGTAGTCCCACTTATTTATTTTTGCTTTTTTTGCTTGTGCTTTTGGTGTCATATCCAAAATCTGTTTATTGCCAAGCCCAATGTCAAGAAGGTTTTTGCCTATATTTTCTTGCAGGAGCTTTACAGTTTTAGGACTTACATTGAAGTCTTTAATCTATCTTGAGTTAATTTTTATGAGTGGTGTAAGATAGGGGATTCTTTTAAGTGTGGATATCCAATTTTTCCAACATTTATTGAAGAGACAATCTTTTTACCCATTGAGCACCCTTGGTTCCCATGTCAAATACTAACTGAATGTATGTGTGTGGGTTTACCTCTGTACTCTTGATTCTGTTCCATTGGTCTATATGTCTGTTTGGATTTTTATTATGTCAGTGCCATGCTGTTTTGATTTATACTATAGATTTGTATTACAGTTTGAAAACAGTGGTATACCTTCAGCCTTGTTCTTTCTTAAGATTGCTTTAGCTATTTGGGGTCTTCAGTGGTTCCATAACAATTTTAGAACTGTTTTTCTATTTCTGTTTAAAAAAAGGCTCTGGAATTTTGATAGGAATTGCATTGAATTTATAGATGGCTTTGAGTAGTATGGACATTTTAACAATATTAATTCTCCTAAACCGTTAGGCAACTTAATTCTTTTCTGTATACATGCAGTATATAAACAGATATGCAGTATATCTGTGGTGTTAAATTTTTATGATGGGAGAAAAAAGTGTTTAAAAGGTTCATTGGAGTGTGATAATGAAAACAAGGTTGAAAAACACCACTTTAAGCAATAGCTAATTCATAGTTTTGTGGCTGATCTTTTTTGGATGGAGGGGTATATTGTTGTTTTTACATTATAATGTCAAAAATCATAACCCAGTAAATCATGACTCAAAATTTCCCATTTGTTTATCTTACTTCATAAATTGTTGTGTTTAAGATTCTTTCCTGCTTTGAATTTTTTTGAATTTCAAAAAATTTTGAATTTCAAAATTTTTTTTTAAAAGCTTGAAACTTTAAAAATTCTTTCCTTGGACCACAGGGCTTTGCCATGGATAGGGTGCATGCTGACACATGTGGAGTGGCCCTGGATCCCATGCTCCTGGATGCTGTGCTGATGTATGATTTTCACAACAGCCAGGGAGGGAAGATGTCATCTTTCTACATTTACAGATAAGGCAACACATATTTTGAAAGGTGAAGTCATTCATTTCCCCATGATCTCACAATTGTTTGTGTTGGAATAGATTAAAACCCAACTCTGGAAGATTCCATTGCCTGTGCATATTTGACTTGTGCCCCAGAATTCTCAAAATGGTAACCCGTAGGCCAAGTTGAATTTACTGACATGTTTTATTTGGCTAATTTCATATACTTAAAATATTTGAATTTGTTTTCAACATTTAAAAATTGAGATTCTTTTAGAGGAAAAATTCTAGATTTCAAATTTCTCTTTAAAGCATTAGAGGTTGTGAAATATATCCTACATGGTGCCATGACTGAAACTAAGTGGTGGACACCTTTAAAAATATGGTATACACACTCTAGCTGCCTAAGTCTCAGCTTCCCTGTTATCTTACACCCAAACCCCTATATTCACAGGCCCTGTAGACATTTGACTATGTGTCCCCAAATCTGTGACTCTCAGTGTGTTCTAACATACACCTTTCTGTTTCTCCCATGCCTTTCCTTTTTATTCATCCATGCAATAATTTTAAAGAGTGATATATACATCTAGTTTAATTCACTGCTTTATTTTTTATTTTCTAGATCTCTCTAGCAAAATTATTTTCTTTTTTAAAAATATATTTTATTGATTATGTTATTACAGTTGTCCCATTTTTCCCCCATCATTCCCCTCCACCCTACACACCCCCTCCCACCCACATTTCCCCCCTTTAGTTCATGTCCATGTGTCATAAGTTCTTTAGCTTCTACATTTCCCACACTATTCTTGCCCTCCCTGTGTCTATTTTCTACCAACCGTCTATGCTACTTATTCTCTGTACCTTTTCCCCCTCTCTCCTCCTCCCACTCCTCTGTTGCTAACCCTCCATGTGATCTCCATTTCTGTGGTTCTGTTCCTGTTCTAGTGGTTTGCTTTTGTTTTAGATGTGGTTGTTAATATCTGTAAGTTTGCTGTCCTATTTTTTATCTTCTTTTTCTGGGATAAGTCCCTTTAACATTTCATATAATAAGAGCTTGGTGATGATGAACTCCTTGAACTTGACCTTATCTGAGAAGCACTTTATCTTCCCTTCCATTCTAAATGATAGCTTTGCTGGATAGAGCAATTTTGGATGTAGGTCCCTGCCTTTCAAGACTTCAAATACTTCTTTTCAGCCCCTTCTTGCCTGGAAGGTCTCTTTTAAGAAATCAGCTGACAGTCTGATGGGAAGTCCTTTGTAGGTGACTGTCCCCTTATCCCTTGCTGCTTCTAGAATGCTCTCCTTCATTTGAATCTTGGCTAATGTAATTACGATGTGCCTTGGCTTGTCCCTCCTTGGGTCCAACTTCTTTGGGACTCTCTGAGCTTCCTGGACTTCCTGGAAGTCTATTTCCTTTGCCAGATTGGGGAAGTTCTCCTTTATTATTTGTTCAAATAAGTTTTCCACTTGTTGCTCTTCTTCTTCCCCTTCTGGTACCCCTATAATTTGGATGTTGGAACATTTACAGATGTCCCGGAGGTTCCTAAGCCTCTCCTCATTTTCTTTTTTTTGAATTCTTGTTTCTTTCTTGTTTTCTGTTTGGTTGTTTCTTCCTTCCTTCTGGTCCACACCATTATTTTGAGTCCCAGTTTTCCTCCCACCACTATTGGTTCCCCATGTGTCTTCCTTCATTTCACATATTGTAGCCTGCATTTTTTCATCTAATTTGTGAGCAAAATCAACCAATTCTGTGAGCATCCTGATCACCAGGGCTTTGAACTGTGCATCTGATAGGTTGGCTATCTCTTCATGGCTTAGAGGAATTGGCTCTGGAACTTTCATTTGTTCTCTGGTTTGAGATATTTTTGGTGGGTTTTTTTGTTGTTGTTGTTGTTGCTGTTTTTGGTCTGGTCATGGCTGTTATATGTAGTGAGTGGTGGAGCCTTAGGTGTTCCCCAGTGAAGGGCAGCCCAGTCGCTGGGTTGTGATGCTGTATGTGGGGGCGGGGTCCGAGAGGGAACAATGGCACCTGCTCTGCTCTCTTCTGGATTCCAGTCCCCTCTGCTGCTTCCCCTTTGCCTGGATTATCTGTGTGTGCAAATGTGGGACTGTCTGGTCAGCCAACCACCTTGCCTGGCTTCTCTGGGTCTGCACAGTTGCCACCCAGTGCCCGGGGTCCGCCAGCTGCTGCCTGTGGGCCTGGGGTCTGCCAGCTGCCGCCTGCAGGCTTGGGAACTGCCAGCCACTGATGCCTGCATTCTGCATTCGCACCTCCACTTTTCCCTGCTGCAACTCTGCCCCTCTTACTGGTCTGGATGAATGGTTGTTGGACTTCCGTACAGTTCAATTTTCTATTCGCTCTGGTTGTTTTCTTGTTTCTAAATATTTGTTATCCTTAATTTTGGTTGTGAGAGGAGGCATAGCGTGTCTACCTACACCTCCATCTTGGCTGGAAGTTTGAATTTCAGAATTATTTTCAATACAAATGAAGCCAATCTTTCTTCTTTCAAAAGCTATGTTATATTTCATCTAATAATTCTTTTATTCATTTTTTAATTCCTTAGAATCTCCATTTTGGAAATTCATATGGTGCTAAGCCGTAAAATATTCATTTCTTCTACTGTGTAGTTTTGAGCTAACCTGTCAGGGTGTACTAATTGTTTTCCACAGTTCGAAGTTGTTTTTATTAATCTTATTTTTTTGTTTATTTATTTTTTATTGTTGTTCAGGTAGGTTGTTCCTAATTTCCCCACACTACTCCCACTTACCCCACCCATCCCCACCTCCCACTCTTGATCCTACACCCCTTGGCTTTGTCCATGTGTACTATATACATGTTCCTTGACCACTCTTCCCCTATTTTCCCCCATTATCTCTCTCCTCACTCCCCTCTGGTTAGTGTCAGTTTGTTCTTCATTTCAGTGTCTCTGGTTATATTTTGCTTGCTTGTTTTGAAGAATAGGTTACACTTATAGGTGAGATCATGTGGTATTCGTCTTTTACAGCCTAGCTTATTTCACTTAGCATAACGCTCTCCAGATTCATCCATGTTGTTGGGAAGGTAGGAGCTCCTTCTTTCTTTCTGCTGCATAGTATTGCATTGTGTAAATGTACTACAGTTTTTTTATCCAATCATTTACTGATAGGCACTTAGGTTGCTTTGAGCTCTTGGCTATTGTAAATTGCACTGCTATGAACATTGGGGTGCATAGGTTCTTTTGTTTTTTTTTTTTTTTTTTTTTTAAGAATTTATTTATTTATCTTTAGAGGGGAAGGGTAGGAGAGAGGGAGAGGGAGAGGGAGAGAAACATCAATGTACGGTTGCCTCTCGTGTGTCCCCTGCCGGGAACTGGCCTGCAACCCAGGCATGTGCCCTGACTGGGAATCGAACCGCGATACTCTGGTTCGCAGGCCCGTGCTCAATCCACTGAGCTACACCAGCCAGGGCTGCATAGGTTCTTTTGAATTGGTGTGTCAGAATTATTGGGGAATAATCCTAGCAGTGGAATAGCCAGGTCAAAAAGCAGTTCCATTTTTAGTTTTCTGAGGAAATTCCAAACTGTTTTCCATAGTGGCTGCACCAGTCTGTATTCCCACCAATAGTATATTAGTATTCCCTTTTCTCTGCCTCCTCATTAGCACTTGTTTGTTGATTTATTAATGATGGCCACTCTCACCAGTGTGAAGTGGTATCTCATTGTGGTTTTAATTTGCCTCTCTCTGATGGCTAGTGAGGTTGAGGATCCTTTTACCTGTCTCTGGGCCCTCTGTATATACTCTTTGGGGAAGTGTCTTTTCAGGGCTTTTGCTCATTTTTTAGTTGGGTTGTTTGTCTTCCTGGAGTAGAGTCATGTGAGTTCTTTATATATTTTGGAGATCAAACCCTTGCCCAAGGTGTCATTTGCAAATATATTTTCTCATATGATTGGTTTGCTTTTCATTTTTTTTGATGTTTCCTTTAGCCATGCAGAAGCTTTTTATTTTGATGAGGTCCAATTTGTTTATTCTTTCCTTTATGTCCCTTGCTCTAGGGGACATATCAGTGATAACACTGCATGGAATATCTGAGATATTCTCACCTATGGGAATATCCCACCCATCTGAACATATCCCACCTATGTTCTCCTCTAGGACTTTTATGGTGTCACAATTTATATTTTATACATCTCAAGTTTATTTTTGTGTATGGTGTAAATTGACTATCGAATTTTATTTTGTTGTATGTTGCCATCCAGATCTCTCAACACCATTTGTTGAAGAGGCTATTTTTACTCCTTTTTATGCTTCTGCCACCTTTGTCAAATATTAATTGACCATTTTGGCTAGGGTTTATTTCTGTATTCTGTTCCATCGATTTATGTGCCTGTTCTCATGCCAGTACCAGGTTGGTTTGAATACCATGGCCTTGTAATATAGTTTGATATCAGGTTTTGTGATCCCTCCTACTTTGCTCTTCTTTCTCAAAATTAAGGATGCTCTTCATGGTCATTTATGGTTCCATATGAATTTTTGAAGTGTTTGCTCTATCTGTGAAATATTCCATTGGTACTTTAATAGGGATTGCATTGAATCTATAAATTGCTTTGGGTAGTGTGGACATTCTGATGATATTAATTCTCCCAGTCCATGAACATGGTATATGCTTCCATTTATTTGTGTCTTACTTAATTTCTTTCTTTGATGTTGTGCAGTTTTCTTGAGTAAAGGTCCTCTAGCTCCTTGGTTAGGTTTATTCATAAGTACTTTATTTTTCTTGTTACTTTATTTGATCAAGAAAAAAATGTACTTTATTTGATCAAGAAAAAAATCAAATGGGATTTTTTTCTTGATTTCTGTCCCTGATATTTTGTTGATGGTATGCAAAAATGCCTTCAATTTCTGAATATTGACTTTGTATTCTGCTGAATGCCAAGTTCACTTATTAGATTGGTGCTTTTTTGTGGAGTCTATAGGGTTTTCTATGTACACTATTATGTCCTCTGCAAACATGACAGTTTTACTTTCTCCTTTCCAATTTGGATGTCTTTTATTTCTTTTTCTCATCTGATAGATAAGGGTAGAACTTCCAATACTATGTTGAATAGAAGTGGTGAAAGCAGACATCCTTGTCTTGTTCCTGATCTTAGTAGAAAAGCTTTCAGTTTTTGCCCATTGAATATGATGTTGGCTGTAGGTTTCTCATATATGGCCTTTATCATGTTTAGGTATACTTCCTCTACTTCCACTTTGCTGAGTGTTTTTATCATAAATGGGTGCTTTATGTTATCAAATGATTTTTCTGCACCTATTGATAAGATCATGTGATTTTTGTCTTTCCTTTGGTTTATAAGATGTATTATGTTTATTGTTTTGCGAATATTGTACCATCCTTGTATCCTTGGGATGAATCTTGGCAATGGTGTATGATCTTTTTAGTGTATTTCCAGATGCAGTTTGCCAATATTTTATTGAAGGTTTTAGCATCTACGTTCATCAGCAATATTGGCCTATAGTTTTCTTTCTTTGTTGTGTCTTTACCTAGTTTTGGGATTAGGATGATGGTGTCTTCGTAAAAAGAGTTTAGGAGTTTTTCCTCTTCTTGGATTTTTGGAATAGTCTGAAAAGAATAGGGGTTAGCTCTTCCTTAAATGTTTTGTAAAATTCACCTTTGAAACCATCTGGTCCAATGTTTTTGTTTTCTGAGAGTTTTTAGATTACTGCTTCAATTTCATCAGCTGTTACTAGTCTGTTCAGGCTTTCTGCTTCTTCTTCATTCAGCTTTGGAAGATTACATTTTTCTAAAAATTTGTTCATTTCACCCAGGTTTTCAAATTTTTTGTCATATAGTTCTTCATAGTAAAATCTTATAATCTTTTGTATTTGTGTGATTTCAATTGTAAACTCTCCTCTTTCATTTCTGATTTTGTTTATTTGGGTCCTTTCTCTCTCTCTCTTTTTTTTTTTTTTTTTTTTTTTTTGGATGAGTCTATTTAAACGCTTGTAGATTTTGTTTAACTTTTCAAAGAACCAGCTCCTGGATTTATTGATCCTTTGAATTCTTCTTTTAGGCTCTCTGTCATTTAATTCTTCTCTGATCTTGGTCATTTTCTTTCTTCTAATTGTCCTACACTTTGTTTGTTGCTGTTCCTCCAGTTCTTGTAGGTGTAGCATTAGGTTGTTTATTTGAAATGTTTCTATCTTTTTTATGTAGTCCTATATCGCTATGAACTTTCCTCTCAGGGCTGCCTTTGCTCTGTCCCATAAGTTTTGGGTTGTTGTGAGTTCATTTTCATTTATTTCCAGAAACTTTTTGACTTCTTCCTTGATCTCATTATTAACCCATTCATTGTTTAATGGAATGCTATTCAATCTCCATGGGTTTGAGTATTTTTTGAGTTTTTCCTTTGAGGTTTGTTTCTAGTTTCAGGCTCTGTGGTCTGCAAAATGCCCGATATGGTTTCATTTTTCTTGAATTTATTGAGGCTTGTTTTGTGTCCTATCATTTGGTCTATCTTTGAAAATGTTCCATGTGCATTTGAAAAGAATGTGTATTTCACTTTTGGGGGATGAAAGATAATATATATATCAGTTAAGTCCTTTGGATCTAGGGTATTGTTCAATGCCACAATATTCTTGTCAATGTTTTATTTGGAAGATCTATCCATTTTTGACAGTGGGGTGTTAAAATCTCCAAGTATAAGTATGTTGCTGTCTATATCATTCTTGAAGTCCTCCAAGATTTGTTTTAATTTTGTTTTTCAAGTACACTTTTCTGCCCTTTACCTCCATCCCAGCCCAACTCCCCAGCTCTCCCCACCTCCCTCCCATCTCTTCCCCCCACCTTGATTTTTTTTATATACTTGGGTGCTCCTATGTTGGGTGCATATATATTTACAATGTTTGTATCTTCTCTATGGATTCTTACCTTGAGTATTATGAAGTGTCCTTCTGTGTCTTTTTTTGTGGCCTTGTTTTGAAGTCTATTTTGTCTGATATAAGTATTGCTACAGCAGTTTTATTTTCCTTCCCATCTGCTTGGAAAATTTGTTTCCAGCCCTTCACTTTCAGTCTCTGTAGGTCTTTTGTTCTGAGGCAGGTCTCTTATCAACACCATATGTGCAGGTCATGTTTTCTTATCCATTCAGCTTCTCTATGTCTTTTGATTGGAGCATTTAACCCATTTACATTTAAGGTTATTATTGATAGGTACTTATTCATTGCCCCCCCCCATTTACCTGTGTTCCTCTCTCTCTCTCACTCTTTTTCTTCCTTTTCTTAAAGCAGTACCTTTAGTTTATCTTGCAGTGCTGGTTTGGTAGAGGTGTATTCTTTGAGTCTAATTTTGTCTGGGAAACTCCTTATTTTGCCTTCCATTTTAATTGAGAGCCTTTTTGGGTAAAATAGTCTTGGTCACAGGCCTTAGATTTTCATCACTTGGAATAGTTCTTGACATTCCCTTCTGGCTTGTAGTGTTTCTGTTGAGAAATCAGCTGCTAGCCTTATGAGAGCTCCCTTATATATTACTTCCTGTTTCTCCCTTGCTGCTTTTAAGATCCTCTCAATGTCTTTGAATTTTGCCATTTTAATTATGATGTGTCTTGGAGTAGGCCTCTTTGGGTTCATCTTGACTGGGACACTGTGCTTCCTGAAGTTGCATGGCTTTTCCCTCTCCAGGTTCAGGATGTTTTCTGCCATTATTTTTTCAAACAGGGTTTCTATATCTTACTCCTTTTCCTCTTCCACTATTCTTATGATTTGAATGCTGTTGCATTTCATGTTGTCCTACAATTCCCTTAAGCTATCTTCATTTTTTTTTTAGTCTTTCATCATGCAGCTGCTTTACTTGCGTATTTCTTTCTACCTTTGATGCAGACACCAGCCAGCAGTGTCCACGTCATTATAGATGAATAAAACATTCACGCAGACTACCGAGTCTGGTGGAGGAAAAAGGACAGCATGGCTTTTTTTCTCAAGGGGAGCAAAAGCTGCAGCCTCCACCATGACAGGCCTTTATTTTGTTTCTGGTCACATTACATAATGATCCTCATTTACTATGCACAGATTCACTATAGGTGGTTACCTTTTACAGACAACAAAGCAGCCAATGCCGCTAATCACATCACAGAAGAGGGATATTAGCAAATGAAAAGAGAAAGGTGGTTGAACCAGTTACACTGGTCCTTGCAAGGTTTAGCATGGATTTTAGGAAGTTACAATAAACACTTGCTATCCCAATCCAGGGTGAGGCAGTTTCAGCAACAGCAAGACTCAAAGCAGCTTAGGTATATTGCAAACCTGATTTCTCATGAGAGAACTTATCTGTGGGCATGGGTCCTGCGCATCTCCGAGTGGGAGCTGGACCCACGCCATGCAGAAGGGTCTCCCACATACCTTGTCTTTCCACTCACTAATTTGGTCCTCTGCTTCATCCAACCTGCCTGTAATTCCTTCTGGTGTATATTTTATTTGAGAAATTTTGTCCTTCATTTCTTTCTGGTTCTTGTTTATAGTTTCCATTTCCTTTTTCATACTGTTGTAGTTCCCACTCAGTTCCTTACAGTTGTCTGTGAGTTCCCTGAGCATCCTCATCACCATTCTTTTGAATTCTATATCTGATAGTTTCCTTGCCTCCATTTCATTTAGCTCTTTTACTGGAGAGTCTTCTATTCCTTTCAACCACAGGTTTGTTCTTTGTCTTCCCATTTTAGGTGACTCTTTTTGTTTTTTTCTGTGATTCTCATGCTCTGCTTTGCCAGTTGTCTTTGTAGGGGGAGCTTCTGTGTTAGGAGTTCTGTGGGGCTCAGTGGCATGGTCTCTTTGAAATTCTTGTCTGAATGTTCTAGGGTTTCCCTTCTTCTGTATGTCTGAGCTCTCTTGTTGTACTTGGCCGTTATCCGTTGGTGCCTCCTTTGTTGGTGGGTTCTCCCATCCACCAGGCTTACTGGTATTCACAATTCCCATCTTGTCTTATATGTGATCAGGGGTAGGGCAAAGGTGAAATGGAGTAAGACAGCGGGAAAGTATTCTATGGGATTTAAAGTACTAACAAGTAGAGAACAGATAGGAGGTCCTTTGGAGAAGTATTGTAATAACTGTGGTATTTACCCAACTGGCCATTTTTTTATAAAAGATGAAAAAGGGATAAAACTCTTATTAGAAAGGAAAAAGAACGTGTGCTGACTTTAGCAAGAAGAGTGCTTATGTAAGGTTAGACGGTGAGTTATAGTGAGAGTAAGGGATAGAAGTTTGGTGTAGTGTGTGAGAGAATAAAGTTAACCACAACAGTAATGAAGCTCAGGAAGATGGTGAAATGGGTTAAGACCAGGGAAAGGTACTATGTGGGATTTGGAATAACAGTAATAGGATAAGAAATATGTAATCTGGCTGGCCAAGATGGAGGTGTAGGTGGACACACTGTGCCTCCTCTCACAACCAAAATTAAGGACAACAAACATTTAGAAACAAGAAAACAACCAGAACTCATAGAAAATTGAACTGTATGGAAGTCCAACAAACATTCATCCAGACTGGGAGAAGGGGCAGAGTCGCAGCAGGAAAAGTGGAGCTGTGGACCCAGGCACATAGGCAGCAGCAACTGGAAGTTCCCAGGTGTGCAGACGGCGGCTAGCAGACCCCAGGCACACAGGCAGTGGCTAGTGGACCCCAGGCACAGGGTGGCAACTGTGCAGACCCAGTGAGGCCACGCAAGGTGGCTGGCTGACCAGGTGGTCCCACATTCGTGCACAGATAATCCAGGCAAAGGGAAAGTGGTAGAAGGGACTGGAATCCAAGAGAGAGTGGAGCAAGCGCCATTGTTCCCTCTCAGACTCCGTCCCCACATACAGTGTCACAACTCAGTGACTGGGCTGCCCCACACTGGGGAACACCTAAAGCTCCGTCCCTCACTATGTAACAGCTGCGACCAGACCAAAAACAAAAAACAAAAGAAAAAACAAAAATGGCTCAAACTAGAGAACAAATGAAAGTTCCAGAGCCAATTCCTCTAAGTGATGAAGAGATAGCCAACCTATCAGATGCACAGTTCAAAGCCCTGGTGATCAGGATGCTCACAGAATTGGTTGATTTTGCTCACAAATTAGATGAAAAAATGTAGGCTACAATACGTGAAATGAAGGAAAACGCATGGGGAACCAATAGAGATGGAAGGAAAACTGGGACTCAAATCAATGGAGTGGATCAGAAGGAAGAAACAAACAACCAAACAGAAAACAAGGAAGAAATAAGAATTCAAAAAAATGAGAGGCTTAGGAAGCTCCGGAACATCTTTAAACGTCCCAACATCCAAATTATAGGGGTACCAGAAGGGGAAGAAGAAGAGCAACAAGTGGAAAACTTATTTGAACAAATAATAAAGGAGAACTTCCCCAATCTGGCAAAGGAAATAGACTTCCAGGAAGTCCAGGAAGCTCAGAGAGTCCCAAAGAAGTTGGACCCAAGGAGGGACAAGCCAAGGCACATCGTAATTACATTAGCCAAGATTCAAATGAAGGAGAGTATTCTAGAAGCAGCAAGGGATAAGGGGACAGTCACCTACAAAGGACTTCCCATCAGACTGTCAGCTGATTTCTCAAAAGAGACCTTCCAGGCAAGAAGGGGCTGAAAAGAAGTATTTGAAGTCTTGAAAGGCAGGGACCTACATCCAAAATTGCTCTATCCAGCAAAGCTATCATTTAGAATGGAAGGGAAGATAAAGTGCTTCTCAGATAAGGTCAAGTTCAAGGAGTTCATCATCACCAAGCCCTTATTATATGAAATGTTAAAGGGACTTATCCCAGAAAAAGAAGATAAAAAATATGACAGGGAAAAGATAGCAAACTCACAGATATTAACAACCACACCTAAAACAAAAGTAAACAACTAGAACAGGAACAGAACCACAGAAATGGAGATCATATGGAGGGTTCGCAACAGAGGAGTGGGAGGAGGAGAGAGGGGGAAAAGGTACAGAGAATAAGTAGCATAGATGGTGTATAGAAAATAGACACAAGGAGGGCAAGAATAGTGTGGGAAATGTAGAAGCTAAAGAACTTATGACACATAGACATGAACTAAAGGGGAGAAATGTGGGTGGGAGGGGATGTGCAGGGTGGAAGGGAATGATGGGTGAGAAATGGAAGAAGTGTAATAGCATGATCAATAAAATATATTTTTTAAAAAAGAAATATGTAATATGAATAAAAAGAATAAAAAGTAAAAGACCAAGAATAGTGTGTTATTAGAATACTAGTGAAGTAAAAGAAGGAAAATTAGAATGCAGTATGAAAGGAAGAATTAAGAAAGCCAATCAAACATTGAAATCAAACAAATAAACCAAACAACAAAAAATACTAAACAGAAAGAAGAGAAATAAAAAAGTAAAGAATAAAAATAACAAAAATATAAAATGCAAGTTCTGAAGGATAGCAAGGTGAAATTTGTCTCAACTATTGGTGTTAGCCTTCTGACTTCTTTCTGGATCTGTCATTGGTTTTCTCACAGTGTCATGTCTTTTTGTCTTACACTTAAAAAAAAAAAAACAGGCTCCTGCTGACTTCAAATCTTCCAAGTGGGCTCTGGCTTTCCTGGGTGCTGCAGGCAGAAGGGGACTGGGCTCCATTTTCTCTCCTTTCTTGTGATTTCATGAGGATGGACATTCAGTCTGGGCTACAATATTCACAGGTGTCCAGTTTCCATTCCACTCCCTCAGAGTGCTGTGTGGCCCACACTGTCCATTGCTCATATGTGCATGGCTAGTACCTGTAGTCCACTTCATGTGCAACCCTTTAGTCCATGAGGTACATTGAGTGGGAGCAAATTGTACTCCCTCTTCTCCCTCTTTGTTGGCGCAAAGTCCCTTCAGGGCCACTTAGTTCCCCTATTGAAATAAGTCTCTCTGGGCACTGCTACATCTCAGCCCTTGCTGCCCCACTTTGATCAGGCCATGAGGTGCCCTGAATGGGAGCAAATCCTGCCCCTACCTCCTTCCTCTTCACCATCTGCTGCATGCTAGAGGTGCTTGCACAGTGGCTGAGAGCCCTTTTAGAGCAAATTCCCCTTGTTTGAGGCAGGCTGCCCTTAACAAGTGCCTGGCTTTCCACACAAACTAACTCCCTGACCAGTCCAGAGATTATATGGGTCATGGCCAGTCACAGCCCATCTCGTCTCCCATCTCCAGGTATTATCCAGTTCCCCAGTTTCTCTGGTACTGTAACAGGGTGCAGAACTTGGGGTGTCTGGGAATATAGGATATCCCCACACTCAGAAGTCTGGCTGCATGATGGAACACATGAAACAGGGCCATTTAGAGATATTTTGCATATCAACAGCTGGCTAGTTAGGGGGATGGGTGTGATTTTGACTCATGATATAACTGGGAAGCAGCTCTCCTTATAGCATTTGCATGACAGCTTGGAGGTAGTTTGCTCCACACCATGGGGCCATGCCTGCCTAGACTAATTATGATAGCTAAGAAAGGCAGAAAAAAAATGCTGGAGTGCTGGCAGGTGTAGCCAATTGTGGGAGGAGTCGGAAGTGGGGTTAAGGTGGAGAGTCCAGGCTGGGATTTAAATTAAAGGTGGACCACCACAGGGAGAGAGACAATGCGTGATTAGGGGTAAGGATAATGTGAGACCATGTGGAAAGAACAGGGGTGAAAGGATTGTTGCTGGTGGGCCATGAGAAGGTGCCACATAGTTTTGGATTAAGTTCTGGAGATGGTGGTGGTGGTGACACAGCTGATGTCGCTGGGGACTGTGGGAGACCTGCCCAGCTGACCACGGATTACCGTGAGGAACTGGGAGTCCATCTAAGCTAAGACTTCTATTTTTTTTTCCTGAGATATCGTACCCCTGACTGGCTGGGCAAAAGGGGGAAGGCAGGACTGTGTTTGTATGTTTGTGGGTGTTTTAAAGGAACTTTGAGATTTTTAATGGCAACATTATGCCATTACTTTAAACCCGTATAACTTTTGAATAAATAGTTCCTTTCCTTTTTACCAAACTCTGGCATTGAGAGCCACAATTCCTAACATACAGTGGCAGGTAAAGAACCCACAGTGACAGAAGGACCCCCAGGGAGGAGGTTTGTTTTAGTAATAGTAGCTGAGCCTCCTCACGGGTTCCTTTTGGTAACAGTACTTTCCCAGCCAGCAACCACAGTCCCAGCTGGGGCATGCTGCCATCTGTGTGTCTTTTACTGCATGTTTATCCCCCAGTGACTTTAAGCATCCAGGTCTCTCCTGTTGCAGGTCTATAAATTGGATGCTCTGGGAGGGGAGGGAGCTGCTAAGTTACAATGGCTGACCTAGCTCTCCTTCAAAGTTGCCATGGCAGCCGCAGTCTCCAGCACAGGACCCAGGGACCCTCCTGTTGACCTGCAAAATCTGCTGTCTGTTTTTAAACATCCTCTTTATCTTTTGATTTTAAAACTTCATTTCAGCAGGAACTCTGTTGGCTGTTCACTCTATTCCTCGGAAAATTGGCTAGGTGTCCCAGCTGGGTGTACAAGAGCAAGTGGGTTCACCTCCCACCTACCTTGCTGCCATCTTTCTCCTATAATCTCATAGTTCAGAGTTTTGATTAGTGATTATGTGAGGACTTTTCTCTCCCCCTGACCTTATATGGGTTAAACTGAGCCAATGGGTCTATATGAAGCTCTTTCCTTCTTGGATTCTTTCTTTACAAGTATCTTTATTTTGACTTGTGGTATGTGGTAGATTATGTTCTTGAAAAAGAAGTGGTCTGCATGTCAAATGAAAATGAAACTCAAGAACCTGATCAAGGAGAAGAAGGAAACACTCAATGAGTATAATTGTCTGGGGTGTTACAGTCTGTCAACAGCTCCAGCTCTGTGAGGGCATGAGAATCCAAGAAACAAATGCAAAGCAAAGACAGAAGCAAATAAGAGGAGGCATTTTTATCATGCAGGCAAATGTCTATATTCTCACATGGCAGTTTTATACTGTTCCATTTGTTACTGTGGTAATGAACTTTTCACCAACAGCATCTAATTCTTCAATAATGATCTAACAAACTGAACAAAATACAAGCACTACCAGAAAACAAGTGGTTTGATTTTGATATATCCAACATCACTCTTTCTTTTAGGCAGTTACTTTAAACATTTTCTCTGTGTGTAAATATAATATTAAAACATAACAGTACAGAATTTAATATTTTTCCCCAATTTATTATAATTGTATATATTCTTTATAGGGTCTTCTCACTTATTCATTCATTTGTTCATTTATTTACATATTCATTCTACAAACATTAAATGAGTATTTTATCTTCCACTGTGGAGCTTTTAACAATACAGATGCCAGGGCCTCAGGCTTAGAGACTCTGCTTCATCTGGTGAATAGTAAGACTCAGGCATTGGTAATTTCTAAAAGATCCCCAGATATTTATGCTGAGTAAGAACCAGTGTTTAAAGGGAACCTTTGTTATAAAGCTTTTTTTCCAAGAGAAGTGATTATTTGAAGCATTATCATGAAAGATCTTTTAGGTTAAGTGTGGATACAACTTGGTATAAAAAATAATAATGTGTCTTAATAACTAATATTGATGACAGTTAACATTTGCTGAGTGTCATAGGTACTGTAATAGGTAATTCATATCTGGGGACATTTTAATTACATTCCACTTTAGCTCTGTTGAAGAAATGATATTCGGAGAGCATGCCTGAGGTCACATAACTGGAAGTGCTTTAATTGTTGGGATTTGAAGTCCATATATCTCTACTCCAAAGTTATGTTCTTTCTACTCTGTGAACTCATTCAGATCTTTTGTTTCAACATACCTAAATTAATAAGAATAGCTGATTTTTTTTACAGTATAGTTTCAAACACATGGCCTCACCCAATAGTACTGACTGCACAGAGAGCTGAAGCATGGCAGAGCAGAGGCAGTAAGGATCTGAGAAGGGGGAGTGAAACTAAAAACCTTTCAACAGTTCTGTTGAGGACTTGAGCTAGAAATCCTGGGCTCTTCCCCACTGTGCCTCCTCATGTCTTTTTGATTTTCCAAATCTGTAGGTTTAGGGAATAACAACTGCTTTCACTCTTTGGGTAACAGAGGTAGGAACATGCCATTTTGCCACAGCTGATTTGACCAAAGGTGGACTCCTATACCAGGTTAAGCCAATCAAATTCATCTATCCCTGTTTCTTGCCCCCCCATCCCTTCCAAGCATTTAGAATTGAGGCTTGAAAAGCCTGGATCAGTTACCCACAGGTGTTGAACTGATGGATGTATGCATACCTGTAATGAAAAAACCACTTTAGGATGGTTTCTTAGGGACCAAGTAAACAGAATGCAACAGTCCTGTTACCCCTGAAAGAGAGAAAAGCAGATAGAGTATCTCTCTTGGCTCCTGATGACTTTCTAGATATAATTTATCTCTGTGATGTCTGACCTTAATTCATGCCCTTGGGTATTGTGAGTCATTCTTGACTTGATACAAATCTCCTCTTCATTTGACCAAATTGATTTTTCCCCTTTTTAAACCAAACAATGCTTGACAGTTAATGATCATATTTGGGAACACATATAAAATTTGTAATGCGGGGCTATCTTAGAGTAACATTCCTTTCCCAAATATTCCTAGCTTGATCAATCAGTGTGGACTATTTTGATTGCAGGTGACAGAAACTGAAATCAAACCAGCTTAAGGGAGATAGGGAACTTCCTTTGGCTGTTATAATTGAAACACCTAGGTTTTGCTTCTGGCATGGCTCAATCAGGTGACCTAAATAATGTCATCAGGAAAGTGACTCTCCATCTCTTGGCTCCACTTTCCTCTCTGGGGCTTCATTCTCAGGGAGCCACAGAGTGGCAAATAATTACCAGTGGCTCTCTGCATGCCCCCTGTTACTTTCGAAATCCCATGTGCAAGAGAGTGGCTTTTTCTTTCCAGTGCTGGGTAAAAACCCAAGCTTAATTTTCATTAACTCACACTGGGTCAGGGAGCCTATCCCTGAACCCCTCATGTGGAGCAAGAGATAAGGCCCCTCAATGGGTGAATGGCACATATTTCTGTGTTTCTCCTGAACTATAATAATAAAAGAAGTGTGGGTCCCCAGTGGAAAGGCTTGGAATTTATTTCAGACAGGATTCTGGGCAAGCAAAGAACAACTTTTCATAAACTCACCTACTTGCTAATATTCCAAACTCTTCCTTTATTAGTACTTTGCTTTCTTAATACATTTTTAACTTTATTCATGATTACACTTTTAAAAATGTTTTTTATTTATTTTTAGAGAGAGGGGAAGGGAGGGAGAAAGACAGGGAAAGAAACATTGATGTAGGAAAGAAACATCAATTGGTTGCCTCTCATATACACCCTGACTGGGACCAAACCCACAACTCAGGCATGTGCCCTGAGCAGGAATTGAACAGGCAACCTTTCACTTGCAGTATGATACCCAACCAACTGAGTCACACTGGTCAGGGCTTGAATGAATTTCTTAAAACTTTTAAATCACTTTTTATTTTTCAATTACAGACAGCATATATTATATTAGTTTCAGGTGTACACCTCAGTGATTGACATTATATAATTTACTAAGTAATCATCCTGATAAATCTCATACTCATCTCATCTGACACCATTCATAGTTTCTTTGTCTCTGAATTTTGGCTGCTTCCCTGTGTTTTTTTCTATGTATCAGGTAGAGCTGCTATATCTCCCAGGCTTGATAGAGTGGTCTTGTGTAGTAGGTGTCCTGTAGGGCCCAGTGGTGCTACCTCCCCAGGTGTACTCCTGTGTGGCTGTGTGCACTGACCTATTATAGTTGAGTTTTTTTTTTTAATTTTTATTTTAATTGTTCTTGTACAGTTTTCTGTCTTTTACTCCCATCCCAGTATAGTTGAGTCTTGATCACTGTTGGTGTCACTGGGAGAGATTACCCTCCAGGCTGACCAGCTGAGATAGAGTGGAGATGCTGTGGTGTTGACTCTACAGAGCAAGACATGCTTGCGTGGGGTTTTGGTGTTCAGTGAGTCCACCCCTTGAGTGTATGGCTCATGGTGGTTGTAAGGGTTGTAATCTGGCATGTTCTGAAGCTATTTACCAAGTGTACTATCTCTGGGGCCTACTGGTAGATACAAAGTCGGCCACTGACTGTGCCCTGCCTGGGGCCACTTGGCATGAGCAACAGAGCAATCTGCACATAGCTGCTACTTGTGCTTAGCTTGGAAGTGCCCAGTTAAGGCCAAACTGTGAACCAAGGCTGTCTGCCACCAGTGCTAGTAGCCTGGAGCCACTTAGCAAGCGGTACAATTTACACAGAGGCCAGATGCTGCTTGTTTGAAAGATGTTAGGAAAGCCTGAAGCATGAGTCAAGACACGCCATTTACATGGAAAAGCCAATGGAAACAGCTTGGGAGGGCCTGCAAGTTGGTGGGGATGGGGTCTCAGGGAATCACCAGGGTGAGGCAAACAGTATTAGCCAGGTCAATGGATATTCAGATATGGTGCCTTCCTTCCAGCTCTGTGGGGACAGGGCTCATCAAAGGAATAATGGCCTCTGCTAGCACTTTTGTCTGAGATAAAGCTGCCCCCTGGCCCTCACAGCTCATGCCCTGATGCTGACAATTCAGTTCTTCACCATATGTCCTCAGCACCTTTCAAGCTACTATCCCAGCTCTGGAGCTCAGAGCCACTAAGTCTGTGTGTGGGCTCTTTAAAAGGAACTTTGTGGGTCTCCAAAAGCCTCCATCTCACTCAGCCTCAGTCCCGGCTAGTTTTTTTAGCTAGCAGCTATGGGGACTTCTCTTCTCAGCACTGGAACCCTGTGCTTGGGGGACTGGTGTGGGGCAGGGACCCCTCATCCTCAGGGAGGACCTCCACAGCCAAGATATCCCTCCCAATTTTTATCTGACACTAGTAGGTGTGGGACCAGCCCATTCTGTGTCTCTGCTCCTCTTATCAGTCTCAGTGTGGCTTCTTTTTTAAATCCCTAGTTGTAGGACATCCATTCAGCCAGATTTCAGGCAGTTCTGAGTGATGGTTGTTCTGTAGTTTAGTTGTTATTTTGATGTGGTTGTGGGAGGATGCAAATACTATGTTTACTTACACTGCCATCTTGACTGGAAGCCCATGATTGCATTTTTAGTTTCAGTTGTTTCCTTGTTCTCTCCAGGGCTTTAGTGCTAGTAGCTCACAGATTCATTATTAGCCTTCCTGTTTATGCCAACTGGTCCTTTTATTTTAAAGTAGTATTTTTAAAATTTATGCTTTGGGAAAGTCATACTATCTTTGTATGAATTGTCTATTACATCTACTGGTACAATTTTAGCACTAATCCAAGTATAATAGTTTAAGCCTTTTATCCATGGCCTATTTCAGTTCATTGTAATATCCTTTGTGGTGGTCTTTGAACATTTTTTTTTAAAGATGGCAATGAATAAATTCCATTACTCCATAAACCTCAAAATCAAGTAGCTTCAGGAATCCAGACAGAACTTATGGGGGAAATTTTTCTCCAACATTTCCTCTAAGAAAATCCTGTCTTTCCTCTCTGGAAAATTCTACAACTTTACCATTCATCTCAAGTGCCAAATTCAAGGGACGTCTCTTCATTCTGGAACATTTTGGGGTCTTTGCCACTTGGAAATACTTGTTGATCCATCTTTATGTTCTTGCAATTCTTTGCTTCTTTGGGTTCTCTGAAAACATAGGCCTGCTCTCTTTTTACTTCTCTTCCCACTCATTCTCTTCTCCTTTCTGATTCTCTCATCCTTCCTCAAATTCTTCCCATGGCCCTCTGGCTTCCTCACTTCACTGACATCCTTAGTTAAGATAGTCCCATCCACTTAGTGTATTTTCAGTGTCCCCTATTTGCTGATGCCTCTCAGACTGCAGCTAAGCCCTGACCTGTCTTCAGAGCACTGCAGATTTATATGTACAGGAGCTGGTGAACTCCACACCATATTCCCAGGCATTTCCAGGGAAACATATCAATATCTGAAGTGAAGATCTTCACAGAGATTCCCTTGTCTCTACTTTGTCTCTACCACTGCCTTACTGAAGACACTCTCATATGTCACCTCCCACAGCCTTCTAGCTCTCTGCCTGACTCCAGTCATGCTTCCCAAGCCCACTCCCAAGCCCATGTCCCCTCCATGGCTTCCTATCAGTTTAGGGGATAATCTAATCCAGGTAAATTTTTCTTGAAGGCATCACAGGCCTAGGCAAAATTGAAGATGTTATGTAGGTATTATATATATATTTTTTAATTGTTAAGATGGCAAAACCATTTTTAACTTGTGGCTTGTACAAAAACCAGTGACGGGCCAGATTTGGCCAGCAGGCATAGTTTAGTTGATTCTTTCTTTGGTCTATTCTATAAGTCTCATAGAGTGCACAGGTCCTGCTTAATCTTGCCTCTGGTTCCCCTCTATTCTCATCTTTCACCACTCTCTGCCTCCTACTTTGCACATCAGCAAAGCTGCATGACTTGTAGTATGCTGCTACATGGTGTGTCCTGCCTCCTGGCTTTGCATATGCTGCTCCCTCTGCCTGGCATTTTCTCTCTCCCAACTCTCCACCCTACCCCTTCCTATGCACTTGTGTCTTCCAGCTCCAGGACTCTTTCCTCTAGGAAGAATCCTCATACTCTTCCCCATTCCTTAGCTAATAGAGGTTCCTTGCTGAATTCAAATACTTTGTGCCTCAAATTCCCTGTGTCTGTTCCTATCTTCACTCTCATTACATTGCAGCATAACTGTTTGTTTTTTATCTCTGTATCAAATACTAGACTGTGAGTTCCTGAATTGACAGAACTTAATCTTATTCATCTTATGTTCTCAGTGCTTAACAAAAGCTTAGCACAAAACACACTTTCAATAAATGCCTATTGTGGGAGCAGGAAGATGGTGGACCAGTAGGAGGAGGCAGATTCCACTCCCCCCACACAGAAAAACCTAGCCAAGCTACAGAGGAACAGAACAAACAGCCAACAGTACCATAGAATATATGAAAATAGGAGATCAAAAACTGTAGCAGACATTGAAAAACCAGATGGTAAGGAGAATTCTTCAGGACAATAAGAGCCCAGGGATTAGCGGAGAGACCAGGGTGGCTAAAGCCCCAGCCTGGCACTTACCAGGTCTGCCACAGGGCTCTAGGGAGGGAGCTGGGTCAACTGCTCGCTCCCTGGCCAAACAAGGGTTGAGAAGCTATAGGAGAGACCTGGTTGCTTGAAGTCGCAGAGAGAGAAGTTAAGGTCTGAGTGACAAATATGGTGGGGCTGTGAGCGCCCACACATAGCCCTGGGTGGAGTGCACGCCGTAGTCCATGCAACCAGAGGCACCAGAGGCACCTGCAACCAGAGGAGGGGGCTTTGTGGAAGACGCGGAGCTCACACCGGGAACCCAGAGAGTATGTGCTATCCATGGGAGAACCAGAGCCCACACAAGTGAGCCCAGGGAGTGTGCACAATCCGTGGGAAACAAGGAGCTCAAGCCCGTGAACTTAGGGTGAGCGCCTGCACCACAGGAAACCTGGAGCCCACACTGGTAAACTCCGGCAGCACGCACTTTCTGTAGGAAACCCAGAACCTGCACCCGTAAACCAGGAACGGCATGCACCCTGTAGAAAACCCGGAGCTCACACCCATAAACCCCAGGAAGTGCTGGATCCATGGGAGACCCA
This sequence comes from Glossophaga mutica, assembly GCA_039655065.1. Lineage (NCBI taxonomy): Eukaryota > Metazoa > Chordata > Mammalia > Chiroptera > Phyllostomidae > Glossophaga > Glossophaga mutica. The sequence goes on along the minus strand of CM077309.1, from coordinate 69,178,971 downwards.
AGTTCAAGCCAATAAACTCGAGGAAAGTGAATGTTCCACAGCAGGCACAGAGCCCACACCCCGAGGCCCTATGCGGAGAGGCGCAGGGCTAGCTCTGGGGAAAGTGTGCGCCTAGCCCTGAGGAGAGTAGCCCAAAGCTGACTGGATGCTGAACAGGGAGAAAAGCGATACCATCACCCCTCAGCCAGTGACAGCCAGCAAGACCAGAAAAACAGGCTTGGCAAGTTTGAAACCAGCAAGAGGGTTTTATTTATTTTTTTTTCATTATATTTATTTATTTATTTATTTATTTATTTATTTATTTATTTATTTATTATTTTTTGTCTTTTTTTTATCCCCAAATTCCTTTTGCATCTCTTTACCTCTTTCATGTTTTATTCCTTCTTCCCTACTTTCCAATTTTATCTCTTCTTACTTCCTCTTTTTTCTTTTTTCACTTTTTTCTTTTCTCTTTTTAAATACCCATGAGTGAGACAAAAACAAAAAAATAAGCAAACAATCCCTGGAACTGTGAAAAACCAGGGTTGGACCCAAAGAGGTGGCATACCAACAGGCGAGACAATAGAAGCTGTGAACATCAGGATACTCAAAGGAGACTGCACCACTAAATCACACAGGTATTCTACCGCAGAAGTACACACCATAAACCCAGGAAGCCAGAACAGATCAATTTAGGAAGCTGAGGCTAACAAGAAGAGTCTCACAAACAATGGGAAGACAAAGACACGATCCCCAAATGAAAGGAAAGGAGGAAGCCCCAGAAAGAATGCTAAATGAAACAGAGGCAACTCAACTATCAGATATTGAGTTCAAAGCAATGGTTGTCAGGAAGCTCCATGAGCTCTCAATGAGCTACCAGAAACTACAGGGAAGCTACAATGAACTCAGTGCAAACTATATCAACATGAAAAAGGAAGTAGAAACTATCAACAAGGGCTAAGAGGAAATGAAGAATACAATTTCTGAACTGAAGAACACAGTAGAAGGAATCAAAAGCAGGATCCATGAAGCGGAAGATCGGATCAGCGAGTTGGAGGACAAAGTAGAAAAAAACACCCAGAAAGAGCAAGAAAAGGAAAAGAGGCTCAGAAAGAATGAAGAGGGATTAAGAGAACTGCAAGACAATATGAAATATAATAATATCCGTATAATAGGGATACCAGAAGGAGAAGAAGAACAGCAAAGGATAGAAAACCAATTTGAAAAAGTAATGATGGAAAACTTCCCTAATTTGATGAGAAAAAGTCACACAAATCCAGGAAACACAGAGAGTCCCAATCAAGAGGAACCCAAAGAGGCCCACTTCAAGGCACATCATAATTAAAATGGCAAAATTTCAAGACAAAGAGAGAATCTTAAAGGCAGTAAGGGTGGTGAAACAGGAAGTAACATACAAGGGAGCCCTGATAAGGTTAGAAGCTGACTTCTCAGTGAAAATGCTCCAAGCCAGAAGAGAATGGGAAGAAATATTCCAAGCAATGAGAACCAAAGGCCTACAACCAAGACTACTTCACCCAGCAAGGCTTTCAATCAAGATAGAAGGCCAAATAAGGAGCTTCCCAGACAAAAGGAGTCTAAAAGAATACATCTTTACCAAACCAATTCTGCAAGAGATACTAAAGGAACTGCTGAAAGGAAAGGAAAGGAAAGGGGGGGGAGAGAGAGAGAGAGAGAGAGAGAGAGAGAGAGAGACAGGAAAATAGGCAAGAAAATGGCAATGAATCAGTACCTATCAATGATAACCTTAAGCATAAATGGATTAAATGCTCCAATCAAAAGACATAGAATAGCTGAATGGATAAGAAAGCATGACCCACACATATGCTGCCTACAAGAGACCCACCTCAGGACAAAAGACCTACACAGACTCAAAGTGAAGGGCTGGAAACAAATTTTCCAGGCAAATGGACAGGGAAATAAAAGCTGGGGTAGCAATACTCATATCAGACAAAATAGACTTCAAAAGAAGAGCCATAAAGATACCCAGAAGGTCACTTCATAATACTCAAGGGAAGAATCCACCAAGAAGACATAAATGTTGTAAATATGTATGCACCCAACATAGGAGCACCTAAATACACCAAGAAAATCTTAGAGGACTTCAAGAAAGATATTGACAGCAACACAATTATAGTAAGCAATTTTAACACCCCACTGTCAAAAATGGACAGATCTTCCAAACAAATTATCAACAAAGATACTGTGGCATTGAACAACACTCTAGATGAAATAGACTTAACTGATATATGTAGAGCTCTTCATCCCAAAGAAACTAAATACACATTCTTTTCAAAGGCACATGAAACATTGTCAAAGATAGACCACATGATAGGACACAAAACAAGCCTCAACAAATTCAAGAAAATTGAAATCATACCAAGCATTTTCTCCAACCACAAGGGACAGAAACAAGAAATCAATCCCAAGGGGAAAAACCCAAAGCCCTCAAAATCATGGAGATTGAATAGTATGCTATTAAACAATGAATAGGTCAAGAATGAAATTAAGGAGGAAATCAAAAAGTTTCTGGAAACAAATGAAAGTGAACTCACAAGGACCCAAAACTTATGGGACACAGCAAAGGTAGTCCTGAGAGAAAAGCTCATATCAATACAGGCCTACCTAAAAAAAGATAGAAACATTTCAAACAAACAACTTATCCTTATGCCTACAAGAATTTGAGGAACAACAACAAAGATAGCCCAGAGCAAGTACAAGGAAGGAAATAACCAAGATCAGAGCAGAATTAAATGACATAGAGACTGAAAGCACAATTTTAAGGATTAATGAGTCTAGGAGCTGGTTCTTTGAAAAGAGAAACAAAATCGACAAGCCTTTAAGCAGGTTCATCAAGAAAAAAAAGAGAGAGGACACAAATAAACACAATCAGAAATGAAAGAGGACAGATTACAACTGACACCGCAGAAATACAAAGGACTGTAAGAAATTATTATGAAGTACTGTATGCCAAGAAATTTGAAAACCTAGGTGAAATGGACAAATTTCTAGAAATATATAATTTTCCAAAACCAAATGAAGAAGCAGAAAGCCTGAACAGACCAATAAGAGCAGATGAAATTGAAGCAGTAATCAAAAAACTCCAGAAACACAAAAGCCCTGGACCAGATGGTTTCATAGAATTCTACAAAGCACTTAAGGAAGAGCTAACCCCTATCCTTCCCAGACTATTTGAAAAAATCCAAAATGATGGAAGACTCCCAAACTCTTTTTATGAAGACAGCATCATCCTAAACCCCAAACCAGATAAAGACACAACAAAGAAGGAGAACTTCAGGCCAATATCACTGATGAACATAGATGCTAAAATCCTCAACAAAATATTGGCAAACTGCATCCAACAATACATTAAAAAGATCATACACCATGACCAAGTGGGATTCATCCCAGGGATGCAAGGATGGCTCAATATTCACAAATTAGTAAATGTAATACATCACATAAAGAAAAGCAAAGACAAAAATCACATGATCATAGCAGTAGATGTGGAAAAAGCCTTTGATAAGGTACAGCACCCATTTATGATTAAAACACTCAGCAAAGTGGGAATAGAGGGAGCATTCCTCAACACAATAAAGGCCATATATGAAAGACCTACAGCCAACATCACATTCAACAGGAAAAACTAAAATATTTTCCACTAAGATCAGGAACAAGACAAGGTTGTCCACTTTCACTACTTCTATTCAATAGAGTATTGTAAGTCTTAGCCACAGCGATTAGACAAGAAAAGGAAATAAAATGCATCCAACTCAGAAAGGAGGTAACAAAACTATCAATGTTTGCAGATGACATGATAGTGTACATAGAAAATCCTATAGACTCAGCAAAAAAGCTGCTCGACCTAATAAATTAATTTGGCCAAACAGCAGGATACAAAGTCAATATTCAGAAATCAAAGGCATTTTTGTACAACATCAATGAAATATCAGAAGCAGAAATCAAGAAAAAAGTCCCATTTGATATAGCAAAAAGAAAAATAAAATACCTAGTAGTAAACCTAACAAAGGAAATAAAAGACCTATGTGCAGAAAACTACACAACACTGAAGAAAGAAATCAAGGAAGATGCAAACAAATGGAAGCATATACCATGTTCATGGATCAGAAGAATTAATATCAAAATGTCCATACTACCCAAAGCAATTTACAAATTCAATGCAATACTTAGTAAAATACCAGTGGCATATTTCACATAGAACAAACACTTCAAAAATTTATATGGAACTGTAAATGACCCCAAGTAGCTGCAGCAATTTTGAGAAAGAAGAGCAAAGTAGGAGGGATCACAATACCTGATACCAAACTGTATTACAAGACCCCTGTTCTCAAAACAGCCTGGTACTGGCATAAAAAACACGCACATGGATCAGTGGAATAGAACAGAGAGCCCAGAAATAAACTCAAGTCTCTACGGTCACATAATATTCAACAAGAGGGGCAGCAACATAAAATGAAGTAAAAATAGCTTCTTCAACAAGTGGTGTTGGGAGAACTGGACAGCTACGTGCAAGAAAATGAAACTTGAGAACTAACTTATACCATACACAAAAATAAATTCAAGGTGGATAAAAGATTTAAATATAAGCCATGATACCATTAAAGTCCTAAAGGAGAAAATAGGCAGGAAAATTTCAGATATTTCACGCAGTAACATTTTCACTGATATGTCCTCTAGAGCAAGGACATAAAGGAAAGAATAAACAAATATGAGCTCATCAAAATAAAATGCTTCTGCACGGCGAAAGAAAACAGTATTAAAATAAAAAGAGAACCGACTCTATGGGAAAACATATTTGCCAATGATAACTTAGACAAGGATTTAATCTCCAAAATATATAAAGAACTTCCGCAACTCCACTCTAAGAAGGCAAGCAACCCAATTAAAAAATGGGCAAAGGACTTGAACAGACACTTCTCCAAGGAGGACATACAGAGGATCCAGAGACACATGAAAAGATGCTCAGTATTACTAGCTATCTGAGAGATGCAAATTAAAACCACAATGAGATACCACTTGACACCAGTCAGAATGGCCATCATAAACAAAGCAACAAACAGCAAGTGTTGGAGAGGTTGTGGAGAAAAGGGGACCCCACTGCACTGTTGGTGGGAGTGCAGACTGGTACAAACACTATGGAAAGCAGTATGGAATTTTCTAAGAAAACTAAAAATGGATCTGCCTTTTGTCGCAGCAATTCCACTGCTTAGATTATATCCTAAGAACCCAGAAACACCAATCCAAAAGAACCTATGCACCCCTATGTTCATAGCAGCACGATTTACTATAGCCAAGTGTTGGAAGCAACCTATGTTCCCATCAGTAAATGAGTTGATCAAAACACTATGGTACATTTACACAATGGAATTCTATTCAGCAGAAAGAAAGAAAGAGCTCCTACCCTTTGCCACAGCATGGATGGAACTGGAGAGCATTATGCTAAGCAATACAAGCCAGGCAATGAAAGACAAATTCCATATGATCTCACCTTTAACAGGAGCCTAATCAACAAAAGAAACAAACAAACAAGTATAATATAACCAAAGACACTGAGATTGAGGACAGTTTGATAGTCCCCAGAGGGGATAGGGGAGGGAATTTCAGGGGAAAAGGGGAAGGGTTTAGAGCCACAAGTATAAAGGACAGGTGGACAAAAACTAGGGGTGTTGGAAATGGGAGGGAGCTGGGGAGGGCTGGGGGGGGTGAGTTGGGATGGGAGTAAAAGACAGAAAACTGTGCAAGAACAACAATTAAAATAAAATTAAAAAATGAAGAAAATGCCTGTTGCTACTTAATTCTGACATCATCTATTGTTCTGTAGCAGAGGAAGAATGTTGTATCATAAATTAGTTCTTTGAAACACCTGTATGGCAGCCTAACTACCTACAGTGTCAATGGCCTATTTGTAGCTTAGGGAGACCTATTCAATTTTAATAGTTTGAAAGTCATCGATGGATGGCTAGTTCCTTTGGTTGGTGCATGGCCCTAATAATAGCAAGGCCAGGAATTCAACAGCTATTTAGTTGATAGTGTTTTGCTCTCTCTCGAGTGACCACAGGCTATATCTCCAACCCAGCTGGCAGTGTTTCAGATTCCTGCCATTTGTTACAGGAACTGTAGACTACAGACATAGAAATTCATCATCCAGGGCTGAGGGACACTGTTCAAAGCACATGCCTCCTACTGGAAAATAGAACATGCTCCTTGTAGAAAATGAATGGCATGTAAAAAGAATATTTAATATATAGAATAGTGTATAAAAAGATAAGCATAGAGAAATAGACAAAATGGTCAGCCATAATTCCAACAGGAGTCAACCACTGTTAAATATGGATGGTGATCTTTTTCTACAATTTCCACCATTGCCATAATTCTGTTCATGTAACTTAGTTTCCTGATATTTTTCTCTATTTAACACTATATCCAGAGCATTCTCTCGGGCTCCTAAAACTTCTTGTGAGTATCATTTTAATGATTGCTTAAGAGCCCATCATATGGCTATACTGAAATTTATATCATCATTGCTCATTTGTTGGAAATGTCCATGGCATCTAAACTAAAAGAATGTAACGTAAGTCTTCCTTTGTTCTACCCCTCCAATTCAGGTTCAAATGTTAGTTAAAATTATGTCTTTTCTAACTAAACAGGCAAAAGATAGCCAGCATGTATAGTTGGCATTACATCTGGAACAAACAAGATCATTTTCTTCCTTCCTTGTTTTACAGATGAGAGGAACAGGGGTGCAGAGACCCCACCAGGACAAGAGTTCCACTGCAAACAACCCAGAGCTCTTTCTAAGAACTGTGGCTCAGGGTCATGCTCCCTCAGAGAGATGACAACAATGTTTTCTTTTCTGCTATCAGTGTCCAGTGTGTGCATTTATACCTCTAATTGCAAAAGATGATCCCCTCAGGATCAATGGCATCCCCTGTACTGTTTTCTCCCTGTGATCTGCCTCCTCCCATTCTCCTCCATAAAAAAATTATATTCTGCATAAAAAGGTGAAAATAAACCTGCATGCAACATATTTTTCCTCTCATTTATGGGAACAGAAATACCCCATTAAAACCACTTCATTAGCACATGGATTTTGGTCCTATCTTGCCAAATGAAACTGATACGTGCCTTCTTTTATGCGAAGAATCTTTAGAGAGAATAGCATGAATGAGAAATAAAAACTTAGTTAAGTCCTGGCCTCAGGACTCTTGGCTCAGTTGGTGGATCACTGCCCCATATATCAAAAAGATTGCAAATTTGATCCCCTGTCAGGGCACATACCAAGGTTGCAGATTGATACCCAGTTGGGGTGCATATAAGATGCAATTGATCAATGTTTCCCTCTCATACCAATGTCTCTCTCTCTCTCCCTCTTCCTCTATCTCTAAAAGGATTATAAAAATTATCTTCTAATGAGTATAAAAAAGATTTAGTTAAGAGAAAATTTTTACCTGTGTTGGGCACTCATGAGCAAAAACACAATATTGTAGGATTCACATTCTATTTGAGAATTGTAAATATGGAAGAATAAAAAATAGCAACCCTCACATATTACTGACAAAATGTCCACATTTATTTGTCTTTTTTAAATTTTTATTATTTGTAATTATTTTTATTTTTAAATTCTTTTTTAAATATATTTTATTGATTATGCTATTACAGTTGTCCCATTTCTCCCCCATCATTTCCCTCCACCCTTCACACCCTCTCCCACCCACATTCCCCTCCTTTAGTTCATGTCCATGTATCATAAGTTCTTTAGCTTCTACATTTCCCACACTATTCTTCCCCTCCCCCTGTCTATTTTTTACCCACTATCTATGCTACTCATTCTCTGTACCTTTCCCCCCTCTCTCCTCCTCCCACTTTCCTGTTGCTAACCCTCCATATGATCTCCATTTCTGTGGTTCTGTTCCTGTTCTAGCTGTTTGCTTAGTTTGCTTTTGTTTTAGGTGTGGTCGTTAATAGCTGTGAGTTTGCCATATTTTTCACTGTCATATTTTTTATCTTCTTTTTCTTAGATAAGTCTCTTTAACATTTCATAACATAAGGGCTTGGTGATGATGAACTCCTTGAATTTGACCTCATCTGAGAAGCGCTTTATCTGTCCATCCATTCTAAATGACAGCTTTGCTGGATAGAGCAATTTTGGATGTAGGTCCCTGTTTTTCAAGATTTCAAATACTTCTTTCCAGCCCCTTCTTGCCTGGAAGGTCTCTTTGGAGAAATCAGCTGACAGTCTGATGGAAACTCCTTTGTAGGTAACTGTCCCCTTATCCCTTGCTGCTTCTAGAATGCTCTCCATTTTAATCTTGGCTAATGTAATTACGATGTTCCTTGGTGTGTTCCTCCTTGGATCCAACTTCTTTGGGACTCTCTGAGCTTCCTGGACTTCCTGGTAGTCTATTTCCTTTGCCAGATTGGGGAAATTCTCCTTTATTATTTGTTCAAATAAGTTTTCTACTTTTTGCTCTTCTTCTTCCCCTTCTGGGACCCCTATAATTCACATGTTGGGACATTTAATGATGTCCCAGAGGTTTCTAAGCCTCTCCTCATTTTTTTTGAATTCTTGTTTCTTCCTCATTTTCTGTTTGGTTGTTAGTTTCTTCCTTCTGGTCCACTCCATTGATTTGAGTCCCAGTTTTCCTTCCATCTCTTTCGGTTTCCCATGCGTCTTCCTTCATTTCACATATTGTAGCCTGCATTTTTTCATCTAATTTGTGAGCAAAATCAACCAATTCTGTGAGCATTTTGATGACCAGAACTTTGAACTGTGCATCTGGTAGGTTGGCTATCTCTTCACAGCTTAGAGAAATTGACTCTGGGGTTTTCATTTTTCCTCCGGTTTGAGCCATTTTTGGTGGTTTTTTTTTTTTGTTTTGTTTTGGTTTGGTTTTAGTCTGGTCACGGCTATTACGTAATTAGGGGTGGAGCCTTAGGTATTCTTCAGGGCGGGGCAGCCCAGTCACTGGGTTGTGACGCTGTATGTGGGGGTGGGGTCTGAGAGGGAACAATGGTGCCTGCTCCGCTCTCTCCTGGATTCAGTCCCTTCCGCCACTTCCCCTCTGCCTGGACCGTCTTCGTGCGCAAATGTGGGATCACCTGGTCAACGAGCCGCCCTATGCGGCCTCACTGGGTCTGCACAGTTGCCCCCCATGCCCGGGGTCTGCCAGCTGCTGCCTGTGGGCCCGGGGATCGCCAGCCGCCGCCTGTGTACCTGGGAACTGCCAGTCGCTGCTGCTTGCGTTCCTGGGTCCTCACCTCCACTTTTTCCTGCCTCGACTCCGCCCCTCTTACCGGTCTGAATGAATGGTTGTTGGACTTCCGTACAGTTCAATTTTCTATCAGTTATGGTTGTTTTCTTGTTTCTAAATATTTGTTGTCCTTAATTTTGGTTGTAAGAGGAGGCACAGTGTGTCTGCCTTCGCCTCCATCTTGGCTGGAAGTCCACATTTATTTGTCCTGATCATGAGGTTTTTCTGAGTGGGACCATGCCATATGCTTCCCTTTCTAAAAACACAGCCATTCTCAATCAATAACCTAGTGGGGGTAAAAGATGGCTTTACAGAATATTTTTCCATCCCTCACTTTGAAATTAATATTGATGTCAGGTGTCTTTTCCCCATCAAGCTGTTGTCCAAATGCTAAACTCCTCTGTCTTTCATCAAACTTCTGCCTATCTCATTTATCAATGTCCATTTACTTTCACAAAAATTTCTACTAAATTTAAGATTAAAATGAACTCCTTTTTGTCTTACCTACTGGCTCCCCATAATAATACTTTGAATATGCATTATTCACCACCCCCCACCAGCAAAGAAGGTTCTTTGACATTTTAAGTTCAAAAGCCTTACTTTCCATGACTCCTAATGTAACTTCCTTGTATAGTGGCCAGAGAAAGGATGAGGAGTGAAGCCTTCAAAAATAAAACTAGTGTAAAGCCAAGCCAACTGTCCTAATTTATTGAGCATTTACTGTATGCCACTCATTGTCTAACTTCTTCACATATGTTGTATTACTTGGATCTTCATGAAAATTCTAGAGGTAACAGTATTAGTATTGTTTTCTTTTATATAAGGCTGAAGTTTAGAGAGGTTAACCTCTTGTCTAACTTTATGTTAGGTAGTAAGTGGAACACCTATGATCAAATCCATATTTTATTTTATCTCAGAGCCCTTGTTTTTAACTACCAAGTATACTTACACACTGCTTAAAGATGGGAATGCATTCTGAGAAATGCTTCTTTAAGCATTGTACAAACATCATAGTGTGTACTTACACAAACCCAGATGGTATAGCTACCACACATCTAGTCTACATGGTATGGCCTCTTGCTCCTTAGGCTACCAACCTGTGTAATATGTTACTCTACAATTCCACATGTTACTAAAACAACCTGAGATTAGATCAAGCACAAGAGAAAATGATGCATTCCAGAGTATGAGTGAGCACGAAATGCATGCGGCTGCTGCAAGCTTAACATGGTATAGTGTTTTACAGAAAACTTTTTTAAAAATAAGCAGAATGAGTAAACTCTAAAACGACAATAAAATATAGTAAATACATAAGCCAGTAACACAGTTGTTTATTATGCTCATCAAATAGTATGTGCTGCACAAAATTATATGTGCTATACTTTTATATGACTGGCAGTGTGGTCAGTTTGTTTATATCAGCATCACCACAATCCTGTGAGTAACATCTTGTTCTACCACATTAGAATGGGTAGGACTTTGCTACAGCTAGGACATTATGAGGGCTACAACCCTATGAGTGTTATAATGTCACTAGGTGCTGGGAATTTTCAGTTGCACTATAATCTTATTGGACCATCATGGTATATGCTGTCATTTAGTGACTGAAATGTCATTATGTGGCATATGACTGTAATGTGCCTTTCTAGAAAGCATCTAAGAAATGACAACCAGGCTGAAGAATCTCAGGTATAAACTAGAGACAAAAATAAACTGCAGAGATTACCTGGGGAGAGTGGAAAGTGGCTGCCTCACCTTGGACAAGATGAGAATTCTGCCAGCAGTTGAGTATCACTTAGTTCTGCCCCTTCTGCTGACATTTTGCCTCACTCACTGAGGGCTTGCTCTTCTCTCTCTGTTGTCATCTCTTCCCAGACTCCCATCCCACCATAATCATATCATGTTCTCCCCATTCTAACTCCAATCACACTGAACTTTGGAGTTCTACAATGTGCCGTGTGCCTTCCTGTCTCTACAGAATTATCACTGCTGTTCCCAACTGGAATCCAGTCCCCTCCCTCTTAGCCAACCTAATTTCACCTGTACTGTGTTGCATCTTCATGGCGGGTGTGGACTCTAGCACCAGGTGACTTAGATTCAGCCCCTAAATCTACTTCTTACTTGTATGCCTAAAACCTTGGCCAAGAAATTTAGCTTTTCTGTTTCCTTAGTTAATGGGCCATTGTGAGGATGATTGAGTTGAAACATGTAAAGTGCTTAGCACAGTCACTGGCTCAGAGTAAGAGTTGACTATATGTTAGCTATCATTGCCTGTGTCCTTATCTATCTCTGCCGATGGACTCCAAGCTGTTGATGGTAGGAACCACACTTGTTCTATACTCAACTGTTCCTCTACCACCTAATTAAGTGCTTAGCATGTGGTAGGACTCAAGAAGTACCTGTGGAATTTCAGTTTTGCCTGACTTTTCAAGTTCTGGCATTTGATTGTTGGCTCCTGACCTTTAGCTCCAATTCCAAGGTCAGTTCACCCCATCAGATGCTTCTAGGAAAACATCTACTACTGACAAATTTTGTTCAGGAGAAGCTGCCTCGGGGTCCTCTTCCTTGAATGCTAATTTACAAGCAGTGTTTTCTAGGTTTATTATGACTGGGAGCATCTCCCCAAATCCCAAACACTTGTGTTCTCAATTCACAAGACTTGGAGGAAGAGAAGACATCTAAAAGTAGCCAGAAAAAAATCAACATACATTGTTATTAATTTAAAACTTTGTATTATAGAGAATCTCAGTTGTATTTCAAAGTAGGTAGACTACATCCTGAACCCTTGTGCATCCATCATCCAACTTCAACAACGACTGACTCAAGGCCAACCTTGTTTTATCTCTATTTCCATCTACTTCTCCCCTCCCATCATTTTGAAGTAAATTGTACTAATTACATCACTTATTTACTTTATAATCGATGAAACTGAGGTTTAAAGAGGTTTAACTTTAGATAGAGTAAAGGTGCTCAATCCTTTTTATTCATTCATTCAAACAAATATATTGATTATCCATGATGAGGCAGGCACTGGAAAGCAGTATGGTTAGAACAGAGAGAGTCCTTATTTTTATGGAACTTATCTTGGGGTAGAGAGAAGAAGGAACCAGACAAAAAATAATTGAACAAATACATGAAGGAGAAGTTTTTTTTTTTAAGATTTTTTTTCCTTTTTTAGATTTTATTTATTTATCTTTAGAGGGGAAGGGAAGGAGAGAGGGAGAGAAACATCAATGTGCGGTTGCCTCTTGTATGTCCCCTGACGGGAACTGGCCTGGCAACCCAGGCATGTGCCCTGACTGGGAATCGAACCGCGATCCTTCGGTTCGCAGGCCCATGCTCAATCCACTGAGCTACACCAGCCAGGGCTGAAGGAGAAGTTTTTAGATAATGTTCAAAAGACAACAAAAGGAGAGGAATATGTAGAGATTAGAAATAGGAGTAGTAAGGGAACATCTTTCTGAGGAGGCAACACTGAGCTGATCTCTGAATAAAAAGAAGTCAGTGATGAAACTTAGAGCAGGGGACTTTGGACAAAAGGTACAACAAGTACAGAGATTCTAAGGTGGAGATAAATTAAGATACTTGGGGAAAAAAAGAGATCCAAGTGGCTGCAATGGAATGTTCAAAATAATTTTCAAAAAGGGTAATATCATGATTCTCATACAGATATAAAATAAATATCTGTAAGGGTTTTATTTACTTTATTAGTCAATGATGGAACCTGGAAGATATTATCAATGGTTTAATGAAGAAGCCTCAACAGCACTAATTTCCATGGAGCAAAGGGAGGCAAAACTAGCTTCTGCTACCAGTGGTGAGGGAAGTCAATAGAACTTCTCCTGGACAGGACAGATTTGTATGTCCAGAGACAAAAATTGTTTTACAATGCCAAATTACAGAGTTATGAAATGTTTCCATAGACTCAGAATCAGATATTTTGAAGGGATGTTTTCTAGAATCTAGATAATATATAATTTTCCATGGAAGCACGAATTTTTCCTTATGATCTGATTGAGGGTGGTAATTATAAGAGATGAGATGGAAGTAGCCAGGACCCAGATACTGCATGGCCTCTTGACCAAGTGGTGACTTTAAATTTTATTTTAAGGAGAATAGGAGGCTTTGAGAGGGTTTTAAAACCAGAAAGCCACATATTCTGTTTACTCCTTTGATAAGAACCACTTTGGCTACTGGGTAAATAAAGAACTGTTATCTAGTGTAGAGACAACCAAGTGTTAAAAGTAATTTTCAGAAAAAGAGGGAAAGTCATGACTGTCATACAGATATAAAATAAACACTTGTAAAAGATTTCACTTAATTCATCAATCAGTGAAGGAACCTGGCAGTTGACCCAGTGAGAGGTGATGGTGGCTTGAACTAGGAGGTGGCACTGAAAGTGGAGAGGAGTGAGTGGATTCAGGATGAATTAGAGCTCAAAGAACTGACATTTGTTTTTTACCTGGAGTCTTGTTGCTAATCAATACTCAAAGACATAAGGGCTGTGAACCTCCTGGGCTAGAAAAAGATAAGAAAAAGAAGACTTTCTAGCACTTGGCTATTGTAAATAATGCTGCTATGAAGATTGGGGTACATAGGTTCTTTGGAAGTTGTGTTTAAGTATTCTTAGGGTATAATCCTAGCAGTGGAATCATTGGTCAAAGGCAGTTCAATTTTTAATTTTTTGAGGAAATTCCATGCTGTTTTTCACAGTGAGTACACCAGTCTGTATTCCTACCAACAGTGCACTAGGGTTCTCTTTTCTCCACATCCTTGCCAAGACTTGCTGTTTGTTGATTTACTAATGATGTCCATTCTGACTGGTGTGAGGTGATATCTCATTATGGTTTGAATTTGCATGTATCTGGTCTGTAAACAAGTGGTTCAAAAAACTCTGGTACATTTACACACTGGAATACTACGCAGCAGAAAGAATAAAGGAACTCCTACCTTTCACGACAGCATGGATAGAACTGGAGAATATTATGCTAAGTGAAATAAACCAGGCAGTGAAAGACAAATACCATATGATCTCACCTATAAGAGGAGCCTAATGAACAAAAAAAAACAAATGAGAAAAATCAAACTAAAGGCATGGAAACAAGGAACAGAGTGACAGTGACCAGAGAGAAGGAGGGGGAGAAACTGGGGAAAGAAAGGGAAGGGACTAGTCAAGGAACATGTATGAATGACCCACAGATGTGGACAATGGGGTGGGGATTGACTGTGGGAGCAGCGTGTGGGCTGGGCAGAGGAGAGCAAAGGGGATAAATTGGGACAAATGTAATAGAACAACAATAAAATATTGAATAAAAAATTAAAAAAAATAAAAAGACCTTACCATTGGACAGAATTTGGGTGAATCAGCAAGAAAAAGCAGAGCTGGAGCTTGGAGGCACCAATTTTTTCAGTGAGAGTGAAACAGAAGCTAAACAATACTGAGACCTGAAACTACTACCTGTACTATGTGAGATTGTACTTGATAATTATCCTTATCACTTCTGAACTGCAAATGTGAAAATTCCCACAACCAAAATAATAGTGAACTTAGCTCTGCTGCGTAAATGGGACAAGAGGGTATCTTTTGAAAGACAAAAGGAGTCGAAGTTACTATCTGTAAGGGTTCATCTGTAGAATGGAAACCCACTCCTCATCCTTCTCCATCATTACATGGCCCTTTGACCCACCCACTTACCAAGTACAAGTGGCAGCTGGAGGTCAGTTATGGGACTCTTGTTTGGGGACTGCCTGAGGGGATTTATGTCAAGACAATTACAGTGACCTTATTTGACGGATGTGAAAAATCAAGCCTTAGGGTGTTCAAGATGGCGGCATGGTAGGAGGACGCAGATTGTCCTTCCTCCTGCACATGGGAGAAAAACCTAGCTGATCTACAAAGGAACAGAGCAGATAGCCAACAATACCACAGTATATATGAAAATAGGAGATCAAAACCCGTAGCAGACATTGGAAAACTAGACGTGGCAGCCGAGCGACCGGAGGTGGCCCGGAGACGGGACAGAGGCGACCCGGCGACCGGAGGCAGCTCCGCAACCGACCGGAGGCGGCCCGGCGACCGGAGGCGGCTCCGCAACCGACCAGGGGCGGCCGCGCGACCGGATGGGCCTCCGCAACCGACCGGGGGCAGCCCGGCGACCGGAGGCGGCTCTGCAAACGACCGGAGGCGCCCGGCGACCGGAGGCGCTTCTGCAAACGACCGGGGGTGGCCGCGCGACCAGAGGCGGCTCTGCGACCGGGTTGAAGGCAGCCCTGCGGCCGGAGGCGACCCTCCAACTAGAGAAGGGGACTCTGGAAGACCTGGAACTCACATCTGTGATCCTGGGGTGAGTGCGCGCAACTCGGGAAACTCTCGGAGCCCACGCCCGTAGTCTCAGGCAGGCGCCTGCGCCCTGTAGGAGACCCGGAGCTCACAGCAATAGGCTCGGGGAGGGATGGATCTGTAAGAGATTCCAGCTGAAACCCATAAACTCTGGAAAGCTCGCCCCCTGCAGGAGGCTCAGAAATCACACCCAAGGCCCTGCATGGAAAGTACACCATTAGCCCTGGGGACAGTGCTGGGCTGGCACTGAGGACAGTAGCCCAAAGCTGACTGAGTGAGGAACAGGGAGAAAAGCGGTACGAGTCGCCTCGCAGCCTGCTACAGCCAGCAAGTCCAGAAAATCCAGGTTGGCCTGTGTGAAAATAGCAAGAGATTTTTTGTTTCTTCTTATTCTTTTTTTTTGGGGGGGTGTTTTGTTTCATTTTGTTTTGTGGGTTGTTTTTGATAGTTGTTTTTTGTCTGTTTAGTTGGGTTTTTTGTTTGTTTGTTTTGGTTCGTTTTTCGTTTTTGTGGGGTTCTTTTTGTTTTGTTTTGATTATATATATTTTATTTTTTTATTACTTCTACCTTTTTTATCCCTCAATTCCTTTTGCTTCTCTTTACTTCTTTCTGGCTTTATTCCTTCTTCCTTTCTTTCCAATTCTATCTCTCCTTCCCTCCTCTTTTTTTATTTTTTTCTTTTTTCTCTCTCTTCTTTTTTCACTTTATTCTTTTCTCTTTTTGAATACCCACGAGTGAGGCAAAGAAATCCTAGAACTGTGGAAAAACCAGAGTTGGACCAAAAGAGGGGGTATTCCCACAGCTGAGACAGTGGAAGCTGTGAACACCAGGATACCTGAAAAAGACTATAACACTGAATCTCACAGGTATTCCACCACAGAAGTTCACACCATAAATGCAGGTAGCCAGAACAGATCAACTTAAGAAGCAGAGGTTTACAAGAAGAGTCTCACCAACAATGAGAAGACAAAGAAACAATCCCCAAATGAAAGAAAAGGTGGAAGCCCCAGAAAGAATGCTAAATGAAACAGAGGCAACTCAACTATCAGATAAGGAGTTCAAAGAAATGGTTGTCAGGGAGCTCCATGAGCTCTCAATGAGCTACCAGAAACTACAGGGAAGCTACGATGAACTCAGTGCAAACTATATCAACATGAAAAAGGAAATAGAAACTATCAAAAAGGGCCAAGAGGAAATGAAGAATACAATTTCTGAGCTGAAGAACACAGTAGAAGGAATGAAAAGCAGAATCGATGAAGCAGAGGATTGGATCAGTGAGTTGGGGGACAAAGTAGAAAAAAACAGCCAGATAGAGCAAGAAAAGGAAAAGAGGCTCAGAAAGAATGAAGAGGGTTTAAGAGAAATGCAAGACAACATGAAACGTAATAATATCCGTATAATAGGAATACCAGAAGGAGAAGAAGAAGAGCAAGGGATAGAAAACCTATTTGAAAAAGTAATGATGGAAAACTTCCCTAATCTGGTGAGAGAAAAAGTCACACAAATCCAGGAAACAAAGAGAGTTCCTATCAAGAGGAACCCAAACAGGCCCACTTCAAGACACATCATCATTAAAATGGCAAACTTCCAAGACAAAGAGAGAATCTTAAAGGCAGCAAGGGAGA
Source organism: Glossophaga mutica (assembly GCA_039655065.1). NCBI lineage: Eukaryota > Metazoa > Chordata > Mammalia > Chiroptera > Phyllostomidae > Glossophaga > Glossophaga mutica. The sequence goes on along the minus strand of CM077309.1, from coordinate 69,161,737 downwards.
AAAAGGAAGTAACATGCAAGGGAGCCCCGATAAGGTTAGCAACTGACTTCTCAATGGAAACGCTCCAAGCCAGAAGACAATGGCAAGAAATATTCCAAGTAATGAGAACCAAAGGCCTACAACCAAGACTACTTTATCCAGCAAGGCTTTCAATCAAGATAGAAGGACACATAAGGAGCTTCCCAGACAAAAGAAGTCTAAAAGAATTCACATCTACCAAACCAGTACTACAAGAGATACTAAAGGGACTGCTTTAAGGAAAAAAAGGAAAAGAGAGAGTGAGGAACACAGATACGAAAATGGCAATGAATCAGTACCTATCAATAGTAACCTTAAATGTAAATGGATTAAATACTCCAATCAAAAGACATAGAGTAGCTGACTGGATAAGAAAGCATGACCCACACATATTCTGCCTACAAGAGACCCACCTCAGGACAAAAGACCTACACAGACTTAAAGTGAAAGGCTGGAAACAAATTTTCCAAGCAAATGGACAGGAAAAAAAGGCCGGGGTAGCAATACTCATATCAGACAAAATAGACTTCAAAAGAAGAGCTATAAAGAGAGACCCAGAAGGTCACTTCATAATACTCAAGGGAAGACTCCACCAAGAAGACATAAACATTGTAAATATATATGCACCCAACATAGGAGCACCTAAATACATCAAGAAAATCTTAGAGGACTTCAAGAAAGATATTGACAGCAACACAATTATAGTAGGAGATTTTAACACCCCACTGTCAAAAATGGACAGATCTTCCAAACAAATTATCAACAAAGATATTGTGGCATTGAACACTACTCTAGATGAATTGGACTTAGCTGATATATATAGGGCCCTCCATCCCAAAGAAACTAAATACACATTTTTTTCAAACGCACATGGAACATTTTCAAAGATAGGCCACATGATAGGACACAAAACAAGCCTCAACAAATTCAGGAAAATTGATATCATACCAAGCATTTTCTCCGACCACAAGGGACTAAAACTAGAAACCGACTTGATGGGGAAAATCCCCAAATCATCAAAATCATGGAGATTGAATAGCATGCTATTAAACAATGAATGGGTAAAGAATGAAATTAAGGAGGAAATCAAAAAGTTTCTGGAAACAAATGAAAATGAACTCACAACAACCCAAAACTTATGGGACACAATGAAGGCAGTCCTCAGAGGGAAGTTCATAGCAATACAGGCCTACCTAAAGAACACAGAAACATTTCTAACAAACGACTTAACTCTACGCCTCAAGAACTCGAGGAACAACAACAAAGACAGCCCAGGGCAAGTAGAAGGAAGGAAATAACCAAGATCAGAGCAGAATTAAATGACATAGAGACTAAAAGCAGAATCCTAAGGATCAGTGAATCCAGGAGCTGGTTCTTTGAAAAGATAAACAAAATCGACAAGCCTTTAAGCAGGCTCATCAAGAAAAAAAGAGAGAGGACTCAAATAAACACAATCAGAAATGAAAGAGGAGAGATTACGACTGACACCACAGAAATACAAAGGATTGTAAGAAATTACTATGAAGAACTGTACGCCAAGAAATTTGAAAACCTAGGTGAAATGGACAAGTTTCTAGAAAAATATAACCTTCCAAAACTCAATGAAAAATAAACAGAAAACCTGAACAGACCAATAACAGCTGGTGAAATTGAATCAGTAATCAAAACACTCCCGGCACACAAAAGCCCTGGACCAGATGGTTTCACAGGAGAATTCTACAAATCATTTAAGGAAGAACTAACCCCTATCCTTCATAGACTATTCCAAAAAATCCAAAATGATGGAAGACTCCCAAACTCTTTTTATGAAGCCAGCATCATCCTAATCCCAAAACCAGATAAAGACATAACAAAGAAAGAAAACTTCAGACCAATATCACTGATGAATGTAGACGCTAAAATCCTCAACAAAATATTGGCAAACCGCATCCAACAATACATTAAAAAGATCATACACCATGACCAAGTGGGATTCATCCCAGGGATGCAAGGATGGTTCAACATTCGCAAATCAATAAATGTAATACATCACATAAAGAAAAGCAAAGACAAAAATCACATGATCATATCAATAGATGCAGAAAAAGCTTTTGATAAAGTACAACACCCATTTATGATAAAAACACTCAGCAAAGTGGGAATAGAGGGAGCATTCCTCAACATAATAAAAGCCATATATGAGAGACCTACAGCCAACATCATACTCAATGGGCAAAAACTGAAATCTTTCCCACTAAGATCAGGAACAAGACAAGGCTGTCCACTTTCACCACTTCTATTCAATATAGTATTGGAAGTCTTAGCCACAGCAATTAGACAAGAAAAGGAAATAAAAGGCATCCAAATTGGAAAGGAGGAAACAAAACTATCATTGTTTGCAGATGACATGATAGTGTACATAGAAAATCCTATAGACTCAGCCAAAAAGCTGCTCGATGTAATAAATGAATTTGGCCAAATAGCTGGATACAAAGTCAATATCCAAAAATCAAAGGCATTTTTGTATACCAACAGTGAAACAGCAGAAGCAGAAATCAAGAAAAAAATCCCATTCGATATAGCAAAAAAAAAAAATAAAATACCTAGGAATAAACCTAACCAACGAGGTAAAAGACCTGTATGCAGAAAACTACACAACACTGAAGAATGAAATCAAGGAAGACACAAACAAATGGAAGCATATACCATGTTCATGGATCGGAAGAATTAATATTATCAAAATGTCCATATTACCCAAAGCAATTTACAGATTCAATGCAATACCTATTAAAGTTCCAATGGCATATTTCACAGACATTGAACAAACACTTCAAAAATTGATATGGAATCATAAACAACCCCGGATAGCGGCAGCAATTTTGAGAAAGAAGAGCAAAGTAGGAGGGATCACAATACCTGATACCAAACTGTATTACAAAGCCACTGTAATCAAAACAGCCTGGTACTGGCACAAGAACAGACACGTGGACCAGTGGAATAGAACAGAGAGCCCAGAAATAAACCCAAGTCTCTACAGTCAATTAATATTCGACAAAGGGGGCAGCAACATAAAATGGAGCAAAAATAGCCTCTTCAATAAGTGGTGCTGGGAGAACTGGACAGCTACATGCAAAAAAATGAAACTTGAGCACCAACTTACACCATACACAAAAATAAATTCAAGGTGGATAAAAGATTTAAATATAAGCCATGACACCATTAAAATTCTAGAGGATAATATAGGCAGGAAAATCTCAGATATTTCACGCAGCAATATTTTCACTGATACGTCCCCTAGAGCAAGGGACATAAAGGAAAGAATAAACAAATGGGATCTCATCAAAATAAAAAGCTTCTGCACAGCTAAAGAAAACAGTATTAAAATAAAAAGAGAACCAACTGTATGGGAAAACATATTTGGAAATGATAACTCAGACAAGGGATTAATCTCCAAAATACATAAAGAACTTACAAGACTCTACTCTAAGAAGACAAGCAACCCAATTAAAAAATGGGCAAAGGATTTGAACAGACACTTCTCCAAGGAGGACATACAGAGGATCCAGAGACACATGAAAAGATGCTCGATATCTCTAGCTATCAGAGAGATGCAAATTAAAACTGTAATGAGATACCACTTGACACCAGTCAGAATGGCCTTCATAAACAAAGCAACAAACAGCAAGTGTTGGAGAGGTTGTGGAGAAAAGGGGACCCTAGTGCACTGTTGGTGGGATTGCAGATTGGTACAACCACTATGGAAAACAGTATGGAATTTTCTAAGAAAACTAAAAATGGACATACCTTTTCACCCAGCAATTCCACTGCTTGGATTATATCCTAAGAATCCTGAAACACCAATCCAAAAGAATCTATGCACCCCTATGTTCATAGCAGCACAATTTACAATAGCCAAGTGCTAGAAGCAACCTAGGTGCCCATCAGTTAATGAATGGATCAAAAAACTGTGGTACATTTACACAATGGAATTCTATGCAGCAGAAAGAAAGAAGGAGCTCCTACCCTTTGCGACAGCATGGAAGGAATTGGAGAGTATCATGCTAAGCGAAATAAGCCAGGCAGTGAAAGACAAATACCATATGATCTCACCTTTAACAGGAAGCTAATCAACAAAACAAACAAACAAGCATAATATAAACAAAGGCACTGAATTTGAGAACAGTCTGACAGTGTCCAAAGTGGGAGGGGAGGGAATTTCGGGGGAAAAGGGGAACAGTTTAGACTCATGGACAAAAACTATGGGGGGTGGAAATGGGAGGAAGGTGGGGAGGGCTGGGGTGGTGGGCTGGGGCGGGGTAAAAGACAGAAAACTGTACAATATCAACAATTAAAAAATACTGATTAAAAAAAATTGACATACAAAAAAAAAAAAATCAAGCCTTAAAGAGGCTAAAGGTCTGCCTAAAGCCATAAATAGTTAGTGCTATCACTGTAATTTGGAGCCTGTGGACTCTCAGTGGAACTCTCTTCACTGCACCACACAGCCATCTCCATGGTGTGATTAGTTTCAGACAGCATCAAGCTCAATTCTCTGTAGGAGTGCTGTGCAAAAGCACTTTCTGCAATGATGGAAATGTTTTATAAATGTGCTGTTGAAAATAATTGCTAGCCATATAGGGCAATGGACCACATGAAACCTGTCAGTAAGATCTGCTGAAGCTGGTGTGCAAAATATTTTGGTCATCATTCCTGGCTGAGTAAATCCAGCTTTATTCTGAGCCATCCAGAGGTGTAATGAGCCACCCAATAGCATTCAAGAAACTATCTCTCTGCTTAAACTAAGTAGAGATATTTCTCATATCTACAACTAAGAACTCTAACTGATAATAGCAAAAAAACCTGCCCAGAAACTTTAGCCAAGAGGGAAGGTGTGTTTATCAGTCAGGTTGGCTAAGTTTTGCTGCGTTAACAATCAATAACAATCCAAAATCTCAGTGATTCATGCCATCTAACTTTATTTCTCACATTCCATGCCACAACTGTTGTGGATTGGCTACTTCGTGTTATGTTTCTCCGACTCCAAGATTTCAAGTTGGTGTCATGGAAGAGACAAAAGAGAAACAGTGGATTAGGAGTTAGATCTTGAAGTGCTTTCTTGGAAGTGGTCATTCTAGCTATGATCCATGGGCATAAGCAAGTCATTTGGCCACTTGGGTTCAACAGGGCTGGGATGTATAAACTTCTCCAGGTAGGCATATAGGCTATTTTGAACAATAATATATTCTACACCTACAAATAGCTAACATTTATTATGTACTTAATTTATACCAGCCAAAAAACTAAGCCCTTTATATACCATTACCTTAATTAAATTTTACAGTAATCCAACTTTATTAGCTTCCTCATTTTACAAGTGAGAAAATCAAAGCTTAGCAAGATTGAATGTGTTGCTCTGAGTCATACAGTGCATAAGTAGTGGAGGCAGGATTTAAAAACAGTTCTCTTTGACTCCAAACCTCATACAGGCTTTCTTTTAAATTATTTCATGCTTTTTAACTTAAGAAGAATATTTTGAGACAGGTGGGGAGAATAAACTAGATTTCTAAATCCACAAACTTCAAGTCTGCAGTTTAATACTCTTGCAGCTGAATAGCTCTGTCTTCCTAAGATTTTCTCAAAATTTTGAAATCCAAGTCACTGTTCTCTCCAATTCTTTTCCTGCAAAATGTTTTAGGATTTTAGCTTAACTGTAAAAACAATGTTTTGCAATAATAAAGTTCTGTAGCTAATTTTTAAAATTGTATTTTTCTCTAATATATTTTAACATTTTGGTGTAATATGACAAATAAAAAACTTTACTCCCTCCCCTATCATCAATTGCTTCTCCCAGAGGAAAGGCCAAAATAGCTGGATGTGTTACCCTGTAGACATTATTTGATTCATTTATAAGCAAATGTACACTCTATATAAAGTTTTTAATAATATGATTTTACACAAATAGGATTATATTATGACTATTGCTCTGCCCATTGTTTATTTTTATGACATCATAGATATCTTCCATGGTGGTGTATATTTGATTACATCCTTCTTTTTAACAGTCCCAATTTGTTTTGTAAAGCAGAGTTTAAACTGTGATTGTAATAGATAACATTCTCTTTCTACACTGCTCACCAAATGCTCACATAGCCTCATAAAGACAATGCTGGGTCTGTTTCCCCTCCTGGTGTAACTGGAAAATGTCATTTTTCTCCTGCATGTATTTCATGACCTGGAGTGCTTCATTTCCTCCTGCCTAGAGCTTCTCTTCAGTGTGAATGAAGCTTTTTTTTGCTACCAATTGGTCTGGTACAAAAAAAAGGTGGGGGGGAATCCCAGAAGGACGGACCAGCAATGTCTTCCAGTAAACTCTTTTAGAAGGACCATCTGTGCAACCACCTTTGTCTAACATGTATTCTATGAAGACCAAATAATTTAATATAAGTAGGGGCCTCCCTGTGCACATAGGAGACCGTAATGAACAGATTAGTATGCAATGCACTAATCTGTACATTGCTGTCCTCAAAAAGCTTTAATTATTCAGGTGGGTTTGAAGGCAGCTGACATGCATAATACAGTGCACATGGCAATTCACAAATCACCAGAGTGAGGGATATTAGAAGTCAACAGGAAATGACTCAGCTCGCAGCAGAGCCCCCGGGTCATCTACGATGCCACTGGATTGCAAGCTGAATAATTCCACTGGGCACCAGCACAGAAGGTTTCAGCTTGTTTGTGCAACAGGCCTTTAAAAATCATGTACATTCTGAGCATTTAATTGTAAAGGTCCTCATGGCTGGTGGCCCCAGTGAGCTTGACTAAACTGAAATGTTCTGGTTGAAGAAGGGAGACAGACATGGGTAGGGATCATAAATTAAGCTCTGGAAAGCCTCCAGTTTTTGCCTCCAGGGACCAACCAGCTGAGGCTTTTTGTCATGGTTCCAGAATGAATAACTCACACAAGTAATTATGAGTAGTCTCGAATAATTAGCATCTGTGAAACCAAACCATTTAGCCTCAGGACCATTGAAAAATCCAAAAGTGAATGGCACACAGTCAGCTGTGGAGGCCTCAGGATAAATACTTGTTCTGATGTGTGTTTTACAAGACTCCTTGGAAGTTTTGGGTGACCCTGCAGTGGTCACACAGAGCAGTGCCTTTACATTGCCTGTCTCACCTTCTCTGTGTTACTCCATGTCTCACTGCTGCTCCCTGGGTCAATTCCCACATAAACCACTTAGCCAGTGTACACACACATACATGCATGCATGCACAGACACAAACAGTGAATGGCATGGTTTGCAAGCACAGGTGATGCTTGGGAGGTGGTGAGGGCACTACATAAAAAGGTGATAAAGGTCTGTATAATCGTATTATGAGAGTTTAAATTAATATATGTCAAAATTGAATGAATTAGGCTAAGAGATCATCTCTGATATAAATCTTATGTAATCAGATTAAAATAATTAGAATGATTTACAGTTCAACACATAAAGAAATAATTTTAAGTCATTCCTGTTTTATCCCTTCTGCTTCAAAATTAACCATATTTTTCTGTTTATGTAGAAATGTACATACATAAAATATTAAATAAATATCCTTTAGATTAAGAAAGATACACAAAAGGCTGGTAACAGTGGTTTCCTCTGAGGTCCAAGTCAGAAAGTGGGTCCCCTCTAGGAAGGAAGGAGAATTAAGAGATACTCATTTTACATTATGAACCCCTTTTAAAAATAATTTTTAAATTACAGTTTTCATACACTATTATATTAGTTTTTAGATGTACAACTTATTAGTGTTTATATTTTTGTATACCTTACAAAGTGATCACCCTGCTAAGCCTAGTATCCATCTGGCACCATTACATAGTTATTACATTATTGACTCAAATACCTATGCTGTACTTTACATTCCTGAAACTATTTTTATAACTACCAATTTGTTCTTAATCCCTTTCACCTTTTTCACCCATGCTTCCAACCCCCCCCCCTTCTGGCAACCATCAATTTATTCTTGGCTATTGTAAATAACACTACAATGAACATAGGGGTCCATGTCTTTTCAAATAAGTGTTTTGCTTCAGATAAATATGGAGAAGTGGAATTGCTAGGTACTTTGGTAGTTTTATTTAATTTTTTGAAGAGACTCCACACTGTTTTCCATAGCAGTTGTTTCAATTTGCCATCCCATCAACTGCCTCAAGTGCATGAGGGTTCTCTTTACTCTTCATCCTTTCCAACACTTGTTGATTTGTTGAGGGTTGCCATTCTGACAGGCATGAGGTGATATCTTAGGTTTTGAATTTCATTTCTCTGATGATTAGTGATGTTGAGCATTTTTTATATGTCTATTGGTCATTCGTATGTCCCCTTTGAAGAAATGTCTATTCAGGGATTCTGCCCATTTCTTAATCAGATTGTTTGTTTTTTCTGGTTTTAAGTTGTATAAGTTCCTTATAAATTTTGTGTATTAATCCTTTATCAGATGTATCATTGGTGAATATGTTCTTCCATTCAGTAGGTTGTCTTTTCGTTTTGCTAATGTTTTTCTTCCCTGTGTAAAGACTTTTAAATTTGATGTAGTTCAATTTGCATATTTTTTCTTTTGTTTCCCTTGCCTGATGAGACATATTAAAAAAAATATTGCTAAGAGCAATGTCATAGATTATACTGCCTGTGTTTTCTTCCAGGAGTTTTATGGTTTCAAGTCTTACATTTAATTCTTTAATCATTTTTAAGTTTGTTCTTGTATATGCTATAAGAAGGTGGTCTAGTTTTACTTTTTTGTTCATATCTGTCCAATTTTTCTGAATTGGCTGTCTTTACTGCATTGTATGTTCTTGCCTCCTTTGTCATGGAATAATTGACTATATAGGTCTAGGTTTATTTCTGTGATCTCTATTTTGTTACCTTGCTCTATGTATCTGTTTTTATGCCAGTATCAAGATGTTTTGATTGCTATAGTTTTGTAGTATATTTTGATATCAGGTATTGTGATCCTTCAACTTTGTTCTTCTTTCTCATAATTGCTGAAGCTATTGGGGGTGTTTTTAGTTTCATATAAATTTTAGGGTTATTTATTCTAGTTCTATGAAAAATGACATTGGTATTTTGATAGAGATTGCATTGTGTCTATAGATTGCTTGGGGTGGTATGGACATTTTACTGATGTTAATTCTTCTTATCCATGAGCATGGTATATGCCTCCACTTATTTGTATCATCTTTAATTTCTTTCTTCAGTGTCCTATAATTTTCTGAGTACAAGTTTTTTACCTGCTTGTTAACATTATTCCTAGGTATTTTATTCTTTTTGATACAACTGTAAATGAAATTGTTTTCTTAATTTCTCTTTCTGATAATTCATCATTAGCGTATAAAAGTAAAAACAATTTCTGTATATCAATTTCATATCCTGCTACTTTACTGAATTCATTTATGAGTTTTAATAGTTTTTGGTGGAATTTTTAGGGTTCTCTATATACAGTATTGTTTAATCTGCAAATAATGACAGTTTCCCCTTTTCCTTTCCAATTTGGATACCTTTTATTTATTTTTATTGTTTGATTGCTGTGGCTAAGATTTCCCATTATGAACCCTTTTGTATCTTTATAATTTTGTATTATATACATATATTACATAAATTACATAAGCAAAAATTTAAATAAAAAAACCATACCTGGGTAATAGCAATGCAGAGTTACATAACGATAAAAATTAGTCAAACATTCCTCTTCTCCAGCCCTCCTCTTCTTCCCCAGTAGTAAATGCTGCCAATAATTTAGTGTGTATTTGTCTGGCTCCATGGTTCTCAACTTAGCTGTGCATGTCAATATGAATATATGTATATATATTTTTGAAGACTATTTTACTATTCATTAGGTTGTCTTTTTTCTTTACCTCTTTTGGTTACAAAGTAATTGATTTGAGATTTGATGCATGCTGAGTTAGTATCATTGATTCTAAATTATATATATTTATTTTTAATAGTAAGTTTCTTCTAAACCAGTAGTGCAAATCACAAAGCTTTAACCCATTTTAATAGCTATTTTAGTTAAATATATTTTGGTAGTAAATAATTAAAATATGCTTCAACCTAATATAAGCCAAATAAAGATATTTTATATGCAAATTATGTGATATCTCATGGAAGTTAAAGTTAGCTGCTAAAACAAACACCAAATCTTCAGTGGTCTAACAGAATAAAAGTTAATTTCTTATTCATTATACAGACTAAATGGGCCTTCACCTGGTGGCCTTCCACACAGTAATTTATGGACATAAGCTCCTTCTACCTAATGGCACTATTGAATCTTGAATCCTCTGCTGGATCTTGTTCATTGATCAGCCAATGAGCAAATGAATTTAGATGCTAGAAGGGCCTGTGGAAGAATTAGGGAGCCATGTCTGGAAATGGTTTACATCCTTTCTGCTCATATTCCATTGGCCTGGACTCACTGACATGGTATGACTTAAGTGAGGGGTATTTGGGAAATGCAGCCTGACTGCGTACCCAGGAATAAGAGGAGAACATAAGTACTGGTAAACATTAGCAGTCTCTGTCATAAGCAGGAAATGTAGGGTGGATTAAACAAAAAGGGGTAATGTTTAGGAAGCTTAGAAGCTATATTTTCTTTCTTTATCTCTCTCTCTCTCTCTGGGGCCACATCATCTATCTTTGCTTCTCTGTGAAGAATTATATCATTCTTCTTTCCCCTCCTCTCCCCTCCCTTCTCCTCTCCTCCTCTTTTCTCCACTCTTCTTCTCCCTGTTTCTCTCCATCTGGGCATCACTTCTTCTTTTCCTTTTTTTACCTCCCTGGGTAGACTTGAGAGAAGACCTGTTGTTTTGTCTGTCAGACAAATGCCTGTTCTCAAGATAAATATCTAATTCTAGCCATAAATGTTATCAAGTAATAGTTCAGTTTGCAATGAAAGTCTATGATGGAAGTCCTGACTTAGCTGGGAAAGGTTTCTCTGAGCTTTCAACAGTTCAGCTGAGATTGGAAGAATGAGGAGGGATAACAGGAGCAGGGGGAGGGGTGGAACGGTAAAGAACCCAGGCAGAGAAAACAGTATTCTTTACACAGGTTGTCAACTAGGGGCAACAGGTGCTAGCAAGGTTTGTCAAAGCCAAGTGGGAACTTCTAGACCATGATAAGAATTTTGAATTTTCTTACAACGTGGAAAGTCAATCCCTTCTCTTTAAATACCTATTTTTTAAAATAAGCACCTCTTAGGATTTTTTCTTCAAAAATTAGCAACAGTAGCATAATAGCTGGGCAGAATGGTTTTGGCCACATGTTTGACTATAATCGCAGAGAGTGGAAAACCCAGCCATGACCAAGCTATGCAGTAATACACACTAACCACACTAGCTAACTAACCCAATTAGCTAACCCATGCCATCAGAAATGTGAAACAAAGTAATTAAGAGTTAAAGTCCTGAAAATGATTTTTATAATGTATAATTCCCTGAAGATTGATAAATGTAGCAATTACCAAAAATTGAGCTGAGACATGCCTATTCCATTTATGCTAAGATTTTGTTTATAGTGTGTTTTATATAGCTACTCATTGGTTGAAACATTAGCAACACGGATCCTCTTTGTTCAGTAATCCGCACAAGAAATATATCCTTGAATAAAAATTCAGCAGGCAGAAATGTTCTGTTAATGATGTGTTAGCATGGCATTTTCTATATTACAAAACATAGCCTGAAATATCAAAATATCTTCTGATCAAGGACAAAATTATTCTACTAAATAAGTATACATTTCTTAATTCTGTAATAATACAAACCTATTAAGGGGAAATGCATTCATGAATATATAAGGGGCTTTATAGCATTTTACAGGTATTCAATGAGAAAAAGAAATAAAATTATGAATGTTTTTACAGGCTAAAGATCAAATTAAATATAAATATCTTATAAAATAAAAATGTCTTTAAATGTACATGAAAATTATACTGTTCCTGGTTCTCTAACAATCATTTTTCATAGGCAATCCAGTTCCAGTATTTACTAGGTATATGACCTAGACAATTTATGTAATCTTTTTGAGCCTCAGTTTTCTCATCTGTAAAATAATTAGGTCATATTCTATAGGATTATTATGAGGGTTGAAGTATTCTACCTAAAGCACATAATACAATTCTTCACATTTAATAAGTCATCCCTCAATAAAAGACAGTTTTAATCTGTAAAATAATTTCACAACAACTCTTCAAAATCAGAACTTCCATGTGTTCATTCAATAAAGTGTGGTTTTGACATATTACTAGATATTTGGAGGTAAACACACAAAAGAACACAAGACTTATTTTTCCTATCTTTGGAGAATTTATAGTACTTACCTGGGGCACATTGCTAGTGAAGTTAAATATGCTACCAGGAAATATGTGATTAAGTGATAAATTGATGTCATAGACCTAAGTTTCCTTTAAAGAAAGGTGTTCTCAGGTAAGAGTTCAACTTTCCATGTTGCAAAGCTACCTCCTATCAAGAAGATACAAGAGAGCAAAGTTTGGGGTGGTGGGAGTGGTGAGGGGGGAAAGGCAGAAAACTGTACTTGAACAACAATAAAAAATGTTTAAAAAAGAGAGAAAAGTTCATTTCCCCTTTGAGAAGGCCAGAAATACATTGAAATATAGTTTGTAAAAGGAAGATGGTGGCAAGGTAGGTCGGACCAGTGTCCACTTCCCCCTGCACACAGGTGGAACACCTAGCCGATCTGAGGAACAGAGTGAACAGCCCATGGTAACCCAGCATATATGAAGGTTGGAGGCCAAAATTGTAGACGACACTGAAAAACAGAAGGTAAGAAAATTGCTTTGGGATGTTAAGGTGCCTGGGACCAACCCGGGTGGCTGCACCCTAAGGCAGGGTGCCTGCAGGGCCTGCCACAGGAGTCTTGGAAGAAAGCCAAATCAACAGCTCCCTCCCCTGCCAAACGGAAGATAGAGAAGCACCAGGATGGACCTGGATGCTTGAAGTTGCTGTGGGGAATATAAATGAAGTGGCAGATGCACAAGGGCAGTGTTTACCTGCTGAGACTGTGGACGCTGGCTGGATCATTGCCAGAGAAATTGCGGAGCCAGGTGATGCCTTGAGAAGGGAGAAGAGTTAGGCCATGATGGACCCTGACCCAGAGAATCTCTGGTCTGGTTGGAAAGTTGGGCTGTGAGAGAAGTTGAGCACTTGTTAGTAGTGGCAGGCTTGAACAGGAGGATTTTGTTTAAAAAAAAGGGCTCTCGGTGGCTGATTAGGGAAATGTCTTGCAGCAGCTGCCCATGCTGCCCTGGCTGTGCCCACAAAGCCAGGGCAGCCACCACATGGCTGTACCCCCACCCCGGCTACTGCAGCCTTGGCCATGCTCCAGACTCTGCCACCACAATCGTGGCATGCCCCTGCCCCTCCCACCCCCACTCCCTGCCTCAGCGGCAGAGACATTGCACCCTCACTCACCACCTCAGCAGCACACACCTGCACCCACCAACACAGCGGTGCCATGCCGCTATCACTGCAGCTGCATCCCTGCCCCCTGCAGCTGGACTGGATCACTAAGGGGAAGGGGCACTTGCTCCGCCTGCAAAGAACAGCAGGGCTCAGAGAGTTAACACAGAAAGATAACCTGAGGCCGATATCGCTGATGAACATACACACTAAAATTCTCAAAAATTTTGGAAAGCCAGATCCAGTAATACATTAAAAAGACCATATATCATGATCAAGTGAGATTCATCTCAGGGATGCAAGGATGGTACAATATTCACAAATCAATATACGTAATATATCACATAAACAAAATGAAAGACAAAAATTACATGATCATTTCAATAGATGTGGAAAAGCATTTGATGAGGTACAGCACCCATTTATGATAAAAAGCACTCAGCAAAATAGGAATAGAGGCAGCATTCCTCAACATAATAAAGGCCATATACGAGAGACCTATAGCCAACATCATACTCAATGGGCAAAAACTGAAAGCTTTCCCAATAAGATCAGGAACAAGACAAGGATATGCGCTTTTACCACCCCTGTTCAATATAGTTTTGGAAGTTCTAGCCACAGCAATCAGACAAGAAAAAGAAATAAAAGGCACCCAAATTAGAAAGGAGGAAACAAAACTCATTGTTTGCAGATGACATGATAGTGTACACAGAAAACCTATGAACTCCACCAAAAAACTACCTGACCTAATAAGTGAATTTCGAAAAAACAGTGGGATACAAGGTCAATATTCAGAAATCAAAGGCATTTTTGCACACCAACAATAAAATATCAGAAACAGAAATCAGGAAAAAATCCCATTTGCTACAGCCACAAGAAAAATAAAGTACCTAGGAATAAACCTAACCAAGTAGGTAAAAGACCTGTATTTAGAAAACTGCACAACACTGAAGAAAGAAATTAAGGAAGACACAAACAAATGGAAGCATATACTGTGTGTATGGGTTGGAAAAATTAACATCATCAAAATGTCCATAATATACAAAGCAATTTATAGATTCAATGCAATCCCTGTTAAAATACCTATGAGATATTTCATAGATCAAGAACAAACATTTCAAAAACTTATATGGAACCATAAATGACCTTGAAGAGCATCAGCAATTTTGAGAAAGAAAAACAAAATAGCAGGGATCACAATACCTGATATCAAACTATTACAAGACTACTGTAATCAAAGCAGTTTGGTACTGGCTTAAGAACAGACACATAGATCAATGGAACAGAATAGAGAGTCCAGAAATAAATTTATGTCTGCATGGTCAATTAATATTTGACAATGGGGACAGGAGCATAAAATGGAGTAAAAATAGCATCTTCAACAAACTGTTGAGGGATTTGGAGAGCTACACATGAAAAAATGAAACTCAACCACCAACTTACACCATACACAAAAATAAACTCAAGATGGCTAAAAGACTTAAATATAAGTCATGATACCATAAAAGTCCTAGAGGAGAACATGGCAGGAAAATTTCAGATATTCCACACAGCAATATTTTTAAAATATATCCCCTAAGGCAAGGGATATAAAGGAAAGAATAAACAAATTGGAGTACATCTAACTAAAAAGCTTCTATATGACTAAAGAAAACATCAGCAAAATGAAAAGGGAACCAAGAGTATGAGAAAATATATTTCCAATAATGTATTGGACAAGGGTTTGATCTCCAAAACATATAAAGAACTCACACTACTCCGTACTAGGAAGACAAACAATCCAATTAAAAAATAAATGAAGGACCTGGACACTTCTCCAAGGAGGACATACAGAGAGCCCAGAGACATCTAAAAGTATCCTCAGCATCACTAGCCATCAGAGAGATGAAAATTAAAACTACAATGTGATACCACTTCACACCAGTCAGGATGGCCCTCATAAACAAATCAACAAACCACAAGTACTGGCAAGCATGAAAGGGAAAAGGAATGTAGTAACCTGTTGGAAATGCAGACTGGTACAGCCACTGTGGAAAACAGTATAGAATTTTCTCAAAAAACTGAAAATGGAACTGCCTTTTGACCCAGCAATTCTACTGCTGAGATTATACCCTAAGAACCCTGAAACATCTATTTCAAAGAATCTATGTGCCCCAATGTTCATTGCAGCACTATTTACAATAGCCAAGAGCTAGAAACAGCCTAAGTGCCCATCTGTCAATGAGTGGATAAACAACTGTAATACATTTACACAATGGAATACTATGCAACAGAAAGAAAGAAGGAGCTCCTACCCTCACAAAAGCATGGATGGAACTAGAGAGTATTATGCTAAGTGAAATAAGCTAGACAGACTGTGAAAGACAAATACCATATGATCTCACCTATAATGAAACCTAATCAAGAAAACAAATAAGTGAGCAAAACAGAAGCAGAGACATGGAAATAAGGAACAAACTGACAGTCACCAGAGGGAATGGGGGAAGTGGACAATGGGGGGAAATGGGGGAAGGGTCAAGACAAGAAACATGTATAAAGGACCCATGGACAGAGACAGTGGGTGGAGGGAAGAATTGAATGTGGGAGGTTGATGTGGTTATAGGAGTGAAGAGTATTGGAGGGAAAATGGGGACAACTATATATGAACAAAAGAAAAATTAAGTGAAAAAATTCATTTCACATCTTCAGATACCATAAAGTCTAAGCTCAAAAATGCCTAAAATTTTCTGTTTTCTGTAAAACAAGTAAGCTTATTCTTAGGTAAATTTTCAAGGGGATGTTGTATATTACCACTGGTAAGCAATGAAACTGACCCAATAGAATTAACATTATGGAAGTAACTAAACCAAAAGCAACATTTTAACAACCACAGTAGCTTTCTATTACAAGACTCTACATACTTTTGGCATGGAAGGCTCCCAAGGTAATTGTACTGACCCATTCAATTGCTTTTATAGCTACAAATTATCTATTGCTGCTTTCTCTAATGAGAAGTAGACTTATGTTTACTTGCCTGAAAGGAGAGATATTATACTCTACTGCTGAATTGCAGCTGGATGAGTTAACACTACCTCTTAAGCTATGACTGCTTAAATTCTTTTGTTTATGTCTCATGGCTGTACATTACAAACAGAAGGAGTACCCATGGTAGTCTTTATGTTGCTTGCACAATATGGGGTGGATGATTTCTACACTGTAATTAGTATTTTGGATCCTCACTCATTGATTTGGCAAAGAAAAAATATCTGACAGTTGCAATCTGGATTGGCCAAACTAATTCTGTTGGAAGGAATGCTTGTTCCCCATAGTCTGTCCTGGTGCCGTAGGTCACGAGGAAGGCTTTATATCCCCAGTCATGCAGTGGTCTTGATGAAAACCCATTACAACATCAGGAACAAACACAGTAAAATGTTTCCAGAATGTTCTCAGTTGAGCCACCTGTGTTTATTTGTAGTTCTATTTAGCAATCTTTGGGAAAAGAATATAAATAAGCAGTAGGAAAGATATCAACCCATTGCAATAATAAATCACCTCAACTTTTGAATTGTATTTTTTGTTAAAATTTCCTCATTGGTCTTTGTGTCTGGGAGGTCACATGCCTAGAGGAAAAATCGTGGTCCTGTGGTCAGGCAGACAAGGATTCAAATTCTAGTTCCTCATTTAATAGTTGTGTACCCTTGGGCAGATTTTAACCTGTACAGGCCAAAGTTTCTGATGTATAAAGTTGTGACAGTGATACTTAGCTCACAGGACTATTGTAAAAGTTAAATGAAATACTAGATTTAATAGGATAGGTATTACACAAGTACTCAGTAGATATTTTTCCTCCTTCTTCTTAGATCTATATCACTTCATGTAACTTCATGATTTTGTTGGCTCACCCATTTTTAATAGTTTTTTCAATTCCTTTAATACCTAAAGGTTGCTTATATTTCATACAAATATAGGGTAAAACAGTGTTTTACTCTATTACCTTTGCTGCCTTTGACACCAGTGGGGTGACCTGGGTGTGCAGTGGAGACCGAAATGAACAACAAATGACCTGTCTGTCATTCTTTTCATTTCTTTCTCTTTTTTTCCAGGTAGAAATCCACTTGGAACTTTATTAAAGTCTCAAGCTACTCATCTTTAAGCTTACATTTCAAATTTTTGCTTTCCTTTTTTAAAAACTTTATTTTATTTTATTGATTATGCTATTACAGTTGTCCCATTTCCCCTACTTCATTCCCTTCCACCCTGCACACCCCCTCCCATCCACGTTCCCCTCCTTTAGTTCATGTCCGTGTGTCATAAGTTCTTTAGCTTCTACATTTCCCATACCATTCTAGCCCTCCCCCTGTCTATTTTCTACCTACTGTCTATGCTACTTATTCTCTGTACCTTTTTACCCTCTCTCCTCCTCCCACTCCCCTGTTGCTAACCCTCCATGTGATCTTCATTTCTGTGTTTCTGTTCCTGTTCTAGTTGTTTGCTTAGTTTGCTTTTGTTTTAGGTGTGGTTGTTAATAGCTGTGAGTTTGCTGTCTTTTTACTGTCATATCTTTTCTATTCTTTTTCTTAAATAAGTCCCTTTAATATTTCATATAATAAAGGCTTTGTGATAATGAACTCCTTTAACTTGACCTTATCTGAGAAGCGCTTTATCTGTCCATCCATTCTAAATGAAAGCTTTGCTGGATAGAGCAATCTTGGATGTAGGTCCTTGCCTTTCATGACTTGGAATACTTCTTTCCAGCCCTTTCTTGCCTGTAAGGTCTCCTTTGAGAAATCAGCTGACAGTCTGATGGGAACTCCTTTGTAGGTGACTGTCCCCTTAACCCTTGCTTCTTCTAGAATTCTCTCCTTCATTTGAATCTTGGCTAATGTAATGATGATGTGCCTTGGTGTGTTGCTCCTTGGGTCCAACTTCTTTGGGACTCTCTGAGCTTCCTGGACTTCCTGGTAGTCTATTTCCTTTGCCAGATTGGGGAAGTTCTCCTTTATTATTTGTTCAAATAACTTTTCCACTTGTTGCTCTTCCTCTTCCCCTTCTGGTACCCCTATAATTCAGATGTTGGGACGTTCAAAGATGTCCTGGAGGTTCCTAAGCCTCTCCTCATTTTCTTTTTCTTTTCTTTTCTTTTCTTTTTTTTTTTTTTTTTTGAATTCTTGTTTCTTCCTTGTTTTCTGTTTGGTTGTTTCTTCCTTCCTTCTGTTCCACTCCATTGATTTGAGTCCCAGTTTTCTTCCCATCTCTATTGGTTCCCTGTGCATTTTTCTTTATCTCACTTATTGTAGCCTTCATTTGTTCATCTAATTTATGAGCAAAATCAACCAAATCTGTGAGCATCCTGATCACCAGTGCTTTGAACTGTGCATCTGATAGGTTAGCTATCTCTTGCTTTCTTAGAAGTATTGGCTCTGGAGCTTTGATCTGTTCTTCCACTTGAGCCATATTTTTTTGGGAGGGTGGCAGTCTGGTTGCTGTGCCTGTTATTTATGAGGGGCAGAGCCTTAGGTGTTCCCCAAGGCAGGGCAACCCAGTTGCTGGGTAGTGATGGTGTATGTGGGGGCAGGGTCCCAGAGGGAACAGTGGCACTTGCTCCACTCTCTCTCATATTTCAGTCCCTTTCACTGTTTCCCACAAGCAAATTGGGCCCTTCTGGTGCTGATTTCTGTGTGGGTGGGCTTATGTACGTTCTAGGACCCTGTGGGTCTTTCCAACGTACTCTCCTGTGATGCTAGGAGTCTCTCCCAGCACCTCAAACCCCACAAGTGTTTTCAATTGGTGCTTTTAGGCTTTATTTCCTGGTGCTAGGGCCCTGGGTTGCATGGTCTGTCTCCCGTTTTTGCCTGGTTTATCTACGTGTGAATGTGTGTCCACAGTCAGCCAGCCACCTTGCGCGCCTGGGGTCTGCCAGCTGCTGCCTACACACCCGGGAATGCCAACCACCACTTTCTCCAGCCGTAATCTCTCTCTGCAGGCTACTGACTCTGCCCCTTCTACTGATCTGGATGAATGGTTGTCAAACTTCCTTACAGTTCAATTTTCTGTCAGGTCTGATTTTTTTTTGTTTTTAAATCTTTTTTGTCCTTAATCTTGTTTGTTCGAGGAGGCACAGTGTGTCCATCTACCTGTCTGCCATTCTTTTCATCAGTTTAGCAGGTTCATTTATCTGTGGCCACTGATACCATCTGCTGCTTGCAAGTCATTGTTGAGGTAGAGTGGCAGTCATTTCAGAGCCCATGGAGGACTGGACACCATAATTCCTTTGCTCTAGTTCTTTGGTAGAGCTGTGGTCAGTGACTCTGGCAGAATCAGTATGCTAGAATAAGCCACATGGTGTTTCTCCAGCACTGCCAGACTCTGGGGCACAGTCCATCAGCCATCAGCTTTGGCTGGCACTTGTGTCCCAAATGCATTCTTATTTTAGGCAAGGACACTAGAGATGTCTGTGAAGAGTAGACATGGAGAGTCCTGGCTGCTCCTTAGCTTAAACAACAGAACTTTCCTCCCCCAGGCTCCCCAAATAGGCAATGATTCAAATACCTCAGAACTCAAAGACAATGATTGTGGCTGGGTGTGGCTGAGGCTACTCAGGACCTGGTGAGGGAAGTGATTTCTATAGGGAAACTTGGGAGTAGCCCATATGCCTCCAAAGGCAATTCTTCTGTGGGTATGAGGGTGGGTCAGGGAGAGAAAATTCTCCTGTGATGTTCTGCACAAATTGGAAAACAACCTAAAAATCTCTTAAGTTGTCCAACCAGTTGCACATGTTTCAGCAAAAAGAATTCTTAAGTTGTCCAATTAATTGTTCAAATTATGTTGAAAAGCATTCTTAAGGAGAAATTACCCACAAGTGGCCTTTATTCCCCCCCCAGCGAATTGAAAAGTAGCTTATTTGTAGTTTCTCACCACTGTATTTTAATAACTTGACTTTTTTAAATGCTACATTGGACTTTCAGGAAATTTGTATTGCAACTGATATAGGCAGTCTGCTCTGGGTAGTGTGAAGTGTGCTGACTTTAAAGCCAGGAAGGTGGTGATTTAAGCCAAGGTTTATCTACTCTCTTTGTTATGTAACTGGAAAGTCACTCAGGTTCTCAAAGATTATGTTTTCTGGAGTTTCTCTTTCTTCCTCTATAAAATAAAATACTCAAGTGACTGACTTTGTGTATCATGTATCCTTTCCTTTGCATATCTACTTCTTCCATCCCCTTTTCATAGGGTCCAGAAAGAGTTAACCCCACAATGTGTTGGAAAATGACCTAATCTTGGCCAAAGACTTTATCTTTCTAGCCATGATTATTAGTTCAACAATAGACATATGATCCAGACCAGGTCAATGAGGGACTACCAAGGGACTTTTCTGCCAAATCCATTGAGAGAATGCCCTCTCTTCTCCTGGAATTGGAAGTACAATAGCCAATTCATCTGTATTTGCTCAGGTTAGTAGCAGGTGCCCTGTATCCCAGAAATTTCTCAATCCTAGACACCCCTGATGACTGGTCAAATAAACCGAGAGCTTGGAATGATTCAAAGCTGAAGTTACTACAAGGGCTTCATGGCAAAATTGATCTCCATGATCAATCCAACACACAGAGGAAAGCAATTGAGAGATGCAGAAAGAGCATCAAAGATACCATTTGGGGCCCATCTCAAATCTTGCCAAAAGTCAGACTTGTTAAGTAACCTTGACTGGTTTACTTCCCAGTTATATAGACTTCCCATATGGGCATTCTATCACTTGCAGTCAAGAATCCGTGTTATCATAGTAATGAACTATTGTTAAGATTTAATCTGATTTAGCAAAGCACCTCACACAGATTGATCCAGAGGCTCCAGTATCATCATCACAGCCCTGGTTTGTGGCAAAAGGGGCTCTGACTTATCAGCTTTCTCTGTGTCTGTGTCCTCTAACCTGTAACTCAAGTGATCTTCCCTTCTGACATTTAGCCAATGCATGGTAGCAGACCTAATGTTCGGGAGACTGAACTTGCTATGGCTCCCTATCTTCCATCACCACGAGAAGGACATGCCTGAACTCTTCTGTTGGAGGATGACACCCAATAGCAGAGCTAATCAGCCAATAGCCAGCTAAACCACACAGCCTCATGAGCTAAACAAATTTGTCTTAGAGTTTGGGGACAATTTCTGTAGCACTACTGTGGCCATAGATAACTCACAAAAGGGCTAACACATATGGAATGCTGTGTTCCAGGAGTTTTTCATGCGTTATATAATATAATCTTCACAACAACTTCCTGAAATATTAATTCTACTTTACAGAAACATAAACTGAAGTACAGTGAAGTTAAGACACTTGGTAGTATGCAGAAGAACAAGGACTCAAATGTAGGCAGTCTGACTTAGAGTACTTTTTAACCACCAGGCCACAGCCTTGGTCTTCACTACTCTGCTCATCATATGCACACTACTAACCAATATGTGGGACTGCAGGCCATGATTCACTAGTGGGTCATGAAATTAAGTGTCATAACCAACACCATAAAAACAGAACAAGACAGAAAATACCAGAGTAGTGTTTCATGAAACAGGTTTGTTTTATATATATTCACATTCATGTTTTTAAGTCCTCAGCTGTCTTGTAAAATGTATTGTCCTTGTGAATCATAGTGGAAAAGCTTGAATGTATTCCTATTATTATTTCTAAATGCTATTAATTAGTAAATATTGTTTATACCAAGCTTGTTTTTATCCCACTCTCCACCCACACAGGACTAAGTCTTACTCTAGTAATTAATGAGCAGTGTCCTGTCCTCATGGAACAGAGGTGACAGTGTTCTCATAGCCTTAGAGCTGTCATATTTCAGGTGACACCATTAGAGCTTTCTGTTTCACCTCTCAGGATATAGGAAAGTCCAGGAAGTTTCTTTGTACTGAATGAAAATTATCCAATAGGCTTGGTCAAATCCACAACTGGAAAGCAGGAAGGGTAACTCAACCCCCAAAAGTCCATGTATTGGCTGGAATAGAGACTTTTAAATGGAATTGAAGGCTTTATGTCACTATTTTCCCTTGAGAGGCCTCTTGTGGCTTAAAGGTATTAGTCAGTCAGGGAGCTCTGTAACTAAAATTTATATCAAGTCATCCACACTCTGAGAAGTTATTAAAGTCAATGTTGTAATTGACAGGTAGTGAAGGGCCATTTGGGGCACATAATTTTGTCCATTTAATCTCAGTTAAATTGTGCCAGCCTAGCAGAAAAGATAGGAAGAGACGTGAAAGGTAAAAAAATTACAACATAAATAATTCTCCACAATATTGGTGTCTGCTGCTCCCTGGACCTAAAGGGTGATCCCAGCACTTTCTACCTCTGTTAACCCTGAATCCTCTCAGGCAGATGGACCTGTTTGATAACTACATTTTGAAGTTCCATTTATATCGGTGTAATGAGTATATCATAGAAAATGTTGCATGTTGTCAAGATGATGCTACACGATGCATTCTCATGTGGAAAGAAATCAAGGAGCTGCCCGGGCTGGTGAGGCTCAGTGGATTGAGCACCAGTCTGCAAACCAAAGGGTCACCAGTTCAATTCCCAGTCAGGGCACATGCCTGGGTTGCGAGCCAAGTCGTGCCCCCAGTAGGGAGCACACGAGAGGCACCCACACATTGACGTTTCTCTCCCTCTCTTTTTCCTTCCCTTCCCTTCTCTCTAAAAATAAATAAATAAAATATTATTAAAAAAAAGAAAAATAAATGAATGAATGAATGAATCAGGGAGCTAAATCAAAGGAGAGTGATTTTGTTTCCTATAGGAAGGTATTTTGACCTTTTACACTGACAGTTTTGTGAGGAAGTGCTGAGTTTTGGTTGTGATTAGGGTGGAGCGGCACTGAAGGTACTTCAGTTTTGATTCCTCCTGTGCTCCTCTTTGTCATAATGACATTTTCTTCAGTCAGGCACACGTCCTCTACATGTCTCTCAAAACTCTCATGGTAGGATGCTGAAAGGACCCAACTCCAGTTAGTTCCCTGGACTCATTCAGGTCTAAGTTCACTCACAAATAGGATAGCTTCTGTCTAGGCCATCAGTTAAGATCCCACTCAGTACTTTCTGTCTGCTTTCTAGAGTATGGAATCACATCGTATTCAGGGGTTTTAAAAAATTGCATAAAGTCAAAAATCCCCTGGAAAAACTTATTTCCCATCATTAAGGCCAACAGTCAGTTTTTCTTCTTGCCCTGAACAGATGGCTGTTTCTGTGGTTGACACCAGATGCAGCACTTGGCTTGCATTGAGGAGCCATGTTGTTTGAAACATACATCAATTAATATGCCAGAATCACACCTCCCAAAAGAAGACTCTCACCCTTAACAGAGCAATAGGGATGTAAAACCAACCAAAGGACACAATTCGTGTCTACCACCTTAGGTTTATCAAGGTGTGCATGTCCATTCAGTAAATTGTTTATTTGTTTGTTTGTTTGTGTTAGCCCAATGGAGCGAAGGGATTTCACCAGCATAAAAATTTTGGCAGCCTACTGTAAGGGAATTAGAAAACTCAAAATGGCATTAAACAAGTTGTCACCACTACAGCATCAGTTAGTATGCTATTTGCTTTGTCATCTCTTTGTGCTATATTGAATTTTGGATAGAACTGTCATCAGTTCTAACCGTGCTCTTCTGTGGCAGGGAGGCTCCACCCGCAGCCCCACCCCCCACCCCTGCAGCTGCCATGGATGAGAATAAGTCTACCAAGACATGATCTGCTTGGGGAGGAAAGGTGGCCAATCTCTCAAAGGAGAAGGGCCAAGAGCCTTTTCCTCAATGGCTTTTATTGGGTCGTCTTGCATAGGAAAACAGGTAAAGCTCATTAATCATTGTCAGGCAGTAAGGATCAAACAATAGATAACAAAGAACTCTGAGGTCCTATTTCAAGTCAGGGTCAGATAGCTAAAGAGCAATAAAACTTTGAGGAACAAACTCACTTCTTGCTTGGATCCTTATTTAATTGAGAGCATTCTAAACAAAGCAGGTTTCACAGGATTTTACATATTCTTTCTTAGACCTCATCGCCCTAGGGAACCTGCCCTTTCCAGCACAGGGCTTTACCCAGCACCAGCATTGTTTCAGGTTTAAGGCATTGTCTCAGGCTTAAGTCAGGCAGGGTAAGCAAGGCAGCCAAGAGATTATGAGACTTCTTGCAGACAGAATGAGGACTCAGGCTATGTCAGGATAGCTAAGGGGCCAGGCTCCATCACCCCCTTTTGCTGTAGCCCCCCAAGTCCTTCCTTGGGGCCTCTGTGCGACCATGCCTGTCTTAGGTTGCTCCTCTCTTGGGAATCTTACCCGTCATTGGCTAACTGATCAAGCATTGGGAACCAGTTATGGATAAAGTAAAAGAAGCAGAAGTGGGTGCTCCTGCCAGGGAGATAAGCCTTGTCTCCTTAGTGGCATATGGTCCGAAGGTCGCTCACTCAGCCTTAACCATGTGGGGCTGGTGGTTACAGCTCCTGAAACCAGGCAGGGCAGTTCCCAACACAGAACTCATTTCTGGTTATTTCTAGCAAGTTCACTAGACATGCAGGAATGCAGGTCCTTGGAGGTAAGGATACTGCTTTGCTTTCATTTATTTAGCAACTAGCATATAGTCACTGTTAAATAAGTTGTTTAATTAATCAATGAGTTGATAAATACATAAATGCTTTGGTGATAGAGAGAGATATCATTTCACATATTAACAATTCTGGTTTGGGAATCAAATAAATGTGTGTTTATACCTTGCCTTAACCATTATCTATGTGAACTTAGCTATGTTACTTGATTTCTCTGTGTTTCAGATTCCCTCTCTGTAAAAGGGACATAAAAACATTCTACTAATAGGGATGTGAGAGTTAAATTAGATAATGTATGTAAAGAGCTTAGCATTGTGCCTGAAACAGATTCTGCTCAATAGAAGTTAGATACTATTCAATGCATAGACAAGTCACATTTGACAAACTAACCAGAAAGAAGCTCATAGAACTCATCTCATTTGAATTCAGGCCATGTTAACCTAATTGTGCCAAAACATTCTCCCAAGTTGGGAATGCACAAGTGTTTAGGACACCTCACCACTTCTAATATTCATGGAGATGGCAAAAATAAACATGAGAACCAATTAGTTTCTGTGAAGTAGTCCTGATTCCCCACTTAATAATTTGGTCCAATGCACCATTAGTATTAAGCATGCACAGAATAGGCGCTTTGATTGTAATCATTCCTGATAAGGATGAGTGTTTTCAGTCTGCATCATTTGCACCCATTTAGATAATGATAATGATGCCAACATATTTCTTCCATCCACTCTGTCTTTCATTCTGAGTCAGGCCGAGAGGCACTTTTAGAGACCACATTTATAGATTACCTCCAGCATTATGGAGTTGCAGGAATTCCTCAGGGAATAGGAAGCACATGTTAACTTTTGCCAATGACAATGCAGAAACACCATATTTTGAAAGCAAATAGCACACAACTCAGTTGAAAATGTAAGGGAAATTTATGAAGCTAGAAAGAAAGGGAAAAAAATACACATTGAGTGCTGCTGTAATTTAGCTAGATTTCAAATAACAAGACATCCACAAATGAAAGTCACTTCCCCTGGCTCTATGAACTTAATGAAGAAATTGTTTGGAGAATGACAACAGGAAGGGAGAAGAACCCACTTCACTATCACCAGCCCCCACCCCCATCACTTGGTAATTCCACAACGAACAAGACTGAATGAACTACAGCCAGGACTTGCACTGCATGCCACGTAGGTCTAAATCTTTATAAGCACTGATGTTTTGAACATTGCTACTCTTAAAAACAAGGGGAGAAAATCCTGTTGATTTCATCCTTCAGGGTTACATGGCTTATTTCTTGCAAAAATCTCTATGCCCCTGGCTTGGTTTTTGGTTTATTTTTTTTCCCCAACAGAGAAAAGCTAAACCTGAGTTTCCTGCAGCACTCAAATTATATGAATAATTTTTAACTCTATTACTATGCCATATTTTTAAAACAATTTTTTGTTGTTCTTCTAGTACAGTTGTCCCCATTTTCCCCCCACCATTCTCCCTGCCCCACCAACCACCACCTCTCACCCTCAATCCTGCCCCACTTTGGCTATGTTCATGGGTCCTTTATGCCTGTTCTTTGATGACCCTTTATCTTCTTTGCCCCTCGCCACTCCCCTTTAGTTACTGTCAGTCTGTTCTTTATTTCAATGCCTCAGGTTCTATTTTGCTTGCTTCTTTGTTTTGTTGGGTAGGATCCACTGATAGGTGAAATCATATGGAATTTGTCTTTCATAGCCAGACTTATTTCACTTAGCATAATGCTCTCCATGCTCTAGGGAAGGGTAGGAGCTCCTTCTTTCTTTCTGCTGTGTAGTATTCCATAGTGTAAATGTACTGTAGTTTTTTTGATCCATTCATTTACTGATGGGCACTTAAGTTGCTTCCAGCACTTGGCTATTGTAAATAATGCTGCTATGAACATTGGGGTGCATAGGTTTTTTTGAATAGGTGTTTCAGGATTATTAGGGTACAACCCCAGCACTAGAATAGCTGGATCAAAAGGAAGTGACCACTTTTAGTTTTTTTCTGAGGAAATTCCATATTGTTTTCAACAGTGGCTGTACCAGTCTGCATTCCCACCAACAGTGTACTAGGGTTTCCTTTTCTTCACAGCCTCACCAGCACTTGTTGTTTGTTGAATTGTTTATGATGGCCATTCTGACCAATGTGTAGTAGTATCTCCTTGTGGTTTTAATTTGCATCTCTCTGATGGCTTGTGATGCTGAGCATTCTTTCATATATCTCTGGGCCCTCTGTATGTTCTCCTTGTAGAAGTGTTTGTTTAGGTTCTTTGCCCATTTTTTAATTGGACTGTATGTTTTCCTGGAGTGGAGTCGTGTGAGTTCTTCATATATTTTGGAGATTAAACCCTTGTCTGAGGGATCACTGGCAAATATATATTTCCATACACTTGGCCTCTTTTCATTTGCCATTTTCTTATGCTGTGCAGAAGCTTTTAATTTTGATGGAGTCCCATTTGTTTATTCTTTCTTTTATGTACCCTGCTCTAGGGGACATATTGGTGAAAATATTGCTGTGTGAATACCTGAGATTTTCCTGCCTATGTTCTCCTCCAGGACTTTTATGTGTCACAACTTATATTTAGGTCTTATATCCATCTTAAGTTTATTTTGGTGCATGGTGTAAGTTGGTGGTCAAGTTTCATTTTTTGGCATGTAGCTCACCAGGTCTCCCAACACCATTTGTTTAACAGGATGTTTTTACTCCATTTTATGCTTCTGCCCCCTTTGTTGAATATTAATTGACTAAAGAGGCATTGTTTTTTGTTTTTGTTTTTGTTTTTTGGCTCTGTATTCTGTTCCATTGATCTATTTGTTCTTATGCCAGTACCAGGCTGTTTTTATTACAGTGGCCTTGTAATACAGTTTGGTATCAGGTATTGTGATCCCCCCTACTTTGTTCTTCTTTCTCAAAATTGCAGCCACTATTTGGGGTGATTTATTGTTCCATACAAATTTTTTAAATATTTGTTCTAGATCTGTGAAATATCTCATAGGTATTTTAACAGGGATTGCATTGAATCTATAAATTGTTTTGGGAAGCATGGACATTTTGATGATACTAATTCTTCCAATCCACGAACAATGTATATGCTTCTATTTATTTGTGTCTTTCTTAATGTCTTCAGTATTGTGTAGTTTTCTGAGTAAATGTCTTTTACCTCCTTGGTTAGGTTTATTCCTAGGCACTTTATATTTCTTGTTGCTGTAGCAAATAAGATTTTTTCTTGATTTCTGTTTCTGATATTTTGTTGTTGGTGTGCAAAAATGCCTTCGATTTCTGAATATTGACTTGTATTCCACTATTTTGCTAAATTCACGTATTAGGTTGAGTTGTTTTTTGGTGGAGGCCATAAGGTTTTCTACGTACACTATTATGTCATCTGCAAACAATGACAGTTTTGTTTCCTTTTTTCCAATTTGGATAGCTTTTATTTCTTTATCTTGTCTGATCGCTGTGGCTGGGAGCTCCATGTTTAATAGAAGTGGTGAAAGTGGACATCCTTGTCTTGTTCCTGATCTTAGTGGGAAAGCTTTTAGTTTTTGCCTGTTGAGGATGATGTTAGCTGTAAGTTTCTTGTACGGTCTTTATTATGTTGAGGTAGGTTCCTTCTACTTCCACTTTGCTGAGTGGTTTTTTTTTTTTTTTTATCATAAATGGGTGCTGTAACTTATGAAATGCTTTTTCAGCATGTATTGATATGATCATGTGATTTTGTCTTTCCTTTTATTTATGTGATGTGTTATGTTTACTGACTTGTGCATATTGTACCATCCTTGCATCCCTGGGATGAATTCCACTTAATCATGGTGTATGATCTTTTCAATGTACTGCTGGATGCAGTTCATCAATATTTTATTGAAGATTTTAGCATCTTTGTTCATCAGTGAGATTGGCCTGTAGTTCTCTTTGTTGTTGTATCTTTAACTGGTTTTGGGATTAGGATGATGCTGGCTTCATAAAAAGAATTTGGGAATCTTCCCTCTTCTTGGATTTTTGGGAATAGTTGGAGAAGGATAGGGGTTAGCTTTACTTAAATGTTTTGTAAAATGTTGCTGGGAAACTATCTGGTCCAGGGCTTTTGTGTGTTGAGAGTTTTTTGATTACTGCTTCAATTTCACTAGCTGTTATCAGTCTACTCAGATTTTCTGCTTCTTCATTCAGTTTTGGAAAATTATATGAGTCTAGAAATTTGTTCATTTCACCCAGGTTTTCAGATTTCTTGGCCTATAGTTGTTCATAGTAATTTATTACAATCCTTTTTATTTCTGTGGTATCAGTTGTAATCTCTCTCCTTTCATTTATGATTTTATTTATGTCTTTTTTTTTATGATTGTGGTTAAAGGCTCATCAATTTTCTTTATCTTTTCAAAGAACCAGCTCCTGGATTTATTTATCCTTTTGATGCAGACACCAGCTAGCAGTGTCTGTGTCATTATGGATGAAATAAAACATACATACAGACTACCACGTCTGGTGGAGGAAAAAGGATGATAGCATGGCTTTTCTCTCAAGGGGAGCAAAAGCTGCAGCCTCTGCCATGACAGGCCTTTATTTCATATCTCCTCACATTACAAGATGGTCCTCACTCACTCTCCCCAGTTACAACAAAAGGAGCCAATGCCCCTAATCACATCACAGAAGAAGGATATTAGCAAATGAAAAGGGAAAAGTGGTTGAGCCGTTACACTGGTCCCTGCAAGGTTTAGCACGGATTTTAAGAAGTTACAACAAGCATTTGCAGGGTGAGGGAGTTTTCAGCAAGAAGCAAAACAGTTTAGGTATATTGCAAATCTGATTTCCCACGAGAGAACCTAACTGTGGGCATGGGTCCTGTGCATCTCCCAGTGGGAGCTGGGCCCATGCCACACAGAAGGGTCTGCCACATCCTTTGAATTATTCTTTTAGTCTCTATGTGATTTCATTTTGCACTGATCTTGTTTATTTTGTTCCTTCTACTTGCTCTGGGTTTTGTTTATTTTTATTCCTCCAGCTCTTGTACATGTAAGGTTAGGTTGTTTATTTCAAATGTTTCTATCTTTTTAGGTAGGCCTGTAATGCTTTGATCTTCCCTCTCAGGACTGCCTTTTCTGTGTTGCATAAGTTTTAGACTGTTGTGTTTTTATTTTCATTTGTTTCCAGTAACTTTTTGATTTCTTACTTGATCTCATTTTAAACTCATCATTGTTTAACATCATTTATTTTTTCCTTGTTTGGTTTCTAGTTTCAATTCATTGTGATCTGAGCACATGCTTGTTATGACTTCAATTCTTGAATTTGTCGAGGCTTATTTTGTGTCCTATCATGTGGTCTATCTTTGAAAATGTTCCATGTGCATTTGAAAAGTATGTGTATTTTGCTTCTTTGGAATGAAAGATTATATATATATATATATATATTAGTCCATTTGTTCTAGGGTTGCAATTGTTCAATGCTGCAATACCCTTGTTGATATTTCGTTTAGAAGATCTATCCATTGTTGACAATGGGGTATTAAAATACCCAAATATAAGTGTGTTGCTGTCTATATCATTCTTGAAATCCTTCAAGATTTTTCTGTCATATATTCTTGTGGGAATATGACAGATACTCTAGACTCAGATAATTGCGTGTACAATTGTCCACACATAGATTTGACCATAATTTAGAATTTGTTTTAAAATATTTGAAACTTGCTGTTTATCTGCAGACACCTAGTCAAAAATACCTACACCACAGGTGGAAACACAAGCACCGCAGGCCAAATCCAACCCTCCACCTTGTTTTATTCGGCCCAGCACCTTGTTTCTACCTGGTGACAGTGACGAGCTCCTTGACCCTAGTTAAGGAGTAGTTATATTTATACAATCCTAAAATTACCTTTGGCCCTTTGAAAGCAGCCTTGAGGCTGATGGTGGGCACCAGTGAAAATGAGTTTGACACCCCTGACCTATACCATTGTTTTTATGATTGTGCTGTCTGGCATTCATTTATCCACTTATTCAAGATTTACAGAACTATGAGTACTAGGAACCATGTTAGGGACAGGGATTAAAGAGTCTGATATGTGTGAAAACTGCCTCCTCAAGGTATGAGAATATATTGCTAGTATGTAAAAAGAAGTCATGTCTGAATGTGGCTCAAGAAGTCAAGGAAGGGTCTACCGAGGAAGTGGTGTTGTAACAGTATTCATGGTGTATAAACCCACCAAGAGGGTGGGTGATGACAGGCATTCCTGGCAGAGAGAACAGCAGGAGCAAAGGCTTGGAGTTGTGAACAAGTCAGGGAGGACTGAGTGGTACTTAAGAGTTTGGTTGACTAGAAGGCAGAGTATAGGAAAGGGAAAAATGTCAAGAGAGGAAGCAAAGACCATACAGATTTTGTAAGTCATGCCTATGTGAAGTTTGTACTTCAGTGAGTGGGTAACCAGTGAGTAACTAATGGATTTAGAGCATGGAAGAGTGACAAAGTCATGATAGTGTTGTACAGAGATTATTCTATGGTCTTTGTAGGGAATATAGATACATATTTAGAGATTTTTCTATGGTGTATGTAGAGAAAATGGACACATACGTATGTTGAAAGAGATTATTTTATGGTCTGGGTAGGAAAAATGGAGCAGGCCTTCTTTATGTCAATGGAACTATTATCATTCTCACAAAAATAGAAGCGTGCAGCTAAGGCAGTTTTCAGACTCAAAAAGCCCAGTGGGAAAGGAAGTATATTTTTAGAGTAATGCCATGTCTGGTACCAGGGGGATGGACATGCAATATTAACAGATGATGATGGAGCTTCACAAATTTGAACCAAGAAAAACAGCTACAACTCTGATCTAGTCATGAATAATATTGAAAGTTAAACACTAGCTAATAGCACTTTATGGAATCTGGGGCCAGCAATGAAAAGTGTCAAAAGTAATTTGTTATAAACAAAGTGGAATTTTGGCTTGAGAGGGCACTGACTGCAGTGGAAAGCAGAGGGGAGATGCTGCCTAAAGCAAAAAGTGGTTATAGAGGAAATTTCCCTTGGAAATTTCTTAAATTGCCCATAAAGTACAGTACTCATATGCAGTATAGACCTGGAGCATTATTTACAAACAATCTATACACAGTAAGTTTTCTAAAATGGGATTTATTAAATTGTAAGTTTGCAATATTAGTGTGTATTTGAATTTGTATGTCATATGCTTGTATAATGTGAATGGTACTGTAACACTTAGAATAGTAAAATTGTAAGTGAATAAATTTTAAGTTATAAATTAGGAGGTTTCAGTGTCCAAAGATGGCTGCCCAATAGGTGGAAGCTGAGTCTACTTGCTCATGCCTCCAACCAGGATTTTCATCTGATCTTCTCACAATCAACCTGAACAATCAATGAAATCTTAGCATATATGAAGTTTTGAAGCCAAGGAGTATAGAAGATGGTTCATAGTATCTAGTAAGGGATTTTATAAGTAAAAGGGAAAATACCCTGTGTATGGCTCCTGTTGCAGCTGAGAGACCAGACAGAAATCGCAGCTTTGGAGCTACCTCTTACTTCAGAGGAAGAGGCCTCAGTTCCACACAGGCCCCCAACCCTAGTTGGGGATAACTTGGTGGAGGGATCTACTGAGTCTGTGAGACCCAAGCTACACACATAGTGAGCAGCACTCCATAGCCAAGGTGCCAGCCAACCTGAAGAGCTCCAGATAGAGGCTCAGACTACTTCAGACTACTAAAGCGACCAGGTTGCCACACCCAGATGTGTCAGAGGCACCTGCAGGCTGCAGCCAGCTGTGATTTTGAGAGACATCTCATTCCTTGGGAAGGTTGTACATGCAGAGATTCAGACACTGACTCAGTACTGCGGTGTTGGTACAACATAGAAACATTTTTAAAAGGAGCTGAAATGTGGCTGAGCAAGGATCCCATGTCTAGCTGCCCTGCCAGTGGAAACCAAATTGAAATCACAGCAGTAGAGCCCTCTCCTCTTTGAACTCTTGGGCTATAAAAATACTTGCAGCACTAGAGAGAGAAGCAGGGACTGTTTCATCTCTGGTGGTGGGATGTGGTGAATTCCCACCACACCTGTGAAAATCAGAGAATGCAGTTCAGTATTAAATGTTTCTATGGTGTGGTCATCAAGCTGTACAGTTCACTATAAAAGTTCAGACTAACAGAGAAATCTAGCAGAACAGGAAAATTGTTTTTGTTTTTGTTTTTTACCCATTCTGAAATTTTCTCAGCTGCACCAAGCCATCCTAGATCTCTGGGTCCTTTCCCACTGAATCCAGCTGGACAGGGATCAGAAATTTGTGCAATGAGGGGTTTGCTGGGCCCCGCCCAGTTTGGGTTGTAAGCAAGCTGGGGGCCGCATGGAACAGAAAGTTCTGGGCTGTGTTTCTTGTAAAGGCTATGGGCTGGGAGTTAGATGGGCAAGAGTTAAGCACCTGGAGTTCTTTGAAGCCAGGCAGAAACCCTCACACTGTACAGACCTCTGGGAAGGAAAAGGTGTGCCTATACCACTCCTGCAGGGTTGCAGGAAACACCTGCAAAGGGGATACTCTGCAAAGCAGTCCTGCCAGATCCAGGATTCCCTCACTGGGCACATTTCTACAGGGAGAAGACAGAGAAACTCCAAATGGGGCTTCTGAACTTTTCTTGGCTGCAGTAAGCCACACTGGTTTTTCGACTCCTATCTCACTGGAACCAGCTGGGCAGAGAAATCAGAAATGTTCATAACAAGAGGTTGTTTAGGTCCTCCCAGCTTGGTTCACAAGCAAACTGAGGGCTTCGGGGAACAAAGGGTTCTAGACAGTGTCTCCTACAAAGGCTGTGGGCTAGGAATTAGATGAACAAGAGTTCAGCACCTGGGATACTTGGCCGTGAGGCAAACCTCCCCACAGAATACAATCCTCTGGGATGGAAAAGATCTGCCCATCCCCCTCCTACAGGGAAGCGAGCACCATCTCCAACAGGGAAACTGCAGAACAGACACGGAGCAGTATCTGATATTGGCTCATACCAGCTTCAGACAACACTAGATCATATCTGGAAGGAGAACCAAGCATGCAAGCACTAAAATGTGCTGAGACAAATTCTGCTTCATATTTAATATTATTTGCATTATTTTTTATTTTGCATGCCCTTTTTAAACATTTGTTCTTTTTCTTCAATTTTGTCCCTTTTTTCACTACATTTTAGTTCAAATGACATATTTTACTCTTCTCTTTTCTTACTAAGAAAATAGTTTCTTTTCTTATTTTCATTTTAAATTTTATTTTTCTCTTTCTTAGGCCTTTTGTGGCAATTCCTTGTTTCTGTCCTTACCTTTATTATTTCTCCTCCCTCTATCATCTCACAATTATCTTTCCTTCCCACAGTCACCTTATATTCATTTTCTTCTTATAATATTTTTATTTTCTTTCCACCTTTAGTAATAGAATGCACTACAAAGATTAAAAGAAGGCAAGATGAAGCAGAGGATTGAATAATCAAGTAGAAAGCCAGGTAGAAAAAAAATCCAGTTAGAGCTAAAAAACACAAAACACTTAAAAAGAATAAGAATGGTTAAAGGGAGCTTTGGGACAACATGCAATGGAACAATATTTGCATGACAGGGATACCAGAAGGAGAAGAAAATCTTCAATGGATAGAAAACCAGTTTGAAAAAATAATGACAGAAAAGTTTTTTTAACTAGGTGAGGGAAAAAATCATGCAAGTTCAGAAAGCACAGAGGTTCCAAATAAAGATGAATCCAAAGAGGCTCATTCCAAGATACATCACAATTAAAATGACAAAGGTTAAAAAGACATAGAGAGAGTCTTAAAGGCAGTAAGGGAGAACAAATAGTAACATACAATGGAGCACTGATAAGGCTATCTGCTGATTTCTCAACAAAAACTACAAGACAGAAGGGAGTGGCACAAAATTTTCCAAATAATAAAAATCAAAGACCTGCAACCAAGACTACACTATCCAACAAGGCTCTCATTCAAAATTAATGAGAAATTGCTGTCCAGAAGGAAAAAAAGGCTAAAAGAGTAGAGTACCACCAAATCAGCATTTCAAGATATACTAAAAGGACTGTTTTAAGAAGAAGAATAGAGAAAGAGGGGAACACAAGTATAAAAAGGAAAATGGCAATGAAAAAATACCTATCAATAATAACCTTAAATGTAGTGAGGAAGATGGCAGCTAGATAGGTAGGAGTAGAGTCCACTCCCTGCTGCACATAGAAGGAACACCTAGCCCATCTTCTGAGGAACAGAGTGAATAGCCAATAGTATCCCAGCATATATGAAGACTGGAGGCCAAAATTGTAGAAGACATTGAAAAGTCAGCAGGTAAGGAGATTGCTTTGGGATGATAAAGTCCTGGGACCAGCATGGGGACCAGGGTGACTGCACCCCAAAGACAGGCTCCTGACAGGCCTGCTGCAGGAATCTTGGAAGAGAGCCAGGTCAATGGCTCCCTCCCCTGCCAAACAGGGAGGATAGAAGAGCACCAGGATGGACCTAGATGCTTGAAGTCATTGCGGGGGGGAGGCAGGGAATAAAAATGAAATGTGAAATGCACAGAGGTGATATTCATCCGATGAGACTGCGGATGCTGGCTGGGTTATTACCAGAGAAACTGGGGAGCCAAGTGATGCCTGGAGAAAGGAGAAGAGTTGGGCTGTGACAGACCCTGACACGGATAGTCTGGTTGGAAAGTTGGGTTGTGTGAGAAGCACGGCTCTTGTTAGTAGCAGCAGGATTGAACAGGAGGAATTTGTTTCAAAGAAGGCTCTTGATAGCTGTTTAGGGAATTATCCTGCACAGCCGCCCTTGCCACCCCCAGCTGCGCACCTGCAGCCACCACAGCACTGGTTACTTGCTGCCCCTAACCCCCCGCCCCTGGGCCATAGCTACCAACCCCACTGCCACCGCCACAGCAGCAGAGGTCACAAGGCCATGCCTGTGGCCCACTGGCACACGCCAACCCCACTCTCGCTGCCACAGCAGCAGAGGCCATGTGCCCATGCCAGTCACCTCAGAGGCAAATGCCCCACTCTCCACTGCAGCCACTGCAGCACTTCTGCTCTGTGGGGCAGGACTGGCAAGCTAAGAGGAAGGAGGAGGCACCCCCTGTAAAGGAGAGCAGGCAGAGCTCAGGGAGTTAGCAGTCCCAGAAAGACTCAACTCAGTGGGGAATCGGAACCACCCTGAAAAGACTTTGAGAGTGCCTAGCACCTAAGGACAGCAAAGAGCAGGAAAGCGGTGTGTGAATTGCCACTAATTGGTTCACCTCAAGGATAGCACAACTGGTGGACTGAAGGTATAGGCCTGGCATAGAAGGGCACTGGGGGCCCGGCAGTGAACTGAGGAACTGGGCTGGAGGCTGGGCAACTGTAAAGAGTGCTGTCCAGACCTAGCCCCCATCAGCACAAAACCATAGGAAGGGAGAAAAGTGAAACCCATCCCACTCAGCTTGCTGCCACCAGGAAAATCAGTAGAACTAGCTTGGCTGGGTTAAAGCCACCAGAAGGCTTTTTTCTTTCTTTCTTTTCTCTTTTTTTCTTTTTCCCTCCACAAAGTGAGACAGTAAGACCTGGAACTGTGAAAGGACCAGAGTCAGACCCAAAGAAGGATCATCCCAACAACTGAGAAACTGAGACAATTTCACTTTGCTATTCCAGAGAACTTGCAAGTTATTGTTTATTTGTATTATTATTATTATTTAATTATTTTTACTTCTTTTAGTTTACTAGTATTTATTATTTCTCTTCTTTCTGTTTAGTTCTCTTCATTTTGTGTGTTTAATTACATTGTCTGACTGGTTTTCCTTGTTCTCTCTTTCATAGCATATTTTCAATTTTCCTTCTTTCACTTCACTTGTGTTGCAAAATAACACACTACTCCAAGTCATGTACTTCGTATTCTTGTTATTCAGATCACATAGAGTCTTTCATATGATTGTAGTTCCAGTATTATTATAAATAATTTTGCTTCCATACAATTGCAAATACTACACAGCACCCCTCCTGGAACTTAGCCCATTTCACAGTCTTCTGGAACTTAATTAGTGTTGTAGTTAACTCTATTCTCTCACACACTACACTTACTTTCTATCCCTTACTTTCACTATATCTCATAATCTGAACTCCCACAAGCTCACTGTTTTCTGGATTTAACTCATAATCCTTTCCCCCCTAACAAGAGTCTTATCACTTTTCTACCCTTTCTAAAAAGTGGCTAGTTGGATGAAATATCATGGTTAACACTATATTTATGCAAAAGATTTCATATCCATTCTTTACATGTTGGTACTCCCATAGAATATACTCCTGCTGTCTTAATCCATTTTGCCTTCCTCCTTCAACTGATCACATAAAAGAGTAGGTGGGAGCTGTGAACACTAGTATACCTGCTAGAAAAGAGAACGCAACAACAAAGGATCCACCAACAGATAATAAAGGAAGATGGTGAAGGACTGAGTGGAAGACACGCTAACCTCCACTCAGGACTAATCTAGAAGTACAACTAAGAGGCGGAGAAATTACTCAAAATGAACAACTGAACAATAGCAAGAGAGAAGCCTCAAAACCTCAGAGAGACAGAAAAACCAGCTTCCACACCTGTCCACACCTACACAACAGCATACAAGATGTGGTGGGTGGAGTGGCCCTCAATTAACCAGCTAGAGGGAAGGACCCACCAACGAAAGACCCAACAACAATCAAAACCCAAAGACATACAGAGAGCCAACATAAAACATAGCCGAAGAGCAGCGAGTTCAAGAGATCAAGGACACTGCACTACTGAATCTCACAGGTCTCTTACCATAGAATTTCACACCACAAACCCAGGGAGTCAGAACAGATCCATTTAAGAAGCAGAGGCTAACAAGAAGAGTCTCACAAACAACGGGAGGACAAAGAAACAATCCCCAAACAAAAGGAAAGGAGGAAGCCTCAGAAAGCATGCTAAATGAAATAGAAGCAACTCAACTATCAGATACTGAATTCAAAGCAATGGTTATAAGGAAGGCCAAAGAACTCACTGAGAATTAACAAAAACTACAGGAAAAATACAATGAACTCATAGCAAACTATATCAACATGAAAAAGAAAATGGAAATTATCAAGAAAAGCCAAGAGGAAATTAAGAACACAATCTCTGAATTAAAGAACACAGTAGAAGGAATCAAAGCAGGCTAGATGAAGCACAGAATCGAAAGAGTGAGCTGGAAGAAATGGTAGAGAAAAACACCCATAAAGAGCAAGAAAGGAATAAAGGCTCAGAAAATGAAGAGGTGTTAAGGGAACTATAGGGCAACATGAAACATAATAATATCCATATAATAATGATACCAGAAGGAGAAGAAGAGCAAGGAATAGAAAACCTGTTTGAAAAAGTAATGATGGAAAACTTCCCCAATTTGATGACAGAAAAAGTCACACAAATCCAGAAAACAAAGAGAATCCCAAGCAAGAAGAACCCAAAGAGGCTCACTTCAAGACACGTCATAATTAAAATGCTAAATTCCAAGGAAGAGAGAATCTTAAAGGGAGCAAGGGAGAAACAGGAAGTAACACACAAGGGAGCCCCGATAAGACTCACAGTTGACTTATCAATGGAAATGCTTCAAGCCAGAAGGGACTGGCAAGGAATATTCCAAGTAATGAAAACCAAAGGCTTGCAACCAAGACTTCTCTACCAGCAAGGCTCTCAATTAAAATGGAAGGCTAAATAAGGAGTTTCCCAGACAAAAGAAGCCTCAAAGAATATACCTCCTCTAAACTAGTTCTGCAAGAGATGCTAAAGGGTCTGCTTTAAGGGGAGGGAAAAAAGAGTGAGAGAGAGAGATGAACAGAGGTATGAAAAATGGCAATGAATAAGTACCTATCAATAATAACCTTAAATGTAAATGGATTAAATGCTCCAATAAAATACATAGAATAACTAAATGGATAAAATGTTTACACACACATATGCTGCCTTTAAGAGGCCCACCTCAGAACACATGACCTTCAGAGACAAAAAGGGAAGGGCTGGAAACAAATATTCCAAGCAAAAAGCCAGGGTAGCAATACTCATATCAGATAAAAGACAAAATGGACTTCAAGAAAAGGGGCATAAAAAGAGACTCAGAAGATCACTTCATAATACTCAAGGGAAGAATCCACCAAGAAGACATAAACCTTATAAATATATATGCACCCAACATAGGAGCACCCAAATACATAAAGAAAATCTTAGAGAACTTCAAGAAAGATATTGACAGCAACACAATTGTAGGGAATTTTAACACCCCATTGCCAAAAATGGATATAACTTCCAACAAAATATCAACAAAGGTTTTGTGGCATTGAACAATGCCATAGATGAATTGGACTTAACTGATATATAAATAGAGCCTTTCATTCCAAAGAAGCAGAATACACATGTTTTTCAAATGCACAAAGAACATTTTCAAAAATAGACCACATGACAAGACACAAAACTAGCCTCAACAAATTCAAGAAAATTGAAATCATATCAAACATTTTCTCTAACCAAAAGGGACTGAAACTAGAAAACAACCTCAAAGGAAAAAACCCAAACACTCATACTCATGAAGATTTAATAGCATGCTATTAAACAATGAATGGGTTAAAAATGAGATCAATGAAGAAATCATAAAGTTTCTGGAAACAAATGAAAATGAACACATAACAGTCCAAAACCATAAAGAAGCCCTGGCTGGCGTAGCTCAGTGGATTGAGCTCGGGCTGCGAACCAAAGGGTCGCAGGTTCGATTCCCAGTCAGGGCACATGCCTGGGTTGCAGGCCAGGCCCCTAGTCGGGGCCACGTGAGAGGCAACCACACATTGATGTTTCTCTCCCTCTCTTTCTCCCTCCCTTCCCCTCTCTAAAAATAAATAAATAAAATCTTAAAAAAAAAAAAAACCATAAAGAAAAGGAAAGACAAAAACCACATGATAATATCAATAGATTCAGAAAAAGCATTTGATAAGGTACAGCACCAATTTATGAAAAAAACACTCAGCAAAGTGGGAATAGAGGCAGCATTCCTCAACATAATAAAGGCCAAATTGAGAGACCTACACTCAACATCATACTCAATGGGCAAAACTAAAATCTTTCCCACTAAGATCAGAAATAAGACAAGGATGTCTGGTCTCACCACTCCCATTCAACATTGCATTGGAAGTCCTAGCCACAGCAATCAGAAAAGAAAAAGAAATAAAAGGAATTCAAATTGGAATGGAAGAAGCAAAACTATCATTGTTTGCAGATGACATGATAGTATGCTGAGAAAATCATATAGACACCACCAAAAAACTACTTGACCTAATAAGTGAATTTGGCAAAAGAGCAGGCTACAAAGTCAATATCCAAAAATCAAAGTCATTTTTGTACACTAACAATCAAACATCAGAAACAAAAATCAGGGAAAATCCCATTTGATATAGCCACAAGAAAAATAAAGTACTTAGGAATAAACCTAACCAATAAGGTGAAAGATCTGTACTCAGAAAACTACACAACACTGAAAAGAGAAATTAAGGAAACAAAAAAATGGGAGGATGTACCATGTTCATGGATTGGAAGAATTAACATCATCAAAATGTCCATACTACCTGAAGGAATTTGTAGATTCAACTCAATCCATATTAAAGCACCAGTGGAATATCTCACAGATATAGAACAAACATTTTAAAAATGTATATGGAACCATAAACAACCTGGAATAACTTCAGCAATTCTGAAAAAAGGAGAATGAAGTAGGAGGGATCACAATACCTGATATCAAACTGTATTACAAGGCCACTGTAATCAAAATAGCCTCATGGTGGCATAAGAATAGACATACAGACCAATGGAACAGAATAGAGAGTCGAGAAATAAACCCAAGTCTCTATGGTGTCTAATATTTGACCAAGGAGACAGAAGTATAAAATGGAGTAAAAATAGCCTCTTCAACAAATGGTGTTGGGAGATATGGATAACTACATGCAAAAAAAAAAAAAAAATGAAACTTGATCACCAACTTATACCATGAACAAAAATAAATTCAAGGTGGGTAAAATACTTAAATGTAAGTCATGACACCATGAAAGTCCTAGAGGAAAACATAGGCAGGAAAATCTCAAACATCCCACAGAGCAATATTTTCACTGATATGCCCCCTAAAGTAAGGGACATAAAGGAAAGAATAAACAAATGGGACCTCATCAAATTAAAAAATTTCTTCATGGCTAAAGAAAACATCATTAAAATGAAAAGAGAACCAACTGTATGGGAAAACATATTTGCCAACGATACCTCAGACAAGGGTTTGACCTCCCAAATATGTAAAGAACTCACACTACTCCACTCTAGGAAGTCAAACAACCTGTTGGTGGGAATGCAGACTGGTGCAGCCACTGTGGAAAACAGTATGGAATTTCCTCAGAAAACTAAAAATGGAACTGTCTTTTGACCCAGAAATTCCACTGCTAGGATTATACCCTAAGAGCCCAGAAACACCAATCCAAAAGAACCTATGCATGCCAATGTTCATAGCAGAACAATTTATAATAGCCAAGTGCTGGAAGCAACCTAAGTGCCCATCAGCCAATGAGTGTTGTGGACCGTTCAGCCTGGTTTCATGAGTTGTAACCCTCACCCCATGGTGGGCTGTGTAAGAGCCTAAGGGACACACTTCATCTGGGTCTGTTCTGTCACAAGGATGTGACCTCCTAAGGAGACAAAGCTTATTTCCCTGGCAGGAGCACTGTTTTTGCCTCATCC
This sequence comes from Glossophaga mutica, assembly GCA_039655065.1. Lineage (NCBI taxonomy): Eukaryota > Metazoa > Chordata > Mammalia > Chiroptera > Phyllostomidae > Glossophaga > Glossophaga mutica. Next base: position 69,119,983 of record CM077309.1, on the reverse strand, counting down.
ATCTCTGGCCCCATTGCTTGGTTGGCAGTCAATGATGGGTAAGACTCCTCATGGGAGGGGCAACCTAAGTCAGACGCAACCACTTGGGAGGCCTCATGGAAGGACTCAGGGGGTTGCAGCAAAGAGGATGTGATGGACCCTCGACCCCCGGCTATTCTGACATAGCCCGAGTCCTCATTTCCATCTGGGAGATGTCTCCTGCTTCCTAATTGCCTTAAAGCCTGAAACTGTGGGGGTGAGCGGTGCAGCCCTGTGCTGGCCTGGACAGTTTCCTGGGTGATTGGGCATAAGAATGAATTCCTAAAGTCCTGTGAAACCTGCTTTGCTAAGAGTGCTCTTCCTTAGGTGATAAATGTCCCAGGAGGAAATGAGTATGTCTCCCAAAGTTTGGCAACCCCCTTTCCTGACAAACACTGGCTTGGATTAAGCCCTCAGATTTCTTTGACATGTTAAACTTGTATTCTGGTGTATTTGAACCCAATAAAAGCCTAGTGAGGAAGGGGCTCTGGGTCATTCTCCTCTGAGAGTTTGACCCCTTTGGGGAGCCAAGCAGTCATGTCTTGGTAGTTTTTATTTTCATCCATGATGAGCGGGGGGTTCTACAGGCAGAGCCCCCTGCAAATGAGTGGATCAAAAGACTGTGGTACATTTACACAATGGAAGTCTCTGCAACAGAGAGAAAGGAGCTTATACCCTTTGCAACAGTATGGATGGAACTGGAGAACATTATGCTAAGTGAAATAAGCCAGTTGGTGAGGGACAAATACCATATGATCTCACCTTTAACTGGAACATAATCAACAACAAAAAAAGCAAACCAAATATAATCAGAAACATTGAAATTAAGAACAATCTAACAATAGCCAGAGGGGAGGGGGGAGGGGAATGTGAGAAGAAGGGTTTTCAGGAACTACTATAAAGGACACATAGTCAAAACCAAGGGGGAGGGTGGAAGCAAGGGAGGGAGGTGGGTTTGGTTGGGGTGGGGGAAGTGGTGGGGAGAAAATGCAGACAACTATAATTGAACAGCAATAAAGTAATTAATGAAACAAAAAAAATGGGCAAAAGACTTGAACAGGCACTTCTCCAAGGAGGACATACAGAGGGCCCATAGACATATGAAAAGATGTTCAACATCACCAGCCATCATAGAGATTCAAATTAAAACTACAATGAGATCACCTCACTCCAGTCAGAATGACCATCAGTATTAAATCAACAAACAATAAAGTCTGGTGAGGATGAGGATAAAAGGGGACTCTAGTGCACTGTTGGTGAGAATGCAGACTGGTGCAGCCACTGTGGAAAACAGTATGGAGTTTCCTTTATAAACTAAATATGGAACTGCCTTTTGATCCAGTGATTCCACTGCTGGGAATATACTCTAAGAATCCCAAGTCACCAATTCAAAAGAACTTGGTGAAAGACAAATACCGTATAATCTCACCTATAAGAGTAATCTAATGAATAAAATAAAATAATGAATGAAATAGAACCACAGGCATGGAAACATGGAACGTGTTGAAAATGACCAGAGAGGAAGAGAGAGGGGAAATAAGGTGGAAAGAGAAAGGACTAGACAAAGAACATGTATGAATTACCCACTGACTTGGACAATGTTGTGGGAATTGACTGTGCAGGGGGGAGGGTGGACAGAGGAGGGCAAAGGGGGGAAATGGGGACAACTGTAATAGAATAAGAATAAAAATGATAAAAAATTTAAAAAATGATACATAATGTCCATTATTGTTATATTATAGAAACTATTCATATTTGAAAGAATGTTAGAGCTAGAATATATATACCTTCCAATTATCAGATTCAAATTCTCCATTTCACAGAAAGCAAGTTACTGGTTTATGACTACAGATAGTTAATTTCAAGCTAAGACCTAAACTCACCCTTGAGAACCACATTACCTTTTCCTTTTCCACTTTCTAGCAGGAGGCCTCTCAGTCACATGTTTAAAGAGGTTTCTGTTAGGCTCATCCTAGAAAATCTCCAGACTTGGATCCAACACATTTGAATCATTGCCTTGGCCTGAGTAGGGCTCCCCAGTATGAGTTTAAAGTTAAACACAAATACAAAGCATTATAATTATAATTTATGCTAGCTTGGGCAGTAGTATGACAGGACATGAGATGTGTGAACAAATTATTGCCATGAGCCAGAGTGATCTAGGAAGGTTTTGTGGAAAGGCAAGGCGAGAACACACATACACAAACACATACACATACATAGAGACAATACATTTTCAAAGAGTGTCAAAGACGGTGAAAGGAAAGAATAGTGATGAACATCAGGGCCACTGTGTTTAGTTAAGCAGGTTGAGCTCTGCACATCTGGGGGTGGGGGGTGGGACCATTTACATTAGAGACTGTAAGAGTTTATGTTAATTATGCTTCCCTACACATGTACAGTGCCCAATCTGTACAACTGTACTTGAAGCTTCTGGGTCTTATTGAAGCCAGGAAACACTTCATGGAACGGGAGGGGCCTTGAGATCAACATTTCAAGACAAATCCATTTCTGAGGAATGTACTAGCATTGCTATGCTAATATGCCAATTTTTTAAATAATATCTACAGTGAATGTATGTAAGAGATTAAAAACCACAACAATTAGCCCTTGCTGGTATGGCATGGTGAACTGAATGCTGGCCTGCAAACCAAAGGTTGCCAATTTGATTTCCCATTCAGGGCGCATGCCTGGTTTGTGGGCCAGGTGCCTAGTTGGAGGCGTGTGAGATGCAACTATCAATGTTTCCCTTACATGTTTATCTCCCTCTCTTTCTCCCTCTCTTCTGCTCTCCCTAAAAATAAATAAAGTCATTTTTTAAAAACTACAATTAAAGATATTCAGATTCCTGCCTCAAATAAAAGAAGCGCTCCTTATTGAAAAAAATATTTCAATGAAGCTGTAGAATATCAGGTTTATTTCTGTTGAAATTAATCATATTTTCTTAAAACATTATCTGGGAAATATGAAACCTATTGTAGATGTTTTTCCCACATTAGTTTACATGAATCAGCTTCTTTCTTTTGCTTCATTGCTTAAGATAATTAGTTGTTTTTGTGAGGAATGCCTCTATTACTTAGAAACTTCTAAGACAGAATTTTAAATTGGACATGATAGAATTACCCTCAAGTTTCAGGCAGAATTTGAAGACTTTAAGTTTGAACTTAAGGAATCAGAACTCAATATTATTTTTAAATTAAAAGGGAAATTCCTTTTCTTCCTATCTTTCTTTCCCTTTCTTTTTGTTTTTTGTTCATTTTTCTTCCTGGATTGGAGTTAGCATGGTGGCTGAGCAAATAAATAAATATTTTGGAAATAATGGGAGCCCAGTTTCTCACTGTCAGGGAAGATATTCTCAAATGTGGAAGGAGGAAGGCTAGAAAGAACCTATCAGTGCTGGATTGGAATGAAGAGAGTAGTATAAACCATGGTTTTATAATACATATAATAATATATATGTACACAGAGGGACATGAATAGTGTGTTTATATGCATATGTGTATGCATACACATACATATATTTTCTAGCTTTGTCTATTGAGATCCAAGAAGCAATGACAGCCTAGTAGGAATAAGAACACTGAGCTCAGACCTTGGTTTCTAAATAGCTTCCTTTCTAAAACAAACCAGGGATTCTTGGAGAAATGGCTGATTCCAGGATTGGGGACTGGGACAGTTCAAGATGAACATGGTGTAGTGGGTTATATGGGGACTAAATAATAATGGAAAAAATAAAATAAAATAATAAAATACAGTAAACATTATGGATAGGTTAAAAAATGAATGTAGAATGTCTCAATGTGCCAGAATACAAGAGCCATCTTGATGGAGTCCCTAGTTACCAAATAGGGACAATTTTGAACATCAAAATTAATAAAGATGATAATACATTATGCTCCATTGAATAAAATGAGGATCTATCACTCAATATGGGCCTAAATAAATAAGTGGCAATGCTGATGGTGGAAATGATGGTGAGTGGAGATCTCATGACAAGTAAGATTCGGGTGTAGTTTCCTAAAAACTCCCCAGAAAATACTAATTAATCACAAAGAAAAACTGAGACAGACCAGTAAGCCATGACAAGTGGAATCCGGAAATAGACACAGATAGCTGAACAAACTGGTTGAGCAATTTACAGCCAGATACAGAAAGTCACCTCCATAGAGATAACATATAGGCCTCAGTATTATTTCAGCCCCAGATGCAGAAAAAGCAAAACTTGGTGAGGTACATCAAGACCACCTGCAATAACTGAAGGCCTCCTGCCCTAGCACTGACCAATCACTAGAGACCACAACGCTGAAAAAGCACACCTGGAAAACTGATGAAACCTCCCCTAAGGTTTTCTCCTGCAAAAGAGAGATAAGTGTCAAGACAAAGGATTACCTTGGCATGGTCTCCATTTGGGGAGCAGCTATGCCATTCCCTTTCCCCTTTGCTTCACTCACTTTCCCCCACAGGCAGGCATCTCCTAAACTCTAAGGGTCCTCATGAGAATTGTAATCAGGGGAGAAGTGATCACCAGCAGCTTGTTCCAGGATAATCCTCTGAACCTGTCCCTAAGGTCCCCTTTTTTCTGACTTCCCAGTGAGTTAAGGCAGCCCAGCTTAGGCTATCCTGTTGCTTTTTCCACACTAAGCTTTTCCTTGTTTTACTGACCCCAGCTTTAATAAACATACCCTCATAGACACCTGGACTCGTGCGGGCGGGGCGGGGGGGGTGCCCTAGGCAGACCTGCTCAGGGCCAGGCTCTCTGTCCAATAACAAAACCAGTGAATTTAAGGTATAAAACTTCAGACACCAATTTGATCAGAGAGTAAAGGCTAACATCATCAGTGAGGGGACAAATTGACATCCTGTACCTCCTCTGTGATGCACAGAAAAGAGCACAGCATCATTTCTGGGATATCCCTGTCAATGCATGGCCAGAGTTTGACCATGAGAAAGCATTGAGTGGACCCAGAGGAAAGTTTATTCTACAAAATGAAAAGCCTGTAATCTTTAAAATTAAAAAGGACATAAACTATGGGGAAAGACTGAGAAACTGATCCAAATTGGAGAAGCCTGAAGTGACAAGAGATATCATGGAGATGCTGGCAAATTTGAGAGATCCTGGCTTTAGATCTGTGTTGTGCTGACTAGAAGATTTAGGTGCTGATTTTGCAGGAGGATGCCCTTGTTTTTGGAGACACACCTGACTACTTAGGGATGATGGAGTATCAGGTCTATCATTATGATTAACAATAATGGGAGTGTGTACAGAGCACTGACAATGGAGTAAATGTGAAATGCTTACAATGAGGGAACTCAAGGAAAAATAAGTGAGGACACTTTGAACATTCTAGTAATTTGTCCTTTATTTTGCAATGATCTTTTTTAAGTTTTAAGTTATTTTTTTAATTTAAACAAAAAATAGAGGAAACTGAGAATGGTTTATATTATAAAGTATTTTATCTTATCCTTAAAGGAATCATGTAGAGAGATATTATTGACCCCTCTTTTTTTGTTGTTGTTCAAATACAGTTGTCTCCATTTTCCTGCCACCACTTTCCCCCACCCCACTCACCCCTACTTCCCACCTTCCATCCTTCCTCCCTTTGGCTTTGTCCATGGGTCCTTTATACACATTCCTTAACAACCATTTCCCTTCTTTCCCCCATTATCTCCCTCCCCTCTCCACTCTGGTTACTGTCCATTTGTTCTTTATTTCAATGTCTCTGGTTATATTTTGCTTGTTTGTTTGTTTTGTTGATTAGGTTCCTTTTAAAGGTGAGATCATATGGTATTTGTCTTTCATTGCCTGGCATATTTTGCTTAGCATAATGCTCTCCAGTTCCATCCATGCTCTGGCAAAGGGTAGGAGCTCCTTCTTTCTTTCTGCTGTATAGTATTCCATTATGTAAATGTACCACAGTTTTTAAAGAGAACAGAAGCTGAGAGACGTTAAATTACTAGAAGCAGAGACTAGATTCAAACCCAGACAATCTGATCATTAAACCCCAGTCTCAGTGCCCATGCCATGCTGCTGCTTCTGTGTGAGTGATCAAAAAAGTACTATCATTACCGTTATGCACTTGTGGGCCACACACTGGGCTAAGTGTTCTTAACTCGCTTTCTCTTGTCTAAGCTCTCAACTTTGTAATCTTGATTTTATACTTGATTCAGTGAAGCCAAGACAAGTTTGGTTCACACAGCTGGGAAGTGTGGGAGCTGGTGTTTGGAACCCATTGCTCAATACAGCCAGAAAAGAGATACTTTGTGCTGAATGGTGATAGTGGAAAAGGCATAGAGAGGCAGGTTTCAAGCTTTAGGCCCCAGGCTTTGTAACTGTGCTAACTGTAAAGCACCTTGACTGGTACTGGATAAGTATTGAGGGCAGACTTATTGATCAGGCCCAGTGAACACAATGCCTACGGCCCAGAATACATATAGGTGAAAACCAAAATGTTATCATTTATTTTAAAAGTAGATAAAAAAATGAATGTAGCCCAGCTTGGATTGTATTTTTCTTAATAACAGTGTAGGATAACACATAATTTTTAATATCTTTTCTGGAAGAAGTAGTTCATGAAGACAAAAGCCTGGGGTCCACAAAAGTCAGAATGTAGCCCAGCAAGAGTGTGTGTGTGTGTGTGTGTGTGTGTGTGTGTTTGTATTTAAAATGCTTTCACTCAACACAGATTGCATTAAGGTCTGCTGTAAGGGAGAATTGTATTGATGCCATGAAGTTGAAGATAATTAGCCACACAGTGAAAAAATACCCTGTCTATGGAGAGAAGGATATTAAAGTCATATCTCAAAGCAGCAACAAGATAAGAGTAATCATGGTCGTGTGATTGGGCAGATGCCACTTGATTGTGTTCTTGGTGTCATGAGTTATTCTCGTACAAATTTTTAGTCTCTGCATGTGACAATATCATATTAATGTCAAAATTTTGTGTGTGGTTCTACTAGCCAGCAACTGAAAGACTGTTTAGCCACATGAAAGGAGTGGGTGAAGATTTTTTTATTGTACAAGTTCTCCTTCAGTTTGAGCATTTTTTAAATTTTTTATTTTATTTTATTTTATTTTATTTTATTTTATTTTATTTTATTTTATTTTATTTTATTTTATTTTTTCAACCAAACTATTTTAAGCCAGAAGGGAAGTTAGTGAATCATGTACTGAAAAGACCAAGGCTGAAAGAATGTAACCAGCAGAGTAGGTAAAAGCTATTGACAAATCTGAAAAAACGAAAAACAAACAAACAAACAAACAAAAATAGAAGTCTGGGTATGTCCCAAGAATGGTGACTTCAGCCTCCAGTAATACAGACCTGGATATATAAGTGGTGGTCTCACCTTGTGTTAGGGAACCAAGCTCTAAAATCTGAGTTCCTGGGCCACTGCCTTACCTGCTGGGCCAGTGACTTAACCATTCTATTCCTTAGATTATTCATCTGTTAAACTAGAAGATGACAGCATTATCCTCACACTTTACATGAGTCCAAATGAACAGGAGGTACACAATATCAACATTCACAAAAAGAGAAATGAGACTGCAGCTATTTTTAACCCCAAGGGGCAGCATGTAATTTACAAACCACCACTAACTTATTAAAATATATGAAAATGTTTTATAATCATAGAAAACATTCAAATCATTTTTATTACACTCAAAGTCAAAAGAGATGATTCTTTTTCTTTTGAATCCCCTTTCTTTTTCTTTTGATTGAATTTATTGGGGTGACATCAGTTAATAAAACCACACATATTTGAAGTGTACAACTCAACAAAACATCATTTCCACACTGCATGTGACCCTCCCTTCTGACAGCTGTATGTGGTCTACTATGAGAGTTTGTCTTTATTTTGTTAGTTTGCTTTGTTCATTAGATTCCACATATAAGTGAAATCATATGGTAATTGTCTTTCTCTGACTGACTTATTTCATTTGGAATAATACTCTACAGATTCATCCATGAAAGGTTAAGATTTCTCTCTTTTTTGTGGCCACATAGTATTCAATTATGTAAAAATACCACAGCTTGTTTCTTTTTAAAGATTTTATTTATTTATTTTTAGATAGAGGGGAAGACAGGGATAAAGAGAGGGAGAAAAACATAGATGTGCGAGAGATATATCAGTTGCCTCTCTCACACCCCCAACTATGCACCTGGCCCACAACCTGGACATGTGCTCTAACTGGGATTCAAACCAGCAACCTTTTTGGTTCACAGTCTGGCACACAATCCACTGAGCCAGGCCAGCCAGAGCTGTACCACAACATTCTTATCCACTCATCTATTCATGGTCATGTGGGCTGCTTCCAGATTTTGGCTATTGTAAACAATGCTGCAGTGACATAGGGGTGCTTATATTCTTTCAAATTAATGTTTTAGGTTTCTTTGAATTAATTATCAGAAGTGGAGTTGCTGGGCCATAAGGCAGTTCCACTTGTAACTTTTTGAGGTGTTTCCATATTGGTTTCCATAGTGGCTGCATCAATCTACATTCCCACCAACAGTGCAAAAGTGTTCCCTTTTCTCCACATCCCTACCAACACTTACTGTTTGATTTATTGATGATACCATTTTGTAAGGTGTGAGGTGATAACTCATTGTGGTTTTAATTTTCATCTCTCTGATAATTAGTGACATTGAACATTTTTTTTCTTATGTCCATTGACCATTCTTTTTTTTTCATTTTTTATTTTATTTTTTTAAATCAGTATTTTTTCATTGTTGATATTGTACAGTTTTCTGTCTTTTACCCCGCCCCAGCCCACCACCCCAGCCCTCCCCACCTTCCTCCCATTTCCACCCCCCGTAGTTTTTGTCCATGAGTCCTTTATACTTGTTGCTCTAAACCGTTCCCCTTTTCCCCTGAAATTCCCTCCCCTCCCACTCTGGACACTGTCAGACTGTCCTCAAATTCAGTGTCTTTGTTTATATTATGCTTGTTTGTTTGTTTTGTTGATTAGCTTCCTGTTAAAGGTGAGATCATATGGTATTTGTCTTTCACTGCCTGGCTTATTTCGCTTAGCATGATACTCTCCAATTCCTTCCATGCTGTCGCAAAGGGTAGGAGCTCCTTCTTTCTTTCTGCTGCATAGAATTCCATTGTGTAAATGTACCACAGTTTTTTGATCCATTCATTAACTGATGGGCACCTAGGTTGCTTCCAGCACTTGGCTATTGTAAATTGTGCTGCTATGAACATAGGGGTGCATAGATTCTTTGGGATTAGTGTTTCAGGATTCTTAGGATATAATACAAGCAGTGGAATTGCTGGGTCAAAAGGTAGATCCATTTTTAGTTTTCTTAGAAAATTCCATACTGTTTTCCATAGTGGTTGTACCAATCTGCAATCCCACCAACAGTGCACTAGGGTCCCCTTTTCTCCACAACCTCTCCAACACTTGCTGTTTGTTGCTTTGTTTATGAAGGCCATTCTGACTGGTGTCAAGTGGTATCTCATTATAGTTTTAATTTGCATCTCTCTGATAGCTAGAGATATCCAGCTTCTTTTCATGTGTCTCTGGATCCTCTGTATGTCCTCCTTGGAGAAGTGTCTGTTCAAATCTTTTGCCCATTTTTTAATTGGGTTGCTTGTCTTCTTAGAGTAGAGTCTTGTAAGTTCTTTATATATTTTGGAGATTAATCCCTAGTCTGAGGTATCATTTCCAAATATGTTTTCCCATACAGTTGGTTCTCTTTTTATTTTAATACTGTTTTCTTTAGCTGTGCAGAAGCTTTTTATTTTGATGAGATCCCATTTGTTTATTCTTTCCTTTATGTCCCTTGCTCTAGGGGACGTACCAGTGAAAATATTGCTGCGTGAAATATCTGAGATTTTCCTGCCTATATTATCCTCTAGAATTTTAATGGTGTCATGGCTTATATTTAAATCTTTTATCCACCTTCAATTTATTTTTGTGTATGGTGTAAGTTGGTGCTCGAGTTTCATTTTTTTGCATGTAGCTGTCCAGTTCTCCCAGCACCACTTATTGAAGAGGCTATTTTTGCTCCATTTTATGTTGCTGCCCCCTTTGTCGAATATTAATTGACTGTAGAGACTTGGGTTTATTTCTGGGCTCTCTGTTCTATTCCACTGGTCCACGTGTCTGTTCTTGTGTCAGTACCAGGCTGTTTTGATTACAGTGGCTTTGTAATACAGTTTGGTATCAGGTATTGTGATCCCTCCTACTTTGCTCTTCTTTCTCAAAATTGCTGCCGCTATCCGGGGTCGTTTATGATTCCATATAAATTTTTGAAGTGTTTGTTCTATGTCTGTGAAATATGCCATTGGAACTTTAATAGGTATTGCATTGAATCTGTAAATTGCTTTGGGTAATATGGACATTTTCATAATATTAATTCTTCCGATCCATGAACATGGTATATGCTTCCATTTGTTTGTGCCTTCCTTGATTTCTTTCTTCAGTTTTGTGTAGTTTTCTGCATACAGGTCTTTTACCTCGTTGGTTAGGTTTATTCCTAGGTATTTTATTTTTCTTTTTGCTATATCGAATGGGATTTTTTTCTTGATTTCTGCTTCTGCTGTTTCACTGTTGGTATACAAAAATGCCTTTGATTTTTGGATATTGACTTTGTATCCAGCTATTTGGCCAAATTCATTTATTACATCGAGCAGCTTTTTGGCCAAGTCTATAGGATTTTTATGTACACTATCATGTCATCTGCAAACAATGATAGTTTTGTTTCCTCCTTTCCAATTTGGATGCCTTTTATTTCCTTTTCTTGTCTAATTGCTGTGGCTAAGACTTCCAATACTATATTGAATAGAAGTGGTGAAAGTGGACAGCCTTGTCTTGTTCCTGATCTTAGTGGGAAAGATTTCAGTTTTTGCCCATTGAGTATGATGTTGGCTGTAGGTCTCTCATATATGGCCTTTATTATGTTGAGGAATGCTCCCTCTATTCCCACTTTGCTGAGTGTTTTTATCATAAATGGGTGTTGTACTTTATCAAAAGCTTTTTCTGCATCTATTGATATGATCATGTGATTTTTGTCTTTGCTTTTGTTTATATGATGTATTACATTTATTGATTTGCGAATGTTGAACCATCCTTGCATCCCTGGGATGAATCCCACTTTGTCATGGTGTATGATCTTTTTAATGTATTGTTGGATGCGGTTTGCCAATATTTTGTTGAGGATTTTAGCGTCTATGTTCATCAGTGATATTGGCCTGAAGTTTTCTTTCTTTGTTATGTCTTTATCTGGTTTTGGGATTAGGATGATGCTGGCTTCATAAAAAGAGTTTGGGAGTCTTCCATCATTTTGGATTTTTTGGAATAGTCTGTGAAGGATAGGGTTTAGCTCTTCCTTAAATGTTTTGTAGAATTCTCCTGTGAAACCATCTGGTCCAGGGCTTTTGTGTGTCGGGAGTGTTTTGATTACTGATTCAATTTCACCAGCTGTTATTGGTCTGTTCAGGCTTTCTGTTTCTTTTTCATTGAGTTTTGGAAGGTTATATTTTTCTAGAAACTTGTCCATTTCACCTAGGTTTTCAAATTTCTTGGCATACAGTTCTTCATAGTAATTTCTTACAATCCTTTGTATTTCTGTGGTGTCAGTCGTAATCTCTCCTCTTTCATTTCTGATTGTGTTTATTTGAGTCCTCTCTCTTTTTTTCTTGATGAGCCTGCTTAAAGGCTTGTCGATTTTGTTTATCTTTTCGAAGAACCAGCTCCTGGATTCATTGATCCTTAGGATTCTGCTTTTAGTCTCTATGTCATTTAATTCTGCTCTGATCTTGGTTATTTCCTTCCTTCTACTTGCCCTGGGCTGTCTTTGTTGTTGTTCCTCGAGTTCTTGTAGGCGTAGAGTTAAGTCGTTTGTTAGAAATGTTTCTGTCTTCTTTAGGTAGGCCTGTATTGCTATGAACTTCCCTCTGAGGACTGCCTTCATTGTGTCCCATAAGTTTTGGGTTGTTGTAAGTTCATTTTCATTTGTTTCCAGAAACTTTTTGATTTCCTCCTTAATTTCATTCTTTACCCATTCATTGTTTAATAGCATGCTATTCAATCTCCATGATTTTGATGATTTGGGGATTTTCCCCATCAAGTCGGTTTCTAGTTTTAGTCCCTTGTGGTCGGAGAAAATGCTTGGTATGATATCAATTTTCTTGAATTTGGTGAGGCTTGTTTTGTGTCCTATCATGTGGTCTATCTTTGAAAATGTTCCATGTGCGTTTGAAAAAAATGTGTATTTAGTTTCTTTGGGATGGAGGGCCCTATATATATCAGCTAAGTCCAATTCATCTAGAGTAGTGTTCAATGCCACAATATCTTTGTTGATAATTTGTTTGGAAGATCTGTCCATTTTTGACAGTGGGGTGTTAAAATCTCCTACTATAATTGTGTTGCTGTCAATATCTTTCTTGAAGTCCTCTAAGATTTTCTTGATGTATTTAGGTGCTCCTATGTTGGGTGCATATATATTTACAATGTTTATGTCTTCTTGGTGGAGTCTTCCCTTGAGTATTATGAAGTGACCTTCTGGGTCTCACTTTATAGCTCTTCTTTTGAAGTCTATTTTGGCTGATATGAGTATTGCTACCCCGGCCTTTTTTTCCTGTCCATTTGCTTGGAAAATTTGTTTCCAGCCTTTCACTTTGAGTCTGTGTAGGTCTTTTGTCCTGAGGTGGGTCTCTTGTAGGCAGAATATGTGTGGGTCATGCTTTCTTATCCAGTCAGCTACTCTATGTCTTTTGATTGGAGCATTTAATCCATTTACATTTAAGGTTACTATTGATAGGTACTGATTCATTGCCATTTTTGTATCTGTGTTCCTCACTCTCTCTTTTCCTTTCTTTCCTTAAAGCAGTCCCTTTAGTATCTCTTGTAGTACTGGTTTGGTAGAGGTGTATTCTTTTAGACTTCTTTTGTCTGGGAAGCTCCTTATTTGTCCTTCTATCTTGATTGAAAGCCTTGCTGGATAAAGTAGTCTTGGTTGTAGGCCTTTGGTTCTCATTACTTGGAATATTTCTTGCCATTGTCTTCTGGCTTGGAGCGTTTCCATTGAGAAGTCAGTTGCTAACCTTATCGGGGCTCCCTTGTATGTTACTTCCTGTTTCTCCCTTGCTGCCTTTAAGATTCTCTCTTTGTCTTGGAAGTTTGCCATTTTAATGATGATGTGTCTTGAAGTGGGCCTGTTTGGGTTCCTCTTGATAGGGACTCTCTTTGTTTCCTGGATTTGTGTGACTTTTTCTCTCACCAGATTAGGGAAGTTTTCCATCATTACTTTTTCAAATAGGTTTTCTATCCCTTGCTCTTCTTCTTCTCCTTCTGGTATTCCTATTATACGGATATTATTACGTTTCATGTTGTCTTGCATTTCTCTTAAACCCTCTTCATTCTTTCTGAGCCTCTTTTCCTTTTCTTGCTCTATCTGGCTGTTTTTTTCTACTTTGTCCTCCAACTCACTGATCCGATCCTCTGCTTCATCGATTCTGCTTTTCATTCCTTCTACTGTGTTCTTCAGCTCAGAAATTGTATTCTTCATTTCCTCTTGGCCCTTTTTGATAGTTTCTATTTCCTTTTTCATGTTGATATAGTTTGCACTGAGTTCATCGTAGCTTATCTGTAGTTTCTGGTAGCTCATTGAGAGCTCATGAAGCTTCCTGACAACCATTTCTTTGAACTCCTTATCTGATAGTTGAGTTGCCTCTGTTTCACTTAGCATTCTTTCTGGGGCTTCCACCTTTTCTTTCATTTGGGGATTGTTTCTTTGTCTTCTCATTGTTGGTGAGACTCTTCTTGTAAACCTCTGCTTCTTAAGTTGATCTGTTCTGGCTACCTGCATTTATGGTGTGAACTTCTGTGGTGGAATACCTGTGAGATTCAGTGTTATAGTCTTCTTCAGGTATCCTGGTGTTCACAGCTTCCACTGTCTCAGCTGTGGGAATACCCCCTCTTTTGGTCCAACTCTGGTTTTTTACAGTTCTAGGATTTCTTTGCCTCACTCGTGGGTATTCAAAAAGAGAAAAGAATAAAGTGAAAAAAGAAGAGAGAGAAAAAAGAAATGAAAAAAAAGAGGAGGGAAGGAGAGATAGAATTGAAAGAAAGGAAAAGGAATAAAGCCAGAAAGAAGTAAAAAGAAGCAAAAGGAATTGAGGGATAAAAAAGGTAGAAGTAATAAAAAAATAAAATATATATAATCAAAACAAAACAAAAAGAACCCCACAAAAACGAAAAACGAACCAAAACAAACAAACAAAAAACCCAACTAAACAGACAAAAAACAACTATCAAAAACAACCCACAAAACAAAATGAAACAAAACACCCAAAAAAAAAAAAAAAAAGAATAAGAAGAAACAAAAAATTTCTTGCTATTTTCACACAGGCCAAACTGGATTTTCTGGACTTGCTGGCTGTAGCAGGCTGCGAGGCGACTCGTACCGCTTTTCTCCCTGTTCCTCACTCAGTCAGCTTTGGGCTACTGTCCTCAGTGCCAGCCCAGCACTGTCCCCAGGGCTAATGGTGTACTCTCCATGCAGGGCCTTGGGTGTGATTTCTGAGCCTCCTGCAGGGGGCGAGCTTTCCAGAGTTTATGGGTTTCAGCTGGAATCTCTTACAGATCCATCCCTCTCCGAGCCTATTGCTGTGAGCTCCGGGTCTCCTACAGGGCGCAGGCGCCCGCCTGAGACTACGGGCGTGGGCTCCGAGAGTTTCCCGAGTTGCGCGCACTCACCCCAGGATCACAGATGTGAGCTCCGGGTCTTCCAGAGTCCCCTTCTCTAGTTGCAGGGTCGCCTCTGGCCGCAGGGCTGCTTCCAACCCGGTCGCAGAGCCGCCTCCGGTCGCGTGGCCTCCTCGGTTGGTTGCAGAAGCGCCTCCGGTCGCCAGGCCGCCTCCGGTCGGTTGCAGAGCTGCCTCCGGTCGCTCGGCTGCCACGTCTAGTTTTCCAATGTCTGCTACGGATTTTGATCTCCTATTTTCATATATACTGTGGTATTGTTGGCTATCTGCTCTGTTCCTCTGTAGATCAGTTAGGTTTTTCTCCCATGTGCAGGAGGAAGGACAATCTGCGTCCTCCTACCATGCCGCCATCTTGAACCCGCCCCCCCATTGACCATTCTTATGTACTCTTTAGAGAAGTGTCTATTCTGATACTTTGCTAATTTGTTAACTGGATTGGTTGTCTTCTTTCTGTTGAGTTGTATAAGTTCTTACATATTTTGGAAATTAACCCTTTATCATGTGTATCATTGATGAATTTGTTCTCCCATTCAGTGAGTTGTCTTTATTTTGTTGATGGATTCCTTTGTTGTGCAAAAGTATTATATATAGTTTTTTTAACTTTTAAATTATATTTTATTGATTATGCTATTACTGTTGTCAAAATTTTTCCCCTTTGACATCCTCCACCAAGTACCACCCACCTCTCAGGCACTCTGCACACCAGTGTTCATGTCCATAGGTCATATAAGTCATTTGGCTACTCCATTTTCTATACTGTACTTAACAGCTCCATGGCTATTTCGTAACTACCCATTTGTACTTCTTAATATCCTCATCTCTTCACTCATTCACTAACAACCCCCTCCCATCTAACACCATCAAAATGCTATCCATATCCATGACTCTTTCTCTGTTCTTCTTGGTTGTTTAGTTTGTTTTTTACATTCAGTTGTTGATAGATATGTATTTATTGCCATTTTATTTTTCACAGTTTTCATCTTCCTTTTCTTATATAAGTCACTTCAACATTTCTTTTTTATTAAAATATATTTTATTGATTATGCTATTACAATGGTCCCATTTTTCCTCCCCTTTATTCCCCTACACTCTGTACCCCCTCCTACCATTATTTCCCCACCTTTGTTCATGTCCACAGGTCATATATATGAGTTCTTTGGCTTCTCCATTTCCCATACTATTCTTAACCTCGCCCTGTCTATTTTGTACCTACCATTTCTGCTACTTATTCCCTGTACATTTTCCCCCATTCTCCCCCTCCCCATCTGGGCTGATAATTCTCCATGTGATCTCTTCTGTTAATCTGTTCCTGTTCTATTGTTTGCTTAGTTCATTTTTAGTTTTGGTTTTGGTTTTTTAGGTTCAGTTGTTGATAGCTGTGAGTTTGTTGTCACTTTACTGTTCATGTTTTTGATCTTCTTTTTCTTAGATTAGATCCATAATAAGGGCTTGGTGATGAGAACCCCTTTAACTTGACCTTATCTGGGCCGACTATGATCGCTCAGCTCGCAGTCCTACAGCAACCACAAAAACTCAGTTCACAGTTGCTCAGTGACCTAGCGCGAGGCAACCACTATCGCTAGGCCCACAGTAGTGTGGTGGCCCCCAGATCTCTCAGCCTGTTTCAGCAGCTGACCCAGCTCCCTCCCTAGAGCCCTGGGGCAGGCCTGGCAAGCACTGGGCCGGGACCTCAGCCGCCCTGCTCTGCGCAATGATCCCTGGGCTCCTATTCTGAAGTACTCTTCTTACCAACTGGTTTTTCAATGTCCGCTACAATTTTCAATCTTATTATTCTCAAATATGCTGTGTTACTGTTCCTTGTCTGCTCTGTTCTTCCATAGATCAGCCAAGTTTTTCTCCAGTGTGTAGGGGGAAGTGGAATCTGCTCCCTCCTACCATGCCACCATCTTCCCTCTCACCACATACATCTTAATATCATTTAGTCATCATCCCAGCCTTAGAAGGAAGATGTAATTTTCATATCCAGGTTATAGATGAGCAAACTGAGTCCCAGAGAGATTTTGTGTCCAATATCACACAGCTAGCAATGTGGCCGAGCCTTGGACACAAACTGTGCCCACCTTGGCTCACAAGGATTTTCCTCTCCTACCACACTGTATTCCCCACCCCACCCAACCTCCAGTCGGTTACATTACAATTGTTTACTAGGTCGTTTTTTTTCCTATGAAAACAGACAATAGCATGATGTTTTACAAAACACTGACAACTCTATGCCCAATTAAAAACAAATACATGAAACAGACCTCCTCTCACAATGTGCTCAGACTCCTACCACCGTACTGGAGGCTCTCAGAGGCCACCGCTGTCCCAGGCTGCAGAAGTCGTGATTGCTTTCTCCTCTTTTCATTAGCCATCACTTTGATGGGAATCCACAGAGTAATTAAATACATTCCAGCAGCTGCCTGCTAGACACCAGAAGACATCAATGTCTCTCATGAATGTTATTAAGTAGGTCCAAGAAGTCACCTTATGCCAATATCATTCCATTACTTCCCAAACATCTTTGTTACTAGGTATGAATGTTGGAAAATTGAATTAACTTCAAAACAAACCATCTTTATATATTTAAATATATTGGCATCATTTAAAAATGTATCTTGCCAAATGAAAGTCTCCTTAATGATGCTTTTGTGGGGTAAGCTGGTGGCTTACATTGGTATAAGGGCATGTGTCTCTCTTCCTAGGATGCAAAGAGGTATCCATTATTGCCACTTACTGCAAGGGACACTTACTGTCCCTGACTTGTTTGTCCTAGTCTCCTTTTCTTTTGGATGTTGGTACAGATGTAGCCACCCACATCTGGTCAGGCTTTTTTAATGCCTCATAATTTTAAAACTGACATTTCAAAACAGCTCCATGTTCTCCCAGCAAGTTCCCAATCAAGAGAACCACAAGATGCATGTATAGAACTCTGGTATTTTTTAGTCCCCCTTTCCTCACAGATCCCACTCTCCCAACACAAAGTGGTTTTTTCCTTTTATATACTCTCCTGGGAACTAATTAGATACTCACTTTACCTCCCTCCACCATTTCTTTTTAAGTCACTAAGTTAAAACATGAGTTTTCTGAATTCAGACCTCATCCATCTCCACTTTAAAACTTACCACATTTTTGTGTTACTACATGGTTACTATCCCCCTGGTTCTTAGAGCATTGGTGTCAAACTCATTTTCACCTGGGGCCAGATCAGCCTCCTGGTTGCCTTCAAAGGGCCAAATATAATTTCAGCTTCTTAACAGTTAAGTAGTTACATTTATACAGTCCTAAAATTATTTCAGCCTTTTGAAGGCAGCCTTGAGGCTGATGTGGCCCCCAGTGAAAATGAATTTGACACCCTTCCCTTAGAGGCTTCAAGTGTTGTGAGGACAATTCTCCCCCAGCTCCACCACACCCCAGCAAGATGTTTACTTTTTAGGCTCTCAATAAATATTTGGTTAGTTTTTCTTCAGAGTCAATAAAGAGTTAAAAACAAAGACTGAAAACTGCTCGCAGGTTTTTGTTATTTGTATATTTTATATCTAGTTTTGATTACACACACAGAATTCTCAGTATGGACAACAGGTATTCAAAAGTTACAAGTAAAAAGCATTTTTTATTACTTCTCTTGCATTAAATCTCCCTTTTCTGGGATCTATGTTAAAAATTTTAATAGAACTGGAGGAAAATCAACATATTAAGTGCAGTTTTACAGCATCAGCAATATTCTTACTGCATTACATGAGTCCATATGTATTTACTGAGAATCTCATGAACGTGGCACTGTTTTAGTCCTCCTGAGGGAATGAGCTGGGGAAAGGAGGGGCAGTGTCTATCTGCAAGGATTTGGTAATGATGTTACAGAACTCTAAGGGCTTGTATTTGTTATACAAATCTATCAAGACTTTATGCCACTAGGTTATGGAAGCAGACACTCAATGTCAGCCTGGACCAGTGGTTCCAGGCTTTGTATGTTTGGAACACCTATGAAGCTTCTCATATTTAGAGGCTGACAAGAGACTGTAAAAGTAAAGACATTAAACACACATACATGTTATTTATTATGATTATATTATTTTATAAAAGTAAGGATATTTTAGCATTAAAAATAAAGGGATAAAGAACAATGTTTTCAATGAAGACTTAAATAACAGGTGGCAAACACAAGGCCTGAGGGCTGAATCCCACCTTCCACCTTGTTTTACCTGGCCCAGAAGCTTGTTTTGAACTGCTGGCAGCACTAAACTCTCATTTAATTCTTTAGAAGTAGGTACATTTATATGGTCCTAAAATTACATTCCGCCCTTTGAAGACAACAGCAAGGCTGATGTGGCTCCCAGTAAAAATGAATTTGACACCCTTGACTTGACTTAAATGTTAGATTTGAAACCATAAAAATCCTAGAAGAAATCATAAGCAATAAAATCTAGGACATTGCTCATAGCAATATTTTTTCTGATATTCTCCTCAGGCAAGGGAATATTTTTTTCTGATATTCTCCTCAGGCAAGGGAAACAAAAGAAAATTAAACAAATGGGACTATATAAACTAAAAAGCTTTTGAGCAGCAAAGGAAACCATCAACAAAAACATAACCCACTGAATGGGAGGACATATTTGCCAATACATCTGATAAGATGTATTGTATCAAATATTGTATAAATTTTGTATTTTTGTATAAAAATTGTATTGTATTAATTTTGGATACAAAATTTATAAAAAACTTCTAAAACTCAACGGCAAAAAAATTCCAGTTAAAAACTGGGCAAAGGATCTGAGTGGACTTTTCTCCAAAGAGGACATACAGATGGCCAATAGATGTATGGGAAAATGCTCAATGTCACTAATTATCAGAGAAATGCAAATTAAAACCACAATGAGATATCATTTCATACCTGTTAGAAAGGCTATCATCAATAAATCAACAAATCACAAGTGCTGGTGAAGATGTGGAGAAAAGGGAACACTTTTGCACTCTTGGTGGGAATCCAGATTGGTGCAACCATTGTGGAAAGCAGTATGGAGATACCTCAAAAAATTAAAAATGGAACTGCCTTATGACCCAGTGATTCCACTTCTGGGAATTTATCCAAAAAAGTGCAAAACATTAATTCAAAAGAATATAAACATCCCTATGTTCACTGTAGCATTGTTTATAATAGCCAAGATCTGGAAGCAGCCCGAGTGTCCATCAGTAGATGAAGAGATAGAACAACTGTGGGACATTTACACAATGGAATACTACTCAACTGTAAAAAGGAAAATTTTACTCTTTGTGACACTATGGATGAACCTAGAGAACATTATGCTAAGTGAAATAAACCAGTCAGAGAAAGACAAATACCATATAATTTTACTCATATGTGTAATCTAATGAACAAAATAAATTAACAAGCAAAATAGAGACAGGCTCATCGATACAGAGCAGGCTGACAGCTCTTGTTGAGGGGGAGTTGGGGTAGAGGGATCAAGCCAAAAAGAAAAAGGACTCATGGACATGGACAACAGTGTGGTGATTGCAGGGTGGAGGGGAGGGGATGGGTGGAGGTGGAAGAGGATATAAGGGTATAAGGGGGATAAATGATAATGGAAAATACAACAAAAATAAAACTTTTTAAAAAAAGAACAATGCTTTCAATGAATTAAATTTTGACTTAATGGAAATTCATCATATATATATATATTTTCTTTCTCAACTGACAGGCAATTGATGGGAATTCTGCTGCCAACCCCCCTGGAAACCACTGCTGTGGTTTTGTGAGCACACTCAGTCAGTGCAAACTGTTTATTCCTGTGATGTCTCAGGAGACTGTGAGTGGGTGGCAGCTGTAGGGAGGTTCATCAGACCCCAACAAACTCGGGAGTTTTCTGTCTGCTCAGAGCTGCCTTCAGAGCGCACATCAGGGCTTTGGCCTCTGGCTCCTGGGAAATAAGGACACATTGTAGGAAGGAGGTGAGGCTGATGTCACCTGCCCGATGGCACCACAGAAAGTGTGTTGGGTGTGGAGAGGAAATAGCATGAATTTCAGGAAAGTATAAATCCTGATAATGTCCTAGGGTCGGGCAATGAGCTCCAGGCTTTCCCACACAACAAACAGCCTTCACTTGCATTCCTGAACTGGGGATTAGCCAAATGCTACCCAATTCTACAACACGTCACTCACGTATCTTTTGGTCTCCCAAAGACACTGAGCTAGAAGGGTTGATTCTGGTGCATATGGCCCATGATAGAAGCTCAGGATGCTAGAAACCTTTCTGTGAATTTGCTAGGCCTTTTGGAAAGTTCCAAATCAAGAGTTTTCTCACACATATGCTACACTTCAAGATCAAGGTCTCCCAGGAAGCATAGGCAGATTCTCAATCAGGAAATAGGTTTGTCCTTTCAACATTATTTTTGATGGTTGAGCAGAAACTGAGAGGAAGTGCCAAAACTGAGGGCACTGTGAATGTCCATGACAGGGTACATCAGCATATCAAACAGTCAGTTCCCCAACAAAAATAGACTATAGGCCATAGGCATCACTGTGAATGTTCTAGTTGCCATACTAAACAAAGCAAAAAAGAAACAGGGTGAACTTAATATGAGTAATATATTATTAATATGGATAATATTATTTAACTCAAACGGTGCAATAATTTAATAATTTTAATAGGATATTATTTTGCTCAATACATCAAAATATAATATCCTCATGTAATTACCATAAAAACTATTAATGAGATATTTTACATTTTTGTTTTGTACCAAGTCTTTGTAAACCAGAGTATATTTGACACAGCACATCTCACTTCGACCTGTCCACATTTCAAGAGCTCAATAGCCACACATGGCTTGTGGCTCTCATATTGCTCAGTGTAAATCTGGAGATTAAAAGCAACTTATTGACTTCTGGCCAAGATGGAGGTGTAGGTGGACACACTGTGCCTCCTCGTGCAACCAAAATTAAGGACAACAAAGATTTAGAAACAAGAAAACAATCAGAACTAACAGAAAATTAAACTGTACAGAAGTCCGACAACCATTCATCCATACCGGAAAGAGGAGTGGAGTCACAGCACGAAAAAGTGGAGGTTGGCAGACCCAGTTGCACAGGAGCCCCAGGTGTGCAGGCGGTGGCGGGCAGACCCCAGGTGCACAGGTGGTGGCTAGTGGACCCCGAGCATGGGGTGGCAACCTGGAGACCCAGTGAGGCCACAAAAGGCAGCTGGCTGACTGCAGTCCCACATTCGCACGCAGATAATCCAGATGAAAACGAGGAGTGAGGCAGACCTTGAAACCCAGGGCCCCAGCACTGGGAAAGAAAGCCTAAAAGCACCGATTGAAAATGCTTGTGGGGGTTGAGATGCCAGGAGAGACTCCCAGCCTCACAGGACAGTTCGTTGGAGAGACCCACAGCGTCCTACAACATACACAAGCCCACCCACGAGGAAATCAGCACCAGAAGGGCCCAATTTGCTTAGGCGAAGCAACAGAAGGGACTAAAATCCCAGAGAGAGCAAAGCAAGCGCCATTGTTCCCTCTCTGACCCCTCCCCCACAAACAGCATAACAACCCAGTGACTGGGATGCCCCCCCCCACATGCTGAACACCTAAGGCTCTGCCCCTCACTACATAACAGCTGTGACCAGACCAAACCCCCCGACCCCAATAGGAGAACAGCTCAAGGCCCCAGAGCCAATTCACCTAAGCGACCAAGAGATAGCCAACCGATCACAGGCACAGCTCAAAGCACTGGTGATCAGGATGCTCACAGAATTGGTTGATTTTGCTCTCAAATTAGATAAACAAATGAAGGCTTCCATAACTGAAATGAAGGAAAATGCACAGGGAACCAATAGTGATGGGAGGAAAACTGGGACTCAAATCAATGGAGTGGACCAGAAGGAAGAAACAAACAACCAAACAGAAAACAAGGAAGAAACAGAATTCAAAAAAATGAGGAGAGACTTAGGAACCTCCGGGATATCGTTAAACATCCCAACATCCAAATTATAGGGATACCAGAAGGGGAAGAAGAAGAGCAACAAGTGGAAAACTTATCTGAACAAATAATAAAGGAGAACATTTCCAATCTGGCAAAGGAAATAGGCTACTACCAGGAAGTCCAGGAACCTCAGAGAATCCCAAAGAAGTTGGACCCAAGGAGCAACACACCAAGGCACATCGTAATTACATTAGCCAAGATTAAAATGAAGGAGAGAATTCTAGAAGCAGCAAGGGATAAGGGGACAGTCACCTACAAAGGACTTCCCATCAGATTGTCAACTGATTTCTCAAAAGAGACCTTCCAGGCAAGAAGGGGCTGGAAAGAAGTATTCCAAGTCATGAAAGGCAAGGACCTACATCCAAGATTGCTCTATCCAGCGAAGCTTTCATTTAGAATGGAAGGAAAAATAAAGTGCTTCTCAGATAAGGTCAAGTTAAAGGAGTTCATCTTTCAAAGCCGTTATTATGTGACATGTTAAAGGGACTTATCTAAGAAAAGGAAGATCGAAAATATGTACAGTAAAATGACAGCAAACTCACAATTATTAACAACCATACCTAAAATAAAAACAAAGTAAGCAAACAGCTAGAACAGGAACAGAACCACAGAAATGGAGATCATATGGAGGGTTAGTAACGGGCATGGGAGGAGGAGAGAGGGGGAAAAGGTACAGGGAATAAGTAGCATAGAGAGTGGGTAGAAAATAGACAGGGAGAGGGCAAGAATAGTGTGGGAAATGTAGAAGCTAAAGAACTTATGACACATGGACATGAACTAAAGTGGGGTAATGTGGGTGGGAGAGGATGTGCAGGGTGGAGGGGAATGATGGGGGAGAAATGGGACAAGTGTAATAGCATAATCAATAAAATATATTAAAAAAAAGAAATTCATAAGGCAAAACAAGAAATGATGTAATATTCCCAGTAAATCAGTATTTTAAAATAAATCATTCTCATTGATGTAGGTTCAATTTACAGGTGGGGCAAAAATGGATTACAGTTGTAACAATGCAAAACACAGAGCTTATAATTTACTATTATTTGTTAATTACTACATTTTTCTCATACATACAACTGTAAACCTGTTTTTGCCTCACCCTATATATTACTATAAATTAATCTTTCAACAGCGATGAACAAATACCTATCAATAATAACCTAAAATGTAACTGCATTAAATTTTCCAATCAAAAGTCATAGGGTAAGCTGAGTGAATAAGAAAACATTATCCCCATGTATATTGTCTATAAGAGACCCACCTCAGAACAAAAGATCTACACAGGCTGAAGTGAAGGGTTGGAAAAAATATTCCAAGTAAATGGAATTGGAAAAAAAAAAACAACTGGGGTAGCAATACGTATATCAGATAAAATAGACTTCAAAACAAAACACACAAAAAATGACAAAGAAGGTCACTACATGTAGGGGACCAGTTTGTTTTAGTCTAGCAAATGTGACTCAGTTCTGTATGGAAAACCTACAGAAGTGAAGTGGTGGGCAGGAGCCAGAACATCAAACTGAGTTTTCCCATGGGAATCAAGCCTAGAAAATGCATACAGACTGTTATGGCTTGCTCTTGCTAAAGCTCCATCACCCTGGTCTAAAACAACAAATGTGTATTGTCTATCATCAAGGTAATTTCTAAAGCCTGTGTGAATTTTCCCAAGGACAGAGCTAATCAGCTTGCCGCCATTCCCCTCTGCATTTGTTATTTTCATCTCCTTGATTGTACCTAAAATGTAGACAATACTATTCTGTGTAATAGGTAATAAATCCTTCTTTGAGGTAAGACCCAAGAAAAACAATAAAAGCCTGTCTAAACAAGGGTTGGCGCACTCTCCTCTTGAGAGAGTGGCCAAGGCACACAGAAGCACTCTCCCCTTGAGAGAGTAGCTGTGCCATCCCCTTTTTCTCCACAGGATTGCTGTCTCCTGTGTATTTATTCTCATCTTCAGTCACAACAGGCAGACTCTGCTGGCCAGAGTCATCCACAACTACATAAAACTTAAGAGAGTGGTCCAACAGGAGGATATAATCCTTATAATGATATGTACCCAACATAGGAACACCTAAACACATAAGGAAAATCTTGGACGACTTTAACAAGGAGATAGACAGCAATACAATTATTGTAGGGGATTTTAACACCTCATTGTCAACAATAGATAGATCTTCCAAACAAAGAATCAGCAAAGATATCATGGCATTGAACAACACCCTAGATCAAATGGAATTAATTAATAGTTACAGACAATTTCACCCCAAAGAAGCAAAGTATACATTCTTTTCAAATTCACATGGATCATTTTCCATGGTAGGACCATATGGCTGGACACAAAACAAGCCACAACACATTCAAAAAAATTGAAATCATATGAACCATCTTCTCAGATCATAATGGCTTGACACTAGAAACCAACCACATGGAAAAACACTCAGAAACATTCAAATACATGGGGACTGAATAACATGTCATTAAATAATGAATGGGTTAACAATGAGATAAAGGAAGAAATCCAAAAGTACCTGGAAACAAATGAAAATGAGCACAAAACAACCCAAAACCTATGGGACACAGTAAAAGCACTCCTGAGAGGGAAGTTCATAGCATCAGGCCTATCTAAAGAAGATAAAAAAAATCTCAAATAAACAACGTAACCCCAGTCTATAATACCTAGAGGAACAAGAACAAAAAAACCCAGAACAAGCAAAAGGAAGGAAATAATCAAGATCAGAGCAGAATTAAATGACATAGAAAAAAATCAATTCAAAGAATCAATAAATCCAGGTGATAGTTCTTTGAAAAGATAAACAAAATTGACAAATGTTTACCCAGACTCATCAAGGAAGAAAAGGGAGAGTACCCAAATAAATATAATCAGAAACAAAAGAGGATACTTCTGGCCAAGATGGAGGCATAGGTAGACACACTCTGCCTCCTTGCATAATCAAAAGAAGGACAACAACAAATTTAAAAACAGAAATAATCAAAACCAAGGAGTTAAAGAAGAAACATTCGTTCAGAAAGGTAGGAGGGGTGGAGACTGTCAGCCAGGGTGGAGAGGACTTATGGCAAGGTGGCAGCTGGCAGAGTGGGTGGTCCCGCTTATGCCTGCAGATAAACTGGGAGCAACAACTGGGGAGCAAGACATACCACACAACCCAGGGTTCCAGCTCAGAGAAATAAAGCCTCAAAACCTCTGACTGAAAAAACCTGTGGTGGTTGAGGCAGCAGAAGAAACTCCCAGCCTCACAGGAGAGTTCCTTGGAGAGACCCACAGGGTCCTAGAACATACACAAAACCACCCACCTGGGAATCGGTACCAGAAGGGCCCAATTTGCTTGTGGGTAGCGGAGGGAGTGACTGAAAGCTGCCTTGAGAGTTAAGCAAGCAACATTGTTCCCTCTCAGATCCCTCCCCCTCATGAAGTGCCACAACACAGCAAAGTGGGTTGCCCCACTCTTAGGCGGATACCTAAGACTCTGTCCCTTATTACGCAACAGGTGTTCCCAGACAAAGGAATATGGCCCAAGTGAAAGAATAGATCAAAGCTCCAGAAAAACATACAACTAAGCAATGAAGAGATATCCAACCCATCAGACGCAGAGTTCAAAATGTTGGTAATCAGGATGCCACAGAAATGGTTGAGCATGGTCACAAAATAGAGGAAAAAGTGAAATAAAGAAAAATATGCAGGGAACCAACAGTGAAGGCAAGGAAACTGGGACTCAAATCAATGGTTTGGAGCAGAAGGAAGAAATAAACATTTAACCGAACACAATGAAGAAACAAGAATTCAAAAAAAATGAGGAGAGGCATAGGAACTTCCGGGACAACATTCAACATTTCAACATCCAAATCATAGGAGTGCCAGAAGGATAAGAGGAACAGCAAGAAACTGTAAACATAGTGAAGGAAAACTTCCCCAATCTGGCAAAGGAAATAGACTTAAAGGAAGTCCAGGAAGCTCAGAGAGTCCCAAAGAAGTTGGACCCGAGGAGGAACACACCAAGGCACATCATAATTGCATTACCCAAGATCAAAGATAAGGAGAGAATCTTAAAAGCAGCAAGGGAAAAGAAGAGAGTTACCTACAAAGGAGTTCCCATAAGACAATCAGCTGATTTCTCAAAAGAAATCTTGCAGGCAGGAAGGGGCTGGAAAGAAGTATTGGAAGTCATGAAAGTCAAGAACCTACATCCAAAATTACTCTACCCAGCAAAGCTATCATTTAGAGTAGAAGGGCAGATAAAGTGCTTCCCAGATAAGGTCAAGTTAAAGGGGTTCTCATTACCAAGCCCTTATTATGGATCTAATCTAAGAAAAAGAAGATCAAAAACATGAACAGTAAAGTGACAACAAACTCACAACTATCAACAACTGAACCTAAAAAAACAAAACCAAAACTAAAAATGAACTAAGCAAACAATAGAACAGGAACAGATTAACAGAAGAGATCACATGGAGAATTATCAGCCCAGATGGGGAGGGGGAGAATGGGGGAAAATGTACAGGGAATAAGTAGCAGAAATGGTAGGTACAAAATAGACAGGGCGAGGTTAAGAATAGTATGGGAAATGGAGAAGCCAAAGAACTCATATATATGACCTGTGGACATGAACAAAGGTGGGGAAATGATGGTAGGAGGGGAGTACAAAGTGTAAGGGAATAAAGGAGAGAAAAATTGGGATCACTGTAACAGCATAATCAATAAAATATTTTTTAAAAGAAAGAAGTAATAATCAATACCACACAAATACTAAGAATTTTAAGAAGTTATTATGAACAACAACTATGACACGGAATTAGACAACCTGGGTGAAATGGACCACTTTGGGCCACATTCAATCTTCCAAAACTGAATAAAAAAGAAGAAATTCTAAACAGACTAATAACAACAAGCAAAATTGAAGCATTTATCAAAAAACCTGCACACAAAAGCCATGGAGTGGCTGGCCTTGTAGGCAAATATTTCCAAACATTCAAAGAAAAACTAACACCAATTCTTATCAAACTATTCCTAAAAATTCAGTTAGAGGAAAGTCTCCCCAACTCTTTTCATGAAGCCAGTATTATCCTAATTTTGACACCAGGTAAAGACACACAAAGAAAGAAAATTACACACCAATATCTCCAGAGAACATAGATGTAAAAATCCTCAGTAAAATATTGGAAAATCACATCTGGCATAACATTAAAGAAATCATGCACAATGATCAAGTGGGATTTACACCAGTGATGCAAGATGTTATAACATTCACAAATCAACTAATGTAATACATCACATAAACAAAGTGAAAGACAAAAATTACATGATTCTATCAATAGATGCTGAAAAAGCATTTGGTAAAGTACAGCAACCATTTATGATAAAAACACTCAGCAAACTGGGAGTAGACGGAGCATTCCTCAACATAATAAAGGCCATATACAAGAAACCGACTGTCAACATCATACTCAATGGGCAAAAACTAAAAGCTTTCCCAGTAAGCTCAGGAATAAGACAAATGTGCCTGCTTTAATCACTTTTATTCAACATAGTACTGGAGGTCATAGCCATAGTGATCAGACAAGAAAAAGAAATAAAAAACATCCAAATTGGAAAGGAGGATGTAAAACTGTCATTGTTTGTAGATGACATGATAGTGTACAAAAAACCCTATAGGCTCCACCAAAAATCTATTCAACCTAATAAGTGAATTTGGCCAAATAGCAGGACACAAAGTCAATATTCAGAATTTGAAGGCATTTTTGTACACCAATGATGAAATATCAGAAAGGGAAACTAGGGGGGAAATCCCATTTACTACAGCAACACGAAAAATAAAATACCTAGGAATAAACTTAACCAAGGAGGGAGAAAAATCTAAACTCAGAAAACAACAAAACACTGAAGAAAGAAATGAAGGAAGATACAAATAAATGAAAGTATATACCATCTTCATGGACTGGAAGAATGGACATCATGAAAATGCCCATACTCTCCAAAGCAATCTATAGATTCAATGCATTCCTATTAAAATACAAATGGCATATTTCACAGATTTAGAAGAAATATTTCAAAAAGTTATATGGAATCAAGGAAGATCTCAAAGCACCACAGCAATCTTGAGAAAGAAGAACAAAGTAGGAGGACTCGTATTACTCGATATTACTTTAAACTATACTACCAGGCCATTGTGATCAAAACAGTGTGGTACTGGCATAAGAACAGACACATAGATCAATGGAACAGAACAGAGAGCCCAGAAATAAACCCATGTCTCTATGGTGAATCAATATTTGACAAAATGGGCAGAAGCATACAATGCAGTAAACATTGCCTCTTCAACAAATGGTGCTGGGAGATCTGGATGGTACATGCAAAAAAAAAAAAAAAAAAGAAACTCAACCAGTAACCTACACCATACACCAGTATAAACTAAAATGGATACAAAATTAAATATAAGTCATGACACCATAAAAGCCCTAGCGGAAAACATAGGCATACATCCCACATAGGAGATTTCCACTGATATATCTATCGCCTAGGGCAAGGGGAAAATTAAGCAAATGGGATTACATCAAAGTAAAACGTTTCTACACAGCTAGACACCATCATCAAAATTAAAAGGGAACCAACTATACGGGAGAACGCGTTTGCCCATGATACATTAGACAAAGGTTTGATCTCCAAAATATGTAAAGGACTCATATGACTCAATTCCAGGAAGACAAACAACCCAATTAAAAAATGGGCAAAGTTACTGCATAGATGCTTCTCCCGGAAGGACATACAAAGGGCCCATAGACATGTGAAAAGATGCTCAACATAACTAGCCATCAGAGAGATGCATATTAAAACCACAATGTGATACCACCTCACATCTGTCAGAATGGCCATCATAACCAAATCAACAAATAACAAGTACTGGCAAGGATGTGGACAAAATGGAACCCTAGTACACTGTTGGTGGGAATGCAGACTGGTACAGCCATTCTGGAAAACTGTATGGAATTTCCTCAAAAAACTAAAAATGGAACTGCCTTTTAATCTGGTGATTCTGGATCAACTGCTGGGAATATACCTTATGAATCCCGAGTCACCAATTCAAAAGAACTTATGCACCCTGATATTCATAACAGTGCTGTTTACAATAGCCAAGTGCTGAAAACAGCCAAAGTGCCCATCAATAAATGAGTGGATCAGAAAACTGTGCTACATTTACCCAATGGAACAACTGCAGCAGAAAGAGGAAGTCCTTTTGTTACCGCATGAATGAAATTGGGGGATATTATGCTAAGTGAAATAAGACAGTTGGTGAAAGATAAAATTACCATATAGTTTCACTTAGAAGAGGAACCTAATGAACAAAATAAACTAATGAGTAAAATAGAATCACAAGCATGGAAATATGGAATGGACTGATAGTGACCAGAGAGGATGGGGGAAGAGGATAATGTGGAAAGAAGGAGAAGGGTATAGTCAAAGAACATGTATAAATGACCCATGAACAGGGACAACAGTGTGGGGACTGACTGGGAGCAGTGTGGGAACAGGGAGTGGGCTGGGTAGAGGAGGGGAAAAGGGAAAAAATTGGAAAAACTGTAATATAAAAGCAATAAAAAATGTAAAAAGTACTTCTAAAATTAAAAAATAAAAGTGTAATGAATTAAAAATTAATCTTAAAATTATGGTATTTATTATAAAAATAAATATTTGGGATAGAGAGAAATTTTAAATAATTATTTTATTTTTCTAATGGATCAAACTAATTAGTTTTAACTGCAATGTTTAGTTGTAAGATGGAAGCGTTGCTTTTATTTTGGCATACATTTGTCAAGGCTTTTGAAAACTTTTGGCAAGGTGGTGGAGGTGGCAAGTCCAAAAAATATCAAAATTTGTCTCTTTCTGCCATCTGCCGGTCAATTTTCAAAATGCATCTTTAGGTTTATTTCTTGAAAATGTAATTTAGTGTTCCAAATTCCTCTGAAATTTATGTAAAACCTGGGATCTAAAATAAAGTTTCATTTAGTATAAACGAAATTTTAATATATCAAAACAGTTGAACGAAGATTTCTCTAAAATGCCTAAGGAATGTCAATCTCAGATTATTTTTAAAATCCCATTAAAAAAAGATCATCATTATTGTATAAGCATCTTCATGGGGTTAAATCAGCACATTTAAGATCCTAAGCACTAGCCTCTGCAGTTTAGTAGAGTAGAGCTAAATTAGTTAAATTTTCTTGGAGAAGTGGTTATCACAGCACTCCCTCTTCATTTCACGTGGAGCTAACAAAAACTGACAAGTCTAAAATAAACTTGACTTTTGTCAGCCTGATCCTGGGCCCACTGGTAACTATAGCCTTAATGTGTTCTATTCCACATCCACTGCAGACATGGTAACCAGGTGCTGGCACTTTGCTGATGGAGTTCAGGCCATTGAAATGATCAACAGCAGAAGGAGCTGGTCTTTTCCTGGGCAGGGGCCACATGAAGACCCAAAGCCTGGACCTGCAGGATTACTCATTGGACAGTCAAATGGGTTCCTGCTCCAAGATCTTCCCTGAGTTGAAAGGTAAATGCATTTTCCCAGGTTTAGTGAAGGTTTACTGACAGTTGTGATGATCTTTCTTAGAGTTAATATTCTACAGTTGACATCAGCATGCTAATTGTAGCTAAATGTGCCTGGGTTTGAACTGTCAGTTCTCAGAAAACACATGATGTTGGCTCTGAAGCCATCTCTGGGATTAAATAGATAAGAATTCCAACATGCCTAGCATCTTAATGTTAGCTGCAAGTTACTGCTGCTGGTGGCTCTCTGAGCCTGTTTCCTATTCAGGATTTGTTATCTTTTAGTTCACATGCAACTTCATATTTGGATTTATGGTGTTACATGAATATCCCCTGAAAGTGTATGTGATGTGTGTGTGTGTGTCATGTGGTTATATACATGTTCATTCCCAAATTGTCCCTCAGCTATCATGAGATTTTCCAAGTGGCATATAACTTCTCCCTACCCGCAAACAGTTAAGCCTTTTCCATGATTCTGCCACTAATTGAGAATTTAACAACAAGGTTGTTGTGGGGATAGATGAAGGTAGGTAAAATGACAGGTAGAGTGCCTGGTGCCTATAAATATTATTTTGGGCAAGATTAGAATAGGGATCAAACCCTGGCTGGTGTGGCTCAGTTAGTTGAACATCATCCTACAAAGCCAAAGATTGCCAATTCAATTCCTGGTCAGGGCACATGCCTGGGTTGTGGGCCTGGTTCCCGGTAAGGACACATGCAAGAGGCAACTGATCAATATTTCTCTCACACACTGATGTTTTTCTCCCTTTCTTTCTCCCTCCTTTGCACTCTCTCTAAAATAAATATTTTTTTAAAAAAGAATAAGGATCAAAATTATTACTAAAAATAAGAGCCAGAGTAAATGTAATCGGGATAAATGGATTGATTTTGAATCACTCAGTGACTGGCCATTCTCCTCATTTGGTCATGGTGTACTCTTCTAATTGTCCCAATGATCTTATTGCCACCATCATAACTGGGCCTGATTTGGCTGAAGACAACTGAGCTGTTACCTTGGATAAAGTTTATTTTTATTTTCATCCGGAATACTTGATTACCAGCCAAGGAAAGTAATTCTATGTCAAAACAAGGACTTCCAGATGACTCTAAAAGTTTATAAAGTACATCTTTCATTATGTAATTAGTGAGGAAATCAAATAAGGCTGAGATAGATGCTTAATAAACATTAGCCCCCACACAGTATTTCATCTAGGAAAACAGTTTGATGAAAGGAATTAAGTCATTACTGGATTAATCGGGTTTTATCTGATAGCCAGTGTCACCCAAAGTTCCATTTCATGACTCAGTGAAAACAGAGTAAGAGAATAGAAAGGCCTAATTTAGGAATCTGAAAGACTTGATTTTAAATTATGCCTTTTGGGATGATCTTGGGGTGTGATTTTATGGAATTAACAAACTGTTACTTCTTCATTCAAAAAAGGGAAATTAATCTCTGAAAAAATTGGGAAAATTGTAATAACATAATCAATAAAAATACTTAAAAACTAATCTCTGGATTTAATTTAAAAATAAATTAACAGAAATAACATTAGAGTTCTATTTTTCTCTATATTATTTTCATAAAGACTAGGATGTGAGGTATAATTACTGACAAATTACCTTGAAATACTAATTTATTTTCCCAGAATAAAATATAGTAGATAGCAGTTTTAATGCTATTTCCAGAATAGCAAAGTTTAAATAGTTGAGATGATTTCACATCAAACGTGTATTTAAGCCCTGAGTTATTAAGAGTCATTGAAAGAACCAATACTCACAAGAGATGCTCAGTAGATGGTAACTGTGTATGTGAAGTAAGGAAAAACCCTGCCCTCCCAGCACATACATTCCTGTGGGACGAGGCAGAGGTGTATAAAATACCTGCCAGAATGTCCACATGAAAGATATGGATCATTTATTAACAGCTCCAGATTGTAGGACATCAGTGCCTCACCATTTGGGTTGCTGTGCTTAGATGCTGGCTGAGGGGCTCCCACAAAGTTAGAGACTGCCTTGAAGTAGAAAGAAGAAGAGACTGAGAGCTTGGGATATGAGGTTGCATGCATAGGTGAGCCTGAGCTCACACAGTGTCCACTACAGCAAAGACTGAAGGCCAAGGAGGGCTGAGGGGATAGGAAGGAGGACATGGCAGTTTTCTGCTACCCAGGGATGGATTTTTTATGGAGTGGTCAGAGGTTGTCTCCTGGAGATGTTCAAGGATGATGAAAAGGGACTACTGCTGTGAGATCCAGGGGCGAGTTCCGTGTAGAGGGAACATCCACAGGTCACAGGGCAAAAACAAATGCTGTGTGTAGAGTGCAGTGGGAAAAGGGGTGTGGCAAAGTGGGCACTTCACACCTGCTCCACCCTCTGACTGAAGAGCTCTTCTCAATATCTCCCAGGCTGTACCTGTGCTTACTGAGACCTGTCCTGACTGCCTTCTCTTAAACTGCCTGCCTTCCATTGGCCACCATCACTCTCTACTTCCTTACCACACACGGTAGTTGAATGGTGGCTCCCCAAAACATGCCCACCTATTAAACTCTGAAACCTGTGAATCAGACTTCTTTCAGAAAATGGAGTTTTTGAAGATGTAATTAAGATTAGGTGCTCAAGATGAAATTATCTTGGATTATCAGGGTGGGCCCTAAATTCAATAACAAGTGTTGTTATAAGAGACAATCAGAGAAACTTCCAGCCAAGATGGAGGCATAGGTAGACACACTGTGCCTCCTCACAGAACCAAAAGAAAGACGACAATAACAAACTTAAAAACAGAAAACAATCAGAACTAGTAGAAAATGGAACTGTATAGAAGTCCAACAATCAAGGAGTTAAAGAACAAACACTCACCTAGAGCCGGTAGGAGGGGTGGAGACAGGCAGCTGGGTGGAGAGGACTCTCAGCAAGGTGGCAGCTGCTGGACTGGGTGAGGCAGTGGCTTTCGGACTGGGCAATCCCACATTCTCATGCAGATAAACTGAGAGGAATAACTGGGGAGCGAGATAGACCATGCAACCCAGGGTTCCAGCGCAGGGAAATAAAGCCTCAAAGCCTCTGACTAAAAACACCTGTGGGGTTGAGGCAGCAGTGGGAGAAACTCCCAGCCTCACAGGACAGTTTATTGGAGAGACCCATAGGGTCCCAGAACATACACAAAACCACCCACCCGGGAATCAACATCAGAAGGGCCAAATTTGATTTTGGTTTTGGGGAGAAGTGACTGAAAACTGGCAGAGAGCTGAGCAAGTAGCACTGTTCCCTCTCCGATGCCTCCCCACCTCTCCCTGGCCCTGGCCCCACCCCCTCTCCCACATATAGTGTCACAAAGCAGTGACATGGGTTGCCCCACCCTGATACAGACACCGGCCTGCGTTATGTGTCTATGGCATTATGGATGAGACAAGACAAATTCACATGGACTACAGAAATCCTGTGGAGTAAAAGGGATGACATGGCCGCTCTCTCAGTGAAAGAGAGGGACGGCTCTATCCCCTGCTTGGACAGGCTTTTATTGCTTTTCTGGGCATATTACATTGTGGATGGTCCTCGTTTACTATGCATAGGTTCACTTTAGGTGGTTACCTTTTACAGAAAACAAAGAAGAGGATGTTGCTAAGTACATCAAAAAAGAAGGGTATTTGCAAATGTAAAGGAAAAAGTGGTTGAACTGGTTACACTCATCCTTGGGAGGTTTAGCCTAGATTTTAGGAAGTTACTTTAAAGATATGCAGTAAACATTTGCTGCCTCAATTCAGTGTGAGAGAATTTTAGTAAAAGTAATCCTCACAGTGTTGGAGACCAAGAGGCCTGTGAGGGGTCGAGGATAGGGTCCTGCACCGCAGGTGTGGTGACTGGGCCTGGTTTCCCGCCTTGGGGCTATCTTGGGCTCTGACTGTTCTTATAACATTGGCCTGCGCATCATGTACACAGTAGCAATGCTAGCCTGAGAACTTCCCAACCTTGAGAGAGTAGATAATCTCGTGCCAGAAAGTTTCTCCTTTGTTTTGCTATGTACACATGATTGTACTTAAGCCTGAAGACCGCGCAATAAACTTGCCTTATGCCAGCAGAGCATTTGGTCCTCTCCTATATTCAGTCCCTCGCCTAGCCTCACCACCACCCTTGCCGCAGCGGGCTGTGGCATCATAGCACCCTAGGTACAATGCAGGCCTGATTCCCCATGGGAGAACCTATCTGTGGGCATGGGTCCTGTATGCCGGACCTCGCTCTCCACTGGCCTTTCCAAGTGGGAGCTGGGCTACATTTCCCAAGCCATGCAGAACAGTCTCCTATACTACCCTGGTGAATACCTAAGGCTCCACCCCTTGCTACATAACAGGTGCGCCAAGACAAAAAAAAAAAAAATGCTTCAGATGAAAGAACAGATCAATGATCCACAAAAAAATACAGCTAAACAATGAAGAGATAACCAGCCTATCAGATGCACAGTTCAAAACACTGGTAATCAGGATGCTCACAGAACTGGTTAAATTTGGTCACAAATTAGATGAAAAAAAATGAAGGCTATAGTAAGTGAAATAAAGGAAAATGTACAAGGAACCAACAGTGAAGGCAAGGAAACCAGGACTCACATCAATGGTTTGGAGCAGAAGGAAGAAATAAACATTCAACCAGAACACAATGAAGAAACAAGAATTCAAAAAAAGTGAGGAGAGGCTTAGGAACCTCCAGGACAACATTCAACATTCCAACATCCAAATCATAGGAGTGCCAGAAGGAGAAGAAGAACAGCAAGAAATTGAAAACTTATTTGAAAAAATAATGAAGGCAAACTTCCCCAATCTGGCAATGGAAATAGATTTCCAGGAAGTCCAGGAAGCTCAGAGAGTCCCAAAGAATTTGGACTCAGGATGTAACACACCAAGGCACATCATATTACATTAGCCAAGGTTAAAGATAAGGAGAGAATTGTAAAAGCAGCAACAGAAAAGGAGTTCCCATAAGACTATCAGCAGATTTCTCAAAAGAACCCTTGCAGGCAAGCAGATGCTGGAAAGAAGTACTCAAAGTCATGAAAAGCAAGAAGCTACAACCTACATTACACTATCTAGCAAAGCTATCATTTAGAATGGAAGGGCAGATAAAGTGCTTTCCAGATAAGGTTAAGTGAAAGGAGTTCATCATCACCAGGCCCTTATTATACAAAATATTTAAGGGATTTATCTAAGAAAAAGAAGAAGATCAAAACTATGAACAGTAAAATGACAGCAAACTTACAACTATCAACAACTGAACTTAAAAAAAAACAAATAAACAAACAACTAGAACAGGAACAGAATCACAGAAATGGAGATCACATGGAGGGTTATCAGTGGGAAGGGGGCAGAGGGAGAATGGTGGAAAAAGGTACAGGGAATAAGAAGCATAATTGGTAGGCACAAAATAAACAGGGGATGGTTAAGAATAGTATAGGAAAAGGAGAAGCCAAAGAATTTATATGTATGACACATGGACATGAACTAAATGGTGCGGGGGTGGGGGGAATGCTGGAGGGAGGAGGTTATAGGACAGAGGGAGAAAATATGAGACAACTGCAATAGCATAATCTACAAAATATACTTTAAAAATTTTTAAAAATAGTCCCAGCAAACCAGCCTTGTATCTGATGGCTTCACGAGTGAATTTACCAAACATTTAAAGAAGAGCTAAGTCCCATCCTTCTCAACGTATTCCAAAAAATTTAAGAAGAAGGACTCTGAAACTCTTTTTGTGAAGCCAGTATTATCCTAATCCCCAAACCTGGTAAAGATACATCAAAGGAAGAAAACTACAGGCCAATATTCCAGATGAACATAGATTGAAAATCCTCAACAAAATATTGGCAATCCAGCTGCAGCAATACATTAAGAAGATCATACACTATGGTCAAGTGTGATTCATCCCAGAGATTGCAGTATGGTACAATATTTGCAAATCAATAAATGTAATATATCATGTAATCAAAATGAAGGACAAAAATCACATGACCATATAAATAGATACTGGAAAAGCACCCATTCATGATAAAAACACTCAGCAAAGCTGGATAGAGAGAACATACCTCAACATAATAAAAAGCCATGTACCAGAAACCTACTACCAACATTATATTCAATGGACAAAAAATAAAACTTTCCCCTTAGATCAAGAACAAGACAACAGCGTTGCTTTCACTACTCTTATTCAACATGGTATTGGAAGCCCTAGTCACAGTGATCAGAAAAGAAAAAGAAATAAAAGGCACCCAGAATGGAAGGAGGAAGTAAAACTGTCTTTATTGGCAGATGATACAATAGTATACATAGAAAACCCTTTAGTGTCCACCAAAATCTACTTGACCTAATAAGTGATTCTGGCAAAATAGCAGGATTAAAAGTCAATATTCAGGAATAGATGGGATTTTTGTACACCAATAATGAAATATAGAAAGAGAAACTAAGAAAAAAATCACATTTACTATAGCGACAAGAAGAATAGAGTACCTAGGGATAAATTTAACCTAGGAGGGCAAAGACCTGTACCTGCAGAAGTATGAAACACAGAAGAAAGAAATGAAAGAAGATACAAAAAAATAAAAGCATATACAATGTTCCTGGATTGGAAGAATTAATATCATTAAAATGTCCATACTACCCAAAGTAATCTATAGATTCAATGCAATTCCTATTAAAATACCAATGACATATTTCACAGATCTAGAACAAATATTTCAAAAATTTATATGGAACCACAAAATACCCTGAATGGCCTCAACAATCCTGAGAAAGAACAAAGTTTGAGGGATGAATATACCTATTATCAAACTAAACTATGAGGCCACTGTAATCAAAACAGTCTGTTACTGTCACAAGGATAGGCACATTGACCAATGGAACAGAATAGCCCAGAAATAAATCCATGTCTCTATGGTCAATTAATATTTGACAAAGAGAGCAGGAGCATAAAGTGGAGTAAAAATAGCCTCTTCAACAAATGGTGTTGGGAGAACTGGACTGGCACATGCAATAAAATGAAACTAGACCACCGACTTACACCATACACCAGAATAAACTCAAAATGGATAAAAGACTTAAATACAATTTGTGACACCATAAAAATCCTAGAAGAAAACATAGACAGAAAATTTCACACATCCCATGTAGCAATATTTTTGCTGATATATCCCCTAGGGCAGGGAAATAATGGAAAAAATAATCAAATGGGACTACATCAAGTTAAAAAGTTCCTGCATGTCTGAAGAAATGATCATCAAAATGAAAAGGAAACTGATTGTATTGGGAAAAATATTTGCCAATGATACATCAGATGAGGGTTTGATCTCCAAAATATTTTTAAAAATCCATAGGACTCAATACCAGGAAGACAAACAATCCAGTTAAGAAATGGGCCAAGAACCTGAACAGACACTTATCCAAGGAAGACCCATACAGATGACCCATAGACATCGGAAAAGAGCTCAACATCACTAGCCATCAGAGAGATGCAAATTAAAACCACAATGAAATATCACTTAACACTGGTCTGAATGGCCATCATCAATAAATCATCAAACAAGTGCTGGTGAGGAGGCGCAGAAAAGGGAACTCTAGTGCACTGTTTGTGAGAATGCAGACTAGTGCAGCCATTGTGAAAAACAGTATGAAATTCCTCAAAAAACTAAAAATGGAACTGCCTTTTGACCCAGTGATTCCACTGCTGGAAATATACCCTAAGAATCCTGAGTCACCAATTCAAAAGAACTTATGCACCCCTATATTCATAACAGTGCTGTTTATAATAGCCAAGTGCTGGAAACAGCCAAAGTGCCCATCAGTGGATGAGTGGATCAAAAAACTGGTACATTCACACAATGGAATAATCCAAGCAGAAATAAAGAGAAAGCCCTACCATTTGCAACAGTATGGATGGAACTAGAGAATATTATGCTAAGTGAAATAAGCCAGTTGGTGAAAGACAAGTACCATATGATCTCACCTATAAGTGGAATATAATGAACCAAATAAACTAACAAACAAAATAGAACCACAGACATGGAAACATGGAACAGACTGACAGTGACCACAGGGGAGTGGGGAGAGGGATAAAGGTGGAAAGAAAGGGAAGCGGCTAAAGAACATATATGAATGACCCATGGACATGTACAATGGTGTGGGGACTGACTGTGGGGGTGGGGAGTGGGCTGGGTGTAGGAGGGTAAAGGGGAAAAAACTGGGACAACTGTAATATAATAAAAATAAAAAATCTTTAAAAAGATAGAACTTTTCTCTCACCACCACCCCAACCCCCACAAAAGGCCTCATTTCTTCATCTATGAAATGGAAGATTTAAATCCTTGTTTATTGCATTATTATAAGGCCTGCATGAATTAACTAATCTATGGATCTTGGTACACAGGAATCCCTCAGTAAATAGCAGCAGCTGGTAGCTGAATTTCAGATATGCATTCCAATGCCATTTATGCTACAGCAGACTACCCCAAAAACACTTTTAAACTTCTTCATTGCTTTTCCCTCTCGAGAAACACAAGGTTTTCATTAATGGTGTTTATTTTAACAAGATCTTGGTCTACACAGTGTAACTTATTCTAAGAGTTTAATTGGAGTAACCACATCCTTCAAAATAATAATCTCATTAGCATCAGAGTTAGAAGAGATCAAAATATGAATATATAAGTATAATTAAAACAAATGTGTGAAATTAAGACATCGATGCCAGAGCTAAGAGACACTCAAAGAGTTTTAAATGTTAAAAATAAAATAGGTTAGTAATTAGATTTAGCCTGAACAAAATAAAACAAAATCACTTAAAATGTTCACCCTTACATCATCTTTATACTTTAAAATGTCCATTTAGCCATACCACACAATAACTGCATAATTTCTGTCTCTATAAGTTGCCAAAGATAATGTATTTATAAGTTTGTCTTTCTAAGTTTAAAGCGATACAACTTCCTTTTGAAAATCTTAGCCACTATAAGAGATTAAAAAGAAGAGAATGATACCCATGGCTGGGTAGCTCCGGTGGTTAGAGCATTGTCCCAACATACCAAAGGGGTAGGTTCAATCCCTGGTCAGGGCACATAGAAGAAGCACCAATGAGTGCATAAATAAGTGAAAAACAAATCAATGTTTCTCTCTCTCTCTCTCTCTGTCTTCTTCCCCCTCTCTCTAAAACCAATCAACCAATCAATCAATAAATAAAAGAATGATAAAAATTACCCAAGTGCAATGACCTACAGACAGACACTCTGAACATTCCCATATATTCCCTTCTTCTAGTCAGTAAATCAATGCTTTGGGGCTGGGGCTTCAGTTTCAAATCTGTAGAAGACAGGGTAAGTTCATCAGGGTCTGTAGTAGCACTTTGCAGCATACCTTATGTATGTTGAGGGACACCTCTTCCCCAAAATATTTCTTTGTTGGATGAATGGGTCCTTAATTAAATATGTGAATTAGGTTGTAAATTACATGAAAAGAGCACAACACAGAAGAGTAAAATCACCGGTACCTTTCATAACTGCTTATGTATTAGGTTGTACCATATGAAATGGCCGTATATACACCAGTTGTTTACCTAAAGTGAAATTTAATTACAGTCTTATTATATCACACACTTTAGAGGACTGACTATAGATATTATTCTTGTTTGTACACCTGCAAAGCTTAATAGGAGGAAGAAGCTTAAACATTGGATAATGCATTGTGCATGTATGTGTGGGCAATGAAAGCTCCCAAGTCTTTACATGAAGCCAATAATTTCCAGTCTTTTGTGGAATTGTGTGTTTTATATTTTGTTACATTTAAAAATAACTATGTTTCTACATTGCTAGTAGAAATGAAAATGGTACAGTCACTGTGTAAAAAACAGCGTGACAGTTGTTCAATAAGTGAAACACGGAATTACCATATAACCCAGAAATTCCATTCTGGGTACATACCCAAGAGAATTGAAAACAAGTGCTCAAACAAACGCTTATACATAAATCTTCATAGCACTATTCATTATAGCCAAAATGTGGAAGCAACCCAAATGCCCATCCACTGATGAATGGATAATCAAAAGGTGGCATATCCATACAATAGGATATTATTCAAACACAAAAAGGAATGAAGTACTGATACATGCTAGAACCTGGGTGATGCTTGAAAATACTATGCTCAGTGAATGAAGCCAAATGCTAAAGGCCTACATATTGTATGGTTCCATTTATACAAGGTGAGGCAAAGTAGGTTTGCTGTTGTGAGTACGTGAAACAGAGTTTACTCTTGTATTATATTTAATTATTGTATTATTTTCTATGAGAACAACAGTAAACCTACTTTTGCCCCATCTTGTATGAAATATCCAAAATAGGTAAATCCATAGAGACATAAAGTAGATTAGTGATTGCCAGGGACTGAGAAGGGTGAAATGAATGCAGAGTTTATTGTTTAACGAATACAGAGTTTTCTTGTGGGGTTCTGAAATTTTCTGTAATTAAATAGTGTGATGGTTGTACAACATTGTGAGTATACTAAATGTCACTGCTAGTAAATTTTATGTTATGTGTATTTTACCACAATAGAAAACAAACAAAACCCACATTTATTACCTGAATTAGTCAGGACTCTTGTTTTCAAGGGACTAAGTCAAATCAAATTGGGTTTAAAAATGGAAGTTGTGGGGAAATAATTGATTATATTACAAAATTAAGAAGGAAACCTAAGTGTAGAGAACTCAGACAATGTCATCAGGATATATTGTCACTCATGTTCTCCCTCCCTTGACTTTTCTCTCTCTCTCTCCCCCTCTCTTCCTCTTTCCTCACCTTTGCCCTCCTCTAATTGTCTCCAATTACAGGCAGTCTTCTATGGAATGGTAGGATAAGGCAACACATAACCTCACCTAGATCCCGGTTTCCAACACCAGCTGAAGGACCCCAGATGAAACAGACAAGTTCCCTAACTGGCCAGGCAGTATTGTGTAATGGTAAGAAAGACCTCTCATTCTCAGCATTCTGATTTTAACCCTACAAAGGTCAAGTTTGATCTGAGAGATAGAAACAGACTTTTTTTAAGAGACTGCAGAGCCAGGGAATCTTTGAGGAAACCCAAGACTAACAATTCTCTCTTATTTGTGACCTCCAAGGAGGCATCTTTTATTAATCGGTTTAACTGAGGGACCTGGATTAAGCAAACAGGATGTTTTCTCTGACAATGGAAGGATAAACACAATCCTGCACATGAATGAGTTCATTGTCTTCAGTTGTGAGTTTGGTCAAAGCATCCTCAAGTGACAAACAGGTTTCAGGGCAAAGAAAGAGCCACAGCTGACAGTTAAATAAAGTGAAATTTTCCTTGCTTGGAGAAACATCCCATTCTACTAGGTAAAAAAGAAAGTAAACTATTTAAATAAGCAAATAAGAATAAGAATGTGGAGGACTGGACCTATTGCTTCCTGTGTCCAAAAAAAAAAAAAAGGTTGTGCTTTATATTTTGAGAACTGAGGTGTATTGGAGTCAAGCATGCTGAATAGCAAAGTGAAAAGGAGCAGCTGTGGAAAATGTTTAGTAGGTGATACATGGAGACACACACAGATATAGTTGCAGCTTAGACAAAAAAAATTAGTGCCAGGATATCAGGATCCTTTTCTTTTAAACACAACAACTTTGTGATTTAAATGATGAAATTAATAAATGCTATCTATGAAATAGCACAGAATTCAAATAGCATAGATTCAAATAGCATAGGAGCATGGTAATCACTTTTGAGTACCTGCTTTGCATCAAGTAATATTCTAAGCATATTAATTTATTCAGTTCTCCAAATTCTGTGAAGGTAGTTATTATTACTAACCCAGTTTTAGCAGATAGGGCAACCATATATCCCAAGTTGGAGTCACCTAGCCTCTAAGCTGGATCTGGGCAGCTGAACTCAAAGCCATGTGCACAACTCCTGGGACTCTGGAAAAAGTAGATCACAGTTCTGCACCTCCTACTTAACTGCTACTTAAGGGGTCCGCCTCTTGGGCTTCTTCATTCAAGAACAAGACATGGCTGTTGCAAGGCAGTTTTATTTACTTGCAGAAAATAAAGGAGAAAGGGGTTCACAAACCTCTGCCAGAAGAGATGCTTAGCCATTGCTTATATATATTCTGTTTGGTCAATTACATGTTGATTTCTTCTTTGCAGTTGGCTACACTATCAGATTGGGTTCCTGTCAAGTTCATTCTGTTTACAGCTGCATCTGCAAAATACTGTGCTACATTTTAACATTTAACAAGATAACATTAGCAAGAACTCCCAGACCCCTTGTCCTATCTAACAGCCATCAGCTTCTTACTCTCCCCACTTTTAATCACATCACTGCCCAGAGGTAAGGTGACTAACTCATCTCTATTTGCCTGAGACTTCCCCAATTTTGAGATCACAAATGTTTTTTTCCCAGGAACCTGCAAATCAGGATGGTCATTCACCCTACCTGGAGGGCACATCCAACATAGCAGTTTGTTTTGTATTTTTCCCCAAATATATAAATATTACATATTATAATATTATGTG
Organism: Glossophaga mutica; assembly: GCA_039655065.1. Lineage (NCBI taxonomy): Eukaryota > Metazoa > Chordata > Mammalia > Chiroptera > Phyllostomidae > Glossophaga > Glossophaga mutica. Next base: position 69,076,174 of record CM077309.1, on the reverse strand, counting down.
TTTGTACACACACAGTCTCTGTGACCTGCTTTTCTCATGTCTCAACATATAAAGCAGCCCTTTCTCTTCCCTCTCTTTTCAATGAGTGTATATGCTTTGGTTGTAAAGTTGTCCAGTTGCTCATATAACCACCTCCTCTTAATGCTCTGTTAAAGTGAGGGGGAAAGTACTATAAATGAATAAGAATAATGGTGATATTTGTGAAGAAGCCAACACTTTAAGGCCAAAAAAAGAAGGAGGGATAGAAAGATTAAGGAAAAAATTTCCAAGAGCAGAAACAAAGAAGAAATGGTGCATCAGAAAAATAATGAGACTAATTTTATTTTCAGAGGAAGGACAGTCTCAATTGATGAATGTCAGGAAGTCAGGAACCCAGCTCTGGTCCCACCCATGGAGAGCTGTGGGACTGTGGATGAAACTCACCACCTCAGTTTCCACTTCTGTAAAATGGGAACAATAAGTACTGCCTAGCCAACTAGGTAGAATGACTGTGAGGACTGAGTGAGTACAAAGCAGTTCGACGAACTGTACAAACATTACAAATTATTAGTATCTCAGTTAAAGAACTAGTCGACAGATTTTACCATGATCACTAAAATATGGTTCAAAAAGAAAGATCATAGGCTGATGAAAGAGTCTAAGTTGGTGATTCTCACATGTATAAGATTCACTCTGGGAGTTAAGAAGTGAAAATCAGGAGGCCCCATCCCAGAATTATTGAATTAGATTCTCCAGGATTGGAACCTGTGTGTTTGTCATTTTAATGAGTCCACCCAGGGATTTCTGGTGCAAACCATCCAAATTCATGAACTGAGGGCCAAGATGCCACACACCAGCAGGAGGTACCATTCACTTGTCTGGCGATGCAAATGACAGCAGTTGGAGCTGTGCCCTGCTGGCCTGGGAAGGCAAATCTGGCTCTGTGATGATTGGCCACATTGAAAACTATGAGAAATGGCCCTTGACCCTTTGCCATGACAGAGAAAAGGTTATGAACTTCTCCTGAGGACCTGCTGTGCATTAGACCTTCCACATACATTACCTTTTTAAAAAATTTATTTTTTATTTGGGTGGAATTGATACAGCACAAAATTAGCCATTTGAATGTCTATAATTCAGTGGCATTTAGTACATTCACAGTGTTGTGCAGCCACTATCTCTCACTGGTATCACATATATGTTATCTTATTTAATCTTCACAACTTTCTGAAAGGTCAGATTTCTGTTATCCGCATTTTCAAGTGGCGGCAGGAAGGCTAGAGAGCTTTAGCAATTTATCCAAGATTGACAATTAGGAAGGGATGAAGCTGGGAGTCAAATTCATGTCAACCATCCAAAGTCCTTTCAAATTCAGGATTCCAAATTTTCATGGAAAATGTGGACACAGAACTTAGAACATTGCAGCTTTAATTTGTTAAGGTTAGTCTAAATGAATCAATTGCTATAATGCTGTACTTCTCCTTACCTTTTTCCCATTTCCCACTTCCAATCAGTTACCATCCTTTCTTAAGGACACATTCTACATGGATGCCCAATCACAAGTTTAAATTTAACCACAAACTAAATTAACAACTTTACCCTGATGTATAACCTCAGGAAAATAAAGAGAACATCTCCAGACTGTAGGTAAATCCATGGAGAATAACATTCGATAGAATGTGTCTTCTGTTCCAGGCCCACAGAATCCAACCACATTCAACCCTAGTCTGCCGACTCCAGTGGAGCAAACACACTACTAGATGGGATGGCCATCTAGAAGTAATTTATCACCCTGCTGGGACCCTGGACACCAACATAACAGGCTAGACTGTGGCTGCCCTATAACATGGTTACCTAGATTGTAGAATTCTTCCTAGGGGCTGAAAAGCCTTTCCTCCTCAGCAACACCCAGAGCAAACAATACATATTGAGAAATAAATGAGAAATGAACAGTTAGAGAACAGTAAAACTCAACTAGGGGAAATAAAGCCAAGGGAAATACCCATGAGGATTTAAAACGAACTGATTTGCAAAACAATAGGGGATAAAGGAGTGAAAAGTATTCAAGAAAACATGGACCAGGCCAACCAAACAAATCTCAAAACCCCGCACCTATAAAGTAGGCAGGAACAGCAAACTCCAGGGAAAGCCTGTAGCAGAGAAATGGGGACCCGCTGAGATTGCTGTAAAAGGCACATATCTTGAAGCTAGAGCAGAAACTAAAAGGAAATCAGGTGACTTAGGAAAAGAAAAGCCAACAAATGACTCATAAAAATAGTCCTTGAAAAGGAAAGTTAACTGAAAAACAGAGAAACATCCCCCCAAAAATGAATTCTCCTAGTTCAGGGTCTGGTCCCACGAAAGGTTTCTTGTGACCTATCAAATTACAGACACAGGAAAGAATCTCAAATCCTGGTTCTAGTGCAGCTCACTCTACGGGGTTGGAAAGGTTTGGTGGCTGTGTGTGTGTGTGTGTGTGTGTGTGTGTGTGTGTGTGTGTGTGTGTGTGTCTAGCTGATCAAGATAAACTCCTAGCTTTTCTGACTCCGAACTGTCAGTCCGTCTTCCTGCCAGGCCCTTCCTGGGCCCCTGCAGTGTAGGGTCATCCAGGACTGTCTGGGCTTAGAGTAAATTCCATCTACTTCTTGGCTGCAGGTTTTGCAAATAACAAAGATGGGCTGAAGCTTTGAGCAAGTGTTTAATAAGGAAAGAAAGGAAGGAAAAGCATGATTTACTGAGCACATCAAAAAGCCTTGAACCATTTGGAGAGCATAAGTGTTTGCCAGAGTTCTGCAGGCAGTGTTGCTCTTTGTGCTTGGATTATGATAGTTTCCCCTTACATTTTGAGTCATGAAGGAGCAAGACTTTGGGAATTTTAGGGACCTCCACTCAAAGCTTAATTTTTCCATCCATAGCTGAGTGATCTTGGGTATTTACCTTTTGCTCTCTTGTCTTAGTTCTCTTATCTATGGATAGAGAAATATATCTTTCTTGGTACTTGTGAAGCTGGAGATGGTCCTTGGTCATTCCCAGGGCATGCGTCTAGCACACAGAATGTGCTCACAGTGGAGGTTGGTCCATCCCTATTCCTGTAATAGAAAATAAATGATTAAAGGCATGGAAGACTTGAGCTGTTACTCAAAGTCAAATAATATTTAGTAGCCACAGAGGAACTAAGATCCAGACCTTTCCCTTTCCCTCCAGGACAGATGCTGGTCTCAGCCTACCCACCTCCCTGCAACCCATCTCTGTCCCGGTGGTCTCCAGGGGCCACAGCTATCAATTTAAGTGCCAGGATGGCCCTACTTTCTGCCTTAGGACTTTCTCCAACACTGGAATTGATTCTACTCCTGCAAGACCAACCTTGAAGTAAAAGGTGGGAAGGGCCTTAACACACCTCTGGGGCACACGCCAACCGGTCAATGGGAGCATGACCCCAGCCTCCCTATTCAGGTTCCACCAAGGTTCCCAATATAATTAAGCCCCTTTGTCTACAGCAATAATCTATAGACAAAGATTGTCTATACCCGGGATTCTTCACCCAATATTAGCTTTTCTTCCTTTCCCTGTCTCACTCTGCCCACTCCCTCCCCCTTCCTCCTGGTTCCCAAATAAACCACCTTCACCCAAGTCCTTGTACAAGGACTTGCTATGGGGAAACCCAACCAGGACACCATCTGTTCTCTATCTTAGGTGAGGACCCTGCATGACTTTGCTTTTTGCCTTCTGCTCTCAGAACTGCAAATATCTCACCCCAAGAAAAGCATCATAATACAGTCATTCTCCCATTTACAGAGCAGGTGTTGTACTATGTGCCAGCAATGTGTAGAGAAAAGTTAGTATCACAAGTCTCATATAACAACAATTACAAACTCTTTCTTTTAAAATATATAATGTGCTAAAGGACATTATATCAGTGTCAGAATAATTCTTCATACAAAGAGTAGTGGGAATAGTGAGTCAGACCCAGAATTTTTTTCTAACAATGTTAAAAAACAGATGTATGCCATAGCTGCTTTGTCATACTGGAGGGTGAAGTTTCTCAGTGATATGGCTCCTTCTAGAGCAGTGTCCCTTTGTGGCTTTTGGAAATGCAGAAGTAGACACTGTTAATTTAAGGTGAAGCTTAAATTTAGAAAGAGGTTATAAACAACTATAAGAAAGAAAAAGTGGGCAAGTCCTGGAGTGTGGCAAGGTGAAGATCCCCAGCTGTGACAAATCCAGTGACAGGTTTCCACAGGGGAAGTGTTAATGAAACTTTAAGAACAAGTTAGCTTACTTGACTGCTGTGTTGTTCTGGGAGGTAAGTCCCCTCTTCTTGCCCTCAATTTGTATTAGGCATGGGGTTCACAATTACCTAGGCTCACAATCTTGGCAGCAGCGGTAATGAAACCATCCACATTTCCTTCCATGTGGGGCAGAGAAGAGAAAGCAGACAAGGCACAATAAGAAGCTGCTGGGAGAAAAGTAACCACCACTTGAAAACAACTCAAGGAACCCCTGGTTTTCCCAGTGTATATGGGATGTTTTTATAATGAAAGGTGATTCAAAGAGCTGAATTTGGGAGTTTTGGCAACACCAAGTAGTTGAATTTTAAATTCATTATCTCAATTCTCAGGATTTAAATGGTGAGATCTGTTTGATGGATGAGAAATACTGAGGCTCAGGGGGGTTAAAGTGATTTGTCTGAGTTCTCAAAGGCAGGATCTGAACCCAGTTCTGACTTTGAAGCCTTACATTACACACATTCTGGACTTGGCTTATGTTAGACTAGAAAAGGATTCAGATCTCATTCAGATACCTACATTTCATTTTGGATTGTGATATTTAAAACCTTGGCTTAAAATATTTTACTCAGTGGCTAAAAGTATAGGATGAATGTCTTGAAGATTCATCAAATTCCTGCTTCCCTCTTTTTATCTTCTAACAATCAGAGAATAAATTAGTTCTTCCTTCCACATTTTATTCCCCTTCAAAACCCTGTATGGGTCACACACATGTGCACACACATCTGAACACACACATAGACCACAGTATACTTGGGAAGGTGTCAACTGAAATTGTGTATGTAAGTCACTGCCATTCTAATGCTGACCAATGGAGATGTTTGCTTGGATCATTTGTACAGGAACCAGAGATCAGGTGACAAAATGATTCCCGTTACAGAGTCTGAAATGTATTAAGAAAGAGTCCAGTCTGGCAACACAGACTGTGGCCTTCTGCATGTTTTCAGTGCAACAGCGAAGAACAGAAGCCAAAAAATATCTTCACAATATCTTCAAGGATCCCACTCATTTCATGTCATATTTTTAGGTCGCAGCTAGGAATGAGCAGCCAGAGGAGAAATAAAGTGGGGCCCTGTCATTATAATATGACAAAAAACTTAAAACAGGAGGCTAGAAACAAAAGAGAGGCATGTCTCACCCATTAAGTAGCAGTCCCGAGCCTGATCCGATAAGATTACCAGGCATTCTGAGCATCACAAATGAGCCTGTGATAGCGTAAGAAGAGGGGAGCCCTTGAAATTCTGTGTATATTGCTTCCCTGGGAAAGGAAGCCTCTGTAGCAATTTCACTAGCTGAGAAAGAAAGCCTTTTATAATTGTACATTAATCCCAAGGTCTAGAAGGGGTAGGATGGGAGGGGAACGTAGAAACTGAGTGAATTATACAACCCTAAAACCCCAATAAGTCAGCACACTCAGGTTAGCTGAGTGCCACTTGTAGCTAGGTGCTCAACTGTATAGAACAAACCTACTAATGAACTTACTAACAACTTTATTTCCTCTATTCATGGGTCATTCAGACTGTGGGGGGTGTCTGTCGTTTAGTGCTTACTTGTATTTCATAAATAAACTTTCTCATCTCTATTATATGTGTTGTCTTTCACTTGAATTCTTCTCTTGTGAGCAAGATAAGAACCAAAGAAGGGCAGCCCCCTGACTCAGGTCTCCTTAGTAGCAATATTACAAGAGAAAGCAATCATTTCCTTTCCTTTCCTTTCCTTTCCTTTCCTTTCCTTTCCTTTCCTTTCCTTTCCTTTCCTTTCCTTTCCTTTCCCCTTTCTCCTTCCTTCCTTCCTTCCTTCCTTCCTTCCTTCCTTCCTTCCTTCCTTCCTTCCTTCCTCCTTTAAGAAATATTGAGTTCCTTGTATGCATCAGGTACTGTTTAGCCACTTGGAATTAGTCCAAAACCAAACAGACAAACAAATAAAAAACCCTTAAGAACCCCCAAATGCCTCTGCCTTTGTGAAGTAAAGGCAAAGGACAGAAAGTGAATGATAAGTGTAAAGAATAAGTTGTATCATCTATTAGAAAAATAAGTTGTATCATGTACCATCTTATCATCAGTATAAGTTGCATCTATAAATGCAATGAAAAAGGGAAATACTAAAGAAGTGTGAAAGGGATTGGGAGCAGGTAGGGTGTAAATTGCTGTTTTACATAGGACAGACCACACAGGACTTACTGAGAAAGTGACAAATGTGTAGACTTGAATATGAACAATCTTCAGACAAAACTGTTCGGAAGCCTGAGGAATCTCTGAGATTGGCTGGGCATTGAAATTCTGGCTTGGAAGATTCACCTGGCTCATGACTGCACCTGTGAGATTCCACAGGGAGGCAGCAGATCCTAGTGTTGGCCAGCCTTGGGGTACTGGGATGATGGAGGCCTCGTGCTTGCCAGTTATACAGGAGGATCGCAAGAAGTCTGATTTTGGCCCGAGTGCTTGTCAAGGCATCTCTCCCTTTCCTTATTCAAAATCTTAGCTGAATTTGGCATCATGGCTATTAGGAGCAACAACAACAATAGCTTTCACATGCTGAGGCTTCACTAGTTGCCATGTACAGGTGCATTGCAGTTGTCTTTTGTATATCTCGGTTCACTTATTGCGGCTTCACTGTATCACAGGTTTTTTTAAAAAATACATCTAATTCTGTATCGCAGAGTTTTTGCTATATTGCGAGATTTTGCAGTATATAGGTATTTATATAATATTTATGATTTTAATTATTTTGCCTAAAATTTTAAAACAATATAAAAATATAAAAATATTAATCCAAACATATTAAAAGAATATTAAATTGAAATAAAATACAGTATGTATTTCATCAGTGGATGAATAAGTACTGTCCACAATGAAAATGCAGTATGCCACTACTGCTTGCTTAAGTTTGCCAACGTGAGATTGTACATGGCACACTATTGGCTGATGTAATGGAAGGTGACCAACCACAGCACTGTGTTCTGTATCCTGGGCGCTGATTGGCTCAGTGACTGTAGCATCAGTCTGTTTGCTCTCCCGCACTATGTCCATACGTTCAGCGTCTCTCCTTGTCCACTTCACATGACATCTGATTGCTGCGCATAATGTTGCTCTGTGGTGTCATATTTTTGTGAAATTTTCATAAAAGTTTGAATTTATTTCAAGCCCTACGATGTCACCCAAACGTTCTGCACCTTCTAAGGCTTCTGGCAGTGAACCCAAGCACTAGAGGAATACGCCTACCATCAAAGAAAAGGTGGAACTTCTTGACATGTTAAAGGAAGGCAAAAGCTATATGGCTGTAGGCTGCCATTATGAAATCAATGAATCTACTGTTCACTACATAAAGAAAGATGAGAAGAATATTAGGTCTACAGCAATAATGACTTTTAATAAGACTGCAAAGGGGTGGTCACTTCCCACAATAAGGCCATTGTGAGGATGGAGTCTGCCTAGGCCCTGTGGATAAATGACTGCCAGAAGAAGAATATCTCGCTGGATGCCAACACCATCCAGATGAAGGTCAAGAAATTTTACGATAGTTTTGCAGAAAGCACGGACATTCACGACGGTGATGAGGATGAAGCTGAGGATGATGAAGCAGAAGCAGGACCATCGAATGCTTCTCCCACCAGACCAACCCCATTCAGTGTAGCAAGGGCTGGTTTGACAAATTTCAGAGATGCTTTGGACTCAAGAGCATTTCTCTGCATGGAGAAGCTGCCTCTGAAGACAAAAAGCAGCGCCAGCAACTCCCCATAACTATGTTAATCACTCGGTCGAAGAGATCAGTTATGCCTACGCCTTTATCAGAAATAGAAGTTACGGCCCCGGGCAAAGATACTGCACCACCCGATGAAGCACCTGATGAAGTGGTGCCTTCAGAAGAGCTGTAATGCTCTTCTTGGCTGTGCAGTACATTCATCTCATCATCATCACCTTCATCGCCATCAGTACTGCACAGCTACATAATTCATGATCTTCATCATTCAAGTTGTAGTATACTTCCCTGGTGAGTACCCATAAAGAATTTTATATGTTGTTAAAATTACATAGGTTTAAGAGTGTAGAAAATGTTTAAGAGCATATGTTTATAGCAGTTTATAAGAGTGTGGGAAAGGTTAATAAGAGAGTGGGAAAGGTTTCTAGGAGTGTGGGAAGGGTTTATAAAGCCTTAAAATATATGTAAATAATAAAATAAATATAACGCCACTGCTTCGCAGATTTTCACCTATTGCGGGAGTCTCTGGACCGTAATTCCCATGATAGGTGAAGGATCACTGTACCACATTTACTATCTCTGAGCAAATTTTTGTTACTGTTCCTATTTGTCAGATGAGGATGCTAAGGCTCAGAATCTCATTTCAAGTGAAGGTTGGGACCAGAATTTTCGAGGAATCCTTTAGAAAATCTTCAGACCTTGAATTGATAGAAGGAAGATTTAGACTGGTTTGTGAAACCTACTTGTTTCAGGTAGGATGAAATTCAGTAAATTGGATGCTATTCCTTAAGGATTAGTGATATCAATGATAGTAATAACCAGAGTTTATGGTGCAGCACCAAGCACCATGCTACGTGCTTCACATATACCATATAATTTAACTATTAACCATGGTGCTGAAATGCTACTGATAAAGGAAAGAAGTTACCGACCATGTACTCACTGCATGCCAGACATTGAGTATATTGTTACATCACTTTCCCACCCAAATAACTTTGTGTGTAAATGTCATATGTGATCAACATAAATATTCAAACAACCCAAAGTTATATAACATGAAACAAAAGCAAGACAAAACTTCTTCCTCCATATCACCCAGTGTAAGAGTTTGTATGTACTAGTTCATAATTAAAAATGTAATTGCATCCAAAAGTATATAAATATATCTGAACACTGTAAATTTTTATTAAACAGTATAGAATAGTATAATATGAAAATTGTGTTTCTCCTTGTCTTATGACCTAGAAAACATTTCCAATAATATATTTGGGATTTTTTTCCAGGCAGTTACCATTATAACTTTATCATTTTACATTTTTAAAATTATTGTTTAAGTACAGTTGTCTCCATTTTTGACCACTATAACTTTAAATAATATATTTATACCGTTTGTCTTGATTTAGCAACTTCAGAACAGAGCTAGTCTCCTTGCTAAGTTGTCATTACCCACCAAGCTCCCGATTTTTGCTGACTCTATTTTTTCAGGTTTTCTTTTTTACAGATTAATTTGGGGGATTAAAATAAGATATGTAAGTTTTTATTTTTACATGTAAAATTCAAAACATGTCTGTTAATTTTTTTATACTCAAAAAAGAGAAAATTACTGTACTTTTACTTATTTCATCTCCTAAGTCTATCTTCCTTCTGTCTCTTATCACCCACTGGTCAAATTTGCCCCACAGAAGTTAACTCACCCCCAGTGATATTTACATCATCTGTCCCTCTGGGGGAACCAGAGCTCACGGGTGTAAGAGGATGGCCTCAGTGCTGCAATGTTAGGTGGGCTGAGGTCCAGAATGCCACGGTGTGTCTGTGAAATTGGTGAGACGTGGAGAATCTGAGGCTGAACATTAGTTGTAGTACTGGTATCTAATACTGCCTTCTTGGCTCTTTTCCATGCACTGATCTCTTGTTTTATATATACATTATTTTCTTAAATATTATTAAAGTTATTTATTAAAATTTGTTAATCCCCCCTATTCCCTGAATGATTTTCTTAATGTTGCCTGGTGATTCAATGGTCCTGCTAAATTTGACTCTCTCATGATTGGTTTTCTTCAGATAACTAAGGTTTATGTATTTGTTGGTTTTAATAGTTGTGAAATGTTTATGAAAACAATGAACATGGAAGGAATGCTTCCCAATGCCAACAACTACTGACAGCATGTTGTAGCATCTGCTCCTTCAATTGTTGCATCACATAAAAAAATGAAGGTGCTAAGTGGTAACACAGGATTCAAACCCCGGCCCTCTGACTATTCACCACCACGACACATGCCAATGTATTTGGTTTGCATTTAGATATTACTTTGTGTTTCATATATATATTTAAATAATTTATTTTTATTGTTTATTTTATTACAGTTGTCCTAGTTATTTTTCCTTTTAACCACTCCATGCACCCCAACCCTCTCCCCCACAGTCAATCCCCTCTCTGTTGTCCATATCCATGAGTCAGTCATTCATACATGTTCTTTGACTAATTCCTTACCCATCCTTCCACCATTCCACACCTCCCTGTTCCTCTCCTATAGCTCTCATTCTGTTCCATGTTTTCATGTCTCTAGCTCTATTTTTCTTGTTAGTTTATTTTATTCATCAGACTCCAGTTATGTGAGGTCATATGGTATTTGTCTTTCAACAACCAGCTTATTTCACTTAGCATAATCATCTCCAGTTCTGTGCAAGCTGAAGCAAAAGATAGGACTTCCTTCTTTCTTTCTGCTATGCAGTATTCCATTGTGTAAAGGTGCCACAGTTTTTTAATCCACTCATTTACTGATGGACACTTGGGCTGTTTCCAAAACTTGGCTATTGTAAATAGCGCTGCTTTGAACATAGGGGCGCATAAGATCATTTGAATTGGTGTTTTGGAATTCTTAGGATATATCCCCAGTGGTGGAATCGCTGCGTTATAGCCGGTTCTGTTATTAATTTCTTGAGGATATTCCATACTGTTTTCTACAGTGGCTGCACTAGTCTGCATTCCCACCAACAGTGCACTAGAGTTCCCTTTTCTTCACATCCTTGCCAGGACTTGTTGATTTCTTCTGAAAGGAGTGAGGTGATATTTCATTGTGGTTTTAATTTGCATCTCTCTGATGGCTAGTGATGTTGAGCATATGTTCATATATCTATGGGCAATCTGTATATCCCACTTGGAGAAGTGTCTGTTTGGGTCCTTTGCCCATTTTTTAATTGGGTTGTTTGTATTCCTGGTGTTGAGTCATATGAGTTAATTATATGTTTTGGAGATTAAACCCTTGTCTGATGTATCATTAGCAAATATGTTCTTCCACATAGTCAGTTTCCATTTCATTTTGATGATGGTTTCTTTGGCCATGCAGAAATGTTTTAATTCAGTGTAGTCCCATTTGTTTATTCTTTCCTTTATTTTCCTTGCCCTAGGAGATATATGGGCAAAAACATTGTAACATGGGATGTCTGAAATTTTATTGCCTATGATTCCTGATAGGACTTTTATGGTATTACAACTTATTTAAATCTTTTATCATTTTAAGTTTATTCAAGTGTATGGTGTAAGCTGGTGGTCTAGTTTCATTTTTCTGCATGTACCAGTCCAGTTCTCCTGACACCATTTTTTGAAGAGACTGTTTTTACTCTATTTTATGCTTGTGCCCACTTTGTTGAATATTAATTGACCATAGAGACACAGGTTTATTTCTGGGCTCTCTATTTTGTTCCATTGATCTATGTGCCTGTTCCTATGCCAGTACCAGACAGTCTTGATTACAGTGCCCTTGTAGTATAATTTAATATCAGGTTTTGTGATCCCTCCAACTTTGTTCTTTCTCAGAATTGCTGTGGCTATTCAGGGTCTTTTTTGGTTCCACATAAATTTTTGGAATATTTGTTCTAGATCTGTGAAATATGCCACTGGTGTTATAGTATAAATTGTGTTAAATTTATAGATTGCTTTTGGTAGTATGGACATTTTAATGGTGTTAATTCTTCCAACCCATGAACGTGGTATAGCCTTCTAGTTATTTGTATCTTCCTCAGTTTCTTCTTTCAGTATCTTATAATTTTCCAAGTACTAGTCTCTTACATCCTTTGTCAAATTTAGTCCCAGTTACTTTATTTTTCTTCTTGCTCTAGGACATGAGATTTTTCCCCTTTCTTTCTCTTTCTGATAATTCATGATTGGTGTACAAGAATGTCTGCTACTTTGCTAAATTTAATTATTAGGTCAAATAGTTTTTCTGTTGGAGACTATAGGGTTTTCTGTGTACACTATCATGTTTTCTGTGAATAAGGACAGATTTACTTTCTCCTTTTTAATTTGGATGGCCTTTATTTCTTTTCCTTGTCTGATCACTATGACTACAACTACCAGCACTGTGTTGAATAAGAGAGGTAAAAGCAGACACCATTGTCCTGTTCCAGATATTAACAGAAATGCATTTAGTTTTTGTCCATTGAGTATTACGTTGGTGGTAGGTTTCTTGTATATAGCCTTCATTATGTTGAGGTATGCTCCCTCTATTCCCATTTTGCTGAGTGTTTTTTCTTTTTTTTATCATAAATGAGTGTTGGATTTTATCAAATGCTTTTTCAACATGTATTAATATGATCATGTGATTTTTGTCCTTCATGTCATTTAGTGATGTGTAATGTTTATTGATTTGTGAATGTTATACCCCATTGCATACCTGGGATAAATCCCACTTAATTGTGGTGTATGATCTGTTTAATGTATTGCTGGATTCAGATGGCCAATATTTTGAAGAGTTTAGCATCTGTGTTCATAAGAGATACTGGCCTATACTTTTTTTTTCTTTGTTGTATCTTTACCTGGTTTTGCAGTTAGGATAAATTTGGCCTCTAAAAAAAAGTTTGGGAGTCTTCCCTCTTCTTGAAATTTTTGGAATAGTTTGGGAAGGATATGTGTTAGTTCTTCTTTGAATGTTTGGTAATATTCACCTGTGAAGCCATCCAGTCCAGGGTTTTTGTGAGCTGGAAATTTTTTTATTATGGCTTCAATTTCACCACTTGTTGGTCTGTTCAGGCTTTCTACTTCTTCTTTATTCAGTTTTGGAAGATTGTATGTTTCCAGAAATCTGTTCATTTTGCTCAGGTTGTCCAATGTCTTGGCATATAGTTGTCCATAGTAATTTATTACAATCCCTTGTATCTCTGTGGTATCAGTTGTTACTTTTCTTTATTTCTGATTTTATTTATTTGGAGCCTCTCCCTTTTTTTCGTGATATGTCTCATTAAAGGTTTGTCAGTTTTGTTTATCTTTTCAAAGAACCAACTCTTGCATTCATTGACTCTTTGGATTGATTTTCATTATTGTCTTTATAATTTAATTCTGCCTTGATCTTGATTATTTGTGTCCTTCTACTTGCTCTGGAATTTCTCTATTGTCATTCCTCTAGTTCTTGTAGATGTAGGGTTAGGTCATTTCTCTGAGATTTTTCTATCTTATTTATGAAGGCCTGTATTGCTATGAATGTCCCTCTGAGGACTTCTTTTACTATGTCCCATAGGTCTGGGTTTTTTTACAGATACTTTAAATTTCTTTCTTGATCTCTTTGTCAACTCATTCATTATTTAATAACATGTTATTCGGTCTCCATATAATGTTTTTGATTTTTTCCTTGAGGTTAGTTTCTAATTCAAGCAATTGTGATCCAAGAAGATGATTGATACAATTTTTAAAAATTTGTTAAGGCTTGTTTTGTGTCCTACCATGTAGTTTATCTTTGAAAATAATCCAGGTGTGTTTAAAAAGAATGTATACTTTGCTTTGTTGCGGTGAAATGTTCTGTAAATGTAAATTAAGTCCATTTGATCTAGAGTTTTGTTTTTTTTTTTAATGCCACTATATCCTCATTTATTCTTTGTTTAGCAGATCTATCCATTGCTGACAGTGGGGACTTAACATCCCCAATGATGACTGCATTGTTGATAATCTCCTTCTTCAGTCCTCTAAGATTTTCTTTATGTATTTTGGTGTTCCTTTGTAGAGTGCCTATATGTTTAAAAAGGTTAGATCCTCTTGTTTGACCACTCCCGTAAGTATTATGTAGTGACCTTCTTGGTCTTTTGTTATGGCCTTTGTTTCAAAGTCTATTTTTTCTGATATAAGTATTGCTACCATGGCACTTTTTTACCTGTCCATTTGCTTGGAATATTTTTTTCATCCCTTCTATTTCAGCCTGTGTAGATCTTTTGCTTTGAGGTTGGTGTCATGTAGACAGATATATGCAGATTATGTTTTCTTATCCACTCACCTTTGCTATGTCTTTTGATTTGAGCATTTAACCCATTTACATTTAAGGTTATTATTAAAAGGTACTTGTTTATTGGCATTTTTTCTTTTTGTACCCTTGTTTCACTCTTTCTATTTCTATTTCTTCTTCTTAAATCAGTCCCTGTAGCAGCTCTTGCAGTGCTGGCTTAGTGGAAATGTACTCTTTTAGACTTCCTTTGTCTGGGAGGCTTTTTACTTCACCTTACATTTTAAATGAGAGCCTTGCTGGATAGAGTACTCTTGGTTCAGGTACTTGCTTTTCATTGTTTGAAATATTTCATGCCAATCCTTTTTGGCTTGTAGTGTTTCTATTGAGAAATCAGCTGATAGCTTTATCAGAGGTAACTTGTATTTCCTCCCTGTTTCTCCCTTGCTGCCTTTAAAATTCTCTTTGTGTTTAATTTTTGCAATTTTAATTACAATGTGTCTTGGAGTGGGCATCTTTGGTTTATCTTGATTGAGACCTACTGTGTTTCCTGAACTTACATAATTCTTTTCCTCACCAAGTTAGGGAAGTCTTTTTCATAGTTTTTCATACATGTTTTCTATCCCTTGCTCCTTTTCTTCTCCTGATATTCCGATGATGCAAATATGCTATTATGTTTCATTTTGTCCTAAAGTTCCCTTTAACTACTCTCATTCTTTTTTAGTTCTTTTTCTTTTAAAATAAATATTTTAAATTGTTGTTCTTGTACAGTTTTCTGTCTTTTACTCCCATCTTGGCCCACTGCCCCAGCCCTCCCCACCTCCCTCCCATTTCCACTGCCCATAGTTTTTGTCAATGTGTCTTTTACACTTGTTGCTCTAAACCCTTCTACTTTCCCCTTGAAATTCCATCCCCTCTCCCCTCTGATGACTGTCAGCCTGTTCTCAATTTCAATGTCTTTGGTTATATTATGCTTGTTTGTTTGTTTTTTTGATTAGGTTCCCGTTAAAGGTGAGATCATATGGTATTTGTCTTTTACTGCCTGGCTTATTTCACTTAGCATAATGCTCTCCAGTTCCATCCATGCTGTTGCGAAGGGTAGGAGCTCCTTCTTACTTTCTGCTGGATAGAATTCCATTGTGTAAATGTACCATAGTGTTTTGATCCATTCGTTTACTGATGGGCACCTAAGTTGCTTCCAACACTTGGATATTGTAAATTGTGCTGCTATGAACATTGGGGAGCATAGGTTCTTTTGGATTGGAGTTTCAGGGTTCTTAGGGTATAATCCTAGTAATGGAATTGCTGGGTCAAAAGGTAGATCCATTTTTAGTTTTCTTAGAAAATTCCATAATGTTTTCCATAATGGTTTTACCAGTCTCCAATCCCACCAACAGTGCACTAGGGTCAGCTTTTCTCCACAACCTCTTCAACACTTGTTGTTCATTGCTTTGTTTATGATGGCCATTCTGACTGGTGTCAAGTGGTATCTCATTGTGGTTTTAATTTGCATCTCTCTGATAGCAAGCAATACTGAGCATCTTCTCATGTGTCTCTGGATTCCCTGCATGTCCTCCTTGGAGAAGTGTCTGTTCAACTCCCATGCCCATTTTTTAATTGGGTTGCTTGTCTTCTTAGAGGGGAGTCATGTAAGTTCTTTGTATATTTTGGAGATTAAATCCTTGTGTGAGGTATCATTGGCAAATATGTTTTCCCATACAGTTGGTTCTCTTTTTATTCTAATACTGTTTTCTTTAGCTGTGCAGAAGCTTTTTATTTTGATGAGATCCCATTTGTTTATTCTTTCCTTTATGTCCCTTGCTTTAGGGGACATACCAGTAAAAATGTTGCTGCGTGAAATATCTGAGATTTTTCTGCCTATGTTCTCCTCTAGGACTGTAATGGTGTCACAGCTTATATTAAAATCTTTTATCCACCTTGAATTTATTTTTGTGTATGGTGTAAGTTGGTGCTCAAGTTTCATTTCTTTGCACGTAGCTGTCCAGTTCTCCCAACACCACTTGTTGAAGAGGCTATTTTTACTCCATTTTATGTTGCTGCCCTCTTTGTTGAATATTAATTGACTGTAGAGACTTGGGTTTCTTTCTGGGCTCTCTGTTCTATTCCACTGATCCATGTGCCTGTTTTTATGCCAGTACCAGGCTGTTTTGATTACAGTGGCCTTGTAATATACTTTGGTATCAGGTATTGTGATCCGTCCTGCATTGTTCTTCTTTCTCAAGATTGCTGCAGCTATTTGAGGTTGTTTATGGTTCTATATAAATTTTTGAAGTGTTTGTTCTATGTCAGTGAAATATGCCATTTTTACTTTAATAGGTATTGCCTTGAATCTGTAAATTGCTTTGGGAGGTATGGACATTTTGATGATGTTAATTCTTCTGATCCATGAACACGGTATGTGTTTCCATTTGTTTGTGCCTTCCTTGATTTCTTTCTTCAGTTTTGTGTAGTTTTCTGCATACAGGTCTTTTACCTCGTTGGTTAGGTTTATTCCTAGGTATTTTATTTTTCTTCTTGCTATATCAAATGGGATTTTTTTCTTCATTTCTGCTTCTGCTGTTTCATTGTTGGTATACAAAAATGCCTTTGATTTCTGGATATTGACTTTGTATCTGGGTGTTTGGCCAAATTCATTTATTAGGTCCAGCAGCTTTTTCGCTGAGTCTATAGGATTTTCTAAGTACACTATCATGTCATCTGCAAACAATGATAGTTTTGTTTCTTCCTTTCTGAGTTGGATGCCTTTTATTTCTTTTTCTTGTCTAATCACTGTGGCTAAGACTTCCAATACTATATTGAATAGAAGTGGTGAAAGCGGACAATCTTGTCTTGTTTCTGATCTCAGTGGAAAAGATTTTAGTTTCTGCCCATTGAGTATGATATTCACTGTAGGTCTCTCATATATGGCCTTTATTATGTTGAGGAATGCTCCCTCTATTCCCACTTTGCTGAGTGTTTTTATCATAAATGGGTGTTGTATCTTATCAAATGCTTTTTCTGCATCTATTGATATGATGATGTGATTTTTGTTTTTGTTTATGTGATGAATTACATTTACTGATTTGTGAATAATGAACCATCCTTGCATCCCTGGGATGAATCCCACTTGGTCATGGTGTATGATCCTTTTAATGTATTGTTGGATGCGGTTTGCCAATATTTTGTTGAGGATTTTAGCATCTATGTTCATCAGCAATATTGGCCTGAAGTTCTCTTTCTTTCTTGTGTCTTTATCTGGTTTTAGGATTAGGCTGATGCTGGCTTCATAAAAAGAGTTTGGGAGTCTTCCATCATTTTGAATTTTTTCAAGTAGTCTATGAAGAGTAAGGGTTAGCTCTTCCTTAAATACTTTGTAGAATTGTCCTGTGAAACCACCTGGTCCAAGGCTTTTGTGTGTTGGGAGTTTTTTGATTACTGCTTCAATTTCATCAGCTGTTATTGGTCTGTTCAGGATTTCTGCCTATTCTTCATTTTGGGAGATTATAATTTTCTAGAAATTTGTTCATTTCACCTAGGTTTTCAAATTTCTTGGCCTAAAGTTCTTCATAGTAATTTCTTACAATCCTTTATATTTCTGTGGTGTCAGTTGTAATCTCTCCTTTTTCATTTTTCATTGTTTTTATTTGCGTCCTCTCTCTTTTTTTCTTCATGAACCTGCTTAAAGGCTTGTCAATTTTGTTTATCTTTTCAACGAACCAACTCCTGGATTCATTGATTCTTATAATTGTGCTTTTAGTCTCTATGTCATTTCATTCTGCTCTGATCTTGGTTATTTCCTTCCTTCTACTTGCTCTGGGCTGTCTTTGTTTTTGTTCCTAGAGTTCTCGTAGGTGTAGGGTTAGGTTTTTTGTCTGAATGGTTTCTATCTTTTTTAGGTATGCCTGTATCATTATGAACTTCCCTCTGAGGACTGCCTTCACTGTGTTCCATAAGTTTTGGGTTGTTGTGAGTTCGTTATCATTTGTTTTCAGAAACTTTTTGATTTTCTCCCTAATTTCATTCTTGACCCATTCATTCTTTAATTGCATGCTATTCAATCTCTGTGATTTTCAGGGTTTTGGGTTTTTTCCCCTTGGGGTTGGTTTCTTGTTTCAGTTCCTTGTGGTTGGAGAAAATGCTTGGTATGATTTCAATTTTCTTGAATTTGTTGAAACTTGTCTTCTGTCCTATCATGTGGTCTATCTTTGAAAATGTTCCATGTGCATTTCAAAAAAATGTGTATTTAGTTTCTTTGGGATGAAGGGCTGTATATATATCAGTTAAGTCGATTTCTTCTAGAGTGTTGTTCAATGCCACAATATCTTTGTTGATATTTTGTTTGGAAGAACTGTCAGTCTTTGACAGTGGGGTGTTAAAATCACCTACTATAATTTTGTTGCTGTCAATATCTTTCTTGAAGTCCTCTAAGATTTTATTGATGTATTTCGGTGCTCCCTCATTGGGTGCATATATGTTTACAATGTTTATATCTTCTTGGTGGATTCTTCCCTTGAGTATTATGAAGTGACCTTCTGGGTCTCTTTATGGCCCTTCTTTTGAAGTCTATTTTGTCTGATATGAGTATTGCTACCCCATGTTTGTTTTCCCCTGTGCATTTGCTTGGAAAATTTGTTTCCAGCTCCTCACTTTCAGTCTATGTAGGTCTTTTCCCCTGAGGTGAGTCTCTTGTAGGCAGCATATGTGTGGGTCATGCTTTCTTATCCATTCAGCTATTCTCTCTCTCTCCCCCCCTCTCTCTTTTCCTTCCTTCCTTTCCTTAAAGCAGTCCCTTTAGTATCTCTTGCAGAATTGGTTTGGTAGAGGTGTATGCTTTTAGACTTCTTTCATCTGGGAAGCTCTTTATTTGGCCTTCTATCTTGATTGAAAGCCTTGCTGGATAAAGTAGCCTTGGATGCAGGCCTTTGGTTCTCATTGCTTGGAATATATCTTGTCATTGTCTTCTGGCTTGGAGCATTTCCATTGAGAAGTCAGCTCCTAACCTTATTAGGGCTCCCTTGTATGTTACTTCCTTTTGTCCCCTTGCTGCCTTTAAGATTCTCTCTTTGTCTTGGAATTTTACCATTTTAATGATGATGTGTCTTAAAGTGGGCCTGTTTGGCTTCCTCTTGATTGGGACTCTTTGTGTTTCCTGAATTTGTGTGACTTTTTCTCTCATCAAATTAGGGAAGTTTTCCATCATTACTTTTTGAAATAGGTTTTCTATTCCTTGCTCTTGTTCTTTTCCTTCTGTTATCCCTATTATATGGATATTATTACATTTCATGTTGTCTTGCATTTCTCTTAAACCTTTTTCATTTTTTCTGAGCTTCTTTTCCTTTTCTTGCTCTTTCTGGGCATTTTTTGTTCCTACTTTGTCTTCCAACTTGCTGATCTAATCTTCTGCTTCATCGATTCTGCTTTTGATTCCTTCTACTGTGTTCTTCAGTTCAGAAATTGTATTCTTCATTTCCTCTTGGCCCTTGTTGATAGTTTCCATTTCCTTTTTCTTGTTGGTATAGTTTGCAGTGAGTTCATTGTAGTTTCCTTGTAGTTTCTGCTAATTCTCTGTGAACTCATTGAGCTTCCTGACAACCATTGCTTTGAACTCAATATCTGATAGTTGAGTTGCCCCTATTTCATTGAGCATTCTTTCTGGGGCTTCCTTTTTTCCTTTCATTTGGGGATTGTTTCTTTGTCTTCCCATTGTCTGTGAGACTTTTCTTGTTAGCCTCAGCTTCTTAAATTGATCTGTTTCAGCTCCCTGAGTTTATGGTGTGAACTTCTGTGATAGAATACCTGTGAGATTCAGTGTTTCAGTCTACGTCGAGTATCCTGTTGTTCACAGCTTCCACTGTCTCAGTTGCTGGGATGCCCTCTTGTTGGGACCAACTCTGGTTTTTTCACAGTTCCAGGTTTGTTTGTTTGTTTGTTTGTTTGTTTTGTCTCAATCGTGGGTATTTAAAAAGAGAAAGAGGACAAAATGAAAAATAAAGAAAGAAAAAAGAGGAAGGAATCAGAGATAAAATTGTAAAGAAAGGAAGAGGGACTAATACAAGAAAGAAGTAAAGAGAGGCAAAAGGAGTTGAGGGGTAAAAAAGAAGATAAAAATAATAAAGAAATAATAATTAAGAGCAGTTATATAAACAGAGAAACACACAAACAAAAAAAAAGAAACAAAAAAAGAAACAACCAAACAAAAGAAAACAACCCCCCAAAAACAAAACAAAACAAAAATCAAAAACAGAACAAAACAAAAAAACCCCACCAAACTAAAAACTCCTGCTGTTTTCAAACTTGTCGAGCCGGTCTTTCTGGTCTGGTGGGCTGCAATGGCCAAGGAGTAATGGTATTGCTTTTCTCTGTGTTCAGCACTCAGTCACCTTTGTGCTACTATTTCTAGAGCTAGCCCCGTGCCTCTCCGCACACAGCCTCGGGCGTGTGTTCTGAGCTTCCTGGAATGCTTGTACTTTCCTGAGTTTGCGGGTGTGAGCTTGGGTCTCTGGTCGCACGCCTCTTTCTGCGGTGGTATTGGCATGGGCGCCTATGTTCCCCTGGCTGTCTCTGGTCATGCACAGGAGACTATAGACCCACAGCCCTCTCCAGTGGCGTGGGGCCTATGATCCGGCGGCCATCTTGCGTGTGCATCTATGGTCCTTTTTGAGTCTTTTTTCATTTTGTTGTTCTGACTGGGTTCTTTTTATACCTTGTCTTCCAGCTCGTTGATTTGGTCCTCTGCTGTATCTAGCTTTCTTTAAGTCTTTCTCTGGTATATTCATTTCATACATTGTATTCTTTATTTCTTCCTGGTTCTTATTTAGTTTCTATGTCCTTTTTCATGCTGCAGTAGCTCCCAGTAAGTTTCTTGTAGCTCCCTTAATGTTCCTTATAGGTCTCTGTGAGTTTCTTGATCATTCTTATAACCATTACTTGAATTCTATGTATAATAGATTGCTTTCCTCTATTTCATTTAGCTTTTTCTGGGGATTCCTCCTTTCCTTTTAATTGGAGTTTTTTTTTTTTTTTTGTCTCCCTATTTTAGGTGGCTCTTTTTGTTTGCTTCTTCATCTTAGATTGTTCTACTTTGACTCCCTGTCTCCATGGGGTGGCCTTCAGTCGTAGTTCTGTGGGACTCTCTGGTGCAGTCTCTGTAATCTCCTTAGATGGATGCTCCAGGAATGCACTCCCTCGTTGTACTTGGGCTTTGATTATTGATGGCTCATTCATTGGTTGGTTCTACCCTCTGGCTGACTGACAGAGGGTCACAACCCCCTCCACACCTTGTGTACTGTTGTACAAATGCTGGCAGAACAAAGCAAAGGAGCCCAGAAAACCAAACCTGCACTAGCACAAATAGCCCCCTACTACATCAGCAATATCAACATCAAGTGAGCAAAGATTAGTAAAGGTGGAAAGAGACCAAGAATACTATAAGATAGAAATAAAGAATGTGAGATGACTAAAGGAAAGAAAAATGATTTTGAGAGAGAAGAGAGGGGGAAATAATAAGAGTAGGGGATGGAAACAAGGCAAAGAAAGGAGAAAATAAAATTTAAAATGTAAGTAAAAAAGAAAGGGTGATGGCAAAATGAAGTAATGAAAGGGAAGAGTGTAACATGAGGTTTGAAATACAAATAGTGAGGTTTAAAAAAATAGCCAATAGAAACAAAATTGAAGAAAAAATCACAACAGGGCTCAATAACAATTACAGATGAGCGAAGATTAATAGAAGTTGAAAGAGAATAAGAATATTATAATAAAAAGAAAAGAGAATATAAAATATCTACAGTAAAGAAAAACAATTTTGAAAGGATATAGGGAAGATAAATAATAAGGGTAAGGAATAGAATACAGACTAAGAAATAGAAAAAAATAAAATTCCAAATTCAAATAAGCAAGGGCAAGAGGAAAGCAAAATGTTGTAAGATGCGGAGGAATAACCTATGAGTTTTGAAATAAAATAATCGTGAACACATTGAAATAAAATGGAAGAAAAACAGCAATAATGGCCATATTGACACTAAACAAGCAACAATTAATGAAGGTGGAAAGAATATAAGAATATTAAAAGGAGTGGAGAGCTGGGCAAAGTTTTTTCCTCCTGAGTTTTGTTCATATATTGGATCTACCATACCAGTACTGGCTATGTCCTGTGAATGTCACTTGATTAAGGTGAACCTTTTTTATATTTGACTGATTGTTATTTGTGTATATTTTGTTGCTATTTTTGTTACTTGCCGCCTAATATAATCTTAACAAACACAGTGCTAAAAGACTTATAATGAAAAAAATAGCAGTTGCCTGACTCGTGAAACTCCCAGCCACCTACAACACATTGCTATTTCTTCCCTTATTTGCATCCATATGTCTAAAATAATATACTTTTGCTGCTTTTTCTTAATTAATGAGTTTTGGCAATACTTATTGACTGGCTTTTGTGTTAAATATACACTCCACACTTTTCACTCTTTTCCTCCTCTTTTCCTCCCCTTGCAATATAGATCTATTGAAATGTATTTAGTTAAATTGATATTCCATAATGACATAGTTATAATTAAAAATATTATTCACTGGTAAGGCAAATTGTTAATTTTGCTTCCAGTTTTATTTTCAATTTAAAATTTAAAAATAATTATTTTCAATCACAGTTTATGTTCCATATTATTTTATATTAGTTTCAGTTGTACAGCATAGTGGTTAGAAATTTATATAAATTAAGATGTGATGATGACCCTGATAACACTAGTACCTACCTGACACCATACACAGTTATTAAACTATTATAAACTATATTGCTTATGCTGTACTTTACATTACCATGACTATAATGTGAGTACCAATTTGTACTTCCTAACTCCTTCACCTTTTTCATTCAATTGCCAAACTCTCCTTCCATCTGGCAACCATCATTATGATGTCTATTCTATGTGTCTGTTTTTGTTTCTTTTTTTATTCATTTATACTGTTCTTTAGATTTGACATATAAGTGAAAATCATAAGATATTAGTCTTTTCTATCTAACTTTTTTCACTTAGCATAATACCCAAAGGTCCATCCATTTTGTTTCAAGTGGCAAGATTTCATTTTTTACGGCCAAGTAATATTCCACTGTATATGTGTACTACCACTTCTTTTTTAAATTATTTTTTATTGATTATGCTATTACAGCTTTCCCAATTTTCCCCCTTTATTTCTCCTCTGCCTTGCTGCCCCAACCTTCCAACATCCCCCCACTTTAGTTCATGTCCATGAGTTGTACGTATATGTTCTTTGAGTCCTCTGTTTCCGATCCCATTTTTTTATCTCTCCCTGTCTATTTTATGCCTACTAATTCTGCTTCTTCTTCCTTGTACCTTTTCCCCACTGTTCCTCTCTTCCCCCTACCCAATGAAATCCCTCCAGGTGAAGTCCGTTTCTCTAATTCTGCTCATGTTGTGATTATTCACTTAGTTTTGTTTTCATTGTTTTTCTTTTCCTTTAGGTTAATTTGTTGACTTTGCGACAGCATGGATGGAATTGGAGAGCATCATGCTAAGCGAAATAAGCCAGGCAGTGAAAGACAAATACCATATGATCTCACCTTTAACAGGAACCTAATCAACAAAACAAACAAACAAGCATAATATAAACAAAGACACTGAATTTGAGAACAGTCTGACAGTGACCAGAGGGGGAGAGGAGGGAATTTCAGGGGAAAAGGGGAACGGTTTAGAGCAACAAGTATAAAGGACTCGTGGACAAAAACTATGGGGGGTGGAAATGGGAGGAAGGTGGGGAGGGCTGGGGTGGTGGGCTGAGGTCGGAGTAAAAGACAGAACACTGTACAATATCAACAATTAAAAAATACTGATTAAAAATAAAATTAAAAAATGGAAAAAATAAAATAAAATTGAATTAAAGAAAAAAAAGACACTTGTGAATTTGCTGTCATTATACCGTTCATATTTTTATCTTTTTTTTCTTAAATAAGTACCTTTAACATTTCATATAATAATGGCTTAGTGATGATGAACTCCTTTAACTTGACCTTATCTGGGAAGCACTTTACCTGCCCTTCCATTCTAAATGAAAGCTTTGCTGGATAGAGGTCCTTGGATGTAGGTCCTTGCCTTTCATGACTTGGAATACTTCTTTGCAGCCCCTTCTTGCCTGGAAGTTCTCTTTTGAGAAATCAGCTGACAGTCTGATGGGAACTCCTTTGTAGGTGACTGTCTCCTTATCCCTTCCTGCTTCTAGAATTCTCTCCTTCATTTTAATCTTGGCTTATGTAATGATGATGTGCCTTGGTGTGTTCCTCCTTGGATTCAACTTCTTTGGGATTCTCTGAAGTGAGGGCTTTGCTCTGGGGCTTTGATTTGTTCTCTGGTTTGAGCCATTTTTGTTTTTTGGTTTTGGGGTTTTTTTTTTCTTGTCTGGTCATGGCTGTTAAGTAGTGAGGGGCGGAGCCTTACATGTTCCCTGTGGCGGGGGAGGGGGGTAGCCCAGTCACTGGGCAGTGATGCTGTATTTGGGGGTGGGGTCTGAGAGGGAACAATGGCGCTTGCTCCCCTCTCTCTCAGATTCCAGTCCCTTCTGCCACTTCCCCTTTGCCTGGATTATCTGCCCGCAAATGTGGGACCACCGGTCAGCCAGCCACCTTGCGTGGGTCTGCGCAGTTGCCACCCTGGGCCTGGGGTCTGCTAGCTGCCGCCTGTGCACCTGGGGTCTCCTAGCCGCTGCCTGTGCACCTGGGAACTGACAGCTGCTGCTGCCAGGGTGCCCGGGTCCGCACCTCCACTTTTTCCTGCCGAGACTCCACCATTCTTACCAGTCCGGATGAATGGTTGTTGGACTTCCGTACAGTTCAATTTTTTATCAGTTCTGGTTGTTTTCATGTTTCTAAATATTTGTTGTCCTTAATTTTGGTTGTGAGAGGAGGCACAGTGTGTCCACCTACGCCTCCATCTTGGCCGGAAGTCCTCTCTTTTTTTCTTGATAAGCCTGCTTGAAGGCTTGTCAATTTTGTTTATCTTTTCAAAGAACCACATCCTGGATTTATTGATCCTTAGAATTGTGCTTTTAGTCTCTATGTCATTTAATTCTGCTCTGATCTTCATTATTTCCTTCCTTGTACTTGCTCTGGGCTATCTTTGTTGTTGTTCCTTGAGTTCCTGTAGGTGCAGGGTTAGGTTTTTTGTTTGAAATGTTTATGTCTTTGTTAGGGAGGCCTGTATTGCTGTGAACTTCCCTCTCAGGACTGTCTCACTGTGCCTCATAAGTTTTGGGTTGTTGTGAGGTCATTTTCATTTGTTTCCAGAAACTTTTTTATTTTCTTCCTAATTTCATTCTTGACACATTCATTGTTTAATAGCATGCTATTCAATCTCCATGATTTTGAGTGTTTGGGATTTTTTCCCCTTGGGGTTGGTTTCTAGTTTCACTCCTTCTGGTGAGAAAAAATGCTTGGTATGATTTCAATTTTCTTGAATTTGTTGAGGCTTGTTTTGTGTCCTATCATGTGGTCTATCTTTGAAAATGTTCCATGTGCATTTAAAAAAAAAATGTGTATTTAGTTTCTATGGGATACAAGGCTCTATATATAGCTCAGTTAAGTCCATCTCATCTAGAGCGTTGTTCAATGCCACAATATCTTCATTGATATTTTGTTTGGAAATCTGTCCATTTTTGACAGTTGGTGTTAAAATCCTCTACTATAATTGTGTTGCTGTCAATATCTTTCTTTGACATCCTCCAAGATTTTTTTATGTATTTGGATGCTCCTATGTTGGGTGCATATATATTTACAATGTTTTTTTCTTCTTGGTGGATTCTTCCCTTGAGTATGATGAAGTGAACTTCTGGGTCTCTATGGCCCTTTTTTTTTGAAGTCTACTTTGTTTTATATGAGTATTGCTACCCCAGCTTTTTTTCCCTGTCCGTTCACTTGTAATATTTGTTTCCAGCCCTTAACTTTGAGTCTGTGTAGATCTTTTGTCCTGAGGTGGGTCTCTTGTAGGTAGCATACATGTGGGTCATACTTTCTTATCCATTCAGCTATTCTATGTCTTTTGATTGGAGCATTTAATCCATTTACATTTAAGGTTATTATTGATATGTATTTATTCATTGCCATTTTCGTACCTGTGTTTCCCTCTCTCTTTCCCTTCCTTTCCTTAAAGCAGTCCCTTTAGCATTTCTCGTGGAGCTGGTTTGGTTGAGGTGTATTCTTTTAGACTTCTTTTGTCTGGGAAGCTCCTTATTTGAACTTCTATCTTGATTGAGAGCCTTGCTGGGTAAAGTAGCCTTGGTTGCAAGGCCTCTTATTCTCATTGCTTGGAATATTTCTTGCCATTCTCTTCTGGACTGGGGCAGTTTCATTTAGAAGTCAGCTGCTAACCTTATCGGGGCTCCCTTGTATGTTACTTCCTGTTTCTCCCTTGCTACCGTTAAGATTCTTTCTTTGTCTTGGAATTTTGCCATTTTAATTATGATGTGATTTGAAGTGGGCCTCTTTGGGTTCCTCTTGATTGGGACTCTGTGTTTCCTGGATATGTGTGACTTTTTCTCTCATCAAATTCGGGAAGTTTTCCATCATTACTTTTTCAAGCAGGTTTTCTATCCCTTGCTCTTCTTCTCCTTCTGGTATCCTTATTATATGGATATTATTATGTTTCATGTTGTTCTTCATTTCCTTTAATCCCTATTCATTCTTTCTGAGCCTCCTTTCCTTTTCTTGCTTTTTCTGGGTGTTTTCTTTTTTTCTACTTTGTCTTCCAACTCACTGATCTGATCCTCTGCTTCATTGATTCTGCTTTTGATTCCTTCTACTGTGTTCTTCAGTTCAGAAATTGTATTCTTCATTTCCTCTTGGCCCTTGTTGATAGTTTCTATTTTCTTTTTCTCGTTGGTATAGTTTGCAGTGAGTTCATTGTAGTTTCCCTGTAGTTTCTGCTAATTCTCTGTGAGCTTATTGAGCTTCCTGATAACCATTGCTTTGAACTCAATATCCAATAGTTGAGTTGTCTCTATTTCATTTAGCATTCTTTCCGGGGCTTCCACCTTTCCTTTCATTTGGGGATTGTTTCCTTGTCTTACCCTTGTGTGTGGGACTTTTCTTGTTAGCCTCTGCTTCTTAAATTGATGTGTTCTGACTCCCTGTGTTTCTGGTGTGAACTTCTATGGTAGAATACCTGTGAGACTCAGTGGTGCAGTCTTCTTAATCTCCTGAGCTTGCTGGTCTTGGGCTGTCATTTATGTTGGCTCTCTGTATATCTTTGGGTTTTGATTGTTATTGGGTCTTTCTTTGGAGGGTTCTTCCCTGCTGCTGGTTAACTGAGAGTCTCTCCATCCACCATATCTTGTATGCTATTGTGCACATGTGGACAGGTTGTGTTGAAGCTGATTCTTCTTTGTGTACAAGGTTTTGAGGCTTCTCTCTTGGTCTCATTCTGTTGTTTCTTCTGGGTAATTTCTCCACCATTTAGTTGTATTTTCAGATTGGTCCTGGATTGAGGTTAGTGTGGCTTCCACTCCCTCCTTCATCTTCTTCCATTCTTATCTGTTGGTGGTTTTTTTCTTGGTTGGTTTCTTCTTCTATCAGGTGTACTGGCGTTCACCACTCCCACCTTACAAGTTCTCTGGAGTAGCAAGGTGAAATTTCTCTCACTGTTTCTTTTGTTGGGATGACCCTGTTTGGTTCTTACCCTGGTCTTTTCTCAGCTCCAGATTTTATTGTCTCACCTGTGGGAAAAGAAAAAAAATGGAAGGAAGGAAGGAAGGAAAATAAAAAAAGTCGAAGGAAAGAAAGGAAGAAGGAATTTAAAAATTAAATTAAAAAATAAATAAAGAAGGAAAAAAGAAGGAATGAAAAAGGAAAGGAAGGAAGGAAGGAAAAAGGAATAAAGACAAAGAAAGAAGGACAGAGAGGAAGAAGGAATTAAAAAAAAAAAAAAAAAACCCGAAACTTTAAACCAGTCAAGTCAGTTCTGCTGGTCTTCCTGGCTGCAGCAGGCTGAGGAGGGATTGTTTTTGTTTTTCTCCCTTCTTAAGCCACGCTGTTTGCTGTTGTCCACCCTCAAGCCCAGTTCCTCAGTTCACTGGAAGGCCTCAAGTGCCCTTCCACACCCAGCCTAGGCCTTTAGTCCTCCAGTTTCACTGTCCTTGAGGCGCACCAGTTAAGGGCAACTCACATACCACATTCTTGCTCTTTACTTTCCTAGATGCTAGGGTCTCTCAGTGCCCCTTCAGGGTAGTTTAGTCCCCCACTCAGTCAAGTCTTTGCAGGGACTGCTGTCTCCCTGAATCCTGCAGCACCCCTTTGCAGGGCATTTCCATCTTCCTCCTAGAGAGCCAGTCAGCCCCACAGGGCTCTGGGTGCAGGGGCCAGGTGGGAGGTGCTCCTATGCTGGTGCTTCAGGCATGAACGCAGACCAGCAGTTGCTGTGTCATGGATTGGATGTGCACTGACCCTGGGGTTGTGGCGGCAGGCGTGATGGATGCAGGCAGCTGCTAGGGAGAATACCCCAAACAGCTGCAGATGCCTCTTTTTTCTTTTAGAAAAATTCTTTCTACTCAAGCCCACCAGTCCAAACAAGCACCTGGCCTCTCACACAGCCCAGCCTGGCTCTCTCCCAAGAATCTTGCAGCAGATCCTGCAGGCAACAGGCATGGGGCTACAGCCACCCTGATCCCCGTGCTGGTCCAAATGACCTTATTGTCCTTAAGCACTCTCTTTACTGTCTGATATTTCAATGTCCTCTACAATTTTTTGTCTCCTATCTTCTGGAATATATATGCTGGAATACTGTTGGCTGTTTGCTCTGTTCCTCAGAAGATCGGCTAGGTGTTTCACCCATGCACAGGGGAAAGTGGACTCTGCTCCCACCTATCTCACTGCCATCTTCCATCCGTTTTCAACTTCTTTCTGTTGTTGTCCTCCTTCTGGCACCCCTATAAGTCAGATATTGGAATGTTTTAGATTGTCCCAGAGGTTTTTAAGATTCTCTTCACTTTTTGAATTTTTGTTTCTTCCTTTTCTTCCAGATGGATGTTTATTTTTCCCTTTTGTTCCAAATTGTTGCTTTGACTCCTGGTTTCCTTCTTGTCACTGTTAGTTCCCTGAATATTTTGCTTTATTTTACCTTGGGTATCCTTCATTCATTTTTTCATTTTTTTGCCAAGCTCAGTCAGATCTGTGAGCATTTTGATTACCAGGGATTTAAATTCTCCATCAAATAGGTTGGTGATCTCCTCCTCACTTAGTTCTCTTTCTGAGGTTTTGCTCTCTTCTTTCATTTGGGGCATATTTCTTTGTCTTGGTGCACTTGATAAGTTGTAAGGGGGCGGGGCCTTAGGTATTCACCCAGGCAAGGCAACCTTCTTTGCTGCTCTGTGGTGGTGCCTGTGGGGGAGGGGTCAGAGAACGAACAATGCAGCCCAACTGCTCATCTCTAGTGCACTTTCCAACAGACTCTCATGTGAGACTGGGAGTTTCTACCACCATAAAACCGCCATAGCCCATAGCCACCTCTGAGTCTCAGTTTCACCTTCAGTCAGCCCAGACCTCACAGCCCACTGCCTTGCAGCAGCAGCCAAACCCACCTGCCTGGTCCCCATCTTGCCGTGGTTTTTCTGAGCCAGCCCTTGAGCTCTGCTGCCTTACTGGTCTGGTTGTTCCATTTGATTTTTTCTTTAATTCCTTTGGTTGTCGGAGTTCCATGCAGTTTGATTTTCTAGAGCTTTTGGTTATTTATTGATTTTAGATTTTTTTTATCCTCCTTTTGGTTGTGTGAGGAAGTAAGGAGTTTCTACCTATGCCTCCATCTTGGCCAGAACTCCTGTACTATAACCTCTTTATCCACTCATCTATTGATGGTTAATTAGGTTGCTTACAATATCTTGGTTATTGGAAATAATGTTGCAATAATCATAGGTGTGGAGGGGCTCCACCCACAGAGCCCCATCCATCAGTCATGGATGAGAATAAAACTACCAAGACATGATCTTCTTGGGGAGGAGAGGTGGCCAATCTGTCAAAGGATAAGGGCCAAGAGCCCCTTCCTCACTAGGCTTTTATTAGGTTCATAACATACAGGACTACAGGTAAAGCTCATCAATCATTGTCAGGTGGCAAGGATCAAACAATGAATAGTATTTCAAAGAAATCTGAGGGCTTAATCTGAGTCAGTGTTTGTCAGGAAAGGGGGTTGCCAAACTTTGGGAGACATACTCATTTCCTCCTGGGACACTTATCACCTAAGTGAGAGCACTCTTAGCAAAGCAGGTTTCACAGGAATTTAGGAATTCTTTCTTATGCCCAATCACCTGGGGAGCTGCTCTGGCCAGTACAGGGCTGCACCGATCTCCGTCATAGTTTCAGGCTTAAGTGGATTAGAGCCAGGAAGCAAGAGATAAGGACAACATCTCCCAGAGGGAAATGGGGACTGAGGCTATGTCAGAATAGCCAGGGGTGAGGGTCCATCACCCCATCTTTGCTGCAGCCTCCCAAGTCCTTCCATGAGGGCCATCCAAGTCATTGTGCCTTGCTTGGGTTGCCCGTCCTTTGAGGGGTCTTACCCATCATTGGCTAACCCACCAAACATTGGGGCCAGTTATGGATGAAGCAGAAGCAGTGCTCCTGCCAGGGAGATAAGCTTTGTCTCCTTAGGTCCTCATGATAGAACAGACCCAGATGAAACAGGTCTCCTGGGCTCTTACTCAGCCTAGCCATGGAGTGCAGTTACAACTCCTGAAACCAGGCAGAATGGTCTACAACACATAGGGGTGCATATATCTTTTTGAATTAGTGTTTTGGATTTCTTCAGAAATCAAATTGTTTGGACATAAGGTAGTTCTTTTTTAAATTATTTGAAGAACCTCCATACCATTTTCCATAGTGTCTACCACCAATTTAGAATCCCACCAATAATCCCTTTTCTCCACATTCTCACCAATACCTGTTGTTTATTCATTTACTGATGATAGCCATTCTGACCATTGTGAGGTGATATCTCATTATGATTGTAATGTCTGATGATTAGTGACTTTGAATATCTTTTCATATGTCTTTTAGCAATCTGTATGTTCTCTTCAGAGAAATGTCAATTGATGTCCTCTGCCTATTTTTTAATCAGAATTTTGTTTGTTTATTAGTTTTTTTGTATTAGGTTGTATAAGTCCTTTTTAAATTTTGGATATTAATCCCTTATCAGGAGTAACATTGGCAAATATCTTTTCTCATTCAGTAGGTTGTCTTTTCTATTTGTGAATGGTTTCCTTTGCTTTGCAAAAATATTTTAATTTATTGTAGTTCCATTTGTTTATTTTTTCCTCTTTTGTTTCCCTTGCCTAAGGATATATTTCAACAAAAATATTACTAACAGCAATGTCAGAAAGGTTACTGCCTATGTTTTCTTCTAGTAGTTTTATGGCTTTGAGTCTTACAAAAGTCTGCAATCTCCTTTTAATTAGATTGTATTGATTATGCTATTACAGTTCCAATTTTTCCCCTCGTGCCCCCTCCAATGAGCACCTCCACTGTCTTAAGCAATTCACATACCTTTGTTCATGTTCATGGGTCACATATATAAGTTATTTTGCTATTCTATTTCCTATACTATATTTTACATTGTGCATTGTATTTAACATACCCATGGTTATTCTGTAACTACCAATTTGTACTGTTTAATCCCCTCACATCTTCACCCATTCCCCCACACCAACCTTCCATCTGGCAAGCAGCAAAACACTCTCCATACCCACGATTCTGTCTCTGTTCGTCTTGTTTGCTTAGCTTGTTTTTTAGATTCAATTGTTGATAGATTTGTATTTATTGCCATTTTACTGTTCATAGTTTTGATCTTCTTTTTCTTAAATAAGTCCCTTATTTCATGTAATGATGGTTAGGTGATTTTGAACTTCTTTAGTTTTTTCTTCTCTAGATAGCTTTTTATTTGCCCTCTATTCTAAATGATATCTTTGCTTGCTAGAGCAATCTTGGCTGTAGGTTCTCACTTTTCATGACTTAGAATATTTCTTGCCAATAACTTCTAGCCT
This sequence comes from Glossophaga mutica, assembly GCA_039655065.1. Lineage (NCBI taxonomy): Eukaryota > Metazoa > Chordata > Mammalia > Chiroptera > Phyllostomidae > Glossophaga > Glossophaga mutica. The sequence continues at coordinate 69,043,974 of CM077309.1, read as the reverse complement.
ACAGAGTTTCTTGTGAGAAATTAGCTTACAGTCTTATGGGGACTCCCTTGTAGTTAACTATCTGCTTTTCTCTTGCTGCTTTTAAAATTCTATTTTTATCTTTAAGCTTTGGCATTTTAATTAGGATGTGTCTTAGAGTGGGCCTGTTTGTGTTCATCTTGTTTGGGACTCTCTGTGCTTCCTGGACTTGCATGTCTCTTTCCTTCACCAAATTAAGGAAGTTTTCCTTCATTATTTTCTTAAATAGATTTCCAATTTCTTGGGATTTTCTGCTCTTTCTTTTCTCCTTCTGGCACCCCTATAATGCAAATGTTGGATCTCTTAAAGTTGTCCCAGAGGCTGCTTATATTACCCTCAGTTTTTTGTTTTTGTTTTTTGTTTGTTTTTGTTTTTTGTTTTTTTGTGGAGATCTATTTTCTTCTTGTTCTGATTGGTTGTTTTTTGCTTCCTTATGGTCCAAATCATTAGTTGGATCCTTGGCTTCATCTACTGTACTCCTGTTTTCCTGTAAATTGTTCTTTAATTCAGTTAGTATATACTGCATTCAGGTTAAATCATTTTTATGCAGCTGAAGTCCTCACTAAGTATCTTGAACATCCTTATAACCAGTGTTTTGAACTCTGTGTCTGATAGATCACTTATCTATATTTTGTTTAGTTCTTTTCTTGTAGTTTTTTCATCTGTTCTTTCATTTGGGCCATCTTTTTTTTTTTTTTTTTTTTGTCTCTTCATTTTGGCAGAATTCTTTTGTTTGTTTCTGTGTATTAGGTAGAGCTATTATGACTTCCTGTCTTGGTAGCATGGCCTAATGTAGTAGGCATCCTGTAGGGTCTAGTGGCACAGCCTCCTCTATCAATCAAGCTGGGTACTTGAGGTACACCCTTTGTGTCAGCCGAATATGCCCTCCTTTTGTAGTTGAGGCTTGATTGCTATTGGCAGGTCAGTGGGAGGGATTTACCAAGCCAGTCAGACTGGCTGTGACTGACCAAGAACTTCTACCCTCCATGGAGGTTGAGCTGTGCAGGGGAAAGTTGATAGTGCTCCAACCTGGTGTAGCCATCTACTGAGTGTGCAGGCTCTGGGCTTTCCTGAGTGGTGCAAACCATGGTCAGCTCCCATATGTGTACTGCCCTGGGTCAAGCACCATGAGCCACAAGGCAATTGGCAAATGGCTGCTACTTGTGCTGAGCTTGGAGCTTTTAAAATGCAGCCAAGTTGTGAACCTAGGTTGACTTCTGCTAGTGCTGGGCCTGGGACCACTTAGCAAGAGGTACAGGCGCTGGAGACTTGCTGAGGCTGGCTGTTGCTTGTTTGAGAGGATTTAGGAAAATGTGAAGCATGATCAAGGCAAGCCATTCACATGGAAAAACCACTGTTAACAGCTTGGGTAGACCCCTGATTTGTGTGGGGTAGAGTCTCAGGGAAACATCTGGGTGGGGCAGTCTGAGCCAGGTTGGTGGAGTCTTTGATATGGCACTCTCCTGGTTGTTCTCTGGTTCTGTGGGGGGTGGATTCAGAAAAGAAACAATGGCCTTTGCCTGCCATTCTGTCTGGAAGAAAGCTGTTCCCCAGCTCTCACCCTGCTGCCAGACACTTCAGTTCTTCCCATGTGTTATTGGTTTCTTTCTAGTTGCTACTCCAGAGCTGGAACTCAGATTAAGTGAGTCTGAGTAAGTCTTTGTGCAGGTCCTTTAAGAGTAACTGCTTGGGAATCCAGCAGTTTCTTCCACTGACTCAATCCCTGCTGGTTTTTGCAGCCAGAAGTTATGGGGACTTACCTTCCTGGCACTGGAACCCTGGGTTGGGGTATGTTGGTGAGTAGGTATGACCCCTTGCTCTTGAGATATCCCTGCTGAATTTTTATCCACCACACTTGGGTGTGGGACCAGTCCATTCTGTATCTCCATGCCTCCTACCAGTCAGGATGGATGTGGTTTCTTTAATTCCATAGTTGTTGGACTTCTATTCAACTTCATTTCTGATAGTTCTTAGTGATGGTTGTTCTGTAGTTCAGCTGTAATTTTGCTGTGGTGAGTGAGGAAGTAAGTTGTTTACCTATGACTCCATCTTTCCTGGAAATCTATAATCTGTTTTGAGTGTATGGTGTAATAAAGTAGACAAATTTCATTTTTTTTGCACATATCTGTCCAGTTTTTACAACACTGTTTATTAAAGAGACTGTCTTTACTTCATTGTATATTATCTCGTTTGCCATAAATTAATTGGCTATGTATGTGTGTGTTTATTTCTGGGCTCTTTATTCTGTTCCATTGATCTATGTGTCTGTTTTTATGCTAGTACCATGCTATTTTGATTACTATGGATTTATAGCATAGTTTGATATCAGGTAGTATTATACCTTCAACTTTGTTCTTTCTCATAATTGCTGATGATGTTTGGGGTCTTTTTTCATTCTATGTAAATTTTAGGGTTATTCGTTCTGATTCTGTGAAAAAATGTTATTGGTATTTTGATAAGAATTGCTTTGAATCTATAGATTGTTTGGGGTAATATAGACATTTTAATGATATAAATTCTTCCAATCCACAGCACGGTATATGCCTTCATTTACCTGTATCTGCTTCAATTTCTTCAGTGACTTATAATTTTCTAAGTACAGGTCTTTTACATCCTTGGTTAGAGTTATTCCTCGGTATTTAATTTTATTTTGATGTAGTTGTAAATTGGATTATTTTAATTTCTTTCTGAAAGTTTATAATTGGTATGTAAAAATGTAACTGATTTTGAATATTAATTTTGTAGCTTGCTACTTTACTGAATTTATCTATTAAATCTTTGGGTTTTTGGTGGAATTTTTACAGTTCTTTCATATATTGATTTATAGTATCATGCCATTTATAAATAATGTCAGTTTTACATCTTTCTTCCTAATTTAGATGATTTCATATCTTTATCTAGCCTGATTACTGTGGCTAGGCCTTCCAATACTATGTTGAATAAGAGTTCTAACTACAGACATCCTTGTTTTGTTCCTGATCTTAAGGAAAATACTTTTAGCTTTTCTCCATCAAGTATGATGTTAGCTGTAGTTTTTCATGTATGGCCTTTATTATGTTGAGGTATGTTCTCTCTATTCGCACTTTTCTGAGAATTTTGTCATAAATGGAGGCTGGATTTGTCAAATACTTTTTCTGCATTTATTGATTTGATCATATTACTTTTATCCTTCATTTTTTATGTACTGTATCACATTAATTAATTGTGGATATTGCAGCAAGCTTGAATTTCCAAGACATAAATCCACTTGATTGATACATATAATATTTTGAATGTTTTACTAATTTGGTTGGTTTACTAATATTTTTTTGAATTTGGTTATTATGCTAATATCTGGTTGAGGATTTTTGTATCTACTAGTATGTTTATGAGGATATAGGCCTATAGTTTTTTCCTTATAGTGTATATCTGATTTTGGAATTAATATAATGCTTGCCCAATAAAATGATCTTGGGGGTTTCCCTCCTCTTGAATATTTAAAAACAGTTGGACTTCTGGCCAAGATGGAGGCATAGGTGGACACATTGTCACACAACCAAAATTAGGGACAACAAGGATTTAGAAACAAGAAAACAACCAGAACTGAGAGAAAATTTGAACTGTATGGAGGTCTGACAACCATCCATCCATTCATCCAGACTGGTAAGAGGGACAGAGTCGCAGCAGGAGGAAATAGAGGTTGGCAACTGGGTGCTCAGGCAGCTACTGGCGGACCCAGGCCTGTAGGCGGCGGCTGGCGGACCCCAGGCACAAGGAAGCTGGCTGACCAGGTGGTCTCACATTTGTGAGGAAATGATCCAGGCAAAAATAGGGAATAAGACAGAACTCGCAACCCAGGGCCCCAGCTCCAAGAAATAAAACCTAAAAACACCAAGACCCCGCCCCCACATACAGCATCACAACTCAGCTACTGGGCTGCCCCACTCAGGGGAACACCTAAGGCTCCGCCCCTCACTACCTAACAGCCATGACCAGACCAAAAAAATGGCTCAAATGGGAGAACAGATCAAAGCCCTGGCACCAATACATCTAAGCACTAAGAGATAGCCAACCTATCAAAGGCACAATTCAAAGCACTGGTGATCAGGATGCTCACAGAATTGGTTGATTTTGGTCATAAATTAGATGAACAAATGAAGGCTACAATAAGTGAAATGAAGGAAAACACATGGGGAACAAATAGTGATGGGAGGAAAACTGGAACTCAAATCAATGGAGTGGACCAGAAGGAAGAAACAAACATCCAAACAGAAAAGAATGAAGAAACAAGAATCCAAAAAAATGAGGAGAGGCTTAGGAATGTCCAGGACATCTTTAAATGTCCCAACATCCAAATTATAGGAGGACCAGAAGGGGAAGAGGAAGAGCAACTAGTGGAAAACTTATTTGAACAAATAATAAAGGAGAACTTCCCCAATCTGGCAAAGGAAATAGACTTCCAGGAAGTCCAGGAAGCTCAGAGAGTCCCAAAGAAGTTGGGCCCAAGGAGGAACGCACCAAGGAACATCATAATTACATTGCCCAAGATTTAAATGAAGGACAGAATCCTAGAAGCAGCAAGAGATAAGGAGGCAGTTACTTACAAAGGAGTTCCCATCAGACTGTCAGCTGATTTCTCAAAAGGGACCTTGCAGGCAAGAAGTGGCTGGAAACAAGTATTCCAAGTCATGAAAGGCAAAGACCTACATCCAAGATGGCTCTATACAACAAAGCTTTCATTTAGCATAGAAAGGCAGATAAAGTGATTTTCAGACAAGGTCAAGTTCAAGGAGTTCATCATCACCAAGCCCTTATTATATCAAATGTTAAAGGGACTTATCTAAGGAAAAGAAGATCAAAAATATGACCGTAAAAAGACAGCAAACTCACAGATATTAACAACCACACCTAAAACAAAAGCAAACTAAGCAAACAGCTAGAACAGGAACAGAAACACAGAAATGGAAATCATATGGAGGATTAGCAACAGGGGAGTGGGAGAAGGAGAGGGGAAAGGTACAGAGAATAAGTAGCATAGACAGTTGGTAGAAAATAGACAGGGGAGGACATGAATAGTGTGGGAAATGTAGAAGCTAAAGAACTTATGACACATGGACGTGAACTAAAGGGGGGGGGGAACGTGAGTGAGAGGGGATGTGGAGGGTGGAGGGGAATGATGAGGGAGAAATGGGACAATTGTAATAGCATAATCAATAAAATATATTTAAAAATAAAATAAAGTCTATTGTGTCTGATATAAGTATTACAACCACAACTTTCTAAAAATTTTTATTTACATGATATATTTTTTCTTTTTTAAATTGATTGATGACAGTTGTCTCTATTTTCCCAGCACCACTCTCCCCTGCCCCACCCACCCACACCTACCACACTCAATCCAACTGCCCCATTGGCTTTTTCCGTGGGTCCTTTATACATATTTTTTCACCACCCTTCCCTTTCTTTCCACTATTATCCCCACCCTCCTCTCTGGTTACTGTCAGTTTGTTCTTTATTTCAATGTCTCTGGTTATATTTTTCTTGCTTGTTTGTTTTGATGATTAGTGTTCACTTATAGGTAAGATCATATGGTATTTGTCTCTCACTACCTGGCTTATTTCACTTAGCATAATGCTCTCCAGTTCCATCCATACTGTTGCAAAAGGTAGGAGTTCCTTTTTTCTTTCTGTTGTATAGCATTCCATTGTGTAAATGTAACACAGATTTTTGATCCACTGATTTGCTAATGGGCACTTAGGTTCCTTCCAGACCTTGGCTACTGTAAATTGCACTGCTATGAACACTGAAGTACATAACTACTCTTGAATTGGTGCTTCAGAATTCTTAGGTTATAATCCCAGCAGTGAATTGCTGGGTGAAAAGGCAACTCCATTTTTAGTTTTTTGAGGAAATTCCATATGGTTTTTAACAGTGGCTGCATAGGTCTGCATTCTCATGAACAGTGTACTACTGTACCCTTTTCACCACAACTCACCAGCACCATTGTTTGTTGATTTTTTTATGATAGCCATTCTGACTAGTGACTAGTGTGAAGTGGTATCTCACTGTCATTTCACTTTGCATCTCTCTGATGGCTAGTGATGCTGAGCATTCTTTCATATGTCTATGGGTCCTATCTATGTCCTTCTTGGAGAAGTGTCTGTTCAGGACCTTTGCCCATTTTTTTTGTAAGTTTTTAAAATATATTTTATTTATTATGCTATTACAGTTGTCCCACCCCCCCCCTTTATTCTCTTCCACCCTCCACACCCCCTCCAACTGCATCCCTTCCCTTAGTTCATGTCCATAGGTCATACACATGTTCTTTGGTTTCTGCATTTCCTATACCATTCTTAACCTCAACCTATTTTCTTTTTTTAAAATATATTTTATTGATTATGCTATTACAGTTGTCAAATTCCCCCCTTCACTCTCCTCCACCCTGAACACCCCCTCCCACCCACATTCCCCCCTTTAGTTCATGTCCATGTGTCAGACTGTCAGTTGATTTCTCAAAATAAACTCTATGGGCAAGAAGGGGCTGGAAAGAAGTATTGGAAATCATGAAAGGCAAGGACCTACATCCAAGATTACTTTGTACAGCAAAGCTATCATTCAGAACAGAAAGGCAAATAAAAGTGCTTCCAAGATAAGGTCAAGTTAAAGGAGTTCATCACCAAGCCCTTATTATATGAAATGTTAAAAGGACTTATCTAAGTGTGTGTGTGTGGGGGGGGCTCCACCTGCAGAGCCCTACCCGTCCACCACAGATGAGAATAAGACTACCAAGACATGAGCTGTTTGGGGAGGAGAGGTGGCCGATCTCTCAGAGGAAACCCCTTCCTCAATGGCTTTTATTAGGTTTGTTTTACACAGGAATACAGGTAAAGCTTATCAATCACTGTCAGGCGGCAAGGATCAAACAACAGACAACATGCAAAGAACTCCGAGGACTTAATCAGAGTCAGGGTCTGTCGGCTAAAGGGTTATAAAGCTTTGGGAGATAAACTCACTTCCTGCTCGGACCCTTATCACTGAGTTGAGAGCATTCTTAGCAAAGCAGGTTTCACAGGACTTTACTAATTCTTTGTTATGCCAAATCACCCGAGGAGCCCGCCCTATCCAGTACAGTACAGCTCCACCCTCTGTCAATGTTTCAGGTTTAAGTGGTGCAAAGCCAGGAAGCCAAGAGATAAGGAAACTTCTCCCAGATGGATTGAAGACTCAGGCTATGTCAGGATAGCTGGGGTGGAGGGTCCATCACCCCCTTTTGTTGTAGCCCCCGAGTCCTTCCTTGAGGGTCTTTCCACGTGATTGTGCCTGTCTTAGGCAACCCCTCCTTTGATAGAATCTTACCGATCATTAGCTAACTGACCAAGCATTAGGGGCCAGTTATGAACAAAGCAGAAGTGGTGCTCCTGCCAGGGAGATAAGCTTTGTCTCCTTAGTGGCTCACAACTGAAGGTCGCTCACTCAGCTTTAGCCATGGGGGGTTTACAGCTCCTGAAACCAGGCAGGGTGGTTCCCAACATCTAAGAAAAAGAAGAACATCAAACATATGAATAGTACAATGACAACAAACTCACAACTATCAACAACCAAACCTAGAAAAACAAAAACAAAAACAAACTAAGCAAACAACTGGAACAGGAGCAGATTCACAGAAATAGAGATTACATGGGGGGTTATCAGTGTGTAGGGGAAGGGGGTAGAATGGAGGAAAAGGTATAGGGAATAAGAGACATAAATGGTAGGTACAAAATAGACAGGGGGAGGTTAAAAGTAGTGTGGGAAATGGAGAAGCCAAAGAATTTATATATATGGCCCATGGACATGAACTAAGATCAGGGAATGATGGTGGATGGGCAGGTACCAGGTGGAGCAGACTAACAGGGAGAATAAAAATGGGGCAATTGTAATAGCATAATCAATAAAATATATATTTAAAACATTTTTAAAAACTTAAAAGGAATCTCATATGTTTGGTTTTGAGAGATGGAGACACATAGTCAGTTAAATACCTATGAACTTACTGAAGCCAAACATTTCTCTGTAAAGTGAAAATACCTCCTTTGCTTGCTTCAGTAGCTAACATTTGCATGAATACTTCATAAGATTCTAACATTCTTCAATGTAACTGATTATACAACTTACCTGTGGCATGGAAAAAAAACAGATAATATTATCCTCATTTTTCAATGTAAAAAATGCAGATTGAGAGAGAAGGAGATTGTAATTTTTCCAAGCTTCCAGGGAAAGCAAAAGAGAACTAGCAATCAAGTCTCTAAAAAAGGTAAGTCACAGACAGAGTTGCTTTCATTGGCCTCCCCAGAGGGCTTTGGGCAATATTGGAGTTATAATAGGTCCTTGATCTTTTTTGATTAGCTAGCCCCAGTTGTCATGGATACTTTATTTAGAAATAGTTGAATGGTTAATAGATTTACATAAGCATCTCATTTTGTGTTTTTTAAAAAATTAGTTCATTTCACATAAAGACACACCCTTTAAAACCAGGCCCTGTTTGCAGAAATCTAGAGAAAAGGAAAGAACTGAAAGACTGTGTTAAAGAAATCCCACCAATGGTAAGTCACTGGCCTGGAAATCACTGTGGATCAGGTAGCCAGTTGCATTCATGACATAAAGTTTACACTAATGATTTCACTTCCAAGTGTGATGATAGAGCAAGAAGAGACCTTGTCACTATCAGAGTCCCTTTGATTATCACAGCAAATAGTGTCTAGTGTTGAATTTGAAACCTCCTTCTCAGCTTTTGCCAAGTGTAAAATAAAAATAAGTGGTCTCTCTCTCCCTCTCTCTCATCTCTCTCTCTTCCTCTCTGTCCCTTCTCTGTATGTGTATTTGAAAGTGAGCATAGTACATGGCTTCTACATTTTTAACATTATTTTCTTTTCTCTGAACCTTAGGAGGTTTTCTCCTTAAACAGAGCTTTTGAAAAGCAGAATATAAAATGTTCCTACTTTACTCTTCCACTTGTTTACTCTTCCACAGAAATACGGTACCCATTAAATATCCATTCATGCCATAGAGATGGAGGGAGGAAGAGAGATGTTGCTTCTGGAGACCTTGCATGAGTATTCTTTTCACAGAAGAGAAACCCTGGAGACCAATGCATTAAACTGTTTGACAACATTTCTGTGCCTGTGGAGGACCACTTGCACTTAGTTCCTGAATACTCTTCACTTCCTACAAACTTTTGTGAAACAAAGTACATTTCTTGAGCTTTGGACTGAAGTAATTACAGGGATTTATCATTGATGAGCTATGTGGAGTTGATTTCCCTCCTCCTTGTCCTCTTCCTCCTCCTCTTCCTCTTTCTTTTCATTTTAAAATAAATCCACACAATTTTAGGAAGAATATGGAGTTTTCTATGATCCAGTTTTTCTTTAACTTGCTTAGGTCATATAGTTGGGAATTGAGTAATCACAACTAAAATAGTGAATTCACATAACACTATCTTTGGAGTTGGTTGTCCTAAATTGTATAGTTGATTTGACTTTTGCTCATGTTTGAAGAAGACCAATTAGTAGTACTACCCTCCCCCAATTCATAACCAAATGAAAGATGGACTCATATGAGAAAAAAGATAAAATATAGATTTTTTGTTGATAAAGTCCATTGTAGAAAACAGTTTGATCTGTAGCTACCCTTGGACATTGTATTTTGTCCTAGTCTAAACCTTGGTGCATCTCACCCAAGCAAGAATTCATATTCATGACATTACTGCTTTACCTGCTGCCTGGGATGGAAAAAGAAAGATAAACCTCTGAACCTGATTCTAAGGAAGTGCTGAGCTCAACTTCCCTATCCTCACTATTTGGAAGTAACAGAACATACAATGCCTATTTCATCCTGGTGCAGGTGACAGAGAACCAGAAGGAAGATGAGGGAGCAGCGGGCAGTGGCAATCCTTCTCCTAACATTTACTGAGTACTTTCTGTGTGCCGGCCACTGCTTTCAAACTTATATGAATTAATTCGCTTAGTTCTTGTAAGAGCTGACAAGAGTACAGTTATCAACATCTCCATTCTTGCAGCTGAGGAAACTAAGACAGAGAGATTACATACGTTACTGGCAAGTCATGGACTTGAACTTTGAACCCAGTCTGGCTTCAGGGTCCTTGTACTTAACCATTCCCCCAAACTGGTTCATAAATGTTTCTTGTTTCTTGGGGAGTAGGGAAGAAGAGGGGAGGAGAGAAGAGAGACAAGTATTACTTCAGTACTGTTGCTAATAAACACAAGGTGGAGAGATTAAAGTTCCCATTATTGATTGTGAGGCCAAGAAAGATGTAGTCACTTCTCTCCTATTCTCAGTTTCCTCATCTGTAAGGCAAAGAGGTTGGATTAACAAGTGTTACATTTGTGACATGCAGTTACTCTCTTCCCTCTTGCCACAAAACAATGTGGAAGATCAATCGCAACCAAGATTTGGGAGGCCTGAAGTTTGTACAATTTGGAGAACTCCTTTAAGAAAAAGAACACAAAATTACAAATATAAAAGTTCAGTATAAAAGTGAATATATACATACAATGAGACAAGGAGAGTTTGGACTCAAATTATAAAGTTTCTTTTGGGATGTGTTGGGCTCCTGTGCATGCACTTCTCTCAGAATTTGTTTGGTTCTTTGTCTGCAGATATATTAGGCCTTATAGACCATCTGCCATACAGTCATTTGGCATCTTTCTGAACCTATGTATGAGACAACGTGGCTCTCCTCTGAGGCTGCATCTGTCATGCACCAGAGTTCAAGACAGACTCTGGTTTAAGGAATAGACTTTGGTGGAGAAAGGGGAAACACATAAGCCAAGATTAACAAGAGAACAGAAGACAAGAGTCCCACATTCTCTCATTATTCCACAAACATCCATACTAGGCCAGGGCTGTGCTGCCTTCTGTTGTATAGGTGAAGTCATATGCTATTTGGCACCAGGCACTCTGGACTGGGAGTCAACTATTTAGAAAGAGTTTTCTGGCAATACCAGCAGCTCAGCAACTGGAAACCTTGGAACCTATGGGATGGTACAACCTTTGCCATAAGTGACAGGGAGCCCTTGGTCTCATGAAAAGCTGAGCTCAAGTACAGCCTCTCCTTGAAGGAGAAAGGGGTACCACTGATCTTCCCAAAGCTAGCATGTTGTCCACTTAATCTGAAGTGAGCACAGGATCATCTCCAGATATTTTTGCTCATTGCACCACACAAGTTCACATTAACTGATGCTTTAAAATGGGTCACTACATAGTCTACCACTATGAGCATAGCCTATAGCTTACATGCTGATTAAAAATATTATATCTTATATAATCCTACTAACTCTGTCAGATAGGTATACTGTTACCTCTATTTTTATTTTATTTTATTATTTTATTTTATTTTTTAATTTATTTTACTCTTTCTATTCTCATCCAAGAACATGCCTGTTGATTTTTGGGGGGAGAGGTGGAGGGAGGAAGGGAAAGAGGGAGAGAAACATCAAACATTTATTGGCCGCCCCTCACATGCACCCTGACCAGGGACTGAACCTGTAACCCAGACATGTACCCTGCCTGGGAATTATACCATGTATTGAGTACTTACTATATGCTTATTAAAAACACTGTATCATATATAATCTTACTAACTCTTTAGGATATGTACTACTCTTACCTCCATTTTATAGAGAAAGGAACAGAGGCCTAGAGAAGTTGTGTATTCATCACTGTCACACCTAGCATGTGACATATGTGGGAATCTGACTCTGATACCAGAGCCAATGTCCTTTGCCATAATGCCTTCCAGCATGGCAAGGAGGGAAAACCAAGGTTTAGAAAATGAAGGTCTCAGTTCCAGACTTGTGCTGCTAGCCTTCAGTATGCACTTGTAGACAAGTCCCTTCCAACCTGAGAACTGGCCTTAAAGATAACCTCATACATGGGGACATGAACAAGTCACACATGCCTGGATTGGGGAATGAATTAAAGGAGGTAATTTTCTAAATGACAGAATTATAAATATGTTAACTTGAGGTTGTATATTCCACATTTTGGGATCTTTGGTGTCTTCAGGGTACTCAATGTTAAATAAGTAAATGAAATGAAAATTCCTATAGTGACAAGGCTTAGAATTTCCACATAAGTTGGAAAAAAAGTAAAAAAGGAACAAGTAGAGTGAATTCAATAATATCCTGTGTTAGTTTACACATCTTTATTAATAAGTCATTGAGGAGAACACACAACACAGCATACACACAATTCACTGCAAATGATTCTCAAGGGTAAGTGTGAGGAGATTACCATGCGAAACTTTTAAGGACACTGAAGGCCCTCCTTTCAAATTGTTGCTGACAACACACTACCAGATTAATTTTTAAAATTGATCTCTTTTGGGTGTATCTTGTAGATAAAAAAATGAAAAACTGTAGTTCTTCCTTTCTCACGTTTCTAGTGTAACTTTCAAGTACAGATATAGATTGAAGTGTTGTTGTTGTTAAAATAGCATACTTTTTCACATAGGCTAAGATTAGAAAGTTTCAGAAAAAAATTCATAAGTGTGTGGTACAGCCCAGGAGCCCCTTTGTTGACTGTGGGGGCCCCTGTCCTGGGTGCCAGATGTGGGGGGGCTCTGCCCGCAGAGCCCCATCCCTCCGTCATGGATGAAAATAAAAACTACCAAGACATGATCTGCTTTGGGAGGAGAGGTGGTCAAACTCTCAGAGGAGAATGACCCAGAGCCCCTTCCTCACTAGACTTTTATTGAGTTCAAATACACAGGAATACAGGTTTAACATGTCAAAGAAATCTGAGTCAGTGTTTGTCAGGAAAGGGGATTGTAAAACTTTGGGAGACATACTCATTTCCTCCTCGGACCCTTATTTAAATGAGAGCACTCTTAGCAAAGCAGGATTCACAGGACTTTAGGAATTCTTTCTTATGCCCGATCACCCAGGGAACCATCCTGGACAGCACAGGGCTGCACCACTTGCCCTCATAGTTTCAGGCTTTAAGCCTATTAGGAAGCAGAAGACATCTCCCAGACAGAAATGAGGACACGGGCTATGTCAGAATAGCCGGGGGGTGAGGGTCCATCACATCCTCTTTACTGCAGCTCCCCCCCGACTCCGAGTCCTTCCTTGAGGGCCTCCCAAGTGGTCATGTCTGGCTTAGGCTGCCCCTCCCATGAGGAGTCTTACCCATCATTGACTACCAACTAAGCATTGGGGCCAGAGAAGGATGAGGCAGAAGCAGCACTCCTGCCAGGGAGATAAGTTTTGTCTCCTTAGTAGCTCACGTCCTCTTGACAGAACAGACCCAGATGAAGTGGGTCCCTTGGCTCTTACACAGCCCACCATGGGGTGAAGGTTACAGCTCCTGAGACCAGACTGAAGGGTCTGCAACAGTTGACTCTCCAAAGAAGTAAGAAATTAATCAGTTCACCTGAATTTACTGAGCACCTACAATGTGTTGTGGGTAAATCAAAGGGACATTATAAAAATATCCTTGCCTTAATGTGTATTTGCAATGTGGTTGAAGAAGCATGACATAAACATAGGCAATTTCACTAATGATGCAGTTAGCAAAAAAGAATAAGGATTAATAACTAATAAAAGTTTAAATAATAAAATAATGTAATTAACTACATACAAAGGTGTTGGGAGATTAGTAGTCTTAGGCTTGTTTGAGTGCTTTTGCCATTTCAGGCTCTGGGTAAATGTCTCTGAAATAGTCTTAGTCTCAGGGTCATAAGACAGCTGCTGCATATTTAGATAAGACATTCTCATGTGACTATGTTCAAAGGCAAGAGGGTATCTAGTGAGAGAGCTCTCCTTGTATACTCTCTTTTATCATATAAAAGGACATTTGACCAGAAACACTCCCAACAAGCATACCCTTACATTGCCTTGCCCAGTGGTATGCCACAGGATGTTCCTAGATGTAAGAGAGCCCCCAAATAAAAATATCTGGAGTTTTCAGGCTCTGTTAATAGGAAAATACAAAGAACTAAGAGAGTTGGAAATTGGCTATTGAAAAGCCAACCCATATTCTCTCAAATTATTGGTTTGGGTTTTTTAAAAATAAATATACAGAAATGAAATTTTTGGGTCATAGAACAATTCTACTTTTAATTTTTTGAGGACCCTCTGAAGTGTTTTTATATTGGTTGCACCAATCTGCATTTTTAAATGTTTTTATTTTTTCTTTATTTATTTTAATTGTTGTTCTTGTACAGTTTTCTGTCTTTTACTCCCATTCCAGCCCACCACTCAGCCCTCCCCACCTTCCTCCCATTTCCATCGCCCCTAGTTTTTGTCCATGTTTCCTTTATACTTGTTGCTCTAAACCATTCCCCTTTTCCCCTGAAATTCCCTCCCCTCTCCCCTCTGGTGACTGTCAGCCTGTTCTCAATTTCAATGTCTTTAGTTATATTATGCTTGTTTGTTTGTTTTGTTGATTAGGTTCCTGTTAAAGGTGAGATCATATGGTATTTGTCTTTCACCACCTGGCTTGTTTCGCTTAGCATGATGCTCTCCAGTTCCACCCATGCTGTCGCAAAGGGTAGGAGCTCCTTCTTTCTTTCTGCTGCATAGAATTCCACTGTGTAAATGTACCATAGTTTTTTGATCCATTCATTTACTGATGGGCACCTAGGTTGCTTCCAACACTTGGCTATTGTAAATTGTGCTGCTATGAACATTGGAGAGCATAGGTTCTTTTGGACTGGTGTTTCAGGGTTCTTAGGATATAATCCAAGCAGTGGAATTGCTGGGTCAAAAGGTAGATCCATTTTTAGTTTTCTTAGAAAATTCCATACTGCTTTCTTAGAAAATTCCACAATGGTTGTACCAGTCTGCAGTCCCACCAAGAGTGCCCTAGAGTCCCCTTTTCTCCACAACCTCTACAACGCTTGTTGTTCGTTGCTTTGTTTATGATGGCCATTCTGACTGGTGTCAAGTGGTATCTCATTGTGGTTTTAATTTACATCTTTCTGATAGCTAGTGATACTGAGCATCTTTTCACCAATCTGCATTCTTGCACTAGGGTTCCCTGTTCACCACATTCTCACCAACATGTGTTATTTATCAATTTATTGGTGATAGCCTTTTTGACATGTATAAAGTGATATTTCACTGTGGTTTTAATTTGCATTTATGTGATGATTAGTGAGGTTGACTATCTTTTCATATGTCTGTTGGCCATCTGCATTCTCTTTGAACATGTCTGTACTCAGGTCCTCTGCCCATTTTGTATTTCGCTTGTTTGGTTTTCTTTTCGTGTTTATTTGTTTAAGCTCTTTATAAATTTTAGATATAAACTTCTTATTGGTGTATAATTGATGAATATCATTTTCCATTCAGTAGGTTGTCTTTTTGTTTTGTTGACAGTTTCCTTTGCTGTGCAAAACGTTTTTAGATTGAGGTAGTCCAATTTATTATTCTTTTTTAATTTGTATATCATTTATTTTATAGTATATTTTATTGACTATGCTATTACAGTTATCCAATTTTTTCTCCCCTTTATCCCCCTCTGCCCTGCACTTTCCTTCCCTCCCACATTCCCATCCCCCTTAGGTCATGTTTATGGGTTGTACATATAAGGACTTTGGCTTCTCCATTTCCTTTACTATTGTTAATTTCTCTTGTCTGTTTTGTACCTACAATTTATGCTTATTTCCTATACCTTCTCCCCCTGATTATCCCCTGATTCTCTCTGCTGATAACCTTCTATGTGATCTCCATTTCTGTGATTCTGTTCCTGTTCTAGTTGTTTGATTAGTTCATTTTTGTTTTTGTTCTTCTAGGTTTGGTTGTTGATAGTTGTGAGTTCGTTGTCATTTTACTATTCATATTTTTTTAATTTTTATTTCAATTGTTGTTCTTATACAGTTTTTTATCTTTTACTCCCATCCCAGCCCACTGCCCCAGCCCTCCCCATCTCCCTCCCATTTCCACCCCTCCCCTGTTTTTGTCCATGAGTCCTTTATACCTGTTGCTCTAAACCCTTCCCCTTTTCCCCTGAAATTCCCTCCCCTCTCCCCTCTGGTCACTGTCAGCCTGTACTCAATTTCACTGTCTTTGGTTATATTTTTTGTGTTTATTTGTTTTGTTGATTAGGTTCCTCTTAAAGGTGAGATCATATGGTATCTGTCTCTCATTGCCTGGCTTATTTCACTTAGCATGGTGCTCTCCAGTTCCATCCATAAAGCAAAGGACTTCCTTCTTTCTTTCTGCTGCATAGAATTCCATTGTGTAAATGTATCATAGTTTCTTGATCCATTTGTTTACTGATGGGCACCTAGTTTGCTTCCAACAATTAGCTATTGTAAATTGTACTGCTATGAACATAGGGGTGCATAGGTTCTTTTGG
The DNA here is from genome assembly GCA_039655065.1 of Glossophaga mutica. Taxonomy (NCBI): domain Eukaryota; kingdom Metazoa; phylum Chordata; class Mammalia; order Chiroptera; family Phyllostomidae; genus Glossophaga; species Glossophaga mutica. Next base: position 69,027,618 of record CM077309.1, on the reverse strand, counting down.
ATTGGTGTTTCAGGGTTCTTAGGATACAATCCTAATAGTGGAATTGCTGGGTCAAAGGGTAGATCCATTTTTAGTTTTCTTAGAAAATTCCATACTGTTTTCCATAGTGGTTGTACCAGTCTGCACACCCACCAACAGTGCACTAGGGTCCCCTTTTCTCCACAACCTCTCCAAAACTTGCTGTTTGTTGCTTTGTTTATGATGGCCATTCTGATTGGTGTCAAGTGGTATCTCATTGTGGTTTTAATTTACATCTCTCTGATACCTACCGATACCCAGCATCTTTTTATGTCTCTGGATCCTCTGTACGTCCTCCTTGGAGAAGTGTCTGTTCAAGTTCTTTGCCCATTTTTTAATTGGGTTGCTTGTCTTCTTAGAGGGGAGTCGTGTAAGCTCTTTGTATATTTTGGAGATTAAACCCTTGTCTGAGGTATCATTGATAAATATGTCTTCCCATACAGTTGGTTCTCTTTTTATTTTAATACTGTTTTCTTTAGCTGTGCAGAAGCTTTTTATTTTGATGAGATCCCATTTGTTTATTCTTTCCTTTATGTCCCTTGCTTTAGAGGACATACCAGTAAAAATGTTGCTGTGTGAAATATCTGAGATTTTCCTGCGTATGTCTCCTCTAGGACTTTAATGGTGTCATGGCTTATATTAAAATCTTTTATCCACCTTGAATTTATTTTTGTGTATGGTGTAAGTTGGTGCTCAAGTTTCATTTCTTTGCACGTAGCTGTCCAGTTCTCCCAACACCACTCGTTGAAAAGGCTATTTTTACTCCATTTTATGTTGCTGCTCACTTTGTCAAATATTAATTGACTGTAGAGACTTGAGTTTCCTTCTGGGCTCTCTGTTCTATTCCACTGGTCCACATGCCTGTTTTTATGCCAGTACCAGGCTGTTTTGATTACAGTTGCCTTGTAATATACTTTGGTATCAGGTATTGTGATCCGTCCTGCATTGTTCTTCTTTCTCAAGATTGCTGCAGCTATTCGAGGTTGTTTATGGTTCCATATAAATTTTTGAAGTGTTTGTTCTATGTCAGTGAAATATGCCATTTTTACTTTAATAGGTATTGCCTTGAATCTGTAAATTGCTTTGGGAGGTATGGACATTTTGATGATGTTAATTCTTCTGATCCATGAACACGGTATGTGTTTCCATTTGTTTGTGTCTTCCTTTATTTCTTTCTTCAGTGTTGTGTAGTTTTCTGCATACAGGTCTTTTACCTCGTTGGTTAGGTTTATTCCTAGGTATTTTATTTTTCTTTTTGCTATATCAAATGGGATTTTTTTCTTCATTTCTGCTTCTGCTGTTTCATTGTTGGTATACAAAAATGCCTTTGATTTCTGGATATTGACTTTGTATCTGGGTGTTTGGCCAAATTCATTTATTAGGTCCAGCAGCTTTTTTGGTGAGTCTATAGGATTTTCTAAGTACACTATCATGTCATCTGCAAACAATGATAGTTTTGTTTCTTCCTTTCCGAGTTGGATGCCTTTTATTTCCTTTTCTTGTCTAATCACTGTGGCTAAGACTTCCAATATTATATTGAATAGAAGTGGTGAAAGTGGACATCCTTGTCTTGTTCCTGATCTTAATGGAAAAGATTTTAGTTTTTGCTCGTTGAGTATGATGTTGGCTGTAGGTCTCTCATATATGGCCTTTATTATGTTGAGGAATGCTCCCTCTGTGCCAACTTTGCTGAGTGTTTTTATCATAAATGAATGTTGTACCTTATCAAAAGCTTTTTCTGCATCTATTGATATGATGATGTGATTTTTGTTTTTGCTTTTGTTTATGTGATGTATTACATTTACTGATTTGCAAATGTTGAACCATCCTTGCATCCCTGGGGTGAATCCCACTTGGTCATGGTGTATGATCTTTTTAATATATTGTTGGATGCAGTTTGCCAATATTTTGTTGAGGATTTTAGTATCTATGTTCATCAGTGATATTGGACTGAAGTTTTTTTTCTCTGTTGTGTCTTTGTCTGGTTTTGGGGAAAGGATGATACTACTTTCATAATAAGAGTTTGGGAGTCTTCCATCATTTTGGATTTTTTCGAATAGTCTGTGAAGCATAGGGGTTAGGTCTTCCTTAAATACTGTGTAGAATTCTCCTGTAAATCTATCTGGTCCAGGGCTTTTGTATATTGGGAGTTTTTTTAATTACTGCTTCAATTTCACCAGTTGTTATTGGTCTGTTCAGGCTTTCTGCTTATTCTTCATTGAATTTCGGGAGATTCAAATTTTTCGGGAGATTCTTCATCAAATTTGGGAGGTTTTCCATTATTACTTTTTCAAACAGGTTTTCTATCTCTTGCTATTCTTCTTCTCCTTCTGGTATCCCTAGATATGGATATTATTACATTTCATATTGTCTTGCATTTCTCTTAATCCCTCTTCATTCTTTCTGAACCTCCTTTCCTTTTCTTGCTGTTTCTGGATGTTTTGTTTAACTTTGTCCTCAACTCGCTGATCTGATCCTCTGCTTCATCAAGCTTGCTTTTGATTCCTTCTACTGTGTTCTTTAGTTCATAAATTGTATTCTTCATTTCCTCTTGGCCCTTGTTGATAGTTTCTATTTCCTTTTTCATGTTGATATAGTTCACATTGTAGCTTCCTTGTAGTTTCTGGTACCTCATTGAGAGCTCATGGAGCTTCCTGACAACCATTGCTTTGAACTCAATATCTGATAGTTTAGTTGCCCCTATTTCATTTAGCATTCTTTCTGGAGCTTCCTCCTTTACTTTCATTTGGGGATTCTTTCTTTGTCTTCCCATTGTTTGTGAGACTCTTCTTGTTAGCTTCAGCTTCTTAAATTGACCTGTTTTGGCTCCCTTGGGTTTATGGTGTGAACTTCTGTGGTAGAATACCTGTGAGATTCAGTGGTGCAGTCTCCTTCGGGTTTCCTGGTGTTCATAGCTTCCACTACCTCAGCTGTTGGGATGCTCCCTCTTTGGGTACAACCCTGTTTTTTTCACAGTCCCAGGTTTTATTTTTGTCTCACTCGTGGGTATTTAAAAAGAGAAAAGAAAAAATGAAAAAAGAAGAAAATAAAGAGGAAGGAATCAGAGATAAAATTGGAAAGAAAGGAAGAAGGAATAAAGCAAGAAAGAAGTAAACAGAAGCAAAAAGAACTGTGGGATAGAAAAGATAAAAATAATAAAAAATAAAAAATATATAATTAAAACACCCCCCCCCACACACACAAAAACAGAAAACAAGCAAACAAACAAAAAACAACTTCTTGCTTTTTCAAATAGGCCAAACTGGTTTTTCTGGTCTTCCTGGCTGCAACAGGCTGAGGGGCAACTGGTATCACTTTTCTCCCTGTTCCACACACAGTCAGCTTTGGACTACTCTCCTCAGTGCCAACCATGCTCTCTTCCCAGGGCAAGAGGTGCATTCTCCATGCAGGGCTTTAGGCGTTATTTCTGAGCCTTGTGCAGAAAGTGTATTTTCCCAAGTTTATGGGTTTTGAGCTGGGATCTCCTACCGATGGAGCACTCCCCACATTTATTGTTGTGAGCTTTGGTTCTCCTATAGGGCACACGCACTTACCCAAGTTTACAGGTGTGGGCTCTGTGAGTTTCCTGAGTTGCGTGCAGTTACCCTAGGATCACGGATGTGAGCTCCGGGTCTTCCACAAAGCCCCCTCCTCTGGTGGCAGCGCTGCCTCCTGTCCCAGGGCCACCTCCGGGCATTTGGCCACTTGTGATTGCAGGGCCATCTCCGGTCACAGAGTTGCCTCCGGTCACTCGGCCACCTCTGTCCCAGTCCCAGGGCTGCATCTGGGTGCTCAACTTCTTCCAGTTGCTCGTACCAGGTCTGGTTTTCCAATGTCCGCTACAGATTTTGATCTCTTGTTTTCATATATGCTGTGGTACTGTTGGCTGTCTGCTCTGTTCCTCTGTAAATAGACTAGGTTTTTCTTCTGTGTGCAGGGGGAAGTAGAATCTGCCTCCTCCTACCATGCTGCCATCTTCCTCTGTCCACTATTCATATTTTTGATGTTCTTCTTTTTCTTAGATAAGTCCCTTTAACATTTCACATAATAAGGGCTTGGTGATGATGAACTCTTTTTTTCTGCCCTTTTGTCTGCCCTACCAATCTGAATGAAAGCTTTGCTGGATAGAGTAATCCTGGATATAGGTCCTTGCCTTTCATGACTCTGAATACTTCTTTCCAGCCCCTTCTTGCCCATAGAGCTTTTTTTTGAGAAATCAGCTGATAGTCTTAAGGGAACTCCTTTGTGGGTAACTCTCTTCTTTTCTCTTGCTGCTTTTAACATTCTCTCCTTATCTTTGATCTTGGGTGATGTAATTATGATGTGCCTTGGTGTGTGCTTCCTTGGGTCCAACTTCTTTGGGACTCTCTGAGCTTCCTGGACTTCCTGGAAGTCTCTTTCCTTTGCCAGATTAGGGAAGTTCTCCTTCATTATGTTTTCAAATAAGTTTTCAATTTCTTGCTGTTCCTTTTCTCCCTCTGGTACCCCTATGATTTGGGTGTTTAAATGTTCAAAGTTGTCCTGGAGGTTCCTAAGCCTTTTTTTGAATCTTCTTTCTTCATTCTGTTCTGGTTGAATGTTTATTTCTTCCTTCTGCTCCAGACCATTGATTTGAGCCCTGGTTTTCTTCCCTTTACTGTGGGTTCCCTGTATAGTTTTCTTTATTTCACTTTGCATAGCCCTCACTTCTTCCTCTGTTTTGCAACTGAACTCAATAATTTATTTGATCTCATACTCATTACTAGTGTTTTGAAATATGCATCTGATAGGTTGGCTATCTCCTCATTGCTTAGTTCTTTTTCTGGGGGTTTGATCTGTTCTTTCATTTGGCCCATATTTCTTTGTCCAGTGCACTTGTTACATTGTAAGGGGTGAAGCCCCTATGTATTTACTAGGGCAGGGCAACCCACTTCTCTGCATTGTGGTGCTGTACATGAGGGAGGGATTAGAGATGGAACAATGCTGCTTGCTGGGATATCGGTGGACTTTCAGTCACTTCCCCCATTACCCACTAGCAAACTGGGCCCTTCTGGTGCCAATTCATGGGTGGGTTTGTGTACGTTCTAGGACTCCATGGGTCCCTCCAATGACTCTCCTGTTTGACTGGGAGTTTCTCCTACCACAGCAACCTCCACATGTTTTTACAAGTAGAAGTTTTTGAGGCTTTGTTTCCCTGCACTGGAACCCTGGGTTGTGTGGTCTGTCTCACTTCCTAGTAGTTCCTCTCAGTTTACCACCTCGTCCTCCAGCTACCACCTTGCTACATGCCCTTTCCACCCTGGCTGTGCAAGTCCACACTGCCTACAAATGTGGATGAGTGTTTCTTCTTTAACTCTTTGGTTGCCAGACTTCCATACAGTTTGATTTTCTTGTAGTTCTGGTTGCTTTTTGTTTTTAAATTGGTTGTTGTCTTTCTTTTGGTTGTGTGAGGATGTGAAGCACCTATTCTTCCATCTTGGCTGGAGGTCCATTTTTTTTTTTTTGTTTCTCTTGTTTAAGAATAGTATCAGGAAAAATTACTGCTAAGATAAATGCCATTGATTTTACTGTCTGTGTTCTTTTCTAGGAGTTTCATAGCTTCAAGCCTTACATTTAGGTGTTTAATTCACTTTGAGTTTAATTTTGTGTATCTTGTAAGAAGGCAGTGTAGTTTCATTTTTTATACATATTGGTCCAATTTCCCTAACACCATTTACTGAACAGATTGTTTTTACTCCATTGTATGTTCTTGCCTTCCTTGTCAAATATTAATCTACTACATAGGTACAATTGACCACTAAGCTATATACCTGAAATGGGTAAAAAATAATATTGAATATGAGCTGTAATTGAAAAAATAGTAATAATAAAGAAAAGCTAACCCAAAGTCAGAAACAATGATTAACTGCAACATAAGTGGCATAGAGTTAGTTTTCGAATAGAGCTCTCTGTGATGATGGAAATGCTCTATCTCTATGCTTTCCAAAATGGCATCCAGTAGTTACTTCAGCTACTGAACACTAGAAATGTGGTTAGTGTGAGTGAGAAACTGAATTTTAATTTTCTTTAAATTTAAATAGGCACATGAGGCTAATAATTACCATGTTGGACACTGTAGAATTATAAACAATATTTTCTTGGAGGTCAGAGGCATAACAGAGACATACCATAGGCCAGAATAATTTGGTAACTTTCACAGTGGATGAGGACATCAAAATGGATTTGAAGGGTAGTTGGGGTTTGAAAGTTTTCTAAGATTGTGGACTTATCCTAAAACAGGAAAGCAGAAAATAATAAAGCATTCTTAAAAGAGGCTATGCAGATCAGTTTGGCAGAAATGTGTGGTTTTGTGTGTGTGTGTGTGTGTGTGTGTGTGTGTGTAGAAATGGACAAAAAGCTCAAAAGCATGTTCAAGTCATATAGCAGTCATTTTTTTAAATTTTATTCATTTATTTTTAGAGAGAGGGGAAGAGAGGAAGAAACAGAGGGAGAGAAACAGCAATGTGAGGTTGTCTCTCATGTGGCCCCCCACTGGGGACCTGGCCTGCAACCCAGGCCTGTGCCCTGACTGGGAATCGAATCAGCAACTCTTTGGTTTGCAGCCTGCACTCAATCCACTGAGCTACACCAGCCAGGGTGCTATAGCAGTCATTTTGGATGCCAGCTTATACTGTGTGCAGCAGGCAACTTATGTTGTTGAGAGAAGAGTAAAACATACAGTAGTTTCTTAGGAAATCATTAACTTGATCATGGCAAGAAAGATTATATTGGTGATGGTAAGAAAGATGGACACAAGGCAAGAGATTCAGTTATAACAGTGTTTTCCAAATTTTTCGTGTTGTAGCACATCTGAAAAATGATGTATGTATTGCTTACTATGGCAAATGGACAAGATGGCTGCTGGTCAGGAGTGATGGCCCAAAGACTCCAGCTGCTCTAGGCATTCATCTCAAGATTTTCAAATGAGGATCACTATCACCTCCTACCTATAACCATTTTACACCACGTTAGGGAGCACTATCACACAGCTGGGATCCTCTTATCAGATTTTCCTGAAGAAATTAGATAATGGTGTGTATGAAAAAGGAAGGAGAGAACATGAGATATTTTACAGAAGAAATTGAAAACAATTTGCAACTAATTAGATGTAGTTACAATAGATTTTGCAGTCAATAGTAAGTTCTAAATTTTGAAAATGGTGATACTATTAATAAAAATATCAATGTAAGTTTGCTTTGAAGCAGATTGTGATTTCAGTTTAAGATATGGAGGTGAAAACTAAACTCCTTGGTAGACTGTCTCATTGGTGGCCCTTAGTGATCCATGACTCCAGTAGTCATATTCTCGTAGAGTCCTTTCCTATATTGATTCTGTACTTGGCCATGTGACTTATTCTAGGAACATTATCACAATGCAGACAGAGGCTTAATGAATGTTTGTGCATTGAGGCTTGTCTTCTTGGAACCATTCACCATGATATAAGTAAGATCAGGCCATAATACTGAATGGGACAGGTCATGGGCAGAGAGATGCAGGCCTATGACAGCACATCTTGCATATTCCAGTCCCAGATTAACTACTACATAAGTGGAGGCATAGGAGCAACTTTAGCAGAAGAACTACTTACTGAGCTCCATTGACCCCAAAATTGATGAAAAATTATAAATCATTTTTGTTTTAAACCACAAAATTCTGGGTATTTGTTAGGCAGTAATCGATAATGGAAACAACATCCAAATGAAAATGTGCAATAGGTCCTTGTTGATATGGGCATGGAGCTCAAGCAAGAGATCTGGGCATTAGATCTAATTTTTACAATAAATGGATGCCTCTGTCATAGCAATTATTATATTGACTGCTTGTTTTTCTTACTATACTGTGAAGTTTTTAAGACTAGGGCTGGGTTTTGTGCATGTGTGATTTACAATATACTCTTCCTGGTTCAAAACAGATGCTCATGTGATCTGTGCTAAATAACAGAACAAGAGAATAAATATAGTGAAGGGCAGTGGAAAGGGAATGAACCTTAGAATCAGACAGACCAGGCTTGAACTCCAATTCTCCAAATTGCCAGGTTTACGGCACTTAGGAAATCACCAATTCTTACTGTAAAACATAGGTAATATCGGCTAACTCTCAGAACCATTGACAGGAGCCAATAAATATATAATACATACCCAGTTAACTGTAACTTTTATTATTGAAGATGAATAAAATAATAATTGAAATAATGAGAACAAATGAAATTAATAAAGGGAAAAGTGTAGGAAAAGAAAAGCTGTGGGCCTGGGGAAGACAAATATGGAAAAGAAGAAAAAATGATTCAGAGAGAGAGAAATCAAGAGTGAAAGCATGAGAGAAAGGAGACCAATTGGAACATCAGGAAAAGAATCAAGAGAGGGTGTATCATACCAACATGGAAAAGGGCAGAGAGTTAAGGAAAATCAAAGTCAACGTTGCTACAACGAATAGGTATACTTTATGTAGTATACTTTTGTGTGTTCATTAAATTTCAGGTGTTGATCCAGGACTATCTGTAGGGAAATCATCAAAGAAAAAGATTATTCTGTCTTTTCTTCCTTTTTTTAATTATATTTTATTGATTATGCTATTACAGTTGCCCTAATTTTTCTCCCTTTGCCCCCCTCCACCTAGTACCCCACACTCCCTCAGGCCATCCATGTACCATTGTCCATGTCCATAGCTAATGTGTATAAGTTCTTTGGCTACTCCATTACCTATACTGTACTTTACATCTTCAGGCTATTCTGTAACTACCTATTTGTACTCCTTTTTAAAAAAAATATATATATTTTATTGATTATGCTATTCCAGTTGTCTCATTTTCCCTTTACTCCCTTCCACCATACACATCCCCTCTCATCCATATTCGCCCTCTTTTAGTTCACATCCATGGGTTGTACATACAAGTTCTTTGCCCTCCACATTTCCTATATTATTCTTAACCTCCCACTGTCTGTTTTCTACTTACCATTTATGCTACTTATTCTCTGTAATTTTTCCTCCCATCTCACCCTCCTACTCTCACACTGAAAACCCTCTATGTGATCTCCATTTCTGTGATTCTGTTTCAGTTCTGATTGTTTGCTTAGTTTTTTCTTGTTGTTTTTTGTTTTGGCGGTGGGGGGATTCAGTTGTTAACAGATGTGAGTTGGTTGTCATTTTACTGCTAATACTTTTGATCTTCTTTTTTTTTCTTAGACAAGTCACTTTAACATTTCATATACTAAGGGCTGAGTGATGACTAACTCCTTTAACTTGACCTTATCTGGGAAGCACTTTATCTACCCTTCTATTATAAATGATATTTTTGCTGGATAGAGTAATTTTGGATGTAGGTCTTTCCTTTCATGACTTCAAATACTTCTTTCCAGCCCTTTCGTGCTTGCAAGCTTTCTTTTCAGAAATCAGCTGATAGTCTAATGGGAACTCCTTTGTAGGTAACTCTCTCTTTATCTCTTGCTGCTTTTCAGATTCTCCCTTTATCTTTATTTTTTTTACTTTTTTTTTAATTTTTATTTTAATTGTTGATCTTACATAGTTTTCTGTCTTTTACACACTCCCCAGCCCTCCCCACCTCCCTCCCATTTCCACTCCCCATAGTTTTTGTCCATGTGTCCGTTTTACTTGTTCCTGTAAACACTTCCCCTGTTCCCCTGAAATTCCCTCCCCTCTGGTCACTGTCAGCCTGTACTCAATTTCAGTGTCTTTGGTTATATTTTGCTTGTTTGTTTGTTTTGTTGATTAGGTTCCTGTTAAAGGTGAGATCATATGGTATTTGTCTTTCACTGCCTGGCTTATTTTACTTAGCATGATGCTCTCCAGTTCCATACATATTGTTGCAAAGGGTAAGAGCTCCTTTCTTTCTGCTGCATAGAATTCCATTGTGTAAATGTACCACAGTTTTTTGATCCATTCATTCACTGATGGACACCTAGGTTGCTTCCAACACTTGGCTATTGTAAATTGTGCTGCTATGAACATTGGAGAGCATAGGTTCTTTTGGATTGGTGTTTCAGGGTTCTTAGGATATAACCCAAGCAGTGGAATTGCTGGGTCAAAAGGTAGATCCATTTTTAGTTTTCTTAGAAAATTCCATACAGCTTTCCATAGTGGTTGTACCAGTCTGCACTCCCACCTACAGTGCACTGGGGTCCCCTTGTCTCCACAACCTCTCCAACACTTGCTGTTTGTTGCTTCATTTATGATGGCCATTCTGACTGGTGTCAAGTGGTATCTCATTGTGGTTTTAATTTACATCTCTCTGATAGCCAGTGATATCGAGCATCTTTTCATGTGTCTCTAGATCCTCTGTATGTCCTCCTTGGAGAAGTGTCTGTTCAACTCCCATGCCCATTTTTTAATTGGGTTGCTTGTCTTCTTAGAGTGGAGTCGTGTAAGCTCTTTGTATATTTTGGAGATTAAACCCTTGTCTGAGGTATCATTGGCAAATACGTTTTCCCACACCGTCTGTTCTCTTTTAATTTTAATACTGTTTTCTTTGACCATGCAGAAGCTTTTTATTTTGATGAGATCCCATTTGTTTATTCTTTCCTTTATGTCCCTTGCTTTAGGGGACATATCAGTAAAAATGTTGCTGTGTGAAATATCTGAAATTTTCCTGCCTATGTTCTCCTCTAGGACTTTAATGGTGTCATGGCTTATATTTAAATCTTTTATCTACCTTGAATTTATTTTTGTGTATGGGGTAAGTTGGTGCTCAAGTTTCATTTCTTTGCACGTAGCTGTCCAGTTCTCCCAACACCACTCGTTGAAAAGGCTATTTTTACTCCATTTTATGTTGCTGCCCCCTTTGTTGAATATTAATTGACTGTAGAGACTTGGGTTTCCTTCTGGGCTATCTGTTCTATTCCACTGGTCCACGTGCCTGATTTTATGCCAGTACCAGGCTGGTTTGGTTACAGTGGCCTTGTAATACAGTTTGGTATCAGGTATTGTGATCTCTCCTGCTTTGCTCTTCTTTCTCAAGATTGCTGCAGCTATTCGAGGTTGTTTATGGTTCCATATAAATTTTTGAAGTGTTCGTTCTATGTCAGTGAAATACGCCATTTTTACTTTAATAGGTATTGCCTTGAATCTGTAAATTGCTTTGGGTAGTATGGACATTTTGATGATGTTAATTCTTCTGATCCATGAACATGGTATGTGTTTGCATTTGTTTGTGTCTTCCTTTATTTCTTTCTTCAGTGTTGTGTAGTTTTCTGCATAAAGGTCTTTTACCTCGTTGGTTAGGTTTATTCCTAGGTATTTTATTTTTCTTTTTGCTATATCAAATGGGATTTTTTTCTTCATTTCTGCTTCTGCTGTTTCATTGTTGGTATACAAAAATGCTTTCGATTTCTGACTGTGTATCTGGGTGTTTGGCCAAATTCATTTATTAGGTCCAGCAGCTTTTTCGGTGAGTCTATAGGATTTTCTAAGTACACTATCATGTCATCTGCAAACAATGATAGTTTTGTTTCTTCCTTTCCGAGTTGGATGCCTTTTATTTCCTTTTCTTGTCTAATCACTGTGGCTAAGACTTCCAATATTATATTGAATAGAAGTGGTGAAAGTGGACATCCTTGTCTTGTTCCTGATCTTAATGGAAAAGATTTTAGTTTTTGCTCGTTGAGTATGATGTTGGCTGTAGATCTCTCATATATGGCCTTTATTATGTTGAGGAATGCTCCCTCTGTGCCAACTTTGCTGAGTGTTTTTATCATAAATGAATGTTGTACCTTATCAAAAGCTTTTTCTGCATCTATTGATATGATGATGTGATTTTTGTTTTTGCTTTTGTTTATGTGATGTATTACATTTACTGATTTGCAAATGTTGAACCATCCTTGCATCCCTGGGGTGAATCCCACTTGGTCATGGTGTATGATCTTTTTAATATATTGTTGGACGCGGTTTGCCAATATTTTGTTGAGGATTTTAGCATCTATGTTCATCAGCAATATTGGCCTGAAGTTCTCCTTCTTCGTTGTGTCTTTATCTGGTTTTGGGATTAGGCTGATGCTGTCTTCATAAAAAGAGTTTGGGAGTCTTCCAACATTTTGGATTTTTTCGAATAGTCTGTGAAGCATAGGGGTTAGGTCTTCCTTAAATACTGTGTAGAATTCTCCTGTGAAACTATGTGGTCCAGGGCTTTTGTATTTTCGGAGTTTTTTTGATTACTGCTTCAATTTCATCAGCTGTTATTGGTCTGTTCAGGCTTTCTGCTTATTCTTCATTGAGTTTTGGGAGATTACATTTTTCTAGAAATTTGTCCATTTCACCTAGGTTTTCAAATTTCTTGGCCTACAATTCTTCACAGTAATTTCTTACAATCCTTTGTATTTCTGCAGTGTCAGTTGTAATCTCTCCTCTTTCATTTCTGATTGTGTTTATTTGAGTCCTCTCTCTTTTGTTCTTGATGAGCCTGCTTAAAGGCTTGTCAATGTTGTTTATCTTTTCAAAGAACCAGCTCTTGGATTCATGATCTTTAGAATTGTGCTTTTAGTCTCTATGTCATTTCATTCTGCTCTGATCTTGGTTATTTCCTTCCTTCTACTTGCTCTGGGCTGTCTTTGTTGTTGATCCTTGAGTTCTTGTAGGCATAGGGTTAGGTTGTTTGTTTGAGATGTTTCTATCTTTTTTAGGTAGGTCCGTATCTCTATAAACTTCCCTCTGAGGACTGCCTTCGTTGTGTCCCATAAGTTTTGGTTCAATGTGAGTTTGTTATCATTTGTTTCCAGAAACTTTTTGTTTTCCTCCCTAATTTCATTCTTGACCCATTCATTGTTTAATAGCATGCTATTCAATCTCCATGATTTTGAGGGTTTGGGGTTTTTTCCCTTGGGGTTGGTTTCTAATTTCAGTTCCTTGTGGTCGGAGAAAATGCTTGATATGATTTCAATTTTCTTGAATTTGTTGAGGCTTGCTCTGTGTCCTATCATGTGGTCTATCCTTGAAAATGTTCCATGTGCATTTCAAAAAAATGTGTATTTAGCTTCTTTGGGATACAAGACTCTCTCTCTCTCTCTCTCTCTCTCTCTCTCTCTCTCCCCCCCTCTCTCTCCCCCCCCTCCATATATATATAATCAGTAAGTCCATTTCATCTACAGCATTGTTCCCTGCCACAATATCTTCATTGATATTTTGTTTGGAAGATCTGTTCCTTTTTTACAGTGAGGTGTTAAAATCCCCTAGTATAATTGTATTGCTGTCAATATCTTTCTTGAAGTCCTCTAAGATTGTCTTGATGTATTTAGGTGTTCCTCCATTGGGTGCATATATATTCACAATGTTTATGTGTTCTTGGTGGATTCTTCCCTTGAGTATTATGAAATGACCTTCTGGGTATCTTTATGGCTCTTTTTTTGAAGTCTATTTTGTCTTATGTGAGTATTGCTACCCAGTTTTTTTTCCTGTCCATTTGCTTGGAAAATTTGTTTCCGGCCCTTCACTTTGAGTCTGTGTTGGTCTTTTGCCCTGAGGTGGGTCTCTTGTAGGCAGCATATGTGTGGGTCATGCTTTCTTATCCATTCAGCTATTCTATGTCTTTTGATTGGAGCATTTAATCCATTTACATTTAAGGTTATTATTGATATATGCTGATTCATTGCCATTTTTGTACCCGTGTTCCTCTCTCTGTCTCTCTCTTTTCCTTTCTTTCCTTAAAGCAGTCCCTTTAGTATCTGTTGCAGAACTGGTTTGGTAAAGGTGTATTCTTTTAGAATTCTTTTGTCTGGGAAGCTCCTTATTTGGGCTTCTATCTTCATTGAAAGCCTTTCTGGGTGAAGTAGTCTTGGTTGCAGGTGTTTGGTTCTCATTGCTTGGAATATTTCCTGCCATTCTCTTTGGCTTGGAGTGTTTCCATTGAGAACTCAGCTGCTAAGCTTATCGGGGCTCCCTTGTATGTTACTTCCTTTTTCTCCCTTACTGCTTTTAAGATTCTCTCTTTGTCTTGGAATTTTGTCATTTTAATTATGATGTGTCTTGAAGTGGGCCTCTTTGGGTTCCTCTTGATTGGGACTCTCTGTGTTTCCTGGATTTGTGTGACTTTTTCTCTCATCAAATAAGGAAAGATTTCCATCATTACTTTTTCAAATAGGCTTTCTATCCTTTGCCCTTCTTCTCCTTCCGGTATCCCTATTATGCGGATATTATTTCGTTTCATGTCATCTTGCATTTCTCTTAATCCCTCTTCATTCTTTCTGAGCTTCTTTTTCTTTTTTTGCTCATTCTGGTTGTTTTTTCTATTTTGTCCTCCAACTCGCTGATCCTTTCTGCCTCGTTGATTCTGCTTTTCATTCCTTCTACTGTGTTCTTCAGTTCAGAAATTGTATTATTCATTTCCTCTTGGCCCTTGTTGATAGTTTCTATTTCCTTTTTCATATTGATATAGTTTGCAGCGAGTTCCTCATAATTTCCCTGTCATTTCTCGTAGCTTATTGAGAGGTCATGGAGCTTCCTGACAACCATTGCTTTGAACTCAATATCTGATAGTTGAGTTGCCTCAGTTTCATTTAGTATTCTTTCTGGAGCTTCCTCCTTTCCTTTCATTTGGGGATTGTTTCTTTGTCTTCTCATTGTTTGTAAGACTCTTGTTAGCCTCAACTTCTGATATTGATCTGTTCTGGCTCCCTGGGTTTGTGGTGTGACCTTCTGTGGTAGAATACCTGTGAGATTCAGTGGTGGATTCTCCTTCAAATATCCTGTTGTTCACAGCTTCCATTATCTCATCAGCTGGGATACCCTCTTTTTGGGACTAACTCTGGTGTTTTTCACAGTTCCAGGTTTGTTTGTTTTTTTGTCTCACTCGCGGGTATTTAAAAAAAGAAAAGAGGGAAAAATGAAAAAAGAAGAAAGAACAAAAAAAGAAGGTAAATGAGATAAAATTGGAAAGAAAGAGGGAATAAAACAAACAAGAAGTAAATAGAGGCAAAAGGCGTTGAGGTGTAAAAAAGAAGATAAAAATAATAAGGAAATAATAATTTAAAACAATTATATAAACAGACAGGCACACAAACAAAAAAATAAAAACAAACAAGAGAAACAAAAAACAAACAAACAAAAAACCAAACAACCAAAAGAAGAAAAAAAAAACAAAAAAAAATCCTCCATACAAAAAACTCTTGTTGTTTTCAAACTTGCCGAACTGGTTTTTCTAGTCTTGCTGGCTGCAGTTGCTTATCTCTGTGTTCAGCACTCAGTCATCATTGTGCTACTCTCTTCAGAGTTAGTAGGGCACCTCTCCCCACAGGGCTTGCAGCGCGTGTTCTGAGCCTTCTGGTGTGTCTGCACTTCCCCGAGTTTACGGGTGTGAGCTGGGTTCTCTGGTCACTTGCAGCCGCCTGCATTGGCCCCTGCTCAGCTTTCTGTGGTGGCTTGGGCCCTATGATCCTGCAGCCATCTCGCGCCTGCGCCTATGGCCCTGAGCTGTCTGCGTTCACATGCCCACTGTGCACTGGTGACTATAGTCCCACTATAGCCCAGGGACTATGATCCCTGGGCTACTATTGTTCTGAAGTACTCTCCTTACCAACTGGTTTTTCAATGTCCGCTACAATTTTCGATCTCTTATTCTCAAATATGCTGTGTTACTGTTCCTTGTCTGCTCTGTTCTTCCAGAGATCAGCCAGGTTTTTCTCCTGTGTTTAGGGGGCAGTGGAATCTGCTCCCTCCTACCACACTGCCATCTTCCCTCTCCTCTCCCCTTATCTTTAATCTTGACTAATGTAATTATGATGTGCCTTTGTGTGTTCCTCCTTGGGTCCATCTTTTTAGGTCTCTCTGAGCTTCCTGGACTTCCTGAAAGTCTATTTCCTTTGCCAGATTAAGGAAGTTCTTTATTATTTGTTCAAATAAGTTTTCAATTTCTGACTGCTCCTCTTCTCCTTCTGGCACACCTATGATGCAGATGTTGGAATGTTTAAAGATGTCCTGGAGGTTCCTAAGCCTCTCCTCATTTTTTTTTTTTTTTTTTGAATTCTTGTTTCTTCATTTGGTTCTGGTTGAATGTTTCTTTCTTCCTTTTACTCCAAACCATTGATTTGAGTCCCAGTTTCCTTCTCATCACTGTTCCCTGTAGATTTTTCTTTTTTTCACATAATGCAAACTTCATTGCTGCCTGGGTCTTTTTTATGATATTGAAGTACCCAGTGATTTCCTGGAGCATCTCAATAACCAGTGCTTTGAACTGTGCATCTGATAGGCTGGCTATTTCTTCATTGCTTAGTTGTATGTTTTCTGGAGCTTTGAACTATTCTTTTGTTGGAGCCATTTTTTTTTCTTGCACACCTGTTACACAGTAAGTGGCAGACCCTTAGGTGTTCATCAGGGCAGGGCAACCCACGAGTCTGCATTATGATGATGTATGTGGGGGAGGAGTCTGAGAGGGAACAGTGCCACTTGCTCCGCTCGTGACAGTGTCACTTCCCCGGCTACCCACCATGAAATTGGGCCATTCTGGTGCTGATTCCTGGTGGGTGGGTTTGTGTACATTCTTGAACCCTGTGGGTCTCTCCAACAAACTCTCCTGTGAGGCTGGGAGTTTCTCCCACTGCTGCCTCAACCCCCACAGGAGTTTTCAGTCAGAGGCTTTGAGGCTTTATTTCCTGGTACTGGAACCCTGAGTTGTGCGGTCTATCTCACTCCCCAGTTGTTCCTCCTGGTTTATCTGCACCCAAATGTGGAACCACTCAGTTTGCAAGCCGCCACCTCACTTGGCCTGCCAGCCACCACCTTGTTGCGAGTTCTGTCCACCCAGTTGCCCATCTCTGCCCCTCCTCCTGGTCTGGATGCATATTTCTTCTTTAACTCCTTGGTTGTGTGACTTCCATAGAGTTTGGTTTTCTGTAAGTTCTGGTTGTTTTTTGTTTTTAAGTTTGTTGTTGTCCTCCTTTTGGTTGTGTGAGGAGGCATGGTGTGTCTACCTATGTCTCCCTCTTAGCCTGAAGACTTGACATTATAGTTTATTTCAATTTTTATATGTTGCCCCTCCCTTCTTTTATCCCATTTTTACCTTGGCGTTTCCTCTTATTACTTTTCTTTCAAATTTGTTTTCTATCTTACTACAACATGTTTCCATTTTTGTGCTTGTACTATTTCTCCACTGTCCAGCTTCTCAAAACCAATTTTCTTGTCAGTGGTCATCTCACATTGTTTTTCTTGCTCTTAAAATATATGCATTCTCTCTCCACCTTTATCAATCTTTGCCTGTTGGTTGGATAGGGTAGTTCTTGTGCATTTTTTCAATTTTATCTTAAATCCACACAAAAACTTGCATGCATAAGTTTATAGCAGCTTTATTCATATCTGCAAAAGCTAGGAAGCAACCAAAATGTTCTTCAGTAGGTGAATGGTACAATTCCACAAACAAATACTATTCAGCACTGAAAAGAAATAAGCTTTCAAACAATGAAAAGGCATGTTAAAACTTAAATACATATTGCTAAGTGAAATAAGCCACTCTCAGAAGGCTACATAGTTTATGATTCCAACTACATGACATTTTGGAAAAAGCAAACTTTTGGAGACAGTAAAAAGATCAGTAGGCCCTGGCTGGTGTGGCTTAGTTGGTCAGAGCATCATCCAGTAAACCAAAAGTTTCAATTGCCAGTCAGGTCACATCCTGGGTTGTGGGTTCAATCCCTGTCTGTGGTGCATACAAGAGGCAACTGATAGATATTTCTCTCTCACATTGATGTTTCTCCCATTCTCTTTCTGTCTCTCTCTCCCTTCCCTTCTCTCGAAAAGCAATAAACATGTCCTCAGTATTAAAGGATTAAAAAGAAATAAAATATCAGTGATTGGGAGGATTGGGGACTGTGATGAATAGAAAAAGTACAGAGAATTTTTAGGGCAGTGAAAATACCCTGTATGCAATTATAATGATGTAAAATCAGTATACATATAGACAGAATGGCACAAATAATGCCCCTTTTACAAAATCTTTTATTACAAAATCAAAAACATGTAATTCTGTAACATAACAATATCACACTCAAGCACATTTCATACTTTATGTAAAATGTTCATATTAAAACTGTAAGTTATCACACCCATGTTATTCCCAACAATACTCAAGCAGGCATTACTGCTGCTGGACCCTTTATCACACAGTCCAAACCCATAACATGTACAACACCAAGAGTAAATACTAAGGTAAACTATGGAGTTTGGGAGATTATGTTGTGTCAGTGTGTGTTCACAGAACTTTCAAAAAAGCTTCCTGAAGAGAGACATAGAAATTCTATGAGTCATCTCAACAGTTCTTTTCTCTTTCTTTTTATTGTGAATAAAATATGCAGGTATCTGTAAAGATTCAAACTCTACAAAAGCAAGATTCCTTATGACTCTGACCCAAAGTCCTCCATTTACCTCCCAAGAGGTGTTCAGAATTGCCAATTTTTGGTACACCTTCCCATATACAAGTTTTCATGTCTATGTTTCCTTTTCTTTTTTATACCAAAACTAGAGAACCATACACATTTCCTAATTTTCACTTATCTATATTATCATTAAATCATATTATATAACATCAGAATATACAGAATTATCTAATTAGTTTTATTGTCTGTACAGCATAATTCTTATTGAAGGATGGCTTATTTACTAACTTGTATCTCACACAGAGGCACTTGGATTTAAATGTTTATTTGCATATGCAAATGTATCTGTGGGATACATTTCAGAGAGCTTTAAATTTGTTATTTATGATAGTGTGGGGAACTTGAATTATGTACTGTACATTGCTGTGTATAATATGCATCTATGTTTTTGGCCCACACTTTCTGGAAAGAAGTCTTTTGTTTTAATTTTTAATATAATTATTTATGTGTTTATATTTAGATATTGTTTTTTGTATTATAAAGGAATTTTAACATTTGTTTTGGACATATTATGGTACAAGAAATTTTATGTGACAAATAATTACAAAACACAAGAGCAGATACAAGGTATTTCCAGTACTACCCATGTATAATGTGCATCCTTATTTTTCCCCTCAAAAATTTAGGCAAAAAAGTGCACCTTATACACAGAAAAGTATGGTATTCTCTTCAGATATTTTGTCTTTTTTTCAGGTTTACTTGTTTGGGTTTGGAGTGCAATAAGTTTTTTTTTTATAGGAAAAAGAAGTGCCTGAAAACTTTATTTAAAAATTTATTTAATAAAAAGAGTTCTACTTTTTAAAATTTTCCAATTACAGTTTAAATTCAATATTATTCTGTATTAGTTTTAGATGTGCAGTAAAGTCATTAGCAAATCAGGTACTTTACAGAGTTGCCCCCCCCCGCCCCCCAATTACTGACTATATACTATGGGCAACCACTATGCTTATAGTTTTATCTAATTTACCTTATTTAAGGCTCTGTGAAGTGGATATTTGTTTCTTTATTTTACAGATGAGGAAACTGAGTCTCTGAGCAATGACATAAGCCACTGGGATTCTCATGTACTGTAAGCAGCAGGATTGGATTTGAAACTTTGTTTCTGTTTTAAAACACAGAGTTCATGTCTCAAGACATGCTACTCAAGCCTTCAAAACTAATCTAGTGAAATGTTACCTACATGCTTTCAGGTTTAGATTTTTTAAAACCCTCTAGCAGAAATAGGAATTATATTCCACAAATTCCTCTTCTTAGCAACACACCATCAAAATAGGAGGAAGGTCAAGACTCCCTTTATTCCAAGATGTAAACAGAAAGATGGAAGATTTATCATGTAAGAGGGCTATGAACAGAAACCACAGAGAAGAGCCATCCTAACTGAACTCAATATCTGCTTATTATCTTGGTCTTACTGAACTTCCCTCCTTGACAATACCAATTAGCTACATTTTAGGAAGAGATTTATAATCTGACAAGCCTGAAACCTTGGTAATTAGGAAACTCCTCATTATCAGTCATCTTTTGAACAGCTTAGACTGGCAGGCAATTGTTTCAAGCTTTAAATTGGCCAGTGATTCTTGCAGCATCTCCCTCATGTCAGGAGAAGAAGAGAAAAAATATGCAGAATCTGGGGCCCCTTTCTTGAATGAATTGAAACAGGATATTTGAACCAAATTAGGGGATCATCTTACTAGCAGGAGTTAAAAATCTACTCTGACCTCTGGCATCCATAGTTTTTTAATTGGTAGTCTTCACATAATAGCCCAGAGTTTCCAATTTATATCACTTGTGTCCTGTTTTGATACACAACAAATTACTGAATATACATATTGTAACTGTGAAGCAGAAAAAGCACCCATACTCAATTAATAATGAAGTTATTAGTTAATTAGCACTTTAGATAGTATTTATTGAAAATTTTATTCATTAACCACTGTGTGAAAATCCTTTACATGAATTTCCTCACCTAATTTTAGCAACAAGTTTACAGATGAGAAAGCTGAAGCCCAGAAAATGAAATAGCTGTCCCAAGGACACATTGTTAGAAAGTGGCAGAGCTGGGATATAAACCTGTTACTGAATGATTTCATAGTCATTGACTGGAAACATTAAGCTCCAGTACACAGAAAAACAAATCCTGCCATTACAAGTCTCCCAAATGCAGCAATTTTCTATTTGCAGTAGGTAGACACTTGACATGATGTTGGGGCTAAATATCTCTTGGATAGGGGAAAGCATTGATTATACAAATGTGACAGAAGACCCTTTACTGGAGGAACTGTGGTTTGAGGAGTTTAATTGCTCTGCAGGCGAACATAGAGGACTATTTTACTCAATGAAATTTTTCATCTGTGCTGGCTTTGATCCCTATGATGTCTGTAATTATTGCTTGCTTTTGGAAGGAGGTGTGTGTGCATGACTGTGTGTGTGTGTGCATGCCTACACATGTGTTTTATTATTTAAACAGTTGCCTGAAAAAGAAAGAAAGAAAACATAAAATGACAGGAAGGAAGTGTATATCTGATTGTCAAAATGAATCCAAGGAACCCTGGGTCATCTATGCATTGTTGATGCCTGGCAGTACTTATAATGAATACTTCCTGAGAACAAGCTTGGGGAAAACATGGCTCTGTTGCAGGCCATATTGCTTTGGAAAGAATGGAAATTGCTACCACCAGTCATCCTGGAAAGAGGCCAGTCTTGTGTTAAAAATGAGGACTATGTTGGAAAACCTAAGACTGTAGAGGTAAAAGAAGTTATCTCTTTGGGTTTTGTAGACACAGGCAGAAGAGATGTACTCAAGGGCCTCCAAAGAAGAGGTACAAGCTGTTTTCTGAAACATGGGGCAAGGTGTGGATTAATTAAACACCAGCTGATGCTTGCCTCATAAAATGAATTGGACCTATGGACTCTGAAAGGAGTCAAATTTAAAATATAATTTTCTCTGTGTGGTAATGCATTTCAATTATTCCGAGGTCTTTGGTAAAGTCTTGCTGAACATAATAGTCTGGTCTCAGCTTTAACTAGATTTTCTTTGATTACAATTTGTGGGAAGTGATTTGAAAAGAAACAAAAGCAGACTGAGTAAAGATGGCCTGGAATTTCAAATTTTCAGATAGACTACTTGAGTTTATATATTCTTCTTACCAATATTCCACAAAATGACACCAAAAGGATGTGAAAGTTGCTAATTTACATAGCAGATGCTGTTGATGTCCCATTTTTATCTCTCAGTCTCATGTCACTAGATGTTCACCGTAAGCATATTGGAAAATAATAAAAGAACTATCTTGGGATATAAATTGAAAGGATCAAGAGATGTTTAATAGAAGAAGAAAGATAAGATTAGAAGATTAACCTTGCAGAATCAAAATATGAGTTACAGTAAAAGAAAGAAGATAACAAAAAAAAGCAGAGAAGAAATTATCAAAGAACAAAAGAAGAAAATTTCTGCAAATTGAAGAACCCATAGAATTTAGACTACGTACAGCAAGAGCTCAGCACAGTTACTGAAATAAGACTTATAACCTGTTGTGTGCCACCAGATTTTCCTACAGGACTGAGCACTCATTCCCCCATGTCCCTGGTATGTTGGTGGCTGGTGGTTCTCAGTTGATTTTCTCCTGGGAAATTGACATTGAGCCAAGGGCACTGTCTCACTCATGGTCAGTCCCTTCTTGGGAATGGTCCACTGTTGCAGACCGTTCAGCCTGGTTTCAGGAGTTGTAACCCTCACCCAATGGTGGGCTGTGTAGGAGCCCTAGGGACCCACTTCATCTGGGTCTGTTCTGTCACAAGGATGTGACCTACTAAGGAGACAAAGTTTATCTCCCTGGCAGGAGCGCTGCTTCTGCCTCATCCATCTCTGGCCCCAATGCTTGGTTGGCAGTCAATGACAGGTAAGACTCCTCATGGGAGGGGCAACCTAAGCCAGATGCAACCACTTGGGAGGCCTCATGGAAGGACTCGGGGGGCTGCAGCAAAGAGGATGTGATGGATCCTTGCCCCCTGGCTATTCTGACATAGCCCGAGTCCTCATTTCCATCTGGGAGATGTCTTCTGCTTCCTAATCGAAACTGTGAGGGCAAGTGGTGCAGCCCTGTACCGGCCAGGATGGCTCCCTGGGTGATCGGGCATAAGAAAGAATTCCTAAAGTCCTGTGAAACCTGCTTTGCTAAGAGTGCTCTCATTTAAATGATAAGGGTCCGAGGGGGAAATGAGTATGTCTCCCAAAGTTTGGCAACCCCCTTTCCTGACAAACACTGACTCAGATTAAGCCCTCAGATTTCTTTGAAATGTTAACCATTGTTTGATCCTTGCTGCCTGACATACCTGTATTCCCATGTATTTGAACCCAATAAAAGCCTAGTGAGGAAGGGGCTCTGGGTCATTCTCCTCTGAGAGTTTGACCACCTTTCCCCCCCCCCAAGCAATCATGTCTTGGTAGTTTTTATTTTCATCTGTGACGGAGGGATGGGGCTCTGTGGGCGGAGCCCCCCCACAGTCCACATCCATGACAAGCCAACAGGGGAAGAGCACATAAAGACCCAGCCTTCCCATCTAAGGTGGGATAACTCTGAAGTTCTGTTCCAGTTCCAGAACTCTCTGTAGGATTGGCTGAATTGTGTGCATCACAGCCTCCCTCTGCCCAATCCTGCCTTTCTTAGCCCTCACAAGTGTGGTTTTCTAAAGCAGTCTCAAATAAACTTACTGCCCAATAACCTCTGTCTCTGAGCCCAGAGTAAGACCATACCAAATTTTACCAGATTGTGGTAATATTTCAGAGCTTGAAGATAAAAAAAGATCTTACATATCATTGGCAAATATATTTTCCCATATGTTTGGTTCCCTTTTCATTTTGCTGATGTTTTCTTTAGCCATGCAAAAGCTTTTTATTTGATGAAGTCTCATTTGTTTATTTTATACTTTATCAGTGAAAATATTACTGCTTGGAATATCTGAGATTTCCCTGCCTACATTCTCCTCTAGGACTCTTATACTATTGTGACTTATATTTAAGTCTTTTATCCATCTTAAGTTTATTTTTGTGTATGATGTAAGTTGATGGTCACGTTTCATTTTTTTTGCATGTAGGTTTCTATGTCTCCCAGCACCATTTGTTGAAGGGGCTACTTTTACTCAATTTTATGCTCCTGCTCCCTTTATTGAATATTAATGGAACATAGAGACATGAGTTTATTTTTGGACTCTCTATTCTGTTCCATTGATTTATGTGTCTGTTCTTAGGCTATTACCGGACTGTTTTGATTACACTGGCTTTGTAATATAGTTTGACATCCAGTATAGTGATCCCTCCTACTTTGTTCTTTCTCAAAATTAGAGCAGCTATTAGGGGTCATTTATGATTCCATATAAATTTTTGAAATGCCCATTCTATATCTGTGAAACATCTGCAGTATATATAAAGAACTCCCACTCCAGGAGGATAAACAATCCAATTGAAAAATAGGCAAAGGATCTGAACAGACACTTCTGCAATGAGGACATACAGAGGGCCCAGAGACATATGAAAAGATACTCAGCATCACTAGTCATAAGAGAGATGCAAATTAAAACCACAATGAAATACCACTTCATACCAGTCAGAATGGCTATCATAAACAAATCAATAAACAAGTGCTGGTGAGGATGTAGAGAAAATGAAACCATAGCACACTGTTGGTGGGAATGCAGACTGGTGCAGCCACTGTCTAGAACAGTATGGAATTTCCTCAAAAAACTAAAAATGGAACTACCTTTTGACCCAGTTTCACTTGAGATCATACCCTAAGAACCTTGAAACACTAATTCAAAAGAACCTATGCACCCCAATGTTCATAGCAGCACAATTTACAATAGCCAAGTGCTAGAAGCAACCTAAGTGCCCATCAGTAAATGAGTGGATTAAAAAACTGTAGTACATTTACACAATGGAATACTACACAGCAGAAAGAAAGAAGGAGCTCGTACCCTTTGCAACAGCATGAAGGGAACTATAGAGCATTATGCTAAGTGAAATAAGCCAGGTAGTCAAAGACAAATACCATGTGATCTCACCTATAAGTGGAACCTAATCAACAAAACAAACAAGCAAGCAAAGTATAACCAGAGACATTGACATAAAGAACATACTGACAGTAACCAGAGAGGTTGGGGAGGGGTATAATGGGAGAAAGAAGGAGAAGAATAATTAAGGAATGTAAAAAAGACACATGGGCAAACCAAAGTGCGGTAGGATTGAGTATGGGAGGTGGGAGTGGGTGGGTGGGGGAGATAGGTTGGGGAAAATGGAGAAGACTGTACTTGAACAATAATTAAAAAATAAAAAATTTTAAAAATTTTAAAAAGATCCTAAGACTTCCAGGGAAGGAAAACAATAGATCAACTCTAAAGGAACTGGAAATGGAGTGGCATTAGATTTCTTAACAACACTGGAATCTAGAAAAAAGCCTTAAATAATGAGGAAACATATTTTCATCCTACATTATATTTACTCCTAGACTACGGATTTTATTCTGGAAATATGTAATGAAATAACCACAAGGATGGCATAAAGACATTTTCATATGGATAAATAACAAATAAATCTACCTTTTTCTTAATCTTTTTTTTTTTTAAATACTGGAGTGAAATGATACAAGGAGGAACAGTCTACCAAAACAAGAGCTAAAACAAGAAAGAGGCAACATGAGGTGTAGGAAAATATGAAATGTTATCCAGAAGGTTGGTAAAGAGACAGCCCCAAGGATGCTGCCTTGTGGCAAGTTGAAAGAAAAATCTGCCCAGTGAGGATCAGGAGAACAGATAGCTCTAGGAGGGAGAGATCTGGGAACCAAGAAAATTAATAATAATTAAAATAATAATAATAAATAAAGTAACTATAAACTCCAGGAGAACTATATGAAGCTTGTCTGGAACATATCCAGCCATGTACTATGAAAAATAGAGACATTTATTGAAGATACAAGATCGGACACAGTAGTTTTTGGAGTCCCCAAATTAGCTTCTAGTTCTTTCACTGCTAATGGCTGAATTTTGTTGATTGCAGCCCATATACGTTCAACATTCTCAGGTGTTCTGCTTGTTGCAGGCCTTCCAGTCCGTGGATCTTTCGATAAATTCTTAACCATCTTTGAAGCATTCGTGCCACACTTGTATTTGCACTACATTCATTGCATCATCCCTGAAAGTCTTCTGAATCATCTGAATAGTTTCCACAGAGGAATATTCAATCTTAACACAAAATGTGATACAGATTCATTGCTCTACTTCTCAGTCATTTTGAATACTATGGCCACACAGTACACAGGCTCACTCAATACCATTTACCACCCCCACTGATCAGTACAGTGAAGTTGTCATTGTTCACACATGCACATTCCAGTCCATTCTCTTTGGCTGCCAGGTTACATTGATGCTGTGCAAACTGTTCTCATTATATTAACAATGACTGGAATTTTTCTGAATAGACCTCATATGTTTGAACACAAAAAGAGGAATAATTCTAGTGAGCTGAATAATATTGGTTTAATCATAACAATGTAAACATTGGCTGTTGATTTAGTAAAACATGACTATGTTGGAGTATTGAGAAAAGGAAATGGTCGAAATGATGAGTCATTATGTAGCATGTAGAGAAGTCAGTGGGTACCTTCTTAAATCTATAAACCAAGAAATAGCTGTGTATGCAAAATTTTTGAAATATGGAAGAAAATCCTAGGAGAGGTAGCTAGAAGAATTAATAGGGTTTTGCTTAATCAGGGAGAGAAATGAAAGATCATATAAAGAATGGCTTTTTAAATGATAAACTTGAAGTATTGCCTATGTTAGATATATAAAGTCATATGCAAGCATTTATTTAATAAAAATTTATGTAATAAAAAAGTTAAAAATGGTAGAAAATGGTCTGCTATGTAGTGATAGTGGCAAATGGGGAGTGCAGAGGGGAAGACTGAAAGGATGGCATGCCCCAACCAGCACCGACTCATGGGACATGTAAGTATTTCCTGACAGTTGCTGGGAAATCTTGACAAAGTCATCCTGGTAAAGGACTGAACTTCCTAAAATCAAAGCTTCACAATATATTACTTTCACACCCAGGTTCTGTTGACAGGTTTGAAAGAAAATGGCTAATTCCTGGCGTCCATCCTACCATAAGCACTTGTACCCATGGCACAAGTTGCTAACTCAGCACTGCTCTGCTTCATACATAGGTATGATCAATTAGCAATATTCAACATATTTGCCAAAGCAATGCTTTAGAATCCTTCTCAACACAAGGCTAGGAAAGTGTGACAACTCTGAAGGGCTATCCCAGCTCCAGAACTCCTCAATGGATTGGCAACTCTGTATACAATTCACCACTCCTAGTATAAAATTCTACCTTCAAAATAGTAATTTGGGTACTTTTAGAAACAGATGCTAAGGCAGGGTTAAATGTACAAAAGTTTATTAGGGAAAATGGCTGAGGGAGCCATCAGACCTTGTTGCAAATCTGTCCCCAGTGAAGGAGATGGGGAAGTTCTAAGTGCAGTTCTAAGGAAACTTTAGCAAGTTCATTGGTGAGGTTTCAAGCCAAAGCCACCCATCAGAGGAGTACTGTGGCTACAGGAATTGGTCTGCCTCAGTATCTTTGCCATGCTCAGTATTGGCCATGGAAAGTGTAGCTTCAGCCCAAGTTCAGAGATACATTTCATTGCATAGCACTTGGAATTTAGTCAGTAATTCTACCAGCAGTTGGTTAGTAGAAGAGAGCTGGTTTCAGACTGGCCCATGGAACTAGATACCTGAAATAACAGGTGTGACCATAGAGTCAAAAGGAAGACTGAGGAATCGGGAGTGTGGGCTAGGCCAGACTTTAGTCAGGAGCCAAGTTATTGGTATCTGCCTCCCAATAGGCTCATGATGGCCACTGGCCAGATATGGATAAGGAGAGGAGAATAGGAACTTTTTAGCCTGGATTTGGTCAATGAGATGAGGGGAAGGAATCACAATTACATCCTATGAAGACCAAGATAGGAATCTTCCTGTGTTATTGTGAAGGACTCCAGAGCACTGACTCAACATATTTCTGTTCTTTTCAATGGCTCAAACAAAGTTGTTTTACAAAAGTAATTACATTAAAAGCTACAATTAGTGTACTAACAACAAAACAATTAATAAGCATCCACTAAGTACTTAATCTTTTTAAAAAATTTTAAATCTTTATTGTATTTCTCCCATTGCCATTTCATCCCCTTATGTCTGCTCCTCCCAGCAATCACCACATTCCTGTCCATGTCCATGAGTCCTTTTCCATTTTGCTCAATCCCTTCACTCCATCACCTCCTCCCCCAACTAGCTGTCATCCTGCTCACTATCAGTCTGTCCCCATTTTCCTTGTTAATTCAGTTTGTTCATTAGATTCCACATATGAATGAAATAATTTCATATTTGTCTTTTCCTGACTGACATTTCACTTAGCATAATTTTCTCCAGGTCCATCTGTACTATCGTGAAAGGTAAGAATTTTTTCTTTTTTATGAGTAGTATTCCATTGTATAAATCTCCCATAGTTCTTTTGTCCACTCATCTATTGATGGACACTTGGGCTGCTTTTATATTTTGGTGATTGTAAGTGCTGAAATGAACCTAGGGGTGCTTATGTTCTTTCGAATTAGCATCTTGGGTTCCTTAAGATATATTCCCAGATATAGGGTCACTGAGTCAAAAGGCATATCCATTTTTAATTTTTTGAGGTATCTCCATACTGCTTTCCACAGTGGCTGCACCAGTCTGCATTCCCACCAACAGTGCAAAAGGGTTCCCGTCTCCACATCCTCACCAGCACTTGTTGTTTGTTGATTTATTGATGATAGCCATTCTTATAGGTATGAGATGATATCTCACTATGAGTTTAGTTTGCATTTCTCTGATGATTAGTGACATTGAGAATCTTTTAATATGTCTATCAGACATCTTTAGGTCCTCTTTGGATAAGTGTCTATTCAGGTCCTCTGTCAATTTTTTAATTGGGTTGTTTGGGGTTTTGTGGTTTTGAGTTTTGTAAGTACTTCATAAATTTTGGATATTAACCCATTATCAGATGTATTGGTAAATATGTTCTCCCATTCTGTGGGATATCTTTTTATTTTGTTGATAATTTCCTTTGCTGTGCTAAAACATTTTAGCTTGATGTAGTGCCATTTGTTTATTTTTTTCCTTTGTTTCCCTTCCCAGGGAGATATATCTGATAAAAAATTGC
Organism: Glossophaga mutica; assembly: GCA_039655065.1. Lineage (NCBI taxonomy): Eukaryota > Metazoa > Chordata > Mammalia > Chiroptera > Phyllostomidae > Glossophaga > Glossophaga mutica. Next base: position 68,998,974 of record CM077309.1, on the reverse strand, counting down.
TACGAGCAAGATCTGAGATTTTGCTGCCTATATTTTCTTCTAGGAGTTTTGTGGTTTCTGGTCTAAAATTTAAGTCTTTGATTCATTTTGAATTTACTCCTGTATGTGATGTAAGAAGATGATCTAGTTTCATTTTTCTGCATGTATCTGTCAAATTTTCCCAACACCATTTATTGAATAAACTATCTTTATCTTTAATCATATATAAACCATTATATATGATTGCTTCCTCTGTCAAATATTAATTGACTATAATACAAATCCTTTGTATTTCTTTGGTGTCAGTTGTTATTTCTCCTCTTTCATTAATTATTTTACGTATTTGATTTCTCTCTTTTTTTCTCTGTGAGTCTGGTTAAATGTTTGTCAATCTTGTTTATCTTTTCAAAGAACCAGCTCCTGGATTCATTGATTTTACTTATGTGTGTATGTATGTATGTATGTATTTATTGTTCAATTACTTGTCTCCATTTTCATCACATCGATCCCTCTGCCTCTCCCATCTCCACTTCTCGCCCTCGAAGTTGCCTGCTTTGGCTTTGTCCATATGTCCTTTATACATGTTCCTTCATGACCCTACCCTTAACTTCCCCCATTATCCCTCTCTCCCCTCCCCTCTGGTTACTGTCAGTTTGTTCTTTATTTTAATGTCTCTGGTTTTATTTTGCTTGCTTGTTTGTTTTGTTGATTAGGTTCCACATATATGTGAGATCATATAGTATTTGTCTTTGACTACCTGGCTTATTTCACTTAGCATAATGCTCTGCAGTTCCATGCATGCTGTTACAAAGGGTAGGAACTCCTTCTTTCTTTCCGCTGAGTAGTATTCCATTGTGTAAATGTATCATAGTTTTTTATTCAGATATTCCATGCAACAGTATTTTCACTGATATGTTCCCTAGAGCAAAGGACATAAAGGAAAGAATAAATAAATGGGACCTCATCAAAACAAAAAGCTTCTGCATGGCTGAAGAAAACAACAGTAAAATGAAAAGAAAACCAAGTGCATGGGGAAATATATTTGCAAATAATACCTTGGACAAGGCTTTGATCTCTAAAATATGTAAAGAACTCACACTACTCCACTCCAGAAAGACAAAAAATCCAATTAAAAAATGAGCAAAGGGCCCTGGCTGGTGTAGCTTAGTGGATTGGGCACGGGCTGTGAACCAAAGGGTTGCGGTTCGATTCCCAGTCAGGGCACATGCCTGGGTTGCAGGCCCGGCCCCCAGTGGGGGTCCACAAGAGGCAACCACACATTGATGTTTCTCTCCCTCTTTCTCCTTCCCTTCTCTTCTCTCTAAAAATAAAGAAATAAAATTTTTAAAAAAATGAGCAAAGGACCTGAACAGACAGTTCTCCAACAAGGACACACGAGGCCCCAGAAACATATGAAAGGATACTCAGCATTACTAGCTATCAAAGAGATGCAAATTAAAACCACAATGAGATACCACCTCACACCAGTCAGAATGGCCATCGTAAGCAAATCAATGAACAAGTTCTGGAGAGATTGTGGAGAAAAGAGAAATGTAGTACACTTTTGGTGGGAATGCAGACTGGTGCAGCCACTGTGGAAAACAGAATGGAATTTCTTCAGAAAACTAAAAATGGATTCATTGATCTTTTGTATCATTTTTTAGACCATCTATTATCTCTACTCTGATCTTTATTATTTCCTTCCTTCTACTCACTTTGGGCTTTGTTTGTTGTTCTTTTTCAAGTTCCTTTAAATGTGAAGTTAGATCATTTATTTGATCTTTTTCTTGTTATTTTAGATAGGCCTGTAATGCTATGAATTTCCTTCTTAGGATTTCTCTCCCAGTGTTCCACAGAATTTTGAGTTTTGCATCCTCATTTTCATTTGTTTCAAGGTATCTTTAGATTTCTTCCTTGATATCATATTGACCCATTCATTTTTTTATTTTTATTTTAATTGTTGATCTTGTACAGTTTTCTGTCTTTTACTACCACCCCAGCCCACCACCCTAGCCCTTACCATCTCCCTCCCATTTCCACCCCCCATAGTTTTTGTCCATGTGTCCTTTATACTTGTTGCTTTAAACCCTTCCCCTTTTCCCCTGAAATTCCCTCCCCTCTCCCCTCTGGTGACTGTCAGCCTGTTTTGGAATTCTATGCAGCATTTTTTAATAACATGTTATTTAACTTCCATGCCTCTGTGTGCTTTACAGTGTTCTTCTTGTGACTGATTTCTAGTTTGATAGCATTGTGGTCAGAGAGATACTTGATATGATTTCAGTATTCTTAAATTTATCAAGACTTGTCTTGGGTCCTAACACATGGTCTATCCTGGAAAACGTTCCATGTGCTCTTGAAAAGTATGTATATTCTGCTGCTTGGAGGAGAAATGCTTTGAAGCTATCAATTAATTCCATTTGATCTAGTGTGTCATTTAAGCCCACTGTGTTCTTGTTGATTTTCTGCCTGGATGATCTATTCATTGAAGTCAACAAGGTGTTAAAATCTCCAACTATAACAATATTTCTGTTCATCTCTCCCTTTATGTATATCAAGATTAGCTTCACATATTTGGGTACTCCTATGTTGGGTGCATAAATATTTACTAGGGTTATATCCTCTTGTTGGATTGTTCCCTTTATTATTATGTAGGGTCTTCCTTTGTGTCTTACTATAGGCTTGGTTTTAGGTCTATTTTGTCAGATACAAGTACTTGCTACCACAGCTTTTTCTCCTTTCTGTTTGCATGAAATATCTTTTTCCAAACCTTTACATTCAGTCTGTGTGAATCTTTTGATCTGAGATGGGTCTCTCAGAGGCAGCATATATATGGGTCTTGTTTTCTTATCCATTCAGCTACCCTGTGTCTTTTGATTGGAACATTTAAGCCATTTACATTTAAGGTGATTATTGATAGATGCATAGGCAGGGACATTTTATTTTAGACTGTTTTCCTCTGGTTTTTTTTTTTTTTTTTTAATTTCTCTTTTTCTTCTTCTTAAAGCAAGCCCTTTAACATTTGTTGCAATGCTATTTTGATGTTAACAAACTCCTTTAGCTTTTTCTTGCCTGGGAAACTCTTTATTTCTCCTTTGATTTTAAATGATAGCCTTGCTGGGTAAAGTAGGCTTGGTTGTAGGTCCTTGCTTTTCATCACCTTGAATATTTCACACCACTCCCGTCTGGCCTGAATTGTTTCTGATGAGAAATCAGATGACAGTTTAATTGATGATCCCTTCCAGATAACTACCTGCTTTTCTCTTATAGCTTTTAGGATTCGCTCCTTGTCTTTAAACCTTGTCATTTTAATTATGATGTATCTCAGTGTAGGCCTCTTTGGGTCCAACTTCTTTGGAACTCTGTGAGCTTCCTGGGCTTGTGTGTCTTTTTCTTTCACTGGATTAGAGAAGCTTTTGGTTATTATTTCTTCAAATAGGCTCTCAATCCCTTGCTCACTCTCTTCTCTTTCTGGTAGTCCCATGATGTAGATGTTGTTCTGCTTCACGTTGCCTAAAACGTTTTTAAGCTCTACTCATTTTTCAAAATTTTTTTTCTTTTTGCTGCTCTGCCTGGGTGTTTTTATCTATGTTGTCTTACAAATCATTGATTTAATCCTCAGCTTCATCTCAGTTACTTCGTATTCCTTCCAATGTATTATTTATTTCAGGTATTTCATTCTCTATTTCTGACTGGTCCTTTTTTATGGTTTCTATGTATTTTTTCATGCTGTTGAGTAGTCTCATAATCATTACTCTAAACTCTCTATCTGATAAATTGCTTGCCTCACTTTCGTCTAGAAGTTTTTCTGGAGAATTCTCTTGTTCTTTCATTTGGAATTTATTTCTTTGTTTTCCCATTTTGGCTGTCTCTTTGTATTTTCCACCTTAGCTGTTAAAGTAATCAGTTGTAAAGCTAATCCATTGCTGGACTGCTCAGTTGTTGAACTAATCAAATTGTAATCAGCAGCCTGGCTTAAACTCCATGGGGTTGTGTAGAGTAACTCTTGTGGGTGTGGCTATTGCATACCCTCAGGCTGATGCCCCTTAGAGAGGAGTGCTCTGCCTGAGAAATATGGCTTCTGCAATATAGGGAATGACACAACACAGGGATCCTGAGAGCCTTTCCTTCAGTTCTCTCCCCAGATCCACCAACCCCAGACTCTCAAGCATCTCTAGTCCATTCTTCCCTCTGGCTTTTGAAGCCCAGGTTAAGTTGCTGCAAATAAAATTTTGTTCATTGGCTCTTTAAGAGGCTCTTTGCATCTCTAGCCATCTCTCCCTGGCAGACAGAACCCCTGCTACTATTCACAGCTGTATGTTTTCTGGGTTCCCTTCCAACTCTGGTGCTGTAGGCTGAAGATCCCAAGTTGTGGTTTAGAACACACACTTCTCAGGGGAGCCTCCTGACCACTGAAATATCCATCCAGAACTTCAGCTGCCATCCATGGAAGCCCTGCCAGCCCTTTTGTGCTTCCTCTATACTCCCTAACAATCTTGTTGTGGTGAAGTTTTATTTTGTCTGTCCTTGGTTATAAGGCTTCTCTCCAGTCACTGTTCAGTTGGTTATTCAGAATGACTTCTCTACAATTTAGTTGTAATTCCAGGTTGGTCCTAGGAGGAGGTTAGTTTAGCTTCTACTTACTCCTCTGCTATCTTGGATCTTCAGTACTTATTCTTATGCAGTGGGTATTAAAAACATAGCTCTTTACTTCAGGGTGCCTACAACAGAATTATAGCATAAGCAAACTCAACCAATGTGTGCTGTATGCACGTGCGTGTGCATGTTCATGCACATACACATGAGCAACCAACCACCTTTCATTCAGAGACATTTACACAAAAAAGCCCCTAAAAGTCAGTTATTTCATCGGCTATGCCATCAAAAAAACAGAGATTTTTTTCCAGTGTTAGATAATATATTTTTAGACTCTAGTTACTATTTTCCCCAAATTTATGACATAAAAGGCTTCCTATATTGAACTTATTTGTGTCATCCTATCTATAGAACTACGCAGGCCTAATCACTTAGATGATTGAAAAAGCACTTCAATCATCTAAGTGATTGAATCATTTGTTCAGTTTAGGCAACATTGGTCATTTAAGCATATCTGTTGTAGTTGACTGCCATTAAGGGCTATAATGGCAATAGGTTTGAGTATCTTGGAATGCTACGATTCTGTGTCCTCTAACTCAGTATGCAGTGAGTCATGTCAATCCCTCCTTCCCAGCCTGAATATCTGAGTAATAAACAGCATCAGGATGACTTCTCATTTGGCTTATGTATACTAACTAATTAAGCTTCAATACTGTGAAATTGTTACCCATAGAATAGACAGGAAAGCTGTGCTAGAGAAGGTATTCTTAATTGTATCATGAGTTATGAAGCCATATAAGAACATAAACATATGGCTTAATCTGTAATTTTGTGTTTCATCATGTTTTATCTAGTCAGACCTTATGTTGCTAGAATTGGTGTCCACCAAATCCATACTCTAGAGATCAATCAACATCCTTGGCAGAGGAGCTGTCTTTTTCATTGATTTTCTAAAGCAAAGTCCAAATGACTCTGCTATTTGGTTACATCATTACACCACTTGTTTTATTCAAACCCACTTTCTACCCCAGCAATTCCACTGTTTGGGTTATAACCTAAGAACACTGAAACAACAATCCAAAGGATCCTATGCAGTCCAATGTTCATAGCAAGGCAATTTACAATAGTCAAGTGCTAGAAGCAACCTAAGTGCCCATCAGTAAATGATGGATCAAAAAACTATGGTACATTTACACAATGGAATACTATGCAGCAGAAAGAAAGAAGGGGCTCCTACCCTTTGCAACAGCATGAATGGCACTGGAGAACATTATGCTAAGTGAAATAAGCCAGGTGGTGAAAGACAAATATCATATGATCTCACCTTTAAGTAGAACCTAATCAACAAAACAAGCAAGCAACATATAACCAGAGACATTGAAATAGAGAACAAACTGACAGTAACCAGAGGGGAGGTGGGAGGGGATAATGGGGGGAAGGGTTTCAGGAAAAACCATAAAGGACACATGTACAAAACCAAGGGGGGTTGGATCAGGGGAGGGAGGTGGGGATGGTTTGGGTGGGGCAGAGCGGTGGGGGAGAAAATGGAGACAACTGTACTTGAAAAACAATAAAAAAAAACACTTTCTGAACCTAAAAGGAATAAGAAAAGGATTTGAGGACACTTTAGCTCTTTGTGCTAACCAGGTAATTTTAAAATAACCTACTATTTTTTTAAATTTATTTTTTAAATATATTTTATTGATTATGCTATTACAGTGGTCCCATTTCTCCCCCATCATTCCCCTCCACCTGCACACCCTTCCCACCCACATTCCCCCCCTTTAGTTCATGTCCATGTGTCATAAGTTCTTTAGCTTCTACATTTCCCACACTATTCTTGCCCTCCCCATCTATTTTCTACCCACCGTCTATGCTATTTATTCTCTGTACCTTTTTCCCCTCTCTCCTTCTCCCACCCCCCTGTTGCTAACCCTCCATATGATCTTCGTTTCTGTGGTTCTGTTCCTGTTCTAGCTGTTTGCTTTTGTTTTAGGTGTGCTTGTTAATAGCTGTGAGTTTGCTGTCTTTTCACTGTCATATTTTTGATCTTCTTTTTCTTAGGTAAGTCCCTTTAACATTTCATAGAATAAGGGCTTGGTGATGATGAACTCCCTGAACTTGACCTTATCTGAGAAGCACTTTATCTCTCCTTCCATTCTAAATGACAGCATTGCTGGATAGAGCAATTTTTGATGTAGGTCCCTGCCTTTCAAGACTTCAAATATTTCTTTCCAGTCCCTTCTTGCCTGTAAGGTCTCTTCTGAGAGATCAGCTGACAGCCTGATGGCAACTCCTTTGTAGGTTACTGTCCCCTTATCCCTTGCTGCTTCTAGAATTCTCTGCTTCATTTGAATCTTGGCTAATGTAATTATGATGTGCCTTGGTGTGTTCCTCCTTGGGTCCAACTTCTTTGGGACTCTCTGAGCTTCCTGGACTTCCTGGAAGTCTATTTCCTTTGCCAAATTTGGGAAGTTCTCCTTTATTATTTGTGCAAATAAGTTTACCATTTGTTGCTCTTCTTCTTCCCCTTCTGGGACCCCTATAATTCGGATGTTGGGACGTTTAACGATGTCCCGGAGGTTCCTAAGCCTCCTCATTTTTTTGAATTCTTGTTTCTTCCTTCTTTTCTGTTTGGTTGTTTGTTTCTTCCTTCTGGTTCACTCCGTTGATTTGAGTCCCAGTTTTCCTCCCATCTCTATTGGTTCCCCATGTGTCTTCCTTCATTTCACGTATTGTAGCCTGCATTTTTTTATCTAATTTGTGAGCAAAATCAACCAATTCTGTGAGCATCTTGATGACCAGTGGTTTGAACTGTGCATCTGATAGGTTGGCTATCTCTTCACGGCTTAGAGGAATTGGCTCTGGGGCTTTCATTTCTTCTCCTGTTTGAGCCATTTTTGCTGTTTTTTGTTTTGTTTTGTTTTGTTTTGTTTTGATTTGGTTTGGTTTGTTTTGGTTTGGTTTGGTTTTAGTCTGGTCGGAGCTATTACGTATGAGGGATGGAGCCTTAGGTGTTCCTCAGGGTGGGGCAGCCCAGTCGCTGGGCTGTGATGCTGTATGTGAGGGCAGTGTCTGAGAGGGTACAATAGCCCCTGCTCCTCTCTCTCCTGGATTCAGTCCCTTCCGCCACTTCCCCTCTGCCTGGACCGTCTGCATGCATGAATGTGGGACCACCTGGTCAGCCAGCCACCTTGTGCGGCCTCACTGGGTCTGCACAGTTGCCCCCCTGTGCCCAGGGTCTGCCAGCTGCTCCCTGTGGACCCAGGGACCGCCAATCGCCACCTGTGCACCTGGGAACTGCCAGCCGCTGCTGCTTGCATTCCAGGTCTGCACCTCCACTTTTCCTGCTGTGACTCCACCCCTCTTACCGGTCTGGATGAATGGTTGTTGGACTTCCATCCAGTTCAGTTTTCTATTAGCTCTGGTTGTTTTCTTGTTTCTTTCTTTCTTTTTTTTCTTTTTTCTTTTTTTCCCATTTTTTATTTTATTTTTTTAAATCAGTATTTTTTAATTGTTGATATTGTACAGTTTTCTGTCTTTTACCCCGCCCCCAGCCCACCACCCCAGCCCTCCCCACCTTCCTCCCATTTCCACTCCCCATAGTTTTTGTCCATGAGTCCTTTATACTTGTTGCTCTAAACCGTTCCCCTTTTCCCCTGAAATTCCCTCCCCTCCCACTCTGGACACTGTCAGACTGTTCTCAAATTCAGTGTATTTGTTTATATTATGCTTGTTTGTTTGTTTTGTTGATTAGCTTCCTATTTACAATAGCCAAGTGCTGGAAGCAACCTAGGTGCCCATCAGTTAATGAATGGATCAAAAAACTGTGGTACATTTACACAATGGAATTCTATGCAGCAGAAAGAAAGAAGGAGCTCCTACCCTTTGCGACAGCATGGAGGGAATTGGAGAGTATCATGCTAAGCGAAATAAGCCAGGCAGTGAAAGACAAATACCATATGTTTTCTTGTTTCTAAGTGTTTGTTGTCCTTAATTTTGGTTGTGAGAGGAGGCACAGTGTGTCCGCCTATGCCTCCATCTTGGCCGGAAGTCCATAACCTACTATTTTATTCATGTGAAGAGAAGTAGTTTGCTTTAAAAAAAATGGTGTAAAGACCAACTAAAATTGACAAGCAGACACTCTGAAAAAGAAGTGCTCCCTAAATAACATGTGCTAAAAATGTTGCTCACTCAGAAGCTAATTGGCCCCCTGGAATAATCAAACATTTTACAAGCTGCACACTTATTACTGGTCTTGGCTACACCCCTCCCACAAGCACTAATGAACATCTCAGGAACCAGCTTGGCCACATTCTCATCATCCACCTCCAGCTAAGGACATACACCACATTAGAAAAGCAGTATCTCCCTTCCCTGGGAATCATTTTATTATGTTTGCTTTGGAGTATATTCCTAACTCTACTGTAATAAAAAAGCAATTGAGTTAATAACATTCAGCATTTGGGAAGATGATTCAGGAATTATCTTAGAAACCATAATACTTTTGGTTTTTTTGTTGCTGTTGTTTAAATACTAAAAATAAGAAGAAACATTTGGCAGACACCCACCTGCTGAAGGTATTGTATCATTTTAACTATTAGATATTAAGAATTCAATATATGCTTTTTATTTTTTCAAATGTATAACTCTGAAAATTTCCCCCATTAGCCTAGGCTGTATTAATTTTGCCACAGCTACAAAAGCAGAAAGAAAATCTTGCTTCAGTTCTTAGTTTCCCTGGGTTCAAATTTAGAGTAAAAAAAATATATTAAAAATTTAAAGTATTCATCTCAAGAATGTGATTTTCATGAAGAAATCAAAAAATCAATTAACATTTACCTCTGAAACTATCATGATGGGAATAAAACATTCTGGTGTTGCCATACATTCCATTGGTATTTTCCAGCATGCACATACCCTCTCACACACCTTTATTCATACCCTTATGTACACCCTCACACACACTTTCACATACAACCTCATGCACACCCTTATAGACACTCTCATACACTCTCTACACACCCTCATACATCTTCATGCACACCCTCATACACATCCTCAAATATACCTTCATACACATCTTGATACACACCCACATACACACTCTCATAAATACCCTCATGCGCACCTTCATATATACCCTAATATACACCCTCCCATACACCCTCATACACTCTCATATATAACCTCATACATACCTTATACATACCCTCTCACAACCCTAATACATACCCTCATACACACTCTTATACACACCTTCGTACACATCCTCATTTACTTTCATACACACCCCTTCACTCACCCTCATACACACTCTCATACACATCCACATACACATTCTCTTACACGCCCTCATATACACCCTCATATATACACTTTCATATACACCACTCTCACACACACCCTCAAACACAGCTTCAAACACATCCTCATGTAAATCCTCCTATACACTCTCATGCACACACTCATATACACTTTCATACATACCCTCATATGCACCTCCATACACACTCTCACATGTGTTCTCTCACAGACCCCCATACATTCTCATACACACCCTCATACACACCTTCATACACATCCTTATTCACACCTTCATAAACACCCTCATACATACCCTCATATACATCCTGATCACAGCCGTATGTACATCCTCTCACACACCTTCATGTGCACCCACACAGCCTCACCATCCTCTCATACATACATAGATTCCTTTATATGCAGGTTCTTGCCTTGTTATCTAGATTCTCCTACATATGTCTATTACTACGTAGTGATTTTCTTTTGCATTGGTCCAAAAATGTTGCCTTTTAGAGGAATATTTTTAGGACACTAATTCTGTTGAATTTAAATAAGTGTTCTAAAATCAATGTGTGTGTGTGCCTACATGCACACACATTTCATGGGCAAATATGTTTGAGAAATTCTAAGATAAAGAAAGTTAAGCAAGTCTTGTTTGGATAGAATCTTAGGATAGAATATCTCAGAGCCTTTGATGAACTAATGTGTTCTATGCAGCTCTGATAGAGTATTGCTATCCAGTGTGTTGTCCAGTTGGTAACCACTCACCACATGGGGCCATTGAGTCCTTGAGAGGTGGCTGATTTGAACTGAGAGATTCTGAAAGTACAGAAAGAAAAGGGAAAAGGCAAAACAGAGGGAAAACAATAAATGTTTTCCATTGATTAATTTGAAATGATAGTATTTTATACATATTGAATTAAATATACATTATTATTAATATTATGTTTCTTCTGTTTCTTTTACCCTTCTTAATGTTACAACCAGAAATCTTAAAATTACATGTGACTTGCATTATATCTCTAAAAACAGAGCATTTCCAAACTGCTCTATTTCACCATGAGAAATTAATTTTTCTGTCACATATTATTGATGTAATCTAGTGAGCCTTAAATTTTGAGAGTATACTATGTACATTAAGATGGGGGAGGTCAACTTCAGCATCAAAAGTGAAGATTGTTTCACATTTGCCTGGGGATGTTGGTGATACTGAAGATGAACGTCATGTTTAAAGTATTTTTCTGCATCCTGCTGTGTGCCAGGCTCTGTACAAAGCCCAGAGGACAGACCAGTGAATAGCTGTCACAACATAGCAACAGACACCACCAAGTAATAATACCTTGCCTTACACTACTTACCAGATTCCTGGGCACCCTCACATCTCTTGAAGAGACTCTCTGTGAGTGAGACATTTCTAAGCAGCACTGGCAGTGATTCTGAAACACATGACCACATACATATCTAAATATTTTCACATTTGGTACAGTCATATTAGTGCATACCAGTGCATACTGATAATTTTCTCTGTCTATAAGGCAAGGATTGACTGCTCATTTGATGAATTAAATCAAATTACATGCCCAAGGCTGTAGAGCTGGAGATGAGCCTAGATTTTTCAGTAGTGTTCAATTCACAACACCATAAATTTTGGAAAGTAAATAAAAGCATTTATAAGTTTTAAAACTAAACCAGACTCAGATGTAGCTTCTACCTTTTCTCAGAATTCCTCCTCATGGTATGAAATGGCACATTACTGCATTCAAATTCTAAACATAATGCTCAAATTTCCTCATGACAATTTAATAAGACTTCTTGTTTACGGGGGGGGAGAAAAGACATTTTTTCTTGTGGTTTTTGGTATACATCAAGTATGCAGTGTGTTTTTTTGTTCTTTCAATCTATGACTCCATCCTTCTGCAGAAATGTTTTGTTCCAAGGAACTGGCAAGATTCTAAAAGGCCAATGTCTTTTAGACATTGAAGTGCCTTCCTTTCCTTAATCTGCTTCACTGGACCACCTGTAGCTTGGCCCTGTTGGGGTTGATAAGAGGCTGATGTTTTTATTGAGCACTATTTTTAAAATTCTTTATTTCCACTGTCATTCTTTAGAACAGGGCCTTATCCTTCCATAGAGGTACAGGTTTTCGTTTTCTGCCTACCAACAAAGTAAAGCATTCAAGTCAAGACACATACCAGTGTAAATGGATTGTGTGTGAGTGTGTGTATCTCTGTCTGGTGATTGTGGATTGTAGGCTCAATTTTGCTTTTTGCTGACTTATTCAAAACCATCAACATCCTTACTTTGAACAGATACAATTAAAACTTTTTTTAAAAAAAGCACCTTACCTAAGGTATCTGAATGGGAAAACAATATTATCATTCTGTGTAAGAATTAGGTATTTACTCTTTTCAACCTAATACACAGGAATGGTTACTGCAATGCATTTGGGCTGTGATTAGGGCAACAAGTAAAACTGAACTGTATTTCTACACATTTTATGTGAAGGTGGAGGTAGGTGGTAATGATGTTTACTTTGGGTGGGTGTGATTACTCAGTTTCTAAATCAAGTAACAGTGCTTTTATTTTTTTTAATGATAGTGATTACAAATGGGTGTCAAACAATAGTGCTCATATGGAGACTGTGAACACAATATTGGTACTGTTTATTTTAAACAAAAGAAGATCTTCAGATCCTTCCAGAAGAAGAAACTGGATAGATTGTTGCTAACTAAGAAGGTTATATTTTGTACTAATAATGAATGTTCAAATGTACCTCCTAGCTTTTATTTGCAAGATTTTCCATAGGCTAGCTTCCTCCTATGGATCCTCCACTGTCCTCAGGATCTAGTGGAAGCTTCCAGGCATGAAATGATATGAGCAAGAGATGGGCTATGTTACAGAAAGGGAGACACAGAGGAGATCCAACCAAATCAGTGATCTAGGAAGCAGAGAGAGAAGTACCCAGCTTCTGTCCTCTTGTCCTTCAGCCTTTCACCAGTGCCTCCCATTGATGAAGCCACCTGCAAGCCAGGGAGCAACAGAGCCTGAAAAATTCAGTTCCCTAAAGAATGGAGCCGAGAGCAAAAAGAACATGACCAGCAGGGCCCAACCACACAAGTCACTGGGTGTCACCTACAGTGGTTCCTGGAATTTCTTCTCTGTAGATGCTAAAGCCATTGTTCATGTGATAGATGCATATCATTGCCTCTGTCTGGACTGTGATTCTTTTCTGAAGGTAAGAGCTAAGAGAAGAAGAACACTGAAATTCCATGGTCAAATTCCCAAGAATAGGCTTAAAAGTAAACAGGGTACTTTTAGACTCAGAATTCCGCAGTTTGTGTCTAAGGTTTTCCAGCTACAACCTGATGACTCAGAAGATTTTTTGTTTTGTTTTGTTTTAGCAAATCTTGATTAGCAATGTGATCAGCCCTCTCTCCTGGATCTGGAGGGAATGATTACCAGGAGGCCAGCTGTGATCTAAACTGTGCAACTATGCCCTTGAAAGGGATTTTTTGCATCCTTAATCTCAAGGATATTTTAAATAATATTGAAATAAATGCTTGCACACAACCTATGATGGTGATGGATTTTGAATTTCAGATATTTTATTTATTGCTTTACCACCTCCCCAGTCACTCTGATGTGTGTATGTTTGCATTTGATTAAAATATCAAAGCTATTGAAAATCTGAAGCAGTTCTCACACTGTAAAAGTAATTTTAGTTCCTCTATGCAGTGTCAGAAATTGTATCGACTTGCAGAGTATTACTGTGTGACACAGGTTTTACCATTTTCATTGCCTCATGACAGAGAGACAGAGAGGAAACAAGCCTGGGCCATTAACATCCTACTATTGCTGGACACCAACTAATAAAGTGTGCTAGACTTCAATGATATCTGGAACCCTAAAGAAACTCCTTCCAAGCTTAGTTTTAACTCATCCTGATACTTGTTCATTTTTCATGCTTCGCCTTGACAAGTTCACCCATGGTGTACTTATTTTTAAACCAATCCTTACAAGAGCTACCACTTCACTGACCAATAACAGATCTTGGGCTAAAAATATCCCTGCATGTCCATAGTGACTGGGATTATGTAGCCCTAACCTCTTTTGTTTGCAACATAACTTGCTGCCATTCACACCTTTGTTTCTGAAGTCACCCATTGTTTATAAAAATATTAAACAATCCAGCCATAGGGATACAGACATGGCCTGTTTTGAAAGGCTGAAGAGGTCTCACAACTCTCTGCACTTCATATTTCACCATCGGTTTCTGAATATGGGATGCAGCAGGAAACTCGTGTCTCATCTTTCACTACTTGGAGTGTGTCACACATGTAGAGTTGGATACCGGTGGGTGTCTGCCAAACCCATGGTAAACCTCTTCCTCTGAGAATTGCCCTTCTCTAAACATACAGAGGATTGGATTCAAGGCTGCCATGTTCATACAACTTGACTTTATCCACATTAATTAGACATGACCCATAAGGGCCAAACAGTTTCTCTCTCACTGGAATTTGCATTTTGCTGACTGCCATTCAGGGTGTTCTGGTGCCTTGAACCAAGGAGTTCCTACATGGGAAGATTTAAGTAGCCATTGCAGCCAAGGGCATGAAGTTCAAGAAGAATTACATGCAAAGGGAAGAAAGAACAAAGCAGATATGGAGAGAAAAGGCCAAGAAAAAGAGGTGAATTGCTGCCTGGTAAATTTATTATCTGTTGTAGTACAACAAATTAGCTAAAACATAGCAGCTTAAAATGACCAATATCTATTAGATCACATAGTTTCTGAGGGTACTTGTGGTTCGGGGTTTCTCATGAGTTTGCAGTCAAGATGTTAGCTAGAGCTGGAGAAGCACTTCGAACTCACTGGTGGGGCTGTTGGTGGGAGAGTTCTGTTGCTTGTTATATGACCCTGTCACTGGGTTGTTTACATGACAGGCAGCAGACTTCCTCCAGAATTGAGACAAAAAGAGAGTGGTGGAGTTTAATTCTTCTTTTGAGTATGTACTAATTTAGTGACTCTTCCAAAAGGAAAAAATATGGAAAGGTAAAAACAGCAATTATACAGTGGAGAAATATGGCAAATACCAGCTTAAACAAGCAACCAAGGTTAATATCACTGGGGATAAGTCATGTTGGTATTATGAACTCTTGATACAATATAAGAAAACAGCAGACAAACTCAAATTTAGGGACATTTTACAAAATACCTAGCAAGTACTCTTCAAAAATTTTAAGGTCATTAAAAAAAAAAAAAAAAGACTGAGATACTGTCAGAGACTTTAAGAGATTAAGGATAATCAATAAATAATTACAATGTGGTATCCTAGATTAGAACGTGGAACATGAAAATGACATTAGCATAAAACCAGTGAAATACGAAGTCTTTGGTTTAGTTAATAGTATTGTACCAATGTTCATTTCTTAGTTTCAACAAATGCACCATGGGTATATTAACATATGAGGAAGGTAGGTGAATGGGATATGTAAATTCTGTGTACTATGCTTGCAACTTTTCTGTAAATCTATAATTATCCTAAAATATATATATATATATTTTTTTTTAAAAACTCTACCAAAACCAACCAACCGAAACCAAAAACAGTGAGTAAAGTGACAAGTACTGGATGGATCGCATGCCTTAGGAAAAAGATCTAAGTCAGATCTGTATGTGAGTGGAGGGATAGTCCAAGAAGGCTTTCAGAGAGAATAAGGGCTGACTGCACACAAAAGAGAGTGAAAAATATAGCTGTAACATCATCAGATATTCAGATAACTTCTAATACAATTATATAGGCTCAACAAAATGGGGCAGTGGTAGTGCATGGGGTGAAAGAGAGAAGCATGAACAATGCTGGTCACATAGTCCTAAGCTCTTTGGGTAACACTGGCACCACTAACTTTCTGTAGGAGGTTGTTCTCATCTGCTCAGCTGCCATAAAAAAATACCACAGACTAGGTGGCTTAAACAACAGGAATTTATTTCTCATGGATCTGGAGTCTGGGAAGCATAAGATCAGGGTGCCAGCATGATTGGATTCCAATGAGGTCTCTCTTCCTGGCTTGCAGAGGGCCTCCTTCTCACAATAACCTTACATGATGGACAGAGATGGGGAAAGAGCTCTCTGGTGTCTCCTCTTTTTTTTTTTAATATATTTTATTGATTATGCTATTACAGTTGTCCCATTTCTCCCCCATCATTCCCCCCACCCTCTCCCACCCACATTCCCCCCTTTAGTTCATGTCCATGTGTCATAAGTTCTTTAATTTCTACATTTCCCACACTATTCTTGCCCTCCCCCTGTCTATTTTCTACCCACTATCTATGCTACTCATTCTCTGTACCTTTCCCCCGTCTCTCCTCCTCCCATGCCCCTGTTGCTAACCCTCCATGTGATCTCCATTTCTTTGGTTCTGTTCCTGTTCTAGCTGTTTGCTTAGTTTGCTTTTGTTTTAGGTGTGGTTGTTAATAGCTGTGAGTTTCCTGTCTTTTCACTGTCATATTTTTGATCTGCTTTTTCTTAGGTAAGTCCCTTTAACATTTCATAGAATAAGGGCTTGGTGATGATGAACTCCTTGAACTTGACCTTATCTGAGAAGCACTTTATCTGTCCTTCCATTCTAAATGACAGCTTTGCTGGATAGAGCAATTTTGGATGTAGGTCCTTGCCTTTCAAGACTTCAAATACTTCTTTCCAGTCCCTTCTTGCCTGTAAGGTCTCTTCTGAGAAATCAGCTGACAGTCTGATGGGAACTCCTTTGTAGGTGACTGTCTCCTTATCCCTTGCTGCTTCTAGAATTCTCTGCTTCATTTGAATCTTGGCTAATGTAATGATGACGTGCCTTGGTGTGTTCCTCCTTGGGTCCAACTTCTTTGGGACTCTCTGAGCTTCCTGGACGTCCTGGTAGTCTATTTCCTTTGCCAAATTGGGGAAGTTCTCCTTTATTATTTGTTCAAATAAGTTTTCTACTTGTTGCTCTTCTTCCCCTTCTGGGACCCCTATAATTCGGATGTTGGGACGTTTAACGATGTCCCGGAGGTTCCTAAGCCTCTCCTCATTTTTTTTGAATTCTTGTTTCTTCCTCATTTTCTGTTTGGTTGTTAGTTTCTTCCTTCTGGTCCACTCCATTGATTTGAGTCCCAGTTTTCCTCCCATCTCTATCGGTTCCCCATGCGTCTTCCTTCATTTCACGTATTGTAGCCTGCATTTTTTTCATCTAATTTGTGAGCAAAATCAACCAATTCTGTGAGTATTTTGATGACCAATGCTTTGAACTGTGCATCTGATAGGTTGGCTATCTCTTCACTGCTTAGAGGAATTGACTCTGGGGTTTTCATTTGTTCTCCAGTTTGAGCCATTTTTGGTGTTTTTGTTTTGTTTTGGTTTGGTTTGGTTTGGTTTGGTTTTAGTCTGGTCGCGGCTATTACGTAGTGAGGGGTGGAGCCTCAGGCGCTCCCCAGTGTGGGGCAGCCTAGTCGCTGGGTTGTGACGCTGTATGTGGGGGCGGGGTCTGAGAGGGAACAATGGCGCCTGCTCCGCTCTCTCCTGGATTCAGTCCCTTCCGCCACTTCCCCTCTGCCTGGACCGTCTGCATGCATGAATGTGGGACCACCTGGTCAGCCAGCCACCTTGTGCGGCCTCACTGGGTCTGCACAGTTGCCCCCCTGTGCCCAGGGTCTGCCAGCTGCTCCCTGTGGGCCCAGGGACCGCCAATTGCCACCTGTGCACCTGGGAACTGCCAGCCGCTGCTGCTTGCGTTCCTGGGCCCGCACCTCCACTTTTTCCTGCCGCGATTCCGCCCCTCTTACCGGTCTGGATGAATGGTTGTTGGACTTCCGTACAGTTCAATTTTCTATAAGTTCTGGTTGTTTTCTTGTTTCTAAATATTTGTTGTCCTTAATTTTGGTTGTGAGAGGAGGCATAGTGTGTCCGCCTACGCCTCCATCTTGGCTGGAAGTCCATTGGTGTCTCCTCTTATAAGAGCACTAATCCCATCATGAGCCTCCCATGCTTGTGATCTCTTCTAAACCTAATTACCTCCCAAATGCCCCACCTCCAAATATACATCCCATGGGGATAGCGTATCAATTTATGAATTTGGGGGTAGGGGAGGGACACAAGCCTTCAGTCCATAGCAGATATCTTATGAGACAGTGTTATACCCTTCAGCCCTTGGGGAAATATGGAATGCTGAGGTTATAAAAGTAGATACCCCTAAATTAGTGGCTTAAATAAAGTTTTATTTCTCACTTATGTTCCATGTCCCTCATGGGTTGTGGGAGGCTGTGTTTCCATTATTTTCCTTCAAGATCCCAGGGTATAAAGAGTCTCCACCATTTAGTGATTGCTGAAGACAAGGGAAGAGTATGTGACAAATCACACACTGACTCTTAAAGGCTTCTGCCTGGATGTGACATGCATTGCTTCCATCACGTTTTGCTGACCAACGTAAGAAACATGACCAGGTCTAATTTCAAGGGTGTGGGCAGTTCAGCTTTATCATGGGATTTAAAAAAGGAAAATGGGGTATTGGTGAACAGTCCTGATGCTCACTATAATAGGGTATCTGTGGCAGAGTGCTGCCAAGAAGTGTCACTGCTCTTTTGCATCTTCATTTCTTTTTGTGTTTCTTTTCACTCTCTCCTTTCATATTTTTATCTTTTTTAACTTTTTGCTCTCTTTTTTGCCTCTTTCCCTTTCCTTAAACAATTTTCTAATCACAAAAATGATATATTTAAGCTACAAAAATTCAATAACACTGAAACATTAAAAAATTTGCACAAATCTTTTCTCCTGCTTGAGACAGTCATTCTTTTTCTAAAAAATTTTAAATTGAGTTTATTGGGATTTTAGGTAATAAAATATATATGTTTCAAGTATATAATTCTGTAATAAGAGGGGGATCCCAAAAACTGAAATTTATTTATTAAAAAATTGAGTATTTTTTCTTACATGTTTAAATTTCAGTCACCTTCAAAGTACTCTCCATTTGATGCAATATACCTATTAAGATGTTTTTTTTCCACTGCTGAAAACAGTTTTTGAATTCATCAATATTTACGCTAAAGGTGCTTCTGCCATTTTTTGTTTCACATCTTTCACTTTGAGGAATTTTTTTCATCTAGGGAAACAAAGAAAAGTAACTTGGGACAAGATCAGGGTAATAGGGATGGTGGAACATGGGAGTCAAGCTGTTTTTGGTTAAAAATTGCTGAACACTTAGTGCAGTGAGGGCAGGTGCAGTGGTAAATCACCCATCATGAAATGGGCAAACGTGTTGAAAGAATCTTAAAAAAAATTGTTGAAGCCCAACACAGCCTCTCAAAACAGTGCCAGGTGCTACACTGACACAGATGGGTTCCTAGAATACTGACCTAGTTGGGGAAGCCTGTACTACAAGGGGCCCACCCTCCAGAAGATAATTCTGTTTTTTTGGGGGGTCCCCAAAACATCATCTGTACACTGCATTGTGCACTCACAGTCCAAAGTCTAGTCTCTTTCTTAACAGGTAGTGTGAGGAACATAATTCCAGATCACTTTTTATACAATAATTATAAATATTACAATACTTTTTAAAATTAAAAAGTATTAAAAATATTTACATTCTTGCTAGCACCTGTTGTTTTTGATTTATTAATGACAGCTATTATGGCAGGTATAAAGCGATATCTCATTGTGGTTTTAATTTGCATATTTTTGATGATTAATAAGGTTGAGCATTTTTTCATATATCTACTGGCCATCTGAATTAGTCAAACAACATATATGCATAACCCATAGACACAGACAACAGTGTGGTGATGGCCAGAGGGAAGGGGGAGGAAAGGATTGTGTGGAGGTGAGCAAAGGGGGGAAATAAGGACATCTGTAAGTGTCCAACAATAAAAATAAAGTTAAAAATATCACACAATATGTAGTATTTTGCAACTTGATTTTTTATTTTATTTTTTCATTACTATTTAGTTCCCTTATACTCCCTCTCCATCCCCCCACACTGTTGTCCACATCTATGAGTCCTTTTTTCTTTTTGCTTAATCCTTCCACCCCTTCCCCCTGCTTAGATGTCATCAAACTCTTTCAACAGTATATCTTGGACACCATCCCTTGTTTTAAACCAAGAAACAATAACTACAAAACATAAAAAATAATCATTTACTGAACACCTCAGTTGTGCCCCTTAATGTTGTCCTGGGGATAGAGTACTCACTGCTAAACAAGATAGTGTCTTTGTCCTCAAGAATTTTATATTCTACTGAAGAGAGATCTGCATCTGAGCTCAACTCTGTCCCTAATAGTTGTGAGACCTTTGCAAGATATCTTGGTATTATTGGGCCTACATGTGTTTTTTTGCTAAAAGCTAATGAAAATCAAGTGTGGACCATACATTCTCATTGTACCTATGGATTTAATTCTAACTATTAGGATTTGTGTTGTTGTTGCTAACAAACACTGACTCTAAGTAATTGAAGCAAGAAGGAATTGATTAGGAGACTATTATTTAGATCAGAGACCAGAAGGAAGAGCTGAAGAATCATTTCTGGGGAAGGGCAGCAATGAAGGTTCTTGGGAGGACCTCAGTAGCAGGAACTCATAGGTTGATTTTGCAAGATGCAGTTATTGGATGACTCAGCTTCATCAGCCTTTTTTCCTAGGGTTTCTCTGTAGGAAAGCTTTCTGGGAAAGAGAAGCTTACTGGTCTAGCTTGAGTCAGCAGATTACTCCTCTGACCAGAGAGAGCTGGATACCAGTGATTCACAACTGTACCAGTACCACCTGTGATGGAGGTTGGGCAGTTACCTAAAGGCAAAGCAAGGTACTCCTTGAGGAATAAAAAAGGAAGGCTAGCTCAATCAAAAACAGATGTTTACTGCACTAATTTCCTTCTTTTACCTCATCCTATTCCTATCCTTCTCGCTTTCTTACTTTCTTTTAAGAATTTCTTGTGCTTTTCTTCTGCCTATCAGTGTATTAGGTTTGGTAGCCAATAACAAGCTTTGTTTAAGCTTTCAAAAGCCATATGTATATGTTGTAACAAAATAAAACATTACAAGAATGTGTGATTTTTAAAGTGGGATTTATTTATAATTTCTCCTGCAGTCCTAATGAGAGCTGTTAGTGGTTTAATGTAAATACACCATCACACACACAGTCGTTTCTTAAATGAAAATAGAATTAATGTACAGTATATTATTTGCAATTGTGGTTTTTCTTCAAGAAACACTTATTTCGGGCACATTTTTATGTCAGTTCGTAGAGCTCAGTCTCGCTGTTTCTAATACAGCATTTGCATAGAGTTCAACCATAAGGATGCATCATAATTTATCTACAGCTCCTGTGCTATGGATCAATTGTTCAAAATAATGAAAAATATTGCAATAAAAACTCTCATCTATGTATTTTTGTGACTTTGTAAGAGTATTTCTGCAGTACAGAGTTCGAGGAATGTAATTTGTGTTCTCCATTTCTCGCTAGGTGACTGGTTTGCATCCTCATTTCCTATTTAACCTGTGTGTAGGGATGAAGCACAGGGAGACTGCAAGCCAGCTGGATGCGGGTAGAAGGCGCTCAAGATTCCTGCTTGACTGAGCAGCTTAACTGGTGAGAAAACATGAATTTCTGAGTCTGCATAGATAACATGTTTGCCTTTGTTTAACTGTCAGCCAGAGGAAAATGCTGTACAATGTAACTTACAGTACAACAGTGATATGTTTTGAGAAATGTGTAATTGGTCAATTTTATTGCTGTGCAAACATCATAGAGCACTTACAGAAACCTAGATAATGTAACTACTATAATTGCAGGTGCTCTGCTTTTGTAAGACTGTCAGTGCAGTGTGCTTGTTTACACCAGCATCACCACAAACATGTGAGTAATGCATTGCGTTATGACCTTACCACAACTAAGGCAATAGGATATCACTAGGCAATAGGAATTTTTCAGCTCTGTTATAATCTTATGGGACCACTCTTGGATATACTGTCCCTTGTTGACTGAAACATCATTATGTGACACATGAGTGTATATCCCAGGGAGTGCATGTCTGCACTCCATCTTCTCTCCTAGTCTCTATTTGAGAGACAGAAACAAGAAGTCCAGTGACTATGTGAGGGCATATGAAGGACTAGTAAGGTTATCACTCAGAATGACTATGTTGGCAATGTAAAGAAGTAAGGATCTTTCTAAACCCTGCTTATTTTTTGTTATTTGAGATATTTGGATGTTAAAATACTAATGGTAAATTTGGCTTTAATGATGTCAAATGCTATTATTGTTCCCTCTCATTTCTGTAGAGTCTTACCTCTAAATAAAGGAAGAACCCCTTCTAAAGCCCTAAAACAGGTTAAGAATTTCCTCCATGGACGCAAATGTTTATAAAAATCAACCCAAAATGTCTCCATACAATGGAATGTTACACATTGATAAAAATAAATAAATCAAACTACATGTAGTATCAAATGAATCTTTAAAAAATTTTGAGTAAAAGAATCAAAGTACAAAAGAATTTTACAATTCCTGATTATTTATTGCTGCAAAGCAAATTGTTCCAATGCTTCTTGCCTTAATACAACAGAAATCATTTATCATTGCTTATGGTTTCTATGAGTCAGATATTTGGGAGTGGCTTGAAACAATTCTGGCTCAGGGTTGTTCATGAGGTTATAGACAAATGCCTTTTGGAGCTACAGTCATATCATCTGAAGGCTTGACTATGATTCAGGGATTCACTTCTAAGGTCACTTGATCACCAGGCTGATAAGTTGGTGCTGACTGTTGGTGGTAGGCCTCAGTTCCTGTCCACATGTGTCTCTTTACACTGGTTGGCTTTGAACCCTGGATTCACCATTTATTGCTTAATTTTCCTGATGTTTCCTCCAGAGTGAATAATCTGAGAACTAGGCAGAAAGAAATTGAGAATTAGAGTGATTGAGATATCTTGATCAAGGCCACATGGCCAATAAATAGTGGAACCAGGGTTTGAAGCCAGCCAGTGTGCCCCTCTGAGGGGGTCAAGTACTGGTATACATTTTAAACTTCTTTATTTTTGCCTAAATTGAATCACCTTTGGAAACATTTAGCTTGATCTGTGCAATAGTTTTTCTCAAATGTTACTGGCAGAAAGTAGGTACTAAACAAATATTTTTTTTAATCAATAAAGAAACAGAGATTTGTTTATTTTACAAAAATCCTACTTGGAGCATATGTGTTTTATAAGAATTAATTTCTTTACAGTCCTCTGATTATCCCCTGATGTCCATTCTAACTCATCTCTCAGATGTAAGCCCCTGAGGGCCTCCCCTCTTCACTTGCCCTGAGGCAGGCTGAAGTTTCCTGGTTTTTTTTTTTTTTCTCTTTTTTTTGGACTGCATGATTGTTAGCCCCTGAGCTTGATATTTTAGTATTACTTTGGCTAATCACTTCAGCAGCAGTACATTGAGCCCCAACTCCTACTGTGTTCTAGGGCAAACAAAGACGAATATATTTTCATCTTTGACAAAAGTCCTTGTCTTTTAAAACTTTCTGACAACTTTTTGTGTTAACATGGATGGGAACATCAAATCCCTTGAGGTTTACCCCTGTAACCTTCATGATAGGAAATGTGCATGTACCTAGGTTTATTTTGGTTTCTGGTTTTAGTTCCTTTGAAAGGGCTAAATAGGTTTTACTCAGTTATTTTCCATTATGATATTTCTCCAAATCACCCACTAGCATGTTTGAATGTGTCCACTTGTTCTAATGATCTCAGGCCTCCTTAGCAGCAATGCCACTGGGACACAGACTAAATTCTACTCTAATAAATCAGTTCACTCTAGGATAGAGCCCTAGTGAGGGAGAAGTTATTTTGTTCAATTAATATTTGCCTAATGTACCAATGGATACTGTGGGATGCCCTGTCCTGTGGAGCTTTCCAGGTTGCCTTGGGTGAGAATAAGTCATCCCGGACACAATCTGTTGTTCCAGTGAGAAAGGTGGTAGTGATTCCCTCTAGTGGAGAATGCTTTGAGCTCTTCTCAAAAATGGCTTTTATTGGGGTCAGTAAGCACAAAGGTATACAGTATGCATGCAAAGCTCATCAATCAATGTCTAAAGGCCATAGTTATAGAAAACAGATATTACCTATAGATAACAATTGAGGAAACACAGAGATCTGCCTCAGGTCAGGGTCTGTTAGATCTGCTGATGCCAGAAGGTCATTAAGGCGTGGTTCATGAGATTAGGAGTTCACTCCTTTACACTTTGAATTTAAACATCTGGTTTATATCAACAGGGCTATACAAAACAAAGCAAGCTTCAAAGGATACAATGTATTCTTCAGGCCCGATTTCCCATGGGAACCCTCATTGTTAGTATCAGATCATGCCTGCCTAGAATTTGGTTGAGACTTACTCGCACAGGGCTACAGTTTCTGATATCACACAAAGTGATCCCCAACAGGATACTGTGGAAAACCTAGTAAAAATTCCCATTTTTATTCGTATTAATATGGCTATCATTACAAAAAGGAACAATGTAAGTTTGCTAGAAGACATATTTTCTTTGATTGAATGGCTAATCCATTCATTTGTTCAACAGACAGTTATTAAATATGTATCACAGGCATGGTCCCAGCCCTCATGGAGCTCACAGTTTGGGTCATAAAGTCCACAGCAGGGTCAATCTACTCTTCCTCTGTTGCATTTTTAACTGTGCAGTGATAGCCATCTGCTAACACCAGCCTGGTTTGGGGATTCATGAGCCAAAAAAGGCACTTCTTTGCTTTGAGTCTTTCCTTGACCAAACTTTAGTCAGTCTTCTCTGAACTCTTTTCCCAACTAGGCCTTGACTTTTGGACTTCCACTTGCACTGACTAATTTTAACAAAAATCCTGTCAAGTTAATGTAGACAAAATCCCCCTCCCTCTCACTCTTGACATCTTGATCTCCTCCCTTATTCTCCACCATCCCCACATCCCCAGGTAATATCTTCTGACCATCCTTCTATAAGAATCCAACTGGGTCAGTTTTGTGAAGAATTATACTACTCTTCTAGTAATTTTCTATCCACCAACCATCTTCCACCCTGTCCCCCATTCTACTTCTTGGCTATAAATCCTCAACTGCTCCTTGTTGTAGTCAGAGTGGAGCCCAGCCTTTCCTCTGCAGCAAATTCCATGGCAGTAGTCACTATACTTATTGCAATAGTCAGCCAGAATGAAGTTAGCCTCATTGTTCTTTAACAAATGTCAGAATAATTTTTTTCTTTAACTGTTTTTAACAAAATAAAACCATCTCCAAACCATTTTTTTTATTTCTTAACCCTGGTGACTCTTCAATTGCTCACAATCAGCTTTTCTTGAGAAACCCCAGATTTCTATTTCTAAAGTCACTTAAATCACATTCCAGATCTCAGTCAGCACTTTCCTCATTCATTTATGTTGCCGTGTATATCCAGATCCACGCTTCATTAATTTTTCACTGGATTCCTTACCAATCATCCTCTTTCTTTCTTCTAACCTCATTTTGACAACATCCTTTTTGCTGTGCTTTCTTTCTGCCTGGTTTGATGTCATTGTTAAAGTAGTGGTTCTAAAATTTCCATGTGTCTAACTCCTTTAGCAAAGGAGCTTGCTAAAAATGCAGGTTGTCAATCCCCACTCCTTCAAGATTCTGATTTAGCAGTTTGGGGCTTGGAAATCTGCATTTTAATTCATGCTCCAATGAAACCTGATGGACACAGTTCACAGACAACACCACTTCCCTCTTCTGGTCTACATAACACAGCACTCCTCCTTCTCCCCTCTCCAGTGGCCCTAGAGAGCAGCAGTATACAGCACCTCTAAGAACAATATATTTAGTATACAAGGATGCACAGACCCCTGGGAACAGTAGATGATCACAGGGTGGTCCACAGCACCTTTGAAGATGCAAATAACATTTTGAGTATGCTTTCTTTTTTTTCTGGTAAGAGAGTCTGCAACTTTCATCAGATTTTTTAAAGAAATCCACTATCCAAAAAGTTAAGAAGTCCTACCAAGCCACTAAGCAGATGTCTACCTTAAAAATTAGCTACCGTCTCACTTGATGTGTTTCATGTCTAAATTTTGTGTAGTTTAGAATGTTTTCTTGGGGCAGGTCCACGTCAGGGCACTTACTCTACCACCTTGGTACACATAGGAAGGACACATGCTGGGAGGATGGTGCAGAAAACTTGCCTCTTGACCACCTCCACCCCTTACCCTCATCATTGTCTTCTCTTAGCATTTTTCTGTTATTTATATTGTTCTTCATCTGGACCTGTCTCACTTTTTTAAAAGTAACTCAATAGTCTCATTACGATTCAATCCTGTGCTTATAAAATATATATTTCAAGCAAGGGGAACCAGTTGAATTTGATTATGTTAAAAAGGGAGGCTGAGGAAGCTTTACAGGTTTCTGTATGTATAACTGCATTTATTGCTGTTAGGGATACTATAAAATAGTTTTATTTATTAATTTTAAAAGAATCTAAACATCTAAAGTAGTGATAGAAAAAAGATACTGGATGGCTTTGGGTAGTTAGAGTTTGGGAACAAAACCTAGATCCGCCAATTGAATCAAGTCTTGACTTTGGACTGGGTGATAAATAGGTGAAATAGCTGGAACTTTGTCCAGTCCATTCTGGTTGAGTGGTTGTGATTATATCCATCTCCCAGAGGCAGTGTTTTGCCATATATTGTGTTCTGTCCTGTCAGAGGTACAAGCTGTGATGTTTAGTGACACAGTGGTAGTGCTGCTGGGTGCCTTCACTAGTCCAATTTTATGGCATGGATTTTGGAGTTGTTCCTATTCTTCTGTGCCAGATTGTGCTGCCTTTTCTGAGGGTCTGTGAGCTACTCAAAAAGGGTTCAGTAACTTCCTTTTTGTTTAATTCAATCATAGTCAGTTTCTATTGGCTCTTTCCTCAAACATACCATGTGCAACACTGCTTCCATATCTTCCTCATGCCCATTTTCTCTTTTAGAATGACATGTCTTGTTATCTAATTTTATCAGAAAGTATATCCCATTTTTATTTTATTTTTTACTTTATGTTTTATTGATTATGCTATTATAGTTGTCCAAATTTTCCTGCCCTTTCCCCTCTTCACCCAGCACCTCCTACACCCTCAGGCAATCTCCACACCATTGTCCATGTCCATGGGTCATGCATATATGTTCTTTGGCTATTCTATTTCCTATGGTGTACTTTACATTCCATGACTAATCTGTTACTACCAATTTGTACTTCTTAATCCCTTCGGCTTTTTTGCTTATTCCCCTAACTCCCCTCATATCTAGCAACCATCAAAATGTTCTCTATGTATGATTCTGTTTCTGATCTCCTTGTTTTTTGTTTATTTATTTATTTTTCAGATTCAGTGGTTGATAGATATGCATTTATTGACATTGTATTGCTCATGGTGTTGGTCTTCTTCTTTTTGTTCTTAAAGAAGATCCTTTAACATTTCACATAATACTGGTTTGGTGGTGACGAACTTCTTTAGTTTTTTTCTGGTCTTGGAAGCTCTTTATTAGTCCTTTGATTCTAAATGAAAGCTTTGCAGGGTAGAGTAATCTAGGTTGTAGGTCATTGCTTTTCATCACTTTGAATATTTCTTGCCAATCCCTTCTGGCTTACAAAGTTATTTTTGAGAAATCAGCCAACAGTCTTATAGGGGCTCCCTTGTAGGTAACTATCTGCTTATCTCCTGATGCTTTTAAGATTCTCTCTTTTCTTTAATCTTTGGCATTTTAATTATGATGTATCTTGGTGTGGGCCTCATTGAGTTCATCTTGTTTGGGACTCTCTGTGCTTCCTGGACTTGTATGTGTATTTGCTTCACCAAGTTAGGAAAGTTTTCTTTCATTATTTTTTTCAAATAGGTTTCTAATTTCTTGCCCATTTTCTTCTCGTTCTGGCAAATGTTGGTATTTTTGAAGTTGTAACAGGGACTCCCTACACTATCCTATTTAAAAAAAATTTTTTTTCTTTCTTGCTTTCTGATTTTTTTGTTTGTTTTTGTTTTGTTTCCTTATGTTCCAAATTACTGATCTGATTCTCAGCTTCATCCACTCTATGGCTGGTTTCCTGTAAATTGTTCTTTATTTTAATTAGTGTATTCTTCATTTCTGACTAGATTTTTTTATGCTGTTGAGGTTCTCACTGAGTTCCTTGATCATCCTTATAACCAGTGTTTTGGAATCTGCATCTTATAGCTTGCTCGTCTCCATTTTGTTTAGTTATTTTTCTGAAATTTGGTTCTGTTCTTCTATTTGGGCCATGATTTTTTGTTTCCTCATTTTGGCAGCACCTCTGTGTTTCTATGTATCATGTGTTAAGTAGAGGTTCTATGTCCTCCACGCTTGGTAGAGTGGCCTGATGTAGAAGTGGCCTAATGTAGTAGGTATCCTATAGGATCCAGTGGCACAGCCTTCCCTATTACTTAAGCTGGGCATTCAAGGTATGCCCGCTGTGTGGTCTGAGCACACCCTCTTGTTGTATTTGAAGGCTTGATTGTTGTTGGCATATCTAAGGCCAGCTACAACCTGTGTTTCGTCCAGGGTCACACACCATAAACTACGAAGCAATCTGCAGATGGCTACTACTTGTGCTGTGCTTGAAGGTGCCCAAGTATGGCCAGGTTGTGAACCAAGGCCAGCTGCTGCTCATGCCAGGCCTGGGACAACTTAGTGAGAAGGATGGTACTCACTGAAGCCAAATGCTGCTTGTTTGAGAGAATTTAGGAAAGTCTCAAGCATGGGCCAAGACAAGCCATGTGTGTGGAAAAGCCACTGGAAACAGCTTGAGTGGGCCCACAAGTTGGATGGGACAAGGCCTCAGGGTATCACCAGAGTAGGGCAAACAGGGCCAGGTTGCTGGAGTCTCAGATATGGCACTGCCTGCTGGCTCTGTGGGAGGAAGGCTAAAAAAGGAACAGTGGCCTCTGCCAGCACTTGTGTCTGCCCCCCAGCTCTCACCCTGTTGCTGGACAATTCAGTGCCTCCCCATATGTCTCTGGTAACTTTTAATCTTCTGCCCCTGTGCAGGAGCTCAGAGGGCATGAGTCTGAGTAAGTCTGCATGGGCCCTTTAAGAGGAACTGCCAGTGAGTCCAGCAGTTTCTATCTTCCACAGTCTGAATCCCCACTGGTTTTTATAGACAGAAGTTTTGGTGACTTATCTTCCTAGAATGGAACCCTGGGCTGGGGGTCCTGCTGTGGAGTTTGGACCCTTCACTCCTGAGATCTCCCTCCCAATTTTTATCTACCACACATGAGTGTGGGACCAGTCTGTTCCGAATCTACACCCCTCCTACCCGTCTCAGTGTAGTTTTTTCTTTAATTCCTTACTCTTCCTTACTTGTAGGACTTCCATTCAACTCAATATCTGATGGTTCTCAATGTTCATTGTTTTATAGTTTAGTTGTAATTTTGAAGTGGTTGTGCGAGGAGGCAAGACATGTTTACCTAGGTTGCCCTCTGTACTGATGTGTATCCTGTACCCCACTTTTTAAAAAGCATTATTACATTTTCCTCTCTTTCTCTCTCACTTTTTAAAGTTTTATTTTGCTCATGGAAATTTTCAAACATGCACAAAAGTAGAGAGAGTAGTATAGTCAACTTCCATAAGATGCCACCCAGTTTCAATATTTTACTCTGAATATCAGAGAAGAATTTTAATGAATCAGATAAGCACAATACCACTGTCACACCTAATGAAATTAACAATAATCCTTTAATATCATCCAATTCCAGCTCATGTTCATAATCTCCCAGTTCTCTCCAAGATGAATTCTGAAAATTGGTTGTTCAAATTATGCTTCAGATAAAGCCTAGGTAATGTATTTGAATGATTTGTCTAATTTTTTTCCAGTTCGTTTGTTAATTGTGATATACTTTGAGTATCTACCATGTCTCTTAAATCTTTAAAAATCTATAAGCATTCCTTCTTCTTCTTTATTTCATGCTGTGTATTTTTTGAAGAATTTCTCAATGTCTTGTAGAATTTCTCAATTTCTGGGATTGCATCCTTGTGGTATTAACATGTTCCTCTCTCGATTTTTTTCTTTTGTAAATTGTTGGGTAGATCTAGCAGCTTGATTAGATTAGATTCTTATATTTTATATGCTAAATTTTTCCTTTCTTTTTTCTCTTTTTTTCTTCTAGATTAGTCACATCTCCTCCAAGAATTCTTCACTTCATCTCCATCCCTGCTCTCAGTGGTTGCTCCTTTTTCACAAACTTGTAGCATTCCACCTCCCTATTACTTTATATATTCATTAAACCAAGGCCAGCACCATGTCCTGAGTACAGGGACCATATGGCTCATCACTGCTATTTTCCCACTACCTAGCATATACTATAGCTGGCACAGAGTAGATGCTTCATAAATAGTCATTGAGCTAAATGGATATGAAAGTACAAATCATACATGAATTATCTGCTGCTTAGCAGTTGTTGCCTTCTGTGTGGTTTCTCATTGTGTAACAAGCTTTGACTCAACTCCTGGACTGTGACTGTCTGGAGAACAGGGAGGAAGTCATCTCATTCCTGTAGCTGGAGTACTTAGCACAGTCATCTCATTCCTGTAGCTGGAGTACTTAGCACAGTGCCGTATTCTTATCTTATGCACATTCAATGCATACTAAAATGGAAACCCTTGCCCTTTCAACCTTGCTGGATTTTTATAAGCTCAAATAAGAGGTACACCTGACAAGCATGTTTTTAAAAGTAAAAGTATTCCATGAACATAGGTCATATTGTTAGTGAAAAAAATTATAATCTCTAACTATTGCTTTTGTGCTTTTAGTAGACACAGTCCTTGTTTAAAATGTATGGAGCTGTGGACTTTAATCTTTTTTTTTATTAAAAAATTTTATTTATTTATCTTTAGAGGGGAAGGGTAGGAGAGAGGGAGAGGGAGAGAAATATCAATGTATGGTTGCCTCTCATGTGTCCCTTGCTGGGAACTGGCCTGCAACCCAGGCATGTACCCTGACTGGGAATCAAACTGTGATCGTTTGGTTCACAGGCCTGAGCTCAATCCACTGAGCTACACCAGCCAGGGCAGAGCTGTGGACTTTAAATCACACTTTTTTTTATATGTCCAATCTTTTTTAAAAGTATATTTTATTGATTATGCTATTGCAGTTGTCCTATTTCTCCCCCACCATTCCCCTCCACCCTGCACACCCTCTCCCACCCACGTCCCCCCTTTAGTTCATGTCCATGTGTCATAAGTTCTTTAGCTTCTACATTTCCCACACTATTCTTGCCCTCCCCTATTTTCTACCAACTGTCTATGCTACTTATTTTCTGTACCTTTCCCCCTCTCTTCTTCTTCCACTCCCCTGTTGCTAACCCTCCATGTGATCTCCATTTCTGTGGTTCTGTTCCTGTTCTAGTGGTTTGCTTAGTTTGCTTTTGTTTTAGGTGTGGTTGTTCATAGCTGTGAGTTTGCTGTCTTCTTACTGTCATATTTTTGATCTTCTTTTTCTTAGATAAGTCCCTTTAACATTTCATATAATAAAGGCTTGGTGATGATGAACTCCTTGAACTTGACCTTATCTGAGAAGCTCTTTATTTTCCTTTCCATTCTAAATGACAGCTTCGCTGGATAGAGCAATTTTGGATGTAGGTCCTTGCCTTTCAAGACTTCAAATACTTTTTCCAGCCCCTTCCTGCCTGCAAGGTCTCTTTTGAGAAATCAGCTGACAGTCTGATGGGAACTCCTTTGTAGGTAACTATTTCCTTTTCTCTTGCTGCTTTTAAGATTCTCTCCTTCCTTTTAATCTTGGCTAATGTAATTATGATGTGCCTTGGTGTGTTCCTCCTTGGGTCCAACTTCTTTGGGACTCTCTGAGCTTCCCGAGCTTCCTGGAAGTCTCTTTTCTTTGACAGATTGGGGAAGTTCTCCTTTATTATTTGTTCAAATAAGTTCTCCACTTGTTGCTCTTCTTCTTCCCCTTCTGGTCCTCCTATGATTCGGATGTTGGGACGTTTAAAGATGTCCTGGAGGTTCCTAAGTCCCTCCTCATTTTTTTGAATTCTTGTTTCTTCCTTGTTTTCTGTTTGTTTCTTTCTTCCTTCTGGTCCACTCCATTGATCTGAGTTCCAGTTTTCCTCCCATCTCTATTGGTTCCCTGTGTGTTTTCCTTCGTTTCACTTATTGTAGCCTGCATTTGTTCATCTAATTTGTGAGCAAAATCAACCAATTCTGTGAGCATCCTGATCACTAGGGCTTTGAACTGTGCACCTGATAGGTTGGGTATCTCTTGGGGCTTTGATCTGTTCTCCCGTGTGAGCCTTTTTTTTTTTTTTTTCCGTGTGGTTGTGGCTGTTATGTAGGGAGGGGCAGAGCCTTAGGTGTTCCCCAGGACGGGGCAGTCGAGTCGCTGGGTAGTGACATTGTATGTGGGGGTGGGGTCAGAGAGGGAACAATGGCACTTGCTGCACTCTCTCTCAGTTTCCAGTTCCTTGCGCCATTTCCCCCAAGCAAATTGGGCCCTTCTGGTGCTGACTTCCGTGTGGGTGGGCTTGTGTACATTCTAGGACCTTGTGGGTCTCTCCAACGAACTCTCCTGTGATGCTGGGAGTCTCTCCTGGCACCTCAACCCCCACAAGTATTTTCAATCAGTGTTTTTAGGTTTTATTTCCTGGCACTGGGGTCCTGAGTCTCAAGGTCTGTCGCACTCCCCGTTTTCGCCTGGATTATCTGCATGGGAATGTGGGACCGCCTGGTCAGCCAGCTACCTTGCACAGCCTCACTGGGCCTGCCCCTTGCCACCCGGTGCCTGGGGTCTGCTAGCCACCGCCTGTGTGCCTGGGACCTTCTAGCCACTGCCTGCACGCCCGGGTCCACCAACCTCCACTTTTTCCTGCCGTGACTCTGCCCCCTTACAGGTCTGGATGAATGGTTGTTGGACTTCCGTGCAGTTCAATTTTCTATGTGTTCTGGTTGTTTTCTTGTTTCTAAATCTTTTTTGTCCTTAATTGTGGTTGTGCAAGGAGGCACAGTGTGTCCACCTGTGCCTCCATCTTGGCCAGAAGTCCTAAATCACACTTTTGAAGAAGAGGTATCTACTCCTAGGGTTTAATTAATTACTGAAGAGGAATTACAGGGGCCTTCTATCAAATGGGTACCTTTTTTGTTATGTGGATTAGTGGTATGGCAGTCCAGAGAAACTTTTCCAGAAAAAAGAAAAAAAGTTTTTTGTCTTTTTATCTGGAAAAATCTAAGGATATCTGCTTGTATGATTGTTGATAATTGTTGATCTTATCTCAATCACTCTTATTTTTTTATCAGCTTTCTTATGTGACCACAAGTAATTAGCTCTAAATTTTCAACCCTGTAGCAAGCCAAGCTATGCTTCCAAAAATCAGACAGTCTTCTCCAGTTGTCCTAACAGAAAACTTCAAAGGATGACTTCTGGTCCTATTAGGGTCCTATGTCCATCTCTAAAAAAATCACTGTGGCTAAGGAAATGGGGTACACTGATTGGTCAGGATTTGGTTGTATGCTCACTCCCACTGGGTAGCAGATGGCACTGTAATTGATAAGCCTGCCACATGTAAAAGAAGAGAACTTTTCTGAACCAAGAGTAGAGTGAGAGCAGAGGAAAAGGTGTAGGGGGAAAATAACTATCTGTGTGTACCTCAGGGCAACCTCAGCTCAGAGCTTTCTATCCTATCTCTCTGGAAGGTGCACTTAGTTGAAGGTAAGTTCAGGAATCTCAGCTTTTTTACAGGATTTTCTTGGTCAGGTTCAGTTCCCCTAGGTCTAGCAGGTCACTCTTTGATATAATGGATGGCATATGGAATGTTTAATTACAGTTCTTAAGAGGTTACAAACTGTATTTCCCATATGAAGTGCTTGATAGTCTTCAAGTGATCAACAGACCAAAATTATGTATATAATCTTATATACATCTATACTTTCTGGGGAGAGGGTTCATAGCTTTCCTCTGATTAAAAAGCTTCTGGTGAACCAAAAGATTAGGAAGACTTCAGTATTTCTTAACAGGGGAATCACTGATATTTGGACAACAACATTTATCACTATACAAAATGTATAACACTTCTGGCCCATACATTTGAAATGCCTGTAATACCCCCAAGTCATTGTGAAAACCAGTCGTGCTCCCCACATTTCAAGCACTTATTGCTAAGAGTCAGGATGAGACTAGGAGACTAGGAGTCTATCAGAAGGAAGAAGAAAGGTAAAACTCAAAGAGAACATCTGATTTCTAGCAACCCATCTCTTAAGGAATCTGGGATGCACGTTCACAAGTACAAAAAATCCACTTTCCTCAGGAAACTTCAGATATTTTGCCTTGTTTTAATGGTGTTGTTGAAGGGCTTAAAAGTAATATTTTGGGAAGTAAATTTTATTGTAGGGTTTTGATACTGGCTACTGCAGTATGGCGTACCTCTTGCACTTTTCTCCAAATCTTCTTGAGATCCTCAACTCTTCAGATGTTTTCGGATGCAAAATTCAAATGTTTCACTGTGAGGCAAAATGGAAGATGGGCACACATTAGCTTGGCCTCCTTAGGGTTTTCTCCTGGGATGATTATTTAGTTTATTAAGTCCAAAAGGAGAAACTCACAGATGAAATGTTATTCTGAAAGGAATATCTTCAAGATCTAATAAAAGGATGACTATTGAGCAGCACTTTTTATAGATCACAAATCAGTTTCTGTTGCATCTGAGCTTGCAACATCTTTTGAAACAAGTTTGCCTATCTCTTTTATAGATTAAGAAATTGAGGCTTCTAGGAATCAAGTGACAGGAAATACCCTAGATTTCACAGAGCTTTAGAGGTCTCAGGGTCTTAACAACCTTTAATGCCACCCTCTAACTCTCTGCCTCCCTGATGCCTCAAGACACTTTTAAAAGAAGGAAGACATACTACTGGAACTAATTAGAGTAAAGGACTGGAAGCAAAAATGAGCTACAACCCAGTATGTATTTCAGTTACCCAAGTGAGTGCTGGAAAGCTCTGGTGAGGGGATTAACACTTTTACAGTTTATAGCCCCACGACTTCACTCCTGAAATGTTAGGATGATCTCATCTGAACTCACAGTCAACTGAAAAATTAAAAACAGTGACGACGCTGTTTTGTTACTTTGTGCTTTTTTAAATGAAAGGAGACTTTCAAGTGGGGTTGGATAAAGGGGAAAGCCACTCAGATGGATGCACAGTGTTGTAAAAACTCGGACTGAATTATGGAAAAGGAACGCCCAGTAATGCTTTAATTACGAAGTGAAGGCAAGTTCCTCCACTCTTCCAATCCGAGGACAACCTGATTTGTGGCAGCAGCGCTGGGAAGCATGCAGGCTGACAGGAATCCTTTTATTTTAAGGCAGGCTTGAGACCTAAAACTTTCCAGTGCCAAACTCTTCAATATTTTTTTGTTTTTTAAATAAGGACTTGACGTCTCTTTTCAAACGTCTGAGCTGGGAGGAGGGGTGACGGTAGGAGAGCAGGCTGAGTCCGTCCTTATTAATATTTAATGGCCAGGTCTGTACCCTTGAGGTAAGTAGGGAGAGACGAGCCCCTGACATTGACAGTGAATCCAAACTGGAGTTGCCCCGGCGGTGTCCACCACGCTGCCTCTGCTCCGCTTCGCCTTCTGGGAGTTGTAGTTTTCGCAGGAATCGCTGCCGGGGAGAGCCGGGAAAGCCCCGCCTGGCTGAACTACAATCCCAGGCAACGCTGGACGCTGCTCCTCCCGCCCCGGGCGAGTGTGAACTTCTGGCGCCGGGGCAGCCGCGCGGGCGGCTGGCTGAGGCTGAGCCTGGCACTGCGCGGGGCGCGCGCTCGTGGGACCCAGGCCCGCCACCTCCCCTCCGCCCCTGGGCTCCGCTCTCACTTCCGAGCAGTGGAGGGACGGGCAGCTGGAGACATGCAGTCGGAGTCGGGGATCGTGCCGGATTTTGAAGTAGGGGAGGAGTTTCACGAGGAGCCCAAAACATATTACGAACTCAAAAGTCAGCCCCTGAAGAGCAGGTGAGTGGTGACAGCTGGAAGGAGGTGCGGCAGACAGCGGGGTACCCTCTCGCCTCCCACCCTGGGGCGTGAGGAGCGGGTCGCCCGGGATCTGGGACAAGGACCCTGTGCCCTTGCCCCGGGGCAGAGGCGAAATGTACCTGCAGTTGGGGTCTGCCCCCGCGCGGCGCGCCTCTGGGAGGCCTCCGCCCAAATGCACTTCGGAGGCGCTGCGGGCAGCCTGGGGTGGCCCACCTGGGCAAGAGGACCCTTGGCAGGGGGTGTGAGCCGCTGAGACCGGGTGGGGGCTGTAGAGCCACCCGGCTTCGAGATAGGCGAGGAGCGCGGGCCCGGCCGCTGGCCGGGTGGGAAGGGGGAAGACAATTTCAAGTAAACCCTTTGCTGAGTAAACCCATCTGGCTGAGGACTAGGAGAACAGCCTGGTGGATGTCGAGGCACGACGTTGGAAGGAATTAGCTTGTTTGTTTTCGCCTCTTAGGAATCCGCCCCTCTGGGAAAACCCGCCTCTGGCTGCCTCCCGGTGAGGTTTCCCGGAGTCCCGCCTCTCACCTGCGGGACCGCAACACCAGAGTGCCGGAGGGCGGGGGCAGAGGGTGGGCGTGTCTCCGCAGCTGTGTTAAAGGACCAGAGCAGTAGAGACCCACAGAATTTTGGGCCTTCGCTGGAGGAGAAAAAGCCTTGGGATCGACGGATATTGGGATGCTCACTATGTGGCAATGACACGTATTTAATTAGCTAGGGACTTAAAATAAGTTTTTAGGAGAGGAATGAACAAACTCGCTAGTTTGGCGCCCTGTATACCTCTGGTTCCCTTTTCCTATTCTACCTCCATTCCCAGTTTTCTGTTGTATTCCTTTGTCAGTCTTGTAGCCTCCAACATTTGCAGTGTTACGAAGGAGGTCGTATGGTCACTTGAAGCTGTGAGAACAGAGAGGGTTTATTTCCACTCCTCTCAGTTGTGGGGTAAGATAAAATGATATGACTGGAAGGTTCAGAGTGCTTCTGCACCCACCTCAAACCTTCTGTGGGCCCCTCACTGCGGGTAGGGCCTGAGGGAATGGGCCTGGTTGGTGGTGGTGGGAGGGGGGAGGGTCCAGAAATCTGAGTGAATGAAGAAGGTGAACCGAGTCTGGAATGAGGGGCTATCTTCTTTACTTCTGGGTACAGCAGACTGCTGGTTGGATCTAGTGGAAAGCAGAGCCATGTATGTTACTTTGGGCTGCAGAGGTGTCCAGCCTGCGGCAGAGTGCGGTCGGAATGGCTATGAATGCTGAATGCGGCACAACAGAAAATCTTAAATTTACTTAAAACGTTATGAGTTTTTTTTTTGTGATAACATGTTGCAATGTATTTAATGTATGGCCCAAGACAATTCTTCCACGTGGCCCTGAGACACCAAAAGGTTGGACACCCCTGTTAGGGCTTTGTCAACACCCTGAATCCAAGTTGGGGAGGAAAGTCTGTGAACAGCACACTGAATGACCATGTTGCTGAAGCAGCTTCTTTGCAGGTTGTAACAGAGATTGGAAGGAAACTTCTGCAGTTAGATGCGTAAAACCAGTCTGTAGTTGGTGATTTCTCTTCATAATGGCTGTCTTGTGTGTGAGCAGAGATTGTGTGTGCTGGGGGTTGGGAGTTTTGAGTAATATTGTGCAAAGGGTATTGTTGGTTTTGTTCATTGGGGCTTAATCTGCATTCAGCTGAAGGGACTAGTGTTTTACTGATCAGTCTCTGCTTTCGCTTCTGTGAGCAAATGCTTGCATTGCAGAATGAGGGAGTGTGTGTGTGTGTGTGTGTGTGTGTGTGTGTGTGTGTGTGTGTGTAGTCCTGAATGAAATGCATTAACTGGACTCCTTGGAACATTTTTGATGGTAGTTGATACATAACATTACATGAGTTTGAGAGAGTGAAGAAAATACCATCTGGAAACCCAAATGAATGTTCTTTTTCAGAGTTGGCAATAAGTTACTTGCAAAGGTGAATGAATGTCTTGGTAGCTTTCTGGCATGTTTCAGGCCAGGTGTGGTTCTTGGGAAGAAATGGCTTCACACATTGAAACTAGAAACAGGTGTGGGACAAAACCTATATGGAGAGGAAGGCTAAATTTTAAAAGTTGTCAAACTGTCTGTGGAGCAGACACATGCTCTTTGAAATAAAGAAGTTAAATAAAATCTGTGAATAAATATATGAGGTTGGCAAAATTTCCCCATACTGTTTTCCATCCCACACATCTGTTGTGTGTCTTTAAAGGGGCCACACACTGTTCAGGGCCTCCTCATGACTTTTTGTCTTAAGTCTTTGATTGGGCACCTCACTTCTTATAAGTCTTGGTTGGAAAAAGTTGAAATTGAAAAGTTAAGACTGCTGTAGCTATTTTGTCTATCAATTGTATTCTCAACATTGTCTGTTGGAGGTTGAAAATATGTCCAGAATCTGCCCACTTTTCATCAACTACTCTTTTACCACTTTGGTCCAAGAAATCATCAGCCCTTGCCTGGGTTATTGTAGGAGTCTCTTAACTGGACTCCTGCTTTCTACTTTTGTTTGCTTTCATGTGCTTTCAACACAGCAGCCATGATGTTACTGTTAAAACGGATTCTCAGTGTAGGGGCGATTTTGCCTCCCAAGTCATTTGGCAATATCTGGAGACATTTTTGGTCATTACAACAGAAGGGAATCCCCACTGGCCTCTAGTAAGCAGAGGCGGTTACCATTCTACAGAGCACAAAGCAAACAGTTATTTGGCCCCAAATTATTACTGCTGAGGTTGAGAAATCCTGTGTTAAAACCTGTCATATCATGTCGTTCTCTTCTCAAAAAACCTCCAATGTGCTCCTAGTTTCAGTAAAATTTGAGAGTCTTCAAATGGCACAGGTGGCCTAAATGGTCAATCTGCCTGTCAGCTTTGACCTTGTCTCTTGCTGCCATTCTCCTGGCTCCATCTGCTCCAGCTGGGCTGGTCTCCTTGCTGTTCCAGGAATATCCAGACCCCTCTACCTCAGGGCCTTTTATGTTGTACTTGCCGGTCCCTCTGCCTGGACAGCCCTTTACCCAGAGAGCCACAGGGCTCACTCCTGCACCCCCTCGAAGTTTCCCTTTGAATGCTGTTCCCATCAAAGCCTACCTTGACCACATTGTTTATAACTGCTAATCCTCCAAACTCCCATCTTCCTTGCCCTGCTCTGTTTTTCTCATTGTAATTATATTATAATCTGTCCTATACTTTTCTGATATGATATGTTTATTATATCTTTCTCAACACTGGACTGCAGGCTCCAGAGGAGCAGTGATTCCTTTCTCTTCCTTGTTTACTGTTGTGTCCCAGAGTTTAGAATAGTTTGTCAATCTTGCTCTATTGGCATTTTGAATTGGATAATTCCTTGTTGTGGGGGCTAGCTTGGGCATTGTAGGATCTTTAGCAGCATGTCTGGCCTCTGCCTGTTAGAGGCAGTTGAACCCTTTCCCAAGTTGTGACAACCAGAAATGTCTCCAGATATTGCCAAGTGTCCATGAAGGGCAGAGTCACCCTTGCTTTGGAACTACTGGCCTAGAACAATGCTGGGCACAATGAGTGTTTGTTTTTTGCTTTTGCATTCCTTTCAACATTGCATTCTTTTTAAAATAGATAACACCAGAGTTTCTCCCATGAGGCATTTATATACTTTTTATTTGGGCTAAATTCAGGTAGGCAAGTGTTTCATGAAGAAGGATGAGTTTCCTAAACCAGCCTTGTTGCCCTTAGGAATGTGAAGCTCCTGGATTTAGATGATGGGAACCACATTTTGGTCCTACTCACTGGCAAAACTGTGTGATAAGAAGGCACATACTACAAGAAAGGATTCTAATGAAGAATTATTTGCAGTTTGGTTACCCTAACAGGTTTATGAAAACTTTTTGTGTTGTGGGAATGTGCTCTGAATGGTGGTGGCAGAGGAAAAGTGCCGAATGTCATGGGTGAACCCAGAATTCACATGTTAGCACAGTCAGGTCAGGCTATTGAATGAGCTCCTGACAGCCAAGAAACTCTCTGTAGGTCTTTGGGACCTGAAGAAAACATGTTAAATATGGTAATATCTTCAGGTTCATGTTTCTTTTGTTTGGTTTACTCAATTCCATGGACTTTTTAGCTGATCATGCCCTTTTCCTGGACAGACTTAAGAATTGGCTTAATCTAATTTCAGTTTCTTCTAAATTTTTTAGTGATGTTTTAGATAAATTCCTGCAAATTAGAAATGGGAAATGAAATTAGTTTTTGGTTTATAATGGTAGGACAAGGTATAGTGGTGGTTCTTAAATGCTGATTCATAGAGAGGTGTGCGAAGGTTTCACAGGTTTATGGTGAAATGAGAAAGACGAATACTGTTGTGTCACCTTCAGAGTCATGTGCACATATCTTGATATAAGGCCATTGCCATTTCATGGATTTATTCTGTCTTCCTATTAAAAAGGCCCTTTCTTTTATGACGTGATAATCTATTCTTGGAAAAACAAAACTATCAATCTTTTATTGGTTTCTGAAAGTTTTCTTGATTTTTATGGTCTGTCCAACCTGTAGAGAACCAGTAACATGGAGTTTAACAGCAATGTCTGGCGTCACTGTCTGTCCTTAACTAGCTGAGTGACCTCCAATTTCACTTTCCTCATCTTGC
Source organism: Glossophaga mutica (assembly GCA_039655065.1). Lineage (NCBI taxonomy): Eukaryota > Metazoa > Chordata > Mammalia > Chiroptera > Phyllostomidae > Glossophaga > Glossophaga mutica. The sequence goes on along the minus strand of CM077309.1, from coordinate 68,958,436 downwards.
AAATGGGGCCTGCACCCTTGATCTTAAGAACATGAACTATTACCTTGATGGTGGAAAAGTATTAGCATTGAGACTGGTAAATAGTAAGTGCTCAGTGGAAGTTGACAGATGGGCTTCTTGGTATTTTATTACTTAGCAGTGGTTTTGCACTTGTTGACTCTGGCATTCTTTTCTAAAGCCAGTATTGTTATGCAATAAAATTATCCCAATTTTAGTAAATTCTTCTTTGCTTTCATCCTAATGAACTATTTAGACAATTTTTTTTGTATTTTATCTTTTTGTTCCAGTCCATAATGGTTTTTTCAAGTTGGTTTAAGAAAAGCTGTTGTGCCAGTACAAACCTAAGATAATAGCTAACATTTATTGAGCATTACCAGCCACTGTTTAAATGTTTTGACGTGTGTTAACTTAATCTTGCAAAACCTGCATGAGGTAATAATAGTAAATAAAAACTAATGACATTTTAATTATAATTTCAGAAACAGGTAATGCTTACATGGTGTTTAACTGCATGCCAGGAATGATTCTGAATATTTTACTTGTATTAACTCAGTTAATCCTCACTTCCTCCTTGGGTGTATTTTTATTATTCTCATTTTACAGGGAAGGAAACTGAGGCATAGCAAGTAGATAGATCTGATTCAGTTGGAGGCCATCTGGCTCTAACCCCAGGCTCTTATCTACAAGTCTATACCACACATCAAAGGCTCTGTGTGAGACTGTGGGAAAGGTGCATCATGTCATGTCTTCTCCAAAACTCACTTCATGGGTGAGGGGTGACAACATATGGATCCAGTTCAACATACAAAACAGAGTGTTACCACCATGGGGAGTTGGGCGTTGGCATTGGGTATTTGACAGTGGAAGGGAAATTGGGGTTAGTTTTGTGAATATAGGGGTATTTGAGTTTGGCGGTGAAAGTCAAGCAATGATTAAACATGTTTCTCTACAATATTAAATGAAATATTAGATGTCTTGGAGGGCATACTCTTAAAATAAACTTCCAGGGTATTTGGTTGCCTTTTAAGCTTCCACCCAGAGTCCCAGCTCTTCCTCGTGGTCCATGGGCACCTGGTGGTGGCAGAGACTGAATGCATGTGAACAGGTTCAGAAGGAGCTGGGCTGGAGCACTGTGCCCATGGCGTTGCCACTTAACTGCTATGTTTGTGTCTAAGACTTAATTTCTTGGAGTCTCAGTTTCTTTATTATAAAAGAGGATCAGTAGATCCCTCTTAGAGTTGTAGAAGTTTTAAAATTTGAGGTAAAATGTATAAAAGTGCTTTGCAGAGTGCCTAGCACATGGTAGAAGGTAATAACAATTTCTTCTTTTCTATTTTGTCATGAATACAATTTTCCCCTCTGCATAGCAATATCTGAACAGTATCTTAAGCAAAGCAGATAAAATTGAAGCATCTTACTTGGCAGATGTTCAAATCTTATATGTAGATTACTTGCATGGTATGATTAGATGGAAAACTTGATTAAAGTAGGATTCTAAGTGTTAGTTTTGTGTGTAATTGGACATTTCCTTTTCCCGAGTATGCCCTTTATAGGAAATGTTTTAATGTATGTATGTGTGTGTGTTTAATTCCCTTTGAGTTCTGCAGTAAAGTTTGCACAGGCTGATGTTTATATCTGCTCCAGTTGTGCAAGAAGTGGAAAATATTCTTTTTTTAGAACAGGTCACATGTGCTTACTGTTAGGAATAGGACCTCAGTGTAAAAAAATGTATCTTGGGACAAATCAAAGTTACTAAATTTCTCTGTCCAACTGCTTTGTTTCAGAACTGGCAGTATTAGGATAAATAATAAGGAAAAAAAATTCTTGGTTAAACTTTTTTTTGTCATTTTTTAAGGACAATAAGCAAGAGTTTCTTTTGTTTTTTGTGTGTGCGGTTTAAGTATAAAGTATACTTCGCTGTTAGGTTTGATTCATTGAAGTAAATTATAAAAATATGTTTGACTGAACTCCAAGTATGAATTATTTGGAGAAAATCTAGAAGATGGGTCAAAGATAGCAAACACAGTTACCACATGCTTTTGATATTGTAAAGACAACTGTGCAGTTTGCAAGAGGTTTTTGTGAGTGCTGTGAACATTGTGTACTCTAGGGAAAGGAATGACACTGTTGTGAAGTTGGCATCAGGGGTCTCTTAGGAAAGTCTCACACCTGCTTGCATTCTTGAGGATTTGGGGAGGATTTGGGAAAGTAGGCTCCATGTTTCTCTAGGGTGGATCTGAAACATTGCTTCCTGATTTCTTTGCTACATCTTTCCCTCCTGAGGCCTTTCATGCATGGCTTAAGGAATAAAGAAGACATCTTTGGAGTGTTTACACAAGACAGCTGTCCTGAGATTCAGAATGATGGGGCTTTTCTGTTCTGTGGTCATCATTTCTGGAGCTTCTTGAGTGCTGCGTGCTTTGCTGAGTATGTACAGATGGTAGCTCATTGGCTAGAGTTGAACCAGAGCAGGCTGACAGGGGTGCAGTACTTTGGGGAGTTAACGAGATAATGGTGAAAGACCCCTAGGGAAGTAGTGAAACCTCAAAATCATGAGGACCCTATTGTGTTTTTCAGGACTCTTCTAAAACATCTCTCAATTAATTTAAGCGGAGACAGTATAATTTTGGGGTCAGCAGGACCTTTTTTGTTTCTCTTTTCCTTCCCTTCCCCCTTGCTCTCTCTCCTTACAACAATTTAAGTGCCTATGGCTGTCAGACTCTGTGCTAGCCATCAGGAATCAAATGTAGAACCAGATAGGTGAGGTTCCTGCTAGCATCCCTGCTTTTATCTTGGAAGTGGCGATGCAGTTAATCAACCAAATAGATGAACAAGGTAATTTTTGGTGCTATGAAAATTAGATAAGATTTTTTTTTAATTTAAAAATTTTTTTTTCACTTTTTCAACTCACGTTTTTTAATTGTTGATCTTGTACAGTTTTCTGTCTTTTACCCCGCCCCCAGCCCACCACCCCAGCCCTCCCCACCTTCCTCCCATTTCCACCCCCCATAGTTTTTGTCCACGAGTCCTTTATACTTGTTGCTCTAAACCGTTCCCCTTTTCCCCTGAAATTCCCTCCCCTCCCCCTCTGGACACTGTCAGACTGTTCTCAAATTCAGTGTCTTTGTTTATATTATGCTTGTTTGTTTGTTTTGTTGATTAGGTTCCTGTTAAAGGTGAGATCATATGGTATTTGTCTTTCACTGCCTGGCTTATTTCACTTAGCATGATGCTCTCCAATTCCATCCATGCTGTCCCAAAGGGTAGGAGCTTGTTCTTTCTTTTTGCTGCATAGAATTCCATTGTGTAAATGTACCACAGTTTTTTGATCCATTCATTAACTGATGGGCACCTAGGTTGCTTCTAGCACTTGGCTATTGTAAATTGTGCTGCTATGAACATAGGGGTGCATAGGTTCTTTTGGATTGGTGTTTCAGCGTTCTTAGGATATAATCCAAGCAGTGGAATTGCTGGGTCAAAAGGTATGTCCATTTTTAGTTTTCTTAGAAAATTCCATACTGTTTTCCATAGTGGTTGTACCAATCTGCAGTCCCACCAACAGTGCACTAGGGTTCCCTTTTCTCCACATCCTCTCCAACACTTGTTTGTTGCTTTGTTTATGAAGGCCATTCTGACTGGTGTCAAGTGGTACCTCATTGTGGTTTTAATTTGCATCTCTCTGATAGCTAAAGATATCGAGCATCTTTTCATGTGTCTCTGGATCCTCTGTATGTCCTCCTTGGAGAAGTGTCTGTTCAAATCCTTTGCCCATTTTTTAATTGGGCTTCTTGTCTTCTTAGAGTCTTGAAAGTTCTTTATATATTTTGGAGATTAATCCCTTGTCTGAGGTATCATTGTCAAATATGTTTTCCCATGCAGTTGGTTCTCTTTTTATTTTAATACTGTTTTCTTTAGCTGTGCAGAAGCTTTTTATTTTGATGAGATCCCATTTGTTTATTCTTTCCTTTATGTCCCTTGCTCTAGGGGACATATCAGTAAAAATATTGCTGCGTGAAATATCTGAGATTTTCCTGCCTATGTCACTTCCTACTGAGCTCAGAGCGTTACTGTGAAAAGAGGGGGCTTTATTAGATTGGGTAATTAGGAATGAGCTCAGTAGGAAGTGATTTTGAGGCAAGACCGGAATCTCTAAAATAAATGCGCAAATCTTGGCACTACCACTCACTAACTGTGTGACTTTGGACAAGTTACTCAACCTTCCTGAACCTCAGTTCTCTCTGTTGTAAAATGGGGCAGTAGCTCCCTTGCAGGGTTGCTACAAAGATGAAAGGTAATTTGTGGAAAGTAGCTAATCTTGTAGGTGCTCAGGAAGATGCATAGGACTGGTTCATGGTAATACTATTTTACTATTACTGTTTTCAATCCATGGTTGGGAGTCCTCAGATGCAGAGGGCCAATTGTAATTATACATTTATTTTTGACTGTGTGGAATAAGGGGGGTTGGCACCCTTTACCCTCATGTTGTCAATTAAATTTGAATAGTGGAGCAAGAAATACAGACATTAATCTTCTCTGTAATTGTTTATAACTTGGTCTTAAGTGTTTTCCTAATGTTAAGTGAGTCAGAGATTTGTGCTTGTCTAGATTAAAAGTGGAGATGGGTCTTGTTTCTTTTACTATCCTTTCTTCTGTCTGTGATCATCTTACTTGAGTTGTCCTCTAGCTCTTTTCACTGTTGTGCATTGAGATCATTCATGTCTGACCGTGCTTCCCTTATGTTTAGCCTAGGTATGGTTTTTGAATCACTTTTTGGTATAAAGGAGAGGCCCAAGTAACCTAGGATTAAAAAGAAAAGCCCAAGGTTGATTTAACAAAATATACACGCATACCACAAATGAGTAACTCATGTAGAACTCCTGGCTCCCAGTCCTGTGTTTCAGCCTCTACATCATGCCTCCCAAGTATACTGTCATGAAAATGTCAGTGTCAGTGCAGAAATGAAAAAGAAGTCTCTTCTCCCACACACCACTTCAAGCTTTCCTCAAAGTTGAGATCCACAAGCAATGGGGTGTTTTCAAGTCAACTATTAAAAAAAAATCTTCAAGGCATTTGAATTTCAGTAGCTGTGTTCTTTAATTCAAATATTCATATAGTGGTAACTTTCAAAAGGAAAAATCCTGGGTCATGTGGGAGCAAATATTTAAAATTCAAATCTAATGAGTTATAGGCTTAGGGAGGGCACTGGGAGGATCCTCTTCCAGAAGAAAACTGTGGGTTGTTGAGCAATTTCTGAGGAAGGCATCTATGGTCTTCACCCTCTCACTCTGCCCCTTCCCCAAAGTGGGATAACTTGCTGAATCACTCCCATGTAGTCCCCTATTTTCCCTAAGGTCAAGGGCTAATGGCAAAAGTGATCCTCCCCACTGACAGAATATGCACAGCTTGTGTTTTACAAAACATCCCTTGGGGAAACTTACCTGGCTTCCATGGGAAGAAGATTTGAGGCAGAGAAGATTCATTTAGCCTGATGGCAGAGGTTATATATGGAATAATGAAACAATGGGCAGATAGGAATGCTATCTTGTCTTCAGTACCTTTACTCTGATATGTTCCCAAATACTAACTGATTTTAGAAAGCATGTGTTTCAAAACATATCTTTTATTTTTATAACTGGAATTTTGAAACTTGATAAAAGGAAAAGCACATAGAAGTTCTAAAGGTGATTTTCTTCGTTAACTTGGAACCTAGTACACAGTGCAATGCATTCTATCCGGGGACTGCCATGAGATGTGGCTGCTCTGTTCCTCTTGCGTTGTCCCACATAGCGGAGACAGTGCTCAAACTGAGTCATGAACAGAACAGACACTCAGATACTATAGTAGTCCTTCTCCACCAAAAGGGCTGGCCATATTTTTGTTTTGGTTTTGAACATATGAAGTTTTTCAGTGAAAGATGGAAAGGTGGCTTTGCAATGTTGCATTACTGAACCTGCATAACAGCATCATCTAAACTTAGAACATTGGCACCTCAGCCAGTGGAATCCTTTTCAATGAGTTTATAATGCTTTTGGCAGAGAATGAGAATGAATAAACATTAATATAATATTGGCCAATTAGGGTCATTTACTGTTAAGGGAATATGATGGCACCAACTACGCATTCTTGAAAAAAATTCTATTTATTTTTTAAAGGAAGAGTTTACAGTACCTTATGTAAAATAGTCCTTGAAAATATAAGCAACTGGCATGATTCCTGGTTACATTCCAAATAAAAGTTTGTCCACTTGCTGCAAGGAAGTATGCCTGCAGAGTGGCTCATGAGAGATGGTTACTGGTTAATGGTGTATTGGGCAATCACTGTGCAGACTTTGTGGAACCACCACACCTTGCATCATTTTAGGATGATCATTCATCCACTGGTCTTTAGGTAGATAAACATTAATAATGCTTTAAGTAGATAAGTGCTGGATGTGTAAATGTGAAATGATGGGAGCATGGGATGCAATTCTAATGGTACTCATTATATATGGTAGCTTCAGATCTTTGTTGATGCAGAAGTGAATGAGAGGGTGTGATAGTACTTGTATGCTTATACTATCAGTCAGAGTCACTAAAATTTAACTGTGGGGGCTGAATGACAAAGAACTATTAATTGGGGTTTACTTTGGAGTCAGTTATATTGCATGCCACTGTGCTAGCCTAGTGTACACCTCTTCCTCACTCTTGGGCTCATATACCTGACATCTTTCTAGAGTGACAGGCATCACTTTTGTGCAAATTCTATCGGCAAGGACCAATCTCATGTCTACATCTGGATACAGGGATGGGACCTGGGAAATGGAGACCCTAGCTGGGCAGCAACACTTTCACTTTAAAAAAGAGAATACATTTTTGGTGGATAGCAAGGCACCATTGCGATGGTCTTAGTAGTTCTAGTGTTTTCCCCTCTGGATCAAGTCATGCCTATCCTTGGTAGGCCTAGTTAGGCCTATCCTTGAACTTTTCTGTTATTTTACCAATACCTTTTCTGAGTAAACATGGTTAACTTGGATTTTCTGCCACCTGAATGTGGACTGCCTGAGCTTATACATTGTCTGAATCCCACCTCTACGCAATGCTTCCTGTTCCAAGTTCATTGATTAAAATCATCACCCCACTTCCCAACAACACATTCACTATTCTCCCACCATGTTAGTGCAGTGGTTTTCAAAGTGTTGCCCTCAGACCAGCAGCATCAGCATCACTCAGAAACTTTTTGGAAATGTACATTCTCATAACTACCATATATGTCCTGGAATTAGAAACTGTTGGAGGGGTTCCCAGCAGCCTGTATTTTAACAAGTCCCTCAGGAGATGCTGATGACTCTGAATTTTGAGATCCATTACCCTGCTCCTTTGACTACAAATCCTATGTCCCCATTTGAATTATCCTTGTATTACTGTTCTAGAATGGAAAATTCCCTGGATTAGAATACATTTAGTAAAAAACGGGGCATTGTTTGTTATGGTCAGGTCAGAGATAATCATTGACAGTAATTCCTTATTGATTAAAACAAAAAGGAAAATTCTTTCTAGAAAGTTAACCCTCAGATTGACATTAGGGTTGACATTGAAACCCTAGGGTTTCAATTGATATTGAAACCAAGTAGGGTTCTTGATTGTCCAAATGTGATCTCTGAGTGATTTGGAGTTAATGTAATTTTATTACCATGAGGAGCCCAGCCCAAATCTCACAACAGGATTTTAGTTTAATCTAGGCTCAAACTTGTGAAACTTGAAGCATACCGTAGTCACTTGACTGAGAGATTTGGTTGAGAAACAGGGGGATGGTGGTTTTAGGCTTACCCGCATGACCAAATTTGTTTTTCACAAAATTTGCACTGAATAAAACTTGAAATATGGCAGTCAGCCTGTTTTTCCATCTTAATGAATTCCAGACAGTTTGTAGAGTGTGGGAGCTTCCAAAACAGAGGGGCAGGATGACTGACCAGCCAGCATCTGTTTTGTCACATGTAGAGGTGAACTGACAGAACAGTCTGAATCTTCCCAGGCTGTTCACTTCTCTGACAGAGTGGGACAGCCACATTATGCAAGGGAAGGGCAGGACCAATGTGTGTTGGACAAATGGAGCCTGTAGAAAAGCTCTGGACTTCTTACTCACTGAGAGATTCAACTACCCTTCTGATTAATCCACTGAGATGCGAGTACCCAAACATTTTTTTCCCTACATGTTGACCTTCTCCAGAGAAAAAGCCCTGATACTTTTTTTTTTTTTTGGATAGAATCTGTTCTTATCAAAAACTGGTTAAGAGCTCTAAACCAGTCCAATCAGTCTAAAGTTCTGGGTTTTAGTTTTGGGTAAGAAGGATTTTTAACTTAAATTCCAATTTGACTGCCTACTAGCTTTTTTATTTTTAGGCAGGTTATTTTTGTAGTCTTTGTTTCAACACAGGACTAAGTGGCGCTCCTGGATAATAATAAGGTTTCAGTTGTAGAGTGTGCTGATTAAAAGCAAAAAATGGTAAGGTGCTCAGCACCAAGCCTGGCTCTGAGTCAGTGCTCATAACTGCTTCTCTCACTCTGGTTCCTTGTGTATACACAGCATCAGCAGGGTTTTTTGACTTGAAATGCATTTTACAATACTTTTAGACATTTGAATAAGGAGAAGACAACTCAAAGGCAACCAGCAGGGGCAAAAAAAAGTTCTATAGAAGAGAAGAGAGTGTGGGGATGGAATAATCCTGAAATCAGACAGTTGTCATTAGGATCTTTAGGAGGGATGCAGGTCAAGTAGTGATGACCTGTGGGGTGCCTACAGGGAGGTTTCTAAGATGACACATGCTATTTTCAGGTAAGGTGTTACTCTTGTTGCCAGAATAGTCTTTGTCCTTATCAATGCTTCCTTTCATCATAATTATGGACTATAGCTAGGGGGAGGAATAAATAATAGGATGCATGACTGGGTTTCATAACACTGCACAGTATAGCAGTTGAGTTCTGTTGCTGCTCCATACAGGAATGTCATTCCTAATGTCATGTTTCAGCTCAGCATTTAACCCAGCAGCCTCTTTATCCAGTAAAAGTCATAGTACCTATATTCTTGAATCTTAAAATCTTTATGTCTTTCACTCTTCTAGCATTTTTCTCTTCCAGTATAGCTATTTTAAAGACTAGTACCTAAGTTTTAATTCACTCCAATACAATAGCTTGCTTTTCTTTTTTTCCAACTTTGTTGAGGTATAACTGACAAATATGAATTATATATATATTTAAGGTGTATAACTAGCTTTATATATATATACACACATATATGTGTGTATATATATGTGTGTGTGTGTGTGTGTGTGTGTATAATTGTGAAATGGTCACCACAAGAAGGTAACTTGCTTTTGATTGTCAGAAAGTTTCTCCCTAAACCTGTGGTTAAAAGGGTCACTAAGGGTCACGAAGCACAACGGGATTAACCCAAATGGTAACCATCTTTCTCAGGAGGAAAGTGCCCAGTATATCATATACATAACTGGATGCCTTAATCAGTTACAGACTCATTGTGTTACATGGGTAATAGGATTGCTGTTAAGGTTCAGTGTGAAGGCTCAGAGATGCTGTTTGCTAGCTGCCATACCTACCACTCTACCCTACCTGCCCATCCCAGCCTGGTGCTGTGCCTACCTGCTGCCCCTGATTCAGTGCTGCTAGAATTTAGGGGTTTACATGAGAATCAGAGTGGTTCATCTGTGTATGCATTGTTGACTCTATCATTGTTTTGTTACTGATAAGTAAGTAGATACAATTTGATTCTCTAGAGCTCAAAACACGCAGTCATATAGTCAGTTCTCAAATGCTTGGGATATGGGCAGCATGTTTTCAAACCTGGACTAGCACTGGGTTGTCACCCAGGAGTCTTTCTCCAGCTATCATCTGCTCTGTGCAGAAGAATGGGAATAGATTTCATTACCAATTAATGGGAGACATCTTCTGCCAGAATCCACACATACAAGTACAAGGCAGTGCTTTGCAGAGTATTTGCTGCCATTCTCTGTATTGTCACAATTTACTGAAACTTGATTTTGCTAAATAGTTCCTATCCTGGGTTTATAAGGAAATCAGGGAAAATGACAATTTTCCTCTATGTGATTGAAACATACACACACTAAATCAAAAGATACATTAAGGTAGGTGCCTTAGAGTGAGAGCAAGTATGCTTGGAGAATTAATGAGCGTAGGGGAGAATGAACGGTGGTCAGAATTGGACAGTCAGATGGGCTTCTGAGCTCTGCATTTCAGTGAGAAAACAGGATGAATCAGCTGTGTAGGTGAGAGTTGAGAGTAAAAGGTAAAATGATATTCAGAAAATATTAATTGGACTTACTGTGATTTTGACTTCTCTGTGCAGTTAGGAGGTAATATGTGCAAGAAAGGGTCAACTTTAAACCACTGTCAGCAAATGGGTGGCTGTAGGAGGGTAACACAGAACCCAGATTAGACCATCAGCAGCCAGATGAACTCTTTTCTGGGGAACAAAAGAGCCCACTTGGTGGTCACATTATCTACCCTGCAGAATAAATATTGTTTATTTATTTATTGAGAGTAATATATTACTTAAACCAATGCATCCAACATATTGCCAAGTCAAAATGTAATCAATATAAACTTTTTATTGAGGTATAATTGATGTGTAAAATTATGTTAGTTTCAGGTGTACAGCATAATGATTCGATATTTGTATATATTGTAAAACGATCACCACAGTAAGTGTAGTTAACATCCATCACCACACATAGTTATAAGAAGTTGTGATGAGAACTCTTGTAGCAACTTTCAGATATACAGTAGAGCATTATTAACTATGGTCACCATGCTGTGTGTTATATCCCCATGACTTATTTACTCACAACTGGAGATTTGTACCTTTTGACCCCCTTCACTCATTTCACCTACTCCCAACCCCCACTTCTGGCAACCATCAGTCTGTCCTCTGTATCAATGAGCTTGTTTATTTTATTTTTTCTTTTAGATTCCACATATAAGTGAGGTCATATGTAAGTAGGAGATATATTTTAAACTTATATTCACTAATGACAACATTTAGTTGTCACTTTATTTGAAGCCCTTATTTAAAAAGTAATGTGTATTTTACCATATGATCTCACCTTTAACAGGAACCTAATCAACAAAACAAACAAACAAGCATAATATAACCAAAGACGCTGAAATTGAGAACAGGCTGACAGTGACCAGAGGGGAGAGAGGAGGGAATTTCAGGGGAAAAGGGGAAGGGTTTAGAGCAACAAGTATAAAGGACACATGGACAAAAACTATGGGAGTGGAAATGGGAAGGAGGTGGGGAGGGCTGGGGCAGTGGGCTGGGGTGGGAGTAAAAGACAGAAAACTGTACAAAAAATAATCCTTTTCTTTTCAAATTAAAAAATGTATATCAAAAAATAAAAAGAAATAATAGAAAGATAAAAAAAAGTAATGTGTATTTTAAGGAAATCAGGTATCTTTTTCCTATAAATAGGCTGGTAGGTGATACTTGTTTTAATATCTCTCAGTCCTCACTAGAAGGAGGCCCCACAGGACAAGGGAATATGTTAGTTCAGTGGGCATCTCCAGAATCCAGGATAGTGAGTGTCCAGTAGATATTTCTTGAATGAAGAATAACCAAAATGGATGAAGTGTTGTTTCTGGTGCGCTAGCAGGGACCAGTAGCTTTTGGGAGCTCTGTTAAACTCTATCAGGATAATATGAAAAAACATCTTTACTTTTTTTTTTTAATCTATGGACCCTTGTTAAGGTTTTCTGAACCTCTCTTTTCTTACCTTAAATATGGGGGTAATAGGATTTCCTTCTTTGAATAGCTGTGAATGTTTTGGAAGATAATGTGTAACACTCCTGGTGTATCTAAGTGCTGAATCCATTAGGTTAGTAGGGGCAGTGGTTGTTGTTACTACTTTTGGTCCTGGGAGATGAAATAAAAATATACTTAGTTCTCATTATTTGTGGTAGTTACGTTTTATAGAGTCACCAAGGACATTTAATTTGGGAATACTGAAACATTGCCCCAGAGGAAATAAGAGGGTTAGGTTCCTGTGAGCCTGTGGTCACATTTTTGTCAGTTGTTTGATACAAACCCTTGTCTTTCTGTTTAAAGACATTTTATTTAAGATTTATTAACAATCATTCACTGCCAACAGTACTGTGTCATGTCTGAAGGAAGCTTATCTGACACCTGTATGTTCTCTGTAAGGTATATCACAGCCTTTTTGTGCTGAGGACCCCTGGATAGCATTTCAGCACTGGGGGTCATGTTAAACAGTGAGGTCAACAGAAAGCATACTTGTTTACTATATAACAGTGGAAACAAGAAGGCATAGTGTCGTTTCCTTCTTTGACCATAGTTAGGAATACACACATTGGGTGACTCAGATTTTTCACCTCTTTGTTTGCAAATGACTGCAAATATGCTGCAATATTGATTTTGGGGTTACAAATAAATTTTAGCAATAGGTGGATTTACAAATAAGGAATCCATGAATAATGAGGGTTGACTATTAAAATTTTTCTGCCCTGGCTGGTGTGGCTTGGTTGATTGGAGCTTCATTCCGTAACTGAAAGGTTGTGGCTTTTATTCCTTGGCAGGACATATACCTAGGTTGTGGTTTTGATCCCTGGTTCAGGCAATCCTCAGTCTGGGTGCCTACAGAAGGCAGCCAGTTGATGCTTCTCTTTCACATTGATGTTTCTTTCCCTTCCTTTTTCTTTAAGAGCAATGAAGCAATGTACTCGGGTGAGGATAAAAAAAAATTAAAAAATTTTTTTCTTAGCTCTGTCTGTCTTTCTAGCAATTCTTTCTCTGAGCTAGAAAGTATGCTCATGGGGAAAACATTTTAAAACACTGTCTGCCCCAACACTGTTGTGGATTATACATGAAGCCACATTCACAAATCTTTTCCAGGCATCTGATCTTCCATTTACTAGTTTATTTGCCAATAAGAATGGCCCATCACTTCCAGATTGTTAAAGTTAAGTGGGACTCTTCTGATATGTTACTCTTTATTTTGCTGTAGTTTCTGCTGTTCTTTAGGAAGGTGGAGTGTAAGAAGGGGACCTGGGAAAAGAGCACAGAGAAATTATGGGGGCCGTTGTTGTAGAACCCAGCAGAAGGCAGTAGGATGGCTGAGAAATTCAGCTGTAGGAAGTTTTTGAAGTAGCCAGGCTCATTTTACTCATGACTTAGAGGATAAAAGTAATGGTTTTGACCTCTTAGTGTATTGGAAATTAGCATATTATAATTATCAGCATAGTCATTATTGTAAATTTTAATCAAGTACTTGTTGGGAGGAATACTTGGAATTCGTGTAGGAAGTAAGGAAAAAAAGATGAAGTGTAGGGGAGCGGAGAGAGAGAGAGAAAGGGAGAGAGAGAGAGACAGACAGACAGACAGACATCAATGTGAGAGAGAAGCAACTATTGGTTGTCCTCCCATACATGCTCTAATGGGATTGAACCTGCAACCTAGGTATGTTCCCTGAGAAGGAATCAAACCTGCAATCTTTTGGTTGTACAGGGTGATGTTGCAACCAACTGAGCCACCCGTCCAGGGCAGTCCAGTAGTTTTGAGTTGCATAATAGATCACACAAAGAAACACAAATAGCAGTAATAATAACAGCAACATCTACCATTGTTAAAGCCCTTATTATAGGCTATAACTTATGTTAGTGTTTTAATCTCATGTACATTTAGGAAACAAACTTACTGGGGTTAAAGTCATGAAAGTTGCATGTCACTGGAGTTAACATCAAAAGTTGCACCTTTTTCTATCTTGCATCTGTAGCTGCCTTCTGCATTTTGTACTGCAACCTTGTGTATTACAAAAAAGAATGGCTTGTTTAGTCTGTATGTGTGTATGAATGTGTATATGTGTATCTGTCTGTCTGTCTTGGTCCTGGGGTAAGGAAGGTACTTATGTAATTTTTTTCCAGATTTTTCCTGTATAGAATAGTCAAGAAGCTGAAATAGCAGAAATGAATAATTCAGATCTAGTTGAATTACAAACATATTAAGGTACCTACCACTCTCTACCAGGTACTATGTTAAACAATTCAAATGTTTTATATAATTTAATTCTCATATGAGGCAGGTAGGATCCCATTTTATAGATGAAGAAACTGAGGCTTGGCCATCTTAAATCTCTTCTGAAATCACTCAAATAACCAAGGAACCAAGGAACCAAGGAACCAAGACTTAAACTAAGGTCTGTCTGACTTCAAAGTTCATCTTCTTGTCCACCCTGCTGTGGTGGCTACAGTATATATTGGGGTACCTGGTGAGTCAGTATATGAAGTGAATAGGGGTGAAAACCTCATGTTGATTTTGGAATAGAAAGAAGACTAGTTTTCTGATACAGTAAAGACAAGAGAGTCTGGGTGTGGTTGAGCATCTGAATCCAAGATAAATAGATCTATTAAAGGTGCTTAGCATGCTTGGCTCATAGTCCTTTGTTTTCAAGGCTGTTTCTGAAGAAGGAAAGGAGATAAATTGTGAACTCCAGGAGAGGTAGCAAAAGGTGAGCTGATGTATACTAATCATTCAAAAGGGTGTGGTGTGTAAATTGTAGATTTCCCTCATTCCTCATTAAAGATCTTTGGATGTTCCTGGTTGATGATATCAAGAAGTCTTACCTATCCTTGCTGTCTACCACTGGGCACATAGCTCCTAACATCTTGATGTTTTCCACTTTCATCCCTAACCTGACTTGTTAATTGCTTTTCCTGTATGTCTTCGTAAAGTTGTAGCCCATCTGTTCCATTTTGGACTGTTTATCTTTGAATGCCAAAGGTCTTGAAACATCATAATGTTGTGTAATGAACATAGCTTCTGCCTTGACGTGTGTGTTAAGAGCATTAGTCATTGCAAAGTATTGAGTTAAATATTTTCATTAAAAAGATACAATGATCTAACAGAGAGGAAGAAATTATAAAACTACTTGGTGAAGGCTTTAATGAAGTGGGTTCCTTCGGTGACATGTTAGAGATTCACAGAATGAATGTAAAAGCATTCTCTTTATTAGTGGGAGAAGAGAAAGATCAACAATTAAACCACTTAATTCTTGTACATACAAAGAAAAGTGTAAATCATCTGAGTTTCCACTGCTTCTGGACTACTGCGTATGTAACTTTAACTACCATGAGATATGTTGGAGATTTCCATGAGATACTGTCAATAGGGACTTATGGGCTGCATCTAGTCAGAAAGCCCTCAGCCTTGTAATAGTCTCTCTTTCGACAAGCCACTGGGGCTTTTCTGAATGGAGGAGATGGTCTTTCTTTACCTGTAGAGTTGATTTTATGAAGAGTTTTGGTCAGCATTAATCATGGTGAAACTATGTACCTGCTGCCCTGGTTTGTTTCTGTAGACATCTCCCATGGCAGAAGATTGGATCCTCAGATCTCCATGTCTTGGGTATTTCAGGATATTAGAGGTACAGTGCTTTGCTTCTTGCTGGGGAGTGTATAAGTAGGTACTGGTATTCTCTGATGGGATATTGTCTAAATGAGTGTTTAACAAGCTGATGTGTTATCTAGTTTCCTAGGGTTGGAGGTTTAAAGTGCAGCCACCATGTATTCTTCTTCTTTACCCTGCCAGCAATCTTCAGTTGTGCAGTAAACAAGTTCTGAGCTGAGTATCTTTTCTCTACCAGAGAGCTTACAAACAAGGAAGTTGCTTTAATGACTGAATAGAGGGCATAAACTGTCTGTGTGCTGTGAAAAATTTCTCAGCAGACTGGATATTTTCAAAGGCTGTTCAAGTCAAAATATATCATTGATAGGAAAAATTTTCTTCTCTAGTATGCCCTCTATTCAGTCATTAAAGTGCCACCTTATACAAAATGGCACTTATTTTCCTGATCAAGTTAGGAATGTATGACATTGGGGGGCAGGGGGGTGTAGAGAGAAGATCTGTTTGGATCAGATTTTCTTGCATCTGTGGTGATATTTGGGAGAATTATTGATCTCTAGTCCTCATACTGTGATTTTAAATTTGTTTGCCATCATTATTAAGTGAATATGGGGATAAGGAGGTAGTTTTGAATGGGAGCCAGGTAACCTGTTGATGTAAGGTCTGATTTACTTTTTATGATTCCTGTCATGGGCCCCTCCCTCCTTCCTGGACCGATTCCATGTCGTTTTCAGTAGGTAGCAATTACTTGTTTGTTAAAGAAGCTGGCTCCTGCTGCCAAGGAGCCTATTAATTATCACTCAATCTCTAATTTAGCCTTCCTGGTGTTGAGAGAAGGTGCATGTAAGCGTGTGGCAGAGCAACTGCAATGGCATCTTTGTAATAATAGTCTCCTTTCTGAGACGTCCTCAGTGGACTCAATGTTCAGCCAAAGGGCCACGACAGCCTTGGTGAGTATTTTCAACTCTTTTCTGTGGGTTGTTTTGATCAGTTAGGTATGGTGTGGTTTTCTTCTCCCTTTGACTCTGACCTAAGTAAAAGCTAATAGCTGGCGTTTGTATTGGGAATTCAGACATATTCCTGGTCCATCTCAGAACTTAAATAGGACACCTTCAAAATACTTTAATGGGTTTTCCCAAGAGCTAATTGTCTCTTCCTGGGAAAAGGAGACCATAGACTTGACTTTATGCTTGTTTTTAAGAAGGAAAAGCAAACAATAACTACAGTAGCTTAGTTTACAGCTTATTGTACAGCAGATTTTTTTTTTTTAAAGAGGGACCACCTTTGTATCATATTGAATCTTTGGTTCTTGTTCATAAATAGCTAGATTGCCTTCTGTTTTCAGAAATGTTCACTGTTTCAATGAACATATTTTTCAGAGGTTCTAGTGGATAATTTGATTAGGTTTGGAGTGTTAGGCTTCCTTTTCCACTTTTTATGTTATTTTTTGGCAGTGTTGGTGTTCAGAGATGTAGAAGTGATTCGTTGCAAAATGAATTCATTTTCCACGTTTTCACATGCATTTCCCAGGTGTCCTCACATTTCTTCCTCATGTGATTTGCAGTTGTGTTCTGTCATTCTTGCTGGATCAAATATAAATGCTGATATCATTGAATTTCTTCAATTACAGCTGGAGGGGATTAACAGAAATTGTAAGAGAACACCACTTCCTTATTTTGCTGTTTTTCTGGACTGGTTATTGTCCTTTTAAGTCCTGTAGGAGAATGAGGATTTGGAAGTTCTCTGTCTTTGAGTTAAAACAGCAGTTTTTGTTTTCCTTTTTCTGTTAATGTTATTCTTCAAAAATAATTTCATTTTCAGGATGCTACTCTAATGTGTCCTTTTATAACCCTGGAAAGACTTTTACCAGTCCTGGCTTAGCACATCAGTTGTCTTCTGTCCTGGGTGAAGGGTTTTGAATACTTCCTTAAGTAAGTTTCCTTATATAGAATATTTTTACTTAAGTCTTTCACCAACTCCAAGCTGTTACTGGTATTAGGGAAAGGGTTGTGATTCATCATTATTTTTTCCAGAGCCTTTTGTTCTTTAAGGAATGCGTAGCTCTGTCCCTGTTGTTTTCTTGTTTAGAATCTGAGTGTTCTTTGTGATATATCTGATTGCTTGACACCCTCAAACATTTATTTTTCTGGCTTTCCAGCTCTTGTTCTAGCAGTTGGAGCCTGGGTCTCAGGCTTTCTTGTTGCTCTTTTTCTGGTTTGAGTGATGGCTCCCTGAACCTTTTCTGGGGAGTTCTCTGGGCTTCTGGGCCAGACATCAGAGGCGCCCTGGAAGTGTGCATAAATGGTGGCTGAACATGCCGGGTGGTATCGATTGAATTGCAGTCCTATGGAAACAGAAATAGAAAGGTTCAGCATTTGCACTTTCCTATGGTGGCGTTTTTGCTTATTTTGTGTATTGGAAAAGGCAGCTGAATGCAAACTGCTGACTTACTATTTTCCCTGGAATGGAAACCGTTTGAATTATTTCAATGAGTTTTAGCTAAGATTTGTGTGTTCACAGTATTAGTTTTGTTTTCTGGTCTCCTGTTTAGAATAGGACTATAATGTGTCTTTTTACTCTATGGGATTAAGTACTACTTAGAGCCTTGAGATTTTGCAAACCATAAATTTGAAACATCATGTATTTACTCCGAAGTCAAAATGGAAAACTCTTTAGTGAGAATTATAGATACATAGATATTTCCATTAGGGGTCAGTTACTTTCTTTGAAAAAACTTTTTTTATTTGGCTAAATTATTTAAGATTTTAGAGCAATCCTTTTTCCTGGTTAATTTTCCCACTAATTAATTTTTCTAATTTTTAAAGAGAAAAAGAGATTAAACAGAAGAATTGCAGCCCCAAATCTTATGTACTGTACTATTTGAAGTAAGATGGTGACTGGTTCTTTTTCATTATCTTTGATGATAGAGTAGATTTAGTTTAACTTTTAGAGGTGATTTGGATTAGGAATAAAAATAGAATTTCATTACTGTAAGAAATCTTAAGCACTGGTTTGAGATCCCGAGCATAAGTTAAGATTGTTCAACCAGTAGATAATATGCAGTATAGGAGTTTTATATACTTAGCCAGTACTTTCTTATAACACTGTGATGATTAGGTCTTTGAATTAGGTTTGGAAATGCTAGAGCTGTCTGAAAGATATTTCAAATATCACCATGGAGTTTTTGGTTAAATGTGAGTTTCTAAAATTCTGAATGAATAGAATAAAGCAGGGGAAAAAAGAATAGCTACGAAGTAGTTGAATTGTTTGGAATGAAATTTTTTTAAAAATGAAATTTGATATTTATCTAGGAAATCTCACTAAATATAAGAAAATGGGAGCTTAATAGCAGAGGGGAGGTGGGCATTGGACATGTATTATGAGATGGTAAGGGAAGTTATGAATTAGGTATCAAATAAACTGTAAATCCCACTAGGTCAACACCACGAATGTTTTTGTTTATCATTTTATTCCAGCAAATGATGCTACCCAGGACCTAATCGTTACTCAATGAATATTGAATGAATGAATGTATTGGGAAACCGTATTCCAGGCCCAGCTGTGCCACTAACTAATTGTGTGGCCTGGAGCTAACTATTCATGAGGACTCTGTCTCCTCTTATGTACAGTGAAGGGTCAGGCTGGACCAG
Organism: Glossophaga mutica; assembly: GCA_039655065.1. Taxonomy (NCBI): domain Eukaryota; kingdom Metazoa; phylum Chordata; class Mammalia; order Chiroptera; family Phyllostomidae; genus Glossophaga; species Glossophaga mutica. The sequence goes on along the minus strand of CM077309.1, from coordinate 68,939,363 downwards.
AGGGAATAGGTGGTGCTATGCTGCTCTTCCCCTAGTGACACTCTGGTGGATGCTGCCCATGGTTACCTTGCTCTGCCCTGTGAACACAGGAGGAGCCGGGCTTCCATGTCTTACTGTAATACTGGAGGCGAAGCTTATGTGTTATATCAGAAGTACCTTCTCTCAGAGGTCCCTTACTATCCTTGATTTTGGATCATTTATTTTTGATACCTCAGGTCCAATTTACAAATAAGCAACATTCTATGAAGTTTCTTTATCAGCAGGTGTTCACTTAAACAATAGCAGTGATACCAGCATACATTATTGTCTTTCCGTAATTTTTAAAATATATTTTATTGATTATGCTATTACATATGTCCCATTATTTTTCTCCTCTTTATTGCACTCCTCCTCCCAATAGCATTCCCTCTAATTATTTCATGTCCATGGGTCATACATATAAGTTCTTTGGCTTCTACATTTTCTATTTTGTTCTTAACCTCCTCCTGTCTATTTTGTACCTACCATTTATGCTACTTATTCCCTGTACCTTTTCCTCCATTCTCCCCACCCCACCCACTGATAACCCTCCATGTGATGTCCATTTCTGTGATTCTGTTCATGTTCTACTTGTTTGCTTTGTTTTATTTTTTTTTAAGGTTCAGTTGGTGATAGTTGTGAGTTTTTTGTCATTTTACTGTTCATATTTTTTATCACCTTCTTTTTCATAGATAAATCCCTGTAACATTTCACATAAGGTCTTGGGGATGATGAACTCCTTTAACCTGACATTATCTGGGAAGCACTTTATCTGCCCTTCCATTCTAAATGAAAGCTTTGCTGGATAGAGTAATCTTGGATGTAGGTAGGTCCTTCCCTATTCAAAGTCATTCATGACTTTGAATACTTCTTTACAGTCCCTTCTTGCCTTAGAGTTTCTTTTGAGAAATCAGCTGATAGTCTTATGGGAATTCCTTGGTAGGTAACTGTCTCCTTTTCTCTTGCTGCTTTTAAGATTGTCTCCTTATCTTTAATCTTGGGTAATGTAATTATGATGTGCCTTGGTATGTGCTTCCTTGGGTCCAATTTCTTTTGGACTCTCTGAGCTTCCTGGACTTCCTGGAAGTCTATTTCCTTTGCCAGATGAGGGAAGTTCACCTTCATTATGTTTTAAAATAAGTTTTCAGTTTCTTGCTGTTCCACTTCTCCTTTGGCACCTCTGTGAATTGGATGTTGGAACGTTTAAAGTTGTCCTGGAGGTTCCTAAGCCTCTCTTCATTTCTTTGAATTCTTGTTTCTTCATTGTATTCTCATTGGATGTTTATTTCTTCCTTCTGCTCTAAATCGTTGATTTGAGTCCAGCTTTATTTCCCTTCACTGTTGGTTCTCTGTATATTTTTCTTTTCTTTTTAAAATATTCTGGGATGGGAGTAAAAGGCAGAAAGCTGGCTTAACAATTAAAAAATATTTATTTATTTTTAGACAGAGGGGAAGGGAGGGAGAGAAACATTAATTGTTGTCTGTCATGTACTGCCCACTGGGGACCTGGTCCACAACCCAGGCATGTGCCCTGATTGGGAATCGAACCACCAACGCTTTGGTTTGCAGGCTGGCACCCAATCTACTGAGCCCCACCAGCCAGGGCTATTTTTCTTTATTTCACTTTGCATAGCCTTCATTTTTTCCTGTATTTTGTGACCATGCTCAACCATTTCTGTGAGCATCCTGATTACCAGTGTCTTGGCTATCTTTTCATCACTTAGCTGTATGTTTTCACGAGTATTGGTCTGCGGGGGCCCCTGTCCTGGGTGCCAGATGTGGGGGGGCTCCACCTGCAGAGCCCCATCCCTCCATCATGGATGAAAATAAAAACTACCAAGATATTTTCTGCTTGGGGAGGAAAGGTGGTCAAACTCTCAGAGAAGAATGACCCAGAGCCCCTTCCTCACTGGGCTTTTATTGGGTTCAAATACACAGGAATACAGGTTTAAAATGTCAAAGAAATCTGAGGGTTTAAATCTGAGTCAATGTCTGTCCGGAAAGGGGGCTGCCAAACTTTGGGAAACATACTCATTTCCTCCTGGGACACTTATCACTTAAGTGAGAGCATTCTTAGCAAAGCAGGTTTCACAGGACTTTAGGAATTCTTTCTTATGCCCTATCACCCAGGGAGCCGTCCTGGCCAGGACAGGGCTACACCGCTCACCCCCACAGTTTCAGGCTTTAAGCCAATTAGGAAGCAGGAGACATCTCCCAGATGGAAATGAGGACTCGGGCTATGTCAGAATAGCTGGGTGGGCGAGGGTCCATCACATCCTCTTTGCTGCAGCACTCCCCCCCGCCCGACCCCGCCCTGAGTCCTTCCATGAGGGCCTCCCAAATGGTCTTGTCTGGCTTAGGTTGCCCCTCCCATGAGGAGTCCTACCCGTCATTGACTGCCAACCAAGCACTGGGGCCAGAGATGAATGAGGCAGAAGCAGTGCTCCTGTCAGGGAGATAAGCTTTGTCTCCTTAGTAGCTCACGTCCTTGTGACAGAACAGATCTAGATGAAGTGGGTCCCTTGGGCTCTTACACAGCCCACTATGGGGTGAGGGTTACAACTCCGGAAACCAGGCTGAACGGTCCACAACATTGGTCTGTTCTTTCATTTGGGCCATATTATTTTTTGTCTCAGCACAGCTTTTATGCTGTAAGGGGCGGAGCCTTAGGTATTCTTCAGAGTGGAGGCAATCCACCTCTCTGCGTTGTGGCACTGTGTGTGTGGGAGGGGTCCAAGAGGGAACAATGCCACTTGCTTGGCTCTTGGCAGGCTTTCAGTCACTTCCCCCTCTGTCCACAAGAAATTGGGCCCTTCTGGTGCTGATTCCTGGGTGGATGGGTTTGTGTACATTCTAGGACCCTGTGGATCTCTCCAATGAACCCTTCTGTGAAGCTGGGAGTTTCTCCCACCACCACAACCCCCACAGATTTTTTCAGCCAGAAGTTTTGAGGCTTTATTTCTCTGAGCTGGAACCCTGGGTTGCGTGGTCTGTGTTGCTCCCCAGTGATTCGTCCTTCTTTATCTGCATGCAAATGTGGGATAGCCTGTCTGCCAGCTGCATCCTCTCTGCCCGAGCTTCCCGTTTCCACCCCTCCTACCAGTCTGAATGAATGTTTTTTCTTTAACTCCTTGTTTGTCGGACTTTTGTACAGTTCGATTTGATGACAGTTCTGATTATTTTTTGTTTTTAAATTTGTTTTTGTCCTTCTTTTGGTTGTGTGAGGAGGCAAAGTATTTCTACCTACGCCTCCATCTTGGCCTGAAGCTCAATAATTTTTTTCTGGCAGATTTTAGCAGATATATCGATGGAACTTAAATGTTTGCAGAGAATATTCCAGTGGTGCAATATGATACCAAGAAATAATGAGAGGTTTTCACTTTTACTCGCTGAAGGCCATTTATCCATCTAAATAATGAGTGTTTAAAACCTACTGCATGCCAGACACTGTGCTAGTGATAACATGGCCATCCCCAAAAACTGAGCTCTGCCTTCTTGTAACTCACAGTGACATGAATATGATGCTAGGTGTGTAATTGTAACTTTAGGGATGAAAGATGGAGGGAAGAAGGGAAGCGTGAAATCTCTCAGAAGAAATGAAGTTTGGATTTGTTATCAAAAGATGAGTGCCAAGCAGATGAGAGGAGAAAATTTGGTAGACAGAAGACATGGAAGAGCAGAATAGTGTGGTACCTATGGGACCCTGTAAACTTTTGAGCATGGCTGGAGCACTAGGGAGCATGACTGGCTTTAAGCAGAGCAATAGCACTCTGGCTGCTAAGTGAAGTGTGGGTTGGAGGGTGGCCAGGTATAGTGTGGTGGAGGCCAGTTAGGGTGGTTCCAGCTTAGCCATCTTTGTCAGAAATAATGACATTCATGCACTGTTCACCCCTGAAGGGAGGTTGTGACTGTAAGAGAATATAGTCAATGGTCACAGATTTCAAGAGCAATGATGGCAAAAGTAAGACTTGTGCATACAGCTTACTGGTGACAGTGGTGATGGCTTATTTATTCATCCATTATATAGTTGGTGCCTATTGTGTACTACATTCTTGGGAAACACAATGATGAATAAAATGAATGTGGTCCTGCCCACAGGAAGCCTGTATTCTAATGGGAGACACAGACAAATAAAGACATTGATTGATTATTGTGTATTCCTTATGTTACATGGCAAAATTCAAAGTGACCATCCTATTTGTATACTCTCTCCCCTTTTGCAGCAGCTAACTCATATAGATAGGCTCTCTGCTCCATATAGTAAATTTTGAGGGTAAAGGTAGATAATATTGTATATGCATTGTTTTGCACATGTACTTTCACACACACAGATTAAAGATATCCATCTTCATTCCAGGCATAGACAAGCACCCAGAATAAGGCATATGAGGCTTCCCTTAGATAAATATGTTTCAGGTAAAGGTCTGGATATGTTTCAATATTTTCTGAACTCTGATATTTTACTTGGAATAATCCTGGCTTTTAGTTCCAGATCCAAGAAGAAAAATTTTGGTTTTTGTGGTCTTTCTACACATAATTGTATCTTGAAGCTGACTTTGGTGGCCACTTCAATTCGGCCTTCATATCTGTGTTCCAGGTTATTTTCAGTGTTTGGGATTCCTGTGTAAGAACAAGAATTTGCCTCAGGCAGCAAGACTGGTAGACATTAGATAGGTGGTGGCTTATTTTAAAGAGACATTTTGGTATAGAAAGGGCAGTAAAACCAAATTCTTTTCCCAAATGTAAATCTCCTCATTCTCCATCCAACCCTGGAAAATCTTTAGATCACAAGAAGTCAAAATTCAGTTGGGTGGATCTGATAAAAATTCTTAGGACGCTTTCTAACTTATTAAGTGGTAATCGCAGTTTGTTTAGCTAGGATGTGTGCATTTCCCATTTTGCATAGACTTGGACATGTGGTATATTGTAGGGCTAAAGTGCTGGAGACACACTATCTTGGGTTTAAATCCCAGCCACACTGATTAGCAGCTGTTTGAGTTTGGGTCAGATTACTAGCATTCTCTTTTTGTTCACCTGTAAAATGAAGTAACATGTAAACATGTAAGCCCTTTTGTTAAGTGCTTGGGTTTGACTCTGCTCTATTTCTCTGTGACATTGGGCAACCTTTTCTCTTTGTTTCTTGCTTTCCTTGTCTGTACAGTAGCAGTAGTAGTAGTAGTAGTAGTAGTAGTAGTAGTAGTAGTAGTAGTAGTAAGAAGAAGAAGAAGAATTCCTACCTCATACGGATGTGGTAAGAATTAAATGAGATAATGCACATAGAGTGTTTGGCATGGTACCTGGCACATGACACTCAGTGCACCTGACTCAAACTTCTCCCTGACATCATTACACTGAGCTTTCTGAAAAATTCTATAACATCATTTGATGACTTTCAGTATTTTTTCTGAAAGTTAAGGCTTCAAAATATACTTATTGCTATATGCATTCCTTTGTCCTTTAAAAAAATGACTCAATAATACAATTTCTGGGTTTGGAGTTAGGTTGCCAGGTAAAATATTGAGTATCAGTTAAATTTAAATTTCACATAAACGAGGAATTTTTAAATATAATTATGGCTCAAATATTTCATGGGATATTCTTAATATAATAATTGTTGATCTGAATTCACATTTAACTGGGCATCCTGTATTTTTATTTGGTAAATCTGGCAACACTACTTTGGGGGTAAACTTACCCTTTGCCCTCTCAATCATTTATTTAATCAGATAGATATATGGATGCTTATTCAAGCACAGTGAATGCCACCTTGGAACATGAGTGCAGAAATAGTTACACAAATTTGATGGAATATTTCCTAGTACATATCTCTAGTAAATCTGTCTCCTAAATTATTTACACCTTTGTGCAATGGGACTATTAAATTGAGATTATGTTGACCCATGAGTGTATAGTGTGAAGTTGCTTGAAAATTCTGAAATGTGCTAGTGTTGCTTCTACCTAGAGGGAACTATTCCTAATGATACATTAATGTGTAGGTATGCATTCCAGAGAATCCTGAAAACCTCATTGTCTTTGAAGGAAATTACTTCATTACTCTTAGAGTCACCTGTCAAAGGAAGGTTGTTCTTAGGGCCAGCCTGCTTCTCCAAGTAGGAAAATAAATGTATGGAATAGGGAGGTTGATAATGTAGAGTGATTTCACTGTATTTACAATTAAGTTAATTTTTTAAAAGATTTTACGCATTCATTTTTAGAGAGAGGAGAAGGGAGGGAGAAAGAAAGGCCGAGAAACATCAATGTGTGAGAGAAATATCAATTGGTTGCCTTTTGCATTCCTGTTACCCGGGACCTGGCCTGCAACCCAGGCATGTGCCCTGACCAAGAATCAAACTGGTGACCAATATTTTGGTTTGTGGGGTGATGTTCAACCCACTGAGCTATACCAAACAGGGCAATTTAAGTTAATTTTTAAGTAGGTTTGGTCCTTAAGCTATTAGACTACTTGAAGATTTTGAGAGAATTAAATCCAAGACTGAGATCCTCTCACTTCATCACATATTTACCAAGTATCTTCAGGAGACAGAGCAACCTTCTAGGAGTAGACAGGAATTCAAAGTATAGTTCTAGCCCTCAGAAACCTTAGTGTTAAATGGAGCAGTAAGGCAAGAAACAATGGTGACAAAATAAATAATATCAGGGCCTAAGGCAAGTAAAGCCAGGTCCCAGATGGTTGAATGTAGGAAGTGAGAAAGAACAAGTGAAGTAGGAATGGCTTCCTGTAGGGACATATTTGAGAGAACTCATCAAAGATAAGAATGATTTTACTTGAGAAATGAAATATTCTAGGTGTAGGCTTAGCATTAACAAAGACTTGGAGGTGGCCACATTTGGAAATGAGTATGTTATTTAGACACAACAAAATCTATAGCACAGTAATTGGCCATGACCTCTTCTTTCATGTGTGACTGTTCATGGTCTAGAATTTCCAGATGAGAAACTTGACTTTATGTAGGTGGAATTGGATTTATTCCATTTTGATTTCCTAAATATTTATCGTGCATCTGTTGCTGCTATGTAGGAGGTGGCTAGAGAGACTAGGACAATGCTTAGAGGATCTTTTAGTTGGTCACTTAAAACCAACTAACAGTCACTCCATGTAAATATGTTTTTCCCCCCCTGGAATAAACATTTCCAATGATCTCTGATTTAAATTGGGCAAGATCAACAACAAAATGATTTCATGAGAAGCTCCTTGTGAAGCACTCTGACTTTGAGTATTTGCTTAAATGACTTGGAAGGACAGCTTAACTCATTTCCTGTGATGACAGGATGACACTTGCAATTAGACTTGGCCTAAGTCAGAGTTAATAGCCTTAATGGCTTTGAATTGTCCCAAATCAATCTTCAGCACTGTGCCATTGGCAAATGGGGAGGTTTCTACAGATGGTATACAACACACACACCTGCTTTAGCTGGTGTCGATTTAAGAAAAGAGCTGCACCCATCTTAGATTTAGCTATGGAAATTTGGAGTCTTGGAAAGGAATAATTACCATTGCAGTAAATGCTAAATATTTTTTAATAATTGTTTTCTAGTGCTTTTTTAAAAAATGATTTCATGTGGAATTAATACCATTTAAAAATGACCCTAGGATTCGAAACTTGCTGAGTTCACCCCAATTTTCCCAGCAAATGAATGGAAATGGGACAGGGGTTCATGTTGGTGAGGAGATAATAGGGCATGTCATGAAAAGCATTGGTTTGGGTAGCATGCTCAGTGCCTTAAGAGGGGCTGCTAAGGCTGGGATTGGAAGACTTTGTTTTTCAACTCACATGGGTTGGGCTATAAAGCTCTGAATTAGATTGGAAATTAGCAAGGCATTTAGTGATCCCTGGTATTTTATTTTTGTAAATTAGGATTAGCCTATGTCTTTCAAGTTTGAACAAATAGTTCTTTGTGAATATTTTTGCTATTTCAGGTACTGGTGGGATAAGATACACCAGACATGCAGACGTTTATTGGGTCTTTAAACATGAAAGAGCACAAACTGTTTATCTTGTTTGTGTTTCTCTGAATGTTATTTTTTTCCTTGATGGCTGGGCCAAATATTATATCAATTTAATATCTACCCTTGATTTCTACTGCCTTGTGTCTGGACACTCTTAATATCTTCCTTTATATATCTGTCATTAGTTATAATTGAAACCTGGTACTTTTATATTTAGAATGATGCCAACCATTTAGACTTAATAACAAATATTGGTTCATGCCAGAAAAGTTTTGAAATCTGGACTGTTTTTGGGGGTGCCCAATCTAAGCAAACCATCCCTTCTACTCTACAGCTGAAGGCTACAGGACAGCAATTCAGAAGTGATTTCTGCATCTGTACATGTAAGAGCATCTTGTTTCTGATAAATTTTTGACTTGCTAGTTCACTCTTCAACTCAGAGTCACACCACTTCAAAGGGGGTTGCTTTGACAAAGTTTATGCCACTTCATTCCTTAGTTTATTGACTTTACACAGGGTATCAGTGAGTGCCAGTTCTAGAGTGGACACATAGTAATGGTAGATGACATTCAGGCCACAAGTTGCTTCCTCGGGACTGCCAGACACTATCAGACTTTTCACAGCTCTTGCATTCTTTGGATTTGGGCCACTTTTAAACTCCATCCATCCACCCACCCATCCTCTCATCCATCCAACCAGTTAATCAACTGATATTTCCTGACATTTTACTAGGTGCAAGCCACTCATATAGGTACAAGGAATACAGCAGTGAGCCAAAATTGAAAATCTTTGTACTCATGGAATTTACATGTGGGGAAGGAGAGGGTTGCAGAAATACATGCATAAATAGGTAAAATGTATAAACGTTAAATGGTTATAAGTGCTAGAGAGAAGATAAAGCATGGATGAGTTTGAGATGATTTGTAATTTAAAGTTGGGTAAGCAAAGAAGGTCTCACTGAGAAAATGACATTTGAAGAAAGATCTGAAGGAGATGACAGAGGAGGTTGTGTTCATATTTGGGGGAAAGGCTCAGTAGACAGTGGGAAGGATAAGTACACAGGTCCTGGACAGAAGTTTAACCCATTTAGCAACAGCATGAAGGCCCCCTGGGCTGGGACAGGCTGAGCAAAGGGAAAAGTAATGGAATGGTGGGAGAGGAGGTCAGGGATGAAATGGAACAGAAATGAGGCATACCCTACAGGGGTCTGTGAAGATTTTGCCTCTTATTCACTAAAATTTGGGAGCCATTGCAGATTTCTAGCTGCAGGAGTAACATGACCTGATTAATTTAGGTGGTGGCCCAGTGTGGTGGGGAAAACAGTGGTCTTAGAACTTAGAGATCATTGAAGTCATGATTTCATCACTAGGTAAGGGCAAGGTAGTTCCACATTCTGAACTTTTTTTCCTCCTTATGAAACAAAGTTGGTGGACTAGATCATTTTTATTGATCCTTGAGATTTTGATACTGCCTGTCTGCACTCTTTGATTTCTCCCTTCTCAATATGTTTTGAGTATATCATATTTGTGGCTAATTACATTTCTTTTTTGAGCATGCAGAGCTGGACCTCAGATGTATGAGTTATCTTACTACACTGTCTTTAATGTCTCAGTAATTTCCATAAACATCTTATATTGAAAACCTTGCTCACTGTGGAGTAATTTTAATACATCGACATTAATTCTAGCTCACAGTCCAAACTGCGCGGGTAAACACAGAGTGTAAGATCTATTGTATAGCTTTAATACAGGTTTTTTTTTTTTTTTTTTTTTTTTTGTTACAGACAATAGAGTGAGCTTGAGTTTTACAGTGAGCTATCAATTGGGATAGAGTGATAAATAAGACACAGCTTCTGCCCTCAAGGAGTTGAGTAGGTGAAGATAGGTCTGGTTAAGAGGGTACTCCTCAAAACTATCTTAATAGGGCTGGAAGCTGTGGCCAGCCTCAGGTCTATGGGATTCCCAGCAGACTAATGTTTAGGTGCATCTTCTCACCAATACTCTTTAAGTACCTTTCCACCATTTAAACACAGTGCCATACAGGTGGGAGGTGCCAGAGCCTGCAGTCTCTCTTTTACAGCCTTGAGCAGTTTGGTTCTGACTGTATTTGTATCACACTGTTTAGCACATCAAGGTCCTGCAGTTAACCTTCTTCAAAAGTCAGTTTAGGGACCATCTTTCATGACTCAAGAATGTTTTTGGGCACTTCAGCCCTTTCCCTGCCATCAGAAGAATATTTCTTCCACTTTCTGTGATGTTTTAGTGCCATTCATTGGTGGGTCCTTCAGGTAGACACATAGCTGATCAGTTCGTTTATCTCCTCGGTGGAGAAGTATTGCTCTCGCCTCACCTTACCTTCCAAGCTTCCAGTGTGAATTCTGTCAAGTGGAGCCCCAGTCATTTTATCTATTATCATCATCTGTTGTTCATGTTTTATTAACTGTCCTCATCTTAGGAGGCCTAGAAAGTTATTTTTCCAAGTTGAAGATTCTAGAAATAACTTCCTAGGAGATAAGAGGGTACCACGAGCCCTGAGTGACCCTTCAGCTGAGTCTTCTGAAGTATGTTGGAGAGTTGAAAGCCTTGCTGCCAAGGAGAGTTACCATGGCTACGTACACCATGACTCTTAGAAGGATGAGACCAGACCTTTTTCTTCTTCAGGCCTTTACACACATTCTTCCCACCATCTTTAATGCTTTTCTACTATTCTTTTGTCTACCTTTCTATTGATCTTTCAGTCTCAATTTGAAGTTGCTTCCTGACCCACTTCCTTGCCCCCTCCCTCATCTGAGTTAGTTTGCTATGCTAGCTTTCTACAGTTTCCTGGTCTTTTCCATTATATTTTTTAAAATTATTTTTTATTGATTATGCTATTACAGTCATCCTGATTTTTCCCCCTTTGCTCCCCTACACCCAGCACCCCCGACTCCCTCAGGTAATCACCCCACCATTGTTCATCGAAATACTTCATGTGGATAAATACTTTGGCTACTCCATTTCCTATACTTCACTTTACATCCTCATGGCTATTCTGAAACTATCTGTTTGTACTTCTTAATCACCTCACATCTTCATCCATTTCCCCACACCTCCCATCCCATCTGGAAACCATCAGTACACTGTACATATACATGATTCTGTCTCTGTTCTTGTTTGCTTAGTTTATTTTTTGGATTCAAATGTTTGTAGATTTGTATTGCCATTTATTGTTCATAGCTTTGATCTTTTTCTTAAATAAGTCCCTTTAACTTTTCATATAATAATGGTTTGGTGATGATGAACTTCTTTAGTTTTTTCTTGTCTGGGAAGCTCTTTATCTGAATGCTATCTTTCCTGGGTAGAGCAATCTTGGCAGTAGGTTCTTGCTTTTCATGACTTTGAATATTTCTTGCATATCCCTTCTAGCCTGCAAAATATCTTTTGAGAAATCAGCTGACATTCTTATGGGAAGTCCCTGAGGGTAACTAACTTCTTTTGCTGCTTTTAAGATTCTCTCTTTATCTTTAATCTTTGGCATTTTAATTATGATGTGTCTTGGTATGGGCCTCTTTGCATCCATCTTGTTTGGGACTCTCTATGCTTCCTGGACTTGAATGTTTATTTCCTTCACCAAATAAAGTTTTCTTTCATTATTTTTTCAAATAGATTTCAATTTCTTGCTCTTTTTCTTCTCCTCTTGGCCCCCCTATGATACAAATGTTGGAACACTTGACATTGTCCCATAGGCTGCTTATACTATGCTCATTATGGGGGGATTCTTTTTTCTTCTTGTTGTTCTCATTGGTTGTTTTTTTTTGCTTCCTTATGTTCCACATCATTGATTTGATTCTCAGCTTCATTCTACTGTTGTTTCCCTGTAAATTGTTTTTTGTTTCAGTTAGCGTACCCTTCATTTCTGACTGGATCTTTTTTATGCTGTTGAGGTCCTTACTAAGTTCCTTGAGTATCCTTATAACCAATATTTTGAACTCTGCATCTGATAGATTGCTTATCTCCATTGCATTTAACTCTTTTTCTAGAGTTTTGATCTGTGCTTCATTAGGGCCATGTTTCTTTGTCTCCTCATTTTGGCACCCTCCTATGTCTGGTTCTATATATTAGGTAGAGCTGCTACATCTCCTGGGCTTGGTAAAGTGGCCTAATGTAGTAGGTATTTTATAGGGTCCAGTGGCACAGCTTCCCCTATCACCCAAGCTGGGTACTTGAAGTGCACTGTTCATGTGGCCTGAGTACATCCTCCTCTTGTAGTTGAGCCTTGGTTGCTGTTGGTAGATCAGCAGGAGGGATTTACCCAAGCCAGTCAGTTGCAGGGACTGGCTGTGACCAGTGACCATCAACCTCCACCCTCTGTGGAGAATCAGCTATGCTGAGGAAAGGTGCTGATTCTCAGAAGTGGTCTGTAACTATCCACTGGGTGTGTTAGTCCTGGGGTTTCCTGGGGGATGCAGGCTAAGGTCGGCTCCCACCAGTGTTTTACCTGGGACCACCTTGCTTGAGTTATAAAGTAATCTGAGATGGTTGCTACTTGTGTTGGGCTTGGAGGTTCCCAGGCAAAGCCAAACTGTGTATCTAGGCTGGTTGCTGCTAGTGCTGGGTCTGTGGCTCAATGAGATCAACTGTTGCTTGTTTGATAGGATTTAGTAAGTTGTGAAGTCTGAGCCAAGGCCAGCCATTCATACGGAAAAGCAGCTTTTGTAGGCCTGTAATTTTGGTGGGGCAGAGTCTCTGGGGATCTCCAAGGTGGGTCAAACATCATTAGCCAGGTTGATGTAGTTTCAGATATGTCAGGGGGTGGTTTAGAAAAGGGACAGTGACCTCTGCTGACCTTGATGTCAGCCACTTCACTTCCTCCCTGTATGCCACTGGTGCCTTTCAAGCTGCTACTCTGGTGATGGAGCTCAGAGGGAGTGAGTTTGAGTAGGTGAGTCTGTGTGTGGGTTCTTTAATAGGAAGTGCTTAGGGCTCCAGCAGTTTCTTCCACCGGCTCAATCCATACTATTTTATTTTATTTTTTATTTTATTTATTTTATTTACTTTATTTTTATTTTTTATTATTTTATTTTATAATTGTTGTTTAAGTACAGTTTTCTGCCTTTCACCCCCTTTCCAACCCACTCCCCAGCCCTCCCCACTTCCCTCCCATTTCCACCTCCCCCTTGTTTTGGTCCATGTGTCCTTTATACGTGTTTCTGCAAACTCTTCTCTGTTTCCCCTGAAATTCCCTCCCCTCTCCCCTCTGGTCACTGTCATCCTGTTCTTAATTTCAGTGTCTTTGGTTATATTATGCTTGTTTGTTTGTTTTTGTTGATTAGGTTCCTGTTAAAGGTGAGATCATATGGTATTTGTCTTTCACCAGCTGGCTTATTTCGCTTAGCATAATGCTTTCCAGTTCCATCCATGCTGTTGCAAAGGGTAGGAAGTCCTTCTTTCTTTCTGTTTTTTTGCAGCCAGAGTTGTGGGGACTTATCTTCCTGACACTGAAACCCTGGGCTGGGGAGCCTGTTGTGGGGCTGGGACTTCTGGCTCCCAAGATATTCCTCTTAAATTTTTATCCACCACATGTGGATGTGGGACCAGCTAGTTCTATATCCCCACCCCTCCTACCAGTCTGGATGGATGTGGTTTCTTTAATTCTGTAGTTGTCAGACATCCATTCAACTTGATTTTTGATGGTTCTGAATAGTGGTTGTTGTATATTTTAGCTGTAATTTTGATGTGGTTGTTCCTTCATATTTTTAAATTCCTTACAGAATTATCCTGTTTCCCAACTCCATGAAGCCATAGAGCATAGCTCTTTTGTTTACCATTTATTCTTAGAGGTTAGTCCAGGATCTGACACAGAGAGGTACTATATAAATATTTGTTGATTAAATTAGTCCACAAAGGAAAGAATAAATGATTAAAAGGCAGACTGTGCCTTTTCTGTGGTCTATTCATATTAAATGTCTTTGCCTATCCTGGCCAAGGGTAAAAAGTCTTATTGACTTTGTATATTATTGGAGATGCTGAAGATGTGATTTTTGTCTCCGGCACGATCCTGTGGCCTTGTGGCATTTTATTAAAGTTGACTCCGCAAAAATCAGAACTCAGTGACACACACAAGTCAGCATTCTTTAATTGGTGTGGGCTTGACATGTTTGGCTTGATTTATCAATTCATTTTGCTATAGTAGCATTTTTATTCATTAATTCTGGTTCCAGAAATGAGCTTCAATTCTATTTAGATCCACATCCGTTCTATTCATTAAAAATGACTAAAGAAACTATTACTTTTGTTAATAGGGTTCATAATGCTTTTTGGGAGGGATTTGTTTTTGGCTTGCCTAATGGAACTTTAAGTGGGTAGGAAGAGAAAAATGAGTGGTACTTGCTTTAGAAGAAAGAGCAATGTTTCCTACTCTGTGAAAAAAGAAAAACAAAACAAAACAAATGTGGACTCTATTTGTTTCTAAAATTAAACTACTCTACACATTGATATCACAAAGATAGGCTTTTCCTGAGCTGAAGTGGCATGTTTAATTTGTAGAGAAAGCATGCATTGTTTTGCAGGATGTTTTGTGGTTGCACTGGCTTCCAGAAGATTCACTCAGAGGTGTCTATGAGTAGTCATGCCCTAAATTGTACAAACTGAGCAGTTAAAGGGTGGAAAATCTGATGCTTACTGTTTCTCAGGCACTCATTCCTCAGGACAGGAATTGGGAAGGGGAGAATGAAACCCCAGGTTGCCACTTTATGTTCCCCAGTGTGGCACTTGTTGACTGTGTCACTCTGGAAAACTGAATTAACTTCTCTGAGCCCAGAACCTTATCTGTAAAGTGGAGATAAAAATACCACCTACTAGAGTTATGTGAGGATTTCATGAGATAATGTATGGAAAGTGTTACGATGCCCAGCACATTATAAATTCTGTAGAGATATTACCATTACTTAAGGGATGGTACAGTGGATGGGGTGGTAGTTAAGGGCAGAGACTCTGGAGGTCCTCACCTGGGCTTGAATCTTGGATCTGCAGCTTATTGGCTAGGCCATCTTGACCTGAGCTTTTCATGTTTGAGTTTCTTTATATGTAAAGTAAGGATATAATAATACTTGCCACACAGGGTTATTATGAAGACTGAGTATTTGTCAACTCTTGGTACATGATAAGGGCTGTGTAAATGTTTGCAGTTGTGACTGAGAACCCTGAGTCCTGCAGGTAGACAGTCTGGGGTAATTAGGTTCCATCATGTAGCAGATGTACAATTATAATAAGTTGTTAACTTCTTCGAGTCTCAGTTTCTTCTCCTTGGAATATGGGGATGATTCCAGTTGTAGCGCCAAATTTTATGAGAAATCAATGAGATAATGCATATGTAAAGTGCTTAGCATATGGCCTGGAACATGGAAATACTCAGTAAGTAATAGCTAGAGTGAATGCTTTTCTGTTTTAGAAATTTTTTATTTATTGATTTCAGAGATGAAGTGGGGAGAGAGGGAGAGATGAATTTGTTGTACTACTTTTTTATGCATTCATTGGTTGATTCTAGAGTGAATACTTTTCTTATAATTATTACAACATCACTATTTTGTCTCCATTATTTTTGATTCTGTTGCTAATCTGTCTGTAGGTTATGTAGCAGTTATATTTGAAGATGGATTATACAACCCCTCCATGGAAATCAACATGATTAATGTGTGGAAAATAATGTTGAGGTCTGTTGTTACTTTGGTATTTTTGTATAAATGGAGTTATTTCAGAAAATTGAAAATATTCAGTAAATCTTATATCAGGCATTTGTAATTTTATAGGTCCCAAAAGATAGAAGTTAGTCAGGGTCATTATTAGGTGGACAGTTTTATATTCATGGAAAATGACTCATAGGAAACACCAGGAGCTAAAATTTCCAAAATAGTAAAATAAAAAGCCATCACATAAACCATGCTGAAGTCAAGTCTGTATCTATTTCATGTCTTAACTGGGATTATGTTTATAAAGTAAAGTTTTGACATTTCTTAACTTCTAATGTTAAATCTCACTTATGACTGAGAACCATGCATCACAACCATGCATCACCGGAAATGAGTGGGTAAGCACTGATTCTAGCGTTGGTAACATTTTCCACTTTAGTCATTTGGGTCACTGTGTCTACAATATCCACATTTAAACCTTTGTGTTGTTTTGCAATATATCCTTATGTTCAACTTCCTTTTTTTAAAAAAAGAAGGTAGGGAATAAAAAAGCAGTGATTATTATACATAGCTGTTAAATGGCATTTTATAAAGGCAGGGCTTTGCCCAGAACTTGACACAGTAGTGCCCTGTGTTTTCAAGAAAGGTGGGAGCTTGTGCTGAGTAGTCAGATGTGCAGAGTTGGTGTATATGGTTATCCTGGGCCTTGGTTGTCAGATACTTTCAGGTCACAGTATGGAAGTGCTGAGGAAATTCCTAGGTTATGTGTTATGGAAGGATGTACAAAATTATTTACTCACAAATATATGGGAGAACTTCCTCTGGGCATGTGCAGATATCTGCTGACAGTGTGTGATACTTTATAGACCAGAACCTGGGAATAAAATTAACTCAAGGTCATTGTCATTGGGGTCATAGAAGAGGGGACCTTTTAATCCATGATTGGGAAGTTGGGGCTTATTCACAGGCCAAGAGTAAGGCAGGAAAGAGTTTTGGGTAGTAGCTATAAGATCCTATTTGTGTTTATGACCCAGACCAATGAGGAACAGCACAACAGGAGATGATGCCATGCTGATTTTGCATGGTGGCTGCAGAGATGGAAAGAAGGGGGTGGAATGGAGAGATACTGGGGGATAAAGAAGCACAGGCCTGGATGATTGGTTGTACTTAAGTGATGACAGAGTGAGGAGGGAAGTATGGGTCAGTGGGTAGAACATGATGTTATAGACATGGAACACTGGGAAGAGTGAGGCTGGTAGGGTGGATATTATCTCCTTGTGTGTGGGTATAAGATGGAACAATTGCCGTATAAAAGAGCTTTAGGGCTGGCACTATTCTGGGGGTACAGTTTGTGTTTCAGTCAGGTTTACATTTTCATATATGAAAGTCAATAGTCAATTAACAATTGCCTGAACAAACAGGGATTCATTTACAGGAAAGTCAGAGGTCCATCACCATGGCCATTCTTCTAGTGGCTTCTTCATGTAAGAATGATCCTTGCAGTGACTTGGCTTTTCCCTAATGTTTTTTACCTTGTGGTTGAAGGATGGCTGCTATTTCTCCAGGCGTTACATCTGCTTTACAAAGAGGGTAAGGAAAAAAGGGGTAACACCTGTAGTGGGAAAATACAGGCTTTCCTAGAAACCCTCTGTAGATATCTCCTTGGTCAAAATTGGATCAAGTAGCAACTTGTCACTGGACATGTTGCTGCCCTGAGCAAAAGAAGTGGAACTTCTGTCTGCAAAAAGTTGTCTAGTTTGCCTCACCAGATTTCTGGTAAGAGGTGGAGGGGTAGGAAGTGTTTGAGGTCATAGAGGAGTTTAATCACATGGGTGAGAAATCTCAGTGGACGCATTTTCTCTCAACTCTGCAGTCAGCCCTAGCTACAATTTCACATTAACATATAAATTATGAAGTGTGTTTGAAGTTCACTTATAGTTTTGTTAGTTATCTTCAAACACATATAACTTTGAATTGTCTTCAAACTACAAAAGATATTTTTCTCAAATTTATTCCAAATCTTCCTTATTCTAAACTCTCAGTGGACTTCTTTGGGTTTAGAGCAAACATGGAAAATTCCATTTGGTGTTCACTTACTGATGTGCAAGTGAAAGCAGGGAGTGCATGATAGAAAATGTCACACCCTTTGCTGTGGCTTTTGTATCTGTGAAGGATATAATTATTTTGTGTTTAAAACTGGAGGGAAAAAGGTTGTTCACTCTTTTTGAAGAGTGAACAACCAACGTTGTAACGTTATTCAGGGTATCATAAGATGTTGATATTTGTCTTCTCCTTCAGTTTAATTCACAATAGTCTCACCACCTAATATATGTGGAATTCTGTTAGTGACTGTGTTAGTTAACAGTGGTTCTGAAAGATAAATAATGTCCAGTCCCTGAGGAGTAGCACAAGGAGCAGAGATTTTGTAAGAGGCATCTGAAGCATAGTACTATGCCACATGATCTTGGGACTACCCTTTGAACTGGCGTATTCTGTGAAAATGGGAAGAGGCAGGAGATAGATTTACAGTCCTTGACACATGCACGTACAAAATACCTCTGTAACAAGGGTGGCTGGGCACACTGAGGTGCAAGTAAAATGTGGTGGGGTGTAGCATAAGGAGAGATTAATTTCTTCTGGGAGACGTTAAGAAGGCTTTGTGGAAGATGGGGTTTGAACTCTGTTGGAGAATGAAGAGGGTTTATGGGATGATGGATGACAACCCCAGGCTTATTAGCAAGTGCACACAGTGTGCATTTGAGGATTTCAGGGATTAGTGATTGTTTTCAATAAAGAACAAAATGAGGAGATCCTTTAATGGGAGTCTGGATGAATGGGTTTGGACTTTGTTCTGTAGGTGATGGGGAGCAACCAAAGACACTTAAAAAATTCATTGACATTTAATTTTGATAGAAGTGGAATTTTTGGGTCAAAGAATATGTATATTTAACATTTCCATAGGTTTTAAAAGTTAAGCTTTTTATTTGAGGTAATTGTAGATTCACACATGGTTTTAAGAAATAGTACTGAGAGCTTCTATGCACTTGCCCAGTTTCCCCCATAGTATTATCTGGTACAATAGCACAGCCAGGAAATCAACTGAAGACTTTTGAGGGTCATCTATGATATGCCTAAATCTGTATTTTAAGTGGTTGATCCCAGTAGGGATGGAATAGAATGTATTGTAGATACAACATGGGGGCCAGGAGACCATTGGGATGCTCTTGGAATTATTAAAGAGAGGATATGAAGAGTGATGACAGGGTTGGAAAGGGGATATTCAAGGTAGAAACAACAGGACTTGGAAATAATGTGGGTGTAAGAAGAGCAGTTGATGCTTTGTGCAGTTGCTCATTAAGTAGTTATCGACGACCAGTTGTGTGCCATGCACTCTGGTAAGTACTATGGGGTTAAAGATGATCTAACAAGAGACTAGGCAGTGTGATGAAGGGGAAGGGGGCTGGACAGAAAGTACATGTATCTTAGACTTGATGAGACAGGACAAGACTATACCCTATGGAGGAGGTAAGTACTTTGCTGCTGCTGCTGGTTTTTATCATGTGGGAATGTAGGTCCAATGTGGCTGGTATTCTTATTTTTCAGAAGCCAGAAATCTAGATTTTTATGTGAGATCCCCCAATTTTTAAATGTTACCTAATACATGTTTTAAAAAGATGCATACCAATTAGCATGCATCTAGGGGGTAGATTTCATCTCATAGATGATCTAGCTTCTGTTTTCTTTATAAAATGTTTAGAACTTAAGTTATTCACTGTTGTATAACAAATCATCCAGGACTCAGTGGCTTAAAATGATAACCTTTATTATTTCTCACAGTTCTGAGGGTTGACTATGCTCACCCGGGTAGTTCTGCTGCTGGTCTTGGAAGTCCCTCATTTAATTGTAGGTAGATGATGGTATGGGCTAGAGAAATCTGAAAGTCTGTCTTGGGCCCTGAGACAATTGGGAGTTTCTCTTCCTCCATATATATGGGTTGAAGGCTTTTCATGGCCTCTCCATTTGGTCTCTCTAACAGAGTAACTGAATTTCTTACATGATGGCTCAGAACTTCCCAAAGTGAATGTTCCAGGAGGGAATAAGTGAAAACAACTAGTCTTTTATGGCTAGGTCCAGCATTGCCAAAGCATCACTTTCACCACCTTCTGTTGGTTGGAGGTGAGCCATCTTCATTGAAGGAAGGACACAGGGATATGAATGCTAGGGCAGCCATCTTTGGAGACTACTTACAACTGAACTCAAGATCTCCAGATATTGGTGATAACTTTATCAAGATAAGTCAGGAAGACAGGGCAAATTTTCCTGCTTATCAGCCTACGTTACTCTGAAGTTTTTGGAGAAGTGTATAATACTAAGTTTTTTTATGGTGGGTATAATTCTGGAGAAAATTTGTTTTTTAATATAATGGCTTCATTTGGAAACATAACTCATTTGATTTTTAGTAATTTAAGAAATAATACTATATAAGATAGATCTATTCTAGTTTGGTGAGTGTTTTTCCAAATATATGACTAGATTGTTAATTAATATTGGCTCTTTAATCTGTATTCCTTCAGAAAAGGGCCCTCAAATAAAGGGCCCTCAAATAAAATATTACCAAGAATTCCAAATCTCTCCTGGCCCAAAATAGATGTAATGTAGCTAAAATCTCCATTAGCATGACATTTTTGTATTTCTAAGACCTACAACCAGCTATATAATTTGCAGGACCCTGTATGAAATGAAAATGTTTAAAAATTAAGAATTTTAAGATACTGACAGGGGAGTATTAAACCAAAGCCAGGTGCTATGCAACTGTATGAGTCATTTACCTTTCGAGCCTGCCCTGCTGAGACCCTTAAAAATATGTGCAAATATTGGTGTAAAGTATGTTTTTCCAGCAGACAGCCATTGGCTCTAATAAAATTCTCATTTGATTTTGACACCCCTGAAACTTTTAAAAGCACTGCTTAGACAAATTAGAAAAGACAGAAGCTTTGTGCTTGAAAAGGTCTCTGCTCCTAAGCAGGCAGTATACCTTTTGGCTGCTGTGGTCGGTTTTGGCAGGCCTTAGGCCAAACTTCCTGCCAGTTAGCTTTCCTTTGTTTGAGTGACACCATCACTGTAGGAACAGTGAATGCTGTTCAGTATTTGATAGGTTATCTACTGAGTATACTTTTCTCCTTTCCCCCGAGGTGTGTTTCTGAAACATACAGAACAGATTCTTGTCTAATTAATGGACACTTTCATTTGGAGTAGACACTAGCATAGTTCATTATAGTAGGAATTTGGGCCCAGCATTTCTGGAAGGTGCTCAGTAGACTCCAGACAGAGTTGCAACACTGCACAATTTCAGTGTATTAATCAAGTCACGTTGCTGTAACAAAGCACCACAAACAGTTGTTTAAACAAAATAAATTTATTATCTCACAATTCTGGAGTCTAGAAGTCCAAGAACGAGATGTCAGCAGGGCCATGATGCCTCTGAAGGAGTTAGGGAGGGATCAGTTCTGTGACTTTCTCCTATCTTCTCGTAGTTCCTTAGCTTGTGGAACCATAACTCGATGTCTTTATATGGCTTCTCCTTATGTGTGTGTGTCTGTGTCCATATTTTCCCATTTCAGAAAGATACCAGTCATATTCGATGAGGGGTGCACTCTATTCCAAAATGACTTCATCTTAAGAATTATATCTGCAACAACCCTATTTCCAAATAAAGAAATATTTGAAGGTATTGGACAGTGGAACTTCAACATATGAATTTTGGGGGCACACAATTCAACACATAATGGAACCATGTTCAGATCATTATCTAGGGATGGCAACCCCAAGCATTGTATAGTTAGTTCACAGCCTAAGTGGTTGTACACAGAAGCTTTGTCTGCTTTAGTAATTTAGAGATATGTTTGTGGAGGTGATATTTGTAATACATGAGCCACGCTGAATTACTTGTTTGGGCTCTTCATTGTAGCATCGTGCCTCTTAAATTTTTTTATTATGCTTATCAATCAGTGGATTCCAAGATCAAATTATCCTCACAGCCAAATGCTTGATCCTTATAATACAGTAATAACATTTATTGAATGCGTATTATGTACTAAGAACTCTGTATGCGTTATCTAATTTTATCTTCACAAGAAATCTATTAGATGGTTACTGTTGTTCTTTCTTATAACAGATGAGGACACTGAGATTAAGTGTGGTTATGTGACGTGCCTATAGCCAAATAGGTAAGTAAGTGACAGGCTATGATTTGAACCTAGTTCTGTCTGATTTCCAAACCCAAGCAACATTACATAAGCTGTGCACCATATTTTTAAAGGAATACTTGTATATGACAATTTACTCTTCAAAGCCTGTTTTTTCAAAGATCTTTTCTTTTTTCTAGGTCATTTCCCGATTATCCACCTATATTTATTTTTGCAGGATTCTTAACCCTCTTCAAAGTAACCATCAATCCTTCCATAGGTTTTATTGGTATCTATTTCAGTAAATGTAAGAATACTGAACCTGAAGTAGTTGAAATTACAATTGGTAAATGGTGAGTGGGTTTATATATTTGAATTTTGTATTTTACAGATCCTTAGGAGAACATAGAAAGTAACTCATGTCTTTGACACAGATGAGAATAGAACCCTACCACCACCAGAGAATTACCTATTAGTGACAAGGAAAATTACTTTCAACTAATTTATTCTGTGTTCAGTATAATGTGCTCTATGGTGAGATAGAGCACATTAGGACCAATTCCTTCAATAAACACTTTTTTACTTTGTTTCTTCTTTCACAGGTAGCAACTATAATTCTCTTTTTCTATCAAAGTGATACTTCAATTAAATTAATGCATGAGAGTAAATAGGTTCTTTTCCAGGTGTGAGAACAGTTTTTGCTTGAAAACAGAGACCTGGTATCCTCTGATTTATGGGGGAGTTCTGATATCAGAAATTACATTTTGCCTGGATACTTTTTGTCTCACTTGCCCATTTGTACAGCAAATAATATGATAGATTTATTTTCCTAAAAATCCTGATTAGTCTTGACTAATAGTTCGTGTTGAGCAAGTACAAAAGGAAGATAAGTGTTTTATTTCACTACAGTATACTTAGTTGAATATATACGTCCAGAGAAAGTCCAGCCATTGTTAATATAACAAGAATGGTTTGCATGATGTCCATGTAACCTGGTAGCCAAGGAGAGTGGACTGGAATGTGCATGTGTGAACAATGACAACTTCACTGTGCTAGTCAGTGGGGGTGGTAGATGCCATTGAGTTAGCATGTGTACTGTGTGGTTGTCACATTCCAAATGACTGAGCAAGTAGAACAATGAATCTGTATCGAATTTTGTGTTAAGCTTGAATGCTCTTTCGCGGAAACCATTCAGATGATTCAGGAGGCCCCAGTTATGGGCAGCTGGTGATTGGCAGGTTCATCATGATAACGTACCTGCACATGAATCATGTCTTGTGCAGAATTTTTTGGTGATGGTTCTCCAGGTTATGCAGCTCCCCTATAGCCCAGATTTGGTTCCCTGAGTCTTCTGGCTTTTCCCAAAACTAAAGTCACCTTTGAAAAGGAAGAGATTCCAGACCATTGATGAGTTTCAGCAGGTCCCAACATACCTACTTCAAATGGGACTGAGGTGTCATTGTCTTACGTACAGTGTTTCTTGTATCTTCTTCAGTAAATTTCTCTATTTTCATATTACATGGCTGGATGCCTTCTAGATAGATCACATATATCCTAATGATAGTTTTGGCTTATTTGGAGGAGGAAAATATATCTGGAAAATGTTTACTGCTCCCAAGAGTCAAATCTTCAAGCTTATAGGTGACATTGAGATATCATCATTGGTGGCAATCACTTGAGTAACATTAATATTGGATCTTCTTTTAAAAATACATTTTATTGATTATGCTATTACAATTGTCCCAATTCTTCCCCTTTTGTCCTCCTCCACCTGGTACCCCCATTCCCTCCAGTAATCCCCGCCTTAGTTCATGTCCATGGCTCATACATATAAGTTCTTTGGCTACTCCACTTCCTGTACTGTTCTTAACATTCCTGTCCATTTTGTACCTATAATTTGTATTTCTTAATCCTTGCACCTTTCCCCCATTCTCCTTTCCCCTTCCTAACTGATAATCCTCCAAATGATCTGCATATCTATGATTCTGTTTCTGTTTTGCTTGTTTGCTTAGTTTGTTTTTTAGATTCAGTTTTGTTGATAGTTGTGAATTTATTGCGATTTTAATGTTCATAGTTTTGATCTTTTTCTTAAATAAATCCCTTTAATATAGCACCAAGTCATTTTTATATGAAATGTTAAAGGGACTTATTTAATATTGAGTCTTTTATAAGACTGTGGAAGCCATATTTGTTTCTATGGCCTTATTCTTTTGAAGTCTAAGTATTTCAAGCCAGAGACCCAAATACATATACCTGGGGCCTATATCACTGGAATTATGTGTTATTTAAATTTTTTTTAGCATTACAGTTTCATCAGTGTAATGTAAAAATTTCATTCAGTTATAAATGATATAAAATCCAAGTCAAGCAAAAAAGATTTATTGGTTCATTTAGGAGAAAAGTGCAGGAACTTTCAGAGTTGGTTAGAATTTTAGGGTTGGTTTGACTCAGAGGCCTAGAGGTAGTGCAATGAGTTTGGTTTATGATCCAATCCACTCTGCCTTCATGGTGTCACATTACCTTGAATTTATTGTTGATTCTACTTTATGTCAAGATGTCTACCAAGTACCACTGGGGCTTACTTATTCCCTCTTCCACATCAAGAAAGAAAGGAAGAGAGGGATTACAATTGAGGGAGAGAGAGACATATTGTTTCTGGAAGTTCTTTCAGAATAGCAAGGAAGAATATCAAATAATTTTTTTTTGGCCAGACTTGTCATGTTCTCATTTGTGAGCCAGTCTCCCTGAGGGAATGATTAGAATAAACAGTGTTTCCATGTTCCACTCCTCAGTTATAAGGTGGAGTGAGCTAACTGAAGCAGATGTGGGTTCTGGAGGAAAATCAAGAGAGTTTACAAAGTAAATGAGGATAGGTGCAGATTGAAAGAGTTGAGACTAATGACACAATTTACCTGATAGTTTTCTCTTATACACTTGTGTTGGCAAGTTACGTGTATATGTGAAACTGTCTTGTTTTTTTTTCCTCACATTTTTTTAATTTTTATTTTAATTGTTGTTCTTGTACAGGTTTCTGTCTTTTACTCCTATCCCAGCTCACCACCCCAGCCCTCCCCACCTCCCTCCCATTTCCACCCCACTAGTTTTTGTCCATGTGTCCTTTATAGTTGTTGCTCTAAACCCTTCTCCTTTTCCCCTAAAATTCCCTCCCCTCTCATCTCTGGTGACTGTCAGCCTGTTCTCAATTTCAGTGTCTTTGGTTATATTATGCTTGTTTGTTTG
The DNA here is from genome assembly GCA_039655065.1 of Glossophaga mutica. NCBI lineage: Eukaryota > Metazoa > Chordata > Mammalia > Chiroptera > Phyllostomidae > Glossophaga > Glossophaga mutica. The sequence continues at coordinate 68,914,285 of CM077309.1, read as the reverse complement.
CTTTGTTGATTAGGTTCATGTTAAAGGTAAGATCATATGGTATTTGTCTTATAACGCTTGGCTTATTTCACTTCGCATGATGCTCTCCAGTTCCATCTGTGCTGTGGCAAAGGGTAGGCGCTCCTTCTTTCTTTCTGCTGCATAGAATTCCATTGTGTAAATGTACCATTGTTTTTTGATCCATTCATTTACTGATGGGCACCTAGGTTGCTTCCAACACTTGGCTATTGTAAATGGTGCTGCTATGAACATAGGGGTGCATAGGTTCTTTTGGATTGGTGTTTCAGAGTTCTTAGGATATAATCCTAGCAGTGGAATCGCTGAGTCAAAAGGTACATTCATTTTTAGTTTTCTTAGAAAATTCCATACTGCTTTCCACAGTGGTTGTACCAGTCTGCAAGCCCACCAACAGTGCACTAGGGTCCCCTTTTCTCCACAACCTCTCCAACACTTGCTGTTTGTTGCTTTGTTTATGATGGCCATTCTGAGTGGTGTCAAGTGGTATCTCACTGTGGTTTTAATTTGCACCTCTCTGATAGCTAGTGATACCAAGCATGTTTTCATGTGTCTCTGGATCCTCTGTCTGTCCTCGTTGGAGAAGTGTCTGTTCAAGTCCTTTGCCCATTTTTTAATTCGGTTGCTTGTCTTCTTAGAGTGGAGTCATGTAAGTTCTTTGTATATTTTGGAGATTAAATCCTTGTCTGAGGTATTATTGGTAAATATGTTTTCTCATACAGCTGGTTCTCTTTTCATTTTAATACTGTTTTCCTTGGTCATGCAGAAGCTTTTTATTTTGATGAGATCCCATTTGTTTATTCTTTCCTTTATGTCCCTTGCTTTAGGGGACATACCAGTAAAAATGTTGCTGTGTGAAATATCTGAGATTTTCCTGCCTATGTTCTCCTCTAGGACTTTAATGGTGTCACAGCTTACATTAAAATCTTTTATCCACCTTGAATTTATTTTTGTGTAAGTTGGTGCTCGAGTTTCATTTTCTTGCAAGTCGCTGTCTAGTTCTCCCAGCATCACTTGTTGAAGAGGCTATTTTTGCCCCATTTTATGTTGCAGCCCCCTTTGTCGAATATTAATTGACTGTTGAGACTTGAGTTTCTTTCTGGGCTACCTGTTCTATTCCAGTGGTCCATGTGCCTGTTTTTATGCTAGTACCAGGCTGGTTTGATTACAGTGGCCTTGTAATACATTTTGGTATCAGGTATTGTCATCCCTCTTACTTTGCTCTTCTTTCTCAAGATTGCTGCAGCTATTCTAGGTTGTTTATGGTTCCATATACATTTTTGAAGTGTTTGTTCTATGTCTGTGAAATATGCCATTGGTACTTTAATAGGTATTGCATTGAATCTGTAAATTGCTTTGGGTAGTATGGACATTTTGATGATATTAATTCTTCCGATACAGGAACACGGTATGTGTTTCCATTTGTTTGTGCCTTCCTTGATTTCTCTCTTCAGTGTTGTGTAGTTTTCTTCATACAGGTCTTTTACCTCGTTGGTTAGGTTTATTCCTAGGTATTTTATTTTTCTTTTTGCTATATCAAATGGGATTTTTTTCTTCATTTCTGCTTCTGCTGTTTCATTGTTGATATCTAAAAATGCCTTTGATTTCTGGATATTGACTTTGTATCTGGGTGTTTGGCCAAATTCACTTATTAGGTCGAGCAGCTGTTTGGCTGAGTCTATAGAATTTTCTATGTACGCTATCATGTCATCTGCAAACAATGATAGTTTTGTTTCCTCCTTTCTGAGTTGGATGCCTTTTATTTCCTTTTCTTGTCTAATCGCTGTGGCTAAGACTTCCTATACTATATTGAATAGAATTACTGAAAGTGGATAGCCTTGTCTTGTTCCTGAAATTAGTGGAAAAGATTTTAGTTTTTGCGCATTGAGTATGCTGTTGGCTGTAGTTCTGTCATATATGGCCTTTATTATGCTGAGGAATGCTCACTCTATTCCCACTTTGCTGAGTGTTTTTATCATAAATGGGTGTTATACCTTATCAAAGCTTTTCCTGCATCTGTTGATATGATGATGTGACTTTTGTCTTTGCTTTTGTTTATGTGATGTATTACATTTACTGATTTTCGAATGTTGAACCATCCTTGCATCCCTAGGACGAATCCCACTTGGTCATGGTGTATGATCTTTTTAATGTATTGTTGGATGCGGTTTGCCAATATTTTGTTGAGGATTTTAGCATGTATGTTCATCAGCAATATTGGCCTGAAGTTTTCTTTCTTTGTTGTGTCTTTATCTGGTTTTGTGATTAGGATGATGCTGGCTTCATCAAAAGAGTTTGGAAGTCTTCCATCATTTTGGATTTTTTGGAATAGTCTGTGAAGCATAGGGGTTAGGTATTCCTTAAATGTTTTGTAGAATTCTCCTGTGAAACCATCTGGTCCAGGGCTTTTGTGTGTTGGGCCTTTTTTGATTACTGCTTCAATTTCATGTGCTGTTATTGGTCTGTTCAGGCTTTCTGCTTCTTCTTCATTGAGTTTTGGGAGATTATATTTTTCTAGAAACTTGACCATTTCACCTAGGTTTTCAAATTTCTTGGCCACAGTTCTCCATAGTAATTTCTTACAGTCCTTTGTATTTCTATGGTGTCAGTTGTAATCGCTCCTCTTTCATTTCTGATTGTGTTTATTTGAGTCGTCTCTCTTTTGTTCTTGATGAGCCTGCTTAAAGGCTTGTCTATTTTTATCTTTTCAAAGAACCAGCTCCTGGATTCATTGATCTTTAGAATTGTGCTTTTAGTCTCTATGTCATTTAATTCTGCTCTGATCTTGGTTATTTCCTTCCTTCTACTTGCTCTGGGCTGTCTTTGTTGTTGATTCTCAAGTTCTTGTAGGCATAGGGTTAGATTGTTTGTTTGAAATGTTTCTATCTTTTTTAGTTTGGCCTGTATCGCTATGAACTTCCCTCTGAGGACTGCCTTCGCTGTGTCCCATAAGTTTTGGGTCGTTGTGAGTTCGTTATCATTTGTTTCCAGAAACCTTTTGATTTCCTTCCTAATTTCCTTCTTGACCCACTCATTGTTTAATAGCATGCTATTCAATCTCCATGATTTTGAGGGTTTTGGGTTTTTCCCCTTGGGGTTGGTTTCTAGTTTCAGTCCCCTGTGGTCGGAGTAAATGCTTGATATGATTTCAGTTTTCTTGAATTTGTTGAGGCTTGTTTTGTGTCCTATCATGTGGTCTAGCTTTGAAAATGTTCCATGTGCATTTCAAAAAAAATGTGTATTTATTCCGCCCTGGCTGGTGTAGCTCAGTGGATTGAGCGCGGGCCTGCGAACCAGAGGATCGCGGTTCGATTCCCAGTCAGGGCACATGCCTGGGTTGCAGGCCAGTTCCTGGCAGGGGACACATGAGAGGCAACCGTACATTGATGTTTCTCTCCTTCTCTCTCTCCTACCCTTCCCCTCTAAAGACAAATAAAAATCTTTAAAAAAAAAAAAGAGTTGCTTTAAAAAAAAAAATGTGTATTTAGTTTCTTTGGGATGAAGGGTTCTATATATATGAGTTATGTCCATTTTCTATAGAGTGTTGTTCAGTGCCACAATATCTTTGTTGATATTTTGTTTGGAAGACCTGTCCATTTTTGACAGTGGGGTGTTAAAATCACCTACTATAATTGTATTGAATCTTCCTTGAAGTCCTCTTAGATTTTCTTCATGTATTTATATGCTTCTATGTTGGGTGCATATATATTTACAATGTTTTTGTCCTCTTGGTGGATTCTTCCCTTGAGTAATATGAAGTGCCCTTCTGGGTCTCTCTTTATGGCTCTTCTTTTGAAGTCTATTTTGTCTGATATGAGTGTTGCTACCTCAGCTCTTTTTGTTTGTTTGTTTCCTCTCTGTTTGCTTGGAAAATTTGTTTCTAGCCCTTCACTTTGAGTCTGTGTAGGTCTTTTGTCCTGAGGTGGGTCTCTTGTAGGCAGCATATGTGTGGGTCATGATTTCTTATCCATTCAGCTATTCCATGTGTTTTGATTGGAGTGTTTAATCCATTTACATTTAAGGTTATTATTGATAAGTGCTGATTCATTGCCATTTTCGTACCTGTGTTCCTCTCTCTCTCTCTCTCTCTCTGTTCTTTCCTTTCCTTAAAGCAGACCCTTTAGTATCTGTTGCAGAACTGGTTTGGTAAAGGTGTATTCTTTTAGAATTCTTTCATCTGGGAAGCTCCTTATTTGGACTTCTATCTTGATTGAAAGCCTTGCTGGATAAGGTAGTCTTGGTTGCAGGTGTTTGGTTCTCATTGCTTGGAATATTTCCTGCCATTCTCTTTGGCTTGGCACATTTACATTGAGAAGTCAGCTGCTAAGCTTATCGGGGCTCCCTTGTATGTTACTTCCTGTTTCACCACCCTTACTGCCTTTAAGATTCTCTCTTTGTCTTGGAATTTTGCCATTTTAATTATGATGTGTCTTGAAGTGGGCCTCTTTGGGTTCCTCTTGATTGGGACTCTCTGTGTTTCCTGGATTTGTGTGACTTTTTCTCTCATCAAAAATCAGGAAGTTTTCCGTCATTACTTTTTCAAACAGGTTTTCTATCCCTTGCTCTTCTTCTTCTCCTTCTGGTATCCCTATTATATGGGTATTATTACGTTTCATGTTGTCTTGCATTTCTGTTAATCCCTTGTCTTTCTTAGCCTCTTTTCCTTTTCTTGGTCTTTTTGGGTGTTTTTTTCTATTTTGTCCTCCAATCGCTGATCCGATCCTTTGCTTCATCGATTCTGCTTTTGATTCCTTCTACTGTGTTCTTCAGTTCAGAAATTGTATTCTTCATTTCTTCTTGGCCCTTGTTGATAGTTTCTATTTCCTTTTTCATGTTAGTATAGTTTGCAGTGAGTTCATTGTAGTTTCTGTGTAGTTTCTGCTAATTCTCTGTGAGCTCATTGAGTTTCCTGAGAACCATTGCTTTGAACTCAATATCTGATAGTTGAGTTGCCTCTGTTTCATTTAGCATTCTTTCTGGGGCTTCCTCCTTTCCTTTCATTTGGGGATTGTTTCTTTGTCTTCCCATTGTTTGTAAGACTCTTCTTGTTAGCCTCAGCTTCTTAAATTGATCTGTTCTGGCTCCCAGGGTTTATGATGTGAACTTCTGTGGTAGAATACCTGTGAGATTCATTGGTGCAATCTCCTTCAGGTTTCCTGGTGTTCATAGCTTCCACTGTCTCAGCTGTTTGGATGCCCCCTCTTTGGGTCCATCGCTGTTTTTTTCACAGTTCCAGGTTTTTTTGTGTCACTTGTGGGTATTTATAAAGAGAAAGGAAAAAAACTGAAAAAAATGAGAGAAAAAGGAAAAGAGGAAGGAAGAAGAGATAAAATTGAAAAGAAAGGAAGAAGGAATAAAACAAGAAAAAAGTAAAGAGGAGCAAAATGAATTGAAGGATAAAAAAGATAAAAATAATAAATAATAAATAATATATAATTAAAACAAAACAAAACAAAAACCCCACAAAAAGAAAAACCAAACCAAACCAAAAAACAAAAAAACAAAAAAAAAAAACAACCTCTTGTTGTTTTCAAACCAGCCAAACTGGTTTTTCTGGTCTTGCTGGCTGCAACAGGGTGAGAGGGAACTGATACTGCTTTTCTCCCTCTTCTGCTCTTAGTCAACTTTGGGCTACTCTCCTCAGTGCCTGTCATGCACTCTTGCCAGGGCTAGCCTCGTATTCTCCCCAGGGCTAGTGGTGCACTCTCCATGCAGTTCCTTGGGTGTGATTTCTGAGCCTCCTGCAGAGTGCATGCTTTCCTTAGCTTATGGGCTTTTACGGGGCCAAGCACTCCCCGAAGTTATTGTTGTGAGCTCCGGGTCTCCTATAGGATGCACATGTCTACCCGAGTTTATAGGTGTGGGCTCTGTGAGTTTCCTGAGTTGCGCGCACTTACCCTAGGATCATGGATGTGAGCTTTGGGTCTTCTACAATGCCCCCTCCTCAGGTTGCAGGGCCGCCTCTGGTCTCAGGGCCACCTCCAGTCACTTGGCCACCACATCTGGTTTTCCAATGTCTGCTACAGATTTTGATCTATTTTCATATATGCTGTGGTACTGTTGGCTGTCTGCTCTGTTTCTCTGTATATCGGGTAGGTTTTTCTCCTGTTTATAGGGGGAAGTGGAATCTGCCTCTTCCTACCATGCTGCCATCTTGAATCAGCATTGAAACTGTCTTGTTAATGAATAAAAGACCTAGATCAGGGTTTGGCTTATAGAGAATTTAGTTTCAAACTGTTCTCATTTTTAGGAGTGAAGGCTATACCAGACCAAATTGAAGGATTATCTTCCTTTTAGCTTGTTAAAAAGCCCTGGTGTCTTGGTTTTGAATTTGTAAAGCATTAAGTTGAATATCTGGCTATTGCTTTTCTATACTAAATACCATTTGAATGAATGAATCTGAGGTTGCATCAAGATAGTATAAATTACTCAAACTTTATTTCTTTTTCCTTCATATTGATTTTAGCATGGCTGTTCTTTCTGACACTGAATTTCATTCTTTAATAATTAAAAGATATGCTTCCATATGGGTCTCCGAGGTGCCTGACATTACAGAATATTGCACAAAAATTAAAAATTACATCACTGATAAAAGTAAAATAGTTAATGTTGAGAGGCATAAATGGCAAGAATGTAGGTGGTAGCAAGAGCTGAACTGAGTGCTATGTGCCAGGAAAACACTGTACTAAGTGCTTTATCCACATTGTTCTATTTATTCATCACAAGGGCCCTGGGATGGAGGTACTATCATACCTCCATTAAACAATGGGGAAACTTAGTAAAACAATATTTATAAGGTTGTATAGACAGGAAATGGTTGAGTGAAAATGCAAACTCTTAACTCTGGGCCTTGTACTTTTAGACACTACTGGCTGCACCAGCAGCCAGGATACTTGAGTCTGCTTCATCTGGTGTTCAGTTTGGAATTCCTGGGAAGTTACATTGTCCTTAAGTCCTTCTGAAGTTAGTGGTAGAGGATTGAAATAGAACTTTGCCATCTTGTGCCTTGGAAAAACATAATCCAAGAGTCCTTCACAAAAAATTTTTATTTGCTCCAATAGCCAAAACAATTTTCAAAAAAGGACAGAGTTGGAGAACTCACACTTCCTGATTTCAAAACATATTACAAAGCCACGGTAATCAAAACAGTGTGGGACTGACATAAATCCACACAAATAGGCCAGTGGACTACAGGAGAGAGCTCAGAAATAAGTCCTTACATACATGGTTAAATGATCTTTGACAGTAGTGCTGAGACCACAGAATAGGTAAAGGACAGGTTTTTCAACGAAGGGGGTTGGGAAAACTGGATATTCACATAAAAAAGGGTGGATTTCGACCCCTCTTTTTTATATCGTATCAAAAATTAACTCAAAATGGATTAAAAATCTAAATACAATATTCCAAATGAAATTCCTAAAAGGAAACATAGAAGAAAAGTTTTATGATATTGGACTTGGCAATAATTTTTGAATATGACAACAAAAGCTTAGGCAACAAAAGTAAAAATAGATGAGTGGAACTACATCAAATTAAAAAACTTTGTGCATCAAAGGATATAGTCAACAGAGTGAAAGACAACCTATAGGATCATAGGAAATATTTGTAAATTATGTATCTGATAAGGGGTTAATATCCAGAATATATAAAGAACTATAGTTCAACAACAAACCTAACCCTAACCTGATTAAAAAATAGGCAAAAGACTTGAAAGGACATTTCTGCTAAGATGCATACAAATGGACAACAAGTATATGAACAAACAGAAACATCAATAATCATAAGAGAAATTCAAATGAAAACTACAATGAGATATTACCTCACATTTATTAGAATGGCTAGTATAAGAAAACAAAATAGGTGTTGGTGAGGAGTTGAGAAATTAGGAAACTTTCGTACTGTTAGGAGTATTGTAAAATGGTACCAATGCTGTGGAACACAGTATGGAGGTTTCTCAAAAAATTAAAAATAGAACTATCTTATGATCCAGCAATTTCACTTCTGGGTATCTGTCAAAAGATTGGAAGCAGGGTCTCAAAGAGATATTTTCAGCCCTTATTCAGCACTGTTCATAATAGGCAAGAGATGGAGGCAACCCAAATGTCTGTTAACAGATGAATGGATAAACACAATATGTTATATACATACTATAGAGTATTATTCAACCTTGAAAAGGAGGGAAATCTGTCATATGATACAATACGATAAACCTTGAGGACATTATGGGAAGTGAAATAAGCCAGTCACAAAAAGAAAAATACTGTATGATTCCACTTACATGAAGTAGCTAGAGTGGTCCGATTCATAGAAATGGAACTTAGAATCATGGTGGCCAGGGGCTTGGAGTTGTAGGGGGGAAGAAGAGTTTTTTAATTTTAATTTTTTAATGGATATAGAGTTTCAGTTTTACAAGGTAAGAAGGTTTAGGAGATCTGTTGCACAGCATTGTGAATGCTCTCAACACCATTGAACTAACTATATACTTAAAAGATGGTAAATTTTATGATATGTGCTTTTTTAACCAGAGTTTTCAAAAATTGTGTTTATTTTCTGGTACTAATTTAATTACTTAATTGAGTTATTTGAACTTCTGACTCGAGGTTGCCAAACCTGAGCCTATAGGCTGAATGTGGCCCACAGACACATTCAGATGGACCCAACAATCTGGTTTTGACAAAATTTGCATTAGTGGTGAACATTTTAAAAGATTAGGAAATTTCACATGAGATTCTCTATTTCTAGCTTCTCTTGGAAAACTGGAAAAATCTGGAAACTTAGGGCAGACGGCTGAAAAGTTTCCAAGTCGTTTTTCTCCAAGTGTGGTGGTTCTTTGAGTGTTATAACTGAGGAAAGATAAATACATGTTTTGTAGTGCATTTCATTAGCGCTGGACTAATAGCCAGATGAGTCATTTTTGAAAACCAAAAAAAATCATGTGTTCTGATTTTTTTCTTTAATGAGCCATCCGGTAAATTCAGAGACCCAAGGCCCTCCCTCTTCATGGGATGTTAAGAAAAATAGTTATTGGTGCAAAATTTAAAAATCATGGCAGTTTGAAAATTTATGTTGGCCCAATATTTTATCTTATGTATTTTATCTTTTTATCCTGTAGTCTTAAAATAGAGGCTGCACAAGTGGCAGTCACACATTTTGTAAAGCTGTGTGGTGCATGATATTCATGTGTGCACAGAAGTGTGTGTGCACAAGGCATTATTAGAAATGCTGTATGTTTCATGCTGGGTCTATTTCATTTGTGCTGTAGAACTTAGAAGATGCAGTTTCATGCTTTGCATAATAGTGACCAACAGTAGAGAAGGCCTTAGTTTCCAGTTCTGGTGGACTAGAGGTTGTCTGGCAGACCAGACAACCTTCTGGTTAGGAGACATGAGTAATAAATTCCTGTCCCCTGAGTGTTACTCCTCCAAGGGCTGACAGATCTGCTGAGTCCTTATCTACACTTGCCAGAAGTGAGGCTGTCATCTCACACAGTTGACCTCTCTGCTTTTGAGGAGATATGATTGTAGTTGATCCATCACTAGCACAGAACTTGTGAAGATGAGTGGTGGATTAGAGAAACCCAACAAAACAAGCCAGTTGAACCAAACTGGGCATTGTAGCTAAAGGGGCCTGATAGTGATCAAAGTGACAGATGTTTGGAGTTGATTTCCCAAATTTTATTATACTGCTTTTATCCATTAAATTGGTCAACAGCAGCACTTGCTGGTTAAAAACAGGAACAACAGACTCCATTTTTCCTATCAGCTGTTTGAGATGTGCTCTCTCTTTTCTTTCCCCTTTCTTCTTTTCTATCTTTATATTCTTTTTCCCTCCCTTCTTAAGCTCAATTGACTTTATAATTTTTTTAATTCCAAAAGAATAATAACATATACAGAAAAACTTAAGTTTTCTACTCACCATCCCCAATCATGCTCTTTTAAAAAATTGATATTAACATTTTGGTTTGCATCAACAATTCTTCTGCTCATGCAAACAGTATATATATATAGAAAAATTTATTTGTTTGAATTTTTACAAAAGTGGGCTTATACAGTATATGGTGTCCTGTAACTTTCTTTATTCTCCTGATGTCATTTCACTGGTATCCCTCCAAATTAGTAAGTGTATTGAATTAGTAAATGTAGCTAAAAATCATTTTTAATGGCTGCAGATTTTTTCATAGTACTATGACCTTATCATAATTCATTCATATAACTACCCATCAATTGATTCAGATTGTTTACAAATCCCTCCTCTCCCTAGCAGAACCCCAAGTAGTGCTGTTTATTTAACTGTATTTTTTTTTAAAGATTTATTTATTTATTTATTTATCTTTAGATGGGAAGGGTAGGAGAGAGGGAGAGGGAGAGAAATATCAATGTACGGTTGCCTCTCATGCGTCCCCTGCTGGGAACTAGCCTGCAACCCAGGCATGTGCCCTGACTGGGAATCGAACCGCGATCCTCTGGTTTGCAGGCCCGCGCTCAATCCACTGAGCTACACCAGCCAGGGCTTTAACTGTATTTTTGGAAAGCCTTTACCATGTGGTATTTGAAGAAGAAGGTTAAAGGGCTTGTTCTTTTTCATTTTGATTTTGTTTATTACTTGATGATTTCATCTGGTTTTGTGAGGTTAAGTCTTTAGTTTTTCTGATTTGCTAAATTTACCTCTCAGGATCTTTGCATTTTGGATATCTATGCTATAATGCAGGGTTTTTCAATCTTGGCACTATTGTCATTTTGGGCCAGATAGTTCTTTGTTGTGGGGTCTGACAATGTACTGTAGGATATTTAACAGCATCCCTGGCCTCTACTTACTAGATTCTGGGAGCATGCTAATGCCCCTCTCAAGTTGTGACAACCCAAAATGTCTCCAGACACTTTCAGATGTCCTGGAAGGCAAAAATCACCTGGTTGAGAACCACCGCTGTGTAATGTATAATCTACATAAAATGTATATTCAATAATTCAGTTATATGACAGAAAGTTATTTTTCTTGTATGTTCATTTACACTTGACAACATAAGTCTAATGCCATAAAGTATTATTAAAAGTGAATCTCAATATTAGGTTTTAGATAATTAACCTCAGTTGGCTTATGTGTACAAACAGCATTGGGGTCTCATTTAGGTTGTGCCACTTTAGTGCCATGCTGGTGCATCTTCACAGGGTCCTCCATTGTAAGGCATGCTATCTTAATCACAGTTTGAGGATTTTTTGGCTGTGGTTGGGGCATCCCTACTCAGTAGAGAAGCATGGGAATGCCATTTTAGTCTTACATCATTTTATTCAAATGAGATTCAGGCACTTAATGTGGTGTACAGAGTCCTACCCGTGGCACTTTGGGTATTTCAGGTGTGTAGGAGGCAGTGCCCTTCTTGTCTCTTCCACAGTGTTTCCCCAACTTCTGACCTTGGACAAAATAGCATTTGGGAGGATCATTAGGGGGTTCTCTACTTTCACTATATTCTATAATTATTTTTTATAAATAGGTGCATTGTATAATTACATAAGTAGCTTCATAATTTGCAAATGCCTATGATTGATTTATTGAATTAATAAGGTGTGTATCAGCATATATGAACAGAGCTGGGCATCAGGCCCTTAATTAGAAATGTGGCCCCTTATCATTTTTCTCTTTACAAAAGGTCAGATTGCCTTGTGTTGGTTTGAATTAGTGTCCTTTTCCAATAGGTGCCTATAGAGATTTCTAATGTTTCTAGGAAGTGGGGAATAAACATGTGTGCATCTCCCTTCTATTTTTTTCTTTAATCTTAACCTGAGGATATATATTCATGGATTTTAGAGAGCAAGGAAGCAAGGGAAGAAGGGGGAGAAGAGGGGAGAGAAAGGTAGAGAGAAACATTGATGTATTGATGTGAAAGAGAAACACTGATCAATTGCCTTCTATATGCACATCAACCAAGGATTGAACCAGCAACATTTTGGTGGATGGATGACATGCAAGCAACTGAGCTGCTCAGCCAGGGTGCATCTCTGTTCTTTTGTCTTAATAGCAGGCTAACATGTGTCACCCCAATAAATTTAATAAAAGAAATAGTGAGCTAAGATGATTGGAAGTTCATTGTCGTGTCCTTGGTTGCCATTTTAGTTCCATAGTTTTGTTGTCAGGGTAATAGGCAAACATTAAAGTTTACATATATTTATTTAAAAATAATAATGTCATCTACGCTGCTTTGCATTTGTGATTCATTTATTTACACACACACATACAACTACCCATATCAAGACTTAGAATAATTTGAACACTGTAGAATGACCTCCTGTATCTCTGTCAACCAGTAACTACCACCTAAAAGAATCATTAGTCTGACCTTTATCATTCTGACTCAGTGTTGCCTGTTCTTGAATGTCATATAAATAGAATCCACCAATATTTATTCCTTTGCTTTTTTATAAAAATTTTATTTATTTCTTTTTAGAGAGAGGGGAAGTGAGGGAGAGAGAGACAGAAAGAAACATCAATGTGCAAGAGAAACGTTGATGGGTTGCCTGATGTACATCCCCAACTGGGGACCTGTCCCACAACCCAGACATGTGCCCTGACTGGAATTGAACCAGTAACCTTTTGGTTGGCTTATGGAATGACGCCCAACCCACTAGGCCACATAAGTCCCTTTGCCTCTTTTTAAGAAAGCCTGATGTAGTACACTTTCAATTAAAAAAATACAGGAAATTATGTAACCACTTCATATTACAAAGAAATCATCTTTGGTTTTTAAAAAATAATGAATTTTCTTACCTTATTTAAAAATCAATCTGTTCATAAAATTTAAATGTATTTGTATAGCTATTTTTTATTTTTATTTTTAATTATATTTCATTGATTATCCTATTACAGTTGTCCTGATTCCCCCCCTTTGTCCCCCTCCACCCAGCAACCCCCAGTCACTTAGGCAATCTCCTGCTGTCATTGTTCAAGTCCAAGGGTCATGTGTATAAGTTCTTCGGCTACTCCATTACCTATACTGTTCTTCATATCCCCATAGGTATTCTGTAACTACCTATTTATACTTCTTAATCCCCTTACCTCTTCACCCATTTCTCCTCAGCCCTTCCGATCTGGCAAACAACAAAACACTCTCCTTACCCATGATTCTGTCTCTTTTAATCTTGTTTGCTTAGTTTGCTTTTAGATTCAATCATGTATAGATTTGTATTTTTTTTGCCATTTTATTAATAGTTTTGATCTTTTTCTTAAATAAGTCCCTTTAACATTTCATATAATAATGGTTTGGTGATGATGAGCTCCTTTAGTTTTTTCTTGATTGGGAAGCTCTTTATCTGCTCTTCGACTCTAAACGATAGTGATTCTGGGTAGAGCAATCTTGGCTATTGGTCCATGCTTTTCATGACTTTGAATATTTCTTGCCAATTCCTTCTAGCCTGCCAAGTTTCTTTTGAGAAAAGAGCTGACAGTCTTATGGGATCTCCCCTGTAGGTAACTAGCTTCTTTTCTCTTTCTGCTTTTAAGATCCTCTCTTTATCTTTAACCTTTGGCATTTTAATTAGGATGTGTCTTGGAGTAGGTCTCTTTGCACCAATCTTGTGTGGTACTCTCTCTCTATGCTTTCTGGACTTGCATATCTATTTCCTTCACCAAATTATGGAAGTTTTCTTTCATTATTTTTTAAAATAGATTTCCAATCTCTTGCTCTTTCTCTTCTCCTTCTGGCACCCCTACGATGTGAATGTTGGATCTCTTAAAGTTGTCCTTATAGGCTGCTTATACTATCCTCATTTGGGGGGATTCTTTTTTCTTCTGGTTATTCTGATTGGTTGTTTTGTGCTTCCTTATATTCCACATCATTGATTTGAATCTCACCTTCATCCACTGTACTGTTGTTTCCCTGCAAATTGTTCTTAATTCAGTTAGTGTATCCTTCATTTCTGACTGGATCTTTTTTTATGCTGTTGAGGTCCTCACTAAGTTCCTTGAGTATCCTTATAAATAGTGTTTTGAACTCTGCATCTGATAGATTGCTTATCTCCATTGCATTTAGCCATTTTTTTGAAGCTTTGATCTGTGCTTTCATTAGGGCTATGTTTCTTTGTCTTCTTGTTTGAACAGACTCCCTCTGTTGGTTTCTATGTATTAGGCAGAGCTGCTTTGACTCTGTGTCTTAGTAGTGTGGCCTAGTGTAGTAGGTGTCCTGTAGGGTCCAGTGGCACAGTCTCCCCTGTCACCCAAGCTGGGTACTTGAGGTGCACCCTTCATATGGCCTGAGTACACCCTCTTCTTGTAGTTGATCCTTGGTTGTTGTTGGCAGGTTAATGGGAGAGATTTACCCAGGCTAGTCAGCTGCAGGGATTGGCTGTGATCACTTACTACCAACCTCTGACCTCTCTGGGGGATCAGCTGTACTGGGGCAGGGTGGTGGTGCTCTGACATGGTCAGTAGCTGTCCACTGGGTGCACTGGCCCTGTGGTCTCCAAGGTAATGCAGGCAAAGGTCAGTCCCTACATGTGGTTTGCCCAGGGCCACGCTGCATGAGCTATAAAGCAATCTGAGATGACTGTTACTTGTGCTGGGCTTGGAGATTCCAAGATGCAGCCAAATTATGAACCTAGGCTGGCTGCTGCTAGTGCTGGGCCTGGGGTTCACTGAGCTCAGCTGTTGCATGTTTGATAGGATTTACAAAGTTGTACAACATGAGCCAAGACCAGCCATTTGTATGAAAAAGCATCTTGGGTGGGTTCATAAGTTGAGTGGGTCGGAGTCTATGGGGAATTCCAAGGCAGGTCAAACAATGTTTTCCAGGTTGATGGAATATCAGATATGGCATTAGCTTGCTGGCTATGTGGCTCTGTGTGGGGGTGGGGAGGTTTAGAAAAGGGACGATAGCCTCTGCTTCCCTGGATGCCAGATACTTTAGTTTTTTCCTGTGTGCCACTGGTACCTCTCAAGCTGGTACCCCACTGCTGGAGCTCAGAATGAATGAGTCTGAGTAGGTGAGTCTGTTTGTGGGTTCTTTAAGAGGAAGTGCTTGGGGCTCCAGAAGCTTCTTCCACTGGCTCAGTTCACACTGGTTTTTGCAGCCAGAAGTTGTGAGGGACTTATTTTCTGGCACAGCAACCTGGGCTGCGGGCCTGGTTTTGGGCTTGGGCTCGTCAATTCTGAAATATCTCTTCTGAATTTTTATCCACCACATGTGGGTGTGGGACTAGCCTGTTCCATGTCTGCTCCCCTCCTACCAGTCTGGATGGATGTAGTTTCTTTAATTCCATAGTCATCAGCTTCCATTCAACTTGATTTCTGATGGTTCCGAGTAACGGTTGTTCTGTACTTTAGCTGTTATTTTGATGTGGTTGTGCGAGGAGGTGAGCCATGTCTGCTTATATCACCATCTTGACTAGAAGTCATAACTAGTATATTAGATCAGTCTTACATATTTCAAATGCACAGAAAATCATGTGTATACAAATACACATTTTTAGATGGTTTGTTATTTCTCTTTATTTTGCTCTTGTATATAGCATACCAAATTATATAGAACAAGGGCCCCTTCCATCCTAAATTATTTAAAATCTGTTTTTATAAATCAAAATTTTAATTTTATGCTGTTATTTTAGAAGATTGAGTTTAGTTGTTAGTCCTTCAAGGATTATGGTGATTATATTTTTGGTGCAAAAATAGGATATGATCTGACAGGATTTTTTCTGATAATGATCTGTCAGTGCTTGTGATGAATCTTTTGAACTAGGTAGAAAAATCTTTAGTGCTTTTTGGATGCATGTAGTTTGTGAAGCTTTTGTCCTAAGAGTTGTAAAAACAAACCTGGGAGGACTGACCAGTTACTGAGTCCACCTTGGTTGCCTTGACAACAAAGTAAACATTTCATAATACTTGGCCAAATGCCTTAAACAAGGGTTGCCTAGAGGTTATATTATTAAGACAGAAGCAGCAAGACCACATTTAGCTGATAAAAACTGTAGTCTTTTGCTCTAAATTTAAAAATATTTTATAATTTTTTATTTCATTTTATTTTTATTTTTTAATATATTTTATTGATTATGTTATTAGGGTTGCTCCATTTTTATTCTCCCCTTTATTCCCCTCTTTCCTGAACCCGCCCACCCACCATCATTCCCGTACCTTAGTTCATGTCTGTGGGCCATACATATAAGTTCTTTGGCTTCTCTATTTCCCATACTATTTTTAATCTTCCCCTGTCTATTTTGTACCTACCATTTATGCTTCTTATTCCCTGTATGTTTTCCTCCATTCTCCCCACCTCACTTGCTGATAACCCTCCATGTGAACTCTATTTCTGTGAATCTGTTCCTGTTCTAGTTATTTGCTTATTTGTTTTTATTTTTGTTGTTTTAGGTTTGGTTGTTGATAATTGTGAGTTTGTTGTCATTTTGCTGTTCAGAGTTTTGGTCATCTTTTCTTAGATAAGTCCCTTTAACATTTCATGTAATAAGGGCTCAGTGACGATGAACTCCTTTTTTTCTGTCCTTTTATCTGCCCTACCTTACTAAATGATAGCATTACTGGATAGAGTAATCCTGGATGTAGGTCCTTGCCTTTCAGGACTTTGAATACTTCTTTCCAGCCCCTTCTTGCCTGGAAGGTCTCTTTTGAGAAATCAGCTGACAGTCTTATGGGAACTCCTTTGTAGGTAACTATCTCCTTTTCTCTTGCTACTTTTAAGATTCTCTCCTTATCTTTAATCTTGGATAATGTAATTATGATGTGCCTTGGTGTGTGCTTCCTTGGGTCCAACTTCTTTGGGGCTCTCTGAGCTTCCTGGATTTCCTGGAAGTCTATTTCCTTTGCCAGATTGGGGAAGTTCTCCTTCATTATGTTTTCAAATAAGTTTTCAATTTCTTGTTGTTCCTTTTCTCCTTCTGGCACCCCTATGATTTGGATATTGAAATGTTTAAAGTTGTCCTAGAGGTTTCTAAAGCTCTCTTAATTTTTTTTTAATTCTTGTTTCTTCACCGTGTTCCTGTTGGATGTTTACTTCTGTCTTCTGCTTCAAACCATTGCTTTGAGTCCTGGTTTCCTTCCCTTCACTGTTGGTTCCCTATACATTTTCCTGTATTCACTTTTCATAGCCCTCACTTTTTCATCTATTTTGTGACAATACTCTACCATTTCTGCAAGCATCCTGATTACCAGTGTTTTGAACTGTGCATCTGAAAGGTTGGCTGTCTTTTCATTGCTTAGTTGTATTTTTTTTTTATGGAGCTTCGATCTTTTCTTTCATCTGGGCCATATTTCTTTGTTTCAGCATACCTGTTACATTGTAAGGGGTGGAGTCTTAGTATTCACCAGTGCAGGGCAACCCATGGTGCTGTGTGGTGGTGCTGTATGTTGGGGAGGGGTCCAAGAGGGAACAGTGCTGCTTACTGGGTTCTCTGCTGGCTTTCACTCACTTCCTCCACTACCCACAATTAAATAGGCCCCTTCTGGTGCTAATTCCTGTGTGAGTGGTTTTGTGTATGTTCTAGGACCCTGTGGGTCTCTCCACGGAACTCTCATGTGAATCTGGGAGTTTCTCCTGCCTCCTCAACTCCCACAGGTTTTTTCAGTCAGAGGTTTTGAGGGTATATTTCCCTTGTGCTGGAACCTTGGGTTGCAAAGTCCGTGTCACTCCCCAGTTGTTCCTCCTGACTTATCAGCACACAAATATGGGACCACCTGTTCCACCAGCACCGCCTCACCTGCCTGGTCCTCCAGCTGCTGCCTTAGTGTGAGCCCTCATCACACCAGCTGCCTGTCTCCACCACTCTTACCAGTCTGGATGAATGTTTCTTCTTTAACTCCTTGGTTGTCGGACTTCCATGCAGTTCGATTTTCGGGAAGTTCTGGTTATTATTATTATTATTTTTAATTTGTTGTTATCCTTCTTTTGGTTATGTGAAGAGGCAAAGTGTATCTACCTATGCCTCCTTCTTGGCCAGAAGTTAAAAAGTATTTTTTTAATAGCAATATGTGGCAATTTGCTCTTTTAGTCCAAAGGATAATCATTGGTTTTTGTCAAACCATTTTAATGCCACATTTGAATGGAAAACTGGATCACAGCTGTCACTGTAACTGAAGGTTGAAACAGGGAAACACAAAGTACCACTCTTTGTGTACATGCAGTTTTTTTAAACCTGTGTCCTCACATTGCATATATATACATGAGTATTTGTTGGAGTATCTACAAATCATATAAATAAATGTTTCTTGGCATCTACTATATAATAAAGATCATTAAATGATTTTGGAAAGTAAATAGATTATGGGAAAGAAGATTTGTTTTGGCAAAACAGGAAGGATTTTCTATTTTACTGGACTCAGTAGCAGAAATAAAAAACAGATCCTTCTGTAGCAATAAATACTTGAAGGGAGATAGATTCTGATAGGTGAGTAATTAAGAATTCAAGGGGCACCATTGATTCTTGTCTGTTTGAATTCTCATGGTCTAATACCGTCCTCTTTGATTTTAAGTGACATTTGTTTTCAGTCTTGTTTTTGAAATCTAATACTTTAAGTATACATTTATTTTAAAAAACATGATTCCTTTAGATGATTTGAATATCAAAGTAATTTCTTCCTATTTTGGTGGAGATACTTGAAGTTTTCATCTCTAACCCTGGTTATCTTTATGAGCTGTTGGTGGTGTGGAGACACATACGGTGATACAAATCTGGGACTCTGAGTACTGTGGGTCAGAGATCACAGTAAAAATATGAAAGTTGATTTCATACACATTTTCCATTTTAGATATTACAAAAGGATTTAACAGATTGTAGATAAAGTGGTGATTCATAGTTTTAGTTTTCAATTTATCAGCATCCTAATTGAAAAGGAAAAACCCTCTAGAACTTTATTGTCATCAGGGGTCCAGATCGAAGTTCTGTGACTTTCTGGGGTGGGAACATTTATGTACCCAGCTTATGCCACAACCAGCCTGATTGTGCCTCAGTTTCTCCATTTTGAAGTGGAGCTGCTGCTCCTTATGTGACACAGTTGTTGGGAGGATTAAAAGTTTGACTGATTTTACACATGCTAGCACATTTCCTGTCTCCATAAGAGTTGATTTTTTAAATCATTTTTATGGTAAGAAGACTATGTTGTATTAGTGGAAGCCAGGCAAATTAACTATTCAATTTCTGTTGTATCATAAACCCTCTTCATGTCGTCTCTGCCAGCTGATTTTACTCACTTTACTGACTCAGACTCAGTTTCCTCAATTGGAAAATGAGAATTCCAATATTTGCCGTTCAGAGTTATGAGGAAAAAAAGATACTGTGTTTAAAGTTCATAGCATGGGATCTTGGCGTTTAATGCAATATCATTTGCTAAGTATTTGCTAAGTATTTAGTATCATCTGCTATTATGGTTATTATCATTTTTATTAGTGTTTGACCATCTATTTCCATTGCAAAATTTTTGCTGTTATTTTTATAGCCTAGCTATTATTATTTCTCCTTGGATTGTTATAATAACCTAATCCTTCTCTGTGTTGGTATAAAGACCCTACAGGATCTGGCCTTTGCCTATCTCCCCATTCTCCCGAATTGCTCCCCACAGTTTTTTCTACCCACCATGGACTTCATTTATTTCTTCAAATGTATTATGCAACTTCCCTACACAGGGCCTTTGCATATGCTGGTTTTTCTCCTTGGAACAGTCCTGACCTCTTTTTACCTTCTTTTCTACCTCTTCACTTTCTTGCTCATCCCCTTATTGAGTATCCTCATGGGATCTTTGTACTTGACCTTAAGTTTGCCTTGTACTTAATTATTTAAGTCACTTGTCATTTTACATTTTTGTGTGTGTTCATTTAATGAATTCTGAGCCCCACCCTAGACTGTAGGTTTTGGTAGAGCAGAGATAATGTCACATTTGGGTATTTTTATTTGATTCCCTATTATACTCATTTGTTGTGGGAGGGAGTAAATAAATTGATGAATGACTGGTATGGTAGCAGAAAATATCTTGGCAACAATTGAAGAAACAAAAGGAGGTTGTGAGGTGTGAGATTCATCCCTGGGAGTACGAATAGGAAGAAGGCAGATGAGCTAATAGTGTGGGGTGCACCCCAGAGGAAGAGTGATGTGTTTATACAGGAGGAAAAATTGTGCAAATGAAGAAATGTAGGGAGGAAGGGAGATGGAAATAGTTGTGGAGTGTTGGAAAGAGGAAATAACTGAGAAGTGACTTGATAGAAAATTGTGCATGTATTTCCTGTGCTGTAGTTTTTATTTTTTCTCATTTATGCATTTGTCACCTTGGTGGTTTTTATTTTTTTAAGTCTGATTTATAATATCCACCTTCCCCCTAGGATGCCATGTTTGTTTATTTATTTACACAGACACACTTATATACCAAAAATGAGCAAAGAAGCAATGGTAATTTTGCCTTTATTTTCTCTTTCCTTCCTAAAACAAACCCTCCCTCCCATTTATCAGTTTTTTTCACTTGTTATTTCTCCTGTCAAAACTGCACTTTTATTTTCTCATCGTTCTGTACTCTGAAATGATTTCAGTCTCTTTCCCATGACCCCCTTACCAATTGTAACTCTTTCAAGCTTCAGCATTGGCATCTTTTTTCAGTTGTTTATGTCACTTAAGTGAATGGAGAGATTTTTTAGAGAAAAAATATCTGCTGAGATATTGTCAAGGTCTGAGGTTGCAGGGGCTGAGGAACCAATTGCACATCTGTAAGTTTAGTGTTTTTCTTTTTCAGTCTCTAACTTTTTTAGCATTGTGTTAAATATAGTTCACATAACTTATAATTTACCATTTTAAAATGGTCTTTCATAGTGCTCTATCTTGTGTAACTATCACTACTATCTAATTTGAGAACATTTCCTTTACCTGGAAAAGAAGCCTATTAGCAGTTAGTCCCAACTTCCCTTTCTCCCTGTGCTCTGGCAACCATTAACCTACTTTATCTTCATGGAGTTGCATATTAGCTATTTTGTATAAATGACATTATGTAGTGTGGCTTTTTGTGTCTGGCTTCTTTTAGTTAGCATCATGTTTTTAAGTGCATCCTTGTTGTAGCCTTTCAGTACTCCATCCTTTTTATGGCCATGTAATATTCCATTGTGTGGACAGATAACATTTTCTTTATTTACTCCTCAGTTGATGAATGTTTAAATTGCTTCCACTTTTTGGCTATTACGAGTAACGCTGCTATGAATATTCTTGTACAGATTTTTGTGTGAACATGTTTTCAGTTCTCTTGGGTATATATCCCTAGTAGGATTGTTGGGGGAACTTTCAGACTGTCTCCTGCAGCAGCAGTACCATTTTACGTATCTACCAGCAATAGACTAGCAGGAGTGTCCAACCTTTTGGCGTCTCTGGGCCACACTGAAAGAAGAGGAGTTGTCTTGGGCCACATGTTAAATACACAAACATTAACAAAAAAATGGGTATCATTCTTGTCACTTTTATTTGCATTAGATTTTGAAATGAACCTTTTCTAGGACTAAAGGGATCTTGAATACTGTTTGAAATACTGTTTTGTGATTGGAATAAATATGCTTAGAGGAAGTAAGTGAATCAGAAAACAGCAGTTATGGCCTATAAATTAGGATTTCTTCTACTAAATGAAGCCTTGAGTAACTATTTTCATGAATGAATTATAGAAACCTATTGTTACAGGAAAAATCTCAAAAAAAGAAATTTGGATAATTCATATTTGTATCTTTGTTTTAGAATTTTTTTGTATAGCTTTTAAAAACTTTAAATGCTTTTTCTTCATATGCTATAACCATGATGCTTATTCATGAATAGACTAATCTTATAAGATCCTTTAAATCCTGTAGGAATAGTTCTGCTAATATTACCCAACCCTGTGTTTTATTCTTTTGTTTCAAGTGGATAGAACATGGTTAAGGGCCCAGCATTAAGAAACTTAAACAATTATTTTCTCCCATTCATTGGATGTAACTTAGTATTAAAAAATAAAATTATTCAACTCCAGTTGAATTTAGTCATTGTAACCCCTTCTAAAATTCTGTATATGGCATTTTCATTGCAAACCTTGACAATGTCAAATCAATAACAATATATTTTTGTTACTCTTTAATGTAAGATATCCACCATCACCCATAAACTTGTAATGAGTCCTTCAGTTATGTGGGGGACCTGGTCTCTAATCTTTTGGGATTTACAGTTGAATGCAGCGAGCATCAATGCCAGTAGACATTATGGATGCGAAGTATTTGCAGCCTAGGCAAGAAAAAGTCACTAAATATAAGGATGAAAGAGGCAACTATGATATATTTGACATGAGGATTTTAAAACATCATTTCCAGATTTTAGGCAATAGGGAAACATACTGATCTCTGATTTATTCAGGGAAAATAAAATTAGGGAAAAATGTTGGAATGAAGCAAATATTTGTTGAGGGCCTACTGGGTTCCAAGCTGTGTGCAGGGATTGTAGAGTATGTTGGGCAACAGTGAGGGGATTTATAGTTGGATGGCTTCAATTTGAATCTTGGCTGTGACAGCTCCTATTTGTGTGATTATGGCGAAAATGGCCTATAACAGGCACTCAATAAATATTAGCCTTATTGTCAGAATTAGCTGTAATTACTATTCTCTGATATTTTAATTATTACAACCATTACTTGAGGAACATTGTATCACACATATTTTTCAAAAAAGAAAATGAAGCTTAAATAAGCAAGAGATTTGCCTATAGTAGTGGTTTTCCCCTGGGGATGATTTTGACCCCCAGGAGACATTTGGTAATATGTGGAGAAATGTTTTTGGTTGTAACAGATGAACGTGTAGGGTGATACAGGCATCTAGTAAATACAAGCTAGGGACACTGCTGAACACCCAGAAATGCATAGGACAGCCCCCTTACAACAAAGAATTATCCAAACTAGTATGTTAGGAGTGTCCGGGTTGCGAAGCCCTGCTGAGTCGTGGACCTTCTAGGTAGAGGAGTAGGATTTGAATCAATTTTTCTGAATCATGTTTTTACTCTCCCCTTAAAACCAATCCATTTCTTCATGAGAATCTAAGGAATAAAATAAAGTAACTTTTTGACAAGTCCATTTCAGGACAGTCAAATATGGCTTCATGGGTAGGGTAACAAGCCCAATCCAGAGAAACCAAGGCGGTGCTGGAGGGAACATCTATCGATTTATTTTTTTATAATTCATCCATGTATTGATTTGATATTCAGGCATTGATTCATGTGTTGATCATTAATTCTTCAAATACATCATCATCACCAACTCTGTGTTAGTTAATGGTCTGTACTCTCATGTAGCTTCTGTTTTGCTAGCCAAACATCACTCAGAAATGGAAGAGAATGTTTCTGAAATGTAACATGAGAAGAGAGGGAATGATTTAACATGTGAAAAGCCAGTTTATGAAGTTGTCTAACTGAAACCTTCACGTTAATATTTGTTCCTTTATTCATTGACTACTCAAAGGCATTTATTTAAGCACACTGCATCCTCTTGCTAGGAACTGTGTTAGGACCTGGCACTGTGTCTTCTTTTTGTCTTCCAATAAATCCTGACATAGCCTTCAGAAAGAATTTTTATTTTTATCATTCTCATTACCAGTAAAAATCTTTTCAGAAGAAGGAATGGTATTGGTCCATGTCTCATACAACTTGAGATTGAGATTAATGTGAGGAAGGAAGAAACTTCCTTGGATGTTTTCTGAGCCCTGTGGTTTACTTTTAATAATTATTTTAGTATAAGATAGTTTTCTGGGTTTTGTGGTAAATACAAAATACCCAGTTTACCTCCAAAAATGCTTGACTCATAAAAAGTTTGGAACAAGCAACTCTGTTTTTTTGAAAACGTGTCTGTTGATAGAAATTACTTTAATGACAAAAGCAAGAGTACACAAATACCTGAGGACAAATTGAAGGCCTTGATTCTCAACAGTCTCTTATTTTTATCCAATGAAAAAACAAGGACTGCAACTGTTATTAGGAACTTGATTGACCCAATAATTCAGTTTTTTTAATTAACTGAAAATTTTACCTTAGTGAGGAAGAGGTAAACAGATGATGTTATTTGTTTCTATTCTTATCTAAATAGAAGAATCTGAGGCAAATGTGCCCTGTTCTCTGTAAGGAGCAACTGAGCCAGCCACACAGAGCAGTTTCACTGGTCACTCTGTGTAGTCTGAACACTCACTGAGTGGTGTAATTTTTTCACTGTGGGACAGCCAACTCCACCATCTCTCTGAAGTTCCAAATATACATAGGAACATGTGAGGATAGATAGTGTAGTATTCTTTTTTCTTGATCCATTTTGCCAGTTTGGTGTGTCTCCCCTCCTTCCTGTCAACAATCTCTTCAAACCCTCTACACACTTCTGGGGTTGAGGCCCTCTTTTTATTCTGGCTTCTCCTTCCCTTTTTTTGCTCTTCAGCACTTTTTTTTTTTCTGTGATTCATGCTCAACATTGAATCGTTTCTATGGGTAAAATCTCTTATAAAACATTTTGTAGCACTTGGTATTATTCTTGTGTTTATTCTTCTCACTGGCATTTTGGAAAAGTTTATGTTACAAGTGCTATTAAGAGCTGATAGTTTTAAAATATGATTTACTTTTGTGATATATGAGAACAAGATTTTTATCTGACTCTAACATGTATAGTTTCAACTTATTTTTGTTCTGCTTTTCAAGAGCCTCCGTAGGCTCTCTGAGGGGCTCCACGTGGTAGAGACTATCCTCACCTCAGTGAGGGAGTTCTGAGTACAAGGAGGGCATGGGTTGCTGGCTTCCTTGTGGGAGGCCAGCATGATGCAGCACAAAGACCTCAATACATGGAATCTTGTTCCTTGAGCTTATTAGAACTATGAAACCACATTATAGTATATATGGAGGTCACACATCTCTAGTACGCATGTATCACCAATGATTCTGAATCAGATATTTGAATAAAGCTTGCCATATTCTGGATGTATTATAGAGACAGATGTTTCAGGAATCGTTCTCCGACCTTTCAGACATAATTTTGTCTGATAACTTTTATGACCTTGTAGTTTCCTATTGCCCACTTAGCTATCACTTCAAATAAGAAAAATAATTTGTCTATTGACACATGTTTCTTAACCTCCTCTCCATGCCTCCCCCATTTGTAATTTTTTGTTTATAGACATTAGAATTTTGAACTCATATTTGAACAACCATTCACTATTTTAGTGATAACTTGATACTTTAAAGGTACTCCCAACTAAAAACAAGAAGCTGTGTATGGTCTCCCCTGGCTCTGATTATTTAAAGATTTGTTCTGTTTCTTGGCTTGAGGGAAAAAAGAGTAAGGCCATTCCTGACCACCTGATGTTATTTATACTGAGTTAAAGCTACCTGTTGGTTTCTTTCACAGTGATTAAGAAGAATATCTGTGATCATGTATTTTATTTAATTTTTTCTAGACTATTTTTTATTATATTTGTTTCAGGAGTACAACACAGATTAGCCAATAATACAATTTACAAAGTGATCCCTTTCTAAGTCTAGTACCCATCTGGCATCATGCACAGTTATTAGGATATTACTGACCACATTCCCGATGCTGTGCTTTACATCCCTGTAGCTAGCTGTTTTGTAACTTCTTATTCTCTTCACTTTTGTGATCATGTATTTTAATCATTTACTTATTTGCTTGTTTATTATCATGTTTTCCACTAGACCATCCATGCTGTACTTCAATACTTAAAACATTCATTATAAATAATAAACACTCAATAAATATTTGGTGAGTAAATAAATGTAGTTTTAGAAGAATGGCATATAGTGTTATAATTTGGCTTATTTAATGTAAATAGTTATGCCAAAATCTACCTTGTAAAGCAAATTTTGGGTGCAATCTGTTTGCAATATGAAACTTATTTTTTTAAGCTGGGGGATTCACTTTACTATTCTTTTAACAGAGCTTTTTTTTTAAAATGAGAAATTAATTTGATAATAAAAAGGCTCTTAACTTTGAGATTAAGAACCAATTCATAATTTGAAGCTAAAAATCTTTTCTCCAGAAACAAAATTTAGCCCATGATAAATTTGTGCAAATAACAATCAGATTTATGGGCCTTTATAGATGTGTCCTTGAGCCCATATGGTAAGAAGTCAGGCTGTAATCTCTGAAGCTTTGTATAGAAAACAAATCTGTGATGGTTTAAAGATGGAAATCTTTTACTTAAAATTCTGTGAACCTATGGACTGGTAATCAAAACCTCAATTATTGTTATATTGGTTCCATGTGTAATTGAGACAGGAAAAAAATTCAAGCCAATAAAATGAGTAACACAGGGAAATTGTTATACAAGCTTCCTTTTGAAGAGGGATTTACACATTCATCCCTCTCTAGTCCTCTGGTGAAGATCCTTATCTTGACTGCACAGATTGTTCAGAGTTTTCAACATGAAGGAAAACAGGACAATCTGCCTTTTCTTGGAGAAGCCCCTAGAAATTATTTCTGGCTGGGCCATTTTCTCTTAATGTATATAATTTCTCTTGGCTTGTTGGTTAGTGGTCTTTTGCCTGACTTCTCTTTTAACTAAAATTTCTGGGGTACATTCTAGCCCACTGAAGCTACGTGAGGGATGACACAGCATACCTCATACCTAAGGAATGTCTGGATGTTATTATATTGCCTCTGGCAGTGCGTGGATCTCTTATGTCTTTAGTTTCATTAATGGGGAATTCAGAACTATAGTTAGGAGATAGTCACCTGAACTATTATTGTTTTGATGGAATCAATGATCAAATATTGGCCAATGTCCATAGCAGAACATGAACTGTACTTGATTTTATATTTCTCTTCTCAAAGAGAGTTGTTCAACAAAAGCTTTTTGTATTGATTGAAACCAATTACTAAGTGTAAATGCAATTTAATATCTTGATATCTAGGGTTGAATTTGTTGAGTTTTGTTTGTCTATAATGACATATTCAGGCAACACCGTCATTTAGTTAGTGCAGTGATTAAGGTAGAATGTTTTTTTAGTGTACTTCTGTGGTGGATAAACCACTTTCATACCTTTATTTGGGTCAAATTGTTCTTTATACAATCTTTGAAGTACTGACCACAATGAAACAATCTCCCAGTGACCCATTTTGGAATAATATGGACACAAAGGTGCTTCTCTAGATTTGATCCAAATTATCGTCTATTTAGTGACTAAGCTTAGTCATTTTAATTGCCAGAAATTGGCAATATATTTGATTGTTCTTTCTTTTTAACAATTTGGTATCTTGGAAAGCTACTTGGCAAATCTTTTTTTTCTTGGTATATGTATACACACACACACACACACACGATTAGACTGGTCATTAATAATTCAATCAGTAGTTACTGGGGATTCAGTGATGAACTAATTAATTTATGCTCATTAATAATTCAATCAATAGTTACTGGGGATTCAGTGATGAACTAAAACTGGGATAACCATGTAAGGTTTAGTCCAGTTGGATATCTTTAGATACAAAGGTGCCAATCTTAATAATTACTCTGGGACAAAAGGTGTAAACTGGGACCATTACAGGAAAACCGGGAAGAATGCTCATCTTAGTTAAAACAGGCACGGTCTCTGTCTTCATGGAGCTTGCAGTCAATGAATGAGATGGACAATCCAATAGTCACATAATAAATGCCAATTTACAGCTGTAAAAATTATGAAAGACCATGTAATAGGGAGTTTGTCCTGGTCAGGGAATTAGAGAGGTCTCTCTAAGGAGGTAAATTTTATGCTGAAATTTGGAAGGGTAGGAATTCAGGATGGGGAAGGAAAAACAATGTGCAATAAGCTTTGGGGTGGGAAGGGAGTATGGTGTTTCCAGACAGCTGTGAGAAGACCCAAATGATGCAAGCATGGAGTTCAGTGCAGAGCATGGTTGGGGCCAAGGCCAGGAATCTTGGTCAGGTTCGTACCACATAGGGCCTTGGCTGCCCTGGAAAGGATGTAGGTTTTACCCAATATAATGTGAAGCCATTATAGAAATTAAAGGTGGGAGGGGATAAGTGGGTAGTGGCTCACATTTGGTTTTTGAAAAGATGATTTGGACTGCAGAGTGAGGAAGAGGTTGAGCAGGGCTGGGGGCAAGAGTCAGTCTGGGGAAAGTGGTTAGGTAGCTCATGTGCTAGTCCAGTTGAGACTCTGTGACTTTAGGGAGGAACAGTGGAGTTAGAGCAAATGGAAGGATTTAAGAGGTGTTTTGGAGAAAAACTCAAAAGGACTTGGAAACAGACTGTTTAGGGGAAATGAAGAGTGTTTAATATAATGATATACAGTCCTATTGTGTTTGGTCTGCCTATTTTGTAAATTAAATATGGGAGCACTGAGCAGAAACCATAGAATAGATAGGTCCAGCTTCATTGATTTCTGAGATAGTCCCTAAGTCACTGGAGATAGTTTCTGAAAAGTCAGAAACTCAGAAAACATCTTAACTATCTGATATCACTAGGGACCATGTAGTCTGTGGCATAAGGAATGAGTTGGATGTGGGGGAAGAGTATAGCCTTTACATTCTTATTGCAAGAGTTGGATTATAGTATGATCCTAACCAGCATTGCTGTGTCATTGATTTCTTACTTTCATCTTTCCTCATTAGCATGTAGGGCACTGTGACAAAGGTATCATTTCAGATGCTAGAATAATAATTTTCTAAATAATAGGGGTTGAAGGTGCGTCGAAGGGGTTAAGGTAAGGATTCCCAGATGCTTCATCTGTGATCAAGGTGCATTTTAGATGTTGGACCCAACTGGTTGATCACATGGTTCTTTTATAAGGCTGCTGCTCATATTAAAATGTGATGTAATAGAAGCGAGGAATTAAAAATAACAACCTACAGGGTCAGGTGAATATGTATAACACCAATGAATTAAGTGTATCTTTCTTTGTAGAACAAATGTAGGTGGAAGACTTTTGCTTTTGTACATGACATAGCATCAAGCTAACACTGGTATTTACACATTTGCCAAATGATGAAATATTGTAGGTTGCTTCTTTCTAGACTCCGGATTCTTGTTTCACTCACACTGCCTTTATTGCTGATATGGTGTGTACACTTTTTAGCAACAGTTGAGGTAGACCTATCTTTGGGATAATCTTGCAATCTTAGTTCAGGTACTGTAGTAACAACATCAAATTTATATTAACATAAGTAAAATTCTGTTTACTCCTTACACATTATATATATCAATTTTATGGCATTCTAAAATTCTTAAGATGCTATTTGAATGTTCTTCCAAAAAATCGTTTCAGTTAAATAAGATGCAGAGGTTCTTTCACAGATTTTTCTTTATTTCTTTTGTTTAGCTCTTTAATCTTGGCAAATTACAGATTTCTACTCCAGTTTATACATCGGAATGAGTTTCCAATAATGGTGTTTTTGGTTGACTGGAGGTGAAGAAGGATGTTGTTGGAAATTTTCATTTTACCTATTGTTTCTTCTCTTTTTGGTTTTCTTTTATTTGTTCTTAGCTGAGTATGCTAAGCAGGCTCATTTACCTTTGGTTCTTTACCCTGAACCTGGCACTGGCTGGCCAAAAGAACTGGATGTTCCCCTTTTTCCCTGAAATTCTCTCCCCTCTCCCCTCTTGGCACTGTCAGCCTGTTCTCAATTTCAGTGTCTTTGGTTATATTTTGCTTGTTTGTTTGTTTTGTTGATTAGGTTCCTGTTAAAGGTGAGATCATATGGTGTTTGTCTTTCACTCACCGGCTGGCTTATTTCGCTTAGCATAATGCTCTCCACTTCCATCCATGCTGTTGCAAAGGGTAGGAGCTCCTTTCTTTCTGCTGCATAGAATTTCATTGTATAAACAAGTATAAAAGACACATGGACAAAAACTGGGGGGCAGGGTGGAAGTGGGAAGGAGGTGGGTATGCTGGGATGGGAATAAAAGACAGAAAACTAATTGAACGACAGTTAAGAAAAGAACTGGATGTTAATTTTTAAAAGCTTAGTGCAAAGTTTGATATCTTGTTGCAGGATTTGATACTGAGAATGACTGAGGCCAATGTTCAGGGATAATTCAGGTGGCTTTGATGACTGCTTGACAACTCATTACTTTACTAAGCATTGAATCATATTTTAGATTAAATGTGGTTAATTTTTTTCCATTCAGTTCTTAAAACCTCACTCAGTGAATTGGATATGTGGTTTGAGTTTACACTATGTTTGCTGTAGTGAGGTTTCTGGATTATTGCCCAATATGAATTTGGACAGATTTATTTGATGGCAATATATCCAGCTTTTGACATGATATAACAGAACTTGTATTCAAAATAACTTTTTAAACATATCAGATTAGATCTTTGATCAAAAGCTCAATTCTGATTAACTTCCTGAAAAGACATGTAATTTCAGTGTTATCTGTGTGCTAAGTAGATTATGTATTAAAAATTCTCTTTAATGACATGGAAGTAATAATGCCTGCCTTCAAGGCCACTGTGAGGGCAAGTAAGGTCATTCATTTATTCATTCAACAAATATTTATTAAGCTTCTAAATGTACAAGGCACTGTACTAGACAGTGGGGGTATGACAGAACTAAACCAAGTCTTTGCCTTCATGGACCTTATATAGTCTTACTTGTAAAGCACGTTATAGGTGATTGATATGGTAGCTTTAATTGTCACTATCCCAAATTTGTCTCAAACTGGCAATCTCTAAATTATTTGAGAGGTTTCCTTATTTTGAATCTGAGTAAAAGTAGAGGTGTTGAAAAGTTTCTGTAGATATATTTCACATTAATTTTAAGGTTCTGAAACAGTGATTCTCAATTTTGACTGCATATTGGAATGACCTGGGAAGCTTTTGGAAAACTAAGATACTAGGTTTAGGAGGCTGTCCTCAGAGATTCTAATATAATTGGTCTAGGGCAGAACCTGGTCACTGATAATTTTTTTTAAAAAGCTGCAAAGGTGATTCAATTGGACAGCTGTGGTTGAAATTTACTGTTTTAAAGGTAGGGATATTTTATGTATATTTACATATTATGGTTAATGATAGATTTGATATTTATACATCAAGATGTGTAACTCAATGTGAGAGAGGAGTTATACTGTTAGGTATGAATGGAACAATTTTGGTGATAAGTTTCAGAATAAAATACATGGCTTTAGAGAGCGAAGATGTGTGCCTGGGGTATGACAGCCACAGAACATCTGTGTTACCAGACCAGGCAGACCTCAGTATCCTCATCTTTAGAATGGGGTTGGGTTAAATGCAGTGAGGGTGCTGACCAGTCCTAGCATTTTGCTGTGCTCTAATATATTGATTTAATGTCCAAGTATATGAATCACTGTTACCAGAATGCTTTCCAAGCCTGCTGCCTTGTTCCCTCCCTTCTCTATAGCCAGTCAAACTGGTAGTGTCATCTACCCAAAGCATGAGAGACTGTCAGCCAGCCAATGGATAGCCAAGTTACTCTTGAGAGGATTTGAATAAAGATAAAAAATGTTATCATATTCTGTGAAATGGAAGGGAGAGGAAGGGGTGGGAGGGCATGATGGTCACCTGGTCCTGTGTGTGAACTGAGGCCGACTGCACAGAGAGAGACTAACAAGGGTAGGTGTGTGAGATGAGGCACAGTGTTCGTGGAACTGCAAATGGGTGACCCAATAAGAGAGACTCCTTGTCCCAGCTTCAGTTTGTAGAGCCCTAGCTAGGTGTAATCCCTATCCTCCAGCAACTGTGATATGCCTGCTCTTGCCTTATCATGTCTCCTTCACCTGTATGCCATGCAGTAGGTTTTCTGTCTTTTGCTTTGAAAAGAACATTAGGTTAGTAGAAACTTTCGAGAAACGAACGGGGCAATAATAAAAACAGAATGGGGTAAGGAGAATAAGCAGCATAGTGTGATGTTGTAGAAAGTTGAGGGTAGGAAGTTGTGGTCTTAGTCTTTCCAAAAATAGCCCAGTGATCTTATCCATGGTGCTTGACACTACAAGGTTTGTCTAAAATGGGAATGGTGCAATCTCATAGGGATGGTGTAATGAGAAAGAGATTGCAGTTGTAGAAATGCTTTGAAAGGTAAAGGGGCATGTCTGTGAGAGGATTGCCTTAGTAACAGGTATTGGGGAATGTGAGTTTTGAGATGTTTGTCCTCAGAGACAGATAGTAGGGAAAAGAGGCTGATTTATAAAAATATGCTGGAAGGACTAAGTTTATATGTGTCATTTAACTCTAAATGGAATACATTTTTACTTCTGTTAATATTTAATTTTCATAGCTTGTTTTTTCTCCCAAAGATTATTTTATTCTCAGAAGTTCTAACTATTTATTGCCTAAATTATCTCATAGAGTTCTTATAATAAGTATATTTTAGATATAGTTCAGTTTTTTAAGGGAAATTCTTCTGAATATATGGGTAACAGTGTTCTGTGTGTTATGAGTTAATGATCAAGTTTTTTTTTTTTTTTTTTTTTTTTGTGCTCAGCAAAGAGCAAGAATTAGGTCATGCATGCTAATGATTTAGTTGATTAATTTCTTTCTTGTCCTCGATTGGCACATATACCCTAAAATTAATTTGCTGTCTCCCACTCAGTGGATTGGGCAGACAATGGGAAAGGTTTATGACTGGAATAGTAAGGCTGTCAAAAGATCAGGAATGAGGGAAATTGTCCCTGCCGTGAGCATGCTTCACTTTTGGATACCCTTAAGCCTGACTCAGACCAGAGTTCTCACCCTTCTACATTACCCTTGAAGGTAACTTTTCATTGGCACATTTGGGTAACTAAGAAAGACAAAGTAAAATAAAAGGAAGATTGGATCATTCAGTAGGGAGAATGTGTACAAAATCTTTCTTATCATTAATGTATCTGTTTACACCAAGTGGAATAATTCCGCCCCCCTAGAAGTGGTTACATTTCCTAATATATTTGAACATTGATTTTATTTCCTTTCTAAGGGCCACTTACAAATTCAGTTTATGTCAGAGGCAAAATTATAAGGATTTTTAATAGATTCTATTGCTAAGAAGATCTAGGAAAAATGTTTCCACCTGCATTCCAAATTGTTCTCTATTGCTTTCATAGAAAAGAAGATCATCGAATGACGCTCTCATAGAGCTGACATTAGACCACACTTTCTTGACTTGGGAGTAGCTTTTATGGAATTACCTAGCTGCCAGATGTCAAAGATTTCTTTAAAAGTTGTGAAGTTTATTATTTCCAGTGAAGTATGAATGGAGTATGCAATAATGTTCTTTTAAAATACATACTCACAAATTGATTAGAATTTATAAAATTAAGTTCAGTGGAAAATCAGTAATTTTCAGAGAATTTGTTTTTTTTAACTGGTGTTACGACAAAAAGTGAACATACTTGAGGATTATAGATAAAATTCTGTAATAGGGCACTGAAAGAGGATTGCTAATGCATTATTTTCTAGGTGCACATTAAGAATTATAGAAACTTAATAGAAGGCCACCAGGTATGTAATTTAAATATTCCTGGAAGATATTAGATGCTTATCAACACTGTTATCTGACCTTCTGTCCATTTGGTAAATGGTATATGATTGACTTATAGAAATTAGGAAAAGTTATATGCCATTGGTCCTGTGTCTGTGTGACTGGGCAGCTTCTTTTTTTTAAAATTTTATTTAAATTTAGCCGATTATTTAATTAATTAGAGGGGAAGGGAGGGAGAAAGAGAGGGAGAGAAACAGTGATGTGAGAGAGAACATCAATTGGTTGCCTTTCACCCCAACAGCAGACCAAACCTGCAACCAAGCCATGTGCCCTGACCAGAATTGAACTGTGACCTTTTGCTTTGTGGGGTGATGCCCAACCCTCTGAGCCACACTGGCCAGTGCATGACTGAGTAGCTTCTTGATTTGCTTCTCAAAGAATCAATTCTCTCTAGACTTTGACCATCATCCCAGTGTGATATATTTGCAGTTTCTGATGACCTAGCCATGTGGTATATTTTATTATGTACAATTTAAGTACTGATTTATTGATTGATTCACTGATTCATTCAGTAAGTCTTTCCCCATTCTGTATTTTTAATCTGTCAATTCTACTACCATTTTTTTGTGTAGTCTGAAATTTTGGTATCTTTGTATGCAAAATAAATGTACCAGTTATTAATCTATTGGTTCATGTAGAAACAAAGCGCAAATTTCAGGTGTCCCCTCATGGTGTAGTCACATGAGCATTCACATAATTCTCCCAGCAACTGTGAGGTAACATGTGCAAAGTGTTACCAACCAAGGAGGTTCACCCGAGCCTTGGTGTCCAGGAATTTATTCCAGATGTCATGTAGTGTCTCTGTGGCTGACCTCAGCATACCCCAACCTCAGGAAAAAACAAGCATTCATCCTGAATCACACTGTTAAGAAAACATTTTTAGGATAAACTTTTCCAGTGAACTGGTACAGAATGGCCCAAAACCTCATTCATACAAATGAAGATGTTCACAATAAATACAGTGTGGCCCAAGACGTCAAACATGCAGAAACACTCTTATCAAGCAGAATATTCAAAAGACTCAGAGGTTATCTCCTAGGAGTCAACAAAGGCCAGTCCTGAAGAAAGGCCTTTTCTTTGGAATGTGTAGGGTTTGAGCATCATAGGCCTGCTGAGTTAGTCTTTTTTGCCCAGATGTCTAGTAATATTTTAATGGATGATAGTCATTGTGAATGTGTCTTGGAATTTTGTTGTATCCCTTTAAGCAGCACTGAGTTTTGCCCTGGCCAAGTGGCTCAGTTGGTTGGAGCATTGTTCCCTACATCAAAACGTTGAGGTTTGATCCCTAGTCAGGGCACATACATAGGTTGGAGGTTTGATCCTGGTTGACGTGTGTACAGGAGGCAGCTGATGAATGTTTTTTGCTCACATCAATGCTTGTCGCTCTCTGTCTCCCTTCCTCTCTCTCTGTCTCCCTTCCTCTCTCTCCAAAATCAATTAATAAATATGTCCTTGGTTGAGGATTAAAAAAAAAAGAAGTTTTGAGTTTTATCGTGGTAGGCAATTAACTTACTTAGGAATCAGCTTGATTCTTTGAAGTTTTTGGAGCCTTACTCTTACACTCTACTAGTGTATC
Source organism: Glossophaga mutica (assembly GCA_039655065.1). Lineage (NCBI taxonomy): Eukaryota > Metazoa > Chordata > Mammalia > Chiroptera > Phyllostomidae > Glossophaga > Glossophaga mutica. Next base: position 68,879,265 of record CM077309.1, on the reverse strand, counting down.
CCTACTCTTAAGGTATGACCTTTCTAGGGTCTCTACTGAATGCTGTGGGTGTTCATGAAGTTTCTCTCTTTCAGTGGTTTGGACCTTAAATGTCTCCTAGCCTTTTGTGAGCTAAGATACTGAGCTTATAGTTTCCCAATAGGTGTTCTTTTTCTGGTAATCACTTTTTCTCTGGTACTTTTTCTTTGCCCAGTCTTATAGAGTCTCACCCTCTGCATATGCATATGACTATTACCCTAAAGACTCAAGGAGATCCCTATGGAAATTTCTAGGTCACTTTTTTTACATAGCTCCTTCCTTTCTGACATACATATTCCAACCATCTCATTCTCCCTGAAAGTCAGCCTTTTCTTGTCAACTGGTTGAGATTGCTATGCTCTGCTGATTTCCTATCTCTGCCCCATAATCCAAAAAGTACTTCTAGACAGAAAGTTTAGGTAGTCATACTGTTTTATTTGTTTCTGTTCCTTCAGGGATCAGTCATGAAATGCCTGTGTTTAGTGACTGAAAACTGTCATTTCATATATTTTGTGTAATTTTCTAGTTAACTACAGCAGAGATAATCAGATACCAGTTACTATACATGATTGGAAGTGGAATTTTTTCCTAACTTAATTTTTGTGTAATAGTTAAGATCAGGGATTGAGAATCAGGCACATAGGGTTCAAAATTAGTCTCCAGAATTTACTCTCTTTTTATACTTGGCAGTTTGTTAACACATCTTTTAGTTATTTTATCTGTAAAATGAATATATAATAATAACAATATCTAATTCATAGGGTTTTATGAGCATTATTTATGATGGTGCAAGTGAAATATTTAGTATAGCTCCTGACATACATATATTAAGGCTTATTCTTTGATGATTATGATGATGATGATGAGGATAGTGATCATAGTGAGGGTGGTGTTGGTATTTGGCTATATTTGCATCATTAAGTGAAAAATGCTATTCTTATGTTAGAAAGTCAAGATGCTACAAGGTTTGTGGCACTTAATTATCACTGAAGTGAGACAGGATCAAGGAGAACATAGACACTCTTTTTTTTTTGTCTGCTTGCAACTGTCAGAAAAATTACGGAAAAATTCATTGACAACCTCTAGGCATGGTAGCTAGAAGAGTTGATGCTTGTCCTGAAACTACTCATATAGGCTCTAGGGATGTACAACTCCTGAAGACTGGGCAAAATGGCTTTAAAAATCAACCTGATTGTGTAGCTAATGTTTCATTTCTTAAGTTGTATGTTTATTATATTTGTCTTCATTCTTTTGATATACCAGAAATATTCCATAATTTTGGAAACCTCTTACTCTCTCAAGTAGACTTGATGTACCTTTTAAAAATATTGAATCAGACATAGTTTTAGTATAATGGGTAAGATATTTTCCCTTAGGTAAAGTTTTAAAATACATATAGAACATTACTATATGCTTTTGTGTGTCTGTGTGTATATATGCATGAAAAACTTAGTTTGGAAAGAAACATCAGTTTCTGAACTGTAACTCCTTTCTGAGGAGATAAATAGGTGGGAGAGAGAACAGGTAAGAGTACAAGGAGGTCTTAAATTGAAACCATGACATTTTATTTCTGAAAAAACTTGAATCAGATATTTGGAATAACATTGTAATATCTGGGTAGTGTTTATATGGTATTTGTTATATTCTTCTCTGTATGTTTGATATGTATTTTAAAAACCAATAACAATTATGTTCTAGTTGGAACTAAAGTGGTTTGGTTCATGTTAATCAAGTCTTTGAGGATGTTTCCATGGATGTGATTACTGTGTTCTACACTCTGTCTTAGCTGGACAATTCCAGAATATGTAGTTAAGCTTAGGGGCAAAGAACAGCTCTCCATCTGTCTATGTATTTGCAATAGTATTGTTCGTTGCAAACGTGATGGCTGGTCTACCTATGTTTGGACTTTCACCTTGGCCCATCTGTGCTCTAAGTCTAATCAGCTCTCCTCTGAGCTGTTCAAATCTTAAAACCCTGAGATGGCTCTCATTGCTAAAACAAACTCTGTACAACTTAAGGGGATCTACAAAGCCTCCATCTTCTCTCCTTTTGCTCCTTCTACCATCATCTGTCCTTTATTTTTGTCACTCAGCCATACTCAGTTTTTTAATTCATTTTTCTTTGTTTTTTCTTAAGTTTCCTGTTCATTCCCTTGGTATCATTCCAGGCTTTTACACTAGATTTCCCCTTTATTTGTTACTTCCTCACCTCTTCCCTCAGTATTTTCAGCTGACTCTTATACATCCATCAATTTTAGTTTCAATGTTCATAGTGAATATCCTGATTCATATAGATAATTTCTCCACAATTTCCCAATATTAAAGCTCACTCTATATTTAAAATATTTCATGGGGAATACTGGATTTAAATCATTATACTTCTGAATAGCTTTATGAATATTTCTTAAAAAATTAATACAGTTTGGGGTTAAAGGTATGTTTTAAAGTCAGAGAAATGAAGTGTTTACTCACAAGGAAAGTAATGTTACAGTCCCTGGCATTAATAGGTTGATTTTCTTAGTAGTTCTGATTAAGACGGAGGACTAGATAAACACAGAACTTGGCTACTCCCATGAACACATCAAAGTTAAAAGAAATAGTAAGTGTAAAAAAGGACATAACAATCATAAAAAAAGGACCAGTCAGAAATGAAAACTACAATAAAAGAAGTGGAGAGTACAGTAGAAGGAATCAACAGCAGGTTAGATGAAGCAGAGAGGGTCTTATCAGCAATTTGGAAAACAAGGTAGCAGAAAACACCCAGTGGGAAGAGCAAAAAGAAAAAAGAAAAAAAATGAAGATAGTTTAAGGGACCCTTGGGACAAAATCAAATAAACATTCACATCATAGAGGTACCAGAAGGAAAGAAGAGAGAACAAGGTATTGAAAGCTTATTTGAGGAAAAAAATGACTGAAAATTTCCCTTAACCTGGCAAAGGAAATAGACATATAAGTCTAGGAAATGCAGAGTCCCAAATGTGATGAACCAAAAGAGTCCTACACCAAGATACATCATAATTACATTCACAAAGGTTAAAGACAGACAGAATCTTAAAAGTTGCAAGAGAAAGACTGTTAGCTCAAGGGAGCTCCCATAGACTGTCGGTTGATTTTTCAACAGAAACTTTGTAGGCCAGAAGGGATGGGTAAGAAATGTTCAAAGTAATGAAAAGCAAGGATCTACAATAAGGACTACTCAACCAGCAAGGCTATCATTTAAAAATGAAGGAGAGAGAGAGTTTCTCAGACAAAAAAACTAAAGGAGTTTATCATCACCAGACCAGTATTATAAGAAATGTTAAAGGGACTTGTTTTGGAATAAGAAAGAAAAAAACATAAATATGATTAATAAAATGGTAATAATCTCATATCTATCAATATTTACTTTAAATGTAAATGGCTTAAAGCTCTAAACAAAAGACAAAGGGGAGCTGATTGGATAAGAAAATAATACATGCTGTCTACAAGAGACCCACCTCAGAATAAAAGATACACACAGACTACACTACAAGTAAAAGAATGGAAAAATATTTCATGCAAATGGAAATGAAAAAAGCTGTGTTGGTAATACTTATTTGACAAAGTAGACTTTAAAACAAAGGCTGTAATAAGAGACAAAGAAGGTCACTACATAATGATGAAGGGAACAGTCCAACAAGAGGATATAACCCATGTAAACATTTATGCACCCAACATCAGAGCACCTAAACATATAAAGCAAATATTGATGGACATAAAGGGAAAGACTGACAGTAATACAATCATTGTAGGGGACCTTAACATTCTAGTGACATTAATTGATAGATCTTTCAGACAGATAATCAACAAGGAAGTGGCAGTTTTAAATGACACATTAGACCAGATAGATTTAATTGATATTTTTAGAGCATTTCACTCAAAAGTAGCAGAATATACATTCTTTTTTTCTTTTTTTAATATATTTTATTGATTATGCTATTACAGTTGTCCCATTTCTCCCCCATCATTCCCCTCCACCCTACACACCCTCTCCCACCCACATTCCCCCCTTTAGTTCATGTCCATGTGTCATAAGTTCTTTAGCTTCTACATTTCCCACACTATTCTTACCCTCCCCCTGTCTATTTTCTACCCACCGTCTATGCTATTTATTCTCTGTACCTTTTCCCCCTCTCTCCTCCTCCCACACCCCTGTTGCTAACCCTCCATATGATCTCCATTTCTGTGGTTCTGTTCCTGTTCTAGCTGTTTGCTTAGTTTGCTTTTGTTTTAGGTATGGTTCTTAATAGCTGTGAGTTTGCTGTCTTTTCACTGTCATATTTTTGATCTTCTTTTTCTTAGATAAGTCCCTTTAACATTTCATATAATAAGGGCTTGGTGATGATGAACTCCTTGAACTTGACCTTATCTGAGAAGCACTTTATCTGTCCATCCATTCTAAATGACAGCTTTGCTGGATAGAGCAATTTTGGATGTAGGTCCCTGTTTTTCAAGATTTCAAATATTTCTTTCCAGCCCCTTCTTGCCTGTAAGGTCTCTTTTGAGAAATCAGCTGACAGTCTGATGGGAACTCCTTTGTAGGTGACTGTCCTTTTCTCCCTTGCTGCTTCTAGAATTCGCTGCTTCATTTGAATCTTGGCTAATGTAATTATGATGTTCCTTGGTGTGTTCCTCCTTGGGTCCAACTTCTTTGGGACTCTCTGAGCTTCCTGGACTTCCTGGAAGTCTATTTCTTTTGCCAGATTGGGGAAGTTCTCCTTTATTATTTGTTCAAATAAGTTTTCCACTTGTTGCTCTTCTTCCTCCCCTTCTGGGACCCCTATAATTCGGATGTTGGGACGTTTAACGATGTCCCGGAGGTTCCTAAGCCTCTCCTCATTTTTTTTGAATTCTTGTTTCTTCCTCGTTTTCTGTTTGGTTGTTAGTTTCTTCCTTCTGGTCTACTCCATTGATCTGAGTCCCAGTTTTCCTTCCATCTCTATCGGTTCCCCATGCATCTTCCTTCATTTCACGTATTGTGGCCTGCATTTTTTCATCTAATTTGTGAGCAAAATCAACCAATTCTGTGAGCATTTTGATGACCAGTGCTTTGAACTGTGCATCTGATAGGTTGGCTATCTCTTCACTGCTTAGAGGAATTGACTCTGGGGTTTTCATTTTTTCTCCGGTTTGAGCCATTTTTGGTGGGGTTTGTTTTGTTTTGTTTTGGTTTTAGTCTGGTCTCAGCTGTTACGTACTGAGGGGTGGAGCTTCTGGCACTCCCCAGTGTGGGGCAGCCCAGTTGTGACGCTGTATGTGGGGGTGGGGTCTGAGAGGGAACAATGGCGCCTGCTCCGCTCTCTCCCGGATTCAGTCCCCTCTGCCACTTCCCCTCCGCTGCCCTGTGCGGCCTCACTGGGTCTGCACAGTTGCCCCCCTGTGCCCGGGGTCCGCCAGCCGCCACCTGTGCACCTGGGAACTGCCAGCCGCTGCTGTTTGCGCTCCCGGGTCCGCACCTCCACCTTCTCCCGCCACGACTCCGCCCCTCCTACCGGTCTGGATGAATGGTTGTTGGACTTCCGTACAGTTCAATTTTTCTATAAGTTCTGGTTATTTTCTTGTTTCTAAATATTTGTTGTCCTTAATTTTGGTTGTGAGAGGAGGCACAGTGTGTCCACATACGCCTCCATCTTGGCCGGAAGTCCAGAATAAACATTCTTTTCAAATGCACATGGAGCCAGCATTATTTACAGGTATTCCACTTCTGGGAGTATATCTGAAGAAACCCAAAACACTAATTCAAAAGAATACGTGCATCCCTATGTTCATTTGAAGCATTATTTACATTAGCCAAGTTGTGCAAGCAACCTAAGTGTTGATCAGTGGACACTTGGGTAATGAAGATGTGATACACATATACAATGTAATACTACTCAGTGATAAAAAGGGATGAAATCTTATCATTTGGGACAACATGAGTGGACTTAGAGGGTATTATGGTAAGTGAAGTAAGTCAGAGAAAGGCAAATACCATATTATCTTACTTATGTGTGGAATCTAAAGAACAAAATAGAAACGAATTACGAGGTATAGAGAACAGATTGGTGGTTGCTAGAGGAGAGAGAGGTTTGGGGGCTGAGTGAAAAAGGTGAAGGGATTAAGAAGTACAAATTAGTAGCTAGAAAAAAGTCATTGGGATGTAAAATACAGCATAGGGAATATAGTCAATAATGTTGTTATAACTGTGTTGAGTGCCAGATGGGTGCTAGATTTATCAGGGGATCACTTTGTAAATTATGTAATTGTCCAAGCACTATACTGTACAAATTAAACTAATATAAAGTAATATTGAATGTGAACTCTAACTGAAAGCTAAAATTTAACAAATGTTCATTTTCTTTAATTAATTTAACTAATTTATTTAAGAAAGTTTATTTAAATTTTTCCTATAAGTAGTACATGGTACTGGGAAAATATCAGCGAGAGTGTTTAAAATGAAAAGCACCAGCCATCAGCCCCATTGTTTTTTCAATTGTGTGATTAAATAGGTTAAAATTTTAATAAAACTCACCTTCAAAAGGAAAACAATGTATATGTACGTATATTAGAACAGTGTAATGATTTAAGAAAAGCACCTACAGTTATTCAGTTGGGGTTTGGGTGGGAATAAAGGTTCACAGTAAAGTGATGGTTAAAAAGAATATCATATAAAGGACACAATATCCTCTTCATGTTGGCTTGTGTTTTCTTTAACCTTTATCCTCAAACTTACATCCTGTGAAAAAGGTTCAGCCTTGTTTTTTCCTTCTTTCAAGGACAGCATCTCAAAAATGGTGTTAATTGAAGCCCTGCTAAATGTCCCGATGCAGCACCTGGAAAAGATGAAGCTTAGGAGTTGAGAATTTGGAACTGCTTAAACTAGGAGACTCTTCTTGCTATGGTTGCGTGTCTGGTTCTAGAAGCTGGTAACTGCTTTCGGGTGGGCATTGTTCCATTAGAACAGATGGCCTGAAGTGTGGCTGTGCCAGAGAGTGAAGCCTGAGTGTGAACTTGTCCAAGAAGTTGAAACACTTCTCGGAATACCTTCTGAGATAGGTTATCTCAATGATAGTCATGCCATTACAACTAGAATATTTTGGGTTGAAAAAGCAAACTTGAAGAAGCAAAAAGAGAAGTCTTTAATGTTGTCCAACACAGTGGCAGAGCAGCGTGTGGTGGCAGAGCAGGTGTTAATGTGACTTGTTCACATTAAGAGGTGCTGGAAGTATGAAATGCACACATATTTGGTATAAGAATGTAAAATATCTCATTAAAATTTTAATATTGATATTGTAATAATACTTTGGGTACACTGGGTTAGTAAGATAATAAAATTAATTTCACCTGTTTAATTTTGGTTTTCTTTTTAATATGGCTACTAAAAAATTTAAATTTAGGTATGTAGCTCACTTTATGCTTTGAACAATTTCAGAAGACTCTTTACCAGGGATGTACATAGAGCTTTGTCCAACTTACACTTTGTCATGACTATTTATGGTGAAATATGTCAGGTCACATAATAAGCTAGAAATCCTTGGGGTTTCTAGTTTATTTTTAATAACTTGTACTTTAAATGTGGCATTAAAAGCAAGAGTAGGGCTTTTTTTTTTTAAGTTGTAAAACATTTCTGGAAACTAAGGGCTTTGCAGAACTAAAATTCATCCTCATTGTTTTATTTTTGAGCTCTATTTTAAGTTTCTGCCAGGACGAAAATGTTCATTCCCTTTTCAGTTCTTATGGCCTGGTACAAGTTCTTTGTAAACCCAGGGGATGTGATAGAATTGGCACAGGAGAAGATTAATTTGGTTGGGATCCTGGAGTGGAGTGGAGGGAGGCAATGTGCAGGGCTTGTGGAAGTCCGCTGGGAGGCTGGGTACCCAGAACCCTGCACTTTGGGCAGCAGCATGTCTGATCCCTCCTTGGAGAAATGCTTCTGTTGTGCAGTAAGAGAAAAGCAGACATATAGACATGGAATACAAGTCATTATAGACCATGTATCACATGTATTCAACACAGATACTTGGTGTTTAACCCTATATGTGTGTGTATTTCTGGAATAAAAGTTAAATGGTATTTTCCACAACTTTTTTTTTCTTTAAGCCTAATTGTAGGATATTTTCCAACCCCCACATTTGTCCATTAGCTTAAACTCAGAACTCATAGCATTGAGGCACTTTATTGTCAAAGGTGAGTCAAAAACAGAAACCTTTGAAATCTGTCATATGATGCCAGAAGCTATAAAATAATAATAGAAAGGAGTTCATTTTTTTTTCCTTCACTTGTCAGACATTTAGCTGCTTGAGTTCTTCACCATTGCCAAAGCCAGGAATTCAGTAGTGTAGGTCGATTATTCTCCATAGCAAATGCATTCAGGAGCATACACATTAAATGGGTTATAAATAGCATCTGCCCTGACAATGCTGGAATTATCTCAGCTTCTGGAGACATTGCAGTCTTTGTTTTGTGGGTTGCTGCCCTCTCTCCCACCCGTTAAGCTTGAGTAATAAAGCTTGAAAAATTACTGAGGTTGCTGAAACTTAAAATCCAATTGATGGGGATGTATGGAAAACAATGAGAGATGGCAGAGCTTGGATTCAAGGTGGCTTCTGTAGTTTCAGGCCTTGAATTAATATTTTCCTTTAATAAGATCAAATTAGACTTAGATTGAAAAAATTAAAAGTTAAGTAGATAGCCATCAAGGCTAATACTCCATCCTGAATTTTCCAGTTAGCATAGAAAAAAAAATCTATTCATGAAAACAGAAGTGCAAGCCAGCTATTCTTGATAGTGGAACATATATTTAAATATACTTTGCTCTTATATTCTGAGTTTATATGTGATAGTTTACAGTAGGGATTTACACACCATAGTCCACATCCAGGCCTGTTCATGTGTAGACATAGAACTAAGAATGATTTTTACAATTAATGGTTGTTTTCAACCATTGAAGGTTAAAAACAGAACAAAACAAAACAAGAAACATGCAGTAGAGGCTATGTGTGGCCACCAGATCGAAAATACTTACTGGCCTTTTCTTTACATAGGGAGTTTGCTGACCCTCATTTTAGAATGTGCTTTCTATGCAACACTTGATATTAGAGATATAAAAAATTCCTTTCTTGGGTTTTGTTAATTATCCTAGCAAATATTTCTTGAGTATTTTGTTCCTAGCACTTCATAGATACCGGGGAAATAAAATTAAAAAAAGAGACATCTCTACCTTCACAGAACTTACGTTCCTATGGAAAGAAAAGCCCAAACCTAACCAGTTTAAATGGAAATAAGAAACTGAAAACTTAAGTTCCGGGAAGACAAAGCAGCTGAGTGTGAGTTACCCTCTACTCTCTTCTGCTTGGGATCTGCTGTGGAAGGTGTCTCAGTTAATTCTTAGATTTTCAGTTCACCCACTGCCTGCCCACATGCAAACACAAAACACTTGTTTGTATTTCTTTGTGATTCCCTTATTTCCTTTTTCATTTCTTTACAAAACTTTTTTTTTCCCTCCAACTGGGCTTGGTTATTCAACCCAGGCTTACTGAGTCCTACAGGTTAGTATTCACAAAGTGTATTCACTGCTACCCTTCTTCCTCAGTCAGCTTTTCTGGGTCCTTCTACTTAAGGCTTGTGTTTATGCAGCATATAGTTAGGTTTTGAACCTTAGACTTTTAGGCTTTTGTTTTTTCTTCTCACTGGGAAACATGGATTATGATTATTTTATTTCTTTTAGCATTGGGGCCTTTCCCCGGATCTGTTTTCTAAAAAAACCCACATTGTGTGATCTACACCAAAGTGAGTTATTGATAGATGTTTGCCTGTCACCTTGATTTTGGATCATTCTGTTGTTGACCCTCTGACTGTCTTCTCCTGAGCAGATGCGTGGTTGAATATGATTCCCTCTCTGGTTCAGAATGTGACCTTTAGCCTGCCTTTGGTTAGCAGAATGACCAGAGCTTGGACCAAAGGCCATGACTGACACATACACAGGCCTGAAGTTATCCTATTACACTTACCACATTCATATAAATGGCTAAGCAAAGGTCAGAATATGAGCAACATTATTTATGGCTCAGTGAGAGATTTGATATTCAAAGTCTGTCATCATTTGTCAGAAGACTGGTGTTATCAATGTCTCTGCCAGGCTAAGGACCATCTAAAAAGTGACTTGGTACAAACTCATAATATAGTCAAAAGAAGACAATTTAGATTCCTGTACCTGACTCAGAAGTGGTTCTTTTATTTGTACTACTATTGGAGTTATGTGCCTCCTGACAAGAGAATTTTCCTCCCTGTAAATAAGTTTTATCATCTGTACCAGGATATCTGTGGCATGCATGCAGGGTGGTGGGTTATGAGAACTTACTGGGATTCCTTGCTATAGCTAGGTCCGAATTCACCCTCTATTGTCTGTTCTGGGAAGTGGACCTGGCCTCTGAATATTCTTCCTTTGTCCTCTGGCATGATGCTCAGCTTTCTCAGGAGGGGGAGCTGGAGAGACATGACAGAGGAAGGCGGCTTCCCTCCTGGCCTATGCAGAGTAGAGATATGTCAATGCTTGTCTCCTGCAGTATGTTCAGCTTCTCCGTCACTGGGCTCCTAGAGCATGGCCACTTGTCCAGTGTCAGCTCTTGAGTGCATGGTGATGATAGCTGCATCTAGTAGCCGGTAACTCCCCTGGCATCTCCATATGGGCTGTTTTGGAGCATAGTGTGTCTGGTGAGTCCCCTCTCTGTGCACAGTTTTTCCCTGGCACCAAGGGGATGGATTCCACTAAGTTCTCCAGGTGCAGCACCACAGCACACCTTACCATGCAGCAAGCCCACAGGATATGATCTAAGCCCTGTGTGGAAGGCTCTCCCTCAGGCCCTGTGTCTGAGCACTGAGGGTAGTGGTTGCTCTTTATAGCTGCCATCCCTATATTCTTTAGGGTTCTAGTCACTTCTTACTAGCTAACCCATGTTATAGTTAATAAATTCTTTTTTAAAATATATTTTATTGATTATGCTGTTACAGTTGTCCCATTTCTCCCCTATCATTCCCCTCCACCCTACACACCCCCTCCCACCCACATTCCCCCCTTTAGTTCATGTCCATGTGTCATAAGTTCTTTAGCTTCTACATTTCCCACACTATTCTTGCCCTCCCCCTGTCTATTTTCTACCCACCATCTATGCTACTTATTCTCTGTACCTTTCCCCACTCTCTCCTCCGTCCACGCCCCTGTTGCTAACCCTCCATATGATCTCCATTTCTATAGTTCTGTTCCTGTTCTAGATGTTTGCTTAGTTTGCTTTTGTTTTAGGTGTGGTCGTTAATAGCTGTGAGTTTGCCGTATTTTCACTGTCATATTTTTGATCTTCTTTTTCTTAGATAAGTCTCTTTAACATTTCATAACATAAGGGCTTGGTGATGATGAACTCCTTGAACTTGACCTTATCTGAGAAGCGCTTTATCTGTCCTTCCATTCTAAATGACAGCTTTGCTGGATAGAGCAATTTTGGATGTAGGTCCCTGCCTTTCAAGACTTCAAATACTTCTTTCCAGCCCCTTCCTGCCTGCAAGGTCTCTTGAGAAATCAGCTGACAGTCTGATGGGAACTCCTTTGTAGGCGACTGTCCCCTTATCCCTTGCTGCTTCTAGAATTCTCTCCTTCATTTGAATCTTGGCTAATGTAATTATGATGTTCCTTAGTGTGTTCCTCCTTGGGTCCAACTTCTTTGGGACTCTCTGAGCTTCCTGGACTTCCTGGAAGTCTATTTCTTTTGCCACATCGGGGAAGTTCTCCTTTATTATTTGTTCAAATAAGTTTTCCAGTTGTTTTTCTTCTTCTTCCCCTTCTGGTACCCCTATAATTCAGATGTTGGGACATTTAAGGATGTCCCGGAGGTTCCTAAGCCTCTCCTCATTTTCTTTTTTTTGAATTCCTGTTTCTTCCTTGTTTTCTGTTTGGTTGTTTCTTTCTTCCTTCTGGTCCACTCCATTGATTTGAGTCCCAGTTTTCCTCCCATCTCTATTGGTTCCCCATGTGTCTTCCTTCATTTCACATGTTGTAGCCTGCATTTTTTCATCTAATTTGTGAGCAAAATCAACCAATTCTGTGAGCATCTTGATGACCATTGGTTTGAACTGTGCATCTGATAGGTTGGCTATCTCTTCACGGCTTAGAGGAATTGGCTCTGGGGCTTTCATTTCTTCTTCGGTTTGAGCCATTTTTGATGTTTTGTTTGTTTGTTTGTTTGTTTTGTTTTGGTTCTAGTCTGGTTGAGGCTATTACATAGTGAGGGGTGGAGCCTTAGGTGTTCCTCAGGGTGGGGCAGCCCAGTCGCTGGGTTGTGATGCTATAGGTGGGGGTGGGGTCCAAGAGGGAAGAATGGCGCCTGCTCCGCTTTCTCCTGGCCTCCGGTCCCTTCTGCCGCTTCCCATTCGCCTGGATTATCTGCGCACGTGCGCGCGTGCTGTTACCTAGTGAGGAGTGGGGCCTCAGGCACTCCCCAGTGTTGGGCAGCCCAGTTGCTGGGTTGTGACGCTTTATGTGGGAGCAGGTTCTGAGAGGGAACAATGGTGACTGCTCCGTGCTCCCCTGGATTCAGTCCCTTCCGCCACTTCCCCTCTGCCTGGACCGTCTGCGTGTGCGCATGTGGGACCACCTGGTCAGCCAGCCACCTTGTGTGCCCTCACTGGGTCTGCACAGTTGCCCCCCTGTGCCCGGGGACCGCCAGCCGCCACCTGTGCATTGCCAGCTGCTGCTGCTTGCGTTCCCGGGTCCGCATGTCCACTTTTTCCTGCCGCAACTCCACCCCTCTTTCCGGTCTGGATGAATGGTTGTTGGACTTCCTTACAGTTCAATTTTTCTATAAGTTCTGGTTGTTTTCTTGTTTCTAAATATTTGTTGTCCTTAATTTTGGTTGTGAGAGGAGGCACAGTGTGTCCACATACGCCTCCATCTTGGCCGGAAGTCCATAGTTAATAAATTCTGATATTAAACTTTTCCCATTCAAATGACTGTGTGGTTTCTCTTTCCTGGTGGGACCCTGACTAATGCAGGTCCCATCAATAGACTAAGCTCTGCGTTGGCAGTGCAAAGAGCAAGTAGGTAAGAAGAGTCCAATGGATTAGGACAAAGAACTTAAAATCAGAATGTATCTACTATTACACATTTCCCAACATTCTGCTTGAATGAATAAATTTAGGAAAATCTACAAATTTGTAGTTATTTCTAATAGAGGAAGAGGTTATTGGCTCTGATAATTCTAGGGTAAAAAATCCACAAAGGATGTTTTTCTGACACACTGACCATTCTGAGTGTGTGGGAGCTTTAGGATATGTGAACAAGGCTGCTATGGACCCTGGTTGGTGAGTGGTAATTCAGTTTCTGGGGCCTGTATGCAGATCTGTAACATCTACACTGATAATCAAAAGTTGATTAAATGTACATGTCAAGTTTGTTTCCTTCTTCCCTGTGTCATACGATAGGGGTGCGAGCAGTTGCTCTTCTGTTCCTCTTTTTTGTGTGAATGGTGCAGCTGTGTGATCTGAGCAAGTGTAGGTACTCGGGAAGGAGAAAAGACCAAAATGAGACACTTGGAAGATTATATGATTTGATCCCTTCAATTTTGTTTGGGGAAACTAATCTCAAGAGTATGCAACTAGTTAGAGAAAAACAAATATACCAAAACAGATTTTTGGATTCCTAGTATTGAAAATGTAGTATTCAATACATTTTAATGTATTGATGCTAAATACATTAAAAGGATAAAGCAAAATGTGCCTTGAATAGGTGCATCATTTGTAATTTAAAAATATTTTATGGAGGTGTATTATATTTAAACAAAGTGTTTAGAACACAAAAGTGTTCTTATTGTAAGTGTATAGCATAATGAATTTCTTATAAACTGGATTTCTGTTAATCAGCACTCAAATCAGTTGAACGTTACCTGCACCCCAGATAATCCCTTCCTGTGCCCAAGGGCAGCTGCTAGTCTGACTCCTGAGAGCGTACACTAATTTTGCCTGTTTTGAACTTTATAGAAGTGGAATCAGTCATACAGTCATAGAGTACTGTGGTACTTGCCTGTGCCTGGCATCTATTGATCACTATTATGTTTCAGAAACTCATTTTCATTGCAATATGGTATTTTATTGCATGAGTCTATTGAGATTTATTTATCCATTTTGATGTGCATTTAGGGAGTTTCCTAGTTTGGGGCATTTACAAAGAGTGCAGCTATGAATATTTGTCATTATTATTATTATTATTTATTTTTAAAAATATATTTTATTGATTATGCTATTACAGTTGTCCCATTTCTCCCCCATCATTCCCCTCCACCCTGCACACCCTCTCCCACCCACATTCCCCCACTTTAGTTCATGTCCATGTGTCATAAGTTCTTTAGCTTCTACATTTCCCACACTATTCTTGCCCTCCCCATCTATTTTCTACCCACCATCTATGCTACTTATTCTCTGTACCTTTCCCCCGTCTCTCCTCCTCCCACTCCCCTGTTGCTAACCCTCCATGTGATCTCCATTCCTGTGTTTCTGTTTCTGTTCTAGTGGTTTGCTTTTGTTTTAGTGTGGTTGTTAATAGTTGTGAGTTTGCTGTCTTTTTACTGTCCTATTTTTTATCTTCTTTTTCTGGGATAAGTCCCTTTAACATTTCATATAATAAGGGCTTGGTGATGATGAACTCCTTGAACTTGACCTTATCTGAGAAGCACTTTATCTTCCCTTCCATTCTAAATGACAGCTTTGCTGGATAGAGCAATTTTGGATGTAGGTCCCTGCCTTTCAAGACTTCAAATACTTCTTTCCAGCCCCTTCTTGCCTGGAAGGTCTCTTTTGAGAAATCAGCTGACAGTCTGATGGGAACTCCTTTGTAGGTGACTGTCCCCTTATCCCTTGCTGCTTCTAGAATTCTCTCCTTCATTTGAATCTTGGCTAATGTAATTATGATGTTCCTTGGTGTGTTCCTCCTTGGGTCCAACTTCTTTGGAACTCTCTGAGCTTCCTGGACTTCCTGGAAGTCTATTTCTTTCTCCTTTATTATTTGTTCAAATAAGTTTTCCACTTGTTGCTCTTCTTCCTCCCCTTCTGGTACCCCTATAATGCGGATGTTGGGACATTTAAGGATGTCCCGGAGGTTCCTAAGCCTCTTCTCATTTATTTGAATTCCTGTTTCTTCCTTGTTTTCTGTTTGGTTGTTTCTTTCTTCCTTCTCTTCCACTCCATTGATTTGAGTCCCAGTTTTCCTCCCATCTCTATTGGTTCCCCATGTGTCTTCCTTCATTTCACGTATTGTGGCCTGCATTTTTTCCATCTAATTTGTGAACAAAATCAACCAATTCTCTGAGCATTCTGATCACCAGGGCTTTGAACTGTGCATCTGATAGGTTGGCTATCTCTTCACGGCTTAGAGGAGTTGGCTCTGGAGCTTTCATTTCTTCTCCGGTTTGAGCCATTTTTGATGTTTTTTTGTTTGTTTGTTTGTTTGTTTGTTTTGTTTTGGTTCTAGTCTGGTTGAGGCTATTACGTAGTGAGGGGTGGAGCCTTAGGTGTTCCTCAGGGTGGGGCAGCCCAGTCTGGGTTGTGATGCTGTATGTGGGGGCGGGGTCTGAGAGGGAACAATGGCGCCTGCTCTGCTCTCTCCTGGATTCAGTCCCTTCTGCCACTTCCCCTTTGCCTGGACCATCTGCGCGCGCGCATGTGGGACCACGTGGTTAGCCAGCCACCTTGTGTGCCCTCACTGGGTCTGCATAGTTGCCCCCTGTGCCCGGGTTCTTCCAGCTGCTGCCTGTGGGCCGGGGGACTGCCAGCGCTGCTACTTGCGTTCCTGGGTCCACACCTCCACTTTTTCCTGCCGCGACTCCACCCCTCGTACCGGTCTGGATGAATGGTTGTTGGACTTCCTTACAGTTCAGTTTTCCATTAGCTCTGGTTGTTTTCTTGTTTCTAAATATTCGTTGTCCTTAATTTTGGTTGTGAGAGGAGGCACAGTGTGTCCGCCTACGCCTCCATCTTGGCCGGAAGCTCATTATTATTTAAATGTTTGTACATTAGAATACTGTGCAGTGTGTGTTAAGGGCAGAAGCTCAGAACTGGACAAACACAGTATTTGAGTGTGATCTTTAATCGAAGTATTTACATCCTGAGTCTGTCTCCTCATTTGTAGTAGGCATACTACCTCTATTTGTATGGGGTTTTGGAAGAAATTGAATGAAATGATGGGTGTTCTACTCAGTGCTTGACGTATAATAAGTACTCAAAAGAATGGAAGTTGCTATTATTTGTTAAATTACTTTTTTTGTAAATACTAGCAAAGCATCAGCATAATTTGCTGTTTGCATTCTTCTGCTTGTATACAGAGTTTTCATTTTTTTCAGGGTTTACCCATACATGTTTGAATCTTCATCTTCCTTCTTCCTTCCTCATCACCTTTCTCTTACACTCCGGGCATAGGGACAGCGACTGAAGAAGAGTTCTTACCCAACTTCATTCTGTTCCTGAGTTATTGTTGTATTTTGCCATATTGGCTTATCATAATAATACTGTTCGCTTATTGTTTGTTATTATTTGGTCTTAATCAATCAGCTCACTTTGTTTTACTTTGCTTTGCCCAAAGATACAAATTTTTTGAAATAAGAGGGTTTGTAGCAATATTTTAAAGTTTTATATTTACCATCAAACACATTTCATACACCACCACTGATATGCTGCATATCACACTTCTGGATATATTGAACTAAGCATGGGCCCTGCTTATTGAAAGTCATGGTTTGTGGATAGAAGTAGAAAATTGAGCAAATAGCCATGTCTTCTCATTTTGTTGGTGTCCTACTGTATTGTCACTTTCTTAGCTTACAGCCTCCTGACTGTACCCCAGCCTCTGAATGCTAAGACTGCTCTTGTTCTCCTGTTACTACGTACTCCTGCTCCCTGGGTGACAGGGTAGCTCTTTTTCATGAATGCTGCTTCTGTAGTAAAATCTTAAGAAAACAGAGCTTTACCTTTTTCTTAAAAACATGGTTATACTGTGAGAGAAGGCCATTGTTTCAGTTAGCAGAGGCCAAGTTTTGCTGGACTAACAAGGGACTCTGAAATTACAGTGACTTACAAAAATCTTACATTGACAGTGGCTCTGATCTGTGTATCTCTCCTTCTGAAACTGAGGCTTAAGGAGCAGCTGCTATTTGGGACATAGGTATCTTGAACAGAAGGAAAAGGGAAATAGTAGAGCTAGACACTGGCCCTTAGAGCTCCTCCTAGGAAGTGCACATGTCACTTGAAACATACATTTTATTGGTCATAACACGTTAGTGGCCAGGCCTGGTCTGTGTGGAAAGGAAATATAAACCTCTCAGAGGGGAGTCCTCAGTGGGAAGGGAGTTGGCAAGGAGGGGCAGTGTTGTCATGTTTCAGACATTTTCATTAAATCAGTAGATATGTTCATTGCCATATAATTTCCAATTTGTTTTTCATTGTCATTTTATTCAACAGCTTCCTTCCTTTATTTATTTTTCTGACTTTCACATAAGTTTATTGCCAAACCGCCAAACAGGCAATGCACAGGATATGCACAAAACCAAGACTATAAGTCAGTAGCATGAGTGCCCTGTTGAATTTTGCCTTTCACAAAAGAAGGCCTGAGCATCAGTGACCTTGGACACCTGGAGGAATTGAGGAATCAAGTTTCATTCTCTCATTCAATAAATATTTTTTCCTTCTTCCAGGTGATGAGTTGGAAGCTGTGTGGAGCTTGGAGGTGACAGTCTTGAGTCCTGTCTCTAGAAAATTCATGTTATAAATATGATCAAGAACATCCTCACCTTTCTTCACAATAGGCCTAATCGTTGGGTTACGTGTCTGGGTGACAGCCAGTAAGGAAATCAGCATTGACTCCATGCTTAGCCTCTAGCATGCTTTACCACAGAATGCATGTTTAGTTGGTCTTGGATGAAAATCATTAACTCATCCTGAATTAAGAAAACTTTGTGAATGACTAAAAATTTCAGGATTATGTTTATATAGTTTCAAAGGTTATATTTTAAAATGAAGGATAATTTAAGATTAGCTAGCATCCCTCATTAATCTGCAGCTATTTTAATGGAAAAAGTGAAAAGGACAACCTGTTCTTTTCTTAGAATAGTTATGTCAGTTTATTTTCTTATAAATTATATTAAATCTAATTTTATATCAGTTTGTTAGGGATAATTTTAAGTAGATAATATTAACTAACTTAGAATAAGGAAAGGACACTTGTGGCCCAAGAGGGCATAATTTTAGTGGCATTTCTAAAAACCTTATCATACTGGTTTATACAATAACTATACTTAGACTAAAGCTGCAGGTACATAAATATAGAAAAGAAATATATAAAGATTATACGTTGTAAATGTATTAATGAAGTCATCATTGTACTTAGATACAGAAAATTAATTCCATTATAATCTACTTAAGGTAGGATCTATTATAAAATGAACAATATGCTCTTAATTTTTATGTTTAAATCTTGGAATGATTTGAAGTAAGGTTATTAATCTACTAATATATTCTTTGAGTCTGATATTGTAAGTATCACGGCCTTGCTAGTTTTATTCCATGATAACTGAAGTAAGTATCTGACAGAAGTTTAATAGGAGGCAGAACATTATTTTTCTCATTATCAGCTGGAAAGCAAAAGCATTGGCGTGTGAATTGAATACTGAAATCTCTGGTGTGTGTGTGTGGTGATAGTGGTAGTAGAGGTAGTGGAGGTGGTGGAGGTGGTGATGGTAGAAGTGGTGGTGGTGGTGGTGTGTGTGTGCATGTGTATGTTCTAAGAATTGTGTTATTCAAAATGTGACCCACGAACTAGACTAGTTAATGAACTGCATGTTGCTGGTCACAATGAGATAAGAACAAAAATTGAGAGTGTTCAGAAACCTTTATCGCAATTGGACAGAGTAAATTTAGGCCTGTTGAATCTAATACAAATTTGGGTTTGCATATTTGTGTCAGTTATTTTTGTTTCATTTGTCTAAGAATTAATTTTATAATTTGCAAAAGTTTCGGTCTCTAATAGATTTGAAATTAAAAACAAAAACAAAAGCAGGCAAACTGGTGTAAACCACAAATGGTTTAAGTTGTGTTGGTGAGAAACCTATGTTACTGAGGTAGGGAGGTAGTATAATTTCTGGTATTCCATAGGCATGATTTATGACGTGGAATACTATGGCTCATATTAAATTGAGCTTTCCTACTTCCCTAGGTAAGCCATATACCCTAGCCCTTCCAATATAACTATACTGCCTATTTAATTGTGACATTTTGATTTGCTGTTTCCTAGAATGATTTTGCAAAGAAATGATTCTTTGGAATTATTCATTTATTCAACTGTTATTTATTGAGTGTCTTCTGTGTACCAGAGTCTGTTCTGAGTACTGGGAATTCAGAAGTAACAAAACAGAACAATGCCCCTGCTCTCTTCTAGCTTATATGAAAAGAATTAAAAAACATAAATATATGTGCATATACACATTTATGAACTGCAAGGTGGTCAGTAGGCTATAAGTGTCATCCATTTCCACTTGGGCTACTGCTGTATCCGTTGCTCTACCCTGTGGATGTTAAGCTCACTGTTGATGTGGTTTTGTGTCTGAACTCTGTGTCTAACAAAGTAAGAGTCCCCAGGTGACAGATGTGGGTGTTTCCCTTGGGGCCATTAGTGCTTCAGCGTGGCCTCTTTGGATTGTTGAGGATGATGGAAGAAGTAAAGCCTCAGAGACTGGAGGAACACTAGTGCTCACTGTCCTAAGTTGCTGCCCCCTTTTTGGAAGCCATTAAATAGATGCAGTGTGTTTCTTTGGTTTAGCATGAAGGACTATGTTCTACTGCAGGAAGATGTTCTGATACTAGGAGTCTAGGATGGAGCATTGCAGAGATGCTAACCCTGTGAAATTAGGATAGTGTTTTGTGTATGCATACTTTTCTGGGCTGGGGGTCCCTAGCTTTCATGAGTTTCTTTCTACATGTAATTCATGTCCCCAAAGCTGAAAAATCATCGGTGTACAGTGGCCTAAACAGTCTTTTTCAGTTTGGTCCCTAATGTTGATATGATTTTACCTCCTCCTGTATTCTCCTGTGGGCTTCCTTGCATAGCTGGGCTGGCCTCCTCACTGTTGCTGCAGGGCAGAAACACCATCCTACCTGGGATGCCTGACTCCAACCAAGCACAGAGCTCATCTCTCTGCCTCCTTTTTGCTGTGATGAACCTCAGGGTTTATCTTGACTACCGTGTGAAAATTGTATCCCTCTTCTGCCCCTCTCTTGGTTCTTTATTTTTGCCCCTAGCACTTACTACATTTAACATTCTATATGGCTTAGTTATTTTTTGAACTTTTTTTCCATATTTCTTTCCCTACTCCTGTGCTCCATAGAAATGGGAATTTTTGTCTCTTTGTTCGTTGCTGTATCTCCATCACCTTGAACAGTGTCTGGCACATAGTAGTCAATAAATATTTTGTGAATGAACGAATGAACGAATGAACGAATGAACGAATGAACGAATGAATGAATAAATATGAGATCTGACTCTCCATTTCAGAATGTACAACATGGAGCTTAAATCTGACCAATTTAGCTGAGATTCCTCATGTTGTATATTTTATCCCATTGGTTACAGTTTCATAAATCTCAATTCTTATGTTGCCATAAATAAGCTTTCCATTTTCAAATATTCCCATGAGGTATTTTCATCTCTTTCTTATTAACTTTTGCTGTTTGTTTAATCTTACTTCATCCTAGCCAGGGGTGTCAAACTCATTTTTACTGGGGGCCACATCAGCCTTACAGTTGCCTTCAAAGGGCCAAAATAATTTTAGGACTGTATAAATGTAACTACTCCTTAACTGTTCAGGAGTTGAAATTACATTTGGCTCCATAGCCCTCCCCTCCCCTATCCTCCCCTCTCCTTTTTTTCCTTTACATCTTTTTCTGTCCTCTTCCCCTTTCTTCTCTGTGATGGGAATAAACTGCTTCTCTCTCCTTGCTATGCAGTGGGAGACCTATCAGTTTTCAGATTTGTTCTTTGCTCTTCCAGGAGACACTGGCTGTCACCATCATTGCAGTACTTGGTCCTTTTGTAATGTTCTGTTTGAACAGACAGCAGTAGGTAATTTGGGTCCTTGAGATGTATTCTCACATATGTTTTTCACAACAATCATGATTTCTGGCTCAGTTTTTATTTTTTGGAGGGCATTCAAGGAGTTGCCTGGGATATCTGTGAATGCCTGGGTTATTTGTTTTCTGTCTTTTTCCCTCAGTGCCAAGTTAGTAAAACTCCTCAGATAGGAAATGTAATAAATCAGAAAATTTTTATTAAGTATATATTTATATGTTTATTTATTAAGTATGTATATTTATCTATGTATTTATTAAGCATATATAAAGTATATTTTAAGTATATATATCTATTTATATATAAATTTTTATTTTATATATATGAGGTCTGTCCAGAAAGAATCCAGACATTGTTAATATAATGAGAACAGTTTGTGAGACATCCATGTAAACTGGCCTCTAAGGAGAGTGGACTGTCATGCATATGTGTGAACGATGAACAATGATGACTTCACTGTACTAGTCAGTGGGAGTGGTAGACACCGTTTAGTGAGCATGTGCGTTATGTGACTGTTGCATTCAAAATGACTGAGTGAGCAGAGCAATCAATCTGCATCAAATTTTGCGTTAAGCTTGAACATTCCTCCACAGAAACTATTCAGATGATTCAGAAGGCCACAACTATGGGCAGCTGGTGATTGGCAGCTTCATCATGACAACATATCTGCTAATGCATTATATCTCGTGCTGAGTTTTTTGGGTGAAGCATCAAATCACCCAGGTGACTCAGCCCCACTGCATTGGAGCCCTGAGACTTCTGTTTTTTCCCCAAAACTAAAATCACCTTTGAAAGGGAAGAGATTTCAGACTGTCGATGAGACTCAGGAAGCAGCTGATGGCGAGTGGGAGAACACTGTGAAGTCCCAAGGTGCCTACTTTGAAGGGGACTGAGGCATCATTGTCCTAGTACAGTGTTCCTTGTATCTTGTATCTTCTTCAATAAATGTCTTTAGTTTTCATTACTGGAAGCTGTATTTAGTTTTCCCAGCTGGTCTACTTTACTGGATACCTTCTGGATAGGCCATATGCATATGTATATGTGTATGTATATGTATATACACACATATATGACTTTCTGTGTAACAAAATGGTATGCTGAAAGGTGAACTGTAGAAAATTTAATATTAATCTGGGGGTGTGTTACAAGTTCTGAGGCAGGAGGGAGAAGCATATTGTGGGAACTGGGAAGAACCTGAAGTGCATCGGTGCCCTGGGACTGTGAGCTGAGTGCTGCACAGGTTCACGTGTGTCTAGCTTTCCTTAGTGCTGCCAACAGTCTCCCAAAGCAGTTGTTCTCATTTTTGCTTTCAATAGCAGTGTCTGAGAGTTTTGGTTCTTCTCTGTTCTTGCCAATACCTGGCTACTTTTGCTGTGTAACAAAATGTTAAAACATAGTAAGTGAAAACAACAGCTGCCATTTTATTATCTTTCTTGGTTTCTGTGGGTTAGGCATTCAGGAGGGCTGGCCTGGCAATTCTGGCTTGGGGGCAATGCTCGCCACGGTGTAGAGAGATTGTGGCTGCCAGACCTGAAGGAGGAAGACATTGGTGGTCTGTTTATACCCCTTATCATTTTTTTGTGCCCCAAGGGACAGGGCTGGACTAGGGTGAGTGAGCCAAGAGAGAAGTTCTGGCCCTGGCAAGGAATGAAGTGAACATTTATTGAGCATCTACTGTGTGCTAGGCTTTGTGCTGATGCTTTACTATGATAAGTTTTTATTTCCTTCAGCATGATCTTTCCTTCAGAGTAAGCTTCCTACACAAGCCTTTCCTTAACAACAATGTATTTAAATACTTTCTTCTTTACTTTTATCTTATTTCTCAATTCATTACATTCATATTCTTTTCTCTATTCAAACTGTATACATAGTTTTTAACTTTGTATTACCTGTCCACTCACTTTGTCTCAACCCCTAGCACTAGATGGTGGGTCTGCAATAACCAGGAACCCATCCCTTTTGTGCACTACTGTTTACCTAGGGTTGCCCGATACGATATAGGACACTATGAAATTTGAATTTCAGATCAAATGAACTATTTAGTATGTGCCACATATGGAACACTTTAAAATTATAAATGTACCTCAAATACTTAAAACTATATCCTTAAAATGTGCATCTCAAATGTGGTACATGCTTATACCGAAATATTATTTATGGTTTATTTTAAATTAATATGATATCTGGTAGTTCTATTTGCTATACTCTAGGACCTGATATTTAGCACAGTCTATAGCCTGTAATATAAACTCAATAAATGTCTGAATAAACAAATGAGTAAATAAATAAAAGAGCTCATTTCTTTCTCATGAACAGTTTTGCCAAGTAAATATTATTTTACAGATAGGGGGACTGATAGTCAAATAATCTAAGGAGTTTTTCCAGGTGCTCAGACACAGTTGGTATAGAGTGAGGGGATAAGAGTAAAATTTTGAATGATGTTCACTTTGACTTTCAGTTACCTTTTAACTACATCATGTTGCCTTAGCTTGTTAAAAAAATTTTGTCCTTGAATCAGTCAAATTTCTTTTTTTAAGTTGTTTATTTAAAGATTTTATTTATTTATTTTGTTTTTTTTAATTTTATTTTAATTGTTGATTTTGTACAGTTTTCTGTCTTTTATTCTCACCCCAACCCATCACCCCATCCCTCCCCACCTCCCTCCCATTTCCACCCCCACCATAGTTTTTGTCCATGTGTCCTTTATACTTGTTCCTGTAAACCCTTCCCCCTTTCCCCTGAAATTCCCTCCCCTCTCCCCTCTGGTGACTTTCAGCCTGTTCTCAATTTCCATGACTTTGGTTATATTATGCTTGTTTGTTTGTTTTGTTGATTAGCTTCCTGTTAAAGGTGAGATTATATGGTATTTGTCTTTCATTGCCTGGCTAATTTCGCTCAGCATGATGCTCTCAAGTTCCACCCATGCTGTTGCAAAGGGTAGGAGCTCCTTCTTTCTTTCTGCTGCATAGAATTCCATTGTGTAAATGTACCACAGTTTTTTGATCTGTTCATTTACTGATGGGCATCTATGTTGTTTCCAACACTTGGCTATTGTAAATTGTGCTGCTGTAAACATAGGGGTCCAAGGAGGACATACAGAGGATCCAGAGACACATGAAAAAATGCTCAGTATCGCTAGCTATCAGAGAGATGCAGATTAAAACCACAATGAGATACCACTTGACACCAGTCAGAATGGCCATCATAAACAAAGCAACAAACAGCAAGTGTTGGAGAGGTTGTGGAGAAAAGGGGACCCTAGTGCACTGCTGGTGGGAGTGCAGACTGGTACAACCACTATGGAAAACAGTATGGAATTTTCTAAAAAAAAACTAAAAACGGATATACCTTTTGACCCAGCAATTCCACTGCTAGGACTATATCCTAAGAACCCTGAAACACCAATCCAAAAGAACCTATGCACCCCTATGTTTATAGCAGCACAATTTACAATAGTCAAATTTCTTATTTATATCAACCGAAACCTAAACTCTTTTTAATTTAAGCAGAAAAATAGTTTATTACAGAATTTTTAGGAGCTCAGGATCCCAGTAGGACAAAGAAGCTGACCTGAGCAACCCCCTAGCTCAACATAAGACTATCTAGTAGAGATATCTGCTGCCACAGATACTGTAGTTTGCAGCATGGATCCCACCAGCATGTACCACTGATCCTCATAACCACACTCCTAGCCTTAAGGCCTGCTAGATGTAGCTGCTTCTCTCCTTTCCAGGGTACAGTTCCATACAGTCTGGCCCAGGTATATCCAACTGGCAGAACTGCAAATACATCTTTATCCTAGCTGCAAGGGAATCTGGGAATGTAAACCTTTGATTTCAAAGTCAAAGCTGTCTCTGTCTCTCTAAACTCATAAGGGGAATTCTCCAAACAGAGGAAATATCTTGAAAGGTTCTGGGTACCCTAAAAGACTTGTCTACCTAATACCTCCTTTGAACTTTAGTAGCACAGTGCCTTCTAATTGTAGAACAGGTGTTACTTTCTACCTGTTGTGAAAATAGGATTTGTGTTCCCTTTTTACTGTGCCTGCACAATACTGAGACTGCACTTCCATGAAGGACTCAATATGTGACTGAATATGAACTCTGTTTTCTGTTTGGTGGGATTTTATAGGTGACTTTAATTTTATTCATGTATATCTCCTAAATTGCCTATCATAAACATTTGTAATAAAAAAAAGTTTTGAAAACTTGGTAAGAAACTGGGAGAAAAACAGTTGGTCTGAAATCCCTTATTCATAATTCCAGAATTAAAAAGTCTCTGAATGTTGCAGGATTTCA
This sequence comes from Glossophaga mutica, assembly GCA_039655065.1. Taxonomy (NCBI): domain Eukaryota; kingdom Metazoa; phylum Chordata; class Mammalia; order Chiroptera; family Phyllostomidae; genus Glossophaga; species Glossophaga mutica. The sequence goes on along the minus strand of CM077309.1, from coordinate 68,853,802 downwards.
TTATTTTCTTTACCTTATTTGGCAGAATTCTCTGACTTAAAATTACATGAGGCTATTTATAGTCTTTATTATCCCACTTAGTTGAATATTCATGTTTTCTGGCAGAAATTGATTACAAGCTGTTGCCCTGATCTACTGGGGATTTTTTACTGTGTATATATTCTACTGTCTTTATAAAATCTGGAAAATTCTGATCCAAGGCCCATCAGTTGCCAAGAATATTTTTAAAGTGTGTGTGTGTGTCTGTGTGTATAAAATCACATGTATAATATGTACATAGATAATTCTGGAATAATACATTAACAACTGTCAATAATGATTATTTCTAAGATAAGGAATTGGTTGGGGAGACAGTGGGAGGTGAATTAATGCTTAATATTCTTCAGTATTTCTAAAAATTATTATTACAAAATGAATGCCTTTTTCAGTGAAAGAAAAGGAAGAGTAGAATTGACTATAAGTTTTATTTTATTTAGAAAAAATGATTTATTAATTTTAAAAGATAGTTTATCAAGCAGGCTATGCCTTTACATGTTAGTTCAAATATTACTGACTGCTGGTGAGGACCCAGAAAGTTAGACACACACCAGGCCACCTGCTGCCTTTGGGACACAGTGTGCATGCTCCAGTGGCAGGGAATTTACATTAGCAAAACACTAATTTGCCTAAAAAGTAAAATAAAACCACTCAAAAATGTGATGAGTAAATGAAACTACTGTTATTGGTGTTAGGTTTGGCATGTTTTATGAAGTGTGAAAGATTACTCATTCACTATACATTTGCAGAAGTTCTTTAACAAAAGCCAGATGCATACGGATTGGGTGGATTAAACCTAGTGAGTTTTTGGAGCATGGCCTGTAGCTGTTTTTGGTTTGTGAACAGGTTACTTTTCTGAGTCAGCCTATAGGATGGCTTCCCAGGGTAAGTCTGATTTTGCTTTTCTGCTTAAAATGTAAGTGGTAAAGGAGATTTAACTCAATGCCTTTTCCACTGGATTCTGTAAATCAATAGTGCCTGTTTCCTCTGTGAGAAAGACATTTATCATATTCCAGCATATTCTGGTGTTCCTGCTTCTGATTTTTATAGCTTTGCTTCACATCCCCCTAGTTTTTAAAGTCAATGACCAAGTGCTGAAAGTATTTGCCAGGGGAATTGCAAGGTCATCTGTAAGCCCTGCAGCTGCTGTGTGGACAGCAGTGTGAAGCAGCCTAGCTGTTGTGAGCCTTTTGAAGGGATGTTTTCAATAAATAAGTAGCATACTATATACTTGTTTATGACCTTAAAAAAGGTTTAGATTTTGCTGAGTGGCCATTAATGATGCTTTATGACATGTTATAATGGTTTCAACCTGCATATTTTTTTGATTAAACATTTTCGTACAGCAGTCAGTGTGAAGTTTGTGTATGTTTTCCTTTCAAAGGGACTTGGGAGAATATTCAACATTGAATAAGTCCCTGGCTTCTGACTCCAGAGAACGTTGGTTGTCAAAGTCAGAGAAAATAAGGATTTACCAAGCTTTTACAACTGAGCTTTGCGGTAATTGCTAATGAAGTTATAAAACTGTTCTTCCTACTGGGTTTTAAATGCCTCTTTTCATTAATTTTGGTATGGGGAGCAAAATCCTGGGATTTTGTTTTCATATTTAACCATAGCTACTTTTAAAGGCAGTTTTCATTTTGTGGTTGCTTTTTTCCTTCTGGTGTCTAGCACACACAGTCCAAGACTTTATCTTATATCTTTTTGGTACAACCCATTATTCACTGGGCTCTGAGTAGCTCTCTAATAGAAGAAAGTGCAGAGGAACCTGGGCTAGAGGGTCTGGAGGAGCCCAGTGGCATCCTATGTGGCCAGGGTGTGCTGTCCTGGTCTCCTTCCTTGCCTTCTGGCAGGAGGTCACTGTGATGTGACGCTGGGCATGTTGGTGGCTGATAGCTTTTCTGAGTGGCACTGAAATCTCTGTGGGCTCAGAAGGGAACCTGCCTCAAGATTCTGTTTGTTAATGTTTAGTACGCATGAAAGAGAAAATAGAACTGCTTTAAATGCAGCCTAACCTCAAGAAAGACTGATACATAAAAATGAGTAAGGGAAGTTCGGTTGGTTTCTTAAAAAATGTAAACATTTACATTAGGACTTAAAAATATTAAAGGACTTATGCCTTTAGTGCTGTGTGTTTCACCTAGAAATATTTGTACCTTATATCCCTCCAGGAATATGCTAATGGCTGTGTGAGGTTGGAGGTTAATGTGGCCCATCCTTCAGAGTAGATGTATATGGATAACTTGCCTCTTTTGATTTTTGTCCTATTTCTTAGTGTTTTTCAGTATCTCATCAAAGGACAAGAGAGGATGTAACACTAAACTCCTAACTGCTTATTGCTTGTTAGGGACTTTAACTTAGATAGATACAATGACAGACATATTTCATATTTTGTAGGTGAGAAAATTCAAGAATATATATATATATCCCAGTCTTTGATACATACATACACATATATGTGTGTATCTTTATCTATATTTAATCTATATCTTCCACATAATTTACTAAACTCTTAAATCCATATTTTAAAAAAAAATCACATCTTAAAATAACTTTGTTAAAAAAATAAAGAGGGGGAACTAGTAGGCAGTCTTTCTGACACTTTAATTGTGTGTATTTACTACTTAGAAGCATTCAAATACAGCTTTGTTTTATGTAGTTAATTCTGGTGCTACCATAATTGAAAAGGTTACAGATAAAAGGGCAGAATGCAATTGTTGAAGCTGTAACTTGCAGGAGACTAATAACACATGTCCATTTTCTTTTCCAAATGTGCTATTTATATAATTTATGTTTTTAAGAAATCTTAGAACTAGAATAAAAATAGTAAATATTCTTAAGGTCCAGAAATGTTGCAACTATGCCAAAATTAGAACCTATGAATAATCCTCTTGGTGGTTAAGCCAAACTTGTTAAGTATTACAATTCCTATGTCACGGAGCATAGTGCTAGGCAGAGAGCATGCTCAGTTAGTGCTAAAAGAGATTGAATCAATTTGGCAATATTTATTTATTTATTTTAGAAAAGTAAGCACATTTGATTTAGAAGTGGCAGGTCAATTTTAAAGCCAAGTTAAGATAAATAGGTCAGGCAAAATACTGCATGTAGCAGAGATAGTAGTGCTATATGCAAAGAAGAAAAGACTGAAAGAAAAACACATCAAATATTTGCATGTTAAAATGATGAATAATTTTTAGTTTTTATACATTTTTACTTTCCTTTAATTTTTCAAAATGAGCAAATACATTCTTTGGAACAGTACTTTTCTGACACATATTAGGCTTCACATAACTATTTCATAAATGCTGAGTTAATAAATTTATAAGAAAAAGGATACACATCAAATATGATGTGAATGGTGTATCCTGGAGTTAGCAGTATGGCAGCTTTGAGTAGAATTTGCAGTCTGGTGAAATTAATTTTTTTAAAACCTCATCTGAGGATATTGATTTTATTGATTTTAGAGAGAAAGAAAGGAAGGTGAGGTGAGAGAGACAATGAGAGAGAGAGAGGAAGAGAGAGAGAGAAATCAATGTGAGAAAGAAACAGCAATTGATTGCCTCCTGTAGGTATTCCAGCTAGGGATGGAGCCCACAACCCAGGTGTGTGCCCTGACTGGGAATCGAAACCACAGACTTTTGGTGTATGGGATGACACTCCAAACAACTAAGCTACCCGACCAGGGCAAAATTATTTTTTTCAAATAATATTTTATATTGAATCTCAATATAGTCAGTTCTGCTACAACATAGCATATGCATTTCTAAAAATATCCCCAAGCTATATCAAATCATGTAGTAAATACCCTAGAATCTGTAGGAAGAATGGGGTTAGGGGTGCCGTACGCATAAACTTCATCAGTGACTTATTAAAGAGAGAAAATATAGGAATCTAATAAAAACAGATAGTTTTACACTTGTTAAATGGTTAAGCAATATAGAAATATAACAGTAAACTTGGTCTGTGCCTTGTGGATGTGGGTGTAGGAAGGATCACAGGTTGTACATTATGGTAAAGTGGAAGGAGGAGGCATATCTATAATGGATGGGAAGCTGTAGCACCAGATGTGATGGTGTGTGTGTGGTGCATGAAACACATGGGCAACTGAGGCAACTGGCCAGTGATTGAGGTGTGTGCTTTTTGTGTATTTCTACACTGCTTGATTTGGCCAGTGCAGTTTTCTGTGTTCACCTGGTGTTTCTTGCAGACAAAATCATGCATAAACAAACAAAAAATTCATTTGGGTTGCATGTCCCTAGTATATCAATCGTGTTTGAGCAAATTTGAACTTTCAAAACAAGCATTACAGAAGAACTAAGTGTATATGAAATAAATGAAATAAAGCTACACTAGTTCTAGGTATGTCAAGAGCTCAGATTGGAATCTAACCTCCCTATGATCACCCCAGGGTTTCCACATAGTTTTGCTATGTGGCAAAGAACTTGATTGTCCTTTTCTTTGTGACCTGGAGCAAATACAGAACAATGTTCCTTTTGTGGAGACATTTGGTCCTACTTATGTATCCTCCTTGGCTAATGACTGGAGGTGTGCCGGGCTCTTCAGTATTCACAAACTTCAGTCCCACTGCCAGGTGGACTCCCCAATAAAGCGAATGGCCTTGAACTTAATGGCCCCCCAGAATATGTCACTCCAGGTCCTTGTCAGGGAATCTAGCCTTGAACGTGTGCTACTCAATGCTTATCGAATGCTGCTGTGAAAAACCAATATTTATGGATTATAGTCTAAAGACTAGAGGTTCATTCATTTCTCTGAATGCTTTTAAGCAACAAGGAGGAAAATAATGTTATTTGAACATTTTTCATGGTGTTTTTGCTTTGATTTGTGAAATAATATTGGAGAAATGTGTGAGAATTTTACATTTGTCAAAAGGGGACATTATTTAAAAGTGTTTAAGGAAAATTTGTAAAATCAATATCTGAAGTAATCTAGACCTCCAGAAACCTCTGTACCTGAGATTTTACACCCCTTTGTCAGTTGTTTTTACTAAGTTATGCCCTTAGTCTCATTGAAGGTCATTATGAGATAGAGCCCTATGAATCCTGAATATTGGGTGCCTATATTGTGGTTGGTACATTTTCCTCTTTATGAAGACTTGGGAGAAGTGTCTCTCTTGTTTTTGATACCACAAATGACTGTACTTCTATACAACTTTAAGTTTTTATTTTACAGATATAGTTAGTCATGTAACTGATCATGTCTTCTTCCTCTTTATGGCCACAGGAATTTTTTTTTAACCCACACATTTTTTAACCAAAAGAAAAACTACTCAGCCAACATTGGAAAAAATGAGAAGATTATACACAAATATGTTTGAATTTCCAGCATCTCTTGAAAAATCAGATCTGGCAACATGGGGCTCACATGTCTCCTTGGCAACCATGGAATCCAATAAAGTAATGCCATTTTCCTTAAAACAGAAGTCACTTTTCAGTTTGCTTTTCTCCTTCACTTTAACTGACTGGCCCTGGTAGACAGACATCAGACTCTGCTCCCTGGCTTAGAAAGCCATCTGTAACTCACCACTAGAATACATGCAGAATCTTATTTGCATTTTGTGTACTAATCTTATTCCTAAGGTAACTTTATTATTTTTTCTTGAACTCTCTTTTCTTCATCTTATTTTCTTTACCCACACACGTTAATTTTCTGTCGTATCATCTTGAGATGGTGTGTGCTTTTACATAACCTGTTTTAAGTTCTTTTGAGAAGAAATAAGGTATGAATAAATAAAAATAGGAAAGTGGTTTTCCCCCCTCACATCATTTTATTTTTACTTTTGACCTGGCAAGAATTTAAACAATTTCAGCTCTTTCTCTGACCTACTTTAGAGTCTACTTGAATCTAGTTCCATTAAGAGCTCTGTAATTCTTTTTGTTTTGTTTGTAATTTTTTTCACAGGGACTCTGAGAAAATGGTGTTTTGTGCCTAAGGTTGGTTGACTTGCCATGATCTTGCATTCACAACTGAAAAGCTAAGTGTTGGAATAATTCACTGAGTTCTAAGAGGGAGGATTAGGATGCCACAAACGTCCTTAGAGGTTATTTTCCAACTGCAGGGGTCATGGGAAGGCATCATTCAGTGCCCTGCATTAATGACAAACTAATGACAATGAATATGGCTAGCTCTGCAGCATGTGTACAGGGAATTTTTCTTTAATGGTGACTTCATATTTTCTCTGCTTAGCAAGGCACATCTACAAAACACAGTTGGGACTATTATAATCCAGGAAAGGGACCTAAGGTTCTATGAAGGTTTCCCCTTGAGGGTATAAGTATAATCATTTGGGGGGCAGTCCCCCAAATTCAGCTAAATATTGACCACCCTCAGGGACTTTACTGAGGGCAGTGTCTGTGTCTTTGTTGTTATATCTGTTGTTATTCATTGGTTTGTCCCAACTTTTAGCATAGTAGCTGTGGACTCATAGTAGGAGCTTAATAAATATTTGTTAAAGAGTGAATAAAATCAAAGCAAGCATACATTTGCAACTCTTTTATAAAGCATTACAGGAGTCATACTGGAAAGATACACATTCTGTTTATTTCTTTCTCAAGAGAGACTCTAGAACTAAAGACTGAAAAGACTAAAATGGTGTCAAGGCCAGACATAATGTTGATGTCTTATTTGCTTTAATTTATTCAATTATCCTCATTTTCAGGTAAGGAAGTGGAGGCTTAGAGCTAGTAAGTTGCAAAACCAGGTAGTTTGAACCCAGGGTTTGTGTTTTTAACTCCTGGAGTATGTTGCTTACAAGAAAGAATAACTAGTAAGTATAGATACAGAAGTATGAAAAGAATTTATTTAGGCTAACTGGACTGTGCTAGTGGTATTAGTAAGCAGTGATTCTTTCTGATGTTAGAAGTTTCTTTCACATATGACAAGGCTCAAAAGCAAAGATCTTTGTAACTCACACCTCTTTAGTTTCTATGTGTATACCTCACAGACTACTTTGGTTCAGATTCTTAAGACTTTAATCAGGTTTTCTGAAAGTCATTTGGGAACCCTCTCCTGAAATGCATCCTTGTTTTGGTTCTGGTAAGACGTGGGTATTTTCTAACTGCCATAGTCACATTCCTCATGCTTCACAGCCTATCAGTTATTTCCATCACCTTTGCATTTAATAATGTGTTAGCAACATTATCTCTTGTCAGCCTCAATTCCTTCCTTCTGTCCTCAACTGATGAACACTTTCTGCTACTTTTTGTTCTAGGACAACTGGGTGTTCTACTTTTATTTACATTTTCAATGGAATGAATTCATGTATTACTATGCTTTTGCAGGAGAACAAATTTAAAACTGAAAGGGAGCTTGGTGAATTTGTAACAGTCTGTTGGGTTCAGTGAGGATCACTGGAATCCCTACCTTCTCCTTTTATTTGTTTGCTTTAAAGTGAGGGGAGCATTGTGATTTTTGTATGGTGTCTGCTTAGATGGCAGAGAGAAGCAGACATTCTGATAAGCTTTCTGGGGATGATGAGAATGGTTGTGTTTCTCATGAGTTTATTTTTCCAGTGCTGACTGTATGGCAGTATCACTGGCAAATATTGGCTGGCCATGGAACATTTTTAAGGGCAAGGGTTTCATGAATGTTCTCTATTACCATGGCTGAGGAATCAAAACAAAAGTATTCTGCACACATTTCTTATAGCGTGCATGGATGGATTCCAGTATATTTCTTTTATGTTAGCTCCTAGACCACATGAAGAATATAAAATAAAGTGTTACTGAAAACACAATAATTAAGAAGAATTGGGTGGGGTGTATTGTACCTTTTCCCTTTTCTACATAGGAATGATGACAGAGATGAACTGGGTGCAGAAGAGCTTTGCAAGAGTATATATTTTCAGATTCCTATTATGGACATGATAGTAGTGATGATAACATGTAACATCTTTCTAACACTTGACAATGATCACTATTCTCACTTAAGAAAAGAGCAGACTGATGGTGAATAGAGGGGAGAGGGGAGGGAATTTCAGGGGAAAAGGGGAAGGGTTTATAGGAAAAAGTATAAAGGACACATGGACAAAAACTAGGGGGGTGGAAATGGGAAGGAGGTGGGGAGAGCTTGGGGAGTGGGCTGGGATGTGAGTAAAAGACAGAAAACTGTACTTGAACAACAATTAAAATAAAATTTAAAAAAAATTAAAAAAATTAGAACACTCCTATGGAAAACTAGACATGTTTTTTTTTTTTTTTTTTTTGTAATATAACAATTATTCAACAGCAACAACTTTACAACATTGCATTTTCTATGAAAAAAGCATTCAAAGTAAACATTAAAATATACCTTAATTTCTGTAAAAAAAAACAATAGCAAAAAAACCCCACAAGAGCAGACACTGATGCTGCTGAAAAAACAATAGCTCTTGCCGGGTGGCCCAGTTGGTTGGAGCATCATCCCATATACTAAGAGGTTTGAGGGTTTGATCCCCAGTCAGGGCACATACGTGGGCTGTGGGTTTGATCCCTGGTCAGGGCATGTGCGGGAGGTAACTGATCAGTGTTTCTCTCTCACATCGATGTCTGTCTGTCTGTCCTTCTCTCAAATCAATAAACATATATTCAGATGAGGATTAAAAGAAAAACACCAAGATAGGAAGGAGGGTGTGGTAGGAGGGAGCAGATTCCACTGCTCCCTACACATGGGAGAAAAACCTGGCTGATCTACGGAAGAACAGAGCAGACAAGGAACAATAACACAACATATTTGAAAATAAGAGATTGAAAATTGTAGTAGACACTGATAAACCAGTCAGTTCGGAGAGTACCTCAGAACAATAGGGGCCCAGGGATCAGCGCAGAGACCAGGGTGGCTGAGGCCCCGGCCCGGCGCTTGCCAGGCCTGTCCCAGGGCTCTAGGAAGGGAGCTGGGTCAGCCGCTGAAACAGGCTGAACAATCGTGGTCGCCGCATGACTGCAGATGGATGCATGCGTGAACTGAGATGGCTGCATGATAATAGGCACCTACACAGGAACTCACACGGTCGCAGGATCATAGGCACGTGCGAGAGCATAGGTGCTGGCCACTGGAGACAGCTGTGGGACCATAGTCGCTTTGTGCACGCACGCACGCACATGAACCCAGACAGCTCGGGGCCATAGGTGCAGGCACGAGATGGCTGCGGGATTGTAGGCCCCAGCCACCACCGAAAGCTGTGCAGGGGCCAATGGAGATGGCTGCGTGCGACCAGAGACCCGAACACACACGCATAAACTCGTGAAAGTGTGTGCACTCCAGGAGGCTCAGAACACATGTCAGAAGCCCTGTGCAGAGAGGCACCAGACTAACTCTGGGGACAGTAGCACAATGATGACTGAGTGCCGAACACAGAGAAAAGCAATACCGTCACCGCTCCTGGACCATTGCAGCCAACAAGACCAGAAAAACCAGCTCGGCAAGTTTGAAAACAGCAAGAGTTTGCTGTTTGGTGGGTTTTTTGTTTGTTTGTTTGTTTGCTTTTTTGTTTGTGTGTCTGTCTGTTTATATAATTGTTTTTAATTATTATTTCTTTATTATTTGTATCTTCTTTTTTACACCTCAACTCCTTTTGCCTCTCTTTACTTCTTTCTTGTTTTATTCCCTCTTCCTTTCTTTCCAATTTTATCTCTTCTAGCTTCATCTTTTTTTGTTCTTCTTTTTTCATTTTTCCCTCTTTTCTCTTTTTAAATACCCATGAGTGAGACAAAAAAGCAAACAAAACTGGAACTGTGATAAAAACCAGAGTTGGTCCCAAAAAGAGGGTATCCCAGCAGATGAGACAGTGGAAGTTGTGAACAACAGGATATCCGCAAGAGATTCCACCACTGAATGTCACAGGTATTCTACCACAGAAGGTCACACCATGAACCCAGGGAGCCAGAACAGATCAATTGAAGAAGTTGAGGCTAACAAGAAGAGTCTTACAAACAATGGGAAGACAAAGAAAGAATCCCGAAATGAAAGGAAAGGAGGAAGCCCCAGAAAGAATGCTAAATGAAACGGGCAACTCAACTATTGGATATTGAGTTCAAAGCAATGGTTGTCAGGAAGCTCCATGAGCTCTCAATGAGCTACCAGATACTACAGGGAAGCTATGATGAACTCACTGCAAACTATATCAACATGAAAAAGGAAATAGAAACTATCGACAAGGGCCAAGAGGAAATGAAGAATACCATTTCTGAACTGAAGAATACAGTAGAAGGAATGAAAAGCAGAATCGATGAAGCAGAAGATTAGATCAGCAAGTTGGAGGACAAAATAGAAAAAAACACCCAGAAAAAGCAAGAAAAGGAAAAAAGGCTCAGAAAGAATGAAGAGGGATTAAGAGAAAGGCAAGACAACATGAAACGTAATAATATCCATATAATAGGGATACCAGAAGGAGAAGAAGAAGAGCAAGGGATAGAAAACCTGTTTGAAAAAGTAATGACGGAAAACTTCCTGATTTTTGATGAGAGAAAAAGTCACACAAATCCAGGAAACACAGAGAGTCCCAATCAAGAGGAACCCAAAGAGGCCCACTTCAAGACACATCATCATTAAAATGGTAAAATGCCAAGACAAAGAGAGAATCTTAAAGGAAGCAAGTAAGAAGAAAAAAGTAACATACAAGGGAGCACTGATAAGGTTAGCAGCTGACTTCTCAATGGAAACGCTCCAAGCCAGAAGAGAATGGGAAGAAATATTCCAAGCAATGAGAACCAAAGGCCTGCCACCAAGACTACTTTATCCAGCAAGGCGTTCAATCAAGATAGAAGGCCAAAAAAGGAATTTTCCAGACAAAAGAAGTCTAAAACAATACACCTCTACCAAACTAATTCTGCAAGAGATACTAAAGGGACTGCTTTAAGGAAAGGAAGGAAAAGACAGAGAGAGACAGAGAGGAATGCAGGTACAAAAATGGCAATGAATAAGTACCTATCAATAATAACCTTAAATGTAAATGGATTAAATGCTCCAATCAAAAGACATAGAATAGCTGAATGGATAAGAAAGCATGACCCACTTCAGGACAAAAGACATACACAGACTCAAAGTGAAGGGCTGGAAGCAAATTTCCAAGCAAATGGACAGGAAAAAAAAGCCGGGGTAGCAATACTCATATCATACAAAATAGACTTTAAAAGAAGAGCCATAGAGAGAGACCCAGAAGGTCACTTCATAATACTCAAGGGAAGAATCCACCAAGGAGACATAAACATTGTAAATATACATGCACCCACCGTAGGAGCACCTAAATACATTAAGAAAGTCTTAGAGGACTTCAAGAAATTTATTGACAGCAACGCAATTATAGTAGGTGATTTTAACACCCCTTTGTCAAAAATGGACAGATCTTCCGAACAAAATATTACCAAAGATATTGTGGTATTGAACAACACTCTAGAGGAAATGGACTTAACTGATATATATATAGAGCCCTTCATCCCAAAGAAACTAAATACACATTCTTTTCAAATGCACATGGAACATTTTCAAAGATAGACCACATGATAGGACACAAAACAAGCCTCAACAAATTCAAGAAAATTGAAATCATACCAAGCATTTTCTCCAACCACAAGAGACTGAAACTAGAAACCAACCCCAAGGGGAAAAACCCCAAACCCTCACAATCATGGAGATTGAATAGCATGTATTAAACAATGAACGGGTTAAGAATGAAATTAGGGAAGAAATCAAAAAGTTTCTGGAAACAAATGATAACGACCCACATGGAGTGAAAACTTATGGGACACAGTGAAGGCAGTCCTCAGAGGGAAGTTTATAGTGATACAGGCCTACCTAAAAAAGATAGAAACATTTCAAACAAACAACCTAACCCTATGCCTACAAGAACTCGAGGATCAAGAGCAAAGAAAGCCCAGAGCAAGTAGAAGGAAGGAAATAACCAAGATCAGAGCAGAATGAAATGACATAGAGACTAAAAGCACAATTCTAAGGATCAGTAGATCCAGGAGCTGGTTCTTTGAATAGATGAACAAAATAGACAAGCCTTTAAGCAGGCTCATCAAGAATAAAAGAGATAGGACTCAAATAAACACAATCAGAAATGAAAGAGGAAAGATTACAATTGACACCACAGAAATATAAAGGATTGTAAGAAATTGCAATGAAGAATTGTAGGCCAAGAAATTTGAAAACCTAGGTGAAATGGACAAGTTTCTAGAAAAATATAATCTTCCAAAACTCAGTGAAGAAGAAGCAGAAAGGTTGAACAGACCAGTAACAACTGATGAAATTGAAGCAATAATCAAAAAACTCCTGACACACAAGCCCTGGACCAGATGGTTTCACAGGAGAATTCTACAACACATTTAAGGAAGAGCTCAGCCCTGTCCTTCACAGACTATTCAAAAAAATCCAAAATGATGGAAGACTCCCAAACTTTTTTTATGAAGCCAGCATCATGCTAATCCCAAAACCAGATAAAGACACAACAAAGAAGGAGAACATCAGGGCAATATCGCTGGTTAACATAGATACTAAATTCCTCAACAAAATATTGGCAAACTGTGTCCAACAATACATTAAAAATATCATACACCATGACCAAGTGGGATTCATCCCAGGAATGCAAGGATGGTTCAACATTCTCACATCAGTAAATGTAATTCATCACATAAACAAAAGCAAAGACAAAAATCACATGATCATATCAATAGACGCAGAAAAAGCATTTGATAAGATACAACACCCATTTATGATAACACTCAGCAAAGTGGGAACAGAGGGAGCATTCCTCAACATAATAAAGGCCAAATATGAGAGACCTACAGGCAACATCATACTCAACGGGCAAAAACTAAAATCTTTTTCACTAAGATCAGGAACAAGACAAAGTTGTCCACTTTCACCACTTCTATTCAATATAGCAATGGAAGTCTTAGCCACAGCAATTAGACAAGAAAAGGACATAAAAGGCATCCAAATTGGGAAGGAGGAAACTAAACTATCATTGTTTGCAGACAACATGATAGTGTACATAGAAAATCCTATAGACTCGGCCAAAAAACTCCTCGACCTAATAAATGAATTTGGCCAAACAGCCGGATACAAAGTCAATAACCAGAAATCATAGGCATTTTTGTATACCAACAATGAAACAGCAGAAGCAGAAATGAAGAACAAAATCCCATTCGATATAGCAAAAAACAAACAAACAAACAAACAAAAACCTAGGAATAAGTCTAACCAAGGAGGTAAAACATCCGTATGCAGAAAACTACACAACGCTGAAGAAAGAAATCAAGGAAGGCACAAACAAGTGGAAGCACATACCGTGTTCATGGATTGGAAGAATTAACATCATCAAAATGTCCATACTTCCCAAAGCAATTTATAGATTCAGTGCAATACCTATTAAAGTACCAATGACATATTTCACAGACATAGAACAAACCCTTCAAAAATTTATATGGAACCCTAAAGGAACTTGAACATCTGTTGCAATCTTGAGAAAGGGAACAAGGTAGGAGGGACCTCAATACCTGATACCAAACTGTGTTACAAGGCCACTGTAATCAAAACAGCCTGGTACTGGCATAAAAACAGGCACGTGGACCAGTGGAATAGAACAGAGAGCCCAGAAATAAACCCAAGTCTCTACAGTCAATTAATATTCAACAAAGGGGGCTGCAACATAAAATGGGGCAAAAATAGCCTCTTCAACAAGTGGTGTTGGGAGAACTGGCCAGATATGTGCAAAAAAATGAAACTGGAGCACCAACTTACACCATACACAAAAATAAATTCAAGGTGGTTAAAAGATTTTAATATAAGCCGTGACATCATTAAATTCCTAGAGGAGAAAGAACATAGTCAAATCTCAGATATTTCATGCAGCAACATTTTTACTGATATGTCCCCTAAAGCAAGGGACATAAAGGAAAGAATAAAAAATGGGATCTCATCAAAATAAAAAGCTTCTGCATGGCCGAAGAAAACAGTATTAAAATAAAAAGAGAACCAAGTGCATGGGAAAACATATTTACCAATGATACCTCAGACAAGGGTTTAATCTCCAAAATATACAAAGAACTTACATGACTCCCCTCTAAGAAGATAAGCAACCGAATTAAAAAATGGCAAAGGACTTGAACAGACACTACTCCAAGGAGGACATACAGAGGATCTAGAGGCACATGAAAAGATGCTTGATATCACTAGCTATCAGAGAGATGCAAATTAAAACTACAGCGAGATACCACTTGACACCAGTCAGAATGGCCTTCATAAACAAAGCAACAAACAGCAAGTGTTGGAGAGGTTGTGGAGAAAAGGGGACCCTAGCACACTGTTGGTGGGCTTGCAGACTGGTACAACCACTGTGGAAAGCAGTATGGAATTTTCTAAGAAAACAAAATGAATGTACCTTTTGACCCAGCAATTCCACTGCTTGGATTATATCCTAAGAACCCTGAAACACCAATCCAAAAGAACCTATGCACCCCAATGTTCATAGAAGCACAATTTAGCCAAGTGTTGGAAGCAACCTAGGTGCCAACCAGTAAATGAATGGATCAAAAAACAATGGTACATTTACACAATGGAATTCTATGCAGCAGAAAGAAAGAAGGAGCTCCTACTCTTTGCCACAGCATGGATGGAACTGGAAAGAGTTATGCTAAGGGAAATAAGCCAGGCAATGAAGGACAAATAGCATCTGATCTCACCTTTAAGAGGAACCTAATCATCAAAACAAACAAACATGCAAAATATAACCAAAGACCTTGAAATTGAGAACAGGCTGACAGTCATAGGGGAGAGGGGAGGGAATTTCAGGGGAAAAGGGGAAGGGATTAGAGCAACAAGCATAAAAGACATGTGGACAAAAACGGGGGAGGGGGATGGAAGTGAGAGGGTGGTGGGGAGGGCTCTGGCGGTGGGCTGGAATGGGAGTAAAATACAGAAAACTGTATAACAATAATTAAAATAAAGAAAAATAAAAAATAAACACCCCCCCAACAAACGTCATTATATGTTTTTCCCTGTTTTATGCAGTATGCCTCATATTTTATGTGATGAATGAGGATACGTAGAGTTTACAAGTAGTTTACAAGGAAAGTATTTATAGAGGTGACTTTTCTGCACTGGGGTTTTATTTTTGTAAAGATCCTTCTATAGTACCTCATGGACCTAAGAATGTAGCACATTGGCCTGAACATAGATCAAGGAGTTCAGTTTAATTGCTGTTATAGAGAAGTTCCCTTTGTGAGGCCATGATGATAACAGTGGTGGTAGCGGTGATGATGTTGTGACTAATGATGACTACAGTGTATTGAATGCTCAGGTACTGGGCCAAGTGCATGCCACACATTATTCAATAGGCTATTTCCCAACAGCCTGTGACTCTGGGGCTCTTCTGCGCATTTATACATGAGAAAACTGGAGCTAAGAGGGGTTGAATAACACTTGTGGGTGCACAAGAGTCCAGTTCTTTCTGATCCCAGAGCCTAGGCTTATACCTCATTCCCACTACATCCTTTCTAGAAGTAAATTACCTGGACTATTTCTTTTTTTTTTTCCTAGTTTATTATTTTTATTTCATTTTTTAATCAGTATTTTTTAATTGTTGATCTTGTACAGTTTTCTGTCTTTTACCCTTCCCCCAGCCCACTGCCCCAACCCTCCCTACCTCCCTCCCATTTCCAACCCCCATAGTTTTTGTCCATGTGTCCTTTATACTTGTTGCTCTAAACCCTTCCCCTTTTCCCCTGAAATTCCCTCCCCTCTCCCCTCTGGTGACTGTCAGCCTGTTCTCAATTTCAGCGTCTTTGGTTATATTATGCTTGTTTGTTTTGTTGATTAGGTTCCTGTTAAAGGTGAGATCCCTGGAACACCAATCCAAAAGAACCTATGCACCCCTATGTTCATAGCAGCACAATTTACAATAGCCAAGTGTTGGAAGCAACCTAGGTGCCCATCAGTTAATGAATGGATCAAAAAGCTCTGGTACATTTACACAATGGAATTCTATTTAGCAGAAAGAGAGAAGAAGCTGCTACCCTTTGGGACAACATGGATGGAAGTGGAGAGCATCATGCTAAGGGAAATAAGCCAGGCAGTGAAAGACAAATATGATAGGATCTTGCCTGTACTATTTCAATGCCATGCTATTGTCCTGCCTATTCCTTTTCCCTCTTTAGGTCTTTTCCCTGGCACCAGTGTTCTGGAGCATGTGTCTCTTCATTGAAGTCCTTCTCCCTTCCTTCTTTGCCTGATCAATTTCTCTCATTCTTCACGACTTTGTATTCTGGGCTTTCTCCTTTGAGTTCTCACAATACTTTGTTTCTTTCCTAATCAAAACCCTTTGTGGCTAATAGTTAGCTACTTAAATTTTCCAGGGATTCCTAGGCTATTGCCCAAGTAGTCCCTTGAGTTGTGTGTGTCTTTGCCTGCATGATTTTTTTTTTCCAGGAGACACTGTATTATTCATATGAGTCTCAAAATAATATTTAATCCAAAAGGTTAAAGTATTGTTTCTAGGAGTTACCTCTCCTGTGTAATGACACCTGGAGGGAGGAGCAGAGCTTACTTCATTTTCTTGGATGGATATAAGGATATAATATTTTTTAGTGTCTGGGTAAATGAATGTGTTTACTAGTAGGGCTGTGGAGGTGGTAGTGTCTGGGTTAAGAGCATAGGATCAGATTAAAACTGGGCCTTGAACTGAATTCTTTCTCTGCAAACCCTTCAGCAAATGATGTGATCTCTCAAAGCCTCATTCTCCTCAGTGGTATGTAGTAGTAGTATTTAAGTTAGAGTTGTTGTTATTGAGGATTAAAACAAGGGACTGCATGTAAAATGCTTAGCATGGGAGTGCATAGCATACCTTCCATAATTAGCTGCCATTATTAGTATTATGAAGAACTTTTGCATGAGACTGGAGGATTAGGTTCCCATGAGTTTTCTATTAACAATTATACACTGAATTTTAATGCCTAGAAGCAACATGCTTTTCTAACCACAGAGGCAGGAACAGCTCAGATGCCACCCTGAAATGTTATTCTTGGACATTTTTTTCCCCTTGGTATTGACCCTGGCCACACATGTCTCAGGCTTCACAGATGGACACCTTGAAATGCCAGCTAATGGAAATTTTGTGATGTGGGCACTCTGCCCCTGAGGATTTAGACATATGCTTTTTGTGTTTATATCAACAGAAAAAAGTGCAGCTGTAGCCACCCCTCTCCATAATCATTGAAGTAGCTCTTTCCTTACCTGTTCTCGGAGCCCCTGAGTGCCAGGTTTGTCACTGTTGTCTCCTCTGTGCATTGCCCATGAGTGCAGTAAGTCAAATGAAAGGCAGAGGCCAGCAGGACATGATCACTGTTTACACAACACTGAGGAATAGCTGTGCACAGATCAGGACATACTCATTACTTACAACAGTACAGCTATAGGGTCACATTGGCAAGAAGCAGCCTTTAGAAAAGTACTTTAGTTGGGTACTTATGAACTCTGCACTAAGTGTAGAAAAGGCAGCTTGGAATCTCTTTACAAAAATATACTGTGAGCTAGAATCATTGACAAAAGGAAAAATTGTTGACTCCTACTTTTTCCCCGGTCAGTTTTTTTTAAAGTGTATGTCATTTTTAAAAATCATTGTTAAAAAGTAATTTGGGTATGTTACTTTCAGGTATCCTTTTTTTGTTTGTTTGTTTTAAATCTGAAAACTTGGTAGCAGCTTAATTCACAATCACTAAAACCTGGAAATCATCTAACTGTTCTTTCATTGGTAAAAGGATAAACAAGCTTTGTTTCCTTCATGAATTGAATACTAATTAGCAATGAAAAGGAGGGTGCTACTGACACCTGCAGCAACATTAATGTATTTCATATGTACTGGCTACGGGAAAGGAATGATTCAAAAGCCTATGACTTAAATGATTTTGTTCATATGACATTTTGGAAAAGACAAAACTGCAGGAACATGTGTCAGTGTATAGGTGGTTTCTGGAAATTGAAGATGAATGACATTTTGACTCTAAGGCACAGCCCTGTGGGGTTGTTTGAGGGGTTGGAACTGTATGTATTAATATTTTGATTGTGGTAGTGGTTACATGAATTGGTGTATTTCAAAACTTATAGAACTGTATGCCAAAAAAGATGAATTTGAATGTATACAACTACAAATAAAATAATAATAAAAAAGGGAATGACAGCATTTACCCAACACACTCAGAAATGTGGACTTGCTTTGAAAGAGGAAATGTATGTCATTTAAATTCCATAAGTGTTTATTGATTAGCTTCCATAATTCAGTGCTTTATGGGAAATTATAAAGGAACTACTGGTCCTTGTGCTTGGTGGTATAACAATTGACTTTGATAAACATGTACAAAAAACTACAAGATAATTTTAAGGTTATAATTATATTATTAGACTTTAGATAGGGGAGAAAGAGACATCTAGTTGGGATCATGGATGATTTTTTTTTTAAGAAAATTAGAAAGGTTTGTCAATCAATTTTGCAGAATGTGTATATTTAATTTTTTTCTTTTAAGTAAGCATTAAGCATACTATTCCTACAAAAATGTGTACATTTTACATTTACTGCCTGATGAATCTTCACCAAGTAATCAGCACTGAGGCTCTGAAAAAGATCATTTCTAGCACTTTTGTGCTTTCTGCTAATCAACTCTTCTCCCAAGTATAATCACTATTCTGGCTTCTAACACGATACATTAACAATATCTGGGCATTATTTAATTTTATGCACATGGAATTATAAAAGCATGTATGCTCATGTCTGGTTCTTTTGCTCAGCATTTGGTATATGAGATTTACCCCTGTTGTATGTGGCAATAATTCATTCCCATGGAATATTCCATTGTATAACCATACAATGTTTCTTCTACTTTTGATGGGCATTTGTGCGGGGGCCCCTGTCCTGGGCGCTAGATGGAGGGGGGCTCCGCCCGCAGAGCCCCATCCCTCCGTCACAGATGAAAATAAAAACTACCAAGACATGACTGTTTGGGGAGGAAAGGTGGCCAAACTCTCAGGGGAGAATGACCCAGAGCCCCTTCCTCACTGGGCTTTTATTGGGCTCAAGTACAGGGGAATACAGGTATGTCAGGTGACAAGGATCAAACAATGGTTAACATTTCAAAGAAATCTGAAGGCTTAATCTGAGTCAGTGTTTGTCAGGAAAGGGGGTTGCCAAACTTTGGGAGACATACTCATTTCCTCCTGGGACACTTATCACCTAAGTGAGAGCACTCTTAGCAAAGCAGGTTTCACAGGACTTTAGGAATTCTTTCTTATGCCGGATCACCCAGGGAGCCATCCTGGCTGGTACAGGGCTGCACTGCTCACCCCCACAGTTTCAGGCTTTAAGCTGATTAGGAAGCAGGAGACATCTCCCAGACGGAAATGAGGACTCAGGCTATGTCAGAATAGCCGGGGGGCGAGGGTCCATCACATCCTCTTTGCTGCAACCCCCCAGTCCTTCCATGAGGGCCTCCCAAGTGGTTGTGTCTGGCTTAGGTTGCCCCTCCCATGAGGAGTCTTACCCGTCATTGACTGCCAACCAAGCATTGGGGCCAGAGATGAATGAGGCAGAAGCAGTGCTTCTGCCAGGGAAATAAGCTTTGTCTCCTTAGTAGGTCACGTCCTTGTGACAGAACAGAACAGACCCAGATGAAGTGGGTCCCTAGGGCTCTTACACAGCCCACCATGGGGAGACGGTTACAACTCCTGAAACCAGGCTGAGCGGTCCACAACACATTTGGGTTGCCTATGGTTTTGTATTATTATGAGCAGTGTTTCTGTGAACATTATCGCTATATGGTTTTGGTGACTATACATGTGCATTCTTTTTTTTTGAACTTGGTAACTTTTTATTGAATAAATGAATAAAGTAATGGATGGCTACTGAGGTTTCTTCATATCTATTTGAAGTCCATTATGAAATTATGTAAGATTCTTTAAAGCAAACATATTTTTTGTTATTTCATTGTGTTAAGCACCTTAAGTTGTATGAAGACTTTGCTATAATGTTATCTCTATGCAGATGATTTACTCAATTTTAGGGATTTGATATTAGTCCCCTTTCCAATTTTACTTACTACAGTAATAAAATACATATACAAATGTGGTATCAGTTCTGAGACATGAATGCTGAAGATAGTATAGAAGAAGTTTAAAGCATCTATACAAAGTATCATTTATTCAAAAAATTATTTTTCATGAGTCTCACCAACAGAAATACTATTTTTACACCACAAATACATAAACTGAGGCAAAACCTAAAGTAACATTTGTATTTTGACTATAGGATGTGAAGTGAGATACACCCATGTAAGAACGTAATTCATTAAATAAAAAGCACGATTATATGAGGGGGAACGCAAAAGAAACTGGAATTAATTTATAAAAATTATGTGCTTATTGTTACATGTTTAAACTTCAGTCACCTTCAAAGTATTCTCCATTTGATGCAATATGGCTATGAAGATATTTTTTTTCTACTGCTCAAAACAGTTTTTGAACTCATTGGTTTTGATGCTTTTTAGTGCTTCTGCCATTTTTTGTTTCACCTCTTCCACATCAGCAAAATGTTTCCCTTTGAGGATGTTTTTCATCTTTGGAAACAAAAAAAGTCACTTGGAGTAAGATTGGGTGAATAGGGAGAGTGGGGTATGGGGGTCATGCTGTTTTTGGTCAAAAACTGCTGAGCACTCAGCGCAGTGTGGGCAGCTGCACTCATATATCACCCATCTTGAAGTGGGCAAGTGCATTGAAGGAGTCTTAAAAAAAAATTCCCTGAAGCCCAACACAACCTCTCACTACAATGCCAGCTGGTACACTGGTACAGATAGGTTCCTAGAACACTCACCTAACAAGGGAAGCCTGTACTATAGGGGGCCCACCCTGCAGATAATTATGGTTTTCCTTTGTGTACCCCCTGTACATTTAAATATCAACACATTTTTAAATAGAGGCCATATATATACACATGTATATATATACATGTATCTTTAAGAACAGTAGTAAGTCTGTTCTCATGTACTCATCACTTGAGTTAAGGAAACAGACATGACTGATATCCAGGAAGCTCCCACTTCCTTGGTCATTACATTCCCCACTCCAGATAACCCCTCTCCTGAATCCCGTCTCTTATCATTTCTGTGCTTAAATAATGTTAGCATGATTTTCAGCTTTACATAAATGACATCATACTGTAGATATGTGATTTTTTTTGTCAATATTATTATTCTGATGTTTGTACAGAACATGGTGTTTGAGTTCTTTTCCACTGCTGTTTCATCTTTCATTGTTTGAACACAGCTTATTCTTTTTACTACCCTAAAGAAGTTATAAATTTTGAATTTGCTTCCAAATAGGAAGTATTCATCATTCCATTTTATTTTATTTATGTTTAAAAAGATTTGCAAACTGTATTTCTAGGTCACAAGAACCTTCTTTTGTGTGTGTGTGATGATGGGGGACTTAGTACTTTTCTTAAAGCTACATCTATATGTCACCTGTACATATATGGCCTCTATTTAAAAATGTATTGAAATTCCCTCCCCTCTCCCAGCCTGTTCTCTATTTCAGTGTCTTTGATTATATTTTGCTTGTTTGTTTGTTTTGTTGATTAGGTTCCTGTTAAAGGTGAGATCATATGGTATTTGTCTTTCACTGCCTGGCTTATTTCACTTAGCATAATGATTTCCAGTTCCATCCATGCTGTGGCAAAGGGTAGGAGCTCCTTCTTTCTTTCTGCTGCATAGAATTCCATTGTGTAAATGTACCACAGTTTTTTGATCCCTTTGTTTACTGATGGGCACCTAGGTTGCTTCCAACACTTGACTATTGTAAATTGTGCTGCTATGAACATTGGGGTGCACAAGCTCTTTTGGATTGGTGTTTCAGGGTTCTTAGGATATAATCCAAGCAGTGGAATTGCTGGGTCAAAAGGTACAGTCATTTTTAGTTTTCTTAGAAAATTCCATACTGCTTTCCATAGTGGTTGTACCAGTCTGCAAGCCCACCAACAGTGCACTAGGGTCCCCTTTTCTCCACAACCTCTCCAACATTTGTTGTTTGTTGATTTGTTTATGATGGCCATTCTGACTAAATGGTATCTCATTGTGGTTTTAATTTGCATCTCTCTGATAGCTAGCAATACTAAGCATCTTTTCATGTGTCTCTGGAGGGAATTTCGGGGGAAAAGGAGAATGGTTTACAGGAAAAGGTATAAAGGACACATGGACAAAACGGGGGGGGGGCATAGAAATAGGAGGGAAGTGGGGAGGACTGGGGGGGGTGGGCTGGAATGGGAGTAAAAGACAACTGTACTTGAACAACAATTAAAAAATAAAAGTGTATTGATACTTAAATATATAATCATGGTTTTTAATGAATAACATTCTTACACGAGTGTATCTCACTTCATATCCTATAGTCAAAATACAAATGTTACTTTAGTTTTTGCCTTAGTTTATGTACTTGTGATGTAAAAATAATGTTTTTGCTGGTGAGAGCCATAAAAATATTTTTTGAATAAATGGTACTTTGTATTCTTCTGATACTGTCTTTAGCATTCATGTCTCAGAAGTGATGCCACATTTGTTGAAAACCTATGTCTTGGTTTCTGCCACTTGTCCTAGAATTCCCTAAGATAATGGTTGTTTGAACTTTACAGTAGTCTGTAAATAGACTTTCAAACAATTTTCTACTAATCTAGCAATTCTTTGTAGATACTCATAGGCATCCAGCATTTCTAAAGAAAAACAGTAGCCCATGGTTTATAAATGGTAATATCCATTAATTGAATCGCACAGCTTCTAAATGGGACTATGTCCTGTACAGAAAAAAATATTGTCTATACTTCAATTTTTTTCAAATGTGAAAAAATATTATTGCTGAGTGTTTAGGAGATATTTAGCAAATATGATGTATGATCACATGTAAAGAGGTACTTTATGCCAGCATTTACATGTCCAAATGCATATTGCCTTTTTATTTTTATTTTATTTTTTATGATGTGCCAATGATTTTATTTAAAATGTGTTTTTTGTATAAGATGACCATTTTAGTTTTTATTTCAATTACAGTTGACGTTCAATAATATTTTATATTAGTTTCAGGTATACAGCATAGTGGTTAGACATTTATATAATTTATGGAGTTATCACCCTGATAAATCTAGTACCCACCTGACACCATACATAGTTAGTACAATATTATTGATGATATTCCCTATCCTGTAACTTACATTACCATGACTATTTTGTAACTGGCAATTTGTACTTCTTAACCCATTCACTTTTTTCACCTCGTTCCCCAACCTCCCTTCCCTCTGGCAACCATTAGCCTGTTCTCTGTATCTATGAGTCTGTTTGTGTTTTGTTTGTTTATTTTGCTCTTTGCATTCCACATATAAGTAAAATCACATGGTATTTGCCTTTTTGTGACTGAGTTATTTTACTTAGCATAATACTCTCTAGGTCCATCCATGTTGTTGCAAACAGTAAGATTTAATTCTTTCTTAAGGCTAAATAGTATTCCATTATAGATATAGATATAGATGGATATATAGATATATATATACCCCCTCCCCTATAGCTTCTTTAACCAATTACCTGTTGATGGGCATTTAGGCTGCCTTCGTATCTTGGCTATTGTAAACACTACAGTGAACATAGGAGTGCATATGTCTTTTCGAATTGGTATGTCAGGATTTGTTGGATAAATACTCAGGAGTGGAGTTGTTGGTTTATAAGACAATTCCATTTTAAATTTTTGAGGAAATTTCATACTGTTTTCCACCATGGCTGCACCAATTTGCATCCCCACCAACAATGCATGAAGCTTCCCTTTTCTCCACATCTTCGCTGACACTTGTTGTTTGTTGATTTATTGATGGTAGCCATTCTGACAGGTACGGGGTGTATCTTATGTGGCTTTAATTTGCATCTCTCTAATGATTAGTGATGTTGAACATCTTTTCATGTCTATTGGCCATCGATATGTCCTCTTTGGAGAAGTGTCTATTCAGGTCCTTTGCCCATTTTTTAATTGGATTGTTTTTGTTTGTTTGTTTATGGTGTTGAGTTTTGTAAATTCTTTATAAATTTTGTATATTAACCCCTTATCAGATATATGATTGGTGAATAGCTTTTATCATTCAATGGTTTGTCTTTTCGTTTTGTTGATTATTTCCTTTACTGTGAAAAAACTTTTTAGTTTGATGTTATCCCATTTGTTTATTTTTTCTGTTGTTCCCCTTGCCTAAGGAGATATAGCAGGAAAAAAAATATTACTAAGAGCAATGTCAGAGAGTTTATTGCCTTCGTTTTCTTCTAGGATTTGTATGGTTTTGGGTTTTGAGTTTTGAGTTTGTTCTTTATATAATAAGGTGGTCTAGTTTTATTTTTTGCATAGCTATAAATTTCTATTTGATACATATTAAACATTAGAATTAGTGGTTCAAAGTCATGTGTGTGTTCAGTTTTGGTGGATGTTACAGACTCTTTCCAAAGTCTTTGTATGAATTCATATCCTCAGCAGCAGCATCTAAGTGTGTCAGCTGCTCTGTTTCTTGCTAACATTTGTGTGGGGGGCCCCTGTCCTGAGCGCCAGATGTGGGGGGGCTCCACCTGCAGAGCCTCATCCTGTCTGTCACAGATGAAAGTAAAACTACCAAGACATGATCTGCTTGGGGAGGAAAGGTGGTCAAACTCTCAGAGGAGGATGACCCAGAGCCCCTTCCTCACTAGGCTTTTATTGGGTTCAAATACACAGGAATACAGGTTTAACATTTCAAAGAAATCTGAGGGCTAATCTGAGTCAGTGTCTGTCAGGAAACGGGGTTGCAAAACTTTGGGAGACATACCCATTTCCTCCTCGGACTCTTATCATTTAAATGAGTGCACTCTTAGCAAAGCAGGTTTCACAGGACTTTAGGAATTCTTTCTTATGCCCGATCACCCAGGGAAGCGTTCTGGCCAGCACAGGGCTGTACCATTCACTGTCATAGTTTCAGGCTTTAGGCCGATTAGGCTCAGGAAGCAGAAGACCTCTCCCAGATGGAAATGGGGACTCGGGCTATGTCAGAATAGCTGGTGGGCGAGGGTCCATCACCCCCTCTTTGCTGCAGCCCCCGAGTCCTTCCATGAGAGCCTCCCAAGTGGTTGTTTCTGGCTTAGGTTGCCCCTCCCATGAGGAGTCTTACCCATCATTGACTGCCAACCAAGCATTGGGGCCAGAGATGAATGAGACAGAAGCAGCGCTCCTGCCAGGGAGATAAGCTTTGTCTCCTTAGTAGGTCACGTTCTCTTGACAGAACAGACCCAGATGAAGCAGGTCCCTTTTCTCTTACTCAGCCCACCATGGGGTGAGGGTTACAACTCCTAAAACCAGGATGAACGGTCCGAAACACATTTGGTACTGTACTTCTATTTCATTTTATTGAAGAATGTGTAGGATTTTTGGTAGAAAGGAATCATGAGCACATGAAGAGTACTCCAGGCAAAATGAAGTTACCCAAGCAAGAGTGTCTGGCTAGGGTCAGAGAGTGAGCACATTGTTTATATTGCTTGGGATACTTACAATAGTTAAGACTAGAAGGCAAGTTGGCCTTGATTGCCAATATAAAAAAGACATTTGAAATTCACTCATTCTAGGTTGATTGGCCATTAGTTTTTTTTTTTTTTAATAGTAGTTTCAATAAAACAGCAATGGCATGCTTTAAGAACAGCTATCTCATAAAAGGTGTAGGATATATTGAGAGGAGTGGGGAGAACAATTTAGCAGCGTAGGCTAAAGCTGAGTCATGGCAGAATCTCTGTGAGGACAAAGGAGACTATGTAATTTGGTTGCTAACAGATAGTATGTGATCCATGGCTAGACAGTGGAGGGTTAAGGGGAAAGAAGAATAAGAAATGCTTCTGACCTGGTGGTACCGTGGTAATTATGTCAAAATTCAGTATTTTTCTTTTGCATGAGTGACCACTACCTGCTTCTCTAATCATTCACTTCCCTTACACTCTGTACTTTCTACGTTGTTTTAAATTGTTAAATATAATCATACATAAAAAAAGTGTCTAAAACCTACTGGTTTAGTAAAGAACAACAAAATGAATAGCCATGTATCCGCTATATCTTGAGAAATAGAAACTCTAAAAACGTCTTCTTTGGTTACATCTTCCTGTCTGCCCTACTCAGAGTTAACCACCATCCCGAATTTTGGGTCATCATTTCTTTGCCTTTCATTATAGTTTTATTATCTATTAATTAATCTCTAAAGTTTACTTTGAACTTTAAACAGAATCATATGAGGTGTTCTATGTGACTTTTCTTTTTTCATTCAACATTATTTTTCATTTTATCCATGTGGAGACATAGAGCTGTGTACTTCATTCATTCTCACAGTTGTATAGCAGTCCATTTGTTTATAACCTTCTATTTATTAATCTTGTTTTCCTTACTCTTTAATCCCTGTGTGATGGGTTTAGTCACTCAAAATAATTTTTATATTTTTGTCCAAATACTGTAGCATATGTGAAAGCCTCAAGTATATCAGTGTATTGTGTTGCACAGATTTAAAGGATGTCTTACAAATATATTGAAATTTTTGCTTAATTATTTAATGCTCATAATGAGTTGCAATTACTTTGTCTCCTTTATGGGAGAGATGCTTACTCTCTAGTTGTTTGTAATATTTTCTTACAATCTTTTGTATTTCTTTGGTGTTAGTTGTTATTTCACCTCCTTCATTTCTGATTATATTTATTTGGGTCCTCTCTCTTTTTTTTCTTGATGAGCGTAGTTAAAAGTATGTCAATCTTAGCCTTGGCTGGTATAGCTGAGTGGATTGAGCATGGGCTATGAACCAAAGTATTGTCAGTGTGATTCCCAGTCAGGGCACATGCCTGGGTTGTAGGTCAGGTCCCCAGTAGGGGGAAGGCAAGAGGCAACCACACATTGATATTTATCTCCCTCTTTTTCTTCCTCTGTTCCCCTCTCTATAAACAAACAAACAAACAAAATCTTAAATAAATAAATAACAATTTTTTAAAAGTTTGTCAATCTTATTTATGTTCTCAAAGCACAAGCTCTTGGATTCATTGACCTTTTGTATTGTTCTTTTAGATTCTATTTTATTTATTAATTTCTGCTCTGATCTTTATTATTCTACTCTTTCTGGAGCTTTGTTTGTTGTCCTTTTTAAAGTTCCTTTAAGTATCAAGTTAGCTTGTTTATTTGAGCTTTCTCTTGTTCCTCGAGATGGGTTTATAATACTATGAATTTCCCTCTTAGGACTGCTTTCCCTGTGTCCCACAGGTTTTTGGCATTTGCGTTCTCACTTTTGTTTGTTTCAAACTATCTTGATTTTTTGCTTGATCTCATTATTGACCCATTCATTGTTTAATAGTATGTTATTTAGCTTCCATGTCTTTATGTATTTTTTAGTTTTCTTCTTGGGATTGATTTCTAGTTTCATAGCATTATAGTCAGAGAATATGCTTAATATGATTTCAGTTTTCTTAATTTATTGAGACTTGTTTTGTGTCCTGTGTCGGGGGCTCCACCCGCAGACCCCCATCCCTCCATCACAGATGAAAATACAACTACCAAGACATGATCTGTTTGGGGAGGAGAGGTAGTCTATCTCTCAAAGGAAAAGGGCTAAGAGCCCCTTCCTCACTAGGCTTTTATTGGGTTTAAATACACCGGAATACAGGTATGTCAGGCAGCAAGGATCAAACAATGGATAACATTTCAAAGAAATCTGAGGGCTTAATCTGAGTTAGTGTCTGTCAGGAAAGGGGGTTGCAAAAACTTTGGGGAGACGTACTCATTTCCTACTCAGACCTTTATCATTTAAATGAGTGCACTCTTATCAAATCAGGTTTCACAGGACATTAGGAATTCTTTCTTATGCCTGATCACCTGGGGAGCCCCTCTGGCCAGCACAGGGCTGCACCTCCCTTTGTCATAGTTTCAGGCTTAAATGGATTAGGACCAGGATGCCAAGAGATAAGGAAAACTTCTCCCAGATTGAATGGGAACTCGGGCTGTGTCAGGATAGCCAGGGGTGAGGGTCCATCACCCCTTTGTTGCTGTAGCCCCCAGAGTCCTTCCTGGAGGGCCTTCCAGCCTGGCTTAGGTGACCCCTCCCTTGAGGGAATCTTACCCATCATTGGCTAACCGACCAAGCATTGGGGGCCAGTTATGGATGAAGCAGAAGTGGCACTCCTGCCAGGGAGATAAGCTTTGTTTCCTTAGTGGCTCAGGTCCTCTTGACAGAACAGACCCAGATGCAATGGGTCTTCTGGACTCCCACTCAGCCCGGCCATGGGGGTGGGGGTTACAGCTCCTGAAACCAGGCTGAACACTCCACAACAGTGTCCTAACATGTGGTTGATCCTAGAAAATATTTTATATGCACTTGAAAAGAATGTATATTCTGCTACTTTGGGATGAAATGCTCTGAAGATATCAACTAAATCCATCTGATCTAGTGCGTCGTTCAAGGCAGCTATCTCCTTGTTGATTTTCTGTCTTGAAGATCTATCCCTTGAAGTCAAAAGGGTGTTAAAATACTCTACTGTGACTGTTTTTGTATTGATCTCTCCATTTACATCCATCAAGATTAGCTTTTATGTTGGGTATATGAATGTTTACTAGGGTTATATCCTCTTGTTGGATTGTTTCCTTTATTATTATGTAGTGTCCTCCCTTTTCTCTTACTATAGCCTTAGATTTAAAGTCTATTTGGTTGGATATATGAGTAAGTATTGCCATCCCAGCTATTTTTTTTTTTCTATTTGCATGAAATATCTTTTTTCATTATTCTAATTTGAGTCTGTATGTATCTTTTGTAATGAGGTGGGCCTCTTGGAGATAATATATACATGTCTTGTTTTCTTATCCATTCAGCTACCCTTGTCTTTTCATTGGAGCATTTAGGCCATTTACATTTTAAAATGATTGTTGATAGATATGTATTTATTGCCATTCTATTTTAAAATTATTTTCCTCTGTTTTCTTTTTCCTTTTTCTTCTTCTTCTTAAAGCAAGCCCTTTAACATTTGTTACACTACTGGTTTGGTTTAAATAAACTCCTTTAGCTTTTTCTTGTCTGAGAAGCTCTCTAATTCTCCTTTGATTTTAAATGATAGCCTTTCCCTGTAAAGTAGCCTTGGTTATAGGTCTTTCCTTTTCCTCTTGAATATTTCATGCCATTTCTTTCTGGCTTGAAATATTCCTGTTGAGAAATCAGGTGACAGTTTAATGGGAGTTCCCTTGGAGGTAACTAAGTACTTTTCTCTTATGACTTTTAAGAGTTTCTCCCTGTCTTTAATCTTTGCCATTTTAATTATTATGTGTCTTGGTGTGGGTCTGTTTGGGTCCATCTTCTTTGGGACTCTCTGTGCTTTCTGGACTTGTATATCGTTTTCCTTCACCAGGTGAGGGAGGTTTTCAGTCATTATTTCTTCAAATAGGTTCACGATCCCTTGCTCACTCTCTTCTCCTTGTGGTAGCCCCATTGTGCAATGTTGTTATGCTTCATGTTGTCAGGTTTCTTAAACTCTCCACATTTTTTTTCTTTTTGCTGCTCTAGTTGGGTGTTTTTTCCTACTTTAGCTTCCAAATCACTGATTCAGTCCTCTGTTTTATGTAACCTACTGTTTATGCTTTCTAGTGTATCATTTATTTCAGCTATTGCATTCTTTATTTCTGTCTGGCCCTTTTTTATGATTTCTATATCTTTCTTCATGCTGTTCAGCATCTTTATAATCATTACTTTAAACTCTATGTCTGATAATTTGCTTGCCTCCATTTCATTTAGTTCTTCTTCTGGAGAATTCTCTTGTTGTTTCATTTGGTGCCTCTTTCTTTGTCTTCCATTTTGCCTGCCTCTGTGTTTCTTTCTATATATTAGGAAGATCTGCAAAGAGTCTGGTGCAGACCTATCTCAGTTGCTGCCTGTGACTGGCTATGGGCAACCTGTTTGGAGCTATCAGTGATCCACTTCTTGTAGCTCCCCCTGCTGAACCTGGGTGTGTGCAGAAAGAACCAAGCTGTGGGCCAGTGCCAACTCTTACAAGCACCAGGCCTTGGGGAAGGTCAGCTAAGCTCTCAAAGCTCCCAGAGATCTGCCTTTGCCTGCAGGCTTTCTTTAAGCTTAACCAGTGAAAGTGCCTCCAGCTGTGCTCCTCAGCACCCTGGCCTAAGTTGCATAGGGTGGGGCAAGAAGGATTCCTGTGGGTGGGGCTATTGCTTTGCCCCAGGCTGATGCCCATTGAGGGGAGTGCTCTGCCCGAGAAAGATGCCTCTTGCAGTCTGGGGAATAACTGAGTACAGGGATCCTGGCAGCTGACTTTTCAGTTCTCTCCCCAGAGCCACCAACCCCAGACACTCCTCACATGGGTCTAATCTGCTGTAAGAGGTTACACTAAAATAGCGTTTCTGAACCTTGAACTGTTTCTGAACTATTGAAATTTGAGGCCAAGTATTCTTTGTTGAGGAGGCTGCCCTGTATATTACAGGATGTTTGTACTAGATTTGAGGAGCACCCACCTCCCCATTTGTAATAGCCCAAAGTATCTCCAGACATTGGCAGATGTTCCCTAGGAACAAAATTTTCCCCAGTTGAGAATCATTGCTTTGAAATATTAGGAACCAATGAAAAGGTTTTGAGTTGTTCTGACTGACTGGAGATGATCATCATTAACCCTGCTCCCATCGCTGCCCCAGGTAAGTGACTGTGAATAGTGGTACCTGCTTGTCTTTCAGAGTGGACCTTACCATGGTATAGGAGGTCAGCCATTTCTTCTTGCAAGTGTGTTAGCAGTTTCCTTCAGTGCTTTTATCATTGATTGCAAGTCTCCATTTTACTTACTTCTGACTCTTTGCCATAACTACTCCTATCCTAGCAATATTCTTTCTTTTCTTAAATATATTTTATTGATTATGGTATTACAGTTGTCCCATTTCTCCCCCATCATTCCCTTCCACCCTGCACACCCTCTCCCACCCACATTCCCCTCTTTAGTTCATGTCCATGTGTCTTAAGATCTTTAGCTTCTACATTTCCCACACTATTCTTGCCCTCCCCCTATTTTCTAGCCACCGTCTATGCTACTTATTCTCTGTACCTTTTCCCCCTCTCTCCTCCTCCATGCCCCTGTTGCTAACCCTCCATGTGATCTCCATTTCTGTGGTTCTGTTCCTGTTCTACCTGTTTGCTCAGTATGCTTTTGTTTTAGGTGTGGTTGTTAATAGCTGTGAGTTTGCTGTCTTTTCACTGTCCTATTTTTATCTTCTTTTTCTTAGATAAGTCCCTTTAACATTTCATATAATAAGGGCTTGGTGATGATGAACTCCTTGAACTTGAAATTATCTGAGAAGCACTTTATCTTCCCTTCCATTCTAAATGACAGCTCTGCTGGATAGAGCAATTTTGGATGTAGGTCCCTGCCGTTCAAGACTTCAAATACTTCTTTCCAGCCCCTTCTTGCCTGGAAGGTCTCTTTTGAGAAATCAGCTGTCTGATGGGAACTCCTTTGTAGGTGACTGTCCCCTTAGCCCTTGCTGCTTCTAGAATTCTCTCCTTATCTTTAATCTTGGGGAATTTAATTATGATGTGCCTTGGTGTGTTCCTCCTTGGGTCCAACTTCTTTGGGACTGTCTGAGCTTTCTGGACTTCCTGGTAGTCTATTTCCTTTGCCACATCAGGGAAGTTCTCCTTTATTATTTGTTCAAATAAGTTTTCTACTTGTTGCTCTTCTTCTTCCCCTTCTGGTACCCCTATAATTTGGATGTTGGAACATTTAAGGATGTCCCGGAGGTTCCTAAGCCTCTCCTCATTTTTTTGAATTCTTGTTTCTTCCTTGTTTTCTGTTTGGTTGTTTCTTCCTTCCTTCTTGTCCACACCATTGATTTGAGTCCCAGTTTTCCTCCCATCTCTATTGGTTCCCCATGCGTCTTCCTTCATTTCACGTATTGTAACCTGCATTTTTTCATCTAATTTGTGAGCAAAATCAACCAATTCTGTGAGCATCCTGATCACCAGTGCATCTGATAGGTTGGCTATCTCTTCACGACTTAGAGGAATTGGCTCTGGGAATTTGATTTTTTCTCCAGTTTGAGCCATTTTTGGTGGTTTTTTTTGTTTTGTTTTGGTTTTGGTCTGGTCGTGGCTCTTATGTAGTGAGGGGTAGAGCCTTAGGTGTTCCTTGGAGTGGGGCAGCTCAGTCGCTGGGTTGTGACGCTGTTTGTGGGGGTGGGGTCTGAGAGGGACAATGGCACCTACTCCACTCTGTCCTGGATTCCAGTCCCTTCTGCTGCTTCCCCTTCACCTGGATTGTCTGTGCGCGGGAATGTGGGAACCCCTGGTCAGCCAGCCGCCTTGTGCGGCCTCACTGGGTCTGCACAGTTGCCACCCTGTGCCCCGGGTCTGCCAGCTGCTCCCTGTGCACCTGGGAACTGCCAGCCGCCACTGCCTGTGTGCCCGGTCCGCACCTCCACATTTTCCTGCCACGACTCTGCCCGTTACCGGTCTGGGTGAATAGTTGCTGGACTTCCGTAGAGTTCAGTTTTCTATAAGTTCTGGTTGTTTTCTTGTTTCTAAATATTTGTTGTCCTTCTTAATTTTGGTTGTGAGAGGAGGCACAGTGTGTCCACCTACGCCTTCATCTTGGCCAGAGCAATATTCTTTCTTTATGTGTCTGATGAGGCAGTCATGCTCAATGCATTAATAAATTGCTTCCATTTTCCCCACAGCAAAAAAGCATGTATTTTTGAAATTATTGGGTTAAAAACTATAATAACTACATATTTAATAAATCAAAGTTAAAGCTGCCAGTGAACTGTAAGATGTACATATTTTAAACACACAGTTTTATAGCATGATTGATAATTTGGTATTAATTTGTGCTTAAGGGCTATAGGAAATATGTGGAATGATAAAACGAGACTTTAGATCTTTTAAATGAAAATTTAAGCCCTGAGCTGTGTGAGTCCGTTGGTTGAGCATTGTCCTGCTATGTGAAAGGTTGCCAGTTGAATTCCTGGTCAGGGCACATGCTCAGGTTGCAGGTTCAGTCCCTGATCAGGGTACATGTGAGAGGCAACTGATCAGTGTTTATCTCTCACAGCAATGTTTTTGTCCCTCTCTTTCTCCCATCCTTCCCCCTCTCTAAAAATAATAAATAAATCTTTAAAAAGTTCTTAAGATGAAAATTTAAGTAATTCACATTAATGTGTATTCAGGTGGTATGCAGTTTACCGATAACGTTGTGTATGGATTTTTTAAATGCAGCACAAACCTGCACGTGAATCCTGAAGCTTCAGAATGCTGGCTCCATCTAGTGTATGAAAGGATTACATAGCTGGGGAATCTGTACTAGGGTACTCATTGGTACTTTCTTGGGAGAGAAGGAAAAACTAGACCTAAACAGAATTAGACTGTAAGTTCTATTTGTGCCTCAGGAGATAACACTAACCGAAGTGACTGTCATAGCAAGAGAGGAAAGGTCGTCATATATTGAAACAGCAACATCCAACATACCTGATGTTTTGTTCTAACAACCCTTCTTTTCCTCCTGGACAGAAGTCTTATTTACTGGCACTATCAACAAACACAGTGTGCCACTAACATTGTGATATTCTCAGCCTTACTTGGCCAGGTCCCCAGTCATCCTGTGTGGAATCATATCTGAGTGTCATCCTCATTTTCCACAGTTAGGGAGTGATTAGGGCCAGGCCCACTACTGCGATTTCAGAACGCTCTATGATTTTATCACACTGAAATTCTTCGTAGCTGTTACCTTTTCATTGCAGTAGAGTATGCCACTATTTCTGGGCTGTGTTTAATCTTTCCACTGAAGGATTCTGGTATATTCTTCATTTCCTTCAATCAATGTTTCTCAAATTTTAGGCATTCTTACGCTAACTTCATGACATTTGCCCCATTTAAAACATATAAAATATATTTTAAAGCAGATATAATAAATAGAAACCACAAATGGAAGTATGAGTAAAATAAATATAATGGAATTGGAAGAAAATTGTTAGATTCTTAGTAGGTGTATTGTCTAAAAGGGCCTGAGGTCTGAGCTCTTTTTGTTACAAAGGGCAAGTGTTAAGAGATTGATGTTAAGATGAAGACATATTAACATCAGAGACTTCACCTGGGATGAAAGAAATTTGAAAGGGCCTTTCTCATTTTTTAATTCCATGGTTATTTAATGCAGAGTCTGTGTGTCTCAATTTGAGATCATATTATATACCACACTTTGGGAAACTTTGCTCAGGATTTACCATCTTTGCCAAAGGAAGTTCATCATTCTTCCCCAAATTTCCAAAGGCCTTGTTTTTCCTCCAAAGCCTTTTTGAATACTTTTTTTCTTTTTTGAGCACTTCTTCTCCTGTTACAAAGTGTAAGTTGTGCTGATATATTTTTTCTGTCATAACCACATTTTCTCACTTTCTTTTGCAACTAGCTTTTGTTATTTGAGTTGTTATTTGCTTCTTTCTAGTCAGTGCCATTAATTTAATTCTTGCTTGTGCAACTAGGCAGGGAAGCCTGCTTCTTTCCCTCTTTGTTTTGTTGTTGTGGTTGTTATTGTTGTTGTTGTTGTTTGTTGCATGGTCAAAAGTGGCCAGAAAAAGCACTATGACTAGTTAGTTAATCATTTAATCCATTGAAAAATAGTTACTGGGCATCTTCTCTGGGTCTGGAATTGTGCCTGAGCCAAGAGTGGAGAAGGGAACTAAACAAACTGGTGTATGCCTTTATTGAATTCAGAATCCAGTGTGGGGTGTTGGGTACAGACAACCAAAGAGGCAACTCCAGTGCAAGGTTATAATTTTAGAATTGGTTTGCTTTTAAATTGTTGGGCACTCACAAAACCTGGACCAGACAACCACAGTGAGACGTGTGTGGCTCTGGAGTTTCCAACCCCAGATCTGAAATCAGCTTATTAACATCTTGACATTGGGCAAATTACTCACCGCACTCCTTGTCTTTTTAAATGAAAAGTTTCTCTTTTTAAATGAAAAGAGATTACATAAACACAAGATGTGATTTGACAATATGATGTACAGTTATCAGTGTGATATGATGAATTCTCTTTGCCCTCTCCCTTTTTTTCTTTTTCTTAATGATACAGAAACATGATTTCACTTTTTCAAGTTTTCTGTTTGGCACACTAAGAAGTAGAAATAGGTTGTCCAACATAGAAACCAAACATCCTTGTTAATGGAAATATTATTGTGGATGGTGCTTAAAAGTTACAAATTCATGCAATTTCCAGATTGTCAGTTTAAATTAATGAATGATTTGAACATTCAAAATTACTCCATGATATTTCTCTCTTAACAGTCTAAGATCCATGATATATCACTGAGGTGTAAGCATATTGAACAGTGCCTAGGACACAATAAGTTTCAATAAATATTTTTTGAATGAATGAGTTTTAATAAGAATATTTTGATTTTTTTCTTTATTCATCATTTTGTCCATATATCTTAAAAATGAACCAGTGCTATTTGAAATAAGGAGCAAAGTGAGCTTGAATGGGAATGGTTATTATTATCTGCATCTACTGTACAATCTTTGCCTGTTATACCTGGCAGGTAATTAAAGGAACAATTAGATAGCTTTGTTACGTGCTTTTTTCTTTAAGGACACATGACTTAATTTTTTTTTAAACAAAGATTTAATTTTTCCTTTTTGTCACTGCATGGCAGTATAACTTGAAATTATATGGGCTATTAATTTAAAATATTATTTTATCTTCATGCTTTTTTTGTTTTGTTTTGTTTTTAATATATTTTATTGATTATGCTATTACAGTTGTCCCATTTCTCCCCCATCATTCCCCTCCACCCTACACACCCTCTCCCACCCACATTCCCCCCTTTAGTTCATGTTCATGTGTCATAAGTTCTTTAACTTCTACATTTCCCACACTATTCTTGCCCTCCCCCTGTCTATTTTCTACCCACTATCTATGCTACTCATTCTCTGTAACTTTTCCCCCTCTCTCTTCCTCCCACGCCCCTGTTGTTAACCCTCCATATGATCTCCATTTCTGTGGTTCTGTTCCTGTTCTACCTGTTTGCTTAGTTTGCTTTTGTTTTAGGTGTGGTTCTTAATAGCTGTGAGTTTGCTGTCTTTTCACTGTCATATTTTTATCTTCTTTTTCTTAGATAAGTGCCTTTAACATTTCATATAATAAGGGCTTGGTGATGATGAACTCCTTGAACTTGACCTTATCTGAGAAGCACTTTATCTGTCCATCCATTCTAAATGACAGCTTTGCTGGATAGAGCAATTTTGGATGTAGGTCCCTGCTTTTCAAGATTTCAAATATTTCTTTCCAGCCCCTTCTTGCCTCTTTTGAGAAATCAGCTGACAGTCTGATGGGAACTCCTTTGTAGGCGACTGTCCCCTTATCCCTTGCTGCTTCTAGAATTCGCTGCTTCATTTTAATCTTGGCTAATGTAATTACAATGTGCCTTGGTGTGTTCCTCCTTGGGTCCAACTTCTTTGGGACTCTCTGCGCTTTCTGGACTTCCTGGGAGTCTGTTTCCTTTGCCAGATTGGGGAAGTTCTCCTTTATTATTTGTTCAAATAAGTTTTCCACTTGTTGCTCTTCCCCTTCTGGGACCCCTATAATTCGGATGTTGGGACGTTTAACGATATCCCGGAGGTTCCTAAGCCTCTCCTCATTTTTTTGAATTCTTGTTTCTTCCTCGTTTTCTGTTTGGTTGTTAGTTTCTTCCTTCTGGTCTACTCCATTGATCTGAGTCCCAGTTTTCCTTCCATCTCTATCAGTTCCCCATGCATCTTCCTTCATTTCATGTATTGTAGCCTGCATTTTTTTCATCTAGTTTGTGAGCAAAATCAACCAATTCTGTGAGCATGTTGATGACCAGTGCTTTGAACTGTGCATCTGATAGGTTGGCTATCTCTTCACTGCTTAGAGGAATTGGCTCTGGGGCTTTTATTTGTTTTCCGGTTTGAGCCATTTTTGGTGGGTTTTTTTTGTTTGTTTGTTTTGTTTTGGTTTTAGTCTGGTCACAGCTATTATGTAGTGAGGGGTGGAGCCTTAGGTGTTCCTTGGGGCGGGGCAGTCCAGTCGCCGGGTTGTGAAGCTATAGGTGTGGGCGGGGTCTGAGAGGGAACAATGGTGCCTGCTCCGCTCACCTTCACCTGGATTATCTGGGCATGTGCCAGTGCTGTTACGTAGTGGGAACCTCTGGCGCTCCCCAGTGCGGAGCAGCCCAGTCGCTGGGTTGTGACGCTGTATGTGGGGATGCGGTCTGAGAGGGAACAATGGCTCCTGCTCCGCTCTCTCCTGGATTCAGTCCCTTCTGCCACTTCCCCTCTGCCTGGACTGTCTGCGCGCATGAATGTGGGACCCCCTGGTGAGCCAGCTGCCTTGTGCAGCCTCACTGGGTCTGTACAGTTGCCCCCCTGTGCCCAGGATCCGGCAGCTGATGCCTGTGGGCCCGGGACCGCTAGCCGCCACCTGTGCACCTGGGAATTGCAAGCTGCTGCTGCTTGCATTCCAGGGCCACACCTCCACTTTCTCCTGCCGCGACTCCACCCCTCTTAGGGGTCTGGATGAATGGTTGTTGGACTTCCGTACAGTTCAATTTTCTATAAGTTCTGGTTGTTTTCTTGTTTCTAAATATTTGTTGTCCTTAATTTTGGTTGTGAGAGGAGGCACAGTGTGTCCGCCTACGCCTCCATCTTGGCCGGAAGTCTATTTTCATGTTTTACTATCAACATAAATATACACTTAGGTTATAGGCGAGACACCCTTGAGTGTAAATGAAACAAAGATGCTAATGTGCAATGAGTTCATTATGATTGATTGGTTTAATTAACAGGGAGGATTTCTGTGCAAATATTATTTTTCTCATTTTAAATCCCTAGCATAACTGAAACGGGATGTCTGTTATTAGTATATGAGTGAGTATTGAGATGC
Source organism: Glossophaga mutica (assembly GCA_039655065.1). Lineage (NCBI taxonomy): Eukaryota > Metazoa > Chordata > Mammalia > Chiroptera > Phyllostomidae > Glossophaga > Glossophaga mutica. The sequence goes on along the minus strand of CM077309.1, from coordinate 68,815,796 downwards.
TTTAGAAGTTTGGGAAATTTGGCTGTTAACACAAACTTACGTCAAGTTCTATTGAACACAGACTGGTTATAGTTATGCTTTTAAATACATGATTTCCTGATCAACTTCCGTATGTTTATGTAGTAAAAATACAAGTCAAAAACATAATTGATACACTGAATGGGAAGAGAATGTTCCCTGGGCTAGAATTTTTTGTCTGTAGCTAACACAACCATTGAAAAGACATAGTTGCCCACTATGAGAAGTTACAGGTCCCTACCACCTTTAGTTTTTAGTTATTAATTATGTATTTAAAAGTTTCTCTAGACCTTTTCTGAGTTTATATGTATTTTAAGTTCATACCATCTTTTCAGATACCAAGTTTCAAAAGCATCTTCACCATTCCTTCCAAAAAATAAATTTTATTTACCCTACAACTTGAAATTCTTTAAGTCTATCAAGGCTGACTTTTCATTCCCTAGAGTATTTTGAAACAGAGTCCTTGCTCCTTGTATAACATTAATTCAGTGCTATTTTTTCAGAACTTTTCATAACTTACCTCATTTCATCACATTAATCTATTACCGTATTTATCAGACCATAAGAGGCATCTAGGTTTTAGAGGAGGAAAATAGGAAAAAAAAATTTTTGAAGCAAAAATTTTGGTACAATATTTAATAACATAAATAACATAATATTTCACCAATGTAAATGTAAACAGAACTGAACAGCAGCATTAACAACCATTATTCCTCCCAAATTTTGGGGGGGGTACGTCTTATAGTTTGAAAAATCCGGTAAATAGTTAATATTAATATCCCCATTTTATAGATGCAAATCTTGAGACTCAAATGACGCACCCAAGGTGAAGCTACATGTGCGTTGTCTGTGTGTATGTATGTGTCTACATCGTACCACCACACTAGGTTATCTCCAGTTGAAAGATGAGGCTAATTGTATATCTGTAGGAGGGATGTATCAGATATTCATTCCCTTATAAAATAGTGAACCATTCACAGGTTTTCTGCCCTCAGTTTTGAAACCAGTGCTCTGGACCTTTACCATATCTTGAATAAATTAGATTTTTTGTACCTCGATCTGTTGACTTTCATCCCACGTTCCACCATAGCGTGACTGTTTACAAGAAACAGTCTGTCTCTACCCTCAGCTCACTTTTTAGAAACAAATATTTAATTTGTGTGATTAGGCTAGGAAGTCTAGTTGACAAAGTATCTATCATTTTCTAACTTTATTTTAATTCCCTTTCCAGCTTCCCCTTGGACCATGAAGGATTTGGTGGTTCTTTGAGCTACTGATGCCCTGGTATCTCATTCAGAGATAGAAGTTTGGGAAGGATGGGTTCACCTTCTTTAGCATCCAGGACCTGAGCTAAGGTGGTTTGTGGAGGTCACTTCTAATAGCCAAATATCATGTTGCTTTAATATATTTTAATATCTTGACTCATGCTTGGAAGAAGTAAGAAAGAAATGGATGTCTTGGATGATGATGACAGTGGTACACACTCTTTCTTCAATCCTCAACACCCTTAAGGATAGCAGAGAGATCCTATATGCTTATTTGCTCTTCAATCTTTAATTACTTTTAGAAAGGCACTACAGTGAAAGAGAGGTCCACATTTTTATTTTTAAGTGAGTTAGGAGATAACCATTAAATGGGTAGGAAAACACCACAATTTGAAGTCCTGAAGTGGAAGATTTTATTTATTGTGAGTAACTTTGGCCCTCCACAATGGCAGCAGCATTATTTTCTCCCATTTATTTATTTAGAGAAGAAAAGTTTTACTAAATTTGTCATTTGAAGAAATACCTTCAAAGTGGCATGATGTCCTCAGCGTTTCCCTCTCCAACCTTGTGGTATCTTATGAATTCGGTTTATATTCTAGATTGTGGTCTGTTTATTGCAAATAACATGTTGTCATTTACAGATAAGAAACAGCTTCCAAATTGCCTTTAATGCAGGGACAAATATTTCTTTTGAAGTGAACCCTAAGAGAGAGAATATCAGACAGCTCAAGATAGGAAATTAATCTGTTGTATTGATTTTTATATTAAATGAAAGGCCAAACTATGATTTCTTGTATTTCTCCTTTCAATTGCTTAAAAATTTACTTCAGATGGAATTTGAGATGTCCTTTTGTAGTTTATATTTGTATTCTCAGGATAGATTTTTCTAAACAGTTTTTTAATTTTTTTTCCTTTGGTTCTGAACAGTTCTTTAGTAATGTTGTATGAGCATTAATGAGGCTTACCTGAGCTCATGTTGGTCTTGTCTCCATTTTCCTTTTCACCCTTAAAGGGCATCTTTTTTGCCAGCTGCAATCAGCAGTCTTTCAGAAGATCCTGTACCATCATTGTTACTAGGAGATTTGTTTTTGGTAGTAGAAAAAAATAGAAACAGGATAGAAGACATAAAGGTGGTTGAGTGGTATTGAACAGCTACTTCTGCAGATAGGTAGGTAGTTATTAAAAATTTCCTTCAGTCTCCGCTGTGAAGGTATTAAATTAAAACTGCTAGATCAATTCCTCGTAACTTTTTATTCCAATAATTTGTGGAAAGTTAGTTGTGTTCCACAACCAAAAGGCTCCACAGAGTATACAATTGTGAGTCTCATTTATGCCTGTTGACTTCCTTCCTAATTAATCATCACTCCCAAATTATAATTAATAGGTCCTTCCTTACCTGACCTTTTTCTTTCTTCGTCCTTTTCTTTCACCCTTCCTTCCAGAAAATATTTATTGAGCACTTACTATATGTCAGGCAGTGAGAATAAAATAAATAACAAAGGATCCTGACCTCAAGGATAAAAGACAATTAAACAAATAAAATGATGACAAGTTGGATTCAGTGCCATGAAAGAAAGAAAGAAACATTTGCTGGGAGGGCACAAAACAGAAGTGGGTGTTTCTGCTTCAGAGAAGATGGGCAGAGAAGACCTCCCTGGGGAAGAATGTAAACCTGTAAGTCCTCCCCTGAAAAATGAAGGGAGCTGGCATGGGAAGGAGTCCTTAGAGCTGGCATTGGTCCTTTCCCGCTCTTTCCAGAGGTGATAGGGCTGTGTATGTGAGTTGGGTTCTCCGATGTGAGCCCATCCAAAGCTTACTCTCTTGTACCTTCACTTGTGTCTTCCCCACAGCACTGAGAACAGTGTCTGTCACATGCTGGTGAGTCATAAATGTTTGGGTTGAGGGTCTTTCAAGGGCATCTTACATTTCCCAGAATGTTAGCTTAATGGCCTGTGGGGAGAAGAGGGATGTGAAACCTGGGCAGGTGCTTCATCGGTAGTATGGTGGAACTGGTTCAGGGTCAGTATAGTGCTGGACACATAATAAGCCTGAGATGTTAACTGTTGTGAGTGTGTTGAGTGGAAGAGTGAGTTCACTGAAAAGAGCAATGACTGTCAAAAGAAAAGATGTACGAAAACTGTGTGCTTTGGGGGCAATAAAACATTTGATACCCAAATAAAATAAGAAACATTTGACTGTGATAAAGCAGTGTTTCTCCTTTTCTTCAGCAGAGGTTTGGCTAGGGTAACAAGTAAAGCTTCTTACTTTTTCTCTAGCTCATTCAATACAGTGATTGAATTTTTCCTTCCAAAAGGATTCTGAGGCCCAAATTTAGTATCCAAAGAAAAAGTTCGCTTTCTCTAGGATGGTTGACAGTTTTAAGTCCCATTTTAGTCAAGGTCATCTTTGAAAAGGTCAGTAAAAATTCTCATGAGTCTAGTTGATTGCTGAAATTTGGGGCAAAGAGTAGTAATTAAGATTCAAAATGCATTAGAGTACAGATAATATTTTTACTTTGCATTCACTATTTTGTTTTTTAAAATCTTTTCTTCACTATCATATCTGTTTAAATTTAGGGTTTGTGTATTTACATAGGGGTGTGTGTGTGTGTGCATGTGTGTATACAAATATACATTTGTGTGTGCACTTAGGATATTCATCTGGATTGTAAAAATCTGCACTAGAGAATTGCTTACTCATTTTAGATTTATTCACTTTAAAGATATTTATTAAACACCAATCATGGACTATTTATTCCACTATGTTCAGGGGATACAGTGGTAAACTGAACTGATGTGGATTCTGCTGATTAGAAGACATTTGTTGAATAATGAGGTGACTACTACTTGAGGACTAGTATTTTAGTATTGGGGAAATGTATGTAATAATTTATGAATTTTTTAGATGTCACATTTAACTCAAGCATTAGTCCATTTGTTGCTGTGTCCAAGAAGATTCTTAAAGAGCATTGGTGTAATATAGATCTTTCTAAAACACTATTAATAACTTGAACACATGCCCCTTAAAAGTAATTTTATTTATACATAATATAAATGATCAGTGGATAGCTTTCTTGGGTGTTGGATTATTCAGGATAAAAAGCTAGGTGATGTCATTGAATGAACATGCCAGGGGAGCATTTGATACCATAATATGTCCCTCTTGGAAGGCCTGGAATTAATGCCAGTAGTTTCATGCTCTACATTTTAGAGCTCATGCAGGGTACAGATTCTTCCTGTGTGTAAGCATGTAATAAACAGGGTTTCAGTTCTGAAATGTATCTGGGTACTATTTGTAACTGCATAATCACAAAGTAGTACCCAAGGTAGGAGAGTGCAGCTTGGCTTTTTAAAAATAATCACCTAAAAGTCCTGATATGGTCATTTCCTGCCTTTTCTATTTTTCTTGATCTCCCACTTGCTCTATTTCTGGTAAAGGTGAATCCAGGACCTAACTACAATCATAATCTTAAGAGCTATTTTTTAATTGAGCTTTACTGTGTGTCAGAGACTATGCCAGACACAATACATGTTATTTCCTTCATTTCTAACAACAATCTGCGTATAGCTACTTAGCCTTTTCCTTTCTCAGGTGAAGAAACTGGGGCACAGAAAGTTCAGTAATTTGTACAGGGTCACAGAATTAGTAAGTGGTGGGATTTCCACCTGGATAAGTTGACACCAGAGCCTGTGTTGTGAATTTTTCTGCCCTACTGTGCTAGAGGCAGGAGAAGGAGAGGCAGGTAGGCTTGTAAGGGGAATAGTGTAGCATCTGAGTCATCTTTTACCCCAGTGTCCAGCAAATACGTGGCATGTAGGAAGTGCTCAATAACTGTGATTAACGAATACAATTATTGTGTCTGGGGCCTGAATTACTTCTCCCTACCTCCATTCTTTTTACTTATTGGTCTTTAATTTTACAGTAATCTGCCTACTTCTCTCCACCCCATCTTTCCTTCTGGCCCCTCCTCCCATGATCTGTCGCTGCCTCCTATCAGGACTTGCAGTGGCCAATTTTTCCCCTTCAGTTGGTTCTCAGCATAGTAGCCAGAGGGACCTTTCTGAAAAGTGAAATCTGAGTCCATTGCTCTCTTGTTTATAACATGCCAGTGGTTCTTGCTCTTCTTAAATCCAAACCAATGACCCATTTCTGGCCTACCAGATCCTGCATGATCTTGGTCCATCACAGCTTTGACCTCACAGATACCACACTTTCTCCTCACTCTGTGCCCTTCAGCCACCATGGCACTGCCTTCTAACTTCCCACCACTGTTCAGAAAACTCTTCTTCCACACAACCCTCCCTTGTACCCTCCAACTGCTACCCTGACTCAGATCTCAGCCCAGAGGTCCTGCCTTAAGGGAAGCCTTTTCTGACCCTTACATTTTAAACTTTTCCAGCTCCCTATAGCAAGTATCAGATGTATTATTATATATTTGTGTGATTACTTAATATGTGCATCCCCACACTTTAAAGTCCTAGAATTTATACAGTGCCTGGGACATAGTAGGTGTTCCATAAATGTATATTAAACCAAAGAATGAATGAATGGAAAAATGAACAAAATTTAAAAAGCTAAAAATAGCTTGTCTGAGAATCCTGGATGGATGTTCCTTCTTATCAAAGGGAGTTTAAAAAAGATGATTTCGTTATATTATGGAATTTGAGGTTGATTATAGCTTATAGAGATTGCATTGTTTTCTAGCCATTTACGTTAGGGACTAACTCTTAGGCATAGAGAGGTGAAGTAACTTGCCCAGGGTATACAGCTAGTCAATGTCAGATGTCTTTGTTCTGACCTTTGAATTGTGTGTAGGGAGAAAGATACATATTTTCATAACTCTGCAGGATATCTTTGGTGGGCTGAGTCTGTAGAAACTGCCTCAATATTTGATAATATTGATATTTTCATGTCAGAATTTTAGTGTCTTTTAAGGACATGTATTTTGGTTTTTTTTTTCTTCTTGTACACTAGTGTGTTCAGAATTTAATTGGATGACAGTCTAAGACTGCACTGATTTATGGCCTAAAGATGTGTTATGTCCTAAAAGGTGGTAGCCGCGATAAGAAGGAGCTCGCCCTTGACTCCCACCGGAACTGGGCAAGGACAGCCCTCCTTGTATTCTTGAGTTACAAGGGTAAGGAGTGCTGTCTGGATCTCTAGCCTGTCAGTAGGAGAGCATGTACAATTTATCAAGCTCTAGCTCCAGTTATACCTGTTCATGCATGCAAAGCTGCAAGAGATGTGTAATGAACTGATGCCTGAGATCCCCTCAACTGAGAAAGGGCACAAGCAACCCAACCCTCCTTGATTCTGTAACTCTATTAAGTGTTAAAAATTCACTGGTATGTAAAATTATCTCTCCTTTCAAGTTCTATAAGAAGGCTTAGGCACCACAAGACTCATCTATTACATGCACTGGGAAGGGCTAAGTGAGCATCCACAGTACTTGCCAGACTGTGTCTGCTGGTGCCTGGATCCTTGCACAACCCCTTTGCAGTGTGAGGCAGCATTTTTGTCCTGCAGGTACAGTAGGTACTGGATTAAACAGGTCTGCTGTTGCAGACAGACACCAGGCACCTTTCTAGCAGGAGCTGTGCTTGGATTGGAGTTTCCAGGGCCTTATCAGGAGCCACCCCTAGTGACACAGCCAGTTCCAGAACTAACTTTGACTTTCATTCTTGGCCAAGGGCTTGCAGAACACCTTACAGGGAAAAGATGGAGGCGCTGAGAGTTCAGATGTTCATGCCCTGTGCCTTTGAAAGCTTGTATCTGTAAGTGAAGTCTTATTCTGGAAATAATCCTGGGGCCACTTAACAGGCATTTAAGGGGGGAGGCCAGAGAAAGGGAAGGTTTTATTGGGAGTTAAAAATACTGGAATTGTTACTTTGTGACTGTGGCTTTAATCGGCTTGAGCTATACCTCTAGGAGGTGGATATGACAAAGAGAACAGTGAATTTGTGAGGGAATTGAAATGCTAGCCTCTTAGCTTTGCCTTAAAAAAACAAAAACAAAAAAACCTGAATGTTGGTCTTAAATTAATAAAGCTGAAAAATAACTGCTTGAAAATCTGAAAACTGCTTGATTTATGATTACCAGGTAAACCGCAGTCCAGATTTGTTATGAATTGAAAATGGATTTTCTTCAGGAAAAAGAGTGTGTGTAATGATAACATTTGTCAGAACTGTCCCATTGCAGACACTTTGGGGTTTTGCTCCTCCTTTTTTATTCCTGACTGTGAATAGTGATGGCTGCATTAATAAACATCTCCTTTCCATTTCTATATATTGATTTTTTTCTCTTTGAGAGGAACATCAGAATCATCTGCCTGGCATATACATGTAGAACAAGTTTGAAATAGTTTCAAAAAGATACTAAAATGGAGAAATGATGAATGGAGAATGGATGATACCCACTCTGTACCTCCTTTAACATTTACTTTCAACGTTAGGTGATAAGATTTGAAAACAATACTAAGAGCTGTGTCCCTAAGTGAATAGGCATTCAAGCAAATCAACTTATGCAAAAGCCACCTCTGGAGCTTAATAATTATTTACTGAACATTCCTGGGCCATGAGAGAGGTTCTCATTGAGTCAGAAGAGCATTATGTTCAGCAGCTTGTGAAGGTGCATTCGAAGACGGCAAGAATAATGGAAAAATACTAAATGTAGCTGAACTATTGTGAGAATCTGATTCTTAAGAAAAAAATTCTCACAAATTTAAGTGTGGTTAAAGTTCATAATGTTTAGTAGATATATCTTTAAAAAGTCTTTAGAAGCTTTTAAAATGATTTCTAATTTTTTGTGCTGTTTTTACTGTATTGAGTTTGCTTTTATAGATTTGTTTTTCATTCTGCATGTCATTGAAGCAGTTTTAATTACCATATTTTTTGGACCATAAGACGCACCTAGGTTTTAGAGGAGGAAAATAGGAAAAAAATTTTGAAGCAAAAAATGCGGTAAAATATTTAACATAAATAACATAATATTTCACCAAAGTAAATGTAAACAGAACTGAACAGCAGCATATTAACAACCATTATTCCTCCCAAATTTTTTTGGGGGAGTGTATCTTATAGTCTGAAAAATACAATACTTATCTCTCTAAAATGATAGAGCATTTTTATGAACAAAGTATATGTAGTTATGGATTAAAAATATCATCATGCTAGAAATGTTTAAATTTCTCCTTTGTAAATCAGGTAATCGTGAGATGATAGCTGCCCCTAGTGATTCATAGTCCATAAGAACTTCCTTCATAACTTAGTAAGTTTTAAAATATTAATTTTAAACAAATTAATGGATGTCATGAATGGCTAAAACATGTTATTCTGACGCAGCATAAGAAGAGTAGTGCTATCACCCTTGAATGTACACCCAAATTAACTCTTAATTTTAACTACTTTTGCTTAATTATTTTGAAGTTTTTTGAATTTTGAATGGTTTGTTCTGGTCACCTAAAATACTTGCCACAGGAGCATACTTCCCCTACAAACTGTGAGAATGAAATTCTTAGCACATATTTTTGGCAAAACTAGTTCACTGAGCTGTTGCCCATTAACTTCTTTGGTCCTGTTATTCTAGGGAGGACACACACTGTGAATTAATTGTTTTTCTTGTATTTTCCTCTAGGAAAGTAAAGGAACACCATAGCAACATTCTAATATTTTGGCTTCCTAGAAAATAAGTTCAGTTTTCACTAGTCATGAGATGCTAAGGTACTCAGAGGGTGGCAGTACAGGAATTAAAACACAGTAGAGAAGAAACCCTAGTCACACTTTTATTATTGTTTATGTGGTGTGTCAACCACTATTTATTAACACATTTAATTCACATAAGCATTCTGTGGCAATGGTACTTTTTTTTGCTTCCACTGTATAAATGAGAAAATTGAGATTTGGGTAGGTGAAGTAATAGAGCTAAAAAAGGGTTTCAACCTAGGTGTTCTGGCTTCAGGGCTTGTGCTTTTTCTTGATTATGTTTTGTGGATTTTCACTTAGGATACTGAATGAATTGATATTTCTTCCTCTGCCTTTTTATTGATGGCTCTCTCCAAGCCCATATTTCTGAATTACCCAAAGTATAATTCATTTCGGCTTTTGAGGGACCACAAATAGTCCAGAGCTACAGTACATGTCTATCAAGTGTATTTACCTACGTCCAATTTACTGTTGATTATAAGGCAACTATTTGGGGGAGGAGAAAATTCTATTAAACATGTACATTGATTATAAGATCTATTCTGACTTGGAAAGTTTTAAAAATTTGTCTTAGAATTAAGGAAATGCAGGAAGTCTTTGGAGCTCAAATCTTGTTGGAAAAATGTATCTTTGTCACTGAATGATTTAAGAAATGGTTTGAGTAAAGGATTTCCAACACTAAGTTTCTAGTATTACCTGATTTGATGAGGTGGGGTATTTGTTAGTATAGAGACACCAAATGTACTCATTGAACAGATAATTATCTCATCTTATTATGTTTCAGCTATTCTTCTCCATGCTGGGGAATCTATACGTGAATAAAACAGGAATTCCTGTCCTCATGAAGAACCAGATATATTCCAGCTCCATCTTTAAATTTGGGGTGAGAGTGAGGGCTCATCTTATCCTCACGGTCCAAAATAGCTGCTGGAGCCCCTGCCATTACAGCCAAATTCCAGAGGGCATGATTTCAGAAGTTTTAAAGAACAGTATATCTCTTTAAGGAGAATTCTTGGAAGTACCACATGACATTTCTGCTTAAATCTCATTGGCAAAATGTAGGCATGAAGCCAGTCTAGTTCCTGGAAAGCTGGGGAATATTGTAGGTAGCAGTATACCTGTCCAAACAAGGAGAAAATAGGGGAATGGATACTAGATTGGTTAAGTTGTAGCTGAAACTTTTTTTTTTTCAAAATAACTGTTATTTTGTAAAATGCCACAAAAACTGTGTGTGTTGCACCAGAGCACATCAAACTGGCTTAAGCAAAAAATAGAGCCCTTATAAATCAATATGCAACATGGAGGGTTATCAAGGGGTCAGGGATGGTTTGATTCAGGTGTTCACTATTATCCAAACATTGGCTCCTTCTTTGTTCTTCCTTCTCAGTTATCTGTCTCCTCTTTCAACTCACATTACTTTTGCATCTAGTTTGGCTTTTCCCCCCCAGATAAGCCCAGAAAGTTCCATATTTACTTTCTATCATCTATCCAAACCTTAGTATAAAGAGATTTATTTTACCCTAATAATTTTAGTCAAAGGCATAGGTCTGACTTACTGGATCATCTTGTGGCACAAGCCAGTTAGATGTGATTCACCAGCCTGGGTTGTGTTTCTATGTCTGGAGTTAGTAGCACCACCATAACCTCATGAACTGAAAGTGAGGAGGCTGGTTCTTCAAAGTTAAATCGGGGTATTTTACCAAAGAAGTGGGACAGGAACCTTGAACAGGAGTAAATAATTTGTAACCACATATGAGTGAAATCACATGATATTTGTCTTTCTCTGACTGGCTTATTTCACTTAGAATAATGTTCTCCAGGTCCATCCATAATGTCACAAAGGCTGAAACTCATAGATGGAGAGCAGGATGACAGCTAAGCAGGGGCGGGGAGGGGGAGGGGTGTTCAGCAGGGTAAGGGTTAGGGGGTTGAGGGATTGAGCAGAAAGGAAAAGGAATTCATGGAATTGGACAGCAGTGTGGTGATTGCTGGGGGAGGGAAGTATAAAGGTACTAAATGGCAATGTAAAAATACAATAAAGATTAAATAAATAAATTAAAATAAATTAAAAAAAAAACACATGACCACCATAAGTCATTAATATTTGTAAGGCTGCCTCCTACACCATGAAAGGTGCACTCATTGACTTCTCCTGACACCATAGTTTGCACTTGTGTCTTGATTTCCACTCAGTATTACAAACTTTGTAGACATGTGGTAGTTGTTAAAATGACAGTGTAAAGTTTTTACATTTTCTCTGACATGTTACGATGTTGTCTAGACAAATATAAAGAGCATACCCTGTGCGTGGGAAATTATTTGAGTAAGAATGGAAGGGCTTTCTGTCTTTAAAAAGGTCTTTGCAGTTATTTTCACACTGACGTCTGAATTCTGTTATTAGATTGTCGAGAGTTTTGCATGAAAAAGTCCTTCCTTTTAAAATTCTCTAGGTGGAGTATCCTGCCATTCCATATTAATTACATACATCTCAGAGAGGATGAGTTTTTCGGATCTTTTTAAAACATGGCAGTTAGTTAGGTGTGGATGGGATTCCTGGGTGTGACAGAGTAAGCAAGAATTCTAGAGTGCAGTCTAGTAGAAGGAAGCTTGATATGACAGACAGAAAGCTTGAGAGTGAGTGGGGCACCTCAACTTCATTTGCTTTAGAACCATTTGATGGTGTGACTCTCAGAGACAGTTTCTTGAAGAGAATTGAGTATTAAGAGTGTGCCACCCCATAGTGGCATCTATGAAAAATGGAAATCAGTGTGGTCATAAAGGGAGAAAATGGTATCATCACATCTGTGGTTGAAAATATTTTTTAATAAGAGATTGACATTCTCCTTAGTTGGAGTGTATAGGAATGAAAAACCCTTTGGGAGTGGTGTAAGTAATGAACATAAACAAAATATGATGATGAAAATTACCTGGAAAAACATTGGTTATATACTACTGAGGTCTCTTAAAAATTATTGGTCATTACTCCTAGTTAAAGAATTTTTTTCAAGCAAACTCAACATATTTTTATTTTATCTTATAAATTGTGTATATGTGCCACTGTACGAACGTTATATATATATATATATCGTACAAAAATAGAAAATAAATAATGATGGATAAAATATATATACATATAATGTTCTATTTTTTTCTTCCTGTGCCTCAGGATATTCTTTTGTACTCTTTTGAAGCATATTGGTGTATTGGGATCATCATTATTAAGGTTCTCTTGATTTTGACCTAATCGATTATTGAGGTTACTCTTAATGGTGCCTACTGAAGGTCCAGCTTAAGGAATATAATCCTTTTTGTTAATTCTCACCAGATGATATGTTTATTGATATTAGAGAGAGAGGAAGGGAGGCACACAGAGAAACATTGATATGATAAAGAAACATCAATTGCTTGCCTCCCGTATGTGCTCTAATTGGTGAATGAACCTGCAACCTAGGTATGTGCCCTGACTGGGGATTGAACCCACAGCCTTTTGGTGTACAGGATGGTGCTCCAACGAAATGAACCACCAGTCAGGGCAAAGAATAACCCTCCAATTTTTATCAGTGATTTGGGGCTCAGGTGTTGAAAAATACAGATTTCAGATTTTAACTTATATATCATTGGTAGTTCTTTTCAGTATGTTTTCCTCCTTCTGTGTAATGAAAGGTACAGGGATACTGTCCACTTTGGACACCGTGAAATTCCTCCAGCAGAACCTGGCCATTTGGAAGGCATTCAAATATATTTTTTTGAAGGAAAGAAGAGGATAAAGACTGGCTTCACTTTGCAAGGTATTTTAATTTCTCTGCACCAGAAACTTGTAGTATTTATTGTTTGAGCTGGTAATGTTGTTGGAAAATGCTGGAATTTTGACAGGTTTCCTTTTTTTACTTTTGACCACTAAAATGCAAGGTTGGCAGTGACAAAAGTCCAGAAGATCTCAATTTTTGAAGCCAATCTCTGAAATGTGGTACTTTCACATTTATATTGGTTATATCCTCAGCTATTTTAAGTACAAGTGATAATGTCTTCCTTTCCTATTTCAATTTCAATATTTTCTTATTGGTACTTGCTTCCACTCTACATGGTGAAAAAGTCATCCTTACATTTACAAAGTGATTACTTGACTGGAAAGATTAAGATAATGGAAGTGCTGATCATTCTGAAATGTTAGAGTGTCATTTCAAAACACATATCCATTTACCAACTCTTACTTCAGTGATTTGTGTACTTGGAAGCACTTTCAAAAGACTCCTAAGAATTTCTTTCAGCTGACAGAACTAACCGGTTTAAGGCAGTTTCCATAGATTCAGCCTGTGTGTTCCTTTTAGTCATGATAAAGTAGTTGTAACCAGAAAGATCCACTGGCAATTTCTGGACTGATGTTTTTGTCCGTCTGGGTTTATGGCTTATTGGCAGGGGTTGGTTTCCCATTCCATCCCATTCTACATGTTGATACTGTATTGGAAGGACTCTTCAGAGGTCTTGTCATACTTCTGGTGGTGGGAATGGAATGTGAATTTCCTCAGACATGGATGAAAGTATTCTGGTCCTAGACTCAGAGATGTGAGTTCAGGTCCCAACTCCTCCTAATGGCTGGGTGATCTTGGGTGTTTGAATATTAGTTTGAGAACATGGCCAGGCATCTGAATCAATTGCGCAATTTTTGTAGACATGTTGATGCCTGGGACTGACCTAAACTGAAATCAATTTCTAGGGATGGAGACTGGACATTTTGATTTTAGACAGTGTACTCAGCTGATTTCGTGATAGCCAGCCTTGTGTATTTGGAGACTCCTGTGGCTTAACCTACCCATGATGTAACTTTCTCATCTGTACTTCATGAAGATAACAGTATTGTGCCTTTCTGTGTCTACACTGTGGATGTGAACATCAGCTGTTGTGCTTTCCTGGACAGAATTACATCGTACCCTGGGCAAATGCTCGGCTTTGAACTCTATCAGCTGAATGATTGTAATGAATATTAATTTTTCCTGGAGAAAAATGCTAAGATTTTTATAACATGAGATAATTGCAGGAGAAATAATCTTTTCTCTTCATCTCTGAAAAACTGGGAAGTTCTCTGAATGAAATATGGATTGCCTAAACCTTAAAAGATGAATCTGCTATGGTCCAAAGTTGCATATACAAAATCTCCTCCCTGCATCAAGAAAGAAGTAGTATGTTCATAATTTAATTTTTATTTTTTACTAAGTTTTGAACTCTGTTCCCGTTTATTGGACTGTGTTTCAGTCATTGTGCTTGCTTTTTACATCTGTTATAGATTTTAATCATCACAATGCTGACAGATACATTAAACACTCTTTATAAATAAGAGAAATCAAAGCCCAGAAATGCACTAACTTGGCCACAATTATAGATTAGTAAGTGGCAGAGCTGGATTCTGTGTGAGGAAATGCAGAGAGGAAATGCAGTGAGAAGTTTATCAGCTCCTTCTTCAGCCTAGATCAAGTTTCAGCCAACCACCAGTTTCCTACCTTGGATGACCCTGATGGGGGGACCAGAGACTCATTCATAAGGCCTAGTAAAGGATTTGGTATCAGTGTCAAAGGTGAGGAGTAGGCAGGCAGATATCATTTGGATGCTGGGGTAATGGATTTAATGGAATTGCTAATATTCTTAAGTGGTTAATGAAGGTAGTGGAATTAACTATTTGAATTTAGGAATATACCAGGTAACCTGGAGCACATGACCACCAGGTAGGTACCAGTGGTTACTTGATATCCGTATATATCAGCTGCTGGATTGAGCACTTTAACATTCACTCACTCAACACAGTACCTTTGGGAGGAACATTTTGGAGAGGTTCAGAGAAGTGTAATGGCTCCTTAAAGATCCCTGCTCACCAGTGACTGAACTATTATTGGGTTGGCCAAAAAGTCTGTTTAGTTTTTTCTGTAAAACAAAAGACAAATTTTTCATTTTCACAATAACTTTATAGATTTGGATATTTTGAGTATGTTGGCTATCTCCCATGTCTGTTGTTTTCAGTTAATGTCTCGATTTGATTGCTATCAACTTCAACTGGTCTACCCAACCATGGAGCATCAACCAATGAGAAATATCTAGCACAGAACTTTGCAAACCACTTTTGACATATTCAATCAGTCACAGCACCTTCTCCATGCACTGTACAAATCTTTTTTTTGCCTTTCAGTTGTGTTTTTACTTTTCTTGAAATAGTAAAACACAATATGCCAAAAAATATTGTGTATTTTCTTCCATCTTCACTATTAATATGGCTACGCAAAAATTCACTAATTTTGATGTTTTTTAAAAGTGCCACTGATATGACAGCTGTCACAATACGGTCTAACAAAATTGTTTTGAATAAAGTTAAAGACAACGAAGTGCTACTAGAGCCATCTTATGGAAAAAAAAAAATGAACTTCTTTGTCAACCCAATAGAATTTGAGCCTAGTTGACATCAGTCCTCCTGGTGTCACTATTCAGTAGTTCCCAGTTCTCAGGGAAGCTGTGTGTCTGGCTTCAGTGATTCTCATAAGTGCCAGTAAAAGCTTTTGCCTCTTTAGTTGACTTTCGAAAGGTGATTTCTTGTGGTGAGATGTATACCTTCCCACGTGGAACTAGATAAGAGTTAGATAGTCATATAATTGACTTAATTTTAAGGCATCTCATAAAAATTATATGGTCATTGCTTTAAAATATGTGATTAGAGACAATGTCGTCCCCGTACCTGGCACAGAGGAAACACTCAATAACTATTTGTTGAATAAATGACCTTTACATAACCTGATTAAAAGGAATCAGACTCATGGAATTAGGATTATCTAATGCAGATTGAGTTTCTTCGGCCCTGGATAAGTTCAGTTAGCTTTTAAAATTAAATACACTTGGGCAGCTTTCTTTGTTTACCATTAGTGGCTTATGTATCAGGTCCTTATTTTAAAAATGAGCTTTTTGGTCACCTGTAATGTTCTTATCTCAATTACGAGTTTAAAACATTATGTTCATTTGTCTTGCTAACATTTGGAAGTGTGGATATCTTCATTTTTATCTATAAGGTGATAATTGCAGATTTAATTATTTCTAAGAGAAAAGGATGTTAAAAGATCAAAAGTGAAGGTGAGAATATGGGAGTTATCTTAACGACATAGAAATATCCCACAGGGATTGTGTGCAATGAAGTGACCACAGTCTTCCTTTGCATTTTATTTTTGGAAGATTTATTAATAATGTCAATTAGTGAGCTCTGCTAGATTTTCTTTAATGGAGTTTTCTTTTATTAATGCAAGTCTACTATCTAATTTTTTTCCTGATTGGATATTTCAGCAAATACTTTAAATGAAATTGTTGTAGACTTTAAAGTCCGAAGCCTTAATATGGCTGATAACTCATAATTTTAATTGAAAATGTCTCAAGAATGCTTTACTGTTAATTCAAAGGATTTTTCTCCAGTATCACAACCAATGGCTTCTTTTGAGCAGCTAATTAGTGCGATTATTCCACAGCTGCATTTGCTAGAGCACAAAGGTTTGCTCCTGTTTTTATCAAAAGGATCAGCTTCTCCGGGAATGTTTTAACCTGACAGGCTTTGAATACTAAGAGTGTTGTTTATTTATTTACTTAAAATAGTACCCCTTACCCCTGCCCTTTTTTTCTTGCTTTAGGAAAGTACATTTTAGTTTTGATGGTCTTTTAGTAGATCTTTACCAGGTGAATAGACTGTTTTCAGTAATGGCTGCTTTTAATTATGTGGATGAGTACAAGGTTTTACAATGATAAGCAGGCTGTCAACATTGTTCAGTCTGTGTGTGTCACTGTAAAAAATAGAGGGTTCTTCTGGGATGCAGAAGACTTCCAGGAGAACCAGCATGTTGCAGACAGTCACTATGTTCCCATCTTATTGTCAAAATATTGTCTGTGATGGATTAGTATCCTTTTTCTAGCTAAATGGTGACTTTGATCACTCACGATTTCTTCTTGTTCTTAAATTAGTGGCATATATTCTGCCATTGAGAGAAATCAATATGGTTTTATTTAACTTAAGGGGAAAAGACTAAAAAAGAAATTTACCTATAATTCCACTCCCACTCTGGCAACTATGATCATCTTTCAACATTTGCTGCTAGTCATGTGTGTGTATTTGTTAGCATACACATACTTTACTTATTCTAAATTAGAATATGAGTATATTTTTGAATCCTACCTTTTAATTTACTCCTATGACATGCATTTTCCTCTTTGCTTTTACATTTGTATGTTTAAAAAATACTATATTGTTAAATTCATGTATCATTCATGTGTTATGATTTACTTTTCCTAAAACTGTTTTATGCTTAAATCTCTTAAATGGTTTTATTTTTCCCCAGTCTTGTTGAGGTATAATTGACACAAATTGTATATATTTGAGGTATATGACATAATGATTCAATACATACATATATTGTGAAATGATTATAATCAAGCTAAATAACATTTATTATTATTTTTTTTTGTAGAGAGAAGAATTTAAGAATTCTCTTAGCAAATTTCAAATACAGGGTACAATATTCTTACCTATAACCTCTGTGCTGTACCTTAGAGCCCCAAATCTTACTCATTTTGTAACAAACACTTTGTGCCCTTTGGCTAACATCTTCCCTCATAATTTCCTTAACTGTTCTCATATTAAGGGACAGATGTAGGTGGTTGAAAATATATAATTTGAAAATAGCTTGTAATGTCAGATTTCCTACATTTGGAATTTTCTTAGGAAAGTTGTCCACTAATGCAATTTTGAGTCAAACTGTATGAACAATTTCACAGCCTATGATAATACTGTTGTTTTCTTAAAGGACTGTGATAATATAAGTATAGCAGCAATGATTCAGAGTGGTATTATCATTATACATTTTCATTAGTGAACATTTAAAAAAATTGGATCATGTCTTGAATACTATTTTGTACCTGGCTTTTCTAAGTTTATTATATGAGGTTTGTCCAGAAGGTATCCAGCCATGTAATATGAAAAATGGAGACATTTCTTGAAAAAGATACAGGATATAAGAAACATTATACATAGTGCAATACTGCTTCAGCCCCCTTCAAAGTAGGCACCTTGGGACCTCATACAGTTCTCCCAAACACAATCAACTGTCCCATCATATTTTCCTGAATCTCATTGATGGTCCAAAATCTCTTCCCTTTCAAAGGTGATTTTAATTTAGGGAAAAGCCAGAAGTTGCAGGGTGCCAAATCTGGACTGTAGCGGGGCTGAGTTACCTGGGTGATTTGATGTTTCACCAAAAACCGCTGCATGAGAAATGATGGATGAGCAGGTCTGTTGTTGTGATGAAGCCACCAATCACCAGTTTCCCATAGCTGCAGCCTTCTGGGTCATCTGAATAGTTGCCATGGAGGAATGTTCAAACTTAATGCAAAGTTTGATGCAGATTCTTTGCTCTACTTGCTCAGTCATTTTGAATGTGATAACCACACAGTACACATGCTCACTCAACATCATCTAACACCCCCACTGACTAGTACAGTGAAGTTGTCATCATTCATACATGCACATTCCAGTCCACTCTCCTTGGCTGCCAGGTTAACATCAGTGTTGGGCAAACCATTCTTGTTACATTAATAATGGCTAGATAGACCTCGTATTACGTTCCCTCCACTACTTCCAGTACTACAACTGGAGTACCAATACTCCTCGGCACTACAGATGCATAATTATTACAATATTATTGACTACATTTTATGTGCTGAACTTTACATCCCTGTGAATATTTTGTAATTACCAATTTGTACTTCTTAATCCCTTCACCTTTTTCACCCAGCCCCCCAAACACTCCCTTCTGTCAACCATGTGCGTTCTTTCTATGAGTCTGTTTCTGTTTTGTTTGTTCAGTTATTATGTTCTTTAGATTCCATATATAAGTGATATCATTTGGTATTTGTCTTTCTCTGACTGTCTGCATTTTACTTAGCATGATGCCCTCTAGATCCATCTATGCCAGGGGTGTCAAACTCATTTTTGCCAGGGGCCACATCAGCATCGCAGTTGCCTTCAAAGGGCTGAAATAATTTTAGGACTGTATAAATGGAACTTCTCCATAACTGTTAAGGAGTTGAAATTACATTCGACCCCAGCCACTGTTCTGTATGCCTGAAACTAATACAAAATAATATTGAATGTAAACTATAATTGAAAAATAAAATTTTAAGTCCTTTTCAAAAAATAACTATGCCTTAAAGAATGAATAAAATAAGTGTATTACATTGTATAATTTTTATTCAAAACAGTAAATATATTTCTATATCATTTTAAATAGCTGCATGGTATTGCATTATATGGACCTATCATAATTTACCAAAACTGTTTCCTATGGTGAGTAACAAGTGAACTGCTAGGATGATTTTTATTTTGTAATTTTCTTGGAACAGTGGGCCGGTGAAGCACAAACATTTGTCATCCTTCAGCATGTTTTGTTACCTGCAGAGCTTGAAGGAGTTATAAGATTAGTCAGTGATCGACAGGCTTTCTTTTTTTTTTTTCTCCTCTCCTGTTAGAAGGTAAAGACAATACTGGGGTTTATATTCAAGAAAGGAAGCTAAAGGTGCTTCCCTTGAACAGTAACTTACATAGGAGTGAATATTTTCTCAAATAGTTTTTCTCCATTTCCAAGTGATAAAATTTTGTATTTTTTGTCCTAAACATATTTTTTTAGAAAAGTATATTGCTAGAAATTAAAAACAATTCAATTTTCTAGATGATAATAATAGTTACAGTGACTATTTATTGAGGCAATACTACATGGTTCTCATTGTAATAGGTGATTTTTGTGAGTTATTTTATTATTTTATCTAATCCTCACAAAATCCCTATGAGCTAGGGCTTTAAAGTATAATGATGCAACAGAAGCTTAAGAAACAACTCTCACTTTGTTAAGTGGGTAATTGGGCAAAAAAATATTGTTATCCCTCTTTTCTGGATGTAGTGACTAAGGCAAAGAGGGATTTAAAAACTTGATTTCCTGGAACTGGCAAGATAAGCAATCAGAACCATACTGAGAAACTTAGGAAGTCTTTTTTCTTAACTTATGACTAGTATCTAAGCATTTTAAATAATTTTGGGAAGAGTAAGTACCCAACCATGAGAAGTAGGCTTCATGGGGAAATCACAGAGTGCATGTAGGAGAGGGCATGCCAATGTGAATCAGAAGAAAAAAACAATACAAAGAAAACCAGGCAGAGAAGAAACGGGGTGTCAAACCAGCTCATCTTCTGCACCCTTTCCCAAAGACTAAGTGTTAACATTCTTGTCCAAATTCTTCTTTTATTAATGATTTTTACTCCCCGTATCTTACAAAAATTTCCCCATTGACAAAATTCACCATTTCTTTAAAGTACTCCATGTTAGTAAACATTTTAGACATCCTCAAGGAATTGGGATAACATGTAGGAGTAGTTATTTTGTTAGATTCAGTTACGAAAAAGCAAATAAAGCCATTTATTTTTAAGTGTGGAAATCTGGGTTTCATTGAGATTCATTGCTTCTTGGCCCTTTGTATGGTGCTGCATATTTGGTGGTGATGAGTAACATGCAGTATAAAATGTAAACAAAACAAGACAAAACAAAAACAAACAAACAAAAAAACAATGTAAGGAGGCAATGAATGCATCCAAAATGCAAATGAAGGATCTCATTAGGAAACTAAATGTGTGCTTTTTTGGTTTTCCACAGCAGTTCTGAGGAGCATCCTGGGGCCTCCAAGCCTCCGATAAGCTCCTCCAGTATGACATCACGAATCTTGCTACGCCAGCAACTCATGCGTGAGCAGATGCAGGAGCAAGAGCGCAGGGAGCAGCAGCAGAAGCTGCAGGCAGCCCAATTCATGCAACAGAGAGTGACCGTGAGTCAGACACCAGCCATAAACGTCTGTGTGCCCACCACCCTCCCCTCTGCCACCCAGGTGCCGATGGAAGTCCTTAAGGTATGTGAGCGTCACTCTTGTTGGTTGGACCAAGCCTTCTGCCAAACCAGTGTTTTACATTTTCTGGGAGTTTTATTTATCTGAATGTGTGTTCAGTCATATTGACCTGTCTGAACCATATGTGTCATTGCCAACCTCATTAATTCTTCCATGGCTTTACATTTGCAAATTCCTGTAAGGTTAGTGGTAACTTTCACTTAATGGGGTAAGAGTGATATTCCATGAAAAATCACCATAGCAGTATCTTTCCATCTTTCTTTGGGAGAGTTTAAAAAATGCACAAGTTATTTAAAATGAGCCTCTTCTAATAACATACATACATTTTCCCCTAGTATGTTCCATGGCCATTCTTTAATTTTCTTCTTTATTTAGTAAGTAATTTTGGCTATAGAATCTGACTCTGTTAGAAAGTCTCTTCAGATATAAAACCATAGAAGAGCTTCCTGTGCTTTAATAAGCAGAGCACATAATGCTTTCACTGCAGTGAGTTGTCTGTTTGGGGTCTTTCATTTCTTGGAGGGGTGAAAACTGCAGGAGCTTGTGAGCATCTTTCTATCCAGACATATAGCTTCCTAATTACAGCTCCTCCAGAAATTGTAACAAGTTTAAGAATAGAATCCCATTTCACATGTGTCCACAGCACATTGGGAGATACTCCTAGTTTAAAGATAAACACTGTGACTCTTAAATAGGACTGATGCAAAGAAAGTAAGAGCAATTCCCTTAGTTAAATAAATTTTTTTTAACCTATTCACCTAATTCATCCATTCTGAAGAGTCCTGAGTGTTACTCTTCATTAAACAATGTGAACTTTACACACCAGTGACTCATTCTTGGTCTCTGCATTCATTTGTGTGCTCGAAAAACAAAACAAAACCTCCCACTATTTCAACTTTATTATTAAAGCAAATGGAGGGGATGATGGGTTATAATTGGGAAGCAATATATAATCCTCACCAGGAAGTAGGAAAGAGATTTTTTAAAACAAAGTTAAAGTCAAATTAAATTTTTTTTATTTGCAAAGACTTTTTTAAAAACATAGTGATGAAATAATAAAACTCTTTCATGTAAAAAACCAATGAAAATTCTGTTAGGTCAAAAAAGACCTGAACAGTTTAGCATAGAAATTTTACTCTTATGTGATTGAAGTTGTAGATATTGCCTCAATTAATAGATATTTTATCTCCCCTCTCCTTCCCCAAGTAAAGGCAAGGTTTTTGTCTTGGAAGTAGATTATATATTAATTTTTTCTCTTTTGCTTTGGTGAAGATTGACAATCACTAAGCTTTTATAGATCTAAGATTTATTTAAGACAAGTCTGCTGTTCACAGAAATCATTGTTTTGTTTATACTTTGGGATATTTAAAGTTGTATGAATTAGTCATAAAATGAAGAGAAATATGTCTATTTTATTTGCTGTAATAGTCAGCTTTTTAGATCTGAAGGACAGCTTTTAGAAGAGATAACATGGGTTTGTGCTAGTAGTAATTTATGTCCAATTCTAAGATAATATTTGATATTATCTTAAAGTTTATTAATTAGATCAATATTCCTATTAATGATATTATGTCTTCTGGTGGGAAAATTGCTCACATGAAAATTTGTTGAACCATTTCCATATCATCTTAAAAATGGACATCATTCCTAAATGTTGTATGGCTTAAAATGTTATTTTGAAAATGATTAAAATTAAAATTTATACTAAGTGGTTTTCCTTATATGTTTCATTTACTGATAATATTGGCTTGAGCTACAGTCCTCACCTTAGGTGTGCCAGAAAAATGTCCAAAGTTAAAGTACAAGTAAATTATTAGAACTGGAAGACTTAATCCAACTAAAAATGAGCAATTGATAAATTTATATTTCATCTTAAATACAGTTGATCACTTAAGATGTGTAGTTTTATACTTTAGTATATAAAGCAATGAAGTGTGTCATATAAATGAAGAGTAAGAATTGTTGGCATTGCAATGAGAAGTACATGATAGTTAGTTAGACAGATTTTAGCAACCTTAAGTGAAAGACCAAATAAAAAGATGTGCTTTCATATGACATTCTAAGAAATTCAAATAACATTTTTAAGGAGATTGTCGTATAAGTCATTGCTTCAGATACTTAAAGACTTGGTACTTTATAAAAATGGTTAACATATTTTTGGAAGTTTTATGTATAAAATATTATGAAATATTTATTGTAAAAAGTGAGATAAGTTATGGTCTTTTTCTTTCCCCTTTTAAATCATAAGCATAATTTTATAAAATAACTGATTAATGGCAAAAGTAGTTAAAGTGCTTAATCTTGGACCATTTTTGATAAATTTGCATATCCAGGGACTGAGTGACACCAAGTATACTAATTGAATGCATTATGTTACAGACTATATTGAGTAAA
This sequence comes from Glossophaga mutica, assembly GCA_039655065.1. Taxonomy (NCBI): domain Eukaryota; kingdom Metazoa; phylum Chordata; class Mammalia; order Chiroptera; family Phyllostomidae; genus Glossophaga; species Glossophaga mutica. Next base: position 68,792,462 of record CM077309.1, on the reverse strand, counting down.
TATTTTCTTATAGTAGCCTGAGTAAACTCTTCATTTGTTTTTTAAAGGTTTAAATTTGCCGAAATGGGACACACCTGCTTCTCTGTTGGGGTGGAAGTGTAGCATGTGCTAGCGAACCCTGGCCAAATCTCTCCATCTTCCCCTGGTTTGCAGGAACTTGACAGAAAATCACACGTTAGCTCAAGTTACCAACATTGTACTATCAGTGGGTTGAATGTCTGATTTGAGAAACTAAATTAGTATTTTCAGATTAATCCCTTTTTTTTTTTTTTGCTAAGTTATACTTTAAAAATATGAAGCTTTATAGAGCATGTTTAAAAATTGTTCACGGTATCTGGTAAACTAGATCTAGTCTTTGGAATTTCTATTAGAGGTTGGAATTTTCATTACTTACCCTCCCGTGGTCTCCATTTTAGTTTGCGAATTCATGAAGGTTTGCAAGATCAGTCTCTGGTTTCTATATTGACTTAATTAATTGATGGTTTTAGCCCTGTTATTGATTTTGATGTTGGGTAACATGGAATGATTAGACTTATTGCTATATGTTTAAGTACTAGCAATACCTTCTGGGTTTAAGAAGAGCCCTACTCAAGTGGGTATTGTAATTAAAGATGCTTCTTATCATAAATTAACCAATATAGTGCATAATATTTTTTGCAGTAGTGAACACACCTTGTATTTTAAATTATGAATTATCAAAAAGAGCCACTAAGAACCATTAATGGTAATTTTAATTTCATAAACATATCTACATTGCCCATTCCTATCACAATCACATTATGGGCACCATCTATACCTTCAAATGGAGTTATGTGTTTTCTGTCTGATTTTCTGATTCTTAGTTTATAGAGACATATGCCTTTATAAATCTTGTATATTTCACATAAAAGATATGAAAGTCTTAAAAAAAGAACCATTAATGGAAGCAGTTTCTTCTATAGGTGGGTTTTGTTGACATAGGAGTCATATAAACCTGAGGTTTGAAATTTGATCTAGCTTCTTTCAAGCAAAAGCAGAGGACCCAGGGATAGATGTTTTACACACACGTCAGGTCTTGTAGCTAAAGAAGCGCTGCATACCAGCCACTGTGTCATTGTTTTTCTTTTTTTTTTTTTTTAAGATTTTATTTATTTATTTTCAGAGAGGAGAAGGGAGGAAAAGAGAGAGGGAGATAAACATCAATGTGCGGTTATCTCTTGTGTGCCTCCTACTGGGGACGTGCCCTGTAGCCCAGGCACGTGACCTGACTGGGAATTAAACCTCGACCCCCTCTGGTTCCGCAGGCCATCGCTCAATCCACTGAGCCACACCCGCCAGGGCTGTGCTATTGTTTACACATACCTTAAGCATGTGTTTTTACTGTCCCATCAGTCTAACACCGATTATTGGAGCACCTGTTTGCTCTGATCTTGGACTGGCAAATTCGTCAAAATTTTTCTCCCACTCCTTCCTGCAGCATGAACTCTGAAAGTTTATAGCTTTTAGAACATTATTAGTTTATAGTTTGAAAACATTTCTCTGTTCAGAAATTTGTAGAGACTTGCCAAGGACTTCTACCTCTTCCTCTTCTTTTCTTCGTCTTGGAATTTAAAAATTTAAAGGCAGGGTGTTTTCTCTGGAATAGGTTGTACATTGAAAATTCCTGCTCTGCTTAGGAGAAAGGTTATGTGAACATTTAATGAAAAAATTTTTTTGTAACTTTAGAATATTTAAGTAGTTTTAAAGAATTTATATTTTAACTTTTTTCCACATCATCTCAGACAATCCAAGGAATTAGGCAGAGTGCTGCAGAATTAGATGGTGCTTGCTGTTCATCAAATACAAAAACACATTTGCCAGGGCCCACTACATTGTAAACACAGAGTACTTTGGCATTTATTTGGTAGTCATCTTATACTGTGACATCCCATTTGGATAGTTATTCTATAGAGTCAGGATTCAAATCCTTCTTCTTTGTCCCCCATTCTATATTCAATGTCCTTGAGGTTTTGCTAATGAGGGCAAGGGCAGATGCCTGAATTGCTGACCTTTCTATGTATCTCATGAAATCTACCTGGTGTAGAATTTTCAAGGTGTTGCTGATTTTTTGGGTATAATAAAGACTCTCATAAAAGGGTGCGTGAAGTTATAGAGGGGTGATGGGTTAGATTAGCAGGAGGGATACTCCCACAGCTCACTATACATTTAGATATTGTTCTGGTTTATTTAGCTGGGAATATAGAACTATTAGCATCATGGTGGCTATAAGAAGCAGGCACAGACGTGACATGTCTCAGATCAGCTTGCCTCAGGCTTCTTAGTTAGAGGAGTCTTTTGCTAGAGGCACTGTCCTCATAAGAAAGGACATCTGGTCCGTGGGCCATCATATATTTATTCAGTTCATCTGTTGGCTATCATGTATTTTTGTCACCAGTGTGAATCACAGAAGCATTCTGTAAGCCTTGATTTCGGGACTATTTATGAACTTTGGTGTCCTTTTGGATTTAGATCAAATTCTGTGTGTGTGGGGCCACATCCTTCTTCAAGGGGACAAGGGACTCAGTTTCCAGGTTCCCAAAGTGAGACCTCATTTCCCTGCAGGATTTTGAGTCTCCTAGTACTATCACTTTGATGTGTTGTGTCACACATAAGGTAATTATTTCTCATTTTTTATTGATTTTTAAAAATTACCAATAATACTTGTTAACTTGGAACGGATTTTCACAGGAAATGCTCCCTTCTATGCTTCCAGCTCCTCCCCTTGTGAGGATCCGGAAGGGGTTGCTGTTCACAGTTAGAGTGCACCCTTCCAAACCTTGCTGATTTCCAACCCTGCAATTGCTTTGTGTGGCGGTGAGGTCTGAAGAAACATAGTAGACTATTTCAGTCAGGTAGTCATAAACCGTATCTTTCTCTTTGTTCACATTTGCAAATAGAACAAAAGAAATAGTTTCTTTTCTTTCTGGGTTGTCTCTGATTTTGAGAATGTGGCTTCCAACTTCATTCTTCCTTAGGCAGAATGGGGACTTCCGACTGGTTTGAAAGCGGTTAAACTGTTCCTATGTTATAGCTGTGCCCTCGTTGGTATGGGCACTGACCGGTGGCCTGTTCACTCCCATGCTGTGTGTGACCCCTGTGGGTAAGGACTTAGTTATTTCAGGGCTGGCACAACTGGGTGCTCCTTAGAGTTGTCCTACACAACATAGGTTAAGTCATGCAAAAACCTTTGTAAGCACCTGTGTATTAATTTTAAGATCCTATTTTCTATTTGCACTGCCTTTAGTGACTAGTAATTCATAAGAGGATGTGGGCTGAAGAAAGTCATCTTTGCTTAGATTTTTAGGTTTGGTTCACTTGAAAGAGCAGACCCATGGAGAGCAACTATCTAAAATAAATTATTCAACCTTGACACAGCTAAGCCTATGAATTAATTCCACTTTGCTGAAAACACCGAAACATCTGCTCTGATCATACATTCACTTGGTAATATTGGCACTAAATCGAAATGATTTCTCCCCCTATGACCACATGGACATTTTTATGTGACCAAGGGGTATAGGAGAATCAGTGTGCTTTGATTTCCTCATGTGGTGGTCAGGGCCAGCTGTGCTCATGGACACTTGTACCATGCAGGTTTGAGAGGGGGGCCCCATATCTTGTCATTGTGCTACTTGGCAATCACTGAAGTCATTTTATGGATTTACATGAGAAGGCAGCTGCCCAGCTCATTTTTTGCTGTTAAAAGAAGCCGTACTGACAGGTACACTCTCCTTTCATGTGCATAGTTCTCATAATTCCATACTACTGCATGTCAGGGTAGCATCTTAAGGAGAATATCAAGGTCCAGGGCTTAGGAATGAGGATCGAAAAGTGGAGTGGTCCTTTTTTTAATTTGACTTTGAATGGTAGCTTTTTTTTCATGTGATGAGGCCCATGGAGCATACATTTGCAGTAGTGGTTATACTGCCCCCAGAGGGGCAAAAATTGGTTCTTGGAAGGCAAAAACGTCTTAGATATTACAATGGTTTGTGGTCTTCTAAGGAGCCATAGTAAGTACATAAATAGATGTACGACATATATCAGGGGTGTCAAACTCATTTTCAGCAGGGACCACATCAGCCTCATGGTTGCTTTCCAAGGGCCAAATGTAATTTTAGGACTGTATAAATATAACTGCTCTTTAAGTAGGGGTAATGAGTTTGGCACTGCTGCCAGGTAGAAACAAGGTGCTGGTGGGATAAAACAAGGTGGAGGGCCAGATTTGGCCCGCAAGCCTTGTGTTTGCTACGTGTGTGAGTGTGAGTGTGTGTGTGTGTGTGTGTGAAAATTTTATGGAGATAGGGATGAGGAGAGGTATTCAGGGAAAAAAAGTTTTAAAAAGGGTCTATTTGGGAGTGATGATGAAAAAAAATGGTTGAGAAACATTCCCGTAGAGTACTCAACATCTTTCTCAACTCCTCGTTGTGTTGTGTTTAGAGAACACCTATCAAGGCTTTTAAAACTGTGACTCCTACAATCCAGGTGGTCTGTGTCTCCCTAGGAGAACTGTTAGAATAGCAGGCATGGTTGGCTGGTCCAGCATCCCAATGTCTCAGATGTGGGAACTGAGACAAAGGGGTTAAGGAACTCACCCAAAGTCACTGAAGCACATGATACATCAGGATTTAAACCCACTTGATTGAATTCCATTGTCCAAATTTCTTAACTTTTGCTGGTAATATTTCTCCTAGAGTGAATGGCCTGAGAAACTTCAGAAGGGAGAGGTAGCAGAGTTCAGTCTCTCAGCTGACATGGTAGCCTGGGTCGTGTTGCAAATGTTTATTATAGAGCATTAGGCCATATCTTAAAACTTTACTAGGAATTACTGGCATAAATGTGGTACTAGCTAAAGAGCAATGTTGAGGATGTGACTACCAGGACTAAATATGTCATATCTTATATCTCATTTTTCCCTCTTAATAATCCTATGGAATATGTAGGAAAAGTCCTATCTTCCATATGGGGAAACTGAGGTATAGAGAGATTGTCCCCAGCTCCTGGCCACACAGCTCCATTAGCGACTTATAACCAGATACCCTGCTGTCTCTATGTTTTCTACAGAGTTCAAGATTGTACTCTAAACATTTCTAAAGAATCAACAGCAACAATATGTTAGAGCATAGTGGGAGGAGAAAGAGAAACTGCAGTGGCATCTCACAGACATAACCAAGGGTGTGCATGATCTTAAGCATTTGAAATTAGCAAGGGCCATCCATATAGAATAATGTCTCCATGAGTCTCCACAGTATGCCTGATGCAAGACCTGGATGTGTCCTTAACATTCACCACAATGGTAATTCATGGTTTAGCTACAGTCATCATTATTGGTCAGAAGCACTACAGTGAAAGTTTCTGAAACAACATCCAAAGATCATAACCCAAGATCAGTTATGTTCTAAAGATCCTGTTCACCCAGGCTATCACAATTCATCATGCTTTACACTTTATATTTTTTAATAATACATTTGTTTTATTTTATTTTTTATTTTAATTGTTCTTGTACAGTTTTCTGTCTTTTACTCCCATTCCAGCCTACCACCCCAGCCGTCCCCACCTCCCTCCCATTTCCACGCCCCCCTAGTTTTTGTCCATGTGTCCTTTATACTTGTTCCTGTAAACCTTTCCCCCTTTCCCCTGAATTTCCCTCCCCTCTCCCCTCTGGTGACTGTCAGCCTGTTCTCAATTTCAGTGTCTTTGGTTATATTTTGCTAGCTTGTTTGTTTTTTTATTTTTTATTTTTTGTTTGTTTGTTTGTTTTGTTGATTAGGTTCCTGTTAAAGGTGAGATCATATGGTATTTGTCTTTCACCGCCTGGCTTATTTCGCTTAGCTTGATGCTCTCCAGTTCCATCCATGCTGTGGCAAAGGGTAGGAGCTCCTTCTTTCCTTCTGCTGCACAGAATTCCATTGTGTAAATGTACTGTTTTATTTTAAATGATTCTTGAAATACTCAATTTGATAGACTTGCACATCTTTTAATATGAATTTTCTGCTGAAATTATGGTTGTATTTGCAGTTTTTCTTCCCCTGCCCCCTTGCAGTATTAGAGCTTTGGTTGCGTTTTAACACTTGAAACCGGAACTTCGTTCTGGTGGTTTTGTTTGCTCCATTTTGTTTGTTTTTAAGTGATCAATGTCAGCTGTAGTAAATCTTAAATTACTGTATGAAAAGGTCAGCAGGTCTTTTTTACGAATGTTACCTACTTAATCCCAGCAATTAAAGGAAGGGCTTAGATTCAAAAGACCACTGATTGACTGACTACCTTCCGGAACAGAGAATTTCAACCTTTTTCATGTCATGGCACACAAAAACTAAGTACTAAAATTTTGCAGCACACCAAAAAATATATTTTTTGCCAGTCAGACAAAAAAATAGGTATGATTTTGATTCATTCATACTGGACACCTATTGTTCTGTTGGTTGTTGTCATTTTTTTTTTATTTGACAGTCTAAGGGAAAAGAGGTTAGTATCCCTGACCAAATAGTCGGGTATTGCATGTTTCAAAATTCTTGTGGCACATAATTGCTGTTCTATAGGTATGCTCTTAAACAATAGAAATTGTGGACATGTGCAAGCGAAATCTAATTTAACATTGCCCTATTAAAATAAGTGGGTGGGATCTGTGTTTAAAATATGTACAGTGGCTTTGCACAAGGTTATAGCTGCAATCAATACCAGAATCTTGGCTCTTGCCCTAAATATGTCTCTTTGTAATGACTTCTTTGAGCCTGAACTTTTTTTAAGGTACTTTCAGGAGAAAATTTATCTCCTGACAGTACTATAGTTTTTCAGACCTTGTTTATAAAGTTAGATGTTTTTTGTGTTTTGATTTATAACTTTGTGAAAATGAGATGACTTAAAATTAGGGCATATGAGGCAGCTGAAGTAGGAGGCTATTAAAGTAGAGAGTGGTCCTAGGAAAATAAGTGTTTTAATCACTTTTTAAAAAAAGAGAATGCCCTAGAAAAGGGTATACATGACTCTATACCAGACTAATTCTACCGGTTACCCTTGGAATGAGATTTGGGATTGGAGGCAGTGGTGGTTAGAGTCTTCGTTATTACTGCTTTTACTAGGGGAGCATATGCATTCATTCTTAATATAATTAAAAGGAGTGTCTTTTATGCATTTTATTTAGGAGTCTTAGCAAAGTTCTCTTCACTCATAACTTTTTGAGCAGCACATTTCTGTCAAGTGAGTTTACTAGACTTATTTATGCACATTATATAACTCATGGTCTTTTCTACAGGAAAGATAGCAAGGTGTAAGGGTCTTGAACATTAAACGTGAATAAAAGGATTTGAATTACTAGGTTGTGAATAATTTTTAGAAGTAGTTAAGTGGCCCAACATGAAAAGAAAAATTTAGATTCCTAATACCTTACCAACAGGCATAGTTTTGTCATAATCTCCCCTGTTGGCCTTGAGTTTTGTATAATTGAAATTTAGGAGCTAGAAATTTTGTTGAGACTTAATTAGAAGCAACAAACCAGACACATTCCTGCTGGTTAGGAAAGGCTTAAGAAATTCTTATTGGCTAAATTACAAATATGTAACATTTTTTCTGAACGCTGCATGGTAGTACAGAATTCCTAAAGGTGACAAGATTAGCTATGTTTTTTCTAGTGAAGTAGTAAAAATTAGATTAATGAGTATCAGGCAAAGAACCTTTTTTTTTTCTTTTTTCCAAAAGAAATCTTACCTTGAGTACTTCTGGCTGTGGAGATCGGTGCCTTAATTAGCCTCATGTTCTTTTTACCTCCTGGGAAACAAGTACAGGATAAAACTGGGGATCAAGACGTTAGTGGCACATTGACTTAGCACACACTGCTAAGTAATTCATCAAGGAATGTTGGTAATTAGTACTGCCTCTTTCAACTCTTGGCTTATTTCATAAAACTGGTTGATTTAAAATAATGCCTGCTGATTTATTATGAACACGCTTCAAGACTGAGACTTGGCCCTTAAACAAAGCAATATTGTGCAGCGATGGACATGTGCACTCTTATATTCGTGTTTTTACAAATTCTGAAGTGCTGTCTGTAGTCCCCTATTAACTCTGTTGTGTTTTCTTTTACCCCATTCAGCATATTACTGGGCTTTCTTTTATCTCTTGGTGAAGAGAAATGGGGAACAAATTAGGAAAAATCTCCAGGCTCTTGACGGTTTTGGATGTGAGGTGCTTGTCAGAGTGTATCGGCTCAGTGTGGTTTGATGGAATTTAAGTGGAATCCTTCATCTGGTAAGACAAGCTGTAGTAATGGCCTTTGGTCATCCTGTATTGTTAACTATTTGCTGATATTTATGTAAGCCAGGTTAATCTTAAAAGATTGAATTTATGAGAAGTACAGACTATATGACTTCAGCCTCATAACTTGGTATCCAAACACTGCAGTAAATTATTATTTAGATGCTAAATGCTCATTAATGGCAACTGATGTGCTTCATTGTGCATTGAGGTGTGACCATAATCAGTATGGTCACACCTCAATGCTGAAAATCTAGGATTAGCCTGCCTCCAATACTGAAGTGGGTGACCTTGGGCATGTTCTCTCTGGGCCTCAGTGTCCTCATCTGTAGAATGAAGGTAAGAGTGCTCTGGAGAGTCTTTGTGAAGGTTAAATGAGATAATCCACCCAACATAGCACTACCCAGTAGAAAAAGAATGTAAGTCACATAAAAAAATGTAAATTTCCTAGTAGCCACATTAAAAAAAAAAAAGTAAAAATAAACAGGTGAAATCAATTTGACAATATATTTTATTGCTTTGACTGGTGTATCTCGGTTGGTTGGGCGTCATCCTGCAAAGCAAAAGGGTGCCGGCTTGATTCCCAGTCAGGGCATATGCCTGGGTTGCCAGCAGGTCCTGGTCAGGGTGTGTGTGAGAGGCAACTGATCGATGTTGCTCTCACACATCGATGTCTGTCTTCCTCTCTTTCTCCTTTCCTTCCCCTCCTTCTATGAATAAAAAAGTCTTTTTTAAAAAAGTTATATATTTTATCACTCAGTGTATCCAAAATATTATCATTTCAAAATCTAATCAATAGTAAAATTCTTAAATTCTCAATATTAAAAGACTTAAATTCTTTACAGTAATTCTTCCTAGTGTTCAAAATCTAGTGTATATTTTTACACCTACAAGCACATCTTAACTTGCGTGCTAAATTTTCATGAGAATTACTCCATCTGTGTTTAGATTTTTTTTGAGATTTACAGTTGATAAAATACGTTCATATACCCAAGCTGTTTGAAACATATTTAAAAGATTTCCAGTAATTGAGTATGTCTTTAATTTAAGTTTATGGGAAATAAAAATAAAATGTTCATTTCCTCAGTCACACTAGCCACATTTTCAGTGCCAGTAGCCACATATGACCCTTTGGCCTTTGCAGTAACTCAGATTGAAAGCACTTAGCACAATGCTGGGTAGATGGAAAGTGCTCAATCAATGATTCTGTTTTATTATTGTTGATAAAGAATTATATAATCATTTCTAATTATTAATCACTTGGTTACAACAATTATTGCCACCTACTTCCTGTCTTTCTGTACTGCCATTATACCCACCTAACGTCATTGACTGCTGCCTTCCTCCACATTGAAGGAAACAAGAAAACAAAACAAAGTATTTAGTCCTTTCTTTCTCACAACCCTCTGGCACCTAGGTTAGCTGATAACTGATGGATATTTTTGGGCAGGAGAACACAGTGAGGAGGCACCCTTGGTAATGTGGCATCTGGGCCCATCTCTGCTAGCAGCCTTCCACAGAGGCCTGAGTGTGGGGACAGCTCTTGACTTGTTAGTCACATGACACACTCCAGTTTCTTTCAAACCTCACATATTGCACTTATGTCGCATAGTTCAGGGTGTTAAATGTCTCTAAGACCTTAGGAATACGTAAGCATTTCATCATTGTTCTTGACAAAAAGGATATTGAATAAAAAGGAGACTAAATAATCCTAGGTTGTTCTTTCACTATACATTCAACAGCAGTAATGTTAGTTTTTTTTGGCAGACTTTTAGATGTTTTTTATCCATGCTAATGTCGCTAAGGCAATTTCTTTTCTCAGTTAACTGCAGTATATTTTTAGGACTTTGCAGAACAGCTGGTAATTCAGGAAAGTAGGCTTTCCTCCTTTTCTTATTCACCAGGCATCCAACATTTCTGATTTGATACTAGTTTTGACCATGGTATTAAACCAGAAATAATATATTTAAATTTCCATTTAAATTTTTTAGATACCTTGTTATTTCATAATGTAAGCAATGAGTTTATTGTATTGGAATTAGTAAACTGTTTAGTTACGATTAGCAAGAGAACTAAGAGAGCAAAAATATTAATCACCCCATGACTTCCTGAAGGAAAAATCAGTATGTTGTAATATTTTATGGTCTTTTTAGTTTGGAATTACATATTTTCCTCAGTGTTTATTTATCATCTTATTATCACCTTAAAATACAAGTTAATAAACACAAAGACCTTTGTAAAATTGATGTCAATTTTCCTAGAAGCTTTCCAGATTTAAATTCAAATCATATACCACAAGAATTTTTCAGCTCATTAATTGGCATAATCTTGATAGAATTTATAATACAATGTCAAGAGTATGGGTCATTGTGCCCATTTTTACTGACATGTAGGACCACAACTAGACAACAAGAGAAAGACCAGAATATTATGAAAGGTTAGTTAATCTTGATGTAAAAATCTTCATTCAGTTTGACATGAACCTAAGGCAAGTAGAACTTAACCTAGATGGGGTTTCTTCGGAAGTTTATGTAGCTTAGTCTCAAAGTGGTCTGCAGCTTCAGTCCTTGTATCACCAGGGAGCTGCTTAGAACCAGAGGCATAGAAACATGGAGTAAGCCGACAGCTGGAGACTGAAAGAAGGTGAGGGATTAGTCAAAGAACATGTTTCCTTGACTAATGGACATGGAAGGACCCATGGACATGGACAGCAGTGTGGGGATGACTATGGAAGTGGGGTTGGGCTCGGGAGGCCAAGGGGGGAAAACCTGGGACAACTGTAATAGCATAAACAATAAAAAGAAATGCAAACTTTCTGCTTTCCTCCCAAGTCTCTTGAGCCCAAACTCTATAGGTGGGGCCTATTAATGTGTGTGTTAGCTAGCCTTCTGATTGATTCTAATGCATGGTCATGTTTGAGAACCATTGCTGTAGAGACCTGAAAGTTAATTTGTAAGTAACATAAGAAAAATTGAGAAATGTTAGTGCAAATAAATTAAACCAAGTTTCTTCACTTTAGGGCTTCTTAGACCCACAGTAAACAGATACAGAGTTGTGGCACATCTCCAACAGTGTACAGTAGATGCACTCTTTAGGAAGAGAGGAGAGGAGGAAGACACGCAAAGAAAGTTTTGCTTTGTGTATGAATTGATCAGTGGAAATTGCAAAGTATGCAATATCTCTGTAGAATCTTTTCTACATGGGCTACATTCCATTATATGAAAAGTTGATACAAATAGATTAATCCTATCAAATCTTGGGGAGATGAGTTGCAAATAACAAGAAACTCTAAAATTACACAGTGGTTCCCACTGTAAGCTGCAGAAACTTGTGCCTTTGGAGGAACTCTGAGAGGTCAATGAATCCATTTGTGCACAAATACTTAAAATCAATCTATACTTCACGTATACACACATGCGTATATATACTGTGTTCCCCGCAGCAGTCTACATTTAACTGCTGTGATGAACATGGTGCAAATTGATGTACCTATGCCATATATTTCCCTTTTCCTAATTTTTGACATTTTTTTAATCGATGAAAACTAACAGCAGAAGGTCCCATCAAATAGGTCCTTAAAATATTTGATTTTTAAAGCAGGTTAAGAGCTACTTTTTATAGGAAAGGTTTTTTTAAACTATAAAGTATTATTTATTCTTGTTTCAGAGCCTATTCCCTTTTTTTTCAAGTTGAATTTATTAAACAGTAACATAAAATGGCCTATGCAGAGTATGAGGGACCTAACAGCTCTGATTTCACAAGCAGCAGGCCTTGATGGTTCTAGCAATAAGGGTCTTTCCTGACATGGCCATGGTCGTGGCTTTACCTTTCACATGGTAGCATTGACATTATCAGAAAGTAGTTTTGTTTTTTTTTTCCTTTTCAGTATTAGTTTTCTGCCTGAACTCAGTATCTCCAGTGCTTGTGGCCAGCTTGCCTCCTGGTTGGAATAAAACAAACATTCATTTTTGGAAGCTCCATGGGAAAGAACAACTCTTTCTGATGCTGGAGTCCTTTATTTGCTCCCAGCATGCAGGCTCAAGCCTAGCCCTGGAAGATTGTACTCACATAGGAAGTACGAGGTGCACTTTTCCTCTGCCAGGCAACACAGGTTATCTTCTTCCCTCTTTGTGAGAGGAAAAAATCAGAAAGAACCCTAAGATGCCTCTTGTAAACATCTACACTGATCATGAACCTTGTTTCCTAGACCTACTTTGCTTCTCTGTCAGGGTTTACATTTTTCAATTAAAATGCATTCAGAGAACTCTTGCCCAAAGGTGCTTCATTATGTGTTCCATCTGCTCTCTGGTTGCAGCTTTGCTGTAAAAACGTGGACTCCAGAGTTTGATGGGCTATGTCAAAATCTTTTGAACCTCAGTTCACTTGGTCTGTGTAACATGGATAATGAAAAGTCCCTCGTTTATAGTGCTACTGTGAGAAATAAGTGATGTGATGCTTGCAAAGCACTTAGCAATGACACAATACTTATTAATGCTGATCCATGTCACCAGCGTTTCAACCAGAGAGACACACCAAGTCCACAGTGATTGAGCCACATAATGGGTTCTTGAGAAATGACTAAAATGTTTCTTTTCTTTTTTTTAGTCTTTTTTAATCAGTATTTTTTAATTGTTGATATTGTACAGTTTTCTGTCTTTTACCCCGCCCCCAGCCCACCACCCCAGCCCTCCCCACCTTCCTCCCATTTCCACCCCCTATAGTTTTTGTCCATGAGTCCTTTATACTTGTTGCTCTAAACCGTTCCCCTTTTCCCCTGAAATTCCCTCCCCTCCCCCTCTGGTCACTGTCAGATTGTTCTCAAATTCAGTGTCTTTGTTTATATTATGCTTGTTTCTTTGTTTTGTTGATTAGCTTCCTGTTAAAGTTAATGCTTTGTCAAAAGGAGAGGAAAGTTAATTCCGCATACAATCTGACATTAATTTCTGCAGAGGTATATGACATGTATAAGTATTCTTTTAACTGTTAACTCTTTTTTGAAAGTGTATTTTATTAAAAAAATTTTATTGTTGCTCAAGTGTCCATATGTCCTTTATAGTTGTTCCTGCATACCCTTCACCCTTTTCCTCTGATTATCCCTTCTACCTCCCCTCTGGTTATTGTGTCAGTATGTTCTTTATTTCAGTGTCTCTAGTTACACTTTACTTACGTGTTTGTTTTGTTGATTAGGTGCCTGTTAAAGGTGAGATCATATGGTATTTGTCTTTCACTGCCTGGTTTATTTCACTTAGCATAATGCTTCCCATTTCCATCCATGCTGTCACAAAGGATAACAGCTCTTTCTTTCTTTCTGCTGCATACAATTCCATTGTGTAAATGTACCATAGTTTCTTGATCCATTCATTTACTGATGGGCATCTAGGTGGCTTACAACACTTGGCTATTGTAAACTGTGCTGCTATGAACATTGGGGAACATAGGTTCTTTTGGATTGGTGCTTCGGGGTTCTTAGGATGTAGTCCTAGCAGTGGAATTGCTGGGTGAAAAGGCTATTTCATTTTTAGTTGTCTGAGGAAATTCCATACTGTTTTCCATAGTGGCTGCACCAGTCTGCATTCCCACCAAAAGTGCACTAGGTCCCCTTTTCTGCACATCCTCTCCAACACTTGTTGTTTGTTGATTTGTTTATGATGGCCATTCTCACTGGTGTGAGGACAGCTACATTGAAAAAAAATGAAACTTGATCACCAACTTACACCATACACAAAAATAAATTCAAAGTGGATAAAAGACTTAAATATAAGTCATGACACCATAAAAGCCGTACAGGAGAACATAGGCAGGAAAATCTCAGATATTCCACATAGCAATATTTTCACTATAACTATTAAACTACATTTTAGCAGCATGGAATTTCTATTCTGAAAAATCACCTACCTGTTCAGGTTCCTTCAACAGTGACTTTTTCTGTAGGAAAGTGAGTGGGGATGCTTGGCCCCTGTTTTTAACTTCCCTCCAAATTATACACTTTACTTAAAATTCTTAGAAGTTGTTTTGATGATTAAAAGCCAAATTAGGCAAATGTTAAATGCTTACTTACAGAAAATTATGGGGAAGGTGGTAAAAATTGGAGTTAAATTTTCAAGAAAAATTAATAGGTGTCAGGGTGTCAAAATTCTCCCTGATTCTGAAATTAAACTTTTACTTATCATCTAAGAAGACAACAGTTTTGGTTCTGGAACTCTGGTTAAATGTAAGTGACAATATATGTTTTTATTAACTGTTCAATTGTGAAAGCATTATTATTTTTTAGGCAAGTAGAGATTTGAAGTACATTTAATCATGGTTTCTCATCCGTGAGTGCCAGGGCCCACACTATAGAGCCAGTCAACTGATGGAAACCCATATCTGTGTTCAGAGGTTTGGTCTCTGATCAAATTGTATTAATTATTTGTATCTAGTCTCAAACAGTGATTACATCTTTTCCTTTACATTGTATATTTATTTCTTTTCTAGCCTGGGATTCTATTGTTCCCTTTCCTGTATATTGTAATTTATGTAAGATTTTTATCTTTCCTTTTAAATTTTTCCTCTTTTACCTTTTAGAAGCATGTCACCTTGAGTGTTCTGTGGTCAGTACTGACTAGTTGCTGCCTTTTTTTTTTCCCCTATTAAACCATTTATCTTACTCCTGTGATATGTATTATCTCAAGGTGAGACCAAAGGCTCTTCCCTCAGATGGATCTTGCAATAGTTCACTAGGTTCAATCAGTTCTACAGCACTGATATCAACTGTAGTCTCCACTCCCACATGTAGACCTGTGTGACCTTAACAAAGTTGCTTTTCTGGACATCAGTCTCCTATCTCCTCCTAATTCTGACATCCAGTAAACTGTCTTCTTTTTCCTTCAGACATGTTTACTTACAGGTCACTAAACGTTTATTTGTGATAAAATTGAGACAACAAAGGGCTTTAAAATCCCTTGACAAAAACATTAGGTTTATTTTTTTTAATTTAAGTATATTTTATTGACTATGCTATTACAGTTATCCCGTTTTTTTCTCCCCTTTATTTTTCTCTGCCCTGTCCCCCTCTCCCACCATCATTTCCCCACCTTAGTTCATGTCCATGGGTCATACCTCCAAGTTCCTTGGCTTCTCCATTTCCAGTACTATTATTAACTTGCCTCTGTCTATTTTGTACCTACCATTTATGCTTCTTATTCCCTGTACCTTCTCCCCAATTCTCCCCCACTGCCTTTCCACTGGAAACCCTCCATGTGATCTTTATTTCTGTGAATCTGTCCCTGTTCTAGTTGTTTGCTTTGTTCATTTTTTCCTTTTAGGTTCTGTTGTTGATAGTTGTGAGTTTGTTGTCACTTTGCTATTCATATTTTTTATCCTTTTCTTTTTCTTAGATAAGTCCCTTTAACATCTAACATAATAAGGGCTTGGTGATGATGAACTCCTTTAACTTGACCTTATCTGGGAAGCACTTCATCCGCCCTCCCATTCTAAATGACAGTTTTGCTGGACAGACTAATGTTGGATGTAGTTCCTTGCTGTTCATGACTTCCAGTACTGCTTTCCAGCCCCTTCTTGCCTGTAGAGTTTCTTTTGAGAAATCATCTGATAGTCCTATGGGAACTCTTTTGTAGGTAACTGTCTCCTTTTCTCTTGCTTCTTTCAAGATTGTCTCTTTATCTTTGACCTTGGGTAGT
Organism: Glossophaga mutica; assembly: GCA_039655065.1. Classification (NCBI taxonomy): domain Eukaryota; kingdom Metazoa; phylum Chordata; class Mammalia; order Chiroptera; family Phyllostomidae; genus Glossophaga; species Glossophaga mutica. Next base: position 68,776,518 of record CM077309.1, on the reverse strand, counting down.
GTAATTATGATGTGCCTTGGTGTGTTCTTCCTTGGGTCCAACTTCTTTGGGATTCTCTGAGCTTCCTGGACTTCCTGGAAGTCTATTTTCTTTGCCAGACTAGGGAAGTTCTCCTTCATTATGTTTTCAAATAAGTTTTCAATTTTTTGCTCTTCCTCTTCTCCTTCTGGCATTCCTATGATTTGGATGTTGGAGTGCTTAAAGTTGTCACAGAGGTTTCTAAGCCGCTCTTCATTTTTTTGAATTCTTGTTTCTTTACTGTCTTCCCCTTGAATATTTATTTCTTCCTTCTGCACCAAAGCATTGATTTGAGTCCTGGTTTCCTTCCCTTCACTGTTGGTTCCCTATACATTTTCCTTTATTTCACTTTTCATAGCCTTCACTTTTTCCTCTATTTTACAACCATATTCAATCATTTCTGTGAGCACCCTGATTACCACTGTTTTGAACTCTACATCTGATAGGTTGTCTATCTCTTCGTTGTTTAGTTGTATTTTTTTCTGGAGTTTTGATCTGTTTTTTCATTTGGGCCATATTTTTTTGTTTTAGCATGCCTGTTACTTAGTAGAGGAGGAGCCTTAGTTATTGGCCAGGGTGGGGCAAAGCAAGTCACTTCATTGTGGCATTGCATGTAGGGGAGGGGTCCAAGAAGGAACAATGCTGCTTGCTTGTGAGGGGCCCCTGTCCTGGGTGCCAGGTGTGGGGGGGCTCCGCCTGTAGAGCCCCATCCCTCCATCACAGATGAAAATAAAACTACCAAGACATGATCTGCTTGGGGAGGAAAGGTGGTCAAACACTCAAAGGAGAATGACCCAGAGCCCCTTCCTCACTAGGCTTTTATTGGGTTCAAATACACAGGAATACAGGTTTAACATTTCAAAGAAATCTGAGGGCTTAATCTGAGTCAGTGTATGTCAGGAAAGGGGATTGCCAAACTTTGGGAGACATACTCATTTCCTCCTCGGACCCTTATCATTTAAATGAGAGCACTCTTAGCAAAGCAGGTTTCACAGGACTTTAGGAATTCTTTCTTATGCCCGATCACCCAGGAACTGCCCTGGCTGGCACAGGGCTGCGCCGCTCACTGTCATCGTTTCAGGCTTTAGGCCAATTAGGCTCAGGAAGCAGAAGACATCTCCCAGATGGAAATGGGGACTCAGGCTATGTCAGAATAGCTGGTGGGCGAGGGTCCATCACCCCCTCTTTGCTGCAGCCCCCAAGTCCTTCCATGAGGGCCTCCCAAGTGGTTGTGTCTGGCTTAGGTTGCCCCTCCCATGAGGAGTCTTACCCATCATTGACTAATCGACTAAGCATTGGAGGCCAGATATGGATGAAGCAGAAGCAGCGCTCCTGCCAGGGAGCTAAGCTTTGTCTCCTTACTAGGTCATGTCTTCTTGACAGAACAGACCCAGATGAAGCGGGTCCCTAGACTCTTTTATGTATGCTCTGGGACCCTGTGGGGTCTCCAAGGAAATCTTCTGTGAACCTGGGAGTTTCTTCTGCCTCCTTAATACCCACAGGTTTTTTTCAGTCAAAGGTTTTGAGGCTTTATTTCTCCTGTGTTGGAACATCAGGTTGTGTGGTGTGTATTGTTCCCCAGTTGTTCCTCCCAGGTTATCCACACACAAATGCGGGGCCACCTGCTCTGCCAGCTGCCACCTTGTCTGCCTGGTTCTCCAGCTGCTGCCTTAATGTGAGCCCTCACCACACCAGCTGCCTGTCTCCGCCCCTCCTACCAGTCTGTATGAATGTTTCTTCTTTAACTCCTTAGTTGGTAGACTTCTATACAGTTTGATTTTCTGATAGTTCTGGTTATTTTTTGTTTTTAAATTTGTTGTTGTCCTTCTTTTGGTTGTACAAGGAGCCAAAGTGTATCTACTTATGCCTCCATCTTGGCTGTAAGTACCAAAAACATTAGATTTGTTTTAAATATGCAAAATAGATGTCATGATAATGAACCTCAGTGTATATAATGTTTACAGTAGAACTATAATCTACAGTACAACTGTAGTTTAAATGGCCAATTTCTCCTTCAGGGGAACAAAAGTGAGTTGGAAAACCTCTTTAATTATTAGATTATTTTCTATATTATTACATTATTTTATATATTATATTATGTATTATAGTTCTATTATTATAACAGTAATAATACTAATACTGGTTGTCACTCACTGCATATCTGAGACTTTCCCGAAGCCCTTTTTTTTTTTAGTATTTTTAATTGGTTATGCTATTACAGTGTCCCCAATTTTTTCCCCTTTATCCCCCCTCTGCCCTGCCCCCCAACCCTCTAGCATTCCCCACCCTTTAGTTTATGTCCATGGGTTGTACATATAAGTTCTTTGAGTCCTCTGTTTCCTATACCATTTTTTATCTCTCCCTGTCTATTTTATGGCTACTAATTATGCTTCTTCTCTGTACCTCTACCCTCCTATTCTTCCCTTCCCTCTCCCTACTGAAATCCTTCCATGTGATGTCCATTTCTCTGATTCTGTTTCTGTTCTGATTGTTTGCTTATTTTTGTTTTCATTGTTTTGCTTTTATTTTAGGTTCATTTGTTGATAGTTGTGAGTTTGTTGTCATTTTACTGCTCATATTTTTGATCTTCCTTTTCTTAGATCAGTCCCTTTAACAACATATAATAAGGGCTTGGTCCTTTAACTTGACCTTATCTGGGAAGCACTTTATCTGCCCTTCCATTCTAAACAATAGCTTTGCTGGATAGAATAATCTTGGATGTAGGCCTTTGCCTTTTATGACTTGGAATACTTCTTTCCAGCCCCTCTTGCCTGCAAAGTTTCTTTTGAGATATCAGCTGATAGCCTTATGGGAACTCTTTTGTAGGTAATCGTCTCCTTTTTTCTTGCTTCTTTTAGGATTCTCTCTTTATCTTTAATCTTGGGAATTTAATGATGATGTGCCTTGGTGTGTTCCTCTTTGGGTCCAACTTTTTTGGGACTTTCTGAGCTTCCTGGACTTCCTGGAAATCTATTTCCTTTGCCAGATTGGGGATGTTTTCCTTCATTATTTGTTCAAATAAGTTTTTAATTTCTTGTTTTTCTTCTTCTCTGGCACCTCTATAATTCGAATATTGGAACATTTCAGGTGTTCTCAGAGGCTTGTGAGATTCTCTTCACTTTTTTGAATTCTTGTTTCTTCATTTTGTTCCAGATGGATGTTTATTTCTTTCTTTTGTTCCAAATCGTTGCTTTGACTCCTGGTTTCCTTCCTGTCAGCTGTTAGTTCTCTGAATATTTTGCTTTATTTCACTTTGGGTATCCTTCATTTGTTTTTTTTTTTTTGGTTTGTTTTTTGTTTTTTTTTTTTTTTCATTTTTTGACCAAGCTCACTCAGATCTGTGAGCATTTTGATTACCAGGGATTTAAATTCTCCATCAGATAGGCTGGCGATCTCCGCTTTGCTTAGTTCTCTTTCTGAGGTTTTGCTCTGTTCTTTAATTTGGGACATATTTTTTAATCTTGGAGCAGCTGATAAATTGTAAGGGGGCAGGGCCTTAGGTATTCACCCAGGCAGGACAACTGTCTTTGCTGCACTGCTGCGGTGCTGCCTGTGGGGGAGGGGCCAGAGAGGGAACAGTGCAGCTTGCCTGCTGGTCTCTTGCGCACTTTCCAATGGACTGTCCTGTGAGACTGGGTTTTTCTTTCACCATAGCAACCACCACAGCCCACAGCCACCTCTGAGTCTCAGTTTTTTCGTCAGTCCATCCTGCCCGTGCAGGCCGCTGCCTTGCAGCAGCCTTGCAGCAGCTTTGCAGCAGCCAGTTCCCCCCACCTGGCACGCTGCCTCACTGTGGTTTTTCTGAGTCAGCCCTCATGCTCTGCCGCCTTATAGGTCTGGTTGTTCTGGTTGATTTTTTCCTTAATTCCTTGGTTGTCGGAGTTCCATGCAGTTTGATTTTCTGGTGCTTTGGGTTGTTTATTGAGTTTAGATTGGTTGTTATCCTCCTTTTGGTTGTGTGAGGAAGTGAAGGGTTTCTACTTGTGCCTCCACCTTGGCTGGAACTCCCCAGAAGGCCTTTTAAGCAGAGACTGAGCACAGACTTTTAATAATAGCTGATGAGTGGATTGATAGAATTGCCATTATTAATATCAACAATTAAAAAATACTGATTAAGAATAAAATAAAAAAATGGAAAAAAATAAAATAAAATCCATATTAAATATTTAATTCTCATGTTTACTAAATCACTAACATAAAATTTTATGTCTGACTTAATTTGTAGTCACAGAACATTCTGTAGCAGTTAGTTTCTTTCCTTTAGTAAGCAGAAAACCAGTTGAGTTTGAGGGCAGGATAAAAGGAATTTAAAATGCAATTCACTTTTCTATATATTTTTCTTCAGTTTACATACTAATACTGATTTTAATTCTCTTTTGAAGAGAGTGTACATGTGATACGTGTGTGTGTGTATGTATCTGTGTCTGTGAAATACGTATGTTTGATGTGTGTATGTACTCATATGTATGTGTGTATATCGTGTATGTGTGTGTGTTGAGTAGTTTTCTCTCAAAGATTTTCCTTTTTAATGATCCTTTCTTTTTTCCTTTTTTCCCCCTTTGGAGGACACCTTATGTTAATCTCCTTCTTTTCTTCCTTAAATATACAAATCTGGAATTAAACAGCCTACTTTGAATCCTAGCTCTGTCATTAGGCAATCTTGGGCAGATGACTTAATCTCTAGTCTAAACATTAGGGGGGGTTTTTTGTTGTTGTTGTTAACTTGTGAAATGAGTAGAGTATTAATGTGAATACCTCAAATGTTATTGGTAAGTAAAGAACTCATGCTAGAGTAACATGAAATTCCTTTTGGTCATTTTCTGTAGCATGTTAATGGTTGAAACAGTTAAGGTCAAGCTTCATCTTATATTTATGTTATTTAAAGAGAAAGCCTTGGTCATAGATAAGGACTTGAACTAAATAAACCAAATTCTGTAAAGCATCACTCCTCCTGCAGGGTCAGTGGGATCTGAGCTTGTACACTGCTTGCTTTTCCACCATGCTCGGCTCTCTAAGGAAGCTAAAGCATGCAGAGTAAGTGGTGCAGACACATTTCTCTCTGTAGTAATACAGTGCTCCTAAAAAGAAAGCAATATCCAGGATCAGATTTTATTTTTTAAAGAAATGACCTACATTAGAAACACTTATCCAAAATTTATATTTTGAAGGGAGGTGGGAAGAATCTCAGGGTTTAAAACTGTGAAACCAGCTAAAATGCCAGTAGAAGTGTAGCCTGCTAGTGTTGAATTAGGCTTTCCTAATTGTTGCTCTTCATGCTTTGGTGATAAAGGCCTGTAGCTTTTCCAGGGTCTTCCCCTAACCTTCTCTTTCCCTAAATGTCCTTTAATCAGAGTGCATGGTTTTGCAGAATGTGCCATTTTTCAGGACTTAATAGATGAAGTTAGAGCAGAAGTACCTGAGCCAACTTCAGAGTTGTGGAAATTTAGTGAATTAATGTCTGTAAAATAGGAGATGCAGCTCCAGAGGTGGGTGCCTTTAAGTGGAGTCTTGAACAAGTAGAAAAACACCCAATCCGTATTAGCTAGTTTTCTCCCTTGTGTGGAGTGCTGTGGGCACACAGGGGACTATAGCTCAGCCTCAGAAGGGGAGGGGAGTTGTCCCAGAGTGCTTCATATTGAGTGGAGCCTGGAAGAACGGAAGAAGGGCTGGGGTCCTGCTGGGACTGGGATAAGGGGGTGTGGCATGAGGAGAAGAATTGATTTATACTGCCTCTCTGGACTGTGGTGTGAAGCAGTGAAATGCAAGATAGTAGAAGATTGGATTGAGAGAGCGAGAGGTGAAGCTGGGTGGTGAGCAGAGGCCAGGTATAAAAGGGCCTGTGTGTGATGCTAAGGTGCTTGGAGCTGATGTAGTGGGTATTGGGTAGTCACTGATGACATGTGTTTGCATTTGTTTCCATGTGTTTGATAATTTAATTTTTTCATTTTAGAAAAGGAAAGGCAGATGCTACTAGGAGCTGGTGGAGATGGGGGATGGGTTTTGGAGGAACTTGATTGGGGATTGAAGGACATCAAAATCATTTGGGGAATAAATGATGACATCATTGATCCAGAAGTCTTAGGAGGCTTACCAGAAAGCAATGGTTAAAATAAAATTAAGGGGAAAAGTAAATGGAACCTTGTTAGATAGAAAGGAGAAGGAAGAATAATACTATATATTTTATATGGAAGAAAACTGAATATAATAGAAATTAAGAGATTGATATAGACCAGGGTGTGACAAACAGTGTCCACAGGCTAAATCCTTCCTGTTGCCTGTTTTTATAAAGTTTTATTAGAACATAGCCATACTCATTCATTTCCATATGGTCTATGGCTGCTTTCACACTAGCGCGGCAGGGTAGAGTAGTGCAACAGAGACCGCATGGCCTGAAAAGCAGAAAATAATTGCTCTCTGGATATTCATAGAAGTTTGCTGACCACTGGTATATTCACATGGCTAATAACTGGTGGACCTGAGATTTATATGTTTAAGAGTTGGTCTCATATCTCTTTTGTTTACTTCTGATCCTAAGCATTTTACATTTTATCCAATATCTAGTAATTGCTCATCGGTAAACTCTTGAATGTAAGTGAATGAATGAGTGAATGAATGAATAAAATAGCTAAGTTGCTTTATAATAGTTACTTGCTTCACAGCCTATGCTGTTCACAGTTTTCCTGGATTAGTATAAACATGTTTAGTAGAAATTAATATAAAAAACAAATATCTATTGAGTGCCAACAAAGTACAAGGCATTGTTCTTAGTTTGAGGATTTTTATGTATTCTTGTAAAGCTTACTATTAACAAAGGAGACAAATGTTAATCATATAAACACAGAAATGAATGTGGGTTACCCTGTTGACAGGTCTCAGAAAAGAGAAGGCACAGTGCTATGGGAGCTGGTGCTGAGAGGATTTGATATAAAGAATGAGAAAAGGCTTTTCTATATGTACCTGTCCTGCAGTCTGAAGAGCAAAAGACTTTAATTTGGCAAAGAGACTTGGGCAGAGTATTCCAGGCACACGGAACTGTACGCAGAAAGCTCCTGTGGCAGGAGAAAGCATGCAAAGAACTAGAAGTCTGGCTATGCTGGGGTGAGACTGGAGAAATAGATAGAGTTTGTGCAGTTAGGATAGAGGACTCCATCTGATTCCAGAGCCAATTCTGAATTTAAGCCACACATTTGGGATTTAGCAGTTTAGTATTTTAGGACTTCCGGCCAAGGTGGAGGCGTAGGTGGACACACTGTGCCTCCTCTCACAACCAAAATTAAGGACAACAGATATTTAGAAACAAGAAAACAACCAGAGCTAATAGAAAATTGAACTGTACAGAAGTCCAACAACCATTCATCCAAACCGGTAAGAAGGGCAGAGTCACGGCAGGAAAAAGTGGAGGTGCGGACCCGGGTGTGCAGGTACCAGCGGTTGGCAGTTCCGAGGCACACAAGCAGAGGCTAGCAGAACCTGGGCATGGTGTGGCAACTGTGCAGATGCAGTGAGGCTGCGCAAGGTAGATGGCTAACCAGGTGGTCCCACATTCGCACAGAGAAAATCCAGGCGAAGGGGAAGCAGTGGAAGAGACTGGAATCCAGGAGAGAGCTGAGCAAGTGCCGTTGTTCCCTCTCAGACCTGCCCCCACATATAGCATCACAACTCAGTGACTGGGCTGCCCCACACTGGGAAAAATCTAAGGCTCAACCCCTCACTACGTAACAACCACAATGAGACAAAAAAATAAAAAATAAAAAAACACACAAAAAATGGCTCAAACTGGAGAGCAAATCAAATCCCCAGAGCCAATTGCTCTAAGCCTTGAAGAGATACCCAACCTATCAGATGCATAGTTCAAAGCCCTGATGATTAGGATACTCACAGAATTGGTTGATTTTGCTCAAAAGTTAGATGAAAAAAATGCAGGCTACAATACGTGAAATGAAGGAAAACGTATGGGAAGCAATAGAGATTGGAGGAAAACTGGGACTCAAATCAATGGAGTGGACCAAAAGGAAGAAAGAAACAACCAAACAGAAAACAAGGAAGAAACAGGAATTCAAAAAAAAAAAAAATGAGGAAAGGCCTAGGAACCTCCGGAACATCTTTAAACATCCCAACATCTGAATTATAGGGGTACCAGAAGGGGAAGAAGAAGAGGAACAAGTGGAAAACTTATTTGAACAAATAACAAAGGAGACCTTCCCGAATCTGGCAAAGGAAATAGACTTCCAGGGAGTCAAGGAAACTCAGACAGTCCCAAAGAAGTTGGACCCAAGGAAGAACACACCAAGGCACATTGTAATTCCATTAGCCAAAATTCAAATAAAGGAGAGAATTCTAGAAGCAGCAAGGACTAAGGGGACAGTCACCTACAAAGGAGTTCCCATCAGATTGTCAGCTGATTTCTCAAAAGAGACCTTCCAGGCAAGAAGGGGCTGGAAAGAAGTATTGAAGTCTTGAAAGGCAGGGACCTACAAATTTGGTTGGGACCTACCAAAATTGCTCTATCCAGCAAAGCTGTCATTTAGAATGGAAGGGAAGATAAAGTGCTTCTCAGATAATTTCAAGTTCAAGGAGTATATCATCACCAAGCCCTTATGTTATGAAATGTTAAAGGGACTTATTTAAGAAAAAGAAGATAAAAAATATGACAGTGAAAAGACAGCAAACTCACAGTTATTGAGAACCACACCTAAAACAAAAGCAAACTAAGCAAACAGCTAAAACAGGAACAGAACCACAGAAATGGAGATCATTACTTTTTTAAATAGGTTTTTTATCCCTTGGTCTTCTTCTTCTCCTTCTAGTGTCCCTATTACACGGATATTATTACGTTTCATGTTGTCTTGCATTTCTCTTAGTCCCTCTCCATTCTTTCTGAGCCTCTTTTCCTTTCCTTGCTCTTTCTGGGTGTTTTTTTCTACTTTGTCCTTCAACTCGCTGATCTGATCCTCTGCTTCATGAATTCTGTTTTTGATTCCTTTTACTGTGTTCTTCAGTTCATAAGTTGTATTCTTCATTTCCTCTTGGCCCTTGCTGATAGTTTCTATTTCCTTTTTCATGTTGACATAGTTTACAGTGAGTTCATTGTAGCTTCCCTGTAGTTTTTGGTAGCTCATTGAGAGCTCTTGGTGTTTCCTGACAACCATTGCTTTGAACTCAATATCTGATATTTCAGTTGCCTCCATTTCATTTAGCATTCTTTCTGAGGCTTCCTCCTTTCCTTTCATTTGGGGATTGTTTCTTTGTCTTCCCATTGCTTGTGAGACTCTTGTTGTTAGCCTCAGCTTCTTAAATTGATATGTTCTGGCTCTGTGAGTTTATCGTGTGAACTTCTGTGATAAAATACCTGTGATATTCAGTGGTGCAGTCTCCTTCAGGTATCCTGGTGTTCACAGCTTCCACTCTCCCAGCTGTTGGGATGCCCTCTTTTTAGGACCAACTCTTTTTTTTTTTTTTTTTTGCAGTTCCAGATTTGTTTGTTTTTTTGTCTCACTCATGGGTATTTAAAAAGAGAAAAGAAATGAAAAAGAAGAAAAAAAAAGGAAGGAGGAAGAGATAAAATTGGAGAGAACGGAAGAAGGAAAAAAACAAGAAAGAAGTAAAGGGAGACAAAAGGAGCTGAGGAGCAAAAAAGATAAAAATAATAAAGAAAGAATAATTAAACAATTATTTAAACAAACAAACAGAAAAAACCACCAAAGAAAAGACTCTTGCTGTTTTTCAAACTTGTTGAGCTGGTTTTTCTAGTCTTTCTGGCTGCAATCGCCGAGGGGTGACGGTATTGCTTTTCTCCCTGTTCAGGACTCAGTCATCTTTGGGCTCTTCTCCCCAGGGCTAGCCTGGTGCCTCTCTGCACAGGGCCTCGGGCATGTGTTCCGAGCCTTCCGGGGAGCACGCACTTTCCCAAGTTCTTCGGTGTGAGCTTGGGTCTCCTGTCGCTCGCAGCCATCTCTGTGTGCCTGCAGCCATCTGTGGTGGGAAGTGGGTGCCTATGGTCATACAGTCATCTCCAGTGGTGCAGGTGCCTATGTTTGCGCGCCCATGGTCATGTGCTGGCTCTTATGCTTTCGCAGCCTGTCTGTGGTCTCCTGCAGGCACATATTGTCATGCAGCCATCTGCAGTTGTGTGTGGGCGACTATGGTTGCTAAGCCTGTTTCTGGTCGAACACGAGCACCTTTGCTTGCAAACTCTGATTTGCACTCCTCCCAGGGCTAAGCGTGGATGCTCACATCCCCAGCTTGTTTGCCTGCAGACCTTAACTCCTCTCTGTGAGATTTCAAGCAACCGGGTCCCACCTGGTGCTGTTGTAACCTTGTTTGGCTGGTGAGGGAGCTGTTGACCTGGCTCCCTCCCTACAGCCCTGTGGCCGGCCTGGCAAGTGCAGGGCTGGGGCCTCAGCTGCCCTGGTCTCCTCGCTGATTCCTGGGCTCTTACTGTTCTGAAGTATTCTCCTTATCGTCTGGTGTTTCAATGTCGGCTACAATTTCTGATCTCCTATTTTCAAATATGCTGTGTTACTGTTGTTTGTTTGCTGTGTTCTTTCATAGATTGGCAAGGTTGTTCTCCTGTGTGTAGAGGGAAGTGGAATCTGCACCCTCCTACTACGCCACTATCTTCCTTCCTGGATTTTTCTACTGTGATCTTTGAAAGAGTAGATTTGGGAGAGTGTAAGGATAAGGGTGGGAGTGCCAGTTTGTTGAATGAATGAGCAGAAAGAAAATGGAAACAGAATTCTGGCCAAGATGGAGGCGTAGGTGGACACACTATGCCTCCCCTCACAACCAAAATTAAGGAAAACAAATAATTAGAAACAAGAAACAACCACAGCTAATACAACATTTAACTGTACGGAAGTCCAACAACCATTCATCCAGACCGATAAGAGGGGCAGAGCAGCGGCAGGAAAAAGTGGAGGTGCGGACCCGGGAACACAGGCGGCAGCTGGTGGACCCCGGGCATGGGTTGCCAACTATGCAGACCCAGTGAGGCCGCACAAGGCGGCTGGCTGCCCAGGTGGTCCCACATTCTCGTGCGCAGATAATCCAGGCAAAGGGGAAGCAGTGGAGGGGAGTGGAATCCAGGAGAGAGGGGAGCAGGCACCATTGTTCCCTCTTGGACCCTGCCCCCACATACATTGTCACAACCCAGCGACTGGGCTGCTGGGCATTGGGGAACACCTAAGGCTCCATCCATCGCTACATAACAGCTGTGACCAGACCAAAAACAGCAACGACAACAACAACAACAACAAAACCCACTAAAAATGGCTCAAACTGGAGAACAAATGAAATCCCCAGAGCCAATTCTTCTGAGCGACCAAGAGATAGCCAACCTATCAGATGCACAGTTCAAAGCACTGGTTATCAGAAAGCTCACAGAATTGGTTGATTTTGCTCACAAATTAGATGAAAAAATGCGGGCTACAATACGTGAAATGAAGGAAGACGCATGGGGAACCGATAGAGATGGGAGGAAAACTGGGACTCAAATCAATGGAGTGGACCAGAAGGAAGGAAGAAACAACCAAAGAGAAAACAAGGAAGACACAAGAATTCAGAAAAATGAGGAGAGGCTTAGGAACCTCCGGGACATCTTTAAACATCCCAACATCTGAATTATAGGGGTACCAGAAGAGGAAGAAGAAGCGCAACAAGTGGAAAACTTATTTGAACAAATAATAAAGGAGACCTTCCCGAATCTGGCAAAGGAAATAGACTACCAGGAAGTCCAGGAAGCTCAGAGAGTCCCAAAGAAGTTGGACCCAAGGAAGAACACACCAAGGCACATTGTAATTCCATTAGCCAAAATTCAAATAAAGGAGAGAATTCTAGAAGCAGCAAGGGCTAAGGGGACTGTCACCTACAAAGGAGTTCCCATCAGATTGTCAGCTGATTTCTCAAAAGAGACCTTCCAGGCAAGAAGGGGCTGGAAAGAAGTATTGAAGTCTTGAAAGGCAGGGACCTACAAATTTGGTTGGGACCTACCAAAATTGCTCTATCCAGCAAAGCTGTCATTTAGAATGGAAGGGAAGATAAAGTGCTTCTCAGATAATTTCAAGTTCAAGGAGTATATCATCACCAAGCCCTTCTTATAGGAAATGTTAAAGGGACTTATCTAAGAAAAAGAAGATAAAAAATATGACAGTGAAAAGACAGCAAACTCACAGCTATTAACAAGCACACCTAAAACAAAAGCAAACAACTAGAACAGCAACAGAACCACAGAAATGGAGATCATATGGAGGGTTAGCAACAGGGGAGTGGGAGGAGAAGAGGGGGAAAAGGTACAGAGAATAAGTAGCATAGATGGTGGGTAGAAAATAGACAGGGGGAGGGCAAGAATAGTGTGGGAAATGTAGAAGCTAAAGAACTTATGACACATGGACATGAACTAAACGGGGGGAATGTGGGTGGGAGGGGGTGTGCAGGGTGGAGGGGAATGATGGGTAAGAAATGGGACAACTGTAATAGCATAATTAGTAAATTATATTAAATTTAAAAAAATAAAATGGAAACAAGTATATATTCATTTATATATTCAAAAAATAGTTATTGAGTATCTGTGTGTCAGGGGTCCAGTGTTGCCCCAAACCATATCTGTGTCCTTCTTCTCCTAGTACTTACTGTTAAGAGGGGGAGATGGACACTTAGTGAAACAGTCTCCACAGTATTATCCAAAAGGTGAATGTACAGTTAAAAACTAAGGTAAATACTATGACGCAACAAAAGAAACTTCTGGGAATACATAGCAAAGGAGAGGGCAAGAACTTTGTCAGGGAAGAATTCTCTAAGTGACTCGAGCTGAAGGAGGCCTAGGTGTTCACTCTGAAGCCTGAGGATAAAGGAAGAGCTTGTGGGTGGGTCCTGTGGTGCTAGAAGGCCCAGGAGCTGCAGAAGACAAAAAACAGAAATCTGTAGCATGTGTACATAGAGTGAGGGCAGGCTAGAAGGTGGACAGGGACCCAAGCATCATAGGCTTGTAGACCGTCTTAAGGATTCTTGTCTTTATTCCAAGTGCAGTGGAAAGCCATGGAAAGGTATTGATCAGAGTAACCAGACTTAACCAAGCCTGAGTTTTAAGAAGTGTAGTTTACTATTTGTAGAGAGTGTATGAATCTATTGTACCTTTTTGGACCCATACAGGCAGACAGTCCTCAGAAGGATGCTCATCTCAGGGGAATGTCATTGTGGTCTGAGAGTGGCTACACAGAGCTATCAGGGAGATGCTAGCTCATCTACAACCTATGCTTGCCTTGGTGAAAAACATGAAAGTTTCTCCTGAAGTCACAAGGATAAAATTCTGCTGAGAAGAATAATGTCCTCAATGACTGCACATCTGTTATTTTAGGAGTTCTGAATTTCTGGATCAATCAATTTTAGGCAAACGACAAACAAATGCAGGTGACTTCTGACAGGAATGATTTTAAGGATCACTAGCTTTCAGTTTGAGTCACCTCTGGATGGCGTTTGTCCTTGGGGTATGCCGGAGTACATGATGGCAAAATCAGATGTGTTTTTACAGCCTCCTCTTTTAAAAGCCATCTATACAAACTCCTCACTTTTACCTTATTCTGTTCCTGGGTTTGATGATTCAAGAAGGTTGCAAAGTGTCACTTGCTGTGTGACTCACCCCAAGGAGTCTGTGTATGTTAAGAGGATTTGATTACTGCTGGTCTGGAGGGGGAGGAAAAATGATGGATTTTCAGAGAAAGACATGGCAAGCCTTAGTGGGGCCGAGGCAGGAAGTTGTGGCTTTCTCTGCCACACTGTGATCCCAGCCGGTGGGTGGTCCCTTCCTTACCTCACCCAGCCCTGTTGCAGCAGGTTTATTTTTGCAATTGATGACATCCTTTCTATCCGGAATTAAGAAATTTGATACTTCCCTGTTTTATTCTTACCTTTGTCCTCCCTTCTAACACCTCTCCTCCTCTTTCCAAGTGTCTCCTTAATTAGTTTTGCATAATATGTTTGGTACAATTACCTGAATTTCTTCTCATCCTTTCTGGCACAGTTTAACTAACCAGACACCTTCTACATCTCCGTTTTTGTGCTCATCCCGATTGACTCTAGGAGGTGACACTGATTGGTGGTTGGCAAACCAGTGACCTTCTTTCCAGCTAGAGTTGACAAAAGCTGATAGGAGAAAATAAAAAAGGGTAGATGAAAGCATGCAGGTGGCACTTATTTCAATACAGAGGAATCAGCTTAGGTGAATATATTAGGAAGAAGTTATGTTTTGAATATTTGATTAGATGACTTACTGAAGAATAAAAGTTTAACATAATTAAGGCAAATCAAGGATAGGAGTAATGTTTACTAAAGATAATATGATAGATGGAGAGAGTAAAAGTGATTTATGATGACTATTGTGGAGATAGTACTTTTTGAAAGTCCTGAATTTTTTTTACCTATTAAAATTAGAATAATTTGTTTGGAAAGGTAATAGCTACAAAGGAAAACTTGGCTTCAACTATGTTAAGCACCAGAAGAGCCTGCTACCCCCTGCCCACTGCCACCTTTTAAATCTCTCCAGATAAGTTGTTTCAATTAAAAAAAAAAAAAAAACAGCAACAACAAAAAAGGAAACCTGCGAGGATGAAATGAGATATGTGTGAGATACATTGAACTGTTTGGATGAAAGTTGCTACTGTATATAACTTTTTATATATCTGTGACTTGGGTTGATTGTAATTTCAAGCAGTGTACTCCTATACCAGCTAGATAAAAAGAGTTGCTCTTTAATTAGATAAGCAGTGATATGAACCCATGTGATGTTTTAAAAATCCAGTGTCTTTATCCAGGTTAATAGTTGTAGTGGTAGTATTTAGCTTCATGTATATATATTTTTTCCTAAATAGGAATAGTGTGTTGTTAATAAGGCAACTGGTTTGGTTCTTTATTAAAAATTATGTTTTTATAACATTTTTACTATTTCCATTGTGCCAAGGTTTAGATAAATTTCATGGGTTTGAGTACAGTCTTTTCAATTTAAGAACCTAAGTTTTCTTTTTTTCCATTATGCCACTGACTGTACATTTTCTGCTCATCCTCCATTTCTCTCCCAACCCATTGCTCATATTTCTTTAAGACCATCTTTGTCAAAGTGAATTAACTGTGTGACCCATGAAGGTGAGTTATTGCCTAGTTGTTTTTATCTTCATAGCCCATGGTCAGTTTAAGACAGGGCAGCTGGGCCTATCCTATGAGTAGCTCCCCAATTCTGCACATATTATAACCAGATGAAGAAACCAGTTATTTTTACAGTAAATTCTGAGAACATGTCACCACCTATCTAATACAGAGATATGCAGAAAAACTTGGGCAGTACTTTGAGCCTCTGAGATGTGGTGTATGCTAAGTGTAACCTTCCATCCCTATATCATTAAGAGCTTACGTGATGTAGGCAATTAGCCCCTTGGAGACTGATGTGGAAATAGCAGAGGGAGGTGGAGCCCTGGCCCAGTCTTGCAAGGTGTGGGCAAGTGGTAATAGTGTCATTGGCTTTGTATTGGAAATTGAGAGGTAGACCACTCCAGCTGGCAGGTGAGGGAACCCGCCTTCCATGTGGTGCCCCCCATGTTTGGTGGAAATGGAATGGAGAGGTGGCCATCGGTGGAGTGGGGGTGAGACCTTTTCATAAGTTATCATATCCACTAGCAATCCATTAGGAAGAAATACATTCGTGTTGTATGGTTGTTCCTTTGTAGTTTTTCTTTTCTTTTCTTTTCTTTTTTTTTTTTAGTATCCTTATCTGAGGATATGTAGAGAGAGAGGATGGTGAGGGAGGAGAAAACATCAATGTGAGAGAGAAACATCAATCAGTTGCCTTCCATACACTCCCTGATCAGGGATGGAACCTGCAGTTTTGGTGTATGGGGTCAACACTCCAATTTACTGTGCTGGCAGCCAGGGCTGTAGTTTTTCTTTTGTTCCCACAGTGATGGCTCACTGTGCTTTCTCTTCTTCTAATGTAAATACATAACTATTCTATGCTTAATATGTTTATATTTAAAGCTGTTTTAACTGCGTGAGAACATGGATCTTGTCTGCTTGGCTTACTACTGGAGTCATAGCACTTAGGATAGTACTGGGAATACCACAGGCGTAATGCATATTGAATGGGATTGAAGTTTAATTCATGACTCACTGTTCACCCGTGATTTTTGTGTGTGGTTGACCCAGCTGTCCAGTGAGCTTGTATGGAAGATTTTATTTTTTCCTCCAAATAAAGGGTTAAACTGACAGCTGAGAGGCTTTTCTTGTACAAAATAGATGCCTTTGAAAACCAGCCTGAGCTTCCTTTTTTAGAAAGTATGTGACGTTAATTTGATCTTCTGACAAAAATGCTACTTTTCATGACTATAGAGTCTTTAGTTGTACCCGTAACCTTTGGAACGTTGAGATGGTAACACATTCAGTTCTTTGTTTTTAGAGATCTTGCCTTTTGACTTGGTTATTGGCAGTTCATGATATTTAGATGGAATTACCTCTGGAACATTTTAATATGTACTTAATTTTTTTAAAGGCAACCCCCCAAAAAAAATCAAAATGAGTTTGTTTTTGAATTTTAAAATAAATTACTCTTAAAATAGTTAAAACATTGTCATGTTTTATCATTTCCAATTTTGTCTATAGGTTTATAAGCTGTGGTCCGTGAGTCTTCAAAGAGTTTAGGAACTACATTTCCCTTTTAAGTTGACCACATTTTACGGGTTTTAGTTTCAATTATGAAACCATAGAGTTGAAAATTTAATGTGTATCATAAGAACAGCTTTTCCCTAAGATGTGGGTCTAGTTTGTGGCTGAGAATAGTGATTTCCAAACTAATCATTGAGATATCCTGTCAAGCTTTTAAAAATAAAGATAGTCAGGCCCAGACCTAGAGTGTGTAAGGGCCCTTTCAATCTTTATTTAAAAAACAACAACAACAACAAAGAAACCTACCTAGTGATTTGTGATGAGAAGCAAAGTTTGGATTAGAACCCTGTGAGTTCAAGGTCATGGGTATGATTTATTTGTATTCATTGTGCGTTAAGTCTGTGACCCAAGATCTGCTTCTGACCCTGACCAACCCTTGGATGATCAGGCAGCTGGGGTCATCTTCTCTAAAGGCAGCTCATTTTGATGACTACCTCAAACAGCAGCCTTGTTGCTGGGGGCTCTTTTCTTCTTTTTAAATCAATGCTCAGCATAGGGGTTTTGTTGAGACTCAGTGGTCCTTTCCAGTTTCCACTGGAGCTAGAATTCAGAAACCTAACTCCCTTCTGGAAGTCAAAGCTAACTCTGCCTTGATGTGAGAGGTGTTTCAGGAACATGTGATCAAGAGGCTCTGGAATCAGATTGCCTGAGTTTTGATTCTGCCTCTCCCATGTGCTAGGCATGTGATTTTGGCAGCAAAATTAACCTCTTACACTAGGCACAGTGACAATAATAATGATGTAATGTTGTTGGAGATATGAGATAATGCCAATGCATGTAAAAAGTAAGTGTTCAGCAAATATTAATGACTGCTATTATTACTATACATTTTTAATAAAAGTTCTAGAGACAGCTTACTATAATTGGATTGAAGCAGGGCTGCCCATGATTGTTCATTAATTAATGTCTCCTTTTCTCCTCTCTAGAATTTTTATTCATTCTTGTATTTTACAAATATTTATTTAGTACTATGTGCCAAGCAGGGTACTAGGCACCAGGGATCCCATTGAATAAAAGAAACAAAATATAAATGATAATTACAAAATGACACTGTATTGTCCCTTAGTAACACTAGCATTTAAGCATACTGAAGACTGAGAAAACTGAGAGGCTATATCATTTTTAGATTTGGACACACCAGACACTGACAAGCGAGAAAAGCAGCAGAAAGCCAAGAATTTGCTCATTATGTCTTCTCCTAGTCTGTACTTCTACCTTCTATCTCCATCCATCTTTGGCCAAAACCTGATCACCGATAAGGTCCAGCTCAAACAGTGCCTTCCATGTGCAATGTTCTTTGACTTTTCTTCTTCTCCCTTCCAACTTGCTCTCCTCTACTCTCCACCTACCTCCTTTCTAGAATTTTCCTTGTATTCCACTTATTATACAAACCAGTTTATCCTCAATACTACCATTACTCATTTTTATCCTTATATGCTGTAAGTAATGTGGCAGAAGGAACCACATGGCTTCTACATTGTTGCATGACCCTGGCTTAGTATAGTCCCTCGTATATATTAAGAAGTCAGTATGATGTGGAGTTAATTGAAAGAGAGAAAGAAATCTTAGTCTAAAAGTGGTATTTCCCTCTCTTCACTTCTCTGTAAAACAGGGTAAATGTATATAATACCTACTTCACAGGCTGGTAAGAAAATATGGTGTGGGTGTATGTGTGTGTGTCAGCACATTAATAGTACAGTTTCAATAACAATTAATTATTGTTAATTTAGGAAACAGCTTTATTGAGGCATAATTGACATATTATAAACTGCACACATTGTGAAAGTATATAATTTGATAAATCTTGATATACTTATACACCTGTGATCACCACAATCAAAATAATGAACATACCTTCACCCCCAAAAGTTTCCTTGTGTCTCTTGATTATTCTTCCTTCCCACCCAGCTCAGCCCTTCTCTCATCCCTAGGCAGCCACTGATTTGATTTGTCATTATAGATTAGTTTGCATTTTCTAGAGCTTAATAAATATGGGCTTATATAGTATGTAGTCTTTTGTTGGGGGAGTGAGAGGGTTTGACTTTTCACTCAAGCATTATTAATTTGAGATTCAGTAGTGTCGTGGTATGGATGAATAGCTCATTCCTTTATATTGCTAAGTAGTGTTCCTTAATATGGATATACCACAGTTTGTTTACCCATTCACCTGTTGATGCACATTTGGGGTTGTTTCCAGACTTGGAATATGACAGATAAAGCTGCTATAAACATTTGTGTGCAAGTCTTTTTATGAATGCATTGTTTCCTTTCTTTTGTGTGAATATCTGGGAGTGGACCAGCTGAATCATAGAATAGGCATACATTTACCTGTTTAAGAAACTGCCATACTTTTTTTCAAATTGGTTGTACCATTTAATATTCTTGC
This sequence comes from Glossophaga mutica, assembly GCA_039655065.1. NCBI lineage: Eukaryota > Metazoa > Chordata > Mammalia > Chiroptera > Phyllostomidae > Glossophaga > Glossophaga mutica. The sequence goes on along the minus strand of CM077309.1, from coordinate 68,757,413 downwards.
TAGCAGTATATTAGAGCTCCATTTTCTTACAGCCTCTCCAACATTTGGAATAATTAGTTTTTTTAATTTTCTGGTAAGTATGTGTACTGATAGGTATATACTGCTATTTCCTTTTGGCTATAATTTCCATTTCCCTAATGATTTATGATGTAGAGCATCTGCTCATGTACTTATTTACTATCTGTATATCTTGTTTTGGTGAAGTGTCTGTGAAAATGATTTGCCCATTTTTTAATTGGTCTTGTATTTTAAGAGTTCTTTATTCTGAGTTGAGAAGTCCTATAAAGATATATGGCTTTGCAGATATTTTCTCCCAGTTTGTGGTTTGCCTTTTCATTCTATTGTCTGTTGAGCAGTTTTTAATTTTGACAAAACCAAATTTATCCATTTATTCATTTATTAATAATGCTTTTGGTGTCATATCTAAGAACTCTTTGCCCAACCCAAGATCATAAAGATTCCTATGTTTTATTCTAGAAGTTGTGCATTTTTAGAGTTTAAGATTTATGTTGAGGTAAATTTTGTATTGTTGTAAAATATGTTGAAGTTCATCCATTTACGTATGGATGTCCATTTATTTGAGCACCATTTCTTGGGAAGACTGTTATTTCTCCATGGTACTGCCTTTGGTCCTTTGTCAGTTGATTGTGTATGTGTAGGCATATTTTTGTACTCCCTATTCTGTTCTGTTGATATGTCTTGACAGCAATACCTAATTGTTTTTGATTCTTGTAGCATTCTATTACCGTATTTTGTCATATATAATGTGCTCCTGTGTATAGTGTGCACCCTTGTTTTTGGCACAGACTTCCAGGAAAAAAAATATTTTGGTTTATATTTTAATTCAATTTTAGTGTATTTATATTTAGAAACAAAACTGATTATCATATTCCAGGGTATTATTTTGCATACAGATATCATTATTGCTTTCTAGAGTTACACTTTTAATGTGTAAGCATAAATAAAAGAATTAAAAACATTTATATAGATACAGAATTAGTACTACCCATGTATAATGTGCATCCCTATTTTTACCTCAAAAATGTGGGCAAAAAAGTGCATATTATACTTGGCAAAATATGGTAAGTCTTGAAGTCAAGTAATATCTGCCCTTCAATTTGTTCTTCTATTTTTTAAAGTAAAATTTAATGGTTAATAGTTATGTGTATGATATCAGTCTTTGAGAGACAAAACCGAAATGTTGTTTTATCACTCTGGTCAGTAAATGTCATTATTTGTCATTCTACCAGGTTTCTTTCTCTTAAAATAATTTATCTGAGATATTTCAGAATTTTTCCAAAGAGCAGAGGGATAAGTTATGTAGAAGTTCATTTGCTTAATCTTTCTTTTTTACACAGTCTTTAATGATATAATTATTTAACATTCAGGCAGTGATTTCAGAATATTTGTCACAAACCCCAGTAAGATTTGGAAATGGATTACAGATCTGCTTGGGAAGACTGTGGTTGTGTTTTTGTTTTCTTATTTTTATAAGGTGCCCAAGTGGAATGGACCTAGAGAGGATACTGTCAACCTATAGGCTATCGGGTGTGATTTATAATAGGAACTATGAACACAATCCCTTTTCTGCTTTGACCACATGTTCACAATATTTTATTTATTAGCTACTTAATATGCATTGGTTAGTGTACTAAGTGCTTTACATGAATTGTTGCATTTGATACTTACATTGTTAATTGAGGTAGATTTTCTATGTGATAAAATGCGTTTAAGATGGAATAAATACTTAGAAAATATGTCTTTGATGTTTCTGGTTATAGGATGTGGTGATTTTCCTTACCAGCAACTAAGTTCTGTTAAGTTTCTAACCTCACTTTCTGAAAAAGACATGTAAAAGTTGGGACATAAAAGTTATGATTGTATGACTTTTAACAGAAAAATTGAATTGGTGCCATAATATAAGGTTTCAATCTTCAGTATTAAATTTGAATATTGTAGTTAGCGATTGTGTTTAAATAGTGAATCTATTTGTATATAAAAGTCCTCATTAAAAAAAGCAATTTTCCGATATTCACAAGCCAAATTTTATAGATTGGCAATTTTATTATAATGTTTATGGATTAGTTCTCTAATAAGATTATTAAAAATAATATTGTTTGAAATCTCACTTAGAATTTATGCTTTATTTATTTAAAGAATTTTCACTTTTTTTTATATTTTTATTTATTTATCTTTAGAGGGGAAGGGTAGGAGACAGAGAGAGGGAGAGAAATATCAATGTATGGTTGCCTCTTGTGTGTCCCATGCTGGGAACTGGCTTGCAACCCAGGCATGTGCCCTGACTGGGAATCGAACTGCGATCCTTTTGTTCGCAGGCCCGCGCTCAATCCACTGAGCCACACCAGCCAGGGCTATGCTTTATTTTTTTAAACGTGTTTATTTTACTTTGGAAAACTGATGAAAGCACAAGTGTCATCGTGACGCATGGAGATGGAAGAGCTCTTCCTAAGGCTTATATTTTTTACTTATTTTTCAAGAAAGGTAGATGTAGTTAGAAACACAAAGTTAAAAGACTTTCCCAATGATTGGGAAAACAATATTGATGACCATAAGTAACAGCATAGGATTAGTACCTAGAATGTATAAAGAACTCTTGAAAATCAATAAGAAAACAACAGTTTTCTTATTGCAAAGGAGTGCAAAAAATATATACAGTTCATGGAAGCTCAACTTGATTTGTAATCAGGAACTGCAAATTAAAGCTGTAACCAGATATTATTTTACATACAGATGGGCAAAAATTAGAAAGCCTGATAATACCATGTTTGAACAGAACAGGGAAATCAGGACCCTCATACATTGGTAGTGTGAGCGTAGATTGTACCACCTTGGGTATATTTTGGCAACATTTAATAAAGTTTACAATATGTGGAACTTAACGATCTAACAATTCTACTTCAAAGTTTATACCTAAAAACACCCCAAAGGAGACATGCACTGCAGTATTATATGTGTTTAGAACAATCGCAGTCAACCTAAAAGTCAGTAAGGGAATAGATTGCATGGACTATCTGAACATCAAGAAAATAAGTGAAGTAGGTGTGTGTGTATCATTGTGGATAGACTCAGAATTGTAATATTGAGCGATAAAGACAGTTTGGTCCATGACCTGGCTGGTGTAGCTCAGTTGGTTGGGCATCGTCCCTGAACCAAAAAAAGGTGCCTGTTCCATTCCTGGTCAGGGCACAAGCCTGGATTGTGGGTTCAGTCCCCTGGAGTGTGTACAGAAGGCAACCAGTTGATGTTCCTCTTTCACATCAATGTTCCTTGTCCTCTCTTCTTTCTTTCCCTTCTTTCTAAAATCAAAAATAAAATAAAATGTTTAAAAAACATAAGTTGGTTCAGACATATATATGGTCAACATTTATGTATTTTTTGAAGAAAATCACACAAAATAACAAGGATGACATAGTTGCTATGTTGCGAATAGATGAAGACATGGACTAGACCAATACACAACAAATTCTAGGTCATAGTTGCCCCTGGAGGGTTAGAGAGGGGGACAGGACTGGACAGGGTAACCTAAGGGACTTATTGTCATCTCCAATATTTAATTCAAAGCAAACAGGCAATATTTTCTTTTTTTTTTTTTTTTTCATTCCATGGGGACAGAAAGATGGCTATTACATCATTCTGCACAAATTTTAAAACTAAGAATAAGCCTTGGCTGGTTGGCTCAGTTGGTTGCAGCATTGTCCTTGCACCAAAAGATTAAGGTTCAATTCCTGGTCAGGACATATACCCAGGTTTCAGGTTCAATCCCCTGATTGGGGCATTTACAGGTAGCAGCTGATTGATATCTCTCTCTCACATTGATGTTTCTCCCCCTCTCTCTCTCTTTCTCTCCCCCACCCCCACCTCTCTCCCCCATCCTTGGCCCATCCTTTCTTTCTGGAATCAATTAACATATACTCAGGTGAAGATTAAAAAATTAAATTAAAAAATTTGTGTCTATGTGTACTGATGGATGTTAACTAGACTAATTGTGGTGATCATTTCATGTTATATACATCTATTGAATTATGCTGTACACCTAAAACTAATGTAATATTATATGTCAATTATATTTTAATTAAAAAATTTAAATTTTTAGATGAGGGAACACTTTAAGAGGAATAAAAAAGTAGTGAGGCACATCCCAACTAAGATACTGCCTAAGTGTTAATCGCAGAAGCTTGTCATCACTGTCTTTCTTGAGCGCTGTCTTAGACATTTTTAGTTATCTTCTATATCTTCTTTCAATTTTTCTTTCCATTGTAATTATCTTTAGGGCAGTTATGTCACCTATGATTTCTTTGAATTCAAGCTTCATACTATATTCCAAAGAAAGTGTGACAGTAATTTTGTTAGCTGCTCACAAATTTTTTTAAAGTTTCTCAAACTTGTTGGAGTCCGCGTTGGCGAAGGTGAGGGTAAATGGGCACTGGGGTCCTCTGTTTGGGAATAAAAGAATAGCCTTTTTGCAGGGAATTGGGCACAATCTATCAAAATGTAACACAGGCACTCTCTTTACCCAACTGTCTTCTTTAAGATTCCACCCCAGAAGTCCATATAACAGTGCAGTAGTATGTTCATCAATGCAAGCATTTGTAATTCTGCTTTACTTATAACAGTGAAACTCATGAATCACCTAAATGGACCTCAATCTGGAATGATTTAAAATTTTTATTAATAGAATGGAACACAAGGTAGCTACTTTTTAAAAAGAGGGGTAGATCTGGATGTCTTGACATGGAAAGTTTATATTATTAAAGCAAACTGCAGAAACATCTGCATTATATATTTAGATGTTTGTTTTAAATGCATATATTTTATATATTCAATAATATTTTATTTAATGCTATTTGAATTAGCCTAGAAATATAGAAAATACACATAAACTCAAAGATTGATTATTTCTAGGGAGCAGAAATAGAAGAATGAGATGGGCCTTTGTGGTTCATATTTACATTTGTCTTTAAGATTTTTTTAATGAGCTTGTTTTGTCCTTGTTTAATGAACACCATAGTATTACTGATGTTTGAATGGCACTTCTGTCTAAATATGTGAAGGTAGCATATTATATATTGTATTTCATGTTATATGTCATTATCTGTCTTTAGGGGGTGGTCTTCCTTGAGAGCTCTCATTTGCCCTGCATTTGTAATGTAAGACTTTTCTAAGGTTCCAGTGTGTGTGTAGTCGAGTTTGCATGAAGGTGACTCAAATTAAGCCCTTGAGGTACTTGATCATCGTGTGTAGTGATGGACTGCATCTCATTCATGGTACTGCAGCCAACTCTTTTTAGATATAAATAATAGCACAGCTCATTGGATAGGAGGCTAGTGCCAGGCAATTCCATGATGTCATCAGCATGTATACTAAGCCTGTGATTTTATATCGAACACTAAACCAGGGATTTTTATATTGTCTTGAAAATAAAACAAAGAACTTCAAATTGTTTTGGTGGTGGTGCCCATTCAACCTTTCCATATGCAGGTTGCTAAAAGTGGCTTTTGTGAACACAGTATAACGTTTTATATTACATTTTTATTAACTGTGACATGATAGATTATGGCATTTTAAATGAGAATGGGAATTCTCTCTCTTTTTAGAATGTGAATTAACAAAATGCCTATTTTTGGAAAAAGTGATTTTCATGGCCTTCCATTGCTTCTGTTGAGGTTGCCCTCCTCTCCTGCTCCTTTTCTAAACAGACAGACAGACAACACACAATTCATACTCATCAATACTTGCTAATAGAACTAAAAAATGTTGTTTTAAAGGACAATTTTGTAATTCAGAAGAGGATATGAAGTTGGGCCACACAATGAGAACTCTCCAGCAAATAAACTTGACACTTTGTTGTAAGTCTGCTGCCTGTTTTTGTACAAATCGTTGCTTCCTCTGACTATGGTATACTCAACCCACTTTTGAGGGGGCAGTTGTATAGATGCTATCATTGTGCAGTATTGCATGAGTAAAGAGGGTGGTTGCTAAGGGCTGGGTATTGTGCGCAGGGGTGGGTTGTAATAGTTGGCTGGCAAGGAGCCCTGAGCTTGAGTTCCTCTGGTGGGGCTTAACCTGTAAAAATAATGGACAGTTCAGGATAGTTCATATCAATTCAGTATTTGAACAGATGTTTATTGAGCACCTGCTATGAGTAATATATTGTACTAATCACAGAAGATGTAAATCCTAGTTTAGTAGGTTTACTGATATATAAACATCTTACAGTTAGTGTACATCTTTATATAACAAACAAGGCTTTTGTTCTGTGGGTTAGTCACTGTGAAAGACAGATATAAACATGGATGTTAAATATAATCAGTTATTCTTTTCTGAAAACTTAAATAGATATACTACCTGCTTCCATATTATTATGTTTAATTATAAGATAAAGCCCAGAGGGAAAATGCTAGCAATTTATTTCAGTTGTTTCCAATGGGAAGAAATCTTAAGAGAATCTATTCATTTGCAATTCCATATTGTAGAATTCTTTTCTAAGCCAGAGCCTATGTTCCCTTAAATATAAGAAGTATACATCATAATTAGGCATAGTAACAATCATATCATGGTTCTTGCTTGTGTTAGACATTTCTACATAAAAATTAATAACTTCCCTTTTATGTACATGTAAATAAATATATAGACACATAATATACTTAAATATGTGCATATTCTATAAGAAGAACCAAGCTTGGAGCCATGCAGCCAGGAGCTGTACCTTAAACCACAGCACAGAATTGGTCTGGATATTAACTACTGAAACCTATTCTGTTGCCCTACTCCACCAGGAACTGTCTTCCTGCAATGTGACATCCCCAGTCGTTCCTGTTACTTACCTGTAGCACTTGAGTCCACTTTGAGTACCTCTTTTTGGAGGATCCTAAGTCATGTTTTCACTCCTGAGCTGCAAGGGAAGCTGGAAAAGAAACACCTATATTTTCCTACTTCTCTAGTAGGAGGCTACCTTTTTAGCCAACAACAACAACAACAACAATAATAATAATAGCAAATTGTTATTATGATAATTATACCAGAAAAGATGAAAATATCATCCTTCATTGTTCTGATATGAAAATATTATAAAACACAATTGTCTTATTGTTTTAAGTTAATATATTTTTGAGTCAGTGAATTTGCAGCTTTTATACTTTTATATCAGCATTTCATTTTCAGTATCATGTGCTTTTATACTGCTGTGTATTCTCCATATATATTACTTTCAATAATCACATAGTAATTTAAATGCATGTACTTATTTTGTCATTATTGTAATGTTGGAGATTGCAGATACATTTTTATTGTAAAAAAATAATGTGATGAATATGTTCATATTTAAAGCTTTGTCATCTGGACATTGGATTTGGCAGTTAGGAACCCAGAGAGAAATCTTATTGGCTCTCTATTCCCTAATAAGAAAAATCAGCATACTTAATTTGCACCTTTCTCAAATTATTTAAATTTAGACAGATTCCTGGCTCCTTTTTAAAAAAATTGAAGTAAATTTTGTATATAATATTACATAAAGTTTCAGGTGTACAACATTATAATTTAACATCTGTATACACTACAAAATGTTAACCACTAACAATCTAATTATCATCTCCAACCATACAATTGACCTCCTTCAAATACTTTGTCTACCACCAAACCCCCTTCTCTGGTAACCACCAATATATGAGTTTGTTTTGTTTGTTTGTTTTTGGTTCCAGTGAGTGAAACCATACAGTCCATCTACATTGTCAGAAATGGCAAGATTTCATTATTTTTTATGGCTGAGTAATATTCCATTGTGTATATATGTGATGTGTTTATAGATCCATCACCGAACACACTCAGATTGTTTCCCTATCTTGAGTATTGTAAGTAATGCTGCAGTGAACATAGGGTTACATGCATCTTTTTTAATTAGTGTGTTTTTTGGTTTTTTTTTTTTTTTTTGTATTCTTTGGATAGATACCCAGAAGTGGAAAAGCAGAATTATATGGTAGTTCTATTCTTAAATTATTGAGAAATCTCCATACTGTTTTTCATGGTGGCTGTTCTAGTTTACATTTCTACCAGCGGTGTATGAAGGTTTCCTTTTGTCTACATCCTCTCCAACACTTGTTGTTTCTTGGCTTTTTGATAGTATCCTAACAAGTGTAAAGTAGTATCTCATTGTGGTTTTAACTTGAATTTCCCTCATTGTGGTTGAACATCTTTTTATGTGCCTTTGGTCATCTGTATGTCTTCTTTGGAAAAATGTCTATTTAGATTCTCTGTCTATCTTTTTAATTGAGTTGTTTATTTGTTATTGTTGAATTCTATGAGTTCTTTATTATTTTGGATATTAACCCAGTAATAGATGTATGATTTGTAAATATCTTCTCCCATTTAGTGTACTGCTTTTTTGTTTTAATGATGGTTTCCTTTGCAGTGCAGAAGCTTTTGAGTTTGATGTCCCGTTTGATTGTTTTTGCTTTTGTTGCCCTTGCCTTTAGAGTCAGATCTACAAAATCATCTCTAAGAGTGATTTCAAGGAGCTTACCACTTATCATTTCTCAAGTCTTTAATCCATTTTGAGCTAAATTTTGTGTATGGTGTAAGATAGTAGTCTAGTTTTATTCTTTTGCATGTAGCTGTTTAGTTTTCCCCACACCATTTATTGCAGAGATTGTCCTTTCTCCATTTTATGTACTGGACCCCATTGTCATAAACTTATTTCTAGGCTCAGTATTTGTTCCATTCTTCTGTGTGTCTGTTTTAATGCCAATACCATATTCTTTTGATTACTATAACTTTGTAGTACAGATTAAAATCAGAGATCATGATACCTGTAGCTTTGTTCTTGTTTTTCAAGATCGCTTTCGCTGGTCAGGATGTTATGTGTTGCATACCAACTTTAGAATTTTTTGTTCTAGTTTTGTGAAAAATGCCACTGGAATTTTGATAGGAATTGCTTTGAATTTGTAGATTGCTTTGAGTAGTATGGACATTTTAACAACATTAATTCTTTCATTCTGTGAACATGGGCTAGCTTTCCATTTATTTGTGTCTTCTTCAATTATTTTCGATCGGTGTCTTATAGTTTTCTGTGTACAGGTCTTTGACCTCTTTGGTTAAATTTATTCCTAGGCATTTTATTCTTTTTTATACAATTGTAAATGGGATGCTTTTCTTAATTCTGTTTCTGATAGTTTGTTATTATTGTTGTTTAGAAATGCTACAGATGAGTATATCTTATTTTTTTATTCTGTAACTTTATTGAATTTATTTATTAGTTCTAACAGTTTTTTGGTGGAATCTTTAGGGTTTTCTATCTATAGTACCATGTCAACTGCAAGTTGTGAGTTTTACTTTCTTATTAATTTGTATGTCTTTTACTTTTTCTTGCCTAATTTCTGTGGCTACGTCTCCCAATACTTTGTTGCATAAAAGGGATGAGAGTGGGCAACCTTGACTTGTTCCTGATCTTAGAGGAAAAGTATTCACCTTTTCACCATGAGTATGATGTTTGCTGTAGGTTTGTCATACATTGCGTTTGTTATATTGAGGTATGCTCCCTCTGTACCCACTTTGTTGAGAGTTGTAAATTATAATTAGATGTTGAATTTTGTCAAATAATATTTTCTGCAACTCTTGAGATAATCATATAATTTTTACCCTTCATTTAGTTATTGCAGTATATCACATTGATTGGGTATTGAACCATCTTTGCATCCTGGTATAAGTCCCATTTGATCATGGTGTATGATTCCTTTTAATGTGTTGTTCAATTTTGTTTGATAATATTTTGTTGAAGATTTTTTGCATCTATGTTTATTAAGAGTATTGGCCTATAAACATTTTCGTGGTGTCCTTGTCTGATTTTGGTATCAGGGTAATGCTGGTCTCATAAAATGAGTTTGGAAGTATTCCCTCCTCTTCAATTTTTTGGAAACATTGGTATTAAGTCTGCTTTAAAGTTGTGGTACAATTTTCCAGTGACACTGTCTGGTTCTGGACTTTGTTTTATGGGTGACTTTTGATTACTAATTCAATCTCCTTAGTGTAGTAATCAGTTACTCAGATTTTGTATTTTTTCATGATTTAGTTTTGGAAGATTCCGGCTGCTTTTCTAGTAAAATTATATAGTTTCTGAATTGAGTGAGTTAAATTTGGTGTTTTTTAAGCTTTTTTTAAACATTTTATGTAGTCAAGCTATGTTTGTTAAGCAAATATTTACTAAATAGCACTTCTTTTTAATTGACAAGAAAGCAAAATATCCTGTTTTCCTGTCAAGGAGTTTACATCAAGTAGGTGGTTTTATAGTCTGGAAATGTATATGTATGGATGCTTTTGTAAAACCACAGTAGATTGTTACTAGGGATAATGACCAAAAATAATCTTTCTCATTAGTAAATAGTTACTGGCATTTAGTATATATAGTTTGAGGACTCAGGTCTGGAAAGTTCTCCGGCATTGTTCATCATCCTTGACTTTGAAATATGGGGATATTTGACTTGATACAGTTTTTGCTGCCCACCCCACCTGATTTTGCCACTGTTAGCTCTTGAACCTGAACTGGGTTATAATTCTGCTCTTTGGTGAAGGGGGTTTACCTTTAAGGCACAATGTACAAAATACATTAGTGTGGAGAAATTGGAAGGGTTGAGGGAAAGATTAGGATTTGTTTAGCATTGTCTTTTTTAAATCATATTCCTTATATTCTTCCAATTGATGATTCCATTTCTACTCCATTGAAACCTAGTGAGGGCTATTTGTAGTCCTAATGTTCCTTAGAATTGGGATCCTACAAAGAGTCAGGAGTAGTAAAATGTAATTTACATTATAATCCAAATTTGAGCCCTACTCTCAGACTGAGTTTGCTGTCATCTTGCAGGACTTTATTGGGTAGGTTGGTGAGTATGTTGTATGTTTTAGCTATATGCATAAGCCTACCTTTCGCGAAGGTGGAGCCTTGGTCTTTTTGAATAAGATTACTTGATCTCGTCCTGCTAATGTTGCCTGGTGACCATATCAAAATTTTACTTTGATGAATGGGAAGATAAATTCCATACTTCTTTCAGGGTTTATCTGTCAACATGGGATGCTTTATGATATATATTTTTCTTTCCTGTTGCTCATTTTTAGTTTCTAAATTTTCTCTAACCATATACATTGCATATTTAATAAGAAAAAACATGGTTTTTTGTTTTGTTTTGTTTTGTTTGTGTCTCTAGATTTGACTTCAATAATAAGCTCATTCAACTCCCTCAGTGATCATTCCCTGGTGCATTTCTGTTTGTGGTGACAGTATTGTAGGTCTTTTACAATGTCACTTGATGCAGGACATTATTAACTCCTGGGAAGTGAAGCCATGATACTTCCTGCTTATTTTGGTTGGTTTGGAGACCAGGGTGTAGATTCTCTGACTATATAAGAGCAGCCAAGTGACATCAGACTAGTTATTTAACTTTTCTCTCTGTTTTCTCATGTGAAATCAGACTGGCAATGGAACTTAGCTTTATTGTGAGCATCAGGTAAGAATAATGTGCCTTAACATGGAAGAGATGCTTAACAGAAGTTAATTTTCTTCCCTAATCTTGTTTCCTTTGAACAGAAAATGTGAAAATTGTGTTAGAAATCAGTCTCATAACCTTCAATGACCATTTTGAATATAGAAAATTGTATGGCTTGTTGAGTAAATAATCACATATTATATAATACAAACCAAAATTATTTTACTATCCGGCCTTTCATTATGGCTTTCCTTAATTGTTTCTATTACTTTAAGAAAGCAAGTGTGAGTTCTCTCTCTCTCTAACCGTTTTATAGCAAAGGTTTACTTTCCAAGCCTATTGGAAGATAAAGGTAGAAGTACATCTTTCCATTATTCACTGAAGAAGGAGGAGAAGAGAATACTCAGTCACCACAATGCAGGCATTTTCCAGGTGCTACCTGTATAAAACACATGACAGAAGGAAGTTTCAGTCTGGCAGTTGAAACTAGTCGTTTTGCTAAAAGTAAGACTCTACTGAAGGTCATTGGGTCTGTACTTTCCTGTTACACATTATTTGAGAAAAAAACTTTGTGGGAAGAATGTTGTTTAGTACTATTTCTACTGTGAGCTTTTTTCTGTTTTCAAAACACTAGATCAATTAATAGATTCTTGGAGACTGCAGAGAATTTTGTTGAATCATGAAGATTAAATTATGTTATGTAAATACCCAAGGCAATATTTGTGTTAGAACTATTTACACTTTTTTCTTTTTTAAAAAACTACTTATTATGGAAAATTTCTGATAGACACAAAAATGGGAAGAATAATATGATGAGCATAAGAAAATCCTTTAATATATGTGTTTTCCTTCAATTAAATTTCGTGCTGGCCAATTTCATCTTACTATGACTCTAAGGTATCATCAACTCTCATGTATGTAGCTATAGGAGCCTCCTAATTGTCCTTTCTGTGTCTATTTGTTCTCCCACCCACACTGATCCCAGAGTAATGTTCTAGAATATGTCCACCAGATCATGTCACTTCTCTGCTTAAAACCTCCCAAAAGCTTCTTCTAAGTATCGGAGAAGAAAAATAAAATTCCCTCAGAGTCCTACAGAGCTCCATAAACAACCTCTGGCCCAACTGCCTTTCCCAGGCCATGCACTGACCTGTGCACTGCACTAGCTCTGCTGACATGGTTGTGGTTGACGTCCTTCTTGTCCCTCCAGTATGCCAAGCCACGTCCCACCTTGGGCCTGAAGTTCCTCTGGTGCTCTGCATAGCTGGCCTCTTCGTATCATTTGGGTTTCAGCTAGAATGTCACCACTGCAGAGCAGCCTTGCTCTCTCCCAATGGTTTTCTTTTCTTCATTGCACTGCTATCACACTATGAATTTCCTTCTTATTTATTGATTTGTTTCCATTATGTTGTTTGTCTCTATTTCTGAGCTGAAACATGTTTTTTTGTAGCATCAGGAGCTTTCCTTTCATTCTGCTGCATGCTCGGTGCCCCTGTAAATTGTGGCTGAATGAATGACTGAGTTATTAAATGGGGATAGTTACCTCAGGTAGTGCCATTGCAGTCAGAAAGCACTTTCTTTTTTTTGTTGTTGTTTTTGTTTTTTATTGTTGTTCAATTACAGTTGTCCCCATTTTTTCCCATTACTCTCCCCTGCCCTATCCACCTCCCACATTCTATCCCCCCCAGTTGTCTTTGCCCATGAAAGTGCTCTCAAGCTGTTACTGTTATTGTTAGGCTGTTGAGTCCAAACTGGAATTTCATCTTCACTTATCTGTACAAGTCTTTGAAATTGCCCAAGACAATGCACTTTCTCAAAAACTAGGAGGCCCCTCAGTGTCATGATTTAGGTCCTGAAGTCTGTGTTATTACAAGGCAGATGCTTTTTGCCAGTTTTCAGCTCCTGTGGACCTGACCTTCAAACTAGCAGCATGCAGCTCTCATTTCTGGGTGACCTTTTGCTTAGGCCCAGGGCAATGTTTTTTATCTCTGACAAACTAGACCACTGCCATTTTTAAAGAGTGTTAGTCCTATGAAAAGGAGTTTAGCTGCCTGCGCCAGAATGATCTCTAATACCCAATAAACTTCAAACAATGGGGGCATTTGTGGGGGGGATGCTAAAACAAAGAGTCTGCAATTCTGAGGCAGTGCTAAACTGGGGCACATGGAAAAGTTCTAGCATGTGGAATGCCACACTCACATCTCTCATTAGGAGGGGGACTTACAATGCACTATTATATGGCCACTATTGAACCACAGAATTGCATCCCTCTACAAAAACATAAAATGTCTGGGCTTGAATGTTATAGTAAAAATTTCATAAATAATGGGGTCCTCAATCTGATCAAGTACTTAAAGAAAAGTTGAAATGAGGCCAATTTTATTATTGTTATAATGAACCCATTTCATGAATTCCTTTGTTACTTGCAAAATTTTCAATAGAGGAATTCTGCCTGAATATGTTTTTATTTTTCCAGATCTGCAGAATTTAACTTTTGTGTAATTTATAGATTTTTTAAAATTAAAAAATTATTGCCATGTACATTATAGAAAATACAGAAAAGAATCAATAAGTAACAGTCACTTATAATTTGATCATCCCAGGATACTCATGACTAAGACTTTGCAGAATGATCTATAATTGGTCTTTTTGTCTACATATGTGTATAAACAAAATTATTAAGCCAATTTAGGATCACAGTGTACATACTGTTTTTAACCTGCTTTGTGTTTCTACTTACATTATGAACTTCCCCTCATTACATTGTTTTATAAAATATGGATTTTAATACAGCATTTTATCCAGCTATCTGCCAGAATTCTCAACTGGGAGCAACTTGGGTCCCACAGGACATTTGGAAGGTCTGGAGACATTTTTGGTGGTCACAGCTGGTATTGGTGTTACTGCCATCTGCTGGGTAGAGGCCAAGGATGTTGCTCACTGTCTTATAATACACAGGGCAGCCCCACAACAAAAAAGGATCTGGTCCCAGGGTCAATAGTGTCCAGGTTGGGGAACACTGAACTTACATGGCTGTCTTATGATTAATTTAATTTGTTGCATATTATTAGGTATTTGTTTCCAATTTTTTAAAAAGATTTTTATTTATTTTTGGAGAGGGGAAAGGAGGGAGAAAGAAAGGGAGAGAAACATCAGTGTGTTGTTACCTCTCATGTGCCTTGTACTGGGGACCTGGCCTGAAACTCAGACATGTGCCCTGACTGGGAATCGAACTGGTGACCCTTTGTTTCATGGGCTGGCACTCAATCACCTTAGCCACACAGCCAGGGCTCTTTCCAGTTTTTTGTTATAAGAGATTAGTTGTTGCTACACTTTCTGTAAAGGGCCAGATAATAAATACTTTAGACGTTAGGGAATATAAGGTCTGTTACTCAACTCTGCTCCAGCACTGTTGTAGCTTGAAAGCAGTCACATATTATCTGTAAATAAATGTGAAACTGGAAACGAAACTGGTGTTCGTGCTGCCTGTCGCATACTGAACCCAATAAGCAGAGACAGGGATTGAGTCTTTATGGGCACTTTATTAAGATGGCCGGTGATCTGAGAAGACAGTGGGTTTATACCCTAACAGACCCTCTTACATTTCATTCCATGCCAGCCTTTTTATAACAGAGAACAAAGTGCAGTGAGGGGTTTTGAAATTCAGGGAAAATTAGATTTAAAAAACTGCAGTATTCTCACCCTGGGCAGTTAGCCATCCCCAGGTGGGCAGTATCTTTCTCTCCCTGGAACACAATGGCTCAGATGTCTCCAGCTGTGCCCCAGGAGGCCTTTATGGCTGTCTCTCCCTGGAGTGGTGGCTATACCTGCAGTTCCTGAAACAATAGCTTTAACATGTGCATTACCTACTAAGCCTAGTTTACTATTACCTATTAACTATTAACCTTAAACTAAAATTTTTCTAACTCTTGAGTCCCCTATCAAATGGACATGTCCCCATAAAACTTTTTACCAAACCAGGCAGAGGGCCCTAGGATAGTAATTGGACTATTCCTATTACAGAAAATGCTCTGCTTGACATCCTTGCACTTAAATCTTCACTGCTAGATCTGATGAGTTCCTTAGCAATGTTCTTAAAAGTATAATTGCTGATACCTGTGTATGATCAAAGTTTACATCCATGTATTTTATTTGCTCACCTATATTGTATGAGATTGTTCATGTAATATGGCTCTTTCTAAACGCACATACACTACCACCATTCTGTCAGGTTTGGAACTGCCTCCAAATGTGCAGTGTGAAAGGATAACACAGGTTTGCTGACTCAGATAGATGCCTTTAGGAGTCAGGCAGGTGCCCAGTGGGGCAGACTAGTTATCAGCATCAGAAGGAGGGGTGGCGGCAGGGAGAGGGGCTGGTGAGTGAAGAGCAGGTAGCTTTTCAGAAGAGGGAAGCTGCTCTGCAGCTCTTTCCCTGGTGGGCCCACTACAATGCAGTTCAGTGTTGCTAGATCTGATTTATCCAGAAAAAACAGAAATCCAACTTTATGTGAAAACAGAAAAAACAGAAATCCACTTTTATGTGAAAACTTTGTTTTTAATTAAATACTGGGTAGGCCAGTAAGCCATACCTATGGACTGTTCCCTAGAGCTACCTTCTCAGGGACCTCTGCTTTAACTGTGACTTATCTGGGGGTCTGCATCTTAAGAGACGGAGGCAAATCTGGAGGCTCCTAGCCATGTGTCTTAGATCTGTAGGGCCCTAAGCCTCAAAGATGAGAGCTGTGAGAAATGGCAATCTTTGTGTAAACCCTAAGAGAAAAGCAAGCTTTATCTTTAGGAGTCAGGAGTTAGGCTGTGAATCACTAGGGATTTAGTTTCTCCAGAGCATTCTGAATTAGTCATGAAGAGCCAGGGACTGTCACATCTCCATGTCCTCAGGACATTTGCAGAGGCTGTCAGAGTCTCAGCCTCCAACCCTGACAAGGGCTGACACATTTGGACCCCTTGTTCTTGGCTTCTGTTCTCCTTATCTGTGTGTGCTCTTCAACCACACTGGCTCCATTCATTCATTGATTCATAAATGTTTGCTGAGTGTCTGTTGTGTGCCAGGCCATGGTCTGGACAAAGCAGAGCAAGGTTCGAGAATCAGGAACACTGGCAGGGTATGGTTGAAATTTTGAATAAGTTCTTAGGATGGTTATGGGAGAGAAGACCAGGGTAGAGTGGGAAGTAGGCAGATTGGGCAGGGGTCTGTAAACTTTGGTGAGCTGGTTAAAACATAGATTCCTGATCCCCACACTCAGAGGTTCTGAGTCAGTAGCTCTGGGGTGTGGCCTGAGAATGCATTTCCAGCAAGTGCCATGAGTAGCAGTGATTTAGGAACTTGTAGGACATTGAAAGTAGGACATTGTGTTTACTCAGAAATAAACAGGAAGCCATTACGGAGCATGTTTTTACAGAGGAGAGATATGATCTGACATGTTTTACAGAAATTACTCCAGTCACTGTATTGAAAATAGACTTCAAGTGGGCAAAGACAGAAACAGAAGTGCTGAGAGATTTTCAGTATCCAAGTGAGAAATGATGGCTTAGTCAGAGAGTAGCTGTAGAGATAGTGAAAGTTAGTTAAATTCTGGATGGATTCTGCAGAGGGAGCCAGTACTTCTTGATGGATTGTATACTGGGTGTGAAGAAGAGAAGAGTCAAAGAACACCAGTTTTTGAAACAAGCAACTAAGTTGAACCATATGAAGATCATTTTTTTGACTTACAAAAATAACTGGCAATTTCATGTTTCAGCCTAACAAAAGGATGTGGTTCCCATCTACTAAGACAGAAGATGTGGGAGAGGCTGATTTAGAGTGAATGGTGACCATGTTGAGGCTGAAATGTCTGAAGTCCTCCAGATGTTGTGAAGTAGGCAGCTAAGGATAAATCTGGAGTTCAGAGACATCTGGGCCAAGCTTTTCAATCTCTGATTGTTCAATCACTTTCTGGTTGTCGGACTTCCATACAGTTCGATTTTCTGGAAGTTCTGATTGTTCTTTGTTTTTAAATTTGTTGTTGTCCTTTTTTTGGTTGTGCAAGGAGGCACAGTATGTCTACTTATGCCTCCATCTTGGCCGGGAGTCCTCTATATATTTTTCTTTATTTCACTTTGCATAGCCTTCACTTTTTCCTGTAATTTACAACCGTACTCAATCATTTCTGTAAGCATCCTGATTACCAGTGTTTTGAACTCTGCATCTGATAGGTTGACTATCTCTTAGTTCTATTTTTGGAACTTTTATCTGTTCTTTCATTCGGATCATATTTTTTCATCTCAGCTCATTTGTTACATTGTAAGGGGTGGAACCTTAGGTATTTACCAGAGCAGGGCAACCCCCTTCACTCTGTTGTGGTGCATGTGGGGGAGGGGTCTGAGAGGGAAGAATGCCACTTGCTCAGCTCTTGGCTGGCTTTCAGTCACTTCTCCCACTACCCATAAGCAAATTGGGCCCTTCTGGCCTTTTGGTGCTGATTCCAAGGTGGGCGGGTTTGTGTACATTCTAGGATCCTGTGAGTCTCTTCAGGGGACTCTTCTATGGGGCTGGGAGTTTCTTTGACTGCTGGAACCCCCATAAGTTTTTACAGCCAGAGGTTTTGAGGCTTTATTTTTCTACACTGGAACTCTGGGTTGCATGGTCTGTCTCGCTCCCCAGTTGTTACTCCTGGTTTATCTGCACTCAAATGTGGGACTGCCCCAGTCTGACAGCTGCTGCCTTGCCAACCCTGGTCCTCCATGTACTGCCTTGCCTGCCCATTGCTCCAACTGCTGCCTTGCCATGCATCCTCTCCACCCTGACCGCACATCTGTGCCCCCACTACCAGTCTGAATAAATGTTTCTTCCTTAACTCCTTGGTTATCGGACTTCCATACAGTTCGGTTTTCTGGAAGTTGTAGGTATTTTTTGTTTTTAAATTTGTTGTTGTCCTTCTTTTGATTGTGTGAAGTGGGAAAGTGTATCTACCTATGCCTCCATCTTGGCCAAAAGTCCAAAATAGTGCTATTTAATATGACATACACAAGCATAATGACCTATATGATCCTCAGAGTGCAGGATCTGTAAAATACAGGGTTTTCTCCCAAAGTGAGTAATGGTGTATTAGACCTTGCTGCTTCTCTCCTAGGAATTTGATTCTGAAAGCGGCATTTTTATTCTGGGATTATATGTATTCTATAGGCAGATGGCCACCACACTTAAATCTTATTTCTCTTTGGCCAAAATAAA
Organism: Glossophaga mutica; assembly: GCA_039655065.1. NCBI lineage: Eukaryota > Metazoa > Chordata > Mammalia > Chiroptera > Phyllostomidae > Glossophaga > Glossophaga mutica. The sequence continues at coordinate 68,738,691 of CM077309.1, read as the reverse complement.
AATTTGATGTTCTCAGACTTTTGGTTTATTTTAGTCTGAGAGAAAAAAAAATTGACAGTAGACAAGGAGTTTTCTTATGATAATATCTTTTTTACTGAGGGTGCTAAATATTGTTTGTCCTAAAACCAAAGCATTCCCACCTTGAGGTTTATAATAAGCACATGGTTTATAAGTCATTAGCTACAGATAAAAGACTTGCTAGGAATTTTGGGTAGGGTTAGTCTAGTTTATTCTATTGCAACATCAACATTTTAGAAAAATAGATTTGCTACCCTTTCCTTTTGCACACATTTACAACTCATTTCTTTGAATTTAGAAGCCTAATGATCCTACCAAGTAGTATATCAAGAAGTGGTGTGACAATATACAGACCAATATAAATGGGATGTAAATTCATCTATATTTCTGTGTGCATACACAGACTATGAGAATACACTTCTGGATTTACATGCTTTCATCTTTTCTTCTTGCTCAGTTAATGCCGTAGATCAAAACTGGAAGTTGGCCTTATCCGCTACTGGGGACAGAATGCTGAAGACCTTGGTTTGATTTCTAACCCTGGGAAGTCTTTTAACTTTATTTTCAAAGTTTCTGCTTCTTTATATTTAAAATGGGTTCTTACATGGTTTCTTATCTGATTTACATGTATTTGGAAAAACACCTACACAAAATTATATAGATATATACTATTTCCTTCTAGAAAAAGTACCCTATTCTTTTCTTCAAATCTTTCCAGAACTTCTATGTAATAGGGAAGCTGAATTCTAGTTAAACTTTCTGTCAGAGCCAGGGTTTGCACTTTCTGTAAAAACCTTGATAGTAGGTATGTTATGTTTGGGGGCTATGGGGGATCTGTAAGAAGGACTCACCTCTGCCTGTGTAGTGTGAAAGAAGCTGGAACAGCATATAAATGAGTGGGCGTGGCTGTGTGCCAAGAATACTGTATCCATGGACACTGATTGGATTTCATATAATTTTCATGTATCATGAAGTATTATTCTTCTTTTGATTTTTTTCTAACCATTTAAAATGTAAAATCTATTCTTACTTTATAGGCCTTACAAAAATCAGGAGGGAGTCTGGTTGGGCTGATATGCAGACCTCCTGTGATAGGGAAAAGAACTTGGGCTCATCAATCTGTCACTTCTAACTTTTCTTTATTTTAACTACTTAAGGGGTCTTTATTTTAGCTTTTCGTTGTATGTGATTTGGTCCTTCTTTCTTAGGTAAGGATTCATATCCTTATTGTCCTTATTGTTTGTTAAGAATAGCTTTGTGAATGCCTGAGGTCATGTTTTCTGGGCTTGAGTTTTTTCTGTGGTAACATTATAATTGTGGGACTGAAAAGAACTTTGACACCTACCAGATGTGACTCTGGACAAGTCTTTGGAGAGGTCATTTAGCATTTTTGCCCAGGAAGCTAGCATCCTCAGTTTTACTAATTTTCCCACCAGGAATTGACCTCTATAAACTGTCATTTAGAAAACAGTATGAAAAGAATGGTGGTGTAGGGGTGGTAGTGCGTAGCAATTTGTTGAATTACAATTCCTTTCATTTTTCTTAAATTCACTGAGCAATAGAGCACATTCTCTGTTTAAAAAATAAAAGGAGAAATCTGAACACTTTGTTAACTTGTTAAAAAATAAAATCAATTATAAACTAATAGGACTATGGGAATTTTCACTCAATTTTATTTATATTCTGGTTTATAAGTAGTGCAGGGAGTAGAAGAACAGTGGACATCAGATAGGGATTTTTTTTTTCCTCCAGTGAATTATTTTGCCAGCTAAGATGCTTGTATCTGCTGGCACCATCTCACATAGTTATGCTCTTGAATGTCTTTAGAATGAAGCTGATGGGAAAATAATCTGTAATTGTCACTTGGGAAGTGGCAAACTAAAGTATGACAGAAGATGATCCATTCCAATTCTCTTGCTATCAATTCAATATCTGAATGAAGAAAGGGAAACAAGGCAAAAAGATAGTATTTTGAAGCCTTGGAGCCAAAAATGACAAAACTGAAGCTGTCCAACTTCAGGCACACTGTGAGAAGGCAAGGTCCTTTGGAAAAGAGAATAATGCTGGGAAATATAGAAGGCAGTGGGGAAAGAGGAAGACTCATTGACTCCATAAAAGAAGCCATAGACATGAGCCTATAGGAGCTGAGCAGTACTGTTGAGGACAGGACATTGTGGATGCCACTCATTCAGAGTCTCCAGGGGTCTTTGCCAAATCAAGGACATGCAACACAACACATTAACAAGGAAGAAAAGTTTCAAATACATTGTTTTTTTGCACTTTATCTAGATAGCCATCATTCTTCACATGAAATAAAAAAAAATCAATAAAATATGATACAGAGTGAAAACTTTTCTAGCTTTATTTTGTGGTCTGTGCCTTAAAGTGCTGACCAGTACCTAACTTTTGCTATCCTAATTCCTCAACTTGGGTGGTTGGTTTGAAGGTCAAATATGCAAAAATTATCAAGAAATCATGTAGATGTTTAATGACACATATGTTCTCATTTGCTTGCTTGTTTGCTGGCTATTTAAAAATTAATGAAGGGGAAGTCACTAACTAAAAAGCTATGGTTTAGGATTGTTGAAGACAGAAAAGTATATTTATATGGATTTTAAATAGAGGACTACAGAACCTTATAGTAATGCTATGAGGAAGGTAGTGTGAGGTTAGTGTCTTCTCCTAGCATCTTCTGTGACAATTGACATCCTCTCTGTGTTCTGCTTCCTTCATCCAAGTGGTGAATGACATGGCTCGGATGGCATGGTAAGAATGCTAGCATGATAATTGTTCTAGATCAGCAGTTTTCAAAGAGTCCCAGGGCGTCTCCAAGACCCTTGCAGTGGTCCTGCCAGGTCAACATTATTTTCATAATAATATCAAGAGGTATTTGAAGAGTTGAGAACACCTGTTTCGGATACATTGCTACATCTCTGGAAACACCTCTATGCAGCAAGTTCTGCTATCACTCCCACTCAGCACCTAGGAAAGGAAGGCCTGGAAAAGTTAATGCTTTGTGGAAGATCAGATAAGTAGTAACTTGCAAAGTCAGAATTTGAGCCCAGTTTTTGAATCCTTAATTATTCTGCTGACTATGCTGTCAGGCACACACTGCCTCTCAGAGCCCCAGGAAATACCTGGATTTTGACACAAACTTCTCAGAACCTGGGCCACCCCCAGGGAAAGTAGACATGAAGATTGTCCTTATGAACAGTGGAAAGCAGAGACCACATTCTAGTGGCCTCTGGGCTGAGACTAGCCACAGATGTGTTTGATTTGTTTTGTACAGTGTAAAAAATCAATTAGGTGTCATTTTTTTTAATCTGGGAAATTTTACTGAAGTTCAGATTGCCAGCTAAACAGCTGTACTAGTCTAATTTTCCCATATTACCACAGTGGCTGAAGCTTATCTCAGCTGTTGTTTTTAGGTGAAATGTATGTCCTCTAGTTTGCCACAGACCTCACTATTCCCTATTACTGCCCGGAAGGCATAAATCTCATTTATGTTTCCTATTTTAGGTGTTTGGATTGGAAACAGCTGTAGATGGTCTATCTATTGCATAGTGTTTAAAATCAATCTGTTCACAACTTAATTGAAACCTAAAAAGACACTGACATCCCACTCTGATTACCCCAGGTGAAGGAAGACCTCACTAACAAAGCTAAATACAGACGAAGTGGCTTCTTTCCTTACAAAGGCATAAAATTCTGATTCATTAAGGAATAAGGATCTGTCAGTGAATTAACATTTATTTTTAAATGTGCAGCCTTTTTTAAGTGTAGTTGTGAAATACGCACTTTACACTCATTGCCCTCATTTAATGTTTATTTTTGTAATGTCTGTTATCCTCATTATTGTGTCTGGACCGTTTATGAAACTTAGAATGTCTCTGTGAACCTCTGTGTGCATGTTAGACCAGTCATTGAAACAACTTGAGACTGTCAACCTAAAGAACTTCATTATCCTGGGCATGTGGACATAATTATTATTTTTATTAATTTTTAATTGTATTTTTTCCATTACCATTTATCCTCCTTATATACCCTCTTCCACTTCCATCCATTCCCATCTCCCCTGCAATCACCACATTGTCATCCATGTGTCCTTTTTTCTTTTTTGCTCAATCTTTCCACGCTCTTAAACCCCACGCTCTAAACTGTCAGCCTGTTGTCTAATCTATGAGTCTGTCTCTATTTGGCTTGTTAGTTCAGTTTTTTTTCCTTAGATTCCACATATGAGTAAAACCATATGGTATTTTTCTTTCTCTAACTAGCTTATTCATTTCACTTAGCATAATGTTCTTCAGGTCCATCCATCCTATTCCAAAGGGTAAAATTTTCTTTCTTTTTTTTAATGGCCGAATAGTATTCCCATAGTTGTTTTATCCACTCATCTACTGATGGATACTTGGGCTGCTTCTAAATGTAAGTGATTGTAAATAATGCTGCAGTGAACATAGGGTTGCTTATATTCTTTCGAATTAGTGCTTTGGGTTTCTTCAGATACGTTCCCAGAAATGGAATTGTTGGGTCATAAGGCAGTTCTACTTTTAATTTTTTGAGGAAATTCCATACTGCTTTCCGTAGTGGCTGCACCAGTCTGCATTCCTACCAACAGTGCAGAAGGGTTCCCCTTCTTCCACATCCTCCAGCCAACACTTTTTGTTTGTTGATTTATTGATGATAGCCATTCTGACAGGTGTGAGGTTATATCTCATTGTGATTTAATTTGCATTTCTTTGATGATTGGTGACATTGAGCATGTTTTCATACGTCTATTTGCCATCTGTATGTCCTTTTTGGAAAAGTGTTTAGGTCTGTTGCTCAATTTTTAATCTAATTGTTTGATTTTGGTGTTGAGTTTTATAAGTTCTTTATAAATTTTGGATATTAACACTTTATCACATGTATTGGCGAATATGTTCTCCCTTTCAGTAGGTTGTCTTTTTATTTTTTTGATGGTTTCCTTCCATGCAAAAACTTTTTAGTTTGACGTAGTCCCATTTGTTTATTTTTTTCTTTTGTTTCCCTTGCCTAAGGAGGTATATCAGAAAAAATATTGGTATATGCAATGTCTGAGATTTTAATGCCTATATTTCCTTTTGGGATTGTTATGGTTTTAGGTCTAACATTTAAGCCTTTGAACCATTTTGAATTTATTCATGTGTGGTATAAGAAGGTGGTCTAGTTTAATTCTTATGCACATATCTTGGACAGAATTATTGAATTTCAAATGTTTATGCTTAAAATAGCTCCCAGTTCACCAGTGAATATTAACCATTGTCATAATTTTAGATGTATATTTCATAGCCTTTTTCTTCCATTGCCCCTTTAAAAGCTGGCAGTCATATCTGTTTGTTCATAATGTATATTCTATGACTTGCACAGTGTTTAGAACATAATAACAGTAAATAATGGAATAGATAAATGAGTTAAATATGTAGATGCATAAGTTTTGTATATGATTACACTTATTCTTCTTTAGGTCCAAGAATGATATTAAGAGATTTTTAGTAAAATTTTTTATGCTTTCTAATTTGAGGCTTAAATTGGGAGAATTAATTCCACTTAAATATATATACACATAAATATACAATCAGTTGAGTGTGTGCACATGCCCATGCTTCAGTTTTATTTAGCAGAGCTCTCTCTCTTTCTGATATGAGGTTAATAGGAAGGTTACTTACCTGTCCAGCTAAGGGTAAAATACACATTGAGACCAGGATGTGAGATGAGGCTGAGGGACCTACAGGTTCAGTACAGACTCCACATCAAAAACACCATCTTCCTGCAGTCTTATTTGGCCAAGTGGTAGAGTTATTTGGCCATTAGAAAAATCTCATGTGTAACAGCAGCTTTTAGGCAGTGTGTTCTCTAAAGGCGGCATCTAGCCCTTAACCTATTGCTGAAAGAGAAACACCATTGTCTATTAATACTACTGGAACTAAAGATGAATAGTGAATTGGCCTTGATCTGACAGTGAGTTTGACTTTGATAGCTCATCACTTTAAAAGGTTCTTTTATACTTATGAAAAAAAGCATGATGTTAAGCCGGGGGGGAAATTGATATCAATATTTAAGACCAAACTCATAGGGCTTCCAAAAAAAAAAGAGAAAGAAAAAGCCCTTATGTGAATGGGTTTTTTACATGCATAACTAATTGGCTTAGGTTATTATAGGCAGGGTTGCTGTGACAAAGTTTCCGGTGGTGTCTCAGGATACCTTGTTTATAGTCCCTTCTCTATGCCAGTCAGTCTCTGAATTGGAATTACAGAAATAGAGAGAGTGAATAGTCTACCATTTCTCATTGGATTGGGGCCACCTAAAACGTTGTTATGCTGGAAATGCTAGAATATAATCACTATCAGGTGAGCTTTATTTCTATTCCTTTTAGTCTCTGAAATATAATGCATAAATTGAGTGATTTACCTTTTATTGTAATAAACACTATTTTCAATAATTATTGAAATAATTATAGTTCGATGCTGCTTATTGTTTGATGCCATAAGAAGTAATCCAATTTTAGTTTTAAACAAAGTTAATATTAGTAGGATTTCTCCCTAGTACATGGCTATGCTGTCGCCGTGAGGCCCTGTGCTTGGCTCGCAAGACTGAGTTGTGTTTATCAAAAAAAAGTGACTTTAAGTTCAGTAAAAATATTTCTGATTCTGTATTAATATTTATAAGAACTAAGAAAGGAGGGAAAATATTGTGATAGCTTAATATTTGTGCATTTAAAAACACATATCTATAAATGTTAATGCTTTGAAAGAAGCGCTTAATATGCAATTACTTTTTAGATTGAGTTAGCAATCTTTATCCAAATGTTGAATAATCATGTCCAAATGAAAGTGGGAAGAATTAATCCACAATTAATTGATTTACTCATCAGAATGTTTCTGTTTATTTTAGACAACCATTTGACAGTTGTTTCTTAAGGAGTTCTTTTTTTTGTTTGTTTGTTTTTTTTAACAAAAGCTGTTACATTTGACAAGGAAAGTGAAGTTGATTGAGATATGCTCCTTCTTCTAGATTATTGTTTTGATAAACCCTTTCAGGTGTGTGTTGGGGAAATTTTTACCCTACACATAATTGCGTATTTTTGGTTATTAGACATGAAAAGAGGGCCTTAAAGGGATTTCAAAGAGGTATGTCATTCAGCAGGGAAATAAAACAGGGCAAAGTATGAGCCCAAATCCTAAGAGTTAGACTTTGAACTTCAATAATATAAAAAAGCCATGAACCTAGTGCCTAGTACACAACAAAGACTACTTATTTATTCTGTCAGTGGACTGGCACATCATTTTTATGCCTGAAACAAGAGCTGTCCGAACTCACAAATAACAGCGCTGTCTTCTCTTCCCTCCATGGCTATGTTCAGGTGCAGACCCACCTCGAAAACCCCACCAAGTACCACATACAGCAAGCCCAAAGGCAGCAGGTAAAGCAGTACCTTTCTACCACTTTAGCAAATAAACATGCCAACCAAGTCCTGAGCTTGCCATGTCCAAACCAGCCTGGCGATCATGTCATGCCACCGGTGCCGGGGAGCAGCGCACCCAACAGCCCCATGGCTATGCTTACACTTAACTCCAACTGTGAAAAAGAGGTAATTCATGTCTCCTCCCCTCTCCTGTTTTCTTACACTAAATGACTGTCTGTTGGATATTACTCCTGCACTTGACTGTGGACTCTAGTCTGTCTGCATGGCCACATTCACCAGCCTTTGTCCCAGATTATCCAGCCTGGCTGTTGCCCTCCAGCCTCTTATCAGTATCACTGGGTTTTGGGGTTATGGTGCAGGATGGAGACCTGGACACTTTGAGTGCAATGTGGAGGTGAGGACACTCTCTCCCTGCCGTTTTCACTACATTAGCAGAGTGTTCTCTTCTCTTTAATGCCTTTCTATTTACAAAGCAGTGAAAATGCAGAGAGAGGAAAAGGAAGGTGGAAAAGGAAGCGCAAAAATAGAAAAGGTGTGGGACAGGCAGTTAGAAGTTCCCCTTATTGTGAGTGTCTGGAATATTATTTTTATTTCTAAGTGGAAAAAAAAAGTACAGAATATGCATGGATGGATTTGAATAATATAGTACATGAGAATCTTAACAGAAAAGCAAATGTTTAATTGCTAGATAAATTCAGTTTTATTATAAAACTGCTGCCCACGAAATCTGCTTTTGTAAAGGCTGGATTGGAGACAAGACTCAAACACACCTCACACTAATTGCATCAAAATTTGATGCATAAAAATACCTGAGAGCAGAGTTGTGATTTAATACCTGTTACTTCCAAATTATGAGATGATGAGACTCATTAATGGAGTTTTACTGTACTCTTAAATGTTTATGTGATTTTAGAGGTGACTTTTCTGAAGTTTGACTGATTTTAATTTCTGAAGGGACCAAGTCTTTTTCCTCTAATCCTAAACCAACTGTCTTGTTTTTCTATGTCCATATTGGTCATCTATCAGGCTAATTTGATGGAAGTTCTTTTTCATTATTTCATTTCTTGGTCAGAGTCTACATTGTTTGAAAGTTTAGTTCATCTTGTTGCTACAAAATGAACTTCTTGTAAACATATCATTGAAGAGTGATTTGCAAATCCAAGTCATGGGCTGATTTTTCTTGTGTTTTCACAGGGATTTTATAAATTTGAAGAACAAAACAGGGCAGAGAGTGAATGCCCAACAATGAACACGCACTCCCGAGCATCTTGCATGCAGGTACTGAATGACTCAGAACCCAAGATGAAACACCTTGGAATGAGAATCTGTGTTTGTGGCTAATCACATCATGCTAATGACTTAAGGGTCCCTCCAATTGATTTATTTTTTAAGATAGAAAGCTATAAACAGAGTCATTTTCTTCATAGTGTCTCATGATTAAATATTACTAAGGAATTAAAAAGCATTTTCTCTATGTTGCTTTAAGTCATTAAATAGTGCTTAAAATACATAAATTTTAATAAACACAATTAAAATGCTACAATTCATTTAGATATCATGATCAGTGTGTGTTACATAAACATGTAGGGTAGCTATTTTTGATAGGCTATTATTAGTAAAACCGAGGTACATGTGTAATCTATATATTGTCTTATAAAATGGAATCTCATGGAACAGAATCTCTTGGGTATTCTGAAACTATTAATTTAATAATACTTCATGGATATTTTCCTAAGCGATTGAAGGTTCTATGAATCCTACTTAATGGAAATATTTAATTATGCTACATTCATTTATTAATATACATTTAAAATGTATGTATAGATATATAAGAGAAGCATAAAAATTCTTTTCTTTTTTTTTGCTTTTCTATATTTTCTATTATCAACTTGCATTGCTTTTTTTATAAGGGAAAAATTTATTTAAAAAATTCTATCAGCCCTGCCCTGGCTGGTGTAGCTCAGTGGATTGAGCGTGGGCCTGCGAACCAAAGGATCGCGGTTCGATTCCCAGTCAGGGCACATGCCTGGGTTGCCAGGCCAGTTCCCGGCAGGGGACATACAAGAGGCAACCGCACATTGATGTTTCTCTCCCTCTCTCCTTCCCTTCCTCTCTAAAGATAAATAAATAAATAAATAAATAATTAAAAAATTCTATCAGCCCTGGCTGGTGTAGCTCGGTGGATTGAGCGCGGGCCTGTGAACCAAAGGATCGCGGTTCGATTCCCAGTCAGGTCATATGCCTGGGTTGCAGGCCAGTTCCCAGCATGGGACACATAAGAGGCAACCATACATTGATGTTTCTCTCCTTCTCCCTCTCTCCTACCCTTCCCCTCTAAAAATAAATAAATAAATAAATATTAAAAAAAAAATTCTATCATATCAGGTCCTCTAATTTTTATTTCACTAAAAATAAAATTTTAAATTCACAAAGAGAGATTGTTCAAAAGTTCTTTGCCCCATTTGCCTATTTACTAGCATACTTAGAAAATTATCTCTTAAAAAAATAAAACTGGTGTATCTAGAAATGGAACTTAATAAATAGTGTGCTAACAATTATTCAAAACTGACCTCCAATTATTCTACTCAGGGGCTACCTAAAATGCTCATTTTTTTCATGTTTACTTGATTCCTGGCACTCTGAGCACATTATAGGATTTATCCTGAATTCTCACAAGAATCCAAGAAGACAATGAATGTTATTAAATCCATTTTATAGATTGGCCCACTGTAACTCTTACAGATTAGAGATGTTGCCTCTAGTACAGAAAGTGGCAGAATGAAAGTTCCAACAAGTCTGATGACGTTGGAACCTGTCCTCTTTAACTGGAAGTGACAAAAAAAAAAAAAAAAAAAAAGGACTCAAAGGAGCATGCCTCTGAGTTCTGAGGTTTTGTTGTGTGCTTACGAAGCACTCTTAAGATCCAAGTATGTGTGGTCCACATGCACACACACTCACACAGAGACACACCAAACTAGCTCAAATACATAAAGTGTTTACTAAGAAATGTTTTCATAGACTTGTCTGCAACTGCTGTAATGTAACTGTAATCACTGCTGTTTATTATCATAACTGATGTTTGGGTACTATAGGAATAAAATTGATCTAGTGGGAATATCAGCTGCATGACTGTAATGATAACCTTGTCCTGGTATCATCCTTGGGGAGTACCAAACACCCTGGCAGCTGTACAGGGAGAAACTTATTTCACAAGTCACTGCAAGATCAGTGCAGGACTAGCCAGTAGCCTGAGAGCCACAGTGCCCCAAATGGCCCTATGAGTAGCCAAGGGCTGAATCACCATCTGTGTCTGCCTATTCCAGGGAGGGTCTAGGAAGGGTAGGGGGTGTAGTCTTTAGAGAAAAAAAGGAAATGGCAGCTATCATTCAAGGTGAGGTTTCCTGGTTCATCTTTTCCTGTTGAGGGCAGGCAGTTTACCATAGTAGTCGAGAGCATTAGTTTGACTTGTGGCTCTCAACCTTCTTTGATGTGTGACTTTGGAGTAGTTGCTTCTCGTGTATCTCACATGGATAAAAGATAAATGAATACTACCTACCCTGTTCAGGTTATTGTTGGGGTAAATATTAGCTGATAAAAAGTCCTGAGTACAGTGCCTGGCACCTACTAATCACTCACAAAGTGCTGGTTGTAGATGTCATCCTTGTCACCTAGGTGTGCTAATGACCTTCAGTAATGTTCACATTTGAGGAAGAAGAGGACACTTCTTAAACTTAGAATCTAACTAAAGAGCATTGTTGCTTTGGGTAAGAAAGGACCTTGGATCTGTTTTTGGGTTGCTTTGCACAGTTTTTGCTTATATCTGTCTCTCTTCCATTGACCTTTTTCTTGCAGATGGATGATGTTATTGATGACATCATTAGCCTTGAATCAAGTTATAATGAAGAAATCCTCAGTTTGATGGATCCCACCTTGCAAATGGCAAATACGGTATTGATGACATTTTTTAAAGAAAATCTTGAACTATTTTCATTGTTCTCTCCCTTATCCTGAACTTTTAGTTTATCTTTGCAAGTGATTAATTGAGAAATATATTAATAATAAAACAGTTATCTCAGGATCACAAATAAATGACTTAGACATCAGAAATTAAGAATTTTTCATGAGTTTACAAAGCTCCACATTGCCTGACATCCAAGTCCACTTTCAGTAGGGCATTAGGCCTTCCAATCCCCTGACGTTTGTCACTAGCTTAGTGCACTGCTGCCAAGGGCAACCCTATGGGTCATACTGTGTACAGCAGTAATCTAGTTCACCTGGAAAAATAATTCAGCCTTTAAGGCAGTATCTTACTATTCACAGGTGATAGAGGAATAGTTGAATTACCCATCAAGAGCAAAATTTATTCCAATTTTAGTTAATAAAACAGTGGAACTATTTGCTCTCATATGTTACTTCTCTCTATAATTTGGAGCCTTGCCTGTGTAGTTTATTATATTTGATTTCTTACATTTGTGTCTTATGTTCCTGTTTTGTCAGGCTTATTGCAGATTTTCAGATTTTATTTAGTTCTAGCAGTAATTCTATGAGTTTTGTGAGTCAAGTTGGGATGGTATCATTTGCTGCTGCTTTAGTATTAGGAAGGTTTAGCTAGTCTTGCACAGGATTTCATGGTCAGAGTCAGGCTCCTCAGCAGGTCTTTGTATGCCTAGCCAATCCTTGTCTGCTTTCTATGAGAGCAATATTCCTTGATAACTTGTATATAAAAGACTGACTTCTATAGGGGTGAAGGGAAGTCATTGTTTAATGGGTATAGAGCAGGGGTGTCAAACTCATTTTTGCTGGGGGCCACATCAGCCTCACAGTTGCCTTAAAAGGGCTGAAATAATTTTAGGATTGTATAAATGTAACTACTCCTTAACTGTTAAGGAGTTGAAATTACCTTTGGCCCTTTGAAGATACCCTTGGTATAGAGTTTCAGATTTGCAAGATGAAAAAGTTTTGGAGATCTGTTTCACAACAATGTGAATATACTTTACACTACTGGTTAAGATGGTGTATGTCATGTTGTTTTTTTTACTACAATAAAAATATTTTAAAGACTAAATTCCAATAATTCTCTTGGCCAGGGAACATGATAACTCTTAATAATTTACACCTAAATTGTTAGTAAGCTAAATTTTTATGGTCAGCATTTTCTTTTCTTTCCCGTTGAGTTCACTTACTTGAAGTCTGGAGGGATGAGGACACCAGTTGAAACCTGAAGCCTCTTCTAGGAATTTTGGTCTTTGTCAACTTCCTACCCATTTAAATTTACCCCTTGATTTTGAAAGAACTAAATGTTCTGCCATTCTGACAAATGTTTTTATGCCAAACTCTCCCCATCCTCTTTGAGCTCTTGGTTGGCTTCTGTGAATCCCTTCCATTTCCAACTTTGTGCCTCCTGTGAGGCAGATAACACTTTCTGGTGGTCAAGATCCTAGGTGAACATGAACAAAACACCTGGGGGAGCTTGCCCTATAGAATTTATAAACACACCGAAAGATGTGGGTATATTTACAAGGTTTTCAATGCCCAGCAGCATTAATTAGCCATGGCCCAGTTATCCCAAAAGAACTTTGCTGGAGAGGGTCTTCGCTCCGCCAGTGGTGCCTAGTGGATACCTGAGCACATTCAGGAGGACTATAGAATTGATATATATATTTTTTAAATCATTGCTTTTGTTTTTCTCCAAGGGTGAGGACTTGGAAGTCATCTGAGCTAACCTAGTACTCTTTGCATTAAATTCCTTTTGCATATCCCTGCTTTCCCCCACAAATCAGATATCCAGCTTCTTAAAAGCCTCCAATAAAGGATATGCATTATTAACTCACAAGAAGAGCAGTAAAGCACAATGGTTAAGAGTTGGAGATTTGTATTCAGACATGAGTTCAAATTCTAAATTTGCCATTTATGGTGTGACCTTTCATGTTACTTAGCTTCTTGAAGTCCTGCATTTCCCCATCTGTAAAATGGGACCAATACTTGTACCTACCTCACATGGTCATTCCATACAGCATATATAGCAATTAGTATTAGAAAATGTAAATTGTACTCAACAATATCTAATTATTTGTGTAGTTTATTATAATATCAAAGGATTATAATAGTATTTTATTCAGATGGTATTCATTCAGCTCCTGTAATGTGTCCAGCTGTATGTTAGAATAACAGCATACTTAACAATCCAGATATTCCTTACAGTAAGTCTCTCTGGAAATTCTAGACATGGGCCCCACTTTGCCTCCTGGAGAACTTGTCCCTATGACAATTGCTCTGAAGACAGTTGTCATGACCTCCTTTGTGTCTCTCCTTTAGACTAAATACATATGTCTCCTCAGTCCATCTACAATGTCTGATTGCTGCTGAAGTAAAGTTGAGATTGATTTAGCATTTATTAAATGCCTTACACCTGACCAGCACTGGGTGAGGCACTGTGAATACAGATGAGTAAGGCATGCTGGCTGTGAGAATGGGGCTCACCTGCTGCAGGGGTCAACCAATTCAGGTCTTGAGTGGAAAAGGATCAGTGAGGAGCCACGGGACCATCTCAGTGGAGTTCCCAGATAAGAAAGATCCCCTGGGCAGAAGTGAATTAATTCCCACCCTCAGAAGTCACTGACTTTGTCTCGGTGTTCATTTCTCTTTTTATTCCCACCCTGAAAAAGGCTAAATATGGTCTTCTCACAATGAAACTATCACAGCATTTTGCTGTTAGTTGTATGACAATATATCATAGAGGCGAGGAACAGAAACTCTGAGCCACAGATCTGAATTCAATACATACTCTTGTGTAAGCTATTTGACCTCTCTGCCTCACTTTCCCAGTCTGGAAAATGGCAATTATAACAGCATCTAAACAGTAGAATTGGTGTGAGAATCATGAGTTAGTCTACAAAAAAGGCATTTAAAACAGTCCTGGCCCTGATATGCTCTCACTAAATGTTAGTTAAGTTCTTATTCTTGATAACTTTGGGTTTTCTCATCAAAATGAAATAACAAAGCTACTACAAGTAACATTTTAATTTTTTTCCACAGTAAAGTTTAAACAATGTTTTTCATGTTAGGCATTTTCCCTTTTTCTTTGATTCTTTGAAATCTTTGTTTCAAATTATCTTTAAAAAAAGTAGAAGGAATGCTTAGAGAGGAAACTATCCTAAGGGAAGTGGAATCTAGAAATAACTGTTCTGAGAGCACAAGAGCCCTCTTGTAGCATCAAAAACAAAGAATAAAGTCCCAGTTTACTTGTGCTAACAGTGCCCAATTGATAGTCAGAGAAGGGGACCATCCAGAAGGAAAAAATGTTTTACAATGATCATTTACTTGGAAAAATAATCATTTGTGGTGGATTAGAATATTGAAAAACTTGACTTAGACCAAGTTCAGGTCACACTCCCACAGAGGCTGCCTTCTCTTTCTTTGTCTCAAGTTGACTGTGGCTTTCATCTCCACTGTACAGCTTTTATGCTGGAAGTGAAGTCTGTCCATCAGGTTACGGTGGACACATTTTACTTCTGTCTGATAAAAACCCAGCAAAGACACAACCTACCCATATTAACAGAAGACTTGATGATCTTGTTCACTGTGTTTAGTGGGGGGGGATTTCCCGAACCCAAAAGAGGAACCACAGAATCCTTTCTTAAATAGGCAGGGCTAAGAGACTAATTTTTTAATTATATTTTCCCACCAATTTGTCTCAGAAAAGAATTACTTTTATAGATTCTGTCAGAGAGCATTATTTAACATTGAAAGGTACTTCTTTTTTTTATTGTTGACACTAATACAGATGTCCCCATTTCCCCCTCTTTTGCTAATTTTTAATTAGAAAGCCATACTATTTTAAATGAACCTTCCTTTTAGTAGCTTCAGTGAATATTACAGCCATTAATACAAAAAACATAAGCCACCATTTAGGGCAGGGTCTCTTGGCCTTGGCACTACCAGCACTTGAGATGGATCATTCTTTGCTGTGGGGACTGTCCTATCCATTGTGGGGTATTTAGCAGTACCCCTGGCCTCCACCCTGGGTGTCAATAGCACCCTCCCCCTCACCCAGTTGTGACAACCAAAAATGTCTCTAGACATTGACACAAGTTCTCTGGAGGGGAAAATCACCCCACTGGAGAAGCACTGATTTAGGATCCTGAGTGAGCACCTCAGCCCTGCTGGTGCTGTGTTCCTATGTTTAGATTTGCACTGCAGTCTGATAAAGTTGGTGTAGTGGTTGGCAGATCACATGGCAGTGGCTTTGTGGCTCAAAATGGAAATTATCTTGAGTGTCCAAACTGTATACTAGGTATACAGTATCTTCTAGAAAATCATAATATTACTAAACAGCAGCTTACTGTTTGCTTAAGTAAGAGGCACTGTTTCACCTACTTTATCTCATTTAATTATTACAAAGCCTGTGAGCAGAGTGATATGACTGCCATTCTTCGAAAGGGAAGACCACACCTCAGAGAGGTTCATGTCACACAGCAGGTCAGTGACAGGGGCAGATTTTCCCTGGTCTGACTCCTACACCCAGGCTGTAAAAGTACCGCATTATTAATTTGTAAATTTGCCTATACATATTTGGCTAGTGAGCGACTGTGTTTTGAATTGCTTGGGTCCAGTTGGAAATTAATTAAAAATTTCAATCTCTAATTAACATCAGGTTGATACTGTCCCCCCAGCCCCCACTACCAATACTGCTATGAACACAGGACATGAACCTCCTATCAAAAACCTCCATTTAGACCGTTAGAACTGTGGCTTTTCTTTCTGTAAAATCAGTAAGATAATATGCACAAGTGCCTGTCCAGTTAGCTGTGCCTGGCCTACAGTAGCCTCCACAAAATTCATTTATCCCAGCAAAATATTATGGTAGGCTCTATGCTGCCAACTCCTAATTGCAAATATTGGAAAAGCAGCTGAAGTGGGACATTTCTTAGAGAACAGATAGAAGGTTATAAGCTGCTTCTTCTACTGCAAGTAGTGATGTCTGACCTCAGTGGGTAAGATGAGGTATCTTGCTATGGAGATTTGAGGTCCCTCTGGGTGTGCACTGTCAGTTCTTGCTGTCTCAGCCTCCTGGTCCAGTTCTCACTAGATCTCCCTAAATCTGGCTCTCTGTCTCCACCTTCTCCCTTATCTGTCCACTTGTCTTTCCATCTCCTGTCCCTTCTGCCTATGTGTGGTACTCTCTTCCTGTTTTTCACCCCACCCCTTGTGTCTGCTGTCTCTGTCTTATATCCAGTTTTTGAATCTTTCACCCTCTGTCTCTCTCTTTCTGTGATTCTGCATTTATTATTTGTACATATATCACTTTCCTTTAGATAATGGTTAGAAAATACATATGTTCTTGCCTTGCAGAAGCTTATAATTAGATGTCTCTTTAATGTAGATCCATTGATGACAGAGAATTTTTTAAAGGTATCTATACAAATCACTTGCCTATTATTTTCCTCTAACAAATCAGTATCACACAATTGCATGTTTGTTAACAATTTACATTTGAAAAGAAGAGCTGCTTTGGGGCTTCGTGGATTGAGCACAGGCCTGCAAACCAAAGGGTTGCTGGTTCAATTCCCAGTCAGAACACATGCCTGGGTTGCGGGCCAAGTCTCCAGTAGGGGGCATGCAAGAGGCACCACACATTGATGTTTCTAATCCTCTCTTTCTCATTCACTTCCCCTCTCTCTAAAAATAAATAAATAAATCTTAAAAAAAGAAAACATTAAAAAAACTTTAAAAAATAAAACAATGTATGTTTTATATTTCTAGAACTATGGGAATAATTTTTTAGCTTGGTATATTATATTGAATTTTAAAGTCACTGTCTTGATTTATTAATACCTAATAGTTCTCTCAAAATCTGAAACTTAAAAAATATAAGAGGATAAATTTTTGGAATCTAGGAGGGTTATGAAATTTTATAGCAGCTTTTACATTTTGACTCTACTCTTTACAATGCTGTAGTTGAGGCATTTGTTCACCTTTCTCTCTGAATGTTAGGCTGGACAAGAATAAAACTGAACACATACAAGGTTGACAGCTAATACTCAAAGTCACTTTTTATCAGTTTCTTAGGTAGAGAGCCTTGAATGTGGTCCCAGGCATTTTAAATTATCATAGTGCATTGTTTATATGCATCTATGTAGTGGAATACATGTATTGCATTTTATATACATTTTAAATAATTTTAATCTTGCCTTCAAAAAGGAGCAAAAGACTAGTGGAAAACAGAGAGCTGCATTCTGCTGATGGATCTGTGCCCCTGCCCCCAACCCAGACATATTAGAGCTAGTGTCATAATAAAACCTGTCAGAAAGAATCCTATTCTTACAGAGCCTTCCTCCATCTCTTTAGCTAGGAATTGAGTTCGTATTTAGTAGCCCTGAAAGGAATAGATGGCTGATGGCTACCAATGAGGAAAAACACATTTGATTCTACCTTTATTTTGTGTGTCATCTGTATGTTAGTGGCTATTTAAGAGAATGAAAAGTAGAATATGCAGTACAATCTTACTCAATACCTCTTATAAACATTTTAACCACATTTAACGTAAATCTAAATTTACAATTCAGGGTGTGTAATCAAGGAAGGGCAGGTGATATAAAGTCTTACCAGGTAATATTAGTTATAGGAATTGAATTTAGCTGAAGATGGGAAATTTCTGTGGCAGAAACAGTGAGGTCACTTAACTATGATCCCATAGTCCATAGTATACTTAGAATTTTATTTCAGGGAGTGGGAAAAAAATGTCTTCGATCTTTTATGTCTACAAAAATGGGTCCATCAAACTCCTACCATGAACTAGTTACAGGGAAATAAATGTGTATACAGCAAAAGGAAGTCAATGATGGGAAAAATAATTTCACTACTTTAAAATATATTTAATTCAGAGTTAGAGAAAACCACTTTTAAGCTATCTTGAGAAAGCTAAATACTTCCTCCTTTGTGTGTGTAAATTTTTATTATTTTATTAAAGTCAGTGAGCTCCCCCTTGTGGCTTTGTGAAAGATTTCAATTTCAAGGAAAATAGCTTTTCTTTAGCCATAAGGAAACCATTCCTTTTCCAATAAGAAAACACTGTTTAAAAAAAAAAAAAAAGATTTGCCTATTTATTTTTAGAGAGAGGGGAAGGAAGGGAGAAATATAGGGAGAGAAACATCAGTCTGTTGCTTCTCACACACCCCTAATTGGGGCCTGGTCTGCAACCCAGGCATGTGCCCTAACAGAGTCAAACCTGCAACCTTTTGTTTTGTGGAATGATACCCAACCCACTGAGTCACACCAGTCAAGGCAGAAAACACTTTTCATTGCTTTTCCTTATAAAAGAGAGAGCAATAATAAGGGAAAGAAGAAGAAAGGAAAGGAACTGACTTTGACGAAAAACCCAGTTGAGTGTAAAAGGCATGCCATATAAAACCCTATTTCACAGTAATAGCCTACATTCATTGGATACCTGCTCTGTGCTACTCAACAAGCTAGACAGTGAGTCCGCCAAGTTACCCATTATCTCATGCTCAGAGTAACCTACAAATTGGTCCTATAACCATTTGTGGGTGTGAGATTCTGCATCCTTCTTGCAAAGGGAACTAGCTAAGTCTGTGAGTGAATGAAAAAGTAAACATCTCATGTTTTCTGATTTTAAAATATGACTTTTTACATCAAACCATTTCTTTTCAATAAAGTCTGGTATAGGATCTGGGTTTTAGCTGAATAACTGATAAGTTATTCAACAACTTATTTTTGTTATTGTTTTTCTCTTTCCAGTTACCTGTGTCCGGAAACTTGATTGACCTCTATAGCAATCAAGGACTGCCACCCCCAGGCCTGACCATCAGCAACTCCTGTCCAGCCAACCTTCCCAATATAAAAAGGGAACTCACAGGTAAATACCCAGCAAATGTGCCACATACTGCAGATTTTCTGATAATTTTATGATCAGTAAAGTTATCAAAAGAGTGACCTCCAGACTATTTTCAACTCACAGACATACTTTTTAAAATCCATATAGTGGTTAAAACATTGAGCCATATTTTAAGATAGAGAGTTTATATTTGAAAATCCTGGTCTCTAGTATATTTGTGAGACACTAGGAGTTAGGGCTGCCTTTACTCCATGGCACCCTTACTCTGTGACAACCATCATGGTGACTTGTGACTGTTGACTTTTGAGGTGGGGGCAGCACCAGCACTTTCAGTTATAAAATGTTTCTATTCAGTTTGGTGTTGTTACTCACCAAGCCCCTGGAAGCATTTGAGTTTGAAAATCCTGGTCTGAATTTTCCTATGAAAGACATTCAACCCTGCAGTTGGGATAGAATAAGAATATATCTCTTGCAAGAGTTCCGGCCAAGATGGAGGCATAGGCAGAAACGCTTTACTTTCTCATACAAGCAACAGAAGGATAACAACCGATTTAAAAGCAAAGGACAACCAGAATTGTCAGAAAATCATTTTCATGGAAGTCCAACAACCAAGGAGTTAAAGAAACATTCATCCACCCTGGGAGGAGGGGCCAAGACGGGCACCGGGATAGTCAGGATGCTCACAGAATTGGTAGAGCTTGGTTGCAAAATGAAGGAATAAAGGAAGGCTACCCAAACTGAAATAAGGGAAAATATACAGAGAACCAACAGTGACCAGGAGGAAACTGGGACTCAAATTAACAATTTGGGACAAAACGAAGAAGTAAGCATCCAACCAGAATGGAATGAAGAAACAAGAATGGGGAAAAAAAAAAAATGAGGAGAGCCTTAGGAACCTATGGGACAACTTTAAGCGTTCCAACATCTGAATCATGAGGGTGAAGGAAGGAGGAGAATAGCAAGAAACTGAAAACTTATTTGAAAACAAAATGAAGGAGATCTTCCCTAATCTGGCAAAGGAAATAGACTTCTAGGAAGTCCAGGAAGCCCAGAGGAGTCTCAAAGAAACTGGACCCAAGGAGGACACAGCAAGGCACATCATAATTAAATTACCCAAGATTAAAGATAAGGAGAGAATATTAAAAGCATCAAGAGAAAAGGAGACAGTTACCTACAAAGGAGTTCTCATAAGACTATCAGCTGACTTCTGAAAAGAAACCTTGCAGGCAAGAAGGGGCTGAAAAGAAGTATTCGAAATCATGAAAGGCAAGGACCTACATCCAAGATTACTCCATCCAG
Source organism: Glossophaga mutica (assembly GCA_039655065.1). Lineage (NCBI taxonomy): Eukaryota > Metazoa > Chordata > Mammalia > Chiroptera > Phyllostomidae > Glossophaga > Glossophaga mutica. The sequence continues at coordinate 68,718,076 of CM077309.1, read as the reverse complement.
CAAAGCTGTCATTTAGAATGGGAGGGCAGATAAAGTGCTTCCCAGATAAGGTCAAATTAAAGGAGTTCATCATCACCCAGCCCTTATTATATGAAATGTTAAAGGGACTTATCTAAGAAAAAGAAGATACTCAAAAATTTGAAGAGTAAAATGACAACAAACTCACAAATATCATCAATTGAACCTAAAAAACAAAACAAAAACAAAAAACTAAGCAAACGACTGAAACAGGAACAGATTCACAGAAGTGGAGATCATATGGAGGGTTAGCAGGGAGACGGAGAGGGGAGAATGGGGGGGAAAGGTACAGGGAATAAGTAACATAAATGGTAGGTACAAAATAGACAGGGGAAGGTTAAGAATAGCATAGGAAATGTGGAAGCCAAAGAACTTACATGTACAACCCATGGACACAAACTAAGTCGGGGAGGAAATGTTGAAAGGTTTGGGGTGGCAGTGCAGGGAGGAGGATGATAAAGGGGAGAAAAAAATTGGAACAACTGGAATAGTATAATCAATAAAATATACTTAAAAAGAAATAATATGTTTCTTATATCTTCAGATGCCTTCTATTATTTTTGCTGTATCAAATGCAAAAGATTTATTATAAAGAGTAAAAACAGAAATTATAAAATGGAGCAATAAGTATTGTTTGTTCTTGAGGCAAGTGTGAAATTACTTGTTTTGCCATTTTAACACTTTAGGGACGACATTGGCCATTCAAACATGATGAAACTGTATTAGAACTGGCATTCTAGAATGCTGAATTTTACGGTCCTCACCTCATTCCCCTTTTTTAAAAGTTTCCTTGTGTCCTGCAGGTTTGGTTGAACAGACTGAGGATGTGGAAGATAAAATAGATTTGGTGCCAAAAATTCCCATCCTGTTCAAGGGTGTCTTTTTAAAAAAAAATAGTTCAGAAAATTGTGGTAGGAGAAAGACATTCTAAAAGAATCATTGATTTGGGTCAGAAAAGATGACTAATTAATTAATACGTTAAAAACCTTTAAGAGCCAACAAACAGGTAGGTACCCTACCAGGAAAGAAAAGGACCGTGAAGTTTTAGAAACTGTTGTTGAATGAGATATATTTTGGATAATGTTAAAATATGATTAGAGGAACATGATTAAAATTCTTACTACTTGAGTGCAAAGTGTAGTTTTGAATTATGTATATAACTGTGTCTTCGAAAACAAAAGAAAACAACAGAAGTGGGGGGTGAGAAGTGGGGGAAATGGGTAAAAGGGATATAAACTTATTAAATTTCTTAAAAAGCAGATATAGTGGAGAGTATACCTCTAGGGTCACTTATATCTTAGAAAATGACCCATTCAAAGAGGACAAGGGTAAAATGCCAAGAAAAGGAGCAAATGGACAGGAATTGGTGTTCTGATCATTGGTAGCTCAATGGGCAGCATGATATAGCCAAAAGAGAACAGGCATAGGAGTCAGTAGATCTGACCTAAGAAGGGCTGAAGGGACTGTCTTCATTAAGTCCGGTTTTCTCACCTGTATTAGAGTCCAGACATGAAGAAGAAACCATGAAGCCCTGGCTGCTGTGGCTCAGGGGATTGAGTGCCGGCCTGTGAACCAAAGGGTCACCAGTTTGATTCCCAGTCAGGGCACATGCCTGGGTTTCTGGCCAGGTCTCCAGTAGGGAGCACATGAGAGGCAACCACACTTTGATGTTTCTCTCCTTCTCTTTCTCTTTCTGTACCCATCTCTAAAAAGTATATAAATAAAATCTTTAAAAAAAAAAAAAGAAGAAGAAGAAGAAGAAGAAGAAACCATACAGAGATCTGAATAGAGAGGGAGAGGTTTACAATAACAATTCATTAACCATGTACAGGCAATGAGCTACTGAAAGGGGATGAATACTAAAGAGTACCCAAGCTTGGGAGAGTACCCTCATCTCCAGGACCTAGAGCCCAGCCTCAGTGGGGGCATGTGGTTACAGCCTGCTAGATGGCACAGAAGTTCACTAGGTGGCCTTGACCAGAGCTGGTCCACAGTTGGTGAGTTGAGGTTGACAGGCAGAGAAACATGGAGTGGGGCTGGTAAGCTGAAAACAAACAAACAACAACAAAAAAAGGAAACAAAAAAAGAAAAATAAAATACTGAAGTAGAGGGTGTGTAAATAAAAGCTGCCCGTCATGCTTCTATGTAAAAACAAAAATAGAAAGTGATGTGGATTAACTTTCCCAGTTGAAATAATTCAGCTTCTGGATTATGCATATATAAGTATATATAATAATATACATCTAAAAATATATATATACCTACATACATACATACATATATGTGCTTCACCAACTATAAGTTTTTGTGTTGGTGTATTACAGAGGTATCAAAGAAGACTTAGGTCTATTTCCTGAAAAGAAATTTGCCTTCTGGTAATAGAATATTAGTTTTCTATTTATTTCTTTTTTGTTGTTTGTGCCTGTATGATTATAGTGTGTCAGACATACTTGTTACTGGGTTTTTACTATTTTCTAGAATTTTTTGCATTTATTTTGGTATATATTGCTATTGAAATGTGCAAGTTTTAGAAAGTCGTAATTTTGAAAACTCTAGTATTATTTAGAGTCAAGTCAGATAAGTTTGCCTGCATTTAGACATTTAGAAAATAAGATACTTGTAGTTCATATTATTATGTGCCTCAAATAGTTTCAATTTCTAATTACTTCATTCACGTGCACAGCGTGTATTTTTCCCACAGAGTCTGAAGCGAGAGCATTGGCTAAAGAGAGACAAAAAAAGGACAATCACAACTTGAGTAAGTTTGTCTTATGTTTGTGATATTTGATATTGGAGTTGATATTCCCCCGTATATCAAAATTTTTCTAGAAATTTTAGAAGGAAATTGATTTGTCAGTAAGTTACATTATATGGAAGAAAATAGTTGGGTTGGTTTTTTTTTTTTTTTTTTTTTTTTTTTTCCAGAGAAACCAAGGCATATATTTTTCCCATATTTTATCTCAGACCAAATTGAATTTTTTTTTTCAGTATCCTGAAGACCATTTCATTTGTTTATAGAATTGGTCTGCGTTTGTGTGTGTATGTGTGAGTGTGAGACTTGATCCCCACCTACCCAGTTATGTAAGTGTTGATCACACTGGAACTTAACAAAACAGAATTATGGAATCATCTTCTCCAGTGAGATTTGGAAGAAAGAAAATGAAACATCTAGGGGGTAGTCAATCAATGGGGAAGGCAGCCTTCCAAATTTCTGACATTACCTGTGACTTAAAAAAAATTAACATTAAAAAATTTTTTATGTGTGTAATTTACTCATGATCAAATATTTAAGCCATTCCTATCAAAAGTTAAGATTTCTGTTTTATAAAACAAGCAAAAGAAGCTGGAGGGTAAAAAAACAAAAAGGATTAGGCTTGGAGGTGGGAAACAGTTGCATGTATGTCAGTTTTTCATCTCATGGCCTCCTATCCTCTTTTTCCTAAATTGATTTTTAAGAATATAAGTTATATATAAATACTTCATCCTTATTTTAAAAAAGGTAAAATAAGGCCAGAGTTCTCCTCTGATCATTGGAAAAGTTTTTTCTTTTTCAGTTTGCTGTTTGTGTTCTCAACCATTTTGTATGTAGTTGAGACACACAGAATAAAAAGCATTATCTTGTGTGTGATTTAATGTAGACAATATTATATTGCCCATATTTGTTGTTGCTTGCTTTTTTACTGAACAGCATATTCTGAAGACCTTTTACAGTTAATATCTAGGTTTATGTACTTTTTAAAAATTGTTGCTTAAGTGTTCCACACCATGACTATCTACTGCTAAATGTTGTTTCCAATTTTCCCCATTGTAAACAAGCTACCATGAACATTCATGTTTGTCATAAAACAGAAAAGAGTCTGTCCACCCAGCACTAGCAGAGCCAAACACTAAGTACTGAGAACTGCAGTGGAGGAAGACTGGCTATTTTATTATAAATGGTGCCACCCAGGAGAATGGGAAGCTAATACTGGAAAGCCTGAGCTCCCTGGTGGGTTAGTAGTTCAGGGTTGTGTTGGGAGCTGACTGGTCAGAAGTGAGGTACAGGTAATGAATCATTTCTTTGGATCTTGACAGCTTTGAGGTCTGTTCTGGCATCGCTCCTTCCAGTCTCATGATAAAGTAACCAAGGGGTCATTCCACCTTAGGGTTCAGGATCTGAAACATAACTTAGGTTGAGATGTTATCTTTATGGTGTCAGAGGTCCAGACCCTGTGACCATTAGTCAGGTCTGGGCTCCTGTCTTCTGCTGCCTGGGGGGTTGCTGACTACCTGGGGGAAAGGCTAGGTCTCTAGGGGGTATAGACACACAGAGAGATGATTTCTAGAGCTACCATTTAAAGCTAAATTTAATCAAAGTCATAAGGACCCTAGGGTTCACAACCAGGGGAGTTAGTTTCCCAGGTTAGTTGCTGAGAATGGAATTGCTGGGTCTGAGGGGCAATTCGTTTCTAATGGATACTGCCCTTCTCAGTTCCCAGGCCAATTCTGAGCAGCTTTCCTCATCTCCTAATCACAAGATTTGGAGTAATATTTCTAAGTTCTCCTCTAGCTTCCAAGTAATCTTCTTTTTAAATATTTCTCCTTTTCACATTCTTTATAAATAAGGTAATTAGGCATTATCCAAAACATGTTAAAAACAATATTCAGCCCTGGCTGGTATGGCTCAGTGGATTGAGCGAGGGCTGTGAACCAAAGGGTCTCAGTTCGATTCTCAGTCAGGGCACATGCCTGGGTTGCAGGCCAGGTCCCCAGTAGGGGCCATGTGAGAGGCAACCACACATTGATGTTTCTCTCCCTTAAAAAAAAAAAAAAGAAAAGAAAAGAAACAATATTCACCTTTACTTAGGCACCTAATCTCTCAAGTTTATGGTTCCCGATAAAGTGCAAACATGGTTAGCTTAAATTCTGAGGGCTACAAAACAATCCTAAAATCTCATCTAACCATTAGAAATTAATACTCAAGGCTCAATTGCCTGTTGGCAGACCTCTTCCTCTTCTAGGAATTTCTCTTATAACAGTGCTTGCCAAAATGTGCAGAACATATCCATTTCTTCCCTGTGTTTATTGAACCCTGTTACCTGTAAGGCACTTTTGTCAGGCGTGAACCAGACAGGTTTCCCATCCCTACAAGCCTACAGTCAAGTCAGGGGCAGACAGAAAACAGGAGCAAACCAATACATTAAGGTTGTGTTTTCAGCAAGGAGAAGTGTTATGATAGGCATAAAATGTACATGAAAGCTCTGGCAAAAGTATTTCTTATACCATTGAAAAAAGAGGGATAACTTGGAAACAGTCAAAATATTTATCAGTGGAAGACTTTTAAATAAATTATGGTGCATCCAAATAAGGGCTGCTCAGGTACCTCTTAAGAAGAATGGTGTTCCTCTGTCTACCTAACTCAGACAATGTCTACAAGATATTACTGAGTAACAAAGTCAAAATGATATGTATAGTATCCCATTATGCAAAAAGTACACGCTGTATAGGGATGTGCATGCATGTATGTGTATGCATGTATGTTTATGGATACATGTTAGTGGGGAAGGATCTTGGTGTCATCTTTATTGTTGACAATGACTTCAGGAATATAGGTGTTCCATGGTGTAAGACAGTGGCTTTTACTTCTTCCTTTATACACTTGTCTGTGTCTTGTAAGTTTTTATGAGCTTGTATCACTTTTATAATGAAAAAGAATTAGGATGAGAAGGTACTGAATTAAAAATAAAATGCGATAATGTTGACAGTGAGAGGTGTCAACAATATGCTAGTGAGAAAAGATAGATGCAGAATCATATTTATCATTTTTGAACTGTAATTGTATCACTATTTAAAAAATAGTTACTGGGGGCCTCCTATGTGCCAGGTTCATATGGAAGTTTAGAATGCATCAGTGAACATACATACATACAGCAAAACATACATTAGCTGGTAGAAAGTTACATAAATGAATCAGTGAATGAATTATGTGGATATTAGGTGAGGAGACAAAGTGCAGCCAGGGATGTAGAGTGTCAGGATGGGCATGGGAGGTGGTAGTTGAGTTTTAAAGAGGGTGGTTAAGGAAGGCTATAAGGCAGTTTGAGTCACTACCTGAGTGAGGTGAGGCCAGAGCCATTCAGATATTTGGGGAAGAGTGTTTCAGGCAGGGATAACAGCAGTATGAAGTCCACTATAAAGTGATTGAGGAATAGCAAGAAGTTCATGCTCTAAGGAGGGGAACACAGACGAGTCATGATAAAAGATATGGTCAGAGTGGGAGAAGAGTAGAAAATGAGGTAAGAAGGATGAGAGGCTGCCAGGTTCTTGTTGGATGCCTCAGGACTTGGCTTTTGCCTAGGTGAGATGGGAAGTAACTGGAAGGTTTTAGGCAAAGGACTGTCCAAAGGGGATGGCAAGTGATGGGTGTGGGCTGAAGACAGATACCAGTTAATAGGATTGCAGTAATCCAAGCAGGAGATGATGATGGCTTCTATTAGTAGCAGTGGAGGTTGGAGTGAACAGATTCTGGAAATATTTTTGAAGGTAGAGCCAACAGAATTTGATGATGGATTAGATGTGGTATGTGAGAAGACTAAAAGTGCACGTTTGATTACAAGGATCTGTCATAAGAACCTGGAAGGGCAGAGTTGTATTAAGCAAGGTGGGGGAACCTGTGGGTGGAGCTGTTTGGGCAGAGAAGAGCAGTAACTCAATTTGGAGTGTCTAGCTGCTAGTAGATCTCCTTATGGCAACATCAAGTAGTCGGACATACAGGTCTAGAGTTCCTGTATGAGGAGGATGTCTGGGCTAGATATGTAACTATGGGAGTCATCAGCACATGAATGGTATTCAAAACCATGAGACCAAAGGAGACACCAGGAAGTGATTGTGGATCTTGAAGAAGCTAAAGAACTGTGGCCTGAGTGCCACGTGTGTGATTATTTTTAGAGTGTAAAAACAATTACCACAGATTACCACAGGTATATACGGTACTTAACAGTAGTTGTATCTGGATCATAGGAGACTTATATTTCACTTTGTGTATTTCAGTATTGTTTGAATTTTTATGATTACTATATGCTGTGAAAAAGTAAGAAAACATTGTGAGAAGAGGTTAGAAGAGGCTAGAAGATCAGAGGTGCAAAATTTTCTTCAGAACCATTGTGTATCACTTGTTATTTCTATTTTTATAAAAGCCTAATGATTAGACAGTAGTAATATATATGTGTATATATAATTGATTTACTGATAGAGTAATCACTCAACTTAAAAAGACAACATATACAAGGAGGGACCCAAACAAACATGGAAGGGTGGACCCCTTGTAGTACAGGCTTCCCCTGCTAGGTGACTGTTCTAGGAACCCATCTGTACCAGTGTGCAAGCTGGCATTGTTGTGAGAGGCTGTGTTGGGCTTCAGTGAATTGTTTTTGAAGACTCTTTCAGTGCATTTGCCCATTTCATGATGGGTGAATTACGAGCACACCTATCCACACTGCACTGAGGGTTCAGCAGTTTTTGACCAAAAATGGCATGACCCCCATGCCCCACCCTCCCTGTTCACCCAGTCTCACCCCAAGCAACATTTTCTTTTATTTCCCTGGATGAAAAAATTCCTCAAAGGGAAATGTTTTGCCAATGTGGAAGAAGTGAAACAAAAAATGGCAGAAGCACTAAAAGGCATCAAAATTGAAGAGTTTAAAAACTCTTTTGAGCAGAGGAAAAAGTCTTGATATGTGTATTGCATCAAATAGAGAGTACTTTGAAGGTGAATTAAGTTTAAACGTGTAAGAATAAATAAATTGTGGGTTTGGGGGAGCTCCCCCTCATAATTATGAAAGTAGTGAATGGTATTTTTTATTTAAGTGGGTCAAATATAAATATGTATTGTTATACAGAATAATCTAATAATAAATACGTTAGGTTATAGTATGTTTAAAGTAAAATGTTAACATCTTTAATTCAGTTTATTAGACCTTAAGTTATTTGCAGTTTATTTGGCAGACTATAGTTAAATTAGAAACATTTATTAACTCATATGCTTTGCTACTTCACGCTCCCCTAAAAAGGTGATAATTTAGTTCAACAAACAGCTAGTTTATATCATGGGAGTGCTGTTAGGATGTATGAAATAGTTAAAGATTCTGGTGTGACTTTGGGGGTGGGTCATCAGGACAGCAGCCACTGGTCAGGTCTGCCCACCAAGCGCTTGGAAAGTGGCTGGGTGAGACTGTGATGTGCTGTCCATGTAAAATATACACTGGATTTCCAAAAATTAGTACAAAGAAGAGAAGGTAAATACCGAGTTTATAAATTTTTATATTGATTACATGTTAAAATAATATTTTGGGTATATTGGGTTTAATAAAATATTAAAGTTAATTTCACCTCTTTTTAAGTTTCTTAATATGGCTACTAGACATTTAAAATTACCTTTGTAACTTGCATTAGGTTTCTGTTGGGTAGCACTGGGCTGAAACCGGACTTTTTGTGTGGTCTATGGACTAAGAATGTTTTTTACATTTTAAAGTCAAAAAAATCAGAACAATAATAGTATTTTGGGATATGTGAAAATTATATAAAATCCAAATTTTGGCGCCCAGTGCTTCTCATTTGTAGACTTTCTTTGCAAAGAATTGTACCTGGTCAATATTACCCCATTTGATCTTGTAGAAATCTGTTTTCTCTCTTGTTACGCAAGGACCTGCCTAATAACCTCAATTGTTGCTGCTTAGCCAGCAGAGCCAGAAGTACTCACTGGGAGGCCCTTTGCAGAGAGTTTGCAACCCTAGTCTGCAGGGTCAGAGTTCAGTTTTGGCCTTTCCCAACTTATTGCTGGGTGTCCTAGTCAAGTCCCTAATGTTTCCTTGGTGGTTTTGTTTTCTGTAACTGAGGATAGTAACTACAATTTCAGGGTTGTTATAGGATTAAATGACATGAGAAATGTGTATCTCAGGGGCTTTGTTAAATGTGAAAGGTAGCTCATTTTAAAAAGGAGTTTAACCTCATTACCAAAACGGAAATATAGGTTCAGGTTTTCATGGTCCTAAGCGGTGAAGTTTATACATGCATGTCTTCAATGAGATGTGTTAATGTAAATGTGACAGCTACTGATAGTTCTTTCTGTGCTCTTTTTTTGAAGTTGAACGAAGAAGAAGATTTAACATAAATGACCGTATTAAGGAGCTAGGTACTTTGATTCCCAAGTCCAATGATCCGTGAGTACAATCGCATGTTAATCTGCATCGTAAATTTTTTTGTACCTTAATGTTTTATCATATGTTGTAAAAAGTATGCCATTATAAAAACCAGTGTGAAGAAGTCCCCCTTCTTTTTGCTTTCATCCTAAATGCTCCTTAACATTGCTTTTGATTAGTGTCATCAAACTAAGATTCTGAGATAAGAACACTGAATTGTACAAAAGGATGTTTGGACATGAGATACAGCTTTGGGTGTGAGGAGGTGGCTTTTTGAAATCAGAGAATCCTTGGCAAATAAACACCAAGATGCTAAACAAAATGATTTTTAACAGTTTATGCAGGACAGTGATTTCAGTAGCTGCTGAAGCAAGAATTTGTTGCCTGGTTTTCAACTTGAGCAATAGCTGTAGGCACTGAGAGCTGATACTGGAGACTGAAGTTTAACAGTTGTGCTCAATTATTTTATTAAAACTTTCATGCTCTTTGTATGTTTTACCCTTCTAGAAAAAAAGTAATTTGTAATTCTTTTCTAAGTATAGGTCACCTAATTAAATTTCAGCTTTCAGTTTCTCTTCCCTTCCACTACTTTCAGACATAACAGTTGTAAAGGTAATTTTCCTGCTAGCATCATCAGCAAATAGGACAAAAAATGTACAATTTTTATCCATTAGAAATTGGCCCATTTGAAGTAAGGGGCTAGAGGATGTGTACACTTTAATGGCGTGCACAGGCATTCAATGAAATGAGCCTGTGAATATGACCTTTTAGCTACCTAATAAAATGTAAAGCTGAAATCAAGCATTATTCATGCAAAGCTTATTGAATTTGCTATTCATATTATTGTCAGGGAATTCATGACAAAATAAAATATAAACTATTGCCTATTGTAAGGTGGTTCTGATGAATGTTCAAGCACAATTTCCATCATCGACATTGTACTTTCCAGGTTTTTCAAGGAAAGCTGTTTTGAAACTCAAAACATTCACACTCTCAGTTCTGCAGCACAAATTTATCCTACTAAGGGGCTGTGACCTTCATTTTCTATAGTCAGTCTTGCATGATAGTTGAAATTGAATTCCCATTTTCCTGTTCTTTATCAGCTTTCACTTTTTAGCATATTCTTTTAAACTGTAGGATGTGAATCTCTTTAGCAACATAAGAAATTATGGGGCTGGAGTGAAAGCCTCCATTTGCATATCTTCTTTCCCCATTGTATTCGATTACATACGTTCATAATCTGAACTGATAATGATCTTTAACTGTAGGTGTTGTTTTAAGATATAATAGACTATAATCTGTTATGGGGATTTTCCCATACCAGGTTTCTGGAGTAGACTTTGGGGTGGCTATGGAGACATAGTCTAGCTGATCAGTATCTCAGCCCCACACTTTCTGCTTCCCTAGTGTAGACATCCTTTTGTTGTTTTGTATATTAGAGATTTGTGTAACATCTGTGTGAAATAGGGTCTTTCTCATGACAACAACAACAAAAAAGTTTAAAAACCCTTCTTTTAAGCCCAGAACAATAATTGGATGGGTCTCACAAGGAAGCAAACCCCAAGGTAATTTGTTAAAATAATCACTTCCTAAAAACTGTGTAGCTGTGTAACTGGATTTTTACCTTTCGGCTTCATTAAGGCATCCTTCATTATAGTTACGTTTCTCTCTGGCTGCTAAAGTTTCTGTTTCTTTGAACTAGCCCTGAACATTAAGCAAGTTGTCTCAATCTCAGGATACATCCTGGGTTGCCATCTTTGGTGTTCAGACCCCAGGAATCCAACCCCCGGAATTCTCAGAGGGCTGTAACTCTGCCTCTCATGGGAGAACTTCTGTTCTGTTCTTTAACCTATGTGAGGATCAATTACTTGGTGACTTATGTTAATGGTTCTCCTTTCACATGGCCCACCTGATACTTCCAATCTGCTTTGAGCAGCTATAGATTATGATTTAGGAGGATTTTCATACATTGAGTTGCTTTTGTTTATATCATTGTCATTATCATCATGAATATTGTCTATAAAAGGGCTCAGATGAATTTAAAGTGCTATGTAAATGTTATTTATGCAGTTATAATTTCATTCTTAATTATTTTTCTGGAGTGCTCTAAATTTTTCATCTCACTTTTACCTGTATTTTAATGTCATTTTTAATTTTCTCATATATATGAGTACATTAGAGCTATAGTAGTTAAAAACTGAGAGGCACCAACCTCAGGCTGCCTGAGTTTGAATTCCAAAGCAATGCTTGACTAGATTTGGGGTAGACACTTGAGCTCTTGTACTTCATTTTTTTCATCTATTAAAAAGGGGGCAACCAGAATACTCCTACCTAGTTTTATTGTTTTGAGGACTCAGTCACGTAAGAGAAACAATAATAGTGGTTTAGAGCATGGAGTCTGAAACCAGAAAACCTAGGCTTCCTGGTTCTACCACTTCCCAGCTGCGTGACCTTGGACTAATTAGTTAACCTTTCTGTGCCTGAGTTTCCCAATCTGTCAAATGGGGATAATGTTAGTACCTACCCACTGAGGTTGTGATGATTAAATGAAATGTAAAATTCTTTAAAAAGTACTTGGCCACATAGTAAACGCTATTTAAAGATAGCCATTATAGTAATTATATTCAGCCCTTAACACATTGTTTGCTCCATTATTTGAATTGCATTCTAAATTTTTCATGGTGTACTTATATAAAGTACCTCCTTTGATTCCAATAATATACCTATGAGGCTGCTTTTATAAGTATAATATCACCATTTTATAGATAAGAAAATAAAGACAGAAATTAGATAACCTTCCCATGAAAATTCATGCTAAAATTTAAGGATGACACTTTTATGCCTCATACAATCAAGTAGTGAGAGATCATGGAATTTTTTTTCATCACACCTTTTTCTGACTGCCTGAGTTAATTTTATAGTCCTAGAAAGCTATAACTATTTAATATAATGTTACGAAAATTGACTTCGCAATCAGCAGAACTAAATTTAGGTCCTGACTCCACCTTATTGTAGCTCTGTGACCTGGATAAGCCAAATAGCCTCCATTTCTACTCATGCACAGCCTACCTCCCTTTCCAAGTCCTTGTCTGAGTTAAGTAAGATAGTGTATACAAGGTGGTGGACAGTGTCCAGCATGTGGCAAGCACTAAATTAATGATAGCTGTTATCAACTTGTAATTGTTATCACATCTTTAGAAACTAAATGCTCTGAATATGCCTGAAAACATACAGAAGTGTGTTTCTTTGCATTTTCATCACAGAGACATGCGCTGGAATAAGGGAACCATTTTAAAAGCATCTGTGGACTATATCCGAAAGCTGCAACGAGAACAGCAGCGTGCCAAAGAGCTTGAAAACCGTCAGAAAAAACTGGAGCATGCGAACCGTCACTTGTTGCTCAGAATACAGGTACAGGGCATGTGTTCTGCAAAGGTTACTGTGTGTTCCTGACTTACATGATCCTAAGATGGTCAATCCTCATTATATGTGGATTCCCTATTGCGGGGGCCCCTGTCCTGGGAGCCAGATGTGGGGGGCTCCGCCCGCAGAGCCCCATCCCTCCGTCACGGATGAAAATAAAACTACCAAGACATGATCTGCTTGGGGAGGAGAGGTGGACAAACTCTCAGAGAATGACCCAGAGCCCCTTCCTCACTGGGCTTTTATTGGGTTCAAATATACAGGAATACAGGTATGTTAGGCAGCAAGGATCAAACAATGGTTAACATTTCAAAGAAATCTGAGGGCTTAATCTGAGTCAGTGTCTGTCCTCCAGAAAGGGGGTTGCAAACCTTTGGGAGACATAGTCATGTCCTCCTCAGACCCTTATCGTTTAAATGAGAGCGCTCTTAGCAAAGCAGGTTTCACAGGACTTTAGGAATTCTTTCTTATGCCCGATCACCCAGGGAGCCATCTTGGCCGGTACAGGGCTGCACCGCTCGCCCCCACAGTTTCAGGCTTTAAGCCGATTAGGAAGCAGAAGACATCTCCCAGATGGAAATGAGGACTCAGGCTATGTCAGAATAGCAGGGGGGGGGCGGGGTTGAGGGTCCATCACATCCTCTTTGCTGCAGCCCCGCCCCGAGTCCTTCCATGAGGGCCTCCCAAGTGGTCGTGTCTGGCTTAGGTTGCCCCTCCCATGAGGAGTCTTACCCATCATTGACTAACCAACCAAGCATTGGGGCCAGAGATGGATGAGGTAGAAGCAGTGCTCCTGCCAGGGAGATAAGCTTTGAATCCTTAGTAGGTCACGTCCTCTTGACAGAACAGACCCAGATGAAGTGGGTCCCTTGGCTCTTACACAGCCCACTATGGGGTGAGGGTTACAACTCCTGAAACCAGGCTGAACAGTCCGCAACACTCTATTTGAATTTGCCCACTCATTAAAACTTGTTTGTAACCCAAATCAACATTTGTAGCACTTTTGTGATCACTCTCAGACATGTGCAGAGCAAAAACATGAGTTGCCTGACAAGTTGTTTTCTGCTCAAGTGGAACAAGGTGAGGCTCTGCTTTCTTCTTTCAGCTCCTACTGTGAACCGGTGTCCTTTTTGCAGTCTGTTTAGTGCCATGTTTTTCATTTTTGTGGTTTGTGTGGGTTATTTTGCTGTTTGCAATGGTCTCTAAGTATTGTGCTGAAGTGTTGACTAGTGTTCCTAAGCACTGAAGACTGTGATGTGTCATATGGAGTTAAATTTCATTCTGACATAAGTTGCAATACTATTGGCTATGAATTCAGTGTTAATGAGTCAACATTATATATTAAATAAGGTGTCTTTAAACAGAAACACACGAAACAAGGCTATATTATGATAATATGACCAGAGGCTTGCAGGAACCAACCCTGTGTTTCCTCTAGTAGCAGTGGTGCAGTATTCACTATTCAGTGTTCACAGTAACTTTGTAGAACATACTGCCTCAGTCCATTTGTGCTGCTATGATAAAAATACCATAGACTAGTGGGTTATACAACAAACATTTATTTCTCACAGTTCTGGAGGCTGTGAAGTCTAAGGTTAAGGTGCCAGTAGAGGGTGATGAGCGTTCACTTCTTAGTTCAGACACAGCCATCTTCTTGCTGTGTTCTACCTGGGGGAAGAGGCAGGGGTCCTCTCTGGGGTATTTTTTATAAGGGCACTAATCCCATCCATGAAGGCTCCATTCTCATTACCTAAGCACCTCCCAAAGATCTATCTCCAAATACCAGCACATTGGGGAATTCAGTTTCAACATCTAAATTTTGGGGGGCACATACATTTAATTCATAGCAATATTTACTGTGAATAATGAGAATTGACTGTAGTTGTTCAATACAAAGATGCCTTTGTATTAGGGGGGTTATGGTTCATGGTCAAAACCCATGTTTATAGGGAACTTAGGGACACACAGAGAATCTTATCATTAAGATATAAATTTAAGAAATAATACAAAAAGTGAAATTATACCATGTATATCCTTAACTTATACTATATGTTCTTAGTGGGAGAAATACTAATTTTAATGGTACATAGAATTCATCCATCATTTTATTTGGGAAGTATACATACCAGTATAAGCATGGAATGGGGAATCCCTCTTTAGCATCAGCTCCTGGTACTTCTTTAGGCACTAGACCTCTTATGCTGAGTGCTGAGGCACAATTACCTCTGAAACTATCTTGAAAAAAGACAACTGAGTCTGCTAATGACCAAAGGAATTTGCTAGAGTATTTTTAATTTACTGGCTAACTTTGAAATCAGCCCACCAGCAAGAGTCACTGATACTATACCTCCTTCTTGAGTAGATGGACCCACCTTTTACCAGATTTTGCTGTAAAGCATTGTTTATATTTCAGGTTTTCAAGGCAACTTATTTTTGTAATGGTAGTGCAAAGTGTGACACCTCAGAGACCATCATGTTCCCTTTAGTGATGTGAGTCTCAGACACTGGATGTATTTAACAGAGTAATTCATTGATGATAATGGTCTCTGATCTTTTTAATGTCCCACAACACAGTTGGCATTTCTAGATGTCACATCTCTCCATTCAGTGCAGTGATCTTCAGCCATGGGGCAGAGAGGTGAAGACAGTTGTGCTCTAGGGGGTGCATTTTAGAACCTCAGTGGTGAAGTAGGGGTTAGCTATAATTTAAAAATCCTCCTTTCCCTTTTTTCCTTTCATTTGGCTTTTGTTGTTTGTTCTGTGTCCTCTTCTTCAGCCATAGGTCTTCAATCTGTTGAACTTAGTATATCAGTTTATAAAAGCAGCTTATACTGATGAGTTATTTCCTTATTCAAATATTAAAATATAATTGTTTTCAAAGATACTAGGTTTTATTTTAAGTTTCCAAATATGTCTACTTGTGTGAAATATGAATATTATAAAATATGTGAATTGGAAATTCCATAGTGGCAGTGTCTTGGGTTTCCTCCAGTGACTGTGTGAGGCAGTCTTTAGTACTTTTGTATCATGGACACATGATGAATTAGGAAAGATCTGCAGTACCTTGAGCCTGAGGTCTACAGGTGAGATGTCTCACATTATTCAGAAATATAAGCAATGCTTTAGTCAGCTGATAACTATTTTAAATTAACAAAAGATAAGAGTAAGATATTTGCCTCTTTTAATCAAACTGTGTTGTTGGGTTTTTTTTGTCTTTTGGGTTTTTTTTCAAAAGACAAACTACATGTGGGGGGTGCTATTCTTATTAGCACTTTGGTTTAGATTTACAAGAGTGGATGTTCTCAGCTTGGACCTAAAGGCTTCCTTTCATTTTCATTTTAAGTGATGCATGCACAAATTTTCACAAAGAGCATGAAGCCTGAATATCATTGAACTCCCATTTTATTAAACAGCCCAGAGCTTTAAAATGATGCCTGAGAGACTTGTGTTTCTATACATTCTGTGACATCTCAGGCTCTTATTTCCTCCTTATATTGCATCCAAAGAAAGATCCTCTGGGTCAAACAACCTTTAATATAGACTGAACATGGCTTTTCCAGAACACTGATGGGCAGAGGTTGAGAGGCCATGTCGTGTTGGGAATACCCTTCCTTCTCTGATGGGGCAAGGTGACTTGCTTCAAATTTATAGTCTGTTGTTACTGTATTATTGTATCACAAACATAGAAAGAATAGCATTTGCATGTGGAGGTAGAATGCACATTGGGACATCTATTGGGGCCTCTAGGAGTCATTTTGGGAGGGCCCAAGGATATTTGGGAAGTGGGGAGGGAAGGCCCCCACTTGGAAGACATTTTAAAATAAGGTCTCTGACACAGGAATTCAATTAGGCAGCTCAGATTGCCATAATAAACATCACAGACTGGGCAGTTTAAACAACAGAGATTTATTTTCTCAGCGTTTTCTTCAGGTGTCTGCAGGGTTGGTTCCTCCTGGAACCACACTTCTTGGCTTGTAGATGGTCACCTTCTCCCTGTGTTTCCACACTGTCATCCTTCTGTGTGTGTCTTTCCTAATCTCCTTTTCTTGTAAGGACACCACTCCTATTGGGTATTGGATTAGGGCCACCCTAATGATCTCATTTTAATTTAATTACCTCTTTAAAGACAGTATCTCCAAATACAATCATGTTCTGAGATACTATACTGGAGCTTAGGATTTCAGCATACAAAATGTAAAGAAAGTATAGGAAAGAATTATTCATCTTACAGAAAAGAACTTTTTTTTCTGGAATTAAACATAATTTCCATTTCTTGAGGTGAGATGGGCTAAATGATGCTTCTCAAACTTCAGTTACTTGTGTAGAACCTTTACAACTTTTGCCATTACTACCCAGACTTTCTTAGTTTATACTGCCCTTGGTGTCTAAGGTACTTTTTCACTGCATCCCTAGACCAATGGAAATACCTACCATTTCTATTAAGCCCTAACAACTTAGTAGCCATTTGAAAATATAAAACATGTAAATTAAAAGAAAAATAGCATTTTTATGTTATTTTAGAATAAGCACATTACTTACTAATGGGACATGTGTGCCTGAACGTTGGAATCAGATTGGACACTGCCACTTCATTTTTAATTGCACATTGGTTTTCCTATAGTACTTTTTGTTTATCAAAATAATCTTCCCAAATCCAGCTTTGCAATGATAAGATGAAACACAAGAGAGTATAGCACAATGAAATGTTGAAAAGGTAAAATACCTTGAGTTTGATGGTTCTCACAGTAGTGTCACCATTTCCCTTGAAATGTTGAAATGCCTCCAGGGCTCTGTGAGTTCTTTGCAGCACCCTGGATACCTGAGTGCACAGTTTAGGGACCACAGAACAGTATTTTCCTTTAATAGGCTCATGTTTTGAAATTTTATTTTGATACTTTTTTAAGTTATCCTCATTGTGAACATTAACATCTGTGACAGACTGCCTCTATATTTAATACATAATAAAATCCATATACCACCTAAAAACATTTCATTTACTACCAGTGGCTCTTACACTCTACTTTAAAAAATATGGCATTATTAATTGAAAAGAGCAAAGTATTTTACTATTTATTGTTTTCTCTCTGAGTGTGATTTTTTTTTTGATAGACTTTATTTTTTGGAACAATTTTAGATTTCCAGGAAAATTGAGCAGAAGGTACAGAACTTTCCCATACATCTCCTGCCCCCCCACAACACACACAGACAGCCTTCCCTACAATCAATATCTCCAACCAAAATGTGCTACAGTTGATGAGCATGCATTTTATGTCATTATTATTGTGGATTCCTACACTTTCAATAGGTTTTTCTCTTGGGGTTGTACATCTGCAAACTTGGACAAACACATAATGACATGGATCGATCACTACAATGTCACGTATAGTAGTAGTCTCACTGCCCTGAAACTCTCTGTGCTCTGTCTGTTTCGGTGTCTGATTTTGACTTTTCTTTTAGGAACTTGAGATGCAGGCTCGAGCTCATGGACTTTCCCTTATTCCATCCACGGGTCTCTGCTCTCCAGATTTGGTGAATCGGATCATCAAGCAAGAACCCTCTCTTGAGAACTGCAGCCAAGATCTACTCCAGCATCCTTCAGAACTGACTTGTACATCAACTCTTGATCTCACAGACGGCACCATCACCTTCAACAACAGCCTTGGAACTGGAGCTGAGAGCAGCCAAGCCTATAGTGTCCCGACGAAAATGAGTTCTAAACTAGAAGACATCCTGATGGATGATACTCTTTCTCCTGTTGGTGTAACTGATCCACTTCTTTCGTCAGTGTCCCCAGGAGCTTCCAAAACGAGCAGCCGGAGGAGCAGTATGAGCATGGAGGAACCCGAGCATGCGTGTTAGCGAAGTCTTCCCTGCTCTGTGTTCTCACAGCTGCTTCTTTCCTGATCAGTAGATTTAGTAATTGACCTGAGGGGTTGCCTTGATAATTTCCCTTTAATATGAATTTTTTTCATGCTTTATCAATAGCCCAGGATATATTTTATTTTTTGAATTTTGTGAAACAGACTTGTATATTCTATTTTACAGCTACAGATGCTTCCAAAGTATTGTACAATAAATGTACAGTATCTCTGAACTGAATTCACCCTAGGCATTAGCTTTCTGAGTAAGAGGATTTCGCATCATGGAAATTTCTGTCCATTCTTATTCGGGTGAAACAGGTTGGAGATTTTTATGCCTGTGACTTCCTTGGAAATTAAATGTAAATTTTAACTGGGAGAATGTAAAAAGCAACCAAAAATAAATAGTGATGGAGAGAGAGAGACAGGCAGGCAGGCAGAGAGACGAAAGAAAAGACAAGAAGAAATTCAGACTAACCTTTTCCATTTTGTAAATGTGTTCATTGGTCCTGCCTTAAAGATACAGTACCCACTAGCATCAGTATACTGCAGACTATTTAAAGAAATACTTATATTCCTCAAAAGAAAGAAATACAACCATTTTCAGGAAGATTGTCTGGTGAAAAAAATAACTGAAACATTACTTATCACTGAAATTGCCGGGAGACATATCAGGGCTCTGAAATTTGGGGTTGAATCTTCACTCTCTGCGGTTATAATTTTCCTCATCAATGAGTCTGATTCAATTTTTCATAAGATATATTTTATTTTGAAATGAAAATTAATGTCCTCTCAAAGTAAAATATTGAGGAGCACTGAGTGTTTTACTTTTTTTCCTTCAATTTTACTTTTGATAAGGAAACCAATCTGGGCACATTTCTAATTGGTGTTACTACTTTTATTTTTAAATTATGTTTTACTGTTCATTTGATTTGTACAGATTCTTTATTATCATCATTCTTTTCCATATGTTTGTGTTAATTTGTAAAAATATGCATCTTAAAATGGCAAGTTTTCAAAATTTTTACAATTCACTCATGGTTTTCTGCATTCTTTGTACACACATGAAAGAAAAATTCATGTGTTTAAAGAGAGCTTTGCGAATATTTTGTATATTACAGTCTCAGAACTGTTTTTCCACACATTTAAGATGTAGTATTAATAGGTAAAACTGGCTTTCTAGGGAGAATAAACTTACGTATTTATTTTTAGTGATATAAAAATAGCAATATTCTTGGAGACTGGTAACCATAGTGTTAATATACACATTATTGTCATTTAAATTGAGGTTTATTTCAGCAAACTTGCTGAATTTTTTTAAGGAGAAATACTGTATTGGCCAATTACTGGTACTTGGTAACAATGTTTAACAAGCAGCAATATTGTAAAGGTAGTCTCCATGCATTATCTCCTTGTGTAGTCTTATGCAATAAGAGCAGTGTTACATGTATTCTATCAGGCCTACGTGTTTTATACAGATGACATGTGATGTTAAGAGCCAGGCTGTTGAATGGAATTTTTCAGTAGCAGCCTGCAATTGAATAGCAAGTGGCATAAAGCATATCTATTCAGAATGAAGTGCCTTAAATATAGCAGTAGTCTTTTTTGGAACTAGCACTGACTGAAGTATACTGTAGGAGAAAGTTTATAGTCAGGAATATATAGCATGGTGCCTATGTAGACAATATAAGAGCTTCCAAATCTCCTTCAGATATTTTTAATATTAAATATATTTTAGTGACAGAGTGCCAACTTCTTTCATCAGGAAACCTTATTCAGGAAGGTTTTTTTTTAAAAAAAAATGAGTTTAAATGTCAAATGTGATTTGGTGATAGGTGTTGGAGGGTTCAGAGAGAAGGAATGATTGTCAAATGTGTGAATGGATGGCTTACGTGAAAATAATTCACTGCATACATAGTTCCCGTGCACATTGGGCAGTGAGAATCCTTGGAAATTTGATGATGCTGTCAGTTTTATAGCTTTATTACTTAAGGGGGTAGGGAAAATTAGTTCCCATTCTTTCAACCTCCTTAATTGTATAGATAGCTCTTTTCCTAGAACAGTGATGCAAGTGTACATGAAAAGCTAATTGTACCATAGTGTGCATTGATACAATCATAGCATTGTTTATTTTTCTCTTCATATTTATATGGGGGAAGGGGAGCTGGGCACAAAAGTTTAAGATTGCAATGGTATGATGCTACTTTTCTCTAATTGATTTGGAGGGTTCTTAAAAATAGAGCAAGGTTAACTAACCAAGGCCCAGGGAATTTGGCCAGAGTTAAGCAACAGTACGGAAAGCTTTGTAGAGAGAAAGCTTGGCAACTCATGCCACTGTCCTGAGTTTCGCAACTCCTGAGCTCATCATCACCTGCTTCCCCATCCCCTTCTTAAGTGATAGTTTCTGGGAGTGGCAGGTGAGCAAGCCCAGGAAACGCTGCAGCTTCAGGGGTGGTTTTATTTATTTCTTTTTTTGCCAAATAGACTATGGATTCGTTTTAGGGACTAGTTAAGCCAAGAGGCAGTGATTTGGGCTTGCCTTCTGTGATGAGAAAATGATCCATACCACTTCCCCATCCCTGGGTGCAAAATTGTGACTTGGGGTTGGGCCTCCATTTGGAGTGACAAAAATGCCAAACTTGTCCACCTGCCTCTGGGTAAGGTAATGGAAATACCAAGCCTTCTGACTTTGCCAAAAACCATACAGCCAACCTGTCATACATAGGATGACAAAGTTCTTTCTGGTTGTTTTTTAAAAAATAAAGAAATAAAAATAAATAAAATACATAGGAAGTTAAGACACAAAATAGAGCACAAAAGAATGCACTTATTGATATTTTTTTAAAATGCACTGGGGAAAAGTTGATGTTGATAACAGTGTATTAAAAAACTATTTCTTGAAAAAAATGACAAATGACTGTCTCTTTCGGATGCTTGGTACTGTAATGTAGTCATCTGCTGTTGGATTCAGCAATAATTTCTGTATGGTCCATAGCACTATATATTATGGATTGATATTAATGTATCCAATGATATAATTGAAATGTTGTTCTTGATAGCCTCATTAAAGCATTTCTTTTTTCACATAATGGTGACCAGTTGTGTTTAGTTAATGCCAATTTTGAGTATTGTTTGCCTTATCAAAAGTGGTAGTGCACACTTTCTTCTGATTTAATGAATAATAAATTGCATGAAATTTTTAAAAATGCCAGTAAGTACATTTTTTGTTTTAAATGCCACTCTAAGGTTTTATTTTGGGGGTTTAAATATTTTTATTATGACTTGCACTCAGATGAATTATATTTACACAGCTTTTTTTCATCTCTGAATTTGGAGACTTTTTAAACTCCCAAATGCCAAGATTTCATTTTAGATATAGGAATGTTATTTAAAATGTTTTAGTGAGAGGTGGTTTTACAAAAAGAGAAATTATCAGAAGAACACTTACATATTTACGAAAAAATATATTGGGTTTTTAAAATACAAATTTGCAATAAAACAAGCTTAATATACCCAGGTTGCCAGCTCCTGCTTTTTTTTTTTTTTTTTTTTTTTTTGGATACAGCACTTAAAATCATTTGATAAATTCTGGATTTGACTTGGAAAGTGTCAGACAAAACATGTCTCTATTCCCTAGCTAGACCTTAAACTTGTGCCCTCTTAGAAAGTATTCTGGTTGAACCTCTGGAGAAAATGAACAAGAAACTTCCTATAATGTTTCTGATCGTATTGTCAGCTTTCTCTTAAATTTGATTTTTTTCTTAAGTTGTAATATATAATAATTGAATCCCTTTTTTCAGAGTCATTTGAATTATTTATAATTCCCACATAAATGTGATTATGTGGTGTCTTAAAAATATGTAAAAGCAGAAAGATTTTCTATCTGCATAAGAGTTTTCTGGGGAACACTGAAAGCAGCTACATTTAAAGTTGGAGCTCTTTATCTCAGGTCACAGCAGGACCTTAACCCAGATTACTGGCCTGTCATTTGCCTATTAACATTCATTTCACAATATACAAAGATCCTTAACCTTTAGGTCACCCTTACCACTGCCCCCCAACACAACCACATAGTTATGTGTCACAGCATTATTACATGAGCAAAGCATGAACTCTCAGCTAGACTTCTTGAGTTCGAATCTATATCTCTCCCCATTTCCAGCTGTGTGATTTTGAGCAAATTACTTGGCTTCTCTGTGCCTCAATTTCCTTTGTGTTCATTGGAGATAATAATAGTAGCTACTATATGGTCTTGTGAAAACCACTTAAAATAATAATGTAGAATTTTTGCTTGGCAGCACATAGTACATGGCCACTGCTTTTAGAGTATCACCATAATCACCTTCATTATTGAAAAGAACATACTCCATGGACCACCTAAAATCACTGTTAACAGTGGCATACACATTTGGAGGAACAATGCTTTTCAGTATAGGGCTAATATTTGTGTGAATTAACAAGGTGACAGAAGCCACAAGCTTTAGAGAGAGGCCCAGGGTATCTCTGAGACCCAGGATTAGAATATTTTAGAGAATTAATAAACCCAATTTATCACATTTTAAATACATCTTCAGCACAAGCAACCTAACCTTCACATTGTATTAAACCTGTATACTCTGCATGTGTACCTCTGCCATGAGAATGATTGTGCTATATTGTTCCCAAATGCCTTGCTGAATCGGAAATGTCTATTCCCTGGAGAATTAAGCTTTTTATTCCTTTATGACATACACTGATATATATCTGAAGAGTGGTGTCTTGACTACATCCTATCTGTTCACTTTCCTATCGATTTTAAATATTTTTCAGGTTTTTATTTTCAATTATACTCACTTTCGATAACTGCTTTAGAGCCACATCTGAGGAGTTAATTTTCATAATCTAGCCAGCATAAATGAACCTTTAGAACTACTGTTTTTATTTTTGTGTGTGTGTATGCCAAGACTTAATGCATGGCCAAGTACCATGAAAAAAGCTCATTTAAGAGGAGCATCGTAAAGTTAGATTTTCATTATATTTAGAGATGGTGATGATCTCTTCACTCTTTGCTACCACATTTGAAGCTTACTAACAGTGGGCTTTATGTGCTCACCCCACTAGCATGAATCTGTAATATGCTCCTTGTGCAGAATATAAATGAAGAAGCTTCCGTTACACTCACTCCTTGTGTTTCCAAGAGGCATGTATCAAAAAAAAAAAAAAAAAAAAAAAGTTCAGAGTACCTTTGTCATATTAAAATTGTCAGGCTCATATATATATGAAATTTAGCCACGGCTAAAAGGACCTGTTCAATACTTGCAGGCCTTGATCGTTCATAACCTACACCAGATATAGTGGGAAGTAATAGAACTGTATCCAAAGCTGAATAAGTCTCAGCAACGTTTCTAAATGGTAAGGACAATTTACTTTTGAAAAATTTGTATTTTCTATTTCTTTTTTTTTTATTATTATCAGGCAGTTTTATTTTTTTTTTTTAATGAAAACTCAATTTTTTTTTAATTTTTTTTTCCATTTTTTGTTTTATTTTTTTTAAATCAGTATTTTTTAATTGTTGATATTGTACAGTTTTCTGTCTTTTACCCCGCCCCAGCCCACCACCCCAGCCCTCCCCACCTTCCTCCCACTTCCACCCCCCATAGTTTTTGTCCATGCTATTTCTAATTATGGAGTCAGTTAAAGTTAAATTCAAATGGGTGCAACTGTCACTCAAAATTCCTTACATTTATTCAGACAGCAAAATCTGTATAGATAGAAATCACTAAACTAGTGTTTTCCTAACTTTGCTTTATGGGACAAGTTCCACAAACTTCCAAAAGTTGCTTTGAGGTATGGGGGTTTGTAAATTGGGGTAGGGGGTGAAATGCTGCAGTTAATTTTTAAGAAGTTAACTTTGGGAAATACTGCATTAAATTTAAACAGGTATGTGTACTGTAAGACTTCACACATTCTAAAATACGCTGATATGAATTGAGAGTTTCAGGACTGGAAAGAGTTTGTAATGTTTCCCAGTCTTGTTTGACCACAGGAGTGTGGTGTATGTGTGTGTGTGTGTACAGGATAGTAAAAAGCTAGGAGAATTCCTGGCCAAGTGGAACAGGAAAACTGAGACAAGAAAATTAAACAAGGCCAAACAGTTTGAGCAATTTATATCCAGCTGGTGGATCACAAGACCTTATCTCCCCTAAGGACACTTGAGAGTGAATGGTCCATACCCTTCCTTCCTAACCATCGAATACATAGCTTAAGTCTCCCTGGCCTGGGAAATAGAGAACAGAAATTCAATTTATGTCACTTCTGCCAGCTAACTCAAGGACAGATGATGTCAGGGCAACAATAACAACAACAAAACATTAAAAGCCAGACAAACTCAAGGTAAAAGTAAAACAATATACAAGACCAAAGAATATTCCCCAAACCCCCTATGTGCTGATTCTGGTGCATTAGCATATTGAAAATGCACCTGGAAAGCTGAAACGCTCCTCTAAGATTCTCACCCACAGAAAAACAATAAAAAGCCCTTGGGACAAAGACCCAGGGTGGGCTTACTCTAGAGCTTGCTTATACCCCTTTTCAGGTATGAACTTTACTTCCTGCTAAACTCTAAGTGTCCCCACAGGACTTGCAGCCAGGGGAGCAGCAGGCTATACCTGGACTTACCCCCCAATCCTATCTTCAAGAACCCCTTTTTTCTCTAATTTGCTAGTAAGCTAAGAAGCAACCCTGCCTTGGCTCACTTCTGTCTCTGTGACCTTTATTTCCTAGCTTGGATCATTCCTTTCCTATAACATTTCTAAGGAGTCAATGCAGAGCACTGCCTAGGCTCTCTCCTATTACTTCTTCTACCCTAAGTCCTTCCTTTGTGTCACTGTCCCAGCCTTAATAAACATACTCTCAAAGTCACCTTGACTTGTGTTGTGAAATCTTTCTTACATGAAGTCAAGAACTCACACGCGCCCTGGCTGGTGTAGCTCAGTGGATTGAGCGCGGGCCTGCGAACCAGAGGATCGAGGTTCGATTCCCAGTCAGGGCACATGCCTGGGTTGCCAGGCCAGTTCCCGGCAGGGGACATACAAGAGGCAACCGCACATTGATGTTTCTCTCCCTCTCTCCTTCCCTTCCCCTCTGAAGATAGAAAAAATAAATAAATAAATAAAATATTTTTAAAAAAAAAAGGATCTTAAAACATTTAAAAAAAAAAAGAACTCACACGCTACAGGCTGACCTAAGACAGATCTGCTCCAGGATGGCTCCAGTCCATTAACACCTGGTCTTCCTCAGTTGCTGTATACCTTTGACTAATCCTAACCCCTAGGACCTAGACCCTGCAGCATCCCTCTGGTTAACCTTCACATGCTGCTCCCACAACACAGACACATTCCCTGTTACTGTCCAATCCCCAAACCCTGCCTCACAGCTCTTTCCTTTGTTTCAACTACATTGATTATAGAAAACACCGGGTAGAATATTTTTGTAATACTGACCAAACTTTGTGGTATTATAACTTCCTCCTTGGTCTAACCACGACTCCATGGAACTCAATTATTCTATGCTCATGGACTCATAGAAGCCATATTTCTTCAGAAAGTGGAAAACAGAGCAGATTTTTCATAGGAAAACAGAGAAGACACACAACATAGGATAAGTATTTGGATACAAAGTTTCCCTCATAGACACCAAAAGATTTTCCAGTTAGGGGAGGAGAGAAAATCAGAGTGAGAATAATAAGAGCAAAGATATCAATGGGTACCAGAAAGATAGAACTTGTGCACTGTTATTTAGGCCAAAGCCTGGGTAGATGGCAAAAACGTCAAGTAACTTTATGGGATCTGAGAGCCGAGAGGATGTGAGGCTTTTCCAGGTATGTTCCTGGAGAGGCAGCACAAGAAGGGAAAAAGAAAGGAGTATTTATGTAGAGCTGAGCTTTAGACAGCATAATCACCCACTAGAAAGACCTAGAATTAAAGAAGGAAACAGCTGATTATGCAAAGACCTTATAGCGCAGGATGAGAAAAGACTCACCAGTAATTTTTATGGGCCCATTGCCAAAGACCAGAGGAAACGATGTGGAGGACATGGTGCTTTTCTGTTCTTGAAGTCTCTTTTCTATAGGCTTCCATGAACCTTAGACAAAACCCTGTGGGAAAGGGAAGGAAACCCCCAAATGACAAAGATTGAGCTTCTACCTCCTTAATAGGAGGTAATAGACTCAAATTAGAAATTAAATCTAGTTTTTGTTTATGGCCAAGTAGTATTCCATTATATATACCATATTTTTCCATGTGTAATGTGCAATTTTCCCCAAATTTTTGAGGGAAAATTAAGGATACACATTATACATGGGTGGTACAAATTTCATAGCTATATAAATGTTTATAATTCTTTTATTTATGTTTGTGCACTTAAAATGAAATTCTAGAAAGTAATAATGATATCTGTATGCAAAATAATACCCTGGAATACAATAATCAGTCTTGTTTCTAAATGTAAATAAATAAATAATTGAATTAAAATATTAAAAGATTTTTTTCCCTGAAAGTTTGGGCTAAAGTGTGGTTGCATACTTTACACACCAAAATATGTTATGTACCACATCTTCTTTATATAATCATCAGTTAAAGAACACTGGTTAGTTATTTCTATGTCTTGACTATTGTGAATAAGGCTGCAATGAACATAGGGGGCTACATATATCTTTACAAATATGTGTTTTCATTTTTTTTTTCAGGCAGATGCACAGAAAAGGAATTGCTGAGTCATATGGTAGCTCTGTTCTTAATATTTTTGAGGAACTACATACTGTTTTCCACAGTGGCTGCACAAGTTTACATTCCCATGAGCATGTACTAGGATTCCCTTTTCTCCACATCCTCACCAACACTTCTTATCTCTTGTCTTATTGATGATAGCTATTGTCACAGATGTGAGGGGATATCTCACTGTGGTTTTGATTTGCATTTCTCTAACAGCTAATGAAGTTGAGCATTTTTTTTATATATCTGTTGGCCATCTGTAGGTTTTCCTTGCAAAAGTGTCTAGTTGGGTCCTCTGCCCATTTTTTAATCAGATCTTTGTTGTTGTTGTTGAGTTGTATGAGTTCTTTATATATTTTAGATAGTAGCCTCCTACTGGAGGTATTTTTTGCAAATATCTTCTCCTGTTCATTTGGTCATCTTTTTGCTTTGTCAGTGGTCTCTTTTGCTGTGAAGAAAAATAAAACTAAATTTTAGAAAAAAAAACAAGTTCCATATTTTTGCACACCACAATGTTGTACTATAGTCCATGTTCATGTTCACTACATATATTCAATATTTTATATTGAAAGAGGATTCTGGAGAGTGGTGGATCTATGCAATAGAACACCACATGGTGAGAGTGATGTCAGAAGAATGGCAGTGTGAGACACTCCCTTGGTCTCTCCCCTTGTGGTTTCAACAATTTGAACAGCTGACACTCAGCAAAGGATTCCCTGTTCAATGCACAAGCACACCTGAGAAATCCTCACTTTAAAACACCTAGATTTCTGGCCAAGATGGAGGTGTAGGTGGACACACTGTGCCTTCTTGCACAACCAAAATTAAGGACAACAAATATTTAGAAACAAGAAGACAATCAGAGCTAATAGAAAATTGAACTGTATGGAAAGTTCAACAACCATTCATCCAGACCGGTAAGAGGGGTGGAGTCGCGGCAGGAAAAAGTGGAAGTTGGCGGACCCAGGTGCACAGGCAGTGGCTGGCAGATCCCAGGCGCAGAGGCGGCAGCTAGAGGACCCCAGGCATGGGGTGGCAACGTTGCAGTCCCAGTGAGGCCTTGGAAGGTGGCTGGCTGACCAGGTGGTTCCACATTTGCTCACAGATAATCCAGGCGAAGGGGAAGCAGCAGAAGGGACTAGAATCTGAGAGAGAGTGGAGCAAGTGCCATTGTTCCCTCTTCGACCCCACCCCCACATGCAGCGTCACTACCCAGCAACTGGGCTGCCCCACCCTGGGGAACACCTAAGGCTCCGCCCCTTAGTACTTAACAGTCGTGACCAGACCAAAAAATAAATAAAACAACAACAACAACAAAAAACCCAAAATGGCTCAAACAGGAGAACAAATCAAAGCCCCAGACCCAATTCCTCTATGCGACGAAAAGATAACCAACCTATCAGATGCACAGTTCAAAGCCCTGGTGATCAGGATGTTCACAGAATTGGTTGATTTTGCTCACAAATTAGATGAACAAATGAAGCCTACACTAAGTGAAATGAAGAAAAACACACAGAGAACCAATAGTGATGGGAGGAAAACTGGGACTCAGATGAATGGAGTGGACCAGAATGAAGAAAGAAACAACCAAACAGAAAAGAAGGAAGAAACAAGAATTCAAAAAAAAAAAAAAAGAAAGAAAATGAGGAGAGGCTTCAGAACCTCCAGGACATCTTTAAATGTCTCAACATCTGGATTATAGGGGTACTAGAAGGGGAAGAGGAAGAGCAACAAGTGGAAAACTCATTTGAACAAATAATAAAGGAGAACTTCCCCAGTCTGGCAAAGGAAATAGACTACCAGGAAGTCCAGAAAGCTCAGAGAGTCCCAAAGAAGTTGGACCCAAGGAGGAACACACCAAGGCACATCATAATTCCATTAGCCAAGATTCAAATGAAGGAGAGAATTCTAGAAGCAACAAGAGATAAGGGGACAGCCACTTACAAAGGTGTTCCCATCAGGCTGTCAGCTGATTTCTCAAAAGAGATCTTATAGGCAAGAAGAGGCTGGAAAGAAGTATTCCAAGTCATGAAAGGCAAGGACCTATATCCAAGATTGCTCTATCCAGCAAAGCTGTCATTTAGAATGGAAGGGCAGATAAAGTGCTTCTCAGATAAGGTCAAGTTAAAGGAGCTCATCATCACCAAGCCCTTATTATATGAAATGTTAAAGGGACTTAGCTAAGAAAAAGAAGATCAAAAATATGACAGCAGAAAGACAGCAAACTCACAGATATTAACAACCACACCTAAAACAAAAGCAAACTAAGCAAACAGCTAGAACAGGAACAGAACCACAGAAATGGAGATCATATGGAGGGATAGCTACAGGGGAGTAGGAGGAGGAGAGAGGGGGAAAAGGTACAGAGAATAAGTATCATAGACGGTGGGTAGAAAATAGGCAGGAAGAGGGCAAGAATAGTGTGGGAAATGTAGAAGCTAAAGAACTTATGACACATGGAAATGAACTAAAGTGGGGGAATGTGGGTGGAAGGGGGTGTGCAGGGTGGATGGGAATGACGGGGGAGAAATGGGACAAGTGTAATAGTATAATAAATAAAATATATTAAAAAAAAAAGAAACACCTCAAGGTGCACAAGTGAGAACAACATGGGGAGGTGAAAAGGGAGAAGGGCTGAGACAAGCCATGAATGCATCTCTGTGGCTGACAGCTCACAGTGGGACTTATCCTAGAGAGGGGAAGAAGTAAGTTATAGCTGGTGCTCCCTTCAGCCAGGAGAATCAAAGAGATTTGGTGGATATTTCTGTAGGAGTGAGTAGTATGAGCTACAGCTGAACAGGTATCCGGATACCTGGGAAGAACACAACACAATGGTGTGACATGGTGTTGGGAACTGCCCTGCCTGGTTTCAGGAACTGTAACCACCCCCAGGCTAAGGCTGAGTGAGCGACTTTTGGACCCTAAGCCACTAAGGAGACAAGACTTATCTCCCTGGCAGGGGCACTGCCTCTGCTCCTTTTGCTTCACCCTATTTGGCCCCCCAATGCTTGATTGGTTAGCCAATGACAGGTAAGATTCCTCAAGGGAGGGATGACCTAACACAAGCATGATCATGGGAGGCCCCCAGGGAAGGGCTTGGGGGCTATAGAAAAAGGGGGTGATTGACTCTCGCCCCTTGGCTTTGACATAGCCTGAGTCCTCATTCTGTCTCCAAGAAGTCTCCTAATCTCTTGGCTGCCTTACTCCCGTGCCTGACTTAAGCCTGAAACAATGCCTTAAGCCTGAAACAATGCTGGTGGTGGGTGCCACCCCATGCTGGAAAGGGTGGGTTCCCCTGGGTGATCAGGCCTAAGAAAGAATGCATAAAATCCTATGAAACCTACTTTGATAATACCCTCAATTTAAATAATAAGGGTCCAAGCCTGAAATGAGTTTGTTTCCCCAAAATTTTATGGCCTTTTAACTATCTGACCCTGACTCAGAATAAACCCTCAGAGTTCTTTGAATGTTATCTGTTGTTTAATAATTTCTTCAATCATTAGACAATGATTGATGAACTTTGTTCCTGTGCAAAATGAACCCAATAAAAGCTTGTCAAGGCAAGGGTTGGAGTGCTCTCCTCTTGAGAGAGTGGCCGAGGCACTCTGAGGCTTGGTCTCCCCTTGAGAGAGGAGCCGTGCCATCCCTTTTCCTCCACAGCACTCAGTAGTCCATGTGAACTTGTCTCATATCTGATCCATAACGCCGCGGACACTGCAGGCCGGTGTCCGTGTCAACATGGTTGTCAGGCAGTGTGCACTCCATATAGAGAAACAAAGCCACAGAGCACTGCTGCCCTGTATCCTCCCAGAGTTCACCTCCCTTTGCCCTTGATGTTCGGTTGTGGAACACATTATCTGCAAATCCACAAACTCACTTTTACCTCAGAATCACTTTTTTCCCTGAACAAAGTTCACTCTGTTCAATCCTGGGGCTAGGACGCAAGGGGATCCCACAGGTTCAAGGTCACCATTACCATAAGGGAAAATCAACAACAAAGCTGGCCATTTCCCCCAGCTCACCCCATCTCCACACATCACAGCTACACTGTAGGGGACAGCACTGGGCAGTGTCTGACTGTAGGGGACAGCACTGGGATTTCACAGAGCTAAAAAATTTTGTGATTCAGCACCACTAACTAGGAAATAAGAGGAAGACCTCTTTGTATTAACCACTAGAAATGTCTGACTGTAGGGGACTGTAGGGAGTGTCTGACTGTAGGGGACAGCACTGGGATTTCAC
Source organism: Glossophaga mutica (assembly GCA_039655065.1). Lineage (NCBI taxonomy): Eukaryota > Metazoa > Chordata > Mammalia > Chiroptera > Phyllostomidae > Glossophaga > Glossophaga mutica. The sequence continues at coordinate 68,686,609 of CM077309.1, read as the reverse complement.
AGAGCTAAAAAATTTTGTGATTCAGCACCACTAACTAGGAAATAAGAGGAAGACCTCTTTGTATTAACCACTAGAAAAGTGCCACTCATACACAGATGCCTAGACTGAGAAAGAATCTATCAAATACCATGAATAACCAAGGTAGTGAGGCAGCTCAGGAAGAAAATAAAAAAATCTACAGAAAACAAACATAAAGACATAGAAATATGTGATCTAAATGACAAAGAAGTCAAGATTGCAGTTCTGAAAATATTCAACAAGATGTGAGAAAATACAGACAGGCAATTTAATGTGCTCAGAAAACAAATCAACAAACATAATAAGATTGAAACTTAAAAAAAAGAACCAAACAAATTCTGGAGGTGAAAAACTCAATAAAAGAAATAAAAAATGACCTAGCATAGGGCATGGAGTGGCCCAGATGGAGGAAAGGATTAGTGATATTGAAGATATCAAAGATAGAAATCTAGAAATGATGCAGAGTGAAGAAGAGAGAGACATGAGCATAAAAAAATAAAAGATCTCTCCAAGAACTATCTGACTCCATCAGAATGAGCAATATAAGGGTAAAAGGCATACCAGAGAAGAAGAGAGGGAGAAGGGAGCAGAGAGCCTATTCAAACAAATTGTTGATGAAAAATTTCTAAGCCTATGGAAAGAGCTAGATCCTCATATCCCAGAAGCAAACAGAACACCTAATTACTTTAATTCAAAGAGGCCTTTTCTAAGACACATTGTATTAAAACTGTCAAAAATTAATGATGAAGAAAGAATTCTCAAGGCAGCCAGGGAAAAGAAGAAAGTAACCTAGAAAGGATGTTCATTAGGTTATCATCAAACTTCTCAGCAGAAACTCTATAAGCAGAAGAGAAATTCAAACTACTGAAAAATTACCAGCAGAGAATAATATATCCAGCAAAGTTATCCTTTCAATATGAAGGAGAAATAAAGACTTTTCCAGATATACAGAAGCTGAGGGAATTTATCACCGTAAGACCTCTACTGCAGGAAATACTCAAGGGGCTTATTCTACCTGAAACAAAGAACAAAACATCACAAAGCTACAAGATCACCAAAGAAACTTATAGAATAAGCAGGGATAATTTGTGACAACAAAAACATAAAAGGGGAAGGGGAAGGGTCTGAATTTGCAAAGGAGGGTGGGGATCAGATGTATTCGAGTCAAAAGAAAAAGGACTACTGTATATATGAAACTTTCTTTTCATAAACCTAATGGTAATTCAGCAGACAAAAAAGCCCCCAAACTGAGACACATAGCTTACCAAAAGAGGAAACAGAGAAAAGAAGTATGAAATACCTCTGGAAAAAAAAAAAAAAAAACTAAAAGCAGAAACACAATGGAAAAGAACAAACGGAGGCATGGAGCTACCAGAAAACAAAAGATATAATGGCTATATGAAGTCCTCATGCATCAATAATTACCTTTTATGTAAATAGACTGAATTCACCAATGAAGAGGCACAACGTAGCATATTAGATCTAAAAAATCAAAACAAAACAAAACACAAAAACAAAAAAAAAACCATATCCTGTCTTCAGGAGACACAGCTAAGCTGCAAAGGCAAAGGCAGACTCAAAGTGAAAGGGTGGAAAATGATTCTCTAAGCAAATAACACCCACAGAAAAGCAGGTGTAGTCATGCTTATATATGACAAAACAAATTTCAAGATAACAAAAATAACAAGAGAAGAAGATGGAACACTTTAATGAAGTGGGACACTGCATCAAGAAGACAAAATATCTCTTAAGATATATATACCAAATCAGAGAGCATTGAAATATATAAAGCAACTACTAACAGGATGAAAGAGAGAAATAGACAAAAACACAACCATAGTTGGAAACATTGATACTTCGCTGACAGTTTTAGATAGATCATCCAAACAGAAAATCAATATAGACATACTGGCCTTAAATAACACATGAGACCAAATGGACACAATTGACATTTATTAGAGCCTTTTATCCTAGAACATCAGATTATAAATTCTCCAGTGCACATGGAACATCCTCAAGGATAGACCATATGTTGGATCACAAAACTAGCCTCAACAAATTCAAGATGATTAAAATTGTACCAAGCATATTCTCTGACCACAATGCTTTGAAACGAGAAATTAGCCACAAAAAGGAAATAAACCCACAAATATGTAGATATTAAACAACATACTACTAAAAAATGATTGGATCAAAGAAGAAATAAAAGGTGAGATCACAAGATAGAGACAAATGACAATGACAATATGATATCTAAACTTCTGGGGTGCAGCAAAAGTGATAATATGAGGGAAGTTTATGTCATTACAGGCCTACCTCAAGAAACAAGACAAACCCCAAGTAAACAACCTAACATTACATCTTACAGAACTAGGAAAAGATGAACAAAACCAACCCAATGTCAGCAGAAGAAAGGAAATAATAAAAAAATCAGAGCAGAATTGAATGAAATAGAGGGAAAAAGACTATACAAAAAGTTAATGCAACAAAAATCTGGTTCTTTGAAAAGATTAATGAAGTTGACAAACCCCTGGCTAGACTCATTAAGGAAAAAAGATAAAAGAGTCATATAAACAGAATCAGAAACGAAAGAGAAGTTACCACAGACATCACAGAAATACAAAAGATTATGCTAGAATTCTATGAAACACTATATGCCACCAAATACAATAACCTAGAAGACATGAATAACTTTCTAGGAATATATAATCTTCCTAGACTAAATCATGAAGAACTGGAAAATCTAAATAGACCAATCAATCATTAAAAATCTCTCCCAAAATAAAAGTCCAGGGCCACATGGCTTCATTAATGAATTCTACCAAACTTTCAAATAAGATTTGACACCTATCCTTCTCAAATGCTTCCAAAAAACTGAAGAAGAGGCAATTCCTCCTATCATATTTTATGAGACCAACATAGCATTTTATGATACCAAAACCTAGCAAGGATAACAAAAAGAGAGAGAGAGAGAAAACTACAGACCAATATCTCTGATGAATACAGATGCAGAAATCCTAAAACAAAAAACAAACAAACAAACAAAAAAACTAGAAAATAGAATACAACAATACATTAAAAATATAATACATCATGATCAAGTGGGGTTCATTCCAGGGACACAAGGATGGTTCAAAATATGTAAATTGATCAATGTGATATACCACATTAGTAAAATAAAGGATGAAAAATAATATGATCTTATCAATATATGCAGAAAAGCATTTTATGAGATACAACATTCATTTATGATTAAAATACTCAATAAAATGGGTATAGAAGAAAAGTACCCTCAACATAATAAAGGCCATGTATGACAGACCCTCAGCTAACATCATACTCAATGGTGAAAAACTGAAAGCTTTCCTCTAAAATCAGGAACAAGATAAGGATGTCCACTCTCACCAGTCCTATTCAACATAGTTCTGGAAGTCCTTGCCAGAGCAAGGATTGCTCTTTCTTTGCCTTGTCAGGAAAATGAAAAAAATAAAAGGCACCCAATTTGGAAAGGAAGACAAAATGGTCACTTTCTTCAACTGGCATGACTCTGTGTATAGAAAACTCCGAAGACTCCACCAAAAAAACTATTTGAAACAATAAACAAACACAGTAAAGTTGCAGGATACAAAATTGATATCAAAAAATGCACCTCTTTCCTATATACTAACATTGAAACTTCAGAAAAGGAAATGGTAAACAATTCCTTTTGCAATGGCAACCAAAACAATAAAATGCCTAGGAATAAACTTAACAAAGGATGTGAAGGATCTACACACTGAAAACAACAAAGCATTATTAAAAGAGATTGAAAAAGACATAATGAAATGGAAAGATATCCCATTTTCATGGATTGGAAAAGTCAACGTAGTTAAAATGGCCATATTACCTAAAGCAATATACAGATTTAATGCAATCCCCATCAAAACCCCAATGTCATTTTTTCTTCTGTATTTTTCATTACCATTTATTTATCTTTACCCTCAACCCCTGTCCTGCATTCACCACACTGTTGTCCATGTCCATGAGTCCCTTTTTTTGCTCAATCCCTGTACCATCTACCATCCCCTGCCCCCTTCCTGTAATCCTACTCTGTATGAGTCTGTCCCTATTTAGCTTATTAATTCGGTTTGTTCATTAGATTCCACATATGACTAAAATCATATGGTATTTATCTTTCTCTGACTGGTTTATTTCACTTAGCGTAATATTCTCCAGGTCCATCCATGCTGTTCAAAAGGGTAAAATTCTCCTTTTTTTTTTTTAAGGCCAAATAGTATCTCACTGTTTTATCTGTTTTATCCATTCACCTACTGGTGTACCCTTGGTCTGGTTCCATATTTGGGTTATTGAAACTTTTTAAAGAAATTGAACAAAATATCATCAGATTTGTATGGAACCACAAAGGACCTGAATAGGTAAAGCAATACTGAGAAAAAAAGAACAAAGCCAGAGGTATCACACTATCTGACTTTAAATTATACTACAATTCTACAATAATCAAAACAGCATGCTATTGTCAGAAGAACATGCACAGATGAATGGAACAGAATTCAGAGCACAGAAAAAAAACCATGTGTATATGGGCAAACAATTTTTTTCTCATTAAACTTTGTTTTAATGGGTCTCAAAATTCTGTGACAGATCTTGATCAAGTTGTTTCCATTAAAAAGTACTGATTTTAAAAACTAGTCACTTAAAAACTGCCACACACAAAACCCCCCAAATGGTCCATAAAACATTCTCTTTTCCTTCTTAAGATTTTACAATGCATTTTAATCATTAACCACTCCTTTACTATTACATGTAAATGGCCAATGGAGACAAATAGTTCTGAGGTCATTCTTCCACCACTGATTAATACTGGATGGAGGTGTTGTGGATATTATTCATTTAGCCTTCTGAGCTTTCTGGGCAGACTTGGTTACTGCCAGCTCCAGCTGCCTTCTTGTCCACTACTTTGATGACAACAATAGCAATTGTCTGTCTCATGTCACAAACAGCAAAGTGGCCCAGAGAAGGAGAAGCTCTCAACACACGTGGGCTTGCCAGGAACTATATCAATGATGGCAGCAACAGCAGATTTCAAAAACTTTGGGCCATCTTCCAGCTTTTTCCCAGAGTGACAATCAGTCTTCTCCTTCAGCTCAGCAAATTTGTAAGCAATATGAGCTGTGTGACTATCCAGGTGGATGGATAGTCACAGGTAGATAGCCAGCATTGATTTGGCCTAGATGGTTGAGGATAATCACCTGAGCTGTAAAAGCCAGCAGCTTCCATTTTTTATCATTTTTGCTGTCACCAGCCATATTGCCACGACGAACATCTCTGACAGACATATTCTTGACATTGAAGCCCACATTGTCCTCAGGAAGAGCTTCACTCAAAGCTTCACGGTGTATTTCAATAGACTTTACTTCAGTTGTAATGTTGACTGTAGCAAAGCTGACCACCATGTCAGGTTTGAGAATACCAGTGTCTACTCAGCCCACAGAGATAGTACCAATGCCACCAATTTTATAGACATCCTGGAAGGGTTGATGCAGGAGCTTGTCATTTGGATGAGTTGGTGGCAGGATGTAATCCAGAGTTTCAAGCAGTGAGGTTCAACTGGCACTGCCATCTTTATGGGTGACTTTCCATCCCTTGAACCAAGGCATGTTAGCACTTGGCTCCAGCATGCTGTTGTTATTCCAACCAGAAATTGGCACAAATGCTACTGCGTCAGGGTTGTAGCCAATTTTCTTAATGTAAGTGCTGACTTCTTAAACAATTCTCTCATATCTCTTCTGGCTGTTGGATGGCTCAGTGGAATCCATTTTGTTCACACAAACAATCAGTTGTTTCACACCCAGTGTGTAAACCAGAAGGGCATCCTCATGGGTCTGCCCATTCTTGGAGATACCTGCTTCATACTCACCAACACCAGCAGCAACAATCAGGACAACACAGTCAGTCTGCGATGTCCCTGTAATCATGTTTTTGATAAAGTCTCTCTGTCCTGGGGCATCAATGATGGTCACATAATACTTGCTGGTTTCGAATTTCCACAGAGAGATATCAATGGTGAAACCACGCTCACATTCAGCTTTCAGTTCATCCAAGACCCAGGCCCTTTCGCATTTTAGCAGTCTCCTTCTCAAATTTTTTGATGGTTCTTTTGTCGATTCCACCACATCTGTAGATCAAATGGCAAGTAGTGGTAGACTTGCTGGAATTTACATGTCCAAATAACCACAGTGCTGATGTGAGTCTTTTCCTTTTCCATTTTGGCTTTGATTTATTGGTGGTTTTCTTGACACCTGTGTACTGGTGACAAACCCATTGTGAAAAAGTGGGCAAACAGTTTTTGATAACAGAGCCAAAAACACACAATGGAGAAAAGAAATCCTCTTTAATAAATGGTGCTGGGAATATCGAAAGCCACATGCAAAAGAATAAAACTAGATTATAGTTTATCCCATGTACAAAATTAATTCAAAATGGATCAAAGACATCAATATAAGATCTGAAACAATAAATTACATGGACAAAAACATAGGTACTAAACTTATGGACCTTGGTTGTAGAGAACATTTTATGAATTTGACCCTGAAGGCAAGGAAAGTAAAAGCAAAAATAAATGAACTGGATTATATCAAACCAAAAAGCTTCCATACAAAAAAAAAAGAAAAAAGAAAAAAGAAACTAACAACAAAACAAGAAGGCAACCAATCAAATGGGAGATGATACTTGCAAACAACAGCTCCAACAATGAGTTAATATTCAAAATACACAAAGAACTCATATAACTCAATGCCAAACAAACAAACAAACCAATTAAAAAATGGGCAGTGGAGCTCTGGCCAGGTGATGTGGTTGGTTAGAGCATCATCCCACATACCAAAAGGTGTGAATTGGATTCCTAGTCAGGGCACATGCTTAGGTTGCAAGTTTGATCCCCAGTAGGTCAGAGCATTTATAGGATGCACCTGATAGATGCTTCTCTCTCTCTCTCTCTCTCTCTCTCTCTGTATCTCTTTCTGTCTCTCTCTCTCTCCCTCCCTTCTTCTCTCTAAAATCAATAATAAAAAATACATTCTTGGGTAGAGATAAAAAAACAATGAGGAGAGGAACTGAAAAGACACTGCTTCCAAGAAGACATACAAATGGCCAACAGATACATGAAAAGATGCTCAACTTTACAAGCCTTTAGGGTAATGCAAATCAAAACTACAATGAGATATCACCTCACACCTGTTAGAATGGCTGTTATCAAGAAGACAATTAATAACAAGTGTTAGAGAGGCTTTGGGGAAAAAAAGGAGCCCTCATTCACTGCTGGTGGGAATGTAAACTGGTACAGCCACTATGGAAAACAGTATAGAGGATTCTCAAAAAATTAAGATCACAGTTACCATCTGACTCAGCTACCCCTGTTCTGGATATCTACCCCAAAATTTTTAAAACATTTATTCACAAAGATATATGCACCCCTGTATTCATTCAGCATTATTCATAGTGGCCAAGACATGGAAACAACCAAAGTGCCCTTCATTAGATGATTGAATAAAGAAAATGTGGTATATATATACAATGGAATATTATTCAGCCATGAGAAAACATGTAATACTGCCATGTGTAACAACATGGATGGACCTTGAGAACATCTTGCTAAGTGTAAAGAAGTCAGTCAGAAAAACCCACAAATGATATGATATCACTCATATGTAGGATGTAAAACTGAAACTCATAGACACAGACAGACACAGCATGGTGGTTACAAGAGGGAAGGATGGGGGACAATAAAGGGTAAAGGGGGCTAATTAAATGGTGACAGAAGATGATTTAACTTTGGGAGGTGGGCACACAATGTAATATACCAATCATGTATCCTAGAAATGCACACTTGAAACCTATATGATCCTATTAACCAATGTCACTCCAATAATTTAATTTAAAAAGAACACTATATGGCTTCAGTTTTTTCATAATCAGTTCTGATTTCTCTAGTCTTGGAATTTTGTTATATATAGGGTTTCTGTCAAAGACACTGATAGGGACTTAAAGAGCTGTTGAGTATATAAGTGGAAACTGTTATGAATGAAGAATCACCATTCACTCACTTATTTTTTTTATATTTTATTGTTCAAGTATAGTTATCTCCATTTCCCCCACACTACTCCCCTATGCTCTGTCCCTTCCTGCTTCCCACCCTCGATTCTGCCTGCTTTTGGCTTTGCCCATGTGTCCCTTATACATGTTCCTTGACATCCTTTCTCCTATTTTTCCTCATTATTCCTCTCCCGCCCTCCCCACTTGTCCCTGTCAGTTTTTTCTTTATTTCAATGTTGCTGGTTATATTTTGCTTGCTTTTTTCTTGTTGTTGTTGATTAGGTTCTACATACAGGTGAGATCATATGGTATTTGTCCTTCATAGCCTGGCTTACTTCACTTAGCATAATGCTCTCCAGATCCATCCATGCTGTCACAAAGGGTAGGAGTTCCTTCTTTATTTCTGCTGTGTAGTATTCCATTGTGTAAGTGACATAGTTTTTTGATCCACTCATTTACTGATGGGCACTTAGGTTGCTTCCAACACTTCACTATTGTAAATTGTGCTGCTATGAACATTGAGGTGCATAGGTTCTTTGGAATTGGTGTTTCAATATTAGGATATAATCCCAGCAGTGGAATTGCCTGGTCAAAAGGCATTGTTTGTTTTCTGAGGAAATTCCATACTTTTTTCCCCCAGTGGCTGCACCAGTCTGCATTCCCACCAACAACGTACTGGGGTTCCCTTTTCTCCATAACTTTGTCAGCACTTGTTGTTTGTTAATCTGGTTATGATGGCTATTCTAACTGGTGTGACCATTCACTCATTTAAATCTTACTTAGCAACTGCTGTATGTCAAACATTGTTTTAGGTTTTGGGGTTACAGAGATAAAAAGGACACAGTCTTTGCTCTTGAAAATAAAGCTCACTTTCTAACAGTTTTAGGGCAGACAGGATTTCTCGGTCTTATAGATTAGGTCTTATGTTTATAGTTAGACATACAAATGTGTGGGAAATAGGATCAGTTGAGAAAGAGTATATTCTTAGAGCTTCTTCATCAAAACATATAATGATCTCTAGGGAAGTTCGCCTCTTCTGTGGTTTATCAACAGACCAAGAGAATGGCTTGAAACACATGTACATACACATCATCTCTGTGTTCTGTAGTAGTGCATGTGGCATTGCATGATATATTTAGACAAAAACTGTTTACCTTATATAATGACCTTGTTCACATAAAATCTGCAGAAATAAATAGTATTACAAAGACTTTCTTTTGTTTGATGTCAGTGTAAGATGTTTATTAAGAAAATGCTCTGGATATAACATCAACTTAATTATAGTATGGGAAGTCTTGATGAAAGCAAATTCCTTTACAGCTTTAGGCCACAAGTCTCTTCTTTTTATTCCAATGAACCACATTCTGGCACCCACAGAAATCTGTTAACAAATGCATAACTGATATGACAGTCCCATAAAATGTCACATTAGTTCCATACAAATGACTCTACTCAGTGAATACCAAAACAAATCATGTTATTGTTGTAATTTAATACCCTAGTTTGTAAGTAGTTTTGTTTGAGTCTAGCATGTTATTTACACCATTCAGGGAGGTTTCTAAGACATACTAGATGTATGCTTTACTTGGCTGGGCTACCCCCCATAGACACCCTCCTAAGTAATATATGAAATAGTATTTGCTGCTAGATATAATCTCAACCACCTTCCTACCATGTTCAGAATACAGAGTGACAGTAGTTAACTTTTTCAATAAATCAAAAAATTCTATAGTATAATGTGCTTGGAGATTTGGAGAACTAAGAATTAATGAAAAAAAAAAAACAGAAAACAGATTATCATCTAGCCCAGGAAAACTATAAAATGAAGTCAAAATCATTCTGTGGGCAGAAGACAATCTATTCTGAAATAAGACACTCTTTCTGCCTGGAATCCTCTTCCTCTAGTTCGTGTGGTAAGCTCACCTGCATCCTTTAGGCCTCAACTTAATAGTCGTTACCTCTTCAGAAGGCCTTCAACTACCCAATTAAAGCACCTGCCTCTGTATCAGTTACTCTCTATCACATCACCCTGTGTGTCAATGTCTACTACTTATTGCGGGGGCCCCTGTCCTGGGCACCAGATGTGGGGGGGGGGCTCCGCCCGTAGAACCCCATCCCTCCGTCACAGATGAAAATAAAAACTACCAAGACATCTTCTGCTTGGGGAGGAAAGGGGTCAAACTCTCAGAGGAGAATGAACCAGAGCACCTTCCTCACTGGGTTTTTATTGGGCTCAAATACACCGGAATACAGGTTTAACATTTCAAAGAAATCTGAGGGCTTAATCTGAGCCAGTGTTTATCAGGAAAGGGGGTTGCCAAACTTTGGGAGACATACTCATTTCCTCCTGGGACACTTATCACCTAAGGGAGAGCTCTCTTAGCAAAGCAGGTTTCACAGGGCTTTAGGAATTCTTTCTTATCCCCGATCACCCAGGGAGCCATCCTGGCCAGTACAGGGCTGCACTGCTCGCCCCCACAGTTTCAGGCTTTAAGCCGATTAGGAAGCAGGAGACATCTCCCAGACGGAAATGAGGACTCGGGCTATGTCAGAATAGCCGGGGGGCGAGGGTCCATCACATCCTCTTTGCTGCAGCCCCCCGAGTCCTTCCATGAGGCCTCCCAAGTGGTTGCATCTGGCTTAGGTTGCCCCTCCAATGAGGAGTCTTACCCGTCATTGACTGCCAACCAAGCATTGGGGCCAGAGATAGATGAGGCAGAAGCAGTGCTCCTGCCAGGGAGATAAGCTTTGTCTCTTTAGTAGGTCACGTCCTTGTGACAGAACAGATCCAGATGAAGTGGGTCCCTTGGGCTCTTACACAGCCCACCATGGAGTGAGGGTTACAACTCCTGAAACCAGGCTGAACGGTCCACAACAACCTGTCTTTCCATCTCTTCTACCTTTCCTCCTAGTAATAGAATTACTATAATTTCCAGGTGGGCATATGATCACCTACAATGAAGTCTACATATTTCAGCTTATCTTGCCCCCAAGGACTGTGTTCTGGCTGTTGATATAAACACTAAGCTATCCTTAAGGGGAGAAAGTATAGCTTTCTTGTCACTTTAGTCTTTCTTGAAGGTGTAATGGCTGGAACTCAAGCCATCATCTTGAACCATGAGGTGGAAACGAGGTGTTGAGAATGGAGCAAAACAAATCTGGGTTCTTGATGAATTCATGAAGCTGCCTTACCCGTTCTGAAGAGCTTTCTTTGATGTGAGATAAAGAGAGAAGTGAACTTTTTAAACCACAATCAATATTCAATATGCACAGCAACTTGTCCAACATATGAACCTAAACCAACCAAAGAGAATAAAACACTGATCAATCTGAACAGATGCCAGTGTTAAAAGATTATTGTAGCTACTCCTGTGCTTACTGGCTGAATCACAACTTTGGTTAAAGCCAAATGATTTTGGCCCTGACTGGTGTGGCTCAGTTGGTTAGAGTGTCATTCCATAAACCAGAAGTTTGCAGGTTCAATTCCTAGTCATAGCACACACCCAGGTTACGAGTTCTGTCCTGGGACAGGGTGTGCATGAGACAATCGATGTTTCTTTCTCAACATTGATGTTCCTCTCCCTCTCTTTCACCCGTCCTTCCCCTCTCTCTAAAAATCAATAAACATATCCTCAGGTGACAATTTTTTAAAAAAGCCGAATGATGTTTAATCTTCTGTCACTTAGAGCTAAACCTAACCCTAAATAATATACTTTATTTTTATTAATAACCTGTTTATTCTGTTTTTTTCCTTTTTTCCCTGTACATTACAAAGTACAGAGAAAAAAGGAAAAGAGAAGGAAACAAAAACACCTACAAAACCTGCTAATACTGTCTCACCAAACAGGACCACACTGCTTTGTCCCATATTTAATCACTTACATAATAAAGCACAAATAAAATCTTCTGTTGAAGATACATTGCTCCTCTGTGAGACAGCAGGGAAAACAGGCCAAAGTAGGGGTAGGAGGCTTTATTCTTTTGACAGATCCTCTTAGTCATTATAAATGTTGCTGTACTGTTAATAATATATATATATATATATATATATATATATATATATATATATATATATATATATATATATTTCTCTGTAAAGCATTTAAAAAAAATCCGGGGTTGAGATGGCTCAGGTCTCAGCTCAAGTATCTCCAAATACATTGTTGTCCATTCCCTGACCTTTCCATGTGATATTTCTTGGTTGTTTTCCAGATCAATGCCGTTCTCTGTTTGTGAGTTTCTCTGGTGCAAGCTTTTTTGTAGGGTCGAATTTCTTCAGAGCCAAATCCTGGTATCCACCTGTTTCACTAGCACTCTAGGTGCAGCTGTACATCCTTCACCTCCAGAGTGCTGGACTTGTGGTGTCAAGCAAGCTCGTAGGCTGCTGTCACCACCTTGTCAATAAAATAATCAGCAACCTGCAGCAGCATCTCCTCAACATCTTCATTCAGTTTCTCATTAGGGTCCTCTTCTCTCACTAAGTCTTGTAATTCTTCCTGATCAATACCTGATTGTGTTCAGCGCTCAGATGCCCTCCTGACACAGGAGTGCCTAGTATTTTAACCACTGTAGTGCTATTGGTAATGGAGCCTTGTGGAGGTGGGTGGGCTGGTTCCAGTTTTATGTGTAAAAAATTGGAGAGGTTGATTAGGGCTGAGGGTCCAAACTGGTTCATAATCTGCTGAGCTTTGGACTTCACAGAGTTTATCAAGGTCCCGTTTCTTTCAGGAGGTATCAACACTGAGGCCAATCAAAGGCAGCAGGTCTATCACCCCATGATATGCAGAGACTGCCTCAGTGAAGTGATCATCACAGCAGCCCAATACACTCTATTTCTTATTGTAATTATCTTTTCAATGTTTTACCTATTTATTATCTTTCCCTCCCATCTCTGTGAGGGCAGAGGATGCCTCTGGGGTATGCCAGAATATAGTTCTATTGCATATTGAAAGAATGAATGAACTAATTCTTTAATTTTTCATTATGAGGTATAATATTTTTGGAATTGCAGATCTGGAGGAGTGAAAAGAATTCTATTTGGAGGACTAGGGTTGGCAGTAGAATTGACAAAAGTTTTTCTTTTATTTTTTTCTCTGACCAAAAAAAGCCTAATGAAATTAGTGGTAGATAAAAATTCATTTCCAACTTCTAACAAGGAATAACAAACAATGGAGGACATATAAATAGAGTAGCAGTTTTATTAATAATACTTTCCTACTCTATTCATGATTTTTTATGACAACCCTACCAGAGACACTCTTTATCAGGCACTAAAGCAATTTAGATGCTGTCACATGCCTTTCTTGATATGTACGTGTTAGACATAAAGCAGTTTTCTATTCTTTAGCTTATTTTAGTATATAATTAAAACTCTGTCTGCTACTAAGCAACAGAGCATGGCAGAGGTTGATCACATCCTATCACAAAGATTGAGAAAAAGGAAAAATAATAAAAATAATCATACATTCCTGTTATCAGCCTTCAGATCTTAATTATGTTTTAACTTCTTTGTTGTGCCAAAGGCAATGCCCATTGGCATTTGAAGGACACTCTCACTTTCTTGCCTAAGTTCAATATATTTCTTTCATTTGGACCCTAGTCCATTTATGGAATCGTCGGGTGAATGTAGGGTCACATAGGGTGATAGAAAACTGAGATAAGGGTCAGGAGGTTTAGGTTCCATTCTTTCCCAAACTGGTTAGATGTGTGTAGGGCTGCAGCTAGATTCCAAACTCAGGGCAATAGAAGCTGGAGCATGCAAGACGTGTGGGGAGAGGCAGGATTTGCACCACTGGTGGATAAATAAGTGCATACAAACTTAAAACTGCCCTCTACTACCTCTCTACCTGACTGAAGTTGTGACCTCTGAAGTTCAAATTGTGTATTTCACTCTGCTTCCAAAATTGCCTTCTCATTAGAATCTTAACTTTCAAATTAGTGTTCTTTCTTTCTTTTTTTTTTTCTTTTTCTTTTTCTATTTTATTGCTGTTCTGTTACAGTTGTCCCAATTTTTTCCCTGTTGCTTTTCATGGCCCCACCCCCTCAAAGTCAATCGCCACCCTGTTTTCCATGTCCATGGGTCATTTATACATGTTCCTTGACTAGTGCCTTCCACTTTCTCCTGTTTCCCCTTCCTACCTCCCCTCTGGTCACTGTCTGTCTGTTCCTTGTTTCCACACCTGTGGTTCTATTCTGCTTGTTTGTTTGTTTTATTAGGTTCCTCTTATAGGTGAGGTTATATGGTACTTGTCTTTCGCCACCTAGCTTATTTCACTTAGCATAATACTCCCCAGTCCCATTCATGCTGTCGTGAAATGTAGGAGTTTCTTCTTTCTTTTTCTGCTGCATAGTATTTCACCGTGTAAATGTACTACAGTTTTCTGATCCACTCATTTACTGATGGGCACTTAGGTTGTTTCCAGCAGTTGGCTATTGTAAATTGCACTGCTATGAACATTGGGGTTCAGATGTCCTTTAGAATTGGTGTTTCAGGATTCTTAGAGTATAATCCCAGCAGTGGAACTGCTGAGTCAAAAGGCAGTTCCATGTGTAGGCTTTTGAGGTAATTCCTTACTATTTTTCACAGTGGCTACACCAGTCTGCATTCCCACCAACAGTGCACTAGCGTTCCCTTTTTTCCACATCCTCTCCAACACTTGTTTGTTGATTTGTTTATGATGGCCATTCTGACCAGTGTGAGGTGGTATCTCATTGTGGTTTTAATTTGCATCTCTCTGATGGCTAGTGATGTTGAGCGTCCTTTCCATATGTCTCTGGGCCCTCTGTATATCCTCCTTGGAGAAGTGTCTGTTCAGGTTCTTTGCCTATTTTTTAATTGGATTTTTTGTCTTCGAAGTATGGAGTCATATGAGTTCTCTATATAATTTGGAGATTGAACTCTTGTCTGAGTTATCATTAGGAAATAGTGTTTCCCATATGGTTGCACCCTTTTCATTTTGCTGATGTTTTCTTTAGCTGTACAGAAGCTTTTTAGTTTGATGTAGACCCATTTGTTTATTCTATCCTTTTTTCCCCTTGCCCCAGGAGAAATATAGGTGAAAATATTACTGTGTGGAGTATCTGAAATTTTACTGTCAGGGTTTTCCTCTAGAAATTTTACCTAGGTGTCACGGCTTATATTTAAGTCTTTTGTCAATTTTGAGTGTGTTCTGGTGTATCATGTAAGGTGGTGGTCTAGTTTCATTTTTTTTTTTTTTCCATGTAGTTGTCCAGATCTCCCAACACCATTTGTTAAAGAGGTTATTTTTACTCCATTTAATCGCCTGTCCCCTTTGTGAAATATTAATTGACCATAGAGACCTGGGTTTATTTCTGGGCTTTCTATTCTGTTCTATTGATCTATGAGTCTGTTCTTAGACCAGTACCAAACTGTTCTGATTACAGTGACCTTGTAATATAGTTTGATATCAGGTTCTATGATCCCTCCTACTATATTCTCCTTTCCCAAGATTGCTGAGGCTATTTTGGTTCCATATAAATTTTTGAAATATTTGTTCAAAATCTATGAAATGTCATTGGTATTTTAATAGGGATTGCATTGAATCTATAAGTCATTGCTTTGGGTAGTATGGACATTTTAATGATGTTAATTCTTCCAGTACATGAACACAGTATATGCTTCTATTTATTTGTATCTTCCTTAATTTCTGTCTTAAGTATTCTGTAGTTTTCCAAGGAAAGGTCTTTTACCTCCTTATTTAAGTTTATTCCTAGGTACTTCTCTCATTGCTAAAGTAAATGGGAATCTTTTCTTAGTTTCCGCTTCTGATATTTCATTGTTGGTGTACAAAAATGCCATTGATTTCTGAATATTGACTTTGAATCCTGCTGCTTTGCCAAATTCACTCTGATCACTATGGCTAAAACTTCCAATAATATGTTGAATAAAAGTGGTGAAAGTGGACACCCTTGTCTTGTTCTTGATCTTACGAGGAAAGCTTTTAGTTTTTGCCCTTTGAGTTTGATGATGGCTGTAGGTTTCTCTTATATGGCCTTTACTATATTGAGGTATGGTCCCTCTATTCCTAGTATGCTGAGTGTTTTTTATCATTAATAGGTGCTGTACTTTATCAAATGCTTTTTCAGCATCTATTGATATGATCATGTGATTTTTGACTTTCATTGTGTTTATGTGGTGTTTTATGTTTATTGATTTATGAATATTATACCATCTTTGAAGACTTGTGATGAATCCCACTTTATCATGGTGTACAATCTTTTTAAAGTATTTCTGAATCCAGATAGCCAATATTTTCTTGAGTACTTTAGCATCTATGTTCATCAGTGATATTGGCCTATAGTTTTCTTTCTTTGTTGTAGCCTTACCTGGTTTTGGAATTATGATAATGTTGGCCTCATAAAGAGGAATCTTCCATCTACTTGAATTCTCTGGAATATTTTGAAGATAGGAGTTAGCTCTTTCCTAAAAGTTTGGTAAATTTCCCCTGTGAAGCCATCCAGTTCAGGGCTTTTGTGTGCTAGGAGTTTTTTGATTACTACTTCAATATCACTTACTATTATCAGTCTATTGAGGCTTTCTGCTTCTTCTTGATTCAGTTTTAGAAGATTATATGTTTCTAGAAATTTGTCCATATGGCCTAGGTTGTCAAATTTCTTCACATAATAGTTTTTGTAAGTATTCCTTATAATACTTTGTATTTCTATAGTATTGATTGTAATTTCTCCTCTCTCATTTCTGATTTTATTTATGACCTACTCTTTTTTCTTTGTATGTCTTATTAAAGGCTTGTGTATTTTGTTTAATTTTTCATAGAATCAGCTTCTGGATTTATCGATCCTTTTAGTTTCTATGTCATTTAATTCTTCTCTGATCTTGATTATTTCCTTCCTTCTATTCACTCTGGGCATTTTTTGTTGTTCCCTTAGTTCTTGTAGATGTAGGGTTAGGTCATTTGAGATTTTTCTATCCTTTTTAAGTAGGCTTGTATTGCTATTACTTTCCCTCTCAGGGCTGTCTCCACTGAGTCCCAGAGGTTTTGGACTATTGTGTATTCATTTTTATTTGTTTCCAGTAAATTTCTGACTTTTTCCTGGATCTCCTTGCTGATCCACTCATTATTTAATAGCATGTTATTCAGTCTCCATGAATTTGAATGTTTTTGAGTTTTTTCCTTGAGGTCAGTTTGTACTTTCAAGCCATTGTGATCTAAGAAGGTGCTTGATATGATTTCAATTTTCTTGAATTTGTTGAGGTTTCTTTTGTGTCCTGTCATGTGGTTTATCTTTGAAAAGTGTTCCATGTGCATTTGAAAAGAATGCATATTGCTTCCGTGGGGTGGAATGTTCTGTATATATCATAAAGTGTATTTCACCTAGAGTATTGTTTAATGTCACAATATTATTGTTGATTCTATTCTTGGAAGATCTATACATTGTTGACGATGGGGTGTTAAAACCCCCTATGACAAGTGTATTGTCTATATCTTTCTTGAAGTCCTCCAAGATTTTCCTTATATATTTGGGGACTTCTATATTGGATGCATATATATTTACAGGATTTATATCTTCTTGATGAATTATTCCCTTTAGTATTATGAAGTATCCCTCTTCTGTCTCTTTTATGGACTTTGTTTTGAAATCTGTTTTGCCTGATATAAGTATTGAGACCAAGCTTTTTTTTATATTTGTTTTCTTGTGATATATTTTTTCCCTTCACTTTCAGTTTGTGTAGATCTTTTGTTCTGAGGAGGGTCTCTTGTAGGCAGCATATATGTTTTCTTATGCATTCAGCTACCCTATGTCTTTTGATTGGAGCACTTAATCCATTTACATTTAAGGTTATTATTGATAGGTACTTATTTATTGCTATTTTCCCTTTTTCACCTGTGTTGTCTCCCCCTCTCTCTCTCCCCCTTCCCCCCCTTCATCTTCATAAAGCATTCCCTTTAGCATTTCTTACAATGTTTGTTTGGTGGAGAAGTATTCTTTTAGCCTTTTTTTTTTCCTGGTAAACTCCTTATTTCACCTTCCATTTTAATTGAGAGTCTTGCTGGATAGAGTGGTCTTGGTGGCAGGATTTTGCTTTACATTACTTGGAAAATTTCTTGTCATTCCCTTCTGGCTTGTAGTGTTTCTGTTGAGAAATCAGCTGATAACCTTATCACAGCTTCCTTGTGTGTTACTAGCTGAATCTCCCTAGCTGCTTTTAAGATTCTCTCTTTGTCTTTAAATTTTGCCATTTTAATTATTATGTGGCTTGGAGTGGGTAGCTTTGTGTTCATCTTGATTGGGACCCTCTGTGCTTCCCGGACTTGTCTGGCCTTTTCTCTCATCAAGTTAACTTTTTCAAGCAAGTTTTCTAACCCTTGCTACTTTTCTTCTCCTTCAGGTATCCTTATGATATAGATATTATTACCTTTCATGTTTTCCTGCAGCTCCCTTAACCTTCTTTGCTTTTTTTTTTTTTTTTTTTTTGAGTCTTTTTTCATTTTATTGCTCTGTCTGGGAATTTTTTTCTACTTTGTCCTCTAGCCTGCTGATTTTATCCTCTGCTCCATCTAGCCTTCTTTTAATTCTTTCTGCTGTGTTATTCATCTCAGATATTGTATTCTTAATTTCCACCTGAATCTTATTGAGGGTTTTTATGTCTTTTTTCCTGTGGTATATTTTACAGTAGGTTCCTTGTAGCTTTCCTGGAGTTCTTTTTAGTTCTCACTGAGCTCCTTGAGCATCCTTATAACCATTATTTTGAATTCAGTCTTTGATGGTTTGCTTGCCTCTATTCCATTTGGCACTCTTTCTAGGGATTTCTCCTTTCCTTTGATTGGGGGCTGTTTCTTTGTCTCCCCACTTTAGGTGACTCTTCTTGTTTGTTTCTGCATATTAGATCGATCTTCTTTGACTACCGGTCTTCATGTGTGACCTTCTGTTGTAAGAAACCTGTGAGATTCAGTGGTATAGTCTCCATCATCTCCTGAGCTTGATGCTCTTGGGATGCCCATTATGCCATTTATTTGGGCTCTCTGGTTGTAACTGGGTTTTGGTTGTTGTTAGATCATTCTTTAGATCTTCACTTTGGCTGGCTGACTGAGAGTCACACTGCCTCCGCTCCCATCTTGTATGCTATTGTACAGGTTCTAGAATAAAACCAAACAGTCCAGGACACAAACCCACACCCACAACAATACTCCCCACCCACAACACACTATCAATAGCAAAGGTGTATAAAGATTAAAACTATTATAAGAAGGGCAAAATGAATATGAGATGACTAACTGAAAGAAAAATGATTTTGAGAGGGTACAGAGAAAAGAAATAATAAGAGTATGGAATATAAACAAGCTGAAGAGAGAAAGAAAATATAATTTACATCATAAGTAAATAAGGGAGGGAAGAAGGAGGAATGTGAGGTTATTTCTTTAAAGTTTTGTGGATGCATCAGTTTTGAAGAATATACAGAGGGAATAACTCTTTCTCTGTTATGGCCGCTTTCGCCTTCAATTCCCCAAAAAATTCTGAACATAAGCCTTATTCATTCATTCACTCACTCACAAATTGCTATTATTATTAATTTGTGCTTTTACATCCTGCACTTTAATTTTCTTGTATGAGTCTTATTTGCATATTTGTCAGATAAAGTTTTCTGTTCAATATTTCATGCTTATTCTAGGATATCTTAGCCAGACTGGGACTCTCTGTGTTCCCTCCTCATAAACCTTTGTTGGTCAATCTGCCTTGTGAAAATGATCCTTGCTATCAGTTCTCTAAATGGAAGAAAAAATAAAGACACCATCTACAGTTTTGGATACTTGTTAGATGTTCTGTGTAAGTTTTAGTTTTTTAGAAAAAGGGTGAAACACTCAAACTACTGGCAAAAAACATGGGGACATAATGTGACATAAGTGAACCTAATTAAAGGGGAATTCATTGGAATGATAGAGTGGCATTCAGAGAATCCAGAATAGCTAGCCTACCTGAAGGAAAAGGGAAATTCTGCTTGACAGCAGGGATGACCTCCTATGATTCCCAGATAACCTAAACCTGGCCAAGTTCCCATGTAACTTGGGGAATATTTCATGCTAGGGAAGTCAAATGACTTCACAGGAAGAAACAATGTGACTTCTCTAACTTAATTCCAGGGATGACCTATTGAGCCAGATTTATACAGACCAACACAAGTCTGTCTCTTCTGCCCCTCTTTTCAGAGCCCAGACCTACATAACTTTCTTTTGGGGGAATTTGTGGAGTGATGATGATTGGGAACTCTTAAGTTCATACAAGGACATGGAAAAAAAGCTGTTCAAGAAGAACTAAAAATAATTATCTACATTAGGAAAACCCAAAAAGTACCTTGTGTGCTGATATCTCTGTATTTTAACCATATGAATTCCTTGTGGGGTGTGGGCAAGAAGGAAGAATTACTGAGAGTTCATGGTGGTCTGCACCATTATTTTTTCCTTAAGCTTTTGTAATCTTCTTACATATTAAGAAACTACAGCTGACATAAACTCTTTTATCTATTCTCTCAAAACCTAAATTACTCTCCTCAAAACAGGCAGACCGGCATCTCTATTTAGTCATATTGATGCCTAAAGATCCTTGATTGTCTGCCCAAGACAAGAGAATTTGTGCAGAAAAGAGAGAACACAATGGAGACAGAGAAAGGATGTAATTGGTCAGCCTCAGCCAATGAATAAACTCCATCAGAGTCAGGTGCCTTTCCTTGCCCCAGTCAGTTACCATGGAGACAGAGTCAACATGTGAGATTATCCATAAAGATGTGTGTTGTGCAAGCTTTCCAAAATGTCTCTACTTTTGGTAGTCTCTGGAGTTTTATTTTCCACACAATATGTCCAATTCCTGTTACCTCTGCTCTCAATGCCACATTACACATAGTTAAGCGTCAGTTATATTGTCATACCCAATATATTTATTAAGGGCCTTTCCTACATGTAGCAATGTACTAATTAGTTTTTAAAGTAGCTATTAGAGTCTTTGTGAGTCGAGTGGCGCAGAATCTGACACCCAGAGGTTCTTTCTTATGCATAGTCAGCACAGAGCACCATTAGCCTGACGCTGAAAACCAGATTTACATGTAGGTTTATGTTTTCTATCTACCAACACTGTGGTCCCAGTATAAAGTACTACAAGGAAAAACAGAATCTGTACCCTCAAGGAGTCTTAATCTAGAGTGGATCATGACATACACAAGATGTTTACATTTTCTCCAAGTCCAGCTGTGAAATGTGTAACTAAACTGGCTCCTTGAACCAAAAAAATGTCCTGCAAGAACATCTATTACAATTGCATGTAAAAGTCTTAAAAGCACACTCTCTTTCTAACTTTCTTTCTGGTAGGGTTGTACCCAGTGGTTGGCTACCACTCAGGAAAGCACTATAATTGGAAGCAGCAGCTTAGCCAAAAGTCCATGTTTTTGCTTAAGGGTAAACTTGTTAAAATTGGGAACTCAGCCAGGATCATCCATCTAAGAACACTGTGAAAGTGTCTTACAGTTGTTCATCAAGCTATGGTCTAATTAATTTTCAAATGGACAAAGTAGCTTCTTGGGCCATGTAACAAGCATTTTCATTCATTTAAGTGAATTTGGCTCAGAGCAGGGTCACGAGAAGCTCTAATGGCTTCTTGCCTTTTTTGTGTGTCCTCAGGAGAGTGAGCACTGATGTCAACAAAGCAAGATTTGTCCTCTGGGCAATTAGAATAGATTCAGTTTCCAGGGAGCCAAGTTCTTTGACTTTCCCTGGAAGAAAAGGGTATGGAATTGAGCATATGGGAAACTCTCTAGGCCCTTTTACATTATTGGATTTAGCTACGCTCACATAATGAAATTGTTGAGATTGTTTAAACCTTCTGCAGAGACTTCTGTTAGCAGAGAAGAAACTTGTACTAAAGCCATAAGAAGATTGTATTATGGGTATAATGGAATCATTTTTATCTTTTGCCTGCTTTTATGCACAGGGCTGACATTTTTTCCTGGGCATAAAGTCAAAGATCTATTTAATTTCTAAAATTTTTAATGGTCACTAATACTATCCCCTGATGGCAGTTTCATAAATTAATCAATAAAGACAAAGCCATTAGAAAGGCTGTGAATCCTTACAGTTAATTTTTAAATATCATTTAGTAGTTTTTTTAAGATGGCTCTTTTGCACACTAAACATAATAACACCTTCAGAAAGCATGCTCTTGAATCTTCAGAAAAATGTTTTATTGATGTCACCTAAATTTCATTAAAATATGGAATTTGTTTATCTTTGTTTTCCTAAGACCACATCTATGATTAAATAAGGCTTGAATATAAATATGCAAGTTTACTTAAATCAGATGAATTGTCACAAACCATTGAAGTTATAAGATTATATTATTCTTTTATTTTTATTGCATTGGGGATTTTGGGGTGACAGTGGCATTTTTATTTTAAATTTAAGATTTTAAGATATTTTACTTATTTAATTTTAGATTTTTCTAGGAGATTTTATTTTTGTGGCTAAATTACAGACAGAAATTTGTTTTTTACTTATCTTTTTTTTTTTAGAGAGAGAGAGAGAGAGAGAGGCTAACAGGACCCAGGTGTCAGGCAGCTTTTCATAAAGGACCATCATGACAGTTTGACCATGAAAAATGCACCCTGTTGAATACCACATGTTTTAGTAAATGGCTGGCCACACAAAACCTTCTGCCCTTTTGAACAGTGTCCCCAAATTGCTTGTTTGGCTCTTGGCAGCCAACCAAGGACTGTTAAATGTACCCATAGAAAGTTGTCTTGGCTTCTAAAAATCCCACCTTAATAGAACTCTTGCCAATCAAAGGTTGTCTTAGGCTTTACTTTTTTCACTCTTCAAAACTTACTCTCCTTTCTAACACCTTTGAAGTCCTGCTGAAATTAAAGTGACAGCTGATGAGTAACCACCTTGCAAGTTTATAAATATTCTTTGTTAATTTTCTCTCAGACTTAGTTTTGTCTTCAACAGATGTATTCTCAACTTAGAACAATACTTTGCCCATAAAAGAATCAAATATTTACTTATTCAACAAAGTTCTACTGATTACCTACTACATATAGATACTATTCCCAGTATTGAGATATGAGACATATAACTTGTCCTTTATCCAGTGTGCTAAGGTTAATTCAAGAATTTCAGAAATAGTAATAACTTATCATTAACTATACTTACTGACATGCAGACCTGCTTTTTATAGTTTAGAGAGAAGTGGTTCCTCTTTTAAAAGTGTAACTGAAACCAAATTCTTGCTCCCTAACATCACAAGCTACTTGCAGTAGAGGAGCAGTTATTGTCATTGCCTTGACATCATCTTATTACCTGTAATTAGAGAGGCATTACATTTTCAAAGAAAAGAATAAACTAGTTGACATTTTCACAGAGAGTTTCTCTGGTTAGTGAAATATACTGTTTTTTTTTTTAAACTTCTAGAACTATAACATAAATATGTAGTAATATATATTAACAATATTGCATTTCACCCACATTTTTATCTGTTTTCAAGATTAAATGAAAAAGGATATTCTCAAAGAGCTAGCAAAAACAATGGAAACATTTCTGTTTAGCTAATAGTAAGGATATATAAAACATTCCTATTTTACTTTTCGCATAACAGAATGTTCTGTGCTTACTGTATTAGTTAACAAATTCAAGTCTGTGTATTTTGTTTGAAATTCCACTTCATCCATAAATTACAGCATTACACAATAACACCAGAAGGACACTATCACCATTGTTTGCTTTTACAATCATCTCAGCGCACAAAATTCTCTTCCATTGTCAGCTGCTGTCATCAGGCCATTGTTGTTTCCTCTTTTTAGGGTCTCCCTATAAATATCAAATTATTTAGATGCTCAGCAATGTTTATAGGCAGATTATTTATATTGGTGCAGACTTCTAAAGAGAGCTAGAGCCTGAATACGGTGACCAAATACCCCTTGACAATGTATCTTTCCAGAGCTAGTATCCCTGAGGCCCTGGAATAGCTGAGCTGCATCGTGTGCAGTGCAGGGGGACCCTCCCTGCTGAAGATGCTTGCTCCTTTGGACAATGAGGCCTTTTCTATTTGACTCTCCCTGGTCGTGTACATAATCAGATGATTTAGGGGAGGGAGAAGGCAGATCATTTATAACAATTATTCCCCAACTTCCTAAAGTAAGAAATTTTTCAAATTAAATGTGTGTATATATATATATATATATATAGGGTAGGGCAAAAGTAGGTTTACAACTGTGAGTACTGGAAACACCATTTATTCTTGCATTATTATTTAGAATAATTATTCCATTTTTTCCATATGAATAACTGTAAACCTCCTTTTGCCCAACCCTGTGTGTAATTGTAATTACTAATCTCTTTACCCCTTTTTCTTCTTTTAAAAAAAATTGGGTACTTATTTTTTGGAGGAGGGATTATCTATTTATTTTTAGAGAGAGAAAGGAGGGAAAAAGAGGGAAAGCAACATCAACGTGTGGTTGCCTCTTGTGCGCCCCCTACTTGGGACCTGGCCCTCATCCCAGGCATGTGCTGACAGGGAATCAAACCAGCAACCCTTGTGGTTTGCAGGCAGGCACTCAATCCACTGAGCCACACCAGCCAGGGCATTACCCCTCTTTCTAATTGCAAGAGAACTAAAGGCACTTGATAAAAACATTAACATATGAAAAGTAAGTATCTCTCTCCCTAGTCCTCTTGTTTAAAATTACGTTGTATTATCTACTCTGCGGCTATTGATTGGTGGGTCTGCTGGGTGAGCCAATGACTGAGAGTCTTGCTCTCATGGAACTGAGAGTCTAATGAGAGATACAGATCTTAAATTCTTTCTAGTGTTTTAGGGTTTTTAAGAATATGTTGTATATGTATACTTGTAATATGCATTCTCTCATTTTTAAAAACAGAAATGGTTAATGGTGATTTATGTATGCTTTTGTGTTTTATTTCTGTATCAGTATGCAGAGGACAATGTTTTTCTCCCTGGCTTTATTCTGGGAAATCACCTTTTTCTAATTTTTCATATTCCTTGTGGGAATGTAAATCATGTCCCTTGCTCTTTGGTGGTCAAATGTTAGGTATGTGACTCAAGTTCTTTCTCTCTCAACCAGTGACTAATAGATTGAAGCAACATTTGAAGGTACTGTCAACATTGAGAAAAGACGATGGGGTGATAACTGATACTGAGTGGTCTGGAGCTGCCAATACCTCTTCTGTTCTCCAGCCTTCTGGTCGTTCTGTGGAACAACCCATATTCTCCAATTTCATTTTTGCTTGAGTAGTCCAGAATTAGTTTCTGTTGCTTGTAACCAAAGATATTTAACTGAAGTTACATAGTATATCATCGTATACAGACCTACCTTGTTTTTTGTTATGACTGGAATTGCATTCCATTAAATCTTGTAGCATACCTTAGTTCACTGTCTCCTTAGTGGTCGCTAAGCTGTTTCTAGTGTTCTATCAAAAAATAGTTCAGAATACACATCTGCATAAACACTATATTCTTCTACACCCTTCTTTGGAAAGATGTGTCAATATGTTTGGGGTGATGAATTTCTAAAAGTGAAATTGGTGGGTAAAATGATATGTACTGTTGCGGACCGTTCAGCCTGGTTTCAGGAGTTGTAACCCTCACCCCATGGTGGGCTGTGTGGGCAGTGAGCCTAGGGAACCACTTCATCTGGGTCTGTTCTGTCAAGAGGACGTGAGCTACTAAGGAGACAAAGCTTATCTCCCTGGCAGGAGCACTGCTTCTGCCTCATCCATCTCTGGCCCCAACGCTTGGTCGGTAGTCAATGATGGGTAAGACTCCTCATGGCGGGGTGGGCAACCTAAGTCAGACACGACCACTTGGGAGGCCCTCATGGAAGGACTCGGGGGGCTGCAGCAAAGAGGATGTGATGGACCCTCACCCCCCGGCTATTCTGACATAGCCACGAGTCCTCATTTCCATCTGGGAGGTGTCTTCTGCTTCCTAATTGGCTTAAAGCCTGAAACTCTGAGGGCAAGCGGTGCAGCCCTATGCTAGCCAGAATGGTTCCCTGGGTGATCGGGCATAAGAAAGAATTCCTAAAGTCCTGTGAAACCTGCTTTGCTAAGAGCGCTCTCATTTAAACGATAAGGGTCTGAGGAGGACATGACTATGTCTCCCAAAGGTTTGCAACCCCCTTTCTGGAGGACAGACACTGACTCAGATTAAGCCCTCAGATTTCTTTGACATGTTAAACCTGTATTCCTGTGTATTTGAACCCAATAAAAGCCTAGTGAGGAAGGGGCTCTGGGTCATTCTCCTCTGAGAGTTTGTCTACCTCTCCTTCCCGAGCAGATCATGTCTTGGTAGTTTTATTTTCATCTGTGATGGAGGGATGGGGCTCTACAGGCGGAGCCCCCCCACATCTGGCGCCCAGGACAGGGGCCCCACACAATGTACATTTTTCATAATGTCAAACAGAGTTGAAGGCCTTCACATAAGAATAATTGTGCTATTGTGACTATTGATTGAGATGTAAATAATGGAAAATTTAATAACACTTTCTTTGTAATAACTGTTTATTGTCACTAAATAAAAAGGTCATTCTTATTGTATTTAGTAAAAGTAATTCTTACTAATTTAGAAAACTTGGAAAATAAATATAAACACAAAGAAAAGCCACCCACCAAATCACTTCTAATTCTCTCACCCACAGTGGTTGAATTACATTCACTCATCATCATCATCATTTTTTTATCCAGCCTTTATAGGTGTTTTTGAAGAGACTTCTTTTCAATGAAGTAATTCTGTCTTAACCAAGAGTAAAGGCCACCAAATATATTTCTTAAATACCAAGTATATAGGATTTTCTATGTATACTTGTAATATGTATTCTCTATGTAATTTTTCATTTTTGATTTCTAATTTAATTACTAGTGGTCTGTATTGGTATTAACTCTGAAGTTTGCTGGAAGTTGCCTCACAGACACTATGTGATCAATTGTGGTTACATTTACGTGTGCCTTTGAAGAATGTCTTCTGTACTTTGTTTCATACATCCTAACCTAAGGATATGTTTTCTGATTTTAGAAAGTGAAAAAGGGAGACAGAGAGAGAAACATTGATGTGAGAGAGAAACATTGATCTATCACCTCCAGTACTTACCCTGACTGGGGATTGAACCCAAAACCTTCCCATGTATGGGTTGACACTCCAACCAACTCCCTCCACCTCCCTCCCCTGCTTCTACCTCCAACGTCTTGGTTTTGTCCATGTGTCCTTTATAGTTGTTCCTGAAAACACATTCCCTCTTGCCTCTCATTATCCCCTCCCACCTCTCCTCTGGTTACTGTCAGATTGCTGTTAATTTCAATGTCTCTGGTTATATTTCACTTTCTTGTTTGTTTTGTTGATTAAGTTCTACTTAAAGGTGAGATCATATGGTATATGTCCCTCACTGCCTGGCTTATTTCACTTAGCATAATGCTCTCCAGTTCTATCTATGCTGTCACAAAGGATAGGAGCTCCTTCTTTCTTTCTGCTGTGTAGTATTCCATCGTGTAAATGTACCATGGTTTTTTGATCTATTCATTTACTGATGGGCACTTAGGTTGCTTCCAGGACTTGGCTATTTTAAATTGTGCTTCTATGAACATTGGGGTGTATAGGTTCTTTTGGATTGGTATTTCTAGTGGATATAATTCCAGCAGTGGATATAATCCCAGCAGTGGGACTGCTGGTTCAAAGGGCAGTTTCATTTTTTTAGTTTTCTGAAGAAATTCCGTACTGTTTTCCACAGTGGCTGTACCAGTCTGCGTTCCCACCAACAATGCAGTAGGGTTCCCTTTTCTCCACATCCTCTCCAATACTTGTTGTTTCTTGATTTGTTTATGATGGCCATTCTGACTGGTGTGAAGTGGTAACTCATTGTGGTTTTAATTTGCATCTCTCTGATGGCTAGTGAAGATGAGCATCTTTTCTTATGTCTCTGGGCCTTCTGTATGTCCTCCCTGGAAAAGTGTGTGTTCAAGTCTTTTGTCCATTTTTTATCAGGTTTTTTGTCTTCCTGGAATGGAGTCGTGAGTTCTTTATATATTTTGGAGATCAAACCCTTGTCTGAGGTATCATTGGCAAATATGTTTTCCCTTACAGTTGGTTCTCTTTTCATTTTAATGCTGTTTTCTTTAGCCATGCACAAGCTTTTTAATTTGATGAGGTCCCATTTATTTATTTGTTCCTTTATGTCCCTTGCTCCAGGGGACATGTTGGTGAAAATATTGTTGTGTGGAATGTCTGAGATTTTCCTGCCTATGTTTCCCTCTAGGACTTTTATGGTATCATAGCTTATATTTAAGTCTTTTATCCACCTTGAATTTATTTTTGTGTATGGTATCAGTTGGTGATCAAGTTTCATTTTCTTGCATGTAGCTGTCCAGCTCTCCCAACACTATTTGTTGAAGCAGCTATTTTGACTCCATTTTATGCTTCTCCCCCTTTTGTCAAATATTAATTGACCACGGAGACTTGGGTTTATTTCTGGGACCTCTATTCTGTTCCATTGGTCTATGTGTCTGTTCTTATGCCAATATCAGGCTGTTTTGATTACAGTGATCTTGTAATACAGTTTGGTATCAGGTACTGTGGTCCCTCCTACTTTGTTCTTCTTTCTCAAAATTGCTGCAGTTATTTGGGGTTGTTCATTTTTCCATATAAATTTCTTAAATGTATGTTCTATATCTGTGAAATATGTCATTGGTACTTTAATAAGTATTGCATTAAATCTGTAAATTGTTTAGGGTAGTATGGACATCTTGCTGATGTTAATTCCTCCAATCTATGAACATGGTATATACTTCCATGTTTTTGTGTCTTCTTTAATTTTTTTCTTCAGTGTTGTTTAGCTTTCTGAGTAGGAGTAGTCTTACACCTCCTTGGTTAGGTTTATTCCTAGGTACTTTATTTATCTTGTTACTATATCAAATGGGATTTTCCCCCTGATTTCTGCTTCTGATATTTCATGGTTGGTGTACAAAAATGCATTTGATTTCTGAATATTAACTTTGTATCTGCTGTTTTGCTAAATTCACTTATTAGGTTGAGTAGCTTTTTGGTGGAGTCTATAGGATTTTCTATGTATACTATCATGTCATCTGCAAACAATTACAGTTTTGCTTTCCGATCTGGATGCCATTTATTTCTTTTTCTTATCTGATTGCTGTGGCTAGAACTTCCAATACTATGTTGAATGAGAGTGGTGAAAGCTGACATCCTTGTCTTGTTCCTGATCTTAATGGAAAAGATTTTAGTTTTTTCCCATTGAGTATGATGTTGGCTTTAGGTCTCTCATATATGGCCTTTATTATGTTGAGGAATGCTTCCTCTCCTCCCACTTTACTAAGTGTTTTTATAATAAATGGGTGCTGTACCTTACCAAGTGCTTTTTCTGCATCTATTATATTATCATGTGATTTTTGTCTTCTGTTTTGTTTATGTGATTTGTTACATTTATTAATTTGTGAATATTGTACTATCCTTTCATCCCTGGGATTAATCCCACTTGATCATGGTGTATGATTTTTTTAATGTATTGCTGGATGCGGTTTGCCAATATTTTGTTGAGCATTTTAGCATCTATGTTCTTCAGTGATACTGGTCTGAAGTTTTCTTTCTTTGTTGTGTCTTTATCTGGTTTTGGGTTAAGGATGATGCTGGCTTCATAAAAAGAGTTTGGGAGTCTTCCATTTTCTTGGATTTTTCGGAATAGTCTGTGAAGGATAAGGATTAGCTCATCCTTAAATGCTTTGTAAAATTATCCTGTGAAACCATCTGGCCCAGGGCTTTTGTGTGTCAGGATTGTTTTGATTACTGCTTCAATTTCATCAGCTGTTGATGGTCTGTTCAGGCTTTCTGTTTCTTCATTCAGTTTTGGAAAATTATGTTTTTCTAGAAATTTATCAATTTTACCTAGTTTTCAAATATCTTGACATATATAGTGCTTTGTAGTAATTTCTTACAATCCTTTGTATTTCTGTGGTATCAGTTGTAATCTCTTCTCTTTCATTTCTGATTGTGTTTATTTGGGTCCTCTCTCTTTTTTCTTGTGAGTCTATTTAAATGTTTGTCAATTTTGTTTATCTTTTCCAAGAACAGCTCCTGGATTTATTGATCCTTAGAATTGTGCTTTTAGTCTCTATGTCATTTAATTCTGCTCTGATAATGGCTATTTCCTTTCTTCTACTTGCCCTAGGCTGTCTTTGTTGTTGTTCCTTGAGTTCTTGCAGGTGTCAGATTATGTTGTTTATTTCAAACGTTTCTGTCTTTTTTAGGTAGGCCCTTGTTACTATTAACTTCCCTCTCAGGACTGCCTTCACTTTGTTCCATAGGTTTTGGATTGTTGTGAGTTCATTTTCATTTGTTTCCAGAAAATTTTGATTTCTTTCTTGATCTCATTCTTGGCCCATTCATTGTTTAACAGAATGCTATGCGATCTCCATGAGTTTTAGTGTTTTTGAGTTTTTTCCTTGAGGTTGGTTTCTAGTTTTAGTCCTGTGTGGTCAGAGAAAATGCTTGGTATGATTTCAATTTTATGGAATTTGTTGAGGTTTGTTTTGTGTCCTATTATGTGATCTATCTTTGAAAATGTTTCACGCGCATTTGAAAAGTATGTGTATTTTGCCTCTTTGGGATAAAAGGCTTTCCATAAATCACTTAAATACATTTGATCTAGGACATTAATCAATGTTGCAATATCTTTGTTGATACTTTGTTTGGAGTATCTATTCATTTTTGACAGTGGGGTATTAAAATCCCCTACTATAATTGTGTTGCTGTCAATATCTTTCTTGCAGTCCTCCAAGATTTTCCTTATATATTTGTGTGCTCCAGTGTTGGGTGCATATATGCGTACAATGTTTATGTCTTCTTGATGGATTCTTCCCTTGAGTATTATGAAGTGACCTTCTGGGTCTCTTTTTATGGCCCTTTTTTTGAAGTCTATTTTGTCTGATATGAGTATTGCTACCCTGGCTTTTTTTTCTGTTCATTTGCTTGGAATATTTGTTTCCAGCCCTTCACTTTCAGTCTGTGTAAGTCTTTTGTTCTGAGGTGGGTCTCTTTTAGGCAGCATATGGTGGGTCATGTTTCCTTATCCTTTCAGCTACTCTATGTCTTTTGATTGGAGCATTTAATCTATTTATGTTTAAGGTTATTATTGATAGGTGTAGGAGACCATTCTGCATGGCGTGGGCCTAGCTCCCACTCAGATATGCAGAGGACCCACACCCTCGATCTGTTCTCCCGTGGAAGATCAGGTTTGTGATGTGCCTAGGCCACTTTGTATCTTTTTGCCAAAAAACCCCTTTACCCTGACTTGCAGCAAACGTTTACTGCACAATAACTTCCTAAAATCCATGCTAAACTTTCTAAGGACCAGAGTAATCGGTTCAACCACTTTTGCCTTTTCATTTGGAAATATCCCTTTTCAGTGGTGTGATTACTGGCATCTTCTTCTTTGTTTTCTGTATAAGGCTACCCCCTAAAGTGAACCTGTTCATAGTTAATAAGAACCTTCAGGTAATGTGCCCAGTAAGACAATAAAAGCTTGTCAAAGCAAGGGTCCAGGCTTTTGCTCCTCTTGAGAGAGAAGTCGCTCACCCTTTGTTCCCACAGGATTTGGTAGTCTGTGTGAATTTCTTTTGTTTCAGCTACAACGCTGTGGACCCCACAAGCCAGGGTCTGTGACAGATAGGTACTTATTTATTGCCATTTTTTTCATACCTGTGCTCCCCCCTCACATTCTTTATTTTTTTTTCCTTTTCTTAAAGCAGACCCTTTAGCATTTCTTGGTGAGCTCGTTTGGAGGACTTGTATTCTTTGAGGCTTCTTTTGTCTGGGAAACTCCTTATTTGACCTTCCATTTTAATTGTGAGCCTTGCTGGGTAGAGTAGTCTTGGTTGCAGGTCTCTGGTTTTCATTACTTGAAATATTCCTTATCATTCCTTTCTGGCTTGGAGCATTTTCATTGAGAAGTTAGTTACTAGTTTTATCGGGGCTCCCTTGTATGTTACTTCCTGTTTCTCCCTTGCTGCCTTTCAGATTCTCTCTTTGTCTCGGAACTTTGCCATTTTAATTATGATGTGTCTTGAAGTGGGCCTCTTTGGGTTCCTCTTGATTGGGGCTCTCTGTGTTTCCTGGATTTGTGTGACTTTTTCTCTCATCAAATTAGGGAAGTTTTCCATCATTACTTTTTGAAACAGGTTTTCTATTTCATGCTCTTCTTCTCCTTCTGGTATACCTATCATAGGGATATTATTATGTTTCATGTTGCCCTGCAGTTCCCTTAACACCTCTTCATTCTTTTTGAGTCTCTTTTCCTTTTCTTGCTCTTTCTGGATGTTTTTTCCTGCCTTGTCCTCCAGCTTACTGTTTCAATCCTCTGCTTCATCTAGCCTGCTTTTGATTCCTTCTACTGTATTCTTCAGTTCAGAAATTCTTCATTTCCTCTTGGCCCTTGTTGATAGTTTCTATTTCCTTTTTTATGTTGATATAGTTTTCAGTGAATTCATTGTAATTTCCCAGTAGTTTTTGGTAATTCTCTGTGAGCCCATTGAGCTTCCTGACAACCATTGCTTTGAACTCAATATCTGATAGTTGACTTGCTTCTATTTCATTCAGCATTCTTTCTGAAGCTTCCTACTTTCCTTTCATTTGGGTTTGTTTCTTTGTCTTTTCATTATTTGTGAGACTCCTTATGTTAGCTTCTTCTTAAATTGATCTGTTCTGATTCCCTGGGTTTATGGTGTGAACTAATGGTAGGAGACCTATGAGAATCAGTGGTGCAATCTCCTTGATCTCCTGAACTTGCTGGTCTTGGGTTGTTGTTTATGTTGGCTCTCTGTATGTCTTTGTGTTTTGACTGTTGTTGGGTCTTTCTTTGCTGGATCCTTCCCTCCAGCTTGTTAACTGAGGGTCACTCTGCCTACCGTGTCTTCTAATCTTTTGTGCTTGTACAGAGCTTGTTCTTCTGTATCTCTGTGGTTTTGAGGTTTTTGTTTTGCTATTGTTAGGTTGTTTGTTTTGGGTAATTTCTCCACCATTTAGTTGTAATTCTATGCGGGGGGGCTCCATCCGTAGAACCCCCTGTTCATCACAGATGAAAATAAAAGCTACCAAGACATGATCTGCTTGGGGAGGAGAGGTGGCCAAACTCTCAGAGGAGAATGACCCAGAGCCCCTTCCTCACTAGGCTTTTATTGGGTTCAAATACACAGGAATACAGGTTTAACATGTCAAAGAAATCTGAGGGCTTAATCTGAGTCAGTGTTTGTCTGGAAAGGGGGTTGCCAAACTTTGGGAGACATACTCATTTCCTCCTTGGACACATCATTTAAATGAGAGCACTCTCAGCAAAGCAGGTTTCACAGGACTTTAGAAATTCTTTCTTATGCCTGATCACCCAGGGATCCGTCCTGGCCATTACAGTGCTGCACTGCTTGCCCCCACAGTTTCAGGCTTTAAGCCAATTAGGAAGCAGAAGACATCTCCCAGATGGAAATGAGGACTCGGGCTATGTCAGAATAGCCGGGGGGTGAGGGTCCATCACATCCTCTTTGCTGCAGCCCCCCCGAGTCCTTCCACGAGGCCTCCCAAGTGGTTGCTTCTGGCTTAGGTTACCCCTCCCATGAGGAGTCTTACCCGTCATTGACTGCCAACCAAGCAATGGGGCCTTGTGACAAAACAGACCCAGATGAAGTGGGTCCCTTGGGCTCTTACACAGCCCACCATGGGTTAGGGTTACAGCTCCTGAAACCAGGCTGAACGGTCCACAACAATTCTAGATTGGTCCTGGGTGGAGGTTAGTGTGGCTCCCATGCACACCTTCACCTTCTTCCATTATCTGTTGGTGGTTTCTTTGTTGGTGGGTTCTCACTTCCAGCAGATATTCTGATGTTCACAGCTTCCACCTGCTCTTTTATGTGATCATTTGGAAGGGAAGGAAAAATGGATTAAGACAGTGGGAGTGCATTCTATGGGATTGAAATACTAACCCATAGAGAAGAGATGGGAGATCCTTTGGATATGTATAGTGTTAACTGTGATATTTCACCCAACTGGGCACTTTTTAGAAGGGATGGAAAAAAGATAAGACTCTTGTTAGAGGGGGAAGGATTGTGAATTGGATCCAGAAAACAGTGACCTTGAGGGAGGTCAGATTGTGAAACATAGTGACAGTAAAGGATAGAAAATAGGTGTAGTGTGTAAGAGAACAGAGTTGACCACAACAGTATTAAACTTCTGGAAGTCAGTGAAATAGGCTAAGATCTGGATGCTATATATTAGTTACAATTGTATGGAACAACAATTATTTATAATAGTAATGGAACAACAATCATGTGACAGAATCTATGTGACTTGAATAACAAGAATAGGAAGTACATGACCTAGAGTAATGTGCTACTGGAACACAAGTGAAGTAAAAGAAGGAAAATTAAAAATACACCATGAAAGCAAGAACAAGGAAAACCAGTCAAACAATGTAATTAAATAAACAAAATGAAGAAAACTAAACAAAAAGAAGAGAAGTAAAAAAAAACACAAAAAGTCTCTGCTTATTGTGCAGCCTACTATGCACATGAAGACATGAACCTAAGAGCTGCTTCTGGCTAATAAACTAGCTTTTTATATAGACAAGCACATTATTAGTACCACAAAGACTTCTACACCATTCTTGACAGTCACTTCAATTTCATATGACAAACTCCTAGACCACCATCTTTTCCTCAGCTGTGTGACACTGGGCATTTCTCTCTTTTCCTTGCAATGTTTCAGAAGAGGAGCTCTTTCTTTTGAAATTGCTTTGAAGGAAAGAGATAATCCTAGGTCAATAGAAGCTTACTCATTCAACCAGGTATTTTATTTTGAACACTTACATAAAAAGTTGTATTCATCCCCTTATCCCTCCTGCCTCCATTTAATTGTCCTTTTTGAGGATACAAAGCACCGTAAAACTTAGTATGCTTAAAACAATGATGATTTATTATCTTTCATAATATTTGCATCAGAACCCTGGCCCATCTCATTGGGGGCAGTTCTTTTATTCCATATGGGGTGGGCTGGGCTAGAAGGTCCAAGAAGATGATGCTTACTTGCCTGGCATGACATCTCTGTGCTTCCCCATGTGTCCTCTCTCTCTCACCAGGTATATTTTAGGAATTAGTATCTGGTTTCCTATATTGAAAGTAGAGACTCTTAATGGATTCTTGAAAACCATGAACAGAGCAGGCCAAGTATCACTTCTACCATATTCCACTGGTCAAAGCAGACCACAGGGCATGCTCAGTTTCAATGGAGGGGAAATAAAATCTACTTCTTGATGGCTGGAGTGACATGCAGGTCTGGATGGAAAGAACTGATGAAAACTATCTATGGACACTATTCACTACTCTTCTTTTACATGTGTTTCATATTTCTTTTCTGAAGACCAGAACACATTCCTTCTTTCAAACTAGTATATATTTTAAAACATAAATTAGAACATGAGTTGCACATATGCTTATTCACTTGGGCCTTTCCTTATTGACTAAAGATAGAACAGACTTCTTCTAAACAAGCTGCAGTTAATGCAAAGTATATAGGCCACTCTTATAGAAACTTGCTTTATAATCAAGAATTTTCATGTAATGTTTTAGTTTTTCATTTGTTTCACCCCTCTTGGTAATAGCCAATAAAATAATTATAGTTTTAATAACTATTTGACACAGTTTATTTTATTGATTTTAATAAATAATTAAGCATTCCTAAAACCACACATCAAACAAATGACTTAAATCCTTAAAACCTTACATGTACTAGTCATGAAACTCAGTTAAATGACTAAGATAAAAACAGATTAGTATCATTAGGAAAAAAAAAATATGCTCCAATTACAGAATATAAGGCTGACCAATTTGCTTAATAAAAAATCTGAAATGCTTAATGAACAGATATGCTCTTTAATGTTTGTAGACTGCATCAGCCTCTTGTCTTAAAACCATTCAAAGGAAAGCAATCACCACAGCAAACTGTCCTTCAATGAGCCCACCCTTACTTAGTGGACTTTCTCTTTCGTT
This sequence comes from Glossophaga mutica, assembly GCA_039655065.1. Taxonomy (NCBI): domain Eukaryota; kingdom Metazoa; phylum Chordata; class Mammalia; order Chiroptera; family Phyllostomidae; genus Glossophaga; species Glossophaga mutica. The sequence goes on along the minus strand of CM077309.1, from coordinate 68,650,433 downwards.
ATTTTGAGCTCTATAAATTTTGACAAAGATGGAAACTGACACTCACAGAGATTAAGTAAGTGGTCCAAGGGTTACCAGCTACTAGATATAGAAGTGGGATTCAAAACCAGAAATCAGTGTTTAGCAAAGTCCATGATTTCCTGCTTCCATGTGGTATTGTAAGGGAATAAAATTGTAACTTAACATAAAAAATACCACCAGGGGTCATCTGGGGGCATCCTGTTGTCTATTGGTATTCTTATGATAGCACCAGGGAGAGGATGGATGTTATTTTCATTGATGTTGTTCTCATGTCTTATGGTTTCTGTTAAACATCCTCAACTTTCTTTTAGGAGTCTATTCACAATTTCATCATGTACAATGTCTCAGAAATAATTGGTTCGTAAGATGTGTGTATCATACAGGCACTGGGTTTTACACTTTCGGGTGTTACTCAAGGGTTCTTAACCTTTTCTGTATTTCAGACCCTTTGGCAGTATGGTGAAGACTTTTCACATTAGTATTGCTGAATGCATAAAATAAAATACAAAGGAAACTGGTTTTACTAAAACACAGTTCAACTTAGCACCCCAACTTAATTTAGCTCAAGCAGAAAAAGAAAGACGTGTCGAGTAAGGGTGAGCTTATTGACTTAAAGAACTAAACCAAAGATTAACAAAATATGGCCCATGGGCTAAATCTGCCCCATTACCTATTTTTATAAATGCTCATTGGAACACCATTACTTTTCTTTGTTTATGTATTATTTATGACTGCTTTCCTAAGGAGATAAAAAAGACAAAGTCTCCCATTTTCTCATACAGAACAACCACTTCTCCCTGCTCTACCTCTAAATTCCATTTCAAGTTCCCTTTGAATATGTAAAGATTGGGCCAAAGCTATGAGAGTACCTATGTTTAGGGTCTGACCCATGGCACTCTTTAATTTAGGGCCCTTTTTATCCCCAGCCCCAATATGTAGGTAGAGAGACTTTTTTTCTATTAGTCATTCAGAATGTACATAATTTGTCCAATGTCTTAACAAAGGCTATTTTGGCTCATGACTGCTTTGATTTAATCCAAAATTCAAGGGAGAGAGAGATCTCAGAATTGCATGCAAAGCTGAGATGAACAAAAATTTCCCCTTTATTCTTTTTTTAAAAAAATGAATTCAATTGACTAAGAATTGTCTGAAAAGAAAACTGTGGGTATTTCAGTGCCCATTTTTCTAATAGCAAAGAAAACAAAGGTTGAGAAAATTCAGTAATGCCCATTCCAAAATGACCTGGGAGGAAGTCCAAGAAACAAGCTGTAAAACAAATCCTCATGATTATGAAGCATGGAAATCACAGTGATTTAGATCACAGAACTAAACAAAGAAATAGTCGTTATGCATATTATGTCATAGAACACAATTATTAAAGAGAGACCTCTGGAAACTTATTCTGGAAGTAGAAGTTGAAAATTAATTTCCATAGGTGACTGCATCTTTGGAAGACAAATGATAATGCCCTCCCTTAAAAAGTAATACTACCTTTGGCCCAGAAGAGACAGAGATAATTGTGTGAATTGTCTTCACCACTTTGAATGAGATTCCTTTCATACAGAGCAGGAGGGTCTGGTGGTTCTGCCCCAAGATCCTGAGCTGGAGTGGAGAGATGCTACTTAACGTTGCAATCATGAAGCTTGAAATTATTTTCTAAAAGCAGTATCTGTTGGCCTCTCAGGAAGCTAAACCTTCCTGTGTGTAAAATGATGGCTTCTCAAAAATGTCCATGTCCTAATCTCTGGAACCTGTGCATATTTTAGCTTACATGAAAAAGGGACTTTGCAAATGTAATTAAAAAGGATCTTGGAATGATACCCTGGATTCTCCAGGTGGGCCCAATCTAATCACAAGTGTCTTTGATATAAGTCAAAGAGAAAAGCAAGAAAAAGTGTGAGAGTCCGAGAGAGATTAGAAGATACTTTGGCAATCCTGGCTTTGAAGATGAAGGAAGATGCCAAAAACCAAGAAATATGAGAAGCCTCTAGAAGGTGGAAAGGAAACAGATTCTCTCCTGGAGCCTCCAGAAGGAATACAGCCCTATCGATCCATTTTAGGCGACTGGACTCTAGACTATAAAATAATAAAGTGTGTTGTTTTAAGCCACCAAATCTGTGGTAATTTGTTACAGCAGCAATAGGAAATGAATATGCTTACTTGCCCCTTTCCACTTTACCCTCAAGAAAGCTTTGGTGTGCCTCAGTCAAATCAGACCACAGTGTAGAAGGTGCAACTTGTGATGCAGAAAAATGTGGGGTTTTGTGTAGCATGTGTTCTGTTTCTTAGCTTCATTTTCAATGGGAAGTTATGATTTTTTTGGTTTCTTATAAGTTTTGGGTTTTTTTTATGTGGGTGGGATGGCATAGGGATCCTGGGACTTATTCTACCTTGGAAGAAAGGATTTTTGTTCCTTTTCATCTACTTTATAAGGCCAAGTAAAGAAGATAGTGCATTGAACAAGTTTGCAAACTCTGGTGAAGAGCATCTGGTTTTGATATGTACTAACTGTAAGATTTTAGGCAAATTAGTTAACCTTGGCCTGCTTATTTTTGAGTAAAGAATAATATCTATCTGATGAATTATTTTTGTAAAGTACTTGGACAGTGCCTGAAGTATAGTGAATGTGCTTATAATAATGATTTGTTGTTTAGGTTTGGATTCTGGCTCTCCTATTAGTGTATAATCATGCAATACATTTTAAAACCCGAGCGAATCTAATTTTTTCATCTATAAACTAGAGATAACAGTAGTATCCACCTTAGGTGTTCTTATGAGAACTAAAACCACACATACAAAGCATGTGATATGGCATATAGTAAGTGGTCAATAAGCTTCAATGAGGTTGCATTCAGTGGGGCTCCAGGCAAAGGGAGGCAGAGTCAATGCTTAAGCTGCCTTAGGATGTAATTCTTCTTCATCTTCTTATATTTAGCTTTTTCTTTCCTTGTATTCAGAATAGTAATATTGAAAGGACTAAGAAAGGCACTATTACATTTTCATTCCACAATTATGTGACTCAAACCCGGGATCCTCAGCCATGAGCCAGGGGGGTGAGAAAACACTAATAAAATATGGTATATCCCTTGGGAAAGTCAATTTTACTCAAAAATAAATAATTTAACATATTTTTCTTTTAAAATAAAGATGCTTTATGAAGGAGAATGCAAATTTTACATAAATTTTTAAGAATAGAAGTGGATTACTTAGCCACTTTCCTATTGTTCCTTTAGAAATCCAATTTAAATCAGCTAAGCAGAAAAGACATTCCTGCTTCTGTAACTTTGGAGGGATGGATTTCAGAGGCAGCACTGGATCTCAGGGGGCTAGCCTTCTTTCTCATCAGGAACCTTTACTTCTTCATCTTCCAAATCTGTTTTCCTCTGTGTTGTCTTTGTTTGCAGGAAAGGCCACCTCTTCCTTATGGCAATGATGATCTCTGCCCCACGCTTACAACACTGGTATCTACTATTTCCAAAGGGGACCGAGAGATTCCCACTTCTAGTGTCCCATGTTGCCCTGCAGCAACACTGGATTTTATCCATGAGAGAGAGGAAATCTAACTGGCTAAAGTAACTACCTTTCCAATGGGGTTAGAACATCTGGGCCCTTACTTTGACATACCCCCCAATATGTAGGAGTGTCCAAAAAGAAAATATAGCACACTCTGATAACTGAAGAAGGATGAGGGCATTGAAGGCAAAATCAACCCTTGTCCACCATGAGGAGACAACAGAGAAATTGTTTGTTGCTAGGGACCATGCTCCCTGATTCTTCAGGACAGAAATTTACAATTTTTTGACATATATACCTACAGTCTAGGCACAACCATTACCTTCCTCTAGGCAAAATCCAGATGCATCGGTGTAGCTCTGTGGGGGAGGGGTGCGAATGAACATACAAAAGAGACCCTTACATGTGATGACCTCCAGAGTCTGAAAAGGTGCCACTGATGGAGAATATGTTTAAGGATAGAACGAATTATCTTGACTTTTTTCCAACCTTCTATGTAACTTCTGGCCTTAATCCTCAAGGGGTCTACACTGGAGTTTGAGGAAAAGCTTTTTCATAAAAATCAATTGTGTTATTTTTTATGAGTAGTTTATCAGTCTATGTCTTAAAAACTTGTGGCCTCAGTTAAATATCCACAACTCTGTGTCCTAGTCACTCTGCCAGCATTAGTAAGAATGATTACATGGTTTCTAAATTCCTTTCTTAAGTAGACAGTATGGATTTGGGTTATCAAATCTAAGTAACTGAAGAAAAAAGAGCAAATCAAGATCTAAAGCCATCTTGATTGGACTTCCCAAAGCATTTTCTCAAGTATTTAGGAGACCACTAACCCTATGTTCTGTGAAAACAATGTTAAATGATCAAGGAAGTTAGCAAATGAAAGGCTCTGAGAAGTCTTGCAGTCAGGGACCCTGCTTGATTTTGTTTGCTGTAGCTTTTTTCATGTTGATTGACATCTTTTGTGCCAATTATTAAAATTTGGAACACCTCATGTGAAGAGATGTCGCCTCAAGTCCAGGCACTGGAGGCTCAGGAAATTGCTGCTTGGCTCCTCAATTAAAGGCAGAGAGAACCGAAAGACTTTAAGGGCAGAATTCAAAACCACACCATGCACATCACAGCCAGACATCTGGCATTTCTGCAGCTACAAGCTCTGGGCTGATAACACTCTTGGGTATGTAATTAAGCCAATCATTAGGCAAATCTGGGAGAAAGAAACACTAAACATAATAAATTGGGGTCTAAAGTTACCTTTATTTCTTTTTATCCTTTCTTTTATTTCTTTCTGTCCCCTCAACCCTTTTTCCCCAATCAAAAGCTAAAAGATTAAAAGGGAAAGCAAAAATTTGGCAGGAGCAGTATGATTCAATGGCACCTAGGTGAAATAATATAACTTTAATACCTCATGGGACTTGGCCAAAGGAGTCAAAATTATTCAGATGTCCTGTATTTGCACAGGTCTCCTTGAATTAACATCACTGCTATAGAGTGAGGTTTATGTCCCCCTGCCCTTACCAAATTCATATGTATCACCTAACTCCCAAGGTGATAGTGGTAGACCTGGGATTGCTGGCAGATACTTAGCTCATGAGGGTGGGGCTGCCATGATTGAAATTAGTGCCCTTATGAAAGATATCCCAGAGAGCTCCCTTGCACCTTCTACCATTTGAAGACACAGATGGAAGAAGGCTGTCTATGAATTGGGAAGTGTGGAGTCTCACCAGACACTGAGTCTTTCAGCACCTCTATCTCAGACTTTCCAGACTCTAGGATCATGAGAAATAAATTTCTATTGCTTTACAGGCTATGGTATTTTTGTTATAATAGCCCTAATGGACTAATGCAACTACTCGTCAGTCTGGAAATTGTGAAATCTGTGGTGGTGGCAAATGAGTCAACAGTTGGAACTGGTCTAGGAAAACTTGCCCAGACGGTGGTGAATTTCCCTTCTCTGTTGCTGTGGAACTCAGAACCTTCAAACTGCTGCTTCCATTCATGCATTGCTCTCTACCTTCTGACCATCTAATTGAGCCATCTTGGGTCACACTCTTTTCCCATTTGCTAATAGGGATAGAGTAATAATAAGTAACAATCATAGCAGCAGCAGCTACTGTTGATTGAGTATCTTCCACAATTTGTGGGGCATGATGCAAGTGAGCCCTTTGCAGACATCACTTCTTATCACCTCGCAGCAACTATGTGAAAGTGGTATTGCTACATAAACATACATTTTTATTCAGTAATGAAGGGATTGATATTGAGAACACAAACAAATTTCTCAGTTCCACAATGAGATAATGGCAGAACCAAATTTTGAAAGAGCTAGTAATGGTGAGTGAAATGTTTTACCCTCCTAGCTGTAACATTTGTCTTTTAGCAGGGGTGTTCTCAAGCTTCTGATGGCTTAGATCCAGGGAGGGAGCTAAAAGTGGGAATTTCATTTTTCATGGAAATGGCTCTGGAGATCTTTCTCTTTTCACCACATCATCTGTTCATGGAAAGAAGCCTCTGTTTCTGAGTGTGTGTGTGTGTGTGTGTGTGTGTGTGTAGAGTGGAAGGGACATGAGTTCTCACTCACAGGCCAACAAAACACATTTCTTGCTATGATAATAAGTATCATGAGTTTTTGTTTTCAGTTAAAAAGATACATATTAGGTTTTCTTTTATTTCTGTTTAATATGTTTACTTTACAAGAGGGAAGGAAGCATATGGCCTTCCAGCCTTATTAATCTTTTGCTGTTTTTATAATTGTTTATCCTATTTTAAAAGATGAGGTTATGGAAATGATCATCTACTTATAAAATAAAACATCTGTGGCAAAATAAAGAAGTGGTCAAATGTTAAAAGATCAGTCAAGAAAAACCTAGGTTATCTAAATAATGCTAAATGTATGTCTACTATTCTTCATTATAGTGGTTAGTTCTCAAAATCTCCCTTTGAATTTTTTGTAATTAACTGCCATTAAAGATCAGATTTCTCAGATTTTAGTTTTATCAACAGGGAAAATTAGCGTATTATATATTTTATTATTTTGGGATTGTTTTTAAGCCACTGGAGTAATTGGCCTGTAGCCTGTTCCAACTAACAAAGTTTTTTTTTTTTTTAATTTTTTTTTTCTTTTAGATTTTTTTATTTATTTATCTTCAGAGGGGAAGGGAAGGAGAGAGGGAGAGAAACATCAATGTGCGGTTGCCTCTTGTATGTCCCCTGCCGGGAACTGGCCTGACAACCCAGGCATGTGCCCTGACTGGGAATCGAACCGCGATCCTTCGGTTCGCAGGCCCGCGCTCAATCCACTGAGCTACACCAGCCAGGGCCCAACTAACAAAGTTTTTAAATGCATTTCTGCAAATCTGTTTTTCAGGAGCAAAAATCCTGGCTTAAAAACTTTGGTCACAGTTGAAGATTATTGCTATGCATGGATAAAGCCTGACAGCCATTTCTTCTTTAATAATTATTTTCAAAGAAACCTCTGAAGTTTTTATCAACATTTTTAAAGAAGTAGTCCTTATCAAGGAGAAAAAGAATGAATAGCAATAAAGTAATGTATGAAACAAACAAAAAAAAGAATTTGAAATCTAAACCTGTTTAGTCACCACAGTGACTAAACTCTGATGACAGAGTCTTGTGTCAGCTGCTGTGTGGCAGGGCTGGCTGGAAGGGACCATATTAACAAGGAGGCCCTCTGTCACCCTGAAGCTTGTGTTCCTCTGGTAAGATGCTGTCCTTGAGTTGGGGCTAGAACATACAGAGATTTCTATGGAATCTCTATGGAAACTCAGAGTATTCAAATGACATGTCTTATACTGGCCCCCAAATGTACACAATTTGATTTCATTAAGGAATTGGGTTGTGAGACAGTCAATACAGAAGAGAGACAACGGATTATTTCTAATAGTCCTAGTGAGGTGTTTTTTGTTGGTGTTCTTTTAGTCTTTCAGTTGGAAACATTTATGGGACTAATTCTATTTCTTATTGCAAAATCTATGTAGTACTCTGACTTACATCACAAATTTCAAAGGCAGTTGTACTAGACCAGATAGAGTAAGGTACCTTTGAACTTAAGTATTGCACAATTTTACTCCATCTTCCCAGGTTTCTCAAGAATATCGTAAAAGAATTCACCAATTTGGACTAAATTTGGTGCACAACTAAAGGGTTTATAAAGACTCCTTGTGTTCAATTTGATTAAACTTTCTCATCTTTTTTTTTTCTTTTGTTCTGTGTATGCTCTTACAGTTATCCTCATTTTTCCCACTACACACCACTCCACCCAGCCCACCACTGACTTCTATAGTGGATCCCCACACCATTGTGCATGTCTATGAGTCCTTCATATATGTTCTTTGACTAATTCCTTCACCATCTTCCAGTCATCCCCACTGTCCTCTTCCCCTTACCACTATCAGTCTATTCCATAATTCCATGCCTCTGACTGTATTTTGCTCTTTAGTTTATTTTGTTTATTAGATTCCTCTTTTAAGTGAGATCATGTGGTATTAGTCTTTCACCAACTGGCTTATTTCATTTATCATAATATTCTCCAGTTCCATCCAAGCTGTTGTAAAAGTGAGGCATTTTTTCTTTCTTTCTGTTGCATAGTATTCCATTATGTAAGTGAGCCACAGCTTTTTAATCCATTTATCTACTGATAGGCACTTAGACTTTTTCTAAATCTTGGCTATTGTAAATAGCACTGCTATAAACATTGGGGTGTATAAATTTTTTTGTGTTTGTGTTTCAGGGTTCTTGGGGTACATTCCCAGTAGTGAAATTGCTGGGTTAAAAGGCGGTTCTATTTTTAATTTTTTGAGGAAACTCCATACTCTTTTCCATAGTGGTTGCATCAGTCTGCATTCCCACCAACAGTGCTCTAAGGGATCCCTTTTCCCCACATCCTCACAAGCACTCGTTTGTTGATTTATTAATGATAGCCAATATGGCAGTTGTGACATGCTATCTCATTGTGGTTTTAATTTGCATCTCTCTGATGACTAGTGATGTTGACTATTTTCTCCTATGTCTTTGGGCAATCTGTAAGTCCTCCTTGGAGAATTGTCTATACAGGTACTTTGACCATTTTTAAATTGGATTGTTTGTCTTCCTGGTGTGGAGTTGTATAAGTTCTTTATATATTTTGGAGATAAATCCTTTGTCCGATGTATCATTGGCAAAAAATGTTCTCCCACATAGCGGGTTGTCTTTTCATTTTGATGATGGATTCTTTAGCAATACAGAAGTTTTAAAATTTGATATAGTCCCATTTGTTTACTTTTTCCTTTATTTTCCTTGCCCTACAATATTTATCAGCAAAAATATTGCTATATGAGATATCTGAAATTTTACTGCTTATGTTTTCCATTAGGATTTTTATGGCATCAGAACTTATATTTAAGTCTTTTATACATTTTGAGTTTATTCTGGTGTGTGGTGTAAGTCAGTGGTCTAGTTTCATTTTATTGCATGTACCAGTGCAGTTCTCCCAACACCATTTATTGAAGAGGCTATGTTTACCCCAATGTATCCTCATGCCTGCTTTGTCAAATATTAATTGACCATATTGTTATGGGTTTATTATGAGCTCTCTCTTCTGTTCCATTGATCTATGTGTCTATTTTTGTGCCAGTACCAGACTGTTTTGATTACAATGGCCTTGTAATATAGATTGATATAAAGTATTGTGATCCCTCCAATTCTTCTTTCTCAGGATGGCTAAGGCTGTTCCCACTTTACTGAGTGTTTTTATCATAGATAAGAGCAGGATATTATCATTTTTTTCTGTATCTATTGATATGATCATGTGATTTTTGTCTTTCATTTTGTTTATGTGCAGTGTCATATTTATCGATTTGTGAATATTATACCATCCTTGCACCCCTGGAACATGTATTGCTATACATATTCAATGTATTGCTGGATACAGTTTGCTAATATTTTGTTGAGGATTTTAATATCTATGTTCATCTGAGATATTGGCCTGTAATTTTCTTTCTTATTGTATCTTTACATGGTTTTGTAATTAGGATAATTCTGGCCTAGTAAAAAGTTTGGGAATCTTCATCCTTTTTGAAAAATTTTTTTGGAATATTTTGAGAAAAATGGGCATTTGTTCTTTGAATGTTTGGTAAAATTCACCAGTGAAGCCATCTGGTCCAGGGCTTTTGTGTGCCAGCAGTTTTTGATTACTACTTCCATTTCACTAGTTATTATTGATCTACTCAGGTTTTCTGTTTCTTTCTGATTCAGTGTTGGTAGACTGTATGTTTCTCAAAATTTATCCACCTTGCCCAGGTTGTCCAATTTTTTGGCATGTAGGTTTTCATAGTAATTTCTTACATTCTTTTGTATTTCTGTGGTATCAGTTGTTACTTCTCTTTCATTTCTGATTTTATTTATTTGGGTCCTCTCTCTTTTTTTCTTGATGAGTCTGGTTGAAGATTTCTAAATTTTGTTTATTTTTCCAAAGAACCAGATCCTGGATCATTGATTCTTTGAATTTGTTTTTTAGTATCTATGTCATTTAATTCTGCTCTGATCATGGCTGTTTCCTTCCTTCTCCTCACCGTGAGTTTTGTTTGTTGTCCTTCTAGTTTTTTTAGATATAGATTAAGGTTGTTTATCTGAGACTTTTCTATCTTCTTTAGGTAGGTCTGTATTGTTTTGAACTTCCTTCTCAGGATTGCCTTTGCTGAGTTCCATAGGTTTTGGATTGTTGTGTATTCATTTGTTTCCAGAAACTTTTTGATTTCTTCCTTGATCTCATAGTTAACCCATTCATTATTAATTACATGTTATTCAGTGTCAATGCATTTGAATACTTTTAAGTTTTTTCATTGAGGTTGGTTTGTAGTTTCAAGCAATTGTGATCTGAGAAGATGCTTAATAGGATTTCAATTTTCTTGAATTTGTTGAAGCTTGTTTTATGTCCTATCATGTGGTCTATCTCTGAGAATGACTCATGCAAGTTTAAGAAGAATGTGTATTTTGCCTCTTTGGGGTGAAATGTTCTGTAAATATTGTTTAAGTCCATTTGATATAGAGTGTCATTCAATTCTGCTATATTTTTATTGATTTTTTTGCTTGAAAGATCTACCCATTGTTGACAATAGGGTGTTAAAGTCCCCTACAATGACTGTATTGCTGTCAACTTTTTTCTTAATGTCATCCAATATTTTCTTTATATATTTAGGTGCACCTATATTGGGTACATATATGTTTAAAAGGATTATATCCTCTTCTTGGACAACTCCATTAAGTATTATGTAGTGACCTTCTTTGTCTCTTGTTATGGTCTTTGTTTTGAATTCTATTTTGTCTGTTGTAAGTATTGCAACTCCAGCTATTTCTTATCATGTCCATTTCATGGATTTTTTTCCCATCCTTTTACTTTCAGCCCACGTAATTTTTTGTTCTGAGGTGGGTCTCTTGTAGACAGTATATATGCAGGTAATTTTTGCTTATTCATTCAGCTACCCTATGTCTTTTGATTGGAGCATGTAATCCAATTATATTGAAGGTTATTATTGATAAGTGCTTATTCATTGCTATTTTTTCCTTTGCAACTATGTTCCTCTCTCTCTTTTTCTTCTTAACGCAGTCTTTAGAATCTCTTGCAATGTTGGTTTGGTGGAGCTGTGTTATTTTAACCTTTTGTTGTTGTTATTGTTGGAAAGCTATTATCCTTCCATTTTTAATTAAGAACCTTGCTGATTATAGTAGCCTTGGTTGTAGGTCTTTGCTTTTTATCACCTGGAATATTTTGTGCCAGTCCTTTCTGGATTGTAGTGTTTATGTTGAGAAATCAGCTTATAGCCTTATTAGAGCTCCCTTTTATGTTCTTAGCTGTTTTTCCCTTGCTCCCTCTAAGATTTTCTCGTTGTCTTTAAATTTCGCTAATTTTATTGTGATGGGTCTTAGAGTGGACATCTTTGGATTCATCTTGATAGGGACCCTCTGTGCTTTCAGAACTTGCATGATTTTTTCCCTCACCAAGTTAGGAAAGTTTTCTGTCATTTTCTCAAACAGGTTTTCTATCCCTTGCTCATTTTATTCTCCTTTGTTATCCCTATGATGGGAATTTTGTTCCATTACGTGTTGTCCCAAATCCCCTTAAACTATCCTCATTCTTTTTAAGCCTTTTTTTGTTTTGTTTTGTCACTCTGACTGGGTGTTTTTTTCTAACTTGTCTTCCAACTCTCTTATTCAATTCTCTGTTTCATCTAGTCTGCTTTTAATCCTTCTAGTGCATTCTTCATTTCAGATATTGTATTCTTCATTTCATCCTGGATCTTATTCATAGTTTCTATATCTTTTTTCATGCTAATGTAGTTTTCACTAAGTTCACTGACCATTCTTTTTTTAAACATATTACAGTTGTCCCATTTCTCCCCCATCATTCCCCTCCACCCTGCACACCCCTCCCACCCACATTCCCCCCTTTAGTTCATGTCCATGTGTCATAAGTTCTTTAGCTTCTACATTTCCCACACTATTCTTGCCCTCCCCCTGTCTATTTTCTACCCACCGTCTATGCTACTTATTCTCTGTACCTTTCCTCCCCCTCCCCCTCCCACTTCCCTGTTGCTAACCCTCCACGTGATCTCCATTTTTGTGTTTCTGTTCCTGTTCTAGTTGTTTGCTTAGTTTGCTTTTGTTTTAGGTGTGGTCGTTAATATCTGTGAGTTTGCTGTCTTTTTACTGTCCTATTTTTATCTTCTTTTTCTTAGATAAGTCCCTTTAACATTTCATGTAATAAGGGCTTGGTGATAATGAACTCCTTTAACTTGACCTTATCTGAGGAGCACTTTATCTGTCTTTCCATTCTAAATAAAAGCTTTGCTGGATAGAGCAATCTTGGATGTAGGTCCTTGCCTTTTATGACTTGGAATACTTCTTTCCAGCCCCTTCTTGCCTGGAAGGTCTCTTTTGAGAAATCAGTGGACAGTCTGATGGGAACTCCTTTTTAGGTGACTGTCCTCTTATCCCTTGCTGCTTCTAGAATGCTCTCCTTCATTTGAATCTTGGCTAATGTAATTACAATGTGCCTTGGCTTGTTCCTCCTTAGGTCCAACTTTTTTGGGACTCTCTGAGCTTTCTGGACTTCCTGGTAGTCTATTTTCTTTGCCAGATTGAGGAAGTTCTCCTTTATTATTTGTTCAAATAATTTTCTACTTGTTGCTCTTCCTCTTCCCCTTCTGGTACCCCTATAATCCAGATGTTTGGACCTTTAAAAATGTCCTGGAGTTTCCTAATCCTCTCCTCATTTTTTTGAATTCTTGTTTCTTCATTCTTTTCTGTTTGGTTGTTTCTTTCTTCCTTCTGGTCCACTCCATTGATTTGAGTCCCAGTTTCCCTCCTATCTTTATTGGTTCCCTGTGTGTTTTCCTTCATTTCACTTATTGTAGCCTTCATTTGTTCATCTAATTTGTGAGCAAAATCAACCAATTTTGTGAGCATCCTGATCACCAGGGCTTTGAATTGTGCATCTGATAGGTTGGCTATCTCTTGGTCACATAAATTGGCTCTGGGGCTTTGATTTGTTTTCCCTTTTGAGCCATTTTTGTCTGTTTCTTTGTTTGTTTTTTTGTTTGTCTGGTCGCAGCTGTAATGTAGTGAGGGGGTGGAGCCTTAGGTGTTCCCCAGGGCAGAGCAGCCCAGTTGCTGGGTAGTGACGCTGCATGTCGGGGTGGGGTCTGAGAGGGAACAATGGCGCTTGTTCCACTCTCTCTGTGATTCCAGTTCCTTCCGCTGCTTCCCCTTCACCTGGATTATCTGCGCACGAATGTGGAAGCACCTGGTCAGCCAGCTGCCTTGCGCGGCCTCACTGGGTCTACCATTGCCAGCCCATGCCTGGGGTCCACTAGCACCGCCTGTGCACCTGGGGTCTGCTAGCAACCAGCTGCAGGCCTGGGATCTGCCAGCCACTGCTGCCTGTGCACCCGGGTCTGCCAACCTCCACTTTTTTCCTGCCGTGACTCTGCCCGTCTTACCGGTCTGGATGAATGGTTGTTGTACTTCCATACAGTTCAATTTTCTATCAGTTCTGATTGTTTTCTTATTTCTAAATCTTTGTTGTCTTTAACTTCCATCGTGCAAGGAGGCACAGTGTGTCCACCTATGCCTCCATCTTGGCCGGAAGTCCCTGAACATCCTTTTAACCATTATTTTGAACTCTATGTGTGATAAATTGCTTGCCTCAGTTCCATTTAGCTCTTTTTCTGGTGATTCCTCCCTTTCTTTCAATTTGTGGTTCTTTGTCTCCCTATTTTAGATGACTCTTTATATTTTTTCTATGTATTAGATTGATTTGCTTTGACTCTCTCTCTTCATGGGGTGGCCTTCTGTTGTAGGAGTCCTGTGGGTCTCAGTGGTGCAGTGTCCTTGATCTCCTGAGCTGGATGCTGTAGGGATTCCCTGAATGTAGTTCATGTGGGCTATCCTGATATATTTGGGTTTTGATAGTTGTTCACCCATTTGTTGGTATGTTCTACACTCTGGTTTGCTGACTGAGAGTCTCAACCCCCAGTTAATCTTGTATACTATTATATAGGTGCTGACAGATCAAAACAAAACAACACAGAAAATAAAACCCACACAAGTAAAAATAGCCCCCAACAATAACAGCAATATCAATGTCAAATGAGCAAAGATTATGAAAGGTAGAAAGACAATAGGAATATTATAAGAAAAGAATATGAGATGACTGTGGGAAAGAAAGATGATTGTGAAAGGAGAGATTGAGAAGAAATAATAAAAGTAAAGACTAACAATGAATAGCCACAAATTGTTAAAGTATGGGAAAAATACAATTTAATATGAAAATAAGAAAAGGAAGGAAGAAGGCAAAATGAAGTAAGGCAAAGGAAGAGTAAAATATGAGATCTGAAATAAAAAATAGGAACAAAACTGAAGAAAAAGAAAAATGTAAAAAGCTATGCAAAAGAAAAAATAATACAAATAATGAAAAAGAATGAAGTGGAATTCATCTCAGCAGAGTTTATTGTTTGCCTGCTATGTTGTCCTTCTGGATATGACTCTAGTGTTGTATGAAGCTGGTGTGAGCTAATTTCAGATGCTGTCCCCATCACACTCTAGGCACCTTGTCAAAGCTACACATGATCTACAGTCTGTGGCTGTCTCCTTCAGGCTTGGCTGCATACCGGATGGTCCTTGCTGCTCTGCACTGATGGCTTTTTATCAGCACAATGCCTAATGGTGGGTCAACTGATAATGAAATCTCCAAAGATATTGCCTCCACCTGCCTTTGTCTGTGGTCCAGCCTTTAGTCTTAGCCTAGCCACTGACCTGTCTGTGTCTGAGAGGGCTTCTGGTGAACTTGGGATGATGGGACCCCTGGGTCTCCCTTGGGAGGAGCCATTTAGACTTCAGGGAAGATGGTGGGTGGGTACCCTCCTCCCTGTGCCATGTTTATTGGTCTGTTCCAGATTATTTCCAGTAGTGAATATTTCTGAAGAGTTAGCTGTCTATCCATGTGAAGGGCCAATGTACATAAAAGGGTTAGTTCTTTCCTATTTGGAGCTGACAGTAGCCCTGTAAAGGAGCCAAGGTTCCCTAAGGTTGGCCTCCTCTTTCAGCCTCTCTGCCTTTCCCTGAGGTTGCCTGGTTTCCCTCTAGAGCTTTTTGATGAGGGTCTATAAGCTGAGAGCAGGTCTATTGAGACAGGGATAGCAGTTGTCCTCTTTGTTGGTTCTGCAGTCTGTGGTACACTCATTAAGAAAACAGTAGCCCCTTCTTAGAGCCAACCCCTTCCGTCTTTGCCAGACATTTGGGCAGTTGCTTCATCGGGGGCTCACTGCTGGTTCAGAATGGGAATATTCAACTTTCCCTTTGCAGGAGTGAGCTCAGCAGCTCTGGACTTCAGAGGATAGATCAAGGGAGCCTTCCATTGGTGTTTGGGCAAGACCAGACTGCAGGTGGAGGCTAAACTCTCTTCCTCTTTCCCAGGACTCAGTAGGAGGCCAAGTTCTCTTTCCTACTCCAAGGAGCTGTCCTCCAAAATTTTCATACTTTGAAAGTCTCCATTTGGGGTGGAGGGGAATGAAGGGTGGGGGGAAAGGGACAACTGTAATAGCATAATCAATAAAATATATTAAAAAAAAAAGAAAGTCTCCATTTGGAGTTTCTTTTAATTTGTCCTGTGGAAGCGCACCCAGTCAGGGAATTTTAGACTTGGCAGGACTATTCTGCACTTTCCCCATTGGAGGTAGTTCCTGTTACCCTGCAGGAGAAGGGCAGGCACTCATTCCCTTTTCAGGGGTTTGTAGAATGCTATGAGTTTGCCCCCCTGCAAAATTTCCCAGTTGCTCAACTCCCTTCCATCTAACTTCCAGCCAACAGCATTTGCAGGCAACACAGACCCGACCTCTCTTTTCTGTGCTGCCAGTAGTTTGCTTGACAGCTGAGCTGGGTGGGATCCAAAAAAATCCTCTTTGTGCAAATTTCTGATCTCTCTGTGCAGCTGTTCTCACTGGGAAAGGACCTGAAGATCCAGTGTGGCTTGGTGTGGCTGAGGAAACTTCCTAATGGGTCAAAACACAATTTTCCTGTTTTGCCAGGTTGCTGTCTGCAGCCACTGCACCAGCAGCAGGAGACGCTGGCGCTACAGGGCGGGTGCCATTTGCAGACTTGAGAGTGGAAAAGGCAGTTTTTCTTTCTATATCCACTCAGCAAATTTTCTGTTTTGGCCCTTACGTTGCACAAATTTCCGAAATCTCTGCCCCATTGGTCTCAGTGGGAAAGGACCTGTAGATCCAGAGTGCTTTGGCACTGGTGAGAGAAATTCAGAACGGGTAAAAAAAACTATTGTTCCATTCTGCTAGTCTTCTTTCCTGCAGTCACATCAGTGGCAGGCACACCTTGGCGCTAGGGTGGGAAGAGCCACTGCAGGCTTGTGAATAGAAAAACCATTTTTTACCCCCAATCCGCTCAGGAAGTTCTCTGTGTTTTTTTTTGTTTTGTTTTTGTTTTTTTTTTGTTGTTGTTGTTGTTGTTGTTCATTCGTTTGTTTGTTTTTTTCCCCTCTCTCGCCTCTGCACCTCCCCCACTATCAGTGATTCCCTTGATGCAGCTGCTGTCTGACCTTCTCAGAAGCCCTGTTGCACCAGCGATGTTTTTCCCTTAGTCTGAGTTCATATAATGAACTCTTCATCCTGGCACCAAAACCACAGAAACACTTCATGCTGAATTCAGATCTCTAATTTACACAGGTGTGGAGAAATCTCATTTCATCCCCACGCCCCACCCCGACCAGAGACTACACAATCTCCCTTTTCCTCTGTATTATTGTACTTTTATGTATTTTGAAAGGGGAGGGCACTCCATAACTGCGATTTCAGTCTGGGGTCATTGCTGGACGAGCTGCTGGGCCGGGGTGGGGTCGGGGGTGGGGGCCCTTTCCCAGCCAGGCTTCAGTTCTTTTTTAAAAAAGTCTCTATGTGGGGTTCAAGATGGCGGCATGGTAGGAGGATGCAGATTGTCCTTCCTCCTGCACATGGGAGAAAAACCTAACTGAACTACAGAGGAACAGAGCAGATAGCCAACAATACCACAGTATATATGAAAATAGGAGATCAAAATCCATAGCAGACATTGGAAAACTAGACGTGGCAGCCGAGCGACCGGAGGTGGTCCTGAGACGGGACAGAGGCGACCCGGCGACCGGAGGCAGCTCTGCAACCGACCAGAGGCGGCCCGGCGACCGGAGGGGGTTCTGCAACCAACCGGAGGCGGCCCGGCGACCGGAGGGGGCTCTGCAACGGACCGGAGGCGGCCGCGCGACGGGAGGCGGCTCTGCGACCGGGTTGGAAGCAGCCCTGCGGCCAGAGGCGACCCTGCAACTAAAGAAGGGGACTCTGGAAGACCCGGAGCTCACATCTGTGATCCTGGGGTGAGTGCGCGCAACTCGGGAAACTCTCGGAGCCCACGCCCGTAGTCTCAGGCGGGCACCTGCACCCTGTAGGAGACCCGGAGCTCACAGCAATAGGCTCAGGGAGGGATGGATCTGTAAGAGATTCCAGCTGAAACCCATAAACTCTGGAAAGCTCGCCCCCTGCAGGAGGCTCAGAAATCACACCCAAGGCCCTGCATGGAGAGTACCCATTAGCCCTGGGGACAGTAACCCAAAGCTGACTGAGGAACAGGGAGAAAAGCGGTACGAGTCACCTCGCAGCCTGCTACAGCCAGCAAGTCCAGAAAATCCAGTTTGGCCTGTGTGAAAATAGCAAGAGATTTTTTTTCCTTATTATTCTTTTTTTTGGGGGGGTGTTTTGTTTCATATTGTTTTGTGGGTTTTTTTTGATAGTTGTTTTTTGTCTGTTTAGTTGGGTTTTTTGTTTGTTTGTTTTGGTTCGTTTTTCGTTTTTGTGGGGTTCTTTTTGTTTTGTTTTGATTATATATTTTTTATTTCTTTATTACTTCTACCTTTTTTGTCCCTCAATTCCTTTTGCTTCTCTTTACTTCTTTCTGGCTTTATTCCTTCTTCCTTTCTTTCCAATTCTATCTCTCCTTCCCTCCTCTTTTTTTTTCTTTTCTTTTTTTCTCTCTCTTCTTTTTTCACTTTATCCTTTTCTCTTTTTGAATACCCACGAGTGAGGCAAAGAAATCCTAGAACTGTGGAAAAACCAGAGTTGGACCAAAAGAGGGGGTATTCCCACAGCTGAGACAGTGGAAGCTGTGAACACCAGGATACCTGAGGAAGACTATAACACTGAATCTCACAGGTATTCCACCACAGAAGTTCACACCATAAACGCAGGTAGCCAGAACAGATCAACTTAAGAAGCAGAGGTTTACAAGAAGAGTCTCACCAACAATGAGAAGACAAAGAAACAATCCCCAAATGAAAGAAAAGGTGGAAGCCCCAGAAAGAATGCTAAATGAAACAGAGGCAACTCAACTATCAGAGAAGGAGTTCAAAGAAATGGTTGTCAGGAAGCTCCATGAGCTCTCAATGAGCTACCAGAAACTACAGGGAAGCTACGATGAACTCAGTGCAAACTATATCAACATGAAAAAGGAAATAGAAACTATCAAAAAGGGCCAAGAGGAAATGAAGAATACAATTTCTGAGCTGAAGAACACAGTAGAAGGAATGAAAAGCAGAATCGATGAAGCAGAAGATCGGATCAGTGAGTTGGAGGACAAAGTAGAAAAAAACAGCCAGATAGAGCAAGAAAAGGAAAAGAGGCTCAGAAAGAATGAAGAGGGTTTAAGAGAAATGCAAGACAACATGAAACGTAATAATATCCGTATAATAGGAATACCAGAAGGAGAAGAAGAAGAGCAAGGGATAGAAAACCTATTTGAAAAAGTAATGATGGAAAACTTCCCTAATCTGGTGAGAGAAAAAGTCACACAAATCCAGGAAACACAGAGAGTCCCTATCAAGAGGAACCCAAACAGGCCCACTTCAAGACACATCATCATTAAAATGGCAAACTTCCAAGACAAAGAGAGAATCTTAAAGGCAGCAAGGGAGAAACAGGAAGTAACATACAAGGGAGCCCGATAAGGTTAGCAACTGACTTCTCAGTGGAAACGTTCCAAGCCAGAAGACAATGGCAAGAAATATTCCAAGTAATGAAAACCAAAGGCCTACAACCAAGACTACTTTATCCAGCAAGCCTTTCAATCAAGATAGAAGGACAAATAAGGAGCTTCCCAGACAAAAGAAGTCTAAAAGAATATACCTCTACCAAACCAGTACTACAAGAGATACTAAAGGGACTGCTTTAAGGAAAGAAAGGAAAAGAGGGAGTGAGGAACACAGATACGAAAATGGCAATGAATCAGTACCTATCAATAGTAACCTTAAATGTAAATGGATTAAATGCTCCAATCAAAAGACATAGAGTAGCTGACTGGATAAGAAAGCATGACCCACACATATGCTGCCTACAAGAGACCCACCTCATGACAAAAGACCTACACAGACTTAAAGTGAAAGGCTGGAAACAAATTTTCCAAGCAAATGGACAGGAAAAAAAGTCCGGAGTAGCAATACTCATATCAGACAAAATAGACTTCAAAAGAAGAGCTATAAAGAGAGATCCAGAAGGTCATAATACTCAAGGGAAGAATCCACCAAGAAGACATAAACATTGTGAATATATATGCACCCAACAGACGAGCACCTAAATACATCAAGAAAATCTTAGAGGACTTCAAGAAAGATATTGACAGCAACACAATTATAGTAGGAGATTTTAACACCCCACTGTCAAAACTGGACAGATCTTCCAAACAAATTATCAACAAAGATATTGTGGCATTGAACAGTACTCTAGACGAATTGGACTTAGCTGATATATATAGGGCCCTCCATCCCAAAGAAACTAAATACACATTTTTTTCAAATGCACATGGAACATTTTCAAAGATAGACCACATGATAGGACACAAAACAAGCCTCAACAAATTCAAGAAAATTGATATCATACCAAGCATTTTCTCCGACCACAAGGGACTAAAACTAGAAACCGACTTGATGGGGAAAATCCCCAAATCATCAAAATCATGGAGATTGAATAGCATGCTATTAAACAATGAATGGGTAAAGAATGAAATTAAGGAGGAAATCAAAAAGTTTCTTGAAACAAATGAAAATGAACTCACAACAACCCAAAACTTATGGGACACAATGAAGGCAGTGCTTAGAGGGAAATTCATAGCAATACAGGCCTACCTAAAGAAGACAGAAACATTTCTAACAAACGACTTAACCCTACGCCTACAAGAACTCGAGGAACAACAACAAAGACAGCCCAGGGCAAGTAGAAGGAAGGAAATAACCAAGATCAGAGCAGAATTAAATGACATAGAGACTAAAAGCAGAATCCTAAGGATCAATGAATCCAGGAGCTGGTTCTTCGAAAAGATAAACAAAATCGACAAGCCTTTAAGCAGGCTCATCAAGAAAAAAAGAGAGAGGACTCAAATAAACATGATCAGAAATGAAAGAGGAGAGATTACGACTGACACCACAGAAATACAAAGGATTGTAAGAAATTACTATGAAGAACTGTATGCCAAGAAATTTGAAAACCTAGGTGAAATGGACAAGTTTCTAGAAAAATATAACCTTCCAAAACTCAATGAAAAAGAAACAGAAAGCCTGAACAGACCAATAACAGCTGGTGAAATTGAATCAGTAATCAAAACACTCCCGGCACACAAAAGCCCTGGACCAGATGGTTTCACAGGAGAATTCTACAAAACATTTAAGGAAGAGCTAACCCCTATCCTTCACAGACTATTCCAAAAAATCCAAAATGACGGAAGACTCCCAAACTCTTTTTATGAAGCCAGCATCATCTTAATCCCAAAACCAGATAAAGACATAACAAAGAAAGAAAACTTCAGGCCAATATCACTGATGAATGTAGACGCTAAAATCCTCAACAAAATATTGGCAAACCGCATCCAACAATACATTAAAAAGATCATACACCATGACCAAGTGGGATTCATCCCAGGGATGCAAGGATGGTTCAACATTCGAAAATCAGTAAATGTAATACATCACATAAACAAAAGCAAAGACAAAAATCACATGATCATATCAATAGATGCAGAAAAAGCTTTTGATAAAGTACAACACCCATTTATGATAAAAACACTCAGCAAAGTGGGAATAGAGGGAGCATTCCTCAACATAATAAAAGCCATATATGAGAGACCTACAGCCAACATCATACTCAATGGGCAAAAACTGAAATCTTTCCCACTAAGATCAGGAACAAGACAAGACTGTCCACTTTCACTACTTCTATTCAATATAGTATTGGAAGTCTTAGCCACAGCAATTAGACAAGAAAAGGAAATAAAAGGCATCCAAATTGGAAAGGAGGAAACAAAACTATCATTGTTTGCAGATGACATGATAGTGTACATAAAAATCCTATAGACTCAGCCAAAAAGCTGCTTGACGTAATAAATGAATTTGGCCAAATAGTTGGATACAAAGTCAATATCCAAAAATCAAAGGCATTTTTGTATACCAACAGTGAAACAGCAGAAGCAGAAATCAAGAAAAAAATCCCATTCGATATAGCAAAAAGAAAAATAAAATACCTAGGAATAAACCTAACCAAGGAGGTAAAAGACCTGTATGCAGAAAACTACACAACACTGAAGAATGAAATCAAGGAAGACACAAACAAATGGAAGCATATACCATGTTCATGGATCAGAAGAATTAATATTATCAAAATGTCCATATTACCCAAAACAATTTACAGATTCAATGCAATACCTATTAAAGTTCCCATGGCATATTTCACAGACATAGAACAAACACTTCACAAATTTATATGGAATCATAAACGACCCCGGATAGCGGCAGCAATTTTGAGAAAGAAAAGCAAAGTAGGAGGGATCACAATACCTGATACCAAACTGTATTACAAAGCCACTGTAATCAAAACAGCCTGGTACTGGCACAAGAACAGACATGTGGACCAGTGGAATAGAACAGAGAGCCCAGAAATAAACCCAAGTCTCTACAGTCAATTAATATTCGACAAAGGGGGCAGCAACATAAAATGGAGCAAAAATAGCCTCTTCAATAAGTGGTGCTGGGAGAACTGGACAGCTACATGCAAAAAAAATGAAACTCGAGCACCAACTTACACCATACACAAAAATAAATTCAAGGTGGATAAAAGATTTAAATATAAGCCATGACACCATTAAAATTCTAGAGGATAATATAGGCAGGAAAATCTCAGATATTTCACGCAGCAATATTTTCACTGATACGTCCCCTAGAGCAAGGGACATAAAGGAAAGAATAAACAAATGGGATCTCATCAAAATAAAAAGCTTCTGCATAGCTAAAGAAAACAGTATTAAAATAAAAAGAGAACCAACTGTATGGGAAAACATATTTGGAAATGATACCTCAGACTAGGGATTAATCTCCAAAATATATAAAGAACTTACAAGACTCTACTCTAAGAAGACAAGCAACCCAATTAAAAAATGGGCAAAGGATTTGAACAGACACTTCTCCAAGGAGGACATACAGAGGATCCAGAGACACATGAAAAGATGCTCGATATCTCTAGCTATCAGAGAGATGCAAATTAAAACTACAATGAGATACCACTTGACACCAGTCAGAATGGCCTTCATAAACAAAGCAACAAACAGCAAGTGTTGGAGAGGTTGTGGAGAAAAGGGGACCCTAGTGCACTGTTGGTGGGATTGCAGATTGGTACAACCACTATGGAAAACAGTATGGAATTTTCTAAGAAAACTAAAAATGGACATACCTTTTGACCCAGCAATTCCACTGCTTGGATTATATCCTAAGAATCCTGAAACACCAATCCCAAAGAATCTATGCACCCCTATGTTCATAGCAGCACAATTTACAATAGCCAAGTGCTGGAAGCAACCTAGGTGCCCATCAGTTAATGAATGGATCAAAAAACTGTGGTACATTTACACAATGGAATTCTATGCAGCAGAAAGAAAGAAGGAGCTCCTACCCTTTGCGACAGCATGGAAGGAATTGGAGAGTATCATGCTAAGCGAAATAAGCCAGGCAGTGAAAGACAAATACCATATGATCTCACCTTTAACAGGAAGCTAATCAACAAAACAAACAAACAAGCATAATATAGACAAAGACACTGAATTTGAGAACAGTCTGACAGTGTCCAGAGTGGGAGGGGAGGGAATTTCAGGGGAAAAGGGGAACGGTTTAGAGCAACAAGTATAAAGGACTCATGGACAAAAACTATGGGGGTTGGAAATGGGAGGAAGGTGGGGAGGGCTGGGGTGGTGGGCTGGGGCGGGGTAAAAGACAGAAAACTGTACAATATCAACAATTAAAAAATACTGATTAAAAAAAAAAACAGAAAAAAAAAAAGTCTCTATGTGGTACCAAAAGAGCAGTACTGAGTGACTCAGTGTCTGAATCTCTGCACATGCATCGTACCCCCAAAAGCAAATTATCTCTCAAAGTCACAGCTGGCTGCAGCCTGCAGGTGACTCTGACCCCTTCAGGTGTGGCACCTGATCACTTTAGCATTCTCAGTCCCTATCTGGAGCTCTCCAGGTTGACACTTCAACTATTAAGTGCTGCATGCTGTGTGTGTATGCACCCTGGGTCACACAGACTCAGAAAAATCTTCCATTTCACCCCAGATTAAGGTTGGGGAATCCTTGAGACTAATGTCCCCTGCTCTGGGAAGAGCTCCAAAGCTGCAATTTCTGTCTGGACTCTCAGCCGCTACTGGAGCCACGCACAGGATATTTCTCCTTTAACTTATAAAATCTGCTTACTGATGATACATGGCATCTTCTGCACTCCTTGGCTTCAAAACTTCATATCAGCTAAGATTCCATTGATTGTTCAGGTTGATTGTTGGAAGATCAGCGGAAAATCCTGGTTAGGTGCAGGAACAAGTGGACTCAGCATCTGCCTACTCTGCTGCCATCCCCAGTCAGTTTCCTAACCTCGTCTTGAAACAAATTGGTAGATGCCATCATTTTCAAATGGACTAACTTCTGCCATTTTGAGATAGTATTTATTTTAGTTTTTTTTTTTTTTAATTGTGGAAATGGAGGAAAGATTGCATGGATACATTTCCTGTGAAGTAAAAGTTGGGTTGATATTTTCATGTGATTGCCTTAAATTAAGAAAATGGTTAGAGAAACTGAATCCAAAATTTCTCATAATCTGGCATTCCACTAGATTCTGACATCTTGTTATGACA
The DNA here is from genome assembly GCA_039655065.1 of Glossophaga mutica. Taxonomy (NCBI): domain Eukaryota; kingdom Metazoa; phylum Chordata; class Mammalia; order Chiroptera; family Phyllostomidae; genus Glossophaga; species Glossophaga mutica. The sequence continues at coordinate 68,626,155 of CM077309.1, read as the reverse complement.
TCAGAATTTTTATATCTCAAGTCATTTCATAATCTCTCTCTGGAAGTTGGCTCGTCATGAAACTCTTAGGTCTTAATATTGGTGGCAAAGAAAGAAAGATACAGAAAAAAAGCAGTGAGAGAAGCAGAAAATTTAAGACTATTTGATATTTTGTTTGTTTGGTCATTTGTGGGAGGAAGTGAGAGAAAGATGAACCAAAATTTGTTGTGACCATGATCTTGTCCCATTCTTGAGTAAAATGATGAAGAAGGGGCTGGAAGAGGCTTTGACCTTTCCATAGAGACCACAATGGAGGAGAGGTCCACATAGGTGTGGAGAACATTATTTAAACATGAAATTGACTAAACTTCATAATATTTGATGGTTGGTGAGCTTAGTAAAGTTTTGAGACACATTTACTCATAAGAATCTAGAGGAAAAGGTATCTTGGAATAAGTACAGTAGTTTTATGTTAATGTTGATGTGTTGTTTCTATATTTAATTAGTTAAAAATGACTGTAAATCTGAAATCCTATTCTCAGGAATAACTTAGAAGAGAAAACCAGGAAGGAGAGGGGAGCAAACTAGTAGAATGGAAATGACAAGAAGTGAGGTTTGGAAATTCATAAAAGTAAAAAGGAGGAAATAATTATGGAAAATTAATCAGTGACATAATGACATGTTCCTTAATTATTCTATTTTGCTATTTCATGAAAGGACATAATGTTATTGGCAGATGATATTCAATGCTCTCCTCCAGGAATTGACAATGTTTGCTTTTAACATGTAAGAATGGTATTTCTTATTGAAGATTGTTGTTATATATGAAACAATTTCAAGTTATCAATTATTTATATTAGCCATTCTCCCCCATTCCTTCTTCCTTTCTCCGTTTCTATCTCTGTGTCCATCTGATTTGTCTGAATTGCTTTTTGTTTCTATTTCTTTTACACTAAAATCAGACTTCCTGGTGATTTAGTAAATCTGTAAAAAATAAATAAGGTGTTGCCTTGGCAGAGTCTAAAAGATGACATACTATAAGGGTATTGAAAACATATTAAGTCCCTGATCACCACCAACAAGTGGTCTAGACTAGTGTTTTTTTCTCCCTTCGCAACATCCTGTAGGATGAAAATAGTTTGCTTGTTATGGTCAGATAATATGATGATCTGATAATAAATCAAGAGACACTGAGAACCCCAAGTCTCTCTTGAGATTCATATTGTCAGATGTGCAATAAAAGGAGCTCTGTCTTTTGAGTTCACCATACTGAGAATTCAAACAGATTAGCAAGTGAACATAGTTGGAGGAAATATACCAAGTGGGCATAATTGTGGGATTGTGCATGCATGGAATTTTATTCTCTCAGTCTTTTCTTTTCCTCTTCGCATATGGAATATTGAATTACTCCAGTTTATCAAGCACCATTGGATGATGGGATCAGGTAGCAAGTTGGGTTGGGGCATCACTTTAGCACTGACTCCTGGGGGACACTGTACTTAAACTGGGAAAATACAGGCCAGGTTCTAAACCACACTGAGAAATTTGTAAAATGGGCACTCAGATCCCTTTTAATAAAGGAATCTGCAGGCCTGCAGATTTCTAGAATGTATGAACCAGGTCACTTGAGGCACTTTTATTTGCCATAATTTTCTTTGAGGTTGTATGTTCACTATGATTTATTTCATTGGTTATTTAAAATATTTGCGTGCTACTTGGGCAAAGTAATGAAGAGAACAGTATTCTGGACTTTGAAGAATGAAAACGGGAGAATGGACCTTCTGGAAAAATGTGCCATGAAGCGTCTAGAATTTGGTATAGACTAATTAATTGTGACTCAATTTTTGTTCTAATACTTTTGAAGACATTGGATGTTAATCTCTTCCTCCTTTGGAGAATCTGTTGAAAAATTTAAGTAAGCAAGAAGTGGACTAAATTAAAGTTTTCTTGAAAGCCATGATTGAAATTAATCATCAAGCTTGTGTTAGGTGATCTCTCAATGCAGCAACCCACTGATTTTAGAAACCCTCCTTCTTTGTCATGAAAAATTGATTTAGTGTCATGAATAACTGTTTTGTTTTTTAAAATCAGGGTAGTTCTAATGATTGTTGTGAGTGTTTATGGGGTTGAACAGCAAATACTGATTTATTTCACAATAATGCTGCTAAGGTATATGTATATATTTATTCTCTTATACCACATATATTCTTAGAACCATTTGTCCCCAGATGTTGCCATCTTTGGGGCCATACATCATCAGAGTGAAGTGCTCTTTTAATATATTGCACTAATACATCATGTGAAGGACAGCACTGATTATAAATCTCTTAAGTGATAGTGCTGTCTAAAGCTAACGACTCTAGGAGCAAATGCAAGGTAATGTAGTGATTTCTTTTCAGGCCCCAGCAAAGAATACAGAAGACATCTCAAAACCTTTTTCGCTTAGGGGGAAACATTAAAATAGTCAGTATTTCAAGACCTTTGCAGTAGGCACTTGGGAAGTACTAGGACAACCCATTTAATACTTTGCCTTATGGGAGTTAACTTTTTTATTTTTTGTTTTTGGACATCTTTGACCTGAAGTTTTTTCTCTCTGTTTTTGAATATGATGTATTTTGTGCTTCTTTGCATATGCAGTGCTTGCCTTGAGCTCTTTACTTTGAGTAGGAGATATGTTCCCAAGATAGTTCATTCACATGTTTCTAGCTGGAGGGGTGGACTAACTGGCAGGGTTTGTGGCTGGAACTCCTGTATTCACCAAGGGTATGAGGGTGGGTGGCAAATTCCTGTGTGTGCCACAGAGGCGTGTCACATTCATGTCCAGAATTGCCTGTTTATTTATTAGTTAGAAAAGGAACAACCCTAAATTTGAGATATTGGGAGGCAAAATGAAACATTTAATGGAATATTTTGGTGGAAGTCATTCCTTTGGTTAGTGAGCTGTATTCTTTTTGTGCTAAAGATAGCAAAATCTCTGACCAAATAGTTTCTAAATACTTGGGGATGAAGCCTCTCCAGGTATGTCTTTATCATTCTGTAGGCATCTCCTAAATAAGATGTGTCTAATGTTTTTCCAAGGGAAGAAATAGAAGTCTGAATATCATCCAATGAGGAAATGGAGTTTGCAATAATCACTAAATGTAGTGGACATTGTCAGCCACTGCTCTGAGTCCTGCCGTGCACTATCCCGTTGAATTGAGGAAGGCACAACTTTTAAGCCAATTTGACAGATAAGCAATTTGGGCCTAGAGAAGGTAAGCCACTTGCTCAGGATCACAGTATATCTGGCATTAGACAATCTGACTGCTGAGGATGTGAGCTAAACCTTTAAACTATATTGCAGTCTCATGTATTACACACTATGAGATAGTAAACATAAATTGACTTTTAGCAGATGATAATATATTTAATTCATTCTTATTTCCAGTCAAAATATATGCATGAGTAATTTTTTAAAGCTACATGTTGTACCAAATTTTTAGGGTTTTCTGAAGAACTATTACTCTTAACATTTAAACAATGGATGAGATCAGTGTGAAGTCTTTTCTTAGTTTAATGCCCCTTGAAAGTTCTCTCCTCTCTGTTGAGAAGTGGCTCTAAATATGATAGTGGCTCTAAACTTCTGCTTAGCCAGAAGGCAGCATTATATTTCTACTCATTATGGCTTAATTTGTTGATAAAAATGGTTATGTATTGAATTAGGTACTTTGGAATAGTGATTTTAACTTCTTCTAAAAGGAGGATTTGGTTGAGTTCCTTGCTCTTTACTACTTGCTCATGGCTTACTTTGGAAATCATTTTTTTTTTTTGTCTGTCCATTACATGATATATTCTTTCTTTTAATATTATTTTCTAATATTTATTCCAGCTCCTTCAATTGTAGGGAAAATTCCAATTTTAATGATCTCTTTAAAATGGCTTAATTTTGGTTCAAACTCTGTGGGACATTTACCTTACATGTGTGCCAGTAAGAGACGAAAGGGATGATAATACAGTTTTATTAATATTTTTGTCAATAAATATGAACTGACCTGAATAAGACAAATTAAATAAATAATAAAAGTTACTACTTATATGTTCTTATTTTTAGATACCAAGTCAAGTATTTTATAAACTTTTTCATTTAATACATTACTGATTTATTGTCCTAATTGAATTTTATTTTTTGGAGGTTGATTCAGAGACTGGGAACTGGCCTGTAACTTGAGTTTTCTTATTAATTATCCTTAAGATGGAAGGACACTGCTACCCACCGTCAACAACTTTATTAAGCACACAGTTCTGATAGTGATTATCTTGCTTTACTTTCTACAAAGATAACCAGAAAAGATGTGTATAACCCACCATTGCCCTAAGAAAAGATTACTGTATTTCAGAATATAACTACATTTGTGTAACCCTGACCATGTGCGACATATTGTTCTAAGTGATTCTACATTATCTCATTTATTTCTTACAGCAATATCATGAAGTGATTATTAATAACCTCATAATACAAATAAGGAGTCTAAGACTCAGGTATTTTAAGTAGACTCCATAGGCTTGTAAACATGTATTTATCCAATGCCAAAATCCATAATGATATTACTCAGTATTACCAACTTTTTGGGTAAGTTTTTGAGACTTTAGTTAAGGATAATGGCACAAAGCTTCTCATTTTTTGTTTTGTTTGCTGTGCATGTTTAATGCAACACTTTGCTACATTTTAAATACTTTATTAATAAAAACATTTTAAATGTTTATAAGAATATTTCCAGTTGTTAATACAGTATTGTTGACTAGAGTCATCATGCTGTACATTAGATTCTCCACAACTTATTTACCTGATCACTGGAAAGTTATACCCTTTGACCAATATCTTCCCATGTCCCCTGGCAACCACCACTTCACTCTCTGTTTGTTTGAGTATGCTTTGTTAAAATTCCACATATAAGTGAGATCATACAGTATTTGTCTTTGTTTGACTTATTTCACTTAGCCTTTAAGGTATCTCGATGTTATAAATAGCAGGATTTCCTTCTTTGTAATGGCTGAAAAATATTCCATTATATGTATATCACACTGTTATATCCATTCATCCATTAATGGACACTTAGGTTGTTTCCATTTCTTGGCTATTTTGAGTAATGCTGCAATAACTGCCATTGTGCAGATAGTGATTTCATTTTCTTCAGACAAATACTCAGAAGTGGGATTGCTGAATCATATGGAAGTTTTATTTTGAATTTTTTGAGGAACTTCCACACTGTTTCCCATAGTGGCCACACCAGTTTACATTTCCACCAACATTACATAAAGATTCCCTTTGCTCCTAACCAATACTTCTCTCTTGCCCATTTGATAATAGCCATTCTGACAAGTGTGAGGTGACATCTCATGGTGAGTTTGATTTGCATTTCCCTAATGATTGAGCATCTTCTCATTATATGTTTGAGCACAAGCTTTGTAATCTCTTCATGTATGGAAAGTGTGGCCATGAATTGCTTTGATTATTTCCTTTGCTTTCCATTATTCATAGCAACTTCTATTTTTATTGTTTTTTGTTTTGTTTTGCCAGAGAAAATGATATAAGGGAAATACCAGGTATGAGATGAAGTTTGAAGTAGCTGATCTGGGATGGTTTTGTTTGTTTTTCCACCCTTGCTTCTTGGTCCAGGGAATTGTGTAACCTAATCTAAACCTAATCCAGTTAGTAGAATCCCTTAGCAAACAATTAATGATGGATTGCATTCAACTGGGCTGTTTGGAGTCAACTAAATACAGAAGTTAGGACATATTATTTTAAAAGATAATGCCCTTTGTAACTTTTAACCACAGATTTCTTGAATAGGCTTTTAAATGCATTCTTGATGGAATCATTGCTGAAGCATCTGGAGATGGAGGTCACTGCAGAAGGTGAATCCAATGAAACTTACTCTTACCCTCAACTGAAAATGAAAAGCACTGCTCTTCTACTCAAATGTGGCATGAAATGTGGCATGCAATGTAGACATAAATAATAAGAGCATTTGTAATATCTGCCCTTTTCAAAACAAATCTAAACAATATTGGCAAATACTGGGGTAAAAATCCCTTGCTTTGTGCAGTATTGAGGATCATTTCTCCTTGCAGAGAATATGAGATTAATTAAGTTGTTGCTGTTCTTTGCTGCTTAATTTTTACAACTGACCCACTGGGACTAAATTCAAACATGTAAGAGAGTCTCTGATATATGGAAGATAAATTGATTTTTGACAAGGATGCAAACTATTCAATGGGCAAAGGACAGTCATTTCAACATATGGTGCTGGGGAAACTGTATGTCCACGTGAAAAAGAAAGATGTTAAACTATTACCTTTAGTCATATATAAGAATTAACTCAAAATGGGCCAAATACCTAAATTTCAGAGATAAAACTGTGAAACTCTTAGAAGAAAACTTAGGAGCATATCTTTATGAGATTGGTCCATCAGTGACGTCTTGGATATGACATCAGAAGCGCTTACAACAAAAGAAAACAGATAAATTGAACTTTATCAAAGTTAAAGACTTTTGTGCATCAAGGCACATTACTGAGAGTGAGAAGACAAACCACAGAATAGGAAAAAACATTTGCAAATCATACATCTGGTAAGAAATTAGTATATAGAATATATAAATAACTCTTACAATTCAGCAACAAGAACAACAAACATGGGAAAAGTCCTTAAATAGACTTTTCTTCAGAAAAGGTATACAGATGACCAATAAGCACATTCAAAGTTGTGCAACATTATTAGTCATTAGGGAAATGCAAATGAAAGCTACAATAAGATACCCTTTTATAATTATTGGATGGCTATTATAAAAATGGAAAATAACAATTATTTTCAAAGACATGGAGAAATTAGAACCCTGTGTATTCCTGGTGGGAATGTACAATGGTGTAGCTGCTGTGGAAAATAGTTTGGCAGTTCCCTAAAAAGTTAAACATAGAGTTACCACATGACTCATCAACTATACTCTTAGATATATACCTAAAATAATTGAAACCTGGAGTTCAAACACATACTTATACACCAATGTTCATAGCAACATTAGTCCTAATGGCCAAAAGTTAGAAGCAACCCAACTGTCCATAAACAGTTGAATGAATAAACAAAAAATATGGCATGTACATATAAGGCATATCATTCATCCATAAAAAGAAATAATTCTTATACATGTTACAGTGTAGATGATCCTTAAAAACATTATCCTGAGTAAAACATGCCAGACACTAAAGGACTAATATTGTGATTCCACTTACATGAGATACCTAGAACAGGCAGATTCATAGAGACCAAGATGGAATAGAGGATACTAGGGGCTAAAGCAGAGGAGAATGGATAGTTATTGTTTATGGGATACAGAGTTTCTGTTTGGGATTATGATTATGGAAAAGTTCTGGAAATAGTGGTGATGAGTGTTTAACCTTGCGAATGCACTTGATGCCACCAGATTGTACACAAGTTGTTAAAATTATAAATTTTCTATTATGTATATTTTATATACATGTACATATACATACACAGAAGGGCGTAAAATACTACTGGGCAAAAAAAACCTCCATTAAGTAATAGCCGAAATGTAAAGCTAAGTATAGGCATTAGTTAAAATTGTAGTGATTATCAGCTTTAATGGATGGTAAACATGTTTGAAAGGGAAAAATCCTTATTTTAGGTGTATGCATAATTAATAGAAAATTGGTTAGCTTGCTAAGTGGAACCAACTTGACTTTTCAAGATAATTTGATGACAAGATATTAAAACACTGTGAACTTTGAAATGGCAGAATGGCTCTATGTGCTAAAGAATAAATAGAGCCACTAGCACCAGGTTGGCATGTGGTGGGTGCTCAACAAATAGCTGCTGAAGACACACCTAACTTTACCCAAAGCCAACAGCTACACAATGACTTTTAACTGTAAAAATTATTCATGAGTTATATATTGCACATTTTGTGTACAATGCACATTTTCCCCAGCCATAAGCTTTATAAAGTGGAAAAATAATGCAAACTGGCACACCCAAATGGAATTCTGTTTTAAATTTATAGGAATTTGGAAACACAATTCTTTTAAGGATGAGAGCTGCCTGTAATTAGGATGAGACTATTATTGTGATCAGCCAATTAACATTTCTAGGCTGCCTGTCTGAACAGCCACCAATATTTGTATTGAATTTATGTCAGGTTATAGCAAGCAAACAGGAAGAGAAGGGTATAGAAAAAAATCTTTCAAATAAATTTGAATAAGGCTGAAATAGAAAAAATATATAATCACTTGCTTAAATTATTTTAAAGGTAAGTTTTTATTGATTGAGTTTATAGCAACAAAATTTTTTAAAAAATTAATAAAGATGTATTGAATAGTAATATATGTATATATCGTAGAAGATGCTACTGTCTGCTTCTTTTTAGTTATTACTTTTAAAATTACAAAGACCAGGAGTCAACTTTGTTTTAGGTTTTAGCATTTTATTTTATTTTTTGTTGTTGTTCAATTATAGTTGTCTGCATTTTCTCCCAACCACTCCCCCACACCCCAGCCTAATCCACCTCCCTCCCTTGCTTCCACCTCCCCCTTGGTTTTGTCCACGTGTCCTTTATAGTAGTTCCTGAAAACCCTTTTCCCCTCTGTCCCCTCCTCCTTCCCTTCTGGCTATTGTTAGATTGTTCTTAATTTCAGTGTCTCTGGTTATATTTTGTTTGCTTTTTTTCTTTTGTTGATTATGTTCCAATTACAGGTGAGATCATATGGTATTTGTCCCTCACTGCCTGGCTTATTTCACTTAGCATGATGCTCTCCAGTTCCATCCATGCTGTCTTGAGTCTAAAGTATTTGGTTATTTGGCAGCTAGAACTACAGATCTCAAGCTTCATATTAATGAGTTGGTATCTTATCTTTTTATCTGTGTTCGAAATGTGAAATTAGACATTTAGTATCATGCAATGACATAAGAAAATCATTCCTAAATCATTTATTCACTGATTCATTGAACAAACATTTGGGAAATTGTGGTATGGACCAATTGGTTTCTCAGCAGGACATGCGGTATAGGAGCTCAATCCTAGTTTGTGAGAGAGCAGTAAACAAGTAATGACAATAAACTCCAGTAAAAGTGGCAATAGGACTAAGCACGGAGGACTTGGTGGGAACTCCTGTCTTTGGAGGAGCAGGGGGCAGCTTCACAAAGAAAGTGTAGCAGATACTTTGGGGGGCCTTCCATCACCTCCCCACTACCCACATCTGTCAGCAGCTGCCCAGGCCATGGCTCTCTCAGCCACACTGAGTGTGTGGGCTATGCTTTTCAGCTTTTCTGGCCAAGGGCTTTCTCTGAAGCATCAGGACTTGGAAACAGTACAGAACTATCCAGGTTAATGTCCATCAGGGGCAACCTCCCACAGTGAGGAAAATGAAAGCCAATAGATAAATGTGCCTGTCTCCCAACCTTTAAATGAATCATTCTAAGAAGCATACCATGTGGTTTTCATACGTCTTGGCATTGCTTCCAGCAATGACCCTAATACTGCAGGTTTATTTATTGTCCCTTCCTTCCTTTTCTGTGTCGCCACTTTGTACTGCTGTTTCCTGTGATCAATTCCCAAATAAGCCATCTGCACTCAAGTCCTTGAGTCAGGCTCTGATTTTAGAAGAACCCAGATGAAGATGAAACGACATTTGAGCTGGGAGTTGAATGGTGTGAGTAGGAGTCTGTTGAGGGTGTATGTAGGCAAAGGGGCAAGTTACATTTCATGTGCGTGGAGCAGCTGGTATAAAAACACCAAGGATCTGGAGTATTTCTTAAAGACCTTAAAGATGATGGGGAGATCTGCTGAGCTGAGGAGTCTGGGAAGGGGTGAGCCTGGAGAGGTATGTTGGGATCAATCATGAAAAGCGTTATAAGTATGGGAAAGATCCAGGACTATCTGGTAAGTGACAGCTGATAATGTGCTCAGCAAGGATGTTGTACTTAGAGGTGAGGGACAGGAATCAGGGCGTTTGTATCAGGAAGTGCAGACCTGTAACAATACCATTCTCCTGGTAAACAGAATTTTAGAAGTATTGAGACTTGTTGTCCCTCAGAAGCATGAAATCCTGCTCTGGGAGTCTGAAATTAGAAGCCATTGTTGTGGTGCTCCTGACCCTTGGCAATGTTGCAGCAAGATGATGAATATGGGGACAGCCAGGACTCCCAACTGCTGCCATCCTATATTGAGTCCAATGGGTCTGATGCACTTGGCACTGTTTCCACTACCTGCTAATAATGTCAAATTGCATGGTGTCTCGTGGAGATGGGTAAATGGAATGCAGGGAAAAATGGCACTTCTAAAGTAGGTGTGTCATCATTAGGATTAGAATCGGTCTGTGGGGTTGAAAGGTCATAATCAGATAACAAGTTGCCACAGATTTCAATAATTTAGTCCAAATTCAGAAACTGTCTCAAGACAATAAAAAGGCTGCAGAATGTATCTGAAGAAGGTGGCCACATTCTCAGTGAACTACTTTGATGGTACCAGAGGCTTTAATTTTCATGGCCTTGCAATAAATTGAAAGGCAAATTATAAAAATAAGGCTCAGTTTTGGTAAGGCTTCAATTTATGTGCTTCAGGCTTTTTCTTACTAGACTGTGGGAGCAGCCCCCTAAGAAAAATTAGGAGTTAAAGATGTCTGCCAAAGTGTCTTGTATGAAAATTTCCAGAATTCTGTGGTATTTTCAATGATGCCTCATTGTATACTCCTAAGCCTCATAGTATGCACCAGTTTGGAAAGTGGGTTGTGACTGCTGAAGGCAGTATTGTAAAGGGCTCATGCTGAAGTTAAGGACCAAATCACTTAGTCTAATGTATTTAGGGAAATCAGTATCTTTTTCAGTGTTAAAATTTAATTATTGCTTCAATTTCACAATTTGCCTTTCAAGGAAAAGTGAGGCCTGCAGAAGAAGTTGTATGCATAGTGAATGGAATCTCTGAGCCTCAGTTTCTTCACCTGCAACATGTGAATATTAATAACTATTTTGTGGTGATGTTAGATGCAATAAATTCAATAATGATTGTGAAGCCAAACAATACTTTTAACCTGGGTTGCTTAGCAGACTCTGTAGGAAGAACTGAAAGCTGTTATTCCAGCATGCCTATATATTAGCTTGAGTTCATATTAGAAGGGCTCATTTGAGAAATTTAAATGTCACAGACTTTCCAGGGAGTTGATGATATATATTAAGTACTAATATAGCAATTATTAACAGGAAAAACTATCCGTTATAGGATGAACAAATATCATTTGTGATGCATGAGATTGAGAAGCAGAGTCATCTGTTGGGTGACCTGGACAATAGCTGGGCTCTGGGATCTGACTGGAATGGCCTTTTGAAGAAGAGAAAAAGGATCTTCTATCTACTCTGAGCTTCAGTCAACACTGGTACTGAGGAATAGTTTCATGAGGTGTCATGAAATCACTCGTGTTTACAAGTGATTGCATACATCTCTCAGTGAGGGGTTCAGTGGGCAGTTTTAGAGAGAAAATGAATGCCTGTGTTCTTGAAGACCACTTTGAGAGTGCAAATCTGGAACTTGGGAACTCTCTGGAAAGTCTGTGATATTTAAATTTCTCAAATGAGCCCTTCTAATATGAACTCAAGCTAATATATAGGCATGCTGGAATAATAGCTTTGAGTTCTCCCTACAGAGCCTGCTAAGCAACCCAGGTTAAAAGTATTGTTTTTCCATGAAAGATGGAGTTGTTAGAAAGGTGACAAAATGCCTTATACATTTGTTGGTGAAACAGAATTCAAGCTTGTTTCAATTTGAAGGGACTTTTAAAAAACAACTTCAAGAGACTACTATGTGAAAATAATATGTGCTTGCCAGAGATCATCATCACCTGGATGCCCAAGCACTCTGCTAGAATCTTGCCTAATTTTCTCCTTTCTGTCCCTGCCCCCACTCAACATCTCTCACCAGACACAATATGTGAAGAAGTTGAGTTGTAGATCTCATTCCTACTGTTTTGCTGCTTCTGAAGTCTGCCAAAAGAATCCACCTTGACAAAGTCAAGGACTGTGCTTTGAATGTTGAACTGAGTGAATAAATTATGCATGAAATTGTGCTGGAGTCTCTAGTGTACAGAATTGCTCTTTTTGATATGAAAGGTTAATTCAGAAAGGAGTTGAAAATAGCTGGGAATTGTGGGGATAAGTGGATAGCATTCACTGTTTTGAGCTGTTATTACTAGAAATTGCATTCCCTCCCTGGCTTCCCTGGAGATTTCGCTCTGCCAGTGAATATAAACTGTACTCAATAGAATAGCATTTAGGAGTAACAAGAGTGTATGTCCACACACAATAAAATATTCTAATGGCATTTTAAAAATAAGTTGTACTTTTTCATGTATATCATGCACCCCAAAGAAGAATTTCTATTGCATTTAGGTCAAGAACAAGGCCCATCAGACATAATAAGTTTGGAGTATGTGTGTTCTGGGAGGCTGCCTGAGATTGCATTTCCGAGCCTGAGTGGCCATGTCGCTGATTAGTCACTTAGGCAAGCCTGGGTTCCAAAAAAGCCCTGAACATCCTTGCTTAAAGAATAAACTCTCTCAAATTGTTTCTCGCTACATTTTAGACATCCAGCTTTAATTTCTTCTTTGGTAAATTTATGACTTCTTCACCTGTGTCACTTTTATACATCCTGTGTCATTTTTATGTTAGCTCATTATTTCCCACAGAAAATGCAATTGTCTGGAAAGCTACATTTTACTTAAAATACACACACACATATTTTTGGAGCTTGTTAGAGACTCCTTTTTGTGTTTCCATCATAAGGGAACAGAATTGTGCCACTAGACTGTGAAAGTTGTTTATTTTTGTCACTCTTATGTACATTTTCAGAAAGATCTCCTTAATTTCCACCGGGAACCAATATTTTTTTCTCTAATTATAAAGTGGTCTCATTTCTGACCTGAGGTAGATTTTAATTTTAATTAAGGGCTTGTGTTTATAAACTGTTTGACAACATTATCCTGTTGGGAACATTGAGAGAAAGGCTTTAGTCTTTTGTGTTGGTTTTGACAATTAGATACCCATTCAGTGTCTTAAAAATGTATTTGGGGACAGTGGGGAGAAGGGTTTTCAGGAACTGCTATAAAGGACACATGGACAAAACCAAGGGGGAGGGTGGAAGCAAGGGAGGGAGATGAGTTTGGAGGGGGGCAGAAAATACAGACAACTGTAATTGAACAACAATAAAGTAATTTTAAAAATGTATTTGGGGACAACCAAAGATGCATTTTTTAATGTCAATTTTTCCGTCTGTGTTTCATTTATTTATATATTTCACATTAGCAACAAAGCTTTTCAATCATGAATGAGTGATGGTAAATACGTAACAGTAGTAGTAGTAAAAATCTTAAGGAGTGGCCAAAATTGATATAACTTATTTAGATATTCTTCTTTTATTTGAAATGTTTATGTGGAAAAGATATAGAAATCTTGACATAGGGAGGATATTATTACAAATTTTGGCAGATACTGGCTTAAAATAAAATAGTTGCTGAAACATCAGGGTGCTGGTGGGTTTTTTAAAAAAGTGTTATTTTGTTACCTTGTAGCATTTACCCAGGAGTCTTAAAATGACTAATCTTTACCCACTCATTAATGCCAAGAGTGTTAAATTTTCTTTATTCTCATGTCTGTGACTCATTAGTCTGAATTCTGGACAACAAACTGGCAGAAAGACCTCTTGTCATTAAAATTGCTCCTTCTGCACAGTGAGAATATGCTGTGCATGAGGGCTGCAGAGTTTTTATTTATGTGAACCTGATGCCACAGCCTGCTAAGTCACAAGGTAATACGGAATTGTGCTTAACTTTCTGATGACTTGATTATAGCCCTGCAACACTAAACTCCATGTATTAAAAAATATTTTGTGACAACCAAAGATGTTTTTTTGATAATAATTCAAATGCCTTTGGCAGATTAAACTGAAGAATAATTGAATAAATACATTTGTAGCACTGGGGACAGGTATGAAAGGTGGTAAGTTACCCATTAGTGTCTGATTGTAACTTAAACAATGCTGCAAGTGAACAAAGTAGTAGAGTTATACAGAAAAGATTTATGTAAATTACATACATTCACTCATGAATAAAAATTTAAGTTTTTTAAAAGAGATGTTCAATGTAGAATATTATAAATACATAATATTAAACATGTACAATTATTTTGCATATAAATATATAATTTAACATGTAAAACAAATTTTAAATATTTTCTATAATTTTAAATGTGTGTTATATAATTTTAATTACATTTAAATATTTTTCTATAATTTCAAATATTACATTTAAATATATTATCTTAAATTAGAGTGACAGAATGTTCCTCTTACCCCAGACATTTTTTGTAGGCAAAGAATCACCCAAAGAAACAATTTAGAAGCAAATGGGGATTCTTTTCCATGAGTAATTAATATTTTTAAAAGCATGTTTGAAATAGCTAGCCAAGCAAGAGAATCAATCTCTTTTATTTAAAAGCTTCCAGTTCACAAGAGGCCCATCCAACAGAACACACCTGCTCACCAACAGTCCAACATTCTGACACCATCAAAATTTTTTTATCCAGCTCTCCTTTTCCTGAGGAGGTACATCTATGTACATAGATGTACATTTTCTTAAGTTTATGTATTCCTCAACTCCTTAAAGTCCAAAGTGTGATGCACTCAATTTTCATTGTGAAGTGATTAGTGAACTGCATGTATTAAATGCACATAAAATGAATATATTTTTTGTGAAATATTAAACACAACTTTTTTTCCCAGTTATTAAGCCCCAAAATGGGCCTGCCCTGCATGTTTGTTATGTTGGAAAAATCTGCGGCTTTATGAGCTCTTCTGTAAATGGTACAAATTATTCCTTTCAACTGTAAATGATCTTTTCTTTCATTGAGTCTCACTGACTAAAGATAACTTCACAAAAGCGTATGTAAGTTAAGCAGAAATACAAGGAAAAATAAATCTTGTTCAGAAGTGATTTATTATTTTAAGCATTAACTGGGGGTGATACAAAAGGCAACTTTTAAAGTGCAGGTAATCTTTAAGAAAAATATTATGAAAAGACTTTATTAGTATTCTGTTGTGTTGTGTTAGCATCCATTTCATGGGAAAGATGTTTCATACAACAAAATTCTCCACTGTAATAAAATTATCTTTTTCTTCTTTGGCACAACTCCAATACTTTTCTCTATCCATTCTTAGTGGATTAAATGATCTTAATGAAAAACATTTTTTTAAGGAACAGACTTACAGGTGAATGTGGCCAATAAAAATACTTGAAGTTCAAAAAAATGAAAACAAAATTATGGATGCAGATCTTGGTGACTAGTTGGGGAGTTCTGCAGACTGGTTATGAGGAATGAGAGATCATCTGCCCTAGCTGGTGAGGGAGCTCATTTTACTCCACTAATTCTGCATGTTGACTTTGGAAGATTTGCAATGTGATATATGCAATAGGTATTTTTGCAGCTGGTATCAAGTGTATCCAATACTAATATTTATTTTATTATTCACTACATTCTTGTATTTTCTAAGCTTTAGGCATAAAAAATGTCATTTATCCTTGAAATACTTGCAAAAAATCAGTTTTCCTGCTATAGAAACCTAGGAGTACTGTCTTTTTGTTTTTATTGTGTATTGGTTTCCTATTGCTGTTGTAATAAATTACCATGAACAAACAATATACATTTATTATCTTACACTTCTAGTCCTCTCTGTGCTAAAATCAGAAAGGAATCAGGGCTGCATTCTTTTCTGGAGGTTCTAGGGGGTCATTTGTTTCTTGTCTTTCTAGCTTCTGCCCACATTTCTTGGCTCATGGCCCCTTCTTCTGTTATCAAAGCCAGACATGTTGCACTCCTCACCTGTCGTTCACAGTCACACCTTCCTTGGCCTGTCACCTCTGCAAGAAAAAGCTCTGATAAGGAATTATAAGACTAGGCTGGGCCCACCCACAGAACCCAGGCTAATCCCCCATCTCAAGGTCCTTAACATCTCTGAAGTCTTTTTTGCCAGCAAAGATGACATAGTCAGAGGTTCTGAGGGTTTGAATGTAGACATGTTTGGGGGATCATTATTCTACCTATCCACACAAAAAGATGAAGAAAGTCAACGGCAACAAGTTACTGCCCTTTATTTTATTTGGTGCCTCCTTTGTACCCTTTGCAAAAGTGACCATACACAGTAGGCACTCAATAGGAATTTGTTGAGCAAATGCACGAATGAATCAAGGATTGATTGAGTCTTATCTTTATTCATCAGATGGCATTATTTGGAGCATTTAGCAGAAGTGGGAAGGTGGTTCAGGATTTGATAGTAGCAGAGAAGTGGGGAAGTTTTGTAGGACTTTGCTGATATTGATAAGCAAATCCATGGCTTGGTGTAATATTTTGCCAGAGACATAAGGATACAGTAACTTGAAACCAAAAGTCAGGTGTTGGAGTAAGGTCACTGTTCATGCTCAAAGGTCAAAATGCAAACCTGTACACCTGTTCTCTGAAGAAAGTAGGCAGCAGAGGGTAGATGACTCTGAGTGTTCTTCCAGTCTTGTGAAATATACAGAGGGGTATAACAAAGCTTTGCATACATAGGGCACCTAGAGTCGTCAGGCATCATGTATGCTAAAATACAGTTGATTATTCTTGGCCACAGTCAACAGATGCTGGGAGCTTTTTAAAAATCCTGGGGTTTGGTTGGCATGAATCTCATGTCTCTTCGAGAATAAACAGAGTGTGCACCTGCCTTTGTTCTTTCTTGGGATTCAGACCAAAAGACCTGCATTTAAGTTTTGCATGGTTGGTGACACAATGTATCTGTAAAATAAAGGTAATGATATCTACCTATGGATTTATGAAAATATTAGAGACATCTCTATAAGGCTGCTAAACAGGAACAATGAGTATAGCAGGCACTCAATAAATAGCAGGTATTATTTTATAAAATGTCTCTGCCAGCTTCCAGTTTTGTCAGATATGTTATACAAAAATATAATTCATCTCATATAATTAAGAGACACATTTTGACTAAGAGATTAGGCTCTGTATTTATTCATCCATTTATTCATTCATATATTTACACATTCCAAAATTCTCTATTGCTGATTATGCACTACATATGAGCTGTGAATACAGTAATGAACAGAACACATGTGGTCCCTTGCCTCTTAATGCTGTTAGTCTAGTGGAGGGGACAGGTCATTGAGTAAATAAACAGATTAAGTTCAATATCTTGGCACCATAATTTACCAGCTCTGTCATCCAGGACAGCTGACTATACCTCTCTGAATCTCTATTTCCTCATCTATAACTGAAGTTAGTAGGATTTACCTTGAAAGGTTGTTATGAAGATTAAATTACTAATGCATGTAAATGTTTAGCACACTCCTTGGCTCATAAAAGTATTATTTCTTAAATCTTTTGTTACTAGATACCTAAAGAATATGTGTTTCTGTTTTTAATGAGGAAGTATGTCCTTTATAAGGAAAACACCAAATAGTGTATTAACTCTGTGAAAGTGATAGTGTCCTAACCTTCCCTCTGCGATTACTCCTGTTCCATTTGCCCTGGAACACTATTACTGCTCATACTATTGCTCCTGTACCTACAATTATTAATACTACTTTGCCACTACTATACTTAACTTTTACTAACTTCTTGCTCTGTTCCAGTTACCATTGTAATCACAGTGCTTGCACTGTGACATTTAATCCATGCCACAGCCCTATAGTGTGGATTAGATGTTACTATAAAACCCGTGAATGTATATTATAATGGTTAAGAGTTCAGGCTTTGAATTAAAATTTGGCTACTTTAAAACCCTGATTCTGCCATTTTCTAAGTTTTTGACTTTCCTCCCATTAAGTCCTTGGAGACTTTGTCTGAAAGATGGGAACAATAAGCATACCACTTTCTTTGGATTTTAGTGAAGACTACATATAAGTTTGTTGGCACAGATCCTGGTATATGGTAAATGTCAACACAAGTTGTCATTTATTATAATTTTTCTTGTCATTGTCATCATCGTTTTAACAGAAATAAGTTCTAAACAGCATGACAGACAACAAAGGATTATTTTTGGTTGTTGTTGTTGAATTATTAAAAAAGTGCACACTGGTCTCAATTTTTAAAGCTGGAAAAATTTCAGACAGTTTATAAGTCCTTGTGATCTTGTATAAACATATATTACTGGAATTTCTGTGTGGAAAGAGCACAGTTTGTTTTTGTCCCAGTTAAAAATGTGCAATGACATAATGTAACCCTTTAAGGTAACAGAAGCCAGCTGCCCCATTCATATTTAAATATGAGTCACCTTCCAGGGAGACTTGCAAGATTCTATGTGCCAAGCTGGAAAAGTAAAAATTGCTAGCAAGGTAGGAAAGAATAAATTCACACTTGGCAGCAGGTATTATAGGCTACAGGCCCCATCTAGTCAGTTCCCTTTTGGAGCAGAAAACGGCCCCCTAGTGCCCAGAGAGGAGAACTGCAGCAACATTGTGCACGTTACAAGGAGCCTTCTTCACATTTCGGGAAACTTTTCCACATGATTAAAAGTATTTTGTGTAAATGGCACCCATGTCCAGGAACATAGAGAGTCAAGTGTAAAGGCTTTAAAAATACACTTAATTTATTCTGAATTTTCCCTCAAGACCTTGGAATTAGATTGGCCAACTACTTCCAGTTCAGCAAGAGCAGACTCAGGAGAAAAATAAAGAATGAATTTTTGACAATAAGGATGGCAAAAGAAAGACCTGAAATTTCAAATAATGTCTGTTTTCATCAGTGTTTGCTGAGAACCCATCAGGAAGGTGAGGCTCAGTGGGGCTTGGGAAGAAGCATTAAAAATTAATTTCATATGTAAAGTGAATTGACAAATAGACGATTGGATGAGGTTAGAAGGTTAGTTTGAAGGAATGACAAACTACTAGTTAGGGCTCCACTTACGGCTGGATCAGATTTGCTATGGGTCTGTCTTTGCGAACTTCTATCTGTATGATAATTCAATGATCAGTAATCAGTCGGTTGAATCAAAACCTGAAAGTCACTTTAATTTTGGTAGTTTTGGATAGGCTGTGACATATCTCCTGTTACACAGAGTGATTATATCACTGAAAACAATTATGCTTACTCGAGGTGACAGTGGGTATTACTTTTAGAAATAGAATCAAACTATTAGAGAAGGTAAAATAGCAGGTTATAAAGGCTAACTTGAATTTCACCTTTCAATAACATCTTTTGGTGGACAATATGGCTATATGAATCCTATTTTGACTTCTAATTCAGCTTCTGCTAATTTTTTGGACATTATTTTTATTTATCTATTTATTTATTTAATATATTTTATTGATTATGGTATTACAGTTGTCCCATTTTTTCTCGCCTCTATTCTCCTCCACCCTGTAACCCCCTCACCATCATTCCCCTATCTTAGTTCATGTCCATGGGTCCTACACATAAGTTCTTTGGCTTCTCCATTTCCCATACTATTCTTAACCTTCCCATCTATTTTGTACCTACCATTTATGCTTCTTATTCCCTGTACCTTTTCCCCCTATTCTCCCCTCTCTGCTGATAACCCTCCATGTAATCTCTATTTCTGTGAATCTGTTCCTGTTCTAGTTGTTTGCTTAGTTAGTTTTTTGGATTTCTTAGGTCCAGTTGATAGTTGTGAGTTTGTTGTCATTTTACTTTTCACATTTTTGATCTTCATTTTCCTTAGATAAATCCCTTTAACATTTCATATAATAAGGTCTTGGTGATGATGAACTCCTTTAACTTGACCTTATCTGGGAAGCAATTTATCTGCCCTTCCATTCTAAGTGATAGCTTTGCTGGATAGAGTAATCTTGGATGTAAGTCTTTGCTTTTCATGACCTGGAATTCTTCTTTCCAGCCCCTTCTTGCCTCCAAGGTTTCTTTTGAGAAATCAGCTGACAGTCTTATGGGAACTCTTTTGTAAGTAATTTTCTCCTTTTCTCTTGCTGCTTTTAAGATTCTCTCATCTTTAATCTTAAATAATGTAATTATGATGTGCCTTAGTATGTTTTTCCTTGGGTCCAACTTATTTAGGAGTCTCTGACCTTCCTGGACTTCCTGAAAGTCTATTTCCTTTGCCAGATTAGAGAAGTTCTCCTTCATTATTTTTTCAAGTAAGTTTTCAATTTCTTGCTCTTCCTCTTCTCTTTCTGGTACTCCTATGTCGGATGTTGGAATGTTTAAAGTTGTCCTGGAGGTTCCTAAGCCTCTTCTCATTTTTAAAAAAATTCTTGTTTCTTCATTCTGTTCTGGTTGAATGTTTAGTTCTTCCTTCTTTTTCAAATCAGTGATTTGAGTCCTGGTTTCCTTCCCATCACTGTTGATTCCTTGTACATTTTCCTTTATTTCACTTCTCATAGCCTTCACTTTTTTGTCTACTTAGTCACCATACTTAACCATTTGTGTGAGCATCTTGATTACCAGTGTTTTGAACTCTGCATGTGATAGATTGGCTATCTCTTCATCACTTAGTTCTATTTTTTCTGGAGCTTTGATCTGTTCATTTGGGCCATATATATTTTTGTTTTGGCACACCTGTTATGTAGTAAAGGGCTCTGCCTCAGTGAATCCTTAGGTTTTCACCGAGACAGAGCAACCCACATTGCTGAGTTGTGGTGCTGTATGTGGGGGAGGGGTCTGAGAAGGAACAATACCACTTCCTCAGCTCTCAGCTGGCTTTCAGTCACTTCCTTTGCTACCCACAAGCAAATTGGGCCCTTCTGGTGCTGATTCCTGGGTAGGTGGTTTTGTGTACATTCTAGGACTCTGTGGGTATCTCCAGTGAACTCTCTTGTGAGGCTGGAAATTTCTCCTGCAGCCTCAACCCCCACAGGGAGGTTTTGAAGCTTTATTTTCCAGCACTGGAAACCTGGGTGGCGTGGTCTGTCTCACTCCCAGTTGTTCCTCCCAGTTTATCTGCAGGCAAATGTGGAATTGCCCACTCTGGCAGCTGCCACCTCGCCTAGTCCTCCAGCCACTGCCTTGCCATGAGTTCTTCCCACCCTGGCTTTCCATGTCCACCCTTCCTGTTCATCTCCACCCCTCCTACCAGTCTGGATAAATGTTTCTTCTTTAATTCCTTGGTTGTTGGACTTCCATACAGTTTGAGTTTCTGACTGGAAGTTCTGTATATTTTCTTTTTTTTTTTGGTTTAAATTTGTTGTTGTCCTTCTGGTTGTGCGAGGAAGCAAAGTATATCCATCTTGGCTGGGAGTCCTAATCAAACTTCCACAAATTTAACAACATAATTCAAGATGTACTTAAGGATTTAACAATGAAGATATTCAGAGCAGCACTGTTTAATAAAAGATTGAAAATAAGCCCTGGCTGGCATAGCTCAGTGGATTGAGCATGGGCTGAAAACCAAAGGGTCCCAGGTTTGTTTCCCAGTCAGGGCACATACCTGGGTTGCAGGGCAGGCCCCCAGTGGGGGCCACGTGAGAGGCAACCACACACTGATGTTTCTCTCTCTCTTTCTTCCTCCCTTCCCCTCTCAAATAAATAAATAAATAAATAAATAAATAAATAAAATCTTTTAAAAAAGAATGAACATAAATAGTAAAAATATTTACAGTTGGAGATTGATAAGTTAATTATAAATACCCATACAAAGAAATATTTTTGTGCTTTTAAACGATGTTAAAGTTTATATATAAATAAATATATATAAAGATGTATAGTATACATTATTAAATGAAAAACAAGGTGATAGATCTGATTTTCATTGTTTGATGATAACGTTTCACTGGTTATTTTTTTATAATACTCTTCAGGTTAAAAAAATTGTGCAATGTCTTTTCTATTTGACCTCTTTCCATATCTATTAACTTAAGTATTAAATTTGTTTTGGTGACATTCTAATGTTTGATTTGGTAGCTATGTAAAAAGTAATATTTACTTTTATTAAAGAGAATTGAAAATACATAACCTGTTTATTTTCTCAACTCTATAAATACTTATTCATAAGTAAAGCAAATCAATTATTACCCACAAAAATATTCCCACCTTAACAATGTCCCCATAATAACCTGAGTTTCTTGTGCATTTTCAATGATCAATTTAATATCAGTGTGACTCTACTGCAGTGTCAAAAATATTTTTTAGGAACGGGTGACAAAGAGGCACCCCTAAATCTGCTTGAGCAAAGCCATCCTTTTTCCCTCTCCCTGTCACCCTACCGGCTTCCTGAAGTTATAGAAGTTGAAAAAGTAAATGAAAATGGTATCATATTATCATAAACACTGCCTCCATTAGATGTATATGTAGAAACAGTTTATAATTTCAGCATCAAATTTCACTTGTATAGTGCCTATATGTTGTTATAACTGTAGTAAACATTAGTTAAATGTGAGAGTCTGGAAATGCCCTGCCACCTAGCATACAAGACATTTTAGAATCACATTCTGGCACTGATGTTATATGTGATGTTGCATACACATATATGTGAGTATATTGGATCAGAGTTTTTCATTCTTGATGTTATTGATATTTATCTTGTGCACTGTAGGATGTGTAGCAATATACCTGACCTCTACTCACTATATGTCATTAGGTCTCCTTCTCACCCTCCTGCTGAATGAACACTGATGATGACAGACATTATTTAAAATTTTGGTGAACAACCAAAAATGTCTCTAGAAATTGCTAAATGTCATGGTAAGGGGGGAAAATTGCTCCCCATAGAAGAAGCACTGGTTTAGATTGATATATATGTACAATGTTAGTGTGTATTATTTTGGGGTGGTGAGAACATGAATGATATTCCTTCTTCTGCTTGCTTATCTTATTTTAATTTGTATATATTGGTGTGTATTGCTCTTGTTTTACAAAAAGTGCAAAAACCAAGAAAATCCACATCAAGTGAATCAAAGCATTAGAAAGCAGGATTCACAGTGCTCAATTACTAAGGTCCTTGCAGTTGTAGAGTGTTTGTAATTTGCAGTTACTGTCACACACATATTATTCTTTTGGAACCTTCTGATTTTGTGAAGTGCGTACATAGGGGTTATTACCTTTCCTCTTCACAGATGTAAATGCTAAGGTTTAGAGCAAGGTCATTCAACTGGTTCAACAGCAGAGGTTGCACTAGAGCTCTTGCCTGTTGACTTTTTTATTACATTCATCACTGCTTAGGGTCTATAGCCTTTTGCATGTGTGACCTGTAAGCATGACTCTGAGTTGTGTTTGCCCAAGGGACTAGTGTGCACATCTTTGTGGTCCTGTACATTCTTCCATGAGGAGTTAGAATTAATGCATAGAAAAGAAAGCAGAAAGGCAAGACATCTCCCCATTAAAAATGTGAGCAATGGTGGGGTTTCAGATGGGTGACTAATTTCTTTGACTGAGCTTCCACACAAAGTCCCAAGCCATCTTGTGGCCTTCAGGATGTAAGGAGACTGGCAAGTGTCAATTTCGTGTTATTTTCTATGAAATCATTTGTGTATTCAGCTTTTCTGTTGTGAGTGCATATTTATTTTGTAAGATTTTAATGGAATTAATTCATCTACTTCCAACAGAAACAGACCCTTTCAGATTTGCCATTATATTGAGTTTCTGGGTTTTTCCATTGGTGCATTTCCTCTGGTTCTACTAACATAATGAAAATTAAGCATGTGCATTGACTGCTGCATATACCCTTATGTTGTAAATTTAACTTTTCATTTTAGGCATGTCTTAGATAAAGTACAGTAATTATTATCACCCACTTACATCAGAGTGCAAAAAATACTATGAGAAATAAACATTTAATATTTCACAGTCATTGCTTTTTTTTAGTTTTTAATTTACTGGGTACATAGGAAGCAAATTGTATGTCTTCTCTTCTGCCAGTCTTAAGGGTAAGCACTTTTAATTGTGAACAACTTCTGGTTGTCAAACACGTACCATTTTATTTTCTTACATTAAGTGCTGAGCATTCCAGCATATCTGAAAAAGGGGTTAACATATAGGTAAGTGTAATAAATCTTACTTTAGATTTTAATTTCAGTTTCAATTTTAAGAGCATTAATATCTCACCCCAGTGACTACACTTTTAATTTAGCCTACTGTGCTTACATTCTCTGACAAATGAATGGGGAAAAAAAGAAGCCTTTATGTAGTGTTGGACTTGGCATAACTCCTTTAAAAGCAATATTACCCATCTCTGGATCTTAGAACACATTGGGAAAAAAAAAAAAAAAAAGAGCCCAGCACATAATTCTTGAAATAATCAAATCAATCTGTTCCTCCTAACTCTTCCATTCTCCTTCTTGGGTCCCTTGTCTGTTGACTTCTCTTGTTTCATCCTTGGTTTGAACTTCAAATTTGATAATTTGTCTTCAAGGGTGTAACTTTCTGTTCTATATGTGACATAGTGAAATCTTTAAGGCTAAACCGTGACTGTGGTCACCACTTATGAAATCATTAACACCAAAAGCTAAAAGATGGGTTTTATTTATTTTTATTTTTTATCAGTATTTTTTAAGTTGTTGATCTTGTACAGTTTTCTGTCTTTTACTCCCATCCCAGCCCACCACCCCAGCCCTCCCCACCTTCCTCCCATTTCCACCCCCTATAGTTTTTGTTCATGTGTCCTTTATACTTGTTGCTCTAAACCCTTCCCCTTTTCCCCCTGAAATTCCCTCCCCCTCCCCTCTGGTGACTGTCAGCCTGTTCTCAATTTCAATATCTGTGGTTATATTTTGCTTGCTTGTTTGTTTTGTTGATTAGGTTCCTGTTAAAGGGGAGATCATATGGTATCTGTCTTTCACTGCCTGTCTTATTTCACTTAGCATAATGCTCTCCAGTTCCATCCATGCTGTTGCGATGGGTAGGAACTCCTTCTTTCTTTCTGCTGTGTAGAATTCCATTGTGTAAATGTACCACAGTTTTTTGATCCATTCATTCACTGATGGGCACCTAGGTTGCTTCTGACACTTGGCTATTGTGAATGGTGCTGCTATGAACATAGGGGTGCATAGGTTCTTTTGGATTGGTGTTTCAGGGTTCTTAGGATATAATACAAGCAGTGGAATTGCTGGGTCAAAAGGTAGTGAGCTGGAACATGCGAAGCCTGGCTAAGCAGCTATTTCAGTTTTTTTTCTCAGTATTGCTATTTGTGATTGTGTATCCTTAATTGCCAGCTATTTTTGTTAATAGAGATTCAGAAATCTAAACTTTTTGTTGAAATATCTCTATTTTCAAATATAACTACACATTTTTAGTTTTTAAAAATACTATTGAATATTTATCAGGGAATTTTAAAATTCAAGTGGATATTTGAAGATGTGAAAGAATTATTAACTTTTTTGGTGTGATATTGGTATTATATTTTTAAAAATTACATACATGTTTTTAAAAATTTCTTTATATTTTAGAAATATTCACTGAAATGTTTACAGATGAATAATGTAATGTTTGAAATCTGCTTCAAAATGATCCACAGGTTAATGTGGGGAGCTGGCTATAAGTGAAACAAAGTATGTGAAGGCAAAAACATTGATTGTGAGTTTGTAATTATGGAAGCTGAATAATGGACGAATATACACATACTTAAATTTGTATATTTTTGAAGTCTCTATAATAAAAACTTTAAAAAAAATGTGACTATAGGCCAGATACTGCCTCAAGTTACCAGAGTTGTCTTTAGTCCATAAGATTTTCTATAATATAAACAAAGACACTGAATTTGAGAACAGTCTGACAGTGTCCAGAGTGGGAGGGGAGGGAATTTCAGGGGAAAAGGGGAATGGTTTAGAGCAACAAGTATAAAGGACTCATGGACAAAAACTATGGGGGGGTGGAAATGGGAGGAAGGTGGGGAGGGCTGGGGTGGTGGGCTGGGGCGGGGTAAAAGACAGAAAACTGTACAATATCAACAATTAAAAAATACTGATTAAAAAAATATATAACTATTTTATATGTTTTCCATCTGTACTATATTTAGCTGTAGCATTTTTAAAGTTTATCATAAATGTACCATATATATGTTATATGCACTGGTCCTTGTCCTACAATTAAATGTTTTTAAACAATTGCATGGTCATCCCATTTATTTTGTAAATTTTTAAACCTACAATCATATTCCCAGAATATGTTGACCTTTCAGCCTTCTAGGAGACTTCCAGCATGCATTTCAGAGGTTCTTCTTTGAATGTGTTGCTTGTGACCAACTGTGTCCTTTCTAAGGCAGTTGGGATTTTGCACAAATTCCAAATGTCATGGATTGGAAAAAGGAGACATGAATTTTTCTTTCAATTTTGTCAACTTTCTTACCTACATCATCTTTTTTTCTTCTTTTCATTTTTTAAGATTTTATTTATTTATTTTTAGAGAGAGGGGAAGGGAGAAAGAAAGAAAGGGAGAGAAATGTTAATATGCGGTTGCCTTTCACATGCCCTGCAATGAGGGCCTGGCCTGTAACCCAGGCATGTGCCTTTACTGGGAATTGAACTAGAGACACTTTGGTTTGCAGGCCAGTGCTCAATCTACCGTGCCACACCAGCCAGGGCCCATTTTTACCAGGATTTGAATCTGCCTCTTCATTCCTTCCTCCAAGGACTGTGAGCTCTTTAAGGACAGCCAAGGTTTGCCATCTCAGTTGAGCCAGTACATACTGAGCAGACAGCTTGTCATTTATTCAGTTATTTATTAAGCCCCTTAGACACTGGCCATTGATTTATCTTACATCTCCTCACTACTTCAACTCCACGTTTCTCTTGCTAAATGTGAGGTAGTCTGACTTGTGCAAAAGAAGAGAATGATATACCAATTTTTCTTTGGGCAGTTTCTATTTTCTTACCCTTAAGATTCTGTATAGACTGATCCAGAGCCCCATTTACTTACAAATCTTTCTTTCTTTCTTCCTCTCCTTAGAAAATCTCAAAGTGACACAAGCTTCTGTAAAATTCCTATTGCTCTCCAACCAATCTCAAATTTTATAGCCACCTCAACAAGCTCTTGTCCTTTTTTCCCCTATTCAACAAAGATTTACTGAGCACTAACTATATGCCTGGCACTTTTCTAAACCATGAGGATCTGGTTGTAAACAAAACATAAAATCCCTGACTTAATGAGGAAGATGATTAAAGCTGGATTTCATGATGGAAAGAAGGATTTAGTAATTTCTTAAAAGCTATATCTATCTGTTGTCTGTCAATTGTCTGTTCATTGACAACTTTTGTACCTTTCATACTTTCTATTAATATTTAAAAAATTTTTAAATATGTCTATTTTATGAGAACTCTTCCCTCATTTTCTCTTTTAAGACCCATTTGATGTTTTATATTGATACATAGTCTCTCTCTCTTCATTAAAAATGTCAATGGAAATGTATTTTCTAGGTAGAAAATTATTTAATTAATTAACTTAAACAATATTAAAATTCATATAGTGTATCTATAAAGTGTTTATATTTCAAATCTGATACTTTTCTTATGTGTTAGGTTTAGATAGTGCTATTAAATTAACAAAAAATTCTTATTCAAGCCAGAAGATAAACAGCCCCGATATGTATATTCTTCTCGCTGTATTAGGCTGTGTTCAATCCTTACCAGTTGCATATACTTTTTCTATGACAGGAGGCTGTATTTTGATGCCAAATTTAACTGGAGCTACATTGAATAAAATATATTAACTATATAAATATATAACATAACTATATAAATAAACTAGTTTAAAATACTATGGCATTTAGTCAACAAATCAGCTATGGAAATAGCTGCATCCAGAGAAAACATTCATCTGCAAGAAATATCTAATCTGTTTGTGTCCCCAAAAATGCAGGCAGGAGTCTATGTAGATACCTTTGCAAAGAGAAAAAGAAATAGGTTTTCAATACTCCTACTAAATTACATCGGAGTCCTTCTTCTCCATTATTTTGTGACAAAAAGACCCTGTACAATTTTAGTCAAGCAAGAATGCAAAATAGATTTTATAGATAACTTTTATTTTTCATGGGGGTGATGACAATAAGTCCTTTGAATATGACCTTCTTTTACATTTTTCTTTCTTCCTTCCTTATTTTGAATGTTTGTTTATCTTCTTTTAAAGGTTATTGATCCTAAAAGGGTGGAATATTTTTAATTCATTTTGAAAGAGTGTTTCCAACTACACCCTAGTATTTTTGGATTATTCTTGTAGGACTTTAACACAACACTGAAAATTTGACATCTGCAAACATAATTCAATGAAGAATTGTCTTTGCCTTGTTGGAAGACATTTAGTTTTGAAATAACAGCATTAGAGTCTTTTGAAAATAACAGAATATGAACAGAAAATTATTTCCCTTGGAAAAAACTGTAGCTAATTTTTCCTTTGGCTGATTTGCTGCTGAAATCACACATTCGTATAAATGCCAAGCTATACATATGCATATACATATGTATATGGAAGAGCACTTGTGTGTGTATATAAAATTCCACTCTACAGTCATGCTATAAACTGGAAATTTTGTCTTTTAAATTAACATTCATTCATATACAGGTCAGGAGGTGATACTGAAGGCTGGTGTTGCTAGTATGTTTCACTCAGATTTCACTTAATCCAAGTTTATAACTCCTCCACATAGTGCACACATACTGTCATTATCTCTACTTTATTGATGGGGTTTTGAGAATAAAATCATGTTCAAGGTCAACCAAGATTCAGATTTTTCAGAGCCAAAGTGAAAGAGACATTTATTTGATATTTCAGTTGAAGGTAAGTATTTGTTGAGTGAGTGAAATATACATTAAAAATTTAGATCTGAATTAGTCAAAAGACTTCTAATTACTTTTTTCCTTTTGAAAAAAAATTTCATCTAAACTATGCATTTAGTTGAATTTTATTCAGCCTCAAGAGAGCTGATCAGGCAGCGGGAGATACACATTCCTGAGCAGAGACCCTGGAGGCTGCACTGCACAGGGGTAGCAAGAGAGTAGGACCAGCAGCCCACTTCCCTCAGCTCTGCGTGCCTGCAGAATCCAAGGGGTCCTGCTGTGTAGAGTGCAGGGGCACTGACCTCCACAGTGTGAAGCTGCATTTTTGCCTGACTTCACTTTGAACCTACAGTTTCAGTTTTTCTGTTTGGGTGCAGTAAAAGTTTCAACTAACTCAGAACAGACTTGGATATTCCAGACAGAATCATTAGATTTAACAAAAACGTCTTCTAAAAATTCAAAGAGCTATGGGGAGAGTTATACATTTAGACACTTTGAAGTGTAATGCATATCCTGGGTCCACTTCTGGTCGCAGTCCATAAAGACTGACTTCGTGGCCATAAGAGTAGGAAATAAAAATTTTGCTCAAATGGATATTTGGTAATTGATGCTGCTATCATGTAACTTTCCAATTATTAGAATCACGAAAAAGGTCATCCCTAGAGACTATTCTTGTCCAAAGTTCTTTTCTAATTACATTGTTTCATTTATTTTTCTGTAATAATAGAGCACTTGCTACTTGCCAGCCCCTGTATACACCCTTGTACATGTCTCACAATAGGTAGATTTCATTTCAATTCTCATGTCACATTTAAAGAAGCCAAGCAGAGAAACAAAAAGCACATCTATCATGAGGTAAGATACAGATTTGAATGTAGTTTAAATCTAGTCTCCAAAGCCAAGCCCACAGGAACTATGACCACCCTGTACCCATTTTATGGATTGAGGAAACCAGGGAGATTAATTAACATGCTTAAGTTTTCTGGTCTCTATTTTTTCTAACAAAGAATTCATTTCACCAGATCACAAAATTGTGGAATGATATAAATATCTGTTAGATAGAAGGCTTTTGTATGTATTATTTGCAAAGTGACTTGTTATGGTATAAATAAATAATAAATAAACTTAAGTCAATAGAAATTTAATTTTAAAGTAGAGGAAGAGGACATTGAGTAAGCAATTTAGACAGATCATAAATTCAAAATTTGGTTTTTAAGGTTCAATTTGGTTATAGAGGGCTTTCAGCAGTTTTAGTGAAAGATAATCATTTATTCATTTCACAAATACTTAAAATTGTCCACTGTATATTCATTGTAAAGGGTGATAATAAAAAAGTAGAAGGCATAGACTCTTTGCAAGATCTTGAATTTCACTGGTAATAAAGCTTTGCTACATGGAAAATCATGATTAACAAGACTTTGAAATGCTGTATAGATTTATAAGGAGAGAAGAGCCATTGTCAGTTGGCTTTAGTCAGAGATGTTTTCGTGGAGATTACTGATCTTGAGCTGTATCTGAAAGGAATACGAGAACTAGGATTTGCTGAGAATTGGATGCAAAATAAATTGTGCTGTTATTGTAAGTTTTATCATTCATTGCTAGAATATTAAGTTTCCTCTCTATTTCAGGCACTGTGTCAGGAGCTGGAAATACAGCAGAGATGACACATAGGTTTTTGTCCTCCTGAGTTGTACAGCCTAGAGGACAAATCAACGTTAAACAAGCAAGTATTATAAAGTCTGTGCCATGAGAGCTCAGAGCAAGGGAATTTGCCCTAGCATGGGAGCCCAGCAGGCAAAACCTGCTGGGGGGAGTGCTGTGACAAGAGATGAAAAGGTCTAGAGGGTGTGTGACTCTGGTTATCAGCAGTGTAATTTATACATGGTAACTGTTCATCAGTGGCCTACTTATTCTGCCCCTTGGGAGATTGCTGAGAGAACTTTTCTGCCACCTATTGATGAACATCTCTGGGCCACACTGGAAAACAAAGAGTTGTTTTGGGCTACACATTAAACACATAAACATTAACAACAACAACAACAAAAACCTCATAATGTTTTAAGTAAATTAACGATTTTGTGTTCGGCTGCATCCATAGCCATCCTGGGATGCATAAGGCCTGCGGGCCATGGGTTGGACACCCCTGATCTAGAGTATTCAATTCAATTAATTGGAAGGTAAGCTTGGTAAACATATTATGAGAGAGGGCTCAATTGTTTCCATCACTATTTGGTAGTCAAATTTCAGGTGGAGGTCTTCCTGGCATCTAGTGGGTAGAGGCCAGGGATGCTACTGAACATCCTACAGTGCACACAGGACAGTGCCTGCTCCCCACCCCTCCCAGGGGATTATATGGGTCCAAATGTCAATAGTGCTGAGGGTGAGAAACTCTGATCTAGATACATGAAAACTTGGGCTGAGTTTGGGAAGTTGAGCAGTTCTACCTGGCAAAGATAAAAAGGGCATTTCATTTAGGAAGAAATGTTGGGCTAGAAACATTTTATTGTGAAGAGTTGTGGACTTAGGTCAGCTGAAGTTGCACTTATTTTAATAAGCAGTAGGGAACATCATTCCAAATTTCTGGGCTGAGGTTGAAGTAGATGGTCAAAAGACCCATATTTTAGAAAGTGAGTCCAATGACACATAGAGCATAAGAGGAACAGGCAGCAGTGGAGGTAGGATATTATCTCCATCGTCTAGCTTGAAAATCATGAGGGTTTAAACAAGGGATAATGACAATGGAGACAGGGATAAAAGAACATATGTCAAGATACTGCAGGGGCCATGGCTTTAAGATGAGTGACACTCATGAGAAATAGGCACGACAGCAAGGGGGCCTTTGGGGAAAGAAAATGAACTTGAGTTTGGGCAGCTTGTGATTGAGATGCTGGCAATACTTCTGGCTGGGAGTGCCTCTCTGTAAGCTAAGGAGCTCAGAGCCATGACTGAGGCTGGAGACCACGCTAATATCTTTCTTCCAAGCCAGAGGCCCTAAACTGGCATTCCGTAGGCCCCATCTGGACTACAGATGTGTTTTGTTTGGCCCACATAGTGTTTTAACATTCCTTAAAATTCTAACAACATATGCATTGAGAGACTGCACATAGAAACGCATCTTTTTAGCTTGAAATACTGGAGCATCTGCCAATTCTGGGGTCTTATTTTTGTTTGGCAGCAGTGTGCCAAGGCTCAGATGCCCCCTTTAGCCAGGTCAGGCTTCCTTAGTTGCCACCACTCCCTGTGAACTTCACCTAGCTGGCCCACCTTCCACATTTACTTTTACCTGCCTCAGATCTGAGTTTGCAATATCTGTTCCAGGCTACAACTGCATCATTTATACCACAGGTGTCAAACGCAAGGCCCTCAGGCCAAATCTGGCCCTCCATCTTGTTTCTACCCAGCAGCAGTGCCAAGCTCCTTGCCCCTAGTTAAGGAGTAGTTACATTTATACAGTCCTAAAATTACATTCCGTCCTTCGAAGGCAACTTCAAGGCCAATGTTGTCCCTGGTGAAAATGAGTTTGACATTCCTGATTTACATGTCTTTGAAGGGAAACTTTCTTAAGCCTGGATCTCTCATCCTCTGCTCATTACCATGTTCCCTCTTCCCACCTGTACTCCCTTAGTCAAATTTTATTTAGCATCTCCTACTGTTCTCTCTGGACTTTCTTCTGCCGTGGATATACACACACCTCTCCTAACTTGCAAAAGATTCACTTAATTCTACCACTTCCAAGATCCTTAGTCCTTTAACTCAATCATTTTGTTGAATAAATGAATGATTATATGAGTGAATTAACCTACTGCTTACTATTTATCAGTTTTTCTTTGAAACCCTAATATTGTTAATTTTCTAAACATGTTTGTCTTTTACTAAGCTGCTTTTCAAATCCTGTTTCCTATGATTGCCCTCTGAACCGCTTAGCTATTATTTTGAGAATGTATATTATGCTCAGTGGCAGTAACTGTGGGTGTCTCAAGAAGTGGTTAGCTCTTTCCATGATCCCATCAAGTCCTCCTACTTTATCTAGGCAAAATCCGTATGCCTTCTCTGTAGACACAGTTTCAAAGAAGCAAGCTCCTGAGCTCTCTTTTACCCTAAACAGACTTGAATTCTAAATTCCTCCTCCAGGTACTTCTAGAACTGCCACTGTACAACCTTGCCTCCATCCTTTTACTAAACTTCATCTCACTCCTCCAGAAACCCATCTGTTATTCTTTGCAGGTATCTAATCCTTATCATGGGAGACAGCACAGTGGGGTGGTTCAGAGCACAAGCTGTGGAGTTGGGCTAATCTGAGCTTCGGTGCTAAACTGTCCATGCCGTTACTAGGACACCCATCAATAAGATAAGGTTGTTTGGAGGATTAAATAAGGTAATACTTATGAAGGGCTTAGTACAGTGGCTGGCTGATTTTAAGTATCAACATCATTATTCTTTCTCATGGTTCCAGCTCACTGTCCATAATAAATCTTTTCCAATAAGGTTAGTCTTTAGGTTCTTCCTCTCGTTCCTACTGCACTTCTTATCTGAGCTATTCACCCATTTTACAGTTCATAATTATATGACATTCAGAGGATCAGAATCATGTTTTATACCTCTTTGGGCTCCAATCAACATATTCTAAATGCCAAATTTATAAACCATTCTCCAGGAATGTTTGTGCGTTAAAAAGTTATTTATGCTGTGAAACACAAATATGTCTTAAAACAAAGCTTCAGTGCCTTTTTATCTAATCAGAAGGAAAATGTTTTGTGTATCTAATCTGTCTATTGTACTGTCTTAAAACAGGAATAAGCTATACCAAGTACCAAGCCAAAAGTTAGAAAACTGGGACTTTACACTTTAATTAAGAACTTGCAGTTAACCATTCGTCCACAAGATGGTGCAGTGTTCAAGGAATCATACCCACCGAAAGTCAAAACTGATTTTAAAGCAGTGAAATTGTAATCCTACCAAGTATAAAAAGGAATAGAAGAAACGGATGCTAGTTCAGCTTTGAGAATGTCCTAGGGACTTAACAAGAGTCAGGCTTCATGTAGTTTCTTACTTCCTACTGCCCAACATAATGAGCTGGAGGGTTCCTCTAATTAGCTGGATGATTGTAAATCAAAGTGGGTCACACTTCCTGTGCATTCTTATTTGTGGTTTGTCAGCCAAGGGGAGAATGCTGTCAGAGGCACAAAATAGGCCAAGAGGTCATGGCACTTCTTTGCTTAGATGGGTCATTTTATTTTGCATGTTTTTATTCTGATATTAGTATGAATCCTGCAAGTCAGTATGTCTGGCTGGAGAAATCAAAGTGTGGTACACATACATGTGGTGCACATACAGTGTAAGGGTGTCAAATTTTCTCTGCCCTTGAAAAGGTCATATAACAAAGCTTTTATTGAGCCTTGTAATATGTAATTTAAGTCACAAACTGACATAATCTTTTCTTTATTATTATTTTCAGCAAAGTAGTTAGCCAGGTATATGATATTGCAGTTTGCTTAAATTCTGGGTTACATAGATTGGAAACTAATTTTAAAAATTATATAAAGCTGGTACTGAGAACCATCTTTTATCAAGTTTGTGTATCATGTACTTGTTCCATTTTTGCAATCATGCAAAGTCTTCTGAAAATTGAGAATTAATTTATTATCATGTAGTTTCTAGTGTAATCACAAGAGAGGTCACTGGTCTTTTCTTTAATTTCTGTCACAGGCTGCAGGCCATATGATGCTAAATCAAGGATACAGGGAGGTAATTAACATAGCAACTCTGGCGAGTTTAATAGGTGAGTGATGAACATTCCGAGTTGGGTTTCAAAATTCATGTTCTAATTCCCAGCCGGCTGAGCATAGATGAAGTGCTTGCAGCACAGATGCCCTCTGTCAGGATAGAGTTCCTCTGAGTTGTCTGAAAAACTGTTATCAGAGTTGAGAGACTGCAAGGCAGGGGGAAAAAAGTATCTTGTGCTTGTTCTATAAAACAACATGAGATGGCATCATATAATATTATACATATGTCAATTATATCTCAATGAAGCTGGAATTAAAAAAAAAAAAAACCTACATGAGAAATGTTAAGCTGTTCTGATCTGTGGCTCTTCCAGAAGTATCAACTTTATTGTGACAGTTCTCCCCTGGGGTGACTTTGTCTCTCTGGGGACATTTGGTACTGTTTAGAGATATTTTTATTGTCACAACTGAGGGTTGGAGGACAGGTGTTCCTGGCATCTAGTGGGTGGGGGCCATGGATGCTGGTAAACATCATACAGTGCACAGGACAGAGCCCCACAGCACAGAATTGGCCCCAAAAGTCAATAGTGCTGAGGTTGAAGAGCTGCCCCAGAACCATCCACACTGTCTGTTCGTTTTCCACCGCTGGTTGCCAACAGGTGTCACCACAGACCCTGCTCTCTCCCTCAAAGAGAGAAAGGCCATAAACCCTGGTAACATATGGAGTGAAATCCCAACTGAAAAGCTTTTGTGGAAGGCAGTTACATGCTGGTGAGCTGAGGCCTATGCAACCAGAATTGATCAATTACACAAATTAAGCACAGCCCTTAAGGAATTTATTTTATTGGTCTGGACATCTGTTGCACCATTGTCCAAATCCAAAACTCAAATGGTGCCTTGGGTTGCCAAGTTGGGCAAGAAAATCTAGTAGCTATAAAAGTACAACTGAAAACCCTATATTAATATCACGTCCATCTGCTGAATGTTACATAAATATGCAGACTTTTTATTTTCCTTGGGAATAACATTTATTTTTACTGTGCCCAGTTTGACATTCTTATGACATTCTGTTCAGTTTATTACATTGTAACTTTCAATGTTTCTTCAAAAATGCATTTATAATGTTGTTGTTAATTTTTTTCCAAGGGTCTGTACCACCTGTTTAACTTATAGTTAAATAGAGCAGTCCTGTTTCTTATAAGAAGAATGGGAACTCTTTGGACAAAGAAGCTCAGAAAAGTTGTGGAGTAACATATATGTAGTGTAAAGGGAAATTATACAACAGCCATGAATGCTAATATTTCACCCTGCTCTTTTACAAGTTGAAATGTAATCTCTATTTTAAACTAAATTAGCATCATTTCCAAAGAGTATCATATTTATATCAGATTTATACAACCATTCAGATTACTATTAACATGTAAAATAGTCTCTTTTATGCTGCCGGTAAAATACAGATTGAAGAGAATGATTTGATTTCCATCATAATGTCAGGGATTTAAATTAATCTGAGTGGACATGTTTAGGTTAAGAGTTGCTCCAACATTGAAGAAACAGCAGGTGGGATGGCTTTACCTTAAGAACCTATGTGATCCTGGAGCGAAGAGAATCTTGTAGTTATAAGAGTACATCTGAAAATCATGATACTCCTATCATGTCCATCTGCTGAATGTTAAATAAATATGTTAGTTGGTTATTTAAATATGTTGAGTGGTGAAGCCAACTGGAAAATTATAGGATATGTGTAGGAAAATTTAGAGGACATTTTTGTTTGTGTTTTTCCTTCTTCTTTCTCATTTTACATATTCAGTAAAACACTTTTTACTAGCCAGTTGTTGATGGATTGTACTCTAATAACGACTACTTAAAAATGAACACTTCCCTTTAAAAAAAAGCAAACCACACAACAAAGCAAACAAAACCTGGCACAGGTTTTGGGGAGACTTCCTTAAGGGATTTTTCTATTTTAACAGAAAAAAATACACATTTGTAGATAGCATTTTGTCAAAAGCATTGTAAATAACATTTTTAATTTCAAAAGTGGTGTATGCTTACATTTTGATAATATAACTTATAAGAATATTAGAATAATTTAATTTTCTTTATTTTAAATGAACATATATTGACCCTAAATTACAAGGATGTGAGAATCAAGAAAAGGGTAAAAATGGGTATCCTTTTTTCTTGCGAGAAAGTCACAATTAATTGACTGTTATTTGTAACAGAATTCTTATATCTCCTTGCACCTTTTTTCATTTTCATTGAATTTATTGGGGCAATGCTGCTTAACAAAATTATGTAGGTTTCAGATGCACAGTTCCAAAACACATCATCTGTACATTGTATTATGTATTTGCCACCCCAAGTCAAGTTTTCTTCCATTACTATTTATATACTCCCCCATACCCTCCTCCTCCTCTCAGCAATCCCCAGATAGTTGTCCATGTCCATGAGTTTTTTCTTATTTTTTTCTCAATCCCTCCACCCCCACCGCTAAAACAAAAACCGCCATGACCAACAGCTATCAGCCTACTTTCTGTCTATGGGTCTATCTCTATTTTTCTTGATCATTCACTTTGTTCATTAGATTCCACCATGGCATATAAAATATGCCACTGATAAATGATGGTATTTGTCTTATTCTTACTGGCTTATTTCATGTAGCATAACACTCTGCAGGTCCAGTCATGCTTTCAAAAGGGTAATATTTCTTCCTTTTTTATAGCCGAGTTATATTCCATCCTGTTAAGGTACCCCAGCCTTTTTATCCACTCATTTACAGGTGGGCACTTAGGCCGCTTCCACATCTTGGCTATTATAAATAACACTGCAATGAACAAAGGGGTGCATGTATTTTTTTGAATCAGTGTTTCAGATTTCTTTGGATATATTTCCGGAAGTGGAATCGCTGAGTTATAAGGCAATTTCATTGCTAATTTTTGGAGCTATAGCCATAAATGCTTTCCAAAGTGGCTGTACCAATCTTCATTCCCACCAACGGTACATAATGGTTCCCTGTTTCCACATCCTCACCAATGCTTGTTGTTTGTTGATTTATTGACAATAGCCATAATGACAGGTGTGAGGTGATGTCTCACATAATGACAGGTTGTAATTTGCATTTGTCCGATAATTAGTGATGTTGAGTACCTTTTCACATGTCTGTTGGCCATCTGTATGTTCTCTTTGGAGAAATGTCTATTCAGGTACTTTACCCATTTTTAAATTGGATTGGTTCATTTTTGGTGTTGATATTTATAAGTTCTTTATAAATTTTGGATAGTTACTCCTTATCAGATGTATCATTGGCAAATTTGTTCTCCCATTCAGTGGGCTGTCTTTTCATCTTGTTGATGGTATCTTTTGCTATGAAAAAAACTTTTTAGTTTGAGGTAGTCCCATTTGTTTATTTTTCTTTTGATATATCAGAAAAATATTGCTATGAGAAATGTTCAGATTTTACTGCTTATATTTTTTTCTTCTAGGACTTTTATGGTTTCAAGGCTAACATTTAAGTCTTTAATCTATTTTGAGTTTATTCTTGTGTATGGTGTAAGAAGGTGGTCTAATTTTATTTTTTAGCACATATTTGTTCAATTTCCCCAGAACCATTTATTGAAGAGACTATCTTAACTCCAATATATGTTTTTACTAAGTTTGTCATCTAGGCTCTCTATTCTGTTTTTATCTATATGTCTGTTTTTATGGTACTACCATGCTGTTTTGATTTTTATGACCTTGTAGTATAGTCTGATATCAGGTAGCATGGTTCCCTCAACTTTGTTCTTCTTTCTCATGATTGCTGTGGCTATTTGTGGTCTTTTCTGATTTTCTATAAATTTTTGGAATATTTGTTCTAGTTCTGTGAAATATGCCATTGGTATCTTGATAGGAATTGCATTGAATCTATAGGTTGCTTTTGATAGTATGGATATTTTAATTAAGTTAATTCTTTCTGTCCATGAACACAGTATATGCTTCCACTTATTTGCTTTTTCTTCAATTTCTTTCTTCAGTAACATACTTTTCAGAGTACAGGTCTTTTACATCCTTGGTTAAATTTATTCCCAGGTATTTTATTTATTTTGAAGTGATTGTGAATAGGATTGTTTTCTTAAAAAAAGGTTTTATTAAAACTTTTCTTAAAAGTTTCCCTTTCTGATAGTTCATTATTGGTGTGTAAAAATGCAACCAACTTCTGGATATTTATTTTGTATCCTGCTCCTTTCCTGAAGTTGTTTATCAGTTCTAGTAGTTTTTAGTGGAATCCTCAGGGTTCTGTCTATGTAGTATCATGTCATTTGCAAATAATGATCATTTTACTTCTTTTCCGATTTGGGTGCCTTTTATTTCTTCTTCTTGTCTGATTGTTGTGGTTAGGCCTTCCTGTACTATGTTGAATATGAGTGATGGAAGTGGATATCACTGTCTTTTTCTTGACCTTAAGGGAAATGCTTATAGTTTTTGACCATTGGTATGATGTTGGCTGTGTTTGTCATATATGGCCCTTATTATGTTCAGGTATGTTTCCTCTATTTCCACTTTGTTGAGAGTTTTTATTATAAATGGATGCTAGATTTTATTAAATGCTTTTTCTGCATCTATTGTTATGATCATGTTGTTCTTACCCTTCATTTGTTCATGTGGTGTATCATGTTTATTGATTTTTGGATATTACACCAGTGTTGCATTTGGGAATAAATACCACTTTATCGTGTTGTATGATCTTTTTAACACATTGTTGGATCCTGTTTGCTCATATTTGGTTGAGGGTTTTAACATCTATGTTCATCAGAGATATTGATCAATAATTTTCTTTGTAGTTTCTTTACCTGGTTTTGAATTAGGATAATGCTGGCCTCATCAAATAAGCTTGGAAGTCTGTGCTTTTCTTGAATTTTTTGGAGTAGTTTGAGGATAAGTGTTAGTTCTTTGAATGTTTGTTAAAAATTTACCTGTGAAGCCATTGGTCCAGGATTTTAGTTTATTGAGAGTTTTTAAATTACTGTTTCAATGTCACTAGATGTAATCTGTCTATTCAGATTCTCTGATTCTTCCTGATCAGTGTGGGAAGATTGTATGTTTCTAGG
The DNA here is from genome assembly GCA_039655065.1 of Glossophaga mutica. Lineage (NCBI taxonomy): Eukaryota > Metazoa > Chordata > Mammalia > Chiroptera > Phyllostomidae > Glossophaga > Glossophaga mutica. Next base: position 68,586,609 of record CM077309.1, on the reverse strand, counting down.
ATTTTATTCATTACTTCCAGATTTACCAATTTGTTGGCATATGGTTTTTTTTGTGACATTTTTCTTACAAAACTTTGTACTTCTTTGATGTCAGTTATTACTGCTCTCTTTTTATGTATGATTACTGGTACATTTATTTGGATCCTCTCTTTTTTTTTTGATGAGTCTGGTTAAAGGTTTATCATTCTTGTTTATCTTTTTGAAGATCAAATTCTTAGTTTCATTGACCTTTTGTATTGTTTTTCTAGACTTCATTTCATTTATTTCTGCTGTGTTCTTTATTATTTCCTCTGTTCTACTTACTTTGGGCTTTGTTTGTTGCTTTTTCTCAGTTCCTTTAAATGTAAAGTTATATTGTTAATTTAAGATTTTTCTTGTTTCATGAGAAAGCTTGTAATGCTGTGAATTTCCCTCTTAGGACAGCTTTCACGGTGTCCCATAAATTTAGGGTTGTTGTGACCTTATTTTCATTTCTTTCAAGGTATCTTTTGAAATGTTTCTTTATCTCATTGTTAACCCATTTACTGTTTAGTAACATGTTATTTACCCTCCATGTCTTTGTGGATTTTTGTTTCACTTTTTTGCTTGTAATTGGTTTCTAGTTTTATGCCATTATGGTCAGAGATGATGCTTCATATGATTTCAGTCTTCTTAAATTTATTGAGACTCGTTTTGTGTCCTAACATGAGGTCAATCCAGAAAATATTTCATGTGCACTTGAAAAGAATTTATATTCTGCTACTTTGGGATGAAATACTCAGATGATATCAATTAAATCCACCTGGTCTAGTGTGTCATTTAAGCCCACTGTTGCCTTGTTGATTTTCTGTCTGGAAGGTCTATCCATTGATGTCAATGGGGTGTTAAAATCCTCTACTATGACTCTATTACTGTTAATCTCTCCCTTTATGCCAATTGATATTTACTTTACATATTTAGGTGTTCCTATGTTGGGTGCATACATATTTACAAGGATGATATCCCTTTGCTGGATTGCTCCCTTTCTCATTATGTAGTGTCCTTATTTATCTCTTACTCTAGCCTTTTCTTAAAGTCTATTTTGTCAGATATAAGTATTGCTACCCCAGCTTTTTTTCCCCCTTTCATTTATATGAAATAGTTTTTTTCTTTCCTTTAGTTTTAATCTGTGTGTATCTTTCATTCTGAGGAAGATTTCTTGTAGATGGCATATATATGCGTCTTGTTTTCTTATCCATTCAGCTACTCTGTGTCTCTTGATTGGAGCATTTAAGCAATTTATTGTACATCTAAAGTGATAGGTACATATTTATTGCCATTTTATTGTTAGGTACATATTTATTATCATTTCATTCTTTTAACTATATTCCTCTGTTTTCCCCTCTTCTTCTCCTCCTCCTCTTCTTCCACCTCCCCCTTCACTTTCTCCTTCACCTTCTTTAGGCCCTTTTAAATTTCTTGTAATACTTGTTTGGTGGTAACATATCACTTTATCTTTTATGTGTCTGGACAACTATTTGTTTTTCCTTCAAAAACAAAAATGAGAGCCTTGCTGGGTAAAGTAGTCTTGGTTGTAGGTCCTTGCTTTTCATCACTTTGACTATTTCATGCCAAGCCCTTCTGGCCTGAAATGTTTCTGTTGAGAAATCAGCTGACAGTCTTAGGGGAACCTTCTTGTACATAACTTTCTCTCATGGCTCTTAAAATTCTCTCTTTGTCTTTAACCTTTGCCATTTTAATTATGACTTGTCTTGGCATGTGCCTCTTTGGTTCTTTTCTTTGGAACTCTGCACTTCCTGGACTTGTGTGTCCTTCACCAGGCTAGGGAAGTTTTCAGTCATTATTTCTTTAAATAGGTTCTTGATCACTTGTTCTCTCTCCTCTCCCTCTGGTACCCCTATGATGCAGATATTGTTATCCATTATATTGTCTCAGAGGTCCCTTAAACCATCCTCATTATTAATTTTTTTCTTTTGCTGCTCTGACTGGTTTTTGTTTTTTTTTTTTTTTTACTTTGTCCTCCAATTTCCTGATTCAATTTTCTGTGTCATTCAACCTACTGTTTATTCCTTTTATTATATTGTTTATTTCAAATATTATATTCTTTATTTCCAACTGTTTCTTTTATCTGGCTCCTATGCTCTTTTTTCATGGTTTCTATGTCCTTTTTCATGATGTTGTAGTTCTCATTAAGTTCCTTGAGAGTCCTTATAATCATTTTTTGAATTCTATATCTGATAAATTGTTTGCCTCCATTTCATTAGCTCCTTTTCTGGAGATTTCTCCTGTTCTTTCATTTAGGACACATATCTTGATCTCCCCAGTTTGGCTGCCTCTTTGTGTTTGTTTCTATGTATTAGGTAGACCTGCTATGACTCTCGGTCTTGGCAGAATAGCTTTATGTGTAAGGTGACCTGTGAACACCTCAGCTGGGTGTTCCAGGAATGCCTCTTGTTTGGGTTATGTGGACCCTTCATTAGCAATTGAGTCTCAGTTGTTATTGGCCTGTTTGTGCATGAGATTGACCATCAGTCTGGCTGACTGTGAGGATCAACTCTGATCACAGTGTACAAGCTGGTATGCTGGTGTTAACCACAAGGAGCATAATTGGTCTCAGCAGGGTCTGGTCCCTGCTGAGATCGCTCTTTGGATATGCCACTTGTGAAGCTTATTGGATCCTTCTATGGTGTTTTCTAAAACTGACTACTTGGTGTGTCTGTTCTGGGACCTCTTGGGAAGGGATTCTGGTGCAGTTCAAAGTCATATGCTGCCTGTGACTGGCCCTGGACAACCTGGTAGGAGCTACAAAGTGATCCATAATTTATGGCTGCCCCTCCTTGGCCTGGGTGTGCACAGGAAGGACCAAGAGGCACAGCAAGGCCAGCTTTACCAAACTGGTCCCAGGGGCAGGTCAGCAAAAGTCCCAAGTCACCCCAAGATTCACCTCTGCCTGTCTCCACCTGCTGGCTGCTTATTAGACTCAGTCCCTGAAATCATCTCTGGTGGTACCCAAGTTGCATGAGATAGGTTCTCAGTGAGTCACCAGGTAGAAGTGAGTAGTGTTCACCAGAATGATGTAGGTTCAAACTTGGTACCAGTGCTGGTACTGAGAATATTCAGCAAATGTCCCAGGGTATACCAAGTCTAGCTGCCACCTGCTGGGTACTTCCACCCTTTTGTGGTGGGGCAGGGTCTCAGGGAGTGCTTAGGGGAAGGCAAACAGAGTTTATCAAGCCCAAACAGACCAAGATGTGGCCATGCAAAAGAAGGGCTCTGCTCCAATTGGGTGTGCATAGGGGAAAATGGCCCCTGTTCTAGAGCTACACAGCTCTGTCTGACCCAGATTCTGTCAGGAGGAGATGGAGCTCAGCAGGGTGGGACTTCTAGGAAACAGGATATGGGTCTAATGGATCTCCTGTGAAAGGGAGGTGCTGACTAAGCTTGAGATGATGAGGTGTGTGTCCCCTGCCCCAGAGCCACACCGCTTGGTTTGTCCTGAATGTTTCCTGACCTTGGCAGGGCAGAGTCACTAGGGGTCATGTGGGTGGTGCCTCCAGGGCTGGAGGTGTAGCCCTCAGAATGGGTCTACCATAAATAAACTCTGAGGCTGGTTCTAGCAGATCTCTTATGAGGGGGGAGTGCCAGCTAGGTTCACAGGAAAGTCAGGGGAATGACCCCTCCCCAAAACCACACAACTCAGTCACTGATATCCTTTGGATCTGTCCCTACCTTTACCCCTGGCCAAGGCTGTGACTCCTCAGCACAGTGTAAGGGAGCGAGAGGGAGTACAGAGGGTAGGGTTATTGCTTTTCCCCATTCTGATGCTATATGGAGGGGAGTGTTCTACCCCAAAAAGATGACATCTACAGTATGGGAGAGGAACTCAGCAGAGAGACCCTGGCAGCTATCCCTTTAGCTGTTTCCCCAGAGTTACAAACCCCCAGACTCTCCTCACATGACTCTATTCCATTCCACCCTCCCTCCAATGGAGCTTGGGGTGAGTGGCTTGCAAGCAAAAATTTGTACATTGGCCCTTTAAGAAGATGCCTGTGTTTCTAGTGGGCTCCAGTTTTTCCCTGGTAGACAGAAATACTGCTCCTCTTCACAGCCAGATGTTATGTGGGCACTTCTTCCAGGCTCTGGTGCTCTGGGCTAGGGAGCCTGGCCTGGGGTTTAGACTCCATACTTCTCAGGGAGATCTTGGCAGCTGAGATATCCCTCCAGAACTTCAGCCACCACCTGTGGGAATGGGGCCAGCCCTTTTCACATCTTTGCCCTTCTTACCAATCTCAATGTGGCTTGTTCTATAAATCCTTGGTTATAAAACATCTCTCCAGCTAGATTTCAGTTGGTTGTTCATGATGACTGCTCTATAATTTAGCTGTAATTCCAGTTTGGTGCTGGGAAGAGGTGAGCATAGTATCCACCAATGACACCATCATCTTGGACTCCTTTTCACACTTTTGGAACTAGAGAAGGGATGGTTATCTGGATAACCTCCTAGTAAATTAACTTTTAGGGAAACGCATCTTCAATGTTAAAGAAGATACATTTTCAGGGAAATGAACATGTCTGAGGGTCTGAATTGGCCATGAAGGTAAGAAGGACAGTTACTTGCAGTTCATGTATTGGCAGACTAATCCTGTTTGTAAGATACTTTTTACAGTTGGGCTTGTACTGGAAAGGAAGGAGCAAAACTGAGGAACATAGTGTGACACAGCAAAAAGCTGTCATGCCAGAGTTTGCCTTTCATCAATGTCAGATGAGTAACTTGTAAAGGTGGAATGGCAGAAAGCAGCCCTTGGGCAAATCAGTTACTCCACTGGTGCAGTAACCAGTATGGAAATTGTGTCACAAAACAATTGTGATGGGGAGAAGTTTATAAAAGTTATCTTGAGCTCAAAATTAAGCATTATACCAATCTCTAGGGATCCTAGTGATTGATAATCATACACCCAGTCAAGGAGATGGATGGTTGAGGAGAGGAGGTAACTTCTTTTGGAGAGCTCAGCTCTAAGTTATCCAACTAAAATAGCTCTTTGATCCCCAATAGTCTTAAAACCAACAGGCATTTTCTTTTCCTGTTATAGAATGGCTGAATTTATTGAAGTCATAAGCCCATAGTCTATCTTTAGATTTTTATGTAATTTCTGAATCACCAACCATTTCTGAGACCACAAGATATTTAAAAATAAGATAAAAAATATTGACTGAGACTCTCTGAAGCTACAAGATACCGCTGCAGAGGTTGACAGTGAAACTTCTTGTCTATAGTTTGTGCACATTGAAAACAACATGATCTAGCCCAAGGAATAACTCAAGGCCTGATCCACTGAAACAGCTCCAAGTGATTTATCATAAATGTGCTTATTTGGAAGGTTTAGCAGTAACTGCTTATGGGAGGTGATGGTGTTAACTACCAAAATCATGCATAACTTGGATTCTGTGTATGGCAATTAATCAAGAAATTATATTTTTTGACTTTCTAACAACCCACACAGAGTACTACATCATCTGCAGCATGGAGATAGGTAGATAGAGATAGAATGAATATAGAATGAATATATATATATATATATATATATAGAGAGAGAGAGAGAGAGAGAGAGAGAGGAAATATTTCTTTTAATGGTTTTGTTTTGGAGAAAAACTATTAAATTATTGTGGTTTTAGATTTGTCAGTGTGAGGGTTTCTGAAGTCACAGTCAGTAGTGCTTATGATAGAAAACCAACTATTTCTTGAATATAATATTTCAGTCCTCCAGAGACATCAGGATCATGGCAAGACCCCCTGACAATGTGCACTGGGAGCATTGGAATGGGTCGTAGAGAACTGTCACATCCAAGGCTATGACTGTGGGCATTTGTTGCATTTTAAAGAGTAGAACTTAACTAACCACCCATCAGAATCTGTTAATTAACACAGGTGAGGCATTCCCACTTATTAGTGGTGTACTTCACAGAATCACTTTCCCCTAATCAGAAGGATTATTGGAGAATGCTCACTGTGGTCAGGAACTCAGAACTTACTGAAAACAAGATACAAAATACTGACTGAGACTCTCTGAAGCTGCAAGATGCCACTTCATAATGGCATCACAAGATAACTCTTCTTGAGGGTTACTTTTACAAATCCTATTTCTGAAAACTTAAAAGAGGCAAGTGTAAAAAGAAAAGTTTTCAAGCCCCAGAGTGGTTGTATAATATCTTTTACACTCTTATGATCCTTTATGATATGGTTCAAAATGTTAGTTTGGGTGTTTTATTTTTTAATTTTAGCTTTGTAAAAGCTAAAATTCAACAAATATTTATGGAGCATCTAGTTTGTGCTGATACTGGATAGGGGATGGAAAGATGTAATTACTGACTTCTACCTTTCATGATCTCCTAGTTCAGCAAAACAGACTGAATTATAAGAAATATTTAACATGTGGTCAGTGAAACACTAATACCACAGCCAGGTACCGAATCATCACTCTCTTTCACAGACAAGGAACTGTGGCTTATAGTTAATAAGAGGAGGGGCTGACATAAAGGAAGATTGGTGTGGTTTGGCCCTCATCCTCCTTACACCTCACTCAGTCACTGTAGTAGAGGCATGTATGAAGGGCTAACGTAGGTCACAGCTGATGCAGACACAGTGTTCACCACATGTGAAGCACTCTCCACTCATTGTTAAACTTAATCCTTACAACAACCCAAGATGCTGTTATCCCATTTTCATATTAGCAAACTGAGACTCTGAGAGTTAAGCAACCTAAGGTCATGCACATGGTGTCAGAGCAGCAGTATAAGTTCTTAACCACTAAACTTTACTTCTATGAGATATGGGATAGACATTATTTTGGCCCAGGGAGGTGTGTAGGTATAGAGTTTGGAGTAAAGAAAGTATAAGGCAGTTAGAGAAAGTTAGAGGCATAGTCTTATTCAGGACTTTCAAAATGGTAATACTGTCAGACTTCCCCTAACCTGAGTCCATTTAAGAATGCATTTCTTAACCTTTCAGAAATTTCTCTGAAAGATATAGGTTCAAATTTTAGTAAGAATCTATTAGATTCCTTGCAGTGTAGATATCCAACACAATGTCTAGAATTCAGACTTGTAAGACTTATATAGAGGCATTTTAAAAATTTTAGAAAAGGGGAAGGAACAAGTATAAAGGACACATGGACAAAAACTATGAGGGGTGGAAATGGGAGGGAGGAGGGGAGGGCTAGGGTGGTGGGTTCGGGTGAGAATAAAAGACAGAAAACTGTACAAGATCAACAATTAAAATAAAATTTAAAAAATATTTTGAAATTATTGTAGACGTGTGAGAATTTGAAAAAGTGGTAGAGAGGTGTTATATGCCATTAACCCAGTTTTTCCCAATGGTAACGTTTTATGTAACTGTAGTATACAGCAAGTTGGAAATTGACTTGCACAAAATACTATTAACTAGACTACAGTCTTTATGTGAATTTTATCAGTTTTTAGATGTACGTTATTGTTTTTGAATAGTTCTATGAAATTTTATCACGTGTATGGATTTGTGTACCCACCAAGAAATAATCCTTTTTAATCCTGGAATGAGGGAAAAAGGAAAACAAAATGTTCAGTCGTTTTGTTGTATGATATTGTTATGTTTAGGGGTTGCTTTGCTGAATATCCTACTCTTTTAAAATAATTTATGTTTTAATGGAGCATTACGAGGATGCAAGAATGATTTTTCATAGTAGAAAAGGTTACATTTTATTAAAAAATGATTCCCTTAAGAGTATATAAAAGGATTCTATTAAATAAATAAGATTCCCATACATGTACAACTTACAGCTTACCTGTTCCATTGAATTTCTAAACATCTGCAGATAGAAATCACAGGCTCTTGAATTTTCTGTGTATCTTGAACAATGAGAAGCCTACTGCATTGCGGAATATATTGAAAGACATGGCCTTGTATTAATTTACATGGTTCACTGTAACTCTAGGCTTTTTATTTTGTAGCTCTCTTTCCCCAGGACATAGAGGTAAAAACCCAAGTTTTCAGTGTGTTCCCAAAAGCCCCAGACACACAGCTTAAAAGGGGGTTACATTTTAATGAAAACATACCTTCTAGTCAATGCACCTTAAATTATAATTTTAAAAGCCAATCATTTTCTTTTTTGACTGATGTGGCATTTGAAGAAATGCTTAAATCTTGCAAGTCTGTAGGAGATGAATTTGGGGGCCTTGTAGATACTGTATTTAGAACACACATAAAAACGGATAGCTCGTAGTGAAGGGGTTGAATTAAAATCACTTGTAATTATGCATCACAAAGAGACGCAATCACAGAACATCCATTTATACAGACATCTGTGCATCTGCCTCTGACCTCGGCTTTCTGGTTTCTGTCTCCTTTGCGAACTCTTCAGTTATGCATAGATGCACACATTAGAGAGAAAATTGGGGCTAATGATTTAGGAATGTGCTAATTAATTCTCATTATGTCCTATGAACCGGGAGAAAAATAAGCGAATGGTTGTCTGCATATGCATGTATACACTACATGTATTTTTCCACACTGTTTTCTTTTGAAGGAAAGTTAGGCTTGTTTTTTCCCTTCCTCCTTAGGTTCGCACACACAGTGACAGCTAACGGCATCCAGAGTGCTGGCAGTATGACTTAGAGATGTGATAAAAAAGAAATATGGATTGTATTTTCTGTAAGTAAATGTGTTCCAGTGTTGAGAGAATATATGTAATCAGATACCTGTTCTCCCTGAGTTTCTTAATTTAAGCATCGTGATTCCTAATTAGCAGTTAGATTGCACCCATTGTTATTTTGTGCTTGGTTATCAATGATGATCAATCTTTGCTAAACAAAGATATGTAATCATGCCAAGGACACTCATGGATTTTTTAAAGGGTTTAACATTTGATAATAGGTTTACCAATAGCTTGAAGGGTAATTTTTAACATCTCTTTCCAGCTGAAGTATTTCCTGAGTTCTGTCCAAGCCCTCTATAGTTAAAGAAAAGGCTTTTTGACACTTAATAGACAATGTTGTGGCTTTTTCCTTCCTCATCAGACAAATGTATAGGCATTTAAACAGTTGCATTGTACTATCATAATTGAGACACCTTGTGGAAATGGCAATTATAGGATGACTTGTGTCAAAAATATACAGAAGAAATTACATTTTACCAAGTAGTAAAAAACTTTTGATGGTACTTCTCTTTCTCACTCTCACTCTCTCCCCTCATTCTTTCTTTTAAATATTAAGCAAAGTCTTTGCATTTCCTCATTTTATTAAGTTGTTCCTGGTTTTCACTGGGTTTAGCAAAACACCAAATGTAATCCCCAGATCAAAACTATCCTTGCATACAGACTCAGGTGTTCTTAATTCCTGAAAGGAAAACAGTGTAGATGTTTAGGACGTTTTGTCTGTTCCAGCTACCAGCTTGGTTACTTGCTCTAAGAGTATTTGAGAGTATTTTTGCTCTCAATTTAATTCTGTTCATTCTGCTTTGAGCTCAGTGAACTTCCAAAGCCAAGCTCTTCAACCAACATGTGTGTTTTCTTTTTTTCCCCTGAGCTGGAGTTTATTTTGTGTTGAACTTTCATTCCATGTGTTCTGTGAATAATTTTAACACAAAGAAAAAGTCTTTGACCAGTGAAAGAAGGGGGAATCCAAGAATAAAAATAAAAATTACCATTTTAATCCAAAAAGAAAGGGTTTAGAAAAAACAAGAAAAGGAAAAAAATTGAACAGCAAAGGAAAAATAGAAAAGAAGTAAAACCTTTTAATAAAGTTTCAATATAAAACAGGAGTCTGATGAAGCATAAGCAAAATAAACAACCACAAATTTAGCCTACAAGAGCCACATACTTGATATACATTTTAACTGCTAGGATATTCTACTTTATGAAATAAACGTATTTTTACAAATTTGAATGTAGAACAAATGTTTAAATATTGAAACCTCCGATGTTTTTATTGATAGTATGAAATGGGGCACTAATCCTATGGAAAATCATTCTTAATTGGGGTAAGTATAAACTATCTTGTTTACAAAAACTGGTTAAAAGTGATCTTTGATGTCTGTGGAATGTTGAGAATGGTGAAGTTTCTGGTTATGGTGATATTCTCTGATGCGGACCCTGGCTTGTGGGATCCACCACATTGTGGATGAGGCATGAGGCATTCACAGTGGATGAAAAGTGACAGCATGGCTTTTCTCTCAAGGGGAGCAAAAAGCTGCAGCCTCTGCCATGACCGGCCTTTATTGGGTTTCTCAGCACATTACATTATGGTCCTCATTTACTATGCACAGGTCCGCTTTAGGGGGTTACCTTTCACAGACAACAAAGGAGATGCTGCTGCTAATCACATCACAGAAGAAGGATATTTGCAAATGAAAAGGGAAAAGTGGTTGGACCAGTTACACTGATCCTTGCAGGGTTTAGTATGGATTTTAGGAAGTTATAGTAAGCACTTGCTGTCTCAATTCAGGGCAAGGGTGTTTTAGCAAAAGCAAGTCACACAAAAGTCCAGGCATAGTGCAGGCCTGATTCCCCATGGGAGAACCTATCTGTGGGCATGGGTCCTGTGCATCTCCAAGTGGGAGCTGGGCCCACGCCATGCAGAACAATCTCCTACAATTCTCAAATTTCCTTATAGGGAATTTCATCTTAAAAAGTTAAATTTACCCGTTGTGCAGTCAGAGATAAATAGAAAGTGAGGATAGATTTAGAGTTTGGGACTCCAGTGGCCATGCTATGAGGCCACATGAATGGCTACAGCAAAATTGTATTGTTAAGACCTCAGGGATTTGTGATGGCAAAGGTGTGGTAATGGAATTGTCCTATCCATGTAGTCTCAGGCAGGGACACACTTCTTTCTGAAGCTGTAGAGAACATAAAAACAACAAGTTGCAAAGTAAAATATTCAAACCATAACAAGAAAGAAAATATATTTGTATTTCATTTACTCATTGATTGAGTGTCCTTTTCTGCCAGTTCTGTGATGGCCTTAGGTGATACAGTAGTGAAGACAGGTGTAGTTCCTGCCCTCATGGAGCCCACCATTTATTGGAGAAACCAGAGAAAAAACAGTAAGAAAGGTGACGATCAGAAAGTGATGAGTGTGACAGGAGCAGTGTCCAGGGTAGTGAGCTTCCCCCTTTTCCTCCCTCCCTTCCTCCCCCTCTTCCTTTCTTCTCCCTTTTTCCTCCTTTTCTTCACTCTTCGTTCTTCCCCTCCCCTAGGAAGTTTTCTTTTCCAAACAGAATTCAGCCAAGCCTGTTTTAAAAAACAGAAACAGCCTAACATTATTTAGAAAGAGGCTTAATATTCTAGTGGTTACAGGTATAAGTTTGGAAGGGTAACAGAGCTGGGACTCGTGACTCTGCCATTAACTAGTGTACAAACTTGGCCAAGAGAAATTACTTCAGTTTCTTCTTTTATAAAAAACAAGGCTGACAATATTTCCTAGGAGCAGGCAATGATTGTTAGAGGGCACACTGCAAGTAATGTCCCAGTTCAGTTCCTGCCAGGCAACGCATGCAAAAATTGTTAGTTGCCACTATATTTTTATTATTATTACTGTTACTATTCTTAATTTGTCTTTTATGTGTTAGGAGCAATGTCTGTGTTATAAAATAACTAGGAAATAGTGAATGATATAATAATCAATTGAAAATTTTTCTTTGAAAATAACTAACTTTGATATTATGTAACTTTTTATCTTTGGTTAGGGTTTTTTTTTTTTTTTACCCATTTACAAAAGCAGGTTTTTTGAATGTTAAAATTAAAAGTGATTTGCAACAAACTCAGCTTTTTAGATAAACTTTTAAAGGCTCTGCCACTTAGGATACAATTGCTCTTTTTCTCCAAACATTTTGAAGACTAAAGATTTAGCCAAATTTCAATAATCCCCTTTAGAAGACAGGGAAATTTATTAATGTTTACTTTGATTCAAGAGTGATTGAGACACATTCTTCAGTGCATCTACAGAGAATAATGTAATAAGATTTTCTGTGTCTTGTGAAATCAGTCTTATTGTTATGACAGACAAGCCCTGCATAGGTGCTGTATGAATGTGTATTCACCAAAATCTCTCTTCCATGAACAGTTCATTCACTCTCCTGCCTTCTGTTCTGCTTGTATGGTTTGATGTGCCTGAAATGCTATTCCCTGCTGGATTGAGATGTTACTTACGTTTTAAGATCTGATACCAGTGTTACTGATTGTGTGATTTCTTCCCAGTCCCCTGCAGCAGCATAAACTGGTCTCTTTTTGGATCTGTATGTAGCTCTTTGTTCCTCTCCCTGGCTCAAGATAGCCTGTCCCCGGCCCTCTGCACACCACAAACTCCTTTCTGGTGGGTTTATGTCTTGCTCCTTCTTCTGGAAAACTGGATTCTCATCTTCAAGGAGTTCCCTGTTCCGGCAACAAAGCAGAAATAAACATGCAATTACATTTTGATTTGGAAAGTGATATAAATCAATTGTCTAAATTAGTATACACAGATGAGCACTAATTTACTAAAGAACCCTGCTTTCCCCATGTAAGAAATGAGACATCGGCATGTAGGTGTGGTGTGTTTCTTAAAATAGCAATGTTTTCCTAGTGTTTGTATCAATATTTATCTTGTTACTTGAGCTCTGTAAAAAAGCTCAAAAACTCTCAAATGACATTGTATATCTAATGGTAGTGAGGGGAGATCTGGGAGTCTGTTGAAACTGTGGCATAGAGAAGGAATGATGCTCAGGACTCCAAACCAAATAAAATATTGTTGAACCTCAGCTGTAAGCTAAGACGTTAAGTGCTTCTATTTGTTGAGTTTTGCCACTCTAAATTGCTCCGTTTGGCACAAGACCTTTAAAAAGTATTTATAGTTTAATTGGTATGTGGTTTATTTTAAATTATGTTAAAATGACTTGCTTATATTAAAATGACATGCTTTTCAAAACCTAATGCTGCTGAAAAAAACATTGTTGTGGTGGTACTCTATTTCAAAGGGTTATTGTACAAACAAGGGAGAGAATTTCAGATGAACAGCTCAGATCTCAGGGTTTGTGTTCATGCAAAGCTCTCAGAACAGAGTTATAAAATCATTTTCTTTTTTACATATGGTCAGTGTTTGGAAAATGGTTTTCTTTTAATTATTGTAATTTTTGGTTCTTGTCTTTTTTATACTTCCTCTGGGTTAGTCACATTACAGCAGGCTCAGAACACTATAACCTTTATGCATATATAGCCAGGCACAGCTTTCTGCTGTTAAGTAGAACTTAACGATGCTTTAGGGATGGGGGACTTAGCTATTCTTAAGCAAACTTGAGAGTTTAGAGACATTATTTTGAAATGTGCTTCCTTAAAGTCAGAAGAACTTAATTAAGTTCCCAGGGTTAATTGTTTCTGAAGTGTTAACATGTCATTTGTGTATTCAAACTCCAAAGCAAATCTAATACAAGATTTAATAACCTGTTTGTGTGAATAGAAATTTGGGGTGGGGGTGGTGTGGGAGAGGAGGGAAATCTAATATAGGATTTACCTAGTTGATGGGTTTAAGGAAGAACTCTTCTATCTTCATTTGAAACAAAAGGCAAATCCTATGCTCAAAACTCCTATGTCAGTGTATATGTAAGGATGACAAGGAAGTTTCAAAACAAAACAGTATTTTTATACTTTGTTCATTCCATATTTATCACTAGCTTGTTTGCTAATTTTCATTTGAAGAGGCAATTCTTCCAGCTAACTGGGTGCCTCAATGGGCCACTGATTTCTTTGAAGTGACAGTCTGTAAATATGCATAAAAAAGGGATGCAATTAGCGTGTGTGTGGTTCAGTGCAGCCTGATTCCATTGGCAAGTTTACCCACAGTGTTGATAAGCTACATTATCTAGAAAATTGGCCGCTGAAAAACAGCACCTCTGATTGCCAGCAAAGGTTCCAGATAACAGGGTGCTGAAGAGAAATATAATTGAGGTTGAATATATTAACCAAGGTGTCACATGCTCCTTAGAAGCTCTAATTTATCAGCATGTTGGAATTTTTATTAACATTTGGAATGCATTTCAACCATCCTAATGAAGTGGAATTGGCAGTTCAGGTTTTAGTTATTGTCATTTCTGAGAAGTTAAAGGTAATTTCTTGTTAGACACAGTTATGTAAATACATTTGTTCGGGGGCTAAAAAAATTACAGATTTTGAAAAATACAAATATGTTGGTAAGAGGCAGTATAACAAATCAGTGTCAGCTTGAGTCTTGAAAACCAGCCATGCATTTGTAGTGCATTCTGTCCATTCCAGCTCTCTTTTGTGAGGGATTTGAGAGAAAAGAAGGAAGCTTAATTTCATTAACTCTGCGACTGGCTCACCATTGTGAAAAACAGTGAAAATTAACCAGTGTTTTAGTAGGCTAGCATGTATAAAAGGACTTTAGGATTAAACTATTTTTTTTAGTGGAAAACTTGCTCAAATTATAAGGTGAATTAAGCATTTATGGATGATATCTACCTTTTCTTTTTCTTTCCTTCTTTTGAAATATCCAATAATTCTGTTCATTTTAAAATTTCCATAAATAGGTTTTGAAAAATATTTGTTAGCAATAATTTTAACTATTATCAATTAGAAATAAATTGAGGTACATAAACTTGAAATAATTGCAGACTGCATATATGTGATAAAATTAGATATTTATTAATGCAAAGGAATAAAATAATAAATTTGGAAATAATAAAAGAGGAGGAGTCAGAAATATCATGGGAAACACCCTCACATAGCTTCCATTATGTGGTGGATCCAAGAGTCTTTCATTATAATTCATTATCACATATATGTAACATGTTTATATAGCATAATGCAAAATATTTTTGAAAGGAAATAGCTCTCCGTTTTTATTGATTCCTATGTTTTTCACAGAAATGATTACAAATTGCAGTCTATAGAGCACTATGTATTTGTAACATGCTTAGTATTACTTAATTGCATGCATCTCCCACCTCAAGGAACGATGCCAGTATTTTTCCTTCATTAATAAACCTATTACTAATGATTGCTTGTGGTGGTCACAAAACAATGGTTCCCATAAGGTAAATGACCCATGTAGACATTTACTCAGCTTTCCTTTTGCATTCCCTCCTTAGCAACTTTCAGCCTTCTATTGTCCTACAAGGCTCTTGCTTTTATTTCTTGTTCTCCCATCAGCCACAACCACAATAGGAACACTTCTGGTGTTCCTATTCCTATCCTGTTTGGAATTCTTCCCATGCATCTTACACTTTTATCCTCTAGCTCTCACCTATAAACTTGTGACCCCTAACACCAATCCTGTCACATGCTCTAGAGAACATCTATGTATATGTGTTGTGGGAGGGAAGGATCAGGCAGGAATGGTGTTTGTTTTACCAGCAGGAACTTCTAATTGGAACCAATTTATCACAGGGAAGTCTTGTGTCTGTTGAACAGATAGTCTTAAGCTCTTGTCAAATAAGGTATATCCTAGGGTTCCCATTATGGTAAATGTGGTCAACTGTCACTCTACAGGTGTTTCATCCATTTTCTGCACACATCACTTGGGTAAGTAAAAGCTACAATTCCCAGACTCTCTTGCAGCTAGGGTTCTAGAATAAAATTATATTCACAAAGATCTATGCAAGAGCTATTTGGAAGGTGGAAACAAGATGGAAGCATTTTCCTGTGTTTCCAGGCATGCTGCTGGTAGTAACAGACCTGAGATGTTGGGTTTGTTTGCAGCCATGGTCTAGTGCTGGTCACTAACTTCATAAGGGTCAAGTGGCAGTGGTGGCGGCCCTGGCCCTGGATATGTCTATGTCACTGTGTTTATTTTTTTCTCCTCACCCAAGGATATTCTCCCCACTGCTTTTAAAGAGAGAGGGACAGGGAGAAGAGGCAGGAGAGAGAGAGAAAGAGAGGGAGATAGAGAGAGAAGGAGAGGGAAACATCAGTGTAATAGAGGAACATCATCTGATTACCCTCTAGAATGCATCGTAAACAGGACCAAACCCACAACCCAGGCAAGTGTCCCGATAGGGAATTGAACCTGTCACTCTTCAGCCCATGGGATGACTTTCCAACCAATTGAGCCACACTAGCCAGGGCTGACACTGTGTTTGTAACACACCAGTCATATAGGCAGCCTTCTGAACCCCCACAGTATTGTGTGAACAGATGTAGGTGCTCCCCCGGTAGGCTGATTGCCTTGCTTCACCTACTTCTTGAACCCTTCCAACAATTTTGCAAGCTCTTAATTCCATGTGTTAAATCTCTTTCTGCTCACGTGGTTTAGATTTGAAACACTGAACCCCAATCAATACACCCATAAATCTGGTTCAAGTGACTCAATAACAGGGTCAGGTTCAGGGTAAAGCAGTAAGAATTTAAGGAAGTGCTCACTGTCTAGGTCTCAGAATTGTCTCCTCAACTTTTGCATCTCGGTGCCTCTCTGGCCTAACCCTGCTCAATATAGACAGCAGATGTTATTTATTGCAAAAATAATTAAATAACATGTATATCAGATGTTGGCAAAATACAAACTATAGGCTCAATCTGAGCTACTGCCTGTTTTTGTAAATAAAACTTTTATTGAAACAGCTGTATCTTTCTTTCATGAATTGTCTCTGGCTGCTTTCACACTGCAACAGTAGAATTGAATCAACGCAACAGAAAGGAAAGAGTGAAACATGTTTCCTATCTGGCCCCTTTCCTGTGATTACCCTTAGTAAAAAAGGTCTTGTGTCTTTAAGAGTATTTGCCAGAGGAGCTAACTTAGACTAGGAGCACAGAGCAGTGGGTAGAAAGTATCTCTGCATAAATGACATTTAAACTGAGAAGTGGAGGGTAAACAGGAGTTAGGCTACAAGTTGGTGTGGAAGGTGGTATGGGGAGGAATCCTTGCTGGTAAATTCTCAGCCTGTCTTCTTAAGAAAAGGGGCTTTTGAGTCACCTTGGTTTCTGGTCCTTGTCTTGCCTTCATACACACTTGCAAATGCTTAAAGGCAACACAGTATTGTCAGTAGAAAAAATGTGGAGCAATACAAACCAATGTTTGAATCCAAGCTCTTCCTCTAAATTAACTGTGCATTCCTGGACAGATTCCTTATCTTCTCTGAACCTTATATGTAAAACAAGATCCTCTGTGTGTTGTGGAAGGCTGGGCACATCACCCTAGTGGTGGGAAACTGTTTTAGCAACTCTTGTATGATGGTTTGATGGATATCATTTACCTCCCTAACATTCCTATAAGGGAGGCACGGTTGCCAAGTATTTCTCAGATGGGGAAACTAAAGCTAAAAGGTTAGATAACTTGTTCAAGATCACATTGGCTGCCACGTGTAGGCGCTAAGATTCAAATACAGAGAACCTGACTCTAGGGCCTATGTGCTTAGTTACAAAATCTTGATTTGAAAAGCAGCTGGCTAAGTGAGTGCCCAGTAAAGGCAGCTGAAATAAACTTCCTTGCAATACCCTAGGTTATAGGCAAATTTAGGACCCCCAAGGCTTTAGCTGACCAATGAAACTGCTCAGAGACACACAACTTATTGGAAGAAGAAGCATTCACTCTTACTAAAGAGCTCAAGATTGCAGTTATTTGCCAAAATCCATCATATAGAAAGGGTTTTATTGTTTGCCATTTGGTTTCCATTGTGAAGTCACATGTGACTATAACAGAATGTGGAGGGATATCATTACTCTGAAACTAAAAGTTGACACATCTGCTCCCTGTCTTTATGGCAGGTGCTGCAAGTCACTTCTCTTCTTGTTTAAGCTAAGATGACAACTCTGGACGGTCATTCTCATCTCAGATTTTATGTTGCCTACAACCAGAACTTCTAGCAACTGAGAGAAGAGCTAGTGTTGTCTTACTCCACCTCATCCCTCCTTCTAGTCACCAAATCTTACTGTGCCCTATGTCCAAGACAGGACTGGGACCTTCAGTTACGAGCTGTCCTCACACAACTGCCAGGTTTCCTGGGCTGTTTCTTTGTGTTGAGGGTATCAAGGAAGACATCTACTTCAATGCAGTGGAGGTGTACTTTTCTTACTGTTTTCATCCCCCAAATATTTCCCTGGCCAACTGCTATGTACCCTTCAGATCTTAGTTCTACATGTCATTTTAGAAAATAAGCTTCCTTTCCTGAATAAATCAGTCCCCTATTATGAAAAATGTCATCTCATCTTTATTTAACCTTCTCATAATTACCACTCAGAAATCTATCTATCTATCTATCTATCTATCTATCTATCTATCTATCTATCTATCTATCTATCTTCATCATCATCATCATCTATCATCTATTAATTAATCATCTCTTCTTTTGTATGATTCATTTGGATGTCTGTCTTTCCAGTGAAACTGTAAGTTGTATCCCAAGTAGGAGCTCTATGGAGATGATTTCAATGAATGAATAAGTGAAGATGACTGATGTTCACATGGGTATCTTTCTCACTGTTATCCATTTCAATAATCCAGGCGTAACTGAACCCAACTACAGACCATGCTTTGCTCTAAAGTACACCAGCACATGTACTTTAATTGCATTTCTATCCCCAGCACACCTTTCCATCCTGACACTTTGCATCAGGTTGTTCATCACTTGCCAGTTTCTCATGGTTTTGTGCTGTTATTCCATATAAGGTTAGTAAATAAACCTGAGTGGAGCCCTCAGCAATCATCCAAACCAAGTTGCCTGGAGATGATGTATCAGGTATCAGGGATTTCCTCTTGCTTGCTGCAGCCTTTTCTAGAATCACATATGAGCAAAGTGCTGAACAAGAATGGATTTTAAACAAAAACCGCCACTGCAATTGACACTAATTAACAGATCTGAGAAAATCTTTCATTAGGAATGCTTAAATCATACAGCCTCGTTC
Organism: Glossophaga mutica; assembly: GCA_039655065.1. NCBI lineage: Eukaryota > Metazoa > Chordata > Mammalia > Chiroptera > Phyllostomidae > Glossophaga > Glossophaga mutica. Next base: position 68,567,773 of record CM077309.1, on the reverse strand, counting down.
TACTTGGAAGGGGGAAAAAAGTGGCCTGTGAACCATTTAATGAAATTTGAAAAAATTATTTTCCTTCTCCCTTTCCCACAGGATATATTGGGGTTAGAGAAGATACATTTGTTCAGAAGTAGAGTAACAGAAAAGGGGTTCAAGGCCCCTTACCTCCTGTCTTTCCCCACTTTGTCTGATTCCCATCCCCTGTGCTGTGTTGTTCAAGTAAAGAGCTCCCTGTAAGAAAATAAGCCAGGTGGTGAAAGACAAATACCATTTGATCTCACCTTTAACAAGAGCCTAATCAACAAAATGAACAAGCAAGTAAAATATAACCAAAAACACTGAAATTGAGAACAGGCTGACAGTAACCAGAGGGGAGGGGGAGGGAATTACAGGGGAAAAGGGTGAAGGGTTTACAGGAACAAGTATAAAGGACACATGGGCAATAATAAGGGGGGAGGGTGGAAATAGGGGAGGGATGTGGGAAGGGCTGGGGTGGTGGGGAGGGGTGGGGGGAAAAGGCAGAAAACTGTACTTGAACAGCACTAAAAAACTGTTAAAAAAAGAGCTCCCTGTATTACAGTACTTTCCTTCCTTGCTTATTTTATATTTTTCAATTCTTCAGTCATAACCATGAGACTTTAGCTTATCAGTTACAAAAATAGTAGCTATGACAAAACTAGCCAACTCAATTGAGTGCTTACTGAGTTCCAAACACATTACATGTATTATTTTATTTAACTCACAAAAATTTTACGAGGTAAGTACAATTATTTTATACAATTTAAAGATAGAAATTGAACCACAGTAGAGTTAGCCAGCTAATTAAATTGATAAATTAATGAATCTGTAGCAATAGTTACAAATTAATCCCTCCTGGAAAAAATGTGTGCATTGCAATAGCATGTGCTTGAAAATGAGATGTCTTACCTCAAGAATGAATAGGGGTGGGGGTGGATGATGTCTCTGGAGGGGTGGGCGAAAAGGTAGGGAAGAGGGTAAGTTAACCATATCTAAAATAAGAGGTCAAAGGTCATATTTTGGAGGTAGCATGGCTTTAGATGCCCCCCAGATCAAACCACTGAGTACGCATCTTTTGCAACCTTGTGCTTGTCTGAACTTACCCATAGTTGGAGTGAATGACCAAGTTTTCACTAAACCTCCTAATTCAAAATTTTTGACAGCAAGGAACAGCTGATAGTTTAACTTGTAAAATCCTCTTTTTGCTAATGGTTAACTTCATAAAAAGGTGTGTGGGACTTCTTTTTGGGTTCCTCCTTTTCCATTATTCCCTTAATGATTTGATTGATAACCAGGATATTTCATTGCCACTCAGAGCATGAGACAAATGTAGAGGAAACCATCTATAAGGCTAGAGCACTTGTAAGTTTCACGGCATCCTCCTTTGCTGCATTCCCTGCATGTGGAGGTGCTCAGTATTGCTGGTTTGATTTGGATTAGTTTCCTACCTTGATTGCTTTTCTATTACATGTTTACTTTCAGCTCCCTGTTGTGCTATTGCAGACCTCTTCCTGTATAGTGAATGAGGTCAATCATCCCCCACATTCCTAATTCCTAATTCTCTCAAATTTCATAAGTGAATTTCACATTTATTCCTAATTTGGAAGAATAAGATGATACTTTTTAATATTTTAATAAGCACAATATTATAATCATTGTTAATGGACCTAATTTAAGCCCAAAGAAATATGTCATATTAGCTCCCTTCAAAGTCATGATGCAATAACTATCAATTTCATAATCCAATTCCCCTAAAAAAATGGAAGGAGTAACATGAGAGAAAGAGCCAGGGGGCAAGTTTTATTACATTGAACTGAACAGTCCCTTAAAGAAGTAGTAAAAACAAAAAAACAAAAAAACAAAAAAACAAAAACAACAACAAAAAAACATTGTATGGCTCCCAATGTTCTGTTTAAACTTTAAGGAAGAAAATAATACCAAGAGCTTTAGGTTACTTAATGAATGTCAAAAATTGATTCTAGATCTGGCCGGGTAACTCACTTGGTTAGGGCATTGTCCTGATATGCCAAGGTTCCCTGGTCAGGACACATAAAAGAATCAACCAATGAATGCATACAAATCAATGTCTCTCTCTCTCTCTCTCTCTCTCTCTCTCTCTCTCTCTCTCTCTCTCTCTCTCTCTCAAATCAATAAATTAAAAAAATTTTAAAATGACTCTAGGTTTCTTAAGATCATCCCTTTTTCAGTAAGAGTTTATCATGCCAACTCTATTATTTCTAAAACCTACAAGAAATTTTTACGATATCTAGCAGGTCATTTCAACAAAATGTCACTCTGTTATCACTAAGAAAAACATTGAAGGAAGCAAACTTCGGTTCTGACAAAGCAAATGCTCTCATGAAAGCGGCTCCAGTACCACAGCTTCCTCCCTTCTCCTCACATCTCCATATGTGTGGTTACACTTGACAACTGTGTTTTGTAGACTCATAATTGTGCTCTGTGGATGCATCAGTTCCTTTACTTTATGCTTCAAGTGTGGAAATTCTTATTCCTTATTTAAACCAAGACGAATGTGAGTGTTTTCAAGATATATTACTCAGAAATAAAGTGAAAGAAAATAAATACAAAGACAGAGACCTGAGCTTGTCCTGCCCAGAATCATATTCTAACATAATTGAGGTCTTGCTATCTATTGGCTTGACTGGTAAAACTTACTGGGCACACTGTCCTTGTTTCTCTGGCCACATTTGTCCCTGTCTTGGCTGGATGCTAGAACAAGATGCTCAGACTTCCAGCCTGGCTGATGAGATTTTCTGTTCCTTCTAGAAACAGCTTCTTACAATTCTGTAAATTCAGGCCCCAAAGTCCTGGGGTATATTGTTCTTGAATTTTTTAAAACATTCTTCTTTTGTTCTTATGATTATGACTAGTTCTGATAGCAGAGTTCACATTTATTGAGTGTTTTCCATGTAGAGAGCAGTGTCCTCTGTGTTTCACACATGCAGAGGCTCATTCATTTATTCCCCATGAAAACCATAGGAGACATTATTAGTCCCATTTAGTTGAGGGGGAAAATTGAGCCGTAGAAAAGGTAAAGCAATTTGCCTAAGGTTAGAGAGCTCATGGCTTGGGCCCAATTTAAGCTCACCATTTTCTTTTTGGGAAGTTGATGTACCTACAGCTGTTCTCTTTCTGAGCCTGAAAGATTTCATCTCTGAGCTTTGGGCCACTTTTAATTGACCTTTGCCTTTCTCCTGAAGGACTCTGTGGGTTCACTGCATTGAAGTTCTCCTCTTGCATGAATCTTCGCCATGTTTCATTTCTCAGAAATGTTCACAGTGGCCAATGGTGGAAGGATAGTCCCCTAATTTGGCCAAGCTGGCCAAGCCCAACTTCCTAGCCTCTGACCTTGTCTTCCTAGTTTTGGATCATAAACTGTCCTCCATGGTTACCAATTCCCAGACTACAATCCTATCAGCAAATAAACATTAGTTTACTTAATTGATGAAAAATCATCTTAGAAAGTTTCCCAATAGATACAAATGTATATTACAGGAGAAGCAGACAGTGCTGTGCAATTTGGAAGCATATTCGCCATCCTAGGGGTCCTAGCCTAGAACCCTTTTGTCTGTATATACACCTAGGCATAGAATAGGCTCCAAATTTGAAAAGAAGCAGCTTTATTGGCTTAACTGTCCAAATGTCTACTGACATCCAAGTGTGGCAGCCAAGCATATTCTCATTAGCAGAGATGACACCTGAGTTATTTCCCTATTCAGTTGAGCAGAGGAAAGAAGAAAAAGGTGAGTTTCCTATTTAAGAAATGAAATGGGCTGGGCAATGCATCATCTTTGTTATTTATCATCCAAACTGCCTAAGCATGCAGAGAAATGTGCCAGGATTAGTCAACAGAGAAGCATGGGTACTTCAGTTCTTCAACCCTCCACTGTCTACAAAATATACACACTGAAGCAAGGCAACAGGTTCATAGGTACAGGGATGTGTTGATGAGTATATTAGAGAGAAGACCAAGTAGCCATGCCCATTTTACTAGGTTTATTTATTGGCATACACATAACTGAAAAGTCTAGGGCATGAATTGCTTCAGGCGTGGCTGCATCCAGGAACTTAAAAATGTTGACAGAAAAATTTGCTCTCTTCTCTATTTTGGGTCTACTTTCATCTGTGTTTGTCTTTATTTGCAGGTAGAGTCTCTTCACTTGGGATCTCCAGATGCTCTAGGCTTTTGGTCTAGAATTGGGAAATGTTGCGGACCGTTCAGCCTGATTTCAGGAGTTGTAACCCTCATGCCATGGTGGGCTGAGTAAGAGCCTAGGGACCCATTTCATCTGGGTCTATTTTGTCAAGAGGACGTGAGCTACTAAGGAGACAAAGCTTATCCCCCTGGCAGGAGCACTGCTTCTGTCTCATCCATCTCTGGCCCCAATGCTTGGTTGGTTAGTCAATGACGGGTAAGATTCCTCACCGGAGGGGCAACTTAAGCCAGACATGAAAACTTGGGAGGCCCCCATGGAAGGACTTGGGGGGCTGCAGCACAGAGGGGGTGATGGACCCTCGTCCCCTGGCTATTCTAACATAGCCCAAGTCCCCATTTCTGTCTGGTAGATGTCTTCTGCTTCCTGGGCCTAAATCGGCTTAAAGCCTGAAACTATGACAGTGATTGGTGCAGCCCTGTGCTGGCCAGAATGGTTCCCTGGGTGATCGGGCATAAGAAAGAATTCCTAAAGTCCTGTGAAACCTGCTTTGCTAAGAGTGCACTCATTTAAATGATAAGAGTCCGAGGAGGAAATGGGTATGTCTCCCAAAGTTTTGCAACCCCCTTTCCTGACAGACACTGACTCAGATTAGCCCTCAGATTTCTTTGAAATGTTAACCATTGTTTGATCCTTGCTGCCTGACATACCTGTATTCCTGTTTATTTGAACCCAATAAAAGCCCAGTGAGGAAGGGGCTCTGGGTCATTCTCCTTTGAGAGTTTGACCACTTTTCCTCCCCAAGCAGATCATGTCTTGGTAGTTTCATTTTCATCTGTGATGGATGGGGGGCTCTGCAGGCAGTGTCCCCCTGCGGGAGACCCTGTCCTGGGTGCCAGATGTGGGGGGGCTCCGCCCGCAGAGCCCCATCCCTCCGTCACGGATGAAAGTAAAAACTACCAAGACATCTTCTGCTTGGGGAGGAAAGGGGTCAAGCTCTCAGAGGAGAATGACCCAGAGCCCCTTCCTCACTAGGCTTTTATTGGGTTCCAATACACCGGAATACAGGTTTAACATGTCAAAGAAATCTGAGGGCTTAATCCGAGCCAGTGTTTGTCAGGAAAGGGGGTTGCCAGACTTTTGGAGACATCCTCATTTCCTCCTGGGACACTTGTCACCTCAGGAAGAGCACTCTTAGCAAAGCAGGTTTCACAGGACTTTAGGAATTCTTTCTCATGTCCGTATCACCCATGGAGCTGACCAGGCCAGGACAGGGCTGCACCGCTCACCCCCACAGTTTCAGGCTTTAAGCCTGATTAGGAAGCAGGAGACATCTCCCAGATGGAAATGAGGACTCGGGCTATGTCAGAATAGCCGGGGGGCGAGGGTCCATCACATCCTCTTTGCTGCAACCCCCCAGTCCTTCCATGAGGCCTTCCAAGTGGTTGTGTCTGGCTTAGGTTGCCCCTCCCATGAGGAGTCTTACCCGTCTTTGACTGCCAACCAAGCTATCGGGCCAGAGATGGGTAAGGCAGAAGCAGTGCCCATGCCAGGGAGATAAGCTTTTTCTCCTTAATAGGTCACATCCTTGTGACAGAACAGACCCAAATGAAGTGGGTCCCTAGGGCTCTTACACAGCCCACCATGGGGTGAGGGTTACAACTCCTGAAACCAGGCTGAACGGTCCGCAACATCCCCCCATTGGGAAAGCTTAGGAGAAAGACAGACTCTCTTACTAATGCTTCCAATGAGTATAGAACAACAGTCAGTTTGGTTGTATGGCAGGGCTTGGACCAGTGTCTTCACCAGTAAATACATGTTCTGATTGACCAAGCTGGTGCCCATGCCCAATCTTGGAGCTGAGGAGTTTAGTCCTACTAAGAAAGTGACATAGACTGAGAAAGAGTAAACTCAAAGTAAAACTGGGATGATATTACAAGAAGAAGGAGGAAGGAAAATGTAACAGATGTTCTTTGTCATGGTTTATTCATAATGGAAATGAGACAGTAACTAGGGATGGAAGGAAAGACTAATAGTTAAGATCAAAATGAGAGGAGTTCTCATGTATACACTGGCCAGGGTCTTCTATTAAATTTGGGTTGGTTTGTGGAGAATATGAGACAGTAGCTGTGATGTGTACTTTGTATAGGGGTCATTATGGTTCATTTACTGAGCGTTAGTTTCCACTCTTTGAAACTGTGTGATATCTCTATAATAGTTATGTCATGAATATTAAAAGGGATAATCATGGGATAGATGTCAACAGTTCTAAGGTATCATAGTAGTCCCTTGTATTCACCAATCTGCAGACATCATCATGGCACATGACTGTCCTTGTACAATGAAGTAGAGATGATAAGTAAACACAGGTGATCCCTGAAGCTCTCAGATACAAGTTACTGAGATAATGATGAACTGTGAGGTGGGTGCTGGGCAGGTAACTGGGCACCTTCACTAACAAGCAATTTATTCTTACCCACAGACCTCCTTGTGCCATCCAAGTTTGTAGCTCAGCAAAATGCCGGGCAACCCACAGGGTCACTGAGAAATAGTCAAAACAGAAGTTGCTAAATTTAAAAATAGGCCTCTTCTGCACTGAACTGGGGCAACAAATGAGGATGCTTAAAAAAAAACAAAAGCTTAATATTGAGTACGCTTTGAAAATATAACCTCTCGGTACCTGGGTTATATTCCAGTCTTTTTCCTGGAAGACTCATTTATTTGGGAGTCTGTCGAAATGCTCAGACAAAGAGAGATAATAGGTATTTGCTGAAAACAACAGTGATATACCAATTATCATTTATTAATGAATGTATATGAATATGCATCAATACATACAATTTTCACAACTTCATGAAGTATGTACTTCAAGAAATTATCACCCCCAATTTGTGGAGAGGTAAACTGAGTTAAATAGAGGGGAAGTAGTTTAGGTGAAATTACTTAGCTTGAAAATAATGAAGTTAGTATTTAAACAAAGCTTACTGCTTCTGTGTCATCAGGTCAGGTGTTTGCAGGCAGGCAGGCTGGGCCTGCACTCTTAGCATGACCATGCCTCTCACTGGGACCTTGGCTCATTCATATAGGAATTGCCAGTAAGAGCCAGTACCTACTTTTTTAGGTTATTTTGACTGATAAGGTGATGCTTTTAAGGTATTTAGGTCAGGGCTAAGGACATGGATGTTGTCAAGAAAGGTATTGTAAATAATCATAAATTACACAGAATTAAAAAAATATTTGCCCAGGTGCAATTTTTGCTCCCATTGGTCAATCTTCATAGCAGAGTGTCAGATTCTGCTTTTCCCAGCCCCATATCTCTTTTGGGGCCCTACTTGGGCCTCCTTTGATAGATTAAATGTTCCTATTAAGCAGATGGTGGAGTGAATGTCCCTGTCTTTGCTGGCCTCACTTTTCTTGAGTGATTTCTTATTATAGGAAGGGAGTATCCCATAATAATGAAAAATTGACAGAGCTATTGATTAAATTCTTTTCTATCCTTTTTTTCCTTGACTTTCTCCCATTAGTTGAATATAAATACCTCAGAGATAAATGTAGAAAGGTGAAGGGAGGTGAGCTGGCATAGGGCTGCCTTCTGTCTTTTTAAGAACAAAATATTATTTTATTTTTGTTTTGTTAAAGTCCTATCTTCCTAAAAGCCCAAAGGAAGAGAGAATGTTTAGACTACCCAACTACTGGCAATAAATTATTTTCTTTTCTCTGAGACATAGGAAAGCTTAGGATGGCAAACATCATTGGAGAAATGTTCTTTTCCATTTTGTGGCACGACAACTCCAGAAAATAGGTTAATTGGTTCAGAGACTTGCTCTTCCAGTTAATGGCATTTAGCTTGTGAAACTGAACAACTGCATCTCAAGACAGAATGTTCATAAAATCAATATTCTGGTTGCTAAGTGTGTGTTTTTACGACATAGTTTGAATTAATTTATTCAAAGCCAGCTGGTGCTGTTCCCAATATAACCTCTAGGAGGAAACCTCAACCCATGTTGTGCCTAAAATAATCAGGTTTTCAGTTCTTTCTCTATTCAACTTTTATATGGTATCTAAGTTGGTACTTTTGATATTTCTAAGTTTTTTTAAAAAACATTTATGTAGAACACCATGTAATTGCAGAAAAGATAATAGTCACATACCCTAGGGCCTACTGTACACTTATGTTAAAAGTACAGCTTTTATTGGCAACTAAAGTAATAACCTTTGTGTGTCAAATTGCTTTAAATTAAACTTAAAAAAAAAAACCCCACTGGCTGATACTCACACTTAGTAATTGTCAAACATTAGCATAATGTAGAATACTAAAGCTGCCTAAATCTTAGGTTTAAAAATGATTATTTACTTTGACAAATTTTGTATGCAACAGCATATTATTAGATATCCTTTCCCCCCTCTTCTTCTAAAAATGCAGGATCAATGTATATGTTAATATAATAGTTAGGCTTGACATGTAAGTGGAACTGTAGCTTATGTTAGCCTTTGAGAAAGGAGTCTCATTTAATCTTTGCTCATCCATCCTCATTGACCATGGGGTGAATCAGCACTTTGGATGGCTTTGTGTATTGTCCCTTGTGTTGAGTGACCTAACACATGACCTCAGAGGGGAAAATGTACAAGTTTATCTTTGATTAAGCTGAAGCATGGCCCAGCCTGCATAATTTCCAGCCATTTCAAGGCACTGGGAGATGAGGAACCTAAATGATTATGTGTGAGAAGCCCTCAGGCACTGGGCTGGTCAAACTAATGCATTTATATTTTCTGGATCTCTCGGCTCAGCCATAGAGCTTTCAATTAAAACAAGCCCACAGTAGTTTTAAGGGAATGGTATTCATTTAGTTTGCAAGGTCTTTCTAGAGGTTGGGTATCACCTGGGCAGATCTGACAGCTAAAGGCAGAACAATTTTTGTCAGCTCTTATGGCACATTGCTGATTTGAAGTAGAACTTTATTGATAGAGCTTGAGTTCCTGTCATGCACTGATTTCACAAAATCCTGCTCAGTCACCTTGAGCAACTACCTTCGAAGTCTGTTGATAAAGCATCTTGAAAGTAAGCAGTTCAATGTTGAAGAATGCTGACATAAGGACAGTGGGAAAGTCTGGCAATACCATCAGCCAGGAGTGGCATGCAGATACTTGGCAATGTCACGGAAAACCAGAGACTCAGAGGACAAGCATATAACAGATGCCAGAGCAGGCTGCAACACTCTAAACTGTATTCTTTTAGAAGTCTGAAGACATGAACTCAAAGAGAATTATGACAATGCTCATACAGGGTTATCAGACAAATGATATCCTCTCAATAATGAAGGAGAGATTACATCTTCAGTTGAATTCCAGTTGCTTACATTCTGGGAGCCCCAGCTGCCTTCCTTTAGTTAATGGAAGAAGTACAAGAAATTAGGGTTTTTCACTCTTTTCCTTAATGAGCCTAAGGTATTAGTCTAGAAATAAGAAAATAAAAGTCTGGGCTTTAGACCTGGGTTTGCACTCTGCTGGTTGTCTTTGTTCTGGAAACGAATCTCTCTTGGTCTTAATACACCCATATACAAAATAATATCTGCTCTAAAATTAAGTGATAGAAGTATAATTAGATGAGCTTTTCAAAGATTATGCTTCTTCAAAGCTATAGATACATTTTTAATACGCATAATGGACAGTCCACTTTTCTCCAAACATGCCTTGCCTGTTTTCACCTTTGAGTCATCAGCTGGGTTGTTTTTCCTTTGGAAGAGCTTCTATTTTCCATGTGATCATCTTTCTTGACCAGTTCATGCCTTCTGTTCTTTATAAAGCTTTCTTCTTATTATTCTCTCATTGCTCTAAAATCCTGTGAGATGATTGTCTTTACCAGATCATTTATCATTTCATTATATTCTGCTTTGTACTGTATAGTTTTAAAACTATTTGTTGTCCCACCCATAGATGAGCCATTCTTCTTTGCTCCCAAGCTGAAACCTTGCATGAAATCACTCTGTATTCTGTTCAGCACTTATCACATTGCTGAGCATATAGTAGGTGCTTAATGTATGCTGGGCTAATTGCTTTTATTTTTCAGTGGACTGTTCATTTAGCATCTCCTCTTATTCACTCCTATGTGCAAATGTGCTTTTGTGTATAGATGAGATTATAACTCTTTTCATTTGTTGAAGGGGGCCTGAGACATACAAGTTTAGATATTTGTTTTTTAAAGTTCTTAGGCCAGTTCTTGATGCATTGTCTAGTGTTTTTTCCCACCAGATCAATGTCCTTCAGATTTTTTCCATGCAGATTTGTACCAGGGAAACCTGGGGGATCTCCTAGGATTGAGGCATTGGAAACACTGGGAGGAGCAAGGTCAGGGGCATGTCAGATCTTTCTCATGCAAGCCTTTATTTCTCCCTACCTCTTTCACTGGAATGCGCAGCTCCTTCTTTTCTGGATATCATGGAACAATCATAATCATAATAATGAACATTTATTAAAAATACGTTCTGTGTCAAGAAATGTGCCAAATGTTCATGGATTACTTCATTTAATTCTCACACCAGTTTTGTGAGTAACTATTATTATACACATTGAAGAGATAACGAAATTGAGGTGAGTGAAAATGAGATAGGAGCAAGAGAAATGCTCTGGACTGGCCATAAGACTCTAGAGGTTTGTGCTACCCAAGATTACCATTGATTGGTTTGGATGGTGGATGGCTTAGTCATTTGGAGACTAGATCACCTGATCTGTCTTAGACTGGTGCTATAACCATCTTCTGAATGAGAGAAACTATCTCTACATTCATTACTTATTTATAGGGTGTACACTAGGCTCCTCTTTGAATTACATGCAAAAATGTCCTTCTAACTGGATATAGCGTAGAGTTTGGGTTTGGTACACAGAGGAGCCCTGGACAGTTGTGGGACAACAGAGCTGGGTTTGTGAAATTCCATGCAGCCGTGTGCTGGGATGAAGTGGGAAGATCTTTCTTGTTTCTTAGTTTAGAGATGAAAACTAAAACTCAGAAATACTATGCAAAGTGTTTTGAAATGATGCCTGGAGCAAAACCATATTAACCCATTAATTTAAGAATTCCATTTCTGAAACCAAAGCTGTTTGATTTTTAAGTAAGTGATTGAAGTCCTCAAGGAAAGCCCTTACGTGTCTTTGGGGGATGTTTTGCAATCTCTACCTTCCTATAGTAAGTTTTTATGGTTTATGTTGATATATGGGGAAACCACAAACTTGACTCCAGGGGCCAACTTTCCTGAGGTGATACCTTTTGAATTCAAAAATCATGTATCCATCAGTTTTCATGTTATGTAAAATTTGAGTTATGCATACTGGAACTAGGAGAGATCCTTTTTGATGTACTTACCCTTATTCCATCTCTGTTGATTTTCATCTCCTAAATATCTCTTGATATGTCTGCTTCTCCATCCTCATTCCACTTCCTTTGTTCAGGGCACCAACATTATCTCTTGCCTGAACAAATCTAATAGCTTCAGGCACCCATTCTGACTCCTTTCGATCTGTTCTACTCTTAGAGTAATAGCTTGAAATGCAAATATGAACATATGAGCCTCCTACCCTCTCTCACTGACATTAAACACCTCCAACAGCATTCCATCCATCATTCTTAAGACAAACACAATCCTTAATGTGGCCCACAACACTCTGTGTTGTCTGGGGCTTTTGATCTCTCTAATCATTCCTCAAGGTGTCAGTCCTTTCCCTAATGATCTTATTCCATCCTGTCTGCCTTAAAATGTTCCTTCTTGCCACAGGGACTTGGCATTTTCTATTCTTGATCCTTGGAATGCCTGTCTATTGCTAATAAACTTATCCTTCTAATTTCAATTAAGTTTCTCTTACTCCATGGATGGATTAAATTCTGTATTTTAGATGCTGTTAAGTTCATATAGCTTTTCTTCATAGAACTTACCACAATATACATTTTGCATGTGTTAGTTTGATTATAGCACTGTGGTTACAAAATAGATTCAACACCCATCCTTGCTAGTTACTGGGAGTGAGATTCTGGGCAATCATTCCATTTCTCTTGGTCCCAGTTTCCTCACCTATAAAATATGGACAGTAGTAGTTCATAGGGGTTGTTGTGAGGATTAAATGAGAAAATATATACTAAATTCTTAAGATATTCAGTTGCTAACCCAATTATGGCTTCTAATGCAGTTGTTTAAAAAAGTATGAAAAGCATATCTCTGATACATAATTGGAGGATGAATGAATCTGAAATAATCACAAAATGGCCAGAATTGTTGGTTCAGGTAGGAAAATAACAAAGCTAAGTTCAGGAGAGATGTGAGCCTTAGTGAGTACTCATGACTGTTTCTAGGCTATGAGTAACCTTGAAAGTGGGCCAGCCTTATTCCCATCACTCACTCCTTTTCTGAAAGGAAGCTAGGCAGGGAGGGAGGATAAATTGGTATAAATCATTACCTGCTTCTAGGAAAACTGCTCAAAGAAAACTTCCTTAATTATCTTTATGAAGAGGATAGTCTATATATTTCTGTTTAATTTAATGATTTGATTTGCTGTCTTCCAGCCAAAACCCTAGCTTATTCCTAATAGCCCCTCCAATCAGGATGTATTGGCAGACATTGGGTGCTAAGGCTAAAGTCACTTTTCCTAAAGTGTTCAGAATTATTGCAGCAAATTGAAACTCCGAATACAATTTGTGTCATTAACACCTTAGGGACTATATTTTTGACTTTCTCCTATATGACATATATCTAGTCACATATTCATTGTGAACCAGTACTTAAAATGAATAATTCTCAAAGGTTACTAGCAAACATTTAAAAGATCCCACATTCATCTCAAAACCCAGAATTGGGAGATAAGGTTTAAGGAGTGACTGAATTGGACACTGCAATAAACAAACCACTTATAGTTCTTAAAATAAAGTAGTTATGGAGCACATTTTTATCTCCAAAACTTGAGAAATGAATTTATTAATCCTCACAACATCCTTTGCATTATCACTACCACATAATAAATATGGAGTAAGGGGTGGAAAGGTTATTTAAGCTTTTTTTCCTCCCCCCAGGGAACTATTACTTTTGAATTAGAATGGAGCTATCTGTGTTCTCCAATTTTCAGTTTTGTGTTCCTTTTGCCCAAATTTATCCATTTGTGATTTTTTTTTGGAAATAGAATTCTTGCAGAGTTAATTTTCAGACTAGAGTCCAGATAAAGTCACTCTTTTGTCCAATCTTTATTAGAAAGTGTTGGGTTTGAGTGTCATTTCTTTAATGATAGGAATCTCTGCAAATTAGAATTGGTTTCACCATCTCCTGCCTCTACCCTTTTCTTGCTCAGTTTTCTCCATGTTTCTATTGCTTTTAAGTTTTCTTTACTACTTAAAAAATTTTACTTTGAAGTGTTTTGGACATATAAAAATGTACAAAGAATATGATAATGAGCTCTCATATCCCTACAACCCTGCTTTAGAAGGAAAATATTATAGTATGAGCAGAAGCTATGGGGCTGTGGCCCCTGCCTGGTCAAACAAACACCCTTCTCTCAGTGCGATGGTGATCATTTGCATTTCCCAGCTCTTTCTTCATGTTTTGCTATGGTGTCTCTAAGCAATATGGACTATTATGTTGAATGTTTCAAAACTTTGTATGAGAGGCATGATAAAGTCTATATTGTTCAGAAATTTGCTTTTTCTTTGCTTTGCTCAATATTATATTTAGGAGATGCATCCTTGATATGTGTGGCTCCTGTTCACTTTCATTTACTTTACTTTAATGTTTCATTCTATGAATATACCACACATATTGGGATCATTTCCTGTTGATAGTTATTTAGTTATTAATTTTACTTTTATTTTTTAAATATGTTTTATTGCTTATGCTATTATGGTTGTCCCACTTTTTCTCCCCTCTATTCCCCTCCACCTTGTACCACCTCCCACCAGAGCACTTGTTACATAGTAAGGGGAGGAGACTTAAGTATTCACCAGGGTGGGGCAACCCAGTCACTGTGCTGTGGTGCTGTATGTGGGGGAGGGGTCCAAGAGGGAACAATACCTCTTGCTCAGCTCTCGCTGGCTTTCAGTCACTTCCTCCTAGTGGAGGAAGTGATTCCTGGTTGGGTGATTTTGTGTACATTCTAGAACCCTGTGGGTCTCTACAACAAACTCAACTATGAAGCTGGGAGTTGCTCTGCCACCTCAACTCCCACAAGATTTTTCAGTTAGAGGTTTATTTCCCTGCTCTGGAACGCTGGATTGCATGGTCTATCTCAATTTCCAGTTGTTCCTCCCAGTTTATGCACATGCAACTGTGGGACTGCCTGCTCCACCAGCCACCACTTTTGCCCTGAGTCCTCTCCACCCCAGCTGCCCATCTTTGCCCCTCCTACCAGTCTGAATGAATGTTGCTTCTTTAACTACTTGGTTGTCGGACTTCCATACAGTTTGATTTTCTGGAAGTTGTGATTATTTTTTGGTTTTAAATTTGTTGTCCTTTTGGTTGTGCAAAGAGGCAAAGTGTATCTGCCTATGCCTCCACCTTGGCTGGAAGTCCTGTAATTTTTTTCAAATATAAATACTACTATTACTAAGATTCTTACACACATATATTTATATATACATGTAAAAGTTTTTTCTAATGTATATTACAAGGAGAATTATTGAATCAAAGGGAATTAGTATCTTAAAACTTTTATTGAGGACTTCCAGCCAAGATGGAGGCATAGGCAGACACACTGTGCCTCCTCTCACAACCAAAATTAAGGACAACAAATATTTAGAAACAAGAAAACAACCAGAACTTATAGAAAACTGAACTGTACGGAAGTCCAACAACCATTCATCCAGACCGGTAAGAGGGGCAGAGTCGTGGTAGGAAAAAGTGGAGGTGCAGACTCAGGAATGCAAGCAGCAGCGGCTTGCAGGTTCCCAGGTGCACAAGTGGCGGTTGGCAGTCCCCGGGCCCACAGGCAGCAGCTGGCGGACCCCGGGCACAGGGGGGCAACTGTGCAGAACCAGTGAGGCCACACAAGGCGGCTGGCTGACCAGGTGGTCCCACATTCATGCACGCAGACGGTCCAGGCAGAGGGGAAGTGGCGGAAGTGACTGAATCCAGGAGAGAGCAGAGCAGGCGCCATTGTTCCCTCTCAGACCGCACCCCCACATACAGCGTCACAACCCAGCAACTGAGCAGCCACACACTGGGGAGCACCAGAGGCTCTACTCCTCCCTACGTAACAGCACGTGTGCGTGCGCAGATAATCCAGGCGAAAAGGAAGCGGCGGAAGGAACCGGAGTCCAGGAGAGAGCGGAACAGGCGCCATTCTTCCCTCTCGGACCCCGCCCCCACCTAAAGCATCACGACCCAGCGACTGGTCTGCCCCGCCCTGAGGAACACCTAAGGCTCCAGCCCTTACTACGTAATAACTGCGACCAGACTAAAACCAAACCAAAACAAAACAAAAAAAAAAACCCCACCAAAAATGGCTCAAACCGGAAAACAAATAAAAGCTCCAGAGCCAATTTCTCTAAGCCGTGAAGAGATAGCCAACCTATCAGATGCACAGTTCAAAGGACATCAGAATGCTCACAGAATTGATTTTGCTCACAAACTAGATGAAAAAATGCAGGCTACAATACGTGAAATGAAGGAAGATGCATGGGGAACCGATAGAGATGGAAGGAAAACTGGGACTCAAATTAATGGAGTGGACCAGAAGGAAGAAACTAACAACCAAATAGAAAACGAGGAAGAAACAAGAATTCAAAAAAAATGAGGAGAGGCTTAGGAACCTCCGGGACATCGTTAAACGTCCCAACATCTGAATTATAGGGGTCTCAGAAGGGGAAGAAGAAAAGCAACAAGTGGAAAACTTATTTGAACAAATAATAAAGGAGAACTTCCCCAATCTGGCAAAGGAAATAGACTTACAGGATGTCCAGGAAGCTCAGAGAGTCCCAAAGAAGTTGAACCCAAGGAGGAACACACCAAGGCACATCGTAATTACATTAGCCAAGATTCAAATGAAGCAGAGAATTCTAGAAACAGCAAAGGATAAGGGGACAGTCACCTACAAGGGAGTTCCCATCAGACTGTCAGCTGATTTCTCAAAAGAGACCTTCCAGGCAAGAAGGGGCTGGAAAGAAATATTTGAAATCTTGAAAAGCAGGGACCTACCTCCAAAATTGCTCTATCCAGCAAAGCTGTCATTTAGAATGGATGGACAGATAAAGTGCTTCTCAGATAAGGTCAAGTTGAAGGAGTTCATCATCACCAAGCCCTTATTATATGAAATGTTAAAGGGACTTATCTAAGAAAAAGAAGATAAAAATATGACAGTGAAAAGACAGCAAACTCACAGCTATTAAGAACCACACCTAAAACAAAAGCAAACTAAGCAAACAGCTAGAACAGGAACAGAACCACAGAAATGGAGATCATATGGAGGGTTAGCAACAGGGTGTGGGAGGAGGAGAGAGGGGGGAAAAGGTACAGAGAATGAGTAGCATAGATAGTGGGTAGAAAATAGATGGGGGAGGGCAAGAATAGTATGGGATATGTAGAAGCTAAAGAACTTACGACACATGGACACGAACTAAAGGGGGGGATGTGGGTGGGAGGGGGTGCGCAGGGTGGAGGGGCATGATGGGGGAGAAGTGGGACAACTGTAATAGCATAATCAATAAAATATATTAAAAAAAACCTTTTATTGAATATTGCCAGACTTTCCTCTAGAGTGATTGTACATGTTTACTCTCTAATACCATGTGATGATTCTGGCTGATCCACATATTCATCACACTGGGTACTGTCAGATTTTTATATCTGATGGGTTTGAAATGGGACCTTGTTGTGTGTTAATACTATTTTACTACATATTACCAAAATTAAATATACAGGGTCTGGCACAAACAATGACCCTTTTTATTACACAAACTTTTATTTGAAATCACAAGCATGTAATTCTGTAACATAACAATATCACACTCAAGCACACCATATGACATTTTAGATGAAATGTTCAGATTAAAACTATAAATTATTATATCCATACTATTACTATACCAACCACACTGAAGCAGGCCTTACTTCTGTCTGTATTTTTTAAATATTCGTGTGGTCTTTTAAGCTTTGTCTTCTGGAAATTGCTTGTCCATAATTTTTCCCTATTCTTCAGCTGGATTGTCTTTTTATTGATTTGTAAGAGTTCTTTATATATTCAGGAATACCAATTACTTATCAATTAATATTTGCCAGTATTACTCATTTTTTCTTCAAGCTTGTTCTTTATTCCCTTCAGGCTAAATTCTGAAATTCCTAGAAGGGCAAATACAGACATGGGCAATTTGGCCTCAATTTCTCCTACAGTCTTGTTTCTAAACATTTTGTACCTCCTATTTATATTTTGGCATATCTGCCTCATCTCTCCGAGGTCTTCTGTATGTTATTCCTTCTGCTTGGAATGTATTACCTGTTGTCCACTTGGCTGACATTTATGACTCTTTCACAACCCAAACTTTTGGGAGTTTTTTGGTATCCCCCTCCATTCCTTGTGCTCTTCTCTGTACTTGAGTAACTCCCTGTGCAGACCGGGGAATACTTTTCAACTTCTCTCCTCCCACAGATAAATGTCCTAAAGAAGAAAATAGTATCTGATGGGTACTGCCACCCACACATTTGGCTCTGTTACAGTTTTCCTAAATGGCCTACCATGAATAGGTGGTGAGATGA
The DNA here is from genome assembly GCA_039655065.1 of Glossophaga mutica. Taxonomy (NCBI): domain Eukaryota; kingdom Metazoa; phylum Chordata; class Mammalia; order Chiroptera; family Phyllostomidae; genus Glossophaga; species Glossophaga mutica. Next base: position 68,549,877 of record CM077309.1, on the reverse strand, counting down.
CTTTTTACATAAATTTTCGCCCAAGGCTTGCATGCAGAGTACAGGTGTTATATAAAAATTCTGATTAATATAGTCTTGACAGTATTTCTGTTGAGTTCTATATTATCATAGACTTTGGGAGCAGAAGCATTTTATTTCAATTTTCAAAGGCAGTTATCTACTTGAAATAAAAAAAAAAAACCAAATGAAGTTTTTGGAAGTCTAGGGAAAAAAATCTAATGGCTATTTCCTTCTATTCTTTTCCAAGTGTCTATTCTAAATAAAGCTCATCAAAGAACTTTCTATTTCCTGCCAATTGTGAACCTAGGTATGAGACATATGTCAGTGCACTCTGTTCTCTTTCTTCAATGAATGATAGAAGACACATTAGGACATCTATTATTTTGAAGCTGGAATTTAACACAATGAAGAAGGGAAAACCCAGCATACCACATACTATTGCATGTATAAATATATAAATAGTATGCATACTAAATGCATACTATTTATATATTTCAATAGTTAATTTCCTATCTGCATTACACACATTTTAGTATGTGGATTATTTGTCCAACATAATTTATCAGTTTCTTATTAGATAATATTCTCCTCAGGGTACATATTGTTTATACTTAGAAATTCTTATTAATCTCAAGAATCATTGTTTATCCAATGAAATTATTACAGCTTTGATGAATTGTTTAAAGTATAACATGTAAAACACTATTTTCTCACTTTCAGAAGCAGCTGATTTTTTGATCTGGTGGATTATTATAGTTTAGAAGATATTTAGTCTTAGACAGAAAAAATACACAAGATGATGCAATAATATGTAGATGAGTCTATTTAATTAGTACTGTTGTTAATGACAAATTGCCATCACTGTAGCTATCCCTCCCCTAAATTGCCTTTCTTAAATAGATAAATGAGTAATGTTACTCAATGTTGTTATAAATAAGATGGCAATATTTAAAGCTATAAATGTTATAATAACAAATGACTCGATGAAAGAAGTAAAGCAATATATAAAGATTTATAATCCTCTAAATTGCATATTTATCATTTTACTAGAAAAAATATTAGGAGAATTTTTTTTTAATTAAAAATATCTTTTGGTCACTTCAAACTTACCATTTTTTCTTTTTGAAATTAAAAATTGTTTTTACTGTTGTTCAGATACAGTTGTCCTGCCTTTTCCCCTATTGCTAGTCTTTTTTTAACATATATTGTTTATTTTAATTGTTGATCTTGTATAGTTTTCTGTCTTTTACTCCCACCCCAGCCCACCACCCCGGCCCTCCCCACCTCCCGCCCATTTCCACCCCCCATAGTTTTTGTCCATGTGTCCTTTGTACTTGTTCCTGTAAACCTTCCCCTTTTCCCCTGAAATTCCTTCCCCTCTCCCCTCTGGTGACTATCCGCCTGTTCTCAGTTTCAATGTCTTTGGTTATATTATGCTTGTTTGTTTGTTTTGTTGATTAGGTTTCTGTTAAAGGTGAGATCATATGATATTTGTCTTTCACTGCCTGGCTTATTTCGCTTAGCATGATGCTCTCCAGTTCCATCCATGCTGTTGCAAAGGGTAGGAGCTCCTTCCTTCTTTCTGCTGCATAGAATTCTATTGTGTAAATGTACCACAGTTTTTTGATCCATTCATTTACTGATGGGCACCTAGGGTGCTTCCAACACTTGGCTATTGTAAATTGTGCTGCTATAAACATAGGGATGCATATGTTTTTTTGGATTGGTGTTTCAGGGTTCTTAGGATATAATCCTAGCAGTGGAATTGCTGGCTCAAAAGGTAGATCCATTTTTAGTATTTTTAGAAAATTTCATACTGTTTTCCATAGCGGTTGTACCAGTCTGCACTCCCACCAGCAGTGCATTAGGGTCCCCTTTGCTCCACAACCTCTCCAACACTTGCTGTTTGTTGCTTTGTTTATGAGGGCCATTCTCACTGGTGTCAAGTGGTATCTCATTGTGGTTTTAATTTGCATCTCTCTGATAGCTAGCGATATCGACCATCTTTTCCTGTGTGTCTGGATCCTCTGTATGTCCTCCTTGGAGAAGTGTCTGCCCAAGTCCTTTGCCCATTTTTTAATTGGGTTGTTTGCCTTCTTAGAGTGGAGTGGTGTAAGTTCTTTATATATTTTGGAGATTAAACCCTTGTCTCAGGTATCATTGGCAAATATGTTTTCCCACACCGTCGGTTCTCTTTTTATTTTAATACTGTTTTCTTTGGCCATGCAGAAGCTTTTTATTTTGATGAGATCCCATTTGTTTATTCTTTCCTTTATGTCCCTTGCTTTAGGGGACATATCAGTAAAAATGTTGCTGCGTGGAATATCTGAGATTTTCCTGCTTATGTTCTCCTCTAGGACTTTAATGGTGTCATGGCTTATATTTAAATCTTTTATCCACCTTGAATTTATTTTTGTGTATGATGTAAGTTGGTGCTCGAGTTTCATTTTCTTCCATGAAGCTGTCCAGTTCTCCCAGCACCACTTGTTGAAGAGGCTATTTTTACTCCATTTTATGTTGCTGCCCCCTTTGTAGAATATTAGTTGACTGTAGAGACTTGGGTTTATTTCTGGGCTTTCTGTTCTATTCCACTAGTCTACATGCTTGTTTTTATGCCAGTACCAGGCTGTTTTGATTACAGTGGCCTTGTAATACAGTTTGGTATCAGGTATTGTGATCCCTCCTACTTTGCTCTTCTTTCTCAGGATTGCTGCAGCTATTCGAGGTCGTTCATTGTTCCATATAAATTTTTGAAGCGTTTTTTCTATATCTGTGAAATATGCCATTGATACTTTAATAGGTATTGCATTGAATCTGTAAATTGCTTTGGGAAGTATGGGCATTTTGATGATGTTAATTCTTTCGATCCATGAGCACGGTATGTGTTTCCATTTGTTTATGTCTTCCTTGATTTCTTTCTTCAGTGTTGTGTAGTTTTCTGCATACAGGTCTTTTACCTTCTTGGTTAGGTTTATTCTTAGGTACTTTATTTTTCTTTTTGCTATATCGAATGGGATTTTTTTTCTTGATTTCTGCTTCTGTTGTTTCATTGTTGGTATACAAAAATGCCTTTGATTTCTGGATGTTGACTTTGTATCAGGCTGTTTGGCCAAATTCATTTATTAGGTCGAGCTGTTTTTGGCCGAGTCTAGAGGATTTTCTATATACACTATCATGTCATTTGCAAACAATGATAGTTTTGCTTCCTCCTTTCCAAGTTGGATGCCTTTTATTTTCTTTTCTTGTCTAATTGCTGTGGCTAAGACTGCCAGTACTATATTGAATAGAAGTGGTGAAAGTGGACAGCCTTGTCTTGTTCCTGATCTTAGTAGAAAAGCTTTTATTTTTTTGCCCATTGAGTATGATGTTGGCTGTAGGTTTCTCATATATGGCCTTTATTATGCTGAGGAATGCTCCCTCTATTCCCACTTTGCTGAGTGTTTTTATAATAAATGGGTGTTGTACCTTAGCAAATGATTTTTCTGCATTTATTGATATGATGATGTGATTTTTGTCTTTGCTTTTGTTTATGTGATGAATTACATTTACTGATTTGTGAATGTTAAACCATCCTTGCATCCCTGGGATGAATCCCACTTGGTCATGGTGTATGATCTTTTTAATATATTGTTGGATATGGTTTGCCAATATTTTGTTGAGGATTTTGGCATCTATGTTCATCAGCGATATTGGCCTGAAGTTCTCCTTCTTTGTTGTGTCTTTATCTGGTTTTGGGATTAGGATGATGCTGGCTTCATAAAAAGAGTTTGGAAGTCTTCCAACATTTTGGATTTTTTCGAATAATCTGTGAAGTATAGGGGTTAGCTCTTCCTTAAATGTTTTGTAGAATTCTCCTGTGAAACCATCTGGTCCAGGGCTTTTGTGTGCCGGGAGTTTTTTGATTACTGCTTCAATTTCATCTGCTGCTATTGGTCTGTTCAGGCTTTCTGTTTCTTCTTCATTGAGTTTTGGAAAATCATATTTTTCTAGTAACTTGTCTACTTCATTTAGGTTTTCAAATTACTTGGCATATAGTTCTTCATAGTAATTTCTTACAATCCTTTGTACTTCTGCAGTGTCAGTTGTAATCTCTCCTCTTTCATTTCTTTTTTTTTTTAATATTTATTTATTTATTTATTTTTAGAGGGGAAGGGTAGGAGAGAGGGAGAAGGAGAGAAATATCAATGTATGGTTGCCTCCTATGTGTCCCATGCTGGGAACTGGCCTGCAACCCAGGCATGTGCCCTGACTGGGAATCGAACCGCGATCCCTTGGTTCACAGGCCCGCGCTCAATCCACTGAGCTACACCAGCCAGGGCTCCTCTTTCATTTCTGATTGTGTTTATTTGAGTCCTCTCTCTTTTCTTCTTGATGAGCCTACTTAAGGGCTTGTTGATTTTGTTGATCTTTTCAAAGAACTAGCTCCTGGATTCATTGATCTTTAGGATTGTGCTTTTAGTCTCCATGTCATTTAAATCTGCTCTGATCTTGGTTATTTCCTTCCTTCTACTTGCTCTGGGCTGTTTTTGTTGTTGATCTTTGAATTCTTGTAGGTGTAGGTTAGGTTGTTTGTTTGAGATGTTTCTTTCTTTTTTAGGTAGGTCTGTATCACTATAAACTTCCCTCTGAGGACTGCCTTTGCTGTGTCCCATAAATTTTGGTCAAGGTGAGCTCATTATCATTTGTTTCCAGAAACTTTTTCATTTCCTCTCTAATTTCATTCTTGACCCATTCATTCTTTAATAGCATGCTATTTTTTTCCCCTTGGGATTGGTTTCTAGTTTCAGTCCCTTGTGGTTGGAGAAAATGCTTGGTATGATTTCAATTTCCTTGAATTTGTTGAGGCTTGATTTGTGTCCTATCATGTGGTCTATCTTTGAAAATGTTCCATGTGCATTTGAAAAAATGTGTATTTAGTTTCTTTGGGATGAAGGGCTCTATATATATCAGTTAAGTCCATTTCCTCTGCAGTGTTGTTCAGTGCCACAATATATTTGTTGATATTTTGTTTGGAAGATCTGTCCATTTTTGACAGTGGGGTGTTAAAATCGCCTACTATAATTGTGTTGCTGTCAATATCTTTCTTGAAGTCCTCTAAGATTTTCTTGATGTATTTAGGTGCTCGTCTGTTGGGTGCATATATATTCACAATGTTTATTTCTTCTTGGTGGATTCTTCCCTTGAGTATTATTAAGTGACCTTCTGGGTCTCTCTTTATGGCCCTTCTTTTGAAGTCTATTTTGTCTGATATGAGTATTGCTACCCCAGCTTTTTTTTCCTGACCATGTGCTTGGACAATTTGTTTCCAGCCCTTCACTTTGAGCCTGTGTATGTCTTTTGTCCTGAGCTGGGTTTCTTGTAGACAGCATATGTGTGGGTCATGCTTTCTTATCCATTCAGCTATTCTATGTCTTTTGATTGGAGCATTTAATCCATTTACATTTAAGGTTATTATTGATAGATATTTATTCATTGCCATTTTCGTACCTGTGTTCCTCTCTCTTTTTCTCTCTCTGTCTTTTCCTTTCTTCCTTTAAAGCAGTCCCTTTAGTATCTCTTGCAGAATTAGTTTGGTAGAGGTGTATTCTTTTAGACTTCTTTTATCTGGAAAATTCCTTATTTGGCCTTCTATCTTGATTGAAAGCCTTGCTGGATAAAGTAGTCTTGGTTGCAGGCCTTTGGTTCTCATTGCTTGGTATATTTCTTCCCATACTCTTCTGGCTTGGAGCCTTTCCATTGAGAAGTCAGCTGCTAACCTTATTGGGGCCTGCTTGTATGTTTCTTCCTTTTTCTCCCTTGCTGCCTTACAGATCCTCTCTTTGTCTTGGAATTTTGCCGTTTTATTGATGATTTGTCTTGAAGTGGGCCTGTTTCGGTTCCTCTTGATTGGGACTCTCTGTGTTTCCTGAATTTGTGTGGCTTTTTCTCTCACCAAATTAGGGATGTTTTCCATCATTACTTTTTCAAATAGGTTTTCTATCCCTTGCTCTTCTTCTTCTTCTTCTGGTATCCCTATTATATGGATATTATTGTTTCATGTTGTCTTGCATTTCTCTTAAACCCTCTTCATTCTTTCTGAGCCTCTTTTCCTTATCTTGCTCATTCTGGGTTTTTGTTTCTATTTTGTCCTCCAACTTGCTGATCTGATCTTTTGCTTCATCGATTCTGCTTTTGATTCCTTCTACTGTGTTCTTCAGTTCAGAAATTGTATTCTTCATTTCCTCTTGGCCCTTGTTGATAGTTTCTATTTCCTTTTTCATGTTGATATAGTTTGCAGTGAGTTCATCATAACTTACCTGTCATTTCTGGTAGCTCACTGAGAGCTCATGGAGCTTCCTGACAACCATTGCTTTGAACTCAATATCTGATAGTTGAGTTGCCTCAGTTTCATTTAGTATTCTACCTTGGGCTTCCTTCTTTCCTTTCATTTGGGAATTGTTTCTTTGTCTTCTCATTGTTTTTAAGACTCTTGTTAGCTTCAACTTCTTAAATTGATCTGTTCTGGCTCCCTGGGTTTGTGGTGTGACCTTCTGTGGTAGGATACCTGTGAGATTCAGTGGTGGATTCTTCTTCGGATATCCTGTTGTTCATAGCTTCCACTGTCTCATCATCTGGGATACCCTCTTTTGGGGACCAACTCTGGTTTTTTTCACACTTCCAGGTTTGTTTGTTTTTTTGTCTCACTTGTGGGTATTTAAGAAGAGAAGAGAGGGGATAAGATGAAGGAAGAAGCAAGAAGAAAAAAGAGGAAGGTAGAAGAGATAAAATTGGAATTAAAGGAAGAGGGAATAAAACAAGAAAGAAGTAAAGAGGGGTTAAAAGGAGTGGGGGAGTAAAATAGAAGATAAAAATAATAAAGAAGTAGTAATTAAAAACAATTATATAAATAGACAGGCACACAAACCAAAAGAACAAAAACAAACAAGCGAAACAAAAATCGAACAAACAAAAGAAAACAAACAACCCCCCCAAAAAAAAGGAAAAGGAAAAAAAACCAAAACCAAAAGCAAAAAGAAAAAAGAAAAAAGAAAAGAAAAACAAAACTAACAAACAAACATCAAAAAAAAACCTCTTGTTGTTTTCAAACTTGCCAAGCCGGTTTTTCTGGTCTTGCTGGCTGCAGTGGCCGAGGGGTGATCATAATGGTTTTCTCTGTGTTCAGCACTGAGTCATCATTGTGCTTCGGTTCCCAGAGTTAACATGGTCGCCAAAGTTAAAATGGTGCCTCTCCCCCCAGGGTTTCCAGCGTGTGTTCTGAGCCTCCTGGGGTGCGCACACTTCCCCGAATTTATGGGTGTGAGCGTGGTTCTCCAGTGGCATGCAGCTGCCTGTGTTGGTGCCTGTGCAGCTTTCTGCGTTGTGTGGGTGCCTAAACTCCTGCAGCCATCTCGCGCTGGCGCCTATGGCCCTAGGCTGTCTGCGTTCACATGCCCACCTGTGCACTGGCGACTATGACCCCACAGCTGTCTCCCGTGGCCAGCAGCTATGCTTTTGCGTGTGCCTATGCTCCCGCGACTGTGTGAGTTCCCATGTGGGTGTCCATTTTCCTGCAGCCGTCTCACTTCACTGGCGCCTCCATCTGCCATCGGGGCGACCACGAAAACTCAGTTCAAAGTTGTGCAGTGACCTGGCGCGGGGCACCCACTTTCGCTCAGCCGCAGACGTGCAGTGGCCCCTGAGATCTTCCCAGGCAGTTTCAGCGGCTGACCCAGCTTCCTCCCTAGAGCCCTGGGGCTGGCTTGGCAGAGCGCTGGGCCAGGACCTCAGCTGCCCTGCTCTCCGTGCTGATCCCTGGGCTCCTATTGTTCTGAAGTACTCTCCTTACTGACTGGTTTTTCAATGTCTGCTACAATTTTCGATCTCTTATTCTCAAATATGCTGTGTTATTGTTCCTTGTCTGCTCTGTTCTTCTGTAGATCGGCCAGGTTTTTCTCCCATGTGTAGGAAGACACGGAATCTGCTCCCTCCTACTACGCCGCCATCTTCTCCCCCTCCCTATTGCTAGTCTTAAAGAGTCTTCTAAAAAGATTGTAGAGTAAAATAAATAAACATGTAATTTGATTTATTTTCTTTTTCTTTTTTATTGAATTTATTGAGATGGAGCTGGTTAACACAATTATACAGGTTTCAGGTGTATATTCCACAACACATCATCTATACACTGTATTGTGTATTCACCATCCCAAGTTCTAATTTGATTTTTAAATATTTATGAGAAAAAAATGTAACTTCTAGGGGGATTCAAGATGGTAGAGGAGTAATTGAGAACTAACTTCCTCTCAGCACCAATCTGGAATTACAACTAAATTGTAGAGAAATTATCTGGAATAACCAACTGAACACTAGTTAGAGAGAAGCTTTATAACTCCAGAGAAACAGAAGAAACTACTTCACCACAATGTGACTGGTAGGGAGTGTGGAAAAGACTTGAGAGGCCTGTCTAGGCTCCCATAGGAGGCAGGTGAAGTGCCAGAGGGATATTTCAGCAGCCAGGGGGTTCCCTTGAAAAGTGTGAGGTCTAAACCCCAAGAAAGTCTCCCCAGCCTACAGCACTAGATCTGGAAAGGAACCCAGATAACATCCAGCTGTGAAAAACAGCAGGAGCTTTGTCAGCCAGGTAGAGATGGCTCAAGACACAGAGATCCTCTTAAAGGGCCAAAACACAAAATTTCATTTGCAGCCATTTACCCTGGGTGCCAGCAAAGGGAGGACAGTGTGGAATAGAGAGGCTTTAGGAGAGTCTGTCATTGGTAGCTCTGGAGAGAAAACTGAAGTAACAGGTACCAGGATCCCTGTGTTGAGTCATTCTCCATACTTCAGGAGTCATCTCTACTAGGAATTCCTCTCTGAATGGTATCAGTTGGAGGAGAAGCAATACCCCTACCCAAAGGAATTACTCTGCCCTACCCTGTGGTGCTTAAACCATGATGCTGATTACAGCTTGATTTGATCGACAACCGATCAGTTTAACAACTAAAGTGGAAAGTGCAAAGCAGAGAGAGAGAGAGAGAGAGAGAGAGAGAGAGGGAGGGAGAAAAGACAAAGAAACAGACCCCAATAAAAGAACAAGAAAATTTTCCAGAAGAACTGGATGAAATGGAGACAAGTAGTTTATCAGAAAGAGAAGCTCAGTGAATTGAGCGCAGGCCTGCGAACCAAAGGATCACGGTTCGATTCCCAGTCAGGGCACATGCCTGGGTTGCGGGCCAGTTCCCAGCAGGGGACACACAAGAGGCAACCACACATTGATGTTTCTCTTCCTCTCTCCTTCTCTTCCCCTCTAAAGATAAATAAATAAAATCTTTTAAAGAAGAGAGTTTAGAGTAATGGTTATAAAGGTAATCAAAAGCATGAAAAAAAGACATAGAAACAATAAAAAAGACAAGTCTGAAATAAAGAATGCAATATCTGAAGTAAATAACACACTGGAAAAAATAAACAGTAAGTTCAATGAAGCAGAGGATAGAATCAGTGTTTTGGAAGACAAGGTAGAAAAAAACACCCAGGCAGAGCAGTAAAAAGAAAAAAAGCATTAAAAAATGGGAAGAATTTAAGAAACATTTTACACGGCATGAAGCATAACAACATCCACATCATGGGAATACCAGTAGAAGAAGAGAGCAAACAAGGGATTAAGAACCTATCTGAAGAAATAATGACTGAAAACTTCCCTAATCTAGTGAAGGAAAAAGTCACACAATTCCAGGAAGCTCACAGAGTCCAAAAAAAGTTAGACCCAAAGAGGCCTACACCAAGAAACATCATAATTAAAATGACAAGGCTTAAAAACAAGGAGAGATTCCTAAAAAACCACAAGAGAAAATCAAGGAGTTACCTACAAGGGAATGCCAATTAGACTGTCATCTTGTTTCTCAACAGAAACATTTCAGGCTAGAAGGAGTAGTGTGAAATATTCAAGATGGTGAAAAGCAAGGACCTATAACCAAGGCTACTTTAACCAGCAGAGATATCATTTAAAATCAAAGGACAAATAAGGAACTTCTCAGATAAACAAAAGCTAAAGCAGTTTGTTAACACCAAACTAGTACTGCAATGAATGTTAAAGGGCTTGCTTCAAGAAGAAGAAAAAGAGAAAAAAAAAAAAACAGAGAAAAAACAGTCTAACTATAAAATGGTACTACATACATATCCATCAATAATCACCTTAAATGTAAATGGCTTAAATGCTCCTACCAACAGACAGAGGGTAGCTGAATGGATAAGGAAACAAGACCTACATATATGCTGTCTCTAAGAGACACATTTCTGATCAAAAGGTACACACAGACTAAAAGCAAAGGGTTGGAAAAAGATATATCATGCAAATGGGAAAAAAAATAAAGCTTGGGTAGCAGTACTTATATCTGACGAAATAGACTTCAAAACCAAGAATATAGTAAGAGACAAAGAAGGACACTACATAATGATAAAGGGAACAATCCAACAAAAATCCAATAACCCTAGTAAACATTTACATACCCAACATATGGTACCTAAATATGTAAAGCAAATTTTGATGGACTTAAAAGGGGAGATCAGCAGAAACACAGTCATAGTTTTTTTTATACCCCATTGACTTCAATGAATAGATCTTCCAGGCAGAAAACCAACAAAGAGACAGTAGCCTTAAACGACACACTAGATCAAATGGATTTAATTTATATCTTCAGAGCATTTCACTGCAAAGCAGCAGAATGTACAGACTTTTTAGGAGCACATGGAATGTTTTTTAAGATAGACTACATTTTAGGATGCAAAATAAGTGTCAATAAATTTAAGAAGATGGAAATAATGAAAGTAGAATCAATCAAAAAAGAACATTGAAAAACACACACAAATATGGAAGCTAAATAACATGTTACTAAACAATGAATGTGTTAACAATGGCATCAAAGAAGAAATCAAAAATTACCTTGAAACAAGTGAAAATGAGGACACAATCCAAAATCTGTGGCACACAGGGAAAGCAATTCTAACAGGGAAGTTTATAGCATTACCGACCTATCTCAAAAAACAAGAAAAAACTCAAATAAATGATCTAACTTTACACTTAAAGAAACTTGTAAAAGAAAAACAAACAAAGCCCAAAGTGAGTAGAAGAAAATAATATGAGAGCAGAAATCTATGAAATTGAGTCTATAAAAATGATACAAAATATCAATGAATCCAAGAGCTTGTTCTTTGAAATGATAAACAAGATCAACAAACCTTTAACCAGACTCATCAAGAAAAAAATAAAAATGACCCAATAAATAAAATCAGAAATGAAAGAGGAGAAATAATAACTGACACTAAAGAAATACAAATAACTGTAAGAAAATATTGTGAACAATTATATGCCAATAAACCAGACAGAGTGGATAAATTCCTAGAAACATTCAATCTTCCAAAAATAAATAATAAAGAATCAGATAATCTGAATAGACAGATTATACCTAATGAAATTGAAACAATAATAATAATAAAAAAAACCCTCAACAAACAAAAGACCTGGACCAGATGGTTTCACAGGTGAATTTTACCAAACATTCTGAGGAGGATGGAAACCTCTACTTCTCAAACTATTTCATAAAATTCAAGGTGGTAAGGCTCCCACACTCATTTTATGAGGCTAACATTATCCTAACAACAAAATCAGAAAAACAGACTACAAAGAAAATTGTGGGCCAATATGAACATAGATGCTAAAATCCTCAAGAAAATATTAGCAAACCAAATACAGCAATGCATCATAAAGATCATACACCATGATCAAATGGGATTTATCCCAGGGATGCAAGTTTGGTACAACATTCACAAATTAGTAAATGTGAATCACCACAGAAACAAAATGAATGATAAAAACCCCATGATCATATCAATAGATGCATAAAAAACCTTTGATAAAATGAAAACTCTCTGCCAAGTGGGAATAGAGGGAACATACCTAAACATAATAAAGGCAATATGACAAACCCACTGCCAGCATCATACTCAATGGGCAAAAACTGCAAGCATCCCTTTAAGTTGGGAAAAAGATAGGGATGTCTCCTTACATGTCTCTATTCAACATGGTACTGGAAGTCCTAGTCATAGCAATCAGACAAGAAGAAGAAATAAAAAGCATTCAACTTGGAAAGGAAGAAGTAAAACTGTCTTTATTTGCAGATGATATGATACTGTATATATGGAACCCCAAAAATTCCACCAAGAAATCACTAGAATTGATAAATAAATTTAGCAATGTAGCAAGATACCAAATTAATATCCAGATATCAGCTGCATTTTTATATGCCAGTAATGAACTAACAGAAAAAGGAAATTAAGAAAACAACCCCATTCACAATTGCTTCAAAAAGAATAAACTACCTAGGAATAAACCTAACCAAGGATGTAAAACACCCATACTCAGGAAATTATAAGACACTGACAGAAGAAATTTATGAAGATACAAATAAGTGGAAGCACGTACTGTGTTCATGGATAGGAATAATTAGCATCATTAAAATGTCCATACCGCCCAAAGCGATCTGTAGATTCAGCACAATTCCTATCAAGATACCAATGATATATTTCAGAGTACTAGCACAAATATTTCAAAAATTTATATGGAACCACAAAAGGCCCCACATATCAACAGTGATCCTGAGAAAGAAGAACAAAGTTGGAGGAATCATGCTACGTAACATGAAACTATACTACCAGGCCATACTAATCAAAACAGACTGGTACTGGCATGAAAAACAACACATAGATCAATGGAACAGAATAGAGAGCCCAGAAATAAACTCACACCTTTACAGTCAGTTAATATTTGACAGAGGAAACAAGCACATACAATGGACTAAAGCTTGTTTATTCAATAAATGGTGTTGGAAAAATTGGACAGATACATGCAGAAAAATGAAAGTAGACCACCTTTTTACACCACACAAAAGAATAAATTCAAAATGGATCAAAGACTTAAATGTTAGACCAGAAACCATAAAAATCCTTGAAAAAAACATAGGCAGCAAAATCTCAGACATTGTTCATAGAGATATTTAATCAGTTATATCTACCCATGCAAGGGAAACAAAAGAAAATATAAACAAATGGGACTACATCAAACTTAAAAAATTTGCACAGCAAAGGAAATGATCGATAAAATAAAAAGATAGCCCTGGTTTGTGTAGCTCAGTGGATTCAGCTCAGGTCTGCACACCAAATGGTCACAGATTCAATTTCTAGTCAGGGCACACACTTGGGTTGTGGGCCAGGTCTCCCCAGTGGGGGGTGCATGAGAGGCAACCACACATTGATGTTTCTCTCCCTCTCTTTCTCTTTCCCTTCTCTAAAAAAATAAAAATAAAATCTTAAAAAAAGTCGCCTACAGAATAGGAGAACATATTTGCTGATACATCTGATAAAGGGTTAGTCCTTATATCCCCCAAATTTATGAAGTATTTACAAAACTCAACAGCAAAACCCCCCAAACAATCCAATTATAAAGTGGGCACAAGACATGAATACACGCTCCTCCAAAGAGGACATCCAAGTGGCCCATAGACATGAAAAGATGCTCAATGTCACTAATCATCAGAGAAATGCAGATTAAAACCACAATGAGATACCATCTCACACCTTTAAGAATGGTTACCATTAATTAATCAACAAACAAGTGCTGGTGAGAAAGTGGAGAAAGGGGAACTCTTTTGAACTGTTGGTGGGAATACAGACTGGAACAACCACTATGGAAAGCAGTATGCAGATACTTCAAAAACTTAAAAATAGATCTTCTTTTTGGCCTAACAATCCTACTTCTGGGAATATATCAGAAGGAACAAAAATAGTAATTTTAAAGAACATAAGCACTTCTATGTTTATTGCAGTGTAATTTACAATCGTGAAAATATGGAAACGGCCCAAGTGTCCCCAATAGATGAGTGGATAAAACAACTATGGGACACTTACACATTGGAATTCTACTTGACCATAAAAAAGAAGAAAGTTTTACCCTTTGCGACAGTGTGGATGGACCTAGAGAATATTATACTAAGAGAAATAAGCCAGCCAGAGAAAGACAAAAACGTATGATTCCATTCATACGTGGAATTTAATGAACAAACTGAACTAACAAGCAAAACAGGACAGACTAAAAAGCGGATGTCAGCTAGTAGTAGGGGGGCAATTTAGAGGGTGGAGCAGTTAAGCAAAAAGGAAAAAAGATTCACGGACATGGACAACAGTGTAATGATTGCTAGGGGGAGAGGGATACAAGGGGACTAAATGGTAATGGAGAAAATACAATAAAGATTAAATAGGCAAGATGGCGGATGTGTGAATGGAAGCCACACTAATCTCCTCCTAGGACCAATCTGGAATTACAACTAAATTGTGGAGAAATCGCCTGGAAAAAACAACTGAACAACAGTGAGGGAGAGCTTTATAATCTCAGACAGACAGAAGAATCATCTTCAGCACTAACTGACTGGTAAGGAGTACAGTGGCAACTCAAAAGGGCTGGTAAGGTGCCCATAGGTGGCAAAGCCAGAGGGAAAATTGGACGGTGGGTTGGATCCCCCAGAGAAGAATCGAGTCTAAACCCTAAGATGGGATCCCCAACCTAGAACACCATAGCCCCCAAAAGCACACAGATTAATAAAAAACAGTGAAAAGCAGCAGGGTTTCTCTCTGCCAGAGATGGATGGTGGAAAATGCAAAGAGCCGTTTAAAGGGCCAATGCACAAATTTTCACTTGTAGCCACTTACCTGTGGCTCCAGCAAAGGTGGGGGCTGAGTGGGCTAGAGATGACAGAAGAGAGACTGGAGGCAGAAGTTTTGGGGAGAGAGTTGAGAGAGTAGCCACTGGGGTCCCAGTGCTGAGTCATCCCCCATATGGCAGCAGACCACTCTTCTCTGAGTGCAGCAGCCTGAGGGGAAACAATAGCCCTGCCCCGAGGAGGGACTCTGTCTTGGCTCTGTGGTCCTTAAGCCTGACTGCTGATTGCAGAGTGACCAGGTTAACTACTGAAGGAGACAACCACAGACTATAGATCCCTGGCAAAGGGGTGGGGCATGGGAGAGAGTGGATTAGAGATGCTTGAGGAGAGAGGGGATGGAGGCTTCGGGGAGAGTACTGAGAGAGTGGCAGCTGGGATCCCAGTGCTGAGTCATCACCCCTATGGCAGCAGCCTTCCTGCTCAGGCAGACCATTCCCCTCTGAGCAGCAGCAGCCTGAGAGGAAACAATAAACCCCAACCCAGGAGGGATTCTGCCCCACTGTATGTGGCTTAAGCCTGAAAGCTGAGTACAGATTGACTAGATTAATAACTGAAGGAAACAGCTATAGGTAGTAGATACCTGGCAGTCTCAGAGCAGGCTGCCTAAGGTTAGATGAGGTCAACATCTAACATCCAGAAAGAAAAAGTAGTGGTAAATACTAGAGGCTACCTAGATGAAATCTGCTGTGCTCTTCTCCATGATAAGTAAAATATTTTATCCTGCATAGAATTATAACATTCATTTCTTGTCCAGCAAGTTTGTGCATATTAAGTCACTAGAATTTATACTATAATTTATCTCTCTCCTTTCTTATAATAGTCTTAAACTCTTTATACCCTTATTAATACTTGTTCAGTTGCTGTCGATAGTGGGATTGTGAGGTGGGGGATATTTTTGTGGATGTAGGTTTGTTCCTTGGGATTTGTGGTTTTGTTCTGGCAGCACCTACACAATAGCATACAAAATGTGGTAGGCAGAGTGACCCTCAGTTAACCAGATGGAGGGAAGGACCCACCAAACTATGACCCAACAATAATCAAAACTCAAATACATCCACAGAGCCAACTTAAACAGCATAAAGGGCATACCAAGAGCATCAAGTTCAGGAGGGGAGCAGACTGAATTACTGAATCTCACAGGTCCCCTACCACAGAAGTTCACGCCACACACTCAGTGAGTCAAAACAGATCAATTCAAGAAGCAGAGGCAAACAAGAAAAGTCTCAAAATAATGCACAGAGAAAGAAACAAACCTCCCCCCTAAGGAAAGGAGGAATCCTCAGAAAGAATGCTAAATGAAATACATGCAAGTCAACTGTCAGATATTGAGTTCAAAACAATGGTTATAAGGAAGATCAATAAGCTCAATGAGAATTACCAAAACTACAGGGAAATTATGTGGAACTTATTGAAAATTATATAGCAACACAAAAAGGGACATAGAAACTATCAACAAGAACCAAGAGGAAATGAAGAATACAATTTCTGAATTGAAGAACAAAGTAGAAAGACTCAAAAGCAGGCTAGATGAAGCAGAGAATCAAATCAGTGAGCTGGAGGACAAGGTAGAAAAAAACTCCCAGAAAGAGCAAGAAAAGGAAAAAAAGACTTGAAAAGAATGAAGCAGTGTTAAAGGAACTGTAGGAAAACACAAAATGCATAATATCTGTATACTAGGGATACCAGAAGGAGAAGAAGAAAAGGAAGGGATAGAAAACTGTGTGAAAAAGTAATGACAGAAAACTTCCCTAATTTGATGAGAGAAAGGGTCACAAATCCAGGAAGCACAGAGGGTCTCAGTCAAGGGGAGCCCAAAGATGCCCACTCCAAGACACATCATAATTAAAATAGAAAAAGTGCAAGAAAATGAGAGAATCTGAAAGGCAGCAAGGGAGAAACAGGAAGTAACATACAAGAGAGACCAGTAAGACTAGCACCTGACATCTCAATGGAAACACTGCAAGCCAGAAGAAAATGGCAAGAAATATTTCTAGTAATGAAAAGCAGAGGCCTGCAGCCAAGACTTCTGTAGCTAGCAAGGCTCTCAATTAAAATAGAAGGTGAAATAAGACGTTTCCTAGACAAAAGACGCTGAAAGAATATGCCTCCACCAAACCAGCACTGCAAGAAATTCTAAAGGGACTGCTTATAAAAAGGAGTGAGAGAAAAATAAAAGAAATTTCTAAAACGAAGTGAGAGAGATAAGAACACAGGTACATAGGGAGTAAAATGGCAATGAATAAATATCTATCAATAATAACCTTAAGTATAAATGGATTAAATGTTCCAGTCAAAGGCACTTAGTAGCTGAATGGATAAGAAAACCTGACCTACACATATGCTGTCTACTTGAGACCCACCTCAGATCAAGAGACCTACACAAATAGAAATCAAAGGGCTGAAAACAGATGTTCCAAGCAAATGGACAGGAATAAAAAACCAGGGTAGCAATCCTTATATCAGACAAATACACTTCAAAACAAGGGCCATAAAAAGAGACAAGAAGGACACTTCATAATACTCCAGGGAACAATACATCAAGAAGATATAAACATTACAAACACTAATGAACCCAACATAGTAGCACTGAAATATAGAAGGAAAATCTTGGTGGACTTCAAGAAAGATATTGACAACAACACATTTATACTAGAGGATTTAACACCCCACTGTCAAAAATGGATATATCTTCTGAACAAAACATTAACAAGGGATCTTTCAGCCTTGAACAATGCTCTGGATCAAATGGACTTAACTGATTATATATATATAGATAGATAGATCAAATGGACTTAACTGATTATATATAATCAAATGGACTTAACTGATTACATATATATATATATATATATATATATATATAGAGAGAGAGAGAGAGAGAGAGATCTATATCTATCTACCTATCATCTATCTATCTATCTATCTATCTATCTATCTATCTATCTATCTATCTATAACCTTTCTTTCCAAAGAAGCAAAATATACATTCTTTTCAACTCCACATAGAACGATTTTGAAGATAGACTGTTGAGAACTGTTCTGACTGGTTTCAGAGGCAGGTGAAAAGGGTCTATGGCTAGGGGACCTTGGGACCATAAGCCACTAAGGAGAGAAAATTTATCCTCCCCGCTTTACTTCACCTTGCTTGGCCCCTGGAGGATGGCTGGATAGTCAATAATGGGTACGATTCCTCAAGAAAGGAACAACCCAAGACAGGCACACTCATGAAAGGGTCCATCAGGGAAGGACTTATGGGATTGTGGAGAAGGGACAAGAACCCCTCACCCATTGGCATTATCATAGGCTGAGTCCTCATCCTATCTGTAAAATGTCTCCTAATTTCTTGGCTGCCTTGCTTCCCCGGCCTGATTCAGGCCTGAAACAATATCAAAAGGAGGTGCAGCCCTGTGCTGGATCTGGCGGTTCCCGGTGGGGGGTTAACAGGCTTAAGAAAGAATGCATAAAGTCCTGTGAAGCCTGCTTTGCTAAGGATGTCCTCAATTTAAATGTTAAGAGTCCAAGCACAAAATAAGATTGTCTCCCAAGGTTTTACAGCCAATTGGCATCACCCTGTCCACCAGACCCTGACTCAAAAGTACCCCCATGATTCCAGAAATGTTATCTGTAAACCATACCTCCTTTCTTTGATATGCATCTCTATGGAAGATAAACTCAATAAAAGCCCATTGAGTGAGAGGCAAATACCTTTCTCCTCTAAGAGACTGGTCAGCCTTCCTCCCCAAGCAGATCCTGTCTTGGTAAAATTATTCTCATCCATGGTGGCTAGGGGAGCTCTGCTGGACACAGCTCCCACACAACAGACCATATGATAGAACACCAAGAAAGCTTCAACAAATTCAATAAAATTGAAATCATATCAAGCATCTTCTCAGAACACAAGGGACTGAAACTAAAAAAAACAACCTCAAGGAAAAAATTCAAAAAAACTCAAATTCATGGAGATTGAATAGCATGCTCTTAAATAATAAATGGATCAGGAATGAGATCAAAGAAGAAATCAAAAATTTTCTGTAAACAAATAAAAATGAACTCACAACAGCCTAAACCTTATGGGACACAGTGAAGGCAGTCCTGCAAAGGAATTTCATAGCAATACAGGCCTACCTCAAAAAGAAACATTTCAAATATACAACCTAACCCTACATCTACAAGAACTGGAGGAACAAAAACAAACGAAGCCCAGAGAAAGCAGCAGGAAGGAAATAACTAAGAACAGAGAAGAATTAAATGACATAGAGACTAAAAAAATAATTCTGAGGATCAATGAAACCAGTAGCTTGTTCTTTCAAAAGATAAACAAAATTGACAAACTTTTAAGCAGACTCATTAAGAAAAAAAGAGAGAGAACCCAAATAAACACAATCAGAAATGAAAGGGAGAGATTACAATAAATACCACAGAAATACAAAGGATTGTAAGAACTTACTATGAACAGCTATATGCCAAGAAAGTTGAAAACATGGGTAAAATGGATAAATTTCTAGAAAAATACGATCTTCCAAAACTGAATGAAGAAGAAGCAGGAAGCCTGAACAGACCAATAACAGCTGACAAAACTGAAGCAATAATCAAAAAACTCCTGGAACACAAATGCCCTGGACCAGAAAGTTACACAGGAGAATTTAACAAAGAATTTAAGGAAACACTAATGCTTATCCTTCACAGATTATTCCAAAAACTCCAAGAAGATGGATGATTCCTAAACTCTTTTTATGAAGCCAGCATCATCCTAATCCCAAAACTAGATGAAGACACAATAAAGAAAGAAACTTCAGGCCAATATCAATGATGAACATAGATGCTAAAATCATCAACAAAATATTGGCATACCAAATCCAGCAACATATTAAAAAGATAATACACCATGATCAAGTGGGATTCATCCCAGGAATGCAAGGATGGTACAATAGTCACAAATCAATAAATGTAGTACATCACATAAACAAAAGCAAAGACAAAAATCACATGATGATAGCAATAGATACGGAAAAAGCATTTGATAAGGTACAGCACCCATTTATGATAAACACTCAGCAAAGTGAGAGTAGAAGGAGCATACCTCAACATAATAAAGACCATATATGAGAAACCTACAGCCAACATCATACTAAATGGGCAAAAACTTAAAGCTTTCCTACTAAGATCAGAAACAAGACAAAGATGTACACTTTTACCACTTATATTCAACATAGTAGTGGAAGTCCTAGCTACAGCAATCAGACATGAAAAATAAATAAAAGGCATCCAAATCAGAAAGGGGGAAGCAAAACTGTCATTGTTGTAGATGACATGATACTGTACATAGAAAATCCTATAGACTCCACTGAAAAACTACTCGACCTAATAAATGAATTTGGCAAAACAGCAGGATACAGTCAATATTCAGAAATCAAAGGCATTTTTGTACACCAACAATGAAATATTAGAAACAAAAATCAGAGAAAAAAATCCCTTTTGATATAGCAACAAGAAAAATAAAGTACCTAGAAATAAGTCTAACCAAGGATGTAAAAGACCTGTACTCAGAAACTATATGACGCTGAAAAAAGAAATTAAGGAAGACACAAATAAATGGAAGCATATACCGTGTTCATGTGTTGGAAGAATTAACATCATCAAAATGTCCATACTACCCAAAGCAGTTTAGAGATTCAACACAATCCCTATTAAAATACCAGGGACGTATTTCACAGATACAGAACAAACATTTCAAAAGTTTATATGGAACCATAAATGATCCCAAATAACCCCAGCAATTTTGAGAAAGAAGAACAAAGTAGAAGGGACCATAATGCATGACATCAAACTATATTACAAGGCCACAGCAATCAAAACAGTCTGGTACTAACATAAGAACAGATACATAGATCAATGGAACAGAGGAGAGGGCCCAGAAATGAACCCAAGTCTCTGTGGTCAATTATTTGACTAAAGGGGCAGATGCAAAAAATGGAGTAAAAATAAGCTCTTTAACAAATGGTGTTGGGAGATCTGGACAGTTACATGCAAAAAAAAAAAAAAAAAAAAAAAGGAAGAAATTCAACTACCAAATTACACTATATACAAAAACAAACTCAAACGGAATAAAAGACTTAAATATAAGTCACAACACCATAAAAATCCTAGAGGAGACTATAGGCAGGAAAATCTCAGATATTCCATGCAGCAGTATCTTCACTCTTATGTCACCTAGAGCAAGGGACATAAAGGAAAGAATAAACAAATGGGATCTCATCAAATTAAAAAGCTTCTGCATGGCTAAAGAAAACACCAGTAAAATAAAAAGGGATCCAACCACGTGAAAAAATATAATTGCAAATGATTTGTCAGACAACAGTTTTATCTCCAAAATGTATAAAGAACGCACATGACTCCACTCCAGGAAGACAAATAATCCAATTAAAAAAGATGTGCAAAGGACTTAAACAATTTTCCAAAGAGGCCCATATAAAAGGACTCAGTATACCTAGCCATCAGAGAGGTGGAAATTAAAACCACAATGAGATACCACTTCACACCAGTCAGAATGGCCATCATAAACAAATCAACAAACAAGTGTTGATGAGGTTGTTGAGAAAAGGAAACCCTATTGTACTGTTGGTGGGAATGCAAACTGGTGCAGTTACTGTGGAAAACAGTATGGAACTTCCCCAGAAATTTGAAAATGGAACTGCCTTTTGACCCAGCAATTACATTGCTGGGACTATACCCTAAGATTCCTGAAACACCAATTCAAAAGAACCTATGCACCCCAGTGTTCATAGCAGCATAATTTACAACAGCCAAGTGCTGGAAGCAACCTAAGTGCCCATTAGTAAATGAGTGGATCAAAAACTATGGTACGTTTACATGATGGAATACTGTGCAGCAGAAGGAAAGAAGGAGCTCCTACACTTAGTGACAGCATGGATGGACTTTGAGAGCATTATGGTAATGGAAAAAAGCTAGGTGGTGAAGGACAAATACCATATAATCTCATCTGTAAGTGGAACTAATCAACAAAAGAAACAAGCAAGCAAAATATAAGCAGAGACATTCAAATAAAGGATAAGCTGACTGTATTCAGAGGGAAAGTAGGAGGGGATAATGGTGGGAAAAGGGGGAAGGGTTGTCAAGCAACAGGCATAAATGCCACATGGACAAAGTCAAAGTTGGTAGGATCAAGGGTTGGAAGTGAGGATATTTTGGGTAGGGACAAGTGGTGGGGTATTATGGCAACAACTGTACTTGATCAACTCTAAAAAAAAAGAAAGAAAAAATATTCTTAGAAATTGAGAGGTTATTATAGTTACCTGTGACTACCACTCATTCTTATAAAAAAGGAACATTATTAAACTGTGATTGTTGCTAATGAAATTTCTAATTCTTTCAGAATTTACATCACATAACTTTTGTGTCTTGACCTTCATTCGGAGACTATGTACATGAAAATAATGCAAGTTTCTCTATCTTCTGTTTATAGCAGACCATTCTGCATGGCATGGGCCCAGATAGGACCCACACCCATGGATAGGTTCTCCCATGGGGAATCAGGCCTGCACTGTACCTAGACTGCTATGAGACTTGCATTTGCTAAAACTCCCTCACCCTGAATTGAGGCAGCAAACGTTTACTGCAAAGTAACTTCCTAAAATCCATGCTAAACCTTCCAAGGACAAATGTAACCAGTTCAACCACTTTTCCCTTTTCATTTGCAAATATCCTTCTTCTGTGATGTGATTAGCCGCATCATCTCCTTTGTTTTCTGTAAAAGGTAACCACCTGTGCATAGTAAATGAGGAGCATTATGTAATGTGCCCAGAAAAAGCAGTAAAGGCTGGTCAAGGCAAGCGCTAAGGCTTTTTCTCCTCTTGAGAGAGAAGCCATGCCGTCCTTTTTCCTCCACAGGACTCAGTAGTCCATGAGAATTTCTTCTGCCTCATCCACAATGTGGTGGACCCCACGAGCCAGGGTCTGCATCACTGTTGATATGTTTTCTTTTTTTTTTCTTATCATAGATTTCCAGAAATTCAGAGCTGGAAATCACATAAACATATGTGGTAGAACAGAAAACCAATGTTCTTAGAGTTAGAAGATCTTTTTTTGAACTATGTGATGGTAAGCAGGGAATCTGAATTTCCCCTTTTTAATGTAAACGTGTGCTAAAGTCCTTACAGGTTGTATGAAAAAGAAATGTTAAATGGAATGCAGATTGGTACAGCAACTATGGAAAACAGTTTGTAGGGTCCTCAAGAAACCTAAATGGAACTGCCTTATGACCTGTCAATTCCCCTTATGGGTATATATCTGAAGAAACCGAAAATACTAATAGGAAAGAATATATGCACCACTATGTTTATTGCAGCATTATTGACAATATCCCAGATATGTAAGCAACCCAAGTGCTAATCAATACATGTTAATCAATCAATAAATAAGTTATGGTATAATTATACAATGGAATATTACTTGGCCATAAAAAGAATGAAATCTTACCATTTGTGACCATATAGATGGACCTAGAGTGTATTACACTGTGAAATAAATCACACAGAGAAAGACAAATACAACATGATTTCTCTTATGTATGCAATCTAAAGAGCAAAATAAGCAGACAAAATAGAAACAGTAAAATAGATATAGAGATCAGTCTGATGTATGCCAGAGAGGAGAGTTGAGGGCTGGGTCAGAAACAAAGGGGAAGATGTGCAAATTGGTAGTTAGAGTCATGATGATGTAAAATACAGCATAAGGAATATGGTCAATAATGTTGTAATAACTATGTATGGTGCCAGGTAGGTACTGGAAATATTGGGGACCACTTTGTAAAGTATATGATTGTCTAATCATTATGCTGTACATGTGAAACTAATACAAAATAATATTGAGGCCCTGGCTTGGTAGCTCAGTTGGGTAATGCATTGTCCTGATATACCAAGGTTGCATGTTTGATCTCCATTCAGGGCATATACAAGAAGAAGCTAATAAATGCATAAATGAGTGCGACAACAAAACCAAGTTTCTCTTTCTCTCACTCTTTCTCTCCCTTCTCTCTCTCTCTAAAAAAAAAATCAATTAATTTAAAAAAATACTAAAAGTACTATAATTGAAAAGTAAAATAAAATAAAACACAAATGTGAATAGGTAGTATGTCATAGTCATCAGAAAATACTGCTTTTCTGCAATAGCAACTACTAGTTATTTAACCTTCTAAGCCTTGGTTTCTACATCTGTGTATTGGGGCTAATGATACATGTTTACAGGGGTGTTTTAACTATTAAATGAGGTTATGCATGCAAAGAATTTACCTAGAACCTGACATACAGTGAATATTCAATTAATGTTGGGTGTTAACATTTTGATGATGCTGATATAAGTAAAAGCACTGGGTGTAATATGTAAAGGTTAAAAGTATGCTTAATATGGAGAGGATGGTATGAGCATTCCCAAGTTGAGAAGAGCTGGGTTAAGATCTATTTAAAAGCATGGGGAACCTTCAAAGACTGCCACCTATACTATGCAACAAAGAGCTTAAAATATTTCCAAAAATCTTTAAAATGAACAGATATTTTAAAGAACAAAATTGTTATGAGTTTTTAGACACAACAAAAGATTGTGCTTTTGGGATAGTGCATATAAGCTGTATGCCAAGGCCTTGGGTGCTTATTTTTATCTGTGGGTGGGTTGGAAAATTTGAAGTTCATGGCTTTCCAGGCTTTTTTGTTTTTTAGATGTGGGGTCCCGGTAGGAAATAATCTAACAACTGTTCTCTTGAGTTGAACTGTTGGGCAGCAGAGACTTCTTGGTAGTCTTCATTACACTATCAGTATTTAAATAGTACTTTTGTGTCAATTAAGGGGAAGGGCAGTAGGGAAAAAATCCACATTGAAGAAGGAAATCAAAACATGTCTACCCAGAGCGTAACTCAAGTGTAGGGAACCGCGTCGAGAGACGTGGAAATGTGGCCCAGCACCCACGTGGAAAACCAGTGGAGGGTGAGTCGGCACACAAGACCACACCCATGAAGAAGTTCTCCCATGGGAAATCAGGTCTGCATTATACCTCAGCTGCTTTGTGACTTGCTCTTCCTAAAACTCTCTCACCCTGAGTTCAGGCAGCAAGCCTGTGCTGCATATCTTTAACTTCCTGAAGTCTGTGCTAATTCTCCCAAGGACTGAAGTGAAACCAGACCGGTTACTCTTATCATTCCCTTGCATTTGCAACATTTTTCAATGGACTGAATTTACGAGTTTGGGTCCTAGCAACCCTTGGGTTCCCCCTTGTCTTAATCCTTATTTGTGCTTTATGATATAGATGGAAGTTATTTTCTTAAGATCGCATTTGAAAACAACTAATGGTAGGTTTCACAGGCTTAACAACTACAATTGATTTAAAAAACAAAAAAGGAGGAGATATTGGGAACCGCCCTGCCTGGTTTCAGAAGCTGCAACCCCTCCATGGCTAAGGTTGAGTGAGCGACCTTGGGACCATAAGCCACTAAAGAGACAAGGCTTATTTCTCTGGCAGGGGCACTGCTTCTGCTCCTTTTTCTTTTCCCTGCCTGGCCCCCAATGCTTGATTGGTTAGCCAATGACGGGTAAGATTCCCCAAGGGGGAATGACCTCAGACAGGCATGATCACGGGGAGGCCCCAGGGAAGGACTTGGGGGCCTATAGCAAAAGGGGGTGATGGACCCTTACCCCTTGGCTTTGACGTAGCCTGAGTCTTCATTCTGTCTGAGAGAAGTTTCCTAATCTCTTGGCTGCCTTACTTCCCTTGCCTGATGTAAGCCTGAAACAATGACAGAGGGTGGTGTAGCCCTGTGCTGGAAAGGGCAGGTTCCCTGGGTGATCAGGCCTAAGAAAGAATACATAAAATCCTGTGAAACCTGCTTACTAAGAATGCTCTCATTTAAATGATAAGGGTCCTCACAGGAAATGAATTTGTTTCCCAAAGATTTGTAGTCCTTTAGCTAACAGACCCTGACTCAGAATAGGCCCTCATAGTTCTTTGTATGCTATCTATTGTTTGATTCTTACTGCCTGACAATGATTAATGAACTTTACCTGTATTCCTGTGCAAACTGAAACCCAATAAAAGGGTCGGGACATTCTCCCCTTGAGAGAGTGGCCGTGCCATCCCTTTTCCTCCATAGGACTCGGGAGTCCATGTGAATTTGTTTCATATCTCATCCATAACACCGCAGACACTGCGGGCCGGTGTCTGCATCACTCAAGTACTTTTTAAAGTGTGTTATTGGGGATTGAGCGCGGGCCTGCGAACCAGAGGATCGTGGTTCGATTCCCAGTCAGGGCACATGCCTGGGTTGCAGGCCAGTTCCCGGCAGGGGACACACAAGAGGCAACCGTACATTGATGTTTCTCTCCCTCTCCCTCTCCCTCTCCCTCTCTCCTACCCTTCCCCTCTAAAGATAAATAAATAAATTCTTTAAAAAAATAAATAAAGTGTGTTATTGGGTATGGAATCTTAGTCAGAGAGACTTTCTTGACAGAATCAAGGGTAATGTAACCTCAGTGAATGAAAAAGACAAGGTTAAATTATGAGAAGGTAGTCTTTCCCTTGACTAATTCACTTTGCTTTTCCGTTGTTAAAGAAAAATGTCATTAATTTTACACTTTGTTAAAAGCCAAAGGGACATAAAGTGGCAATTATTTTTCACCATTGGGCTGCTTGCTTTTGTTTGTGGATTCACTGTGGCAGAATAATTATCTGTGCTCAGGAAGAACAGGGAGAAGCTGTAGGTGTACTGTATACATCAGCACTTTGCTAGTGAGTACACAAAACCATTTCATTTGGGAATTGACTATTTGAGGGCTGGGGAGCCCTCCCCATGCAAGTGCAATGGCCCTGGAGCCGGCCTGCGCCTCCCATTTCAGTGCCGAGTGGCATGTCGAGATCCTTCCTGCATCTTCCTGTAGATCCTTCCTAACTACAGAGTATTGTGCAGCTGATTCCCATATGGGGAGAGCACAACTTCCTTATGCTTGAGGCTTTTAAATTTTTTTTAGCAAATTGGACCCCATTTCAATCTTGATGAAACTTGCTGACATTTCCAAATTGCAAGTGCATAAAATGAAAAAGCAAATTTCTAGCTATCTATGTGTCAGAACATCAAAAGCTCAAAAGCCATAATTAAGGGTCACTTTCTGTCTCTCTGTTTTCCTCTCTCTGTCTCAAATTAATAAATAAAAAATAATGCAGATCCGATTCATAGGTCAGCATGGCAGGATGACCCTATTTCTTACTCATCTCAGGGGTCTTCTGGGTCTCTCCTCAGAGGTTAGACAGAAACACCTGTTCCCCTTGAAGACTTGAATCAAACAATTTTGATTTCATGAGCCCCACTTGGGAAATGACCTCTTATCCTCCAACCATGTCATGTTGATAGTGTTTTTCACTCCTTTCATGAGAAGAGAAATATCTATATAGTTGATGCTCCACACTTATTAACCTTTTCCCTCTGCTGTGTTTTGGAAGTCTGCAGGCAAAATATAAGAAGCAGTGATCTGATATGGTAATTTAATTTCTTTTTATTTTGTCTTTATACTATATGCAATTAACTTCCTGACTTTAACTTTTACTAAATATACTGAACAAGTTTTTATGATATGCCTGTATGTCCAGATAAATGGAAATAAGTGGACAGTAAAAATTTAATAAATGTCCATTTAAACAGTAAGCCAGTGCTTTTACACTTCTATTCTGTACATTTGTTAAAATGAAAATCTGGCCCTTGATGAGTAGTTCAGTTGTTTACAGTATTGTCCTGATATGCCAAGGTTGCAGGTTCAATTCTTGGTCAGAGCATATATAAGAATTAACCAATGAATGCATAAATAAGTGGAACAACAAGGAGATCTCTCTCTCACTTTCTGTCTCTCTGTTTTCCTCTCTCTCTCTCAAATTAATAAATAAAAAATAATGCAGATCCGATTCATAGGTCTGGGGGACACTCTGAGATTCTGTATTTCTAACCAGCTCCCAGGTTGAACCATACAGATGATTTTTGGATTACACTGGAGAAAGCTTTACAAATCTTTACAACTAAAGGAGGAGTCTTAAAATTCAGCTGTGGTCATTGTGATTATCAACAGGTTCACTTGTCTGGGATATATATATTTTGGTTGAGATCATCTGAATTTTATAACAGAAATATTATTAAAAGTAATCATTAATACTATTGCCTCCTGTTAATGACTCACAAAAATTCTTGGCTAATAAGAGCTGTTTATGAAGGGCTCACACTGAATTGCAAATATTACTTCCAATTTGAGTGACATCCACAATTCACTTACATAACCTGAGCTGGTAATAGAGCAGGTTCTGCAAGTGTTGGCCACCTGTTACATACAATTTGTTCTCTTGAGGGCTATGTGCAAGTATTATATTGAATAAAGAACATATCTGCCACTAAGAAACTTAAGCTCATTTGTAGGTGGATTGGTTGGGGGAGACACACAGCATATACACATGAAAACTGGTATAAAATGGAAACCATTTAAAGTGATATGAGAAAGACCCAAATTAAATGTGAATTGGATTCAAAGGAAAGAGAGAGACTGAGCTCATTTGATCACAGAGACCTGGAACATCTTAACAGAGAAGGTAGCAGCTAAACTAGGCCTTGAACTATTAGTTTTGGGTGTGCGGGGTATGGACTGAGGTGAGTGTGTTGGCAGCAAAACAGTGCCACTTGTTAGACTGGTGGAGTCAGACTAGATCTCGGTTCAGCAACCTTGGTATTTGAGTTCCAGCTAAGAAATAATTCAGAGCCTGTGGGGGACCCTATCCTGGTCACCAGATGTGGGGGCGCACCCTCTCCGCCCGCAGAGCCCCATTCCTCTGTCACGGATGAAAATAAAAACTACCAAGACATGACTGCTTGGGGAGGAAAGGGGTCAAACTCTCAGAGGAGAATGACCCAGAGCCTCATCCTCACTAGGCTTTTATTGGGCTCAAATACACCAGAATACAGGTTTAACATTTCAAAGCAATCTGAGGGCTTAATCTGAGTCAGTGTTTGTCAGGAAAGGGGGTTGCCAAACTTTGGGAGACATACTCATTTCCTCCTGGGACACTTATCATTTAAATGAGAGCACTCTTAGCAAAGCAGGTTTCACAGGGCTTTAGGAATTCTTTCTTATGCCCGATCACCCAGGGAGCTGTCCTGGCTGGCACAGGGCTGCACCACTCGCCCCCACAGTTTCAGCCTTTAAGCCGATTAGGAAGCAGGAGACATCTCCCAGACGGAAATGAGGACTCGGGCTATGTCAGAATAGCCGGGGGGCGAGGGTCCATCACATCCTCTTTGCTGCAGCCCCCCGAATCCTTCCATGAGGCCTCCCAAGTGGTTGCATCTGGCTTAGGTTGCCCCTCCCATGAGGAGTCTTACCCCTCGTTGACTGCCAACCAAGCATTGGGGCCAGAGATGGATGAGGTAGAAGCAGTGCCCCTGCCAGGGAGATAAGCTTTGTCTCCTTAGTAGGTCACGTCCTTGTGACAGAACAGACCCAGATGAAGTGGGTCCCTTGGGCTCTTACACAGCCCACCATGGGGTGAGGGTTACAGCTCCTGAAACCAGGCTGAATGGTCCACAACATCTCCCCCATTTTTAGATTGTTTAAATCAATTGTAATTATTAGGCCTGTGAAACTTACTATCTGCTAGTTTCGAATGCAATCACAAGAAAACAATTTCCATATACATCATAAAGCACAAATAAAGATTAAAACAAGGAAGCACCCAAGGGTTGCCATAACCCAAACTTATAAATTCAGTCCAATGAAAAATGTTGCAAATGCAAGGGAACAATAAGAATAACAGGTCTGGTTACACTTCAATTCTTGGGAGAATTAGCACAGACTTTAGGAAGTTACTTTAAAGACGTGCAGCAAGCGCAAGTCAGAAAAAATTATTAAAATCAGTAAACAACCAGTGGTATTCAAAGTCCTGTAGCCGTTGATGTAATTAGCTGCAATTTATCAATTTGTCCCTTTAAGAAAACGTCCCTCTTAGGTGATGTTGAATGTCGCTCTAGGAATGCTGGCTGGAATTCCACTGGAGTGTGATGACACATAGCTTGGGGAAATCTGGATCAGGAGGGTCCAGTGGATGAAGGTGGGTTGAGGCCAGGGAAGCCTTTTCTGTGATATGGCTTTATCTTCTTCGCCTGCAGTTCCAGAGATCTTTCTGCAGAGTAAATACAGACATACCCTCTTCCCCGAATTAATAGTTCAACTGGGCCTTTCCATTTTCCTTCCCCTAAAGGGTCTTTATATAAGACCCAAAGGGAGTGGGAAGGCAGGCCTATAATGCACAAGGTGCTTGCTATGGGTGACTACAGATTATCATTCAAATTCAAAAAATTTTATGAATATATTGCTAGCATGTTTACATTTCTGGAGGGTTTTTCCTGACTCCACCCATTTTAATAATGTTTTAAAAGTCTGGAGAGCTCTTTCAACAATTACTTGGCCCTTAGAGTTATAAGGGATACCTGTTTTATGTTGAATTCCCCATTTTTCTAAGAAAACCTGAGTAGCTTGCACAATATATCTTGGGCTGTTATCAGTTTTACTTTGCTGAGGCCATCCTAAATGATTAAAGGCCTTAAGTCAATGAGCTCTGATATTCTTCCGCTGACTCCCAGAGAGGGGAGTGGAATGTAGAATACCCGAGTAAGTGCCTGTTTGGAAAGACAGGCCTCCTGCTGTTCCTGCAAGCTGCAATGAGTTAATTATCCTAGGTCTAGAATTTGGAGTGTTTCAAAGACTTAGATGCTTATTATTCCTTTTATTTCCTTTCCACTTACATTTCCTCTCTTCAACTATTCACCTTAATGTACTTTCTTTCCAAACCACGCATGAGTGTATCTATCTTTTTCCTTTATTCTTTCTTACTTTTCTATACAATCTTATACTTTCCTTTACTTCACTTTCTTAATTCCTTCTTACTTTTCTCCTATTTGAAATTAAGCATGCTGGCAGCTTCTTAAAAACACGGAAGCTTCTGTTCCTTATCTCAGAGATGACCTGGCTGGAAATTCCTTCCGAGACCGCTGCACGCCCACTGGGCTTCCCAGGTGCGGCGAGGCATTAGGCGGAAAAACTGAGCCGGCCCTGGGGGGGGACCCCACGGTCCGGGACCCCGCCGTCCGGAACCAGGCCTAGCGCCCAGCGCCCGCAAACGCAACCTGCAAGGAGAGAGAGAGAAGCTCGGGAAGGGAAATGGACTCCAACCCAGCCGGGATCCGCGCCGAGTGTGTCCCTGCTCTCCCGTGCTGTGCACCCAGTCACGCAAACGGGCTTCCCAGGCGCAGCCCAGTGCCCGCCCTAGTCCGGGCGATTTGAGGGAAGCTCCGGCCCACGGCAAGAGTCACCGGCCAGCCCTATGGGGGACATGGCTTGCGCTGCACATGCCCTCGACCCCAGCTGGTAGCTACAGCCAATGTTGGGGAAGAGCCTAGCTAGCATCGTTCCTCCAAAATGTAAAGATCCCTTATGTGGGAGACAGCAGCCCGTAACTGCTGAACCTAAAACATTGCTCTGTCTAAAAAGAGCTTGTTCCTTAATGAACAAAAGAATTTTTTCTAAAATTCCTCCTGCCAAGATGCAGCGCTTACAAAACCAGTATCAGTGCCCCTCCCCCGGCCCGCCACTGGGGCACTTTCTCGGCCTGCCGGCGCCGGAGAGGGGGATGGAGCAATGAGTGCAGCGGAGCCCTGCTTCTCGCCCAAACAAAAGAATTTTTTCCTTAACTTCCTTAGTGCAGGAGAGAGAAATGAGAAGAAAACCACTCAAGAGGTGGCAAGAGTAACCTTTCCTCTGATCTGTAACACGTCTGGGGGTCCTTACCGAAAGGTGCCCCTTGGTTCCTATGGGGATGAAGCGCTGATTTCCATACCACTTAGACGTGCTGTCCGATGACAATGGCTCGTGGCCTCTGGTCAAGCAGGTTTCAGGTCCCAATGGCTCGTAGCCTCTGGTCAGGCAGGTTTCAGGTCCCTGTCCTAGGTGCCAGATGTGGGGGCCCCTGTCCTGGGCGCCAGATGTTGGGGGGCTCCACCCCCCGAGTCCTTCCATGAGGCCTCCCAAGTGGTTGTGTCTGGCTTAGGTTGCCCCTCCCATGAGTAGTCTTACCCATCATTGACTGCCAACCAAGCATTGGGGCCAGAGAGGCAGAAGCAGCAGCAGCACTCCTGCCAGGGAGATAAGCTTTGTCTCCTTAGTAGGTCACATCCTTGTGACAGAACAGACCCAGATGAAGTGGGTCCCTTGGGCTCTTACACAGCCCACCATGGGGTGAGGGTTACAGCTCCTGAAACCAGGCTGAACGGTACACAACAAGAGCCAAGATTCAAACTGTAAGAAAAAGTTTATTTAGAAGGTCACAGAGATAGAATAAATGAGCTGTAGAAGAAATGGGCTCAGGAAACAAGATAGTGAACTCAAAGAAGGGCCCACGTAGCTTAGGGGAAATGCTCCTGGGGGAAGGGCGTGGGGAAAGGTGAGGCTGTGGTCTGTAGGGAGAGCCACCCTGGGTCCCCCTTTTTAAGGGCTTATTTCTGGAGATCTCAAGGGAGGATCTCTATAGAATATTCATCAGCTTTCCAGGTGTGTCTCCTCAGAGTTGTGGTCTCCTCTGATTGGTCAGTGCCTGACATCGTCCATGGTGTTGCTCCATCTGGTTTTGCTGCTTTTCTCAGCTTCGAGCTGAAGCACAGCTGAAGCCTAGATAGCATGTCCAGGAGGTGATACTTAAGGCGGTGGTCGCCCAAGAGCTTATAGTTTTGTCCATTGCTAGACACCTAGGGCTCTTGCTCCAGTGACCTGCACTTGGCATATAGTGCCTACTCTGCTCATGCCCATCTAACTGAAGTTTCAGAAGATATGTGATATGAAAAGTAGATTATGTATCATAAACTGGGAACAGTTTCAGTTCTGCGGAAATGCAGATTTCATGCAGGGCCATGGTTGACAATAACTCTGGAAAGGAATTGGGGTTGCAACTGGAATGATCTCAGGTCAGAAATACCCAGGTGCTAGGGATTCATAAACCAAGGTCATCAGGCAGAGTGGTTATCAGGTTAGCAGATTTATGTATCATCTTTAAAGACAAGAGACTGAATTCTTAATACTGATGGGGGAACTTAAGACATAGCCTAGACCACTTATCAGGTCAAGTGAAAACTGTACCACAGAGTTGTTACCATAACTGATAAAGCATAGAACTCTCATAGAAAAACAATCACAGCTGAAATGTGTTCACAATAAAAAATTATAATTCATACAAGGAAGTGATCCATTATTAGGGAGAATCAGCTGATTCTACAAACAGGAAGGTCAAAACTGAAATGAACTTGAAGTTATAAAAAGGTATTTAGTAGGATTAAAGTGATTAAAGACTTTATAAATGAGAAGGGGCAGTCCAAATAAAAGACTAGTCACTTTTGATTATAAGATAATAAGTTCCAGAAATGAAAGATATGGTCAGAAAGTTAAACTTCAGTGCATAAGTCAAATAGCAGACAAGATATATGGGAGGTAGGGTTGAGAGATGTGTGTGTGTGTGTGTGTGTGTGAGAGAGAGAGAGAGAGAGAGAGAGAGAGAGAGAGAAATATCACTATTGTACTGAAGGATAAAGAATTGAAAAGTAAGGAAGAGACATTAGAAGACATGAAAGATAAAATGGGAAGTTCCCAAAAACTTATTAGATTTTTTAAAAGGAAAGAATATAGTAAGTGTGAGAAAACTATATTATGATTGATAATTTTAAAATTAGTTAAAACATGGGTCTTTAGATTGAAAAGTTACACTGAATTCTAGACAAAGTAAGTAAAAATAAATTGACACCTAAAAACAGCATAAATAAAGTAGATAACACCAAAGATAATGCGAAAACCTTGAAAACAAGTAGAGAGAAAAGGTAGATTACTTTAAAAGAAGCAGTAGTTTCACTAGGAGTAGTAATAGATGTCAGAAGACAAATATCTGCAAAGAACCAAGGGAAATAACTATACAGTGACAATTATGTACCTAGCTAATATACTTTTCAGGAGTAAAGGTGAAGACATAGAACATTTTTCTCATGGAAGTTTGCTAAAATAATCAGCAAAGGACAGGCTTTAGGCGAAGGGAAGTTGAAACTGAGGAAGGAAAGAATGAGAGAGAAGAAACAATGGTGTGCCTAGATGTTAGAAATTCATGAAAGTGAATGTGAAAGGATATTGATATGAGATAAAAGACCAATGAAATAGTAGGAGAGTAGAAAACAGAGTGAGGCTGTGATACTCCACCAGAGTGACATAAATGAGCTGAGTTCAAGTGCTTTTGGGTACATCTAAAATTGTTCTTTCCACACTTTATTAAGAAAATATGGTAAAAATTTAGTTTTTAAATATTTTTTGATGGAGGGAGCATGGGAAAGGCAAAGGAATTAGTTTTCAATCTAGATAGTAATATGACAGAAATGCTGTATTTTGTTGTATATGATGCACACTTTTTTCCCAAAATTTTGAGGGAAAAATAAGGATGTGCATTATACATGGGTAGTACTAATTCATATCTCTATAAATATTTTTAATTCTTTTATTAATGCCTACATGTTGAAAGTGTAACTCTAGAAAGCAATAATGATATCTGTATGCAAAATAATACCCTGGAATATGATAATCAGCTTTGTTTATAAATATAAAAAATTGAATTAAAAACTAAAATGAAAGATTTTTCCTGAAAGTTTGGGCTAAAAACGTGGGTGTGCTTTATACACAGGAACACCTTAGAATATTTTCTTAACCACAATTAATAAAAATGAATACTTTGCCAGCTGACAATCTGATATTTACTTTGGTTAAATGATTATAGTTATGTACCCTTTCAAAAGGCAGATCTTAAATATAAAGTTTCCTACCCATATAGTGGACTTGGCTTCTTTTTCATCTCTTCATAGTCCTAATGAAGGCATTAAAATTTTGTTCTCACAATAGAAAAAATCACATGCACATATTCTGGAGTATCAAGTGCCTTCTATGAACAATAAATAATAACAATTAAACATGGCTGGATATAGGTTTCCAAGTATTTTAATGTGTTATAATATCAGCTTCAATAATTGTTGATCCACAGGATTGGTTTTCACAGATGGTTGAGAATGAAGCACATGAAAGAACATATATAACTCTTTTTACACCAAAATGAACACACGCAATGGATTATGGTATAGTTATTTTAATTATGTTGCTTTACCACACCCATAATTAATAATAAAATAGAAATTTAAAAGGCATGAAAGCCTTAATTAGCTGTGATAATGATTTGATATAAATCTTTTTTCTTGCTTTTTTCCCTAAATCAATTTTTTCATGTAGTTAAGCTATTGATATTTTGACTGTGCACATAATTCTTAAAAGTCAAATCAAATAATAGGCCAGGTTATATTCATGTAACTGCACACAAACCAAATTTACAATTATGTAAAATCAATACATTTACAGAGGCAAAATTAGATGGCTTTGAAAAATGTAGACAATCAAATCTTACTATATATTTATCTGAAGAAATCATGATTTATATTTTACTCCATCACTGATTGAATGATGAAGCGAGAGCTGGCCTTGTGGGATTAGATCTATTACACTCATATCTGCAAATTTATCTCCTGCTATCTGTTTTGGAAGTCAGATTTGGTTCACTGACACATTGAAACAGGTATTGTAGACTGAATATTTGTGCCCTCCAAAATCTGTATGTTTAAGCCCTTACCACCCTACCCCCTACCCCATAAACACAATGAGATGGGATTTGGAGATGGAGTCTTTGGGAGATAATTGTGTTTAGATGAGTTCGTAAAGTCAGGGCCCC
Organism: Glossophaga mutica; assembly: GCA_039655065.1. Lineage (NCBI taxonomy): Eukaryota > Metazoa > Chordata > Mammalia > Chiroptera > Phyllostomidae > Glossophaga > Glossophaga mutica. The sequence continues at coordinate 68,514,256 of CM077309.1, read as the reverse complement.
CATGATGAGATTAGTGTCCTTAGAAGCTTTCTCTCTCTTTGCCTTGTGAGCACATGGTGAGAAGCCAACCATTTGCAAGTCAGAAAGAGGATCCACACCGGGAACTGAATTTGCCGGTGTGTGAGAAATAAGTCTGTTTTAAAACCACACAGTTTGTGGTATTTTGTTATAGGAGCCAGAACTGACAAAGACTACAGAACTTCCTGATCAGGTTGGAATTGACAAGTGGATAAAAGTGAAGATGCCAATTCATTCATATCAATTTTATAACCACCAGAAGAGCTTGTGGGAAAGGGAAGTAGACCTTGAGTAGCCTGTGAACCAGCCTGAGTCTCAGTCTGTTGTGTGGGCAGGTCTGCTTGTATGTATTCATAATGAGAATGTTTAAAACTGAATCTTACTTTACATCTTGTTGAACATTATAGTGAGTATGTTACCCTGTGTTTCTTGCCTTAATACCTCATGATGAATTGACAGGACATTAAGAGCCTGTATTCATAGCTAGATGGTCCTTTGGCTTCAGGTAGAAAATATTGGGCAGTATTCTTTCTCCAACTAAACCTCTTTGTAAATAGAGTAAAATATAAATAGAAATGGAAAGAGAAGTAGTCAAACATACAATTGTTAAGAAAATGGGACTCAAAACACATGAATTAAAACCATTTTCAGTAACTTTTCTATTTGCTTATTTGTCAAGAGACTCATTTAAGCTAAAGTGGTTAGAGGTCATCTCACACACAATGCTTATATTTTAGTGCTCCTTGGTTCCTCTGTTTACTAGTCCATTTTCATTCATATCTCTGAACCAAAAAATGAAGTCAGGAAAAGGTAGACTTTTTGAGAAATCAAAATATTTCAAAATATTTTAAAGAAAAAGTCTTCTACAAAGGCCAAGTACAGCTGATAAGCAATGAATCTCTGTGGTAAAAAACTATTCCATAGTGATTCAAGCACAATATAGGGTTCAAAGTATCATTGTTTATAAAGATACTAATTATTCCAGTGGAGATTTTAAACACATATTCAAGTTCTGTTTATGATGTAGCTTCCTTTCTTTTAGCACTTGCATGTAGTGCTTTATTTTCATGTTTTTTGCTGAGCATTTTTTAGTTACTATCAATAATCTTGTCATATAAAAGAAATTTGTGTCAATATTTCCCTAGAGACAATAAGAGAGCAATAAAGAACAGGACCATGCAAATTACACACAAAAAATTATGGAATCAAATATACCATGCTGAATTTGAAGGAGATTAAATTTTACATTAGACCACAATTTCTGTTGATGCAGGTAAACTATGACAAGATTACAAGAGATGCCTTATTAATTCTGATTATTCATTATAATAATTCATTATTCATTAGCTCAAACTCATTCATGCTTAGTGTATGCCAGCTCCTGATCTGAGGCTGTTAGCTGTGTTTGTCCCATTTAATCATTTCCATAATCCAAGAGGTAGCTACTATAATTATCTCCATTTCCATAAAGAGGAAGCAGAAGTCTAGAGATGAAAAGTTAAAGCTTCCTTGATATTGTTGAGTTAGAATTTGAATCCATGTCTCTTGGCTCCTTAGGATCTTATATGTAATCTCTGTGGTAGTCTACCTTAATTTCCTCATTAAAGAGCTTTTCAAATAAAGTTCTAAAATAAAAACATTGTGAAGATTCTACATGAAAAATTTCATAAAATAATTTATCTAATATTTATGTATTAATACATACTTAAATATATATTAAGTATGCAAATTAAATTAAGCTAGTGAAATATAAGTGTCCATATCTTATCTAGAGAGGTAGTGCTGAGAGATGCAGATTAAGGGGAAAATGCAAATTCTGTTTCTTTTGTTTTGTCATTAAAAATTTGCTATTGTAATGAACCCAAAGAACTTTATAAAATAGAATAAGGGCCAGAATATGAAATCAGAAAACGGCATTTCTGCAGCCTGTCACTACCAGACCCAATAAGCAGAGAGTGGGATTGAATCTTTATGGGCATTTTATTCAGATGGCCAGTGAACTGAGAAGATGGCAGAACTCCTGATGAAAAAAGGTGAAACTGCTTATGGTCTCCTTAAGTTAACAGTAGGTGGGAGCTCTGAACATCAGTATAACTGCTGGAAGAGGAAACCCACCAATAAAGGAACCACCAACAAATACCAATAGAAGAAGTTGAAGGAGGGAGTGAAAACCACACTAACCTCAACCCAGGACTGATCTGGGAATACAACTAAATGGTGGAGAAATTACCTAGAACAAACAACTGAACAAGAGCAAGAGAGAAGACTCAAAACCTAGTACACATAGAAGAACCAGCTTCGACACAACCTGTCTGCTACTGCACAACAGAATACAAGATGTAGTAGATGGAGTGACCCTCAGTTAACCAGCTGGAGGGAAGGACCAACCAAAGACAGACCCAACAACAATCAAAACCCAAAGACATACAAAGGGCCAAAATAAACGACAGCCCAACCAGCAAGCTCAAGAGATCAAAGAGACTGAACCACTGAATCTCACAGGTCTATCTACCATACAAGTTCACACCAAAAAACCCAGGGAGTCAGAACAGATCAATTTAAAAAGAAGAGGCTAACAAGAAGAGTCTCACAAACAATGGGAAGACAAAGAAACAAACTCCAAACAGAAGGAATGGAGGAAGCCTCAGAATGAATGTTAAATGAAATAGAGGCAAATTAACTATGAGATATGGAGTTCAAAGCAATAGTTATCAGGAAGCTCAATGAGCTCACAGATAATTACCAAAAACTTGGATTAATTACACGAACATTTTCAAAGATAGACTGCACAATAGGATACAAAACAAGCCTCAACAAATTAAAGAAAACTGAAATCATATCAGGCATTTTCTCCGACCACAAGGGACTGAAACTTGAAACCAAACTCAAGGAAAAGAACCCCAAACACTCCAAGTCATGGAGACTGAGTAGCATGCTATTACACAATGAATGGGTCAAGAATGAGATTAGGGAAGAAATCAAAAAGTTTCTGGAGACAAATGAAAATGAACTCACAATAATCTAAAACATGGGACACAGTGAAGATAGTCCTGAGAGGGACGTTCATAACTATACAGGCCTATGTAAAAAGAGAGAAACGTTTCAAAGAAACAACCTAATACTATGCCTACAAGAACTGGAGGAACAACAACAAAGGCAGCCCAGAGGAAGTAGAAGGAAGGAAATAACCAAGATCAGAGCAGAATTAAATGACATAGAGACTAAGAGAACAGTTCTAAGGATTAATGAATCCAGGAGCTGGTTCATTGAAAAAGATACACAAAATCGACACACCTTTAAGCAGCCTCATCAAGAAAAAAAGAGGGAGGACCCAGTAAACACCATCAGAAATGAAAGAGGAGAGATTACAACTGATGCCACAGAAATACAAAGGATTGTAAGAAATTACTACAAAGAACTATATGCCAAGAAATTTGAAAATCTAGATAAAATGGACAAATTTTTAGAAAATTATAATCTTCCAAAACTAAATGAAGAAGAAGCAGAAAGCCTGAACAGACCAATAACAGCTGATGAAATTGAAGCAGCAATAAAAAACCTTCTCACACACAAAAGCCCTGGACTAGATGGCTTCACAGGAGAATTCTACAAAGCATTTAAGGAAGAGCTATCCCCCATCCTTCACAGATTATTCCAAAGAGTTCAAGAAGATGGAAGACTCCCAAACTCTTTTTATGAGGCCAGTATCATCCTAATCCCAAAACCAGATAAAGACATAAGAAAGAAAGAAAACTTCAGGCCAATATTGCTGATGAACATAGATGCTAAAATCCTCAACAAAATAATGGCACACTGCATCCAGCAATACATTAAAAAGATAATACATCATGATCAAGTGGGATTAATCCCAGGGATGCACGGATGGTACAATATGTGCAAATCAATAAATTTAATACACCACATGAACAAAATAAAAGACAAAAATCACATGATCGTATCAATATATGTGGAAAAAGCATTTGATAAGGTGCAGCACCCATTTTTGATAAAAACACTCAGCAAAGTGGGAATACAGGGGGCATTACTCAACATAATAAAGGCTTATGAGAGACCTACTTACTACCAACATCATATTCAATGGGCCAAAACTAAGCTTTCCCACTAAGGTCAAGAACAAAACATGGATGTTCACTTTCACCATTTCATTCAACACAGTAGTGGAAGTCATCAACCCAATAAGAAAAAGAAACAAGAAAAGGCATCCAAATTGGAAAGCAGGAAGCAAAACTATCTTTGTTTGTAGATGACATGATACTGTACATAAAAAATCCTATAGACTCCACCAAAAAATTACTTGACCTACTAAGTGAATTTGACAAAACAGCAGGATACAAAGTTAATATTCAGAAATCAAAGACATTTTTGTACACCAACAATGAAATATCAGAAACAGAAATCAGGAAAAAAAATCCCATTTGACAACAAGAAAAGTAAAGTACCTAGAAATAAACCTAACCAAGGCTTAAAAGACCTATACTCAGAAAACTATACAACAACAACAACAAAAAAAAAAAAATAAGGAAGACACAGAAAATGGAAGCATGTACAGTGTTCATGGATTGGAAGAATCAACATCATCAAAATGTCCATATTATCCAAAGCAATTTATAGATTCAATGCAATACCTACTAAAGCACCAAGGACATTTTTCACAGATATAGAAGAAGCATTTCAGAAAATGATATGGAACCATAAATGATGCCTGAATAGTTGCAGCAATTTTGAAAAAGAAGAACAAAGTAAGAGGGATCACAATACCCGACATCAAACTGTATTACAAGGCCACTGTAATCAAAACATCCTGGTACTGGCATAAAAACAGGCATGTGGATCAATGGAATAGAACAGAGAGCCCAGAAATAAACCCATATCTCTATGGTCAATTAGCATTTGAGAAAGGGGGGGAGAAGCATAAAATGGAGTAAAAATAGCCTCTTCAACAAATGGTATTAGGAGATCTGGACAGCTACATGCAAAAAAAATAAAACTTGTTCACCAACTTACACCATACACAAAAATAAATTCAAGGTGGATGAAAGACTTAAATATATGCCATGACACCATAAAAGTCCTAGAGGAAAACATTGGCAGGAAAATCTCAGACATCCCACACAGCAACATCTTCACTGATATGTCCCCTAAAGCAAGGGACATAAAGGAAAGAATAAACAAATTGGATCTCATCAAATTAAAAAGCTTCTGCATGGCTAAAGAAAACATCATTAAAATGAAAAGAGAATTAACTGTACGGGAAAACATATTTGCCAATGATACCTCAAACAAGGGTTTGATCTCCAAACTATATAAAGAGCTCCTACGACTCCACTACAGGAAGACAAAAAAACCAATTAAAAAATGAGCAAAAGACTTGAACACACACTTCTCCAAGGAGGACATACAGAGGGCCCAGAGACATATGAGATGGTGCCCAGCATCTCTAGCACTCAGAGAGATGCAAATTAAAACCACAATGAGATACTGCTTCACACTGGTAAGAATGTCCACCATAAACAAATCAACAAACAAGTGCTGGAGAGGATGTGGAGGTAAGGGAACCCTAGTGCACTGTTGGTGGGAATGCAGAATGGTGCAGCCACTGTGGAAAACAGTATGGAATTTCCTCAGAAAACTACAAATGAAAGTCCCTTTCCACTGCTGGGATTTTCCCTTAAGAATCCTGAAATACCAGTTCAAAATAACCTATGCAGCCCAATATTCATAGCAGCACAATTTACAACAGTCAAGTGCTGGAAGCAATCTAAGTGTCCATCCGTAAATGAGTAGATCAAAAAACTATGGTACATTTACACAGTGGAATTGTATGCAGCAGAGAGAAAGAAGGATCTCCTACCCTTCGCAACAGCATGGATGGAACTGGAGAGCATTTCACTAAGTGAAATAAGCTGGACTTTGAGAGACAAATACTATATGATCTCACCTTTAACTGGAACATAATCAACAAAAGAAAAAAGCAAACAAAATATAACCAGAGACATTGAAATTAAGAACAATCTAACAATAGCTAGTGGTATGGATGAGTGGACAATGGGGAGAAAGGTTTTCAGGAACTACTGTAAAGGACACATGGTCAAAACCAAGGGGGGCGGTGGAAGCAAGGGAGGGAGATGGGTTTGTCTGGGGTAAGGGGGAGTTGTGGGAGGGAAATGCTGACAACTGTAATTGAACAACAATAAAATAATTAAAAAGGAAAAGAAAACCTGCTTTGTAAAAAAGGGGAAATAAAATGAATAATTTTGTTTAAAAAATAAAATAAAATTGAGTAAGTAAAACTAGTTGATAGAGACAGTTGTAAGGGATTTCTAGTTCCAGCTGAAACTGTATCCACAGTCACTGATTAATTTATTTAATCTTGCCTTACTCTAGTTTCCCTTTGAAGTGGATAAACAAATACTTTTCTTTAACAAGATTTGAAAAGAAACAAAGACACATTAATTTAACATAATATTCAGCAGAAGCCACTAAATTTGTCATGTGTCAAATTTCCCATACCATCGCCATCTCAAACATGTTGGCTTGGGTTAGTGGGATAAATTGGTGGGCTTCATGAGATGAAAAGTTCAGACTTAGGTGTTGTTGAACTCAAGAACACTTCCCATAAAATTTGTGGTTGTTTAAAATATGTTATTGAATTTTAAACAGAAAGTTTTCTAGTTACGAATTTTATTGCAAAAGTTTTGCTCAAATCTAATCACCAAGTTAAATTTGTGACACCTTCGATTTTAGGGCAGGCAGATTAACAAAGGTAACTAAATTCATGGAAAGAGAAAGGGGAGCAACGAGATAGATTATAAAGAATCTAACATTCATCTGAAGACAAATGTTGGAAATTATTGCAAAGAAAACAGAAAATTACTAAGTTAATGACTTGTTTTCAAGTTCTATGAGAGGGAAATGCTTCTCATTTTTAAAGAAAATGATCTGTGTTGCCCTTTTTACATTTTGTCATATTTCACTTCAATTCAAAATATTTTCTGGGATTCTATACTTTTGCTATATTTTATGCACTTTCCCATAAATGATCTATTTATTTACATGAAAGTAAGATTTGCTAATGCAAAGGCAACACAAAAAATTTTTTCCTAACAATTTTCTAGTGAAAGGCAAAGACATTTAAAAAATTTGGTTCTAAGTTTCATTTGCTTAAAATGAAAAGTGTATTTTTAAAACTAAATAAAATATATCATATTATCAGTATTTCTGGCAGCAAGTGAATGAACTTATTCTGACTATATCCCTCAGAATGGGTGCTCTGTAACTACCATGTTTTGTTAGAAAAGTATATTAAAAAGTGGAAACAGCATCATAAATGAAGAAAAGATAGAAACATGGTATAAAATATGTAACCTTTTTAAAGGACCTTATTCAGGAGAATCTTAGTATAACTTTAAATAGAAGAGTCACACATTCCCAAAGCTTTTCTGTTTCCTATTCACTTTTTAGATGAAGTTTGCTTACATTATTGCAGAGTAACTGTAATTGAAAATTGAAAGCTCTATCTTTATTGCATTTTAAAGTCTATACATTTGATATTTGAACAGGTGTGCCTCATCACTAAGAATTTTGAGGGAAAGTGCCCTGGCTGGTATAGATTGATGGACTGAGCACCAGCCTGTAAGCCAAAGGGTTGCAGGTTCAATTCCCAGCTAGGGCACATGCCTGGGTTGCAGGCCAGGTCCCCAGTAGGGGATGCATGATAAGAAACCACACACTGATGTTTCTCTGCCTCTCTTTCTCCCTCCTTTCCCCTCTCTCTAAAAATAAATAACATCTTTTAAAAAATAGAATTTTGAGGGAAAGCAAATAGCAGTCTCCCAAGAATAAAGAGCAAAAACTTAATTGCTTTCTTGTTTCCCACAAAGATGCTAATATGATGAACTGAATGTCAGAAATAATAAGACAAAATGATGGTGTACACTCTGGAAAGAGAAAATAAAACACCTTTTTATGTAAACTGTCACCAGAACCTCAAGAAAACTCTTTGCTCTTCCCCTGCCCTGATTTTGAACTGCTTCATTAAAAGTAATTTTGTTTTTCAGGAGGATAACACTTACATTATTCTATAAAAATGATTTTAAGAGAAATTTTCAATTAAGAGGTTATTGTTGTCTGAAAGATTTTACCTTGGTTGGTAGCTGAAAAATGTAATCTTTCCAAGTTTGAATGGAAATATGATTTTCATAACAGTTTAAAATAGATGAGTGTCTTGCCTGTTTGAAACGCCAATGAACTTGGTTTTATTTATCAGATTCTTTGAAAATACTGGAAGATTCAGAGGACAACATTTTCAAAAAGGAAAAGAATTAATACTTCTTGCCTTCAATAGATTGAAAAGTCAAATTACATGGAGAGACAGAAAAATCTTGTTCAAATGATGTATTCTGGTTTTTGAGAATTGACCATAAACAAAAGATTATGGAGTTAAGCTGTGACTCCCTGCAAATCTTCCTTTTTGTTTGTTTAGGGGGAAAAGACTGTAAAATTCATCTCATTGGCCACCAAACTCCCACACAGTGTTTTCCTGGTTTAAATTTATATACTTGTTGGTCCACAGTTCAAGTATCAAGTTGGTTCAAGCTGATACATATTTAAGTACAAGGAGGTGGAGAGACCGCAAAACCCCTGGAAATTATTTATTTAAAATGTTGGAACTGGGTCAGAAGATGGTGGCGAGGTAGATGGGAGTGCAGTCCACTTCCCCCTGCACACAGTTGGAACACTTAGCCAATCTTCTGAGGAACAGAGTGGATAGCCAATGGTATCCCAGCATATATGAAGGTTGTAGTCCAAAATTATGAAGGACATTGAAAAATAGAAGGTAAGGAAACTGCTTGGGGAGAGTAAGGTCCCTGGGACCAGCAAGGGGACCAGGGTGGCAGGATTCTTGGAAGAGAACCAGGTCAATTGCTCCCTCCCCTGCCAAACAGGAAGGACAGAGCAGCACCAGGATGAAACTGGATGCTTGAAGTCTCTGGGGAGAATAAAGACAAAGTGGCAGATGCATGAGGCGGTGTTCACCCTCTGAGATTATGGATGCTGGCTGGGTCATTACCAGAGAAACTGGGGAGATGGGTGATGCTTGGAGAAGGGAGAAGAGTTGGGCTGTGATGGACCCTGACCTAGATAGTCTCCAGCCTGGCTGGAGAGTTGGGCTAAGTGAGAGGTGGAGTGCTTGTTAGGAGCAGCAGGCTTGAACAGGAGGATTTTGTTTTTTTAAAAAAGGCTCTCAGTGGCTATTTAGGGAACTCTCCTGCAGCAACTGCCCGTGTTTCCCCCTGGTGCCTCTGCCACACCCCTGCCATCTCAACGGTGGAGGCCACGGCCCCCATTGCCACAGCAGCAGCTGCACCTTGGCTTCTGCCACTGCAGCCTGGGCCACACACCTGCCCCTGCTGCCAGGACCATGGCTAGGCCCCTGCCCCACCTTAGCCATGGCAGAGCCCCCTTCCAACACCGCTGGACTGGCTCGCTAAGAGGAAAAAGGAGGTGCCCCCCTCCTGCACATAGTAGAGCCCCAGGGCTCAGGGAATTAGCAGTCTCCAGGGACTTAACTTAGTGGGGGAGCTAAACTACCCTGAAGAGACTTTGAGAGTGCCCAGCACCCAGGACAGCAAAGAACAAGAAGGTGGTGTGTGAGTTACCCCTAACTGGTGCACCTCAAGGACAGCACAACTGGTGGACTGAAGGTGCTGGCCTGGCACAGAAGGGCACTGGGGGCCTGGCACTGAACTGAGGAACTGGGCAGGAGGCTGGACAACTGTGAAGAGTGTGGCTCAGACCTGGCTCTCATCCTCCCAAACATAGGAAGGGAGAAAAATGATAACAATTTCTATCAGCTTGCTGCAGTCAGGAAGACCAGTGGAACTTGCTTGGTCAGTTTAAAGTCAGCAAGAGGTCTTTCTTTCTTTCTTTCCTTCTTTCTTTCCTTCCTTCCTTCTTTCTTTCTCTCTTTCTTTCTTCTCTCTCTCTTTCTCCTTCCTTCCTTCCTTCCTTCCTTCCTTCCTTCCTTCCTTCCTTCCTTCCTTCCTTCCTTTCCTTTTCTTCCTTTCTTTCCTTTCTTCTTTTCCCCTCAAGAGAGACAATAAGACCTGGAGTTGTGAAAGGACCAGAGTCAGGCCCAAAAATGGATCACAAGGCTAATCCTGCCAACTGAGAAACTGAGACAAATTTCACTTTGTTATTCCAGAGAACTTGCATGTTATCATTTATTTGTATTATTATTTTTACTTCTTTTATTTTATTAGTTTCTTTATTTCTCTTCTTTCTGTTTAGTTTTCTTCATTTTATTTGTTTGTTAAATTGCATTGTTTGGTTTTCCTTGTTCTCTCTTTCACAGTGTATTTTAATTTTCCCACTTTCACTTCACTTGTGTTCCAATAGCACCCTACTCTCATAGTGTGCTATGAGACTAGGTCATGTACTATGAGTCCTACAAGAATAGGTCGTGTACTTCTTATTCTTTTTTTTTTTTTTTAGTATGAAGATTTTTTTAATTTTTATTTTAATTGTTGATCTTGTACAGTTTTCTGTCTTTTATTCTCACCCGAACTCACCACCTCAGCCCTCCCCACCTCCCTCCCATTTCCACCCCCCCATAGTTTTTATCCATGTGTCCTTTATACTTGTTCCTGTAGATCCTTCCCCTTTTCCCCTGAAATTCCCTCCCCTCTCCCCTCTGGTGACTTTCAGCCTGTTCTCAATTTCCATGTCTTTGGTTATATTATGCTTGTTTGTTTGTTTTGTTGATTAGCTTCCTGTTAAAGGTGAGATCATATGGTATTTGTCTTTCACTGCCTGGCTTATTTCGCTTACCATGATGCTCTCAAGTTCCATTCATGCTATTGCAAAGGGTATGAGCTTCTTCTTTCTTTCTGCTGCATAGAATTCCATTGTGTAAATGTATCACAGTTTTTTGATCCATTCATTTACTGATGGGCATCTAGGTTGCTTCCAACACTTGGCTATTGTAAATTGTGCTGCTATAAACATAGGGGTGCATAGGTTCTTTTGGATTGGTGTTTCAGGGTTCTTAGGATATAATCCAAGCAGTGGAATTGCTGGGTCAAAAGGTATATCCATTTTTAGTTTTCTTAGAAAATTCCATACTGTTTTCCATAGTGGTTGTACCAGTCTGCACTCCCACCAGCAGTGCACTAGTGTCCCCTTTTCTCCACAACCTCTCCAACACTTGCTGTTTGTTGCTTTGTTGATGATGGCCATTCTGACTGGTGTCAAGTGGTATCTCATTGTGGTTTTAATTTGTATCTCCCTGATAGCTAGCGATATCGACCATCTTTTCCTGTGTGTCTGGATCCTCTGTATGTCCTCCTTGGAGAGATGTCTGCCCAAGTCCTTTGCCCATTTTTTACTTGGGTTGCTTGTCTTCTTAGAGTGGAGTCGTGTAAGTTCTTTGTATATTTTGGAGATTAAACCCTTATCTGAGGTATCATTGGCAAATATGTTTTCCCACACAGTCGGTTCTCTTTTTATTTTAATACTGTTTTCCTTGGCCATGCAGAAGCTTCTTATTTTGATGAGATCCCATTTGTTTATTTTTTTCTTTATGTCCCTTGCTTTAGGGGACATATCAGTAAAAATGTTGCTGCGTGTAATATCTGAGATTTTCCTGCCTATGTTCTCTTCTAGGACTTTAATGGTGTTACAGCTTATGTTTAAATCTTTTATCCACCTTGAATTTATTTTTGTGTATGGTGTAAGTTGGTGCTCGAGTTTCATTTTCTTCCATGAAGCTGTCCAGTTCTCCCAACACCACTTGTTGAAGAGGCTATTTTTACTCCATTTTATGTTGCTGCCTCCATGGTTGAATATTAATTGACTATAGAGACTAGGGTTTATTTCTGGGCTCTCTGTTCTATTCCACTGGTCCACGTACCTGTTTTTATGCAAGTACCAGGATGTTTTGATTACAGTGGCTTTGTAATACAGTTTGATATCAGGTATTGTGATCCCTCCTGCTTTGCTCTTCTTTCTCAAGATTGCTGCCACTATTCTGGGTCATTTATTGTTCCATATAAATTTTTGAAGAGTTTGTTCTATATCTGTGAAATATGCCATTGGTACTTTAATAGGTATTGCATTGAATCTGTAGATTGCTTTGGGAAGTATGGACATTTTTATGATGCTAATTCTTCTGATCCATGAACACGGTATGTGTTTCCATTTATTTGTGTCTTCCTTGATTTCCTTCTTCAGTATTGTGTAGTTTTCTGCATACAGGTCTTTTACCTCCTTGGTTAGGTTTATTCCTAGGTACTTTATTTTTCTTTTTGCTATATGGAATGGGATTTTTTTCTTGATTTCTGCTCTTGTTGTTTCATTGTTGGTATACAAAAATGCCTTTGATTTCTGGATATTGACTTTGTATCCGGGTGTTTGGTCAAATTCATTTATTAGGTTGAGCTGTTTTTGGCCGAGTCTATAGGATTTTCTATATACGCTATCCTGTCATCTGCAAACAATGATAGTTTTGTTTCCTCCTTTCCAAGTTGGATGCCTTTTATTTCCTTTTCTTGTCTAATCACTGTGGCTAATACTTCCAATACTATGTTGAATAGAAGTGGTGAAAGTGGACAGCCTTGTCTTGTTCCTGATCTTAGTGGAAAAGATTTTAGTCTTTGCCTGTTTAGTATGATGCTGGCTGTAGGTTTCTCATATATAGCCTTTATTATGTTGAGGAATGCTCCCTCTATTCCCACTTTGCTGAGTGTTTTCATCATAAATGGGTGCTGTACCTTAGCAAATGCTTTTTCCGCATCTATTGATATGATCATGTGATTTTTGTCTTTGCTTTTATTTATGTGATGAATTACATTTACTGATTTGAGAATGTTGAACCATCCTTGCATCCCTGGGATAAATCCCACTTGATCATGGTGTATGATCTTTTTAATGTGTTGTTGGATGCGGTTTGCCAATATTTTGTTGAGGATTTTAGCATCTATGTTCATCAGCGATATTGGCCTGAAGTTCTCCTTCTTTGTTGTGTCTTTATCTGGTTTTGGGATTAGGATGATGCTGGCTTCATAAAAAGAGTTTGGGAGTCTTCCATCTTTTTGGATTTTTTGTAATAGTCTGTGGAGAATAGGGGTTAGCTCTTCCTTAAATGTTTTGTAGAATTCTCCTGTGAAGCCATCTGGTCCAGGACTTTTGTGCGACGGGAGTGTTTTGATTACTGATTCAACTTCACCGGCTGTTATTGGTCTGTTCAGACTTTCTGTTTCTTCTTCATTGATTTTTGGAAGGTTATATTTTTCTAGAAACTTGTCCATTTCACCTAGGTTTTCAAATTTCTTGGCATACAGTTCTTCATAGTAAGTTCTTACAATCCTTTGTATTTCTGTGGTGTCAGTCGTAATATCTCCTCTTTCATTTCTGATTGTGTTTATTTGAGTCCTCTCTCTTTTTTTCTTGATGAGCCTGCTTAAAGGCTTGTCGATTTTGTTGATCTTTTCAAAGAACCAACTCCTGGATTCATTGATCTTTAGGATTGTGCTTTTAGTCTCTATGTCATTTAATTCTGCTCTGATCTTGGTTATTTCTTTCCTTGTACTTGCTCTGGGCTGTCTTTGTTGTTGTTCCTCGAGTTCTTGTAGGCATAGGGTTAGGTTGTTAGTTTGAGATGTTTCAGTCTTTTTTAGATGGGCCTGTATCGCTATAAGCTTCCCTCTGAGGACTGCCTTTGCTGTTTCCCATAAGTTTTGGGTCAATGTGAGTTTGTTATCATTTGTTTCCAGAAACTTTTTGATTTCCTCCCTAATTTCATTCTTGACCCATTCATTGTTTAATAGTATGCTATTCAATCTCCATGATTTTGAGGGTTTTGGGTTTTTCTCCTTGGGGTTGGTTTCTAGTTTCAGTCCCTTGTGGTCAGAGAAAATGTTTGGTATGATTTCAATTTTCTTGAATTTGTTGAGGCTTGTTTTGTGTCTTATCATGTGGTCTATCTTTGAAAATGTTCCATGTGCATTTGTAAAGAATTTGTATTTAATTTTTGGGGGATGAAGGGCTCTATGTATATCAGTTAAATCCATTTCATCTAGAGTGTTGTTCAATGCCACAATATCTTTGTTGATATTTTGTTTGGAATATCTGTCCATTTTTGACAGTGGGGTGTTAAAATCTCCTACTATAATTGTGTTGCTGTCAATATTTTTCTTGAAGTCCTCTAAAATTTTCTTGATGTATTTAGGTGCTCCTCCATTGGGTGCGTATATATTTACGATGTTTATGTCTTCTTGGTGGATTCCTCCCTTGAGTATTATGAAGTGACCTTCTGGGTCTCTCTTTATGGCCTTTCTTTTGTAGTCTATTTTGTCTGATATGAGTATTGCTACCCCAGCTTTTTTTTCCTGACCATGTGCTTGGACAATTTGTTTCCAGCCCTTCACTTTGAGCCTGTGTATGTCTTTTGTCCTGAGGTGGGTTTCTTGTAGGCAGCATATGTGTGGGTCATGCTTTCTTATTTATTCAGCTATTCTATGTCTTTTGATTGGAGCATTTAATCCATTTACATTTAAGGTTATTATTGATAGGTATTTATTTAATGCCATTTTTGTACCTGTGTTCCTCTCTCTCTTTCTCTCTCTGTCTTTTCCTTTTTTCCCTTAAAGCAGTCCGTTTAGTATCTCTTGCAGAATTGGTTTGGTAGAGGTGTATTCTTTTAGACTTCTTTTGTTTGGGAAGCTCCTTATTTGGCCTTCTATCTTGATTGAAAGCCTTGCTGGGTAAAGTAGTCTGGGTTGCAGGCCTTTGGTTCTCATTGCTTGGAATATTTCTTGCCATTCTCTTCTGGCTTGGAGCATTTCCATTGAGAAGTCAGCTTCTAACCTTATCAGGGTTCCCTTGTATGTTACTTCCTTTTTTTTCCCTTGCTGCCTTTAAGATTCTCTCTTTGTCTTGGAATTTTGCCATTTTAATGATGATGTGTCTTGAAGTGGGCCTGTTTGGGTTCCTTTTGATTGGGACTCTCTGTGTTTTCTGGATTTGTGTGGCTTTTTCTCTCAGCAAATTAGGGAAGTTTTCCATCATTACTTTTTCAAACAGGTTTTCTATCCCTTGTTCTTGTTCTTCTCCTTCTGGTATCCCTATTATACGGATATTATTGCATTTCATGTTGTCTTGCATTTCTCTTAAACCCTCTTCATTCTTTCTAAGCCTCTTTTCCTTATCTTGCTCATTCTGAGTGTTTTTTTCTATTTTGTCCTCCAACTCGCTGATCCAATCTTCTGCTTCATCGATTCTGCTTTTCATTCCTTCTACTGTGTTCTTCAGTTCAGAGATTGTGTTCTTCATTTCCTCTTAGCCCTTGTTGATAGTTTCTATTTCCTCTTTCATGTTGATAGAGTTTGCGGTGAGTTCATCATAACTTCCCTGTAGTTTGTGGTAGCTCATTGAGAGCTCATGGAGCTTCCTGACAACCATTGCTTTGAACTTGATATCTGATAGTTGAGTTGCCTCTGTTTCATTTAGCATTCTTTCTGGAGCTTCCTCCTTTCCTTTCGTTTGGGGATTGTTCTTTTGTCTTCCCATTGTTTGTAAGACTCTTGTTGTTAGCCCGAACTTCTTAAATTGATCTGTTCTGGCTCCCTGGGTTTGTGGTATGACCTTCTGTGGTAGAATATCTGTGAGATTCAGTGGTGGATTCTCCTTCGGATATCCTGTGGTTCACCGCTTCCACTGTCTCATCAGCTGGAATACCCTATTTTGGGGGCCAACTCTGGTTTTTTTTTTTCACAGTTCCAGGCTTGTTTGTTTGTTTGTTTTGTCTCACTCGTGGGTATTTAAAAAAAGAAGGGGGGGTGGAAATGAAAAAAAGAAGAAGGAAGAAAAAAGAGGAAGGTAGAAGAGATAAAATTGGAAAGAAAGGAAGAGGGCATAAGACAAGAAGGAATTCAAGGGAGGCAAAAGGAGTTGGGGAGTAAAGATGAAGATAAAAATAATGAAGAAGGAATAGTTAAAAACACATATAAATAGACCGGCATACAAACAAAAAGACACAAGCAAACTGGCAAAACAAAAAACAGACACACACACAGACACCCCCACACAAATATAAGCAGCCAAAAAAAAAAAAAAAAAAAAAACAAGCAAAGCAAAACAAAATATTTTAAAAAATATTTAAAAAATTAAAAAAATTAAAAAAAAAAAAGCCCTCTTGTTGTTTTTAAACTTGCCAGCCGGTTTTTCTGGTCTTGCTGGCTGCAATGGCCGAGGGGTGATCTTATTACTTTTCTCTGTGTTCAGAACTCAGTCCTCATTGTGCTATGTATCCCAGCGTTAGTGGGCACCTCTCCCCACAGGGTTTCCAGCGTGAGTTCTGAGCCTCCTGGTGTGTGAGCACTTCTCCGAGTTTATGGGTGTGTGCTAAGTTCTCCAGTTGTGCGCAGCCGCCTGCCTTTGTCCCTGGGAGGCTTTCTGTGTTCAGGCGCAGCCACCTGCCTTTGTTCCTGGGAGCCTTTCTGTGTTTGGGCGCAGCTGCCTGCCTTTGCCCCTGAGAAGAGACTGTGCTCCAGCTGCTATCTAGCGCCTGCACCTTGGGCCTGAGCTGTCCGCGTTTGAGCACCCGCCCGTGCACTGGCAACTCTGGCTCCACAGCTGTCTCCAGTGGCCAGTGCCTATGTTTTCATGAGTGTCCACTAGCCGGTGACTGTGTGCGGTCCACTGAGGGTGCCTATTTTCATGTAGCTGTCTCACTTCACATGAGCCTCTGTCTGCGGTTGGGGCGACTGTGTTTTCGTAGTCATCCGTGACCACGAAAACTCGGTTCAGAGTCGAGCAGTGACCTGGTGTGGGGCACTCACTTTCGCTCCCTTGCAGGGCACCCACTTTTGCTTGGCCGCAGTCGCGAGATGGCCCCTGAGATCTCCCAGCCGGTTCAGCGGCTGACCCAGCTCCCTCCCCAGAGCCCTGGGGCAGGCTTGGCGGAGCGCCGGGCCGGGGCCTCAGCCGCCCCGCTCTCCTTGCGCTGGACCGTGGGCTCCTATTGTTCCGAAGAGCTCTCCTTACGTCTGGTTTTTCAGTGTCCGCTACAATTTCCGACCTCTTATTCTCCAATGTGCTGTGTTACTGTTCCTTGTCTGCTCTGATCTTCCGTAGATTGGCCTGGTTTTTCTCCCATGTGTAGAGGGGAAATGGGGTCTGCTCCCTCCTACCATGCCACCATCTTCTCCCCCTTCTTATTCTTGTTATTCAAGTCATATAGGTTCTGTCATGTGATTATTCTTCCAGTATTATTGTAAATAATTGTTGTTCCATATAATTGTAAATACTACACAGTACCCCTCCCAGATCTTAGCTCATTTCACTGTCTTCTGGAACATTATTACTGTTGTGGTTAACTCTTTTCTCTCACACACTATGCCTATTTTCTACACTTTACTCTCACTATATCTCATAATCTGACCTCCCATAAGCTCACTGTTTTCTGTATTCAACTCACAATCCTGCCCTCCTGTAACAAGAGTCTTATCTTTTTTTCCACCCATTGTAAAAAGTGGCTAGTTGGTTGAAATATCACAGTTAACATTATACTTATCCAAAGGATCTCCTATCTCTTCTCTAAGCGTTGGTACTTTAAATACCATTGAACACATTCCCTTTGTCTTAATCTATTTTGCCTTCCCCCTCCAACCGATCACATAAAAAAGTAGGTGGGAGCTATGAACACCAATATACCTGCTGGAAGAAAGAACCCACCAACAAAGGAACCACCAACAGGTAATAAAGGAAGAAGGTGAAGGAGAAAATGGAATCCACACTAACCTCCACCCAGGATCAGTCTGGAAGTACAACTAAATGGTGGAGAAATCACCTAGAACAAACAACTGAACAGTAGTGAGAGAGAAGACTCAAAACCTAGTACACACAGAAGAACCAGCTTTGACACAACCAGTCTGCTACTGCACAACAGCATATAAGACATGGTGGGAGGAGTGATCCTCAGTCAACCAGCTGGAGGGAAGGACCCACCAAAGACAGACCCAACAACAATGAAAACCCAAAGACACACAAAGAACCAACATAAACGACCAGCAAGTTCAGGAGATCAAGGACACTGCACCACTGAATCTCACAGGTCTTCTACCATACAAGTTCACACCACAAAATCAGCGAGTCAAAATAGATCAATTTAAGAGGAAGAGGCTAACAAGAAGAATCTCACAAACAATAGGAAGACAAAGAAACAAACTCCAAACAAAAGGAAAGGAGGAAGCCTCAGAAAGAATGCTAAATGAAATAGAGGTAAGTCAATTATCAGATATGGAGTTCAAAGCAATGGTTATCAAGAAGCTCAATGAGCTCATACAGAATTACCAAAAACTACAGGAAAACTATGATGAACTCACTGCAAACTATATCAACATGAAAAAGGAAATAAAAGCTATCAACAAGGGCCAAGAGGAAATGAAGAATACAATTTTTGGGTTGAAGAACACAGTAGAAGGAATCAAAAGCAGGCTAGATGAAGCAGAGGATTGAATCAGTGAGCTAGAGGACAAGGTAGAAAAAGAACACAGACAAAGCAAGAAAAGGAAAAAGGACCAGAAAGAATAAAGAGGTGTTAAGGGAACTGCAGGACAACATGAAGCATAATAATATTCACATAATAAGGATACCAGAAGGAGAAGAAGAAGAGCAAGGGGTAGAAAAGTCCAAATAACTCTGCCTTTTGATTATATAATGACACCATTTGTTTTATTCAAACTCACTTTTAGAATTGGCTATTCCACTGCTTGGGTTATATCCTAAGAACCCCGAAACAACAATCAAAAATAACCTATGCATCCTAATGTTCATAGCAGCACAATTTACAACAGCCAAGTGCTAGAAGCAACCTTAGTGCCCATCAGTAAATGAATGGATCAAAAATCTATGACACATTTACATAATGGAGTATTACCTAGTAGAAAGAAAGAAGGAGCTCCTACCCTTTGCAACAGCATGGATGGAACTGGAGAGCATTATGCTAAGTGAAATAAGCCAGATGGTGAAAGACAAATACCATATGATATCACCTTTAAGTGGAACCTAATCGATAAAATAAACAAGCAAGCAAAAGGTAACCATAGATATTGAAATTAAGAATAATCTGATAGTAAGCAGAGGGAAGGTAGGAGGGGATAACAGGGGAAAGGGTTTTCATAAACAATTATAAAGGACACATGAACAAAACCAAGGTGGGGTGGAATCAGGAGAGGGATTTGGGGATGGTTGGAATTGGGGTGACTGGTGGGGGGTAAATACAGACAACTGTACTCAAACAACAATAAAATAATTTCAAAAATATAAAAAAATTGCCCTGGCTGGTGTAGCTCAGTGGATTGAGTGCGGGCCTGCGAACCAGAGGATCGCGGTTCGATTCCCAGTCAGGGCACATGCCTGGGTTGCAGGCCAGTTCCCGGCGGGGGACACACGAGAGGCAACCGTACATTGATATTTTTCTCCCTCTCCCTCTCTCCTACCCTTCCCCTCTAAAGATAAATAAATAAAAATCTTTAAAAAAAATAAGTATCTTGTTAAAAAAAATAAAAAAAATTAAAAAATTGTATATTTATTCTTACATTGCGGGGGCCCCTGTCCTGGGTGCCAGATGTGTGGGGGCTCCGCCTGCAGAGCCCCATCCTTCTGTCACGGATGAAAATAAAAACTACCAAGACATGACTGCTTGGGGAGGAAAGGGGTCAAACTCTTAGAGGAGAATGACCCAGAGCCCCATCCTCACTAGGCTTTTATTGGGCTCAAATACACCGGAATACAGGTTTAACATGTCAAAGAAATCTGAGGGCTTAATCCATGCCAGTGTTTGTCAGGAAAGGGGGTTGCCAAACTTTGGGAGACATACTCATTTTCTCCTGGGACACTTATCATTTAAATGAGAGCACTCTCAGCAAAGCAGGTTTCACAGGGCTTTAGGAATTCTTTCTTATGCCCGATCACCTAGGGAGCTGTCCTGGCCCATATGGGGCTGCACTGCTCACCCCCACAGTTTCAGCCTTTAAGCCTATTAGGAAGCAGGAGACATCTCCCAGATGGAAATGAGGACTTGGGCTATGTCAGAATAGCTGGGGGACGAGGGTCCATCACATCCTCTTTGCTGCAGCCCCCCGAGTCCTTCCATGAGGCCTCCCAAGTGGTTGCATCTGGCTTAGGTTGCCCCTCCCATGAGGAGTCTTACCCCTCATTGACTGCCAACCAAGCATTGGGGCCAGAGATGGATGAGGCAGAAGCAGTGCTCCTGCCAAGAAGATAAGCTTTGTCTCCTTAGTAGGTCACGTCCTTGTGACAGAACAGACCCAGATGAAGTGGGTCCCTTGGGCTCTTACACAGCCCACCATGGGGTGAGGGTTACAACTCCTGAAACCAGGCTGAACGGTCCGCAACATTACATGTTTAAACTTCCATCACCTTCAAAATGCTCTCCATTTGATGCAATACACCTATCGAAACTTTGTTTTCCACTGCTCAAACAGCTTTTGAACTTGTTGATTTTGATGCCTTATAGTCCTCCTGCCATTGTTTGGTTCACTTCTTCCACATTGGCAAAACATTTCCTGTTGAGGACTTTTTTTCATCTGGGCAAACAAAAAAGCTTGTTTGGAGTGAGTCAGGTGAATAGGGAGGGTGGAGCACAGGGGTCATGCTTTTTTTGGTCAAATATTACTGAACGCTCTGTGGTGGGGGCATGTGGGCTCATAAAATCATCATGAAATGGGCAAACACATTGAGAGAATATTTTTAAAAATTCAGTGAAGCTGAACACAGCCTCTCACAACAATGACACCAGGCTCACTGATACCCATGGGAACCTAGAACACTCACCTAGCAGGGAATCCTATTCTACAAGGGGCCTGCCCTGCAGAAGATAATTCCTATATTTTGGTGCTTCCCCCTCACATAGAGCTTCCTTAGAGGGAAATTTAAAATTCTGAATAAAAAACTTTCCTATTAATTTATTTACTTAATAATTTGTTTTCCAGAGAGTCTCTTCTCAAAGGATATAGAAAAAATACACTTGCCACTCCTGGCCATGAAAGTCACTTTGTAACTGAGGCAACTGTGACCTGAATTACCAGTTAGTTTCCTAGTTCTGTTATGTTGCCTTTATGCACACAAGTCCAAGTGCACCATAAAAGCATTTCTGTTGACCTGAGATGTCCCTTAGTACCCTCCCCTCTTTCCAATTGTGTTTTGAGAAATACTGATCTTCAGAAATACTCATCATAAAAGTGTAATAGTGGAAAATTGTAATGGTAGGAAATTATAACCCACCCAACCATTCTTTTGACATTGTTTCTATAAGTGCTCACTCCAACTAATATGTAGCATGTTTGTATAAGAGTCCTAGGAACTAACTTCAAAAGATGCAGACTCGGACCATCAGGCATCCCAGCTCTGAGTAATTTGCTGACCTTCGACCGTGGAGCCAGGATAACATAAAGTCAGGATGACTAAACCAGGGTGATGCACACTGGGCCATCACTTGCCTTATCAAAATGCACTATGCTCATCTGCACATAGAAAATTACTTAACTCACTCCCTTGATCTCCTAGTTCTGTTCCTCTCACACTCATTAAATAAACTCCAGCCTCCACTGAGAGGTGGAGATGGGCTTTGTAACATGAGTCTCCCATCTTCCATATGGCTAGCAACTGAATAAATCACTTTCTTTTATATCAGCACCTGCCTCTTGAGTATTGGCTTTTGTAGCAGCAGGCAGATGGACCTGCATTTGGTTACAAAAGGGTCCTAGGTCAAATAATTCAGTGGAATTCTAAATATTAAACTATATTTGCTATTGAAAAATGTGTGAGCATATTAAGGATCTGAGAAGCTCTGTGTTGTATTTGCAGTCTTCTACATTCTTAAGTGTAGAATAAATTGTTCAGTGCAGCACTCTCCAAACTTATTTAACTGTGGGGCCACTTCTATTTTTCATCTAAACAATCCTTGTGCAGTAGATAATTTCCTATTTTATAGATGAAGAAACTGAAGCTCAGGGAAGTTAAATAACTTGCCTAAGGTCATAGAGCTCTTGACTGGCAAAGATTTGAAGTCCTAAGCCTGAAGCTCTAAGAAACTGGCATTGTGTCCTGAAAATATAAGGAAATATATTTATTTGAACATGCAGACAATTTCTAGCTATGCTTAGCTGATACAGACCCTGGCTGGCAGGGTCTGCCACATTGTGGATGAGGCACGAGAAATTCACATGGACTACTAAGTCCTGTGGAGGAAAAGGGATGGCATGACTTTTCTCTCAAGAGGACAAAAAGCCTCAGCCCTTGCTGTGACACACCTTTATTTCTTTTCTAGGCACATCCCATGATGGTCCTCATTTACTATGCACAGGTCCACTTTAGGGGATTATCTTTTACAGAAAACAAAGGAGATGATGCTGTTAATCATATCACAGAAGAAGGATATTTGCAAATGAAAAGGGAAAAGTGGTTGAACTGGTTACATTTGTCCTTGGAAGGTTTAGCATGGATTTTAGGAAGTTACTTTGCAGTAAACGTTTGCTGCCTCAATTCAGGGTGAGGGAGTTTTAGCAAATGCAAGTCTCATAGCAGTCTAGGTACGGTGCAGGCCTGATTCCCCACAGGTGAACCTATCTGTGGGCATGGCTCCTTTCTGGACCCACACCACACAGAACAGTCTCCTATATTTTCCCTCTTGTTTTTGGTTAGGACCCTTATAGATCCCACAATGCTTGCTACTTGCTGGTCTCTCACACAACCCTGGGAAAATAATTTGCAAATGCATCAAAGTACACAGAGCATTATTATAATCAGTAAGCAACCAGCGGTTCCAAAGATCCACATTCTCAGAATAAGCCCATCAATCATTGTCAGGCAGTAATGATCAAATAGATAACATTCAAAGAACTTCGAGGGCCTATTTTGAGTCAGGGTCAGATAGCTAAAGGGCCGTAAAATTTTTGGGAAACAAACTCATTTCAGACTTGGACCTTATCATTTAAATTGAGGGTATTAGCAAAGCAGATTTCATAGGATTTTATGCTTTCTCTCTTAGGCCTGATCGCCCCAGGAAACCCGCTTTTTCCAGCACAGGGCTGCACCCACCACCAGTATTGTTTCAGCTTAAGTGGAGCAGGGGAAGTAAGGCAGCCAAGAGATTAGGAGACTTCTTGCAGACAAAAAGAGGACTCAGGCTATGTCGAAGCCAAGGGGGGAGGATCCATCACCCCCTCCTCCCAAGTCCTTTGCAGAGGGACTCCTCGTGATTGTGCCTGACTTAGGTCATCCCTCCCTTGAGGAATCTTACTCGTCATTGGCTAGCCAACCACACATTAGGGTCCAGGCAGGTGAAGTAAAAGGAGCAGAGGTGGTACCCTTGCCAGTGAAATAAGCTTTGTCTCCTTAGTGGCTTATGGTCCCAAGTCTCTCACTCAGCCTTAGCCATGGGGGCAGGGGGGTGGGTTACAGTTTCTGAGACCAGGCAGTTCTGCTGGCGGTTCCCAACATCCAATCTCCTCCTTTTTTGTTTGTGAATGCAATTGCAGCTGTTAAGCCTCTGAAACCTACTATTTGCTGTTCCCAAATGCAATCTTAAGAAAATAACCTTTATATACATTATAAAGTACAAATAAGGATTAAGACAAGGAGACATCCAAGGTCTACAATGACCCAAAACCATAAATTCAGTCCATTGAACCCGTTTTTACAGTTCAACCATTGAATATTATGCGGCACTGAGG
Source organism: Glossophaga mutica (assembly GCA_039655065.1). Classification (NCBI taxonomy): domain Eukaryota; kingdom Metazoa; phylum Chordata; class Mammalia; order Chiroptera; family Phyllostomidae; genus Glossophaga; species Glossophaga mutica. Next base: position 68,490,461 of record CM077309.1, on the reverse strand, counting down.
GGTTGTTGCCCTCTGCAGGAGGCAGTTGAGCCTCAGCCCTGTCATTGGGGTAGGCCTCATCCTCCTCCGTTGGCAGACCTAGGCCCGTGAATGACAGTGTGGGTGTCTGTTTTCCTTCTAGTTGTTCAGGGTCATCTGGGCCATTTGGTCTATCAGTCAATTGGTTCACAGCTCCAGGTAGCAGAGCTTGGTGTCTGTCCCGCTGATGATAAGGCTTTACTTTTTTGGCTGGTAGCCAGGCAGGACCTCTAGGGATGGAAACAAATACACACACCTTCTTCCCTAAGTTAAAAGATGTACAGGGCCCTGCCAAGAGCCATCTCCCAGCGAATCTCTATATAAAACCTGAGAATAAGATGACTTTGGCTCCTTCTTCTGAAAATGTTTCTTAATTGGAATACAGAGTGATTCATCACAATTAGAAAATTATATGTAAACATGGCTAACATAATCAAATTCTGAGGGGGAGGACTCATGGCTCCTCCTTTTTTTTTTTTTTTTAAGAAGATTTTAAAAAGTATGATGAGCCTGTTCTACAATTGCTTGACAAGTTGGATTGTAAGGTATTCCAATGCTAAAGAAAAACCTGAGTAGAATGTTCAGTGTATCCAAGGCCATTATTAGTTTTAATTTGCTGAAGCCATCCTAAATGCCTCAAGCCAATGGGCTTGTATATTTTTAGCAGATTCTCCTGTTGAAACAGATGCATGAAGGGCACCAGAGTAAGTATCAATAGAAATATGAATGTATTTGAATTTTCCAAAGGGAGCATAATGAGTGATATTTGTTTGTCAAACTATTTGAGAACCTAGTCCTTGAAGATTAACTCCTGTAAATGGGGGTGCCTTGCTAAGGGATTAGCAGTCAGGACATTCTTTAATAATTTGCTTAGCTTGGAATGACAGCAGTTTTACAAGCTGCAATGAGTTTTTAAGCAGCAAATTAATTGCCCTGTTGTTCTCAGGACCTGGTAGTTCCCATGTTCAGAGTTTTCAAGGAAAGTGGGAAAGATTGGGGGGCGCTCTGAAAAAATATGTTTTAGACAAAAATAGTTATGTGCCAAGGGCCTTTTGTGACTCAATTGACTAACCATTCCCTCTGGGAGAATAGCCAGTTCTTCCCCAAGGAAATGATCAGTGTTTATAGGTACTGAGTGAAAAAATTGTACTTAGTCTTCCATGGAGAAGGGCTAGTTCTCCCCAGGAGACAGCACACCTATATTTCATTTTTACAATAAAGGGTCATGGCTCCAGCATAAATAAGGAGGATTCTTAATATTTCTTTGACACGTGACACCCCCATCCCACTTATAGCATGCTTTAGATTGACAATTTTATGAACACATTCATAACTTTCAGAAACAGTTTTTTCTCCACTGGCGAATACATTTACTTTTTGTTGTTGTTGTTGTTAATTCTTATTGATTACTGCATTCCTTGAGTGTGCTCAAAAGTGAGCTGTCTCATTTTCTAGTGCCCCTGACAACTTTTGGGAGGTTGTAGAAGAGAGAGGGAGGATGCTAAGCTCCACACGGCTTATTCCTAGGACTGAAGCAGTCCCTGGGCCTCCATAAGGAGGATTCAGAGTAGTCAAAAGACACATTTTCTCATTATTTTTCTTCCGGCACTTTTTACTGTCTGAGGGAAGTGAGATCTTATTCCTTTCTTTAAACAATCAATTTAAATTCTTTCTGAGTAGAATCCTTATGATGTCACAAGATTAGAGATCTTATTGTATTACCAAAGATTTAGCAAAATATTTTGAGACTGAGCAGTTCCTTTCAAAACAAAAACAAAATTCAAACAAACCAGTATTTTCAAATTAAATCATCTAAAGGAGGGAGTGAGACACTGACCTAGAATCTTATCTCACACCACCTCATGCTATTTCAACTTCTGCCCAACTTTTTCCTGAATAAGTCTAAGGATTCCTTATCAAGGGAGACATTCAGTAGCAGTAAAATGCTGCTGAACTAGCTTAAAACATCACTCTTGTTCCTTAGAGAGCCCATTCCCCATGGTTGAGGGTTCACAGAAACCTTTAAAGAAATTTTTTAACAAATAAAAGAACCTTTTTCTGAAATTCCTCCTGCCGCAAGCATGGTGATTACAAAATCAGTCTCAATTTTGCTTTTTCTCCATTTGCACCTTTAAATCCTTATGCCAGCAGACGGAAGAAAAAGGCAAAACTGAAGGGACTGCAAGAGGTGGCTTAAAAGAAAGGATTTGCTGAGATGCTTGTAAATTGTCCTGTAACTAGTTGACGTTTTTAAAGATGATTAAAGGAAAAATCTTTGCTCTTTCTCCCAAGCCTAGACCTAGTTGGGGGTTGTGCCGTGGGGATGGGCTTGTGGGTGTTTTTACAGTGTGCCTTGTGGCTCTTAACTGCTCAATCTGCACCCAAGAGGTTGAGGCAAATATTTGGGAAAGAGAGCAAGGCTCCTACTGACTAAAGAAGGCACCGCTGCAAAGCGGTCGCAAGAGAGAGCGATCCAGGAAGAAAACCCTTTTCCTCTGAAATCCAACACACCCTACAACCTAACTGAAAAGCACTAATTGTTGTAGGCCCTTACCTGGGCTGATGCACGCATACTCCAATCAAGTTGGTGTGTTGTCCATAACAACAGCTTGTAGCCATGGGTCCCTGTTCCTGGGCACAAGCTGACGCGGACCCCAGCTTGTGGAGTCCGCCACATTGTGGATGAGGCACAAGAAATTCACATGGACTACCAAGTCCTGTGGAGGAAAAGGGACAGCATAGCTTCTTTCTCAGGAGGAGAAAAAAGCCTCGGCCCTTGCCATGACACACCTTTATTTCTTTTCTGGGCACATCCCATGATGGTCCTCATTTACTATGCACAGGTCCACTTTAGGGGGTTACCTTTTATAGACAACAAAGGAGATGCTGCTGCTAATCACATCGCAGAAGAAGGATATTTGCAAATGAAAAGGGAAAAGTGGTTGAACTGGTTACATTTGTCCTTGGAAGGTTTAGCATGGATTTTAGGAAGTTACTTTGCAGTAAATATTTGCTGCCTCAATTCAGGGTGAGGGAGTTTTAGCAAATGCAAGTCTCATAGCAATTTAGGTACAGTGCAGGCCTGATTCCCCAGTGCAGGTCCTGTCTGGGCCCACACCATGCAGAATAGTCTCCCATACTTAGCATGTTTTCCTGTGTATTCTTTAATAGATTTCTTTCTTCCTAATGTTCATGCTATTGGAATTTTGTAAAAAAAATACAGTCTATTACATGTAGTATGTTTGCTTAGAAAAATGTTATTAAATTCTATGTAATACAATAGTTAGAATTGAGTGCAAATAGCACAGAGAACACATAATTTTATCATCGGTCTCTAAGGATATGATGAAGTCAAGCAATGTATATATATTACCTTAAAGTTGAGGATGATATTCAATGAAGTATTGTGAATCAATAGAGCAATGTGAAATGGAGAAATCCATTGTCTGGAAGGAGCTTGTTTAAGCTAATTGCAGAAATATTTAGAAGATTCAAGTTTATATGTGATATTATAATAAAAGTTACATTGAGAAAAAAACATTCAAATGTACTAAAAGATTCCTGACATGGTGAGAAAAATATACGTGCTTTTCATTTTGTGTAGACATATATATTTTTATTTTCTCTCATATGCACATATATTTTTGTAGTTAAAAAAGTGATATACAAATATATATGTTTAATAAAAACAACCTTGTTAAAATATTGCATTGTCAAAATATTCATTTTAGTTATTTTAAATGTAATATAATTTTAGATTCCTTTAATAAATGTCCAGTGGGAAGATTTATTATTATTATTTTTAATTTCCTGCATCAGATCTAAATCTTTGATAAAAGCCACAGAAAACCCTGGAGCTGTGGGATGGGCTTGACAGGTCTTCAATAAAAGGCTGTGTGTTTTTTTTTTTTTTTTTTGTCAGTATCTTCCTTCCAGTGACAGCTGCTTTGTTCTTTCCTAGTCAGATTTTCTAGTTAACACATTAAAAGTGTATATGTGTACACAAAATGTGAAGCAAACAGTTCAAAGAGGTGAGATTTATTTTAACTCTTTGCTACATTTTCCCCTCACTTGTCACTGAAGACGTCTCATATGGAATCATCAGAGCCAGGGAAGGACTTCATGATGGAGAGGTATATGCAGCCTTTAGGAATTAGTGTCTGAGAAGATGAGTTGGTTAGGCTATGCCCTGAAGGCTACAAACCAGTGAGAGCTAATCTGGGGTGAGGGATTTGCATTTCCCAAGACAACCAAGCCCAAGAGCTGGGCCCAGGTTTTTATATTCCATTAATTGTCCAAGCCTAGTTTCCCCTTCGTGGTTACCTCTAAGTCATGGCTTGTGCTTATGTGAGCTGGAGTTCTCATGCACAGAACTGAACGTCACCTTGTTTCCACGCTTAAGCAAATGACTTCAGGGTGAAACCCCAAGATCTTTAGACTAAGGTAGCTAAAACTAGACTTTTATGAGAGTATTAGAACACCAGGAGAGTAGTCCGGAGCACCTAACTGCCTCTTGATACTTTCTGGTGATGAGAGTAAGGCAAAGATCAGGGAAAAGACAGCCTCCCTTCTCTTTCCAGGCATACCTCCCATAAGCATTGAGAAAGGAGAATGTCTAGAAAGAACTTTCCCCTCCCCTTTCAGTGAATCAGGTTGAAATGAGCCAGCACTTGATTGTGAGTACCAAGTGAAGCCAAAACAATAAACATTTATTTTAAAGAATTTTTATGTTTGATATTTTAACAAAGTATCAGAGTCATCACCCAGAGAAAAAAGAAAGCTTTGTTGAACTTTCTTAGGTTTACTTTGTAGTTGAGCATGGTTTTAAAATTTGCTATATGTCTTCTTTTTAGTACTTAAGGCCTCTGGAAGTCTTAAGTCAGTCCAGACAAAAGCCCTGTGAATACAAGACAAAACAGTCCTGTACTTCCTGAGCATGCCTAGTACTGTGTGTGTTCCTGGTACCATGTTAGGCATACAGGAAGCAGGACAGTGAGAGGGAGGAAACATGGACTGGAGGTAAGCTGCCTGACAATGATCCCACATTCACAGCTGGCTTTTTTGGAGGGGAGCAATTATGCATGTAACACACTTGGCACAATGTTGACACATGGCATGAATCTCATAAAAGACTCAGAGAGACCTTGTCATTGACCAGGGTTTCCACAGACCTGGGATTTAACAAGTATGTATTGGGTTCCAGTGTATATCTTCTTATAGCGCTTCTTGGGATATTTACTTTGCAATCAGTGGAAGTAAAATGTGTTGCCTCTCATCTGTATCCCAAATGGAGACTGAACATGAAACCTAGGCATATGCTGCAATTGGTAACTGAATCTATGACCTTTCAGTTTATGGAACAATGCTCCAACCAACTGAGCCACACCGTACAGGGCAGAACACAGACTTTCTTAATTAACAAATATATAATCATATTACAAACACTTGAAAATGCAGTAATAATTTAAACTAACATTAAAATAAATAGAGAAACTAATGGGAAAAAGTGCCATACATTTTATTCAAGATAAAAAGTTCTGGCAACAGAACATATTTTAAAATCTATTTTAGGAATGTATTCTTTAAATTGTTTACCTTTAAAAATCATGGTTTTAGAATGCATAACTTTAAAAGGTTAGGTTTCTAAGTCTCAAAATATAATTATTTTGCAAAATAAATGTTTTAAAAATATCATATGGTATAACTTTCTTATTTTTTTAAAGATTCTATTTATTTATTTTTTAGAGAGGCGAAGGGAGGGAGAAAATGAGGGAGAGACACATCAACATGTGGTCACAGTCACATCTCACAAGCCCCCAGCTGGGGACTTGGGCTGCAACTCAGGCATATGTTCTGACTGGGAAGTGAACTGGTGACCCTTTGATTCACAGGCCAGCATTCAATCCACTGAGCCACACCAGCCAGGGCTAACTTTGTTATTTTTAATTTTATTGAATTTATTAGGGTGACATTGGCTAATAAAATTATATGAATTTCAGGTGTACAATTTTATGATACATCATTTGTTTATTGCGTTGTGCACTTGTCAGCTGAAGTCAAGTCACATGTGTTATCATATATTGACCCCTTTTTACTCATTTCTATCTCCCCCCGTTACCTTCCTCTCTGGTAACTACCATACTTGTCTGTGTCTATACATTTTGAATGTACTGCAATTAATAGTAACACTCTTCAGCCTGTGAATTCTCTGCCAAATATCTCTGTCTTTATACCTCTCTAAGACTTTTTTCCAAATTTTTGTTTTGCACATTATTTATCTCTACTTCCTCGGGCATTACAAATGATGTTTTCAGCAGTAAAGAATTTTTTCTTCTTGATTCCCAAACTCATTAGTCTTCAGAATTACCAGGGATGCTTAAAAAAATTCCTAGCATCTACCTTGAAACTTCAAGATCAATGGTTAGTGCCTCAAGATCACCCAGAGGGCTTGTTAGAGCAGATCAATGAGCTGCTCCTCTAGATTTTCTGATTCAGTGGGTCTGGGATAGGCCTGCAGATTGTGACAGGTTTCTAGATGATGTGATGCTGCTGGACTGGGGGCTGGGCTTTGGGAACCATTGTATTAGAACATTCTTTTCTGGGACACCTGCAGGTAGCTTAGTGGTCAGCCAGGATTGGAAACCAGTGTTCTGGTGATAGTTTACAATATCATCTAGGAAGGAACCTGAGCCCTGGATCTGAAACCTCTAAGGTGCCTCCAAGTTTGTGGAGAAGAGCAAATGTCTGCTCAGAGATGTGAATGTGTGCTGAGGAGCTTTGGATGTGTGGTGAAGGGATGTACAGAAAAGATAAAACCTGGAGGCTCTAGATGTCCTCTGAAGATTCTCTTTCCAAAATAATTTTAGGATGATATCAGAATGACATCTGTGAGGATGAAATAAGCACATAATGTAGCACAGCACCTGGCATTCAGTGGGAAGACAGGAAATGAGAGCCATTTTCAACATCATTACTTCTGAACAAGATTGGGGGGCCACCTGGGAGGCTGATTCACCAAGTAACTGAATTCCCTCATCAAGTCACAAACTCTTTTGACTGGTTTCTTGGAGTTTCTCTCATCTCTTGGATTCATCACTGTGATTATTTGACAGTCTCCCCAGATTATATTTTCTCTTATTCAACACTATATCTTTAGCACATAGCAGAAACCTAGTTTTTTTGGGTGAATGAATGAAATTAGTGAATGTATTTTTCTTCGATTCTCTATGCAAGTACTTGACTCAGTAGATATTCCATAAATACAGGGTGAGTGAACTAATCAATAAGCCTGTAAGTTACAAGTGTGACTAAGCACAGATTTTCACCATATGGGGAAGAAATGTATACTTTTAAAAATTTCATCCAGTAGGTGCTGAGGAATCCCATATACAAAAAAAACCCCCAAGTCTCCTAATATTATTTGATAACATTTTATCTGACATGTAAGCATTCCTTCATGATCAGACAGACTGTTACAATACTGTATCTGACAAAGTTTAGGGCCCAAATCTGTGTGAAATTTGCCAAAGTAAGTAAAATAGACATCTCATTAAGTGCATTTTTATTATAAAAATTATCAAAAGGAAGTTTTATATAATTTTTAAAATTTAAAAACACTTGAGAAACTTCTCTGTTATTTGGACTCACTGCTTTATATGGCAAGATCAATTGTGAAAAGCTGAGCAATATTACAATTTTAATTAAGTAAAAATCAGTGGAACAGTTCAAAATGTCAAAGATGGATAGCATGAATTATACTTATGTGAATGAGTGCTTTAAGTAACGACAAAGGCTATATCCCAGTGAAGACTATCAGCTCTATGTGAGAATTTGGTGTTTAATACAAAATTTCACAAATAACAATATACGATGTCATTTATTTTATACCAAAAGGAAGAATAAAATGTTTATAGCCAAAGCTTTATGGCCACTGTTATTATTACTTTTAACTTTCAGGTTCCTCTCACTCTGTTCCTTCTGGAGAGACAGTGGGATAGGATCCAGAGAAGAGAAATTCATGGTTTATTAGGCCGAGCATCAGAAACTTTCAGAACTTAATGAGCCCTTAGTGCAGTATGACAGAAAAGAAGGCCATATGCTGCTGCTTTGTCCAGCAGAGCCCAAGGCAGACCTGAGTGGTTTCCTGATGAACCATAGAAGGGATATGGGGTTTCAAAATCATTTTAAAAATTATTACTAATAAAAGGGTGAAAGCTCCTATGATTGATGAGGATTGGCAAATAGGAATGAAAGTTGTGTGTCATGGAGAATTAGACAAACTGAGGCAAGAGATAAGAAGGAGGAAACTCCAGAGGTGTCCCAGGGATAAGATAAAGGACATCCAAACAAGACAAAGACCCTCTAAGACCGGTTGATCCTGCTTTCGGGAAAAGTGCTGAATCATGGTGACTTACGAATGCACCTGCACAGAAAATGCTATACAACCCCTACTTCATTATAATAGCATTATAATAAATTAACATTGTGGGACCTCCTTCTCCAGTGGCCAATCAAGAAAAATCATGGGAGACCACATGCGCAGTAGCTTTGAAATGCAACTACTTTTACATGCGCAATAGAAGCCCACCAAAAAACTAGCCAGGAAGCTTCTGCCCTATAAGAATGGAATCCCTCCAGCCCACGAGATCAATCTCTCCTCAGAGTTGGCCTGCTCTCGTGTTCTGTGGAGGATACTATTGTTTAATAAGTCTGCTCTCTCTCTTTTTATGCTATACACTGTGTGTTTGGTTCAATTCTTTGTCCTCAATCACCAAGAACCTGGTTACCTGTGCCCACCTGTGACAAAACCGCATCCCACATTTTATAGATAATGGTGTCCACACTGGAGTACAAGAGTTATTCAGAACCGGTTGGGTAAAGTCTTTGGATGAGGCATTTTAGAGTTCATGTGTTAAATGAATTGAACAGCCTGCAGAAATTTGTAACATCAAAGAAAATAATTAACAGTGAGATACATGTGTTTTGGGGAGCTTCCCTCTTCCAGTACCCAATTGGCAGGCAATCTTTACCTTTCTGCTGTTGCTGACGTCTGAAGCGCTATGGTATCCTGCCTACTGGGGTACTTCAATATCCCTCTTCTCTTTCCAAATCAAAACTACCATTTCTCCAGCTAATTAGAGAACAGCGTTATGTGAATTACTGATAACTCCATCCCAACAGTCCCTGAATTATACTCCAATGATTGCTAAGAAAACAGCAATAAATAAATAAATAAATAAATAAATAAAATGAATTTCAAGCCTACATACAGATGGGAAATGCTTCACAGACTCTTCTTGGAGAGTCTCAAACATTAGTTCTGAAAATTCTGGGGATAAAAAATAGTTTAATTTTTAAAGCCATTTCAAAAAGCAATTCAAAAGAGAAGAGTTGGAATAAGAATATCATATGATTAGGAGGTTTTTTTTTTTGCATCCCCCTCTTTTTAGGAATCTTTCTCTTGACTTAGAAAGCCTCATTTAAAAGGTCACCCTTCCCTGGCTATGCTCTGGGAGTGACATGAAGCTAGGAGGGCCAGAGAAAGAATTCTTTTCAATCAGGAGTGAAATAAGAGGCATTTGGGGCATGAAATTAACATTGTGATTTATTACTAATGATGCCTATTAATAACACTCAGTATCTTTAAAACATTTTTTGGGAATATCTGGTAGTGCAAAAAAGTGTAAAGCATTAAAAGTGTAAGGAATTTATAGCAGCATACAAAGTAATGTATCAAAAGAGTTAGGTAAAAGTAGTAATATTTAGTTCTAAAAACTACCTTATGTGGTTTATATTAGCATCAAATCCATGTAAATCTTTAATATCAGGCCTGGTACCAATAAATATTTTCTATTAAAAATAACAGAAAAGAAAAATTTCTATCTACATTTTTGACACTTGAGTTACACATAGCTTGGTTAATAGTTTAATAAAAATATCCTCTTTTATAATGTATATGTTTCCCAAGTGATCAAACTAATATGGTTGTCAAAATCTGAATACTCTATTAAGTACTAGACTGTATTTATTAAGTACTTATTATATCTCAGATTTTGCTCTAAACTTTTCTAGATTTATCATTTCATTCTCATAATGATCTTAAGAAGTAAACACTATATACTCATTTCATAAAGGAGGACACACATACTTAAGATGTTTAAGCAAAGTTTTTTAATAAATTAAAAAAATTGTTCATTTTTTATTTTCACCTGAGAACATGCTCATTGATCATAGGGAGAGGTGGGGGGAGAGAGAGGGTCGGCGGGGGAGAGAGAGAGAGAGAGAGACATCGACGTGAGACAGAAGCATTGATTGGTTGACTCTTGCCCGCCATGACTGAGACAGAACCTGCAACCCAAGCATGTGCCCTGACTAGGAATTGAATACACAGCCTTCAGCTTACAGGACAGTGCTCAAATCAGCTGAGTCACACCAGGCAGGTCAAGACACATAAGCAAAGTTATGTAACAATGATTACACAGATAGCAATTGGTGGAAAACATTTATGCATATTTTATTTTTTGACTCTTTTGCTTATTGTTCAATTACATTTGCCCCCATTTTTCTCCAGTTGCTCTCCCCTGCCCTGCCCATGCCCCTACATTCCATCCTCCTGTCCTTCCTACCATTGTCTTTGTCCATGGGTCCTTTATACATGTTTCTTGACTTGGCTTTTTTTCTTCTTCCCCCTGTTATCCCCCTACCCTCTCCCTTCTGGTTGATCTCACCTTGTTCTTTATTTCAATGTCTCTGACTCCATTTTTCTCACTTGTTTGTTTGTTGGTTAATTTCCACTGATAGGTGAGATAATATGATATTTTTTAAATAAGAAATTTATAGAATATTTCACATGAAAAAAATTAGAAATCATGGGTATTAAAAATATCTTTTAAAAATAATAATACTTTTTTAAACATAAATAAAAATATTGAGCCTACAGGATAATATTTTTTTCTGGATGACCCAGCTGGTGCTCAGACTCAGGTCTTTAACCAGCCATTCCATTTTATTCAATGATTTTGGACTGCTAATGGTTATAGTCTATAGATATTAAATTACTCCTAATCAAACAGATCTCTCCACTCTCTGTAGCAGATGGTATTTTCTACAGTAGCCATAACTATGTGTATGGTGTTATTTTTACAATATGATGAAGACACTGTTTCATGAGTACCTGAAGTCTCCATTCTCTCACCTTCAAACTTTTGTAATTCAACAAATAGAATACAACAGAAATGACATTGGGTTATTTCCCAGCCTAGTTCATAGGAAGTGATGTGGCTTCTGCCTGGCCTTGCTCTTTCCCAAGACTCTTGTTTTGGAACCCAAGAAACCTGTGTGAGGAAGGCCAAGATGCATGGAAGAGTCAGTTTTGGTGTGCCAGCTGATAGCCCAGGATCAACTCTTAACCACCAATTAAGGCTTTAGAGCCTCTGGTGATTCTGTCCCCCAGCCTTGAGTCTTCTGTCCAATGTCCATAGAATTCTGGGGCAGGGACAAGCCATCTCTGTTGTGCCCCGTCATAATTCTGAGAGTGAAATAGCATATTGCTTTATGCCAGTAAGTTTTGAGGTAATTTGGTATGCCCATAATAATAGGAATATATTTTGTACTGAAGTGAGAAGATAACAAAATAAAAATCTGAAGTGCATGGCATGCCTTTGGGAATAATAAGTAGGTGGGATTGTAGGGTCATGAAGATATTCTTAGTGGAGACTGGATGGGTCTCGAGGAGCATCTTGAGAAAGATATGTAGGTAGCAGAGTTTTGTGGCCTTCAAAGAGGTAGGTTCTTAAAAGAAACTGAAGAAAATGATACTGGAAAGTGAACATCAAGAACTGTTGTTATGCAATGGTGTAAAGTTTGCCAACACTGATAGACACCTTTAGTCATGTGGAACATAAGAAATGCACCTAAAGAACTTGTTCAATTTTCAAGTGAAAGTTAGAGGAAGCATAAAGTAGGCAGATTTTGTCAAGTTTAAAAGTAAAACTTCCCTGACAGGTGTAGCTTTGTTGGTTGGAACTTTGTCCCATAGACTGGAAGGTCGTGGGTTTGATTCTCCATGAGGGCTAATACAAGAGGCAACTGATTGATATTTCTCCATGTGAGGCCTCAGACATCATGGGGCAAAGAAATGCTATTTCCTGTGTGTCCCTCCAAGGGATTGTTGACCCACAGAATCATTCAGTACAATAAATTGTTGTTTTATGCAACTAAGTTTTGGGATAATTAGTTAATCAGATGTAGTAAGTAGAACACTAGTCAATTAAGAAGGATCTTGAATCCTCAAGAATATAACTATTATTTGGTCATCATTTGTATAAAGTAGGGTTATTTTGATTGCAAGTAACAAAAACTTGACTCAAACTAGTTTAAAAATATAGATGGTTATTATTTCACTTAACAGGGAATCTAGAAGTTGGAAATGAGGCCCTTCTCGTGTTCATTAAGCCATTCTCATGGATACCTTCATCTCAGTTTGGAAATGTAAATTTTCTATTCAGTTACAATAATATCTAGAAGAAAGAAAGCAGTTATCTCTTCCTGTGCTTCTTTCTTGGAGGTAGGAACTTTGCTGAGAAGCAACTCCCCTCCCCCATGAGATTTCCTCACACAATTCCTTGCCAGTTGAAAACTCTTACTGATTGAGGGGGTGGAATTCGCATGATTGGCTTAGTTAGTTGCATGGGGAGGATGTATATGGGGAAGACACCTTCATGGTTGTTATTTTCTTCTGTATGTTGTTTCACTCCAGTTGTTAAAAGGAAGAACAACATTTGCTTAACTTAAGGTGATAGAATAAGTAATTCTTGATAATGCTTGTAAGTGTTCCCCTTATAGTCAGATAAATGATGCACAAAGTTTGAAATTTCTTTCTTTTTAATTTTTTAAAATTTATTTTTATTGTATTTTTTCTACTACCATTTATTCACATTACACCCTCTCCTACTTCCACTGACACCCCCTACCCCCCACCCTGCAATCACCACATTGTCATTCATGTCCATGAGTCCTTTTTTTTACCCGATCCCTTTACCCCCAATTCCTCCTCCTCCCCTCACTCACTGAGCTGTCATCCTGCTCTCTATCTATGAGTCTGTCTCTATTTTGTTTGTTAGTTCAGTTTGTTCATTAGATTCCACATCTGAATGAAATCATAAGGTATTTGTCTTTCTCTGACTGGCACATTTCACTTAGTATAAAGTTTGGCTTTGCAAGGCAGGTCCTATAGAGGCTACTTTAAGCTTCCATTCTCTGACTTCAATATTAGTCCTTGCCACCTGGTGAATGGTGTTTCTGTTAATGACCCCACCTGTGAACAGTTGTGTAAAACAGGGGCCCCCAACCTGTGGGCTATGGATCAGTACTGGTCTAGGCCTGTTAGGAACTGGGCAGCACAACAGGAGATGAACTTGAATGTAATGTACTTAAATAATCCCAAAACCATTCCCCTACCCCAGTCCATGTAAAAGTTGTCTTCTGTGAAACCGGCTCCTGGTGCCAAAATCATTGGGGACTGCTGGTGTAAAACAAGTAGATAGCACATCAATACACAATTCACACATTAATTTTTCTGTGGTATAGCAGTTAAGAATCTGGATTTTGGGTTCAGAATGATATGAATTTTCTCATGTGTAAAGTGGAGATAACATTTTCTACCTTGCTAGGTGGTTATAAGATTAAATTAAGTAACAGTGAATGTGAAGGACCCAGTAGTGTTCCTGGCACATAGAAGGCCCTCAATAAATAATTATTGTTATTGTTTTTACAAAGAGTACTCATTATGTCATGACCCATAAATTAGAGAAAAGTTTTAAGTGCTACATGGAGATGTCCTTGCTTTTCATGCTTTTAGGCAATTGGAGTTTTAATGACACATAATATTTTACCAAAATAACAAAATATTTGTCAATGGCTATATACTGAAAGTAGCTGTTCATAGTAAGATGTAAACATGTTACTGAATTTGAATACTTTATGTTCAAACATAGTTATATTCACCACAAGTCACAACTAAGGCACTTCAATCTTAAAATATGTGACTTAACTATATATTATATATATTGAATAATTTAAGCTCAATAAAATAGAAAAGCATTTTTATGACATATTTCTAATTTGCTGATATTTTATTACTTATGCATATGATACATATTTATTTCTAAAATAAATATATCTCTTTAGCTACCTATTTTTTCTTAAGTTACAGGCAGTACATTACTCATGGATGGCAGAGTTTGTCAGTTATTTATCTTTCCAAAGTATCTAAAAGTGAATGAAGCTTGAATTGTGCAAGGAAGTATCATAACTTAAAAAGTGAATTCTTAAAGAAAAGCTGGGAAAAGTTTTGAATATAAGATTAAAGTACATTTTACCACAAAATGTAACTGTCAAGGTGGCATGAACCCATATATGAATTATGATTGGGTTGAATTTGTATTTTTATCTGATGAAGCACTAAGAATAATTTTGAAATCATTGATTTTGGCCAGCTTCAGTCTTTATTATTCTGATAACGTCAATCAGATATAAAGCTGGTAAGAGATAATTTAAGCTTATGCATTTATTTGTCAATAAAACATGTGCTCTATTGTTTTTCTGTTACATTGTTTTATCATGTCAATATTTCATAACATTACATGACTGACTAATGGTAATAGCTACTTGCTATTACCATTGTTGATGTACTTTGAAAATAGCAATCTATATTTTATGGACCAGAAAGAGACAAAACCTTTACCTTTGACCTTACTGAGCATAAGTAAGGTGATGTGAATGAAATATGCCTCATATTTCACCTATTCACAATTAGTTTCTAATAGCCTCAGGGATAAATGTTAGAATAGGTAACCTATCCTTTCTTTGTTTGTAAGAATGACTTTTGGATCTCAAATAAAATTCTTCAAAGGCAATTTAGGGAATGGAAATAATACAAGACAGAAAAAACAGACCATGAATATTTTTACCTAAGTTTTTTCTAATTGTAAACATAAAGTGATTGATGCATGTCCATATCTCTGTCCATATCATAGATAAAAACACATAATCTAAGAGAAAAACAATCTCGTTTAATCCAAACACCCAGACATACCACCAGTTAATGTCAGTGTATATCCTTCCAGTCTTTTTTCTGTGCAGACATATATCTTTTCCAGAAATATATTTTGCATACTGATCAATAACCTTATTTTTATCAGATGAATTTTTATACTTTTTATGATATACCACTTTGTCAAGAAAAATAAGATGAGGCCATCCAATGCCTTACTTCTTGTATTTATTCACTGTGCATGGGCTTTACAGATGATAATATGTTTTTATAAAATAACCTGTGTTCTCTAAGTGTTTTAAAAGCACTGATTTGTTGTTTGTCACATATCTGACAAGTTATATAACTTTAAGTATGCTTTCAATATGAAGCTTTTTTCTGACAAAACAGCAATGTACAAAATTAGAATATTTTAATCATATTTCTATTTGTAAAACATGGCTAATAGTTAGCTTTAGGCTATGACTATAATCATCTCTGTAAATATTTTTGGCTACTGTGTGGTAGCCAGCTTCCAAGATGGTGCCCAATGATTCTTGCTTCTTGGTATTCATATCCTGGTGTAGTTCCCACTTATATTGAATAGAACTGGCCTGTAAGCCAATAGAATATTGTGGATGTGTGATTTTCCAGTCTAGGCCTTTAAAAGCATTGAACTTTCATCTTCCTCCTCTGGGGACATGGCCTCCAGAGGGGTCCATGTGTCAAAGAACTGAGGCCTCTGCCAACAGTCTTCTTAGTAAATCATCTTGGAAATGAATCCTCTGGCCCAGTCAAGCCTTCAAATGATTGCAGCCCTGGCTGACAGTTTGCCTGAAGCCAGAACCAATGGCTAAACTGCTCCTAAATCCTTGATGTACAGAAACTATGAGAGTAAATTTTATTTTTGCTTTAGGCCTTTAAGATTTTAGAAATTATTTGCTATGCAGAAATAGATAATTAGTACAAACTAAAAAGGAAGATGTTTGCTAAATCAACTCAATATGTTCTAAATGAATAAGAGCTTATGAAAACATTTTAGCCTTATCAAGAACCCAGATAGTATTTAAGTATTTATACTTAGGCATAATACACATTACTCATTTAAAGAGTAAAATTTGAGGCAAATTATATATATAAGTGAAAAGACAATGCAAAGAAGAAAAATAATATCTTTCACTTAAAAGTATTTTGTACCATTAGTTTTTGTTCTTTTCTTGGTTCATTTGCTAAATATTTATTTTATTTTTTATCCATAATTCTGAGATTAGTTTGCAGTTTGCTCTTTTATTAATTTTTTTCACATTTTTTATTGTTGTTCAAGTAAAGTTGTCTCCATTTTCTCCCAACACTCCACCGCATTCCAGCCATCATCACTTCCCATCCTGGATCCTACCCTTCTTTGCTTATGTCCACCTGTCCTTTATACATGTTTGTGATAGCCCTTCCCCATTTCCCCTCATTAACTTTTCCCACCTCCCCTCTGATAACTGTCAGTTTGTTCTTAATTTCAATGTCTCTGATTATATTTTGCTCGATTGTTTTGTTGATTAGGTTCCACTTATAGGTGAGATCATATGGTATTTGTCTTTCACCACCTGGCTGATTTCACTTAGCATAGTACTCTCCAGATCCACCCAAGGTGTTTCAAAGGTGTACGAGCTCCTTCTTACTTTCTGCTGTGTAGTATTCCAACGTGTAAACGTACCATAGTTTTTTGATCCATTCATTTACTGATGGGCCCTTAGGTTGCTCCTAGCACTTAGCTATTGTAAATTGTGCTGCTAGGAACATTGGGGTGCATAGGTTCTTTTGAATTGATATTTCAGGATTCTTAGGGTATAATCCCAGTAGTGGAATTGCCTGGTCAAAAGGCAGTTCATTTGTAGTTTTCTGAGGAAATTCCATGCTGTTTTCCACAGTGGCTGCACCATTCTGCATTCCCACCAAAGGTGCACTAGGGTTCCCATTTCTCCACAACCTTGTCAGCACTTGTTGTTTGTTGATTTGGTTATGATGGCCATTCTGACCATTGTGAAGTGTTAGCTCATTGTGGTTTTTAATTTGCATCTCTTTGATGGGTAGTGATGCTGAGCATCCTTTCATATATCTCTGGGCCCTCTGTGTGTCCTCCTTGGAGAAGTGTCTATTCAGGTGTTTGTTTCTTTTCCTTCCCATTTTTTGTGAGACTCTTCTTGTTAACCTCTGCTTCTTAAATTGATCTGTTTTGACTCCCTGAGTTTGTGGTGTGAACTTCTATGATAGGAGACCTGTGAGATTCAGTGGTGCAGTCTCCTTGATCTCCTGAACTTGCTGCTCTTGGGATGCTGTTTATGTTGGCTCTAGAGATTTAATTGGGTTTTGATTGTTGTTGGGTCTTTCTTTGGTGGGTCCTTCACTCCATCTGTTTGACTGAGGGTCACTCCACCCACCACACCTTGTATGCTGTTGTGCAGGTGCTGCAAGAAGAAAACCACAAAGCCCAGGGAACAAACCCACATCTACAAAAATATCTCCCCGCTGCAATGCCACCATCAACAGCAAATGAACCAGTATTAATAAGGGTGTAAAGAGTTTAAGACTATTATAAGAAAGGAAATAAATAAACTACAGTATAAATTCTAGTGACTTAATATGAATGAATTTGCTGGATGAGAAATGAATGTTAAAAAGCTATGCAGGAAAGAAAATATTGCTAACCCCGGAGAAGTCTACAGTAGATTTCTTCTTGGTAACCTTTAGTATTTACCACTTTCTGGATGTTTTTTCTTTCTGGATCTACCTCTGGTGATGTTAGATGTTGACTTCGTTTGACCTTAGGCTGCTTGCTTGGAGACTGCCAGGGATCTACTGTCTATGGTTGTCTCCTTCAGTTGTTAATCTAGTCACTCTGCACTCAGCAGTCAGGCTTAAGTCCCATAGGATGGGCAGAATTCTTCCTAGTATTGGGGCTATTGTTTCCTCTCAGGATGCTGCTGCTTAGAGGAGAGTGGTCTGCCTGAGCAGGATGGCTGCTGCAGTATAGATGAGGACTTAGAACCAGGATCTCAGTGGCCATTCTCTTAGTTCTCTCCCCAAAGCCTCTGTCCCCAGTCTCTCCTCAAGAGTCTCTAGACCACTCTGCCCCACCTTTGCCAGAGATCTACTGTCTGTGACTGTCTTCTTCAATTGTGAATGTAGTCACTTTGCACTGAGCAGTCCAGCTTAAGTACCACAGAGCTGAGGCAGAGTCTCTTTTGTGGGATGGGGCTATTGTTTCCTCTGATGTCCTGCAGCTTAGAGGGAAGTGGTCTGCCTGAGCATGAGGGCTGTTGCCATATGGTGGGGTGACTCAGCACCAGAATCCCAGTGGCTACTCTCTCAGCTCTCTCCCCAAAGTTTCTGTCCCTAGTCTCTCTTCAAGCATCTCTAGCCCATTCTGTTCCCACATTTGCTGGAACCCCAGGTAAGTGACAGCAAATGAAAATTTGTGCGTTGGCACTTTAAACAGTTCTTTGCATCTTCAGTCATCCATCTCTGGCAGAAAGCAACCCTGCTGCTTTTTGCCACTGGTTGTTACCTACGTACTTTTTGGGCTCCTGTGATCTAGGCTGGGGATCCCAGCTTAGGGCTTAGAACCCATTCTTCTCAGGGGAATCAACCAGCCATTTAATTATCCCTGTGACACTGTTGTTTGTGAGCACCCAGCCAACCCTCTTGAGTCTCCATTGCACTCCTTAACAGACAGGTTGTGCTGAAGCTGATTCTTCTGTCTATCTGAGGTTATAAGGCTTCTCCTTGCTATTTAGTTGTTTGTTCTGAGTAATTTCTCCACAATTTAGTTCTAATTCCAGATTGGTTCTGGGAGGAGTTTAGTGTGGCTTCCATTCACTCTTCTGCCATCTTGCTGAGCTCCAGTTTTTGTTGTGACCTAACATTTTCTTGACAATTTTTGCAGTGATGATAAACAGAATACTCATTCAGAATAAATAAGCATAAATACCAACATTTCAATAATAAAGATTTTATATTTTTCATCTATATATCCCTTGGTGTTTTTTGAAATTTAGGTACATTTTATTTTGTCAGATATTGTATTATGAGTCATACATAGTTTCAGCAATTGGTAGGAAACATGACATAGACACACAGCTATCTCTTTCTTTGCTTCTAATCTTATGTGTAATGGTAACAGTTTGGCACATATCCCTCCATAGCCCAGTGATCATATAAAATTAGATAAACATAATAAATTTTTTTCACAAACATAAAATATTGGTCTTTATATTATTCTGCAATAGGCTGTTTTAATTTAGGCACTGTATATATAGTACATATAGATCTAATCCATTTTTTGCAATACTGTGTAGTAGGCTAAATAGAGCATTTGCAAACTATAGCTTGTGAGCTAAATTTGTCCTGCCACCTGTTTTTGTGTCTGTGAGATAAGAGCCATTTTTATATTTTTAAATGGTTGGAAAAAATCAAAAGAGAATATTTTCTGATATATAAAAATTATATAAAACTTAAATTTTAGTGTTTATTAATAAAGTCTTATTGGGACACAGTCATGCTCATTTTGTTTTAACGCTGTCTCAACTCAGCTGAGTAATTGTGAAACATAATGGCCATCAAAACTGAAAATATTTGCTATCTGGCCCTTTACAGACAGCATTTGCCAATTCTTGATCTATAGCATTCTGTACAATAGAAATACAATGCAAGCCACAAATGTAACTTTTCTAGTGGTCACATTTCAAAAAATTGAAAAGACCTAGGAAAAATTAATTTTAATAATATTATGTTTTAATTAAGTCAATATGATATCTAAGATATCATTTCAGCATTTGTTTTGAATTTTATTTATTTCCATCTCCCCATCCCTCCCCTTTGGCAGCCATCAGCTTGTTTTCTGTATTTATGGGTCTGTCTCTGTTTTGATTTGTCCATTCATTTTGTTTCTTTTAGATTCTACATATAAATGAGATCATATTTGTCCTTCTGTGTCTGACTTATTTCACTCAGCACAATACCCTCTAAGTTCACTCATGTTTTGTAAACTGCAATATTCCTTTTATTTTTATTGCTGAATAATATTCCATTGTAAATATATGCCACATTTTCTTTAAACATTCGTCTATTGATAAACACTTAGGTTGTTTCCATATCTTGGCTATTACTAGCAGTGCTGCAAGGAACAGAAGGGTGCGTGTATCTTTTCAAATTAATGTTTTTGTTTTCTTTATATAAGCACCCAGAAGTAAAATTGCTGGATCATGAAGCAGCTCTATTTTTAGTTTTTGAGGAACCTCCATACTTTTTTCCATAGTGCCTGCAATAATCTTCATTCCCACCAAAAATGCACAAGGTTCCTTTTTTTTCATATCCTCAGCAATACTTGTTATTTGTTGATTTATTGATAATAGCCATTCTGATAGGTATGAAGTGATTTTTCATTGTGGTCTTAATTTGAATTTCTTTGATGATTACTGATGTTGAGTGTCTTTTCATACATCTATTGGCTTTCTGAATGTCCCCTTGGAAAAATGTCTATTCAGGTCCTCTGCCCATTTTCTAATCAAATTGTTTAGGGTTTTTGGTGTTAAGTTTTATGAGTACTTTGTAAATTTTGGATATTATTCCCTTATTTTATGTACATTTAAAAATATCTTTTCCCATTCATTTGTTTTGTTGATTTTCTTTGTTGTGTAAAACCTTTTTAGTTTTATACAGTCCTATTCATTTTTTTCTTTTGTTTCCCTTGCTTGAGAAGATGTATTCAAAAAGGTATTTCTAAGAGCAACATCACAGAGTTTCCTGATTATGTTTTCTTCTAGAAGTTTTATAGTTTCAGGTCTTATTTTTTAGGACTTTAATCCATTTTGAATTTATTTTTGTATATGCTGTGAGAACAATTTCATTTTTTGCATATGTTTGTCCAGTTTTTCCAACACCACTTATTGAAGAGACTGTCTTTCCCCCATTCTATATTCTTGCCTCCTTTGTCATAAATTAATTGACAATGTATGTGAGGATTTATTTATGGGCTGTCTGTTACATACCACTGACCTGTGTATCTGTTTTTATGCCAGCACCGTATTGTTTTGATTACTGTAGCTTTGTAGCATAGTTTGATATACTATCTTCCATTTTGTTCTTTCTCAAGATATCTTTGTCTGTTTGAACCTTTTGTGATTTCATATAAATTTTAAGATTAGTTATTCTAATTCTGGTAAGAAAGTCATTGGCATTTTAATACATATCACATTGTCTTGTTCCTGTTAATTTCAACATTTAATTAATATAAAAATTATTAATGGACTTCTGGCCAAGATGGAGGAGTAGGTGGACACACTGTGCCTCTTCTCACAACAAAAATTAAGGACAAAAAATATTTAGAAATAAGAAAACAACCGGAACTGATAGAAAATTGAACTGTACGGAAGTCCAACAACCATTCATCTAGACAGGTAAGAGGGGTGGAGTCGCAGCAGCAAAAAGTGGAGGTGCAGACCCGGGCACGCAGGCAGCAGTGGTTGGCAGTTCCCGGGCATGCAGGCGGCAGCTAGCAGACCCTGGGCATGGGGTGGCAACTGTGCAGACCCAGTGAGGCTGTGCAAGGCGGCTGGCTGGTCAGGTGGTCCCACATTTGTACACAGATAATCCAGGTGAAGGGGAAGCACTGGAAGGGACTGGAATCCAAGAGAGAGCAGAGCAAGCACCATTGTTCTCTCTTAGGCCCCGCCCCCACATACAGTGTCACAACTCAGCAACTAGTCTGCCCTGCCCTAGGAAACACCTAAGGCTCCACCCCTCACTACCTAACAGCCACGACCAGACAAAAAAAAGAAAAAATAATAAAACAAACCAAAAATAGCTCAAAGAGAACAAATGAAATCCCCAGAACCAATTCCTCTAAGCGACGAAGAGATAGCCAACCTATCAGATGCACAGTTCAAAGCCCTGGTGATCAGGATGCTCACAGAATTGGTTGATTTTGCTCACAAATTAGATGAAAAAATGAAGGCTACAATATGTGAAATGAAGGAAAACGCATAGGGAATTAATAGAGATGAGAGGAAAACTGGGACTCAAATCAATGGAGTGGACCAGAAGGAAGAAACAAACAACCAAACAGAAAACAGGGAAGAAACAAGAATTCAAAAAAATGAGGAGAGGCTTAGGAATCTCCAGGACATCTTTAAACATCTCAACATTGGAATTATAGGGGTTATTATAATAATTACCGATGTTATTATAATAAATACTGATAATTATATTACCCCAACCTTGGAAAGGGAAGAAGAAGAGCAACAAGTGGAAAACTTATTTGAACAAATAAGGAGAACTTCCCCAGTCTGGCAAAGGAAATTGACTACCAGGAAGTCCAGGAAGCTCAGAGAGTCCCAAAGAAGTTGGACCCAAGGAGGAACACACCAAGGCACATCGTAATTACATTAGCCAAGATTAAAATGAAGGAGAGCATTCTAGAAGCATCAAGGGATAAGGGGACAGTCACCTACAAAGGAGTTCCCATTAGACTGTCAGCTGATTTATCAAAAGAGACCTTCCAGGCAAGAAGGGGCTGGAAAGAAGTATTTGAAGTCTTGAAAGGCAAGGACCTACATCTAAAATTGCTCTATCCAGCAAAGCTGTCATTTAGAATGAAAGGGCAGATAAAGTGCTTCTCAGATAAGGTCAAGTTAAAGGAGTTCATCATCACCAAGCCCTTATTATATGAAATGTTAAAGGGACTTATCTAAGAAAAAGAAGATAAAAATATGACAGTAATTAATATAAAATTATTAATGAAACATTTACATGCTTATTTTTTATACTAAGTATTTGCTATTCAGTGTATAATTTTCACTCACAGTACATCTGGACTTGGACTGGCCACATTTCAAGTACTCAGTAACCACATGTGGCTAGTGACTACTGTATGGGGCAGTTTAGTTCTGTAGTGCAGATTACCTTAATTTATATGGATTATATAGTTTTTTGATAGACATTAAGGTTTTTTTCAGTTGTTTTTGTCTTTGTAAACATTGCTGTCCTCAAACATTTATTTCCATAGATAATCCCAAAAGTAGAGTTGCTGAGTGAAAGACATGTGTAATCATTAATTTTAATGGATACAAGAATTTGCTTTTGGACTGAAGTTCAAATGGAAAAGCCTGTTGGTTGTAGGTCATCACAAAGCTTTTTTTTGTTTGTTTGTTTTGGATTATTTCCTTTCAGTATGCTTTCTAGAACAAAAAGAAAATTTTTGTTGGTGCTTTAAAAACTGTATTAATATGAAATTCTTAGAGATTTTTGAATTTGATAACCAATTTCAGTAGTAAAAGTAGTATACATTTAGAATGCCTTGCAGTCTCCAGTTTCAAACATATTATTTCCCATGATGCTTTGGCAACTCTGTTAGGGTTGGTTTTATTCCCATTTTATGACAGATGAGACTGAGACTCAAAGAAGTTAAGTGATCTCCCTGAAGACACCACATAGCTAAAATATTAGAGCCAGAACTTACAATAAGTCCTGGTCAGAGTACAATGTTCTTCCTAGTACCATGTCTGGTTCATTTGTTAATTTATCCAAAAATACCCACTGCATATTGACTATATACCAAGCACTATGTGAACTCCTAGAGTTTCAGTAGTGAACAAAACCAGTGGGTTCCTGCCCCAGTCAAAACCTTAGGGATTTAAAAGGTAGGAAATCTGTGAAGCACCTGTACAAAAGAAACATAATTCAATTGCTTTAAGTGTGCTTGAGCCCCTATTTCACTGAGAAGAAGCTCTTCATCTCATTAGAAGAATTGTGATCAAGTGAGGATAAAAAAGACAAGGACTCAGAATTATCTCGGTGTGCCTGCTGAATGAACCACTTAAAACCTGAAGTACTTTAAATGATTGAGACATTTAGCTACTTTTCAGAGTGGAATGATCAGTTACACTTGTACTTCAGCTCTTTAGACTTGTTGCTTGATCATTTGCAGTCCCAACTCCAAGCCCAAACAGTTAAGATGATGAGCATCAGGCAAGTATAGTTCTTGTACTATATTAGAAAGTAAATAATTTCTCCACACAATGAAACATCTGGGCTTGAAATTCTAATATGCAACATCAATTTTTCAACTAGCACTAGAAGAATCAAAGGCTTAAATTTTAGTGATAGAAATTATACCTGTGAGACCAAGCAATTGCTTCTTTATTTTCCACTTGTGTATTTTTTTTTAAAGTTGTTCAATTACAGTTGTCCCCAATTTCCCCCATTACTCTTTCCTGCCCTACCCACCCCTACCTCACACCTTCAATCCTCCCCACCCACATTGTCTTTGTCTATGGGTCCTTTATACATGTTCATTGACTGCCTTTCCCCTTCTTTCCCCATTATCCTCCTTCTGCTCCCCTCTGATTATTGTCAGTTTGTTCTTAACTTCCATGTCTCTGGTTCTATTTTGCTTGCTTGTTTGTTTTGTTGATTAGGTTCCACTTATAGGTGAGATCATATGGTATTTGTCTTTCACCACCTGGCTGATTTCACTTAGCATAATACTCTCCAGTTCCATCCATGCTCTCATGAAGGGCAGAAGTCCCTTCTTTCTTTCTGCTGTGTAGCATTCCATTGTGCAAATATACCACAGTTTTTTGATCCATTCATTTACTCATGGGCCTTTAGATTGCTTCCAGCACTTAGCTATTGTAAATTGTGCTGCTATGAACATTGGGGTGCATAGGTTCTTTTGAATTCCTATTTCAGAATTCTTAGGGTATAATCCCAGCAGTGGAATTGCCTGGTAAAAAGGCAGTTCTTTTGTAGTTTTCTGAGTAAATTCCATACTGTTTTCCACAGTGGTGCACCAGTCTGCATTCCCACCAAACAGTGCACCAGGGTTCGCATTTCTCCATAACCTCATCAGCACTTGTTTGTTGATTTGGTTATGATGGCCATTCTGACCATTGTGGTTTTAATTTGCATCTCTCTGATGGCTAGTACTGCTGAACATCTTTTCATATGTCTCTGGGGCCAAAAATAGCTTCTTAATGAGTAGAATTAGTGAGTGCGTGCGTGTGTGTGTGTGTGTGTGTGTGTGTGTGTGATAGATTGGGAGTGGAGATAGAATTATTTCAATTATGATATGCCCAATAGAAAATTTTTATTTCATGTACCTACTAATGCTTTTGGTTGCCCTCTACCCCTTCCTCAATCCACTCTCCTGTTTTCTCCCCTGTTCTGGGCCCCAGAAACCTGACCTTTTTTGATCAAGTCACATTCTGTAGGGTCTGGCCAATTGCAGGTGGTAAGGAGTGAGAGAAGAGTGAGGTAAAACCTTGCTAAGTGAAGTTAAAAGGTATCTTCTTCTTCAGCTAACAGCTATTCTTATGATACTCTTTGGAAAATACTTCTTTCGCTTCCCCTTCAGGTCAAAGAGTGAGTTCCCTGCTATTACTAGTGTTGGTGGACCTCACCATTCCTTGTTGGTTTCACTGAGCCTTGCCCAGCACCTTTGCAAACTTCATTTTCAAATTCTTTTCAGCGTTCCTTTGATGTAGCAACTAGCTTTTGTTTTGTTTTCCGGCTAGAACACTGCCTTATATATTTTTGTAATGAAAAATAATTGTTTATTATTCTTATTTGTAGACCTTTATATATATATAAGAAGTAGACCATCATTATGCCCATTGCTCAGCATTTTTGAAGACAGCTTTGGATTCCTATCAAGTATACTTAGATATTCTTAAGCTGCTAGAGTAATTGTATGCTAAGTATGTTCATTTAAAAACAACTTTCCTAGGAAGAACAAATTATCAAGAATATTTAGAAAGGGCAATGACCTTTTGTAAAGGCATCCTATTAAATGTTTTACATTTTTATCTTGACCATGGTTTTTCTCATTAAACAATATATATTATTTATTATTTATGGCCATTCATAGGGACAGGCAACGAATTGGCAAACTGAAACTTTTAACGTTAAATCTGTATTGAAAACACCCAACTGCTAAACAGAAAATTTTCTCTCTCCTTCTACCCACAACTGAGAAAACTATAGAAGGCCTCAGGATTGCTGTGTAGAATGTTCATTTCTTGTTGAATGCTTTCCTGACCTAAATTAATAAATCACATTCTTTCTAATCTTACTAACTTTGAATTTTCAAGTTTATCAATAACAACTTAACTATTTTTTGTTTGTTTCTTTTGAGTTCACATTTCCTTCTAAGGAATCCTGCACTTTATCCACTGTGGGGGCCCCTGTCCTGGGCACCAGATGTGGGGGGGTTCCACCCGCAGAGCCCCATCCCTCCGTCACAGATGAAAATAAAACTACCAAGACATGATCTGCTTGGGGAGGAAAGGTGGTCAGACTCTCAGAGGAGAATGACCCAGAGCCCCTTCCTCACTAGGCTTTTATTGGGTTCAAATACACAAGAATACAAGTATGTTAGGCGGCAAAGATCAAACAATGGTTAACATTTCAAAGAAATCTGAAGACTTATTCTGAGTCAATGTCTGTCCGGAAAGGGGGTTGCCAAACTTTGGGAGATACTCATTTCCTCCTTGGACCCTTATCATTTAAATGAAAGCACTCTTAGCAAAGCAGGTTTCACAGGACTTTAGGAATTCTTTCTTATGACCGATCACCCAGGGAACCGTCCTGGCCAGCACAGGGCTGCACCGTTTGCCCTCATAGTTTCAGGCTTTAAGCTGATTAGGCCCAGGAAGCAGAAGACATCTCCCAGAAGGAAATGAGGACCCAAGCTATGTTAGAATAGACCATCACATCCTCTTTGCTGCAGCCCCGCCCCCCAAGTCCTTCCATGAGGGCTTCCCAAATGGTCATGTCTGGCTTAGGTTGCCCCTCCCATGAGGAGTCTTACCCATCATTGATTACCGACCAAGCATTGGGGCCAGAGATGGATGAGGCAGAAGCGGTGCTCCTGCCAGGGAGATAAGCTTTGTCTCCTTAGTAGCTCACGTCCTCTTGACAGAACAGACCCAGATGAAGTGGGTCCCTTGGCTCTTACACAGCCCACCATGGGGTCAGGGTTACAGCTCCTGAGACCAGGCTGAACGGTCCACAACAATCCACAATGTTCCCCAAATTATACTTATGAATGAATGATCGATCTGATTATGCTATTTCCTGCTTAAATGTTTCCAATTACTCCCCATTGCCCACCAACTAACTCTTACTGGCATATAAGTATATTTGTAATATGTTTCCCCTTTATCCCATTAACTCCTGCTTTTCTCCCTTTTCTCCTCTTCTTACCTAGGAGGCTGCAGCCATACAAATCTTGTTATATCACTGAAAACCATGTGCAGTACGCTGAACAGCATCACATGTTGGAGCCACCTAACAAAAGAGCTTCAAAATACATAAAGCAAAAACAGAAATAGAAAGAGAAATAGAAAAATCCACAATTATGTTTGCAGACTGCAACACTCTTCTCTTAGTAATTGATAAGACTAGTATACAGAAAATCAGTGAGCATATAGAACTGTACAACACCATTAACTAACTGAAATCTAATAGGTATTTATAGACCCCATTATCAAAATACAAAAGCATAACATTCTTACATAGATCTTACCCAAGAAATGTCATATCCTGGGACATAAAACAAACCTTGGCACATTTAAAATAATTAAAATCATACAAAATAATTCAGTGTTAATATAAAATCAATGACCATAATGTAAGCATAATATATTTATACTAGAAACCAATAAGAGAAAGAAAACAAAGAAATATCCAAATACTTGGAATTTATGCACTGCCCTTCTAAATAAGCCATGGGCTCAAAAAGAACATTGAAAAGGAAATTGGAATATACTTCAAACTAAACAAAAATAAGAATATAGCATAACAAAATCTGTGAGTTGTAGCTAAAGCAGTACTTAAATGAAAGTTATAGCATTATATGCTTATATTAAAAGAACTCAAAAGCTTCACATAGTACTCTAGTAGTACTTCACACAATACTCTAAGCTTCAACCTCATAAAGAAAATCCTAGCCAGAATGATCAGGCAAGTAAAAGAAACAAAAAGCATCCATATTGAAAAGGAAGAAATAAAACTCATCTGCTCACAGATGGTGTGTTTTGCCTATGTAAAAAATCCCACGGGATACCTAAATATTTCCAGAAATAGGAAGAGAGTTCAGCAAAGACACAGGATGTGAGAATGCCATAAAACTCAATAATAATTCTAGGTACTCTCAATGAAAAAGGAAACAAACATTTAAAAATTATCTATAATCACTGCCACAAAATGAAGTATCTGGGTGTAAATCTATCAAAGTATCCATAGGATCTGTACACTGGAAATTACAAAACACTGATGAAATAAATAAAAATGAACTAAACAAATGGAGGTATGTACTATGTTCATGGATCAGAAAACTGAACATATCAACATAATCTTCAAACCGAAAGTAAATATGTCAGGTCTTCCCTAACTGATCTAGAGATTTAACACAATTCCATTAGAAAATCCAGTATGATTTTTTTGTAGTTATAAAAATCTTATTCTAAAATATTGTAATGAAAAGGTGAAGGGTCTAGAACTGACAAAAACAATTTTTTAAAAAGAATAAATTTGGAAGGATCCCTCTATCTAATTTTAAGTTTTACTATAAATGAAAACTAAAAATGGTATAGAGTCCAGTAATACATCTATACAAGAATGCCATTTTTTTTAGAGTTATAAAAGTAATTCTTTGGAGCAAGCCTAGTCTTTTCAACAAAAGGTGTTGGAACAATGGAACATCCATATGTAAAAACCTAAACCTCACATCTTATACAAATAATAACTCATAGTAGATCATAGATTTGTGTGTAAAATTAGAAACATTTAGAAGAAAACTTTCTGATCTGGTGTTAGGCAGAGAATTTTTTAGACATGACACTGAAAGATAGTGCCAAAAATGGAAAAATGAGATATTGGATATTATCAAAATTGAAATATTTTGCTCTGTAAAAGACACTGTGAAGAAAGAACAAACTCATAATGACCAGAGGCGAGGTGGGAGGAGGATAATGGGAGAAAGAAGGGGAGGGGGCAAGCCAAGGAACAGGAATAGGGGACTCATGGACATGGACAATGGAGGATGATTGACTGTGGGAGTGGTGGGGGGATGGAGCAGGGGAAAGCAATGGGGAAAAAGGTAGGACAACTGTAACTGAACAATAAAAGAAATACAAAAATTTTAAAAAGAAAAGAAAAAAGACATTGGGAAGGATAAAAATTAAAGCTATAGCCTAGGATATAATAGTTACAAGTCACATATTCATTGAAGAACTTATAGTCTGAATATATAGATAACTGTCAAAACTCAACAATGGTAAATTTTAAAATTGGTGAAAACTTGAACAGCCAATTCACCGAAGACATTACAGAAGGCAAATAAGCACATGAAAAAATGTTCAGTATTACTAGCGATTAAATAAATGCAAATTAAGTTCAAGATAAGATACTACTATACATTGATTAGACTAAAATTAAATGTACCGATTATATTATAAATTATATTTTAATTACATTATTATATATTTACAATTAAAATTACATTTATAATTAAAATTGTATATAGTTTAAATTATAATATTAAAAACATTAGTGAGAATGTAGAGTAATTGGAATTTTCAGACACTGCTGATAGAAGTGCCAAGTGATATAGCCACTCTGGGAAACAGTTCAGTGGTTTCTTATAAAGTTAAATATACGTATATTTAATCTTCCAATCTTTTTTTTTTTTTTTTGAGGATATATTCTGGTAACTTTTTTTTTTGTTGTTGTTGTTTTTTTTAATATATTTTATTGATTATGCTATTACAGTTTTCCCATTTCTCCCCCATCATTTCCCCCACCCTGCACACCCTCTCCCACCCACATTCCCCCCTTTAGTTCATGTCCTTGTGTCATAAGTTCTTTAGCTTCTACATTTCCCATACTATTCTTGCCCTTCCCCTGTCTATTTTCTACCCACTATCTATGCTACTCATTCTCTGTACCTCCCCCCCCCTCCTCCCACGCCCCTGTTGCTAACCCTCCATATGATCTCCATTTCTGTGGTTCTGTTCCTGTTCTAGCTGTTTGCTTAGTTTGCTTTTGTTTTAGGTGTGGTTCTTAATAGCTGTGAGTTTGCTGTCTTTTCACTGTCATATTTTTGATCTTCTTTTTCTTAGATAAGTCCCTTTAACATTTCATATAATAAGAGCTTGGTGATGATGAACTCCTTGAACTTGACCTTATCTGAGAAGCGCTTTATCTGTCCTTCCATTTTAAATGACAGCTTTGCTGGAAAGAGCAATTTTGGATGTAGGTCCCTGCTTTTCAAGATTTCAAATATTTCTTTCCAGCCCCTTCTTGCCTGGAAGGTCTCTTTTGAGAAATCAGCTGACAGTCTGATGGGAACTCCTTTGTAGGTGACTGTCCCCTTATCCCTTGCTGCTTCTAGAATTCTCTGCTTCATTTTAATCTTGGCTAATGGAATTATGATGTGCCTTGATGTGTTCCTCCTTGGGTCCAACTTCTTTGGGACTCTCTGAGCTTCCTGGATGTCCTGGTATTCTATTTCCTTTGCCATATTGGGGAAGTTCTCCTTTATTATTTGTTCAAATAAGTTTTCTACTTGTTGCTCTTCTTCCCCTTCTGGGACCCCTATAATTCGGATGTTGGGACGTTTAACGATGTCCTGGAGGTTCCTAAGCCTCTCCTCATTTTTTTTAATTCTTGTTTCTTCCTCGTTTTCTGTTTGGTTGTTAATTTCTTCCTTCTGGTCCACTCCATTGATTTGAGTCCCAGTTTTCCTTCCATCTCTATTGGTTCCCCATGCGTCTTCCTTCATTTCACGTATTGTAGCCTGCATTTTTTCATCTAGTTTGTGAGCAAAATCAACCAATTCTGTGAGCATTTTGATGACCAGTGCTTTGAGCTGTGCATCTGATAGGTTGGCTATCTCTTCACTGCTTAGAGGAATTGACTCCGGCGTTTTCATTTTTTCTCCGGTTTGAGCCATTTTTGGTGGGGGTTTTTGTTTTGTTTTGTTTTGGTTTTAGTCTGGTCGCAGCTATTACGTATGAGGGGTGGAGCCTTAGCAGCCCAGTCGCTGGGTTGTGACGCTGTAGGTGGGGGCGGGATCCGAGAGGGAGGAATGGCGCCTGTTCTGCTCTCTTCTGGACTCCGGTCACTTCCGCTGCTTCCCCTTCGCCTGGATTATCTGTGCACGCTCGCGTGCTGTTAAGTAGTGAGGGGTGGAGCCTCAGGCGCTCCCCAGTGTGGGGCAGCCCAGTCGCTGGGTTGTGACGCTGTATGTGGGGGCGGGGTCTGAGAGGGAACAATGGCGCCTGCTCCGCTCTCTCCTGGATTCAGTCCCTTCCGCCACTTCCCCTCTGCCTGGACCGTCTGCGTGCGCGAATGTGGGACCCCCTGGTCAGCCAGCTGCCTTGTGCGTCCTCACTGGATCTGCACAGTTGCCCCCTGTGCCCGGGGTCCGCCAGCTGCCGCCTGTGTGCCCCAGGACCGCCAGCCACCGCCCGTGCACCTGGGAACTGCGAGCCGCTGCTACTTGCGTTCCTGGGTCCGCACCTCCACTTTTTCCTACTGCGACTCCGCCCCTCTTACCGGTCTGGATGGATGGTTGTTGGACTTCCATACAGTTCAATTTTCTATAAGTTCTGGTTGTTTTCTTGTTTCTAAATATTTGTTGTCCTTAATTTTGGTTGTGAGAGGAGGCACAGTGTGTCCGCCTACGCCTCCATCTTGGCCGGAAGTCTAATCTTCCAATCTTTTGGTAGGTACTTACCTTAGAGAAGTAAAAGTATATGTTCCCAAATAAACCATTTTTGAGTTTTTCAGCAGATCTATTCATAATCACTCCAAACTAGAAATAATCCAAATGTTCTTCCACAGGTGAATGTATACATAAACTGTGGTAAATACATACAATGCAATACTTCTCAGCAATAAAAAGAGCAAACCATTGATACACAAGACAACTCACATGGATTTCAAAGCAGTATGCCCAGTGAATGCAGTCTCAAAAGGTCACATACTGTATAATTCTATTTAAAATACTGTTGACCAGACAAAAATATAGTGATGGAGATTAGATCAGTGGTTGCCAAGGGTTAGGGTTGGGGAGAAGATGTACTTATAAAGAGATAGCATTGTAGGAGTGTTTTGTTACTGTCCTGCATCTTGATTATGGTGGCAGTTGCCCAAGTATTTACTTGTACTAAAATTCATAGAAGTGTACATCCAAAAAAGTCAATTTTACAGCAGATTAATTTAAAAAATTCAATGGAGATGAGAACAACACCCCAGGCATGTACAAAGGTATTGGAGGTTACTGCAGTAGAACTAACAGAAGGACCTGGAGACCCATGTGATGCAGGGGTGAGAAAAAGGTCTTTGTTGGGAGTAAATGTTATGCATTTCATACTGATGCAGATGTCTGGTGCTGAGCCTCCACCATTTTCTTTCACCCTATAAAAGGAAGGGTGTTTTTGCCACAAAAGGTAATTGATTTCTTATTCTTGGACACCTTCACGCAAAGAATGGAAAGTCTTGTCCATGAACTTGTAGAAGTGATTCCTGAAGAAAGTGTGATGTTCATTTAGATTTCTGAAACCAATCCATTTGAGATTCTGTGAAATAACCTAGTGCCAGAGAGGTGACAAACATCTGTTGTTGCAAGGCGAAGGATAATGCAGCTTGACTAAACTGTACATCAATTTGCCTCTCACAAGAAACAGGTGCATTTTAGAGATCAATCAATTTTGGACCCTGAACTATCACACTAGCCTTAAATTCTGAAAATTATCCCTCAATAGGAGGTCAAGTAGGATGAAAAGAATTTCAGTTTATTTAAAAAATATTTTTGTATGCATGCCATATTTAATTTAAAAAGTATTTGTGATGATTTTGTTGTAAAATTGTTTTTTATTTCTATAAAAAAATTCATTGAGCAGGTCTGATCTATTCGAGGACAAGTAGAGACAAAAACCCTGAGGCCCTTTTCTGGGATGATAATGTCAAGCACTTGGAAATTCACCTCTAGAGTCAGTTGTGGCCTGGAACACAATACGTGAGTCAGTGGTTCTCAGAGAATGGCTCAGACCAGCAGCATCAACTATACCTGGGGGCTTATTAGAAATGCCAACTCTAAGGCCCCAGCCCAGATCCATTGAATCAGAAATTCTGGGAAAGATGCACAATAATCTGTGTTTTAATAATCCTTCCAAATAATTCTGATGCAGACTAAGGTTGGTTGATGTGTGATAAGATTTAGCAGCACATACCAGTTAGCTTTGTTCTGATTTATTTTAAGCAGGGCTCTGGACAACACCAGAGGTGATTTTCAAGCCATTGGGAATTTTCACTCCTCTATCTTCAACTAACTGCCTGGTTACACAAGTTCCACTTGGCCCACTACCAGCTTATTTCAAGCATCAGGCATCAGAGAAATTAAAATTTCATCACAAGTCTGTTCATTTCCTACTTACAAGCCATTTTGATTTGCAGCTCCAAATTACAATCCCCAGAACAGACAGGAGGAGCCCGAACACATACCACTCTTCACATTTTTATGTGACTACCTTATTATTGGCCCATTTAAGGGAGGCGTATTCCTTTTAAAATTATGTGTCCTGCTCTAACATCCTTTTAAAACTTAATCATTAAACTCCTGACACTCTTTTTTTTTTTTTAAATTTCCAATTGGTAGTTATTTTCTCATGGTGCTTGCCAGACTGAGTTTAAAACTTCAGTGTCTGTTTTAATATCTCAATTGGTTGCTATAATATGACTGTAGAGGTTTCTTGAAACAGAAGTATGTCTGCCAAGTAAAGCTTTCTGTCTGAAACTTAAATGCAACATGTTTCCTCATCATTTAAAGCACTGTTATAATTAAGGATTGGTGAACCCATTTCAGTTTGAGCTAGTTGAATGTCTAATGTTTATTCAAACATCCTGGTTTCAATAAAAACTCTAAATGTGAGTTGCCAGAACTTTTTCCATTAACTTTGAAATCCCAGTGTGTTTCAAGGGAAATATAGTTAGAATGTTTCTGAATCATTTACACTTAAGTCATCAGAATATTATTTTGCTAGAACGAGTTGTTGTCCATGTATCACGTACCTCTTGAAATCTTTAGAAATAAGATGTTAGTTAAAAACGCTGCAAAATATAAATCAAGTCAAAGCTTAGAAAAGTTTGATACATATTTGGCTTTATTTCTGAAGTTGGCCCCAAATGCCTTACGTTTAGAGGTATATTAGATTATCAGGATGCTTTTTATTAAAGTATTATTCCAGAAAATATGACTATTTGTACCTCTGGATATATCACATGTGCAGTATTGGAGATAATTATAAGTAAACTCCAGGTAGAACCAATGTATTAGTTTCAAGTGTAGGGTGGGCCTCCTTCTCTAAAATGTCTATGAGAAGAGAAGATATATGTTCACTTAGCACTTGAACTTGGGAAACATGGAGGAAACCAGATGGCCACTTTCTGTCCCTGAAGGCTGCACCTAGCAAGTCTCCAAGAACCTGGGATCGTGTGAATGAGTAATTTCTTGAGTTTGGCAAGAATTAAAATATAACCTTCTGTGTTATTGGATTGACTAAATAATTGCTTCTTATTTATGGTTAACATACCTACATTAGGGTCCCAGCAAGAAAACAGATCCACTTTCACTATTTCAGCAAAGAGAATTTCATAAAGGGCCCTGGTTAAGCAGTTATCATGAGGACTTGAAAATCCAAATGGGGAAACTGAGGTAACACAGAGCTAACTACAGGAAGCAGCTATCATGCCTAAGAATGGAGGAACAAAGAGAGGTAAATGAGGTCCTCAAACCCAGAAGCTTGGGGAGAGACCCTGTGGAGCTGGAGTTCAAACCTGTGAGGAGGTTAGGCATGTTTGGAGTGTTAGCACCACTGGGTGCTATTCCATGAGGCTGCTTCTGGGAGTGGGGAAAGAAGCTTATTCTAGGAATGGTTGTTGCTGTTACAGTGAAGAGTTCTGGTATCCTGAGTCATGTTTCAGTTGGATTTCTATTGAAACATTTATGGATATTTGTTATTTGAATTGAAATGCTGTGTGGATATGTTGACCTCCTTCCTTTGTCTCCATCTCTAAGAACTTCACAGGTCTCATCCATAAAATGGGATCAATAGTCTTTGCTTTGCCCATCTTGAAGTTGTCTTTGGAAAATAAAGAAAAATTAAAGCATTTGGTGAATGATAAAATACCAAATAAATTCAGGGTATTATTATTGTTATATTTAAGCTTTACTTCAAAATGTAATACTAAAATAAGACAAATCTAAGACAAAGTTGCTTATAATCATGTAAATGCTTTCTCTCCCTTCCCTTTACTCATTGTTTTACTTACTTGCTGATATTATTGTCATCTTAAACTCAAAGCTCTAGAAGTTTTGCCTTTGAGGACATCAGTGAATTATTTCTCAGTTTCTCTAAAATAGATACTAATATTTTTTTTTAAAAAATAGATATATAGAAGGAAGGAAGCAAATTTAAATAAAATAATATTAACACGAAGTTAAGGATGTTTTACAGCTGCAGATCAGCTATAAAAGATAGTTGTGTTTATGAAACTGTAAACAGAAATAGAATTCCCTGCTTCTTGAGCCTTTTCTGAATTATACTATTTTTACTCAGGATAAAGTGAAAATATTTATAAGATAAGATACAAGTATGGCACCTGATGCAGAAATATGTTTATCCTTCAAATTCCATATTTCTATATGGAAACTGAACATTTAGTTTGCAATGCAATGAAGAAAAATATCATCAAACATTTCAGGGGAGGATTTAAAGTCACCATTTCAAGTATATGGTTTCAAGTACTGACAGTCCTTCATAAGAAAAGATAAATTGTCTTCTCTGAATGATAAATTGTCATTTTGATGCCCTTTCATTTAGTAAAGCAATGCTACAAATTCGGTGAAATATCTATCACCAATAGATCTTTTTTCTAACTCTCTTTTAATCAGAAGTGACAGTGCACAGCTTCTCTTGTTATTTACTAAAGATACAAAATTTTATAAATATTTTTACTTTTTTCACAAAAATGGAGTATTGGCATGTTATCTTCTGTACAACTCCCCCAAGGTGTTTTATTCTCTAATCCTCTCTATCCCCATCACTAAAAAGTAGGTGGCAATAGACTATTTTCTCTTTGGGATATTGTTGGAGTAGGCTGCCTTTATGTGTATTATTTTCTTAGTCAATGAGCTTTGAAAGACAAAAAAAAGTATCAGTCTGCTGCTTAGTGACTTATTTCAACACAAAAACACCCTTAGGGGAACCACAGTGACTGGTAGAGTAGAAGGTATTGTTTCATGTTTAGACATTTTCAGCAAAAATGAATTGGAAAGTTAGAGCTGTTATAGCATGGGGGAGGTCCTGGGGGAGTGTCACAATCAATTGGAAAAGGGAAATGTGAATTTAAAATAGCTATTTGGTCTTCTCACTCCAGTAGCAGAAAATATTAAAATTCTATCTGGTCTGAAGCATTCACAGTCACAGTTGAATTTCCGTACAAGTGTCTCACACAGTGCATAAATGTATGCAGTATAGTCATTCTTTGGCACTTTGATGAATTTGAAGAAGTCGTAGAGGCGACACATTGTCCCTGGAAAAATATACATATATATTTCTTTTTTTTCTCCCAAGGAAGTGTTTCCAAAGTAAGGACCATTATTCTGTCAAGATAAGTGTCCTTGGGATTTCAATGAAGTGTTTTTTTAATCCTCACCTCACCCCCCAATTTTTGTTTTTAAATGACTTTACAAAGTCAAGAGAAGTTTCTAATATGGTTGCACTGATAGTATATAAGGTTTGAAAAAGCTGTCACAATATCAGTCAAATGTCAACTCTACAGATACTTTACAATGTCAGTGAAAATCTACCCACTAATGCTCAGGATTTTCTGTTTGATGAAAACCTGCAAGTCAGAGAGCATTCTCTATAGCTCTAATTCACTGCAAAGGGTATCATTGAGAGATTTTTTAAAACTTTTTTTTATTGTTGTTCAAGTACACTTGTCTCCATTTCCCCCCTGCCCCTGGCCACTCCTCTCCACCCCAGCCATCCCCACTTTCCCCCTTGATCCTATCCTGCTTTGGTTTTGTCCATATGTCCTTTATATGTGTTCCTTAAAATGCTTCCCCCTTTTCCCTCATTTTCCCCTCCCCATTGAGGGGATCTAATAATCAAAGAAAATAATGTATATTCCTGACTTTTTTAGAACCCTTTAATTATTTTTATTATGGTTAAATATCATAATGTGAAATTTACCATTTTACCATTTTAAGTGTACAGTTCAGTGTAATTAGGACATTCACCTTGTTGTACAACCATCATGACCACCCATCTTCAGAACTTTTCCATCTTCCCAAACTGAAACTTTTATCTCCATAAACAACAATTCCCCATTCCTGCTTCCCCTGGCAATCACATTTCTACTTTCTATTTAGGAATTTCGCTACTCTAGGTACCTCAAAAGAATCATACAGAACCTGTCCTTTTCCTTTTGTGTCTGACTTTACTTAGCATCATGTCTTGAGCTATCTCCCATCCTGCAATTTTTATCAAGATGTTTGTTTTCAATATTAAATGGTGAAACTTTCATGATCCCCAAACTCCTGAAACTAATTATTTTCAAATGCAGTTTTAAGAGCTATTTAAGAAAAATTCAATTAAATGTAAATTAGAAAGTAATATTAATTTTTATAGACAAATTACTGTCTTACATCTTCAAGTATGATAATAATAGCAACACTATTTAGGGCTTTCTATGTGCTCTGCATGTATTTATTTATTTATTTATTTAATTCTTACAACATCCTTATTAAAAAGGTGGCCTATTATTTTCTTCCTTTTGTAGAAAATAAACTGAAGTACAGAAAGGTTAAGTACTTCACCTATGATTATACAACAAGCAGTATAACCAAATTTTACGCTCAGGTTTTCTGGTTCCAGAGGTTTTGCTCTTAATCACTGTAATACTTTGCTTCCTCTCATGCACATCTCCCACCAATGGATAGTCAGATTGAGAACTCTTGGAACTGAGCATAGGGAAATAATAGACAATGAGCCTTGGCACCTGAGTGAATGACCTTGAACTTTAATCTCCTTAAGGAAGTCTGGCCTTGATTTAGTTAATAATGGAGGAAATATTGGAGGTTCAGGGAAGTTATATAAGTAGAGCTTGTTTTACAAAATTTATCTGGTAAAGTTCTAGGTTGCCAATCATCTTATGGTATTTTATGGTGAATTCATCTTATGGTGAATTCATCTTATGGTGAATTGTGTTCTTGTTGACTTTGGCTTCATTCACCGTTGACCCTATGGAGAAGGGACATGCAACAGGTGAAAAGTTCACACCAACAGGGGCATTTAAATATAGGCTAGAGAGAATAATGGATTAGAGAGACTATACACTAGGGGTAGGAGTAACATAATGAGCCAGAATGGTATTTTATGACAGCTCATACTTTCAAGAGGAAGTATGAGGGGCATGGACCAATCAATGCAAGGATAATTTTTTTGTTTACTTTAAAAAATTTTATTTAATGGACAAATTTCTAGAAAAATATAATCTCCCAAAACTCAATAAAGAAGCAGAAAACCTGAACAGACCAGTAACAGCAGATGAAATTGAAGCAGTAATCAAAAAACTCCCGGCACACAAAAGCCCCGGACCAGATGGTTTCACAGGAGAATTCTACAAAGCATTTAAGGAAGAGCTACCCCTATCCTTCACAGACTATTTCAAAAAATCCAAAATGATGAAAGACTCCCAAACTCTTTTTATGAAGCCAGCATCATCCTAATCCCAAAATGAGATAAAGACACAACAAAGAAAGAAAATTACAGGCCAATATTGCTGATGAACATAGATGCTAAAATCCTCAACAAAATATTGGCAACCGCATCCAACAATACATTAAAAAGATCATACACCATGACCAAGTGGGATTCATCCCAGGGATGCAAGGAGGGTTCAACATTTGCAAATCAGTAAATGTTATACATCACATAAACAAAAACAAAGACAAAAATCACATGATCATATCAATAGATGCGGAAAAAGCTTTTGCTAAGGTACAACACCCATTTATGATAAAAACACTCAGCAAAGTGGGAATAGAGGAGCATTCCTCAACATATTAAAGGCCATATATGAGAGACCCACAGCCAACATCATACTCAATGGGCAAAAACTAAAATCTTTCCCACTAAGATCAGGAACAAGACAAGGATGTCCACTTTCACCACTTCTCTTCAATATAGTATCAAAAGTCTTAGCCACAGTGATTAGACAAGAAAAGGAAATAAAAGGCATTCAAATTGGAAAGGAGGAAACAAAACTATCATTGTTTGCAGATGACATGATAGTGTACATAGAAAATCCTATAGTCTCAGCCAAAAAGCTGCTCTACCTAATAAATGAATTTGGCTAAACAGCTGGATACAAAGTCAATATCCAGAAATCAAAGGCATTTTGGATACCAACAACGAAACAGCAGAGACAGAAATCAAGAAAAAAATCCCATTCGATATAGCAAAAAGAAAAATAAAATACCTAGAAATAAACCTAACCAAGGAGGTAAAAGACCTATATGCAGAAAAGTACACAACACTGAAGAAAGAAATCAAGGAAGACACACAAAAAATGGAAACACATACAATGTTCATGGATTGGAAGAATGAATATCATCAAAATGTCCATACTACCCAAAGCAATTTACAAATTCAATGCAATACCTATTAAAGTACCAATGGCATATTTCACAGACATAGAACAAACACTTCAAAAATTTATATGGAACCGTAAATGACCCAGAATAGCTGCAGCAATTTTGAGAAAGAAGAGCAAAGTAGGAGGGATCACAATACCCAATACCAAAATGTATTACAAGGCCACTGTAATCAAAACAGCCTGGTAATGGCATAAACACAGGCACATGGACCAGTGGAACAGAACAGAGAGCCCAGAAATAAATCTAAGTCTCTACGGTCAATTAATATTCGACAAAGGGGACAGCAACATAAAATGGAGCAAAAATAGTCTCTTCAACAAGTGGTGTTGGGAGACCTGGACAGCTATGTGCAAAAAAATGAAACTTGAGCACCAACTTACACCATACACAAAAATAAATTCAAGGTGGATAAAAGACTTAAATATAAGCTATGACACCATTAAAATCCTAGAGGAGAACATAGGCAGGAAAATCTCAGCTATTTCACACAGCAATATTTTTACTGATATGTCCCCTAAAGCAAGGGACATAAAGAAAAGAATAAACAAATGGGATCTCATCAAAATAAAAACCTTCTGCACGTATTTAATACTGCACTAAAGAAAACAGTATTAAAACAAAAAGAGAACCAACTGCATGGGAAAACATATTTGCCAATGATACCTGAGACAAGGGTTAATCTCCAAAATATATAAAGAACTTACACCACTCCACTCTAAGAAGGCAAGCAACCCAATTAAAAAATGGGCAAAGGACTTGGGCAGACACTTCTCCAAGGAGGACATACAGAGGATCCAGAGACACATGAAAAGATGCTCAATATCGCTAGCTATCAGAGAGATGCAAATTAAAACCACAATGAGATACCACTTGACACCAATCAGAATGGCCATCATCAACAAAGCAACAAACAGCAAGTGTTGGAGAGGTTGTGGAGAAAAGGGGACCCTAATGCTGTTGGTGGGAGTGCAGACTGGTACAACCACTACGGAAAGCAGTATGGAATTTTCTAAGAAAACTAAAAATGGATCTACTTTTTGACCCAGCAATTCCACTGCTTGGATTATATTCTAAGAACCCTGAAACACCACTCCAAAAGAACCTATGCACCCCAATGTTCATAGCAGCACAATTTACAATAGCCAAGTGTTGGAAGCAACCTAGGTGCCCATCAGTAAATGAATGGATCAAAAAACTGTGGCACATTTATACAATGGAATTCTATGCAGCAGAAAGAAAGAAGGAACTCCTACCCTTTGCAACAGCATGGATGGAACTGGAGAGCATCATGCTAAGCGAAGTAAGCCAGGCAGTGAAAGACAAATACCATATAATCTCACCTTTAACAGGAACCTAATCAACAAAACAAACAAGCATAATATAACCAAAGACACTGAAATTGGGAACAGGCTGACAGTGACCAGAGGGGAGAGGGGACCAAATTTCAGGGGAAAAGGGGAAGGGTTTACAGGAACAAGTAAACCCCTCATGGACAAAAAATATGGGGGTTGGAAATGGGAGGGAGGTGGGGAGGGCTGGGGTGTTGTGCTGGGGTGGGAGTAAAGACAGAAAACTGTACAAGATCAACAATTAAAATAAAAAAAAGAAAAAAGAAATCAAC
Source organism: Glossophaga mutica (assembly GCA_039655065.1). Classification (NCBI taxonomy): domain Eukaryota; kingdom Metazoa; phylum Chordata; class Mammalia; order Chiroptera; family Phyllostomidae; genus Glossophaga; species Glossophaga mutica. Next base: position 68,449,007 of record CM077309.1, on the reverse strand, counting down.
CCATTTTTTTAAAGTAGCTATAAAAATTTATTTTTATTTTTAGTGCTCAAGTACATTTTGGTAACCATCTTACTTTTATTAGCTTTACTTTCTCTCAAAATGCTATATCACATATTGCTGTCTGTCATTTCAGACATGTCACATTATCTGACCTCACTTTCTTCATTTGTAAAACATGAAGTTTCAGGAGTCTCTATGGGCCTTTAAGCATTGACTTTCTGCCTATGGGTTTTGGGGTTTATTCCTCTGAATTGGGACAGTGTCTTCTGTAAGCACAGAATTCCTAGGGCCTAAGGCCTGAGGAGGCCTGGGGAAGGAAGTTTTTTCAGAAGATAATGTTAGCACGTTAGAATTGGACAATAATGGAGGGTGGAATTCTCATTCCTCTTCTTGTTGAGACAGGCAGTAGTGATCCATTGCCTCTGTCACCCTGATTTAGGTCATTCTGATTGTGAGGCCTCTCAAATAATACCGATCTGGGTTTAAAATTTATGTTGAAGAAACATTAATGCAAGCTCTTAATAAGATGAAGAACTTAACAGTATGCTATTATCTGGGGATAATATATTTTATATACTTGAAACATGTTTAATTAGCTTTGTAAAAGTCAAATTGGTTTTCGAAAAAATGAAACTTTCTTTTCCCCTTTCTCCCATATTCTCCTCTAATAACCGGCAAGATATTCAGGAAATCTCCTTTCAATTTGGTATATTTGTAAATCAGTCTCCTTATATCTCTTTTTCTCTATTCTGCAAACTAATGTTTTTGATAATTCAGTTCTTGCTAAGGATGGAGAATGGGAAAGAGTTTTTAGAAGCGCACAGCAAAACAAATAATAGAACTGATAGGTGTTAGAGCTCCTCAGATATTGAACATGCATCCTTTTGAAATAGAGTTACTAAATATTTAATAAACATTTACATCCTAGCAGCACTTAAGGGTTTTATAACCTTTGATACTCCCATTTTGCAGATGAGGACACTGACCAGAGCAGGAGTGATTTGCTCAAAGCTTTAAGTACTGGAGCCAAGAATCAAAATAAACCTTCTGTGGCAAATCTCTGCCTCTTTTCAAATGGGAAGATCCAAGTTTAATTTATGAAGGCCATTCCTCTAACTAATGAATTGTTTTTAAAGATGAAATCTCCTAACCCTTTGAACTTTAAGGGACAAGTGAAAATTTGTCTCTTTTTAGGTCCACACCTTCAGAGTTGAGAAAGAAATTTAATGAGCATAATGATGCATTTGAATTTTATCCCAGGTCACTGAAGTATTGTTATAATTGGAGTAGCAATTATTCTCTTACATGCTTTTGAGGTAGGTGAGTTGGGCATTCTGAGCTCACTGTATTTTTAAGATACTCTCATCTAAGGTCACAGTGTTGATACAAGGCTAGAAAAATGCTACTCCCAACTTCCAACCAGTGAAGTTTATCAACAGTTCCAATAACTGATATATATACATATATATATAAATTTTTATTTATTTTTTAACTTTTTTATTGTTGTTTAAGTATAGTTGTCTCCAGTCTCTCCCCACCACTCCCCTCCACCCCAGCCATGTCCACTTCCTACCTTTGATCCTACCCCCCTTTTGTCCATGTGTCCTTTATATGTGTTCCTGAAAACTCTTCCCCCTTTCGCCCCCATTATCCCCTCCCACCTCCCCTCTGGTTACTGTCGGTTTTCAATAATTGATATTTTTGATAGAAACAAGACTAATAAATGAAGTGGAAAAGTAAAGATCCTATCAAAAATTACCAAAAAATGGAATTATGTAAGTCTGTTATCAGCTATGTCTCAAAAAAAGGAAGGGGAAAATTTAGAAGTCATCAATAAAAATCTTAGCAAGAGTAGTTATTTCCTTTGATAAAGACAGGTCTTCTGGTTGAAATTTTGATGTCTAAACTCATGGAAAATGTCTGATTTTTTTATTTGAAAGAATTATAGGAGGTAAAATAAGGGGGGGATTTCTTACAATGTATGTTTCTATTTTAAGAGATAGAGCTAAGTTGTTAATGGGGAAGACTAATCATGACTACAGTAAAGCACTGATTCATTCATAAAAGTTCTTCCAAATGTTTGTAGTATATTGAGAGAGATCAAGAAAAGAGGGTTCAGAATGTCTTTATAAGTTAGGCATTTTGCACACCTATGCTTATTATTTTTTACCTATTTCTACTGAGTTCATTTCTTGGGTACTTAATCCTTTAGGCAGTAGGGTAAGAAGAGAGAGGATTAGGTCTCTTTGTCTAGCAGCCAGAGAAGTTATAATGATAATTTGAGTACATTTTAAAAATGTATTTTATGGGACTTATGCCATTTTCTAAACATTTTGATTTATTTATTCCACCATCATTGAGCATTTATTGGTGCAAATTTATTCCTATAAAGACTTAGTCTAGATATAAGGATGGTAAATAGCTGTCAAATCACGTATAACTCTGGCTACCTGGAATGGCGATAAAGAAAGGTTCCAAAGTTACATCTGAACTCTGCTAGCAAGAGCCCCATGATTTGATATCTTCCATGGCTTCAGGCATGTGTGAGGGAGAGTGTGATACACAAGTCAAGTAATGTAATTGTGTGCTTATGAATCACATGAGATACATACATAGTAATTTATAGAAGAGTTTTGAAGAGAAGCGTCTCTAGTGAAATGGAATGCTCTGAAGGGATTAGTGGAGCTTGAAGAATACGTAATTTTGGTTTGTCAAGATGGGTAGAGACCATTAATGAAGATAATGCTAATACAGTATGCCAAACTAAAAATGTCTAGGGGCAATAACTTAACCAAAAGAACTGAAGCCAAACTCATTTTGGAAAGGTTTGGCAGTAATTTGAAAATGTAGCTAATAATTTTAGCTACCAATCAGTGATCACTTACTCTATGCTTAACTTTGCTTGGCTAGCTGCCTCCTTTAATTCTCAAGATGAATTTTCAAGGAGACACTATTATTAACCCTATTTTTCAGATGAAGATCATAAGTCTCAGATGAAGATTGTAAATCTCAGAGAGGTGAAATCACTCATCCAAGTCACATAGTTGGCAAATGGTAGAGTCATATTTGAAGCTTGGTCTGCTTGACCCCAGTCTATAATTTTATACCTTTACAGTTTTGGTGTCCTGGGCAGGATGAAACCAGATATTGTAGGGTCTTAAATTCCAGATTGTACTTTTTTTAAACTATATTTGGCATATCAGTTAACTCACCCTTTTGAAGTGTATGATTCCAAAATTTTTTAGTAAATTTAGCAAGTTGTGCAACCATCATTATAATTCAGTTTTAGAATATTTTGTCATCCCAATATTATCCTTCATGTGGCATTTATTGTTAATACCCACCCCCCACCCAATTCCCATCCCCAGAAACCACTAATCTACTTTCCTTTTTTATAGATTTGTCTTTTCTGGACATTTCTTAGCAATGGAATCATGTAATACAATTATATATAATGTGATCTTTTGTATCAGACTTCTTTCATTGAGCATAATGTATTTGAGGTTCATCATTGTTGTGCCATGTGTCCATAGTTCATTCCTTGTTATTGGTGAATAGTATTCCATTGTAAGGATAGACCACATTTTGCTTATTCATTCACCAGTTGATGGACATTTAGATTGTTTCCAGTTATTGGCTATTATAAATAATGCTGCTAAGGACATCCATTTCCAAGAATTTTTGTTTGCATACATTTTTATTGATACTTCTCTTGGGTATATATCTAAGAGTGGAATTGCTGGCTCATAAATTCATGTTACATTTGAGAAACTTCTGTTTTTAAAAGTCACTGTACCACTTTACTTTTATATCGGCTAGGTATAAGAGTTCTAATTGCTCCACAGTTTTGCCAGTATTTATTGTCTGCCCTTTTATTGTAGCCATTCTAGTAAGTATAAAATCATATTTCATTATAGTTTTTATTTGTATTTTTCTAATGGCCAAAAATATTGAGCATCTTTTCATATACTTATTAGCCATCAAGCCATATGAGTATCTTTGGTAAAACATCTATTTAAATATTTTGCCCATTTTTGTTTGGATTGTTTGTCATATTATTGAGTACAAGACTTTTTTCCATGATCTGGCTATGCCTTTGTCAAATAAGTGTCTTACAAATATTTTAACCCAGTCTGTTGCTTGTCTTTTTATTCTTTAAATAATATCTGTTGTAGTGCAAACATTTTGAATTTTGATGAAGTTCAATTTATTAATAATTTTATTTTATAGATCATGCTTTTGATGCCATACGTAAGAATTTTTTTTTCTTATTCCAAGGTCTTACAGATTTTCTGTTTTTTTTTCTATAAGTCTTATTGTTTTAGCTGTTACATTTAAGTTTATGATGCATTTTGAGTTAATTTTGCCTATATTATAAGGTAAGGAATCATGCTATTTATTTATTTGGCCCTATTGGTAGCTTATTTTACCAGTGTCATTTGTTAAAAGGGCTATCATTTTCCAGTGAATTTCCTTGGTATGTTTGTTGAATATCAGTTCACCATAAACGTAAGAATTCATCACTGGACTCAACTCTGTTCCTTTGATATATATGTTTATCACTAATGACAATACCAGTATCTTATAACTAGTTTTAGAGTAAATTTTAAAATTGGAAAATGAAATTCCTCTATTTCTTCTTTTTCAAAATTGTTTTGGCTGTTCTAGACCTTTTTAGTTCCCCTACAGCTTTTGGGATTGGGTTGTTGATTTCTGGGGGGGGGGAAAGCCTCTTGGAAATTTGAAAGATATTTCATTGAATCCATAGATCAATATGGGGATTATTGTCATCTCAACAATATTGAATATTCCAATCCATGAACATGGACTGTCTCTTCATTTGTTCAGATCTTCTAGAATTTCTCTCAGCAATGTTTTGTAATTTTTAACTCTGGGACTCTTTTTTTGTAACTCTACTCTTAAATATTTTATTATTTTTAATGCTATTGTGAAAGGTATTATTAATTTTATATTTGGATTGTTCATTGTCTGCTTATGGAAATATCATTAGTTTTTGTGTATTGATATCATATCCTGTGACTTTGTTGTACTTGTTTGTTTGTTCTAATTTGTGTGTGTGCATGTGTGTGTATTTCTTAAAATAGGACCTGTCATCTGCAAATACAGACAGTTTTACTTCTGTCCAATCTGGATGCCTTTTATTTCTTTTTCTTGACTTATTGCACTGGCTGGAACTTCCAATACAACACTTAAAATAAGTGGTTAAAAGCCATTTATACCTTGTTCCGAATCTTAAGAGACTTCTTTAGTCTTTCACTGTCAAGTATGATATTCATTGCAGATTTTTCATAGATGAATTTTATTATGTTAAGGGAGTTTTCTTCTATTTCAAACTTGTCAAAATTGGCTGTGGCAGTTTAAGAAGTGAGAATTTTCTTTTAGAATCTTTAACAGTGTATACTGGCCTAAAATAAAAATTTAGTAAATTTTATATCATTGAGGTTCATAATTTGTATAATAATTATGTTAACAGATCTTTTCTCCCTTTCTCTTCTAGGGAAAGAGAATATTGGAGATGAGTAGGTCTAGAAATTATTATATTTTATTGATATTATTTGTCTTATGTGAAATCTGAACTCTGATATAGAGCTGTCTAACAGAAATATAAGGAAAGCCTCAAATGTGAATGGTGTATATAATCTAAAATTTTCTAGTGGTTACATTAAAAAGGTTAAAAAATGTAAATAATATTTTATTTAACCCAACATATTCAAAATATTATCATTTTCACGTCATTAATATAAACACTCTTTTTTTCTGTACTTAGTCTGAAATCCTGCGTGTATTTTACGCTTACATTATATCTCAATTTGGAATGGCCACATTTCAAGTGCTCAGTGGTTATGTGTGGCTAGTGGCTACCACATTGGGCAGTGCAATTCTATATACTTGCATCTTAAACTGTAGTTAGCTAACAAATATTAAATAAGTAAATCAAAGGAAAGAAAAATAACTTCTTATTTACTACATAGACATTGGTATAAAAATATAGTGATTTTTGCATTTAAATAGCACTTGAGCAGAATTCTAGCATCTTCAAAAGGATGATGTTATGAAATATTATAAATAAGAAAAGAACAGTTCTACATGCAGTATTTCTTAAAATGCAATTGAGCCTATATTTTCATAGCTTTTGATGTGAACAATATCTAGTATTTTAAACAACAGAAATCTAATAGTATGCCTATGTTCTGTTTTTCTCAATTGAGAGTTGAGAAAAACATAGCTAGAGTACTCCTTTCAAGTTTCTCTTAGGAAACTCCAAATTTTCTCCTGGTCAACTAAATGCATCAGCTTTCTTGCCAGCATAAAGAGTGTTAGGGCAGCAAATGGGTATCAGAGAATCAGATGGACATCAACACTGACTGTATTATGACACTCTAGCTGCTACGTCATTCATGGCAAGGGGCTGTGCTGGAAATGGCTGCAGATAGGCTTTATACTGGAAGAAGCCTGTGGTCATTGCAGAGGGTGCTAATGTCATCTTTTTTCCTCTATTGGTATTCAAGCACAGTTGTCTGCATTTCCCCCCTACCCAGCTCCACCCCCATCCCAGCCATCCCCACCTCCCTTCCCTAATCCTACCCCCACCTTGGTTTTGTCCATGTATCCTTTATAGTTGTTCCTGAAAACCCTTCCCCCTTTTTATCACTGAACTTGAAGGATCATTTGAACAGCTAGCTGGTAGTGAGAATGACTAAGCTATTGATTTGGTACTACATTGTAATATAAAAAGACAATGGTTTTTAATTTTAGATTGCTGCCTTCACCCAGAACAATACCGTCCTTACAGAAACAGTTTTAAAGAATGAAAAATAAAGCATTGTTTCTGTTCTCAAAGATGTATTCCACACAGAAATTCATATTCTGAATTCGGGGCCAAGAGTGTCCCCTTCATGCAGGCCTAGTTCCTCTTAGGGTGTTTTGGTTAGAACATTAGTTAGCTGGCTTGAAGTGTTCAAGGGCACAGTTTCAATCATCATAATGACCAGCAAACTTCAATATTTCCTGGACACAGATTTCCTCCTTCTTCCAGCTGCCATCTTGAATGAGTGTGTAGTTGTTTTGAAGGGAATAAGGGGGAAAGGGGTGATAGATAAGAATTATCCATCACCCTTATTGGCAAAAAAGACTCATAACTTATGGAGCATAGGTCAGAATCGGCACCTTTTAAAGAAAAGTAGCACGTAGAGTTAACAACATCAGGAAGACTCACGTACTTATAAATTGGACTGTGCTAAACTTTCAATGAAAGCATGCCTTCATGGTAATATGGAAAATGGATGCAAAGCCAGTAAACAAAGCAGCAGAAGAGATTAGCTCTTTGAAATATGGAGCCATCAGTAGATCCTGAAAGAACACAGCAGGTGAGATCAGTGAGTACAGATATGTATGCTGTTAAACTTAGCACTGGAAGCCCACATCAGCACTAATGCTTCCAAATCAACATTTATTTATGGCTGCTCTTTTCTAACAATAGGCTTGTGTATGAGTGTTCACACTAAATAGTATTGTTTCTGCTTATTCATCAATTTATTAGTCTATTTCTAATTTATTATGTCTACAGTGAATTTTAATTTCTTGTATTATTCTAAAGGGGGTTGTTGATTATATTTCATAAAGAAATAATGGGTTATGAGTGAGTCTCACACCATTGTCTTTCCTGATATTTAATTTCATTGAATAGTTTCCATCTAATTCAATAGCTGTGGGTTTATCACTGATTATTGCTAAAATTGCTTTTGTAATAGAAACCTTCTAGCCACAAGGTGAAGATATCATGTTCCTTGTCCAGAAATGGCTTAATGTCTACATTAAACCAAAATATAAAAGAAAAATTCCTGTCATGAAATGTGTTTTTTAAGCATATTATATTGGTTATGCTACTACAGTTGTCCCATTTTTTCATCTCCTTTAGTCCCCTCCACCCTGCACTACCCCTCCCGCCATCACTTTCCCTCCCCTTAGTTCATGTCCATGGGTTCATGACCCAGAACTTATGGGTCATAAGTTGTTTGGCTTCTCCATTTCCAATACTATTCTTAACCTTTCCCTGTCTATTTTGTACCTACAGTTTATGCTTCTTATTCCCTGTACATTTTCCCCCACTGTCTCCCTCCCCCTTCCTGCTGATAACCCTCCATGTAATTGCCATTTCTGTAAATCTGTTCCTGTTCTAATTGTTTGCTTAGTTCATTTTTTAAATTTTTTTAGGTTCAGTTGTTGACAGTTTTGAGTTTGTCGTTTTACTGTTCATAGTTCATTTTACTGTTCTTCTTTTTCTTAAGTAAGTCTCTTTAACATTTCAAATAATAAGGGTTTGGTGATGATGAACTCCTTTAACTTGACCTTATTTGGGAAGCACTTTATCTGTCCTTCCATTCTAAATTATAGCTTTGCTGGATAGAGTAATCTTGGATGTGGGTCCTTGCCTTTCATAATTTGGGATACTTCTTTCCATCTAATGCCTTCTTTCCTGCAAGGTTTCTTTTGAGAAATTAGCTGATAGTCTCATCAAAACTCCTTTGTAGGTAAATGTTTCCTTTTCTCCTGCTCTTTTTAATATTCTCTTCTTATCTTTAACCTTGGGTAATATAATTATGATGTGCCTTGGTGTGTGCTTCCTTGGGTCCAATTTCTTTGGGACTCTCTGAGCTCCCTGGACTTCCTGGAAGTCTATTTCCTTCAACAGATTAGGGAAGTTCTCTTTCATTATTTGTTCAAAGAACTTTTCAATTTCTTGCTCTTCCCTTCTTCTGTTACCCTTATGATTTGGATGTTGGAATATTTAAAGTTGTCCCAGAGGTTCCTAAGCCTGTCCTTGTTTTTTTTTTGTTTGTTTGTTTTTTGAATTCTTGTTTCTTCATTGTGTTCTAGTTGAATGTTTATCTCTTCCTTCTGTTCCAAATTATTGTTTCGAGTCCCTATTTCCTTTGCTTCACTGTTGGTTCCCTGCATATTTTTCTTTATTTCATGTGTTCACCATAGTGGGCAATAAATGTCACTGTGTTGTTTTGTTATATGTGGGCAAGGGGACAGAGAGGGAACAGTGCCACTTGCTCAGTTCTCCGTCTGCTTTCAGTCACTTCCTCCTCTATCCACAAGCAAATTGGGCCCTTCTGTTTTTGATTCCTAGGTGAGTGGGTTTGTGTACATTGTATGACCATATGGGTCTCTCCAATGAACTCTCCTATGAAACTGGGAGTTTCTCCCACAGCCACAACCCCCATAGGTTTTTACAACCAGAGGTTTTGAGGCTTTTTTCTCTTTCTCGTGCTGGAACCCTAGGTTGAGTGGTCTGTCTTGCTCCCCAGTTATTCCTCTTGGTTTATCCTCATGCAAATGTGGGACCATCTGGTCCACTAGCCACCTACTTGTCTACCTGGTGCTCTAGTCACCAACTTGCCATGTGTCCTCTCTGCCCTGGCTTCCCATCTCTGCCTCTCCTACCAGTCTGATTTAATGTTTCTTCTTTAACTCCTTGGTTGTCAGACTTACATACAGTTTGATTTTCTGGTAGTTTGATTATTTTTTTTTATTTTAAATTTGTTATTGTCCTTATTTTGGTTGTGCAAATAAGCAAAGTATGCCTACCTATGGCTATATTTTGGACATAAGTCTGAAAAGTGGTTTTGCAGACATGTGTTTAATGTCACAGATCTGAGGGAGAAAAAAGTTTTTGGATAAACTTGGTTTTGCTTATAACACTCTGCATAATCTTTCAAGGCAAAAATCCTTCTCAGTTTTTAAGATGGAAAATATTATTTGAAGAAGCTTAAAGTAAACATACATGTCAAAAACACTCTGAAGTCATTGAGTGAAGGCTATAAGGCACAGCTCCAGGGTATCAACAAGCACATGATGCTTCATGGAAGGAGAATTTGTGCCTTACACTGCAAAACTTCATAGATTTTGGAAAATGTTTGTGTTTCTTGTTTGGTATGAATTAGGGAAATATTTATTCAACATCTCCTTTTCACATTGTGCAATTCACAGAGGACTTGTCTATGAAATATTTACACAGGACTTTTATTTATAAATAAGTAGCTGGTTGCTGTAGGAAAGCTTTGTTTTGAAGGCTCCTTGCTCTCAAAAGAAAATTAAAGCTAAATAAAAAGATTTCAAGGAGAGTCTAGAGAGGTCTTTTCTTTTCTTTTTCTCCCCTTTCAAGAGGTAATTGATTGCTCCCCAAAAGGGTCTTTATAGGACTCTAGGTAGACAATGCTCTAACCTTGTCAGAAAAGGATAATAAATTTAGAGTTAGACTGGTTTGGAAGGAAAGGCTTAGAATGAACTGCATTTTATAGGAACAGAGCACCGAAGTCTGTTGTTAGTTTATAGTACCTTGATTAGATAGGTTATTGATTTTGGCTGCTGGTGATATGGCTCATGTTCAGACGGTATAAACTCATGCTGAATAAAATAGAAGCGAACACTTAAAAAAACCCAGAAAATAGCAAGATACTGGTTGGCAGGCTAGTTGTAACTCTTCAAATGGAACGAGCAGCTGTGCCTTTAGCCCTCTGGAATCAGTTATGTGTATTAAATACTGGAATAACTTGATATTTTAAAAACTTATATGCTCATCCAAGTTTTAGAAGACTACCGGGAGTTTCACAATTTTATAGTTAAATCGATACCCAGATTTATGCCTTTTGGACAGAGAAACTTGAATTTAATTGAGCAAATGGATCTAATGAGGATAGACATATTTTGTGCAGATGTCGGAGAGTTTTTTCCTACTATTATCTGAAAAATGAAACAGGTAATTTTGGTATGAAGATGAATATAGCTTTACAGGAAAAATGACAAATGTTCAGAAACTTTAAAAGATTTATGATATACAAAGGTTTGTGTGAATGTCTGGAGTCTGGTAGAATAATTTTTTGTCTCTTAAATTCCTGAATTTAAGGTGCATTAATTATACAGAAAAGCACATAATATTTTACTTTATACTGCACAATTAATGGCCATATGGTATTAAATTGGCAACCAGACTTTCAAAAATAACAATTTTAAGCAGAATCACTTACAGTCTAGATTTTTTTCTTTTTTAAAATTTTTATTTATGGTATTTTACATAGACTTTTACATTTTATTCACTAGATAAGGACACTGTTAACTTTTTAGAGATAGCTATAAATAAATATTATCTAAATATTTCTGTGTTTTCAGAAGTCTCCTTGGCATTTTTCAAGTGAAAGGAAGCAACTTGTATGAAAAATTAGGAGGCACAGAAATGTTTTGGAGATCTGCAATTTATCTCTCATTAACCCTATTCTCCACAGTCTGACCACAATATTCCTTCAGGAAATATTCAAATACACTTTCTTACACAAACAAAATTTCAGTTTCATGGAGATTCTGACTATGTAATAACAACAATATTAAATCTTAAAATGCAATGAAACAAATTCAGTTTCCAAAAACATATGGACTCAAATAAGTTTGAGAAAAAATATTGGAGGGCAGAATTTGGCTCTGTGATATTTTAATGCAATGAATGTATTCCAGAAATAACTGCCTGCTTTTGTGCTGTCCAGAAAACACACATTAAAATTTTTTCTGCATGTTATTTTTCTCTATACTTCTCACAAATTAAGAAGTTTATTCTCTCAAGATACTTTATACAGTATTCTGTTCTCTCAAGACACTGAGATTTGTACATCAAAGTGTCAAATATAGACTGTCTTATATTTTTCAGTTGTGGAGAACTGATCACTATTAAATCTGGGAGAACCTAAGATCTGTGTTTATAAGTTTGGCTGAAGCTTAACTTTATCAACATGTATTTCCCCTTGAAAATATTGTAAATGTAAGTTTAAAAACAACCTTTAGACATATCAAATCCATATTGTTCAGAGCATTTATAAGCTTTATGTATAAAGCTATAAATAAAAATACACTTTGAAAATGTGCACTATAGAAAATGTAAAATCATCGTAGGCTGAAATAATTTTGAAACAGAACCCTGCCCCCCCAAAAAAAAATCCAACAGACATTGGTGTAACTTAAAAGGCACAATCTTTTGAGGGAGTTTTATTTCAAGTTTTTTGCTCAAATATGAAGAGCTTCACTAAAAAAATGCTGAGCAATGTTTATACTCTTCTATGAGTATAAATATATCATTCATATGATGTCTTTAAAATATTGTTCTGTTGTTCCTTAAGCCTTCTCTACCCTTCAAAGAACAATTATTATCCCAGAAAATTAAAATAAGAATCATTGAATATTCAAAATGAATGAATCCCCTGCCTTTGCATTGGGTTTCAGGAAGACACTTGGCATATTACACAAAGAGAAATACAGAAATAGGCTGAAGAAGTTTCAAGTTGCAGGTTTCTGTATTTTAAGATTGTACTGGAAGTGATTTGGTTTGTGCTGATAAGTGATTTGAAAAGTAAGCAGTGACTTGGTCCTTTTGGTCTTTGGAAAGTAACCTGACAAGGAAATGCTATCTAAATGAAAATGACTTAATCTAGACAAATGATCTAATCCACTAGAAATATGATTTCTAATCTAATCAACAAAACAAACAATCTAGCAAAATATAACTAGAGACACTGAAATAAAGAACAAACTGACAGTAACCAAGAGGGTGGGGAGGGGACAACGAGCAGGGTGGGAAAGGGGAAGGGCCATCAAGGAACACATATAAAGGACACACAGACAAAGCCAAAGAGGGGTAGGATCGAGGGTGGGAGGTGGGGATGGGTGGGATCTGGGGGAAGTGGGAGGGGGAATATGCAGACAACTGTACTTGAATAACAATAATAATAAAAAAGAAAATATGGTTCCTATTACAGAAAACTTTCTATTCAGCTTTGCTCAATTGAGTTTTATTTATTTTTTATCCATTTTGCCTTTATTCAATAGGTAACTACAGGCCAGGTAAAATATTTTTAATAATTTCTTATAGGCTAATTTTTTACTGGAACCCAAACAGGTTTACAGATTTCCCCCTACAAGTTATTACTTTGTATTTTAGTGGTGTGTGTGGTGACAGTCTCATGTCTGCCATAGAGAGTTCTCTGTGTCATGCTAGAAAGAGTTTATAGTCCCACCTACATCCATGAGAAAGAGAAGACAAAGCTTCATTTTTAAGTCCTTGGAAATTCTTGGCCATTAAGAAACTGCCACAGCTAGCTTTCTTGTGTTATTTAAAGAAGTAAATAGTTCATTACACTAATTTGCTTATACATGCTGATTTATTTTCCTGTGATTTGAAGACACATTCTATTTAGTAACAATACATTGCTCATAAGATGTCAGACTCTTGTTTTGGTTAGTATAGGAGACTGTTCTGTGTGGTGTGGCCCAGACAGGACCCATGCCCACAGATAGGTTCTCCCATGGGAATCAGGCCGGCATTGTACCTAGGCAGCTTTGAGACTTGCTTTTTGCTAAAACTCCCTCACCCTGATTTGAGGCAGCAAATGATTACTGAATATCTTTAAAGTAACTTCCTAAAATCTATGCTAAACCTTCCAAGGACAAGTGTAACCAGTTCAACCACTTTTCCCTTTGCATTTGCAAATATCCTTCTTCTGTGATGTGATTAGTGACATCCTCTCCTTTGTTTTCTGTAAAAAGTAACCACCTAAAGTGAACCTGTGCATAATAATCAAGGACTGTCCTCAACATAATGTGCCCAGAAAAGCAATAAAAGGTTGTCAAGGCAAGGGTTGGGGCACTATCCCCTTGAGAGAGTGGCCGTGCTGTCCCTTTTCGTCCACAGGACTTGGTAGTCCGTGTGAATTTGTCTTGTCTCATCCATAACGCTGTGGACCCCACAAGTGGGGGTCTGTGTCAGTTAGCATTGGCTTTGGCTGCAGGTAAAAACCTCACATAACAGTGGTTTAAATATGACCAAGGAGAGGGGACTAAGGGTAAGAGCCATGCCTGTGGGGCCTGTCCTCTTGTAAAGGTAACTATGTTTCCCTAAAATTTCATTGAACAGAACTCTTTCTCATGGCTCATTACAGTGAAAAGGGAGCCTGGGAAATTTAGGATTTTAGCTGGGCATCTTAATTTAAAGATGGGAATGATATTAGGGAGATGTATTTTCCATAGTAGTTATTTATCTGCTTACCTTTAACAAACACCAGTTCAGGTCAAATACTAGTTTTATACCTGTTTTTTTTTCTTTATTAGAACTTTTATATCCTAAGATGTTTGCCTCATAACATTCTCATAAATTAGCATCATATTGGTTTTCTCCTACTGAGAGTGTTGAAACTGGATGATCCAGTGCCATGTAGGAACTAGGAGAATCTATAAATTATTGCTTGCACACTTAACCACTAACAATCTATTGCATTTTTCTTCTTGGATTAACATAAGTGGTCTAAATTTATATTTATAGAGATATTATTACCTTATTATATTAATGCATTGAGTATTTAATAGATTGTACTACAAGCTACTGTTTCTTCAACCATTTATTTTTCAGCATGACTCACCTTCAAAATTCTTTCTCTTCTCTCTGTCATATGGCCTGTGTCCTGCTGCATTAATCAATTCAGTTTAATTCTTTTTTTATTTTTATTTTTAATTTTATTTTAATTGTTGATCTTGTACAGTTTTCTTTTACTCCCACCCAGCCCACCTCCCCAGCCCTCCCCACCTCCCTCTTTTTTCCACCCCCCATAGTTTTTGTCCATGTGTCCTTTGTACTTGTTCTTGTAAACCCTTCCCCTTTAAATTCAGTTTAATTCTTAAAAACATGTATCAAATGATTACTATTTACAGTGGCTTTTAAAAATCCATTTTAAAACATGGCTTTTGAATAGTTGCAGGAATGGTATAAAACTTGCTCAAATTTTTTACAGTAGTAGAAAACAAAATCCGCTATAACTAACCAAGCAAATATATGTCATAACTTGTGTCACCTATTTAGACATTATATTATCCTTGACACCCCTGCCCCCACAAGTACTGTTGTGTGTGCTTTTAATAAATAGTAGAATTTATATTTGCTCAAACTGGATGATTCTTACAAAAACTTTTTAGAACATTTTTCTCTGAGTTGTTGATTACTTACAATGATCATGCACCAAAATGACAAACATTAATACTTCTTAAAATTTTGCATAATGTGTTTTCACTGTCTTGTTAATCACTTTTGCCAGGTAAAAAAACTATATCTATGTTTAATTTTATACTCTGAAGATATTAGAAAACAGTATTATTCTTAATACAGAGTTTCTTGTTGAGGTGATATATTCTTTTATATCTTAAAGCCTTTACCTTGAGATATGATGAAAAGAAACATATAGGTACACATGGAAAAGTAAGACATGTTACATTTGAAAGTGAAGATAAGAAACAGCGTTATGTATTTAAAGATATACTGAAATAATCGGGCTATATCATGACATGTAACCAAGTTTTACATTTCTGTAGCTGGGGAATGCAGAATGGCTCACTAAAACAACAATAACAAAGAAGTTAAAACCTAATACTTCCCAAGAAAGTTAGTCAAGATGAGAACTCCTAAATAACATCATTCCTTTGATTATTTGGAATTCTTTTTATGAACTATCCCATCTAGTCTAACCTGACACATATTTTCTAAGTAATAAATAGGTGCTATTTTTTAAATTGAATTTTATATTTTTGGATGATTGTGTTGATCTATATTTGTTATCAGGCTCATATCAAGCACTCTTACACCTGAGTATTTATTAAGATGGTATGAATATGATGAGAATTTGTGTGGTTTACGCTAGGAAACTGTATTAGTTCACCTTTGTAAAATGTATAAATGGTAATTTTAATTATATTTTGATATCTTTAAAGATATGTTTTAAAGAACTTAAGTGCCTGAATATAGAAAGAAAAGTTTTAGTTGCTTTTTGAAGCAGTTGTATCCAAAACCCAGGCGCATTCATTGTCAAGCCAAAATAGAATATATAGCAAGGCATACAGAGGAGAGAAAGCAAGACATAATGTAGAGACAGAGAATTCTGGAAGTAGATACAGCTATTTAATAACTCTAGATTTAGGTAAGTAGTCATTAATTATAAGAAAAACTATTATGTGTTGGGAACCACCCTGCCTGGTTTCAGGAGCTGTAATTCCCCATGGCTAAGGCTGAGTGAGCGACCTTCAGACAGTGAGCAACTAAGGAGGCAAAGCTTATCTCCCTGGCAGGAGTGCCGCTTCTGCTTCATCCATAACTGGCCCTCAATGCTTGGTCAGATAGCCAATGATGGGTAAGATTCCCTCAAAGGAGGGGTCACTTAAGACAGGTATGATCATGTGGGAAGCCCTCAAGAAAGGACTTGGGGGCTACAGCAAAAGGGGGTAATGAACCCTCACCCCTCGGCTATCCTGACATAGCCTGAGTTCTCATTCTGTCTGTGAGAAGTTTCCTAATCTCTTGGCTGCCTTGATGACTCTGCCTGACTTAAGCCTGAAACAATGACATAGGGTGGTGCAGTTCTGTGCTGGAAAGGGCAGGCTCCCTGGGTGATCTGGCCTAAGAAAGAATATATAAAATCCTGTGAAACCTGCTTTGCTAAGAATGCTCTCAATTAAATGATAAGGGTCCAAACAGGAAATGAGTTTGCTTCCCAAAGTTTTATAGCCCTTTAGCTAACAGACCCTGACTCAGAATAAGCCCTCAGAGTTCTTTGTATGCTATCTATTGTTTGATTCTTACTGCCTGACAATGATTAATGAGCTTTACCTGTATTCCTGTGTAAAATGAACTCAATAAAAGCCCACTGAGGAAGAGGCTCTTGGTCCTTCTCCCTTGAGAGATTGGCCACCTCTCCTCCCCAAGCAGATCATGTCTTGGTAGATTTATTCCCATCCGTGGTCAGGTGGAGCCCCCCCGCCCCCACCAATTGTGTGAGTTAGAGATTCTTTATGGTATCTTAACAGATTTTTCTTTTCATCTCTTCTCAATGGATTAACTATTTTTCTTATAGAGTCTAGTTTTATTGTATTCATACACCTACAAATGAAACATCTAGAAAAGGTTAATCCTCTATTTTTTCAATTATCTACTCAATTAGTATCAATGAGGTCTAAGATTTTGTTAGGCTGCCATCTATGAAAGAGTTGACACTGAACTGTAAACAACTCTAATTATAGATCTTAAATCCTAAGTGGACATTCTGATTTCAAAATCATGAACCAAGCCAATTCTAGCATATCTTTGTATTATAGCTTATTTCCCAAATTCTAATAAGTATTATCCTCCCCACCTCCCCATATACATTAAAATTTTTAATTGAAATACATTTTAAAATAAATATGGACACTCAACACAGTCATTTTTCTCTTATATCACAAAAGGTGGTACTTAATTGGCTTCAGTATAAGGCATTTGTTATCTCAACAGAAAGTGTAGATATGAACAGATTTGTTTCTTGATTGACCCGGTGTTTCAACAATATTACAGACCTCAGTTCTTTTCATCTCATGTGTCAATAGATATGAAATTGATTTAATCATGGAAGACAGTTGGCTGTCAATACAGATCAAGACACCTTACTTCCTTATTCATGTCAAATGAAAGTGATAAAGAGTACTTTTTCCCCTTAGCCTAAAATTAATTTCTCTTTTTCAGTCATATTGGATCAATTTAGGTCACCTGTACACCCTTGGGCCCATTACAGTTACCAGAGAAATGCCTCACACAAATTGGTATATTTTCATCAGACTCTCCCCCTGAAGCTTCACCTGAGTCACATGAATCACATAAATTGTATGAGAGATAAGAGGTACATGATTCAAATTAAGGTTCAAGGAGAGAGACAAAAGGAACAAAATAGATCTAAGTAGACAATGCATAGTGCTCACCTTATAGAACTAGATATTTGGGAGTTGATCCAGGTCCACAAATCCACTGTTTTAAAATAATTAAATAGATATCTAGAAGTTGGAGGCATAGGTAGATACATTTTGCCACCTTGATCAAACAACAGAAAGACAACAACAAATTCAAAAACAAAAAAATGACAAGAACTTCCAGAAAAATCAAACTATATGGAAGTCTGACAACCAAAGAATTAAAGAAACATTCATCCAGGTTGGTAGGAGAGGTGGAGATGGGCAGTTGGGATGGAGAGGACTTGTGGTAATATGGTGCCAGCTGCTGCTTCACCCTGGCAGCAGTTGGCAGTCTGGGCAACCCCACATTTGAGTGCAGATAAAATGGAAGGATCAACTAGGGAATGAAACAGACCACACAACCCAGGGTCCCAGTGTGGGGAAAAAAGCCTCAAAACCTCTGACTGAAAAAACCTATGGGGACTGAAGTGCTGAAAAAATCTCCCAGCCTCACAGGAGTATTCACTGGAGAGACCCACAGGGTCCCAGAATGGACACAAACCCACCAATCCAGGAATCAGCATCAGAAAGGTTCAATCTGCTTGCAGGTAGAGGAGGAAGTGACTAAAAGCAGACAGAGAACTGAGCAAGTGGCACTGTTCTTTCTCTGACCCCTCCCCCACATACAGCACCACAGCACAGCAAAGTAGTATGCCCTACCCTGGTGAATACCTACGGCTCTGCCTCTTCCTACATCACAGGTGTGCCCAGACAAAAAATATGGTACTTGAACAACAATTTAAAAAATGTGAAAAAAGTATGGCTTAAATGGAAGAACATATCAAAGCTCCAGAAAAAAATACAACTAAGTGATGAAGAGATAGCCAGCCTATCAGATGCAGAGTTCAAAACACTGATAATCAGGGTACTTACAGAAACAGTTGAGTATGGTTGCAAAATAGAGGAAAAAGTGAAGGCTATGCAAAGTGAAATGAAGGAAAATGTACAGGGAACCAACAGTGAAGGGAAGAAAACAGAGACTCAAATCAACAATATGGAACAGAAGGAAGAAATAAACATCCAAATAGAACAGAATGAAGAAATAAGAATTCAAAAAAATGAGGAGAAGCTTAGGAAACTCTGGGACAACTTTAAACATTCCAACATGCAAATCATAGGGTTGTCAAAAGGACAAGAGGAAGAGCAAGACATTGAAAACTTATTTGAACAAATAATGAAGAACTTCCCTAATCTGTCAAAGGAAATAGACTTCCAGGAAGTCCAGGGAGCTCAGAGAGTCCCAAAGAAGTTGGACCCAAGGAAGCACACATCAAGGTACATCATAATTACATTATCTAAGATTGAAGTTAAGGAGGGAAGCTTAAAAGCAGCAAAAGAAAAGGAGACAGTTACCTATAAAGGAATTCCCATAAGATTGTTAGCTGACTTCTCAAATGAAACCTCACAGGCATAAGAAGGTGATAGAAAGAACTATTCCAAGTCATGAAAGGGAAGGACCTACTTCCAAGATTACTCTATCCAGCAAAGCTATCATTTAGAATGGAAGGGCAGACAAAGTGCTTCCCAGTTTAGGTCAAGTTAAAGGAGTTTATCATCACTAAGCCCTTATTATTTGAAATGTTAAAAGAAAAAGAAGAAGATAAAAACTATAAACAGTGAAATGACAAACTCAAAACTATTAATGACTGAACCTAAAGAACAAAAACAAAAATGAACTAAGTAAACAACTAGAATAGGAACAGATTCACAGAAATGGCAATCACATGGAGGGTTATCAGCAGGAAGGAGGAGGGGTGATAATGGGGGGAAAATGTACAGGGAATAAGAAGCATAAACTGTAGGTATAAAATAGACAGGAGAAGGTTAAGAATAGTATAAGAAATGGAGAAGCCAAAGAACTTATATATATGACCCATGGACATCAACTAAGGTGGGGGAATGATGGTGGTAGGTGGGCACAAGGGAGAAGGGACTAAAGGAGAGAATGAAATGGGACAGGTCTAATAGCAAAATCAATCAAATATATTAAAAATAAAATAATTAAATAGATGAATGAATGAATAAATAAATGGTGGTAAGAGTCATCATAGGTATTATCTAAAAAATTGAATTTATCCTTTCTCTTACCCAACTTCCGCTGCAGAAACCTGCCAAATGACTGGATAATGTATTCCTGGTAATGACTTGGAATGACTTAATATGGTATTGCAATATAATAAGAAACTCTTTGCATAAAACTCCCTTCTCACGCTCATAAAATGTTGGGTCCTGTGTCCCCCTAGGACAGGGATGTCAAACTCATTTTCATCGGGGGTGACATCAGCCTTGTGGTTGCCTTCAAAAGACCAAACGTAGAGCTCCTTGCCCCTCGTTAAGGAGTAGTTACATTTACACAGTCCTAAAATTACATTTGGCCTTTTGAAGGCAACCTCGAGGCTGATGTGGCCCCCAGTGAAAATGAGTTTGACATCCCTGCTCTAGGAGAAAGCTATTTTGAAGATGGGGAATTCTGAGCATTGATGGTTGCTCTTTTCATTTAGCCCCAAACACCTTTGCATATAGAGAAATTAGCCTTAATTTTATGTCATTTACCATTGAAGAGCAATTTAATCCAGAGATATTTATGTCCCTGCTCACATAACATTTCCATACATTGTGAATTCACACATCAGGTAAGAATTTGAGTTCACCAAATTCACTAAGACAAAATATATTTACAAATGGAATATAAATATGCTTATTGTTTTCATCATGTGGAAGTTAGGACTAGACAAATAAGGGAGGTAGAATTAGTGACATAGGGATTTTCAAACCATTTGTACTTCACAGCATCGTACTTATCGGAGACCATTTGGTAGAATTTTGATTGTTTAAGGTTAACTCAAGAGATGAGCTATAATTTTTTTTGATAAATACTTGATTTATTGGAGTTCTGGTCAAGATGGTAGCTGGGGTAAACACAACTTGCCACTTCACACAACCAAATCAAAATTTAAACTTAAATATAGAACAGCCTTCCCTCAGATCATCAGAAATTTGGTTCAGTGAAAGTCTGATAACTATGAAATTAAATAAACCATATCCATCCAGGCTGGTAGGAGGGGCAGATATGTGGAATGGGCTAGTCCCATGTCCATTTTTGGGGGGTAACAATTTGGGAGAGGTATCTCAGGGATAAGAAGTCCCAGCCTCACACCAGACATCCAAGCCCAGGTTTCCAGTGCCAGGAGGATAAGTCCTCATAACTTTTGGCTGCAGAAACCAGTGAAAATTGAGTTGGTGGAAGAACTGCTATGGTCTTAGGCATGACCCTTAAAGAACCCACACCTGGACTCACTCACTATGAGGTCCAGCACCAGGGTAGCAGCTTGAAAGTCACCAGTGGCATGAAGGGAGAAACTGAAGGGTCTGCCATCAAGGTGAAAGCTGTGGGGAGGACTTCTCCAAGACAAAAATTTGGACAGAGGTCATTGCCCCTTTTCTGAACCAATAGAACCACAGAACAGGCAGGTAGGTGCCATATCCGAGACTCCATGAACCTGGCTAATACTATTTGCTCCACCTGGAGATCCCCTGAGATTCTGTCCCACCCAAATTACAGGCCCACCCAAGATGATAACAGTCAATGAGTGGTTGGTCTTGGCTCAAGCTTCACAACTTCCTAAATCCTCTCAAATAAGCAACAGCCAGCCTCAGTGAGCCCCAGGGCCAGCACTAGTAGCAGCCAGTCTAGATTCACAGTTTGGTTTTTCCTGGGAATCTCCAAGCCCAGCACAAGTAGCAGCCATCTCAGATTGCTGTATAGCTCATGCAGGGTGGTCCTAAAACAAACATAGGGGAATGCTAATTTGGCCTGCACCACCCAGGAAATGCCAGAGCCAGTTCACCCATTGGACAGCTAGAGTCCATGTTGGAGCACCACAACCCTTCCACTGCACAGTTGATCCTCCACTAAGGGCAGAGGTTGGTGGTCAGTGGTCATGACCAGTCCTTGCAGCTGACTGTCCTAGGTAAATCCTTCCCATTGGTCTGCCAACAGCAATCAAGAGGAGGGTGTGCTCAGACCAACAGCAATCAACTAAAGGAGGAGGGTGTACTCAGACCAAATGAAGAGTGCACTTTGAATACTCTGCTTGAGTGATAGTGGAGGCTGTGCCACTGGACCCTACAGAACACCTACTACATTAGGCCACACTACCAAGACAGGGAATCATAGCAGCTCTACCTAATACATAAAAACAAACACAAGGAGGCTGCCAAAATGAGCAGAAAAAGAAGCATGGCCCAAATGAAAGAATAGATCAAATCTCCAGAAAAATAACTAAACAAAATGGAGACAAGCAATTTCTCAGATGCAGAGTTCAAAATATTGGTTATAAGGATACTCAAGGAACTTAGTGAGGACCTCAACAACATAAAAAAAAAGTCCAGTCAGAAGTGGAGGTTATATTAATTGAAATAAAGAACAATTTACAGGGAAACAGTAGATTGGATGAAGCTGAGAATTAAATCAATGATTTGAAACACAAGGAGGCCAAAAAAAAAAAAAAAAAAAACAAAAAAAACAAGCAATCAGAACAACAAGAAGAAGAAAAGAATCCAAAAAAAATTAGTATATTGTAAACAGCCTCTGGGACAACTTCAAGCATTGCAACATTTGCAACAGAATGCAAAGGGTGCCAGAAGGAGAAGAGAAAGAACAAACAATTTGAAATATATTTGAAAATAAAATGAAACAAAACTTCAATAATTTGGTGAAGGAACTAGACAATAAAGTACAGAAAGCACAGAGAGTTCCAAACAAGACTGATGCAAAGAAACCCACTCCAAGTCACATCATAATTAAAATAGCAAAGGTTACAGATATAGAGAGAATCTTGAAAGCAATTAGTTACCTACAAGGGAGTTCCCAGTGTCAGTTGATTTCTCAAAAGAAACTTTGTATGCTATAAGAGATTGGCAAGAAATATTCAAAGTCATGAAAAGCATGGACCAATAGCCAATATTGCTCTACCCAGCAGAGCTATCATTTATAATCAAAAGGCAGATAAAAAGCTTCCCAGACAAGAAAAAACTAAAGGGTCACCATCACCAAACCATTATTATATGAAATATTAAAGGGTCTTCTTTAAGAAAAAGAAGATCAAGGCTATGAACAAGACATTCAAATTAAGAACAATCTAACAATAACCAGAGGGGAAAGGGGAGGGGACAATGGGGGGAAGAGTTTTCAGGAACTGCTATAAAGGACTCATGGACAAAACCAAGGGGGAGGGTGGAAGCAAGGGAGGGAGGTGGGTTTGGCTGGGATTAGGGGGAGTTGTGGTGGGAAAATGCAGACAACTGTAACTGAACAACAATAAAATAATTTAAAAAACTATGAACAATAAAATGGCAAAAAATACATATCTATTAACAATTGAATCTAAAAAAAAATTAAGCAAACAAGAACAGAGATAGCATCATGGATACAGAGAACATTTTGATAGTTGCCAGATGGGAGGTGGCCGTGAGGGAATGGTTGAAGAGCTGATGGTATTAGGAAGAACAAATAGGTAGTTACAGAATAGCCATGGGGATGTAAAATACAGTATAAGAAATGGAGTAGCCAAAGAACTTACATGCATGACACATGGGCATGAACAGTGGTGTGGGATTGCTTGAGGGAGTGGGGCTGCAGGGTGCAGGGGGAAAAGGAAGAAAAACTGGGACATCTCTAATAGCATTATAAATACAGTATAATTTTTAAATATCCAAAAATACTTGATTTATTTAAAAAGTGTCAGTCATTGTAAAACATTGAAAAAGAATTCTCCTTTTTTCACTAAATGTATTGAACTAACATTGATTAATAACATTATATAATTTGGGTGTGTACAATATTATAATTTGACATCTGCGTAATCCATTGCATGCTCACCACCTAAAATCTAGGGGATTTTTTGTTTCCATATATGACTCCCTTTACCCCCTTTTTACTACCCCTAAATCTTTCCCCTTTTGTAACCACCATGGTGTTATCTGTGTTTATGAGTTTGTTTTTTAGTTCATTTGTTACTTTTAAATTTATAATCCACATAAATTTATAGAGTTTTTGTCCTTTTCCATCTGAGTTATTTACTTAGATTGTTATCTCAAGATCCACATTGTCACAAATGTCAGTATTTCATTTTTTTAAAAGGTGAGTAGTAATCCACTGTGTGTGTGTATGTATATATGTGTAATGTTTTCATATATATATAATATATGTGAGATATATATAGATATAATCTGCTTTGGTAACCTACCATTGACAGCCACTCAGGTTGTATGTGTTGGCTATTGTAAATCATGCCACAGTGAACATAGGGTTCATATATTTTTATGAATAAATGTTTTTATATTTTGGGGAAAATACCCATAAGTGGAGATATTGGATCATATGGTCATTTTATTATTAATTTTTTGGGGAAACTTCATACTTTTTTCATAATAGTTGCACTCATTTACATTCATCTGAATGGAGAAGATATTTGCAAGTGATGCTGTCAATACAGGCTAATAACCAAAAATTACAACTCAACAAGAAAAAAACAAACAAAAAATTCATTTAAAAATGGGCATAGGACCTATATAGAAACTTTCCCAGGGAAGGCATACAGATGGCCAGCAGAGATGTGCTGTATTAATAAGCAAAATTCAAATATGTAAATTTGAAAATCTAATTGGCTTTATTAAAGATTCATGAATTAGTAAGGCAGAGAGATAGTCTAGGAGTTATACAAGATGGAAGGCTTTTATACAAAGGAGAGTGGCACACTGAAATTATCAGAAAGAAGAAAATGAAAGTTCATTGTAGAAAAGTAGGAGTCGAGGTGATAATGGTTTCATTGGCTGAGCTGTAGTATTTCCATTATCTGGGCTTCTTGTTGGGCAAGAGGAAAATTTGCCTTCCTCCTGCTGGAGCTATAAATCAGCAGCTTTCTGTTTAGGAATGCAAGGTACATCTCTTTCTGTTGGGGTCAGTAACTGTCTCTTCCTCTTGCCATCTCTAATTTATGTCATCCTTTAGGAGTAGTTGATGTGAAGCATTAGGGCATGAAATCTGCCTGTATAGGCCTTTTGGACTCCAATTCTAGTTGAAATTATCTTTAGTAATTTTTACCCTGTAAGTCTTTGTTGTACCAAGTCATTAGAGGAGGGGGTAGAGCAGGAGTGGCTTATGTGGGTAATATGGACAAAGTGTTTATGATGATATCAACACTTGACAGTTGAGCCTTAATAATTTTCCATCCATATGTTGGCATGACATGATTTTTACAATATTTTTTGTTTTGTCAATTAGAAGGGGCAAGATGGCAGTGGAATAGGAGGATAAGTCACACCATCTTCCCAAAACCAAACTGGAAATAAACCTAAATGGAGCAGTCACCTGAAATAATTGAAAACTACCTAAAAAGGAGACTTTTAACCACCTCAAGACCACTAAAAGGGCAGGGTCAATTAAGAGGCTGGCTCTATTCACACAGGCTGTGGGCCATAGTGGTGGCAAGGATATGGAAGCTTCCTCTTGGGAGAAGAGAAGCCAGGTCCACAAAAGGGGCTCCCAAGCACACAACGCCACTCACCTTAGGCCCCAGCAAAAGGGATGCAGCATGGACTACAGACACACTAGGAGAGTCTGGAGTGCGAAGCACTGGGGAGGGATGTGGGAGGGCAGCTGAGGGGTTTTGGTGCCAGGATATACTTGGATTCTGCACAACCACATTGCTTGAGAAGAGGAAGCCCCTCCCAGGGTGAAAGCAATTACTTTGCCCTGTGGGATGTTGTTGGCTGCATTCCTTTTCTGGAATCCTGCTTGATCTGCTCTGCATCTTTGTTTCCCTTTTTAACTGGAGTGTTTGGGTTTTTGTTTTGTTTTGTGTGGGTTTTATTTTATTTTATTCTTTCTTTTCTCCCATCTTGCATCTTAACCCCTGTTGAGGAGACAGCAACTGAAGGGGTGTCAGAGACTGGCTGTAGAGCAAATCCATACCATATATTCTTCCAAGAAACAGATGGCATACCCACTTCATAGGAGAACCATAGAAAAACCCTCCCAGTTTCTGGTAGACCCAAAACCTGGCTTGCTAGGTCCCCACTCTCCTGAGTACAGTAAAATAATCCCAAATAGATTCAAACTAGTGGCATGGGGACAGGTGAACATACCCACCATCTTCCCTGAAGTTTGAAAGGCTGTGCTGTGGAAGATCCAAGAGTCCCATCCCCCCAATACCAACAGATGCCCTGTAAGAAAAAGGTTTACAACTAGTCTAAAGATGACATCTAGCCAACAGAGACAGGCAGAGATGGATCTGGTGGTGACTTGTGTTGTTTGCTGACACACCCCTGGACCCAGTGCTGACAAAACCAAGCTTTACTGAGTAGTTTGGCCCATCTTGGGCAAAGCCAAGCTGGAGGAATCAGCCACAATCTGTGAATTGCTTGTAGCTTTGAACAGGCTGCCAAGGGCTAGACAGTGACAGCATGTGACATTGGCTTACATCATCCTCAGACTCATCAGAGCCATATTGAAGGGAGAACCCGGAAAGCAAGCACTAAACTCTGTTGGGATGAATCTCATTTTGTTCTTTTAATTATTTTCATTATTATTCTTTTTCATATCCTTGTTATTATTTGTACTTTTTTCTACTTTTGGTGCTCTATGTTTCTCTCGTATCCTAATTTTACTCTTACTTTTGATTACTCTGTTGTTCCTTTCTACTTTCCTTCCCTGATTTTGTTATTCTTTCTCTTTCTTTGTCTCTTTATTCCCATTTTCATATTACAATTCATTAGTTGTGTCATTTCTCATCCCATTTCTCCTCTCATAAACAATTTTCTTTCCTTTGGTCTAATCTTATTCTATCTCTTTTTAATTCCCCCCCTACTACTCCATTCTCCATTTCTCTTTCCACTTTTATTGTTCTTTGCTTTTTTGTCATTGATATTATTGTTGTATTTTGGGGGGTGAATGTTTGGGTTTTGTTTTTTGTGTTGTTTGACTTTGTTCTGTCAGCACCTACACAACAGTGTACAAAACATGGTAGGGCTTGACCCTCACAGACGGAGGGCCAAAGGGGATATTCAACCAATGAACAGCTAATAACAATCAGGGCACAGATATAACAGAAGATTCTGCATAACCCACACAAAGAACATTTCTAGAGCATCCAGACTAGGAGCTCAGGAGTATGTACCACTGGATACCATAGGACTCCTACTACATAAGGCTACCCCACAAGACAGGAAGTCAAAGCAGATCTCACATAGAAACACACAAAAAAAGACAGTTGAAATTCATAGACAAAGAAACAACCTCCAATGAAATAAAAAGAGGATTCCCAAGAAAAACAGCTAAAAGAAATTGAAGCAAGAAAATTATCAAATGCAGAATTCAAGGTAATGGTGGTAAGGATGCTCAAGGAACTTAAAGAAAACCATATGAGCATAGAAAAGGACATGGGGCAACAAAATAAAAAAAGTTAAAAAGACTGAGGAAAGTTTAAAGAGCTTTGGGACAATATGATACATAATCAAATTATAGGAATACTATAAGGAGAAGAAAGGGAGTAAGAGATAGAAAACCCATTTGAAGAAATAATGACAGAAAACTTCCCTAACTTGGTGAAGGAAAAAGTCACACAAGTTTAGGAAGCACAGAGAGTCCCGAGAAGATGAACTTAAAGAGGTCTACATCACAGCATATCACAGTTAAAATGGCAAAGTTTAAAGACAAAGAGAGAATTTGAAAGGCAGCAAAAGAGAAACAGTTAGTTACCTACAAGAGAGCTCTAATAAGGCTATAAGCTGATTTCTTGACAGAAATACTACAGGCCAGAGGGACTGACATGAAATATTCAAGTAATGAAAAGCAAGGACCTGCAACCAATACTACTCTTTCCATCAAAGCTCTCATTTAAAAGGGAAGGGGTTTGGAGGAACAAGTATAAAGGACACATGGACAAAAACAAGGTGGGTGTGGAGATGGGAGGGAGGTGAGGAGGGCTGGGGAAGTGGGATGGGATGGGAGTAATAGGCAGAAAACTGTACTTGAACAACAATTAAAAAAATAAATAAAATGAATGGTGAGATAAAGAGCTTCCCCAACCTGCCCCCCCCCAAAAAAAAGGCTGAAGGAGCACATTTCCACCAAATCAGCATGCTAAGGAAACTGCTTTAAGAAGAAGAAATATATAGAGAGAGACAGGGACAAAAGAACAAAGGGAAAGAATGGAAATGAATAATCACCTATCAATAATAACCTTAAATGTAAAAGGACTAAATGCTCCAATCAAAAGACATAGGGTAGCTGGATGGATAAGAAAACACAACTCACATTTTTGCTGTATACAAGAGACCTAAATCAGAACAAAAGATTTACACAAGCTGAAAGTAAAGGGATGGAAAAAATATCCCATGCAAATGGATATGAAGAAAAAAACTAAGGTAGCAATACTTATATCAGACAATATAGACTTCAAAACCAAGGACAAATTAAGAGACAAAGAAGATCACTGCATAACTTAAGGATTCAGCCCCCAAAAGGGATATAACCCTTGTAAACATATATGTACCCAATATAGAAGCACCTAAGCATACAAAAATGTTGGAGGACTTTAAGAAAGAGATCAACAGCAAAACAGTCGTTATAGAGGATTTTAACACCCCACTGTCTACAATGGACAGATCTTCCAGACAAAAGTTAACAAGGATATAGTGGCATTAAATGACACACTAGAAAAAATAGATTCAATTGATATCTATAAAACATTTCACCCCAACGAAGTAAAATATACATTTTTCTCAAATGCACATGAAAATTTTCAAAGATAAACCACATGGTATACTTAAAATAAGCCTTAACAAATTTAAGACAATTGAAATCATACCAAGAATTTTCTCAGATCACAATAGCTTGAAACTAGACATCAACCTCAAGAACTTCAAGAAAAAAATCCCAAAACATTCAAATACATGGAGACTAAATAACATGATATTAAATAATGAATGGGTAAACAATGAGATCAAGGAAGAAATCAAAAGCCCCTGGAAACTAATGCAAATGAACACACAACAATGCAAATCTAGGGGACACAGTGAAATTAGTCATGAGAGGATAGTTCATAAGATTACAGGCCTATCTAAATAAGATAGAAAAATCTCAAATAAATAACCTAATGCTACACCTAAGAGAAATAGAATAACAACAACTACCAAAGCCCAGAGTGAGTAGAAGGAAGGGAATTATTAAGATCAGAGCAGAACTAAATGACAAAGAGGTTAAGAAATCAATTTAAAGGCTCAATGAATCCAGGAGCTTGCTCTTTGGAAAGATTAAAAAAAAGTTGACAAACCTTTAATTAGAATCATTAAGACAAAAAGAGAAAGGTCCCAAATAAATAAAATCAGAAAGAAATAGGGAGAAGTAACAACTGATATCACAAAAATACGAAGGATTGTAAGGAATCATTATGAGCAATTATATTTCAAGAAAGTGGACAACCTGTGCAAAATAGATAAATTTCTAGAAAAAATACATTCTCCCAAAACTGAATTAGGAATAAGTAGAAAACCTGGCTAGACCAATAACAACTAGTAAGGCAGTAATCAGAAAGCTTCTGGGACACAAAAGCTCTGAACCAGGCAAATTTTACCAATCACTTAAAGTAGAACCAACACTTATCATTCTCAAACTGTTGCAAAGAATTAAATAAGAGTTAAGATTTCCAAACCATTTTTATGAGGCCAATATTATCCTAATTCCAAAACCAAGTAAAGACACAACAAAGAAAAAAAATTATAGGCCACAATCTCTGATGACCATAGATAATAAAACGCTTAACAAAATATTAGCAAATCGGATCCAGCAATATATTAATAAGATTATATATCATGATCAATTGGGTTTTATTTCAGGGATGCAAGGATGGTACAATATCTACAAATCAATAAATGTAATACATCATATAAATAAAATGAAAGTCAAAAATTACACAATCATATCAACAGATGCAAAAAAGCATTTGATAAAATCCAGCTTCCATTTTTGATAAAACACTCAGCAACGTGGAAATAGAGGGGTCATACCTCAATATAATAAAGGCCATACACAAAAAACCTACTGCCACATCATACTCAATGGATAAAACCAAAGCATTTCTTTTAAAATCAGGAACAAGACAAAAGTGCTTTCACCACTCTTATTCAATATAGCACTGCGAGTCCTAGCCTCAACAGTCAGGCAATAAAAAAAAGTAAAAGACATCCAACTGGAAAGGAGGAAGTCCAACTGTCATTATTCAAATAACATGATATTGTGCATAGAAAACCCTATAGGCTCCACCAAAACAAAACAAAACAAACAAAAGAAAACCTCTATCTAATAAAAGAATTCAGATCTCTTGATTCAGAAGATGGCAGTGAGGTAGGTAGAAGTGGAGCCCACTTATCCTTGCACACAGGTGGAATAGCTAGCCAATCTTCTGAGGAACAGAGTAAACAGCCAATGGAATCCCAGCTTATGTGAAGTTTGGAGGCCAAAACTGTAGAAGACATTGAAAAACAGATGGTAAGGACATTGCGTTGGGATGGTAAGGTCCCTGGGACCAGTGTGGGGACCAAGGTGGCTGTGGCCCCTTGCCTGGTGAGTGCTGCAGGATCATTGGAGGAAAGCCAAATCAACAGCTCCCTCTCCTACTAAACAGGGAGGACAGAGTGGAACCAGGATGGACCTGGATGCTTGAAGTTGCTGGGGGGCATAAAGACGAAGTGGGAGATGCACAGAGGCAGGGTTTACCCATTGGGACTGTTGATGCCAGCTAGGTCATTACCAGAGAAACTGGGGAGCCAGGTGACACCTGAAGAAGGGAAAAGAGTTGGGCCATGATGGACCCTGACTAGGATAGTCTCTGGTCTGGTTAGAAAATTGGGCTGTGTGATAAGCCATGCACTTGTTAAGAATGGTGGGCTTAAACAAGAGGATTTTATTCAAAAAGGGCTCTCAGTCGCTGTTTAAGAAACTCTTGTGCAGTGGCTGGCTCTCATTGCCACTGCCCCACACCATGGCTGCCCCTCATTGTGACTGGCTTATGCCATGGCTGGCTTGAGAGGAGGAAGGAGGAGGCAGCAGGACTCAGGGTGTTAGCAGTCCCCAGAAAGGCTTAACTCAGTGCAGGAGGTGAACTACCCTGAAGAGATTTTGGGAGGGCCTAGGCCCTAGGCCAGCAAAGAGGGGAACGGTGGTGTGTGAGTTGCCCCTAATTAGTGCCTCTCACAGATAGCACAAATGGTGTATTAAAGGTAACGGCGAAGTGCAGATGAACAGAGGAGGCCCAGCAGTGCATGGAAGACCTAGGCTGGAGGCTAGGCAACTGTGAATATTTCAGCACAGACCTGGCCCCCATCCTCACAAAACCTTAGGAAGGAAGAAAAGGGAAGCTCAATCCCCATCAGCCTGTGGCATACAGAAAGACCATCAGAAGTTGACTGACTGGTTTAAAGTCAGCAGGAGACTTTTCTTTTTCCCCAAGTGGGACAATAAGACTTAGAGCTGTGAAAGGTCCAGAAGCAGACCAAAAGAGGGAACACAAGGTTAACCCCAACAACTGAGAAACTGAGACAAATTTCACTTTGCTATTCTAGAGAACTTGCACATCATTGTTTATTTCTATTATTATTTTTATTACTTTTACTTCTTTTATTTTATTAGTATTTTTTATTTGTCTTCTTTCTGTTGAGTTTTGTTCATTTTATTTGTTTGTTAAATTGCATTGTTTGACAGGATTTCCTTGTTATTTCTTTCATAGTATATTTTAATTTTCCTTCTTTCACTTCACCCATGTTCCAATATCACACTACTCTTGGTTGTGTACTTCCTATTCTTCTTATTCAGATCATAAAGATTCTGTCATGTGATTGTTGTTCCAGTATTATTGTAAATAATTGTTGCTCCATATTATTGTCAATACTACATAGCACCCCTCCCTAATCTTAGCCCATTTCACTGTCTTCCAGAGCTTTATTACTGTTTTGGTTAACTATATTCTTGCATAATACACCTACTTTCTATTCATTACTCTCACTATAATTCATCATCTGACCTCTCACAAACACTCTGTTTTCTGGATTAAGCTCACAATCCTTCACCACATGAACAAGAGTCTTATCTTTTTTTTTCACCTTTTATAAAAAATGGTTAGTTGGGTGAAATATCATGGTTAACGCTATACTTACCCAAAGGATCTCCCATCTTTTCTCTACATATTGGTACTTTAAATCTCATAGAATACTCTCCTGCTGTCTTAATCCATTTTGCCTTCCCCCTGCAAATGATCACATATAAGTGTAGGTGGGAGCTGTGAACACCAATATACCTGCTGGAAGAGAGAACCCACCAACAAAGGAACCACCAACAGGTTAAAACCCAAGTACAACAAGAGAGACCATGCAAACAGAAGAAAAGGCAACCCTAGAGCATCCAGACAAGGAGATCAAAGAGACCACAGCACTGAATACCATAATTCCTATCATAAAAGTTCACCCTATGTTGCTCTCACCTGATAAAGAGAGCAACCAAAGAGGAACATCTGGAAGTACAAAAGCAAACAAAAGGAGTCATCTAAATGGGGAGACAAAAGAAGAACCTGCAATCAAATGGAATGGAAGACTCCCCAATAAAAGAGCTAAATGAAATGGAGGTAAGCAAACAATCAGATATAGGATTCAAAGTAATGGTTATAAGTATGCTCAAGGAATTCACAGACAGCTACAAGGACATGAGTTAGAACTAAAAATAGTATGAAAAAGGAAATAGAAACTATAAACATGAAACCAGGAAGAAATGAAAAACACAATTTCTGAAATAAAAAAACACACGAGAAGGAATTACAAACAGAAGGACGAAGCAGAGGACAAAATTAATGAGCTGGAAGACAAGGTAGGAAGAAACACACAGGTAGAACAGCTACACAAAAAAGACTAAAAAAATATGAAGATAGCTTAAGGGACCTCCAAAATAAAATGAAACCCAATGACATTTGAATCATAGGAATATCAGAAGGAGAAGAAAAGGAACAAGGGATAGAAACACTGTTTGAAAAAATAATGACAGAAAACTTTCCAAACCTAGAGAGGGGAAAAAAACACGTAAGTGCAGGAGGCACAGAGAATTCGAAACAAGATGAACCCAAAGAAGACTACCACAAGACATATGATTAAAATGCCAAGTTTTAAAGACAAAGAGATAATCTTAAAAAGTGGCAAGGGAGAAACAAGAAATAATGTAAAAAGGGGCTCCAATAAGGCTAACAGCTGATTTCTCAACAAAAACAATCCAGGAGAGAATGGCAAGAAATATTTCAAATAATGAAAAGCAAAGACCTGCAACCAGGACTACTCTATCCAGTGAGACTCTCAATTTAAATAGTTGAAATAAGGAATTTCCTAGACAAAGGAAGGCTAAAAGAATACATCTCCCCGAATCCAGCACTCCAAGATATGCTAAAGGGACAACTATACAAAGAGGAAGGAAAAGGGTGAGAAAGAGAGGAACATAGGTACAAAAGGGGAAAATGAATAAATACATATCATTAATAACCTTAAATGTTAATGGATTAAATGCTCCAATCAAAAGACATAGAGTAGTTGAATGGATAAGAAAACATGACCCACACATACGCTGCTTACCAGAGATACACCTCAAAAAAAAAGACATATACAGACTGAAAGTGAAGGGCTGGAAACACTTTTTTTTTTTCCTGTCCAAGCAAATGGACAGGGAAAAAAGCTGGAGTAGCACTATGCATATCAGACAAAATAGACTTCAGAATAAGGGCCATAAAAAGAGACCCAGAAAGCTACTTCATAATACTCAAGGGAAGAATCCATCAAGAAAACATAAACATTATAAACATATATGCACCCAACACAGGAGCACTCAAAAACATTAGGAAAATCTTGGAGGCCTTCAAGAAAGATATTGACAGCAACACAATTATGGTAGGAGATTTTAACACCCCACTGTCAAAAATGGACAGATCTTCCAAACAAAATATCAACAAAGATATTGTGGCATTGAACAATGTTCTCAATCAAATGGACTTAAGTGATATACTTTAAGCCATTGATCACAAAGAAGCAAAATACAATTTTGCTTCTTATCAACTACATTCTTATCAACTACACATGGAACATTTTCAAAGATAGACCACATGATAGGACACAAAACAAGCCTCAACAAGTTCAAGAAAATTGAAATTGTATCAAGCATTTTCTCCAACTACAAGGGATTGAAACTAGAAAACAAACTCAAGGAAAAAAAACCCTCAAAAACACTCAAATTCAAGGAGATTGAATAGCATGCTATTAAACAATGAAAGGTTTAAGAATGAGATCAAGAAAGAAATAAAAATGTTTCTGGAAACAAATGAAAATGAACTCGCAACAGTTCAAAAGTTATGGGACACAGCGAAGGCAGTCCTGAGAGTAGCAATACAGGCCTACCCAAGAAAGATTGAAATATTTGAAATAAACAGTCTAACCCTACATCTACAAAAACTGGAGGAACAATAAAAAGGACAGCATAGAAGTGGTAGAATAAAGGAAATAATCAGGATCAGAGCGGAATTAAACAACAGAGACTAAAAGAACAGTTCTAAGGATCAATAAATCCAGGAGCTGATTCTTTGAAAAGATAAAAAAAAAAAAATCAGCAAGCCTTTAAGCAGGCTCATCAAGAAAAAAAGAGAGAGGACCCAAATAAACAAAATCAGAAATGAAAGAGGAGAGACTACAACTGATACCACAGAAATACAAAGGATTGTAAGAAATTACTATGAATAACTGTATGCCAAGAAATTTGAAAACCTAGATGAAATGGAAAAAATTTCTAGAAAAATATAATCTTGAAAACTGAATGAAGAAGAAGCAGGAAGCCTGAACAGACCAATAACAGCTGACAAAATAGAAACAGTAATGAAAAACTCCCAGCACACAAAAGCCCTCGACCAGACGGTTTCACAGTAGAATTTTACAAAACTTTTAAGGAGGCGCTAACCCCTATCCTTCACAGAGCATTCCAAAAAAATCTGAGAACATGGAAGACTCTCAAACTCTTTTTATGCATCCAGCATCATCCTAATCCCAAAACTGGATAAAGACACAACAAAGAAAGAATATTACAGGCCAATATCACTGATGAACATAGATGCTAAAATCCCCAACAAAATATTGTCAAAGTGCATCCAGAAATACATTAAAAAGATCATACACCATGATCAAGTAGGATTCATCCATGGATGCAAAGATGGTACAATATTTGCAAATCAATAAATGTAATATATCACATAAACAAAGGAAAGACAAAAATCATATGACCATATCAATAGATGTGGGAAAAGCATTTGATAAGGTACAGGAAAGTGGGAGTAGAGGGGGCATTCCTCAACATAATAAAAGCCATATACAAGAGACTTACAGCCAACATCATACTCAATGGGCAAAAATTAGAAGCTTTCCCACTAACGTCAGGAACAAAACAAGGGTGTCCACTTCCACCACTTCTATTCAACATAGTATTGGAAGTCATAGCCACAGCAACCAGGCAAGAAAAATAAATATAAGGCATCCAAATTGGAGAGGCAGAAGCAAAACTGTCATTGTTTGCAGATGACATGATAGTGCATATCTATGTGAATCCAGAAGGTTGCAGTCTAACAAAAGGAAAGAGCTACAAGAGAGTAAATACAATGACAGACTTGTGCCTGAATTATGATGGGAAATAGCAAAAGGACATTAAGTTGCTGAAGGGTCTAGGTGGTCATTGTATAGTATCTTGCCACTTGTTTTGACCTCTCTTTGTTCTGAAGGACTTTGCATGGTGACACCCTGGTATGATATCTAGTGTTAACAATAGTAATATTTATTGAGAATTAACCTTGCACTAGACACTGTACTAATTGATTTATATGCACAATCCAATTAGTCCTCACACTTACCCTATGAGAAAGATCCCAGTATTATTCACATTTTATAGAAGAAGTCAACATAGCTAGAAAAGTAAGTCTGGAATTGAAATCCACTCGCTTGTCTTTTAAGTAATGCTCTAAAGTGTCCACTGTGATGCCTTTAACAACTGTTAGTGTAAAGATATACTTATTTGTTCATACTATAACTTAAAATTTGTTTGAACATATGGACAATATATGTGGGTGTTTGTATGTCTGCAAAATATACAGTTGGAAGGTCTCTATATGTACTTGCTGTGAAAATGTATGGTGTATGTATATGTCTATAAACATTCCTTCACCGTATGCTGAATATTATATTTAGAAAGATGAACCAGTTGGCTAGTATGCATGCTGGGAGGGCCATCCTAGAAGCAGTTTCTGGGGATGTAGAGTATCCCCATTATCCAAGAGGGCTGTCCTATTATCTTATGAGGCTCTTCAAAAACTGTTCCAGCCTCTTCTCTAATGCCAGTATTTCTGTAGCCAGTGGGTACTTTCTGCCCTTCTGTTAGCTGCAGATAGACATAGAAAGGAGGGGACATTTAAATAATTTTCTGCTGTAGGCTCTGTTACACTTAAGACAACTGTCTTCCTGGAATATATAAATGCCAGCAAATCAGCATTTCTTAAGCTGGAGTATTCTTCCTGGAAATCCTGTTAAAGGACAGACCCTCCCTACTTGTCTCAGGCTGAATGAAAATATAGTGAGCTCATGATTTCCACTGCTGAGATATTAGCATAAATCTCCCACTAATGCACTTCTGCCTGCTAGTGAAAGAGCCACTGCAACCCAAGAAAATACATTACATTGAGAAGGGTCTAATGTACACAACTGGTGCATGGCTTTGTGCAGAAAGCTCTTGAAGGGAGTTTCTAGCTCTGCAAATACCACTGGAGTGGCATTTACAGATTTTCCTTGATTGGCTCATGAGAAATGATTAGATGCCTCCCTAGGAAGAGTGATTTTTGAGTTGCTTGCAGATCAATAATACGAACTTTACAGTGCATAGAGCACTTTCATCTTACATTTTCCTCTGATATTACACATCTCATCAACCTCGTGAAGGAGACAGGGTAATTAACCCCATTTTGAAGATGGTGAAATTGAGACAAAAGAGGTTCAGTGAATCTAAAACTTAAAGGGTCAAGGCAGGAAGGGTTGTCAGAATTCTTTTAAACTCATGGTGCTCTTTCCTATGAGAGCTTGCTGTCTTTTTCCTTTCTTTCTCCCTCTCCCTCTGAAAGCCCTGCTCCTCTTTTTCTAGGAAGTGATTTTTTTTAGGCAGCTAAACATTGCCTGAAGCATAGAGCTCAATAATTACTTTTTGGTGTGTCTTGAGTGAATGCTACATTAGTATAAATGAAGTCCTAGTGGGACCACCGTATCTGAAACAGAAGAGGCAGAGTTGCAGTGGCTGGCATCTTGTCTCCTCAGCCACCATAGACACATCAAAACACCATGCTGACTACTCTCTGTGGTGACCGTGATCTCATCTTACTGAAGCCTACTAACTTACTGGAGGCCAGTATCACTAAGATCTTTATCTATAAGCTCAAGGTTTGCTTTTAGGAAAGTATCTACTTGAATAAAAAAGGACTGTGTCTTGGGCAGGAAAAGAATTCAGAAGTCACTTAACTGCCTTCTGGGTGTTGGAATACCCTTTGTGATGTTTGAATGGGGCCATGAACTTCTGCTTCAACTCTTGGACATAGCAAGCTTGCTCCCAGTCCAGAGATTTTAGGGAAAAGCTCAACTTATAAGGAAGGTGTACTTCTTGATTAGATTGGTGTGTGCCAGCATGATGCTCAGTGGATAGTCTCAACAGTCCTATGGCCTTCATTCTCCTGATGCTCTTTCTTTTGTTTCATCATAGAATAAATTTTTGTTGCTTTACTTAAGCTTGATGCATGTGTGTAAGAAGAGAGAAGATACATAAAGAAGGACAGTTTTTTTTATATTTTGGGTTTTTGTGTGATGGAATGATTAATCAGAACTCAGTTGTCTTCGAAGTAAAATGGTTTTAAATATACTTAGATTTTAATCCTAAATCTAAGAACTCTAAGTCAGATATATCAACAGCTCTAAGCCCTAATTCCTCATATGTAAATGAGGGTAGTAATACCTCTTTATGTTTTTTATGAAAATTGAGCTAACAATTAACATAAATTGCTTAGGCCAGTGCCTAGCACATAGCAACTTTTTACACCAATGGGAGCTATTCTAGTAACAATAATAAAATTGCAATAATTAGATTGATAATTACTAACATATATAATACCTATATACATACATATACATACTAATATATGTTACATGTTATATATATATATATATATATATATATATATATATATATATATATATATAATAGCAATCTAAGATCTGAAATCTTTTTACAGGTTGGAGTCCCTTTTATACATATTTTATATACCTACATTGACAAAAATCTCTTTGAATCACATGAGTCTCCAATCAAGCAATTGTTCAAGTTCTTGTCAGAACTTTCAGATGTGCTGTTCCTCATTTACAATCAGGGAGTCCAAGATAGATTATGCTGCCCTGTATCCATTCATTTATCCATAAAATATTGAATATATGCTTAATATGTACCGGGAACTATGATAGTTATAGGGCATAGAGTACTGTATAAAAGACATAGTGTTTCTGCTTTTAAAATAAAGAAGAGAAAGGTATTAAGAGAGAAACAAAGGCCTCTTGATTTAAATTTAGGTTTCAAGGGGAAAGAGACCAAAATCTGTGATCTGACTGTGAATTGGAGCTAACCAAATGAAGGGACATCAAAAGCAAATGGACTGAGGTAGAAAGAGCTCCTTGTATTGGGGAACTGACTGGTCCCTGCTGAGGCTGGAAGCTCATGGTGCAAGTCACAGTGAGATGCTTAAAATTGATCAGGGGAACGATGGCTGAACCCTGGCAGTATTAAGAAAGGAAGTGACAAGTTTCAGTTTACATTGTTAAGACAGTTCTTTGGCACAGTCTTCCCACCCGCAGCTGCTGTCCCCTTGTTCCATTCACATCTGCTGCAGCCCAGTGATATTTCTGTTCTATCTGGTGGAACATGCCCAGAGAAAAAGGTTCAATTTAATCCTTTTTGTTCAGGTAAAGTGGCTGATGAAGCTGTGTTGTTGTTGTTGTTGTTGTTGTTTAAATCTTGAGAGTGCATTGATATTTTAACAGAGATCCAAATTTTAAACCAAAGGAATGAATCTCTATGTGTGACTTTTCTTGCATCAACAACCCTAAGAGCTGAAGGTCCTTCTCCTGGAGTGGGCTGCGGTTAGCCTAAAAGCTTTTGTGAGCTCAGAGAGACCAGTGATCAAGTCTAAGCTCTGCTTCCTAAGAGTGTGTCTTGATTTTACTTAATCATATTAACTCTCAGTTTTCTTATTGGTAAACGGGGACAATAAAAGTCATCACCTCATAGGATTGTTTAATTAGCTGAGATAACGTATGGCAATAAATACATACCATCATGGAACTTTTGATATTCATTGCTATTGTGTGGGATCTGAGAAGGACGTCCCTTCCCCTGAATTCTTCTTTTGAAAACATTATCACAAGGTTCCAGGATAATTTCAAATTGACTTCCTTGTGATCTGTATCATGTCATCTATGTTTAGACATTTTCACACTTTCATCCTAAAACATTTTGGGTGTTCTTCCTTTAAGAAACATATACTTTCTTCCACACATATCTTTGCATGTTACAAACTGTTTCAATGTACATATTATTTCCTTTAAATAATCAGTAATTTGTTGCCAGTTATGGACAATAGTGATTCAACTGAGAGTTCAAGAAAGAAATTTCAGACAGACTGTAGGGACGGTGTTGGGGTGGGTAGTCTTCAAAATCCACAGTGTCGTATGAGGGCATAAAATGAATGTCAGAGAAGTTCAGTGCTCAGAATTCTAGTACCAAGATCGGCTGGAGGTCCTAATTTTGCCATCAGAAAGGGGACTGGGCAGGAAACAAATGTCTAATGGTGGTAACAAGTTTTTCAGTTACTATGGGATATGCCCTCAGAAAGCTGGCTTATCTCTCACTCAGTCCCTCACCCTCTCCCCACCACCTCTCTTTAAGAGAAAGGGGTAGGGGAGCTGAAAAACACTTGGCACAGGTGCAAAAAAGCTGAAAATGTCTGGCAGTGCTCACAGGCGTCTTTTTCCACTCGGCACCAAATGTTTTACAGCCTTCATGAGCCCATATAGATCCTGGCTTCTGCCCAGTCGTTTGTTTGAAACTGTAGGCTCTGAGAAAAGGCTCCACATTGCAGCTGGCCTTATATTTTACAGGGGAGAGTGTTCAGGGTACAATTGGGATGAGGAAAGCTTGCCTTTGACATTGGACGTAAAAATAACAGATTGGAATGGGGTGGAGCTAACTCCAAGGAATTGTTGGTCTGTTCATTTTCCCAATGAATACTAACCTTTTGGAAATTTTACCTCAATCTCAATTATTTCACAGGTTAATTTACAGTGAGCCCCCAAATGTGACTTTAGCCCAATTTAGTTCAGTTTTACTCAAACATAAATCTAACAGTTTTAAGTAATGAAGATGGCAGACTCATTCTTAGAGACATAAATTTCTTGCTAATTCAGGGCAACTGTGACTTAGCTCTCACCTATATGTAAGTTCATTATGAATGAACATTTGACTATTTAACATTTACCTATTTGTTAATCCCCCTATAGCTTCCTTTGGTTGCATATCACACCTATGGCTCATAATTTCAAAGGATTAATGACTAATTAGAGCTTTGGCAACTATATATTAATGATGAAAAAGCAAAAGACTCTAACAAAAGAGTTAATGAAAACTGAAATTTGAATGTAAAAAATCCCTCTTACTGACAGTTTAGGAAAAAAATAGTTATTTGAACCCTCCTCAGGTGTTTGGATTTAATAACTATTCTTTACTGAATACCTGCTGAGTGTCACCCACTCTCCTAAATGCTTCCAATATGCTTTTCTATTTTACCTTCACTATAGCTATGTGGTCCGAGTATGATTTCCATGTTTCAGGTAAGAAAAGTGAGACTTTAAGTGGTTAAAAGAGGTTATTATGAATGTTCATTACGAATGTATTTGTATGGTCCTTTTTAAAAAGTTTTCAGTAACAACAAAGAATAAAATATTCACAGTTCCTAGAGTAAATGTTACACCCACTTCTCTATCCTCAGTGACTTGTGTGAAATGACTTGACCTGGAATGGAGTTGAAGGTATTCCTGATACCCTAGGGACAGGGTGTTTCTCAGAGATCAAGACATTTCTTTTTCAAATAGAGGAATTATTGAATATACAACTGAATATCTCACATAACTATTAGTTAATATGGAAGTACAGGTTCTTTATTACTTTGGGAGAAGCTTTCTCTGAAATCCAGCAGATACCCAGCATTCTCTGTCATTCCAGCATTGTGACAAAAAAGTAGAGCCACTTTGAAATAAGCTAGTCATTACTAGCTTATTGACAAAGTGAATGAGGTCCACAAAGTTGTGACTCTATTCTAGTCTTATGAACTATATCAATTAATAAATGAGCATTTTCTGGTTCTCAAATTGAGAACAGTTACAGAAAAAATACATATAAGAACATAGATATTATTGAGAAGGATTAAGAGGTGGAGAAAGAGAGAGTAAGCCACATGCCATGGAACAAAGAGAAGCATAAGAAGGGAATGTGTCACTATTTCCCTGTGGCAGAATCAAAATCTTTTGGATGCTGTGTTGAAAAGATTCCCGAATCTCACTCTGTGAGCTAAAGCAGATGGGTGCTCCATGTTGGTGTATGTTCCTATTTGAAGCAGTGTGGTTGTGAAGATGGGGTGAGTCACTTCATTTTCTCTGAAAAACTGTCTTGTGCAACTATATAAAAGAATTGTGCCCAATGAAGTGTATCCTCTACAATGCTTTAAAAACGTTAAGTAAAGGCTTAAACCAATAATTTAAATATATTTGCCCTTATTGATAGATGAGTTTCTTTAGTCAGTTTATGTTTAAGAAGTGCTGAGTTAAATATGTATATACAAGTTATTTTTACCTCAGGACTTCTCAGAGCCTTTAATATGCCCTATGAGTTTCTAAGAAGAAGTAATATTATACCACCTGATTTTAGAATGCTGCTTCTCCAAGATACCTGCTTAAAACTGTTGTGCTGCCAAACAGCCTTAAGGAAACCCTGGCTTGCTATTGCTTAGCTAAAGAAGGTCTTACTTTTTAATCTATTTAGTGCAATTATGGGTAAGCTGTCATTTACATAGATGTTCATTATGAAGGAATTTTTCACAGTCAATTCTTTTTCTTTCCCCTCTCTTTAGTCCCCTTTGGTTTCTTATCATGCTAGTGGCATATAATTCCTAAAGATTAATAGCTAATTGGATTTTTAGACAACCATAAATTAAAGATGTAAAAGAAGAAATGAAAACAGTGGGGTAAGTCAAAACTGAAATTTGGAGTCTCAGCTCCCACTGAATAATTTAGTTGTAAGCACTTGCTGGAATAAGTACATGCAATCATGTCACCTTTATGGGGAATCCTTGGAAATAATCTTGAATAGAGCCTGGATGCCTCTTGGCACACCATATTTTACTTCTCAAGTTGTCAGAAGTCTAATGCATTGTGTACTGTTCTGAAGCATATTTGGCCAAGTTTGCTGTGCCCTTTTCCTGTAAGACAGAGCCATCTACACCAAAGGAGAATGCTAGCATGTGCATATCCCCTGCAGAGGCCCTTTCTTATTAATTGTAAAATTGTTTGTCTTTTGATGTTTAGATTTCCATCAATAGATTGCAGAAAAACTTGTTCATTTTTATCCCAAACAGAAGTGGTCTACCTTGAAGCTACTGAAACTTAAGCTTCTAGGATTCTCTCTTGTGCTGAATCTCTTTCAACATGTTAATATGAGAAACCAGGACTTTCAGCAAAGGTGGAGGCATAGGTAGACATGTTTCTCCTCCTT
Organism: Glossophaga mutica; assembly: GCA_039655065.1. Taxonomy (NCBI): domain Eukaryota; kingdom Metazoa; phylum Chordata; class Mammalia; order Chiroptera; family Phyllostomidae; genus Glossophaga; species Glossophaga mutica. The sequence continues at coordinate 68,406,175 of CM077309.1, read as the reverse complement.
GCACAACAATAAGAAGGATAACAACCACTCTAAAAACAACAGCAACAACAACAATAGAATTGCCAGAAAAATCAAACTATATGAAAATTTGACAACCAAAGAATTAAAGAAGAAACATTTATCCAGATGTGTAGGAGGGGCAGACCAGGCAGCCAAGGTGGAGAGGACACTCAGCAAGGTAGTGGCAGTGGTGGCTTGCAGAATAGGTGGTCCCACATTCACATGTGGCAGGCAAAAACCAGGAGGGAAAACTAGGGAGCAAGCAATCCCAGCCCTAGTCCAAAGTGTATAGCCCAGGGTTCTAGTGCCAGAACATAAAGCCTCATAATCTCTGGCTGTAAAAACCAGCAGGAGTTGCCAGGGCAGAATAAACTGCCAGTCTATCAGAAGAGTCCATTTAAAGGGCCCAGAGGGTCCTAGAATGTACACAAACGCACCTACTCAGGGAACCAGCACCAGGCCAGCAACTAGAAGGGTGCCAGTCATTTACAGGAAGTGGGGGAAGTGACTGAAAACGAGGCAAGAGCTGAGCAAACAACATTGTTCCCTCTCTGACTCTTCTCCCCATACAGTGCCACAAAGCAGTGAAGCAGATTGCTTGACCATGGCAAATAGCTAAGGCTCAACCCCTTACAAAGTAATGGGTGCACCAACACAACACAGGGAGTCAAAGCAGAGCTACACAATACAGAAAAACACAGGGAGGCTATCAAATAGAGGCTACAAAGAAATATGGCTCAAATGAAAGAAGAGATCAAAACCCCAGAAAAAGAACTAAGCGACAGACATGTAGCCAACCTAGCAGATGCAGAGTTCAAAACACTGTTTATCAGGATGTTCAGAGAAATGATTGATTACAGCCACAAAATAAAGGAAAAAGTGAAGGCTATACATAGTGAAATAAGGAAAAATATACAGGAAATCAACAGTGAAGGGAAAGAAGCTGAGATTCAAATCAACAGTTTCGAACATAGGGAAAAATAAACATTCACCCAGAACAAAAGAAGAAATAAGAATTCAAAAAATGAGGAGAGGTTTAGGAACCTGTGGGACAACTTTAAACATTCCAACATCTGAATCATAGGGGTGCCAGAACAAGAAGAGGAAGAGCAAGAAATCGAAAACTTATTTGAAAAAATGATGAAAGAAAACTTCCCCGCTTTGATGAAGGAAAGAGATATACAAGTTCAGTAAGCTCAGAGAATCCCAAACAAATTGGAGCCAAAGAGGACCACACCAAGACATATCATAAATAAAATGCCAAAGTTAAAGAGAGAATCTTAGCATAAACAAGAGAAAAGAAGAGAGTTGCTTACAAAGGAATTCCCATAAAACTGTCAGCTGATTTCTCAAAAGAAATCTTTTTTTTTAAAAAAATGTATTTTAATTGTTGATCTTGTACAGTTTTCTGTCTTTACTCCCACCCCAGCACAACACCCCAGCCCTCCCCACCTCCCTCCCATTTCCAACCCCCATAGTTTTTGTCCATGAGTCCTTTATACTTGTTTCTGTAAACCCTTCCCCTTTCCCCCTGAAATTTGCTCCCCTTTCCCCTCTGGTCACTGTCAGCCTGTTCCCAATTTCAGTGTCTTTGGTTATATTATGCTTGTTTGTTTTGTTTTTTAGGTTCCTGTTAAAGGTGAGATCATATGGTATTTGTATTTCACTGCCTGGCTTATTTCGCTTAGCATGATGCTCTCCAGTTCCATACATGCTGTTGCAAAGGGTAGGAGTTCCTTCTTTTTTTCTGCTGCATAGAATTCCATTGTATAAATGTACCACAGTTTTTTGATCCATTCATTTACTGATGGGCACCTAGGTTGCTTCCAACACTTGGCTATTGTAAATTGTGCTGCTATGAACATTGGGGTGCATAGGCTCTTTTGGAGTGGTGTTTCAGGGTTCTTAGGATACAATCCTAGCAGTGGAATTGCTGGGTCAAAAGGTAGATCCACTTTTAGTTTTCTTAGAAAATTCCATACTGTTTTCCATAGTGGTTTTACCAGTCTGCACTCCCATCAACAGTGAACTAGGGTCCCCTTTTCTCCACAACCTCTCCAACACTTGCTGTTTGCTGCTTTGTTGATGATGGCCATTCTGATTGGTGTCAAGTGGTATCTCATTGTGGTTTTAATTTGCATCTCTCTGATAGCTAGCGATATCAAGCATCTTTTCATGTGTCTCTGGATCCTCTATATGTCCTCCTTGGAGAAGTGTCTGCCCAGGTCCTTTGCCCATTTTTTTAATTGGGTTGCTTGCCTTCTTAGAGTGGAGTCATGTAAGTTCTTTATATATTTTGGAGATCAAACCCTTGTCTCAAGTATCATTGGCAAATATGTTTTCCCATACAGTTGGTTCTCTTTTTATTTTAATACTGTTTTCTTTAGCCATGAAGAACCTTTTTATTTTGATGAGATCCCATTTGTTTATTCTTTCCTTTATGTCCCTTGTTTTAGGGGAAATATCAGTAAAAATGTTGCTGCATGAAATAGCTGAGATTTTCCTGCCTATGTTCTCGTCTAGGATTTTAATGGTGTCATGGCTTATATTTAAGTCTTTTATCCACCTTGAATTTATTTTTGTGTATGGTGTAAGTTGATTTTTAGGTTTCATTTTTTTTGCATGTAGCTGTCCAGTTCCCCCAATACCACTTGTTGAAGAGACTATTTTTGCTCCATTTTGTGTTGCTGCCCCCTTTGTCAAATATTAATTGACCATAGAGACTTGGGTTTATTTCTAGGCTCTCTGTTCTGTTCCACTGGTCCACGTGCCTGTTTTTATTCCAGTACCAGGATGTTTTGATTACAGTGGCCTTGTAATACATTTTGGTATCAGGTATGTGATCCCTCCTACTTTGCTCTTCTTTCTCAAAATTGCTGCCGCTATTCTGGGTCATTTATGGTTGCATATAAATTTTTGAAGTGTTTGTTCTATGTCTGTGAAATATGCCATCAGTACTTTAGTAAGTATTGCATTGAATTTGTAAATTGCTTTGGGTAGTATGGACATTTTGATAATATTCATTCTTCCAATCCATGAACATTGTATGTGTTTCCATTTTTTTGTGTCTTCTTTGATTTCTTTCTTCAGTGTTGTGTAGTTTTCTACAAACAGGTCTTTTATCTCTTTGGTTAAGTTTATTCGTAGGTGTTTTATTTTTCTTTTTGCTATATCAAATGGAATTTTTTTCTTGATTTCTGCTTCTGCTGTTTCATTGTTGGTATACAAAAATGCCTTTGATTTCTGGATATTGACTTTGTATCCAGCTGTTTGTCCAAATTCATTTATTAGGTAGAGCAGCTTTTTGGCTGAGTCTACAGGATTTTCTTTGTACACTATCATGTCATCTGCAAACAATGGTAGTTTTGTTTCCTCCTTTCCAATTTGAATGCCTTTTATTTCCTTTTCTTGTCTAATCGCTGTGGCTAAGACTTCCAATACTATATTGAAGAGAAGTGGTGAAAGTGGACAACCTTGTCTTGTCCCTGATCTTAGTGGGAAAGATTTTAGTTTTTGCCCATTGAGTATGATGTTGGCTGTAGGTCTCTCATATATGGCCTTTAATATGTTGAGGAATGCTCCTCTATTCCCACTTTGCTGAGTGTTTTTATCATAAATGGGTGTTGTACCTTAGCAAAAGCTTTTTCCGCATCTATTGATATGATCATGTGATTTTTGTCTTTGCTTTTGTTTATGTGATGTATAACATTTACTGATTTGTTAATGTTGAACTATCCTTGCATCCCTGGGATGAATCCCACTTGGTCATAGTGTTTGATCTTTTGAATGTATTGTTGGATACAGTTTGCCAATATTTTGTTGAGGATTTTAGCGTCTATGTTCATCAGTGATATTGGCCTGAAATTTTCTTTCTTTGTTGTGTCTTTATCTCATTTTGAGATTAGGATGATGCTGGCTTCATAAAAAGAGTTTGGGAGTCTTCCATCATTTTGGATTTTTTTGAATAGTCTGTGATGCATAGGGGTTAGCTCTTCCTTAAATGCTTTGTAGAATTCTCCTGTGAAACCATCTGGTCCAGCGCCTTTGTGTGTTGGGAGTTTTTTGATTACTGCTTCAATTTCATCTGCTGTTATTGGTCTGTTCAAGTTTTCTGCTTCTTCTTCATTGAATTTTGGGAGACTATATTTTTCTAGAAATTTGTCCATTTCACCTAGGTTTTCAAGTTTCTTGGCATATAGTTCTTCATAGTAATTTCTTACAATCCTTTGTATTTCTCTGGTGTCAGTTGTAATCTCTCCTCTTTCATTTCTGATTGTGTTTATTTGAGTCTTCTCTCTTTTTTCTTGATGAGCCTGTGTAAAGGCTTGTCAATTTTGTTTATCTTTTCAAAGAACCAGCTCCTGGATTCATTGATCCTTAGGATTGTGCTTTTAGTCTCTATGTCATTTCATTCTGCTCTGATCTTGGTTATTTCCTTCCTTCTACTTGCTCTGGGCTGTCTTTGTTGTTGATCTTCGAGTTCTTGTAGGCATAGGGTTAGGTTGTTTGTTTGAGATGTTTTATCTTGTTTTTGGTAGGCCTGTATCACTATAAACTTCCCTCTGAGGACTTCCTTCATTGTGTCCCATAAGTTTTGGGTCGTTGTGCGTTCATTTTTGTTTGTCTCCAGAAACTTTTGATTCCCTCCCTGATTTCATTCTTGACCCACTCATTGTTTAATAGCATGCTATTCAATCTCCATGATTTTGATGGTTTGGGGATTTTCCCCCTGTAGTCAGTTTCTAGTTTCAGTCCCTCATGGTCGGAGAAAATGCTTGGTATGATTTCAATTTTCTTGAATTTTTTGAGGCTTGTTCTGTATCCTATCATGTGGTCTATCTTTGAAAATGTTCCATGTGCATTTGAAAAGAAAGTGTATTTAGTTTCTTTGGGATGAAGGGCTCTATATATATCTGTTAAGCCCGTTTCATTTAGCATGTCATTCAATGCCACAATATTTTTGTTGATATTTTGTTTGGAAGATTTGTCCATTTTTGACAGTGGGGTGTTAAAATCCCCTACTATAATTGTCTTGCTGTCAATATCTTTCTTGTAGTCTCTAAGATTTTCTTGATATATTAGGTGTTCCTATGTTGGTTGCATATATATTTACAATGTGTATATCTTCTTGGTGGATTCTTCCCTTGAGTATTAGGAAGTGACCTTCTGGGTCTCTCTTTATGACTTTTCTTTTAAAGTCTTGTCTGATATGAGTATTGCTACCGCAGCTTTTTTTCCTGTTCATTTGCTTGGAAAATTTGTTTCCAGCCCTTCACTTTGAGTCTGTGTAGGTCTTTTGTCCTGAGGTGGATCTCTGGTAGGCAGCATATATGTGGGTCATGTTTTCTTATTCATTCAGCTATTCTGTGTCTTTTGATTGGAGCATTTAATCCATTTACATTTAAGGTTATTATTGATAGGTATTTATTCATTGCTATTTTCTTACCTGTGTTTCTCTCTCTCTCTCTCTCTCTCTCTCTCTCTCTCTCTCTCTCTCTCTCATCTTTTCCTTCCTTTCCTTAAAGCAGTCCCTTTAGTATATCTTGCAGAATTAGTTTGGTAGAGGTGTATTCTTTTAGACTTCTTTTGTCTGGAAAATTCCTTATTTGGCCTTCTATCTTGATTGAAAGCCTTGCTGGATAGAGTAGTCTTGGTTGCAGGCCTTTGGTTCTCATTGCTTGGAATATTTCTTGCCATTCTCTTCTGGCTTGGAGCGTTTTCGTTGAGAAGTCAGATGCTAACCTGATTTGGGCCTGCTTGTATGTTTCTTCCTTTTTCTCCCTTTCTGCCTTTAAGATTCTCACTTTGTCTTGGAATTTTGCCATTTTAATTATGATGGACCTTGAAGTGGGCCTCTTTGGGTTCCTCTTGATCGAGACCCTCTGTGTTTCGTGGATTTGTGTGACTTTTTTTTCTCACCAAATTAGGTAAGTTTTCCATCATTACTTTCTCAAATAAGTTTTCTATCCCTTGCTCTTCTTCTCCTCCTTCTGGTATCCCTATTATGCAGATATTATTACATTTCATGTTGTCTTGCATTTGTCTTAATCCCTCTTTATTTTTTTCTGAGCCTCTTTTCCTTTTCTTGGTCTCTGGCTGTTTTTTACTATTTTACACTCCAACTCACTGATCCAATCCTCTGCTTCATCGATTCTGCTTTTCATTCCTTCTATTTTGTTCTTCAGTTCAGAAATTGTATTCTTCATTACCTCTTGGCCCTTTTTGATAGTTTCTATTTCCTTTTTCATTTTGATATAGTTTGCAGTGAGTTCATCATAGTTTCCCTCTAGTTTCTGGTAGCTCATTGAGAGCTCATGGAGCTTCCTGACAACCATTGCTTTGAACTCAATATCTGATAGTTGAGTAGCCTCTGTTTCATTTAGCTTTCTTTCTGGGGCTTCCTCCTTTCCTTTCATTCTGGGATTGTTTCTTTGTCTTCCCATTGTTTGTAAGACTCTTCTTAGCCTCAACTTCTTCAAGTGATCTGTTCTTGCTCCCTGGGTTTATGGTGTGACCTTCTGTGGTAGAATACCTGTGAGATTCAGTGGTAGAGTCTCCTTCGGATATCCTGTGTTCACAGCTTCCACTGTCTCAGCTACTGGGATACCCTCTTTTTGGGACCAACTCTGGTTTTTTTTTTTTTTTTTTTTTTTTTTTTTTACAGTTCCAGGTTTGTTTGTTTTTTTGTCTCGCTCATGGGTATTTGAAAGGAGAAAAGAGGGATAAAAATGCAAAAAGAAGAAGGAAAAAAAGAGGAAGGTAGAAGAGATAAAATTGGCAAGAAACGAAGAGGGAATGAAACAAGAAAGAAGTAAAGAGAGGCAAAAGGAGTTGAGTAAAAAAGAAGATAAAAATAATAATTAAGAACAACTATATAAACAGATAGACACACAAACAAAAACAAGCAAACAAACAAAAACACAAAACAATCTAAAAACCAAAACAACAACAATAACAACAAAACTCAAAACACCAAACAAAAAATTCTTGCAGTTTTCAAACTTGCTGAGCCGGTTTTTCTGGTGTTGCTGGCTGCAATGGCTGAGGGGTGACAGTACTGGTTTTCTCTGTGTTCAGCACTCAGTGATCATTGTGCTACGGTCCCGAGAGTTAAAATGGTGCCTCTCTGCACAGGGCTTCAGGTGTGTTTTCTGAGCTTCCTGGAGTGCGCGAGCTTTCCGGAGTTTATGGGTGTGAGCTCGGGTCTCCGGTTGCAGGTAGCTGTCTGCGTTGACCCTGGCGCAGCTTTCTGTGGTGTCCTGGGGCCTACATCCCACAGCCGTCTCACGCCTGTGCACCTATGGCCCTCAGCTGTACGGGTTCGCACGTGCGACTATGGTCCCACAGCTGTCTTCAGTGGCAAGCACCTATGATCTCCCTTGTGCCTATGATCCCCCGACTGTCTGCAGTCAGTGTGGGTGCCTATTTTCATGCAGCCGTCTCAGTTCACATGCACAGCTGTCTGCAGTCATGCGCGACCAGGATTGCTCAGCCCTCAGTCACAGGCACCCAGGTCACTCAGTTCGCAGTCCCTCAGTTGTGCCCAGGATTGCTCAGCCTGCAGTCCCAGGCACTAGGGTCACTTTGTTTGCAGTCATGTGGGGGCAACCAGGATTGATCAGCCCATTTCTGCAGTTGACCCAGCTCCCTCCCTAGAGCCCTGGGGCAGGCCCGGCCAGCCCCGGGCAGGGGCATCACCTGCCCTGGCCTTGATACTGATCCCTGGACTCCTATTGTTCTGAAGTACTCTCCTTACCAACTGGTTTTTCAATGTCTGCTACAATTTTCGATCTCCTATTCTCAAATATGCTGTGTTACTGTTCCTTGTCTGCTCTGTTCTTCCGTATATAGTCCAGGTTTTTCCTCCCATGTTTAGAGGGAAGTGGAATCTGCTCCCTCCTACTACACTGCCATCTTCCTTCCCCCCTCAAAAGAAATCTTGCAGGCAAGAAGTGGCTGGAAAGAAGTATTGAAAGTCATGAAAGGCAAAGACCTACATTCCAATATTACTCTAGCCAATAAAGCTATCATGTAGAATGGAAGGGCAGATAAAGTGCTTCTCAGATAAGGTCAAGTTAAAAGAGTTCATCATCACCAAGCCTTTATTATATGAAATGTTAAAGGGATTTATCTAAGAAAAAGAAGAAGATCAAAACTATGAACAGTAAAATGACAACAAACTCACAATTATCAGAAACTGCACCTAAAACAAAACAAAAACAAAAACAAACTAAGCAAACAACTAGAACAGGAACAGTATCATAGAAATGACAATCACATGGAGGGTTATCAGTAGGGGAGAAGCAGGGGAATGGGAGAAAAGGTATGGGGAATAAGAAGCATAATTGGTACATACAAAATAGAAGGTGGAGGTTAAGAATAGTACAGGAACTAGAGAAGCCAATGAACTTATATGTATGACCCATGGACAAAACTAAGGGGGAAGATTGTTGGAGGGAATGGAGGTACTGGATGGAGAGACAAAGGGGAAAAGTGGGGCAACTGTAATAGCATAATCAATAAAATATACTTAATTTAAAAAGTAAGTATTTATCAAGCTGGAAAAAAGGAGCAACCAATTAATGCATAAATGAGTGGATCAACAGATGAATGCTTTTTTCTCTCTCTCAAATCAATAAATAAATTTTTTAAAAAAGAAACTAAATAAGGCTAGGAGATACTACACCCATATGTGTAAAAGTTGATTGGATCCTAGATACAAAAAAAAATCTTTAAAAAGACATTGAGATAGTAGAGGAAAAGAAATTTGATTATGGAGTGGTAACTAGATAACAGTCTTATATCCATGTTACATTTCCAACTAGGATGAGAATTGTATTGTGATCATGTAAGTTAATCTTGTTCTTGGGAGAAACATGTTGAAATATTTAGGGATAAGGTGTCATTATGTCTTCAACTAAGTCTCAAATAATTTAATACCACCAAAACCAGTTGAAAAAATAACCTGGAAAATGCATTAAGTAACTAACTAACTAACTAACCAACTAACTAACTAAACTAACTAACTAAATGCCCCAAAACATATTATGTTTTTATAAAATTACAGTATTAAGATATTTTTGCATTCTGTTTCTTTAAAAAATTCTACCATGTTTTAAGCATCAAACCCCACAAAAATGTGGATCTGCTCCCATCCTAAAGAAAGCTTTAATTGAATTTCACCACAAAAGGTGTGGCCATATTAAAATTCCTTTCATGGCATTCATCTAACTGCAAGCAATATAATCAAAAAGGCTTAGAACCCTGTTCCATGACTGGAATGTTCACCTGAAATTTTCACACAGTTGCTCAGTGGTAGTCATAAGTGCCCATTCTTTCTTTTTTCCCCTGTAATTCTAGGACTATAGCAGATTTGAGGACTTAGTCCTCTTCAGTGATGGAAATTTCCTACCCATCTGTAAGAAGAGTGTTGAAAACTTTGTAGAGAGTACCTAAATATTATATAAGCTTTACAGGACAACATAGAGCATGAATAAACACTGGGTTGTCTCTTGCACTTGTCTTTTGAAAACTCCATTTTCATGGTGAGTAAAAGATTCAAGTTCGGCAGATCCAGAACATACCAACTAATGTCAGTTTCTAATTGTTCCTTTAAACTCTTCTGCAGGACATTCAAGTATGTGATTCCATAGTCCTGACCCACTGATGCCAGGATCTGGCAATGTGACCTACATTTCATTCCATTATCACCTCAACGTTCCCACCTGAAACACCAGATATGTTACTCAAAGCTTTGTATACTCAAATACCAGAAGATTTGTTAAAACTGTGGTTTTTCTTAACTTGTATGACCATATATTCACCCATTGGAAAAGAAAAATCCTCATAATGTTGTCCTCATATTCAATGCTAGAATTTTTATTTAGAGAGACAATGGCTTATTTTTTTTTTTTTAAATCTAATAGTTGGAAGATATTTACCCAGAGTAGTGAATTAAAGGTTGTTAGGAGGAGAATCAGAAACCAAAGATCCTGGACCATTCTTGGCTGAGTTATGGCATTACTAACATGAAGAAGACACAGAGAAGCTTCCATGGGGTTGTAAGAAACAAATGTCACCAATACAGTAAATAAGGAGTATCATGAAGTGTTATCATAAAGCAACTTGATATTTGTCTTTTACCATAGTTTATATTAATTCACCAGATGGAATCCTCCCTTAGCTCTTGGATATAAATTCAGGGATGCCCCAAAGCATTTTGTTTATTCTACAGCAACAAAAAACCTGGAAATCATAAGCACAGTCTCAATCATAACTTAGTTTGAGCAATAATAACCATGGTTCTGACTTTTATTCAGTCGATGTCTTTCCTGATCTGGTTGGGGATTGCATGCAGACTGGCCTCTGAAGGACAGGCCACTGTGGGCCTTTTCTCCTCCAGCTACCATTGCTCCTTTTCAGTTGTGCACTTACTGCAGTTGCAACTTCACTAAGGCAGAAGGGACTGAGGAAAGGGAGGTGGATAGAGAAAGGGAGTTAGAAGGATAGAGAATGCCTAATTTGATAGAAATTCTCACGAGTTATATCTTCTCTCAAACCAGTATATGTTTCAGATGGCAATTACATTCCTGGCCATGAAGAAGTTTCTCTAGCCCATTGTTCCTCTGACTGGGACAATAAAACCCTAGTCCCTTAGAACTTGGTGTTGCGTACCTAACTTCCTTTATGCTGATATCTCATGGACACTTCGGGTGGCCCTATGAGAAATGGCTTGAGGCAGCTCATTTTCCACAGTTATTTTCCACACTCACTCTGGAGGGACATGCTTTCTCCAGTTGAAGGCCACTTCCCTTCACTCAGTGGCCAAATCAGCTCACATCTCTGATCTCTGTGTGGAGTTGACAGAGTACACCTCTTCCACACAAAACAGGGGTACAGGTCAAGCTCTCTGAGGGGTGGTGTTGAAGTGCCTCACCAGATTAAGGAAAAGAGCAGATATTCCATTGCCCCCACTTTTTTACTTCTCTAAGAATTGAATTAGCCAACTTGACCTTCAACCCTGGTCATCTTGTAGCTTAAGTGGTGGGCTTTGGAATCAGACACACTCCTCAGTTCAAATCTCCACTGTCATTGTGTTACATCGACATTATGAAGTTATTTAAACTCTGCAAGCTCACTTTTCTCATCAGTAAAATGGGGGAGTCATTATACCTTTCTCAAAGTTTTTGAGGAGGTTCAATGACATAATACAGGAAAAGATATTCATAATTTCTTGACATCTAATAAGTACTTATTAGAATACCTAATGTGTATTTTCCTAATTTTGGAGAAAAGAGTACAGGATCATAACAAAAGGAAAAAAATATGGGAGAACTTCCAGTCAAGAAGCTGGCGTAGGTAAACACAGTTTACCTTCTCACAAACCACATCAAAATTACAACTAAAATATAGAATAACTATTACTCAGAACTGTCAGAAATCGAGTTGATGGAAGTGTGGGAAATATGGAATTAAAGAAACCACATCCATCCAGGCAGTAGGAAGGGTGGAGGCTCAGAACAGGCTGGTACCACACACACGTGTGGTGGATAAAAATTTGGCAGAGTTATTTTGGGAGCGAGGAGTCCCAGTCCCACACAAGGATCCCCAGTCCAGGGTCCTAGTCCCATGAAGATAAGTTCCCATATCTTCTGGCTGCAAAAACCAGCAGGGACTGAGTCAGTGGAAGAAAATTCTGGAGTCCCAAGCAGTTCCTCTGAAAGAACCCCCATGTGGACTTACTCAGACTCACTCCCTCTGAGTTCCAACATTGGGGAAGAAGCTTGAAAGGCATCAGTGGCATAAAGAGAGAAACCGAAGTGTCTGGCATCAAGGCAAGAGCTGGGGTATAGCTTTCTCCCAGAAAGAAAGTCAGGCAGAGGACATAGTCTGAACTATCTCCCCACAGAGCCACAGAGCCAGCTAGCTGGTGCCATATCTGAGACTTTATCAACCTGGCTAACACAGTTTGTCCCAAGAGACACCATGCCACCCAACTAACAGGCTTACCGAAGCTGCTTTTCCATACGAATAGCTGCTCTTCGATCATGCTTTACAACTTTCTAAATCCTCTCAAACAACAATAGCTGGCCTCAGTGAGCCCCCAGCCTCAGTACCACTTGCTAGTGGCCTCAGGCCTGGAACTAGCAGCAAGCAGCCTAGATTCATTGCTTGACTTCACCTGAGAATCTCTAAGCTGAGGGCAAGTAGCAGCCAACTCAGATTGCTTTATAGCTCATGCAGGGTGGCCCCAGACAAAACACAGGTAGGGGCTGAGCTAAGCCTGTGCCACCCAGGAAACCCCAGAGCCTGCTCCAGTGGACAGCCCCAGACCACATCAGAACACCAAAACACTGCCTCTGCACAGCTGATCCTCCACAGAAGGCAGATATTAGTAGTCAGTAGTCATGGCTAGTCCTTGCAGCTGGATAAATACCTCCCATTGACCTGCCAATAGCAACCAAGACTTAACCATAAGAGGAGGGTGTACTCGGCCCAAATGAAGGGCACACTTCAAGTACCCAGCTTGTGTGATAGAGGAGTTTGTGCCACTGGACCCTACAGGACACCTAATACATTGGGTCATACTACAAAGACAGGGAGTCATAGAAGTTCTACTTAATACATAGAAACAAACACAAGAAGGCTGTAAAATTGAGCAGACAAAGAAACATTCAAATGAAAGAACAGATTAAAACTCCAGAAAAAGAACTAAGGAAAATGGAGACAAGCAACCTCTCAGATGCAGAGTTCAAAACACTGGTTATAAGGATGCTCAAGGAACTTAATGAGGACCTCAACAGTGTAAAAAGATCCAGTCAGAACTGAGGGTACACTAATTGAAATAAAGAACAATTTACAGGGAAACAACAGTAGAGTAGACAAAGCTGAGAATCAAATAGATGATTTGAAATATAAGAAAGCAAAAAACAACCAATTAGAACAACGAGTAGAAAAAAGAATTCCCCCCAAACCCCCTCCCCCCGCCAAAAAAACAAGAATAGTATAAGTAGTCTCTGGGAGAACTTCAAATGCTCCAACATTCGCATCATGTGGTGCCAGAAGGAGAAGAGAAAGAGTAAAAAAATTGGAAATCTATTTGAGAAAATAATGAAAGAAAACTTCCCTAATTTGGTGAAGGAAAAGTCCAGGAAGCACAGAGAGTCCCAAACAAGATGGATACAAAGATACTCACTCCAAGACACATCATAATTAAATATCAAGGTTAAAGACAAAGAGAAAATTAAAAGCATCAAGAGGAAAGCAGCTAGTAACCTACAAGGGCATTCCCATAAAGCTGTCAGTTAATTCTTCAAAAGAAACTTGGCAGGATAGAAGGGATTGGCAAGAAATATTCACTCGTGAAAAGTAAGGACCTACAGCCAAGATTACCCATCAAAGCTATCATTTAGAATTGAAGGAAGATAAAGAGCTTCCCAGACAAGAAGAAACTAAAGAAATTCATCATCCCCAAACCATTACCATATGAAATGGTACAGTCTTGAAGAAAAAGAAGAAGATCAAAATTATGAACAGTAAAATGGCAAAATATACATATCTATCAACAATTGAAACTGAAAATCAAACTAAGAAAACAAGAAGAACAGAGACGGAATCATGGATACAGATAATTGCCAGATGGGAGGTGGCTGTGGGGGAATGGTTGAAGAGCTGATGATATTAAGAAGTACAGATAGGTAGTTTATTGAATAGCCATGGGGATGTAAAGTACAGCATAAAAAATGGAGTAGCCAAAGAACTTATATGCATGACCCAGGAACATGAACAAGGATGTGAGGATTGCCTGAGGGAGTGGGGGTGCTGGGTGGAGGGGGGAAAGAGGGAAAATTGGGACAACTCTAATAGAATGATCAGTAAAATATAATCTTTAAAATATCCAAAAATACTGGATTTATTTTAAACGTGTCATTGTAAAACATTGAAAAAATAAAAATAATCCTTTTTCACTACATTTATTGTAAATAAAATGTCGATATCAATAAAATAATTTATACATAAATGAAAAATTGTCTATGAAAATGATAGATATAGGAATTAGAGATCCTCATTTTCTGAAATAGTAACCAGGGAAAAGGCAGGTATATAGATAAGTCTCAAAAATAGGTATGTGGGGCATTGCAGAAATAAAGCAAAATTATCCCTCATGTTTGTGGAAACCAATTAATTATAGCTGCAATTTAATAAGTGTACTGTGTATGCTAAATCTACACTAAAGGCTTTGCTAAATTATCTCTTTTATTCATCATGATAGGGTAGTGTTATAAACTACATTTTAATGATAAAGAAACTAAGGCTGAGAAATTTATTTACAAACTAATGCATTTAGCTAGTAAATAATGGAATTTGAACTCATGTCTGCCTTTAGACATCCACCTTCTTATCTACTATTACATGGCTAACAGAAAGCCTTTTCATGAGTTGTACTTGTGTTATAATAGAGCACAAGTTTCCTAATATCCCAAATACCCCACAGACCAGAAGGGAGGGTGCTTGGGACTGTGACCCTTTGGGATGCTCCTCTAATTCTGAGTGGCTCAGTAATTTTTTGCCCCTACCCCAAAAGAAATATAAGCCTTCTAAGATAACTTTAAGCCAAAGGAAGCCTTCCTTCTCTCACCTTCCTCAACTTCTAGAAGGTATCTTGAATCATTAATAATTGCTATGTTTGCAACAGATAAAATCAGAGGGATTGACAGGTACTTCTGTATAAATGGTATTTGTCATAAAATTTATACTCACTCTAAAATTTCACAGAGCATCCTCTGTGTTTGTTACATTGCTGTCTTCCTTATGCAGAAAGCCCTAGATAGGGAAGAGACAAATAAATTTCAGGCAGGACCAGTAATATATACACTGGGTTCTGAGCCAATGTAAATGTGTGGGAAGTTCATCAGATGAATCTTCACTGATTATTCCTACAGGACCGATACAGCTATTGAGAAGTCAGTTTCCATTATTCTTCTCCAAACAGCGGGACTTGCCAGGGGCCTGGAATACAATTTAGGCTATAGCAGATGGGATTTACATTTTGTCCAACCCTGAAAAGTCACTCCTTGGTTATTATTTTTCACTCTGTTGTAAATAGCAAGAGACAGATAAAAAGGTAAAAAAAATGTTTGGAAGATATTTATTCTCACCTACCTAGGGTAGTCAAGGGGAGATATCAGCTCCAGATTTGGTTAAGTAATAACTCATATTTGACTTTAATACACTATGATAAACTTTGAGAAATATATATATATTTTAAATCATAAAATTCTTTACCTCTGATTTAAAGTTTGGAGGATTGGTCTTGCTCTGTGGACAGGATAGATTTAGCATTTCTGGAAATTCCAGAGCAATTTTAAACTACTCTTTTTGATCACTTTCTGCAGCTCCAGGTTTCAAAGAGAATGAGCTGTTTTGGGAATGTATTGTGATGGACTTATATGAAAATTTATATGGCTAAGAATTGGATTTGCTCCCTTGGAATATTATAGATTATGTTTTATGTTGGGATTATATCAGTGTGCAAAGCAGCAGAAGGCTAGCTTAATGTAGCTAAAAATATACCTTGAGTTTCCACTTGGAATAGAACTCCCCTCTCCCCAACCCATTTCTTCCCTAATGAAAATAATGGCTTCATGACTCATATATGTGATAGACAGTAGGGAATATTTGAATCTTAAAATAAGAAGAGTTTGAGAAAAGACTAATGGTCCTTTTCTAATTTCTTTTCCATCCATCTCTTTCCTTCAGTTTTCCCTGTCACCATCCTATTTTGAGCCTTAAACAAGCCAGGCCTTTTGCCATTGCTCTTTTGTCAATCTCCAGTCTCTCCCTGCTTTAACTTGCCCTGTACACTGCTACCTGGTCAGTCTTATTCCCATGCCACTTTAATCATGCAATTGCCTGCCATTCTTCAGAGGTTTTTCATCTGCTCCTAAATAAATTGCTAGCTAGCATTCAAGGCCCTTTCTAGACATCACTCTTGCCTCTTCTTCTCCCCTATAACCACTTATTTCACAACCACCATCTTTGTCCATGTTTCTACTGGGTCTTACCTGGAATTGGGCAATAACCTACTAACAGGTCACCTCATTGTTCTTATGCTTGCTTTCATTTAACATATTGTTTCCCATTATACAAGTACCAATGGTAGCAGGCAGGATGATTTTGGGTGCTACACTTTTTATTCTCAAAATTTTCTACTACATTGTGATTACATTATTATAAAAATGTTACTAGTAGATCAAAACTATGAATTTATGTTTAGAAGGATAATCATTAAAAAAGTGAAGTGAAAGATAACTGCATGAGGTTTGTGGGCCTGTTGAGGCCCTTCAACATTAGAATCCCATCTTCACCTTACCTCTCGGAGTAGTTCCACAAACTCACCCCAGAACTCAGTAGTGTACTGCCATGCCCACATTAGCAGTTGTTTGTAACGATGTCAGAGCAAAGGCATTAGCTCCATCCTACCTTCTGACCCTCCTGCCCCATTGCAGGTAGCTGCACCTGTATTGCAAAGCAGTATAACAGTGATTTGAAACATTCATGAAATTTTCTGAAGAGCCTGAATTACGAATGATGAGTAGCTTAGCTACTGGGAAAATCTTGTTCAATATTCTTATTTAATGTTTTTTAATTTATAGGAACTTGACATTAAAAGAAGACTCATAAGCAGAAAGTGATAAAAGAGGAAACAAAGAAGGTATTGGGGAATATCGAACCTAGAGAAAGCTCTGTATCCACAAAATAAGTGTGGCTTTGTAAATTCACTCTAAATTTTGTACATTTGAGGAATAATAAATCATTAAAGAGGTTACTGTGACCTTGGTTTACACATAGCTTTTGAGATAAAAGGTCTATGTATCAGAATGCATTTTTTATTGTGTTGTTGACTGACTAAAAACAATTCATGTTCCTAGAATCTCTTGTGGAATGCTGGTTAGGGGCTGGCTCGTGCCATGTGCGAGAGGGATGCTGGAGGCATCACTCTGGATGGATCCTTCTGGCCAAGACTGATTCAGAGAATGTGGTATAGATTTAAAGGCTTACATGAGAACTTCTGCTTCCTGCCCCTCGAATCAAGATAGACCTTGTATGAGGTGCCTCCTCATTTGCCAGTGGAGATGTGAAGCAGAGAAAATGAGACATGGCCAGCTAAGTCCAAGACAATCAGCTCTGTGTAAGCCTGGGACAGAAGAGAAAATGTAAGTATCCTGCTTTGGAGATGATCTTGTAGCCACACTCTGCTGTTCCACATTGCAAAATGTGGCCTAATGAATATCCTGGCCCTGACCAAAGAGGTAAATAGCTCATTCTCTCTTGCGGCCAGGGGAGGAACTGAAAATCATCACTTCTTTAGATTCCTTCTCAAAATGTGGAGTCTTCTAAATTAGAGCCGCTAGATTTAACAAGTAGAAATATAGGACACCCAGCTAAATTTGAATTTCAGATAGGTAAAGAATCATTTTATAATATAATAATGTCACGTAATATTTGGGCCATGATTATACTATCATTTACTGTGTATTTGAAATTCAAAGTTGATTGGGCATTGTGTATTTTATCTGGCAACTCTGTTGACATTAGTTTTTTCAGGTCAGTTTCATGAGGGTTTATTAAGAATGATATAATTGGATTTGCAACCTTGGCACTATTGACATTTGGGGCTGGATGCTTATTTGTCATGGGAGGTTGTCCTGTATGTTGTAGGATATTTAGTTGCATTCTTGGCTTCTACTCACTAAATGCCATGAGCACCTGCCCTGTCTCAATTGTAACAACCAAATATGTTTCCAGACATTGCAAACTGTCCCCTGGGGGAGGCAAAAATCACTTCTAATTGAGAACCACTGCTTTAGAGATAGTGGCCAAAGCAGGATTGTGAAGCCTGTCAATATGGTAGATCAGAAGGTAGCCCTTTATCCAAAAATCATGCAGGTCGGTCCTGCCCTGACTGCACTCTCACCTCCTCTTTATACTCTAGACTGCTTCCCTGTAATGTTAGGAGCTGTATAGACCTATGTAGAGGATACCAATAATACAATTTTAATGCCATATGGATTATAGTCACTAGAAAGTCATTCTCTGTTCACTTTACCTTTCTGTAGAGCTCACATGAGGCTACATATGATAACTCTTTAGGTTCAACTGAGATATTTTCTTCAAAGAAGCTTGCATTTTATCAGAGGTCATTTGTTTGTGTAGCCTGAGTGAATTTAGCATTTAATGGGAAAAACCCTTATAGTCAAACTACTTCACCAAAGTATATATATCATTTCTTTGCTTCATTTTGTAGAAGGAGAAACTTGGAGGCAATGGATAATGAATTCTATACTTCAAACATTTCCACCTATACATTTATCCTGGAAAATATGCTGATGTGCATTTATGTGATAGTTCCTATTTGTAAGGCATTTCTTGTCTAAATATGTTTTCATACTGCCTTGGAGAAAACTAAAGTGGCTTTTGCTATATTAACTTTGATTGTCCAACATTGATAATTAATTGTGTAGGCCTATCAGCTTATGCAGTAGGAAAGTTTTATTAGCAAGTTAAATGTAACTGGTTTCTTCATTGCTTTCCATATTTTGTAGGCTTTTAGAGAAGCAATGGTTTTATAAAAATCCATTGAGCAAAGCAAAGACAATGTAACTGTCTGGTTATATTGCTGTGGGAAAAAATATCTGTCTCAATTCTCTATAAAGGTTGTACCTCCTCAAATCTCCCTTATTTAGCGTTCTTTAAATAAGAACATTCTTTTCCTAAGAAACCCACTTTAAAGAATAACATCTTTATTTGTAATCACAGGTCTTCATCATTGCAGAAAAATTCTGATCCTTCTCAGATTCTGATATTTTATTTAATAAATAACTACATTCCTTTTTCATCTGTCTTACCTCTGCAACTGCATTTTCTCAGCCATGTACCTTTTATTGTATAAGAATTCAATGGAAAGAGTCATTCATGTTTGCAAAAAGAATGATTTTTTTTATTGGTTATAAAGAAAAGAAATTTCACATTTTGTACAACCAACACTTTTTGTTATAGCACAGTGAATTCTGAAAGTGGGGAACAAGTTAACAAACTGGAGAGGGAGGCCACAGAAAGAACTTGTAGTATTCCGACCACATTATAAATAAAATAAGACCTGGAAATTTTTATGTCTCTAGATAACAAGCATCCAATTCACATTTGAAATGCATAATCTTTGTACAATTTGTATGTAGACTAGAAGGAATAAGGAGATGATGATCAAAATATTTAACAACAATATGGCATGACCTGATCAATGACTCTGAAGACCGTACTATTGAAACAGGATTGTAAAGGCCTTCTGCAGGTCCACTTGTTCTTTTAGTGACTAGACCATGGGGATGTGGGTAGGAGCTTGCAGAGGGGCCAGGATGGCTGAGGGTGTGGGGGAAACACTAAGGAGGCTCAAGGAAGTAACTGTTTATGAGCAAGTCCAGTGGTATTTTAATATTTGAACAATTGAAACACGTGTACCACTGTATACCAACCAGCTGGACTGAAAAGTAGAGACTTGTGGAGTGGTGCAGTGTAGTTAGAAAACTAGATCACCAATTAGAGTTCCTGACACTGCCATTTACTCACTGCATGGTCTTGGATAAGTCAGTTCTTGAGGCATCTATTTTATCTTATGAAACATGAGAATATTAGATAAGAGCCTTAGGTTCCCTTCCTGTTCTAAGAGTATGGTCCTCCCCACAAATGATCTGCAAGTTCTATGCATAGAGTATAGAATTATTTCAGAGTTTCTGAAAAGCAGGGGCTGGTGTTTCATAAGGAGTGCAGGGCAGACCATGCTCTGTGATTTTTGAAGATGTCATAGTCCAACAGGACTGAATCCAGCAGGAACCATCACTGCACTGTGCTGTCAGAAGCAAGACCAGAGCAGTTAAATACTTTTTACAGGCAAACTAAAAATAATTTTTAAAGATTAATAGTTTTCATTGTTTGGAGGAATTTACTGCAAAGTAGGAAAATGTGTTAGTTTACCACAGAAACCAAATAAATGTTGCTTTTGTTTGAAATTAACTAAGTCAAATAAAAGCAGGTACTGTGAAGGTTTTGTTTGCCTAGATTGCAAAAAGTTCCCTTAAGTCTTCACTTTTGTGTTCTTTGTTTGGTTATTGATATATAACTTTTTATATTCTACGAGTATATTGCAGTATCTCCATGGGAATATGTAAGCACACATTAATAAGTAATATCTTGCCTACAGAAAGTGGGAAGAGTCCAACATAATTTCAACCTAGATGTGTTTTTCTCCAAAATTGTTTGTTTTAATTTGGTTTAGGTGAAAATTACTTTCTAATTTATATCAGATATTTAAAAACATTTATATATATGAGGAAGTGCTTGACATAATTATTACTTTAATTATCAGAAGAAGAAAAAATTATGGCTTCTAAAGCACATGCTGTATTAGAAAATTCACTGCTGAATAAGTACCTGTACACATATTTCTTTGGATTGCCTATACACATGATAGTAAAATGAACTGATTCTGTTTTAACATCTTGTGGCTTATTGTACCTGACAAACAGAAATAAGGAAAATGAAGAATTGATTAGGTCATTTTCTTGAAACTTGCACATTATTTTCATTTATGCTTGTTAGATAAAGAAGAGCCATTATACAACAAATTAAGAATATGCATAACCTATTATGACATAGTCATAGATATATAGTAATATAGTCTAGAATTATAGTACTCTATCAAAGTACATCATATTCAAAAGTCACTAGAGATGTCTTAAAGACATCTGTTGTAATTATAGGAACATGGTTTCTAATTTATTTAATTTCCTTTCCTACCTAAACTGTACATATAAGTGAATTTTAAGAGACTGTATAAATAAATTTTTAATTACAAAATGATGTTATACAATACATTATTAATAATAACCAATAATGCATAATGTTTATGCATGAATCTGTTAGAAAAACAAGCTAATATATGTCAATTATAAAGAATGCACTAATTTGTCCTGAATCTGTGAGTGAAGTTGAATTCGTGCTGCAAGCCAGCAAGTACAATAATACAGAGTGGTTTAACATGCTATTGTATAGTTAGGAAACATCTCATAACCTATGGCACTTAAGAAGTATTTAAGATTTGTTCAACAGTTGTGATCAAGATCTTATTTTTCAGTGAGCCATGCTGTTGTAAAATTTGGAATAAGATCATTGAGTTGACAATATTAGTTTTCCCAAATAGGTAGAGAATAAAATGGTCCATAGCATTCAAGAAATGTGCACAGTCCTTCCATTCCAGCACAGGAAAATCAGTCTTCCTGTAATAGGATTTTCCTGGGCAGCCACAGGGTCTCCCATATCATGGAAACATCATTGCTAGCGGTAACAGATTTCTGAAATTTCCATGGCCAGCTCCAGACACTCTCCGGTCTCATGGCAAGATTCGAAGAGGCTGCAGTCCATGTCACAGCTGCAGCCGCAGTCATTTCGAGAGTTGCTTTCATCCGAGGTGTGGTGATACCTGTGAGAGGGGCAGCACAAGTTGGTACATACCATTTCACACGTATCGGGGAGCATCAGGAGACAATCCCAAAACTGGCAAAACAGACAGGCAAGGATAAGGGAGGCACACTCCTCTGTTTAAAGAAAAAGAAATAAAATTAATAGTGGCACATATGGGGCATCTATGAAGGGCAGGCATGTGCAGTGGCATACTTGCTAACTTTATTAACTCAACTAATTTTTCCACATTAGGTGCAAAGTATACCATATTCCCTCACACTCTCCCACCCCCATGCAGTACTCACTCTACTAAATTAATGATTTTATTAACTTACTGAGCATTTCCTAATCATTCCACATAATCAGGTTGTTTAAAGTGCTATCACTTTTCTAAACTCCTTTATTTACTCAGCCTATAGAGGTGCTGGGAAGCCACACAACCTGAAACCCTGCAAATGTCTGTAAAATAGCAGGTGCATAGTTGCCATAAAATCCCCAGGGCACAGAGCACTCAGGAGCAATTAGAATTAGGGACAAAGAGAGATACAAATTTCTGGATTCTTATCACAAGGCTTTCTTATTTGTTTGAGGCTGATTTCCATAAATGTACCACAACCATGTAAAAACGCATGCAAACAGCACATTTCAAAACCTAGTATCAATATTTTTTAACTAATCCTAGGTTTTTTTGTATTTTATTTTAATCTTGTGTTCTTTTCCCCCAGTTACATAAAGCTTTGATTTTATATTCATGTTAGAAGAATATGTCATTATATTCCTACAGGGTATAAATCTTATCAACCCTCTTTAAGAAAATTGGTTTAAAATTTACTATGCAGACTGTTAAAATCTGAAAAGTATCTCTAAGGACTTGAAGGTAGTTGGTAATTCTAGCCAAACAGCTGTGATGGGTTGTAGATTATTATATTTTTGTTTTCATAAAGGGAATTAGTTAGAAGAAGTAGCAGTTCTCTTGTTAAAATTATAAGTTTTCTTTCCTTTTCATTAAAAACATCTCCAAAACATGTGAGGATTTTGTAAAACCTAGTTAAGTGTTAGTATGATATATCTAGTTAATTAAAATCAGCCTGAAAATGGTTGATGGTTAAAAGTAACATTCTAGCATAAATTGGAGAAAAACGTCCCACTCCTGATGGGCTTTTCAATCAACTAAAGTTAGATTTTCCTAAAGATTTTTTTTCCCTCAATTAGAATATTAATAACTTTTGTTTTTCAGACATGAGTTGACTGAGCCTGCAGAAGAGACTTTGCTGTCTGAGTCTCTGCATCATCCGCTAGAATGTGCTAAGTGTTCTTAAATTCCCACTCATTTAATTTTTTAAGCCAGGCAATGAAAGACAAATACCATATGATCTCACCTTTAACAGGAACCTAATCAACAAAACAAACAAGCAAGCAAAATATAACCACTCATTTAATTTTAACAAATTTTCCAGAAAACTTTTGATTTTATTGTTCATGTACTTGTTAATCTTTAAGAAAGAAATAAGCGCATGAAAACTTTCTCTTAAAAGGAATAAATGTTTTAAAGAAAGCTATTTTAATTTCTTTTAAAAAATACTACATAGCTATATAAACGTCTAAAGTGAGTCCTGCATGTGGATAAACAGAAATCTTCCTTCCCATCTCTGCCCTTCTCTTCTGACCCTCCCCTCTCATTTCTTCCCAATAAAACATGGTAAAGAACCACACCATAACTTTTATGACTACTTTAATTGCCATATATTATTGCAGGTGCTGTGGCCATTACCCAATATTTATAGTGCCGGTAGCATATTCCAGAGATGAGGAGTACATTCTCATCGCTTTGGCAGACTGGGTGTATTTTTATTCACTCAGAGCCAGTTTCTAGCATGTGGCCAACTCACCCATATCTCATAAGTCACTGAAAACCACCCACAAAAATTCAGGAGTAAATTAGTACAGTACATAGGCTCTATTTTGTGTATGCATTTCTGAACAGGGTGAGTTGGTGGTGAAAGATCTGGGGTATAAAACCTGATCAAGTTACGCCAATGCCTCTATAGAGAACAGGCTGACAGTGACCAGAGAGGAGAGGGGAGGGAATTTCAGGGGAAAAGGGGAAGGGCTTACATGAATAAGTATAAAGGACACATAGACAAAAACTGGGGGCGGGGGGGGGCGTAGAAATGAGAGGGAGGTGGGGAAGGCTGGGGGGTGGGCTGGGATGGGAGTAAAAGACAGAAAACTCTACTTGAACAACAATTAAAATAAAATTAAATTAAAAAATGTTATGCCAATGCTAAGACTGGTAGTACAGCAGCCCATGGCAAAGAAGAGATTTTTAGTAGAAAATATTCCTATCAAATGCTCCATGATCCTTTAGGCTGGAGGCTCAAGAGACTTACTCAGGGCGTGACCATATAAAAATGATTCCACTAGATCCTGTTCTTTGTAGAGGAGATATTCAAAGTTTAGTTTGGAGGTAAGTCAGGCTGGTTGCAGGGTGACTTGTCAGGGTAGAAGCTAGTGTTTCCTAGCACAAGGTGAAAAATTGTGAAATAGCCTTATAATTTCTTGAGGGCATATAACCTTTCAGTTAAATTCCAATTGCCAAGGTCTCTGCAAGTTGGCAGATGCTGAAGAAAACAATGTTTTTGCCTAATCCTTTGGTTTGAATTGGCATTTGTTTCCTCCCGTCTTTCTATTTTGCACTTGAGAATAGAGCCCATGTTTTCTAAGTCAGTCTTTTTTATTTGATTATAAAAGGCAGAGCCTCTTGCCCCCCAAGCATGGCAACATTAATGAACTGAAAACAGATTTTTCCCAACTTTCAAGTGTGTTCCATACTCTTCCTACAAGGCATATTAAATGATTCTACATGAGCAGGCTAAACTGTTTTGTATACTTTTGTGTGTGTGTGCGCAAAAGTAACATGAACAGTTCAGGGGAAATTTTCCAACTGTTTGAAAACAGAATTGGACTTGCCTTTCTCCTGAAGGGATATATTTTCTTTGCTTACCATCTTCATTGGGGCTAGCCCATGATTGCCACCCCTTCTCTCAGCCAATCCAAAGGAGATTTCTGTGCTGTCAAAGGCCTATTTCACATCTCTTATGCAGTGTCTTCAAAACATCTCACACTTACCAAGCCTAAATTGTATCAAGGATCTCCCTTTCCGCCATTCCACAAACTGTCCCTCTTCCAGTTTTCTCTGGTACACCTGAACATGCAAAAAAACTTAAAGAAACCTGGGACTCATTCTTGTCATTTTCCTCTTCCTTGTCATACTCTCCCATCCTATTTTTTGCTGTGTCTTGCTGATTCTCTCAAATTCCTCTTTGAGATCCATAAGCTTCTATCTACATCCTCAGTCTAGCCACCACCAACCATTATCACATCAGCAGGAATAGCTTCCTATCAAGGACACTACTTTCATATGAACCCACCTCAAATTCATCAGCTACAATGATATGTTCAGTTATAAATTAGAATAATTCATTCTTTCTCTAAAGTCCCTAATCCTTTCCATAATCTGCAAGCCCCTGCATGATCAGGTTTATGCCTGTTTCTCTATCTGCCACCTCACTTTCCTCCTTACTCACTGTACTCCAGCCCAGTGGCTAAATTTTAGTTTTTGGAATGCATCTAACTCAGGGCCTCTGCACATGTTCTACATTTGGTCTCTGTTGCATACTCTCTGCTCACAACTTGAAGTACCTATTTCTAACCCTTTGTGTCTTTAACTCAAAATAACTTCTCTCTAAATCACATTCTTGCTGAAATGCTCACAGCACCCTAATTTATTTTTTCTAACCACAGGATGTTAAACTAATTAGTTTCTCCCATACTAGTATGAATGAATGAATAATAACAGGTAAATAAAGTATACCACTAGGGGCCAGTGATGGGAAATGGGATGGTGGGAGAGAGTGAAAGCCTGGGGTCCTTCTCCTGCTGTGCTCTGAGTGGAATGAGGCAGTGGTTGTATTTTCTTGGAATTCTCTCTCTTTTTTGATATAATCTTTATTGTATTTTTTCCCATTACCAGTTAGTGCCTTTATACTCCCCTCCTCCAAGCAACCACCACATTGTTGTCCACATCCACGAGTTCTTTTCCCTTTTTGCTCCATTCCTCTACCCTCTAATCTCCCCACCCCCAGCTGTAATCCTGCTCTCCATCTATGAGTGTATTCCCATTTTCCTCGTTAGTTCAGTTTGTTTATTAGATTCTACATATGTGTGAAATCGTATAGTATTTGTCTTCTCTGATTGGCTTATTTCACTTAGCATAATGTTCTCCAGGTCCATCCATATTGTCACAAAGGGTAAAAATTTTGAATTTTTTACAGCTAAGTAGTATTCTATTGTGTAAATGTCCCATAGTTGTTTCATCCATTCATTTATTGATGGACATTTGGGTGGCTTCCATATCTTCACGATTGTAAATAAACCTACAATGAACATAAGGGTGCTTATGTTCTTTCAAATTAGTGTTTTGGGTTCCTTTGTATATATATCCAGAAGTAGGATAGCTCGGCCAAAGGGAAGATTCATTTATTCATTTTTAATTTTTGAGGTAGCTCCACACTGCTTGCCGCAGTACCAGCACCAGTCTGTATTTCCACCAATGGTGCAAAAGTGCCCCACTTTTTCCACTTCCTCAACAGCATTTGCTGTTTGTTGACTTATTGATGAAGCCATTATGACAGATGTGCGGTGATATTTCACTGAGGTTTTAATTTGCATTTCTCTGATGATTAGTGACATTAAGCATCTTTTCATATGTCTATTGGCCATCTGTATATCCTTTTTGGAGAAGTGTCTATTTAGGTCCTTTGCCCATTTTTTAATTAGACTGTTTGTTTTTTTTGGTTTTGAGTTTTGTAAGTTCTTTATAAATTATGACTATTAAGTCCTTATCAGATGTATCGGTGAATATGTTCTCCCATATTCTGGGCCATCTTTTTTTTTGTAATTTTGGCATTTTATTTTTTAATTATATTTTATTGATTATGCTATTACAGTTGTCCCAATTTTTCATCCTTTGCTCCCCTCCTCCCAGTACCCCCCACTCCCTCAGGCAACCCCCACACCATTGTTCATGTCCATGGTCATGCATATAAGTTCTTTGGCTGCTCCATTTCCTATACTGTGCTTTACATCTCCATGGCTATTCTGTAACTACCTATTTGTAATTCTTAATCCCCTCACCTCTTCACCAATTCCCCTGTACCTCCCTCCCCTCTGGCAATCATCAAAACACTCCCCACATCCATGATTCTGTCTCTGTTCTTCTTGATTGCTTAGTTTGGTTTTTAGATTCAATTGTTGATATATATGTATTTATTGTCATTTTATTTTTCATGGTTTTGAATGTCTTCTTTTTCTTTTTTAATATATTTTATTGATTATGCTATTACAGTTGTCCTATTTCTCCCCCATCATTCCCACCACCCTGCACACCCTCTCCCACCCACATTCCCCCCTTTAGTTCATGTCCATGTGTCATAAGTTCTTTAGCTTCTACATTTCCCACATTATTCTTGCCCTCCCCCTGTCTATTTTCTACCCACCATCTATGCTACTTGTTTTCTGTACCTTTCCCCCTATCTCCTCCTCCCACTCCTCTGTTGTTAACCCTCCATATGATCTCCATTTCTGTGGTTCTGTTCCTGTTCTAGCTGTTTGCTTAGTTTGCTTTTGTTTTAGGTGTGGTTCTTAATAGCTGTGAGTTTGCTGTCTTTTCACTGTCATATTTTTTATCTTCTTTTTCTTAGATAATCCCTTTAACATTTCATATAATAAGGGCTTGGTGATGATGAGCTCCTTGAACTTGACCTTATCCGAGAAGCACTTTATCTGCCCTTCCATTCTAAATGACAGCTTTGCTGGATAGAGCAATTTTGGATGTAGGTCCCTGCTTTTCAAGATTTCAAATATTTCTTTCCAGCCCCTTCTTGCCTGTAAGGTCTCTTTTGAGAAATCAGCTGACAGTCTGATGAGAACTCCTTTGTAGGTGGCTGTCCCCTTATCCCTTGCTGCTTCTAGAATTCTCTCCTTCATTTGAATCTTGGCTAATGTAATTACAATGTTCCTTGGTGTGTTCCTCCTTGGGTCCAACTTCTTTGGGACTCTCTGAGCTTCCTGGACTTCCTGGTAGTCTATTTCCTTTGCCAGATTGGGGAAGTTCTCCTTTATTATTTG
The DNA here is from genome assembly GCA_039655065.1 of Glossophaga mutica. NCBI lineage: Eukaryota > Metazoa > Chordata > Mammalia > Chiroptera > Phyllostomidae > Glossophaga > Glossophaga mutica. The sequence continues at coordinate 68,378,470 of CM077309.1, read as the reverse complement.
TTCAGATAAGTTTTCCACTTGGTGCTCTTCTTCTTCCCCTCTGGCACCCCTATAATTCAGATGTTGGGACGTTTAACGATGTCCCTAAGGTTCCTAAGCCTCTCCTCATTTTTTTAAATTCTTGTTTCTTCCTTGTTTTCTGTTTGGTTGTTAGTTTCTTCCTTCTGGTCCACTCCATTGATTTGAGTCCCAGTTTTCCTCCCATCTCTATTGGTTCCCCATGCGTCTTCCTTCATTTTACATATTGTAGCCTGCATTTTTTCATCTAATTTGTGAGCAAAATCAACCAATTCTGTGAGCATCCTGATCACCAGGGCTTTGAACTGTGCATCTGATAGGTTGACTATCTCTTCATGGCTTAGAGGAATTGGCTCTGGAGCTTTCATTTGCTCTCCAGTTTGAGCCATTTTTGGTGGTTTTTGTTTTGTTTTGTTTTGGTTTTGGCTTGGTCACAGCTGTTACATAGTGAGGGCTGGAGCCTTAGGTGTTCCCCAGTGTGGGGCAGCCCAGTGGCTGAGTTGTGACGCTGCTTGTGGGGGCGGGGTCTGAGAGGGAACAATGGTGCCTGCTTCGCTCTCTCCTGGATTCTAGACCCTTCCGCTGCTTCCCCTTCACCTGGATTGTCTGCGCTCGGGAATGTGGGAACCCCTGGTCAGCCAGCTGCCCTGTGCGGTCTTTCTGTGTCTGCACAGTTGCCCCCCTGTGCCCGGGGTCTGCCAGCTGCTGCCTGTGGGCCCAGAGTCCACCAGCTGCCTCCTGTGCACCTGCGAACTGCCAGCCGCTGCTGCCTGCATTCTTGGGTCCACACCTCCACTTTTTCCTGCCACGACTCCTCCCCTCTTACCGGTCTGGATGAATGGTTGTTGGACTTCCGTACAGTTCAATTTTTTATAAGTTCTGGTTGTTTTCTTGTTTCTAAATATTTATTGTCCTTAATTTTTGTTGTGAGAGGAGGCACAGTGTGTCCACCTATGCCTCCATCTTGGCTGGAAGAAAATGTCATTGGTATTTTAATAGGGATTGCATTGAATCTATAAATTGCTTGTGGTAATATGGACATTTTGATGATGTTAATACTTCCAACCCATGAAAATGGTGTATCCTTTCTTTTGTTTGTGTCTTCCTTAATTTCTTCAGTGCTGCATGATTTTCTGAGTATAGGTCTTTTACTTCCTTGGTTTAGGTTTATTCCTAGGTACTTTATTTTTCTTGTTGCTATATCAAATGGGATTTTTTTTCCTGATTTCTGTTTCTGATATTTCATTCTTGGTGTACAAAAATACCTGCCATTTCTGAATATTGACTTTGCATCCTGCTGTTTTGTCTGATTCACTTATTTGGTTGAGTAGTTTCTTGGTGGAATCTATATGATTTTCTCTTTATATTATCATGTCATCTGCAAACAATGACAGTTTTGCTTCCTCCTTTCCAATTTGGATGCCTTTTATTTATTTTTCTTATCTGATTGCTGTGACTAGGACTTCCAATAATATGCTGAATAGAGATGGCAAAAGAGGACATCCTTGTGTCATTCCTGATCTTAGTGGGAAAAGTTTTAGTTTTTGCCCATTGAGTATGATGTTGGCTGTAGGTTTCTCATATATGGCTTTTATCATGTTGAGGTATGTTCCCTCTACTCCCTCTTTGCTGACAGTTTTTATCAAAAATGGGTGCTGTACCTTATCAAATGTTTTTTCCATATCTTGATATGGTCATGCGATTTTTGTCTTTCCTTTCGTTTATGTGATATATTATGTTTATTGATTGTGAATATTGTACCATCCTTGCAAAACTGGATGAATCTCACTTAGTCATGATGCATGATCTTCTTAATGTATTGCTGGATGCAGTTTGCTAATATTTTTTTGAGGATTTTAGCATCTATGTTCATCAGTGATATTGGCCTGTACTTTTCTTTCTTTGTTTTCTCTTTATCTGGTTTCGGGATTGGGATGATGCTGCTTTAGAAAAAGAGTTCAGAAGTTTTCCCTCTTCTTGGATTTTTTTGGAATAGTTTCAGAAGTTAGAGGTTAGCTATTCCTTAAATGTGTTGTAAAATTCTCCTGTTAAACTGCCCAGTCCAGTGCTTTCATGTGGCAGGAGTTTTTGATTACTGCTTCAATTTCATCAGCTGTTATAGGTCTATACAGGCTTTCAGCTTCTTTTTGATTCAGTTTAGACTACGTTTTTCTAGAAATTTGTCCATTTCACCCAGGTTTTCAAATTTTTGGCATATAGTTGTTCATAGTAATTTTTTACAATCCTTTGTATTTCTGTGATCAGTTGTAATGTTTCCTCTCTCATTTTGGATTCTGTTTATTTGAGTCATCTCTCTCTTTTCTTGATGAGTCTGCTTAAAGCCTTGTCAATTTTGTTTATCCTTTCGAAGAACCAGCTCCTGTATTTATTGATCCTTAGAATTGTTCTTTAGTGTCTATGTCTTTTAATTCTGGTTTGATCTTGATTATATCCTCCCTTCTATTCTCTCCAGGCTTTGTGTGTTGTTGTTTCTCCAATTCTTATAGATGTCAGGTTAGGTTGTTTATATGAGCCTCACATAAGTGGCTACAAATGAAAATTTGTCTGCTGGCCCTTTAAATGGCTCTTTGCTTCTCCAGTCTGTATCCCTGGTGGAAAGCATCCCTGCTGCATTTCACTGCTCACTGTTATCTGTGTACTTTTTGGGCTCTGATGCTCCAGACTGGGGAACCCAGCTTAGGGTTTAGACCCCATTCTTCTCAGGGGGAATCTAACCAGCTCTTTAATTATCCTCTGGTGTTGCCGCCTGTGGGTGCCTAGCTAGCCCTCTCAAGTATCCACCTCACTCCTTACCAGTCAGGTAGTACTCAAGCTGATTCTTCCATCTGTCTGAGGTTATAAGGCTTCTCTCTCACTACTGTTCAGTTGTTTGTTCTGGGTGATTTCTCCACAATTTAGTTGTAATTCCAGATTCGTCTTGGAAGGAGGTTAGTGTGGCTTCTATTCACCCTCTATCATCTTGCCTCTCTCCCTTGTGGGTTTTCTTTTTATTTTGTTGATGATTTCCTTTGCTGTGATAAAACTTTTCATTTTGATGTAATCTCATTTGTTTATTTTTTTCTTTTGTTTCCCTTGCCAGGCAGACACACACACACACACACACACACACAATAAAATATTGCCACAAGCAATGTCCGAGATTTTGCTGTTTTCTTTATGTTTTTTATGTGTTTTGTTTGTTTGTTTTTTTATGGTTTCAGGTCTAAGGCTTAAATCTTTAATCCATTTTGAATTTATTGTAGTGTCTGGTGCAAGACACAAGACACTTTCTTGTTTCTTGTGCAAAAAAGTGGTCTAGTTTCATTTACCTGAAACTAGATATCTGTCCAGCTTTTTAAACACTATTTATTGAAATAATTGTCTATAGCGCATTGTATGTGCTTGCTTCTGGTGTATTTATTCTGTTCCATTGATCTAATGTCTGTTTTTATGACAGTGCTATACTGTTTTGATTACTATGGCCTTATAGTATAATTTGATATTAGGTAGCATGATTCTTTCAACTTTGTTCTGTTTCAGGATCACTGTTTCTTCTCTTTCTGGTATCCTAATGATACAAATATTATGTTTTATGTTTTCCTGCAGCTCCCTTAAACTGTCTTCATTCTTTTTGAGTGTTTTTTTTTTCATTTTGTCGCGCTGTCTGGGAGTTTTTTGTACCTTGTCTTCAGAGTTGCTGATTCAATCCTCTGCTTCATCTGTTTTTAGTTCCTTCTAATGTCTTCTTCCTTTCAGATACTGTATTCTTCATTTACTCCTGGCTCTTATTGATAGTTTCTATATCATTTTTCATGTTGGTGTAGTTCCCAGTAAGTTCCTTGTAGCTTCCCTGGAGTTGTTTGTAATTCTTACTGATCTCCTACAGCATTCTTATAACCATTATTTTGAACTCAGTGTTTGATTGTTTGCTTGCATAATTTTATTTAGCACTCTTTGTGGGGATTCTTTCTTTCCTTTAGATCGGGGTGTTTCTTTGTCTCCTTACTTTAGGTGACTTTTCTTTTTTTGTTTTTGCATATTAAATTGATCTGCTTTGATTTCCTGCCCTCATGGTATGACCTTCTGTGGTAGGAGGTCTGTGGGCCTCAGTACTGCAGGCTGCTTGATCTCCTGGGCTGGATGCTCTTGGGATGCCCTTTATGTCATTTATGTGGGCTCTCTGGATGTAATTGGGTTTTGGTGGTTGTTGGGTCATTCTTGGTGGATTCTTCCCTTGTCCTGGCTGACTTAGAGTCATACTGCCCACCACATCTTCTATGGTGTTGTACAGATATTCCAGAACAAAACTAAACAACCTAGAAAATAAACCTGTACCCACAAAAATAACCCCCACCCATAACCACATTATTGACCAAAAATGAGCATATATTAATGGAGGTATTAGGAGATTGAGACTATTATAAGAAAGCAAAATGAATCTGAGATGACTAACTGAAAGAAAAATTGTTTTGAGAGGTTTGATGGAGGATAAATAATGAAAGTAAGGAACAGAAACAAGTAAGGAAAGAAAGAAAAAAATTACATCATGAACAAAAAAGGGAGGGAAGAAGGTAGAATGGGGTAAAAAAGGGAAGAGTATTGCATTAGGTTTAAACATAAATTTAAAAATATATAGTATAAAAATAGGAACCAAATTGGAGAAAAAGATCCACCACAATGGTATCAACAGCAAATCATCAAAAATTTATACAGGTGGAATGGGAATAAGAAGGAAAAAAGAAAGACAGCCTTATGAGATGTCTAGAGGAAAGAAAAGTGATTTTGAGAGGATAGGTGGAGAAGGAATACTAAGAGTAAGAATGAAAACCAGGTTAAGACCAGGAAAAATTAAAATTTAAAACAACAAAAGATGACAGGTCAGGAGACATGCAAAAAATGGCACAGGAGAGGGGAATATTAAAATTTGAGATTCGAAGTACAAAAATAGTGAAGATAGAAATAAAATTGAAGAAATGCCACAATGACCACCATATCAACAACCAACCAGCAAAGTTGATAAAGGTGGAGAGAGAATAAGGGTATTTTAAGAATGGGAAAAAGAATGTGAGATGACTAATGACAAGAAAAAATGGTTTTGAGTAGAGCAGGCAAATAGTAAGAGTGTGGAATAGAAGCAAGTCATAATAAGAGAAATAAATAAATTTTAAAAGAAAAATAAGAGGGTGGAAGAAGGTAAAATGGAGTAAGTGAAGAGAAGATCAAAATATGAGATTTGAAATAAACTAAAATACAAAAACTAATGAAGTAATAGGCAGAAACTGAAGAAAAAGAAATGAATGTTAAAAAGCTTTGCAGGAGAGGAAATAACACAAATAAAGAAGACCACAGTGTAATTCATCTCAGTAGGACCCAATGTTTACCACTGTCTTCTCTTTCTGGATCTGTGCCTGGTAATGTCAGATGGTGTCCTAGTCTACTTTAGGCAGCCTGTTCGAGATTATAAGTGATCCACAGTCTGTGGCTGCTGCTTCAGATTTGGCTGGTCCTCATTATTCTGCTCTGCCAGCTTTCCATCAGCCCAGGGCCCAGGAGTGATTTCTTAATGACCCAAGATGACTGTCAGTACCTTCTCCATCTGCATTGAAGGTGTCCTCTGGTGTGATGGGGAGGATGGGAATCCCGGTTCATGCCCTGGGGGCACTCTTCAGTCTTCAGGGAAGATGGTGGGAGCATTTCCCTACACACTCACAATAGCCGTGGTCTGTCCCAGCTTCTTTATAATTATGTATGGTTTCTGCTGAATTAGCTGTCCATTTCCTGTGAGGGGCCAAGCTGTGTAAAAGGAGCAGCTCTTCTGATTTTCATAGACAGCACGTCTGTCTAGGTGCCAATGCAGGCTGTGAACACCCCTTGTTGTGACTTTCTCTAATCTCTCTGCTCTGCTGGTTTCAGTGGATCAGGGCCCAGGGAAGAGTGTAGCTCATAGTGTCTTGTAGAAAGGGCTCTTTCAGAGCCTTCTCCTGCAGATATATCCCCAGCAGGGGGGCTCCTGAGCCTAGCCTCACTGATAGCAGAGCCTGTAATCCCACAGTTGGGGGTTGGGCTCACTTGTCTGTGAAAGGACCTGACTGGCTGAAGCAAATCTCAGGTGTTCAGCTCCTGGCCATCCAGTCCCCAAACTTCTGCTCTCTTGATGGAGATTTGGCTCGAAGTCTCCACTCTGTAGAGTGCCCTGCTCACCAGCCATGCTGGGTTGGGTCCCATAGTCTCTTTGGCGAGTCTCTATCCCTCTTAGTTCTTTGGCTTGCATAGCCACTGCACAAAACATGCATGCACACATGAGTATCAGTTCCCTGCTGAGTCTCAGGTCTTGCCTCAGCTCCTTTTTAAAAGAGTTTCTGTGTGGTCCCCACACTGCAGCACCAAGCCCTGGGAAGCCTGTTCTCCATGGACTCCCTCTCCCTTTTCTTTACCAAGTCTCTTAACCTGTAGTATCTTTATCTGGTTCTGGAATTAGGGTCATGCTGGCTTCATAAAATGAGTCTCAGAGCCTTTCCTCCTCTTGAATTTTATAAAATAGTTTGAGAAAGAGGTTTAGTTCTCAGAATGTTTGGTAAAATTCTCTTTTGAAACCATCCAATCCAGAGCTTTTGTTTGTTGGGAGGATTTTTTGTTGTTATTGTTTTTTGTTTTGATTATTGCTTCAATTTCACTAGGCGTAATCTGTCTATTCAGATTCTCTGGTTCTTTCGTATTACATTCTGGAAGATTGTATGTTTCTAGGAATTTATTCATTTCATCCAGGTTTTCCAGTTTGTTGGCATATCATTGTTCACTACATTTTCTTACAATCTTTTGTATTTGTTTGGTGTCAGTTATTTCTATTTGGTGTCTGTTATTTCTAATTTTATTTATTTGGGTCCTCTCTCTTTTTTCCCTGATGAGTCTAAGGAAAGGTTTGCCAATCTTGTTTATCTTTTCAAAGAATCAACTGTTGGATTCATTTATCTTTTGTATCATTATTTGGACACTATTTCATTTATTTCTGTTCTGATCTTTATTATTTCCTTCTTTCTGCTCACTTTGGGCTTTGTTGTTCTTTTTCAAGTTCCATTAAGTGTAAAGTTAGACTGTATATTTGAGCTTTTTCTTGTTTTTTTTTTTTTTTTTTTTTGAGATAGCGCTGTAACCCTATAAATTTTCCTCTTAGGATTGCTTTCCCTGTGTGCCATGGATTTTGGATTGTTGTGTTCTCAAATTCATTTATTTTAAGGTATCTTTTGATTTCTTCCCTGATGTGTTTGTGGATCCATCATTGTTTAATAACAACATGTTATTTAGTTTTCATGTCTTTGTGTATTTTTCAGTAGTCTTGTGCTTGACTTCTAGTTTTAAAGCACTGTGGTCAGAGAAGATGCTTGGTGTGATTTCAACGTTCTTAAATTTATTGAGACTTGTTTTGCGCCCTAACATGCGGTCTCTCTCCTAGAAAACATTCCAAGTACACCTGAAAAGTACATACATTCTGCTGCTTTGAACTGAAATGCTCTGATTATATCAATTAAATCCATTAGTTGTAGTGTGTCGTTTAAGGCTGCTCTCTCCTTGTTGATTTTCTGCCTGGAAGATCTATCCATCAAAGTCTATAGGGTGTTAAAATCCCCAACTATGACTGTATTTTTGTTTATCTTTCCTTTTATTTACATCAGAATTTGCTTCACATATACTAGAGTTATATCCTCTTGTTAGATTGTTGTCTTTATCATTATGAAATGTCCTTCTTTGTCTCTTCCTATAGCCTTAGTTTTAAAATCTATTTACTTATGTATAAGTACTGCTATGCCAGCTTTATTTTTCCTTTAAATTCTCATGAAATATCTTTTCCCATCCCTTTACTTTTAGTCTGTGTTTATCTCTTGATCTGAGATGTATTTCTTGGAGGCAGCATATAGATGGGTCTTGTTTTCTTATCCATTCAGCTACCCTCTGTCTTTTTGTTGCAGCATTTAAGCCATTTACCTTTAAGGTGATTATTGATAGACATGTATTTAGTTCCATTTTATTATTATACTATTTTCCTCTTTTCTCCTTCTTCTCCTTCTCTCTCCCCCTCTCCTCTCCTTCTCCTGTTCCATCTTTTTTTTAAAGCAAGCCTGTTAACATTTGTCGCATTACTGTTTTGGTGTTAACAACTTTATTTAGCTTTTTCTTGTCTGGAAAGCTCCTTATTTCTCCTTCAATTTTAAATGATAGCCTTGCTGGGTTATTTAGCCTTGGTGCAGGTTCTTGCTTTTCACCATCCTGAATATTCCATGCCACTCCTTTCTGGTCTGAAATGTTGCTGTTGAGAAATCATATGACAATCTAATTGGTGCTTCCTTGTATGTAACAGCCCACTTTTCTCTTGTAGTTTTTTAAAGAGTCTCTCCTTGTCTTTAAGCCTTGTCATTTTAATTATGATGTGTCTCAGAGTAGGCCTGTTTGGGTTCAGCCTATTTGAGACTCTCTGAGCTTCCTGAACTTGTGTTTTTTTTTTCTTCACCAATTAGGGAAATTTTCAGTCATTATTTCTTCAAATAGGTTCTTGATATCTCTTATCACTCTCTTCTCCTTTGGGTAGTCCCATGATGCACATGTTATGCTTCATGTTGTGTAAAATGTTTCTTAAACTCTCCTCATTTTTTAAAATCCTTTTTTCCTTTTGCTCTTCTGTCTTGGTGTTTTTTTTCCTATCTTGTCTTGAAAATCACTCATTCAAACCTCTGCTTCAACTAACCTATTGTTTATTCCTTCCAGTGTATTATTTAGTTCAGGTAATACATTCTTTATATCTTCCTGGTCCTTTTTTATGGTTTCTATGTCTTCTTTCATGCTGTTGGGTATCTTTATAACCATTACTCTAAACTCTATCTGATAAATTGCTTGTCTCCATTTCATCTAGTTCTTTTTCTGGAGAATTCTCTTATTCTTTCATTTGGGATCTGTTTATTTGTCTTCCCATTCAAGCTGACTTTTTGTATTTGTTTCTGTGTATTATGTAGATCTGCAAAGAGTCTGGTGTAGGCCTTTGTCAGACACTGCTTGTGACTGGCATTGGTCAATCCGTTGGATGCTCTCGGTGATCCCCAGCATGTGCTTCCCTCTGCTGGACCTATTAGTGTGCAGAAACAATCAGTCTGTGCACTTAGCCTGGCTTTTATCAGCACTGGGCCTGGGGGACTATCAGTGAAAGTGTCATAGAGCTACCAGGGATCCTCCTTAGTTGTTAAACTAATCAATGATATAGCTTCAAGCTGTTGTCAGCAGCCTGGCTTAAGCTACAAAGGGCGAGACAGAGTAATTCCTGCTGGTGGGGCTATTGTTTTCTCTAAGGCTGATACCATTTGGAGATGAGTGTACTGCCTGAGAAATATGGCTTCTGCAGTATGGGTTATGACTCAGTACAATGATCCTGTCAGCTGTACCTTCAGTTCTCTTCCCAGAGCCACCAAACCCAGACTCTTCTCAAACATCTCCAGTCCACCCTTCCCTCCCTCTGCCAGAGCCCAGAGTAAGTGGCTGCAAACAAAATTTTGTTTGTTGTTTCTTTCAGAGTCTCTCTGAATCTCCAGCCATCTCTTCCTGGCAGAGAGAAACTCTGCTGCTGTTCACAGCTGGATGTTATCTGGGTTCCTTCATGGCACTGGCACTGTAGCCTGGGGAGCCCAGGTTGAGGTTTAGACCTCACCCTTCTCAGAGTGAAGCACCGCCCCCCACCCCATTGCTGAAATATCCCTCTGTAACTTCAGCTGCCACTCATGGGAGCCCAGCCCATCTCTCATGCCTCCTCTGCACTCCCTACCAGTCTCATTGCGCTGAAGTGGCTTCTTCTGTCTGTCCTTCCTTGGTTATAAGGCTTCTCTCCAGCTAGTGTTCAGTTGGTTATTCAGGATGATTTCTCTACAATTTGTTGTAATTCTTGATTGGTCCTGGGAGGAGGTTAGTGTAGTTTCCACTTACTCCTCTACCATCTTGGATCTCCCTTGGGTCTTTCTTTCTGAATTCCCTTCTCTCTGTGGTCCCTGTTAATGAAACTCACTAGTGGTCTGTATGGTGATGGTTAGGTACTAGTGGTCTATGAGCTAATGCCAGTAGTGGCCAGGAAGAGCCAAGGAAATAGGTGGCAGAGGTTTCATGTGTTGAGAAGCTCTGGGTGGCCTCCCTGTTCACTTACTTGGCTTTTTATCTCTTCTACTCCCTTTAGTACATATTCTCTCTTAGCTTTTTAAACCTGGGTGAAAGAAGCTTTAAGGTGGATCCAAAGACCAGCAGGCCATATGGCCAATGGTGTTATTTGGCCATGAGCAAGAAGCTATGAAAAAAAATAAAACTCTGTTAAGGTGGTGCCATTTCTTTTTCCTACCCATAGGGTACCTTTAGGACATCAAGGTTAAGTGATACTTTAATAACATGAAGGACACATGCAGGTTCCACAGGTGCAAAGTGTACAAGTGGGGATTGGTTAATTAAGAGGGATCATCTGCCTCATTAGAAAGAATCATGTTTAATTATAGTGAAAAATATCACAGTACAAGGAGTTTCCACAAATGTTAGCCTCATGGTCATGGTCCTGTACTCCCTGAATTTGCCCTCCAAGCTTTCACTCCTGCCACCGTGGTGCCTATGATGAGGAGAGGGTAGGGATAGGAGGCAGCTTTAGTAGCCAGCTGTCATTTGGTAGTGTTCAATTCCAGAAACTACCACCTGCTACTTTGAGAACCATTATCCAAAATAACAAGAATATGGTTCTTCCAGAAGTGACTCCAGATAAACAATCACCCTTCTTCTTCCCCCAAAACAAAGTCAGAAAAAAAGGCTAAATGGGCCTGGTCCAGATTCAGTATTCTAATATATTAATAGCTCATGTATTATCACAGAGAATTTGGCATACAATAAGATACAGGACACAGTGTCTCTGACTTATTACTAAAAGTCTTCGGACAAAAAGTATAAAAATCGGTTCCCATTCCCTCCAAATTAATTTTAAAAATGTATGTAAGGTAGAATGTGAATAAATAAAGCATGACTTAATGCCTTTTTGTAGCTGGGGTATCATCCCTGATGTTATCAATTTTAATACCTACTTAAATACGTCAAGATCTATTTAAGTTCAGACAAGCACAACTAACACTGAAGTCAGTTCTTTAGAACTAGAATGACTGGATTTGGGTGATACTTAATAAATTTGTGCTTACGTATTTTTCTGAGCAAATGAACTGAAATAATTATAAAATTGATACATCTTATAAGGTGACACTACTGCATTTAATTGTATGAAATTTACTGTGGATAAAATGTAATAATTTTATTCAGTAGTCCATGGTGTAATTAAGACTATTCTTTGAGGTATCTTGTATTTATGATTTTTCTCTTCCACCTGGATGACACATCTCAAATTCAAAATTATACATCAATTAGGTAAATTCTCAGGATTCGTTGTAAGGAGGCTGCTTTCTAATATCATGTGCATCCCTGGTTTTATTATCCACAGGGATGCTTTTGCAATCAGCCTAGAAACAGAAGCAGAGGCACAGACAGTGCTCTGGACTTCCTCCATTTTATTTGGGAAAGGGACCACACAGGATGATCCATGATTTAATAATAAGTAATGCAGCAGGATGTAGTACGTGATGTGCAGTAAAGATCCTCTTAAATTCCCATCAGAGCACACACCATGAACTGTGCTAATGGATGGAACACATTTTACAAAATCTGCATGTGTGAGGCTTTTCCATCTTGTTTTAAGTGGGGCAATGTATATAAATAATAGATATTAGCAATTAGGCATCCATTCCTATGCACTCATTTATACATTTGAAAATAAATTAACCACAAACTACATGAAAGTGGATGCAATCTACTCTTTTCCCTTCTGTTTCCCCTGCTGTTTCTGAAAGATATTTCTGTATTTATCCCAGTATGAACAATGACCCAAGCTCTCAATTTCTGCATCCTTAAATTAATTACTATCAAAAATTCTCTAAAATAAAATGAGTCCGATTTAACTCTTTATTTCCTTGATGATTGTTCTTTAAGATAATGAGAGTTTCTTATCACTATTTGTGGGCTTTAGTCTGGGTTTTTCATTCTTTTTTTTTTTTTATCCAGGTATCCAAACCTCTCACCTTGATGGGAGAATTTTTTCCAACGTGGAAAAGGAGGGTTGGGTTATTACCTATGTTGTTAGCTGAAAACCAGACTGACCTGGGTGATAGTGGCCTGAGACTGGGCCTTAAGAAAGCAATAGAATCAACTGCCCTCATGATTCTCTTATACTATTTTAAAGAAAGAGTAATCAGTTATTTTCCTGCATGACAGTCCTGTGTATCAGTTGCTATTTTAATGAAATAGCCATTTTGGCCCTTCCCTAAGAATCTAAGTGTTCAGGTACCATGCTATCCACACTGGCCCTTCTCACTCTCCCTTGAGCCTTGATAGGACAAATCAGAGTGGTTCTGCTCCTGCATTGTGTTATACAGTGTGGATATGTACAATGGCAATTTCTAAATCTGGAATCAAACACCAAGGTCCATTATGAGTAAGATCCACACATTCTTGATACTATCTGATAAAATGCTCTGGCATCAAAATATTTTTGCAGAGAACTCTCCTGTGTTGTTTGTTTTCCTATTTGGCATCAAATTATTAAAAAGCCAGAAACATAAGTATCACCCTGGATTCAAGGTCACAGCCTGGCAGTCTACAGGCCAAAGGTGGCCTAGAGCTATTGGAAGTATTTGGAGGTTCATAAAAGAAATATAACAGAACTAGGCCCTGACCAGATAGCTTGGTTGGTTAGAGTGTTGTCCTGATCTGCCAAGGTTTTGGGTTCCGCCCCTGGTGAGAGCACATACAAGAATCAACTGATGAATGTACAAATGGAACAACAAACTGACATCTCTCTCTGTCCTTCCATTCCTCCCTGTCTCTAAACTGACTAACTAACGAAACAAACAAACAAACAAACAAATAAAACAATGGTCATCACTTAAAATTTTAAAGATTTCATATAACATTCTCTATCTGGCAGCTTTTGTTCTATAATTTCCTCTGGCAAAAATTAGTTGGAGCTGAGTAGAGGCAGTGTTCTTCAACTTGCCACAATCCTCACCAATCCCTGTTGTTTACTTTCTAGTTTACTTCATTATTCACATTATCTCCTGGTGACTGCAGGCAGTTGTGTCTACAGCTTCTGGTCTAAAGCATCTACACATTTGTACAAGTTGCCACATACATAACATATATTAGGAATCTTCTCTTCCTTTACTTTCTAAAACTATAATCATAAAAAAGTAAAAACCAAATAATATTATATGATAGGGTCTATATGGTTGCTTTATACATGTTATTTCATTTGATCTTCAAAACATCTTATTGGGTGTTACTTGTTCCATTACATAACTCAGAGACTAAGATTCAGAGATGGTAACAAAAAAATAAAAGAGTTATATACAGTTAATATTTTCAGAGCCATGAGTTAAACTGATATGATTCTAAAGATCCTCTTATATGGTTTATTTTAAAATTTTTTCCTAATTTTCAAAAAGTAAACATGAATTTAAATACATAAAAGAAACAATACCTTATTGCACATTCCTTTGAGAAACTCCTTTTAGCTTTCTTTAAACTTTTGTTTTGTTTAATGTAAATATTAAACACTACAAAATTCTTAAGCAGTTTATGTTTCCTGTAGAGGTCACTACACAGTTAACCTGAGTAAAATTCATATTTCCTGGTGCAGAGTCATGACTTTGAACTTGATTATGCTGATCATTCAAATCAATTTAAATTGGCTTTGCAAATGGAATGTACCTTTTTGTCACATGCAGGGATGGTTTGCTGTAGGTTTGCACTGATCAGAATGCTTAGGAAGTGTTATTACCTAGAAGAACCAACTCTTTTCATAGGTTGTTGATGTAAACATCTTGATATTTTACATAGTCTGTATTTATACCTTTCCAGCATTTCAATACCATTCCACTCTGCCTAAACAGTCCCAGATCTTAAAAAAGAAAGCCTGCTATTTTTCTTTAACCACTTCATAGCTCCACAGCAAGAATAATTACACCTCACCCCAGCTCTTTAAAACATTTTACCTCTGATTTCCAGCTTTGAGAGCAAATAATCTGCCAAGCACCTCATAATTGCAAAGTGACCTTGACATGTGTCATTCACCAGGGTTTTCAAATCAAAGTTTTTCTGTTTAATATCCATAAAGCCTTTTTCCCCCTTCAGAGCATATGTGATGATTTTACAGGGGCTGGCGGTGGGGGGGGGTGCTTTATTTAGGGATGAGTTGACTGTGCAAAACATACCATCAGTGTCTCTCTGATGAGCTGAAGTATCAGTTTGAAGGTAAGAAAATTTTGTCTGGCATTCTTCAAGAGATGACAGTGATGCAGTGGATTCTGACAGCTTTTTCTCAGTGGAAGTTTCCTTGGTTGGTCCATCTGTGATACTGAATTCGGATACTGCATTTATAACAATAGCATTAATGGGTTTCTCTTCTGCATGTTTTTCATTTGTGAGTTGCGTATCTAGATGAAAAAAAAAAACACATACACAGACTCACTATAGTTGATACAATCTAATGGTCTAAGAATGGACCTTTGGAGAAAATTTCACATTCTAGATTTTTATAAGAATAGTCTTTTAAAAGACTGGCAGTTGCAAAATAGTCTTCAGGATGTGAAGTCCAACATAGGTAATACAGTCAATAATGTAATAACTATGTATGCTGCCAGGTGGGTACTGTAAATATCAGGGGCAATACTTTGTAAAGTTTACGATTGTCAAAACTCTATGGTGTATACCTGAAACTATTACAAACTGATATTGAATGTAAATTGTAACTGAAAAAAATGAAGTATTTTTGAGCAGGAAATTTTGAATGAAAATACAAATAAGAATAAAAGTATAATAATGATAAAATTTCACACACATTGCAAGTTTTATCTATCATAGTAATTTGAACATTTCTACTGTGGGTTTTTTAATGATGGATAGAGAGAATCAAGGAATTCATTCACTTGGATCAAGCAAATCTTGTAGTATGTTGTCAGGTTACTGTCATAGTGTTTTATGGATCTGAGTAGTAGTCAAGGGGTCTTCAATGCTGGGCAGTACTTTACAGTAACAGCATGCAATATCGACCAAGTTGTTTTATTTCTTTGTTTGTACAAACCTTGTGTAAAGATGGTGGTTATTAATAAATAGTCTACATGCTGATTTCTACTTATGCTCTTGGAGACTCTAAGTTGCTACCATTTCCTTTGCTTTTGTGTTTGTTGGGTCCCTATTTGGGTATAGTCTTTGTGGTTTGGGTGGGGTGACTTTTGGACACATGCTATATTTTCATATAATCACCTGGAACAATTATTAGAAATGTTCAGGGAACCTTTAGCAAAGTTCTTGATTGACATTGTGGTTTGTACAGGCATAGAGGAGGCTGGGAAGGCCCAGGTGCTTCATGTATTTTAAACTCCTGTACTTAGTCATTCATTCCCATATAATGCTTGAGGGTCTGCAATGTAGCAAGCAGTGGGCTGAACACTGGGTATATGGTGGTGATTATGGTGTCATTCTTGACTTTCACAAACATCAAACAAGTTAGTAAAAATAACTGCTTAAGTTACAGTATTGAAAAAGAAGCACATCATGAAGTCATATTATAGAGGGAACCAGTCTGGGAAGTAGTTCAGTTAATTTATTACTTACCTACACTCACTAAACAAAAAAACCCTAAGATCAAGAAAAGAGTTAACAGAAGATATTCTCAAACATACCATCAGGCTGACTCCTGGGAACATCTTAAGAACTCAACAAGCAATGGTTCTGGTGATTTGATGGTACTTTTGGGGAGTGTTGAAGATGAATTCTGGAAAATTGCATTTCCATTGATGGCCCAATGCCTGATTGATTCAATAATGCTCATTGAGTGACTGAAATAAATAATGCAGTTGACAACTGGGTTTGATTTTATCATATTCACAATGTTCAGTGAAAGAAACATGTTCTTGCTAGGTCCATATTCATCATCCTTTAAAAGCTGCTTTTTAGTTTGGGGCAAATGGAAATCCTTACTTGGTCTAATATCCTAGGGCAGTGATTTCCAGGCTAGCCTTGAGAGTAAAATCACCTGGGAAACCCTTTAAAACTTTGGATTTTTTTAAAGCTCAGGCATCCCATTCCCTTCGCCCCACTCAACAGTCCCTGGGGGATTTTTAAAGTTGCCCAGGTGATTCCAACATGCAGACAAGTTTGGGAACCACTGACACAGGGGTCTTCTGCTTTGGAGAGTGGAGAAAGGAGAGAAAGCAACCCACTAATCTGTGTACAAGGGATTTTCAGAAATCAGTCATGAGCTGGGTGCTCTCCAAAGGATTCTAACTGGTGTGGGAGCTAACAGTATGATACACACAATTGTCTTAGACCATTTTTGTTTCTTTCAGAGTCTCCAAAAAGCCTTGGCTTTCAACAATGTTTAATTTGTATTCCATATTCCTTATGCTGCTGGCTTTGTGTCTCTTGATTTCAGTTTGATTCACCCTAAAAAGGATGGGCAGAAATAAGCATTCAGGAAAACAACTATTGTTGATAGTAATTCATATAGAGATAGAATTAGCTCAACAGATTGGGAAGCTCTGGACTTTCTCTAAAATAATTAATTTATTCTTACTTGGGTACAAAAGTGTCCACTAATCAGCTAATACCATAAACAGAAAGCCATTTAAATTATGCCTCAGAGCACTTTAGAGCAGTGTTGATATTCTGGTCCAGATAACACTCTGTCATGGGAAGATTGTGGGATGTTTAGCAGCATCCCTGCCCTTTACTTACTATATGCCAGTAGCACCCATCCATCTAGATTGTGCCAAATAAAAATGTCTGTAGACATTTCCTATGTCAATAAATTTCCCATAAGTGGCAAATCACCCAGGTCAAAACCAAACCACTATATACATGTGCATACACACACAGTTGCATGCATATATGTCAAGCTCTCTGTGACCACTTTTACAGGATGGGGCAAAATAGGTTTATAGTTATAAGTATGCAAAGCACATGGTTTAGTCTTATATTACTGCTTATTAATTATTATATTATCTTCCATATGAACAACTATAAACCTACTTTTGCCCCACCCTGTATAATTAATTTAACAAAAACTTTGGGAGGTAGATATTATCAGCCTCCCTGAACAGATGGGAAATGTATGAATTGGTATCCTCAGTTAACAGATGAATGAGCATAATCAAGGCTCACTTTATAAGTTGTCCAAAATGTCTTCTTTAGCAAATGGTAGAACTGGGATTTGAATCCAGCCCTGGTGGATTCAAAAAGCCTTGCTCTTATTGTCTTTTATATTACACAACATTTTCTCTGATTCATTTGTAGCTTTTATCTGTTCTTCCTAGCCGGTAAGACTGCACATCAACAAAACTCTCTTCACCCTAAATCCATGATGTGTCACTTGTCCACAATGAAGTCTTGTCAACAGATTTACAGACATGCCTCTCATAGAAGAGTCCTAGCAAAGGAAAACTAACAGTATGCACACTTCAGGAATCCTGACCTCTAGTTACAGAGACTTTCTACTGTGCTGTCATGAGCAGCTCAGAAGGAGCTGATGGGTAGCGAAACTTGATAAGTATGGAGATTGCATCAGCTTTTTACTTACATAATTAATTAACAACAGTTCAAACCATGACACGTGGTCAGGCTGCATAGAATTCAAATTACTTTTTGCACAAAGTAATTCAGTAACAAAAAAAAGTTGGAGAGGGCTCACTGAAATGTACAAGAACATGCAGAGAATATAGTATATAGCCAAGTGGTGCATGATTCTCTTTTTATTTTTTGCAACAATTTTAAGTATAGCATTTTGAATCTAAGTAGTTTGCTACGTCAAGCAACCATTTGGAGATACTGGGCTTGTACTGAAAGAATTTTATGGAGAACTTAAACTGCCATTCATAAAGTTATTTTAATTCTATACCTCTGCTTATATATTTTTTTTCCTAGTAGGAACTATCTATTGCTCATTAGAAAATCATCTGACAAAAACACATATCGGAACCCAGTCTGTTTAATCCAGACTTCTGACATCTGAAGTGAGTCACTATTTTGGGGTGAATGTTACTGAAACCTTCCATCTTTTGTAGATGGAATGCTAACAATAATT
Source organism: Glossophaga mutica (assembly GCA_039655065.1). Taxonomy (NCBI): domain Eukaryota; kingdom Metazoa; phylum Chordata; class Mammalia; order Chiroptera; family Phyllostomidae; genus Glossophaga; species Glossophaga mutica. Next base: position 68,360,268 of record CM077309.1, on the reverse strand, counting down.
CCCCAGGTTTCCTCTTTCATGTTCTATTTAACATTGTACCCAAAGTATTATAAAGTAGCATGAGCTAAAAGGAGAAACACATAAAAGTAGTATCACATCTTCTGCAGAGAAAACTATTTTGGAATTAAATAAGGAACACATGAAACTATATTTGGGATGTTATAGATAGGTCTTGACATTAACATAGAGAGAATAATTTTTAACAGGGAAAAACCCCAATGTCAGGGCAAAAATTAAAAGCTCAACTGTACTTCTTAGGGAAGAAAACTAAGTGTCTCTTGAAAGTCAATCAAATAGAAAATTCATGTTTGGGCTAGAAGTAATTGCAGAACCAATGGGCATAAACTTAAATATCTGAAAAGACAGACAGTTAATTAATTTTTATTACCATTGTGCAAATCCTATTAATTTTATTCAATTAACATTTATTGAGTAGCCACATGCAATAGAGAAACCAATATGACAAGAATGATTAATTTATTTACTTTAAGTTTTTAAGGAAATATTTTAATGATTTTTGGTTTTGCTCAATAAATGTGACTTTGTAATTTTTTCATCCATGTGTTCACTGAGTGTATATATTTATGTTCATGTATGTATCTATATACACACACGCACACAAATACTCACATTCAAATTAAGAATAGCATCTTAATTTCTCTCTTTCCTAGCTCCTCTGATTCTACTCTTGTTTTTCTCTTCCGTTCCCTTCCCCTTTTTTTTCTTCCTCTCTGTTTTGGTTTAATTCTTTGACTAACCTGCCTTGTCTCTATTATTGGCTTGTTTTTTTCCCCTCTAGTTCTTCAATATATTTATTTCTCAATATTTTGTCCTCTTACAATAATTTCTTTATTTGTACCCTGCTATTGAAGATTGTATTTGTCCACACTTACAACTTAATTATTTTCTTTGTGATGTTGGCCCCCCAAAATATGCAGTCAGTCAGCCACCCAGACAGGCCACATTTACTGAGCATAAGCTGTGTGCCTGACCCTGTGCTAGGTATGAGGAATTTGATGGAGTCAGGGCAGAGGGTGCAGCTTGGTGGAGGGAGGCAAAGGGGGGAATATTGGGGCAACTATAATAGCATAATCAATAACATAATATGAAATAATAACAAAATAGTCTTGGTCCTCAGGAGGCCTACAATCATCACAAATAGCAGTCTCAAATTTGCAACAGACTATTGGACATTTTATTTGACTTACTAACCAAACCATTAGCATTATTATGTCTCTTTCTACTAAACCATTCATTCTTTTCCCCTAACTAGGTAACTTTATATTGTTGAAGAATTCACAATTCCATTTCTTTTTATTTTTCCAGTTCCAAAGCTTAAAAATATTCCTTGATTTGCTCCATTGATCCATCCATCCAGCTATTTAGAAGTTCTTATTTATACTTTCTTCTAATTATCTCACAAGTCCATCTCTGCTTTTTTATTCCCAAAATTACCACTCAGGTTTAATCATTTGTATTCTCAAATCTGAACTGTTTCAGTAGTCACATCAATCTGAACTATTGTGACAATTCTCCCCAAGACATCTTATAAACTGTAATCTAAATGATATTTTTTAGCAATGTCCTTCTAATTATATTACTCAAAAAAAAAAGCAAAACAGAAGATGGTAGCCTAGGTAAACATGGCTCACCTCCTCACACAACCACACCAAAATTACAACCAAATTATAGAACAACCATCATTCAGAACTATCAGAAATTGAGCTGAATGAAAATCCTACAATGACAGAAGTAAAGAAGAAACCACATTGAGACTAGTAGGAAGGGCAGAGATGTGGAACAAGCTGGTCCCACACTAATGTGTGGCAGATAAAAATCAAAGGGATATCTCAGGAACAAGGGGTCTTAGCCCCACAACAAGTTCCCCAGGCCAGGGTCCAAATGCCAGGAAGGTAAGGGTCCACAACTTTTGGCTGTGAAAACCAGAGAGGAATGAGATTGTGGAAGATAGAAACTGCTGGATTCTCAGGCAGTTTATCTTAAAACTCATGCAGGGACTTACTCAGGTCCTCTCCCTCTGAGCTCCAGGACAAGGCAGTAGCTTGAAAGGTACCAGAAACATATGGGGAGGACCTGAAGTGTATGGCATCAGGGTAAGTGCTGGGGGTACAGCTTTCTCCCAGACAGAATTGCTGGCAGAGCCCACAGTTCCTTTTCTGAGCCCCACCCCTGCCCCACAGGTCTGGCAGGCATGTGCCATATCTGAGACTCCATCAACTTGGCTCACATTGTTGGGTCAACCCTGGTGATTTCTTGAGGCTGTGCGCCACTCACATTTCGGGACCGCCCAAGTTGCTTCCAGTGGCTTTTCCATACCAATGGCTTGTCTTCAGGTTTCCCTAAATTTTCTCAGACAAGTAGTATCTGGCCTCGGTAAACTCTATACCTCTTGCTAAGTGGCCCCAGACTCACACTAGCAGCAGCTGGCCTTAGTTCATAGTTGGCCTTGCTTGAGCACCTTCAAATCCAGCAAAGTAGCAGCCATCTGCAGATCATTTTGTAATTTATGCCAAGTGGCCCCAGACAGAACACAGGTGGTGGCTAGCTGGGGTCTACCACCAGAACCTGGAAGCTTCTCCGGAAGCTCCAGAACCTGCACATCCAGTGGGCAGCAACAGCCCATGTTGGAGTACCACCACCCAGCCACCGCAAGTGACACGCTCAAGGGGCGTACTCAGCAGCCACAAGAGCACTGTTGAGGTAATTCCTGCTCTGTGGAGTGGGCCCTTGCACAGCTGATAGTCCACAGTGGTTGGAGATTGGTAGTTAGTGGTCCTAGACAGCCCTTGCAGCTAATCGGCCTGGGTTAATCCCTTTCATTGACCTGCCAACAGCAACCAAGGCTCGACTACAAGAGGAGTGTGTACTCAGCTCACATGAAGGGCCCACCTTGAGTACCCAGCTTGGGTGAGAGGGGAGGCTGTGCCAATGGATCCTATAGGAAACTTACTACATTAGGCCAATCTACCAAGCCAGGGAGTCGTAGCAGCTCTTCTTAATAAATAGAAGCAAATACAGGGAGTCTGCCAAAATAAGGCAACAAAGAAACATGGCCCAAACTAAAGGAGAGAACAAATCTTCAGAAAAAGAACTAAACAGAATGGAGACAAGCGATCTATAATATGCAGAGTTCAAAATACTGGTTTATAAGGATGCTCAACAAACTTAGGGGAAAAGCAGATGAACTCAGAGACAACTTCAACAGAATAAAAAAGAACATGAAAACCATAAAAACACGTGAGAAATGGAGGATACACTAACTGAAATGAACAATTTACAGGGAATCAGCAGTAGAGTGGATGAACCTGCAAATCAAATCAGTGATTTAAAATATAAGAAAGCAAAATAAACACATCCTATCAGAACAGCAAGGATTAAAAATAATCTCTAAAATAAAGATAATGTAAAGAGTCTCTGGGACAACTTCAGCATACCAAAATTTGAATAATGGGGGTACAAGAAGAAGAGAGAGAGAGAAAATTGAAAACCTGTTTGTAAAAACAATGACAGAAAACTTCCCTAACTTGGTAAAAAAAAATAAACATACAAATCCAAAAAGCACAGGGTCCCAAACAAGTTGATCCCAATAAGGCCCACCCAGACACATCATAATTAAAATATCAAGGTTAAAGACAAAGAGAGAATCTTAAATAAAGCAAGAGAAAAGCAGTTAGTTACCTACAAGGGAATTCCCATAAGTCTGTCAGCTGATTTCATAAAAGAAACTTTTCATGCTAGAAAGGATTGGCCTAAAATATTCAAAGTGATGAAAAGCAAGTACATACAACCAAGATTACTCTACCCAGCAAACCTATCATTTAGAATCAAAGAGCAGATAGAGTTTCCCAGACAAGAAAAAGCTAAAGGAGTTCATCATCACCAATCCATTATTATATGGAAAGTTAAAGAGTTTCAAAGAAGTTTTTTCTTCTTTAAGAAAAAGAAAATAAAAATGCGAACAATAAAATGGCAATAAATACATATCTATCAATAGCTGAATCTAAAAAACAAAATAAAGAAGCAGAACAGAACAAAATCATAGATACAGAGAGCATTTTGATGGTTGCCAGAAGGGTGGAGTTTGGGAGGATGGGTGAAAAAAGTGAAGGGCTTAAGAAGTATAAATTAGTAGTTAAAGAATAGTCATGGGGATGCAAAGTACAGTGTAGGAAATGGAGAAGCCAAAGCACATATATGCAGGACCCTTGGGCATGGACAACAGTGAGGGGATTGCCACAGGGAGTGTGGGAGGCTGGGTAGAGGGGAGCAAATGGGGAAAGTAAACTGGGACAACTATAATAGCATAATTAATAAAATATACATATAAAAAGCAAAACAAAACACACACACCTGCGCGCACACACACAAAAGCTCATTATTAACTGAATAGTTTTCCATTTTCTTGTTCTCAATTAACCTATTAAATCAATTACCAAATTGACTATTGAAAAAGGTGACTTATTGTTATGTTTTTCTTGTGAATGGTAAACTCCAGAAACCTATATAAAAATTATTAGAGAAGCTTTTAAGTAAGAATGATTTTAATGTTAATTTTAGATAAAAATATATGGACCATTTTTAGAGCTATAATGATGAATTATATTTTCTCTTGTATTTCAACTATACAGTACTTTGGTTTAGAATTTAACATTGTTATTATCAATGGTTGAAATAAAATGAAAGCAGATAGGTGACATTTCAATGTTATGATACCAAACCATTAACTAATAAGTACGGCTCATGAAAGTAAATTGTTGAAAAGACACTGTAGAGCGGAGAAAAGTGTTTTCCCTTGTATGTAAAGTTAGTAAAGTTCACACAAATGTCAGATTTCTTTTCACTGGGCTGGTGTGGCTCAGTGAATTGCATGCCAGACTGTGAACCAAAGGGTTGGCAGTTCAATTCCCAGTCAGGGTACATGGCTGGGTTGCAGGCCAGGTCCCCAGTAGGGGGCACATGAGAGGCAACCACACATTGCTGTTTCTCTCCCTCTCTGTCTCCCTTTCCCTCTGTCTAAAAATAAATAAATAAAATCTTTAAAAAATGATTTTTTATTTTGTTTTTGTTAAGCTACATGGACTGCATTCTTCCCAACTTGATAGATAATAACACAATACACACACAATACACAAAACATAGGAAACCAATCTATGTGATTGAATAAGGTGAAAATTACTAGAAAGATCTAGAATCACATTTTTTTTTTGAATAGTAGAACACTATTATTCGTGTGCTGAGTGAAAATTGAGAACTGGGGCTGGCTAAAGATAGAACAAAAGTAGTTAGGTATGGGTTTCTCAGTCCTGAAAAAGCATGCTCAAAGAGGCTCTGTTTTAAAAAAAAAATTCAAAGCTGAATGGGATCATTTTCTCAAGATGATGGATGAAAGCTTTCTAAAACATTTTCTCCTTTTTAGAATGAATGGAAATAACTAATTCATGAATGTTCCCATTGCTATATTCTGTTAGTTCTATTGGACAAAACAACATCTTGGGTTATTAAATCTATTTTTGTGAGGGAATAGGAATGCATTATAATATGATAAATACATTGAGTATTTTTTCTTTGATTTTCAAGTGCCAGCACTGGTTGGAAGCTATCCTTCAAAGGCTCCACACTGAAGCAGCCCTTTATCATTGTTTTGCATTGTCTTCTGTGCTACTTCCACTAAAACTCCGCCTTGAAAACACAAGGTGAAATGTTCATTAAGAGCCATGACAAGAGGACATTTTAAGCCTTTTCAAAGAGCCTTAGTAAATCTGTCTTTTAAAAAATAAAAGAGAAAAAGCAAAAGAATATTATTTCTCCAGAAATAATAGCAGTGTGTTCAAGATGAAAAGGAATTAACTGTAAGAAAGAACTAAGAGAAGAAGGTTGAACACAACATCCTCCCCAAATTCCTTGATACCCACAAAGATACTTCAAGTATTTTGGGGCCAAAGTGGCTTTTTTTTTGGTGTAACTCTTCTGGATAATTACCTCAATTTTCTTTTCTCAACTATACATTACACCTGTAGACAGACATCAGCTAAGTGATATATTTTTATAGCTAGATGTAAAGCTGTAACAAGAGGCAATTCAGTACTAGGTGGTGGTTAAATTATCTTCAGACATGAAAACAGTGTGCAATTATGAGTCTCCATTTCATTTTTATGCAGTTACCTTCAGTTTAATGTTTGTATAAAGTGTCTCAAGAAATAAAGATTATGTTATCTCAGAAAAAATTGATTAGCTGTTTTTATAGCTTGATGCACTTGGATTAGTAATAGGTTTGGGGCTCTGAAAAAACAAATGAATCCAATCAGACTATAAACTCATGCATGTGTGGTGTTATATATACAGTTGCGTTTAGATATAAATGTTATTTGTATCTAAATATACAGTCAGTGTTTAGATATGTGTTAAAAATTAAACTATAATTATTCCAAATATTCTCTATTATGTTAAAACCATGACAATGTATTCATCTCAACTATTTAATGTCACTTAAAGTCTCGTACTTGTATTGTCTCATTTGAGGCTCACAACAGTTTCACAAAGTATTATTATCACTATTATATGAATGAGGAAGTGAATGGAGAATCAGCCACTTTAGTGGTTTGTCCAATATTATCCACCTGGTAAGGGGCAGAGCTAGTACTTGAACTTCCATCTCCTAATTCCTATAACTGTCAGACTTTACATTCACAAATTGCTTTATGAAGCCAGGCATTCTGATATGGGATTGAGATACTTTTCTGAAGTAGAACTCCTTTGTCCCTTTGACTTTGCTTGCTCCAAGTTGATTGATCTTGCTGGTATTTGATTAGGAGGCACATTATTTGTATGCTCAAACCAGAATTCTTTCTGATTGTATTTTCCAAACCCACCCCTTAAAGTCCAGTGCAAGCATCATCTCCTGTGTGATGCTTCTTGCAATGCCCCCCCACCCACCCACCCACTACAATTGAAATTCTTTCCTTTGGGAGCTCCCAGAGGCCTGGGTTGACATCACATAACGACCCCACTTTAGTTATTGCACTGTGGTTATTTGTGGCTGTATTTCTCTCCCCCTTCCATTTTGAGCTCCTTAAGGAAATGCATGTTCCATTCACCTCTGATTTTCCAGAAACTAGCACAGTGTCTGGCAGAAAGCAAGTATTTAATAAATTTTAGGATACTGAAATAGACTAACAGATTGAATGTAGGGTATCTTGGCTGTTGGTTGACAATTGATTCATCTTTCCCAGGATAGGTTTTCTGAGCACATCTTCTAGGGTCTTCCTCTCCCACTTTCAATATGCCTGTTGACCCAGGTGAGGTATGAAAATTCTAACTATTTTGCTAAAATACATATTGATATTTGTATCTGATTTGAAAGCAAAATTTGCATTTGTAAAACTGTGAATAATATAAAAAGGCACAAAGAAAATAAAATCCTTTATAATGTGCCATTATTAACATATTATTATATTTGTTTCACAAAAAGAAAATGCAAATATCCAGCATGTGTGTTTGTGTATGTGTGTGCATGTGCAAAAAGTCTGGATCTGCATATACATTATCCATATGTTAAAATCAGAATATATCTATTAGATATTATATATGTAACATATAATGTTAATATATGATTATATAATACACACGGTATGATATAATGTATGATCTTAATATATAGTAAATATTGTATATACATGTAATATATGTCATGTATATTACATCTGATATATATTATATGTACAGTACTTCTGAGATGTCATTAACTCTAATTCTATTATACAGGGCCTAACACAAGTAACACCCCTTTTTATTACAAAATTGTAAGCATGTATTTCTGTAACAGAAAAATATCACACTCAAGCACACCATATGACCTTTTAGGTGAAATGTTCAAATTGCTGTCCAACTTGTGCAAGACATTCATGTACCTTATCAACCACATTCAAGCAGGTGATACTTCTGCCAGACCCTGTATGTTATATGCATATAAACTTGTGCACTATATATACGGTATATATAGTGCTTCCAAAATGTGCCACTCTCTCTTCTCACTCTTTTATGACCTTGGTATAATTAACTTATTCAGTGCTCCCAGCAACCCTACATATTCGGTACTACTTGTACTATCCCCATTTTGTGGATGAGAACCTGAGAGCATAGGAATGTAATATAACATACCCAAGGTCACACATGGTAGAGCTGGGATTTAAAAAACATTTTTTGTGTTGTACAATTACAGTCATCCCTATTGTTCCCCCATTACTCTCCCCTTCACTACCTACCCCTCTACCTTCTACATTCAATCCTCCCCCCATTGTCTTTGTCCGAGGGTCCTTTATAAATGCTCCTTCACTTGATCCTTTCCCTTCCTTCTCCAGATACTTTCCTCTCTCTTGCCCTCTGGTTACTGTCAGGTTGTTCTGTATTTCAGTGTCTCTGGTTATATTTTGCTTGAGGTTTATTTTATTGATTAGTTTCAACTTATAGGTGATATCATATGGTATTTGTCTTTCACAGCCTCCCTTATTTCACATAACATAATGCTCTCCAGACCATCTATGCTGTTGTGAAAGGTAGGAGCTCCTTCTTTCTTTCTGCTGCATAGTATTCCATTGTGTAAATGTACCATATTTTTTTGATCCATTTATTTACTGATGGGCACTAGAGTTGCTTACAACAGTTGGCTATTGTAAATTGTGCTGCTATGAACATTGGGGTGCATAGGTTCTTTTGAATTGTTGTTTCAGGATTCTTGGGGTATAATCCCAGCAATGGAATTGCCAGGTCAAAAAGCGGTTCCATTTTTAGTGTTCTGAGGAAATTCCATACTGTTCTCCAGAGTGGCTGCACCAGTCTGCATTCCCACCAACAGTGCACTAGGGTCCCCTTTTCTTCACAACCTCACCAGCACTTGTTTTTTCTTGATTTCTTTATAATGACCATTCTGACCAGTGCAAACTGGTATCTCATTGTGGTTTTAATCTGCATCTCTCTGATGGCTAGTGATCCTGAACATCCTTTCGTATGTCTCTGGGCCCTCTGTATGTCCTCCTTGGAGAAGTGTCTCAGGTCCTTTGCCCATTTTTAAATTGGATTGTTTGTCTTCCTAGTGTGGAGTCATGTGAGTTCTTTATATATTTTCATAATCAAACCCTTGTATAAGGTATCATTGGCAAATATATATTTTCCATACAGTTGTTTCCTTTTCCATTTTGCTGATGTTTTCTTTAGCCATGCAGATGTGTTTTATTTTTATGAAATCCCATTGGCTTATTCTTTCCTTTATTTCCCTTGCTCTAGGGAACAAATCAGTGAAAATATTGCTGCATGGAATATCTGAGGTTTTCCTCTAGAACTTTTATGGTGTCATGACTTATACTTAAGTCTTTTATCCATCTTAGCTTATTTTTATGTATGGTGTAAGTTCGTGGTCAAGTTTCATTTTTTTTGCATGTACCTTTCTAGATCTCCCAACGCCATTTGTTGAAAAGGCTATTTTTTACTACATTTTATGCTTCTGTTCACTTTGTAAAATATTAATCGACCTTAGAGACAAGGGTTAATTTCTGGGTTTTATATTCTGTTCCATGAATCTATGCATCTGTTCTCATGCCAGTACCAGACTATTTTGATTACAGAGGCCTCGTAATGTAGTTTCATGTCAGGTATTGTGATTCTTCTTATTTTGTTTTTCTTTCTCAAAATTGCTGTGGCTATTTAGTGTCATTTATAGTTCCATATAAAGTTTTGAAATATTTTCTCTATATGTGAAATATGTCACTGGTATTTTAATATGGTTTGTGTTGAATATATAAATTGCTTTGGGTGGAATGGACATTTTGATGATGTTAATACTTCCAATCCACGAACATGTTACATGCTTCTATTTGTTTGTATCTTCCTTAATTTTTTAATTCAGTGTTGTGTGGTTTTTTGAATTACAGGTCTTTTACCTCATTAGTTAAGTTTATTCCTAGGTACTTTGTTTTCCTTATTGCTATAGCAAATGGGGCTTTTTTTTACTGACATCTGTTTCTGATATTTCTTTGATGATGTACAAAAATGTCTTTGATTTCTGAATATTGACTTTGTGTCCTGCGATTTTGCCAGTCTCTTATTAAATCAAGGAGCTTTTTGGTGGAATCTACAGGATTTTCTATATACACTATGATGTCATCTGCAAACAATGACAGTTTTAGTTCCTCCATTCCAATTTGGATGCCGTTTATTTCTTTTACTTGTCTGATTGCTATAGCTAGAACTTCCAGTATTATGTTGGATAGAGGTGGTGAAAGCAAAAAACATTGTTTGTTCCTGATCTTAGTAGGAAAACTTTTAGTTTTTGCCAATTAAGTATGATGTAGGCTGTAGGTTTCTTTAATATGTCCTTTATTATGTTGTGGTATGCTACCACTACTCCCACTTTGCTGAGTGTTTTTATCATAAATGGGTACTGTTCCTTATAAATGCTTTTTTTCTCATCTATTGATATGATTGTGTGATTTTTGTCTTTCCTTTTGCTTATGCAATGTATTACATTTATTGATTTGTGACTATTATACCATCCTTGTGATCATGGTGTATGATCATCTTAATGCATTGCTTTATGCCAATATTTTGTTGAGGATTTTAGTGTCTATGTTTGTCAGCGTTATTGACCTGAAGTTTTCTTTCTTTTTGTGTCTTTACCTGGTTTTGGGATTAGGATGATGCTGGCCTCATAAAAAGAATTTGTGAGTCTTCCCTCTTATTGCATATTTTGGAATATTTTCAGAGGTATAGCGGTTATTTTTTCCTTAAATATTTTGTAAAATTCTCCTGTGAAACTGTCTGGTCCAGGGCTGCTATATGCAGGCAGTTTTTTTATTCTTCAATTTCACTAGCTATTATCAGTCCATTAAGTCTTACTGCTTCTTTTTGATTCAGTTTAGGAAGATTATGTTTCTAGAAATATGAGCATTTTGCCCAGGTTGTCAAATTCTTCACATATTTAAAAAAAATTTTTTATTTTAATTGTTGTTCATGTACAGTTTTCTGTCTTTTACCCCATCCCAGCCTACCACTCCAGCCCTCCCCATCACCCTCCCATTTCCACCCTCCTAGTATTTGTCCATATGTCCCTTATACTTGTTGCTCCAAACCCTTCCCCTTTTCCACTGAAATTCTCTCCCCTCTCCCCTCTGGTGACTGTCAGCCTGTTCTCAATTTCAGTGCCTTTGGTTATATTTTGCTTGTTTGTTTTTTTTGTTTTTTAGATTCCTGTTAAAGGTGAGATCATATGGTATTTGTCTTTCACTGCCTGGCTTATTTCGCTTAGCATGATACTCTCCAATTCCTTCCATGCTGTTGCAAAGGGTAGGAGCTCCTTCTTTTTTTCTGCTGTATAGAATTCCATTGTGTAAATGTACCACAGTTTTTTGATCCATTCATTTACTGATGGGCACCTAGGTTGCTTCCAACACTTGGCTATTGTAAATTGTGCTGCCATGAACATAGGGGTGCATAGGTTACTGGATTGGTATTTTAGGGTTCTTAGGATATAATCCAAGCATTGGAATTGCTGGGTCAAAAGATGGATCCATTTTTAGTTTTCTTAGAAAATTCCACACTGTTTTTCATAGTGGTTGTACCAGTCTGCACTCTCACCAACAGTGCACTAGGGTCCTCTTTTTTCCACAACCTCTCCAACACTTGCTGTTTGTTGCTTAGTCTATGATAGCCACTCTGCCTGGTGTCAAGTGGTATCTCATTGTGGTTTTAATTTGCATCTCTCTGATAGCTAGCGATATCGAGCATATTTTCATGTGTCTCTGGATGCTCTGTATGTCCTCCTTGGAGAAATGTCTGTTCAAGTCCTTTGCCCATTTCTTTAATTGGGTTGCTTGTCTTCTCAGAGTGGACTTGTGTAAATTCTTTATATATTTTGGAGATTAAACCCTTGTCTCAGGTATCATTGACAAATATGTTTTCCCATACACTTGATTTTCTTTTTAATACTGTTTTCTTTGGCCATGAAGAAGCATTTTATTTTGTTGAGATCCCATTTGTTCGTTCTTTCCTTTATGTCCTTTGCTTTCGGGGACATATCAGTAAAAATGTTGCTGCGTGAAATATCTGAGATTTTCCTGCCTATGGTCTCCTCTAGGACTTTAATGGTGTCATGGCTTATATTCAAATCTTTTATCCACCTTGAATTTATTTTTGTGTATGGTGTAAGTTGGTTTTCAGGATTCATTTTTTTTGCATGTAGCTGTCCAGTTCCCGCAACACCACTTATTGAAGAGGCTATTTTTGCTCCATTTTATGTTGCTGCTCCCTTTGTCAAATATTAATTGACCATAGAGACTTGGGTTTATTTCTGGGCTCTCTGTCCTGTTCCACTGGTCCATGTGCCTGTTTTTATGCCAGTGCCAGGCTGTTTTGATTACAGTGGCCTTGTAATAGAGTTTGGTATCAGGAATTGTGATCCCTCCTACTTTGCTCTTCTTTCTCAAAATTGCTGCAGCTATTCTGGGTCATTTACGGTTCCATATAAATTTTTGAAGTGTTTGTTCTATGTCTGTGAAATATGCCATTGGTACTTTAATAGGTATTGCATTGAATTTGTAAATTGCTTTGGGTAGTATGGACATTTTGATGATATTCATTCTTCCAATCCATGAACATTGTATGTGTTTCCATTTTTTTGTGTCTTCCTTGATTTCTTTCTTCAGTGTTGTGTAGTTTTCTGCTTATAGGTCTTTTACCTCCTTGGTTAGGTTTACTCCTAGGTATTTTATTTTTCTTTTTGCTATATTGAATGGGATTTTTTTCTTGATTTCTGTTGTTTCATTGTTGTTTTCCAAAAATACCTTTGATTTCTGGATATTGACTTTGTATCCAGCTGTTTGTCCAAATTCATTTATTAGGTTGAGCAGCATTTTGGCCAAGTCTATAGGATTTTCTATGTACTCTATCATGTCATCTGCAAACAATGACAGTTTTGTTTCTTACTTTCCAATTTGGATGCATTTTATTTGAACCTGCTTCAAGGCTTGTGGATCTTTGTTTATCTTTTCAAAGAAACAGCTTCTGGATTCATTGATCCTTGGAACTGTGCTTTTAGACTCTATGCCATTTATTTATTTATTTATTTATTTATTTATTTATTTATTTATTTTCTTTTAATTTTTAATTGTTTTTATTGTACAGTTTTCTGTCTTTTACCCCGCCCCAGCCCACCACCCCAGCCCTCCCCACCTTCCTCCCATTTCCACCCCCCATAGTTTTTGTCTATGAGTCCTTTATACTTGTTGCTCTAAACCGTTCCCCTTTTCCCCTGATATTCCCTCCCCTCCCCCTCTGGACACTGTCAGACTGTTCTCAAATTCAGTGTCTTTGTTTATATTATGCTTGTTTGTTTGTTTTGTTGATTAGCTTCCTGTTAAAGGTGAGCATGGAAGGAATTGGAGAGTATAATGCTAAGAGAAATAAGCCAGGCAGTGAAAGACAAGTACCATATGATCTAACCTTTAACAGGAAGACTCTATGCCATTTAATTCTGCTCTGCTCTTGCTTATTTCCTTCCTTCTATTTGCTCTGGGCTGTCTTTGTTGTTGTTCCTCAAGTTCTTGTATACGAAGGGTTAAGTAGTTTGTTTGAAATGTTTCTATCTTCTTTAGGTAGGCCTGTATTGCTATGAACTTCCCTCTGAGGACTGCCTTCACTGTGTCCCATATGTTTTGGGTCATTGTGAGTTCATTTTCATTTGTTCCCTGAAAATTTTCATTTCCTCTCTAATTTCATTCTTGACGCATTCATTGTTTAATAGCATGCTATTCAATTGCCATGATTTTGAGTGTTTTGGGTTTTTCCCCTTGGGGTTGGTTTCTAGTTTCAGTCCCTTGTGGTTGGAGAAAATGCTTGGTATGAATTCAATTTTCTCGAATTTGTTGAGGCTTGTTTCATGTCCTTTCATGTGGTCTATCTTTGAAAATGTTCCTTGAGCATTTGAAAAGAACATGTATTTAGTTTCTTTGGGATGAAGTGTTCTGTATATATCAGTTAAGTCCAATTCATCTAGAGTATTGTTCAAAACCACAATATGTCTGTTGATATTTTGTTTGGAAGATCTGTCCATTTTTGACAGTGAGGTGTTAAAATCACCTACTATCATTATGTTGCTGTCAATATCTTTCTTGAAGTCCTCTAAGATTTTCTTTATGTATTTGGGTGCTCCTATGTTGGCTTCATATCCATTTACAATGTTTATGTCTTCTTGGTGGATTCTACCCTTGAGATTATGAAATGACCTTCTGGCTCTTCTTTTGAACTCTATTTTGTCTGATATGAGAATTGCTACCCCAGCTTTTTTTTTTCCTGTCTGTTTGCTTGGAAAAATTTTTTCCAGCCCTTTACTTTGAGTCTGTGTATGTCTTTTGTCGTGAGATGGGTCTCTTGTAGGCAGCATATGTGTGGGTCATGCTTTCTTATCCATTCAGCTATTCTATGTCTTTTGATTGGAACATTTAATCTTTTTACATTTAAGGTTATTATTGATAGGTACTGATTCATTCCATTTTTATACCTGTGTTCCTCTCTCTCTCTCTCTTTTCCTTCCTTTCCTTAAAGCAGTCTCTTTGGTATCTCTTGCAGAACTGGTTTGGTAGAAGTGTATTATTTTAGACTTCTTTTGTCTGGGAAGTTCCTTATTTGGCTTTCTATCTTGATTGAAAGCCTTGCTGGGTAAAGTAGTCTTGGTTGTAGGCCTTTGGTTCTCATTATTTGGAATATTTCTTGCCACTCTCTTCTAGCTTTGAGCGTTTCCATTAAGAAATCAGCTGCCAACCTTATTGAGTCTCCCTTGTATGTTACTTCCTTTTTCTCCCTTGCTGCCTTTAAGATTCTCTCTTTGTCTTGGACGTTTGCCATTTTAATTATGATGTGTCTTGAAGTGGGCCTCTTTGGGTTCCTCTTGATTGGGAATCTCTGTGTTTCCTGGATTTGTGTGACTTTTTCTCTCATCAAATTAGGGAAGTTTTCCATCATTGCTTTTTCAAATAGGTTTTCTATCCCTTGCTCTTCTTCTTCTCCTTCTGGTATCCCTATTATATGGATATTATTATGTTTCATATTGTCTTGCATTTCTCTTAATCCATCTTCATTCTTTCTGAGCCTCTTTTCCTTTCCTTGCTCTTTGTGGGTGTTTTTTTCTACTTTTTCCTCCAATTCACTTATCCGATCCTGTGCTTCATCGATTCTGCTTTTCATATCTTCTACTATGTTCTTCAGGTCAGAAATTGTATTCTTCATTTCCTCTTGGCTCTTGTTGATAGTTTTTATTTTTTTTCATGTTGATATAGTTTGTAGCGAGTTCATCGTAGCTTCCCTGTAGTTTCTGGTTGCTCATGAGAGCTCATGGAGCTTCCTGACAACCATTTCTTTGAACTCAATATCTGATAGTTGAGTTTCTCCTGTTTCATTTATCATTCTGTGTGGGGCTTCCTCCTTTCCTTGCATTTGGGAATTGTTTCTTGTTCTTCTCATTGTTTGTGAGACTCTTCTTGTAAGCCTCTTATCAGCTTCTTAAATTGATGTGTTCCAACTCCTTGGGTTTATGGTGTGAACTCTGTGGTAGAATACCTGTGAGATTCAGTGGTGCAATCTCCTTCGGGTATCCTGGTGTTCACAGCTTCCATTGTCTCAGCTGTTGGGATACCCCCTCTTTGGGTTCAACTCTTTTTTTCACAGTTCCAGGGTTTTTTTTTGTCTGACTTGTGGGTATTTAAAAAGAGAAAAGAAAAAAATGAAAAAAGAATAGAAAAAAAGAAGAAGGAAGAAGAGATAAAATGGGAAGAAAGGAAGAAGGAATAAAAGAAGAAGGAAGTAAAGAGATGCAAAAGGAATTCAGGGATAAAAATGATAAAAATAATAAAAAATAAAAGTTATATAATTAAAACAAAACAAAACAAAACAAAAAAACCCACAAAAATAAAAAACAAACAAAAAAACCCAAAGCAAACAAACATATAAACAAAAAAGAAGAAAACAAAACACAATAACACAACAAAAACTCTTGTTGTTTTCAAACTGGCCAAACTGTTTTTTCTGGTCTTGCTGGCTGCAACAGGCTGAGGGGCAACTTGTACTACTTTTCTCCCTGTTCCACACTCAGTAAGGTTTGGGTTACTCTTAGTGCCAGCTGTTCACTCTCCCCTGGGCTAAGGGTGCACTCTCCATGCAGGGCCTTGGGTGAAATTTCTGAGCCTCCTGCAGAGGGTGCACTTTCCCAAGTTTATGGGTTTGAGCTAGGATCTCATAAGGATTGAGCACTCCCTGCGTTTATTGCTGTCAGCTCTGGGTCTCTTGCAGGGCACTATCGCCTTCCTGAGTTTATGAGCGTGGGCTCAGTGAGTTTCCCAAGTTGTGCATACTCACCCTAGGATCACAGGTGTGAGCTCCGGGTCTTCCACAAAGCCCCCTCCTCCGGTTGCGGAGCCGCCTCTGGTCCCATGGCCACCTCTGGGAGTGCGGTCACCTCTGGTTGGTTGCAGGGCAGCCTCCAATCCCAGAGCTGCCTCCCTCTCGGTCTCAGGGTCACCTGCACTCAGTTGCAGAGCCACCTCCAGTCCCAGGGCCACCTCTGGTCACTTGGTCGCCAAGTCTGGTTTTCCAATGTCCACTACAGATTTTGTTCTCCTATTTTCATATATGCTGTGGTACTGTTGGCTGTCTGCTTTGTTCCTCTGTAGATCGGCTAGATTTTTCTGCAGAGGGAAGTGGAATCTGCCTCCTACCATGCTGCCATCTTGAATCTCCACATATTGTTTTTCACAGTAATTTCTTACAATCCTTTGTATTGCTCTGGTATTAGTTATAATTTCTCATTTTTCCTTTCAGATTTAATTCATTTGGGTCTTTCTTTTTTTTCTTGACACATCTAGCTAAAGGCTTATCAATTTTGTTTATCTTTTCAGAAAATGAGCTCCTGGGTTTTTTGATCCTTAGAATTGTTCTTTTAGTTTCTATGTCATTTAATTCTGCTCTGATCTTGTTTATTTACTTTCATCTACTTGCTATGGGCTTTGTTGTTTTTCATCCAATTCTTGTAGATGTTGGTTTAAGTTGTTTGTTTGAAATATTTCTATCTTTTTTAGGTAGGCCTGTATCACTATGAACTTTCCTTTCAAGACTGACTTCATTGTGTCTTCATTTTCATTTGTTTCCAGAAACTTATTTTATTTCTTCCTTGATCTCATTCTTAACCCATTCATTGTTTAATAGCATGCAATTCAGTCTCCATGAATTTGAATCTTTGTTAGTTTTTTTTTTCCCATGAGGTTGGTTTCTACTTTCGAGCACTTGTGGTCTGAGAAATTACTTGATATAATTTCAATTTTCTTGAGTTTTTTGACACTTCTTTAATGTGGTCTATGTTTGATAATGTTCCATGTGCAATTAAAAAGAATGTGAATTTTGTTTGTTTGGGGTGGTTATATATATATAATCAGTTAAGTTCATTTGACACAGGGCATTGTTCAATGCCACAATATCTTTGTTTATATTTTATTTGGAAGATCTATCCATTTTTGACAGTGGGGTGTTAAAATCCCCTACTATAATTGTGTTACTGTCAATATCTTTCTTGAAGTCCTTCATGATTTTCTTTATATATTTGGGTGTTCCTATGGTGGATGCATATATGTTTATAATATTTATATTTTCTTGATGGATTCTTCCCTTGAGTGTTATGAAGTATCCTTCTGGGTCTCTATTTATGGCTTTTATTTTGAAGTCTATTTTATCAAATATGAGCATTGCTACCCTGGCTTTTTTATCCTGTCCATTTGATTGGAATATTTTTTTCTATCCCTTCACTTTCAGCCTTTGTAGGTTTTTTGCTCTGAGGTGGGTCTGTTGTAAGCAGCATATGTGTGAGTCATGTTTTCTTATCCATTCAGCTACCCTATTTCTTTTGATTGGAACATTTGATCTATTTACATTTAAGATTATTATTGATGGGTACTTATTCATTGCCATTTTCCCCCTTTGTACCTATGTTCCTCTCTCTCTCACTCTTTTTCTTCACCTTTTTAAAGCAGTCCCTTTAACATCTCTTGCAATGATGGTTTGGTGGAAGTGTATTCTTTGAGCCCTCTTTTCTCTAGGAAATTCCTTATTTCACCTTCTGTTTTAAATGAGAGCCTTTCTGGGTAGAGTAGTTTTGGTTGCAGGCCTTTGTTTTTCATTACTTGGAATATTTCTTGCCATCCCTCCTGACTTGTAATATTTCTGTCAAGAAGTCAGCTGCTAGCCTTATTGGGGCTCCCCTGTATGTTATTTCCTGTTAGTTCTTTGCTGCCTTTAAGATTCTCTCTTTGTCTTGGAATTTTGCCATTTTAAATATGATGTTTCTTGGAGTAGATCTCTTTGGGTTCCTCTTGATTGGGATCCTCTGTGCTTCCTGGACTTTTGTGACATTTTGCCTCATCAAACTAGGAAAGTTTTCCATCATTACTTTTTCTAACAGGTTTTCTATCCCTTGCTCCTCTTCTCCTTCTAGTATCCCAATATATGTTTGGGATATTACTACATTTCATGTTTTGCTGCAGTTCTAGTAACCCCTATTTGTTAATTTTGAATCTTTTTTATTCCTTTTATTGCTGCTTCTGGGACTTCTTTTCTACATTGTCCTCCAGTTTGCTAATCTGATCCTCTGCCTCATCTAGCCTGCTTTTGATTCTTTGTACTATGTTCTTCATTTTAGAAATTTTATTGTTGATTTCTTCCTGGATCTAGTTGATAGTTTCTATGTCCTTTTTCATACTGATGATGTTTGGAGTAAGTTCCTTGTAGTTTCCCTGTAGTTTTTTTGTAATTCTCACTGACCTTATTGAGCTTCTTTATAACCATTTTTTTGAATTCAATATCTGATAGTTTACATGCCTCAGTTTCATTTAGCACTCTTTCTGAGGATTCCTCCTATCCTTTTGATTGGGGGTTGTTTTTTGTACCCCCATCTTTTGGAATACTCTTTTTGTTTGCTTCTGCTTGTTTAATTGATCTCTTTTGACTCCCTGAGTTTGTGGTGTGAACTTCTATGGTAGGCGACCTGTGAGATTCAGTAGTACAGTCAGTCTCCTTGATCTCCTAAACTTTATGCTTTTGGGATGCCATTTATGCCATTTATGTTGACTCCCTGGATGTAATTGGTTTTGATTGTTGTTGGGTCTTTCTTTGGTGGGTCCTTCCCTCCAGCTGGTTGACTGAGGGTCACTCCACCAATAATGTCTTGTATGCTATTGTATAGGTGCTGCCAGAACAAAATCACAAAGCCCAGGAAAGAAACCCACACCCACTAAAATAACTCCTA
This sequence comes from Glossophaga mutica, assembly GCA_039655065.1. NCBI lineage: Eukaryota > Metazoa > Chordata > Mammalia > Chiroptera > Phyllostomidae > Glossophaga > Glossophaga mutica. Next base: position 68,340,917 of record CM077309.1, on the reverse strand, counting down.
AATGCCACTACAAGAGCAAATATACCAGTATTAATAAGGGTGTAAAGAGATTAAGACTATTATAAGAAAGGAGAGCAAATGTGATGGCCTACTGTAAGAGCAATGATTTTGAGAGGGTAGAGTGAGAAGCACTAATAAGAATTGGGAATCGGAGCTATGTGAAGAGAGAAAGTAAAATTTACATCTTAATAAAAATGGGAATGAAGAAGAAAAAATAAAGTAAGGGAGGGGAACTGTATAGTATTAGATTTAAACAGAAATTAAAATAAGATAAAATAGAATAAAGTGAAAGAAAGAAAGAAAGAAAGAAAGAAAGAAAGAAAGAAAGAAAAAGGAAAAATAAGTAAATAAACAATGAAAAAATAGGAGCCAAATTGGAGATAAAGATTCACCTCAGTGCTGTCAACAACAAATGAGCTAAAATTAATATAGGTGGGATGGAAATAAGAGGGAAGAAAGAAAGAAAATCTCAAGAGATGTCTAGTGGAAAGGAAAGTGATTTTGAGGTGATGGGGGAGGGAATACTGAGAGTGAGGAATGAAAATCAGGCTAAAACAGGGAAAAATTAAAATTTGAGATGAAAAAGAGTAGGAGAGGTGAATAGTAAAATTTGAGATTTGAAATACAAAATTAGTAAAAATCTAAAGATACAAGCGAAAAAATTCAGAAACAACAGCTTTATACACAACCAAGAAGCAAAGATTGCTACAGTGGGGAAAGAACATGGATATTCTAAGAGTGGGAAAAAGAATGTGAGATGACCAGTGACAGGAACATTGGTTTTGAGAGGCTGGACAAGGGACAGAAATAGTAAGAGTGCCGAATAGAAACAAGTTGTAGAAGAGAGAAAACAAAATTTTAAATGAAAATAATAAGAGGAAAGAAGAAGGTAAAATGGAATAAGAGAAGGGAGTGGTAAAATATATGAATTGAAATAAACTGTAGTATAAAATCTAGTGACTTAATATGCACAAACTTGAAGGACACCAAACCTGAAGGAATGAATGTTAAAGAGGTATACAGAAAAGAAAATATCAAAAATCATGGAAAAGATCACTGTGGATTTTGTCTCTGCATCATGTAATATTTACCACTGTTTTTTCTTTCTGGATCTGCCTCTGGTGATGTCAGATGGTGACCCCATCTGACCTTCCGCAGCCTGTTTGAGATTTTCAGGGATCTAAGGTCTGTGGCTGACTCCTTCAGTTGTTAATTTAGTCATTCAGCAATCAGCAATCAAGCTTAAGCACCACGGGGCACAGCAGAATCCCTCCTGGGGTTGGGGCTATTTTTTTCGCCTCAGGTTGCTGCCATTTGGAGGGGAGCAGTCTGCTTGAGCAGAATGGCTGCTGCCATATGGGGGATGACTTAGTACTGGGATCTCAGTGGCTACTTTCTCACTTCCCTCCTCAAAGCCTCTGTCTCCAGTTTCCCCTCAAACATCTCTAGTCCACTCTGTTCCCCACCTTCACCAGAGCCCAAGGAAAGTAACTGCAAATGAAAATTTGCGCATTGCCTCTTTAAACTTTTTTTTTTTTTTTTTTTTTTACCCCTCCAGCCTTCCATCTCTGACAGTGAGCAACCCTGCTGCTTTTTGCCACTAGATGTTATCTATGTACTTTTTAGGCTCTGGTGTTCTAGGCTGGGGATCCAAGCTTAGGGTTTAGACCCCACACTTCTCAGGGGATCCAACCAGTGTTTAAATATCCCTCCAGTGCTTCACATGCTGCCTGTGGGAGCCCATCCAACCCTCTCTTGTCTCCACTGCAGTCCCTACCAGGCACATTGTGCTGAAGCTGTTTCTTCTCTCTGTGGTTATAACGCTTCTCTCTTGCTATTGTTCAGTTGTTTGTTCCAGGTGATTTCTCCACAATTTAGTTGTAATTCCAGATTGGTCCTGGGAGGAGGTTAGTGTAACTTCCAATCATTCTCGTCTGCCATCTTGGATCTGGAACTGGGACTTTAACTAAGACAGCCTGGTGCCAGGTTCATGCTGCTAACCATTATGCTATAATATTTGTTTAGATAAAGATTTAAAAAGAAAAGCAATATTGGGATTTTATTGAATGTAATATATTTTATGTTATTATTATATCACGAGCATTTCCTACATCCTAAATATTATTAAAAGACTTAGTTTTCAGGTCAAATTTCACTTTGTCAGAGAAACTTTCCCTTTAATTCTGAAGCAATAGTTATCAATTAGGGCAGACTTTGCCCCCACAGTACATTTGGCAATGTCTGGAGACATTTTTTATTGTCATAACTGGGATGGGTAAAATTAATGAGTAGAGGCTGGGGATGCTGTTAAGTATGCAACAATGCACAGGAGCCCCTCCACCACACCAAAAAGAGAATATGGCTTCAGATGTCAATGGTACCAAGTTTGATAAATCCTTATATAAAGTAGTCTGAAACCCTCATCATTAGGCACTTCCTTTACATCACTGTTTCATTGTCTTCATGGTGCTTTTCAGCTTTCTGAAATATTTCTTCATGTATATGTTTACTTGCTTATAAAATACACGTCTCTTCTACCCTTGACTAAAATATAACCTTTATGAAAAGCTTTGTCTGTATTAATTAGTTGCTAAAGAGTGCCTGGACATGGTGAGGTACTTAATAAATAAGAAATCAAAGAATGAATATTATTTCTTGCATGGTGTATCATAAATTATTTAACAATTCCTCCATTCAATTAAAATGTAGATTGTTTCTAAATTTTGCTATTATAAATGCCCTTAAAGATTATTTTCATGAATTTTTTTCCATATCTATTTGCTTTTTTAGGTTGAATGTAGGAAGGACATATTGAGTTAATGGCCAAATTTCTAAAGTTCTTAATATAATTTACTAACTGTCTTCCAGGAAGATCATATCAATTATATTCACACTAGCATTGATTGAGAGAAGGTTTCCTGCTGTTCTCCGGCCAATTCTAGGTTTTACCAATAAAACAATGTATCATATTTTGATAAATTTCAAAAGAACTTTGATTCACATCTCCAGTTTTCTATATCTGCGAAGATAGTCTTTCCGTATCATGAGAGGCAGAAAGTTTTTATCCATATTTACTGCCTTTCTAGGGAACATTTTTTCCATAGCTAGCTTCATGAGAAATTATGTGATCTCCTGTACTACATGGAATTAAGCAGTTAAGGACACTCATTCTGTGTTTGTAGATCAATAAATTCTTACAGAAAAACATTTACTAGATGATTGACGGTTAGATAGGAGGTTATTTAGCTGGGTCTTGCCTTGGTGTCATGAGGGCACTGGCAGACTTTGGAGGCTCCCTGCCAGCCTCTAGGCCTTGACAGGTGGTTGTCATCCATGAGATGCCTGTCTAAATGTAGCACAGGACACAATCTCTACAGAGGACTTAGAGATGCCACAAATCAAGCCACACTGTAAGGAAGGGCAAGAGGTAACAGGAGGGAATGTGTGGAGAAGTAAATCACATGCTTATTCACATCTCCTGTTTGCCCACTGTGTGTGCCCACTATATTGTGGAATCTATTAAGGATCTAACGGTAGTTTAAGATCCATTTTTCTGGTGGCCCAGCTGGTGGGATTTTAGCCCAACAGCCTTCAAAGTGGCATACATACATTTACCCAGTGGAGGTACAGATATATTTAATAGGGTTAGAATACCTATTTATAGTTATTCTTTTTAAATGCTAATACAGCTAATTTTATGCATTTTATAATGTATATAGTTAACATGGCAGTATAGGTATCCACTGTGTATGTGTGTATACAGGTATCTAGATATATAAGGTGGCCTTGCTACTTCCATTTTTACTAATGAAGGTTTATAATAAGATAAGTTTAGACTGGGTTTATTAATAGACTGCTTTTAGTAATAGACTAGGGGAGTGAGACAGACCCTGCAACCAAGGGTTCCAGCACCAGAAAAGAAAGTCTCAAAACCTCAGGCTGTCAAAACCTATTAGGGGTGTGGTGGCAAGAGAAACTCCCAGCCACAATTCATTAGAGAGAACCATGAGGTCCTAGAATGTACCCAAACCCACCTGTCCAGGAATAGGCACCAGAAGAGCCCAATTTGCTTGTGGGAGGCTGGGGAAGTGACTGAAACCTGGCCAAGAGCTGAGCAAGTGGCTTTGTTCCCTCTCAGATCCCTCCCTCACATACAGCACCACAATGCAGAGAACATGGCTATTATGCCCTGGCAAATACTTAAGTCTCCGTCCCTTACAAAGTAACAGGTGCACCAAGACAAAGAAATGTGGCCCAAATGAAAGAACAGATCAAAACTCCAGCAAAATAGCTATGCAAAGAGATGATAGCCAATGTATCAGATGCAGAGTTCAAAACACTGGTATCAGGATGCTCACATAAATGGTTGAGTATGGTCACAAATGGAGGAAGAAGTGAAGGCTATGCAAAGTGGAATGAAGAAAAATACACAGGGAACCAGGAGTGAAGGGAGGAAAACCAGGACTTAAATCAACAATTTGGTACAGAAGGAAGAAATAAACATTCAACAAGAAGAGAATGAAGAAACAAGAATTCAAAAAAATGAGGAGAGGCTTAGGAACCTCTGGGATAACTTTAAATATTCCAACATCTGAATCATAGCGGTGCCTGAATGAGAAGAGGAGGAGTATAGGGTAAACAGAGGCAATCTTGCTTCCTCACCCAGATGTCTGGGGAATTAAGATAAGCTGTGTTTCTATAGCCTTGAGACTGGATCTGATAAATGGTTCCCATAGCCTTGAGTGGCCCGCATGCATAGAATGGAGCTCTATTGTATAATCTCTTGGCACCCTGCTGATTTTGTGTGCATGCAGTATATAAGGGAGTTGGGATTTTCCACTGAGGGACAGGTGACATGCAGCTTGTAGCATATGTGGATCATCCACCCTTGAATAAAGGCATGTCAGACATCCCAACAGCTCCATGAATACTCTGTCTGCTGGAATCTCGTTAACCTATCTGGCCTTGAAAGGTCATAATACAAAGAGCAAGAAATTGAAAACTTACTTGAACAAATAATGAAGGAGAACTTCCCCAATCTAGCAAAGAAAATAGACTTTCAGGAAGTCCAGGAAGCTCAGACAGTCCCAAAGAAGTTGGACCCAAAGAGGCACACACCAAGGCATATCATAATTACATTACCCAAGATAAAAGAGAAGGAGAGACTCCTAAAAGTAGCAGTGGCAAGAGAACAGAAGACAGTTACCTACCAAGGAGTTCCCATAAGACTATCAGCTGATTTCCCAAAAGAAACCTTACAGGCAAGAATAGGGCTGGAAGAAAGTATGCAAAGTCATGAAAGGCAAGGACCTACACCCAAGATTATTCTATGAAGCAAAGCTATTATTTAGAATGGGAGGGCAGATAAATTGCTTCCCAGATAAGGTCAAGTTAAAGGAGTTCACCATCACCAAGCCCTTATTATATTAAATGTTAAATGGACTTATCTAAGAAAAAGAAGAAGAGCAAAACTACAAACAGTAAAATGACAACAAACTCACAATTATCAACAACTCAACCTGAAAAAAAGAAGAAAACTAAGCAAACAATTAGACCAGGAACAGATTCACAGAAATGGAGATCATATGGAGGGTTATCAGTAGGAATGAGGAGGGGTGAGAATAGGGGAAAGGTACAGGGAATAAGAAGCATAAATGGTAGCTACAAAATAGGGGGAGGTTAAGAATAGTATAGGAATTGGAGAAGCCAAAGAACTTACATGTACTATCCATGGATATGAACTAAGTTGGGGGGATAGAATGCTGGTGGAAGTGGGGGTGCAGGGTGGAAGGGAATAAAGGAGAGAAAATAATGGGACAACTATAATAGCATAATCAATAAAATATACTTAAAAAAAGTAATAGACTGGGACCAGCTCTCCACATCCGTCTTCATTTGAGAAGAATTCAACTTCTTATGCTTCTTTTTGGTAGCCAGGGTAGCCAGGGCATGGCTGCTGGAACATTTCCTGCCACAGCAGCAGCAGTAGTGGCCTGAGTAGACTTTTTCTCTGAATTTCTATAGTGGTAGCAGGATTAACAGACTCTATTCTGGAAGTATTTGGGTGGCATAACACCTCCCAGCAGAACTATTCCTGACAAGGATGTGCAGATGGAAATACATATTTATGTCACTTAAAGCCTACCAGAGACACAAGGATTTGAGCTATAACAATAAATAGAAAAAATTTCTCCAGCATTTTTGGTAACCCATGTGTGAGTACATTGACTGTGCTTGGTGAAAGGCCTGCAGATCACTATTTGTCCAAGCATAAAATGTTCAGCATTCAAGTATGTCAAGGTGGACTATCCTAAATATATTTTAGGCTGTTATAACAAGCTAGCACAGTTAGGTTGAAATTTCAGGTCCTAAAAATAACAGGATAATTCTATGAAGTTTTGGGGCCATTTTAAGAAAATGAAAGTCTCCTTTAAAAAGGGTATCCATTTGTTGCATTTTGATTAAATTATAAAAATGATTAATGATTAATTACATAAAATTATTTTTAAAGCCAAATAGTCATTGTAATGAAGGTTTCCAAGTTTAAAATAGCCTTGGTAGTAATCCTTGTCTGAGCTTCGTTCTAAAACACCTCTGGCAATACAGAAAAAGAAAGCATGTTTATGATCTAGAAAATAGGGGATTGATAGTCCTAGGAGAAAAATTACACTGTATATTAACCCATTAGAATTGAACAGAAGATCCAGTCAGTCGGGCACTTATGCTGGCTGTGCTGCGAGTAGAATGAATGACCTTTGTTTCTCCTGTCCCTGGTTCAATAATCAATATTTTATGTCAACAAGAAAACTGGGCTGCCATCTCTTTTGGAGAGATTTTTTTTTTAATTAATTAATTTATTTATTTATTTTAAATACAAACGTGTTTTTAATTTTTTATCAGTATTTTTTAATTGTTGATATTGTACAGTTTTCTGTCTTTTACCCCGCTCCCAGCCCACCACCCCAGCCCTCCCCACCTTCCTCCTATTTCCACCCCCATAGTTTTTGTCCATGTGTCCTTTATACTTGTTGCTCTAAATCCTTCCGCTTTTGCCCTGAAATTCCTTCCCCTCCCGCTCTGGTCACTGTCAGACTGTTCTCAAATTCAGTGTCTTTGTTTATATTATGCTTGTTTGCTTGTTTTGTTGATTAGATTCCTGTTAAAGGTGAGATCATATGGTGTTTGTCTTTCACTGCCTAGCTTATTTTGCTTAGCATGGTGCTGGAGAGATGTTTTTTTAACTGACCAGAGAGCTATAGTTTTTTTTTTTTTTTTTTTTTTTAATTTTTATTTTCATTGTTGATCTTGTACAGTTTTCTGTCTTTTATTCTCACCCGAACCCGCCACCCCAACCCTCCCCACCTCCCTCCCATTTCCACCCCCCCATAGTTTTTGTCCATGTGTCCTTTATACTTGTTCCTGTAAATCCTTCCCCTTTTCCCCTGAAATTCCCTCCCCTCTCCCCTCTGGTGACTTTCAGCATGTTCCCAATTTCCATGTCTTTGGTTATATTATGCTTGTTTGTTTGTTTTGTTGATTAGGTTCCTGTTAAAGGTGAGATCATATGGTAGAAAAGGGGACACTACTGCACTGCTGGTGGGAGTGCAGACTAGTACAACCACTATGGAAAACAGTATGGATTTTTCTAAAAAAACTAAAAATGGATATACCTTTTGACCCAGCAATTCCATTGCTAGGACTATATCCTAAGAACCCTGAAACACCAATCCAAAAGAAACTATGCATCCCTATGTTTATAGCAGCACAATTTACAATAGCCAAGTGTTGGAAGCAACCTAGATGCCCATCAGTAAATGAATGGATCAAAAAACTGTGGTACATTTATACAATGGAATTCTATGCAGCAGAAAGAAAGAAGGAGCTCATACCCTATGCAACAGCATGGATGGAACTTGAGAGCATCATGCTAAGCGAAGTAAGCCAGGCAGAGAGCTATAGTTTTTTGTCACTCTAATCAACTAGGTATGATTTGTTACAAAAATAGAAGAAAATTTTCAAAATTGTTTGAGGTTTTCATAATATTGCATGAAGAACTCTAAAGAAAAGAAAAGATAAATTTAAGGAGGAAACATTTTGAGATGAAAGCCTACAGGCCAGATCCAAAGGGACAGGGTGAAATAAGAGAAATTCTGAAGAAGTCAAAATTGTGATTACAGAATTAAAATCTACATTAGGAACCCCAACACACAGAATTGACACTGCAAAGAATTTTGAACATAATATAGGTAGCAAATATTTCAAACTTTCCCATGAATGAAAAGTCAAGAACAAAGGATTAAAGTTGATAAAATTGATGCTAAATTCAGAGATTGGGGCACATAAATCTCACCCAAAAGGTAGAGTTTCGTAAAAAAGAAACTAAGACAATTTAAACATAAGTAAGCTTTGTTCAAAGATAATCCTAAAGTATAGGCCTGAGTAGGAACAGTTTTTGAGAGCAAAATCTAGTAAAAAAGAGACCACAATCTTGGAGAGTACTTTGAATTATAAGAATAAAGATCTTTTTCAAGCACCCAGATATAAAAAAACTTGATCATGTGAGAGAGAACCCTACTGAGGTTGTCCTCATATTGTTCTTGCACAAAACTAAGTGCCAGAAACAGTGATTCAACATTTTTGAAATTTCGAGGGAATAAAAATATTCTTTGACAATTTTATCCTCAATCAACTTGTCTTCTATGTGAAGGTATGATAAGATATTCTCATCATGCATTATCAGAAGAAATGGAACTAGAGAGCATTATGCTAAGTGAAATAAGCCAGGAAGTGAGGGACAAATACCATATGATCTCACCTTTAACTGGAACATAATCAACAAAAGAAAAAAGCAAACAAAATATAAACAAAATATAATCTCTCATTATATTTGAGAAGAACAATCTAACAATAGCCAGAGGGGAGGGGGAAGGGGACAGTGGAGAGAAGGGTTTTTAGGAACTGCTGTAAAGGACATGTAGACAAAACCAAAGGGGAGGATGGAAGCAAGGGAGGGAGGTGGGTTTGGAGGGGATGGGGGGAGGGGTGGGGAGAAAATACAGACAACTGTAACTAAAGGACAATAAAATAATTTAAATAAAAAATCTTTCTTAAAAATGTAAAGACATGTTTTCATTTAGTGAAAGAGAAAAACAAAATTAGAACCCAAGTTTTACATGCTGTGGCAAGTAAAGAATAACTGTCTTGAGGGACCACCAACTGGTGCAAAATCAATTACAATGAAAGCCTTTAGGTGAATTTTGGCATTGAAAACTAACTTGGATTGGAGCTGGCATAGCCAGAAATCAGGAAGTCTGTGGAAGTGTTGGAATTTCTGTAAGGATGGTATCTGGGTGCAATGTATAAGGAAATCTTTTTATTATAAATTCTGTTCTTCATTATGGCAATAACCTGGAAGTTACATGTAATGAAAATTCTCTGATAAAACCTCCACTCACAAATTGTTCTCTGAATTTTCCAAGTGTTTGTAATGAGCATGAGTTTTCCAAATGTTCCGAATCTTTCGGGTTTTCTTAAATGAGCATTGCAATGCAAAAGGCCTTCATAAAGCTAAGTAAAAATATGTATCTTCAGTGAAGAAATATTCCTTCTCAAAATGACAAATTAAAAATAGAAATCTTTAAAATGAGTGCTACAAAGCACTAATGTGATGATGTGGATTAAAAAGCAAGACAAATAGAACCGTTAGTGGCAAAGTTGTCAGCGTGCCTACACTGATAATTTTATTCTTTGCAAAGTATATTTTCTTTGTTTAATAGAAAGAACAATGAAGGCTAGTATTATATACCTTTATTCTTTAACAATTCTCTAAAATATTTTCAGAAAGAAAGGGGGACAAGAGAATTACGACATGTTAGAGGACAGTCTGGAGCTAGTGAAAGCTTGAATGAGGAGCCCATCTAGAACTATGTGGGATGGCAAGGAGGTGAGAGGGTGAGGGTGGAGATCACCATGGTGATATGAAGCTGTACAGAGCTTTCAGTTCACACACAGTTTTCATAGCCTCCACCTTGTTCAATCTATACTGCCTGCCCTCCCAACAGCACCACCCCTACACATGTTTGCATCCTCCAATCTGTGTATGTCTTTACAAGTGCCATTCTTTCTGCTTAGGGATCCCTTCTTCTTGTCTTACTGGACTTCTAACCATCACTCATGGCTTGACAGAAATGATAGTTTATTTACTCAACAAATATTTGTCAACTGCTACTTACCATACTTTGAAACTCTGCAAGATCCTGGGAATACAGAGATGAATGAAACCCTTTTCCCACCCTATGGACATTTCGGCTTCTCTGAAATCATCCTTGGTGTGTGAAAAAAAGGTCATTTGTGTGCTTCCCTGACATGCTGTTTTAAGTGAATCTTTTCCATTTTGAGGAAAGGGGGGCCCATGATTTGGCATTCCTAAGCTTAGCACAGTGCTTAACATAAGGTTGAATGAATGTAGGTATATATCAGTTTACTAAGTAGTAGGTAAAGAAATATTTCAATTTTGGTTCTCTGGCTTCTAGGCCTACGCACTTTCTTCTATATTATATTGCATCTAAAACATACAAATAAACAGCACTGCTGAAATGTTTTCAGCTAAGAAGTTTTCAGATATGAACTTCTCTAGTAACTAAATAGGATCACAGAATTTTAGATTTAGAATAAAACATAGATGTCAGATTCATCTCTCACACACCAATTCCTTCCTTCATTTATTTGTTTAGCACCTATTATAATAATAAAAATAATGATAGCTAACATTCACTTCCCACTATGGGAATCTTTGGCTAAGTGCTTTAAATAAATTCTCATTTAATTCTCACAATAACCCAATGAGGAAGTTATTATAAGTTCAGTTTTCCTAGTGAGCAAATGTAACTTAGAGTGGAAAGGCACTGTGCCTTACTCATTGTTGTATGCCTAAGCTAGTAAAGATTGGAGTAAGAATTTGAATTTAGGCATTTCAAGTTCTTTCTCTTAATTACTTTAATATGTGCAAGAGATACAAAGATGGCTGAGGCATAATTGCATCTTTGGGGACTTTATGGTCTATTTAAAGGAGACAAACATATCAATAGAGAGATTTCACACAGGTCTTCCTTCTATGGATCTGTAACCTGATTTCCCTACCAGTGTAATTCTCCTTAATGATTAATGGCTGGTCAGAATTACCCAATGAGGCCCAGGTTCAAATGAAGGGAGAAGAAGGACACTGAGATTGACCTTATATGATAGGAGATAAGTCCATTTGACTCTTGGGACTCTGAAGCACATGATTATGTCAAGCAATCATTATTGAGGCATTTTTAAAAATATTTACAGGGTATTGCTACATTAGATGATGAGTGTTGGTTCACATCACATCAATTGAGTAGTTTAGTCACCTGATTCCCCTTTAAGAGTCTCTATCCATTAGGTTGTCATAGAAAAACAACAATTGAGCCTGGCTGAAATCCTGTGTCTAGTAGGTAAATGCCCTGACTCTATCCCACTGGGTCAATAACAACACAACATTAACCATTACTATATTCACCCTTTATGATTTAGGTTTTTCAAAGTGCTTTTATGTTCCGTACTCCCTCCCTCCAAGATTTCAGAACAAAGAAGTTCTGCTGGTCTCTTTCTCTGGACACCTAAAATCTTAGGTGGGAGAACAGTCAATGAAATGGAGAGTTGAAGTCTTGGGTAAAATGTTGAGTTTTTCTTATCAACTGGAGATTGTGGCTCTTTGAAATTCTAGGTCCTAAGCTTATAGAAATGATCTTATGGTGCCATAAAGAGAAAACTAGTCATTTTAGCTCATTATTAAGAGCTCCTTGGCATTTGTATTTTTCATATTATATAAAATTATGCATTTTTAATCATTTTAAATAATTGATATTTATGGATTTATTTGTGTCTATATACTTATAATTTAGTACTTAGGATGGTAGGGTTTCAACAATGCAGTTATTTACTACAGAAGCATTTGCTTTGGATTAATTTCAATTTAATTGAATGCCAAATACATTTACAGAAGCTCAAAAGGTTGAAAACAGTGACAGAAACTCCAAAGGAATAATACTTAAGATGGAACCATAGAGCCTACCGTGCCATTTGAACTTCCTTATCATTTAGCTAATGGGTTTAAACCTGAAATGAGCCAGCCGTACTTTGTTTGAAGTTACCCTCTGGTGATACAAACAAGTATAAATTTACCAGGTGATTTCAATTCAGTAATGGTGGCAGACTAGAAAGAGTATTTTTTCCCTCTCCATAGGAGAGCTCCATAAGTCATCAGAAGATACTAATGATGTTTTAAAGGAAGTACACTTGCTAAGGTTAAGGTCTCTCTGAGAGGTATACCTTTACAGGGCATAAGCTTCCTGAATCTAACTGGTCTAATTTATACATCATGTTGGCATGAACCCACTTAGAATTTGTTTTATAATACCTAAGGCAGTGGTTCTCAAAATGCTAGCATTCATCAGAATCACCTGGAGCGATTGTTAATACCTAGATTGCTATGTTATGCTTCCAGTTTCTGGTTCTATAAGTCTGAGTTAGGAGAAGACTTCTAATTTCAAATGCATTAAAGTTGAACTTTGAACAATGCAGTCACAAATCCGTATAGTGAAAGTGAGCTTTCTTCATCCATAGATTCTCATCTGAGTGTTGAAAATATGTCCATTAGTCAGAGAGTGATAGAAAAGCTTGCATATCTTATGGCCAAACTTCTGTCACCTGCTTCAAATGATTATCATTATTCTGTACTATCATTTTAGTCTGACTATTTGCAGCAGGATGGTAATATGTGAAAACAACACTTTGTTCAAAGTTTTTTATTTATTTTGCAGCTGTTACAAGCCATGAGGCAACTGAAACTTTGAGAGTTGAAGCCAACTTACCTAACGTCACACAGCCAAGACTCAAACCCAGTTTGTAGTGAGAACCTTAAAATCAACTGAGATAAGTGAGGAGCACTATAAAACATTGGTGTCCAGTACTTTGGGTCCACATATGCTGACAATAAGTTTGAGTTAGAATTAGAAAAGATTACATCTTTCTGAGCAAAAGTTACTTTATTAGATTTCAAGCAAACTAGGTGAATGCCTCAATACAAAAAGCCTGAAATTCTCTCCCACTAGAAAATGAGAAATCTATGGACAATTTCTTGTACTCTGAGCTCACATAATGAGTCTTAAAGGCTGTTTCCTGGTGTGGCCCTGTCAGGTTCATGTTCAAAACTTAAGTCTGAGAAATTTCTTTTTCCAATATGCTACCCAATTTTAAAGGCATTCTAGAGCAGAACCAGATCACCAACATGGTTGCATGCAATTAATTTAATTCACATACAAATGAACCTCAGGCTGTTTTAGGGTTCTTTCAGTGTTTTTTTTTTTTCCTCAGAAGTGAATTTGTTATTCTCTTAGATCTAATCTTTGATGCTCTTTCTCTGATACCACTTCTGTCAACCTGACTTTTGTGATGCGCTTTCCCCACAACACAGTGGTTTTCTTTTCTTTTTTCTGGACTATAACCTGATATGCTATCTGCATTGCATATATACAAGAGTACGCTATCTTTAGTCTTTATATATTTATCTGTGAATCTTAATCTTTATTCTTCATCACAACAGATAGTGTAGAAAAGACCAAGTTAGTGTAAAAATCAAATTCCCTTGTGTATCTTGATCACTAACAGAGAGAAATAATTGATTGTGGATGAAACTGGATTAGCGAACTGCAAGAAATAGTCACAATATATTTTCTTCTAAGTTTGTAACTGGCTCAAAGTCACAGTTAAGGACTCTACATGGACCAGATATAGTGCATTCGGCCTCAGTCTTCCAAGCACATTGTAATGCCTATGTGCACATGTAGAAAGGACTCCAGGCATCAGCTGACTGATAATCTCTAAGCCATTTGGCTTTATTTTGTTCCATCACTTATTTTGTAAGCCCTTTGGATGGGCTCCAGATGTTCCATAAAAGGTGCCAGTTTTTATAAAGAAAAATGCTTACTTTCCTTGTTGGCAGCACTTAATGAGTGTGTTCTCTGAAGATAGAAAAGCACCCTGCCGAGGATACATTAACACAATGCTATAATTTCTGCAATGCTCACTCAGTGTCTAATTTAACAACTGCCCCTTTACCTTGACAGGTGCTGGAGGCAGTATAGGGGTCAGCTAGAGAGCTCCCTTCAACACTTCCCAGTCAGCCCTCTGAGATGTCACCGCTTTGTTGTTGTTGGGGTTCTTTTCATTCGTTTCCAAGTTCATACAGCAAATGCCATTCCCAGTTCTGTCCTTTAAAAAACAGTGCTGTTGATCACATCACTATATTTTTTATTTTTCCCCCTTAACCATCCAACAAAAAAGGAGATAGATGAAAATGCATGTTAAATAAAAAATAATATTCTATCTTCTTCTACTTTCACAAAGGGTGTTAAAACAGACTCATTAGTTTTGACTAAATACAAAGTTTCCATGAGGATTTTTCGATAAATGACAAGACAATGTGGATACATGTATTCAAGACAATGGAGGTTAAAACTATTTTGAAACTATATTTCTATAATACATCTTGTGTGTTGAGAAAGTTTTGGAATAAATACATGGTAGATATTTTTCAACATATGAAAAGGATTTTCAAGGCAAGGATGTCTTTTCATGAAACACCTTTTGTGTTGTGATAAGATAGCCAACAAAATAATTTTTTTGAAATTTATAATACTAATATGTCAATATGTTTTTCAATAAACTTTTCCCCAGATTTTCTTGAATCCTTGTCAGTGTAAGAATTGTAATTACATGTCTTCCTCCCACTTTGAAAGTGGCACAAGGTGCTCATTTGCAGTTCTGCTGTTCAAGTCATCACTAGAATAGAAATGTCATGACTCAGTTAACAATGCTTTATTATTCACATTGATCTTTTTTTATAGTGTTCTTTATCTCAAAAACATTGTAAATCAGATATCTACCTCCCACTCTTTTGTTCACTTGCAAATTTTTATTATTCTAGTTTAAGAAGGCAATGGTGTGTCAAGAGTCATTGTATGCTGTTTATATATTCACCCTGCTTCAAAATTCTTGCTCTATATAAAGTGAAGATGCCAGAAGCATGCCTAATTCCAAATTCTTTATACACATTTGTAAGAAAATTTTGTTTCTCTTTTGGATCAGAAGAGGTTTGATGTTTCTTAAATTCAAAAAAATAAAGCAATGAGTTGAGATATATTTTAGTGATAAGTATTTAGATTTATGTCTTTTAAATACTACCATTTGTTTCTGCCTCAGTTTCTCCCTCTTCATGTGGCTTCTATGGCAGTAACATTATATTTTAGTGCAAGATATATGGTAGTCCTATTATTGAAATAATTTTGCAGTGGGTACCATTCAGACAACTACGATTAGTGGAAAGAGTGTAGGCCTTCTAAGGCTTAAAAATCATGGTATCAAGTCATTGTTCCATTACCAACTACTAAAGTGTTTTGGGGTTTTTAATATGATTCTTATATGATCTAAAGTAATTTAGAAAAAGTGTGAAACAGCACATTATTTCTAAATTAATCTCTATATGGAAGAATATGGTAGTCATGTCGATTCACCAATATTTATTTTTTAAAAAAGATTCCTCAGGAAACTTTTTTTACCCAAACTAACAGATGCATTTGAAGCAATAAAATAATTAGTGATTCGTTCACTCAGTCAGGAAACATTTATGAACTCTGTATATATAACCAGCAGTATGCTAACTACTGGTAAGATATACAATAATGCATAAGACCTGGCCCCTGCCTTCAGACTTTCCTCTTCAGTAAGGTGACAGGTACTCAGACAGTTTGAACAGCATATGATAAATAGATAATAGAGGTTATTCACATAGTTCTTTGGGTGCAAAATTCAGGAATTTCCCATTACTCTTTGTGTAATGCAGAAAGATATCTAAGAAGAAATGAAATTTCCACAGGATCTCAAATAATTAATATTCAATTGCCAGGTAGCAATTAAAAACAAGAATATTCCAGGAAGAAGAAAAAATGTTTGTAAAACATGGAAGTGTGGAAAAGCATTTAGCAGAGCATGGATAGGGAGAGGAGAGAAGAGGGACCAGTGAAAGTTAAGGTGAAGATTTGTGTCTTTACTATGGATTTTAAACTGTAGTCGCTGGAGCACTAGTTCTTGATTTAGGGGGAATGGACCCTGAAGAAATACATGGCATCTCTCCTTGGAAAAATAAACCATGCCAGACATTTGATACACATTCTCTGCCCCAAACACACAAACTATATATAAATTCCCTGAACTCCTGTTTGAGACCCTGAAATAAAGTGTTAAAGCAGGAATAAAACAAGATCATATTTTTGTGTCAGAAATTCCAAAATGGAGGATGAATTATTAGGAAAGTAGACAGGATTCTAGTTATTCTTATACTATCTCTACTCTCCTTCAAATTAGCTTGTAAACCAATTACAACCTTCTCCTTACACTGATTTTCTTTTTTTAACCTGGGCTACTATGTTATCAGTTTCTGAATTTGTCTATACCTCCTTGTCTAAGAGATGAGAGCATTTAAAAAATAAAAAGGTGTTATTAAAACAACTAAATGTTACAAAGAAGGCAAAGACACTTCAGGTATAGGAAACAAAGCACTAAGTTTGGCAATTTGGTGACATTTGCTAGAATAATTTCAATAGATGGGTAAAGCTAGGAGACAGATTAAAGTAGGATGAATGAGAGAAAGCAGAAGAAAGTAAAGTTGACCATATATGTGCCAGACATTCTATAAAACTTTTAATGTGCAAGTTTATATAAATCTGCACTGTTACCCTATGGCAGGGGTGTCAAACTCACTTTCACTGGGAGTCACATCAGCCTCACAGTTGCCTTCAAAGCAACAAATATAATTTTAGGACTATACAAATGTAACTACTCTTTAGCAGTTAAGAGAGAGCTCAGCAGTGCCACTGGGTAGAAACAAGGTGCCGGGCTAAATAAAACAAGATGGAGGGCTGGATTTGGCCCACAGGCCTTGTGTTTGCCATCTGTGCCCTATGGGCTAAACACTATTATTATTCACATTTACTAAAAATATGAGGAGTCTGTGGCACAGAAAAGTAATATAAATTGTAAATTATAATTGCAGATAATAAGTGGCAGAGCTGGGATTAAAACCCAGGATTTATACAAGGAGGTATAAACAAATTCAGAGAGACTGATAAGGTAGTAGCCCAGGTTAAAAAAAAAAAAAAAGTAGAAAAGTAGAGATAATTAGAAGTCTGGTTCTAGAAAAGATGATGAGCTTTTAACTACTATTGTGCACTGCCTATTATAAAATAGACTTAATAGGTAAATAGTAACATTCCTAGTACATGTAAAATAATAAGTAACATTGATAACAGTGGTATTATAATAGTACTATGGTAAGCAATATAAATTATGTGCAAAGGTGAAATTTTAAGGATAATCAGTTTGAATTAGCCAGCACTACTATTGCTACAATATGCTAAATATCTCAGTATTTTGAACTGGATAAGGTGCTAACTGTCTTTACTATCTCTAAGTTTTAGAAGGTCTTATATGAAGACTTTTTTAGATGTTAATATTTATAATGACGCTATAATATTACAATAATGTAAAATGCTGGGTAAAATATAACACTATCTTATTTTGTGTTTTACTGTGAATGGAAAAGGCTAGACAAAAACATCTTTATTTTTCTAATCAAACTTGAATTTGAAAAGTAATCTGTCTTTAGTGAGTATTCTTTCCTTACTCTCAGAAGAAACTGTTTGCCTTTTAACTGATGCTAGGCTGACAAAAAAAATCATATTTCATTAACAGAGGTCCAAGACAGTCTCTGTTTTTAATGTAGCATGATAGTTTTGAGGAAAGGATTCCTGGTATGCTTGTTCTAAGCTGTCCTTTCTCTCTGTTAGTCATAGTGAATGAACACACAGGGGAAAGGAAAATGTTTCCAAAGTCGATATACTGGTGAAACACGCAAGGTTGCTTATGTTTTTAAACACTGGTGCCAAATGTTGAAAATTTTAAAGTTTTATAATTTTATAATGGAAAATACATATGTATTCTTCCCATTAATTCTTCTATGAATCATTTGTTTTTGACAAATAGCACTAATTTCATTTGTATTTTGGTTTTCTTTACCAACTAAGATGTACAGCTGGATTATATCTTGAAATTTTTGAACTCACTCAAAAATTAGTTCATGTAGTTCAGTAAATGGTATTGAATGTCTACTCTGTGCCAGACACTGTACTAGGTGAGGAGAAACTTGGATAAAAGATGTAAGTTTCTGAGTAGCTTGTAGTCCAATAGCAGTCCAATGAGGAGACACTGAGAATTCCATGTAACAAATGCTGTGACTGAATTTATAGGAACAGCAGTGAGAGGCACCAGCTCAGGCTCTATAATAGAAAAGGTCTTCCTATAGAGAAGATCAATCAAGAGTTGAACCTAGATTTCTTAGAAAATTCCATACTGCTTTCCATAGTGGTTGTACCAGTCTGCAATCCCACCAACAGTGCACTAGGGTCCCCTTTTCTCCACAACCTCTTCAACACTTGCTGTTTGTTGCTTTGTTTATGAAGGCCATTCTGACTGGTGTCAAGTGGTATCTCATTGTAGTTTTAATCTGCATTTCTCTGATAGCTAGCGATATCGAGCATCTTTTCATGTGTCTCTGGATCCTCTGTATATCCTCCTTGGAGAAGTATCTGCCCAAGTCCTTTGCCCATGTTTTAATTGGGTTGCTTGTCTTCTTAGAGTGGAGTCGTGTAAGTTCTTTATATATTTTGGAGATTAAACCCTTGTCTGAGGTATCATTGTCAAATATGTTTCCCATACAGTTGGTTCTCTTTTTATTTTAATACTGTTTTCTTTAGCTGTGCAGAAGCTTTTTATTTTGATGAAATCCCATTTGTTTATCCTTTCAGAAAACTAAAAATGGATCTACCTTTTGACCCAGCAATTCCACTGCTTGGATTATATCCTAAGAACCCTGAAACACCAATCCAAAAGAACCTATACACCCCTATGTTCATAGCAGCACAATTTACAATAGCCAAGTGTTGGAAGCAACCTAGGTGCCCATCAGTAAATGAATGGATCAAAAAACTGTGGTACATTTACACAATGGAATTCTATGCAGCAGAAAGAAAGAAGGAGCTCATACCCTTTGCAACAGCATGGGTGGATCTGGAGAGCATCATGCTAAGCGAAATAAGCCAGGCAGTGAAAGACAAATACCATATGATCTCACCTGTAACAGGAACCTAATCAACAAAACAAACAAATAAGCAAAATATAACCGAAGACACTGAAATTGAGAACAGGCTGACAGTCACCACAGGGGAGAGGGGAGGGAATTTCAGGGGTAAAGGGGAAGGGTTTAGAGCAACAAGTATAAAGGACACATGGACAAAAGCTATGGGGGGTAGAAATGGGATGGAGGTGGGGAGGGCTGAGGTGGTGGGCTGGGGTGGGAGTAAAAGACAGAAAACTACAAGATCAACAATTAAAAAATACTGATAAAAACATTGTAAAAATAAAAAATATAAAAAATTGCTGGAATGATGACAAAAAAAGTGTTGAATCTAGAGGAAAATAGGGAAGATGCATATTTTCTTTTGTAAAAAATATAAAAGTTTATGTGAAAAAATTTTTTCAGTTATAGCACCATGGTATAGATGTTAGAAGAGCAACTAGTGGAGACTGAGGAGAAAGAGCTAGGACACAGTGGAGAAACCTGAATGCCAAGGAAGGTGAGTGTGTGAAAGAATTCATGGTCACCAGTGCTAGTGCATGTGGCAAGGACATGAGATACTCAGAAAGCTCCTTTTTGGCACATATTGGTATATCCACTGCTTCACGTGTGGCTAAAGAAAATATCCTCAAATGCATTATCTTTATAGCTCACAAAGATTTATATTGGTGATAGAGACTGGCTGGACCCATACTGAGCTTAATCTACTCTGTAAGTCATATGTCACCTGCATTTCCCCACCTCCTTGCATTGAGATGGGGTCATGCAAATAGTTCAATAGGGATGGGCCAAAGGGATGTGGGCAGAAATGGGATGTGCCTCACTTCTGGGTTTGTCATCTAAAATATGTCATGCAGTTCTCCTCATTTTGTTCTTTACTTAATGGGCTTTAGGTAAAGAATGGACATTTGAATAACAACAGAAATGTCTCTTCAGATTGGCTGATAGAAGTTGACATGTGATAATAGCAAGCTTTAATTTATGAGTCAAGGATTCTAGTTCTTGTTTGTGCGTGGATACTCTGTCTAAGTGGTGGTTTATCTATAAAATTATTTATCCCATTCCTTCGGCCTATTTGAAATTTGAAGAAAATGATGAACCCAAGGGCCAAATATTTTTCCTCATTTAAATATGAGGATGCTTCATGCCCACCTCAACTTGCTTGTGTTATGATTCTCCTTCCATATGGGAGGAGGCTGTCTGAATAAAAAAGGTCTTTATTAAAATGATAAACACAAATTCTAATAAAAAGACTACAACTTCATCACATTTTGCTACTTTTTCCTTCTGGTGGGATCTGGATTGACCTTTCTGAGGGAACAGCAGTCAAGAAGCACAGGAACACTGGCTTGGTGTATCTTGTCATTGTTCTGCATCTGGAATACCATTTTTACCTTTTCCTGACAAAACAGCCCCATTGTCATCAACTATAAATATATTAAAAACCACAAGGATATTTTAGTAAGTGTTTCATGCATGCAAAATATTATTGACTGGCAGGATCCAAATTGGCAAGTGAAGATATTTCATTGAAGGATACAGCAGAACTGAAAAGTGAGCCATGTGCAGGAAGGCAATTGTTTCTTTAACATGGGTGAAGACCCCTACCTCTATCTCATCCACATCCAGAGGACCTGCTAGACTCGCAGCCGTCTGCCTCTTTCTGGAATCTGGCTGTCAAGGCAAACTTGCATTCTTTCCCTTTTTGTACCCCCAAAGCTCCCACCGCCTTTCTGAGTGAAAGCTCTCACAGAGCTCCCTTCTAAATTGCATCACGCACAGCACTCTTCAAACTGACAGAACAAAAGATCTAAATTCCAAAAATGTGGTCTGAAAGACTTGTTAGTTGTGCTGGATGATTGCCTCTTTAGTTGAGTTCTTATAATCCACTATCATCGGACCAGTCAGCCTAGATGATTGCCTCTTAATGGGCTCTGAGAACAGATTGTGGTCATTTGGACACTGCTTAACCAAATCTTTCAGGGTCCTTTTCTAGTTAGTTATGAATTAAGGTTGATTTGTTTAATCAGTGAAACATACTCTAAGCACAGAGAGAGACAGAGAGAGTGAGAGAGTCCCCACTACTCTCCCTTAGTGGCAATGAGGTTACTTGGACCAGAGGTAACAAAAATAAATTCTCTTCTGGAAGGACTAAACAGGCAGGCCTGCTGTGATGTGTGTGTGTGTGTGTGTGCGTGTGTGCATGTGCACGTGTGCACACGCGCGCGCGCTCGCGCACGTGCATATGCATAAGTCTTTCTGTGGCTCTATTTCCCTTCCAAAAATGATGCTACGCCAAATAATACTACTGTTCTCTTGACAGCTATTTAACACTGTAAGATCCCAAAACCTTACTGTCTGCTCCTCCCTCCCTGCTCCCCTAACCATTAATGAATATGTTCAGCTGGTCAGGGTCACTTTATTATTTTGACATAATGAGCTGGGGATGTGATTGCCAAGCTCCTGAGCTGACATTGGCCAGGTGATACCCTTGACTGGAGGTGTCCTAACTGTATGTAGTCGACACACTGGACAGAATAAATGGTGATCCGTTTCTGAGGATACACACCATATGAAATGTTAATGCTTTTAAATGGCTTTGCACATACAAAGTAGCTATTATTACCACTATTATTATAAGGTATAAAATCTCAGAGAGCATCTCCTTTTCACCCTCTATCAGCATGATGAGTGCACATGTCTTGAGTGTCCACTGTATTCATACCACCCCTCATGTAAGTGGATTCAGTAATGACATTATAAGACAATGACATCAATTATACACAATAATAATGTGAATATATATTGATTCATAAATTTCTTTTTTTGAATTTTTAAAGTATTTAAACTACAGGTAATTATGTATTTTTAAATAGTTTGTTTTTTATTGTTTTGTCATATAGAATTAAAAAAATTTAATTAGTCACATTGGTCATTCTCTTTATTTTATGGCTTTGATTTTGAGTACTACTTAGGTCATCCCCACTTTATTTTTTTAATTTTATTTTAACTGTTATTCTTATACAGTTTTCAATCTTTTACTCCCATCCCAGCCTACCGCCCCAGCCCTCCCCACCACCCTCCCATTTCCATCCACCCTAGTTTTTGTCCATGTGTCCTTTATCCTTGTTCTTCTAAACCCTTCCCCTTTACCCCTGAAAATGCACCCCCTTTCCCCTCTGGTGAATCTCAGCCTGTTCTCATTTTCAGTGCCTTTGGTTATATTTTGCTTGTTTCTTTGTTTTGTTGATTAGGTTCCTGTTACAGATGAGATCATATGGTATTTGCCTTTCACTGCCTGGCTTATTTCCCTTAGCATGATGCTCTCCAGTTCCATCCATGCTGTTGCAAAGGGTATGAGCTCCTTCTTTCTTTCTGCTGCATAGAATTCCATTGCATAAATGTACCATAGTTTCTTGGTCCATTCATTTACTGATGGGCACCTAGGTTGCTTCCAACACTTCGCTATTGTAAATTGTGCTGCTATGAACATTGGGGTGGATAGGTACTTTTGGATTGGTGTTTCAGGGTTCTTAGGATATAATCCAAGCAGTGGAATTGCTGGGTCAAAAGGTAGATCCATTTTTAGTTTTCTGAGGAAGTTCCATACTTTTTTCCATAGTGGTTACACCAGTCTGCAATCCCACCAACAGTACACTAGGGTCCCCTTTTCTCTACAACCTCTCCAATATTTGCTGTTTCTTGCTTTGTTTATGATGGCCATTATGACTGGTGTGAAGGGGTATCTCACTGTGGATTTAATTTGCACTTCTCTGATAGCTAGCAATACTGAGCATGTCCTCCTTGGAGAAGTGTCTGTTCAAGTCTTTTGCCCATTTTTTAATTGGGTTGTTTGTCTTCCTGGAGTGGAGTTGTGTGAGTTCTTTATATATTTTGGAGATCAAACCCTTGTCTCAGGTATCATTGGCAAATATGTTTTCCCATACAGTTGGTTCTCTTTTTATTTTAATACTGTTTTCTTTAGCTCCAAAGAAGCTTTTTATTTTGAGAGATTCCATTTGTTTATTCTTTCCTTTATGTCCTTTGCTTTAGGGGACATATCAGTAAAAATGTTGCTGCATGAAATATCTGAGATTTCCCTGCCTATGTTCTCCTCTAGGACTTTAATGGTGTCATAGCTTATATTTAAATCTTTAAACCACTTTGAAATTATTTTTGTGTACGGTGTAAGTTGGTGCTCGAGTTTCATTTTTTTTGCATGTAGCTGTCCAGTTCTCCCAACACCACTTGTTGAAGAGGCTATTTTTACTTCATTTTATGTTGCTGCCCCCTTTGTCAAATATTAATTAACCATAGAGACTTGGGTTTATTTCTGGGCTCTCTATTCTATTCCACTGGTCCATGTGCCTGTTTTTATGCCAGTGCCAGGCTGTTTTGATTACAATGGCCTTATAATACAGTTTGGTAACAGGTATTGTTATTCCTCCTACAAAGCTCATCTTTCTCAAAATTGCTGCAGCTATTTGGGGCCGTATATGGTTCCATATAAATTTTTGAAGGGCTTATTCTATGTCTGTGAAATATGCCATTGTTACTTTACTAGATATTGCATTGAATGTGTAAATTGCTTTGGGTAGTATGGACATTTTGATGATGTTAATTCTTCCAATCCATGACATGGTATATGTTTCCATTTTTCTGTGTCTTCCTTGATTTCTTTCTTCAGTGTTGTGTAGTTTTCTGCTTATAGGTCTTTTACCTCCTTGGTTAGGTTTACTCCTAGGTATTTTATTTTTCTTTTTGCTATATTGAATGGGATTTTTTTCTTGATTTCTGCTTCTGCTGTTTCATTGTTGGAATACAAAAATGCCTTTGATTTCTGGATATTGACTTTGTATCCAGCAGCTCGCCCAAATTCATTTATTAGGTTGAGCAGCTTTTTGGCCAAGTCTATAGGATTTTCTATGTACCCTATCATCTCATCTGCAAACAATGATAGTTTTGTTTCTTCCTTTCTAATTTGGACACCTTTTATTTCCTTTTCTTGTCTAATCACTGTTGCTAAGACTTCCAATACTATGTTGAAGAGAAGTGGTGAAAGTGGACAACCTTGTCTTTTTCCTGATCTTAGTGGAAAAGATTTTAGGTTTTTGCCCATTGAGTATGATGTTGGCTGTAGGTCTTTCACATATGGACTTTATTTGTTGAGGAATGCTCCCTCTATTCCCACTTTGCTAAGTGTTTTTATCATAAATGGGTGTTGTACTTTATTAAATGCTTTTTGTGCATCTATTGATATTATCATGTGATTTTTGTCTTTGCTTTTGTTTATGTGATGTATTACATTTACTGATTGTGAATATTGAACAATCCTTGCATCCCTGGGATGAATCCCACTTGGTCACGGTGAATGATCTTTTCAATGTATTGTTGGATGTGGTTTGACAATATTTTGTTGAGGATTTTAGCATCGATGTTCATCAGCGGTATTGGCCTGAAGTACTCCTTGTTTGTTGTGTCTTTATCTGGTTTTGGAATTAGGATGATGCTGGCCTCATAAAGAGTTTGGGAGTCCTCCATCCTTTTGGATTTTTTGGAATAGTCTGTGAAGGATAGGGGTTAGCTCTTCCTTTAGTGCTTTGTAGAATTCTCCTGTGAAACCATCTGGTCCAGGGCTTTTGTGTGTTGGGAGTTTTTTAATTACTGCTTCAGTTTCATCTGCCATTAATGGTCTGTTCAGGCTTTCTGATTTTTCTTCCTTTAGTGTGGGAAGATTATATTTTTCTTCAATCTTGTCCATTTCACCCAGGTTTTCAAATTTCTTGGCATACAGTTCTTCATGGTAATTTCTTACAATCCTTTGTATTTCTGTGGTGTCAGTTGTAATCTCTCTTCTTTCATTTCTGATTGTGTTTATTTGGATCCTCTCTCTTTGTTTCTTGATGAGCCTGCCTAAAGGCTTGTCGATTTTGTTTATCTTTTAAAAAACCCAGCTCCTGCATTCATTGATCCTTGTGCTTTTAGATTCTATGTCATTTAATTCTGCTCTGATCTTGGTTATTTCCTTCCTTCTACTTGCTCTGAGCTGTCTTTACTATTGTTCCTCAAGTTCTTGTAATTGTAGGGTTAGGTTGTTTGTTTGAAATGTTTCTATCTTTTTTAGGTAAGCCTGTATTGCTATGAACTTCCCTCTGAGGATTGCCTTCACTGTGTTCCATACATTTTGTGTTGTTGTGAGTTCATTTCCATTTTTTTCCAGGGACTTTTTTATTTCTTCCCTAATTTCATTTTTCACCTATTCATTGTTTAATAACATGCTATTCAATCTCCATGATTTTGAGCATTTTGGGTTTTTCCCCTTGGGTTGGTTTCTAGTTTCAGTCCCTTGTGGTTGGAGAAAATGCTTGGTATAATTTTAATTTTCTTGAATTTGTTGAGGCTTGTTTTGTGTCCTATCATGTGGTCTGTCTTTGAAAATATTCCATGTGCATTTGAAAAGAATGTGTATTTAGTTTCTTTGGGATGAAGGGCTCTCTCTATATATATCAATTAAGTCCTTTTCATCTATAATATTTTTCAATGCCACAATATCTTTGTTGATATTTTGTTTGGGAGATCTGTCCATTTTTGACAGTGGAGTCTTAAAATCACCTAGTATAATTATGTTGCTGTCAATATCTTTCTTGAAGTCCTCTACGATTTTCTTTACGTATTTAGGTGCTCTCTTATGTTGGGTGCATATATACTTACAATGTTTCTGTCTTCTTGGTGGATTCTTCCCTTCACTATTATGAAGTGACCTCTGGGTCTCTCTTTATGGCTCTTCTTTTGAACTCTATTTTGTGTGATATGAGTATTGCTACCCTGGATTTTTTCCCTGTCCATTTGCTTGGAAAATTTGTTTCCAACCCTTCACTTTCAGTCTGTATAGGAATTTTGTCCTTAAGTGGGTCTCTTGTAGGCAGCATATATGTGGGTCATGCTTTCTTATCCATTTAGCTATTCCATGTCTTTTGATTAGAGCATTTAATCCATTTGCATTTAAGGTTATTATTGATAGGTAC
This sequence comes from Glossophaga mutica, assembly GCA_039655065.1. Lineage (NCBI taxonomy): Eukaryota > Metazoa > Chordata > Mammalia > Chiroptera > Phyllostomidae > Glossophaga > Glossophaga mutica. Next base: position 68,314,619 of record CM077309.1, on the reverse strand, counting down.
TTATTCATCACCATTTTCATACCTGTGTTCCTCTCTGTCTCTCTCTCTTTTCTTTCCTTCCCTTAAAGCATTCCCCTTATCATCTCTTGAAGAACTGGTTTGTTAGAGGTGCATTCTTTTAGACTTCTTTTGTCTGTGAAGCTCCTTATTTTGCCTTCCATCTTGATTGAAAGCCGTGCTGGGTGAAGTAGTCTTGGTTGCAGGCCTCTGGTTCTCGTTACTTGGAATATTTCTTGCCTTTGTCTTCTGGCTTAAAGCATTTCCATTGAGAAGTTAGATGCTAACCTTATCAGGGATCCCTTGTATGTTACTTCCTGTTTCTCCCTTGCAGCCTTTAAGATTCTTTTTTTCTTGGAATTTTGCCATTTTAATTATGATGTGTTTTGAAGTGGGCCCCTTTGGGTTCCTCTTGATTGGGATTCTCTGTTTCTTCGATTTGTATGACTTTTTCTCTCATCAAATTAGGGAAGATTCCCATCATTACTTTTTCAAATAGGTTTTCTCTCCCTTGCTCTTCTTCTTCTACTTCTGGTATCCCTATTATTTGGACATTATTATGTATCATATTGTCTTGCATTTCTCTTAATCCCTCTTCATTCTTTCTGAGCCTCTTTTCCTTTTCTTGCTCTTTCTGGGTGTTTTTTTCTACTTTGTCCTCCAATTCACTTATCCAATACTCTGCTTCATCTATTCTGCTTTTCATTCCTTCTACTGTGTTATTCAGTTCAGAAATTGTATTCCTCATTACCTCTTGGCCCTTGTTCATAGTTTCTATTTTCTTTTTCATGTTGATATAGTTTGCAGTGAGTTTATTGTAGCTTCCCTGTAGTTTCTGGTAGCTCATTGTGAGCTCATGGAGCTTCCTGATAACCATTGCTTTGAACTCACTATGTAATAATTGTGTTGCCTCTGTTTCATTTATCATTCTTTGTGGGGCTTCCTCCTTTCCTTTCATTTGGGGACTATTTCTTTGTCTTCCCATTGTTTGTGAGACTCTTCTTGTTAGCCTCAGCTTTTTACATTGATCTGTTCTGGCTCCCTGCATTTATGGTGTGATGTGAAATTCTGTGGTAGAATATCTGTGAGATTCAGTGTTGCAGTCTCCTTTGGGCATCCTGGTGTTCACAGCTTCCACTATCTCATCTGTTGTGATGCCCTATCTTTGGGTCCAAGTTTGGTGTTGTCATAGTTACAGGTTTTTTTGTCTCACTCTTGGGTATTTAAAAAGATAAAAGAAAAAAATTTAAAAAGAGGAAGGAAGAAGAGATGCAATTGGAAATAAAGGAAGAAGGAATAAAACAAGAAAGAAGGGTAGAGAAACAAAAGGAATTGAGGGATAAAAAATTAAAATAATTAAAAAATAAAAATATATATAATTTAAAAATAATAACGAACGAACAAACAAACAAACAAAAACCTCTTGCTGTTTTCAAACTGGCCAAACCATTTTTTCTGGTCTTGCTGGCTGCAAGGAGGTGAGGGCCAACTGGTATTCCTTTTCTTCCTTTTCAGCACTCAGTCAGCTTTCAGCTACTTTCCCCAGAGTTAGCCAGGTGCCTCTCCAAGCAGGGCCTCCTGCATGTGTTCTGAGCCTCCTGGGGAACTCGGGCTTTCCCGAGTTTATGGGGAGTTTATGGGTGTGAGCTCAGGTCTCCTACGGGGTGTGTGCTGACCCTGAGGTTAAGGGTGTGGATTCTGCGTTTCCTGCTTTGTGTGCGCTCACCCTAAGTTCATGGGCATGAGCTCTAGGTTTCCCAAGGATTGTGCACACTTCCTGGGTTCACATGTGTGGGCTCTGGTTTCTTATGGATAGCTTACACTCCCTGGGTTCCCGGCGTGAGCTCCGGGTCTTCCACAAAGCCCCCTCCTCCGGTTGCAGGCACCTCTGGTCACAGGGGCTCCAGCGTGCACTTCTCCAAGGGCTATGCATGGGTGTTCACAGCCTTTGCGTATTTGCCACTCAGACCTTCACTCCTCTCTGTGACTTCAAGCAACCAGGTCTCTTCTGGAGCTTCTCAAACCTTGTTTGGCTGGGGAGGGAGCAGTTGACCCAGCTCCCTCCCTAGAGCCCTGTGGCAGACCCGGCAAGTGCAGCCGGGGCTTCAGCTGCCCTGGTCTCCTCACGCAACCCTGGGCCCTTATTGTCTTGAAATACCCTCCTTACCATCTGGTTTTTCAATGTCCGCTACAATTTTTGATCTCCTATTTTCATATATGTTGTGGTACTCTTGGCTGTTTGCTCTGTTCCTCCATAGATTGGCTAGGCTTTTCTCCCATATGTAGGGGGAAGTGGAATCTGCTCCCTCCTGCTGTGTAGCCATCTTCCCTCCTTCGCTTTGTGGGCTTCTAATGAGTGTTTATTCCATCATGAAAGCTTCACTTGTTATTATTGTGTCATAGATTGTCCACTTGTCTCTGAGTGATTCATTCTTTTGTGTAGAGAGAGAGAAGATAATTCACATTTATAATCATAATTGGCTATAAATTTTGGGGTCAAAAAGGGATAGCACTCTTCTTGGAAACTTTGGGTACTAGAACGGAATTTTCCCCAAGTCCCAGCATAGGAAATAGTCATAGTGAAATTGCTTTACATAAGGAAAAGCAGAAACATGTGGTTTGGGTAGTACTGGTGAAGCTCAAGGGAACTAGCAGAATAGCATGATGGTAGATCATAAAGTCTTTTCATGGAGTAATGGCCAAGAAAAAGGGCTAAGTGGCACAGTTAACAATATGGCTATCTAATATTTAATTTTAAACCACTTACTAACTGATGTTGGCATGATGAAGCCCTTCTCCCTATTGCTGTCTGACTTTTGTCAAATTTTAGTAAAAATGTATTACATATAAACTATTATTGATGATATTAAGAAAAATAAGAAAGAGATTGAAGTCATAGCCAATGAAGTCAGCTGAAGCTTCAGGTAGATCTGAGTAAGGTGTGGAAAAGTATTCTCCATGGATGACTTGGAATTGGGTGTGAGACAATTCCACTTTTCTCAAGGATTCTAGACACGTGAAGAGAGGGCTAGGCTGACATATGAATTATGCATTTGTTCATTTGTTAAGTTATTTATTCAACTAATGTTTATTGAGTATCTACTAACTTTACAATCTTCACCATGAACTCTGAAGAGATTGGAAATACAAAAGTGAACAATACTGAAAAGATCCCTGCACTTGGTACAGCTTCTGGTCATAAGTAATGGGATGCACACATATCTATTCTGCAGCATTTTAGAAATCTCTTTCTGATCTTCCCACGGACAAGCATTTCTATTTCCTTCCCTATTTCTTCCTTGTTTCCTTTTTTGTATTCAAATTAATTTCTTTATTGTTTCCAAAGTTTTTACATTTTGTCCAAATTGTTCTCACATATAATGTATTCCCATTTTCCTACCTAGTCAATCAAATCTCTTTAAAGCCTGACATGGACATCCTCAGACTGAAGAAATCTGAATTTTTTTTAATTTAATAGTCCTGGAGTGCAACTTGAGCATCACAACTTGCAACAATTGCCACGATAATTCTCATGTGAAGCCAGGGATGTGAAACATTGTCCAAAAGGGTACAAATAAAGTCTTACTTGTACAGTTTCCTATGGTTGTCTTTTACTGCAAAATGTCTCTGTCCCTGTAAATTCTCTTCTATTTTCTATTGGAGGAGAAGGGACTTCCTCCTATTAAAGATGATCCTCTGCATCAAGAATTTGCATCTCTATGTCTTTCACCAGGGCTGACCTCATTTATGTTTTCAACTATTTTCTTCATGTAAATGATTGCCAAATCTAACCTGAAATCAGACTGAACTCTTTGTAACCTCCTGATCCACATTTGTTGCCCTTAGACACTTCTCAAAAGACCGGCCTCATGACTTCTTTTTGGTGTCTTAATCTCCCTACACTTAAAGAAGAACTATTCTTCTTTCCCTCTCTTAATATTCATTTATATAAATATCAATTGTGTATTCACTCTGATATGTAGTATTATACATGTATATTTAGAATAGCCTATTATATAAAATTATGCATGTTTAACGCACATGTTTACACACATGTACACATACCACATGTATGTGTATATATACATACATGTAATAACTTCCAAAGAGTCCTATCTGCCTACTTTTATTTGTTCTAAATTAATCCCTCCTGCAAAGTATTATTTTTCCTAATGGGTAAGGTATTAGCTACCTGCCCCAACAAAAAGCAAAAATAATAATAACATTAATTTTTAAAAGATCACACCCCATCCTGCTAGTAATTTGACCATCATTTTAATAGAAAACTTCCTTTTATTAAAAAATATTTATTAAGCAAGAAACATGTAAATGCATTTTTGTCGTAAAAAATGATAGCTCGGCAATCAGAAGTATGTAAAACTAAAAGCAAATCCCACTTACCATTGTTGCTTGCTGGTATCATTTTGAGATAACTTTTTTCCAGACCGCTTACTTACATTCATGAACATGTGTATGTTCAGTTTTTACTTCATGAAAATGGGCCATACCCTATTTCCTAATGTGGAACCACTTTCCCTCATTAGTATGACTGGAAGGGTGCTTGGTGTAGACCGTCCTGTTTTAAGAGCTATCACAAGGTGTTGCCTTATACAGAAGCAGCACAATACATTAGGCAGACTCTTATTGATGAATGCTTAGGAACTACCTTTCTATTTGTTTCCTATTCCTCTCGTATGTATAATCACTTAACTACATGAGAAATATTTCAAACTTGACTGTTTGGGCTGTTCTTCTATTCCTGAACAGTGAAATTTCTGTTGTACTTATCCTCCAAAACCTAGCTCAAAAGGTAACTTATACATGGAGTCCTCTGTGCCAACTCCAGCTTAAAGTAATTTCTCGCACCTCTTACTCTTCTTCTCCAATCCTTTGAGAACGGAGAGGGAGGGTTTTGTATTCCCACAGAGCCTAACATAGGCTTCTACATACCACAAACAGTGACTCCACTTATTGCCTAAACAAGTACATGATTTTTAACCTTTCTTTATCTAACACGTATGCAAAAATCAGTGATAAACACTTTCAAGGTAAAACATATTTCAACATGCCCTAGGTAACAGATATTTAATGCCTGTGTGCCAGTTCTCTGGTAGCTTGTACTGTGGGCCTGGACAAGGGTGGACTTCTTCCGTTATCATGTTGTGCCAACAGTGCCCATCAGTCAATAAAGGAGGCTATTACAAATAAATAGAAATGTATCATGCTAAGCGAAATAAGCCAGGCAGTGAAAGACAAATACCATATGATCTCACCTTTAACAGGAACCTAATGAACAAAACAAACAAACAAGCATAATATAACCAAAGACACTGAAATTAGGAACAGGCTGACAGTGACCAGAGGGGAGAGGGGAGGGAATTTCAGGGGAAAAGGGGAAGGGTTTACAGGAACAAGTATAAAGGACTCATGGACAAAAACTATGGGGGGTGGAAATGGGAGGGAGGTGGGGAGGGCTGGGGTGGGAGTAAAAGACAGAAAACTGTACAAGATCAACAATTAAAATAAAAAATTAAATAAAAAAAATGTATCTACCAGGACCTTCAAGAGGATTTTGAATTGAACTGAGAAATCCTAAAATCAGGGAAATTATAAAGAATTATTTGTGCGGATGCTCATTATTTGTTTCTTTTGCCTTTCTAGGATCCTTTACCCCCTCTTTTTCAGGAACCAGAACCCCACCTACTTGTGGAGGACCTTGTGAATGTAGCTTGAGTGGAATGACTACCCACAATGCTCCACACATAAAGACATTGTATCCTGAGTACTCTATTTCCTGCCAAGGTATTTCTTTGTGTGTCTCTGTGTGCATGATGGTATGGGAGTCAGGTAGTAGCAGTCAGGATGTTCCCTGAGACTTGAAATTAGCAAGCTGAGATGACTCTCTCCTTATTTGTGAGGTAGAAAGATGATGTAGGTTTGTGGTTGACAGAAGCCGTCTTTCCTGTCATGTGTAAAAAATCTGAGAATAAGTCAAAATCAGGGGCCAAACAGCTGAGTAGATAAGGTAAAGGCAGAGTTCTAAATTCATCATTTAGGTCTCTGGATTTACTTGCTCCTGAGGCTTGTCCACTCCTGTACATCCTTGATAAGAGAATCTACAAATTCTCTTTACCTAAATTAGTTGGGTTTCTATGATCTATAATGGAAGGACTATTACAGAATTATATAGGAGGTTTAATTACTTTTAAATATTTCTTCTGATTCTTTATACTTCCTATCTCCTCTTAGAGGATGTATGCTGATGAAATCTTCTTAAAAAAGAAAAAAAATTCTCTAAATGTAATTGTTTAGCCTCTGATTTTTGACACTGAAATGTTTACAGAGTGGAAATGTTTAATATTGTCAAGGCATGCCAAAAATGATCTATAAAAATGGTTTAAAGTTGAAAGCTTGATCTCATGCTAAAATGAATGGTAAGAAATAAAAAAGCTGAGATGTGATTTTTTTTTTTTTTTTTCTGCTGAAATGGTCTTTCATCAGTTCTATTCAATTTATATCAGAGAGAAGAAGAAACAGGAACTTATACCTATTGAGCACCTATTCAATTAAACTATTTCATGAAATTTACACCTGTAATATAGATATTGTTATTCTAATTAAAAGATTTTTAATAATCCAAATGATTTTTAGCATTCCATTTTTGCCTAACATCACCCAGCTGGTTAGGTATAGTAGATTCAAGATTAGAATTCAGTTGGGTCTGACTTCTAAAACCTCCCTCTCCACCATCCATAATGTCTTGTAATTGGAAAAAAAAATATTGGCTTTATGCTCTGTTCCTAACTCTTAGTCAACTTTCTTGACATCATGGCTTGCTGATTATTGTTTTGAAAGAAAAAACAATTATCTTCTGGGAAGAAGTACATTGCTATTTAGAGAGATGAGATTTGAATTTGGAGACATGAACTCTAGTTTTACCAATTTTTTTCACCAAATAGCTCTGTGATTATAGAGCTCAGACTTCTAGATACTCCTTTCCTTTACCATTAAATAAAAAGCCTGAAGACTGATCATCTCTCAAGTCTATTTCACTAATTTTCTCTTGGTAAGTACTTTGCTAGGACACTGTACTAGGACACTCTTCCCCTAGTAGAGATTTTATCCCCGTATCATCATTATATGCTAGATATAGTGATTCCACTCAGTATTCCCCAACAACAAGCCTAGAGTCTGGCAAATAGTAGATGATCAATAGATATCTCTTGAATAAATACTTAAGGAACAAAGTCTCTTTGCTTTTCTTTGGAGAATACTATATTTTTATTTTTTCAACTGAACATAAAAGTGATCTTTGAAATTGTAGAACGTATCCCTAATTTGGCAGATGAAAAGTAAAAATTAGTTAATAAAAGATTTGAGTACTACAATGTTCTATACTATCAGCATGGATTTTAAAGAAGAGTTTCCTTTAATTCAAAGCTTAAAACAAGCAAAGAGTTAACTCACATTTTTAAAATAGGATATGTGCTTTTAAAGTATAAAATGGTCACTTTAGATGGCTACTGTAATTCAACTTTTAAGGCTTGACAACTGAGCCTGTCTGGTGAACCCTCTGTGTGAATGAGGCCTTCCTAATCGGCTTTTCCTATATTATTTCATCCTGGAAAGAAAAGCAGTAGCTAAGCCAGAAGCAAGCAGGATAACAACAACAACAAAAAAAGAGTCTATGGCCAAAACAACAGAAATACTTTTTTTTCTCACTCGTTTCTGTGAAGAAGTAAGAAACATAATTTTTGTCTTTGTTTGGGCATTGGACAATACAAATCACAAGAACATATATATATATTTTTTTAAGAACATATATTTTTTATATACTATTTTTTGGTGTTCTTTGGAATTTGGACCCTAATTAAAAAAATATGTGTTTCCTAGCCCTTCTTCTGTGAAAATTTTTGGCAATATAAACAGATGCACTGGTTGGCTTTTAATTCTGACACCAGACTGTCTGAAATAATAGCTCTAAGAAAGTGTGAAGTGTTTCATTCCTCAAGCTTTAATTATAAGTACTTAATCTGTTTCTCTTTCCATTGCTAACTATTGTGCTTATCCAGTTTTTCATCTGGCTAAACATGATACACCTGAGAAGCCCCTCATTTTGAAAAGTTCATTCTGTATAAGAGGACAGAAATAAATTTTGAATTATTTTTAGACTCCAGGGAATGCCACTGTAATTTAACAATTAAAATACTAAGTGGTACCTCGGCTGGTGTGGCTCAGTGGATTAAGTGCTGGCCTGCAACCACAAGATCTCTGGTTGGGTTCCCAGCCTAGGGCACATGCCTGGGTTGTGGGCCAAGTCCCCAGTAGGGGGCACACAAGAGTCAACCACACATTGATGTTTCTCTCTCTTTCTCCCTCCCTTCCCTTCTCTAAAAAGAAATAAATAAAGTCTTTGAAAATTTAAATAAAATGTTAAGTGGTATTCTTAAAACTTTAGTAATACAGGCTTGTAAGATGACAGAGTTAAGATTTTGATAAGCAGTTTGAAATATTTCCCATAAAAGTTGACTTATTTAAAAAATGATCCAGGTTAATAGCTTAATAACTCATCTTGACCTTTAACAGTCAAAGATGTTCTTACCTTTTTCATGTCCACCATTTTTTACACCAACTTGCTGCCACAGTGTTTTTAGGAATGGGACTGACTATGGGGAACTGACTTCTGTAATTAGATGGGACACATCACATATGGCGCATTAGCCAAAAAAGTCATCAGTTGCTGGGAGTGGAGACATTTTGAAAGAATAGCTAGGTATGATCTTCCTGAATATTGTCCTATTTCCAATTTTAAAACTTCACTAGGTAGAGATGAGTTTTATTTTCTAAGGGGAAAAATAAATGGAAATTTCACACAAATGGAAATCATTGCTGTAAGTCATGATAAAGATAATGAAGAAAGTCTCATACCCTTCCTCCAAGTGATTTCTAAAGTATTTAGTACATGTGCAGTTACATGTTGAGATATTTTCACCAATTGTTATGGAGCCTAGTACTAAAGATGTCTATATCCACTCTGTAAATATAATGGAAAGACTAACTATGGCTAAAATGTAATGAGCTTTACATTAGGAATTAATCATTAAGCCCTTTATTTTTATTATACCTATTTTGCAGACAGAGAAACTGAAACTCTGATAGTTATTCACCCAAGTTCATTCACTTCATAGGTGGTAGAAATGGGCTAAGAATTGAGGTTTGTTTGATTCCAATAACCTTGTGCTCAAAAAACAAACAAAAATATATTTGTTTAGGTCTTTAAATTTATTACCTAAATCTAGTAGATAACACCAAAAGAAAAAGATTCTTCAGAGTGCAATGAGTGAAGTATCTATCTTAGATGTGGGAAAGACTAAAGTAAAGGTAAGAACCAATGACATATATTGCTGTTTTTGACACTTTTGTAAGAGTAATAGAAGGGACAGTTGGTGAATATGTATTTCAAGTGTTGAAAGCAGAGGCTGAGGATTTGGGCTTATGGATTATCTTCCTAACTCTCCTTTATGCAATCATTTAATTAATCTCCTCTAAAATCAAGTTATCCATGATAAAATCTTATCATGAATGGAGAAAAACCACATAGTGACACTCTTTTGGGAAAGCACACTACTATTCTGTCAATTTTTAATTTTTTTCTCTTCAGTAGAAATTTGATCATGTAAAATTAGACTTCTGATCATATGAAATCTCAGTGGCCTTTGGGTTCTATGACCATGCTTTGAGACAATAGCTTGGACAGCAATGATAACTCTCAGTTGTTTCCTGTTTTTGTGTGTGTGTGTGTTGTTTTGTTTGTTTGTTTGTTTTGGGGTTTTTTTTTTTTTTTGTCTCATTGCAATCCTTGCCAAAGCTTCTTTCCTTCTCTCCTGCATTAGTAATGCAAAATGAAAGTCATTGTGCCCATTATATCTGTTAAATGGTTTCCATTTTAACTTGAGAAAAATGTATTGACATTCATATGTTTGGCATGGAAAATGTGTATATAAGAAGATAGCAACTTGTCTGTTGGAATTACAGTGCATTATGTATAATGCTGTTTTTAGTCATGCACGTACATTTTCTGGAATCTTATTGTGTCAGAGATTGGAAAATTTACACAAGCATTGGTAATCTAATTTTTGTTTGGTGGGTGGCTGTGGAAATATGGAGTATTTGAAAAAGCAAATGTCCTAGCCATCTGTGCCAGGGAGTGGGTTTGGTGGTGGGGGTGTCTAGTCAGGTGGGGAGTAAAGCATCCATCAAAAAAAAAAAAAAAAAGGTTTTATAAATATTGCCCTGGGCCTAAACTAAATATTAATTTCCTAAGAGCAAAAAAATGTAACAGTTATTGTGACATGGTTTTTTTTAAGCACATTTCTGGTTATTCTTTTTAGGAGTTCTAATTGTAAGTTTAAGAAATTTATTTTATCATTCTCCTGCCTCTTAATGATAATCCTTCTCTAGACTGCATTGTTTCTTGTCTTTTGTCTTCTGCATACATGAGTCTTTGGCTCATGAACATCTTGTTAAGATCTATTGAGGATTAGAGGCCATGACATGATTTTTCTTGCTGAGTCTTTTATTGGGGTTTTTTCCAGTTGGTTTATTTTGGAGGTCTTTGAAATGTCTTCTCCAAACAATGATTTTAATTTTTCTTTGCTCTCCTCAAAATTGGGGTTGTATTTTGTTCCACTCTTCCTGGAGTCCAGGTAATGAATGATGTTATTGTATAAGCAAATGTGGAATTCTATATGCAGCAACATCCTGCTGTGTCTCCCAGATTTGCTTAAACCTTACTGCATTGCCACTGAGCTCTGGTACAGTTTTGTTTTTTAGTTTTAAGTATATGTCAGCCATTCATATAAAGCAGGGTTTCTTAACTTCAGCACTGTTGTCACTGGGCTGGGTACACCCTTGTTGAGGGGCTGTCCTGTATGCTGTGGGTGTACAACACTGTCCTCTGCTTACCAGAAAGCAATAACACCTCCCCACAAAGTTTCTAGGTATTACTAATGCCCCCAGGGGAGGGGGGGTGAAATAAGCTCATTTGAGAATCACTGATCAAAAGCAAACTGGAAAGGCAAGGCTGGCATGAGGTAAAGGAATTTCCATAAAAAGCACTAGATTCAAGCAATACAGTGACAATGCTGGGAGAGCTTTGTGTCTTGGAGGACATGTGGAAGTACTGTATCCCACATCCCTGTAGAAAAAACTGTCATAATTGTCTACAGTTTCTTAGACTGAGTAACAGAAGAGGTAAGGGTCACCTTTTTACTGCTTTGCTTCTGATCTGCTAATTATCTGCTCACACTGTGATGCCTTTTATCTCCCCTCTATGCAACTTGGCTCACATAAGGAAGATTCTAATTCTTTTCAGATTTTCTACCTTAACTATTTTTCTACCCTAACCTCCCTGCTCTTCTGTTTCTCCCACTGGTTTTATCTGGCTCAAATGGGAACATGGTGCCCATTTATTTCTTTTATCCATTTCACCACCTAATAGTACATTCTCTTCTAAGGCCAAATATTAACAAGATGCTTTCTCCTCTGTAATACACTTCAGTAAAGAACTGATGCTTACCCTGATTAAGAATCCTGTCCCAACTAAAAGCAGATATGCCACTACTTACTGCAGTCTAGGCTTTTTCATTTTTAACTTTTTCTAAATGCCCCTTTAAAAGTGAGTCACATCTATTATATTTAATGGCAAAATTACGGGCCTATCAAAAGGGCATCTATTTGCTCCTAAAGTAAGAATTAAGATAACATGCAAAGGAATGAACTAATCAAATGCATCTGATGATAATAGCAAGATTAATTTTTTAAAATGCTCTGAAAGCACAGAAATATGCTAACAAATCTGTTTAATCAATATACGGGATGTGAAAAGAAGAGGAGACAAAACTGATGAATAAAATGAAACTGACACAAACAGGCTGACAGCCAGCTGTAAGTCTCTTTAGGGCAAATGCAATTAACATAGAATAATAGAATCAAATTTGATGGTTACAAATGCATTTTTATTAAGAATCACAAGCTGAGTCATTATGTTCTTATGGATATTATGGTACCTATAGTTTGTGCATGTATGGGCATGCGTACAAAAATACATATATATATGTCTCTGTACATATATATCCATGCCTCACTCATATGCCTATTTGCTCTGGTTAAAATTTGGGTAGAAAAATTTATTTCTTGAATCGTGTGCTTTAAAAAGAAAATCCATTCATAAATTGTCTCCAAGACTATAAATTTTGAATATTCTCACAAATTACATATATAAAAATCATGTTACTTATTGGGTGCTGTTAGACACAAACTCAGTGAGCCCTGGTCTCAGAACTTCTTGTCCTTCGGGGATTCGAAATTGCGATCAGGGATTTACAGATTTCATTTTGAAGAGAAGTCATTACTAGAAACCTAAGCTCATTTCCTCTCCTTTAATAGCTATTTTAAATCATTCATTTAGAAAATACATTAACTATTTAAGGTGCTAGCCATGACTTTCTCTTGGCATTAAGTCTGTAGTTTTTAAAGAGGTTTTTTCCCCTAAAATTATTTCAAAAGGAGATGAGAATTAGAAAAAAACACCAAATGATGTGTTGGTGATATAAAATTACTTTTTGGATAGCATTTTCCTCTCTCATTGCCTAAGAGAAAATTAATTAAAAATTCCACAAAATGTTAGAATATTAACAAACTCTTTTAATGTCATAAAAATAAAAAAATAAGACCCTTGCAACATCACAAACTGGTCTTTGAATATGATTAAGAAATGGCATATGGTCAATGTCCTCTTTAAATAAATTTGTCAATAACTTAAATAGAAAACAGTTGTGATTCTGTACTACTTAGTTAATATTGATGCCAACCTTAACTAGTAATTGAGCAATAAAGGGAAAAAAGATTCTAGTAAAAGATAAGTAAATTCTATGGAGAATTCAGAATATGGAGTCTTGCATAACACTGCAAAGTGCTATACACACACATATTTCAAATGCAAAATAAATCTTCTTGGTTATGCAATTGCTATTCTTTAAAAGGACATCATGAAGGTTGACAATTTAAAATGTACTCTTCCTGTCAGCATCCAATTTTTTTAAATGTCTACTTATGGTGTTAAAAACAATTTCTGCAGAAGAGGGCTGCCATTGCCAATTTAGGACACTGGCTTTGTTATTAGCGTAGGCATGTTGGATCATCCTTTTGCTCTTCCTGCCTGCTCCATTCTTTTGATATGACAGGGAACTGAAATTGACAACAGCCTACATTTTATAACAGTAACTTGCATTGTTAAATATATATGTGTAGATAGACAGATAGAGAGTTCTTTTATTCCCCAAAGATATCAAAGTTCACACACACCATCAAAAAAAAAAAAAAAAAACCCACAGAAATATGCAGATGCTTCTGGGGTGAACCATGGCAGTTTCTTAAAAGCATAAACTATTGACAGCCTCAAGATTCTCAAGCAGTTCACAGTCATTTTTAATTTTTGATATTTTTACCCCTTTTTAAATTTGTTTTCTTCAGGAAGAAGAATGAAAAAGGTCATATTTTATTACTTGTGTGATAAGCCAGAAACAGTTTGAGAAAGTAAGCTGGGAACATGGTTGTCTAAGTCTATGTGCTTGAAAATCAATGCTTTTGAACACAAGGCTGAGCAGGCTGCTTTGTTCCTCTACTGTATCCATTAAAATCACATCCAGTGGGCTCTGTGGAAGTCCATTGATGGGACAGGCACTACTATAAAGAGGATTACCAGATTTAGCAAATAAAAATACAGGATGCTCAGTTAAATTTGAATTTCAGACAAACAATGCATAAGTTTTAGTATGATTATGTGGAAACACTTATGCATCATTTATCTGAAATTTAAATTTAATTGTGCATCTGTGTTTAATCTGGCAATCCTAATGATTAAAGCAAGGCCTTGTGTACTCTTTAGAAAATAGATTATAATTGGGATGTACACAGTTTTTAGAGAAAAACAATAGAACTTTAATTTTTTGTTATCCTTAAAACAACTTTATCATCTTAAAAATTTGTAAATCTTTTTTCTTTCTCAAAGAATAGTAATTTATAATATATTTAAACATGACTCTTTTCTCAATAATTCATGATTATTGGTTCTCAACAGAATATTCTTAAACAATGTAAAGCTCAGGTCATATCATACTAATTGGTTGGTGTCTGTCTACCCTTGAAGGACAGGGAATTTTTTTTTTTTATTTTTGTCGTAAGAGAGGATACATTTATTTGTCCCCAGATTTTTTTAATATCTTTTTTTAATTTTAATTGTTGATCTTGTACAGTTTTCTGTCTTTTATTCTCACCCAAACCCACCACCCCAGCCCTCCCCACCTCCCTCCCATTTCCACCCCCCGCCATAGTTTTTCTCCATGTGTCCTTTATACTTGTTCCTGTAAACCCTTCCCCTTTTCCCCAGGCTGAAAGTCACCAGAGGGGAGAGGGGAGGGAATTTCAGAGGACAGGGAATTTTTAAAGTTTATTTTCCTGAGTGCCAGATATGGTGCCAAGCAGATGGTAGGAGCTCAATTCATGTTGCTAGAATGGATTTGTTCTCTGACCATTAAATTAAATATTTTCTCTCCATTCTTCTAACTTTTTGTCATTTCACTTCTTTTTCAGACATACTGATAATGTTCCCTCTATAGTTTTATTTTTATTTCAAGATATTCTTCAGCATATACAGGGTAAAGTTTCTTTTTTTTTTTCACAGTGAGATACCATTTTTAATTTAGCAGATTGACCATGCACAAAAAATTACACAGGTATCAAGAGTAATAACATCCTTCAATGGAAAGCCTATGGGAAAGTAAACACTTTGTTGTCCTATTGGTGGGAATATAAATTATATAACGTTTTTTGAAGAGCAATTAACTAGAATCTATATAAATTTAAAATGTACATACCTACTAAAGGATCTATGGACAAAACCAATGAGGGGTAAGATTGAGGGTGGGAAGTAGGGGTGGGTGGGGCAGGGGAAAATGGTGGCAGGAAAATGGAGACAACAATAAAAATAAGAAAAAAAAAGAAAAATTCGAAAATATTAAGTTTTACCTATCGATACACCCATACTATTGTACCAAAGATCAAAGCATAAAACATTTCCAGAATGCCCTTCTAGAGTCCCTCTACAGTCAGTAACAGTTCCCCTTTCTCTGTCCCAGAGATTAATTCTGCCAGTTATTGAACTTCATATAAGTTGAATTATAGAATATTTAATTAAAAAGTATAAATATAAAGGTAAGAGGTAAAACTTTTTAAGTCTGGAAGAAAACATAGGGAAAATACCTTTGAGACACTGGGAAATTTCACACCATAAGCCATTAGGTATAGGCAGTATTTTTCTGGCAGCATTTCTAATAAGGATGGGACTAGATTAAGTCTGGATGGTTGACAGTGACTCTCCTCAAGATGAGGAGAATTAGTGAAATATTCTTCTTTAAGCCTACCAAAAAAGTTATAGAATAATTTCATTTAAAATATTTAACTGTACTCTTGAACCCTTTGCATGTATTCATTTTTGTCTTTAATTTTTTTTCAATTACAGTTAACATTTAATATTACTTTATATTAGTTTCAGATATACAGCATGTTGGTTAGACATTTACATAATTTATGGAGTCATCTCCTTGATAAGTCTGGCACTCTCCTGACACCATATATAGTCATTACAATATTAATGGCTATATTCCCTATGCTGTACTATATATTCCCCATTCTATAACTACCAATTTGTACTTTTTAATATTTCCACCTTTTTCATGCAGCCCTCTGACCACCCCCATAATAATCATCAGTCTGTTGTTCTCTTTATCTGTGAATTGGTTTCTGATTTATTTGTTCATTTCTTTCATTCTTTATATTCCACATATAAGTGAAATCATATGGAATTTGTCTATCTCTGTCTGACTTATTTCACTTAGCTTGATATGCTCTAAGTCCATCCATATTGTTGCACATTGTAAGAGTTCATTCTTTTTTTATGGCTGAGTAATATTCCATTGTATGCATGTACCACATCTTTATTCAATTGTCTATTGATAAACACTTAGGCTGCTTCTGTATCCTGGCTATTGTAAATATTGCTGATTTCATGTGTACCTGAAAAAATGTGTTTTATGCTGTTTGGGGTGAACATATCTAAAAATATCAATTATTTCTATCTGGTCTAATGTGTCATTTAACACCACTGTTTCCTTGCTGGTTTTCTGCCTGGAAGATCCATCCAATGATTTTAAAGTCCTCTACTAAGACTGTATTACTGCCAATTTCTCCCTTTATGTCTATCAATATTTGCTTTATACATTTACGTGCTCTTATGTTGAGTGCATAAACATTTACAAGGATTATATTCTCTTTTTCCTCTAAAATAGTATTTTTATTTAAAGATTTGGTTTTTCTTCCAGCACTTGGCTATTGTAAATTGAGCTGCTATGAACATAGGGGTGCATAGGTTCTTTTGGATTGGTGTTTCAGGGTTCTTAGGATATAATCCAAGCAGTGGAATTGCTGGGTCAAAAGGCAGGTCCATTTTTAGTTTTCTTAGAAAATTCCATACTGCTTTCCATAGTGGTTGTACCAATCTGCAATCACACCAACAGTGCACGAGGGTCCCCTTTTCTCCACAACCTCTCTAACACTTGCTGTTTGTTGCTTTGTTTATGAGGGCCATTCTGACTGGTGTCAAGTGGTATCTCATTGTAGTTTTAAATTGCATCTCTCTGATAGCTAGAAATATCGAGCATCTAGGTGCCCATCAGTTAATGAATGGATCAAAAAACTGTGGTACATTTACACAATGGAATTCTATGCAGCAGAAAGAAAGAAGGAGCTCCTACCCTTTGCAACAGCATCGATGGAATTGGAGAGCATCATGCTAAGCGAAATAAGCCAGGCAGTGAAAGACAAATACCATATGATCTCACCCTTAAAAGGAACCTAATCAACAAAATAAACAAACAAGCATAATATAAACAAAGACACTGAATTTGAGAACAGCCTGACGGTGACCAGAGAGGGAGGGGAGGGAATTTCAGGGGAAAAGGGGAACAGTTTAGAGCAGCAAGTATAAAGGACACATGGACAAAAACTATGGGGGTGGAAATGGGAGGAAGGTGGGGAGGGCTGGGGTGGTGGGCTGGGGGCGGGGTAAAAGACAGAAAACTGTACAATATCAACAATTAAAAAATACTGATTAAAAATAATATAAAAAATAAAGATTTGGTTTTTATATTTTCTTTTTTTAAATATATTTTATTGCTTATGTTATTACATTTGTCCCAATTTTTCCCATTTAGCCTTTTCCACCCCATACCTTCATTCTCTCCAGCAATACCCCTCGCTTAGTTCAAGTCCATGGCTCATGCATACAAGTTCTTTGGCTATGCCATTTCCTATAATGTTCTTAACATCTCCTTGTGTATTTTGTATATACCAAGTTGTATTTCCTTTAAATTTTTTTCATTGTTCAATTAAAGTTGTCCACATTTTCCTCCACTGCTCACCCTCCTTTCCCATATTCAATCCTCCCCACCCTCATTGTCCTCGTCCATGGGTCCTTTATACATATTCCTTGGCTAATCGTTGCACCTTTCCCCTCATTCTCCTCCTTCACCCTCCCAGCTCATAACCCTCCAAATGATCTCTATATATCCTCTTTTTAAACTATTCCTTTATCATTACAAAATACCCTTCTGTTTCTTTAATTATAGCCTTTGTTTTAAACTCTCTTTTGCTCCAGCTTTTTTTCCCATTTGCATGAAATATCTTTTTCTGTCTTGTAGTCTGTGTTGGTCTTTGGATCTGAAGTAGGTGTCTTGTAGACAGCATATGTATGGCTCTTGTTTTCTTACCCTCAGCAGCCCTATGTCTTTTGATTGGAGCCATTACATCTATTTACATTTAAAGTGGTTGTTGATAGGTATGCAGTTATTGCCATTTTATTATTCATGTTTATGTTCTTTCATTTTTTCCTTCTTAAAGAAGTCCCTTTAACATGTCTTGTAATACTGTTTTGTGGGGATGAACTCTTAGGTTTTTCTTGTCTGGGACCATCTTTAACTCTCCTTAATTTAAATGATAACTTTGTTGTGTAGAGTAGACTTGGTTGTAGGCCCTTGCTTTTTATCTCTTTGAGTTATTTCATGGCAGTCCCTTCTGGTCTGCAGATCTTCTGTTGAGAAATCATCTGACAGTCTTATGGGACTCCCTTGTAAGGAAGTGTCTGCCTTCTCTTGATATTTTTCAGATTCTTTCTTTAATATTCTTCTAAGATTCTTATAACTTTTAAAATTCTTTTCTTTATCTTTAATCTTTGGCATTTTAATTATGATGCATCTTGGTGTGGGTATCTTTGGATTTATCTTATTTAGGAATCTATGATTCCCGGACTTGTATCTCATTTGCCAGGTTAGGAAAGTTTTTGTCATCATTTTTTCAAATAGGTTCTCAATTCCTTGCTCTCTCTCTTCTGGTACACTTATGATGTAGATGTTGTTATGCTTGATGTTGTCCCATAGGTCCATTAAAATATTCTCATTTTAAAAAATTATTTATTTTCACTAAGTCCCTTGAATATCTGTATAACTAGAGTTTTGAACTCTGCATCTGATAGCTTGCCTTTATTTCATTTAATTTTTTCTAGAGTTTTTTTCTGTTTTTTTTTTTTTCCCCCATTTGGAACATGTTTCTTTTTCTCCTTATTTAGGCTGCCTCTCTGTGTTTGTTTCTATGTATTAGATACACCTTCTATATCCCTCAGTCTTGGCAGAGTGGCCTTATGTAGCAGATGTATTTGGGGGCCCAGTGGTGCAGTCTCCTTGATTTCCTGAGCCAGATGCTCCAAGAGTGTCCCTTGTGTGGGTTTTATATGCACTTCTGTTGTAGTGGAGCCTTTATTGCTGTTGGCACATCAGTGAGGTGGGATTGTCCCTCAAGCTACTGGTTGAGGACAGACTATGACCACATTTTATGAGCTGCTGTGCAGAACCTGACCCCACGGAGTTGGATTTGTCCCAATGGGCTCTAGTGCCTGCTGAGACAGCCTTTTGGGTATACCACTTGTGAAGCTAATCAGATGGTGCTCTGTTGTGGTCTGAAGCAGGCTGCTGGATGTATTGTTCTGGGTTCTCCTGGGAAGGGCTCCAGTTCAAGCCAAGGTTAGCTGTTGAGTATGATTGGCCCTGGGCTACATGGTAGGAGCTACAAAGCGATCCACAGTTGGTAGCTGCTTAAGCTGGTCCTGGAGGTATGGGGGGGTGGCCATGCTATGAACTGAGCCAGGCTGCCAACAGTGCTGGGCCTAGGACTGTTCAGCAAAAGGGTACCTTGAGGCCTGCTACTGGCCACCTCTAAGGCTCAGTCACTGCAAGTTCCTTAGGCGGTACTTGAGTTTGGTAGGTGGGAGTCCCAGGGAGTCACCTGAGTGATGGGGTGAGTCATGTTTACCAGGTTAATCAAGATTCAGATTTGGTAGTATGGGGGTAAGGATCAATATATGGATAAGGGTGGCTGTCCCTCCAGCACATGTCCTGGATCCACACAACTCAGTTTCTCCCTGTATGTCTCTGGTGTCTTTCTCTTCCAGCTGCTGTTTTTCTACTAGAGCACAGGGTGAGTGCCCATGAGTGAGTCTGTGCATTAGCTCTTTAAGAGGATGCCTGTGTTTCCAGCAGCCCTCTGTCTCACCCAGGTACACAAGATCCTCGCCGATTTCACAGTCAGCTATTGTGGGGGTCTTCTCTCTCTGGCACTAGTACTTTGGGCCAGGGCACCCAGTGTGGGGCTACAACCACTTGCTCCTCAGAGGGGACCTCTACAGCCAAGATATTCCTCCATATTCTCAAGTACTACATGTGGATGAGGCACCAGCTCTCTTTCCACCCCTGCTTCTCCTACCAGTCTTGTAGCTTCTTCTGTAAATCTTTAGTTTTAGGACTACTGTTCAGGCTATCCAGGTAGATTGCTCTAAAATTTAGTTGTAATTTTAATGTGGCCATGAGAGGAGGTGAGCACAGCATTTACATAATCCACCACTGTTTGATGTATATTATCTATTATATGAATGAGTTAAGAATTTTCTTAGGAGGTTCTTTAAACTCATATAATCTTTTTTCCCTGGCTGGGTTGTTCAGTTGGTTGGAGTATCATCCTGTACACCAAAAGTTTGCAGGTTTGATCCCCACTCAGGGCACATACCTAGGCTGTGGGTTTAACTCTTACTCTTTCACTTCCTTCCCTCTCTGAAATGAAGAAATATATCCTTGAGTAAGACTAAATATTATATATATATATATATACATATATATATATATATATATATATATATATATATATATATGTAATCTATATCTATATATAAAATTTTAGGTACTACACCAACTTTAGAACTATAGACCCAAACTGCAACTCCATTGTGTTAGAATTTTAATATATAATGTTATATATCTTTTATTTTTTCAAATTTTTTATTTCATTTTAATTGTTGTTCTTGTACAGTTTTATATCTTTTACTTCCATCCCAGCCCACCTCCCCAGTCCTCCCCACTTCCCTCCCATTTCCACCCCCCTAGTTTTTGTCCTTGTGTCTTTTATACTTGTTGCTCTAAACCCTTCCCCTTTTCCCCTGAAATTCCCTCCCCTCTCCCCTCTGGTGACTGTCAGCCTGTTCTCAATTTCAGTATCTTTGATTATATTTTACTTGTTTGTTTGTTTTGTTTTTTAGGTTCCTGTTAAAAGTGAGATCATATGGTATTTGTCTTTCACTGCCTGGCTTATTTTGCTTTAAAACTCAGAGTTTTATGACTCTTTAATAGCAAGTAGTATGAATTTTTATCTCCATCTTCATTATCATTGGTTTTATTTCTATTGGATACATACTGTGCGCGTTTTACAAGAAAATATAAAGCAAGATGGGTGTGGGGTGAAAGTAACAAAAATCGGAGTGATGTAAAGCCTTAAGGGAGATTTAATGTTACAAACCACAAGGTGGGATTATGGTAATCAAGAAAACAGTAATCAGAAGTATTTACCAAGCACAAAAATAACATCGAATTATTTTGTAAGTGTAAGTTTCTGTTTCTGTGGTAGAGAAGTGGTTACTGTTATTTTAGATCATATTAGACATTGCCTAACAAATGAACTTTTCACTTAATATGATCAAAATACAAGTCTAAGCAAGTCAATTCAATTAATCTCTTATTATTTGGAGGTTAAGAACGTAAGTGGTAAAGGAGATGGGCTAACATTTATGGAGCACCTAATATATTTAGGTACTATGCCAGTCAATGGGAATACTAAAACATAATCTGTGCTGTTAGGTCTCTGACTCTCTGACTCATGGTCTAATAAAAGAGACACACAAGAAAATAAATCATTGCAATGCATTATAATTAGGTGCCATGAAAACATAGTACATTGTACCGACAGTCCTATGTAAAATGTTATCAATCTTCTAAAGAGATTGCAGGAATGTCTTCACTAGGGATATAATACTTTAGGTGAGTCCTGAAGGAGTTTACCAACTGAGCAAAAAAAGTATTTTATGTAGATAGTATAAGAATTGCCAAAGTGTTGAGTCATGAAGCAGCATTAGAAGCAGACTTATTTGACTACTAAGGTTCAGAGTAAGAGGAATTACAGGAAATAAGACTTGGTATTTATGGGTAGCACAGAAATTGGAGGCCTCATATGTCATAAGGGCAGAATTTAAGGAAGAAAAATACTTGGGCAAATTTAAAAATAGAATGCTGGCAGTAGATTAGAAGACCAAGATTAGGTTAGATGAGCAATGTTGGGCTCTTGCAATCAAGTAAGAGTTAATGAAGCCTTGAACAAAATATCAATTTATAATCAGAGGTGGATAGTATGAAACAGATTCAAGAATTAATGAACTAAAGAGCTTAACAGCTAAATATACTGGGGAATGGTATACTAAACCTGGTTAGTATACAACAGAATAGTGTTGAGTAGCTGCCATATATGCTATGTGTGCTGATGGAGGCCTTTGAAAAGAAACCAAAAAAGAAGTAAAGTAACTGTGTTGACAGTACATCTACTTCCAAGGAAATGGGCTAGGAAGATTTCCATACATCACTCCAATTGACAACTTTACCACCATCTCTTTTTCCTTAGGGAATTTTATCCCATTTGACTAAAAAGAAACTGAAACTCAGAGATATTAGATGTAATATAAGTTCACGAGCTAGGAAATGATGGTATAATGATCCCTTGTGAAGTCCATTTAACCACAAAGTCCCTGATCTTTCTTTTTCTAATTTTTATTTTAATTGTTGATCTTGTACAGTTTTCTGTCTTTTATTCTCACCCCAACCCACCACCCCAGCCCTCCCCACCTCCCTCCCATTTTTATTCTATTACAATTGTCCCAATTTCCTCCCCTTTGCCCTTCTCTGCCCATCCCACCCCCTGCTCCCACAGTTAATTCTAACACTATTGTCCACATCCGTGACTCATTCGTACATGTTTTTTTTTTTTTTTTTTTTTTTTTTTTTTTTGGTCTAGTCCCTTCCTCTTCTTCTTTTAAATTGTATAGCCTCAGGTTGACTTCAGATTGATATGGGTGTTGGACCATAATGAACAAGAATTTAGTTCTAAATCAGGAACACTTTAAGCACTCTATCTAAGGTTATGAAATAGGTTTCAATAGCATAGGTTTCAATAGCTTTTTGTCTTGAATATTTCCTAACCAGTTTGAGAGGACAGAAGTAGATTTGTTAATTCATTCACTAAAAATTTGTGTAATGCCTTCTTTCTTATTTTGGTCATAATTTGGAACTATATCAAGCTTTAGCATCTAAAGAAAAGAGCTTATCAGGCTGGGCATGTATAAACATTGGTAAGAATACAATTAGGGTAAAACGAGCAGATATCCCCATTGTGATGACCATGTCCTAGAAGAAAAAAGAGCAAAAAATAATTTTCCTTTTCCCCTTATATCTTTCTTTTGTCAAAAACTCATCCATTTTCCTTTCTCCCTCATGTCTGTACTTGTAGGGCTAGGTGAACTGCAGGTGTCTCTGCTATAAAATAGAAAGTAATGTCATGTTTTTGGCTTTGGAAGAGCTGCCAAGTCTAGCACACCAGCACAATGAAAGTCATTCTCTGTTTATTCCCCCCTTCTCTTCTCTGGAGGTTGATGGGCCACTAGTATGACATGAAGCCCATTTGCTCTTTACTGTATTTATTTTGTTAAAATTAGAGTTGCTAAGATATGGTAGTTATTTCAAATTTGTAACCACTAATGCCAATGGTCATAAAATAAAAACTAAAATTCCTTTATTTGCTAAATCTAACAAAAAACATTCTTGAGAGGGCAAGGGAGTTTTCTGACAAAAACAAACAAACAAAAAACAGTGCACCAAGTGGCCTATTTTCTAGCACATAATTAGATCCCCTAGTCCAACTGACTTATTTTGGTTGAAAATCAAGAGAGAGTTTCTGGCTTTGAGTTGTTTATTAAATGATTGTTTTTAAACAACGGGGGCGGTCAGAATGTACAAATTTTATATCCTCTCCTCTACTTAATAGTTTAAGCCAAAGGATTTCTTTTTCAATTTGTTGTTATTTTTTTGTCAGTTCAATAAATATTTTGAGGAATTTGGTGTTTTAATGCTTTGTGCAACTTCTTGAGTTGGACCTCTTGAGTCTTTCATCTTGTGTAGCTAAAGCCACAGTCTCATTCATTGTATTTATTAGTTCTACTCTTGGAACACAATTTGTAAATCACTTATAACTTTATTATTGTCAATGGCACTTTTTAGATAATTGAGAAAAGGCCACATCTTATGTTTCAGATTTTGTTAGTGACAAGAAAACATTCTGTATTTTTCTTCATAATGAATCATTTTTTAAAAACTTAGAATGTTTCCAACCAAGTATCAATCAACTCCAAGACAGTCCTTTGAGCTTGTAGGTAAATATTTTCAACTAATACTTAAAAGAAAAGCCATTAAACCATTTATGTGGAAAAACAATCTCTGAGCAGCCAGTTTGGCAAAGGTTTGTTCTGTGAATGTGTGTAATTTGAAATTACTGTATGTTTTTATTTCACAAAAATTTCCAGCTTCCCCAGAACACTTGAAATACTAATATCCAGAGTTTCCAATGGTAATTCTTTGTTTTTCCTGGAAGAATCTTGCAATTTTGGACCAAGAAAATACTGTGTTCCCTTTGGATTTATAGACATAAACATATGTATTTCTTCTTCAGCACATAGTCCTTTTTAGGTGAAGCCAGGTTTAGTAGGCAATTTGTCAAATAATAAAGCTTTATCAAAACTGTACAGCATGTTTACCTGAAAAAGTGAACTTTGATAAAATTTCATATATTTAAAGAAAAACTCTAAAATAATGATATGTACCAATGTGATTTCATTAAAAGTAATATTTTGTGAAATTACCATTTAAATATCTTTCCAGAGATACTTGAGAATATGCTGTACACTATTGAATTGTTTTCATTAATCCAAACTTGTAATACCCAGGGGAGCCTTATTCAACAACAAGCCTGTGGTTAATTGTGATTCCATTAGAGAAATTGCAAAAAGGTTGTTTCTGCCCACATCTTTGGAGACAGAATGACTCCTCAGGTTCTGTGGTTATTGCTGTCTCAAGCTTTTGAGATGCCAGTGCTTTGTAGTTTCAATTCTAACATCCAAGTCCTAAAACCTTCATGTCCAGAAGGTAAAGTACTTTACCACAGTCCTCAGTCTTCATATTTTATGTTGTGAGTTCATATTTGCCTTAAAGGGCACCATCTGAATTTTGTACCTGACTATACTGAAGTTTGCATACTGAAGTCTAAGACTGTAAATAAAATGGGCCTCTGTCTACTTACCTGTAATAGTGGGCATATATCAGATTGATTTATTGCTCTAAAACTTTCACTGCCCTAATGCATCCACTGTGGAAAACAGTATGGAATTTCCTCAAAAAACTAAAAATGGAACTGCCTTTTAACCTGGCAATTCCACTGCTGGGATTATACCCTAAGAGCTTTGAAACACCAATTCAAAAGAACCTATGCACCCCAATGTTCATAGCAGCACAATTTACAATAATCAACTATCGGAAACAACCCTAGTGTCCATCAGTAAATGAGTGGATCAAAAAACTATGCTACATTTAGACAATGGAATACTATGCAGCAGAAAGAAAGAAGGAGCTTCTACCCTTCCTGTCACAGCATGGATGGATCTGGAGAGCATTATGCTAAGTGAAATAAGCCAGGCGGTAAGGACAAGTATGGTATGATCTCACCCATAAGTGGAACCTAATTAAAAAAAAAAAAAACAAACAAACAAGCAAGCAAAATACAACCAAAGACATTGAAACAAAGGACAAACTGACAATAACCAGAGAGGAGGGGTAGAGGGATCATAGGGGATAAGAGAGAGAGGACAATCAAGAAACATGTATAAAGGATACAAGGACAAAGCCAAACAGGGCAGGTTTGAGGGTGGGAGGTGGGGATGGGTAGGTTGGGGGAGCGTGGTGGGGTGAAAATGGAGACCACTGTACTTGAACAACAATAAAAATAAATAAATAGAATAATCTGTAAAGGAGGGACAGACAGAAGAACCAACTTCAGCACAACTTGTCTGGTAAGGATTGTGGAAGATATTCAGCAGGCTATCTAGGTGCCAACAGGGGGCAGCACCTGAGAGATAATTAAGTGGCTGGTCAGATCCCCCTGAGATGAATGGCGTCTAAATCCTCAGCTAGGATTCCCAGCCTAGAGAATGGAGTCCAAAAAGTACACAGTTAACAACCAGAAGCAAAAAGTGACAAGGCTGCAGAGACAGACAGCTGGAGATGCAAAAGTCATTGAAAGGGACAACACACAGATTTTCATTTGGAGCCAGTTGCCCTGTGCTCTGGCAAAGGCGGGGGCAGAGTGGGCTAGTGATGTGAGAGGAGAGACTAAGGAGTGAAGCTTGGAGGAGAGAATTGAGAGAGAAGATGCTGGAGTCCCAGTGCTGAGTCATCCCCCAGATGCTCATCCCCCATCATGGTCAAGCAGACCACTCCTTTTTGAGCAGCAGTAGCCTGAGGGGAAACAATAGTCCCGGCCCCAGGAGGGTATCTGCCCTGGCCCTGTGGAGCTTAAGCCTGATTGGGAGTGCAGCGTGACCATATTAACAACCTAAGGAGATAGCCAGAGACAGTTGATCCCTGGCAAAGGGGGGCAGAGTATACTAGAGAGATGATGAGAAACTGGGGATGGAGGCTTTGGGGAGAGAATGAGAGAACAGCCACTGGGATCCCGTTGCTTAGCCAACCCCTATATGCAGCAACCATCTTGCTCAGGTAGGCTACTCCCCTCTAAACAGCAGCAGCCTGAGGGGAAAAGATAGCCCCGAAGTCAGGAGAATTCAGCCTCACCCTAAGGTGCTTAAACCTGACTGCTGAGTGCAGAGTGACCAGATTAACTGTTGAAGGAGACAGCCAGGGTCTGCAGATCCCTGGAAGTATCCAACAGGCTGCCTAAGGTCAGATGGGATCAATATCTGACATCACCAGAGGCCAATCCAGAAAGAAAAAAACAGTGGTAATCATGAGAGGCTACTGAGAAGAAAGCCACTCTGGTCTTCATTATTTGAGATTATTTTCTTTTCTGTATAGCTTTTTAATATTCATTTCTTGTCCAACAAGTTTGTACATATTAAGCCACTAGATTTTATACTATAGTGTATTTCAATTCTCATATTTTGCCCCTCCCTCTTCTTAGCCCATTTTACCTCCCTCTTTCCTCACATTGTTTTTATTTCAATTTTTGTTTTCTCTCTAGTTACAACTTGGTTGCATTCTACACTCTTACTATTTCTTCCCAGTCTGGATACACAAAATCAATTTTCTTCTCAAGGGTCATTTCACATATTTTTGCCCTGCCCTTAAAATACCTGCATTTTCTCTCCACCTTTAGCAATCTTTGCTAGTTGGTTGTGATAGGATAGTTGTTGCTTTTATTTTTTCAATTTTATCTCTAGAGCTTCACTAATTCTGTATTTCAAATATTAAATTTTACTGATCCCCTCTCCTACTCTTTTTTTACTCTCAAATTTAAATTTTGCCATTTTAGCCTGTTTTTCTCTTTTTCTCTTTTGTCTTTTTTTCTCTCTTGCATCCTGCCATTTTACTTTTCTTTATTCTCCTTTCTGTTTTCTTTTTTTCTTTTTCCTTACATCCCAAATTTTAATTTTTTCTCTCTCTTAGCCTGGTTTTTGTTCCTCACTCTTAGTATTCCCTCTCCCGCTATCATTTCAAAGTCACTTCCCATTCCTCTAAACATCTCTTAGACTTTTGTTTCTTTTTTCCCTCTTATTCCCATACCACCTATATTAATTTTAGCTCTCTTGTTGTTGGTACTGTGGTGGATCTTTCTTTCCAATATGGCTCCTATATTTTTATTAATTATTTACTATTTCTCCTTCATTTTTCATTCTTTCCCTCACTTTCTCTTATTTTATATTATTTTAATTTCTGTTTAAACCTAATATTATAAGCTGCCCTTCTCATATTCCATTAGACATTCTTCATTTTCCTTTTTATTCATGAGGTAAATTTTACCTTTTCTCTTTCCATTGCTCCAGCTCCCAGCTCTTATTAGTGCTCCTCCCTCTACCCTTTTAAAATCATTTTTCTCTCTCTTTTCTTATAGTAGTCTTAATCTCATGACACACTTATTAATACTGGTTAATGTGGTGTTTATAGTGGGACTGAAGGGGAGAGTTATATTTGTGGATGTGGGTTTGTTCCCTGAGCTTTGTGATTTTGTTCTGGCAGCACCTGCACAACAGCACACAAGATGTGGTGGGCAGAGTGACTCTCAGTCAACCAGCTAGAAGGAAGGAACCACCAAAGAAAGACCCAACAACAATCAAAATTCAATTATATCCAGAGAATCAGCATAAAGGACATAAAGGGCATCCCAAGAATATCAAGTTCAGGTGATCAAGGAGAATGAACTACTGAATCTCACAGGCCTCCCACTATAGAAGTTCATGCCACAAAGTCAGAAAGTCAAAACAGATCCACTTAAGCAGAGGCAAACAAGAAGAGTCCCACAAATAATGGAAAGTCAAAGAAAAAACATTCAAAAGGAAAGGGAGAATACTCAGAAAGAATGCTAAATGAAATAGAGGCAAGTCAACTATCAGATATGGAGTTCAAAACATGGTTACAAGGAAGCACAGTGAGCTCAATGTAAATTACCCAGAACTACAGGAAACTATGAGGAACCTACTGAAAACTATATCAGCATAGAAAGGACATAGGAACAATCAACAAGGGCCAATAGGAAATGAAGAATACAATTTCTGAATTAGAGGACACAGTGGAAGGTATTAAAAGCAGGCTCGGTGAAGCAGAGGATCGAATCTGTGAGCTGGTGGAAACTGTAGCAAAACTTGCAAAAAAAGCAAGAAAAGGAAAAAAGATTAAAAAAGAGTGAAGAGGGGTTAAGGAACATGCAGATGAACATGAAACAGAAGAAGAGTCATATAATAGGGATACCAGCAGAAGAAGAGGAAGAGAAAGGAATAGAAAACCTGTTAGAAAAAGTAATGATGGAAAATTTCCCTAATTTGATGTGAGAAAAAAAACCACACAAGTCTAGAAAGCAATGAGGGTCCCAATCAAGAGGAACCCAAAGAGGCCTACTCCAAGACACATCACAATTAAAATGCCAAATGTTAAAGACAAAGAGAGAATCTTAAAGGCAGCAAGGGAGAAACAGGAAGTAACATACAAGGGACCCCTCAATAAGACTAGCAGCTGACTTCTCAATGGAAATGCTTCAAGACAGAAGGGATTGGCAAGAAATATTCCATGTAATGAAAAGCAAAAACCTGCAACTGAGACTTCTCTATCCAGCAAGCCTCTCAATTAAAATGGAAGTAGAAATAAGGAGTTTGCCAGATGAAAGAAGCCTCAAAGAATACACCCCTTCAAACCAACTCTTTAAGAGATGCTAAAGGGTCCGCTTGAAGAGAAAGAAGAAAAAGAGTGAGAAAGAGAGGACCACGAGTATGAAGGAAGTAAAATGGCAATGAATATGTACCTATAAATAATAATCTTAAATGTAAACAGATTAAATGCTCCAATCAAAAGACATAGAATAGCTGAATCGATAAGATATCAGGACCCACACATGTGCTGCCTACAAGAGACCCACCTCAGAACAAAAGACCTACACAGACTGAAAGTGAAAGGTTGGAAAAAATATTTCAAGTAAATGGACAGGAAAAAAAAAAGTCAAGGTGGCACTACTCATATCAGATAAAATAGACTGAAAAATAATACTGAAATATTTGTACACCAACAGCAAAATATCAGAAACAGACTTCATGAAAAAATCCCATTTGCTATAGCAATGAGAAAAACAAAGTACTTAGGAATAAACCTAACCAAACAGGTAAAAGACCTGTACTCAGAAAACTACACAACACTGAAGAAAAGAAATTAAGGAAGACACAAACAAATGGAATCATATACCATGCTCATGGATTAGAAGAATTAACATCATCAAAATGACCATACTACTCAAAACAATTTATAGATTCAATGCAATACCTATTAAAATACCAATGACATATTTCACAGATATAGAACAAACATTTCAAAAATTTATATGGAACTACAAAACTGCTGCAGCAGTTTTGAGAAAGAACAAAGTAGGAGGGATTACCATAACTGATATCAAACTATATTACAAGGCCATGGTACTCATAACAGTCTGGTGCTGGCATAAGAACAGACATATACATAAATGGAATAGAATAAAGAGCTTAGCAATAAACCCAAGTCTCTATGATCAATTAATATTTGACAAAGGGGGCCGAAGCATTACATGAAGTAAAAATATCCTCTTCAACAAATGATGTTGAGACATCTGGGCAGCTACATACAAACAAATTGAAATTCGACCAACTTACACCATACACAAAAATAAACTCAGGACTGGTAAAAGACTTAAATATAAGTCATGATACCACAAAAGTTCTAGAGGAGAACATAGGCAGGAAAATCTCAGATATTCCATGTAGCAATAACTTCACGGATATGTCCCCTAGAGAAGGGGTGTCAAACTCATTTTTGCCAGGGGCCACATCAGCCTTGCAGTTGCCTTCAAAGGGCCAAAATAATTTTAGGACTGTATAAATGTGAATGTAACTGCTTCTTAACTGTTAAGGAGTTGAAATTACATTCAGCCTTTTGACGGCAACTGTGAGGCTGATGTGGCCCCAAGTGATGGTAAGATTGACACCCATGTCCTATAGCAAATGACATAAAGGGAAGAATAAATAAATGGGACTTCGTCAAAGTGAAAAGCTTCTGCACAGCTAAAGGAAAGATTAGCAAAGTGAAAAGGGAACAAACTGTATGGGGAAATAACATATTTAGCAATGATATATTAGACAAGGGTTTGATCTTCATTATATATAATGAACACACATGACTCCACACTAGGAAGAAAAAGAATCCAATTAATAAATGGGCAAAGAATCTGAACACACTTCTCCAACGAGGACATTCACAGGGCCCAGAGACATATGAAAGGATGCTCAGCAACACTAGCCATCAGGGAGATGCCAATTAAAACTACAATGAGATATCACTTCACACCAGTGAGAATGGCCATCATAAACAAATCAACAAACAATTAGTGTTGGCGTGGTTGTAGAGAAAACAGAACCCTAGTACATTGTTGGTGACAATATAGATTGGTGCAGCCACTGGAGAACACAGTATGGAATTTCCTCTGAAAAACAAAAATAGAACTACCTTTTGACCTGGCAATTCTACTGCTGGGATTATACCCTAAGAATCCTGAAACACTAACTGAAAAAATTTTATGCACCTGAATGTTCATAGCAGCACAATTCGCAATAGCCAAGTGCTAGAAGCAGTCTAGGTGCCCATCAGAAAATTAGAGGATCAAAAAACTATGGTATTTCGCTTAGCATGATGCTCTCAAGTTCCATCCAGGCTGTTGCAAAGGGTATGAGCTCCTTCTTTCTTTCTGCTGCATAGAATTCCATTGTGTAAATGTACCACAGTTTTTTGATCCATTCATTTACTGATCGGCATCTAGGTTGCTTCCAACACTTGGCTATTATAAATTGTGCTGCTATAAACATAGGGGTGCATAGGTTCTTTTAGATTGGTGTTTCAGGGTTCTTAGGATATAGTTCTAGCAGTAGAATTGCTGGGTCAAAAGGTAGATCCATTTTTAGTTTTTTTAGAAAATTCCATACTGTTTTCCATAGTGGTTGTACCAGTCTGCAATCCCACCAGCAGTGCACTAGGGTCCCCTTTGCTCCACAACCTCTCCAACACTTGCTGTTTGTTGCGTTGTTTATGAGGGCCATTCTGACTGGTGTCAAGTGGTATCTCATTGTGGTTTTAATTTGCATCTCTCTGATAGCTAGCAATATCCAGCATCTTTTCATGTGTCTCTGGATCCTCTGTATGTCCTCCTTGGAGAAGAGTCTGTTCAAGTCCTTTGCCCATTTTTTAATTGGGTTGCTTGTCTTCTTAGAGTGGAGTCATGTAAGTTCTTTATATATTTTGGAGATTAAACCCTTGTCTGAGGTATCATTGGCAGATATATTTTCCCACACAGTTGGTTCTCTTTTTATTTTAATACTGTTTTCTTTACCCATGCAGAAGATTTTTATTTCGATGAGATCCCATTAGTTAATTCTTTCCTTTATGTCCCTTACTCTAGGGGACATATAAGTAAAAATGTTGCCACGTGAAATATCTGAGATTTTCCTGGTTATGTTCTCTAGGATGTTAATGCTGCCATGGCTTATATTTAAATCATTTATTCACCTTCAATTTATTTTTGTGTATGGTGTAAGTTGGTGCTCGAGTTGCATTTTTTTGCACATAGCTGTCCTGTTCTCCCAACACCACTTCTTGAAGCGGCTATTTTTACTTCATTTTACATTGCTGCTCCCTTTGTTGAATATTAATTGAACATACAAATTTGGGTTTATTTCTGGGATCTCTGTTCTGTTCCACTGGCCCATGTGCCTGTTTTTATGCCAGTACCAGGCTGTTTTGATTATAGTGGCCTTGTAATACTGTTTGGTATCAGGTATTGCGACCCCTTCTACTTTGCTCTTCTTTCTCAAAGTTGCAGCAGCTACTCAGAGTCATTTATGGTTCCATAAAAATTTTTGAAGTGTTTGTTCTATGTCTGTGAAATATGCCATTAGTACTTTAATAGGTATTGCATTGAATCTGTAAATTGCTTTGGGGAGTATGGACATTTTGATGACGTTAATTCTTCCGATCCATGAATACAGTATGTTTGCATTTGTTTGTATCTTCCTTGATTTCTATATTCACTAATGTGTAGTTCTGCATACAGGTCTTTTACCTCCTTGGTTAGGCTTATTCCTAGGTATTTTATTTTTCTTTTTGCTATATAGAATGGGATTTTTTTCTTGATTTTTGCTTCTGATGTTTCATTGTTGGTATACAAAAATGCCTTTGATTTCTGGATATTGACTTTGTATCCAGGCTGTTTGGCCAAATTCATTTATTATGTCAAGCAGCTTTTTGGCTGAGTCTATAGGATTTCTATGTACACTATCATGTCATCTGCAAACAATAATAGTTTTGTTTCTTCCTTTCCAATTTGGATGTCTTTTATTTCCTTTTCTTGTCTAATTGCTGTGGCTAAGTCTTCCAATACTATATTGAATAGAAGTGTTGAAAGTGGACAGCCTTGTCTTGCTCCTGATCTTAGTGGAAAAGATTTTAGTTTTTGCCCATTGGGTATGGCTGCAGGTCTCTCATATATGGCCTTTATTATGTTGAGGAATGCTCCCTCTATTCCCACTTTGCTGAGTGTTTTTATCATAAATGGGTGCTGTACTTTATGAAATGCGTATTCCAGATCTATTAATATGATCATGTGATTTTTGTCTTTGCTTTTGTTTATGTAATGTATTACATTTATTGATTTGCTAATATTGAACCATCCTTGCATCCCTAGGCTGAATCCCACTTGGGCATGGTGTATGATCTTTTTAACGTATTGTGGGATGCAGTTTGCTAATATTTTGAGGATTTTAGCATCTCTGATCATCCATGATATGAGCCTGAAGTTGTCTTTCTTTGTTGTTTCTTTCTCTGGTTTTGGGATTAGGATGACACTGGCTTCGTAAAAAGAGTTTGAGAGTCCTCCATCATTTTGGATTTTTTGGAATAGTCTGTGAAGGATAGGGGTTAGCTATTCCTTAAATGCTGTGTCGAATTCTCCTGTGAAACCATCTGGTCCAGGGCTTTTGTGTGTCAGAAGTTTTTTGATTACTGCTTCAGTAATCTCATCTTCAGTATTTTCATCTGCTGTTACTGGTCTGTTCAGGCTTTCTGCTTCTTCTTCATTGAGTTTTGGAAGATTATATTTTTCTAGAAACTTGTCCATTTCACCTAGGTTTTCAAATTTCTTGGCATATAGTTCTTCATAGAAATATCTTACAATCCTTTATATTTCTGTGGTGTCAGTTGTAATCTCTCCTATTTCATTTCTGATTGTGTTTATTTGGGTCCTCTTTTTTTCTTGATGACTCTGCTACAAGGCTTGTCCATTTTGTTTATCTTTTCACTTGGATACATTGATCCTTAGAATTGTACTTTTAGTCTGTATGTCATTTAATTCTGCTCTGCTCTTGCTTATTTCTGTCCTTCTACTTGCTCTGGGTTATCTTTGTTGTTGTTCCCTAGTTCTTGTAGGCATAGGGTTAGGTTGTTTGAAATGTTTCTGTCTTCTTTAGGTAGGCCTGTATTGCTATGAACTTCCCTCTGAGGACTGCCTTTGCTGTCTCCCATAAGTTTTGAGTTGTTGTGCATTCATTTTCATTTGTTTTCAGAACCGTTTTGATGTCCTCCCTAATTTAATTCTTGACCCATTCATTGTTTAATAACATGCTATTCATTCTCCATGATTTTGAGTGTTTTGTGGTTTTCCCCTTGGGGTTGGTTTTTAATTTCAGTCCCTTGTGGTTGGAGTATATGCTTGGTATGAATTCAATTTTCTTGAATTTGTTGAGGCTTATTTTGTGTCCTTTCATGTGGTCTATCTTTAAAATGTTCCATGTGTATTTAAAATGAATGTGTATTTAGTTTCTTTGGGATGAAGGGCTCTATATTTATCAGTTGAATCTATTTCATCTAGAGTATTGTTCAATGCCATACTATCGTTGTTGATATTTTGTTTGGATGATCTGTCCATTTTTGACAGTGGGGTGTTAAAATCCCAAGATATAAGTGTGTTGCTGTCAATATCTTTCTGGAAGTCCTCCAAGATAATCTTTATGTATTTTGGTGCTCCTATATTAAGTGCATATATATTTTCAACTTTTATGTCTTCTTGGTTGATTCTTCCCTTTAGCATTATGAAGTGACCTTCTTGGTCTCTCTTTTTTAAAAAAAAATATTTTTTATTTTTGTTTTTCAACTTGTACAGTTTTCTGTCTTTATTTCCATCCCAGCCCACCACCCTAGCCCTCCCAACCTCCCTCCAACTTTCACCCCTGCTAGTGTTTGTGCATGTGTCCTTTATACTTGTTGCTCTAAACCCTTCCCCTTTTCCGCTGGAATTCTCTCCCCTATCCCCTCAGGTGACTGTCAGTCTGTTCTTGATTTCAGTGTCTTTGGTTATATTATGTTTGTTTGTTGGTTTTGTTGATTAGGTTCCTCTTAAAGGTGAGATCATATGGTATTTATCTTTCACTGCCTGGCTTGTTGCGCTTAGCATAATGCTCTCCAGTTCCATCCATGCTGTTGGGAAGGGTAGGAGCTTCTTGTTTCTTTCGGCTGAGTAGAATTCCACTGTGTAAATGTACCATAGCTGAGCCTCTCTTTGTGGTCCTTCTTTTGAAGTCTATTTTGTGTGATATGAGTATTGCTACCACAGCTTTTCTTTTTTCCTGTCTGTTTGCTTGGAAAATTTGTTTCCAGCCCTTTGCTTTGAGTCCATGTAGGTCTTTTGTCCTGAACTGGTTCTCTTGTAGGCCACATATATATGGATCATGCTTTCTTATCCATTCAGCTATTCTATGTCTTTTGATTAGAGCATTTAATGCATTTACATTTAAGGTTATTATTGATAGGTACTTATTCATTGCCATTTTTGTACCCGTGTTCCTCTCTCCCTCTCTTTTCTTTCCTTTTTTTTTAAAGCAGTCCCTTTAGCATCTCTTACAGAACTGGTTTGGTAGAAGTGTATTTTTTTAGACTTCTTTTGTCTGCAAAGCTCCTTATTTGGCCTTCCAGTTTAATTCAGAGCCTTGCTGGATGAAGTAGTGTTGTTTGCAGGCCTCTGGTTCTCATTACTTGGAATATTTCTTGCTATTCTCTTCTGGCCTGGAGAGTTTCCATTGAGAAATCAGCTGTTAACCTTATCGGGGCTCCCTTGTATGTTACTTCCTTTTTCTCCCTTGCTGCCTTTAAGATTCTCTCTTTGTCTTGGAATTTTGCCATTTTAATATGATGTGTCTTGAAGTGGGCCTCTTTGAGTTCCTCTTGATTGGGAATCTCCGTGTTTCCTGGATTTGTGTGACTTTTTCTCTCCTCAAATTAGGAAAGTTTTCCATCATTACTTTTTCAAATAGGTTTTCTATCCCTTGCTCTTCTTTTCCTTCTGGTATCCCTATTATATGGATATTATTACATTTCAGATTGTCTTGCATTTCTCTTAATCCATCTTCATTCTTTCTGAGCCTCTTTTCCTTTCCTTGCTCTTTCTGGGTGCTTTTATCTACTTTGTCCTCCAACTCACTGATCCGATCCTCTGCTTCATGGATTCTGCTTTTGATTCCTTCTACTGTGTTCTTCAGTTCAGAAATTGTATTCTTCATTACCTCTTGGCCCTTGTTGATAGTTTCTATTTCCTTTTTCTTGTTGGTATAGTTTGCAGTGAGTTCATTGTAGTTTCCCTGTAATTTCTGGTAGCTCATTGTGAGCTCATGACGCTTCCTGATAACCATTGCTTTGAACTCAATATCTCATAGTTGAGTTGCCTCTGTTTCATTTAGCATTCTTTCTGTGGCTTCTTCCTTTCCTTTCATTTGGGAATTGATTCTTTGTCTTCCCCTTGTTTGTGAGACTCTTCTTGCTAGCCTCAGCTTCTTAAATTGATCTGTTCTGGCTCCCTGTATTTATGGTGTGATGTGAACTTTTGTTGTAGAATTCCTCTGAGATTCAGTGTTGCAGTCTCCTTCCAGTATCCTCATGTTCACAGCTTCCACTGTCTCAGCTGTTGGGATGCCCCCTCTTTGGGTCCAACTCTGGTCTTTTCACAGTTCTGTTTTTTTTTGGGGGGGGTCTCACTTGTGGGTATTTAAAAAGAGAAAAGAACAATGAAAATAAAAAAAGAAGAGGTGTGAAGAAGAGATAAAATGGGAAAGAAAGGAAGAAGGAATAAAACAAGAATGAAGGAAAGAGGAGCAAAAGAATTTGAGGGATAAAAAAACTAATAGAATATAATTAAAAAAGACAAACAAACAAAAAAACAATCTCTTGCTGGTTTCAAACTGGCCAAACCAGTTTTTCTAGTCTTACTGGCTGAGGGGCTACTGGTATCACTTTTTCCCTTTTCAGCACTCAGTCAGCTTTGGGCTACTCTCCTCAGTGCTAGCTGCTTACTCTCCCCATGGCTAGCCCAGTGCTTCTCTATGTAGGGCATTGGGTGTGGTTTCGGAGTCTCCTGCAGAGCTCAAGCTTTCCAGAGTTTATGGGTGTGAACTGGGATCTCCTACGAATCCAGGACTCCCCGGGTGTGGGTTCTGCAGGTTTCCTTCATTTCGTGCACTCACCCTAGTTTCACAGGTATGCACTCCAGGTCTTCCACAAATCCTCTCCTCTGGTTGCTCGGGCACCTCAGGTCACTCCACCGCCTTCAATTGCACAGGTGCATCTGGTCTCTTGGCTCCCTCTGGTCACAGGGTCGTCTCTGTTAGCACAGGTGCCTCTGGTTGCAGGGACTTGGGCGTACACTACTCCCAGGGCTATGCATGGGTGCTCACAGCCCCTGCGTGTTTGTCACTCAGACCTTAACTCCCCTCCCTGCGACTTCAAGCAACCAGGTCTCTCCTCTTGGTGCTCAAACCTTGTTTGGCTGGGGAGGAAGTGGTTGACCCAGTTTCCTCCCTAGAGCTCTGTGGCAGACCTGGCAAGTGCAGCCTGGGGTTTCAGCCGCCCTGGTCTCCGCACTGATACCTGGGCTCTTATTGTCCTAAAAACTCTTCTTGTTTTTCAATGTCCACTACATTTTTGATCTCCTATTTTCATCTATGCTGTGGTGCTGTTGGCTGTTTGCTCTGTTCCTCCATAGATTGGCTAGGTTTTTCTCTATGTGAAGGGAGAAGTGGAATCTGCTCCCTCTTACCAGGCTGCCATCTTCCCTCCTCCCATACTTATATTTTTAACATTCCTTTCTGAACACTAAAAATGTTTGGTAATTGTATATAACAAAACCTAGTTTCAATTACAAAAAAAATGCTAAGTAGTAAGGATAAAAAAGTGTCAATTTCATGATTTCTACAGCTAAAGACTCTGTATTTGAACTCTGTTGAATTTAATAGATACATTAACATCATTTTAAGACTACTTATAATATGTTTTAAAAGTTCAACTTGAAACATTCTAAGACTGCTTAGTTTTATTTAACTGTGCAGTTATTGGCAATTATTTTATATTTTTGCATTATTATAAACAGATAAGAATACAAACTAAACATGATCCACCTTAGATACAAAAGCTATAAAAGTAAAAATAGACTTTTGCTATACTTTTCTTCTACTAAACATGAAGGAAAATTAATTTTTACATACTAGGCTTTGGAACAATAAATACAAGCCTATTTTGTCTAATGGTGAGGTAACAAAGGTGGTTGTACTTAGAAACCAATAATGGAAAGCATTTTTCTTCTATGAAATCAGGATCATCAAAAAATAATAAATTAAGTTTATTACAGTGGTTAAAAATAAATTTTGAAATTATAAAAAGAAAATTTGAAGTCCTCACTCACTCACCCCACCTAAATGGATACATCCAATAACTTCCCCACGGTAGTTAAGTCATGGGTGGTTTCTTGTATATTTTTCTATACCTGATTTATGCCTAGATCACATCCCCATTTTTATTTAACAAGTGAGAGCTTATTATATGCAATGGTATTTGTTTTTTCCACATTAACATCTCACTTCAGTGCTTTTGTAATATCCTCATGCATTTTTTAGAATCACTTGAAGGGTTTTATTTATTTTTATTGTATTTTTCTATTGCCATTTAGTCCCTCTATATTCCCCTCAACCCCACAACCACTACACTATTGTCCATGTCCATGTGTCTTTTTCCTTATAGTTCAATCCTTCTACCTTGCACCTCCCCCACTTAACTGTCTTCCTGCTCTCTATAAATGAATGTGTCTCTGTTTTGCTTGTTTTTTTTTTTTTTCAGTTTGTTTACTAGATTCCACAGAGGAATGAATTCCTATGGTATTTTTCTTTCAACGACTGCTTTATTTAACTTATCACAATGTTCTCCAGCTCAGTCCATATTGTTGCAAAGGGTAAAATTTTCATCTTTCATATGGCCAAGTAGTGTTCCATTGTGTAAGTGTCTCGTAGTTGTTTTATCCATTCATCTAATGATGGTCACGTGGGCTGCTTCCATATGTTGATGATTGTAAACAACATTACAATGCACATGCTGGTGCTTATGTTCTTTTAAATTAGTGTTTTCAGTTCCTTAGGATATATTCCCAGAGGTGGAATCCCAGGGTCAAAAGGCATATTCATTTTGAATTTTTTGAGGTATCTCCATACTGCTTTCCACAGTGGTCACACCAACCTGTGTTCCCTTCAACAGTGCAAAAAGTGTCCCCCTTTCTCCACATCCTCACCAGCACTTATTGTTTCTTGATTTACTGATAATAGCCATTCTGACATCTGTGAGATGATATCTTATTGTGGTTTTAATTTGCATTTCTCTGATGACTAGTGACATTGAGCAACTTTTCACATGTTTATTGGCTATCTATATATCCTCTTTGGAGAAATGTCAATTTAGTTCCATTGCCCATTTTTTTAATTGGATTGTTTGTTTTTTTGGTGTTGAGTTTTATAAGTTCTTTGTAGATTTTGGATATTAGCCCCTTATCAGGTGTACTGGTTAATATGTTCTGCCATTCTTTGGCACTAAATATGTAACTATCAATATCACCTTAAATGTAAATGAATTAACTTCTCCAACAAAAAGACACAGAGTAGCTGAATGGGTAAGAAAACAAGACATATATATGCTGCCTCCAAGAGACCCACCTCAAATCAAAAGATACACACAGACTAAAAGTAAAGGGATGGAAAAAGACATTTCATGCAAATGGAAAGGAAAAAAAAACTTAGGTAGCAATACTTATATCAGACAAAATAGATTTTAAAACCAAGGTTATAGTAAGAGACAAAGAAGGACACTACATAATGATAAAGGGAATAATCTAACAAGAGGATATAACCCTATAAACATTTACACATCCAACATACAAGCACCTAAGTATGTGAAGCAAATCTTGATGGACATAAAGGGAGAGATTGACAAAAATTCAGTCATAATTAGGGATTTTAATACCTCATTGACTTCAATGGATAGATCTTGCAGGCGGAAAATCAAGAAGACAGTAGCCTTAAATGACACACTAGATCAAATGGAATTAATTGGTATCATCAATCATTTTATCCCAAAGCAGCAGAACATACATAAATTTCAAGTGTGCATGGAACATTTTCTAGCATAGGCCATGTGTTAATATACAAAACAAGTCTCAATAAATTTAAGGAGATTGACATAGTATCAAGCATCTTCTCTGACCACAATGCTATGAAACTAGAAATCAATCTCAAGAACACTGAAAAGCATGCAAAGACATGGAAGATAAATAACACGTTATTAAACAATGAATGGGTCAACACGAGATCAAGGAAGAAATCAAAAGATACCTTGAAACAAATGAACAGAAGAATACAACAATACAAAATCTGCATGA
This sequence comes from Glossophaga mutica, assembly GCA_039655065.1. NCBI lineage: Eukaryota > Metazoa > Chordata > Mammalia > Chiroptera > Phyllostomidae > Glossophaga > Glossophaga mutica. The sequence continues at coordinate 68,274,506 of CM077309.1, read as the reverse complement.
CACAGGGAAAGCAATACTAAGAGGGAAATTCATAGCATTACAGGCTTGTCTCAAAAATCAAGAAAAAGCTGAAATAAACAACTTTACACATTTGACTACCAATAATTTGATGGATAATTGTCTCCTGTAGTTTTATAATAATTTTCATAATAAGTGGGGATCCACCCTGAGGAAGAGATAAGGGCAGGTAAAAGTTATGGCCCAATTAAAAGTGCATCATTCTCTTAGTGAAAGCAGTAGACAGGCGAAGTTCTTCAACTAAATGGATTCTTTGATATCACTGAAGTTATTTTGAGATTGTTATTAAAACAGAAGTAAAAGGAATTTTATTTATTTTTTAAAGGTTTTATTTATTTATATTTAGAGAGAGAAGAAGGGATGAAGAAGGGAAAGAAACATCAATGTATGGTTGCCTCTCACGCACACCCTACTGGGGGCTCAGCCTGAAGCCCAGGCATTTGACCTGACAGAGAATCAAACCCGTGACCCTTTGGTTCACAGACTGGCACTCAATCCACTGGGCAACACCAGCCATAGCAAGGAATTTTAAATAGTAGTAAACTATAGGATAAAAAATAAATTTTACTAATTACTGGTACATTTTTGGTAAAATAATACTACTACAAAATATTGTATAATTTTATAGACATCATGAATACACAAATAAATGAGCCAAAGATGAGTCTAGGCTGAACCATCTGTTCCATAAGAAGCAGCTCTGCAATGAGCATGTTGGTTCTGTCATTCAGGAGAATACAAACAGGCCTGTTTCTCAACTGTGCCTCAGGTATACCTTCTGAACATTGGGAACTGGGGAGCAATACATGCACACCAAGTGATAGAAGTATCTGTCACTTTGGAATGCTTTAACTCCTTGGTTATATGTACATTGTGGATCCTGAACATTTTATGAAAAAAATCTTAATTACATGGAGAATCTGTAAAAATTTTTAAATGTGTAATTTAAAATCAGGATCTTGCCCCCACCCTTGCAATTAGAACTGAATCAATTTACAGGTGTAATAATACTACCTACTCTTTATTTTTGTATAAATAGTAATAATACTGAAAATTCATGTTTGTAGATAATGTAGCAAGAACCAGCAAGGTCAAAAAATAATTGTATCTATTAGTTTCCTCATGGTAAGGAATAAAAGTTTCAAGATGTATCCTTTCAATTCAGATAGAAACATTAAAACATTAATTGTGTTACAAGCTATGTGTTGCTAGTAGAAATAAAGCCTCTTTTCTGGGACTCTATATCTATGTTACTGGTTCTCTGAATTGTACAAAGAGAGAAATATACTCATTTATTCGAGAGGCATGGCTGGCCTTTTCATCAAACCTCTTTGGGATTATCCATTGTATAAACTAATTGTTAAGTTTTCTTTAAGATGAAATGATAACTGTAAAGTGTATCTAATAAAGCCTTATGACCCCAATTCAAATTTAGAGAGGCTCCCAGAACCAAATTGTTCAATTAATTCTTCTAAGTTTTGGGTATTAGATCTGAGAAACTTTAAATAAATTAATATAACATTGGGAAATCTATGTCATTTTCTGTTCTATCAATAAAATAAAGAATAGAAAAAAAGATGATGCCTCAAACAGGTACTGAATTGTGGGGTTCTTTTTTTTTTTTTTTTTTTTTTTTGGTCTCTGACTAATTAAGTACAATGTCTTTTACCTAAAAGTCATGAAAGTATGCAATAACTTAATATTTATAGTGTTAATGGTTAAATTAAATATGCTCTTAATAAAAATGTTAATCCATCTGCAATTGAAAAAAAAAATAAAGAATAGAAAGCCTAGTTATTAGATATGCTCCTATTTTTTTCTAGAAGTATGAAGAAACATCAGAAAGGGTCAAATTATAATATTGGTCTCCTAGTTTATTCTGACTGAGAAGTTCCACTATTAATAATTTCTTTCCAAATCAACAAACAAGTGCTGGTGAGGTTGTGAAGAAAAGGGAACCCTAGTAAATTGTTGGTGGGAATACAGATTGGTGCACCACTGTGGAAAACAGTATGGAATTTCCTCAAAAAACTAAAAATGGAACTGCTTTTTGACCTGGCAATTCCACTTCTGGGATTATATCCTAAGAACCCTGAAACACCAATTCAAAAAAAACCCTAGGCACCCAAGTTCATAGCAGCACAATTTACAATAGCCAAGTGTTGGAAGCAACATAAGTGCTCATCAGTAAATGGATGGCTCCAAAAGCCATGGATCTGGAGGGCGTCATGCTAAGTGAAATAAGCCAGGAAGTGAAAGACAAATATCATATGATCTCACCTATAAGTGGAACCTAATCAACAAAACAAATGAGCAAGGAAAATATAATGAGAGACATTGAAATTAAGAACAAACTGAGAGTAACCAGAGGGGAGGTGGCAGGAGATAATGGGGGCAAAATGGGGAAGAGTTTTCAGTAACATATATGAAGGACACATCAACAAAACCAAAGGGGGATAGAATTAAAGGTGGGAAGTAGGGATGGGTATGGTAGGGGGATGTGGTGGGGGGGGGTAGAAATGGAGACAACAACAATAAAAGTAAATAAATAATTTCCTTTGAAATTAAAAGTTTTCCAAACATACTCAGCATACTAACATTATAACTCAAAGTAAGTGGGGTATTTTCCATATGTTGGCAACTAGAAGCTTAAACAAACTTTTTTAGATGGATACTTGGGATTTTAGAAGATCATTTCAGTTCCCCAGGAAAAGGATTAAAATTCATCCTTATTGTGAAACATAAGAAAAAGCCAGAGTTTGTGAGCTAAGGAAGACCAACAGTGGGGAGAGTATCAGTAGTTATAATAATTCATAGATTTCATGGTGAAAACCAACATTTAGAGTACAGTTTATAAAAAAGGAAACAATATATTTGCACAGTGTATAAAATAGTAAAATCAGCATGAGTTTTCTAGAAATAAAATAATAAATAAAATAAATGTCATTTATAATAAAATGACTTTATAATAAAATATATGTCATGGTTATTATAGAGGACTTGGGTAATTATGCTTTTGTCTACCCAGTACCCTTATTTAATATTTGGAGAGAGTTTCTTAGGCAAACTCTTCCCAATTCCTAGACCTGGTACATCTGGCATAAGGAAGTTCAAGGACAGACTTCTTTGGGAATTTCTCAATGGAACTAACAGGAAAGAATTTTTTTTTCCTTTTAGATCATGAGCTATAGGTGTAGGAATGCCAGCGGCCATATTTCCTTTTGAACAGAAACTGTGGCAGGAAAGAACGTGGCCAAGAGGCTAAAAAAGAATAATAGATTAGCAGTTTAAGATGGAAGGAGAAAGGACTTTCAGCCAAGATGGAGGAATAGGTGGACACACTGTGCTTCCTCTCACAATGAAAATTAAAGACAATAAAGATTTAGAAACAAGAAAACAACTGGAACTGATAGAAAATTAAACTGTACAGAAGTCCAACAACCATTCATCCAAACCAGTAAGAGCGGCAGAGTCGCAGCAGGAAAAAGTGGAGGTTAGTGGACCCAGGTGCACAGGCAGCAGCAGCTAGCAGACCCCAGATGCACAGGCAGTGGCTATCGGACCCCAGGCACAGGGTGGCAACGATAGACCCAGTGAGGCTGTGCAGGGTGGTTGGCTGACCAGGTGGTCCCACATTCATGTGCAGATAATCCAGGTGAAGGGGAAGCTGCAGCAGGAACTGCATTCCAAGGGAGAGAGGAGCAGGTGCCATTGTTCCCTCTCAGACCCTGCTCCCACATACAACATCACTACCCAGTGACTGGGCTGACTCACTCTGGGGAACACCTAAGGCTCCACCCCTTGCAACATAACAGCTGTGACCAGACCAAAAACAAAAACAAAAAACAAAAACGGCTCAAACTGGAGAACAAATCAAAGCCCCAGAGCCAATTTATCTAACTGATCAAGAGATAGCCAACCTATCAGATGCACAGTTCAAAGCCCTGGTGATCAGGATGCTCACAGAATTGGTTGATTTTACTCGCAAATTAGATGAACAAATGAAGGCTACAATAAGTAAAATGAAGGAAAATGCACAAGGAACCAATAGAGATGGGAGGAAAACTGGGACTCAAATCAATGGAGTGGATCAGAAGGAAGAAACAAACAACCAAACAGAAAACAAGGAAGAAACAAGAATTCAAAAAAAAAAAATAAGGAGAGGCTTAGGAACTTCCAGGACATCTTTAAATGTCCCAACATCTGAATTATAGGGGTACCAGAAGGGGAATAAGAGCAACAAGTGGAAAACTTATTTGAACAAATAATAAAGGAGAACTTCTCTAATCTGGCAAAGGAAATAGACTACCAGGAAGTCCAGGAAGCTCAGAGAGTCCCAAAGAAGTTGAACCCAAGGAGGAACACACCAAGGCACATTGTAATTGCATTAGCCAAGATTAAAATGAAAGAGAATTATAGAAGAAGCAAGGGATAAGCGGACAGTCACCTACTAAGGTGTTCCTATCAGACTGTCAGCTGATTTCTCAAGAGATCTTCCAGGCAAGAAGGGGCTGGAAAGAAGTATTTGAAATCTTGAAAGGCAAGGACCTACATCCAAGATTGCTCTATCCAGGAAAGCTGTCATTTAGAATGGAAGGGAAGATAAAGTGCTTCTCAGAGTAGGTCAAGTTAAAGGAGTTCATCATCACCAAGCCTTTTTTATATGAAATGTTAAAGGGACTTATCTAAGAAAAAGAAGATAAAAAATAGGACAGTAAAAAGACAGCAAACTCACAGCTATTAACAACCACACCTAAAACAAAAGCAAACTAAGCAAACAGCTAGAATAGGAACAGAAACACAGAAATGGAGATCATATGGAGGGTTAGCAACAGGGGATTGGGAGGAGGAGATGGGGGAAAAGGTACAGAGAATAAGTGGCATAGATGGTGGGTAGAAAATAGACAGGGAGAGGGCAAGAATAGTGTGGGAAAAGTAGAAGCTAAAGAATTTATGACACATGGACATGAACTAAGGGGGGGGAATGTGGGGGGGTTGTGTAAGGTGGAGGGAAATGATGGGGGAGAAATGGGACAACTGTAATAGCGTAATCAATAAAATGTATTTAAAAAAATTCAAACAGAAAAAAAAAAAAAAAAAACAGGCTGACAGTCACCAGAGGGGAGAGGGGAGGGAATTTCAGAGGAAAAGTGGAAGGGTTTAGAGCAACAAGTATAAAAGGCACATCGACAAAAACTAGGGGAGTTGGAAATGGGAGGGAGGTGGGGAGGTCTAGGGTGGTGGGCTGGGATTGGAGTAAAAGACAGAAAACTGTACAAGAACAGCAATTAAAAATAAAGATGGAAGGAGAAAGATTTGGAAAATAGATTTGAAAAAAAGACCACTTAAAATAGTATCAAAAACATGAAATACTGATGAATAAATTAAAAAAATATGTGTAAGACCTGTACACTAAAATCTACCAAAAAAATGGTGAGATAAGTTGAAGACTACCTAGAGACACACAACATTTTCATGGAATGAATGATTCAGTATTGTTAAGATGGCAATTCCCTGCAAATTGACCTATGGATTCAATGCAGTCATAATTGAAATCCAAGCAGGAGGATTTTATAGAAATGCAATGGACCTAAAAAGACTAAACCATTTTGAAACAGAATACAATTGGAAAACTTTTAATATTTGACTTCAAGATTTATTATAATGCAGCTGCACTACTCATGACAGTGTGGTATTGGTGTAAAGATAGATATTTAGGTCAATGGTAGGCCTCCTGTAGTACAGGCTTCCTCCATGAAGTAAGTGTTCTAGGAACCCATCTGTATCAGTATACCAGCTAATGATGTTGTGAGTGCTGTGTTGGGCTTCAGTGAATTTTTTTTAATAGTCTTTCAATATGTTTGCCCATTTCACAATGGTTGATTTACAAGCATACCTGCCCACACTGCTCTGAGTGTTCAGCAATATTTGGCCAAAAACAGCATGGCCCTTATGCCCCTTTTTCTCTATTCATCTGATCTTGCCCTGAGCAACTTTTTTTTTGTTTCTCCACATAAGAAAAGTCCTCAAAAGGTAATGTTTTGCTGATGTGGAAGAGGTGAAACAGAAACAGCAGATGTTCTAAAAGGCACCTGAATCAACAAGTTCAAAAACTGTTTTTAGCAGTGGAAAAAATATATCAACAGGTATATTGCATCAAATGGAGAGTACTTTGAAGATGACTAAAGTTTAACCATGTAGGAATAAATGCACAATTTTTAATAAATGAATTCCATCTTTGGGTTCCTTCATTATATATATATTCAATTGATCTTCAACAAAGGTGCAAAGGTGCCAGGGTAATTCAATGGGGAAATTGATCATCTATTTAAAAATTGATACTAGAACATCAGGATATTCACATAGACAAATTAAATAAACCCCAATTTTCATCTAACATTATACAAAATTTCAGGTTGAAATGGATCATATATCTAATGTAAATGTAAAGGTGTAATTTTCTAGAAGAAATCATAGGGAAAAATTCTTTGTAACTTGAATGTTAGCATTGGCAAAGATTTCTTAGGACAGACATCAAAAGCACAAAACATAAGTGTTTAATAAATTAAGCTTATCAAAACTAAAAATGTTTGCTTTTTGAAAGATACCTTAAGAAAACAAAACAACAAATTATCTATGGAGAAAATATTTAAATTATATGTATTTGACAAAGAAATACAATTGAGAATGCACACACACATATACTTATAAACTTTAGATGCAGATATAAATGAGGATAAATCATTCCCTAGATTATCTAGACATAAGGGCCAAAAAAGTATCATTTTTTAACTTAGCACTATCTGAATTTCTATCCATTGCAGATGGAGAGAACGGATTGGCACGATCTTTAAAAATATACATATGCTCTAACCCAGTTCTCACATTACCGGAAATTTATAGAAAGTAAAAAGAAACTATGCAGTCAAAGATTTATGTATAAGAGTATACATTGAAGCATGTTTAAATAATTAAAACTTTAATATTATAGTAACAGTTATTAATAGGAAAATGGAAACTACGATAAAATGGTATGTATCCAATAAAATTTAAGACAAGAAGGAAGCACACAAAAATGCTAAGAACGGGTGATGTTTGTAGTTGACTTTTTTCTTTAAAAATTTTTTGACTTGTCCTGGCTGCTATGGGTCAGTGGTTGAGTGCTGGCCTGTGAATCAAAGCATCACTGGTTTGATTCCCAGTCTAGGGCACATGCCTGGGTTGCAGGTCAGGTCCCCAGTAGGGGGTGTGTAAGAGGCTACCCCACATCGATGTTTCTCTCTCTCTTCCTCACTCCATTTCTCTCTCTAAAAAATAAATAAGTAAAATAATTTAAAAAATAAAAATTTTCAGGCTTATTCTAACAACTAACCTATTATTTTATTATTAAAATTTAAATGTAAAATTGGGAACAACTAAAAAGGTAAAGAAAGCCATAAATGATATAACAGAAAAAGATCCTGAAGTTAGTGCTAACCAAATCAAGATAATGTACATATAAAGTAATTCCCTAGATGATTATTCAGTGGCTGAATAGTTGTCAGTTTATATTCTAAATATCTTAGGATGGTAGACAAGAACCATTGTCATGTGGTGCTTTGTCCAGGTCTATAGCTTCAGCTCTACCCATTTCCCAGGATACACTCTTTGTAGTCAATGCTGGAATCCTAAAGGAAAGAGTTAGGGTTGGAATTTCACCATATCATTCAATAAAACTAATCTTTATCAGCCTAAAGAAAGTAATCAAGTATTCACTCATATCTCGGTCATGTTGGAAGTAGCATGGAAGCACTTGGAGGGCAGAGTTTTCTAGTTTACCCTTCTGCCAGTTATTTTTTTTCTTTTTGCTTTTTTTATCTCATTCGTAGAACATTTAGAATAGCACAGATGTATAATTGTTGACACTGTTACATTTGTCCCCCAATTTGTCCCACTTTGCCCTTCTCCCTGGCCTTCACCATACTATTGTCTATGTTCGTGGTCTAGGAGTATATGTTCTTTGGATAATCTCTTTACTTTCTTTATCCAGTTTTCCTCCACTTTCCTCCCCTCTGTGATCTGTCAGTCTAGTCCATATATTCACATGTCTGGTTTTATTTTTTTCATCAGTTTATTTTGTTCAAGAGTCCACATATAAGTGAGATAATATGGTATTTGTCTTTCTCTGATTAGCTTATTTTGCTTAGCATAATAATCTCCAGGTCCGTCTATGCTGTCACGTAGGATAAGACTTCATTCTTTTTTACAGCCATGTGGTATCCCATGGTGTATATGTACCACAGCTTTTTTATCCACTCATCTACTTATGGACAATTGGGTTATTTCTAGATTTTGGCTATCGCAAATAATGCTGTAATGGACATCGGGGTGCACATATTCTTTCTGATTGGTGTTTTAGGATTCTTAGGGTATATTCCCAGAAATGGGATTACTGGATCAAAAGGCAGTTCTATTTTTAATTTTTTGAGGAAACTCCATACTGTTTTACACAGTGGCTGCACCAGTCTACATTCCCACCAATAGAGCACTAGGGTTCCCTTTTCTCCACATCTTCTCCAGCACTTGCTGTTTATTAATTTATTGATGATAGACTTTCTGAGAGGTGTGAGTTAATATCTCATTGTGATTTTAGTTTGCACTTCTCTGATGATTAGTGGTGTTGAGTATTTTTCTCATCTATTGGTCAATAGATGAGAAATGTCCAATCTGGAGAAATGTCTATTCAGGTCCTTGGCCGATTTTTTTAATTGGCATTTTGCCTTCCTGTTACTGAGTTAGTTTTTATTCCCTCCTCCAGATTCACTTTCTACTCTTGTCTAAACTTCTCTGCACCCTGAAAGTCAGATGTGTAAAAACTGCATCAGTGGGCTCCTTATCAGTTTACTATGGCTACCATAACCACAAACTTTGTGGCAAAAAAAATAACAAAAGTTTATTTTCACACAGTTCTGGAGGCTGGAAGTCCAAACTCAAGGTGTCAGCAGGCCATGGTGTCTCAGAAACCCTCAGGGGAATCTCTCCTTACTTCTAGTGGTTTGCAATTTTTGGCATTCTTGGCTTGTGGCTGCATAACTCTAATAACTGTCTTCACCATCACATGTTTCCCCTGTATGTTTGTGTCCTCACATGGACTTATTCTTATAAGGATGCCAAGAATATTGGATTTAGGGACCTTTCCTACTCCTGTATGACCTTATTTTAACAAATTTGCATCTACATGTTCTTATCTCCAAATGATGTCACATTCTGAGATGCTGGGAATGAAGACCTCAGCATATCTTTGGAGATATACAAGTGAAATCATAACAGTTTCCTTGCTTTTTGCCTCCTTATTATGTTAAGATAATGGCAAAGAGCCCCCATCATGATAATAGAGGTAGGGGGTAAAAGGAGACAAATGTCTGGTGTTTTGGTTATTCTTCAGTCTTTACTTTTAGGTTCTCTGGGCTGCATCCCTCCATGAAAGGTTATAATTCTGTCAGACCACCCTCTCCATACAGCTGCCCTCTCCAGATGTGCCATCTGGCATTCTCATAATTGCTTCTTATCCTTTCACTTCCTCACTGTGGCTAACTCTAAGGAAATACACTCGCTTATTGGTTTTCCTGACATCTCCCTACACTTTTGATAATAGAACTTTTAAGAAACTCTCCTCCATTTAGAGGATATGCCATGTTTTTCCTGCTGGAACCCTGACTCATATATTCTCATTTGATAGATATAAGTCCAGAGAATAGAAATGATTTTCTCAAGGTCATGAAATTTGCAGAACTTGTGAACCTTAGCGCTCCTAAAAAATTCCTTTTGGTACCAAACAGACCTCACAGAAGGATTTGCTCAAACAGGATATAAACACTTTAGAGTTGTACTGAAAGTTCATTTTCATTAATTTTGAATAAGTGAACAAATATCTTATATATGAAATTTCCTCAGAAAACTAAAAACGGAACTGCCTTTTGACCTGGCAATTCCAGTGCTGGGATTATACCCTAAGAGCTTTGAAATACCAATTCAAAAGAACCCATGCACCCCAATGTTCACAGCAGCACAATTTACAATAGCCAAGTTTTGGAAGCAACCTAAGTGCCCATCAGTACATGAGTGGATCCAAAAACTATGGTAATGTATACAATGGCATACTGCACAGCAGAAAGAAAGAAGTTCCTACCCTTTACAACAGCCTGAATGGATCTGGAGAGCATTATGCTAAGTGAAATAAGCTAGGTGGTGAAAAACGAATATCATATGATCTCACCTATAAATGGAACTTAATCAACAAAATAAACAAGCAAGTAAAATATAACCAGAGACATGGAAATTAAGAACAAACTAATAGTAAACAGAGGGAAGGTAGGAGGGAGTAATGGGGGAGGGAAAAGAGGAAGATTTTCGTTAAGGACCATGTATAAAGGACACTGGACAAAGCCAAAGGGTGCAGGATTGAGGGTGGGAGGTGAGGATGGCTTGGGTCGGGGGAGTGTTGGGGCCAAATGGAAACAACTGTATTTAAACAACAATATAAAAAAATAAAATAAATTTGTCATTGGGGAAAAAAATCATATGTTCACAGCAGAAAATATTATATTTTAATTTAGTTTTCTTTTACACTGTTTGAACTTTACTCAAAGAACTAGGGTGGTCAAAACTTGGAATCGTTCACAAAAGTCAATCCTAATTCTGAAGATCAAAACCTTGATTATTGCTTTTAAATGAAGGGAGTGAGCAAAATGTAGCTTTCTGCTAACTGCTCTGCTGGCTCCTTCCTTGATCATCACATTCTAACATCTACATTTCAAACCAGTACACATGGAACGTGTAAGTTAGATCCAAAACTTCAGCCATTTCACTCTCTCCATTAGCTGTGTCCTTTCAGCATCTCAAATATAATATTTTTGTGGTTGTGACTGCATTTTTATGGTTTACCACCTTCTTATTGTTAATATAGATTTGGATCCTCTTCTCTTGGTAGTGACCCCACCATTCACCTCTAATGTTTTGTGTTCATTACACTAAAGCACTCAGAATATAAAGAGATTGGATAAGACGGTGATTAAAAGCATGGGCATTGGAGTCAAATATCGGTTTTAGCCCTGTGACCTTGGAAAGTGTCTGTCTCTCAAAGGCATACTTCTCTTCAGGTGAATGACATAATGCCACTTATAGTGTTTCCATGAGAATTAATGAGATGCTTCATACAGTCCTCAGCACAGTCTTTGGTACATAGAGGAGGTCAGTGAATGAAAGCTGTTTTCATAAAGTGGTATTAAATGAGCTTTCCTTACTTTTAACAATTTGTACTTTCAATAGAATCATCAAGTAAAAATGAAAGAGCAAAAGCCATATCAGGAAAGGATGGGAATGGATAACAGTTATACCCATAACGTTAGGATGAAAATAAGCACTCGGATTTAGAGCAAAATTTTAACTCTAAGATTCCTGGAAATCAAAGCACAATGAAAATGATGTATTATTAAAACTTATTATCTCATAAAGTAAGTTGTGGTGAGGAAAACATTCTAAGTGGAAATTAGGTAGCTATTTATACATAGGTTGCTAAAAATCATATTGGATATGACTTCAATAAAAGCTCTTTAAATGATATAGAAACATTTTTAATGAGTCTTGCTCTGTAGAATTGAGAAAAGACCACCTTCACTAAATGCAGAGGAGTTTACTACAGGGGATGACTGAGGGACACTGAAAGCCATTTCACGTGGGCTTTATTTACTGTCAACATAAAATAATTCCAAAGTTACCTGTAACATATAAAGTCACTTACTACTAGGTTAAAAACAAGTTTTCATTCATTCTACAGTTTACACTAGTGTCATAGAACTGAACTTTATGATTTGAGCATGCATTGTGTTTATCCTGCTTGGGGTTATTTTAGATTCTTGGATCTGTGACTTCATACTTTGATAAAATTTTGAAAATATTAGGTTATTATTTCAAATATGTTTTCTATCTCCCATATCTCTCTTCTTTTGTAACTCCAATTACATTTATGTTAGACTGCTTGATATTATCCTATAGGTCAATGAGGCTCTGTTTTCTGTTATAGTATTTTTTCTCCAGCCTTTGCTTTAGAGAGTTTCTGTTGTTATATCTTCAAGTGCACTGTTCTTTTATCTCCAGTGTCTAATCTGCTATTATTCCCATCATGAAAATTTTATTTTAGGTATTGCATATTTTACCTGTAAAATTTTCCTTTCATTTATTTCTATGAAATTAATGTCTCCTCTAATTAATTTTGTGTTTTTCTTTACATCTTTGGGCATATGAAGCAAATTTATAATTGGTTTAGCACCCTTCACTAAAAATTACCTCATATTTGTTATTTATGGTTCTGTTATTAATCAACTTTTTCTTCTGGTTAAGGATCACATTTTCCTCCTTCTTCATATGTCTAATAACTTTTACTTTCTGATGGACATTTTAAATTTTACATTTTTCAGTACTGCATACTTTCATATCCTTTTAAGTGTGTTAGACTTGTTCTAATGGCAATTATATTAATTGGGATCAGGATAATTCTTTTACCTACATTAATACCTACTTTACTGCTAATTTAGCCCTTCTTCTAAGTTGTGACCCTTCTTAGTTTTCTCCTGAATGACCATGTAATCACAGAATTTTCTCCATTCTGGCTGGTAGGAATTCAAGTAATTCTCAGTTTTATATAATCTCTGGAAAATATTTGGCTTACAAATCTCTGATAATTGTTTCATCCAAGAGAGTTTGTCATACTTAGCCTCATGAGGTTTCATGGTACATAGTGCAAAACTGTGTCATTTTTACATTGTTAAAAATCTGCTTTTATTTAACCAAAGACCAACTCACACAACCAGGTTCATCAAGGGAATATCTAAGAACTGAATATCAGTTTGCTAATTTATAGAACCACAAGAATTAAAATGCCTGAGTCCATATGACCAGGAACTTCTCTTGCTATAAGAGAAACAACCTGAAGGCTCATTAGTGAGTAGAGAATTTGAGCAACATGAGTTAAGTGAAACAAAATTACTACCATCAGGTCATATATTCTGTCATTCATCCATGCAGCAACTATTTCCTGAGCACCTAAGACATGTCATTAATTTTGTTAAAATATTACTTTGCTAAATTCAGTGAACAAGGCAAATGCAGTCACATGTCATCACAGTTATTGGGAAAATATTAAGCAGGCAGTAATAGCAGTATGATGAATCTTATGATACAGAAAGTACAAGGAGCTATGGGAGCTCTTGGGGTTGTGTATTGAGGAATAAACTAAAGTAGGCTAGGATTCAGGTAAGGCTCACTGAGAAAGTTATATTCAAGTTGAGATATACAGAATTAATAAGAATTATCCATTGAAGAAGGCAGAAAAACTAACCTAGTAAAGTATTTCCCAAAATGTTATATTCTTTTTACTGGTAGTTGAAAAGACAAAGGTAGAGTATAGATTTTGAAGCTGATTGAAGGAAGAAATGAAGAGGGCATCTCTTTTGATTTTGCAACTTTAATGAACACACCTCCACATTCACCCCATTCTTACCTAATACCATCCCACTTCAAAACTTTGCATAGCCACACTAATACACAACTCATGTTTAATCTTCCCAATCTTGTAACTTTGGGGTTGGACCATCAAAAGTTGACAGAGTTGAAAACAGCAGTTTTTGGATATCTTTACCTCAGTGGACCCCAGTACATATATTCATTCTTTTGGTTCTGAGGGGTTGGGAAGCCTGGAAATGTTATTCAGCTGACGGCAGTGGATAAGGGCATAACTCTGGAGTTGAACTAATCTATGTGTTGCATGTCCATAGGCACATCTTGGACTCAGTTTACTGAGGTGTATAATGGCAATAATAATGATTCATATCTCCTACAATTATAGTGATATTTATTTTTTATTTTTTATCATTTTCTCTTTTTAACTGAATTTGTTGGGATGACACTGGCTAACAGTATTATGCAGGTTTCAGATGTACTATTCTACAACACATCAACAGTACACTGTACTCTGTGTTCACCACTCCAGTCAAGTCTCTGGCCATCACCATTTATCTCTCATTTACTCTCCTCCAAAGTCACCCATCCTACTTGCTCCCACTGTTGTTTGTGTCCATGAGTTTTTTCTCTTTTTTTTCCTTTCTTGGTCTCCCACAGCACATCTCCTCCCAATAGTTATCAGCCGGCTGTCTATCTAGGAGTCTGTCTGTATTTTGCTTATTAGATAATTTTGTTCATTGGATTCCACACATAAATGATATCATATGGTACTTGTCTTTCTCTGACTCACTTCTTTCACTTAGCATAATGGTCTCCAGGTGTATCCATGTGACTGCAAAGGGTAAAATTTCATTGTTTTTTTATGGTTGAGTAGTATTCCATTATGTCATTGTACCACTGTTGTTTTATTCACTCACCTGAGGATATTTTTATTGATTTTAGAAAAAAATGATAAGAGAAAGAAAAAGACAGAGAGAGTGGGAGAGAGAAACATCAGTAGGTTCCCTCCTGTATACTCCCTGGCAGGGGGCGAATCCTGAAACATGGGTATAAGCCCTGACTGAGCAGCAAACTCACAACTTTTTGGTGCATGGGGAAACCCTCCAAAAACTGAGCCACCTGAGGGCATACCACTGCATTTTTATGCACTCACCTACTGATGGACAATTGGATTGCTTCCAAATCTTGGCTATTGTAAATAATACTGTGATGAACATAAAAGCGCATATATTCTTTTGAATTGGTGCTTCAGGTCTTTTCTGATTTCCCACAAGTGGAATCACTGGGTAATAAGGTAGTTCCATTTTTAGTTTTTTGAAGTAACATCATAATGCTTTCCACAATGTCTGCCCCAATCTGCATCCCCACACACAATGCATGAGGGTTCCCTTTTCTCCACATCCTCACCGACAATTGTTTGTTGATTTATTGAGGATAGCCATTCTGACAGGTGTGAGTGATTATCTCAGCATGGTTTCCATTTCTATCTCACTGATAATTAGTAACATTGAGCACCTTTTCATATGTCTACTGGCCATCTCTATGTTCTCTTTGGAGAAGTGTCCATTCAGTCTCATTGCACATTTTTAAAAAAGAACTTATTTATTTATTTTTAGACAGAGGGGAAGGGAAGGAGAGAGGGAGAGAAACATCAATGTTTGGTTGCCTCTCATGTGCCCCCTACTGGGGACCTGGCCTGCAACCCAAGCATGTGCCCTGACTGGGAATCAAACACACGACCCTTTGGTTCACAGGCTGGTACACAGTCCACTGAGCCACAGTAGCCACGGCATCTTTGCCCATTTTTTAAATGGACTTTTTTGGTGTTGATATTTGTTTTTTATAAATTTTGTACATTAGTCCATTATCAGATCTATCATTGATGAATGTATTCTCCCATTCAGTAAGCTGCCTTCATTTTGTTGATGATACCCTTCGCTGTGCAAAAACTTTTTAGTTTGATGTAGTCCCATTTGTTTACTTTTTTCTTTTGTTTTCCTTGCCTAAGGAGATCTACCAGAAAAAAATATTGCTATGAGAATGGTCCGAGATTTTACTGCCTATGTTTTCTGCTAGAATATTCATTGTTTTTAGTCTAAACATTTAAGTCCTTAAACCATTTTGAGTATATTATTGTATATGGTGTAAGAAGGTGATCTGGTTTCATTTTATTGAATATATCTGTCCAAATTTCCCATCATCATTTACTGAATAGATCATCTATACCCCATGGTATGTTTTTGCGTCCTTTGTCATTTTTTTAAATTTTTATTTTAATTGTTGTTCTTGTAAAGTTTTGTCTTTTACTCCCATCTCAGCCCACCACCCCAGCTCCAACTTCTCCCTCCCATTTCCACCCCCTCCTAGTTTTTGTCCATGTGTCCTTCATATGTGTCCTTCATATTCATATTTGTAAACCGTTCCCCTTTTACACTGAAATTCCCTCCCCTCTCCCCTCTGGTGACTGTCAGGCTGTTCTCAATTACAGTGTCTTTGGTTATATTTCACTTGTTTGTTTGTTTTGTTTTTTAGGTTCCAGTTAAATGTGAGATCATATGGTATTTGTCTTTCACTGCCTGGCTTATTTCACTTACCATGATGCTCTCCAGTTCCATCCATGCCATTGCAAAGGATAGGAGCTCCTTCTTTCTTTCTGCTGCATAGGATTCCATTGTGTAAATGTACCACAGTTTTTTGATCCATTCATTTACTGATGGGCATCTAGATGGATTCCAACACTTAGCTATTGTAAATAGCTAAAGCAGCACTTAGCTATTGTGCTGCTATGAACATTGGGGTGCATAGGTTCTTTTGGATTGGTGTTTCAGGGTTCTTGGGATATAATCCAAGTAGTGGAACTGCTGGGTCAAAATGTAGATCCATTTTGGGTTTCCTTAGAAAATTCCATACTGTTTCCAACAGTGGTTATACCAGTCTGCACTCCCACCAAGAGTACACTAGGGTCCCCTTTTCTCCACAACCTCTCCAACACTTGCTCTTTGTTGCTTTCTTTATGATGGCCATTCTAACTGGTGTGAAGTGGTATCTCAATGTAGTTTTATTTGCATCTCTCTGATAGCTAGCAAAATTGAGTCTCTTTTCACGTGTCTCTGGATCTTCTCTATGTCCTCCTTAAAGAAGTATTTGTTCAAGTCCTTTGCCCATTTCTTAGATTGGGTTGCTTTCTTCTTAGAGGGGAGTTGTGTAAGTTCTTGATACTTTTTGGAGATTAAACCCTTCTCTGAGGTATCATTAGTAAATATGTCTTCCCATACAGTCGGTTCTCTTTTAATTTTAATACTGTTTTCTTTGGCTGTGCAGAAGTTTTTTATTTTGATGAGATCCCATTTGTTTATTCTTTCCTTTATGTCCCTTGCTTTAGGGATATATCAGTAAAAATGTTGCTGCATGAAATATCTGAGATTTTCCTGCTATGTTCTCCTCTAGGACATTAATGGTGTCACGGCTTGTATTTAAATCTTTTACCCACCTTGAATTTATTTTCGTGTATGGTGTAAGTTGGTTTTCAGGTTTCATTATTTTGCATGTAGCTGTCCAGTTCTCCCAACACCACTTGTTGAAGAGGCTACTTTTGCTCTGTTTTATGTTGCTGCCATCTTTGTTGAATATTAATTGACCATAGAGACTTGGGTTTATTTCTGGGCTCTCTATTCTATTCCATTGGTCCATGTGCCTATTTTTATGCCAGTACCAGGCTGTTTTGATTACAGTGGCCTTGTAATACAGTTTGATATCAGGTATTGTGATCCCTCCTACTTTGCCCTTATTTCTCAAAATTGCAGCAGCTATTCGGGGTTGTTTACGGTTCCATATAAATTTTTGAAGTGCTTATTCTATGTCTGTGAAATATGCCATTGTAACTTTAATAGGTATTGCATTGAATTTGTAAATTGCTTTGGGTAGTATGGATATTTTGATGATGTTAATTCTTCCAATCCATGAACACAGTATATGTTTCCATTTATTTGTGTCTTACTTGATTTCTTTCTTTAGTGTTGTGTAGTTTTCTGCATACAGGTATTTTACCTCCTTAGTTAGGTTTATTCCTAACTGGTATTTTATTTTTCTTTTTGCTATATTGAATGAGATTTTTTTCTTGATTTCTTCTTCTGCTGTTTCACTGTTGGTATACAAAAATGCCTTTGATTTCTGGATATTGACTTTGTATCCAGGCTGTTTGGCCAAATTCATTTATTAAGTCGAGCAGCTTTTTGGCTGAGTCTATAGGATTTTCTTGTACACTATCATGTCATCTGCAAACAATGATAGTTTTCATTCCTCCATTCCAATTTGGATGTCTTTATTTCCTTTTCTTGTCTAATCGCTGTGGCTAAGAATTCCAATACTATATTGAATAGAAGTGGTGAAAGTAGACAACCTTGCCTTGCTTCTGATCTTAGTGGGAAAGATTTTAGTTTTTGCCTATTGAGTATGATGTTGGCTGCAAGTCTCTCATATTTGCCTTTATTATGTTGAGGAATGCTCCCTCTATTCCCACTTTGCTGAGTGTTTTTATCATAAATGGGTGCTGTACCTTATGAAATGCTTTTTCTGCATCTATTGATAAAATCATGTAATTTTTGTCTTTGCCTTTGTTTATGTGATGTATTACATTTACTGATTCGCAAATATTGAATCATCCTTGTATCCCTGGGATGAATCCCACTTGGTCATGGTGTATGATCTTTTTAATGTATTGTTGGGTGTGGTTTGCCAATATTTTGTTGAGGTTTTAGCATCTCTGATCATCCATGATATGGGCCTGGAGTTTTCGTTCTTCGTTGTGTCTTTATCTCGTTTTGGGATTAAAATGATGCTGGCTTCATAAAAAGAGTTTGGGAGTCCTCCATCATTTTGGATTTTTCGGAATAGTCTGTGAAGGATAGGGGTTAGCTCTTCCTTAAATACTTTGCCGAATTCTCCTGTGAAACCATCTGGTCCAGGGCTTTTGTGTCTTGGGAGTTTTGTGATTACTGCTTCAATTTCATCTTCTGTTATTGGTCTGTTAAGGTTTTCTGCTTCATTCTTATTTGAGTTTGGGAGATTATTTTTTTCTTGAAACTTGACCATTTCGCCTAGGTTTCCAAATTTCTTGGATACAATTCTTCATAGTAATTTCTTACATTCCTTTGTACTTCTGTGGTGTCAGTTGTAATCTCTCCTATTTCATTTCTGATTGTGTTTATTTGGGTCATCTCTCATTTTTTCTTGATGAGCCTGCTTAAAGGCTTGTCGATTTTTTTTATCTTTTCAAAGAACCAGTTCCTGGATTCATTGATCCTTAGAATTGTGCTTTTAGTCTCTATCTCATTTAATTCTGCTCTGCTCTTGCTTATTTCCTTCCTTCCACTTGCTCTGGGCTGTCTTTGTTGTTGATGCTCGAGTTCTTGTAGGCGTAGGGTTAAGTTGTTTATTGAAATGTTTCTATCATTTAGGTATGCCTGCATTGCTATGAACTTCCCTCTGAGGACTGCCTTCACTGTGTCCCATAAGTTTTGGGTCATTGTGAGTTCATTTTTGTTTGTTTCCAGTAACTTTTTTGATCTCCTCCCTAACTTCATTCTTGACCCACTGATTGTTTAATAGCATACTATTCAATCGCCATGATTTTGAGTGTTTTGGGTTTTCCCCTTGTTGTTGGTTTCTAGTTTCAGTCCCTTGTGGTCAGAGAAAATGCTTGGTATGAATTCAATTTTCTCGAATTTGTTGAGACTTGTTTTGTGTCCTTTCATGTGGTCTATCTTTGAAAATGTTTCATGTGCATTTGAAAAAAAAATGTGTATTTAGTTTCTTTGGGATGAAGGGCTCTATGTATATCAGTTAAGTCCATATCGTCTAGGGTATTGTTCAATGCCGTACTATCTTTGTTGATATTTTGTTTGGAAGATCTGTCTATTTTTGACAGTGAGGTGTTGAAATCCCCTACTATAATTGTGTTGCTGTCAATATCTTTCTTGAAGTCCTTTTAGATTTTCTTGACGTATTTACGTGCTCCTATGTTGGGTGCATATATGTTTACAATGTTTATGTTTTCTTGGTGCATTCTACCCTTGAGTATTGTGAAATGACTTTCTGGGTCTTTCTTTATGGCTCTTCTTTTGAAGTCTATTTTGTCTGATATGAGTATTGCTAACCCAGCTTTTTTTTTGTGTCGATTTGCTTGGAAAATTTGTTTCCAGCCCTTCACTTTGAGACTGTGTAGGTTATCTGTTCTGAGGTGGGTCTCTTGTAGGAAGCACATGTGTGGGTCACACTTTCTTATCCTTTCAGCTATTCTATGTCTTTTGATTGGAGCATTTAATCCATTTACATTGAAAGTTATTATTGATAGGTACTTACTCATTGCCATTTTTATACCTGTGTTCCTCACACTCTCTCTCTCTCTTCCTTCCTTTCCTTAAAGAAGTCCCTTTAGCATCTCTTGCAGAACTGGTTTGGTAGAGGTGTATTTTTTTAGATGTCTTTTGTCTGTGAAGCTCTTTATTTGGCCTTCCATTTTAATTCAGAGCCTTGTTGCATAAAGTAGTGTTGTTTGCAGGCCTTGGTTCTTATAACTTGGAATATTTCTTGCCACTCTCTTCTGGCCTGGAGCATTTACATTGAGAAATCAGCTGCTAACCTTTTTGGGGATCTCTTGTATATTACATCCTTTTTCTCCCTTGCTGCCTTTAAGATTCACTCGTTGTCTTGGAATTTTACCATTTTAATGATGATGTGTCTTGATGTGGGCCTCTTTGGGTTCCTCTTGATTGGGACTTTGTGTTTCCGGGATTTGTGTGACTTTTTCTCTCATCAAATTTGGGAAGTTTTCCATTATTACTTTTTTATAATATATTTTATTGATTATGCTATTACAGTTGTCCCATTTCTCTCCCATCATTCCCCTCCACCCTGCACACCCCCTCCCACCCACATTCCCCCCTTTAGTTCAGGTCCATGTGTCATAAGTTCTTTAGCTTCTACATTTCCCACACTATTCCTGCCCTCCCCATCTATTTTCTACCCACCGCCTATGCTACTTATTCTCTGTACCTTTT
This sequence comes from Glossophaga mutica, assembly GCA_039655065.1. Lineage (NCBI taxonomy): Eukaryota > Metazoa > Chordata > Mammalia > Chiroptera > Phyllostomidae > Glossophaga > Glossophaga mutica. Next base: position 68,253,933 of record CM077309.1, on the reverse strand, counting down.
CCCCCTCTCTCCTCCTCCCACTCCTCTGTTGCTAACCCTCCATATGACTCCATTTCTGTGGTTCTGTTCCTGTTCTAGTTGTTTGCTTTTGTTTTAGGTGTGGTTGTTAATATCTGTGAGTTTGCTGTCTTTTCACTGTTATATTTTTTTGTCTTCTTTTTCTTAGATAAGTCCCTTTAACATTTCGTATAATAAGGGCTTGATGATGTACCAGGAAGTCCAGGAAGCTCAGAGAGTCCCAAAGAAGTTGGGATTAAAGCCAAGATTAAAATGAAGGAGAGAATTCTAGAAGCAGCAAGGGATAAGGGGACAGTCACCTACAAAGGAGTTCCCACCAGACTGTCAGATGATTTCTCAAAAGAGACCTTACAGGTAAGAAGGGGCTGGAAAGAAGTATTTGAAGTCTTGAATGGCAGGGACCTACATCCAAGATTGCTCTGTTCAGCAAAGCTTTCATTTAGAATGGAAGGGAAGATAAAGTCCTTCTCAGATAAGGTCAAGTTCAAGGAGTTCGCCATCACCATCATTACTTTTTCAAATAGGTTTTTTATTTCTTGCTCTTCTTCTCCTTCTGGTATCCCTATTATAGGGATATTATTACGTTTCACATTGTCTTGTATTTCTCTTAATCCCTCTTCATTCTTTTTGAGCCTCTTTTCCTTTCCTTGTTCTTTCTGGGTGTTTTTTTCTACTTTGTCCTCCACCTCACTGATGTAATCTTCTGCTTCATCGATTCTGCTTTTGATTCCTTCTGCTATGTTCTTCAGTTCAGAAATTGTATTCTTCATTTCCTCTTGGCCCTTGTTGATAGTTTCTATTTCCTTTTTCACGTTGATATAGTTTACAGTGAATTCATTGTGGCTTCCCTGTAGTTTCTGGTAGCTCATTGAGAGCTCATGGAGCTTCCTGACAACCATTTCTTTGAACTCAATATCTGATAGTTGAATTGACTCTGTTTCATTTAGCATTCTTTCTGGGGCTTCTTCCTTTCCTTTTATTTGAGGATTGATTCTTTGCCTTCCCATTGTTTTTGAGACTCTTCTTGCTAGCCTCAGCTTCTTAAATCAATCTGTTCTTGCTCCCTGTGTTTATGGTGTAAACTTCTGTGGTGGAATACCTTTGAGATTCAGAGGTGCATTCTCCTTCGGGTATCTTGGTGTTCATAGCTTCCACTCTATCAGCTGTTGGGATGCCCCCTCTTTGGGTTCAACTCTGGTTTTTTCACAGTTCCAGGGTTTTTTTTTTGTCTCACTTGTGGGTATTTAAAAAAGAGAAAAGTTAAAACATGAAAAAAGAAGAGAAAAAAGAGGAAGGAAGAAGAGATAAAAGTGGAAGGAAGAAGGAATAAAACAAGAAAAAGGTAAAGAGAAGCAAAAGGAATTGAGGGACAAAAGATAAAAATAATCAAAAAATAAAAAATATATAATTCAAACAAAACAAATCGGGGGGGAAAAAAAAACCCTCTTGCTGTTTGCAATCTGGCCAAACTGATTTTTCTGGTCTTGCTGGCTGCAACAGGTCAAGCGGCGAATCGTATCACTTTTCTCCCTGTTCCACAGTCAGTCAGCTTTGGGCTACTCTCGTCTGTGCCAGCCTTGCACTCTCCCCAGGGCTAGCAGTGCACTCTCTATTCAAGGCCTTGGGTGTGATTTCTGATCCTCCCACAGAGCGCATGCTTTCCCAAGTTTATGAGTTTGAGTTGGGATCTCTTATGGATTGAGCATTTCCTGCGTTTATTGTTGTGAGCTCCAGGTCTCCTACAGGGTGCATCCACCTACTTGAGTCTGCGGGCACGGGCTCATCGAGTTTCCAGAGTTGCACGCACTCACCCTAGGATCACAGGTGTGAGTTCCGGGTCTTCCACAAAGCCCACTCCTCTGGTCTCAGGGCTGGCTCCAGTTTCAGGGCTGCCTCCAGTCACTCAGCCACCTCAGGTCAGTTGCAGGGCCATATCTGGTTAGTCACAGAGCCACCTCTGGTGGCAGTGCCACCTCCAGTCGCTTGGCTGCCACGTCTGGTTTTGCAATGTCCACTACAAATTTTGATCTCCTGTTTTCATATATACTGTGGTACTGTTGGCTGTCTGCTCTGTTCCTCTGTAGATTGGCTAGGTTTTTCTCCTGTGTCCAGAGGGAAGTGGAATCTGCATCCTCCTACTGTGCCACCATCTTGAATCTCCTTGAGGGTATTCCTTTGTCAAATATTGAGTATAAAGGCATGGATTTATTTCTTGGTTCTATATTGTGTTCTATTGTTTATAGATGTATATAGTTTGATATCAGGTAACATGATTTTTCCAACATTTTTCTTCTTTCCTAAGGCTATTCAGGATATTTAGTGGTTCCGTAAAATTTTTGGAATATTTGTTTTTATTCTATGAATACACTTTTGATACTTTGATAAGAATTGCATTGAATCTATAAATTGCTTTGTGAGGTATGAACAGTTTAATGATGATAATTCTTCTTATCCATACCAGAGGTGTCTAACCTGCAGCCCAGAGACTGCATGCAGCTTAGGATGGCTATGAATGCACCCCAACACAAAATTGTAAATTTACTTAAAACATTATGAGATTTTTTTTGTGATTACTTGTCACAATGTATTTAATGTGAGGCCTAAGACAACTCTTCTTCTTCCAGTCTGGCTCAGAGATACCAAAAGTTTGGACACCCCTGATGTACACAGTATATGCTTACACAAATATGCTTGTTTGTATCTTCTTAAATTTTTTTCTTCATTGTTTTATTATTTTCTGAGTACAGGCCTTTTGCATCTTTGGTTAAATTTATTCCTAAATATTGTATTCTTTGTGGAGCAATTGTGAATGGCTTGTTTTGTCTCCATCTCTGTTAGTTTGTTATTGGCATACGAAAATGCAACTGACTTCCAGATATTTATTTTGTATCCTGACACTTTACTGAATTCGTAACTCACTTCTAGTAGTTTTTTGGTGGGTCATTTAGGGTTCTTTATATACTGTATCATTTCATCTGAAAATAATAACAGTTTTGCTTTTCCTTTCCAGTTTGGATGACTTTTATTATCACCCAAATTTGTTTGATTGCTGTGTCTAGGACTTCCAGTACTATGTTGAATAAGAGTGGTGAAAGCAGACATCCCTGTCTTGTTCTCAATGTTAAGGGAAAAACTTGTGCTTTTGCCCATTGAACATGATATTGACTTTGGGTTTCTCATATATTGCCTTTATTACATTGAGGTATAATTGCTCTATTCCCAGTTTTCTGAGAGTTTTATGATAAATATGTTCTGGTTTTTATCAAATGTTTTTTCTGCATCTCTTGATATAATTATGTAGTTTTTATCCTTCATTATGTGGTATATCACTTTTATTGATTTGTGAATATGGTACCAAACTTGCACCACCAAAACAAATCCCACTTTATCATGGTGTGTGATTTTCTTAATGTATTACTAAATTTGGTTTGCTAATATTTTGTTGAAGATTTTAGTATCTGTGATCATCAGGGATATTGGCATCTGATTTTCTTTCTTTGTAGTTTCTTTACTTGGTTATGGAATTAAGATAATCCTGGCCTCATTAACTGAGCTTGGGCCCTGCATTGGAGACCAAGGCTGCCACAGGAGCTTTTGAGTGGAGCCAGGTCCAGGACTGTAACTTAGCAGCTTCATCCCCACCCAGAGTGTGGAAGTCACAGATCTGCTCCAGGAGATACCAGGATGCTTAAAGTCACTGGGAGATAAAGATCCAATAAGAGACACACAGGAAGTGGCATACCCCAGCTGGGACTGGGATCACTGGTTAGGACAGTACCAGAGAAATTGGGGAGATGAGTGACAGCTGGAGATGAGAGAAAAGATTGTTCATGACTGGCCATGACCCAGGTAGTCTCTGGACTGGTCTGAGTGGAAAGCCCCACGTTTGCTGGGAATGGTCAGCTGCAACCAAAAGAAGGAAATTTGCTCAGAAAAGGCTCTCAGACACTATGCAAGGATCTCTGTTGCACAGCGTCTGGGGCAATGAAGAGGGTGGGGGAATGCTTTGCTACCACTCAGGGCACCTCATGTATTGCTTAAATGGGGACAGCAAGGGCTCAGAGATGTAGCAGCACCTAGAAATACTTAAAGCAATAGGTGAACTAAACTGTCCTGAAGGGACTTTGTGCTTTCACAGCACCAGGCCAACAAAGAGGGAGGGCGAGGGGTGCAATTTGCTCCCACTCAGTGCACCTCACACACTAATCAAAGGGTTGCATAATGAGGTGGATTATAGGTGCCAGCCTGGCACATATGCGCAGAGTGGATAGTGTGGGCCGCACAGTGCTCTGAAGGCATGGGAGGGAAACTGGGCATCTGTGCTTATTGTAGCCCACACCAAGCCCTCATCTCAAGGAACTGCAGGAAAGGGTAAAAACAGAGCACAGCTCCCACTCTGCCTGCAGCATCCAGGAAGACCAACAAAACCTGCTTAGTGGGTTTAACGTCAACTGGAGGCTTTTTTTACCCAATTGTAAGACAATAAAAACTGGAGCTACGAGAAGACCAGAGATGAATCCAGAAAGAAGTCAGAAAAAGACACATTTCACTTTACTACCCTTTAGAACTTGCATTTCATTTGTGCCTTTGTTATTGTTTTTATTTTATTTTATTTTTTTAAAAGATTATTTATTTATTTATTTATTTATCTTTAGAGGGGAAGGGTAGGAGAGAGGGAGAGGGAGAGAAATATCAATGTACGGTTGCCTCTCATGTGTCCCCTGCTGGGAACTGGCCTGCAACCCAGGCATGTGCCCTGACTGGGAATCGAATCACGATTCTCTGGTTCGCAGGCCCGCGCTCAATCCACTGAGCTACACCAGCCAGGGCTGTTTTTATTTTATTTTTTAATTTCTCTTCCTTTCATTTAGTTTTTTGTTTTATTTTGTTTGTTTAATTTCATTGTTTGTTTTTCTTTATTCTCCCTTTCATATTGCATTTTAATTTTTCTTGTTTCACTTCACTCATATTCCAATAACACACTACTCTTGGTCTTTTACTTTTTATTATTTTTATTCATATTATATATTTTTGTCCTATTATTATTATTCCAAATCCCACACAGCACCCCTCCCTGGTATTAATCCATTTCTCCATCTTTCTGAGCTTTATGCTGCTGTGATTAACTTTATTCTCTCACACACTATGCCAAATTTCTATCCCTTACTCTCTCACTATATCTCACCATCTAACCTCTCATAAGCGCTCTGCTTTCTGGAGTCAGCTGACATTCTTTTTCCCTTCTGTTAAGAGTCTTATCTCTTTTTCACCTTTTATGAAAAGTGGATAGTTGAGTAAAATATCATAGTTATTACTATACTTCTCCTAAGGACATGCTATGTGTTCTCCACTTGTTAGTACTTTAAATCCCATAGAATACTCTCCCACTGTCTTATTTCACTTGTTTCACCTTCACCCTGCCTCTGATCACATACAAGATAAGGTGGGAGTTGTGAATGCCAGGAAACCCGCTAGACAGCAAAACCCACCAACAAAGGAACCACCAACACGTAAAGCCCAAGTACAAGAGAGCCCATACAAATGGAGGAAAGAGCAACCCTACAGCATCTAGACAAGGATATCAAAGAAATCACACCACTGAGTCCTCCAGAACTCCTACCACAGAAGTTCATCCTACAAAGACAGTTGGAAAAACAGAGTATTGGGAAATGCACAAACAAACAGAATGGGTCACCTAAAATGGGGAGACAAAGAAAGAACACACAATTGAAAGGAATGGAAGACTCCCCAGTAAAAGAGCTAAGTGAAATGGAGGCAAGCAAACTATTAGATATAGAATTCAAAATAATGGTGTTGAGGATGCTCAAAGAACTCACAGACAACAACAAGAAACTGAGTGGGAACTACAACAGTATGAAAAAGGAAATAGAAACTATAAACAAAAACCAGAAAGAAATGAAGAATACAATTTCTGAAATAAAAAATACACTAGAAGTAACTGAAAGCAGGCTGGATGAAGCAGAGAAACAAATTAGTGAGCTGGAAGACAGAGTGGAAGGAAACACTGAGGTACAGCAGCTGCACAAAAATGACTAAAAAATATGGTGCTATCTCAAGGGAACTACAAGACAACATGAAATACAACCACATTTGAATCATAAGAATGCCAGAAAGTGAAGAAAAAGAGCAAGGGATAGAAACACTGTATGAAAAAATAATGACAGAAAACTTACCTAACCTGCAGAGGGGAAAAGCCATACAAGTTCAGGAAGCACAGATGGTCCCAATCAAGATAAACCCTAAGAGGCCTACTCCAAGACACATCATAATTAAAATATGCATTTTTAAGGACAAAGAGAGAATCTTTACAGCAGCAAGAGAAAAACAAGCAGTAATATACATGGGAACTTCAATAAGACTAGCAGCTGAAGAAGTTGATTTCTCAACAGAAACACTGCAATCCAGAAGAGAACAAGAAATATTCCAAGTAATAAAAAAGCAAAGGCCTGCAACTGGGACTACACTATCCAGCAAGGGTCTCAATTGAAATGGAAGGTGAAATAAGGAGTTTCCCATACAAAAGAAGGCTCAAACAATACACTTTCTGTAAACCAGTGATGCAAGATATACTAAAGGGACTGTTTTGAGAAAACAAAGAAAAAGAGTGAGAGAGAGAGAGAAACATAGGTACAAAGGAAGTAAAATGACAATGAATAAGTATATATTAACAATAACCTTAAATGTAAATGGATTAAATCCACCAATCAAAAGATATAGATTAACTGAATGGATAAGAAAATATGACCCACACATATGTTGGGTACAAGAGACACACCTCAGAACAAAAGACCTAGACAGACTGAAAGTGAAGGGTTGGAAAAAAGTATTCCAAGCAAATGCACAGGATAAAAAAGCTGGGGTAGCAATATTCATAGCAGACAAAATAGACTTCAAAACAAGGATCATAAAAAGAGACCCAGAAAGACACTTCATAATACTCAAGTGAAGAATCCATCAAAAAGATATAAACATTATAAACATATATGCACCCAACACAGGACCACCCAAGTATATAAAGAAAATCATGGAGGACTTCAAGAAAGATGTTAATAGCAACACATTTATACTAGGGAAATTTAACACCCCACTGTCAAAAATGGATAGATCTTCCAAACAAAATACCAATGATATAGTGGCATTGACAACCCCCTACATCAAATGGACTTAACTGAAATATATATAGAAACTTTCACCCCAAAGATGCAAAATTCACATTCTTTTCAAATGCACATGGAACATTTTCAAAGACAGACCACATGACAGGACAGAAAACAAGCCTCAACAAATTCAAGAAAATTGAAATCATATCAAGCATCTTCTCAGACCTTAAGGGCCTGAAACTAGAAACCAAACTCAAGGAAAAAACTCAAAAACACTGAAACTCATGGAGATTGAATAGCATGCTATTAAACGATGAATTGGTTGAGAATAGAATCAAAAAAGAAATCAAAATGTTTATGGAAACAAATAAAAATTAACTCACAACAATCCAAAATTTATGGGACACAGTAAAGATGGTCCTGAGAGGAAGATTCATAGGGATGCAAGCCTACCTAAAAATATAGAAACATTTCAAACAAACAACCTAACCCTACATTCACAGGAACTTGAGGAACAACACCAAACAAAGCCCAAAGCAAGTAGAAGGAAGGAAATATCCAGGATCACAGCCAAACTGAATGACATACAGACTATCAATAAATCCAGGAGCTGGTTCTTTGAAGATAAAGAAAATCAACAAGTGTTTAAGCAGACTCATAAAGATAAAAAAAGAAAGGATCCAAATAAATAAAATCAGAAATGAAAGATGAGAGATTACAACTGATTCCACAGAAATTCAAAGGATTGTAAGAAATTACCATGAATAACTATATGCCAAGAAATTTGAAAATGTGGGTGAGAAGGAAAAATTTCTAGAAAAATATAGTCTTCAAAAACTGAACCAAGAAGTAGAAAGCCTGAACAGACTGATAACAGCTAGTGAAATCAAAGCAGTAGTCAAAAAACTCCCAGCACACAAAAGCCTTGGACTGGATGGTTCCATAGGAGAATTTTATAAAATATTTAAGGAAAACCTAACCTCTATCTTTCTCAGACTATTCCAAAAACTTCAAGAAAAGGAAAGATTCCCAAACTCTTTATGAAACCAGCATCATCTTAACCACAAAACCGGATAAAAATACAACAACGAAAGAAAACGACAAGCCGATATCACTGATGAACATAGATGCTAAAACGACAAGCTGATATCACTGATGAACATAGATGCTAAAATCCTCAACAAGCCCTGTCTGGTGTAGCTCAGTGGATTGAGTGCGGGCCTGCAAACCAAAGGATTGCGGTTCGATTCCCAGTCAGGGCACATGCCTGGGTTGCAGGCCAGTTCCCAGCATGGGACACACAAGAGGCAACCACACATTGATATTTCTCTCCCTCTCCCTCTCTCCTACCCTTCCCCTCTAAAGATAAATAAATAAAAATTAAAAAAAAATCCTCAACAAAATAATGGCAAAACGGATCCAGCAATACATTAAAAAGATCATACACCATAATCAAGTGGGATTCATCCCAGGGGTGGGAGGATGGTTTAATATTTGCAAATCAATAAACATAATACATCACATAAACAAAAGGGAAGTGAAAAATAACATGATCATGTCAATAGATGTGGAAAAAAGGAAAGATTTGATAAAGTATAGCATCAATTTATATAAAAACTCTTAGAAAAGTGGGAGTAGATAGATCACATCTTACCCTAATGAAGGCCATATATGAAAACCTACAACCAACATCATACTCAATGGGCAAAAACTAAGCACTTTCCCACTAAGATCAGAAACAAGACAAAGATGTCCATTTTCATCACTTAAATTCAACATAGCATTGGAAGTTCTAGCCACAGTAATCATACAAGAAAAAGAAATAAGTTATCCAATTAGAATGGAGGCAGTAAAACTCTCACTGTTTTCAGATGACATGATAGTGTACAAAGAAAACCCTATAGACTCCACAAAAAAACTACTTGATTTAATAAGTGACTTTGGCAAAACAGTGGGATACAAAGTCAATATTCAGAAATCAAAGGCATTTTTATAAACCAAAAATGAAATATCAGAAACAGAATCCAGGAAAAAAATCCCATTTGATATAGCCACAAGAAAAATAAAATACCTAGGAATATACTTAACCAAGGAGGTAAAAGACCTATACTAGGAAAACTACACAATACTGAAGAAAAAATTAAAGAAGACACAAAAAAAATGGAAGAAATTTCTGTGTTCATGGATTGTAATGGCCATAGTCACCAAAGCAATTTATAGATTCAATGCACTCCTTATTAAAATACCAAGGCATAGAATCAACAAGGTATATTTCATAGATATAAAACAAACATTTAAAAAATTTATATTGAACCATAAGTGACCCTGAATAGCCACAACAATTAAAAAAAAAAAAAAAAAGTAGGAGGGATCATGATGCCAAATACCAAACTATATACAAGGCCACAGTAATCATATCAGTTTGGTACTGGCATAAGTATAGACACATATATCAGTGGAAGAAAATAGGGAGCCCATGTATAAAGGACACATGGAGAAAAACTATGGGGGGCGTGGAAATGGGAGCGAGGTGGGGAGGGATGGGGTGGTGGGTTGGGGTGAGGATAAAAAACAGAAAACTGTACAAGATCAACAATTAAAATAAAAATTAAAAAAAACTTTTATAACTAATAAAAAAATTAAAAAAAAAAAGAAAATAGGGAGCCCAGAAATAAACCCATGTCTGTATAGTAAATTAATATTCAACAAAGGAGGCAGAAGCATAAAATGCAGTAAAAATAGCCTCTTCAACAAATGGTGTTGGGAGAGCTGGACATCTCCATTTAAAAGAATGAAACCCAAAAATCCAGGAAGGAAAATGGTGGCCCAGTCAGAGGGAGCAGATTCCACTTCCCAGTACATATGGGAGAAAAACCTGGCCGATCTACAGAGGAACAGAGCAAACAAACAACAGTAACATAGCATATTTGAAAATAAGAGATGGAAAATTGTAGTGGATTTTGAAAAAACAGATGGTAAGGAGAGTACTTCAGAATAATAAAGTCCCAGGGATCAGCAGAGATCAGGGTGGCTGATACCTCCACCTGGCACTTGCCAGACCTGCCGCAGGGCTCTAGGCAGGGAGCCGGGCCAACTGCTCCCTCCCCAGCCAAACAAGGTTTGAGTAGCACCAGGAGAGACCTAGTTGCTTGAAGTCTTACAGAAAGGAGTTAAGGTCTGAGTGGCAAAAACGGTGGGGATGTGAGCATCCACTCATAACCCTGGGAGGATTGCAAGCTAGAGCTCCTGTGATCAGAGGTGCCTGTGCGCCACTGGATATAGTTGCACAACCAAAAGTGCCCGTGTGCAACCACAGACGGCTGTGTGAGTGGAGGTGCCCGTGCGTGCGACTGGAGACCTGTAGCTCACGCTGGGTACCCAGGGAATGCGAGACATCTGTGGGAGAACCAGAGCCCACGCACTTGAACCTAGGAAGTGCACATGATCCATGGGAACCCGGAGCTCACTCCCATGAAATTAGGGTGAGTGCAAGCAAAGCAGAAAATCTGGAACCCACACCTGTAAACTTGGGGCTGGCACACCCCCCGTAGGAGACCCAAGCTCACACCCATAAATTCGGGAAATTGCACACTCCCCAGGAGGCTCAGAACCCACAGCTGAGGCACAGTGTGGAGAGGCACCGGGCTAGCCCTGGGGAGAGAAGCACAAAGATGACTGAGTGCTGAACAGGGAGAAAAGCAATACCATCACCCTTTGGCAATTTCAGCTAGCAAGACCAGAAAAACCAGCTTGGCAAGTTTGAAAACAGCAAGAGTTTTTCTTTCTTTCTTTCTTTCTTTCTTTCTTTCTTTCTTTCTTTCTTTCTTTCTTTCTTTCTTTCTTTCTTTCTTTCTTTCTTTTGATTTTTTTGTCTTGTTTGTTTGTTTTTTAAATAATTCTTTTTATTATTTTATTATTTTTATCCTTTTACCCCTCAACTCCTTTTGCTGCTCTTTACTTCTTTCTTGTATCATACCTTCTTCCTTTATTTCCAATTTTATCTCTTCTTCCTTCCTCTTTTATTCTTCTTTTTTCATTTTTCCCTCTTTTCTCTTCTTAAATACCCATGAGTAAGACAAAAAAAAATAATAACCCTGGAACTGTGAAAAAACCAGTGCTGGTCCCAAAGAGAGGGCATCCCAACAGCTGAGACAGTGGAAGCTGTGAACACCAAGATACACAAAGGAGAATGCACCACTCAATCTCATAGGTATTCTACCAAAAAGTTCACACCATAAACCCAGGGAGGTGGAAAAGATCAATTTAAGAAGCTGAGGGTAACAAGAAGAGTCTCACAAACAATGGGAAGACAAATAATCAATCCCCAAATAAAAGGAAAGGAGGAAGCCACAGAAAGAATGCTAAATGAAACAGAGGCAACTCAACTATGAGATATTGAGTTCAAAGAAATGGTTGTCAGGAAGCTCCATGAGCTCTCAATGAGCTACCAGAAACTACAGGGAAGCCACAATGAATTCACTGTAAACTATATCAACATGAAAAAGGAAATAGAAACTATCAACAAGGGCCAAGAGGTAATGAAGAATACAATTTCTGAACTGAAGAACACAGTAGAAGGAATCAAAAGCAGAATCCATGAAGCAGAAGATTGCATCAGCGAGGTGGAGAACAAAGAAGAAAGAAACACCCAGAAAGAACAAGAAAAGGAAAAGAGGCTCAGAAAGAATGAAGAGGGATTAAGAGAAATGCAAGACAATGTGAAACATAATAATATCCCTATAATAGGGGTACCAGAAGGAGAAGAAGAGCAACGGATAGAAAACCTATTTGAAAAAGTAATGATGAAAAACTTCCCTAATTTGATGAGAGAAAAAGTCACACAAATCCTGGAAACCCAGAGGATCCCAATCAAGAGGAACCCAAAGAGGCCCACTTCAAGACACATCATATTAAAATGGCAAAATTCCAAGACAAAGAGAGAATCTTAAAGGCAGCAAGGGAGAAAAAGGAAGTAACATACAAGGGAGCCCAAATAAGGTTAGCAGCTGACTTCTCAATGGAAATGCTCCAAGCCAGAGGAGAATAGCAAGAAATATTCCAGGTAATGAGAACCAAAGGCCTGCAAACAACACTACTTCATCCAGCAAGGCTCTTAATTAAAATGGAGGGCAAAATAAGAAGCTTCACAGACAAAAGAAGTCTAAAAAAACACACCTCTACCAAACCAGTTTTCCAAGAGATGCTAAAGGGATCACTTTAAGGAAAGGAAAGAAAAGAGAAGGAGAGAGGATCACAGGTACAAAAATGGCAATGAATAAGTACCTGTCAATAATAACCTTAAATGTAAATGGATTAAATGTTCTAATCAAAAGACATAGAATAGCTGAATAGGTAACAAAGCATGACCCACACATAGGCTGCTACAAGAGACCCACCTCAGGACAAAAGAAGTACACAGACTCAAAGTGAAGGGCTGGAAACAAATTTTCCAAGCAAATGGATGGGAAAAAAAAGCCAGTGTAGCAATACTTATATCACACAAAATAGACTTCAGAAGAGCCACAAAGAGAGACAGAGAAGGTCACTTCATAATATTTAAGGGAAGAATTGACCAAGAAGACATAGACATTGTAAATATATAGACACCCAATATAGGAGCACCTAAACACATCAAGAAAATGTTAGAGGACCTCAAGAAAGATATTGATAGCAACAAAATTATACTAGGGGATTTTAAGACTCCACTGTCAAAAATGGACAGATTTTCCAAACAAAATATCAATGAAGGTATTGTGGCATTGAACAATACCCTAGATGAAATGGACTTAACTGATATATATAGCACACTTCATCCCTGAAAAACTAAATACACAGTCTTTTCAAATGCACATGGAACATTTTCAAAGATAGACCACATGATAGGACACAAAACAAGCCTCAACAAATTGAAATCATACCAAGCATTTTCTCTGATCACAAGAGACTGAAATTAGAAATCAATGCCAAGGGGAAAAACCCAAAACCCTCAAAACCATGGTGATTGAATAGCATGCTATTAAACAATGAATGGGTCAAGAATGAAATTAGGGAGGAAATCAAAAAGTTTCTGGAAACAAACAAAAATGAACTCACAATGACCCAAAACTTATGGGATATGGTGAAGGCAGTCCTTAGAGGGAAGTTCATAGCAATACAGGCATACCTAAAGAAGATAGAAAGATTTCAAACAAACAACTTAACCCTATGCCTACAAGAACTCGAGGAACAACAACAAAGGCAGCAAAGAGCAAGTAGAAGGAAGGAAGTAACGAAGATCAGAGCAGAATAAATTACATAAAGACTAAAAGCACAATTCTAAGGATCAATGAATACAGGAGCTGGTTCTTTGAAAATGTAAAAAAAAAATCAACAAGCCTTCAAGCAGGTTCATCAACAAAAAAAGAGAGAGGACTCAAATAAACACAATCAGAAATGAAAGAGGAGAAATTACGACTGACATCACAGAAATACAAAGGAATGTAAGAAACTACTATGAAGAAGTGTATGCCAAGAAATGTGAAAACCTAGGTGAAATGGACAAGTTTCTAAAAAAATATAATCTCCCAAAACTCCATGAATAAGAGGCAGAAAGCCTGAACAGACAAATAACAGAAGATGAAATTGAAGCAATAATCACAAAACTCCTGACACACAAAAGCCCTGGACCAGATGCTTTCACAGGAGAATTCTACAAAGCATTTAAGGAAGACCTAACCCCTATCCTTCACAGACTATTCCAAAAAACTCACAATGATGGAAGACTCCCAAACTCTTTTTATGAAACCAGTATCATCCCAATCCCAAAACCAGATAAAGATACAACAAAGAAAGAAAACTTCAGGTCAATATCACTGATGAACATAGACGCTAAAATCCTCAACAAAATATTGGCAAACCGCATCCAACTGTGCATTAGAAAGATCATACACCATGACCAAGTGGCATTCATCCTAGGGATGCAAGGATGGTTCAACATTCGTAAGTCAGTAAATGTAATTCATCACATAAACAAAAAAGCAAAGACAAAAATCACGTGATCATATCAAGAAATGTGGAAAAAGCATTCCATAAGGTAGAGCACCCATTTATGATAAAAACACTCAGCAAAGTGGGAATAGAGGGAGCATTTCTCAACATAATAAAGGCATATGTGAGAGACCTGCAGCCAACATCATACTCAACAGGCAAAAACTAAAATCTTTTCCACTAAGATCAGAATCAAGACAAGGTTGTCCACTTTAAGCACTTTTATTCAATATAGTATCAGAAGTTTTAGCCACAGCGATTAGACAAGAAAAGGAAATAAAGGGCATCCAAATCTGAAAGGAGGAAACAAAACTATCATTGTTTGCAGATGACATGATAGTGTACATAGAAAATTTCATACACTTGGCCAAAAAGCTGTTCAACCTAATAAAATCAATTTGGCCAAGGAGCTGGATACAAAGTAAATATCCAGAAATCAAAGGTATTTTTGGATACCAACAATGAAACACCAGAAGTGGAAATCAAGAGAAAAAATCCCATTTGGTATAGCAACAAGAAAAATAAAATGCCTAGGAATAAACCTAACCAAGGAGGTAAAATACCTGTATGCAGAAAACTACACAACACTAAAGAAAGAAATCAAGGAAGACACAAACAAATGGAAACATATATTGTGTTCATGGATCGGAAAAATTAACATCATCAAAAATGTCCATACTACCCAAAGCAATCTGCAGATTCAATGCAATACCACTTAAAGTACCAATGGCATACTTCACAGACATAGAACAAACACTTCAAAAATTTATATGGAACCATAAATGACCTCGAAAAGCTGCAGCAATTTTAGAAAGAAGAGCAAAGTAAGAGGGAGAACAATACCTGGTACCAAACTGTATTACAAGGCCACTGTAATCAAAACAGCCTGGTGCTGGCATAAAAATAGGCACATGGACCAATGGAGTAGAATAGAGAGCCCAGAAATAAACCCAAGTCTCTATGGTCAATTAATATTCAACAAAGATGGCAGCAACATAAAACAGAGCAAAAGTAGCCTCTTCAACAAGTGGTGTTGGGAGAACTGGACAGCTACATGCAAAAAAATGAAACCTGAAAACCAACTTACACCATACACAAAAATAAATTCAAGGTGGATAAAAGATTTAAATACAAGCCGTGACACCATTAATGTCCTAGAGGAGAACATAGCAGGAAAATCTCAGATATTTCATGCAGCAACATTTTTACTGATATATCCCTAAAGCAAGGAACATAAAGGAAAGAATAAACAAATGGGATCTCATCAAAATAAAAAGCTTCTGCATGGCTAAAGAAAACAGTATTAAGATGAAAAGAGAACTGACTGTATGAGAAAACATATTTGCCAATGATACCTCAGACAAGGGTTTAATCTTCAAATTATATCAAGAACTGATAGGACTCCACTCTAAGAAGACAAGCAACCCAATTGAAAAATAGGCAAAGGATTTGAACAGACACTTCTCCAAGGAGGACATACAGAGGATCCAGAGATGCATGAGAAGATGCTCAGTTTCCCTAGCTATCAGAGAGATGCAAATTAAAACCACAATGAGATACCACTTCACACTGCGAAGTTTATACCATCATAAACAAAGCAACAAACAGCAAGTGTTGGAGAGATTGTGTAGAATAGGGGACCCTAGTGCACTGTTGGTGGGATTGCAGACTGGTACAACCACTATGGAAAGCATTATGGAATTTCCTGAGAAAACTAAAAATGGATCTACCTTTTGATACAGCAATTCCACTGCTAGGATTATATCCTAAGAACCCTGAAACACCAATCCAAAAGAACCTATGCACCCCAATGTTCATAGCAGCACAATTTACAATAGCCAAGTGTTGGACGCAAGCTAGGTGCCCATCAGTAAATGAATGGATCAAGAAACTATGGTATAGTTATGCAATGGAATTCTATGCAGCAGAAAGAAACAAGAAGTTCCTACCCATCGCAACAGCATGGATGGAACTAGAGAGCATCATGGTAAGTTAAATAAGCCAGGCAGTGAAAGACAAATACCATATGATCTCACCTTTGATAGGAACCTAATCAACAAAGAAACAAACACGCAAAATATAACCAAAGACACTGTAATGGAGAACAGGCTGACAGTCACCAGAGGGGAGAGGGGAGGGAATTTCAGGGGAAGAGGCGAAGAGTTTAGTGCAACAAGTATAAAAGACACAAGGTCAAAAACTAGGGGGGGTGGAAATGGGAGGGAGGCGGGGAGGCCTGGGGCGGTGGGCTGGGATGGGAGTAAAAGACAGAAAACTGTACAAGAATAAGAGTTAAAATAAAAAAATAGGCAAGTCCAGTTCACCTGAGTCCTTGATGCACTCTTACTGTTCCAATGGACCTTAGAGAATTAAAGCCTGTTTTACAGCCTATCTTTCACTGACTGGAAGAAAACTCCCATCAATAGAGAGTGTAGGAGAACGCTTCATGAAGGGGCAAATGCAGCAGCTTTCACTTCTCTGACACTTGTGTTTGGAGCATGTGACAACTTGTTCTAGTTTCGCAGGACCCTTTGTTGTGTGGGTAGCTCTCATTAAAAAGATAGAGGTGTTATGAAGAGAACTGAGATTCATCCCCTATTCTCAGAAAATAATAATGTAATAATAAAGTCATTGACATTTGTTGTAAAAAAATGAAACTCAACCGCCAATTTATACAATACACAAAAATAAACTCAAGATGGTAAAAGACTTAAATATAAATCATGACACCATAAAAGTCCTAGAAGAGAACATAAGCGGGAAAATCTCAGATATTCCATGCAGCAATATTTTCACCAATATATCATCTCCTTGACCAAAAGACATAAAGGAAAGAGTATACAAATGGGACTTCATAAAAATATAAAGCTTCTGCAGGCCAGAGAAAAATCTGCAAAATGAAAAGGGAACAAACCATGTGGGACAATATATTTGTAAATGATACCTCAGACAAAGGTTTGATCTTCAAAATATATAAAGAACTCACAGGACCCCACTCCAGGAAGACAAACAACCCAATTAAAAAAATGGTCAAAGGACCTGGACAGACACTTCTCCAAGGAGGAAAACAGAAGACCCAAAGATATATGAAAGGATGCTCAACATCACTAGTCATCAGAGAGATGCAAATTAAAACCACAATGAGATACCAGTTTATACTAGTCAGAATGGCCATCATAACAAAATCAACAAACAATATGTGCTGGTGAGACTGTGTAGAAAAGGGAATCCTAGTGCACTGTTGGTGGGAATTCAGACTAGTGCAGCTGCTGTGGAAAACAGTATGGAATTTCCTGAGAAAACTAAAAATGGAACTGCCTTTTGACCTGGCAATTCCATTGCTGGGATTATACCCTAAGAATCCTGAATCACCAATTTAAAAGGACATGCAACTCAATGTTCATAGCAGCACGATTTGTAATAGCTAAGTGCTGGAAACAGCCTAAATGTCCATCAGTAAATGAGTGGATCAAAAAACTGGTACATTTACACAGGGGAATACTATGCAGCAGAAAGGAAAAAGGAACTCCTACACTTTGTTACAGCATGGATGGAACTGGAGAGCATTATGCTAAGTGAAATAAAGTTGCTAAGTCCTGTGTTTCATTCACATGCACATCAATGGCTGACTATCATAATCTAAATCTGGATACTTTAATTACTGAAGCTTTCTCCACTATAAGTAAGACTGTTTCCTTAGTCTGACTCCAGTGTTTGCATAAGGCTGACTTGGATTTCACAGCTTGCCAGGGATTCCTCTGTGTGTATATATGAGGGAATGACTGCACAGGACTTAATTTTAGTACATAAAATTTTATTTTCAAGTGGCATCATAGGTCATTTATCAAAACTGGGAAGTTATTTATTTCCTGAGAATTCAAGTTACTAATGACTGATCTAGCTCACAGTTTCCAAACTGAAAATGACCAGGGACTTGTCTGGTATGTCCATGATAAAAATGCCTGGTAGGAAGCAAGGGGGACTGGAGAGTATTATGCATGGACAAATGGGCGGTGGCTTCTGTTCCAGCTAGTTGATGCCATTTTGGATGCAGATTAAGTATCATTGGATATGCATTTTTTAGGAGACATCAGAAGTTTGACATTTCTATGAAAATTTTCTGATTTTTAAATGTTAGTAATTAAGGTTTCCAGTCAAGATGGTGGCATAGGTAAATGTGGTACTTGCATCATCCCGCAACCACATCAAAATTACAATTAAACTACAGAAAAGCCATCATTCAGAACCACCTGGATCTAGCTGAATGGAAATCCTACAACTACAACTAAGAATGTAAAGAAGCTGCCACATCAAGACCAGTAGCAGGTGTGGAGACAAGGAATGGGCTGTTCCCACATCCATGTGTGGCAGATAAAAATCAGGAATGATATCTCAGCTGCAGAGGTCCAACCTGAGGAGGAAGAGTGTCATCCCCATCACAAGTTCCCCAGTCTATGGTTCCAATGACAGAAAGAGAAGTCTCCATAACTCCGGCTATAAAAACCAGTGGGGATTGTGGTTGAGTGAGATTTAAGGCTGCTGGAGTTCCAGGCATTTCCTATCATGGGCTTACTTTGACTCATTCCTTCTGAATTCCAACACTGGGGCAGCATTTCAAGAGGCACCAAGGACATATGAAGAAGAGTTGAATTTTCTGGTGCCAGGGCGAGAGCTGGAGGGGAAGATTTCCCTCAGACAGGGCTAGCAGATGCCATGTTCCTTCCCTGAGCCCCCCACTGAGAGCCAACAGGAGGGCACCATATCTGAGTTCTCATCAACAGAGCTCACAGAGTTTGCTTTGCATGACTGAAGCCCTGAGACCTCATTTCACCAGATTTCAGGCCTATCCAAGTGGTTTCAGGTGGCTTTCCCATATGAATGACGTGTCTTGGCTCACACTTCAGATTTTCCTACAATCTTCCAAACAATCAGCATCTGGCCTCAGCTGCCCTGTACCTATAGCTAAGTGACCCTAGGCTGGGCACCAGCAGCAGATATACTTGATTCCCAGCTTGGCCTCTACTGGACATCTCTAAGCCCAGCACTAGTAGCAGCTGCCTGTAGATTGTTTTGTAGCTAATACTAGGTGGCTGTAGGAAGAACACAGGTTACCACCTTTGCCTGCACCTCCCAGGAAGTTCCAGAGCCACTGCAGCAGGTAGACAGCTTCAGACCAGGTTAAAACACCATCCAAATACCTCCACTTCCCCAAATGGCACACTCACAGGGGTAGACTAAGCGAGCAACAGAGTCCCACTGAGGTAAGTCCTACTTCATGGAGTAGGCCCCTGAACAGCTAATGTTCCACGGTGGTTGAAGCCAGTCCTTACAGATGATGGGCCTAGTGGTAAATCCCTCCTACTGACATGCCAACAGAAATCAAGGCTCAACTACAAGAGAATATATACAGAATTCAAAGTGAGTGTACCTAGACTGCTTAGCTCTGGTTAATGGGGAATATGTGTCACTGGACCCTACAAGACATCTACTACATTAGAGAACTCTACTAAGCCCAGGATATGTAGCAGCTTTACCTAATACATAGATACAAACAGAGGGAGGCTGCTAAAATAAGGGGACAAAGAATCATGTTCCAAATAAAAGAATAGAGCAAAACTCCTAAAAAAGAACTAAACAAAATCAAGATAAGTAATCTACAAGATGTAGAATTTAAAACACTTGAAGGATGCTCATTGAACTTAGGGGAAGAACAGATGAACTTAGAACTTCAACAGCCTAAATAAAGAATATGGAAGCCATAAAAAAAGAATCAGTCAGGAATGAAGGAAACTAATTGAAACAAAGAATGATTTATAGGGAATCAACAGTACAGTATGAGAAGCCAATAATCTAATTAGTGATTTAGAATATAAGGAAGAAATCACACCCAATAAGAAGAGCAAAAAGAAAAAAAGAAATTTACAAAATGAGGATAGTGTAAGTTGCCTTTGGGAAACTTCAAGTGTACCAACATTCATATTATGGAGAAGCAAGAAGAAAGGAGTAAGAAATTGAAAACTTATTTGAAAAAAATGATGACAGAAAACTTCTCTAACCCAGTGAAGGAAATAGACATACAAGTCCAGGAAGTACAGAAAGTCCTGAACAAGATAAACCCAATAAGGGCCACACAAGACACATCTTAGTTAAAATGCAGAATCTTAAAAGAAAGAGAACCTTAAAAGCAGCAAGAGAAAAGCAACTAGTTATCTACAGGGGAGCTCCCAGTAGGGATTGGAAAGAAATATTCAAAGTGATGCAAAGGAAGGACCTACAATCAAGATTACCTAACAAAGCAATCATTTATTTTTAGAACTGAAGTACATATATAGCTTTCCAGACAAGAAAAAGTTAAAGGACTTCATCATCACCAAAACAATATTACATGAAATGTTAAAGGGTCTTCTTGAAAAAGAATAAAAAAGATCTAAAATATGAAATATAAAATAGCAACACATATATATCTATCAACAGTTGAATCTAAAAAAAAAAAAAAAAACACAAAATAAACAAACAGCAGATCAGAAACAGATTCATATACAGAGAACATTTTAACAGTTGCCAGATGGGAAAGGTATTGCAGGGGTGGGTGAAAAGGTGAAGGGATTAAGAGGTGCAAATTCATAGATACAGAATAGTCATAGGGATATAAAATAAACATAGGGAATATAGTCAGTAACATTCTAATAACTATGTATGGTGTCAGATGGGTATGAGATTTATTGAGATGATCACTTACTAAGTTATATAATGTCTAATATTATGCTTGTCAACAGTAAATGAAAAATAAAAATGATTTAAACATATATTGGTAATAAATTTAAATATTTAACATGTATTGCACTAAATGAATTATGTTGTACTGGACCTGCAAAGGTTGATCCAATATGATCCTTGAGCTACCAGTTTGCAAATTTGGGCCAGGCCTATTGCTTTCATTTTATAGCTGAGAAAGGTGAAGCGATTAAAAAGTACAAATTGACAGTTATGAAATAGTCGTAGGGATGTAAAGTAGAGCACAGAGAATATAGTCAATAATATTGTGATTAACTATGTATGATGTCAGAGGGGTACTAGATTTATCAGTGGGGGGTCACTTTGTAAGTTATAAGTGTCTAACCACTGTGCTGTACATGTGAAACTAATATAATATTGAAAGGAAACTCTAACTGAAAATAAATTTTAAAATAATTAAAAAAATAATGACAATCCCCATTACAAGCCAAAGGTTATTCAGCATGCTTATTTTGGTCAACTTTTCTGAAGTATAATTTACATACAATATAATGTATCTATTCTAAATGATATATTGTGGAGTCTTGGCCAATGAAAACACCACTATGACCAAGACACAGAATCTTTCCATTTCCCCAAAAGTTCCTTCCTGCCCCTCAACAGTCACCACACTGTTCACCAGCCAGTACAGAGAAACACTAATTTGTTTTCTGTCACTATAGATTGTTTGCCTTACCCCGAATTTCATATAAATGGAGCTGTACAGAGTATTCTGTGTCTGTTTTATATAACTCAGCATAATGTTTCTAAATTTCATCCACTTTTTTAGTTCATTAATCTGTAATGCTGAGGTATAAACCATTGTACAAACAAACCAAAATTTCTTTATCTTCCTCTGATGGAAATTTGGATGTTTCCTGTTTTATGCTAATATGAAGAAAGCTACTATGAACATTCACATGCAGGTCTTTTGTGGACAAGTCTTCATTTCCCTTGGGTACATACTTAGGGGTATAATTGCTGAGTCAGATATAGTAAGTGCTAAGTAACTTTTAAATTGTGAGTTTAGGTAGAATGTGTAGCATTACTGGGATGCAGAAACCCTATAATATTTCCTCAAAAGTTTTCTATGCTTTCCTCCATGTTCTCACAGAAAAGGGTAAATGACTATGCCGTGTCAATTAGTTACAATCTTCTTTTGGCAAGATTTTTGAGAAGAAAAGGAAATAAAAGAGATCAGAGATGATTGATCACAGAAATTAATAACTAAAGAGACAGCTAACAAGTAATATTGTGTAGAAACTCCTTGAAGAGCCCTTTATGGGTATGTGCTTTCTAACTAGTGCCAGTAGGCCTCAGTCCAGGTCAAACAGTATTCTCCCTCCTCATTATACGTCCAAATATTCTTCTCACAGTCCTGTCTACCTATTGCCAAAAGAAGTCTAACCAAAGATCTGAGTTTTGTCTGAGAAAGATTTTCTGTGCAAGGAAGATGAAAAAGATACTAAGAGGATTGCCAAATCTAAGATTTGCCCCAGTAGTCAGTGAGACATGAAAGGTATGCGTGAAGTTTCCTGCTTGTCCCAGAATTGGAATCACAAGTGTGCCAAGACTAGCTAGTACATTGAAACTTACTGGACTCAACAATTTCTCTGAAGATTCCTCTAAAGTGAATAGGTGTTTATATAGTACTTATCACCTCTTTTTCTCCTTAAAAATAAGATGCTAAGACCTTTAATCAAAAGAAAAGTCTTAGAAGCTTCAGGATGAGATCACAGAATTGTTTCTCTCCAAGAGCATTTTAGGATGATAGCCATCATCTGAGAGATGCTCCAGAATAATCCTCCCTAAAACAGTAAATGCTAGATAATTCAATAATACCATCTAATTGGGAAAAAGTCAATCTTTGTGTAATAGCTGAATTATGAGAATATTTTTCAAAAGAGAAATGCAGGGTATTGTTTTTGCTTTATAAGACTGTTTTAATAGTGTCAGAGGGGAAAAGGCAAGGCATAGGAACACTTGGCAGATATACACTGTAATTTTCTATGCACTGTCCCAATGGCAAGCATTACTAATTGACTATAGTTTTTAAAGGGTAACTTTTTTCAGAGTTATTAAATAGTTAAATGTACAATGGTGGCCAGAATTTGCTTTTGATATCAAAATGTGTTGACATTTGAGGAGAATGAAAAAGAGACAGAGAGAGAAACAGAAAGACAAAGAGAAAGGAGAGAGAGGGGGAGAGAGCTGATTTGTTTTAATTTTAGGTATTTTAAGTAGGCAATTCAGATTATAATATCTTGGTGCTTTTAAATGCAGATAAATTATGATTGATGAAAGCAAAACAAAGTTTTAAACCATTTCAACAAAATAAACATAACTCTCAAAATATAGAATAAATACCTGGCAGAAATGAGTACTGATATATAATTTTTAAATGACATTGTTTATCAACTTAGTGTTGATAAAAACTATATGCTTTTGAAAAATACTTTCTGCAAATAATTAACATTAAGCTCACTGAAGGCTTAGGAGCCTCTAAATTAAATATACATTAATAGATGTTATAAAAATTATTCAATATTGCTAGTGATTTAACTTTAAAACTCAAAGTTTTTACTATTTTTCTTCATGAAAGATCTGGATTATTTTCGTTACAGATTTTTTACAGTTTTGCAAAATGAGTCAAATAAAAAGAAAGAATAAAATGTATTACCATTTGAAACTACTTATCTGTAAGAATGAAGATTTTCAGTACTTTGTCTTTCAAGCGAAGTGCAGAAATAGGTCACCTATTCAGGGTGATGTGTGTAACTGTTATTCATAACTTCCAAACAAAAATTTCTGTCTTAGAGATACCTCCTCATCTTTCTCACTGATCTTATAATTATATAAATGTTAGAAGTTTTAACTTACAAAAAAGCTGATATTAACAAATTATTATCTGTTCTATGCTTCCAAATAGTATTCATGTTGACTGAAAATACAGGCCCGGAACTGTACAGCTTGGGTTTAAATCTTGGCCTTGCTGTTAGTTAGCTTTGCAACCTCAGGCAATTCACTTACCCACCTCACTCTTACCTCAGGTTTTTCCGTCTGTAAACCAGGGATAATACTAATACTTACCTCATAGAGTTGTTGCAAGGATTACTTAGTTAATATTGGTGAAGTACTTAGAGCAGTGTCTAGAATATATATTTATATATCATATAACATAAAAATAGCATATATATGGTACATCACATATCACAAAAATATATATGTACTACAAAGATATGATAAATAAGTTATATGAGGATATGGTAAATAATATAAATTTCATTGGAAATAAACACTTCTTTTAAAAGATTCTAAAACCCATTTCTTACCCTGTGAATATTTAATTAAGCAATAATTACTTAAAATCAAATTATTCATTCTTGATGAAACTCATGTTAACTAATCAGCTTTCATATTCTTAATTAAAATGACAGATAAAATTACCCATGATTTTATTCTCCCACAATAATTTTGTTTTAATTTTAATCCTCACCTGAGGATATGTTTATTGACTTCAGAGAGAGAAAAGGAGAGAGAGAGGCAGAGAGAGAGAATCATTGATCTGTTGCTTCCCATATGCATCTCAACCAAGGACTGAACCCACAGCCTAGGTATGTGCCCTGACGAAGGGTCAAATCTGCAAACTTTTTGTGTATGGGATGACACTCCAACCGAGTCACCTGGCCAGTGACCCCACAATAAATTTTTAATATTTTTTGATGAAGAGCAACATTTCAAACTTTTAAAAAACATTTATATATAGTACTCTTTTTTAACAAAAATACAATAAGGCTTATTTAAGATAGTGGGATTTAAATTCTATTTGGACAGCTTTTGCTGGTTTTGTTCCTACTGTATTTCAGTGTCTAGAATGGTTGTTGTCATGTGTAGATGTTTAATAAATATTTATTCAATGGAAAATACTCATTTCTAATAAAATTATCACTTAATACATTTGAAGATATTTTAAAAGTGTTAAATATTTTCTTACAATATTACATAGTATTATAATTAGTGAGTCATTAATGTATGCTTTCTTCATCCACTCCCCACGGTTAGACATTTATGTTCATTTTACTATCTTACATTTGTAAACAAATATTATGACAAGTGCTCATAGAAATTATTTGCATTTACCTCTGATTGTTTTCTTAGGATAAAAACTGGAGGTGGCTGACTAATTAATTATATGGAATTTTAAGGATTATGATTCATTCACTATTTATTTAGTAAATACAGGGTTTGGCAAATGTAGGTGTACAATTGTGAATATATGAAATATGGTTTATTTTTATATTATTATTTATTATTTTTCATATAAACAACTGTAAAGTTACTTTTGTCCACCCTGGTATTTACCAAATACCTAACCTGTGCTCTGGGAATACCATGAGGGAAAAAGCAGGTGCAATCCTGTCAAATAGATTTTCTAGTCTACTGCAGAGTTTGGTAAATTGTGGCCATGGGTCAAATACAGCCTAATGCATTTTATTTAACTTGTAGTAACTGAAATTTTATTGGAATATAGGCACACTTACTAGTTTATGTATTGTATATGGTCTCCCACTGTAATGGCAGAGTTGGATAGTTGTGACAGAGATTGTGTGCCCTGCAAAGCTGAAAATATTTACTCTCTGGTTCTTACAGAAAAAGTTTGTCAACCCAAGGTTGTGATTTTGTCTAACTGTAATCCAGATGATATCTTCATATTAACAGGGCAAACATGTCTTGGATTTCACTTCATTTATTTTTTCTTAGGAAACTTCATGTAAAGCAAGCCATTTTGAGCATGGCATGAATGAGTAATGACCAAGTCTGAAATTAGTGAAATAAAAATTATCGAGATTTTCTTTAAATGAGACATGAGCAATATTAGTGGTCTGTGTGATTGAATGAGCCCTCAGCAGTTTTATTGAACTTTCCTTACACATTCATAAGGCTGAGAAGTTTTGAATAACTAAGTCACTTATGTCTTCAGCTACTTGAAAATAATACCTTAAAAATGCTGAAATTGTCGAAAGCAATAGTATATCATTTTTCATATGACTCCATTTTGTTTATTCTGAAACTAAACAACATTAACTTAATGACTTATATAAAGAGAAATATCAGTTATTTGACCCCCCCATAACTAGCCTCACATAAGTACTATAATAATTATCTGTCAAAGTCACACTGTTTGCTTACAAGATATGAAGGCTATTGAGCTATAATGACAGCTCTTGATTCATTTGATAATATTTAGAATAAGCCATAAAAGCCGATCTCTGAATAAACAGACCACTTACATTGGCTTTTAGTATTACTGCTATCATAAGTAGAAAATTGGCCTAATGAAAGTGATACTTCTGTGTCATACTACAAAACTGATACTTGATTTAATGGTTTATTTCTTCTAATAAACATGTGGCCAAATATGGGGATGGTTCCACCATCTTCCCATGGGGCAGAGCCTGATGCCACCACAGCCTATGGTTCACCTGAGGAACAGGAAGGGATGTACTTAAAGACACATAGAAACTTACTTAAAGCCATAAGCATGTCCTTATTTGTTGCATAAATGCTTCTTAAGTTCTATTATGTGCCTGATGCGGGGGATGAAAGGATGAGACAAATGTGATTTAGATGGAACTCAGCTTTAATCAGAGGTTAACAATTGTGCATGTGCTGGCCAGATTTTATTGGCCCCATTGTATTTTAAATTTTCATTGGGATATGACTTATATAGAATAAATTATAAAAGTCTCAATTGTATAAATTGATTTTTTGTGTATAACCATGTAACCACTACCCATCAATATATAGAACACTTTCAGCACCCCAGACAGCTCCCTTGCTCCTCACAACCCTCAGTTCTGGCAACCTTTATCTCAAAAGTAACTGCTATTTCAACTTCCATTACTATAGATTATTTTTGCCTGTTCTTCATATAAATGAGATCATACAATGTATTTTTATATTTAATTTTATTTGTTCAACATCATGTTTGTGATATTTATTTATGTTTATTCATGTATCAGTAATTCATTCATTTTATTGCTGTGTTGTATGATATTACAGGACACAATTTATTTACTCATTTTATTGTTGGGGATATTGAGGCTATTTCCACTGATTGTCTATTTTAAACAATGCTATGCATATTTTTGTGCATGAAACATACACACTCATTTCTGTTGGGCATAAACCTAGGAGTAAAATTTTGGGGTGGTAGAATGGGTGTATTTTAGCTTTAGGTAGATATGCTTATCATGTTTCTAAAATTGCTCCAGTATGTACATCTTTTATTAGCATAATACATTTGCTCTGTGCTATTGTCAGTATTTGACATTGTCAGTGCAGTATGGTTTTAATAGATAAATGTCTTTATATGCTACATGTACAGAAAACCCAAGAATAATATACTCTTTTTTTTTAATATGTTTTCTATGTCCACTTGAGCATGTGTGGAGAATATGGCGGGCCATGGGGAAGTAGTGAAAATACAAGTTTTGGAATGAGAGGGATTTAGGTTGATGTCTCTATCTCTACCAATTCTTACATGAGTGGCTAGGTAAAGTTTTGTTTTCTATGCCTCAGATTCTGCTTCTGTATAGCATAGCAAAACATCCAAATAAAAGGGTTGTTATAAAGACAAATGAAATAACATGTAAAGTAACAAGCTAATGTCTGACACATAGATGAGACTCAATAAATAGGTCCATTCTCTTTTTCCTTGTGATCTGGGTGGTCAAGCAAAAACAGTGAAGCTGCTCTGAGAAAATCCATTTATATATAGACACCAGTTTGCTCTCATTTACCTTTTCAAGCTTTCTCCCCTCCCTAATATCCTCTCAGTTGCCCATGCCAGACTCCTAAATGTGCTCCTCCATTCTTTCCTCTGCTTCTTCACCCCAGGTAATGATGACAATGAGTATCATTCAATTTTTTTATTTGTGCTGTGTTCCAGGCACTGTAATAAATGCTTTACACATCATCTCTCATTAGAACCATAGGAATGCATATTACTCTTTCCATTTTACAGATAGGAAGAAACTGAGACTCTGAAAGATCTAATTATACTTGATCACATATATAGTTGGTGGTATGACTAAGATTTTAAGTCAAATCACTTTGACTCCAATGCTCATTTGATTAACTACAGTTCTATACAGCAAACTTGTCATAAAGTCCTTCTGATTTTATCTTCTATGTAATTCTGAATATATAATTTCATTTTTATCCTATATTTTGCATGCAATTCTTGTTCCCCTTCTCAGGTTCTCTTGACAATGTTCTTGTCAAATGTCTCACCCCACCATTGCTTTTACTGGAACCCTTGGTGAGCTTCCAGTCCAGACGGAATCAGAGTTAAAGGTTCAAATTTGCATGGGTCTCTTGCACCACATAGTGAGTCCTATTTGCATTAAATAGCTCCTCCATTTCTACATTTACATGAAAGGTACATCATGGAATATGGAATAGAGTTTATTGAGCAGTTTCCAAGGGATTAGATGATGGAATCAGCAGATAAATTCCTTACTACTTGTCCTTTCATGGGCTGCTCTAAAGTACTGTTTTTTCATGTATACCTTCTCCAGAAGTCTCTTGGACTTCACATTCCACCTGCCAACCCACCTTCCATGTCATGATATGGTTCTTTGTGAAGTGGTGGCCAGCATCATAATAAATTACATAACATTGCTTTGCAGAGCCTCTCTTTCCAGGCTTAGTGCATTAGCTTCTTGGGGTTACTATAAAACAAATTATACCCTTTGTGTATTGAAATAATATAAATTAATTTTATCAAATTCTTAAAGCCAAAAGTCTGAAATCAATTTCATTGGAATGATGTCAGGATAGTAGCAGGACTGTATTCCCTTTGGAGGCTCCAGGAGAGCATCCAGCCCTTCTTCTAGCTTCTGGTGAGTCCAGCATTTCTTAACAAGTGGCTGTCTCACTCCCACCTCTGTCCCCATGTTTACAACACCTTCTCTGCTTCTGTGTGTATCCCATCTCCCTCTGCCTATCTCTCATAAGGACACTTATGGTTGAATTTAGGGCCCACATAAGTAATTCAAGTTCATCTCCACAGCTCAATGTCCTTAAGTTAATAATATCTGCAAAGACCCTTTTCCTTTACAAGGTGACATTTACAGGTTCCAGGAATTAGGACCTGATATCTATGGGTGGCCATTATTCAGGCTAATACATTTAATTATTTCTCTACCTTTGCCACCCTGGCTATGCACCTCTCAAATAAACCATCAACACTTTTACCCTTGTGCCAAGATCTGCTTTCTAAAGAAGCTGAGTGAAGGCATTATCTTTGCATTAACTTAATTCCAGCCATTACTACTTCTTCCTGCAGCCAGAGGTCACATGCCCAAAATCATATCTAGACATATCATCCCTTGTATACATTTCTTCAAGGAAACCCCACTATGGGTTTTGTATCAACATTCAAAATCTATGCTTATAGGAAGGCATTTAAGCACCTCTTGATCTGTTCTATTACCCCTTAAACTTTATTTTTGGACTCCCCTCAGTCTAATGGTTAAGATCACACAGTTCAGAGTTAAACCACATTTGCTGAATTCACCTTTACTATTTATTAGCTGAGGAATCTTGGATAAGCTGCTTAGTTTCTCTCACCCTTACCTCCCTTGGAGTCTTTCTCACAATAACTGGGGCAATAAAGTGAGACCACATATGCACCTGGCACAGGGTAGAATTTCAAAAGAAAACCTGCTCCAGTATGTCACATTGAATCTAGGAATCTAAATCTCTAATGATATTTCATATCTCTAGGTATTTATCCATAACGGTTCCTTTCCCACAGGGATCCTCACAATCATTGCTCTTTGTCCCTGCCCTAAAAGTTAACTCTTTCCTTTTTTTCAACTCAGTTCCAGAACTCCCTTTTCTGCAAAGCTTTCCCTGACTCCAGTAATTGCTCAAAATTCTTGCATATAGTAAGTCACTATACACAGTTTGTTTGAAATGCAGGTTCTTTAGATCCAATCACAAAAATTCTGGCTCATCATATCTTGGGGGGCGGGTATCTCATAAAAAATGTTTGGGTGATTCCAGTGTGGGTGGCCCCTTCGTCTAGTTTAACACCATTTTCACTGCACATGTCAAGTTCTGGCTTGGAATGGAATCCCACTTAGACAGATACATCAAGAAGATATCCCACCAACTTCCCAAATGGCCACATCTCCTATCCATAAAACTTAAATTTTGTAAATCATATCATGTTATTTACACATGTTAATTATTTCCCATTCCTTTCTAACAAAAGTTTAAAACCTTCTATGATCCAGACTCTGGTGCTCTCTTGATTCAGCTCTTAGCACTTAGCCTGGATCATTCTACCTCAATGGTCTTGAATGTGGCAAACATAGTTGTAACTCAGACTTTGTGATTATTATTTCCCATGCTGGAAATTCTCTTCCTGTGAATATAAACATGGTTCTTGCCATAGTTTTATTCTGATCCCTATTAGGGTTTTGTTACCTAATCAGAGAGGCCTTCCTTGACTACCCTGTTCGTACCCTGCCTCTTTCTACTCCTTAGCACTTACCTCACCAGACATACTAGATACTTATTTGTTTGCTTCTTGCCTGCCATTCTCCACTAAAATACAAATATCAGGAGTATATTGTTTATTCCTTCCACATTGCCTAGGATAGTGCCTAGAAAACAGCTGCATTCTGTAAACATTTACAGAGTAAATGAACCTGCCAACATAGTCTCACCAATACGAAATTTACAAAGGGGAAAAAGATGAATTTTATAGCTGCTGGGTGTGCAAGATAAGTCTGTCACCAAAATAAACTATGGTAACAACAAAATGGAGCAGGAGGCTGAAAGAGTAGTTGTATACCTCCTAATCATCAAGTATTCTGAGACTAGTGGCTGAGGAACTTCAGTAGGATTCTCTCCACCCATAGCCTTTTGAGGGGATTAGTAGTTCAACCATAAACTCCACTATCTTGACACTGACAGCAGCACTATGTGGTTAGGAGTGGTTGGGAGCCTAAGCTGTGCTGTGATGAAGATGCCTGTGAATCAGCTTTATTAGGGAGGAAAACACAAGAATAGATTTGCAGAAGATTTGTAAAACCAAGCAATGTTCTGACTGATTGCTTTTGGTTAGTCTATGTTTTCAATGTTCAATAATGGCAGAGTGAATAGGGCATGGATTTAGCAGAAGCTGAGACTGGGTGTTTACTGCTGAGACTGAGGGATATCATTATTCTTCCCAGGAACTATACACATGTGCAAAGAAGAAGGACCTTGAAGACAGGCAGAGAAGAGTTCAAATACCACGTGTGTCACTTAGAGTGTGTCCTAGTCCCTGTTACCTCACTGCTACAATGGGCATACTTGTGTAACCACTTTAGTGCTGCTTGCCCAGATGAAAGGGACTGATGCTTGGGACAAGCTCCTCATAGCTATTATCACACTAAGAGCTAGGGTTTGGATGTCTAAATTACAGAAGGGTTCAAGTAAGCATCTGGGTTTCATGTAGAAAAAGAGATTAAGACTACGTGATACTAATTTCTTTTAAAAAAGAAAAAGGGTCTAAGGCAAATATGGACAAATGTTAATATCTATTATATCTGGGTAGTGAGTAATATATATATTTTTAAATGTGTAAAATGTCAAAAATCAACTAGTTAGTGTATGTGCTATTAATAAATTACAAGCCTATTTACTTTGCTTCTGATCCCTGGTTTCTAGTCTTCTTGCCATCCCATCCTCAAACAAAAAGGACCTTTGGGTGACAGAGATACTGGCGAATGCCTTTTTTAGATTCCTGTAAAAAACTTGAGTTTAAAGCCCAATAATACTGTTTTTCATGAGGATAGCTCTTGAAACTATGATCATGTTCCAGTTAAAATTCTATGAAAGTAAAGGTCATGTTGTACTAATTTACAGTTTTTATATAAGTAGATGGCCTTAATGAAAATTAACTAGCAGGTAAAATGACAAAGCCAGGATATTTGTACTTGTTAATTGTTATGATTTATTTCTGTAATCCTGCCCTACAATTATTTATAGACTGAAGTTACCTGATTCTAAATAGTAAACTATCAAAATCTGTATTTGTGTTAACATATATTCTCTGCCAAACTTTGTTAACTTTTCTGAAAACAAAAACAAAAAAGAATTCTTTAAATAACAAACATCAAGAGTAAATGAAATTGGTATAGAGCATCCATATTTTTTAAGTTTCATTGGGAATATTAGGGTTTGAACTTAAATCACTGTGGTTTCAAATTACTTGTTTTTTTACTGAGGAACAGAATATTCTTGAAGTAATTTTACTTAACTATATAGAAAACATACCCAATACAAAAAAGTTTTTTTTCACATATTTTAACAATTTACATCTAGAGCATCTGGGGTTTGCACCTAGCTTCTCCACCTGCCATGTACTGATCTTGGGCAAGTTATCTTATGTAGAGCTCAGTTTTTCTTGTATAAATTCTTGTATAAGCAGCCATCTTATATGAATGTTGAGAAAATTTAGTGAGTTAAACATCTAAGTTCTCAGGAAAGTGCTGGGAAAATTATCAGCATATGATGTGTGTATACTGTTTATTATTATAACTAATAAATAGAGTTACTTATTTCATTAAGCAGCATTCCTATCTTCCTTCTCTAGCCTGACACAAAGTCTTGAACACAGCTGTGTTTTTGTACCTGCCACAGTGCATTATGCCTTTTCTCTTTCTTTGACCTTATCTCCCACTACACTATGAGATTCTGAGAAGGGTCAATATCCTTAGCACAGTGCTGGGAAAATCAGGGGCTGAGAATGACCAATCTTTGGCAAACATGCTATCATTCCCACTGGTACTCAGGGCAGCATTGCTACCTTTACCCTACAGAATCCATTTTAGCACAAATTCCTAGAAGCCACTGAGCACAGATTAGAACCAAAGAATTCAAGATGCAATGTATACTTCCAGTTATAAAATAAATAAGTCATAGGGATGTACAGCATAGGAAATATAGTCAATAATATTGTAATAACTCTACGGTGACAGATGCCAACTAGACTTATCATGGGGATCATTTTATAATGTATGTAAATATCATTAAGATGTACCTGAAACTAATAGGATATCATATGTCAATTATGTGTCAACAGAAATATATAAAAATCACTGAGTTTTACACTGTAAATATATTAATTCTATCAAATGTGATTAGATCTCAGTAAAGCTATTATATTAAAAGATGCAATGTATTTGTTACTCATATAATAGATGCTCATCAAATATTAAATAATATATACTACAGCCATACTCTTTATTATTTATTGTTTAAAAATTAAAAAGACAACTTTTGAGCAGTTTCAGGGTTTTTTTTCACTTTTTTATTGTTCAAGTACAGTTTTCTCCATTTTCCTCCCAAACTCCCCCCAGCTGTAGCCATCCACACACTTCCCACCTTTGATTCTACCCCACTTTGGTTTTGTCCATGTGTCCTTTATACATTCTCCTGAAAACATTCCCCCTTTCGCCCTCATTATCTCCAACCAACTCCCTACTGGTCACTGTCAGTTTGTTCTTTTTTAAAATATATTTTATTGATTATACTATTACAGTTGTCCCATTTTCCCTCTTCTATTCCCCTACACCCTGCACACAGCCTCCCACCCGCATTCCCCCCACCCTTTAGTTCATGTCCGTGGATCATACATATAAGTTCTTTGGCTTCTACATTTCCTATACTATTCTTAACCTCCCCTGTCTATTTTCTACCTACCATTTATGCTCCTTGTTCTCTGTACCTTCCCCCCTCTCTCACCTCCCCACTACCCTGCTGATAACCCTCCATGTGATCTCCATTTCTGTGATTCTATTCCTGTTCTAGCTGTTTGCTTGGTTTGTTTTTGTTTCAGTTTTAGGTTCTGTTGTTGATAGTTGTGAGTTTGTTGTCATTTTACTGTTCATGTTTTTGATCTTCCTTTTCTTGGATAAATTCCTTTAACATTTCAAATAATAAGGGCTGGGTGATGAGGAATTCCTTTAACTTGACATTATCTGGGAAGCACTTTATCTGCCCTTCCAATCTAAATGATAGTTTTGCTGCATAGCGTAATCTTGGGTGTAGGTCCTTGCCTTTCATGACTTGGAATACCTTTGTTCAGATCCTTCTTGCCTGTAAGGTTTTTTTTGAGAAACCAGCTGATAGTGTAATGAGAACTCCTTTGTAGGTAACTGTCTCTTTTTCTCTTGCTACTTTTAAGAGTCTCTCCTTATCTTTAATCTTGGCTAATGTAATTATGATGTGCCTTGGTATGTTCCTCCTTGGGTCCAACTTCTTTGGGGCTCTTTAAGCATCCTGAACTTCCTAAAAGTCTATTTCCTTTGCTAGATTGGGGAAGTTCTCCTTCATTATTATTTTGAATAAGTTTTCAATTTCTTGCTGTTCCTCCTCTCCTTCTGGCACCCCTATGATTCGGATGTTGGAACATTTAAAGTTGTCCTTGAGGTTCCTAAGCCTCTCCTCATTTTTTTGAACTCTTGTTTCTTTATTCTGTTCTGGTTGAATGTTTCTTTCTTCCTTCTGCTCCAAACCATTGATTTGAGTCCCAGTTTCCTTTCTGTCACTGTTGGTTCCCTATACATTTTCTTTTATTTCACTTTTCATAGCCTTCATTTTTTCCTCTAATTTGTGACCATATTCAACCAATTCTGTGAGCATCCTGATTACCAGTGTTTTGAACTGTGTATCTGATAGGCTGGCTATCTCTTCATCACTTAGTTGTATTTTTTTCTGGAGCTTTGATCTGTTCTTTCATTTGGGCCTTTTTTTTTTTTTTTTTTTTTTTTTTGTCTAGGCATACCTGCTAAGTAGTAAGAGCCTTAGGTGTTCACCAGGGAGGGCCAACCCACATTGCTGTGTTGTGATGCTGTATGTGGGGGAGGGGTCTGAGAGGGAATAGTGCCACTTGTTCTGCTCTCTGCCAGTTTTGAGTCATTTTCCCTGCTACATACAAGCAAATTAGGACCTTCGGGTCTGATTCCTGGGTGAGTGGGTTTGTGTATGTTCTAGAACCCTGTGGGTCTCTCCAGAAAACTCTCCTGTGAGGCTGGGAGTTTCTCCCACTGCCACCTCAAGCCCCACAGTTGTTTTCAGTCAGAGGCTTTGAGGTTTTATTTCCCCGCACTAGAGCTCTGAGTTGCACAGTCTGTCTCACTTCTTAGTTGTTCATCCTGTTTTAGCTACATGTGAATGTGGGACTGCCCAGTCCACAAGCTGCTGCCTTGCCTCAAGTCCTCTCCATCTGGCTGCCTGTCTCCACCACTCCTATTGGGCTGGATGAATGTTTCTTTTTTAATTTCTTGGTAGTCCAGCTTCCATACAGTTTGATTTTTTTCTGTCACTTCCAGTTGTTTTTTGTTTTTAAATTTGTTGTTCTTCTTTTGTTTTTGTGAGGAGGCACAGTGTGTCTACCTATGACTCCATCTTGGCTGGCAGTCTGTTTGTTCTCTATTTCAACATCTCTGTTATATTTTGCT
The DNA here is from genome assembly GCA_039655065.1 of Glossophaga mutica. Classification (NCBI taxonomy): domain Eukaryota; kingdom Metazoa; phylum Chordata; class Mammalia; order Chiroptera; family Phyllostomidae; genus Glossophaga; species Glossophaga mutica. The sequence continues at coordinate 68,218,466 of CM077309.1, read as the reverse complement.
GGCTTGTTTCTTTTGCTGATTAGGTTGCACTTATAGGTAACATCATATAGCATTTGTCTTTCAGTGCCTGGCTTACTTTATTTAGCATAATGCTCTCCAGTTCCATCCATGCTGTTACAAAGGATAACAGCTGCTTCTTTCTTTTTGCTGCATAGCATTCCATTGTGTACATATACCAAAGTATTTTGATCTACTCGTTTACTAATGGGCACATAGTTTCCTTCCAGCTCTTGGCTATTGTAAATTGTGCTGCTGTGAACATTGGGCTGCATAGATCCTTTTGAATTAGAGTTTCAGGATTCTTGGGGTATAATCCCAGCAGTAGAACTGTCTGGTGAAAAGGCAGTTCCACTTTTAGGTTTTTTAGGAAATTCCATACTAATTTCCATAGTAGCTGCACCAGTCCGCATCCCCCACAACAGTGTGCTCGGGTTCCCTTTTCTCCACAACCTCACCAGCACTTGTTGTTCCTTGCTTTCTTTATGATGGCCATTCTGACCAGTGTGAACTGGTATCTCATTGTGGTTTTAATTTGCATCTCTCTGATGGCTAGTGATACTGAGCATCCTTTCATACGTCTCTACGCCCTCTGTATGTCCCCCTTGGCAAATTCTCTGTTCAGGTCCTTTACCCATGTTTAATTGGATTGCTTGTCTTCCTACAGGGGAGTCGTGCATGTTCTTCATATATTTTGGAGATCAAACCCTTTTCCAAGGTATCATTTGCAAATGTATATTTCCCATATGGTTGGTTCTCTTTTCATTTTGTTGATTTTGCATTAGCCGTGCAGAAGCTTTTTATTTTGATGAAGTCCCATTTGTTTATTCTTTCCATTATGTCCCTTGCTCTAGGAGATATATCAGTGAAAATATTGCTGCATGGAATATTTGAGATTTTTCTATGTTCTCCTCTAGGGCTTTGATGGAGTTGTGACTTAAGTCTTTTATCCATCTCAAGTTTATTTCTGTATATGATATAAAATGGTGGTCAAATTTCATTTTTTTGCATGTAGCTGTCCAGCTCTCCCAACACCATTTGTTGAAGAAGCTATTTTTACTGCATTTTATGCTCCTGCCCCCTTTTTCACATATTAATTGACCATAAAGACTTGGGTTTATTTCCAGACTCTCTATTCTGTTCCATTGATGTATGTGTCTGTTCTTATGCCAGCACCAGAATGTTTTGATTACTGTAGCTTTGTAATATAGTTTGATGTCAGTTATGGTGATCCCACCTACTTTGTTCTTTCTCAAAACTACTGTGGCTATTCAGGATCATTTATAGTTCCATATAATTTTTAAAGTGTTTGTTCTATATCTGTGAAATATGTCATTGGTATTTTAACAGGGATTGCATTGAATCTATAAATTGCTTTGGGTAGTACGGACATTTTGATGATGTTAATTCTTCTGAGCCATGAAGATGATATATGCTTCCATTTATTTGTATCTTCCTTAATTTCTTTCTTCAGTGTTGTATAGATTTCTGAGTACAGGTCTTTTAACTCCTCTCATACTTTATTATTTTTAAATAAAAATAAAGATGTTTTATTTTTATTGAGTCATTCATTTGTTAACTTTTACCTACCATATACAAATGCTATTATCTTATCATTTCTTTTGAATATTTTAAATTCTCCTTTTATAGTAGTAGTTCATTTTTGCCACTTTATGACAAGAGGTATATGAGTCCACAACTTAGAATTCAAGTTTTTCTAAATTGCAAAATGAAGATAATAATACCTATCTCTCAGAGTTGTAAGAATTGAGATAATACACCCTATGATTTTCTCCCATAATATTGAAACAATTGTATTTAACCAATTTTTTATGATATGTAATTTTTATCTTACCAGAATGGAGCCTCCACATGTTGATAATCTGCTTGTCTTGTCCCCTTCATAGTTTCAGTTTCAAGCACTGGGCCACACAAATAATAATTTCAATTATACTGTAACTTACTGCTTATCAATACTAACTATAGTAAGGGTCAATCTGAAAGCTATTGCAAGATTGATTCAGGCTTGGTATGTGTCTGGCTCCTTTAATTTGAGAAACACCGAGAAATTAAAGTTTATAAACTTATAATTTTTTAATCTTAGAGAATTTTGTATCTGTATGTATATTTTTTTTTGTAAAACTTGTTTGTCTCTTTGAGCAACAACCTTTTTAAAACATCTAATAAATTGACAAAAACAAAATTCATTTCCAGTGTGATAGCTTGTAAAATGTTCTCTATAATGATGTATACATGTTTAAAACTATACATTTGTTGATGTATGTATATATCACATATATCTCTATACATCTATCATCTATCTATCCCTCTACCTTTCTATCTATGTTTTCATAAGTAAAGGAAGGAATACTTTTTCATGTTTACACAATAGAATTTAAATTTTTTCCTGCCTTTTCCCTGTTGCTCTCCCCTACCCTGTCCACCTCCCTCGCCCACAGTCAATCCCCCTGCATTGTTCGTGCCCATGAGTCCTCTATGCATGTTCCTTTGCTTGGCCCTTCCCCTTCTTTCCACTATTATTTTCCTCCTCCTCCCCTCTGGTCACTGTCAGTTTGTTCTTTATTTCCAAGAACAATTTTCAAGAACAACAAACAATTGGTTTGTTTCTTGAGTAGGTTCCACTTATAGGTGAGATCATATTGTATTTGTGTTTCACTGTATACTTATTTCACTTAGCATAATGCTCTCCAGTTCCATCCATGTTATTGTGAAGGGTACAGGCTCCTTCTTTATGTTGGGAACTAGTCCATTCTGTAAATTTACCACAGTTTTCTGATCCACTCATTTTCTGAGGGGCACTTAGGCTGTTTCTAGAACTTGGCTATTATAAATAACACTGCTATGAGCACTGGGGTGCATAGGTTCTTTTGAATTGGTGATTCAGGATTCTCAGGACATAGTGCCAATAGTGGTATCACTGAATTGAAAGGCAGTTCCATCTTTAGGTTTTTTTAGGAAATTCCATACTTTTTTCCACAATCATTGCACCAGTATGGATTCCCACCAACAGTGTACTAGAGTCCCCTTTTCTCCACATACTTGTCAGCACTTGTTGTTTCTTGATTTGTTAACAATAGCCATTCTGACTCATGTGAAGTAGTATCTCATTGTGGTTTTAATTTGCATCTCTCTAATGTCTAGTGATGTTGATCATTTTTTCAGGTGTTTATGGGCCATCTGTATGTCCTCTTGAAAAAGTGTCTGTCCAAGTCCTTGGCCCATTTTATAACTGGATCATTTATCTTCCTGGTGTGGAGTCATGTGAGCTCTTTATATATTTTTGGAGATCAAACCCTTGTCCAAGGTATCATTGGCAAATATATTTTTTCCATATGCTTGTTCCCCATTCCATTTTGTTGATGTATTCCCCAGTAATACATTAAACAGATCATACACCATGATCAAGTGGGATTCATCCCAGGGATACAAGGATGGTGCAATACATGCAAATCTGTAAATGTAATACACCACTAAATAATATGAAAGGCAAATACCACATGATCATATAATAGATGCTGAAAAAGCATTTGATAAAGTGCAGCATCCATTTATTACAAAAATACTCAACAAACTGGAAATTGGGAGCATACCTCAACATAATAAAGACCCCATATGAGAAACCCACAGACAACATCATACTCAACAGGTGAAAACTAAAAGCTTCCTCCCTAAGATCAGGCACAAGATGAGGGTATCCACCTTCACCAACTCTATTCAACACAATATTGGATGTTCTAGCCACAGTGATCAGAGAAGAAAAAGAAATAAAAGGCGTCCAAATTGGAAAGGAGGAAATAAAGTTGCCAATGTTTACAGATGACATGATAGTGTACAAAGAAAATCCTATAGACTCCACCAAAAAACTACTCAACCTAATAAATGAATTTGGCAAAAAAGCATTATAAAATTAATATTCAGAAATCAAAGGCATTTTTGTACACAAACAACGAAGTATTAGAAACAGAGATTAGAAAAAAATTCCATTTGCTATAGCAACAAGAAAAACAAAATAGGAATAAATTTAACCAAAGATGTAAAAATTCTGTGCTGAGAAAACTACACTATGTTGAAGAAATAAATTAAGGAAGACACAAATAAATGGAAGCATATACTCTGTTCATGGATTGGAAGGATTAACATCATCAAAATGGACATATTACCCAAAGAAATCTATAGATTCAGTGTAATCCCTATCAAAATACCAAGGACATATTTCACAGAAATAGAACAAATATTTCAAAAATTTATATGGAACCAAAAAATGACCCCAAATAGCCTCAGCAATTTTGAGAAAGAAGGACAAAGTAGGAGAGATCACAATACCTGATATCAAATTACATTACAAGGCCACTGTAATCAAAACTGTCTGGTACTGGTATAAAAACAGACATAGACCATTGGAAGAGAATAGATAGCCAAGAAATAAACCCATGACAATATGGTCAATTAATACTTGACAAAGGGGACAGGAACATAAAATGAAGTAATTATAGCTTCTTCAATAAATGATGTTGAGAGATCTGGAAAGTACATGTGAAAAAATGAAACTAGACCATGAACTTACACCATACACAAAAGTAAACTCAAGATGGATAAAAGACTTAGAATGTAAGCTGTGACAGTATAAAAGTCCTAAAGGAAAACGTAGGCAGGAAAATTTCAGATATCCCATACAGCAATATTTTCACCAATACATCATCTAAGGCAAGGTATATATAGGAAAGAATAAACAAATGGACTATATCAAACTAAAAAGCTTCTACACTGATGGCTAAAGGACTATAAATTTTTTATAGCAGTTTTGTTTAAAATTTTTTGAAGTAGTATTACCCTGGTAGATATAAACCCTATATAATCAATTTCTTCAAAATAAGCTTAGAATATTTATAATCACATTGTAAGGCATAAAAATATTAAATAACTATATTGTATACCTGCAACTAATAGAATATTGTATACCAACTATTTTTAAATTTTAAGGAAGATTCAAAATGGTCAAAGGAAAGATATGTAAAATTAATCAGAGATTTAAGTTTTTGTTTTTTGAAAGAAGTAAAGATTCTTTGTTGGCAGTGCACTTACAGGACCTAATTTTTGTTGTTTGACAGGAAATAAGTAGGTCATTAAACGATGGTTCAGCAGAGGTTCAGTTTTAGCCATCCCACCCCCTTCTCCTTGCTTTTTAGATTTCTGGAAGTGGTCTGCTCACTCTTTTGTGTTCCTTTAGCTCAGTGGTCCTTAACTTTTTAAATCATTTTGCCATAGAGCCTGGTGAGGCCTATGGACCACTTCTTAAAACAACGTTTGAGATGCATAAAATAAAATTTTATAAAGGATTATAAGGATTATAAGGAATTATAAGTATAAGAAACTATCAGGATTATAAAGAATTATAAGGACTATAAGAAAACTAATTACATTTATTTATCAAAATATTTTTTAAAACTTTAAAATAATATATGTGCATCTTTATCAGTAAATTAAATAAGCTCTAGATCTTGAATAACTAATGGTGAGATAAGGAGAAACAATATCCTGAGAAATCAGTAATGATTGTAATGTAATATGAAAATATCCATGATTCCCGTTTTTCATAAAAGGACACTTCTTTTCAAAACTACTATTGTGAAAAAACTACTATTGTGATATAGTATTAGTTAGAGATTAGCGAAAACAAAACACCTCTTTGCTACAGTGATATAATATGGTGTTAGCCTGGTTTTTGTCCCCAACTAAGACATTTTTCTGTAGGTCTCCTCCTTTTCTTCCCAGTATCTCCTAATGTAACACTAAACTTCACAGTAATAGGATTTCTTTACAGCGATAGTATTCAGAGTAATAGAGATAGTATTCATCTGGAGAATCTTAAACTAAAAATAAAAAGAAAAGATAAATAATTATCTGAACCTTACTGAAAAGAAAAAAAAGACTGTTTTTTGAGCTTGGTTACATTTGCTAAAGGTAAAATCAATGGTACCACTCCCTATTTCATCACTTTATTTATTTTGTGTTACACAGTGAGCCCTGAATAGACTTTTGGAGCCAGGGAAAGAGCAAAATTATCTCATGAAAGAGGAAGCATACAAGCATATAAGGCTCATGCTCTCACTCAGGAATATGCATGTGAGTTTAAGGACAGTACTTTATTCAAGAGTTTAATGATTTTTTTAATATTTATCAACTTTTATTAAGGACACAGCTTGATTGTACAAAGACATTATCATGTTTTAATATTTTTCATCTTAATTTCTTTTTCGCAGTGCTTGAAAAATGTTATTGTTCAAAATAATATTGTCTTAGCATTTAAAACTCAGTTCATGGAAATATTTTTTCTTTAAAATGAAAAATACACCACTCTTTAGAATAAAAATTCTATTTATTTTTCTTATACTATTCTTTATGAAACATTGTCTCTTTTTGCTAATGAAATCTGTTCATGCTAGCTCATTAATAGACCTTTTAATACAATGATAAAGCTAGATTAAATTTTGTTTCATTTTGACAATGTTTATAAGCATTTACTGTTGGTTTCAAATGGCCAGGTAAAGAGAAAGAAAACTAAAAAGTAACTGTGAGAAAAAAAAGTAAATTAATAATAGTTATTATGGGGTGTTTAGTACTTTTCACTTACTATTGATTATTCTGGAAGATAGCTTTCAGCTTCAAATAGCAGAAAATTCCAACTCAAACTGTCTTAGAAATAAGGTAATTTATTTCTTCCATGTCAATTTCAGAGGCAGGATGTTTACAGGATTGATTAGATCAATGGTTCAACAACACTTGTAAGAACACACAAGTGTTTTTCCATTGTTTTTGGTGTTTAAGGTTCTGTTCAGGGCTTTGTATCAGTCTCCCTCCTTTTATGATAATAAGATGGCTTCCCTACTTTCATTCATCACATAAAGACTCGACAATGTGCCACAAAGGAAAGAATATTTTCTTGTGAACACTCTTAGGAGCCAAAAGAAATGGCACACACAAAAAGCAATCAAACAACCCACCTTCCCCCAAACAAAATAAAACAAAACAAAAACCTTTACTGGAAGTCCACAAGAGACAGCCCCTCCTGCCACATTATTCTGAATTAGTTCACAAACTATTCTCTAAATTAATCACTGGCAATAAAACGAGACCACTAGAATTGAGTTAAATGAATCAGATTTCTCCCCACTTCTGTGACTGATGATAGAGTCAGCCTTCTTGAAATGCATGGATGCATTGTAAGTGGATTTCTGATGAAAATTGATATTTGATACAAAGAGGAGAATAATGATGGTTAGGCAATCAACTGTGTCTGCCACAGCAGTGTTTATTATTTTTGCTTTGTAGCTTTGGTAACTGAAACTCAATGATGTTAAGTGATTTGACTAAGATCAACTTTTAATTGGTAGTAAATCTAGATTTAAATACAGATAAGTGTGGTTCCGAGGACTTGTTTTTTGACTGCTTATTCTCAGTGACATATATAAAGCAATAAAAATATTTAAAGTGCTGTATTTTTTATACATAATAAATATATTGCATTTTGATATACCTGCTGAACATAGATGCAAAAATCTTCAACAAAATATTTGCAAACTATATTCAGAAACATATTAAAAAGATCATACACTATGATCAAGTGGGATTTGTTCATCAAATGCAAGGTTGGTTCAATATTCACAACTGAAGCAATGTGATATACCACATAAATAAAATGAAGGATAAAATCATATGATCCTTTCAATAAATGTAGAAAAAGCATTTGACAAAATTCAGCATCCATTTATGATAAAAACTCCCAGAAAAATGGAAATAGAGGGAATATACCTCAATATCATAAAGGCCACAAACCCACTGATCACATCATAATCAACAATGAAAACATATAAGCACTTTCTTTAAGATAAGAAACAAGATAATATGTCTACTTTCTCCACTTTTATTCAACATGTATTGGAAATCCTAGCCATAACAATCACACAAGAAAGAAAAAAATCATCCAAATTGGAAAGGCAGAAATAGCATTATTATTTTCAGATGCCATAATACTAATACAGAGTGATGCTCTAAAATTTTACCAACAAAATATTAGTACTAACAAGTAAATTAAGTAAAGTAGAAAGATACAAAATTAATATTCAGAAATCAGTTGCACTTTTAGACACAAATAGCAAATGGAAAGAGAAATTAAGAAAATAATACCACTTACAATTGCATAAAAATACCTAGAAATAAATTTAACCAAGAAGTTAAAAGACATGTATTTGGAAAATTATAAGACATCAAACAAATTAATAAAGTATACAGCCTTATAATATTAAAAATAGAGATATTTATTGAAGAAGATACAAGAAACATTGTATATAGGACAGTGACACCTCAGTCCCCTTCAAAGTAGGCAGCTTGGGACCTCACACAGTTCTCCCAGTGTCTCCTTCACTGTTCAAAACACTCTGCAAAATCCTTTTATGAAATCGCCATCAGCTACCCCAACAGCTGAATCTCACTCATGGTCTGAAATGTCTTTCCTTTCAAAGATTATTTTAGTTTTGTGAAAAGCCAGAAGTCACAGGGTACCAAATCTGGGCTGTAGGGGGACTCAGTCACCTGGATGATTTGATGTGTCACCAAAAAACTCTGCATGAAACATGATGCATGAACAGATGCATTGTCATGATGAAGCTGCCGATCACTAATTGCCCATAGATGTGGCCATTTTGTTCATACTGCATCTCTCAACCAATGAAAGATATTGAGGGAGTACTCCTTATTAATTGTTTGGCCTAGAGGGGCGTACTGGACAACACCTTCCCAGTCAAAAAGCATAGTTAACATGGTCTTGATCTTGTTGCAATTTTGCTGTGCCATCTTTGGGTGTAGAGAACAAGATGACTTCTGTTGGGATGACTGGGCCTTTGTTTCCCAATCACAATTATAGACCCACCATTCATCTCTGGTTATGACCTCTTTGAGGAATTCTTGTTCATTGGTAGTGGTTTGAATCAAATTATTAGCAACTGCAGCATGATGTTCCTTTGTCTCTGGTGGCAGAAGCCATGGAACAAATTTTGCCACACATGTTTCACGCCAAGATCCTGGGTCAAAATCTCAGACACAGTAATTTTTGGAATCACCAGATCAGCTTCTAGTTCTTGCACTGCCAGTCACCAATCTTTGTTGATTGTAAGCCATGCACATTCAATATTCTCAGGTGTTTTGCTTGTTGCAGGCCTTCCAGAACATGGACCATTTTCAACAGATTCTTGACCATCTTAAAAAGTGTGGCATTTGTGTCACACTTTTATTTTTGCTGCATTCATTGCACCATATCCAAAAGGCTTCTGAGTCATTCAAATAGTTTCTGTGGAAACTATTTTGAATAGTCCAAATTAGAAATGTCCAAACTTAATGCAAAATTTGATGGAGATTTGTTGTTCTACTTGCTCAGTCATTTTGAATGTGATGGCCACAGAGTACATATGCTCACTCAACAGCATCTACCACCTCCACTGATTAGTACAGTGAAGTCGTCATTATTCACCATGCACAATCCAGTCTACTCTCCTTGGCTGCCAGGTTACATTGATGGCATGCAAATTGTTCTCATTATATTAACAATGGCTGAACTTTTTCCAGACAGACCTCATACATCGTGCATGCTCATGGATGGAAAGAATTGGCATTGTTAAAATGTCCATACTTCTCAAAGCAATCTACAGATTCAATGCAATCCCTATCAAAATACCAGTGAGATTTTTCACAGAACTAGAAAAAATAATCCTAAAACATATATGAACCACAAAAGATGCCAAATATGTGAGGTAACCTTGAGAAAGAACAACTATAAAGGTATCAGCTTCCTGATATCACACTATATTACAAGGCTATAGTAACCAAAAAAGAAAAAAAAAAAGCATGGTACTGGCATAAAAACAGACACAATGATCAATGGAACAGAACAGAGAACCCAGAAATAAATCCACACCTGTCAATTAATCTATGATGAAAGAGACAAGAGAATGCAACTGGGTAAAGACAGTCTATTCAATAAGTGATATTGGAAAAACTGCATAGATACATGCAAAAATTAAAACTAGACCACATTCTCACACCCTATAGAAGAATAGATTCAAAATGCATTAAAGACTTAAACATAATACCCCACATCATAAAACTTCTTGAAGGAAACATAAGCAGTAAACTTTCTGATATTGCTCTTAGCAATATTTTCCCCCCTGCTACATCTTCTCAGGCAAGGGAAAAAACATAAACAAAAGGGACTATATTAAACTAAATAGATATTTCACAGCAAATGAAGCCATTAACCAAATGAAAAAAAACAGCTTACTGATTCAAAGAACATATTTGGAGATATAAATATATCCAGATGAGGAGTTAATATCAGAAACTTAGAAAGAATTCCTACAACTTAAAAAAAAATTTAGTTTAAAAATGGGCAGAGATGCCTTAACCTGACCAGTGTGGCTCAGTTAGCTGGGCATCATTGTGCAAAGCAAAAGGGTAACAGTTCAATTCTTGGTCAGGGCACATACCTTGGTTGTGGGTTTGGTCCCCAGGCAGGACATGTAGGAGAGGCAACCAATCAAAGTTTCTCACTCTCATCAATGTTTTTCACCCTCTCTTTCTCCCTCCTTTCCCCTCTCTCCAAAACGGAATAAGTAATTAAAAAAAAAAAATGGGACCTGAGTAGACATTTCTCCAAACAGGACATACAGACAGCCAGTAGATATATAAAGAGATGTCCAACATTAGTAATAATCAGAGAAATGTAAATTAATACCACAATGACATATCACCTCACACTTGCCAGAATAGATATTATCAATAAACAAACAAGTGTTGGTGAGGATGTGGAGAAAAGGGAACCCTTGTACACTATTGGTGGTATTGCAAACTGATGCAACCATTGTGAAAATTTCTCAAAAAATTAAAAATTGAACTACGACCTAGCGATCCCAGTGATGGAATATTACTCAGTCATAAAAAAGAATTAAATCTTACCATTTGTGACAACATAGATAAACTTAGAGGGTTTTATGCTAAGTGAAATAAGTCAGACAAAGAAAGACAAATACCATAAGATTTTACTTACATGTAGAATCTTAAAAAAATAAATAAACAAACAATCAAAATGGAAACCAACCCATAGATCAAAGAACAAGCTAATGGTTGTCAGATGAGAAAGGGGTTGGAAGAGTTGGGTGGAAAAAGTAAAGGGATTAAGAAGCACAAATTGGTAGTTACAAAATAGTCATGGGGATATAAGTAGAGCTTAAGGGAATATATTCAATGATATTGTGATAACTGTGTATGATATCAGGTGGGTATTAGATTTAATTTGTGATTGTAATTTGTATAAATGTCTAACTACTATGCTATATACCTGAAAGTAATATAATATTGAATGTCAACTCTAATTAAAAATAAATTTTAAACTGTACAATATCAACAATTAAAAAATACTGATTAAAAAATAAAATAAAATAAATTTTAAAAAGTTTTAAAAAGTGAACATATGTACAATGGAATATCACTCACACTAAAAAAGAATGAAATCTTGCCATTTGCAACAACATGGATAGATGTAGAGGATATTATGCTAATGGAATAAGTCAGAGAAAGATAAATACCGTATGATTTCACTTATGTGTGGAATCTAAAAAAGAAAATAAATAAACAAATAAAACAGAAACAAACTCCCAGATTCAGAGAACAAACTGATAGTTGCCAGATGGGAGGAGGGTTGAGGGGCCTGGGTGAAAAAAGTGAAAGGGATTAAGTACAAATTGCTAGTTATAAAAGCAGTCATGAAAATGTAAAGTACAGCATAGAGGATGTAGTTAATAATATTGTAATGAAAATGTATGGTGTCAGAGATGATAATTTCACTTGGTAAAGTGTACATATGTCTAATCACTATGTTGTAAATCTGAAACTAATATAACATTGTATATCAATTGTAACTAAAAAATAAATTAATAACTTTTCAAAATCAAGTTTTATTTTATTCATTTTTAAAGATTTTATTTATTAATTTTTAGACAGCGTAAGGGTAGGAAAAAGAAAGGGAGAAAAACATCAATGTGTGGTGGCCTCTCATGTGTCCCCTAACGGGGACCTTGCCCACAACTCAGGCATGTACCATGACTGGGAATAGAACCAGAAACCCTTTTGTTTGCAGGCCAGCACTCAATCCACTGAGCCACACAAGCCAGAACTGTAAATAAATTAATAATTTAAAAAGAAGAATTTACAAAAATGTTTCATTTTGTTGACAACATAAGGCCTTATTTTTTGTTTTTTATTGCCTTTACTGGGGGACATTGGTTAATAAAATTATTTTATGAAACTGAATATGCCTTAATAAAAATACATGACCCATATTTTACTTTCTCCTTGTTTTCTATGCTTGTTCATTCTTCTTCATCTTCATGGCAATGACAAAGCTAAACTATGTGTAAAAATAGAAAGAATCCTAACTTGCAAACCTCACAGCTTCATTGGACAACATTTAAGATTGTGTCTAATGTGTGTATCAACTTGTTGGAGCTATCAATAGAATTCTAAATGTTTTTTACATCTTATAAAGCATTCAAGCCACAACATTTCTACTGATGGGGAAGGCATTTTTTCACTTTACAATACGGTGGAGATAATATGAATGAGTTGTTTACACCTATTACTAACTTTTAATTTCCTTTTTCCATAAGCCTCCAAGTTGTAGTTTAAAACATGAGATGCTATGAAATTTAATTTAAATGCTATTCTTCATTTTCCTCCCCAGATCATTGGATATTTGTCTCACTAAGATACTGAAACAAACTTTAAACATGATACTTTTCTCCCTAAAACTACTGCTTCCAGAGCCTACCAAAAAATATGATAGACCTCATTTTCATTAACCAAAGTCCAAGAAATACTCAGCTTCAATTTCTAGAACCTATTACTTCTAACCCTTTGACAATAGTTAACATACTTTTCCAAATAAGTGAATTTAAAAAAATCATTTTGTTATTTAACACGTATCATGTGGAGTATACAGTTTAATTTCCTGTGTTTCCAATTGAGCTAAGAACATGATCATTTACCTAAGCAAGCTGGGTGATGTCTCTGTCTTCTTCATCCCTGTAACCAATGTAGCAGAAAGTTCTAATAATTCTAATTTTTAACAAATGCTCAAAATTTCTCCTCTCATTCACAACATCATCCTTTCAAGTCTTACTTCAGCTATGGCAACCCCGCTACCTGCATTCCACCAGTCCACTTTATCTCCTCTCCAATCCACACTACTTGCCAGAGTGTTCTTTTAAAAGGCAGATCCTGCCTATGTTATCCTCCAACAAGTGTTGGAGAGGTTGTGGAGACAAGGGGACCCTAGTGCACTGTTGGTGGGATTGCAGACTGGTACAACAACTGTGGAAAACATTATGGAATTTTCTAAGAAAACTAAAAATGGACCTACCTTTTGACCCAGCAATTCCACTGGGGCAGGGTAAAAGACAGAAAACTGTACAATATCAACAATTAAAAAATACTGATTAAAAAAAAAATAAGAACCCTGAAACACCAATCCAAAAGAACCTGTGCACCCCAATGTTCATAGCAGCACAATTTACAATAACCAAGTGTTGGAAGCAACCTAGGTGCCCATCAGTTAATGAATGGATCAAAAACTGTGGTACATTTACACAATGGAATTTTATGCAGCAGAAAGAAAGAACGAGCTCCTACCCTTTGCTATAGCATGGATGGAGCTGGAGAGCATCATGCTAAGCAAAATAAGCCAGGCAGTGAAAGACAAATACCATATGATCTCACCTTTAACAGGAACCTAATCAACAAAACAAACAAACAAGCATAATATAACCAAAGACACTAAAACTGAGAACAGTCTGACAGTGACCAGAGGGTAGAGGGGAGGGAATTTCAGGGGAAAAGGGGAACGGTTTAGAGCAACAAGTATAAAGGACACATGGACAAAAACTATGGGGGGTGGAAATGGGAGGGAGGTGGGGAAGGCTAGGGCGGTGGGCTGGGGGGGAGTAAAAGACAGAAAACTGTGCAAGATCAATAATTAAAAAAATACTGATTAAAAAATAAAAATAAATAAATTAAAAATAAATAAAATAAAAAAAATAAAAGGCAGATCCTAATGGTGGCCTCTTTGTGCTTAATATCATTTAATATTTTTCCCATTGCCTTTAGAGTAACTTCATTCACAGGAAGTTAGTATTCTGTGGTCTGCCTCTCTGATCTAGTCTATTGTCAGGATCTGGTCTTATACCTCCCAGTATCATGGATTTACCAATGTTTGTTGGTTGACTATCAGGATTTATGTTATTTCTTATCAAAAGGTTCTTCTCAAGTGATAGAAACATATTTCTCTCCAAACCCAGATTACTTTTAAAAAGAGAAGAAATTGTTTATATTTAATCACAATTCTCTGCTTGTTGAATTTAATATTGGGCAATTTTAACAATCGTATAAATTGCTTTGCTTGACTTTGGGTAATGAGTCATTATAAAATAAGTCCTTGCAAAAACAAATCAAAATAACCAAAGAGCCTACCTGTTTACTTAAATATGCTAGGGTAAATTGAAATGGGGGTTGTAAGACAGTTGCTGCAGAACACAAAAAGACTGGATGTTTTGGTGAAACTTAACAGTTTAGATATTTGAGCCATTACAAAGTTGTAATTAGACTATACTTCTGTTTGTCTCCAAAGTTATTTATTTATTAACCAAAGAACATTTGTGCAAAACCAAAGGACATGAAAAGCAATATGGAGATATCTTTGGAGTGGGGAGAGGGTGGGACTGGGTGAGGGAGGGGAAGAGGAGAAAAGTAGGAACAACTGTAACAGCTTAAACAATAATAAGCAATTAATTAATCAATTAAAAACGAGTTATTTATTTAGTTTATCTTATTACTAATGAAAAATCATATAATCTCTATATTTTCAATTGGTTAGACTGAAGTATGAATGCTTACTACTCCATATGTCTGGATTCCTTTTGCAGCAATAAGTATATTGTGTAATCGGAAGTTTTTGAGTTGCATTAAATGTCTTCTTGGAGGGTGGAAAAATATTTGACATAGTTTCTTAAACTCCTTCCTTAAACATTTTTCATTATTTTTCTTTTAAAGGGTAGATCTTAAGGAATCAGGTAAATTGTAAAGCATCATTTGATTATCTAAAAATAGTTTTATAATTTTAATTAAAATATTATTATAAACTCATCAGATTCTGATAACCAAAGTATAACTGAATTTAATTCATGATTGAAATATAGAGTGGAAGCAATATTGATAGTGACTATCTGAAAGACATTGTCTGTTTCTAGCTTAAATACAACTTTTACAGAGCGTCTTATTCTTTGCTAAATCCTA
Organism: Glossophaga mutica; assembly: GCA_039655065.1. Taxonomy (NCBI): domain Eukaryota; kingdom Metazoa; phylum Chordata; class Mammalia; order Chiroptera; family Phyllostomidae; genus Glossophaga; species Glossophaga mutica. The sequence continues at coordinate 68,203,055 of CM077309.1, read as the reverse complement.
CTGCTTAAAAATTTAAAGGGACAAACTTTTTTAAATTCTAAATATAACAAAGATAATCAAGGTCACATCTAAGTTTGATGGTGGGGTGCTGCTTGCTGAATACTAAAAAGCAGGGCTATATGTAATATAATTTTCTAGCCAGAGAGATGGCATGACCAGACAGAGATATTTGGAAATTAAAGTTAGATTTGGCATCCAAATACCCGTAGGTTTGCAGGTTTTTTAATCTGTTTATTAGCCATGCAAAAATATATTGCTGTTTCTTAATCTGATCATAGTTCACTCAGCCATTGGAATTATTCTCCTCCACACCAACTTTGATATGCTTTATTTTCAAATACTTGTTTCACAAAGATCAGCAAACAAAATATTTTTACTTCCCCTCTTTATCAGCCTTGTTTTTGTTTAGTTAGCTAACTTGTATGGGAAGATATTAAAATGATTAATCCTTATAACTTACTGTGTCTTAAATGACTAGATATTATAGAAGCTGAACATCAACTTTTATATTTTAAATATGAGTATAGTAAGATTACAAAGTTGCAATTCATTTGATCAGTACAATCTATGGATAAATTGGCTTCTGAATCTTCCTCTTTCCCACTCAAATCACCATGGCTGCACTGCACTATGGCTGCACTGAATATACTGTTTAGAAGACCCAACTAAATGAATAATAGGTTTAAAGAGGCATCATCTGCATGACTTCCCCAAACTTTATCAGCCTCCTTTAATTGTCAAAATCGGTGCAGAGTAAGGGTTATTGGTTATCTACCTTCAGGTGTATTTCAAAGCAGAGTCTGTGATTGAAAAGCCCTGGATTGCAGATCAGAACACCTGACTTGCAACCTGGCCCTTTGTATTATCCATTGACTTGGACCAAATTATTTAAAATTCTCTGACCTTTATTTTCTTCATCTGTAGAAAAAGCATGATAAGACTTTCTACACATGACTATTATGAAAATAAACTGAAGCTGATGTGCAACACATTGTAAACTCTCACCTAAAAGCTAGGTAAATCATGAGAACTCCAACTTGGTGCTTTTGCTTAGTCTGCTTATAAGAAATTCCTATGGATTTTGTAGTGCATTCCTCTGAGATTTAAAAGCAAAAAATTTGGAACAACCTGAATATACAAGAATGGGGAATGGGTTACTTATATTTGATTACTTTAATAGTGGAATACTATGTGTATAACAATTGAAATGGTGCTATAAATCTATATTTAATAACCAGAAAAGATATTTGCATTCACTTATGGGTAAAAAACACATTTTTAAATATATTGCATAAACAGATATTACTAAAATTTGTAAATTATGTGTGTGTATACAAACACCCACACTGATACACAAGTATGAGACATGTAAGAAAAGATGTATGGTAGCTATCTTTGGGTGAGGAGATTTGAAGTAATTTTTCCCATCCGCATTTTTAAAATTTTTCTAAAGTAAACAAATTACTTACATAAGGATACACACACACACACACACACACACACACACACACACACACACAATTTGTGTTTCAGTCCAGTGGCTCTCTTTAATCTGTGGCAACTTTTTCACTCTCTTACCCTTTAATATCCAGTCCATGGTCAAGGCCTTGGGGTCAGCACTTTTTTGGGTGCCAGCTTCTGTTTCCATTGACCTGGCAACCATTATCCCAATTTAGAGATCATTCCTTCTTATATGTAGATGCTTTTAACTAGTCACTCTTTTTCCATCATTCCCTTCTATCTTACCTCTATCTTCATAAAGATTCTCAAATCACAAATGTTTCCTAGAGCAGAGGTGATTCTTCTATCTATATCCCCACCTAACCCTGGATGTATTTAGTGGCTTTCTTTTCTCCTAGAACATTCAGTTGATACTCTTCAGTCTGGTATGAAAACCCACTTATAGTATAGCCAAGATTTATTTCTTACTCTCCTACTTTCAAGCCAAATATAACTACTGTTCTCTGAACACCCCAGACTTCTCTGTCTCCACTTTAGACCATCACATTTTACCAGTTCATAATGTTACTGCCTATTGAAACTCTACTCATGACTTATAGCCCAACTATATTCCCAATTTTTTGAATTGTAGGTGTGCTCTTTCCTACTTCTGGATTTCATATCATCCTCAATATTTATTTATTCACTAATTTGTATAATTTTTCAGCATCTGTTACCCCAGGGACTATTTGGATACTCAAAAATATGGAGGTAACAAGCCAAATACATCCATGCACTTAAGCATTTAACAATCTAATACTCAATATACCTCCTCTTTAAATCTATTGACTTATGATAAACCTTCCTTAACTACCACCTCCTTCTACAACAAAACACATATATTGATTGTAGGCACCTTGAGTATTATGTGTGATTATCTTGTAGAAACTATGTTATTTTACAAATAGGACATAGTCAATAAATATATTGTTTGAAGGCCAGAGAGAAGGATAGAATCAAATATTATGTTCCAGAAACAGAGTTGCATATAAAATTGATGTATGTATTTTGCATATGTATTTTTAAACCATGAGACTTTTCCTGTTTAGTGTTTTTGAAAATTAAAATGGATTCCTCATTAGCATTATTAATTCAGTCTCCCAAATTATAGGAACAAGTTATTTCTTTTCATTATATCCAGGAGTGACCAAAATGAGACTATTTCCTTAGGTAAAACTGAAACAAAGAGTGTATTTTGCTATTAGAGGACATGTTATAGAACTCAGACTTGGTGATTTCACCTGGAATTTGAAAGCCTGAGAGTGGCTTCCTAATTAATGGGCATTGACCTACAGAATTTAGAGATTTAACATTATACTGAATTTGAACACACAGGTGCATTATTGACCTATAAATACATTGTGTCTCCAATTTGCATTACTTTTGTTTGTCTTTAGTGCATTTTCCCTCTTTATTAAATAAATTAGTCACTTAAAATTTTTCCTTGGAAAAGTGAAGTCCCTTACTATCTATTAAGTATCTCCATCTTTATATGGTAATTTTTTCCTCATTTTAAAATGAGGATATTCATTGTTTTCCTATTTTAAATAAAAAGACAGAATAATAAATAAAAAATATATATTTAAAAAGGTCTTTAAAAAGGTCTTTTAAGATATGTAAAAATCTAAGTTAGTATTTTTGAATGAATCCTATTGTTTTCAACTGACTCTAAAATAGTAGTTTTAGCCCAAATCTCCTAAATTAATTAAAAACAAAACAAACCAATAAGCTCTGTTTTAATCTTAAAACAAATATGCATCTATCTAAGAAATTGAGTGTACCCATATGGCTTGGTGTGTAAGACTTGATACTGAAAACAACTCCATCCAAATTGGTTGTGCACATTCTACTATATTTCAAATATATCTTAAGAGCTTGCTTTTGTCTGAATCACATGGCAAACAGGATGTGTTGCTGTTACTTTGTTTCCCCAACTGAATTATAAGATCCTTGGTCATGGGAGTCATGGTATATTATTTGTGTAAGTCTGTGCCTTATGAGAAATCCAAACATTTTTTGGTTTGGTTTACTTATTTTATATTATTTTGTAAAACAAATGCTTTCTGTGTTATGAATGGTTTGCCATATCAAACTGAATTTTTATATATTAGTCTAAGAAATTAGTTTTAAGACATGTATAGAATGGAATATTTTCTTTTTTATTAATTGTGGTCTGAATATAACTTCTTGTGTACTTTATTCTCCTGAAGTGTATATTTATATATTTATATAAGCTTTTTATATTTTTATGAAAACTACATTCAAGATGTTTTAGTATTCACATATATATTTTGGTAATTCTAGTAAAAATTTGATTTTCTATCTATAAGACTGAATGTTCTAAATATAAAACAGAAAATAAAACTGGTACATGAAAGAAAAGCAAAAATGTAAATTTTCCTCTCCTACTGTTTATTGTTTGAGATTAGTGAAGCATCTTCCTTACATTCTGTAATGTAGCAATTTCTTTTAAAATCTACGTTGGTATGGAAATTCAACTCAAGAAGAGATTTTCCTGTCCTATTTAATACTATACCTCTTCTGTAAGTTTTCTTATCTATTTTTCTTGAGTTTATAGTCTGGCAAAACTACTGTCATTCCCCTTGCTTTTTGTCTTCTTTGCACATTTACTTTTCATGGGTTTAAATAATGGCTAAAATGGTTGAAATGATATATGCCTGCAGAGTGATATCTTCATTTGCTCTGTTCACATTCCTTTTTTTAACTAATGGTCTGGTGAACACCTAGTATAGATGCATTTTATTAGGGAGTATTCCCTTTAAATGCTGTTCCTAAGCTGAAAGAAATGGGCCATAATCGTATAAAGTGTCTCTTTGTAGAATTTACAAGAAATGGGTTGTCCTTATTCTTGATGCATAGAACATAAAGGACTTTTTTCTCTCACTATAAGATTGCTCTTTATACTAACGTTGGTTAAATGTATCACATCAACAATTATTGTGACTTACAGAATAATGAGTGTCTACTGAAAAACTCAATTAAAAAGGGGAAATCTCTTGAAGTTTCCAGTTCTCTATAGTTTTCTTCTTCCTATTGAGACAGGAGAGACTGGTTCTCAGTCTTTACAGATTGCTTCACTCTGAGTTCATAAAATTCCAATTAATAATGGTGAGCTAAGACCATTCTTGATTTGATGTACTTCCCTATCATCATTGAAAGAGTATTTAAATCTGCTGTTTAACAACTTGTAGGGACTTTGTACTGATTAATTCATCTGGTCATAGTGTCAAGCTGACGTGGCATCTTCTAGGACTTCCATTCCATTGGGATCAACATCAGTTTATAAGAAATGAACTTACTATTTTATAGGCTTACTTGGAAAGAAATTTCAACTGTCAGCTGTAAGCTATGCCACTGAAATTTAATTTGATGACCTACTAGAACACAGAAAATCTTATACTTTACTGAACTTTCTAAACATAAAATAAGGTTATCAGAGAATCATAATGAATCTGACATTTGAACTTCAATAAAAGGGCAATACATTTAAACTAAGTACTCTCCTTCTAGAAGTGTTCAGCACTCCATCAACAACACATGTCACATTCTTAAGAAAATATTCCCTATAGGGAAAGGCACTGAACGCTGAGTCATGGGTATTGGCTTTTAGAGTAGACATTTGGGGGCCACACAGAAGCTGTTCTCTCTGTATTCTGGTGTTAGAACCTTGAATTCCCTTTAAAGAAGCATCTCTCATTCGTTATGGTACTATCAGTTAAGGTTTCCTGCCCCATCTATTAAGCTTTCTTCTTTGAGGTTTGGAGTCTTGACTATAGTGGATGAGAGGAGAAAAAATATGTGGAGCTAACTTGTTGTAGGATTGGTGACATGAATGTATTTGTTGTCTTACTATTTTGAGCTCCAGTGCTAGGTTAGTTTCTGTCCCTTCTGTACCTGGATTTTTCTTCTTGACTTTCATTTGAATTTATAGTCTGATTTTTTTAAAAAATCACTTTCTTTTTTTTTTTAATCAGTATTTTTTAATTGTTGATATTGTACAGTTTTCTGTCTTTTACCCCGCCCCAGCCCACCACCCCAGCCCTCCCCACCTTCCTCCCATTTCCACCCCCCCATAGTTTTTGTCCATGAGTCCTTTATACTTGTTGCTCTAAACCGTTCCCCTTTTCCCCTGAAATTCCCTCCCCTCCCACTCTGGACACTGTCAGACTGTTCTCAAATTCAGTGTCTTTGTTTATATTATGCTTGTTTGTTTGTTTTGTTGATTAGCTTCCTGTTAAAGGTGAGATCATCCTAAGAATCCTGAAACACCAATCCAAAAGAATCTATGCACCCCTATGTTCATAGCAGCACAATTTACAATAGCCAAGTGCTGGAAGCAACCTAGGTGCCCATCAGTTAATGAATGGATCAAAAAACTGTGGTACATTTACACAATGGAATTCTATGCAGCAGAAAGAAAGAAGGAGCTCCTACCCTTTGCGACAGCATGGAAGGAATTGGAGAGTATCATGCTAAGCGAAATAAGCCAGGCAATGAAAGACAAATACCATAAAAAATCACTTTCACCAATGTGAATGGGCATCATCCAATCTGCTAGGGGCTAAACAGAACAAAAAGTTGGAGGAAGAACAAATTCTCTCCCTCCACTTGAGTTAGGACACACGTTTTCCTGCACTTAGACATTAGCATCCCTGCTTATTTGGATGTCTTACTTAAAGCAAGATTTATGCCATTGGTTCTCAGCACTTGGGGCTTGAACTGGAATTAGACCACTAGCTTTCTTTAGCCTCCAGCTTGCACACAGCTTATTGTGGGACTTTGCAGCCTCCATAAATATCTGAGCCAATCACTCATAATAAATCTATAATCTATCTATCTATCTATCTATCTATCTATCTATCTATCATCTATCTATAATGTAACCATCTATTGATTGTGTTCCTCAGAACCTAATACAAACTATTAAGGCTTTATTTTGTAATACTTAAATTTTGATAGTAATGTTATCCTTTGATAGTCCTTAACCTTCTGTTCTTTTGAGAATACAATGTAGTTGAATATATTTTACTACAATGTAAAACATAGATTAAGTAGGCATTTCCAGCTAAAGAGTTTATTAGAATCCAAAGTGCTGACCTAGGTTTATGAAAAATTCTTGGCTCTATTCCAGGGCAAACTCCTCACATCTTCGAACACCAACCTTCATTTGGGTCAAGATGCTTCAGCCACTCTTGTTTTCATTCACTTTTTGAAATATGACATGTTGTTTCCTGCCTCATTACTTCTATTAGATATTTTATTTCATTGCCTTTACTCTCTCAATCAACAAAAGCGCTCAATATTCAGGACTAAGCAAAATCTCAAGCAGGTATTCCCTGTCAACAACTGATCTCATATGTCCTATTGTTTAGCTGATAATGTTCATCTGGGATGCCTCATAGACATTTCACATTTAACCTGACTCACCCAGATCTGATTGTCTCATCTCCAGTGTGTTTTTCTTGTTCTCCAGTCAGCATCACCATCATGCAGTGCCTCTCTCCTTTCCTTCTTTCCCATTCAGCCATTCTACATTTTGAACCACACTATCCTTGTAAAAGCTCTTCTCCCTGTTGGAATGCTCTTCCGAGATTTTTGCACAGCTGGCTTCTTCTCATGATTTAAGTCTCAATACAAATCTCTCCCTCCCCACATAAATCTCTATCACATCATCGTATTTCAAAGCACAGACCACTACTCTTATAAAAGTGTCTTGTTCTTATACTTGTTTTACGTATATGATTTGCAAAGGCATGTTCTCCCATCTAATTTCTCTTTTCAACTATGTTTAAACACAAAACAACATTCTATTTGACTGTTACTTTTTTCTCTCCTGTTTTAGTTATTGGTAACACAGTTTCACAAGTGAAGGAAGACTAATGAAATAAGAGCTAATTATCCTGTTTCCTGTGTATACACAATAACAGGAATCTCAAGATATGCTATTTGTGAAAATTAACCATTTAAAATAAGCATTACTGTGGCTTACTTTTTAAGCTAGTCAGAAAAAGGAGCACTTCTATATATGAGAATTATCTGATTAAAGAATTAGCATGGATTAATTTTTAGTTATGATAATAAACAAAGCACTTAAGTACATGAGCTCCTTGAGGGCATAAAATGGCATTTTCATTGACTGACATCTTTGTTTCTTTGTCTAACATGTTGTTTGTGAGTTCGAGAGGAGTCTCATCAAATGGTTGCTGAATTGAATAAAATACATATTTTAAAATTGTTTTGATGTTTATAATCGGAAATTATGTTTAAGTAAATGAAGGAAATTTTTAAAAATCCAATGAATTTATGAATGTCAATAGAAGAATCTCACTTTTTCTATCTCACTTGCAAACAAACAATGATCAAGGATGAGATGTGATTGTATTATGGATCGGAAGTTTTGTATTTTATTAAGAAGAAAATTTTTGTAAAATGACATTTGGGACCGCTAGGCTGTTTTCCAGTACCATGAAAAATCAATTCATCATATTTATTAATTCTGATTAAATATTAAACTAATATTCAAGAAGCATTGGTGACCCAACTTCTCTATATTAATACTAAATAAATTTAGGAGAATTTCCTCCAAAATGTATTTAAATAACAATTTTGAAATCATTAAACACTGTACTCACCATATGATTGCTTATACTTAGTGGAAAATAACTGCACAATTCTCAACATCCAAGCTTTTTTCTTTCTGACATTTTCGGAAGGTGAGAGAAAACTTGTTCATTGCCCCATTCTCCTTTTTTTAAAATTTAATATATTTTATTGATTATGCTATTACAGTTGTCCCATTTCTCCCCCATCATTCTCCTCCACCGTGCACACCCCCTTCCACCCACATTTTCCCCCTTTAGTTCATGTCCATGTGTCATAAGTTCTTTAGCTTCTACATTTCCCACACTATTCTTGCCCTCCTCCTATCTATTTTCTACCCACCATCTATGCTACTTATTCTCTGTACCTTTTTCCCCTCTCTCCCCCTCCCACTCCCCTGTTAAGAAAACACATCTCTTTTCTAAGTATGAATTTTCCAATTAAGGCCCACCCAAATTGGTAGTTATTGAACAGAGTCGACACCTGATGAGATGATTAAAAACCATTGATGACACACTTGTAACACAGGGTTATTTTGCTTTACCCTCTGTGTATTATAACCATAAGAGAATGCTTCACTGAAACAACTACAGGTAATTATAGAACAAATGGTTTAATTTCAGTGGTCTTAACTTCACATTTTTAAAAATTAGACAATTGAATTGATTTTGCCTATACATATAAACATGTGTATATGTGTATATATGTGTGTGTGTGTGTGCATATGTGTATGCCAATGAAGTGATTTTTATGGAAAACTGGTTTGGGGGAATTGTAATAGGTTTTATTTAGGTATACGAGTTTCTAAAACAAAAATTACAAACTGGTAGCCTATGGGCTGAAATAGTCATGGAACCTGGTTTTATTTGCTCCATATTGTGCTTTACTATTGTTGTTATTAATTAATCTTTAGAAATTAGATTTCACGTGGAAATTCAGATTTTCAGCTTCTCCTGAAAAATTAGGAGGCACTGTAAGAAATTGTGTGCAGTTCAAACACTAGTGATACTACAATTTTAAACTGTAAATGGCAACAATTTAAAGGCTCCCATCCCCTGGCCCTGATGTTCTTTTCTGTATCAAATGGTGTAAGCCTTAAGCACTGAAATGCTTACCCAGAATGTTCCCTAGCTAATGGGGTATCACATGCCATCTTATTCCACCTGTAATTTCTCTCCAATTTCCCTGCTATATCATTTTTCCTTCATAAAGTTTTTCACATTTGGGACTATTTTCCTCCATTCCTTGTTATGATTTTTATCCAGGTCATTTTTTTTTCTCATTTCAGTGCCACTGGATGTATCTCTGCCTTAACTATCACACCACTCCTGCCCACCTTTTCTCTGCCTGCCCCATGTCAGTCTGCAAACTAGGTATAAATATATATATCTTAATCGTGCCTTAATATATTAGTCTCTTCCTTCAGTCCTATAGTGACAATCCAGAATCTGTGTCCAACTACTTAACCTATAGTGGGATCTCAGTCTGTTTGTTCTTCTTACTCTGTGTTAACCCATACACAAATAACTAGCCATTATGCCCATGTTCATAGCACCAAAGCAAGTATCTTTCTGTCTCTGATGACTTTACTCCCAGCATTTTCCCCTCCTCTTCACCTGTGCAAACAGATGGTGATCACCTTCAAGGTTGGCTTTTCTAGACCACTTTGGTCCACAATTGCATGATATAACTCATCAGTTGCCTGGTACATATTCAAAGTCATATTTTGTTTCCCTGATTGTCTTTAAACATGATTTCTCTAAGTATGATCCCTGGACAACTTACTTCTTACTTCAGAATTACTTATTCTGTTCTTAAGAATTTATTCCTGGGATCCACCCATATCCTTTTGAGTTCCTTAAGTTGAGACCTAAGAATGTGATAGACCTAATCAGGCTAGAATTTAAAGGCATTATGAAAAACAGTGATACAGGATTGCCTGATGGTTTGTAAAATAAGATTCAATTAGGTGTCCAATGAGTGCATTTCAGGTCTGCAGGGTGTCTCTCAAACACTATATATCCTAATTGTTGATAATAGCTCTGGGTGTGGCTTTACACAGCTCTTTGAACCATTGCTGAGGCAATCAAGCCCATGATCCATTGGACAGAAAGTGGATGGCAATTAAAGCCTCCTCTTTCAGGCAAAAGCAAGCCAATAAGGTAGAAAATTTCTAGAGTGCATAACTGTGTTGTTTTTATTTTTTCAATTGTTTTCTGCCCCCTTGTACCTTATCTCCAGTAACACCATGGTTAATAAATATTTAATTGCATTGGGTAAATTGGCTGAACATTTGAAGTACATCTGTATTCAGATTGGCAATGATGGTGATAACTCATTGGTCATATGCTCACTGTGGGGTCAGGCACTGTGTTCAGTGTTTTATGTAGATTACCCAGTGAGTGGTTTTGCTTCAACCCTAATAACTAAAGTATTACTATGATACCTTACATTTTAACAATAGGGATTATTTAGCTAGAGTTGCAGAAAGAGGAAAGACACATTATGATAAAAATAGCTACTTTCGTCATTCAAGGAAAAATTTTTGAAGAAATTTAAAGCATTAATTTCAATTTAGATTGAAGGCAAGATGGTGGAGGGGTGAATGGAAGCCACACTAACCTCCTCCCAGGACTAATCTGGAATTACAACTAAATTGTGGAGAAATCACCCTGAACAAACAAATGAACAATAGAGACAGAGAAGACTTATAATCTCAGACAGACAAGAAGAATAAGCTTCAGCACAAACTGTTTGGTAAGGGGTGTGGTGGAGATGCCAGAGGGCTGTCTGGGTGCCCATAGGTGGCAGCACTGGAGGGGTAATGAAGCAGCTGTTTGGTTTCCCCTGAGAAGAATGGAGTCTAAACCCTAAGCTGGGATCCCCTGCCTAGAACACTGGAGCCCTCAAAAGTACACAGAAAACAACTGGTGGCAAAAAGCAGCAGGGAGGCTCTCCATCACAGATGTCCAGCTGAATACACAAAGAGCCGTTTAAAGGGCCAATGCACAAATTTTCATTTGTAGACATTTACCTGAGGTTCCAGCAAAGGTGGGGTCAGAGTGGGCTAGAGACATGTGAGGAGAGACTGGGGATGGGAAATTTGGGAAGAGAGCTGAGAGAGTAGCCATAGGACTCCTGGTGCTGAGTCATCATCCCTATGACAACAGCCATCCTGATCAGGCAGACCACTCTCCTTCAAGCAGCAGAAGCCTGATGAGAAACAACAGCCCTGCCCTATGGGACTTAAGTGTCACTGCTGAGTGCAGGGACTAGATTAACAACTGAAGGAGACAACTATAGGTAGCAGATTTCCAGCACTCTCAGAGTAGGCTGCCTAAGGTCAGATGCGGTCAACATCTGACATCACCAGAGGAGGATCCAGAAAGAAAAAACAGTGGTAAATTCTAGAGACTACCTAGACAAAATCCACTGCAGTCTTCTCTATGATTAGTGATATTTTCTATCCTCCATAGCTTTCTAACATTCATTTCTTACCCAGCAAATCTGTGCATATTAAGTCACTAGCATTTATACTATAATTCATTTCTCTCCTTTCTTATAATAGTCTTAATTTCATTGAACCCTTATTATACTGGTTTATTTGTTGTTGATAGTAGGATTGTCGGGGAGGGGGATATTTTTGTGGATGTTGGTTTATTCCCTGGGCTTTGCAGTTTTGTAATGGCAGCACATGCACAACAGCATGCAAGACATGGTAGGCAAGAGTGATAATCAACCAGCTGGAGAGAAAGATTCACCAAAGAATGACCATACAACAATCAAAACACAATTACATCCAGAGAGACAACATAAAAGGCATAAAGGCCATCCCAAGAGCATCAAGTCCCGGAGATCAAGGAGACTGTACCACTGAATCTTGAGGGCTCCTAACATAGAAGTTCACACCACAAACTCAGGAAGTCAAAACAGATCAAGTTAAGCAGCAGAGACAAACAAGAAGAGTCTCACAAACAATGAAAAGACAGAGAAACAAACCCCAAACAAAAGGAAAGGAGGAACCCTCTTAAAGAATGCTAAATTAAAGAGAGGCAAGTCAGCAAATCAGATATTGAGATCAAAACAATGGTTATAAGGAAGATCAATGAGCTCACAGAAAGTTATTAAAAAAAAAAAACACACACACAGGAAAGCTACAGGGAGCTTACTGCAAATTACACCACCATGAAAAAGAACATAGAAACTATCAAAAAGACCTAAGAGGAAATGAAGAATATAATCTCTGAATTGAAAAAACAAAGTACAAGGAATGAAAATCAGGCTAGATGAAGCAGAATATCAAATCAGCGAGCCAGAGGACAAGGTAGGAAAAAAAAAAACAACTCCCAGAAACAGCAAGAAATGAATAGACTCAGAAGAACAAAGAGGTGTTAAGAGAACTGCAGGACAACATGAAATGTAATAATATCTGTACAATAGGGATACCAGAAGGAGAAGAAGAAGAACAAAGGTTGGAAAATCTGTTTGAAAAACTAATGATGGAAAAGTTCCCTAATTTTATGAGAGAAAAATTCACACAAAACTAAGAAGCACAGAGAGTCCCAATCAAGAGGAACCGAAAGAGGCCAACTACAAGACACATCATAATTAAAATGGAAAAATTCCAAGACAAAGATAAAATCTAAAAGGCAGCAAGGGAGAAACAGGAAGTAACATACAAGGGAGCTCTAATAAGGCTAGCAGCTGACTTCTCATTAAAAATGCTACAAGCCAGAAGGGAATGGCCAGAAATATTACAAATAATGAAAAGCAAAGGCCCACAGCTGAGACTACTTTATCCAGCAAGGTTCTCAATTAAAATAGAAGGCAAAGTAAGGGCTTTACCAAACAAAGGAAGGCTCAAAGAACACACCTCCACCAAACCCACTGCAAGAGATAATATAGGGACTGCTTTAAGAAAAGGAAAATATTGGAGGACTTCAAGAAAAAAAATATAGACAGCAAGACACATACTAGAGGATTTTAATATTCCACTGTCAAAAATGGATAGACCTTATAAACAAAGTATCAACAAGGATATTGCAGCCTTGAACAATGCCCTAGATCAAATGGATTTAACTAATATATGTAGAACCTTTCCTCCAAAGAAGCAAAGTACACATTATTTCAAATGAACAGGGAACATTTTCAAAGATAGACCACATGACAGTACACAAAACAAGCTGCAACAAATCAAGAAAATTGAAAGCACATCAAGCATTTTTCTCAGACTATAAGGGCCTGAAACTAGAAACCAACCTTAAGGAAAAAAACTCAAAAACACTCAAATTCAAGGAGATTGAATAGCATGCTATTAAATAATGAATGATTTAGGAATACGATCAAGGAAGAAATCAAGAACAAATTTCTGGAAAGAAATTAAAATGAACTCCCAAGTCCAAAACTTATGGGACACAGCAAAGGCAGTCCTGAAAGGAAAGTTCATAGCAATACAGGCCAACCTAAAAAAGACAGAAACATTTCCAACAAACAACCTAATCCTACACCTACAAGAACTGGAGGAACAGCAACAAAGACAGCCCAGAGCAAGTAGAAGGAAGGAAATAGCCAAGATCAGAGTAGAATGATATGGCATAGAGACTAAGAGAACAATTCTGAGGATGAATAAATCCAAGAGCTGGTTCATTCAAAAGATAAAATCAACCAGCCTTTAAGCAGACTCATTAAGAAAAAAAGAGAGAGGACCCAAATAACAAAATCAGAAATGAAAGAGGAGAGATTACAACAAATACCACAGAAATACAAAGGATTATAAGAACTACATGCCAAGAAATTTGAAAACTTAGGTGAAATGAACAAATTTCTAGAAAAATATAATCATCCAAAACTGAATGAAGAAGCAGCAAAAAGACTGAACAGACTCATAACAGCTGATGAAATTGAAATAGTAATAAAAAAACTCAGGGTGCACAAAAGCCCTGGACTGGATGGTTTAACAGGAGATTTTACAAAATATTTAACAAAGAGCTAACCCCTGTCTTTCACAAAGTGTCCCAAAAATCCAAGCAAAGGGATGACTCCCAAGCTCTTTTTATGAATCAAGCATCAAACCAATCCTCAAACCAGATAAAGACACAACAAAGTAAAACTACAGGCCAATATCACTGATGAACATGGACCCTGAAATCCTGAACAAGATATTGGCCAAACACATCCAGCAATACATTTAAAAAGATCATTCACCATGATCAAGTGCAATTCATTTCTGGGATACAAGGATGATACAATATTTGCAAATCAATAAATGTAATATATCACAGGAACAAAAGAAAAGACAAAAATCCTTGATCAAATCAAAAGATGAAGAAAAAGCACTTGACAAGGTACAGCATCAATTTAGGATAAAAAACCCTCAGCAAAGTGGGAATAGTCAGAGCATACCTAAACATAATAAAGCCCGTATATGAGCAACCTACAGCCAACATCATATTCAATAGACAAAAACTTAAAGCTTTCCCACTAAGATCAGGAACAGCACAAGGATGTCCGCTTTCACCACTTCTATTCAAGATAGTATGGAAGTCAGGGACACAGTGATCAGATAAGAAAATAAAATAAAAGGCATCCAAATTGGAAAGGAGAAAATAAAACTGTCATCATTTGCAGATGACATGATAGCGTACATAGAAAATCCTGTAGACTCCACCAAAAAACTCCTCGATCTAATCAGTGAATTTGGCAAAACAGCAGGACACAAAGTCAACATTCAGAAACTGAAGGCATTTTAATATACTAACAATGGAATTTCAGAAACAGAAATCAGGAAATAAAACCCTATTTGCTACAGCAACAAGAAACATAAAGTTCCTAGGAATAAACCTAATCAAAGGGGTAAAATATCTGAAAACTACACAACACTGAGTAAATAAATTAAGGAAGGCTTAAATAAATGGAAGCATACACAATGTTCATAGATCACAAGAACTGACATCATCAAAATGTATATACTACCCAAAGCAATTTATAGATTCAACACAATTCCTATTGAAATACCAATGACATATTTCACAGATATAGAACAAACATTTCAAAAATAGATGTGAAACAATAAACAAACATTTTGAGAAAGAAGAAAAACAGTAGGAGGGATCACAATGCCTGATATCAAACTGTATTACAAAGCCACAGTAATCAAAACAGTCTGGTGCTGGCATAACAACAGATAGATAGGTCAATGTAACAGAATAGAGAGCCCAGAAATAAACTCAAGTCTCTATGGTTAATTAATATTCGACAAAGTGGGCAGGAACATAAGGTGGAGTAAAAATAGCTTCTTCAACAAATATTGTTGGGACATCTAGGCAGCTACATGCAAAAAAATGAAACGACCACCAAGTTACACCATACACAAAAATAAACTCAAGATGGGTAAAAGACTTAAATATAAGTCACAACTCCATCAAAGTCCTAGAGGAGAACACAGGAAAATCTCAGATATTCCACACGGCAATATTTTCACTGATATATCTCCTAGAGCAGGGGACATAAAAGTAGGAATATATGAATGGGACTTCAAAATATAAAGCTTCTGTAGGCTTGAGAAAACATCAGCAAAATGAAAAGGGAAGCAACCATATGGGAAAATATATTTGCCAAAGATACCTCAGAGAAGGGCTTGATCTCCAAAATATACAAAGAACTCACATGACTCCACTTCTGGAAGACAAACAATCCAATTTAAAAAATGGGCAAAGGACCTGAACAGACACTTCTGTAAGGAGGACACACAGAGGGCCCAGAGACATATGAAAACATGCTCAGTATCACTGGCCATCAGAGAGATGCAAATTAAAAGCACAATGACATACCAGTTAACACTGGTCACAATGGCTACCATAAAGAAATAAAGAGGTCAGTTCTCCAGAAGGCAGATGGGGGCACAGTAGGAGGGAACAGATTCCACTCCCCCCTACACATGGGAGAAAACCTGTCCAATCTACGGAAGAACAGAGAAAAAAACAAAAAACAAACAAAAGAATAGTAACACAGCATATTTGAAAATAGGAGATTGAAAATTGTAGTGGACATTGAAAAACCAGAGGGTAAGGAGAGTACTTCAGAACATTAAGAGGCCAGGGATCAGCACACAGACCAGGGCAGCTGAAATCCCAGCCAGGTGCCTGCCAGGCCCTGCGCTTGCCAGGCCGGGCGAGACCTGGTTGCTTGAAATCTCACAGAAAGGAGTTAAGGTCTGAGTGGCAAACATGCTGGGGATGTGAGCATCCACACATAGCCCTGGGAGGAGTGCATGCCAGAGCTTGTGTGACCGGACACACCCGTGCACCACCAGAGATGGCTGTGTGACCATAGCTGCCTGCTTGTGACCGCAGATGGCTGCACAACCATACGCACCTGTGTGCAAATGGAGAAGGCTGCATGACTGGAGGTGCCCACGTGCGAACTGAGACCTGTAGCACACGCAGGGAACCCAGAGAATTCAAGTTCCGTGGGAGAACCAGAGCTCGCTCCTTTGAAATTAGGGTGAGTGCAAGCAAAGCAGGAAATCTGGAATCCACACCTGTAAATGCTGGGTGGGCGCATCTTAGGAGACCAAGCTCACACCCATAAACTCGGGAATGTGCACACTCCCCAGGAGGCTCAGAACCCACGTCCCAGGCCCTGTGCGGAGAGGCCCCAGGCTAGCTCTGGGAAGAGTGCACAGCTAGCCCTGGAGAGAGAAGCACAAAGATGACTGAGTGCCGAATAGGGAGAAAAGCTATACCATCACCCCTTGGCCCTTGCAGCCAGGAAGACCAGAAAAACCAGCTTGGCAAGTTTGAAAACACCAAGAGTTTTTCGTTTTTTTTTTTTTTTTCCTGCAATTTTGTCTTTGTTTTTTGTTTGTTTGTTTTTTAAATAATTATTTTATTATTATTATTTTATTATCTTTATCTTTTTTACCCCTCAACTCCATTTGCTGCTCTTTACTTTTCTTGTTTCATTCTTTCTTCCTTTCTTTCCAATTTTATCTCTTCTTCCTTCCTCTTTTTTCTTCTTTTTTCATTTTTTCCCACTTCTCTCTCTCATTTTTAATATATTTTATTGATTATGCTATTACAGTTGTCTCATTTCTCCCCCATCATTCCCCTCCACCCTGCACACCCTCTCCCACCCACATTTCCTTCTTTAGTTCATGTCCATGTGTCGTAAGTTCTTTAGCTTCTACATTTCCCACTCTATCCTTGCCCTCCCCCTATTTTCTACCCACTGTCTATGCTACTTATTCTCTGTACCTTCCCACCTCTCTCCTCCTCCCACTTCCCTGTTGCTAACCCTCCATGTGATCTGCATTTCTGTGGTTCTGTTCCTGTTCTAGCTGTTGGCGTAGTTTGCTTTTGTTTTAGGTGTGGTTCTTAATAGCTGTGAGTTTGCTGTCTTTTCACTGTCATATTTTTATCTTCTTTTTCTTAGATAAGTCCCTTTAACATTTCAATTAATAAGGGCTTGGTGATGAGGAACTACTTGAACTTGACCTTATCTGAGAAGCACTTATCTTCCCTTCTATTCTAAATGACAGCTTTGCTGGATAGAGCAATTTTGGATGTAGGTCCCTGCCGTTCAAGACTTCAAATACTTCTTTCCAGCCCCTTCTTGCCTGGAAGGTCTCTTTTGAGAAATCAGCTGTCTGATGGGAACTCCTTTGTAGGTGACTGTCCCCTTATCCCTTGCTGCTTCTAGAATTCTCTCCTTCATTTGAATCTTGGCGAATTTAATTCTGATGTGCCTTGGCGTGTTCCTCCTTGGGTCCAACTTCTTTGGGACTCTCTGAGCTTCCTGGACTTCCTGGAAGTCTATTTCCTTTTCCAGATTGGGGAAGTTCTTCTTTATTATTTGTTCAAATAAGTTTTCCACTTGCTGCTCTTCTTCTTCCCCTTCTGGTACCCCTATAACTTGGATGTTGGGGCATTTAACAATGTCCCGGTGGTTCCTAAGCCTCTCTTCATTTTTTTGAATTCTTGATTCTCCCTTGTTTTCTGTTTGGTTGTTTCTTTCTTCCTTCTGGTCCACTCCATTGATGTGAGTCCCAGTTTTCCTCCCATCTCTATAGGTTCCCCATGTGTCTTCCTTCATTTCACGTATTGTAGCCTGCATTTTTTCATGTAATTTGTGAGTAAAATCAACCAATTCTGTGAGCATCCTGATCACCAGGGCTTTGAACTGTGCATCTGATAGGTTGGCTATCTCTTCATGGCTTAGAGGAATTGGCTCTGGATCTTTGATTTTTTCTCTGGTTTGAGCCATTTTTGGTAGGTTTTTTTGTTTTGTTTTGTTTTGGTTTGGGTTCGGTCTGGTTGCGGTTGTTACATGGTAAGGGGTGGTGCCTTAGGAGTTCCCCAATGCGGGGCAGCTCAGTTCCTGAGTTGTGACACTGATGGTGGGGGTGGGGTCTGAGAGGGAACAATGGCACCTCCTTCGCTCTGTCCTGGATTCTAGTCCCTTCCGCCACTTCCCCTTCACCTGGATTGTCTGTGCGCGGGAATATGGGACCACCTGGTCAGCCAGCCGCCTTGTTCAGCCTCACTGGGTCTGCACAGTTGCTGCCCCATGCCCGGAGTCTGCCAGCTGCTGCCTGTGCACCTCGGAACTGCAAGCCGCTGCTACCTATGTTCCCGGTCCGCACCTCCACTTTTTCGTGCCGTGACTCCACCCCTCTTACCAGTCTGGATGAATGGTTGTTGGACTTCCATACAGTTCAATTTTCTATAATTTCTGGTTGTTTTCTTGTTTCTAAATGTTTGTTGTCCTTAATTATGACAGAAGGCACAGTGTGTCCACCTACACCTCCATCTTGGCCGGAAGTCTCTTTTCTCTTTTTAAATACCCACGAGTGAGACAAACACACACACACACACACACACACACACACACAACAAACAAACCTGAAACTGTGAAAAAAACAGAGTTGGTCCCACAGAGGGGGCATCCCTACACCTGATACAGTGGAAGCTGTGAACACCAGGATACCCAAAGGAGATTGCACCACTAACTATCACAGGTATTCTACTACAGAAGTTCACACCATAAATACAGGGAGCCAGAAGAGATCAATTTAAGAAGCTCCGGCTAACAAAAAGAGTCTCACAAACAGTAGGAAGACAAAGAAACAATCCCCAAATGAAAGGGAAGGAAGAAGCCACAGAAAGAATGCTAAATGAAACAGAGGCAACTCAACTATGAGATATTGAGTTCAAAGCAATGGTTGTCAGGAAGCTCCATGAGCTCTCAATGAGCTACCAGAAACTACAGGGAAGCTATGATGAACTCACTGCAAACAATACCAACATGAAAAAGCAAACAGACACTATCAACAAGGGCCAAGAGGATATGAAGAATACAATTTCTGAACTGAAGACCACAGTAGAAGGAATGAAAAATAGAATCAATGAAGCAGAAGATATCATCAGGGAGTTAGAGGACAAAGTAGAAAAAACACCCAGAAAGAGCAAGAAAAGGAAAAGAGGCTCAGAAAGAATGAAGAGGGGTTAAGAGAAATGCAAGACAACATGAAACGTAATAATATCCGTATAATAGGGATACCAGAAGGAGAAGGAGAAGAGCAACGGATAGAAAACCTATTTGAAAAAGTAATGATAGAAAACTTCACTAATTTGATGCGAGAAAAAGCCACACAAATCCAGGAAATACTGAAAGTCCCAATAAGGAGAAACCCAAAGAGGCTCACTTCAAGACACATCATAATTAAAATGGCAAAATTCCAAGACAAAGAGAGAATCTTAAAGGCAGCAAGGGAGAAAAAGGAAGTAACATACAAGGGAGCCCAAATAAGGTTAGCAGCTGACTTCTCAATGGAAATGCTCCAAGCCAGAAGAGAATAGCAAGAAATATTCCAGGTAATGAGAACCAAAGGCCTGCAAACAACACTACTTCATCCAGCAAGGCTCTTAATTAAAATGGAGGGCCAAATAAGAAGCTTCACAGACAAAAGAAGTCTAAAAAAACACACCTCTACCAAACCAGTTTTCCAAGAGATGCTAAAGGGATCACTTTAAGGAAAGGAAAGAAAAGAGAAGGAGAGAGGATCACAGGTACAAAAATGGCAATGAATAAGTACCTGTCAATAATAACCATAAACATAAATGGATTAAATGCTCTAATCAAAAGACATAGAATAGCTGAATGGATAAGAAAGCATGACCCACACATATGCTGCCTACAAGTGACCCACCTCTGGACAAAAGAAATACACAGACTCACAGTGAAGGCTGGAAAAAAATTTTCTAAGCAAATGGACAGGAAAAAAGTTGGGTTAGCAATACTCATATCAGACAAATTAGACTTCAAAAGAAGAGTAATAAGGAGAGACCCAGTAAAAGACAGAAAACTGTACAACAACAATTAAAATAAAAATTAAATAAAAGAGAGACCCGGAAGTTCACTTCATAATACCCAAGGGAAGACTCCACCAAGAAAACATAAACATTGTAAATATATATGCACCCAACATAAGATAACACCTAAATACATAAAGAAAATCGTAGAGGACTTCAAGAAAGATATTGACAGCAACGCAATTACAATAGGGGGTTTTAAGGCTCCACTGTAAAAAATGGACAGATTTTCCAAACAAAATATCAACAAAGATACTGTGGCATTGAACAACACTCTAGATGAAATGGACTTAACTGATATATATAGAGAGCCCTTCATCCCAAAGAAACTAAATACACATTTTTTTCAAATGCACATGGAACATTTTCAAAGATAGACCACATGATAGGACACAAAACAAGCCCCAACAGATTCAAGAAAATTGAAATAATACCAAGCATTTTCTCTGACCACAAGGGACTGAAACTGGAAACCAACCCCAAGGGGAAAAGCCCAAAACACTCAAAATCATGGACATTGAATAGCATGTAATTAAACAATGAATGGGTTAAGAATGAAATTAGGGAGAAAATCACAAAGTTTCTGGAAACAAACAAAAATGAACTCACAATGACCCACAAATTACAGGACACAGCAAAGGCAGTCCTCAGAGGGACGTTCATAGCAATACAGGCCTACCTAAAGACAACAGAAACATTTCAAACAAACAACTTAACCCTACACCTACAAGAACTTGAGGAGCAACAACAAAAATAGCTCAGAGCAAGTAGAAGGAAGAAAATAAGCAAGATCAGAGGAGAATTAAATAACATAGAGACCAAAAGCACAGTTTTAAGGATCAATGAAGCAAGGAGCTGTTTGTTTGAAAACATACACAAAATCAACAACCCTTTAAGCAGCTTCATCAAGAAAAAAAGAGAGAAGACCCAAATAAACTCAATCAGAAATGAAAGAGGAGAGATTACATCGTACACCACAGAAATACAAAGGATCGTAAGAAATTAATATGAAACTATATGCCATGAATTTTGAAAATCTAAGTGAAATGGCCAAGTTTGTAGAAAAATATAATCTCCCAAAACTCAATGAAGAAGAAGCAGAAAGCTTGAACAGACCAATAACAGCAGATGAAATTGAAGCAGTAATCAAAAAACTCCCAAGACACAAAAGCCTTGGACCAGATGGTTTTACAGGAGAATTCTACAAAGCATTTAAGGAAGAGCTAACCCCTATCCTTCACAAACTATTCCAAAAATTCCAAAAGGATGGAAGAGCCCCAAACACTTTTTATGAAGCCAGCATCATTCTAAACCCAAAACCAGATCAAGACACAACAAAGAAACAGAACTTCAGCCAATATTGCTGATGAACATAGATGCTAAAATCCTCAACAAAATATTGGCAAACTGCATTCAACAATAAATTAAAAAGATCATACAACATGACCAAGTGGGATTCATCCCAGGGATGCAAGGATGGTTCATCATTCACAAATCAGTAAATGTAATACATCACATAAACAAAAGCAAAGACAAAAATCACACGATCATATCAATAGGTCTGGAATAAGCATTTCATAAAGTACAGCACCCATTTATGATAAAAACACTCAGCAAAGTGAGAATAGAGGGAGCATTCCTCAACATAATAAAGGCCATATATGAGAGACCTAT
This sequence comes from Glossophaga mutica, assembly GCA_039655065.1. Lineage (NCBI taxonomy): Eukaryota > Metazoa > Chordata > Mammalia > Chiroptera > Phyllostomidae > Glossophaga > Glossophaga mutica. The sequence continues at coordinate 68,180,889 of CM077309.1, read as the reverse complement.
AGCCAACATCATACTCAATGGGCAAAAACTAAAATATTTTCTACTAAGATCAGGGGCAAGACAAAGTTGTCCACTTTCACCACTTCTATTCAATATCATATTGGAAGTCTTAGCCACAGTGATTACACAAGAAAAGGAAATAAAAGCATCCAAACTGGAACAGAGGAATGAAAACTATCATTGTTTGCAGATGACATGATAGTGTACAAGAAAATCCTATAGACTCAGCCAAAAAGCTGCTTGACTTAATAAATGAATTTGGCCAAACAGCCTGGATACAAAGTTATATCCAGAAATCAAAGGCATTTTTGCATACCAACAATGAAACAGCAGAAGCAGAAATCAAGAAAAAAATCTCATTCAATATAGCAAAAAGGAAAATAAAATACCTAGGAATAAACCTAACCAAGGAGGTAAAAGACCTGTATGCAGAAAACTACATAACACCAAAGAAAGAAATCAAGGAAGACACAAATAAATGGAAAAATATACTGTGTTCATCGTTTGGATAATTAACATCATCAAAATATCCATACTACCCAAAGCAATCTACAAATTCAATGCAATACCTATTAAAGTAACAATGGCATATTTCACAGACATAGAATAAGCCCTTCAAAAAGTTATATGGAACCATTAACGACCCCGAATAGCTGCTGCAATTTTGAGAAAGAAGGGCAAAGTAGGAGGGATCACAATACCCGATACCAAAATGTATTACAAGGCCACTGTAATCAAAACAGCCTGGTACTGGCATAAAAACAGGCACATGGACCAGTGGAACAGAACAGAGAGCCCAGAAATAAACCCAAGTCTCTATGGTCAATTAATATTTGACAAAGGGGGCAGCAACATAAAATGGAGTCAAATAGCCTCTTCAACAAGTGGTGTTAGGAGAACTGGACAGCTACCCGAAAAAAAAATGAAACTCGAGCACCAACTTACACCATACACAAAAATAAATTCAAGGTGGATAAAAGATTTAAATATAAGCTGTGACACCACTGAAGTCTTAGAGGACAACATAGGCAGGAAAATCTCAGATATTTCATGCAGCAACATTTTTACTGATATGTCCCCTAAAGCAAGGGACATAAAGGAAAGAATAAAGAAACGGGATCTCATCAAAATAAAAAGCTTCTGCATGGCTAAAGAAAACAGTATTAAAATAAAAAGAGAACAGACTGTATGGGAAAACATATTTACCAATGATACCTCAGAGAAGGTTTTAATCTCCAAAATATACAAAGAACTTACATGACTCTACTCTAAGAGGACAAGCAACCCAATTAAAAAATGGGCAAAGGACTTGAGCAGACACTTCTCCAAGGAGGACATACAGAGGATCCAGAGACACATGAAAAGATGCTAAGTATTGCTATCTGTCAGAGAGATGCAAATTAAAACCACAATGAGATACCACTTGACACCAGTCAGAATGGCCTTCATAAACAAAGCAACAAACAACAAGTGTTGGAGAGGTTGTGGAGACAAGGGGACTCTAGTGCACTCTTGGTGGGAGTGCAGACTGGTACAACCAGTATGGAAAGCAGTATGGAATTTTCTAAGAAAACTAAAAATGGATCTACCTTTTGACCCAGCAATTCCACTGTTTGGATTATATCCTAAGAACCCTGAAGCACCAATCCAAAAGAACCTAAAAAAAAAAAAAAAAAGAAAAAAAAAAAAAAAAGAACCTATGCACCCCTATGTTCATAGTAGCACAATTTACAATAGCCAAGTGTTGAAAGCAATCTAGGTGCCCATCAGTAAATGTATGAATCTATGGTATATTTACACAATGGAATTCTATGCTGCCGAAAGAAACAAGAAGCTCCTACCCTTCCCAACAGCATGGATGGAATTTGAGAGCATCATGCTAAGAGAAATAAGCCAGGCAGTGAAAGACAAATACCATATGATCTCACCTTTAACAGGAACCTAACCAACAAATCAAACAAACAAGCAAAATATAACCAAGGACACTGTTATTGAGAACAGGCTGACAGTCACCAGAGGGCAGAGGGGAGGGTATTTCAGGGGAACAGGGGAAGGGTTTAGAGCAACAACTATAAAAGACACATGGACAAAAATTAGGGGGAGACATGAAAAGGGAGGGAGGTGGGGAGGGCTGGGGTGGTAGACTGGGATGGGAGTAAAAGACTTAAAACTGTACAAGAACAACAATTAAAATTTAAAAATCCTTTAAGAAAGAATTAAAGAAACAACAAGTGCTGGTGAAGTTGTGGAGAAAAGGGAACTTTAGTGCACCGTTGGTGGGAATTCATACTGGTGTAACCATTGTGGAAATTAGTATGGAATTTCCTCAGAAAACTAAAAATGGAACTGTCTTTTGACCCTGCCATTCCATTGCTTTTTGTATGCCTTAAGAATCTTGAAATACAAATTCAAAAATTCTATTCACCCCTATGTTCACAGCAGCATTATTTACTATAGCTAAGTACTGGAAGCAACCTAACTGCCCATTAGTAAATTAGTGGATCAGTATACTGTGGTACATTTGCACAATGGAATACTCTGCAACAGAAAGAAGGAGGAGCTCCTACCCTTTGTGTCAACTTGGATGTATCTGGAGAGCATTATGCTAAGTGAAAATATCCAGGTGGTGAATGGCACATACCATATGATCTTACCCCTAAGCGGTACCTAATCAACAAAACAAACAAGCATGCAAAATATACCCAGAGACGTTGAAATTAAGAACTAACTGACAGTAACCTGAGGGGAGGTAGGAGGGGATAATGGAGGGTAAAGGGGGATTGGTTCTTAAGGAGAAAGTAAGAAGAAGAAATGGACAACGCCAAAGGGGTTAGTTAGGATCGAGGGTGGAAAGTGGGGATGGGTTGGGTGGATGAGAATGTTGGGGTGAAAATGGAGACAACTGTACTTGAAGAACAGTAAAAAAATAAAAAAAATAATTTCATTTTAATAGGAAGAGTTGATAAATTTAAAATACTGATTAATAACCATTGAAGAAGTCACTGTAGTCATGTTGTTTAAAGGAAAGAATAAAAGTTGGGACTGGAAGAATTGGTTTCAAGATTAAATTTGCCACTTAACAGCTCTGCAAATGTGAGCAAGTTCCAAAGTGCATCTGAAGCCCAATCCTTGAATCTATGAAATGGGGACAATTCTACTGCACATAAAGTTGTTGTAGAGATCAAATAATATGAAATAATATGAAATTGATATGAAATAATATAAAAATAAAGAGTGCTGTTAGTATTAATAACTGTTCAAAATATGGACAAAGATCTCAAAAATGTAGCTGTATTATTTTGAATCATGTTTTAAAGAGAGACAAAAAACACAGAAATAATCAAATTTCCTCTCCATGATCACACAAAGCTGATGTTATCATCCCCAGCCAAAAACTCTGTGGCTCAGGGAGGTTAAGTAACATGCCGTAGTCACAACATAGCTAGTAAACAGCTGAGCTGAGATTTATAAACTATACCTGCTTAACTTCACATGGTCTACTCTTTCCCATGCTCCAGTTTGCCTTTAAAAAATAAAATAAACCAACACATGTACTTTTCTTAACATTAAAAAGAGATTTAGAGATTTATGTTGAAAACTAGCTTATTCTGATAACTCCCCATTAAGATGTTGGCATCTAGAATTTGGCTCAATTTCCTTTTATGAAATATTATAAACATAATTTGAGTGTAACTTCAACAAAGTGTCTAAATGGGATAAAGCACGTTACTAGGGAAATTAAATTTTTTTAAATTTTATTTTAATTGTTGTTCATGTACAGTTTTCTGTCTTTTACTCCCATCCCAGCCCACCACCCCAGCCCTCCCCACCTCCCTCCCATTTCCACACCCCCTAGTTTCTGTCCATGTGTACTTTATACTTGTTCCTGTAAACTCTTCCCCTTTTCCCCTGAAATTCCCTCCCCTCTCCCCTCTGGTCACTGTCAGCCTGTTCTCTATTTCAGTGTCTTTGGTTATATTTTGCTGGTTTGTTTGTTTTATTGTTTAATTTTATAGATTACAAGAATTTAATGCCTAAACTCTACTTAATGGACACAAATTTTTGAAAAAGAAAATACTTCAGTAAGCAATTGACTGGCTTATCAATTTCATCATTGTTTCTATGTAAGAATGGAGTAATTATAGCAAAAATAAATAATATAAACTTCACTATAAGTAGTAGTGAAGAACACATTTTTCTTCATGGATTTGGGTTCACAAGAAATACAGAGGGAAATTTTTGACCCAAGTATAATTTTTACTTCCACAGTGTTTTTTAAATTATTCTATTTAAAGAAGTTAGATAATTCTCTTTCCCTGTGGCTTTCTGGAAAAAAAAAAGATTCTGAGAATACTTTAGGTCTATATCAAATTTTATCCTGAAATAGAATCTCTAGTAGAGATGAACTCCAACTATTAATTTTGATTACTGAAGAATGGCATAGAGGGAATATTGAAATGAAGGTGGGCACAGGATAGTATTAAGGAGGAAAGTGGATGTGAAGGTATGTATGAAGTTGAAGGTGCTGGTTTAAACACTTGAAAAACTTCTGAGCACAGATCACGCCCTGGCAAGTACCATAAACATCCTTTCTTTGAAATATTGTAGAAGGTTGTGGTTAAATTCATGTGCCATGGAGTCATACACTCCAGAATCAAACTGAAGCTCTGTCACACCTCCTAATCTTGTAATTTTAGGCCATTTACTTAAACCATTTTTGAATGTACTTTCTCATCTGAAAATTAGAAATAATTAGTACTGCATAGGGCTGTTAATGATGATTCAGCATAATCATCAATGCACATCGCCAATGTGGTTGAGGCTGTTATTATTATTTTGGTGTTATAGAACTTACTTGACATACGTATTAAGGTCTCCCATAAACTTATAAAACAATTTTAAGGAATGGCAACTACTTAAGAGATGTTTCTTTACCATTGAATAAATTTATGAAATAGTATAAAAAACACACCTACTATGATAAAATATCAAGTCTATTTAAGTAACATTAAGAAGTTTATACAATTAAAAGATTATAAAACCAAACCTTCTAGTAAATAATCATGAGCCTATACATATTTTCAAAAGTGCACAAATTTGTACTCATCATAGGAGGACATATTGATTTGTGTGTGTATTTCAAGCAACCATCTCACGCACGCTCTGCCTGTGGCTGACAGCATCCTCCCCTGGGAAGGTGGCTTCTCTAATTGCAGTGAATGGTGATTCTATTTGTAGACATTATTTCCTACAGCATGACTTCCTTTCTGTGATTATTATTTAAAAAATATTTGTCCTCACATTATTTAGTCTCCTTGACTAAAGAGAGAATTCTACAGCACAAGAACCACACAGATAATGTATATCTGAGCTGAAAATGTTTATTCTCTCACCAGCAAAATAATCTGTATTTACTGCAACATAGGGAATACAAAAAGCATTTTAATACTGCACATCCTCAAACTACCAGTTAGGCCAAGAGAACAGAAAGAAAAAAATCAGAAGTACTAATATAATTTTATTTTCCAGGGCATTTTTCCACCTCCCACACTATCTCTTGCTTATAAACAAAATCACTATTTTCACACTGATAGAAAGTTGAAAGCAAGAGGACTTACCTTCTTTCAACCAAGAAACATTATTTTTATCATTTTCAAAATGCTCAGCTGTTCTTACTTTTATCTTTTCCAGCTCAGTTTCTGACATCTATGTGGAAACAAAATTTGTGATATAAAAATTCATTAAGAACCCAAATTTATGACATTGAGCCTTATATTTAGACTACTGCCATATTATAAGAAAATATTTTCTCTATAGTTCTGTAGTTCACTGTCTAATGTTATCTTACATTTTATCCATTTGTAGTATTTTAAAACATGAACATTGAAAACTAAACTTTATACAATATTTCATTTCCCAGCAGTAAAGATTGCTTAAGATTTTATAATTTATGAATATGAAAGAATGACAGATCAACAACTAGCCACAGATTTGTAAAAAACATCACTTACTGTTTTAATGTTTTTAAAGTCCATAGAAAAGCATGTTGCAAATTGATATACAAAGATATAAATAATAATAAAACATAAAATGACCTTTTCAGCAGTTTATTGTGTTGAATGAGAACCTTATGATCTGAGACAGGCCTGGTTGAGCTCCCTGAAGTTGAGGAGATCTATTATGAACCTTTACTCACTGCACTTGACTTTCATTGCCTCTCTAATGAGCTAGGGTGCTGCACTCGAACCAGCACCTCATTGTACTTACCTGTGTGTTACAATAGGGGAAGGCCCAGATGGGACTGGTAAGCAGTGTGCGATGTGCTGGGCAGCCTTCCTGGTAGCCTCTTGATGTCCAGCATTCCTCTCCCTGCCAGAAATAAGCAAAGAAGCAAATGCACTCCCTGCCTGGGTGGTGCTACATCTGTAATGCTGCCAAAAGCATCCAACTTGTGGCTGAGAGGTTTTTTTTTTTTTTTTTTTAGGTAATATAAAGCCTGTGGTTCAAAACAATGAAAACCTTCTCTAGGCTAGCACTTATTTAAAACAACACTCCACAAAACTGGGTAAAAATAATGAACCTTTTTCAAATTGACAAAGTTTCTTCAGTCCTCTTCCTTCTACACCTGCCACTCATCGCTTAGGGTTAGTATTAAAGGATGATGAAAAATATATTGAAATTTATACCTAGACTGCTTGGGTTAAAAGAAAAAGAAGGGAAACCTCTAAAGCTATATTCTCTAGAAGTTCATCCTGTAGCTAACATTTTGAAAAATGAGTTTTTCTTATATTTTATAGGAAACAAGAAACAGATAAAGTTTTTTTAAGAGACTGCAGATGTTCCAAAAAGGATTTAAAATAACATTTTAAAGGGGATTTGTCATTAGATTCTCAGTCAAAGCTAATATTGTTTACAACAGAAGGTTAATAAGCAAAAGCATAACCCAAAGGACATGCATAATAATAAATAGTCCAACATCTCTAAATGTTGTCATATTTTTCATCATAGAATATAATCTTATGTTTTGGCACAAAATAGTTTGCCTTCTCTGATGTATTCACCTGGACAACTGCTTGTTGTCTGATTACCTTGCATCCATTTCACCTTGTTTTCCAACATCATTTTTTGTACTCTGCTCCCAGTTTCATTATCTTTAAAAACTACCTTGAACAACTAATTTTCATACAAGATAACTTTCGGTTTCTCCTATTACCAATAATATAAACTTAAGATTCCTTAGACAGCTAGGAAGACGTTGAATGGTCAGATTCTATAACATGATTTTTAAACTGTGGCCAAAAGTCTTAAGGTTTCTCTGAGGTGCCTAACCTTTTACTCCATCCTAATTGTAATGCTGCTCTTCCTTGAATTTAGGTGCTTCTATTAGTAACATTCCAGAAATGTTTTCTCAAAATCTCATCTCTACCCCCACTGTGAAGCCTTATGGATTGCTCTGGAAATGAGCAATTCTATTAAAATAGAATTAAAATTATATTTTAATTCTATTCCAGGATGATCTGGAAGTGATCATTACCTTCTCTAATCCCACTGGGACTCCTGGTGTAAATCTCTCCATTTGGGTCTTATAGGAACTTTTCCTATATTCCTGAGAAGGCTCTAAACCACCCCCTCAAGGGCTCAGCCTCTATATCCACATGCATTTTATGCATTTTGCTCAGTGTGTGACAAGATCACAAACAGATCATTAATGGTTAGATAAACAAAATCAGAATATCAAAAAGCTATGGTGTTGTTCTTTGTCTCAAAGTGCAGTTGGCAGGGGTCTATCAGGAAGATTGTCTCACCAGTGCTGACCATATAATTTCAGATTAACTGATTTATATTCCATTCCTGGGAGAGGTTAAACTGTAATTAACTTTGGTTTTAAGTCTTGGTTTGGTGATGGAGCTTAGTACAAGTGGCTCCACTTTGGGTCTGTTATCTCTTTTTTCATGCAACAGAGTGTGTGAAATTACCTGAATTTCCTGTATGGAATTTTCTTTCATTTTGAAGAGCACCATTTTTTTTTTAATTTAGACAACTTATTTTAATTCTATTCCTGTTTTTGTATTTGCAACCATTCTTTAAGAGAACCGTACATGTTAATAAGCATCATTCAGTTTTTTTCACCTGCTTCATCAATAAAGATGATAAGAACAGGCACCAAGTAGTTTTTCCTGAATCAACTGTATATCATTAGTGCCTTTATTGAACATTGCATTAAGTGTACTCTATATGAGTGCCAACATTTAATCCATTTATCCAAACACCTAGAGATGTACTTTGGCCACAAAATTTTCCATCTGGGTGATGGATTATGATTTAGACTGGGATTTTATTCTTTTGAGCTGGCCTAGGACTTGGGATGAATGAAATAAACCATACTTGATGAGAGGAAGTAAAGAGAAACGAATTCTGATGAACCCCAGGCAGAATAGACTGGGAGAATCAACAGTCCAAAATGAAGCTCAAAATTCATAGGCCAGCCTGAGAAGTTAGGCTAGTCTGATAAGAACCCAAGGAGAATAAACACATTTTTAAAAAGAATTCCCTGTCTAAATTATGTTCATTGTATATATTTAAATAATGAGCTAAATAATGAAGACCCAGGGATGTGGTCTCAAGACTCAAGTTTTCTTCATAAATTCTGTTTTTGTTTTCTAAGTGAAGATAGTTTGAATATACTCTTATTTTATAACCCCATTTCTTTATTTTGACTCATACATCAATATATCTAGTTCCTAATCAAAATGTGATCCAGAAATAAAACCTCTAAAGTCAAATTATTCAAGGGAAGGCAATCTTTGCCAAGACAAAAGCTTGCAAGATCATCATATGTTTCATGTTTTCATTTCTGTTAAAATGAAATTGACTGGTTGAAGCAAGAGATTTTTTAAGAAACAAATAATTACGTCATAATATTAGTCCTTTTATTATATTCAAAATCACCACATTGTCACTTGCCATTAATTGTAAAATAATGAAATTACATGTATAATGTAAGATGATATTAACCACTGTGTAAAGAAGTCACCAACCAGATTATTAGATTTGAGGACTATAATTTGTACAATCAAGCTATCTGAAGGATTAGTGAATTGGATCCAAATGGAAATGGTATAAGAAATGGAATGCCACTTCTATGAAAGGATATATTTTTTATGCAGAATTAAATAACTATATTATATAGTATAGTTAATTAATTACTCTAATTAATTTTTCTAATGACCAGTATATGCCATCACATATTTTACATTTAAAAGTTGTTTTGGGGATTTTGTGGTTTTGGTATAAAAATATACATAGAGTAAATAAACATTGGCCTAAAATATTAAAGGCAAAATTAAATTAAAAAAAAGAAAATTTTGTATTTGCAACATAAGCTTCCTCAGGGGAAGGTTACAGCTAATCCCACAAGGCATGCAGCATGTTATTACAGCATAGCTTTTGTAAAGTTATTACACTTTGCATGAATTATAACAATATTTATACCTAGTTAAATTGACCTAACCCCAACAAAATATAAACCAAACCTGAAAGGATCCAAAAGATATATCAAAAATTTAACTGTTTGTTAGAAAACAAATTAACACCCTTTAAAAATTGCAACATAGTTCACCTCTCTACAGTACATTATCCAAAATATCAAGTACACAATAAAAATTATTAAATATTTGAAGAATCAATAAAATGTAACCCAACCAAGAAAACAAGCAGTCAATAAGAGATCCAGATATTGGACATGTTGGATAATGACTTTAAACTAGCTATAATGAATATGATCAAGAAACTAAAGGAAAAGATGGTGATATTGAATAGTAAATGATGGGTGGATATTATCTGCAAAGAAGTAGGAACTATTAGAAACAACAAAATGTAATGTAAAATCTAGAACTGAAAGTATATCTAATGAAAAATAATCAGAGCCTCTGTAACTTATGTAAAAATATTAAGTGGATTAACATGTGCAATTCAAATGCTGAAGTGAGAGAAGAGATAGAAGCGGGACAGAAAAATTATTTGAAGAAATAATGGACCCAAATGGTCTGAATTTAGTGAAAAATACCAATTGCAGATTTATAATCCTTCAAAACCTAAGTGGAAAAAAATACAAAGAAAACTACCTCTACACACATTATAGTCAAGTTGTTAAAATACCAAAGGGGAAAATTAAAGTGACTAGAGATAGATGGAAATGAATACAATAAATAGAGGGGGAAAGTGATAGGAATGATGACAAAATTAAAACGGAAGGAAAAAGGAAGGAAGGAAGGAAGGAAGGAAGGAAGGAAGGAAGGAAGGAAGGAAGGAAGGAATCAAGAAAAGAAAATGGCAATCAAGAATTCTATATTCAGTACCCTGGTAAATATCTTGATTGAAAGCCTTGCTGGATAGAGTAATCTTGGTTGCAGGCCTTTGGTTCTCATTGCTTGGAATATTTCTTGCCGGTAAATATCCTTTACAAACGAGAGTAAAATAAAGACAGTTTTAGGTAAACAAATGCTGGAAGAGTTTGTAACCAGCAAACCCAAAATTCAAGAGATGACAAAGGAATTTTTTTTGTGTGAAAAAGGAATGAAATCAAATGAAACTTCAGGTCTACCAGAAGGAATTGAAGAGAACCCAAAATGGCAACTATGGGGTAAACATTTACAAAATTATTATTTTTTCTCCCAATTACTTTAAAATACAACTGATGTTTAAACACACACACATACACCCACACTGCCTGATAGATTTTAACATTTGTAGATGTACAATATTTAAGAATAACAGTCCAAAGAAGAGAATGTATAAATAGAATTATGCAGTTATGAAGTTATTACATTTTGCATGAAGTATAACAATATTTATACCTAGTTAATAGTGCATACTATAATCCTGAGGAACCAAAAATCTTTTTAATGAACATACTAACAAGTGTCATTCACCTGTTTATTCTTATATCTTTATTCAAAGCCAGCCAACATCTAAGTCAGTAAAAACAGCTTTATAAGGTGCAAAAATAATTTAGTCAAGATCAACAGCTTTTTTTTAAATGATCTGGCATGGAAATATTATAAAACTTAATTCATTTTAGATTCTTCAGTATTACTTCTTAAAACTAACTTTGGTGAATTCTAACATCTAATAAATTCTTTTTTTTTTTTTTAAACTCACAGCTATTAAGAACCACACCTAAGCCCTGGCTGGTGTAGCTCAGTGGATTGAGCGCGGGCCTGTGAACCAAAGGATCGCGGTTCGATTCCCAGTCAGGGCACATGCCTGGGTTGCAGGCCAGGTCCCAGCATGGGACACATAAGAGGCAACCATACATTGATATTTCTCTCCTTCTCCCTCTCTCCTATCCTTCCCCTCTAAAGATAAATAAATAAATATTTAAAAAAAAAAAAGAACCACACCTAAAACGAAAGCAAACTAAGCCAACAGCTAGAACAGGAACAGAACCATGGAAATGGAGATCATATGGAGGGTTAGCAACAGGGGAGTGGGAGGAGGAGAGAGGGGGAAAAGGTACAGAGAATGAGTAGCATAGATTGTGGGTAGAAAATAGACAGGGGGAGGGAAAGAATAGTGTGGGAAGTGTAGAAGCTAAAGAACTTATGACACATGGGCATGAAATAAAGGGGGGGAATGTGGGTGAGAGAGAGTGTGCAGGGTGGGGGGGATGATGGGGGAGAAATGGGACAGCTGTAATAGCATAATCAATAAAATATATTAAAACAAGAAAAAATCTAATAAATTCTTTAATGTGTATGCTGTAGCTCATGCTAAAGAGACTGATTATCATGTCCAAAGCATATTCTTTCGTAGTTCTCAGCTACATGTCCAAGGTGCTCAGTGAGAAATCTCCATTCTGGTTGGACCAGAGTGTCTTCTAGAGCTTTATGGACCATGTTACCTACATTCAGTGCTCACAGAAGTTACTTTCTACAAGTTATTTTAAGTCTCATTCTATGTATATATGATTGAGTGCAACCTTTATTCCAGAATACTTGTGGTGAACTCTGTCTTTTCCTACTTTGTGTAGCAACCTTCTTCTTCAGAATCCTGCACTGAAAGTTCTAGCAACTTTCTAACAGCCCAAACACCAGTCTCTGCCTCTTTTGCTCAACAAGTCTACTGCTCTACTTGTGTTCCACCTACTTGCACTATGGTAGAAAAAGTGGTGACTTTGGTACTCTACTTCCATGTCAATACTTGAAGCAAATGTGCAGTTCATCATTTGCATTTCCCTACTCTCAAGAATCACAGTACTGTCCCGACTATTATACAATGCTTAAAAATAACTTCCTCATTAATTTCACTATATTTTACAACTATATTTGAAGAGATGGAAGTCCAGTACCATTTCTTCCTTTGTGATCAAAAATAGAAAGAATTTAATAAATTCCTTTACCCCTATCCCTTCAATCAATTAGGCATCAGAGATAGCATTTTTCCAAAATCCCCTGGTGCACAGCAGATGAACCTCAAACTAAGGGTGACTCATCTTTGAAATTCAAATTTCACTTTATTTTAAGTTCATAGGAGAATTAGACTTTTGGTACTTTTTAATGATAAGTACCAAAGAATTAAGATTACATTTAAATCATACACTGTATATTAGTTAAGAATATCAAATTGTTCAAAAGTAGTGTTCAAACTAATTACCCCATGAAATTAAATTTTGACATGTGAGTAGGAAGGGAATTTAAAAGGGATATGTGGCAATGACTTAGATGCTGGATATTCATTAAAAAAGGAACTTGGTGTATTATTGTTTTAAATAATCCTGGAAAGATTGGGAGAATAGGTTACCAGATAATCTGGGGAATACTAAAAAAGAATAAATCTTTCCCCAGGTTCCTACAAGTACCTTAGTGATTTCCAAGACTTAGAGACAATCTCTGCATCCTACATGATATTTAAATGTCAGTAACAGATGGAAAAACTACATGTAAAGACCTCAGTATTTGGATAATACAATGCAATATGACTTGAGGACAGCTAGTGAGAATCCCAAACTTCTCTAATTTTGAGAAAAGTACATAGGGCCAGCAAACAAGAACAAGCTCTTGGTCACAAAAAGAGATGCTATTAATGGATGCTGCATAGATAATGCATACTGGATGCAATGGAATGGTTATTGATTTAGGGAGAAGAAATAGTGGGGATAGAGATGACCCATAAAGGCTAACAAGAAATATTCTCCCTAAATGAAGGCCAGCAATATCAGAGGATTATAACGTACTAGATTTTCTCCCCAGGGGGAAAACAAAGGAGAATTGTATATAACCTGAAAATCTCCCTTTAAAGCTGGAGAAGATTGAATTAACTTTAATTTGTAAGTTTCTTTTCCACCATCGGCAGATGAGTGTACTCAAATGCTAAGTCAATGATCAGTTATAGAGAAATAAAAACATTATATGTTTTGATTATCTGAACACATTGCTATGCTCTATACTTTCATTCTTTTGACTCTCTATACCTTGAGTTCAATGTAGTCAACAGGACTTTAGGATACAAAGAGAATTTCCAACATTTGATCAACCACTCACAAATGATGTCCTTGTATCCTTTAAAGAACTATAAAACAAATAAAATTGTAAGCTGTTTTATTTGATGTTAACTGAGATAAAATAATTCTTTTAAAACCCATAGAAGCTAGTTGGAAAAGAATATCAGTATATTCATAAATTATAAAATTAATAAAGTTAAAATCACACAGACCCCATGTAGTTAATGTCATGGTGTTCTAGGAGTACACAGTTATTAATGTTGTATAATCCTAAGGGGGAAATGGGTTTTCTGAAGAAGAGATGAGAAAATCTTAGTGGATTGAGGTTAAAAAATAATAGTTGAATATGATAAAGGAATGCAGTGAAGAAAATAAAAGGGGAAATTTGTGCTTTCACAAATTAGGTTAAAAATGTCATTTTCTTGGTCATTTTGATAAATAAATTGCACCAGACTATTTTTCTTGAATTGTAAACCTCCTCTAGTTGCACAGTACATAGGAAGAAGAAAAGCTGTCCTTTCTTTCATATATCTTATTTGAAGTTAAGAAAAAAAGTAAGAGTACTCCAAGATTTTTTGTTATTGAGAAAGCTGGAATAAAGCAAAATCATTATGAATGTGTTCATTACATATTAATAAGTGGCAGGACTGGGATCTCCATTTATATATATATAAATGTTACCACCCCCTAGAGTCTTACAGTGCATTGCCTGAGGGCCAAATCAGCAACTCTGAAAGTCTGTATTCCCATAGGTTAAGTGGTATAAAATCAAGAAATCAACAGAAGGCTGAGACTCAGAAGAGCAGCAATGGCACAATTAGGGCAGATCATCACGAGCAAACATGTCATTAGAGACCAAGAGTAAGATCATCCACAGCCTCACATTTCCAATTACTATGTCTGAATGCTAAAGCTGTACAGGAAAGGAAAAAAAATTGATTCATTTGATATATGGTGTTGGAGAGCTCTACTAATATCCCAGACGACCAGAAAAACAAACAAATGGATCCTAGATCAAATTAAGCCACAAACATCACTGGAGGCAAAAGTGACAAAACTGAGGCTATCTTACTTCAGGCATATCATAAGAAGGCAGGGTTGTTTGACAAAGAAAATATGCTGGGACAAATAGAAGGTAACAGGAAAAGAGGAAGATCTTCAGTGTGATCTGAAGATCTTTAATTAATTATAAGATGAATTAATTCCATAAAAGAAGCCACAGCCTACAGGAGTTGAGCAGGGTTGTTGAGGACAAGATGTTGCGGAAAACACTCATTCATAGGGTTGCCAGCAGTTGGAACCAACTCAATGGTTGAGTTGAGTCACATAACATGTAAGTGGCATGAAGTCTAGAATCATTTGTTTCTTGTATATGGCTCTAGTAATCTTTGGGAATATTGCCTCCATGGTCAAACATATTTAGGAAATATTGAACTCATTCTCCACCCCAGCACTGAGATCCTACAACATTCACACAGTAAAAGCTCTGTGAAGTTATCCACTAAAGTAATTTGTCCTGCCATCTCCAAACTTCTTTGACTGTTGAATCACTTTTCTGGGTAATGTCTGTTTAC
The DNA here is from genome assembly GCA_039655065.1 of Glossophaga mutica. Lineage (NCBI taxonomy): Eukaryota > Metazoa > Chordata > Mammalia > Chiroptera > Phyllostomidae > Glossophaga > Glossophaga mutica. The sequence goes on along the minus strand of CM077309.1, from coordinate 68,165,814 downwards.
ATAGCCCTGTAACCAGTGGTTTACAAAGCACACTTTGAGAAACACTGTAATATAGTCGTATAAGCTCAGTCATTTAACATTTGACTCTCATAATTTCTAAGTGCTATCCAAATACAAACTTAATGGAACTTAAAAACCCATTTAGGCAATCAAAGTTAACTGCAACCAGGGGATGTGATAATAAGAATGCAATGAAAAATTGCAAGCAAGAGTAATTCATCCTAGCACTTTTCAGAGTTTCTTGAACTCTAAAAAAGAGTCTGGTGGCAGAAAATGCACCATGGCTAGTGGAGCACAGTGTACTGCCTCATGACAATGAAATGAAAAAGGGAAAGTTATTTCTCCTCCCTCCATTTCTCTTCCTTTTAGTTATAAGTTGGAAAGTGAGTATGTGAATAGCAAAAAGGGAACATGATCAGGAAGAAAGGCATTGGATATTGGATGGCAGGAACCAGAGTGCAATGGAGGAAAATCAGGCTTAGAGGAGAACATGTACATGCATTTCATTTGCATCTTAACTCAAATATTTGCATGTAGATAAGATATTTAAGTGGCACACTAGCTGATGCAGGGCTAACCCAGACAAAATCATCATTATCATTATCACCATCATTAAGGTTTGTTTTAAAAAAATGCTTATCCTCAGCTGAGGTTATGTTTTTATTGATTTTAGAGAGAGGAAAAGAGAGGAAGAGAAAGAAAGAAACAAAGCAAGAGAGAAACATTAATCGGTTTCCTCCTGTACACGGTACATGTTCTGACTGGGGAACTGAACCCACAACCTTAGGTATGTGCCCTGGCTGGGGATCCAACCCACAACTTTTTGTTGTCTTGGACAGTGCTCCAAAGAGCTGAGCTACTCAGCCAGGGTTAAACAAGGTTAATTTTTGAGGCACTGCTTCCTCTTGGTAAAGCAAGGAGTGGTTCTCAAAAGGAGGCTTTAGTTTACCATAACAACTGGGAAACATCAATGACATATTGAGGACAGGAGCCTAGGATATTAAACATCCTGTTAAGTAAGGAGAACCCTGCATGATGAAGAAATAACCTGCTCAAAGTAAGTTACCTCTTTGCTGAGACACACTAAGTATACTTCATCTGGTTCCATATATTTCCTTTTCAAATCCAGTCTTCTCACCAGGTAGGCTTTGTGTGTATCTAAAATAATTGTGGATCTGATTAAATGGTAAAAGTTATTGCAGAAAGATTAGATAAGGCTCAACTTTCAAGTGTTAATTTACATTTCAATAGAGGAAATAATCAATTCCAAGGAGTCTCTAACTAATTGATGCTCTGAGAGAGAAAAATATTAAAATATTTTATTGGAATAAAAATGTAGTCCTGTTATATGAAGAGAAAGTTTGAGACATGTCCTTTTTCAATGTGCTCATTTCAAATTCTACTATCTCTTTATCTATCCCTCTTCAAAATACCACTTTTCCAAGGTGGTTAATGTTACATGTCCACATCAGACTTTAACCTTTGTATATACATGTTTAAAAAACAAAGACGAGAACTTGAAGAAAACTGGTAAGTACATCAGTTTGTAAACCAAGTTTCTATAAAAGTAAAGGAAGTCTTGTTGGAGCGATTTATTTTAACCCTCTGTAAAAATAGAAGACCAGACAAAATGTCAGCCTCCTATTTTGCTTGCCTCTACATGACAAAAACAAAAATATTTAATTTTCTTTTCTGGCTTATGGTATAATAATACCCTTCTGAATTATTATGTCATATCTTGGAGTATACACTCCAAAGGTAAAAGAATAAGAGTAATTAATGAATTGTAGCATTTGCTACTTTATATATGTGTACAGGTTGGGGGGCAGAAGTAGGCTTACAGTTGTGAGTACATGAAATACAGAATTTATTCTTGTACTACTAATTACTGTAATATTTTCCAGATGAACAACTCTTTGTTGTGCCCTGTATATGGAAGCCTTGCACTCAGAAATGTACCATTATCTCCATTCTAAAGACAGGAACTTACAAAGCTCAGAAGGCTTAAACATCTAATGCATTTAACACTAAGAAATAGTGGAAGTCAGAATTGACCCCAGGTCAGCTTAGCACCTAGGCTCATACTTTATTGCTATACCCTGCAGTATACAGGTAGTTTACTTATGAGTTGTCCTGTATGAGTATGCATGTTCTAGATAGCTCTGACTATAACCAGGTGTTTAACAGGCTACTTTAGAGGAAATATATATAATCCCTACCATCAGGGAGGTTTCACTTTAGTTGAAAAGATGTCATACATACAATGGGACATGCACATGGAAAGATAGCCAACAAAATATGGGATTATATTAAGTAGTACCAGCAGAGATAAACATTCAATAAGTCTGCATGATTTTAGCACAGAAGAGCTATGAATTGAGGCAGTCAAGAAAGAAACCAAGGTTGGTTTTCAGACTTGAAGTGTGACTAATAATAGTTGTAATTTATTCATTAAAAGAAAAAGTGTGACAAGCATTGGTTATATATAAATACCTGGACTAGGCACTGGGAATTCAATGGTAAAAGGTATAGACAGAGACCATCTTTATCTTGTAACCCCATCCTCCCCAGTCCCTAATATCTTATATGCCTACTGAATCATCCTGTCAAAATACAATTTCTGAATCAGCAGTTCTGGAATAGGGCCTGAGACTCTGAATTTCTAATAAGGTCCAAGTCATGGCCATGCTGCTGCTCCACAAACTATACCATAAGTAACAAAAATCTAGATGGTGTGGATAAGTGAATGATGAACTGAATGGTGAGCACATAACTTTAGCAAGAGTAATTGAAGGTATGCAGCCATCTATGCTAGCCTTCAGCTCCTATATCCAGAAACATACCAGGCTATTACTGCTGCCTCACCATAGCCTGCATAGGCTTAAAATATTAGATAATATTGACTTTTCTCTAGATCTAAATAGACATCTTTCCTTCATTGAACTGTTTTCCTTCACATATTTACAATGCGGTTGATTGTCATCACTTTTTTTTTTTTTTTTTTTTTTTTTTGGTATATCACCTTTTCACACTTGTTTCCTGGGGCTATTCTCCAAATTCTAGCAAAACTGAATTGACTTCAGCCACACTCTGGTCTTCTTAGGATCAGCACAACTGCAGAGCATTTCTGAATTCTGTGAATTTCTAATCTCATTTCTAAAGTACTCTCTCTCTCTTTCTTCTCTCTCTCTCCTCTAATCCTTTCTGTTCCACCAGTCTGTCTCTGTCTTCCTTCTACCCTTCCTTCTATTTTTATTGTTTTTTTTTCTGTCATTCTTTTTATTTTTCTTATTTACCCTCACAGTGTAATATTTGCAAATTAGTGCGGATTCTTAATATAGGCCCAAAATGTTGAGTTCGATATCCAGGTCTGCCACTTTTTAGTTACCTCACTTTAAGTATGTTATCCAACCATTCTGCTGCACTTTCCTCATTTATTAAATAGAGATTAACAATAGTATTCATCTCATAGTGTCATTCTAGGAATAAATGGTTACTGACTGTTAAGGACTTAGGACAATTGCTAGAACATAATAAATACTATTTACATGTTGGTGGCTATTATTGTTATGCAATCTTATCTTCCTCCCTGAGGGACAACAAACTTTCTTTTTGACTTGACAGTACAGAAGTCCATGACACTTAGATATGAATTCTGGTGCACTGATTGTCTCATGTTCTGAGCAGACCCTGGAAGAGCTAAAGAGTTATGATAACCAGAGACATTGAAATAAAGAACAAACTGAGAGTAACCAGAGGAGAGGGAGTACAGGGATAATGGGGGGAAAAGGGGAACGGTCATCAAGGAACATGCATAAAGGACACATGGACAAAGCCAAAGGGTAGGATCAAGGGTGGGAGTTCGGGTTGGGTGAGATGGGGGATAGTGGTGAGAGGAAATGGAGAGAACTGTACTTGAACAATAGTAAAAAATTTTTTTCATTAAGAAAAAAACAAATTATGCCACACTTTATTCTTTCATGCCATCTTCTTCCTCATCAAATTTTGGACATTTTTGCCCTGTCTCATAAATATTGCCTTTCATTTACTCTCATTATTCAATTATCCCATAAGTGTATATTTCATGATCATTCCATGATAGCAACACAGTCATAGATTAAAGTTGTTTTATTATTTTTAGACATCATTGTATATTGTTTGATGATGATGATTAAAACTACTAGTATTACGGAGGCAGCCCGGCGACCGGAGGCGGCTCTGCTACCGGGAGGGAAGCGGCTCTGTGACTGGAGCTGGCTCTGCGACCCACCTCAGGTGGCCCTGGGTCCTGAGAGAGCTCTGCAACCAAACGGAGGCGGCCCTGTGGCCAGAGGCGGCCCGGCAACTAGAGAAGGGGACTCTGTGGAAGACCCGGAGCTCACATCTGTGATCCTAGGGTGACGGCACACAACTCGGGAAACTCGGGGAGCCCACGCCCGTAGTCGAGGGTGGGTGCTCTCGCCCTGTAGGAGACCTGGAGCTCACAGCAATAGGCTCGGGGAGGGATGGATCTGTAAGAGATTCCAGCTGAAACCCATAAACTCGGGAAAGCGCGCCCTCTACAGGAGGCTCAGAAAAGGAGTTCATCATCACCAAGCTCTTATTATATGAAATGTTAAAGGGACTTACCTAAGAAAAAGAAGATCAAAAATATGACAGTGAAAAGACAGCAAACTCACAGCTATTAAGAACCACACCTAAAACAAAAGCAAACTAAGCAAACAGAACAGGAACAGAACCACAGAAATGGAGATCATATGGAGGGTTAGCAACAGGGGCGTGGGAGGAGGAGGGGGGGAAGGTACAGAGAATGAGTAGCATAGATAGTGGGTAGAAAATAGACAGGGGCAGGGTAAGAATAGTATGGGAAATATAGAAGCTAAAGAACTTATGACACAAGGACATGAACTAAAGGGGGGAATGTGGGTGGGAGAGGGTGTGCAGGGTGGGGGGAATGATGGGGGAGAAATGGGACAACTGTAATAGCATAATCAATAAAATATATTAAAAAAAAAAGAAAACAGAAAAAAAAAAAAAGAAATCACACTCAAGGCCCTGCATGGAGAGTGCGCCATTAGCCCTGGGGTCAGGGCTCAGCTGGCACTGAGGACAGTAGCCCAAAGCTGACTGAGTGAGGAACAGGGAGAAAAGCAGTACGAGCCACCTCGCAGCCTGCTACAGCCAGCAAGTCTAGAAAATCCAGTTTGGCCTGTTTGAAAATAGCAAGAGATTTTTTTTTTTTTTTTTGGTTTGTTGGGTGTTTTGTTTTGTTTTGTTTTGTGTTTTTTTTCTTTTGATAGTTGTTTTTTGTCTGTTTAGTTGGGTTTTTTGTTTGTTTGTTTGTTTGTTTTGGTTTGTTTTTTGTTTTTCTGGGGTTCTTTTTGTTTTGTTTTGATTATATATTTTTTATTTTTTTATTACTTCTACCTTTTTCCCCCTCAATTCCTTTTGCTTCTCTTTACATCTTTCTGGCTTTACTCCTTCTTCCTTTCTTTGCAATTCTATCTCTCCTTCCTTCCTCTTTTTTTTTCTCTTCTTTTTTAACTTTATTCTTTTCTCTTTTTAAATACCCATGAGTGAGGCAAAAAAATCCTAGAACTGTGAAAAAACCACAGTTGGACCAAAAGAGGGGGAATTCCAGTAGCTGAGACAGTGGAAGCTGTGAACACCAGGATACCTGAAGAAGACTACACCACTGAATCTCACAGGTATTCCACCACAGAAGTTCACACCATAAATCCAGGTAGCCAGAACAGATCAATTTAAGAAGCTGAGGATTACAAGAAGAGTCTCACCAACAATGAGAAGACAAAGAAACAATCCCCAAATGAAAGAAAAGGAGGAAACCCCAGAAAGAATGCTAAATGAAACAGAGGCAACTCAACTATCAGATAAGGAGTTCAAAGAAATGGTTGTCATGAAGCTCCATGAGCTCTCAATGAGCTGCCAGAAACTACAGGGAAGCTACGATGAACTCACTGCAAACTATATGAACATGAAAAAGGAAATAGAAACTATCAAAAAGGGCCAAGAGGAGATGAAGAATACAATTTCTGAGCTGAAGAACACAGTAGAAGGAATGAAAAGCAGAATCGATGAAGCAGAAGATCGGATCAGTGAGTTGGAGGACAAAGTAGAAAAAAGCAGCCAGAAAGAGCAAGAAAAGGAAAAGAGGCTCAGAAAGAATGAAGAGGGGTTAAGAGAAATGCAACACAACATGAAACGTAATAATATCCGCATAATAGGAATACCAGAAGTAGAAGAAGAAGAGCAAGGGATACAAAACCTATTTGAAAAAGAAATGATGGAAAACTTCCCTCATTTGGTGAGAGAAAAAGCCACACAAATCCAGGAAACATAGAGAGTCCCAATGAAAAGGAACCCAAACAGGCCCACTTCAAGACACATCATCATTAAAATGGCAAACGTCCAAGACAAAGAGAGAATCTTAAAGGCAGCAAGGGAGAAAAAGGAAGTAACATACAAGGGAGCCCCGATAAGATTAGCAACTGACTTCTCAATGGAAACACTCCAAGCCAGAAGACAATGGCAAGAAATATTCCAAGTAATGAAAACCAAAGGCCTACAACCAAGACTGCTTTATCCAGCAAGGCTTTCAATCAAGATAGAAGGCCAAATAAGGAGTTTCCCAGACAAAAGAAGTCTAAATGAATAAACATCTACCAAACCAGATCTGCAAGAGATACTAAAGGGACTGCTTTAAGGAAAGAAAGGAAAAGAGAGAGAGAGGAACACAGGTACTAAAATGGCAATGAATCAGTACTTATCAATAGTAACCTTAAATGTAAATGGATTAAATGCCCCAATCAAAAGACATAGAATAGCTGACTGGATAAGAGAGCATGACCCACACATATGCTGCCTACAAGAGACCCACCTCAGGACAAAAGACCTACACAGACTCAAAGTGAAAGGCTGGAAACAAATTTTCCAAGCAAATGAACAGGAAAAAAGGGCCGGGGTAGCAATATTCATATCAGACAAAATAGACTTCAAAAGATGAGCTATGAAGAGAGACACAGAAGGTCACTTCATAATACTCAAAGGAAGAATCCATCAAGAAGACATAAACATTGTAAATATATATGCACCCAATATAGGAGCACCTAAATACATCAAGAAAATCTTAGAGGACTTCAAGAAAGATATTGACAGCAACACAATTATAGTAGGAGATTTTAACACCCCACTGTCAAAAATGGACAGATCTTCCAAATAAAATATCAACACAGATATTGTGGCATTGAACAGTACTCTAGACGAATTGGACTTAGCTGATATATATAAAGCCCTTCATCCCAAAGAAACTAAATACACATTTTTATCAAACTCACATGGAACATTTTCAAAGATAGACCACATGATAGGACACAAAACAAGCCTCAACAAATTCAAGAAAATTGAAATCATACCAAGCATTTTCTCCGACCACAAGGGACTAAAACTAGAAACTGACTTGATGGGGAAAATCCCCAAATCATCAAAATCATGGAGATTGAATAGCATGCTATGAAACAATGAATGGGTAAAGAATGAAATTAGAAAGGAAATCAAAAAGTTTCTGGAAACAAATGAAAATGAACTCAAAACAACCCAAAACTTATGGGACACAATGAAGGCAGTGCTCAGAGGGAAGTTCATAGCAATACAGGCCTACCTAAAGAAGACAGAAACATTTCTAACAAACGACTTAACCCTACGCCTACAAGAACTCGAGGAACAACAACAAAGACAGCCCAGGGCAAGTAGAAGGAAGGAAATAACCAAGATCAGAGCAGAATTAAATGACATAGAGACTAAAAGCACAATCCTAAGGAACAATGAATCCAGGAGCTGGTTCTTTGAAAAGATAAACAAAATCGACAAGTCTTTAAGCAGGCTCATCAAGAAAAAAAGAGAGAGGACTCAAATAAACACAATCAGAAATGAAAGAGGAGAGATTACAACTGACACCACAGAAGTACAAAGGATTGTAAGAAATTACTATGAAGAACTGTATGCCAAGAAATTTGAAAACCTAGGTAAAATGGACAAGTTTCTAGAAAAATATAATCTCCCAAAACTCAATGAAAAAGAAACAGAAAGCCTGAACAGACCAATAACAGCTGATGAAATTGAAGCAGTAATCAAAAAACTCCCGACACACAAAAGCCCTGGACCAGATGGTTTCACAGGAGAATTCTACAAAACATTGAAGGAAGAGCTAACCCCTATCCTTCACAGACTATTCAAAAAAATCCAAAATGATGGAAGACTCCCAAACTCTTTTTATGAAGCCAGCGTCATCCTAATCCCAAAACCAGATAAAGACATAACAAAGAAAGAAAACTTCAGGCCAATATCACTGATGAACATAGACGCTAAAATCCTCAACAAAATATTGGCAAACCGCATCCAACAATACATTAAAAAGATCATACACCATGACCAAGTGGGATTCATCCCAGGGATGCAAGGATGGTTCAACATTCGCAAATCAGTAAATGTAATACATCACATAAACAAAAGCAAAGACAAAAATCACATGATCAGATCAATAAATGCAGAAAAAGCTTTTGATAAAGTACAACACCCATTTATGATAGGAACACTCAGCAAAGTGTGAATAGAGGGAGCATTCCTCAACATAATAAAGGCCATATAGGAGAGACCTACAGCCAACATCATACTCAATGGGCAAAAACTGAAATCTTTCCCACAAAGATCAGGAACAAGACAAGGCTGTCCACTTTCACCACTTCTATTAAATATAGTATTGGAAGTCTTAGCCATAGCAATTGGACAAGAAAAGGAAATAAAAGGCATCCAAATTGGAAAGGAGGAAACAGAACTATCATTGTTTGCAGATGACATGATAGTATACATGGATAATCCTATAGACTCGGCCAAAAAGCTGCTGGACATAATAAATGAATTTGGCCAAAGCCTGGATACAAAGTTATATCCAGAAATCAAAGGCATTTTCGTATACCAACAGTGAAACAGCAGAAGCAGAAATCAAGAAAAAAATCCCAGTCGATATAGCAAAGAGAAAAATAAAATACCTAGGAATAAACTTAACCAAGGAGGTAAAATACTTGTATGCAGAAAACTACACAACACTGAAGAAAGAAATCAAGGAAGACACAAACAAATGGAAGCATGTACCATGTTCATGGATCGGAAGAATTAATATCATCAAAATGTCCATATTACCCAAAGCAATTTACAGATTCAATGCAATACCTATTAAAGTTCCAATGGCATATTTCACAGACATAGAACAAACACTTCAAAAATTTATATGGAATCATAAACGACTCCGGGTAGCGGCAGCAATTTTGAGAAAGAAGAGAAAAGTAGGAGGGATCACAATACCTGATACCAAACTGTATTACAAAGCCACTATAATCAAAACAGCCTGGTACTGGCACAAGAACAGACACATGGACCAGTGGAATAGAACAGAGAGCCCAGAAATAAACCCAAGTCTCTACAGTCAATTAATATTCGACAAAGGGGGCAGCAACATAAAATGGAGCAAAAATAGCCTCTTCAACAATTGGTGCTGGGAGAACTGGACAGCTGCATGCAAAGAAATGAAACTCGAGCACCAACTTACACCATTCACAAAACTAAGTTCAAGGTGGATAAAAGATTTAAATATAAGCCATGACACCATTAAAATCCTAGAGGAGAACATAGGCAGGAAAATCTCAGCTATTTCACTCAGCAATATTTTTACTGATATGTCCCCTAAAGCAAGGGACATAAAGGAAAGAATAAACAAATGGGATCTCATCAAAATAAAAAGCTTCTGCACAGCTAAAGAAAACAGTATTAAAATAAAAAGAGAACCAACTGTATGGGAAAACATATTTGACAATGATACCTTAGACAAGGATTAATCTACAAAATATATAAAGAACTTACAAGACTCTACTCTAAGAAGACAAGCAACCCAATTAAAAAATGGGCAAAGGATTCGAACAGACACTTCTCCAAGGAGGACATACAGAGGATCCAGATACACATGAAAAGATGCTCGATATCTCTAGCTATCAGAGAGATGCAAATTAAAACTACAATGAGATACCACTTGACACCAATCAGAATGGCTTTCATAAACAAAGCAACAAACAGCAAGTGTTGGAGAGGTTGTGGAGAAAAGGGGACCCTAGTGCACTGTTGGTGGGATTGCAGATTTGTTCAACCACTATGGAAAACAGTATGGAATTTTCTAAGAAAACTAAAAATGGACATACCTTTTGACCCAGCAATTCCACTGGTTGGATTATATCTTAAGAACCCTGAAACACCAATCCAAAGAACCTATGCACCCCTATGTTCACAGCAGCACAATTTACAATAGCTAAGTGTTGAAAGGAATCTAGGTGCCCATCAGTAAATGTATGAATCTATGGTACATTTACACAATGGAATTCTATGCTGCCGAAGGAAACAAGAAGCTCCTACCCTTCCCAACAGCATGGATGGAATTTGAGAGCATCATGCTAAGAGAAATAAGCCAGGCAGTGAAAGACCAATACCATATGATCTCACCTTTAACAGGATCCTAATCAACAAAACAAACAAACAAGCATAATATAAACAAATTCACTGAATTTGAGAACAGTCTGACAGTAACCAGTGGGGGATGGGAGGGAATTTCAGGGGAAAAGGGGAACGGTTTAGAGCAACAAGTATAAAGGACTCATGGACAAAAACTATGGGGGGTGGGAATGGGAGGAAGGTGGGGAGGGCTGGGGTGGTGGGCTGGGGCAGGGTAAAAGACAGAAAACTGTACAATATCAACAATTAAAAAATACTGATTAAGGCCTGGCTGGTGTAGCTCAGTGGATTGAGCGCGAGCCTGCGAACCGAAGGATCGTGGTTCGATTCCCAGTCAGGGCACATGCCTGGGTTGCCAGGCCAGTTCCCGGCAGGGGACATACAAGAGGCAACCGCACATTGATGTTTCTCTCCCTCTCTCCTTCCCTTCCCCTCTAAAGATAAATAAATAAAATCTAAAAGGAAAAAAAATAAAAATAACTTTAAAAAAATACTGATTAAAAATAAAATAAAAAAATGGAAAAAATAAATAAAAAAATTAAAAACTGTTCTGTGCAATAGGAAAAAAAAACTACTAGTATTAAGTGCTCGCTTTGGCAGCACATATACTAAAATTGGAAGAATACAGAGAAGATTAGCATGGCCCCTGTGCAAGGATGACACACAAATTCATGAAGTGGTCCATATTTTTAGTACCAGTGATATATTTCACAGATATGGAACATACATTTCAAAAATTTATATGTAACCATAAATGACCCCCAATAGCTGCAGCAATTTTGAGAGAGAAGAATAAAGTGGGAGGGAATCATAATACCTGATATCAAACTGTATTACAAAGTCACTGTAATCAAAATAATCTGGTACTGCATAAGAATAGACACATAGACCAACAGAACAGAATAGAGATCTCAGAAATAAACCCAAGTCTCTACGGTCAATTAATATTCGACAAAGCGGGCAGCAACATAAAATGGAGCAAAAATAGGCTCGTCAAGAAATGGTTTTGGGAGACCTCAACAGCTACCTACAAAAAAAAAGAAACTCAATCACCAACTTACACCATACACAAAAATAAACTCAAGGTGGATAAAAGACTTAAATATAAGCCATGACACCATTAAACTTCTAGAGGAAATTATAGGCAGGAAAATCTCAGATATCCCATCTGGCAATATTTTCACCAATATGTACCCTAGAGCAAGGGACATAAAGGAAAGAGTAAATAAATTGGACCTCAACAAAATAAAAAGCTTCTGCATGGCTAAAGAAAACAGCATTAAAATGAAAAGAGAACCAACGATATGGGAAAGCATATTTGCCAATGATACCTTAGACAAGGGTTTGATCTCCAAAATATATAAAGAACTTACATGACTCCACTCCAGGAAGGCAAACAATCCAAGTAAAATAGTGTGCAAAGGATTTGAACAGATGCTTCTGTAAGGAGGACACACAGAGGGCCCAGAGACATATGAAAGGAGGCTTAGCATCACCATCCATCAGAGAGATGCAAATTAAAACCACAGTGAGATACCACTTTATACTTGCCAGAATGGCTATCATAAACAAACAAGAAACGAGTGCTTATGATGTTCTGGAGAAAAAGGGAAACTAATGCATTGTTGGTGAAATGCTGACAGGTACAGCTACTGTGGAAAACATTATGGAATTTCCTCAGAAAACTAGAAATGGAACTGCCTTTGACCCAGAAATTCCACTGCTGGGATTATATCCTAAGAATCCTGACACACCAATTTATAAGAACGTATACACCCCAATGTTCATAGCAGCACAATTTACAATATCCAAGTGCTAGAAGTAACCTAAGTGCCCATGAGTAAATGAATGGATCAAAAAACCTATGGTACACTTACACAATGGAATACTACGCAGCAAAAAGAAAGAAGGATTCCTACTATTTGCAAGAGCGTGGATGGAACTGGAGAGCATTATGCTAAGTGAAATAAGCCAAATACCATATGATAGATAAATATCATAGGATGTCACCTATAAATGGAACCTAATAAAAAAAAACAAGCAAGCAAAATTGCATTAAAAAAACTCTAAAAATGTCATTCATGGGCTATGTAAGAGTTAAGCTGCTTAACTGTTACTTTACTCAATTTTTCTAAACACTAAATTTTCTAGGAAAATTTATTAGGAAATACTAAATTTTCCTAATTTAGTATTCTGAATTATTAATACTATAAGAGAGATTTGTAACTCAATTTATGTCTGATTGCATTATCAATTAGTAGTAATATGATCCTACATACTGAACCTTAGTAAGATTCAGTGCAGAATTATTTGTTAAAGTGTTGTATCATAGAGAAGGTCATGGGCTTATTCATTGGAAATATAACTTACACTAAAGAAGTCTTTATTTTAATAAAAATGTGATTCTGATAGGATGGAAAAACTAGAAAACATTGCCCATGAAAAAAATGATAATATAAAATTTAGCATAGCTCATAAAACTCATTTGTAGACACATTACCTGGGATTAAAAGAAATCACATGATTAAAAGATTTTTTAATTTTTTGCCAGAGAGTCCCAAAGAAGTTGGACCCAAGGAGTAACACATCAAGGCACATTGTAACTACATTAGCCAAGATTAAAATGAAGCAGAGAATTCTAGAAGCAGCAAGGGATAAGGGGACAGTCACCTACAAAGGAGTTCCCATCAGACTGTCAGCTGATTTCTCAAAAGAGACCTTACAGGCAAGAAGGGGCTGGAAAGAAATATTTGAAATCTTGAAAAGCAGGGACCTACATCCAAAATTGCTCTATCCAGCAAAGCTGTCATTTAGAATGGAAGGACAGATAAAGCGCTTCTCAGATAAGGTCAAGTTCAAGGAGTTCATCATCACCAAGCTCTTATTATATGAAATGTTAAAGGGACTTTTCTAAGAAAAAGATCAAAAATATGACAGTGAAAAGACAGCAAACTCACAGCTATTAAGAACCATACCTAAAACAAAAGCAAACTAAGCAAACAGCTAGAACAGGAACAGAACCACAGAAATGGAGATTATATGGAGTGTTAGCAACAGGGGCGTGGGAGGAGGAGAGCGGGGAAAGGTACAGAGAATGAGTAGCATAGATAGTGGGTAGAAAATAGACAGGGTGTGCGCAAGAATAGTATGGGAAATGTAGAAGCTAAAGAACTTACGACACATGGACATGAACTAAAGGGGGGAATGTGGGTGGGAGAGGGTATGCAGGGTGGGGGGAATGATGGGGAAGAAATGGGACAACTGTAATAGCATAATCAATAAAATATATTTATAAATAAATAAATAAATAAATAAATTTTGAGAGAACAAGACCATTTGTCTCATAGTTTGCTTACTTGAAGTTTCTCAGAAGTTATTGAAATAAAGGTTTAATTGAATAATAAAAAGTATTTTGAATAGAGACTTTCATCTTTGTCCTTTGAAAATTACCAAAACCACCTATATTATAATTCATACACAGATCAAGTATTGGTGGAATCTGAAATAATTTGATAAGCAATAAAAAGTAACTAGATATTTAAATTTTAAAAAATTGGGAAAAATCATAATCTAAGTACATGCAAAGAAAGTTATAATACTTGATTCCATGTCAAAAAACATTATTAACTGTCTTCAAGAAGAAAATGAATAATCTGTAAATAAGTTTATAAAGCCCTTTATCAATATTAACTGAACACAAGCCTAATTCAGGAAGAATATAAAATTCAGGAGTGTTCTACCTTTTGGCATCTCTGGGCCACACTGGAAGAAAAAGAGTTGTCTTGGGCCATACCTTAAATACTATAATATTAATAAAAAATTGACAAGAAAAAAGATATTATGTAAGTTTATTATTTTGTTGGGCCACATTCATAGTCATCCTGAGCCATGGGTTGGACACCCCTGGGGGATGAAATTCAAAAGTGTTAAAAAGAATAACTAATACTGTTAATATTTATCAATGTGTTTTTACATTTTTAAAAAGTCAAATAATTTTAAAAACTTAATGATGAACTGATAGTTGATCTAAATCTTTGAAAACTCACATACTTTTCCCTATAATTATAGAACTTTGAGAATATGTCAGTAATCTGATGTACATGAAAAGTAAAATGAATAATTAACATTAAATTGCATATTCAGACTATCTATTTTTATCTTTGCAATATATCTTCATTTGTCTTTATATAATACCATGCAGTATAGCATTTTGGTTCCCTTTTATAGGTAAGAGCAAATACCAGAAAATAATCAAAGAAGGGAAAAAAAAAACAGTATTTGCTTACTTATCTGTTCAATCATTCTTTAATTTCCAACGTTTTCATACCACTTAAAATAGTTGTTTATGTACCATACTGATAATAATGTACTATATCATTATGCTCTTTGAGTCAGCGATTCTTGTTTAAAACTAAGACAATTGTAAGGAAGAAAATGTTTGGGATTTTTAATTAAATACAAAAATAATAGTATATATAGTGAATGGTTAATTCAATCCTGTAACTCCTATCTCAGTAAAATATTCCAAATGGAATCTAAACAAATTGTTTGTATTAAAATACTATAAGAAGACATTTAAAGTACAGAATCTGAATTATTAGAGTAATTAAAAGTGAATCATTATATGATTTTATATACTCATGAGTGAAAACAAAGTGTAATTACTTTTAAATTAGAATAACTTAAATTTTTTTATATCCTAATTTAGTTTTATTTTTATAACAATATGCATAACTTCATATAGTGAAATGAAATGGGAAAATTAAGATCCAAAAATTGTTTCTCTTCTTAAACAAAACACAAACACCTCAAAGTGTGAGCTCTTAATAATGTTCAAATGTACCAAGTGAACCTCATCCTACTTGTCAGGAATAATTTCTATAGCATTATGTTTATTTTCTTTGCTATTCTATATATTTTTCTCTCTAATACATGATTTCCTGCTACTGACAACCCTCCCAATTGGCCCAATCAAATCTTAGTTCTGTGAAGTAATTGGTACTGGCGGGTGATCAAATCATGTGGGTGACTGAAGCTTATGTGCAGCTTATCACATTGTGGGACTCCAGGGGGAGAAATGTTTTCTGTTTCCTTCTTAATCAGAACAAGACTTGGAGTCTCCTGCTATCAGACCTTCGATTTCACCTTCTCCACAAATTCAATTTACCCAATCTATTTTAGACTTAACCATTCCACATCCCTCTCCACACCTCAGTGTACTTTGTGATAGATAAGGTAGAAAATTCGAGGCCCAGTTGGTGAAAATAAAATGACAAAGTCTGGACACACAAATCTTTCCAGAGAAGTATCTTTAATCATTTTAGAATATAAAATTCACTTACTACATTTTCTAAGCAGCTTATTTATATAAATGTAGACTAAGGCGCAGTTGTTTCTGTTTCTAAAATTGTTAGGTAGTTTGAACCCCTGTCTTTTATCTCTACTATTATTAAAGTATTAGGGGAATAAGTTCCATTTGGTTCTATTCATAGAAGACTGTTATATTCAGGTAATGATACAATTCGGAATTTATCAAATGCCAGGAGATTATAAAAGTTAATGGAACAAAATTGTATTAGTGTGAGA
This sequence comes from Glossophaga mutica, assembly GCA_039655065.1. Lineage (NCBI taxonomy): Eukaryota > Metazoa > Chordata > Mammalia > Chiroptera > Phyllostomidae > Glossophaga > Glossophaga mutica. The sequence goes on along the minus strand of CM077309.1, from coordinate 68,149,656 downwards.
TTTGGGGAAAATCTCATGAGATTTGGTTCAGTAAGTTCACAATTAGATTACTATATCACTATCATATGTGCAGACAAAGGGAAGTATAACATTTGTGAATTTGGTATTGGTAGATACGATGAATGATCTAGATATGAAAAGCTCCATTGTATAGATAGATGTGAATTTTTTTGAGTGTTGCTTTCTCTCACTATACAAATACTCAAAATGAGGAAATGAGCAATGTCAAGCCAACTAAGCAGACATTTTGGGCTTACTTTCTTTAATTTAAAGTGCACTGTTCAAAATAAATGGGATCTCATCAAAATAAAAAGCTTCTGCACAGCTAAAGAAAACAGTATTAAAATAAAAAGAGAACTGGCTGTATGGGAAAACATATTTGCCAATGATACCTCAGACAAGGGATTAATCTCCAAAATATATAAAGAACTTATGAGACTCTACTCTAAGAAGACAAACAATTAAAAAATGGGCAAAGAATTTGAACAGACACTTCTCCAAGGAGGACATACAGAAGATCTAGAGACACATGAAAAGATGCTCGATATTGCTAGCTATCAGAGAGATGCAGATTAAAACTACAATGAGATACCACTTGAAACCAGTCAGAATGGCCTTCATAAACAAAGCAACAAACAGCAAGTGTTGGAGAGGTTGTGGAGAAAAGGAGACCCTAGTGCACTCTTGGTGGGATTGCAGATTGGTACAACCGCTATGGAAAACAGTATGGAATTTTCTAAGAAAACTAAAAATGGACATACCTTTTGACCCAGCAATTCCACTGCTTGGATTATATCCTAAGAACCCTGAAACATCAATCCAAAAGAACCTATGCACCCCTGTGTTCATAGCAACACAATTTACAATAGCCAAGTGTTGGAAGCAACCTAGGTGCCCATCGGTAAATGAATGGATCAAGAAACTGTAGTACATTTACACAATGGAATTCTATGCAGCAGAAAGAAGGAAGGAGCTCCTACCCTTCACAACAGCATGGATGGAACTGGAGAGAATTATGCTAAGCAAAATAAGCCAGGCAATGAAAGACAAATACCATATGATCTTACCTTTAACAGAAACCTAATCAACAAAACAAACAAACAAGCGTAATATAACCAAAGACACTAAAATTGAGAACAGTCTGACAGTGACCAGAGGGGAGAGGGGAGGGAATTTCAGGAGAAAAGGGGAACGGTTTAGAGCAGCAAGTATAAAGAACACATGGACAAAAACTATGGGGGGTGGAAATGGGAGGAAGATGGGGAGGGCTGGAGTGGTGGGGTAAGAGACAGAAAACTGTACAATATCAACAATTGAAAAAATACTGATTAAAAAATAATAAAAAATTAAAAAAAAAACAAAATAAAAAAAGGTGTGTTTTGGGGCATAAATACTATTACCAAAAGTTCACTTCACATTTTTTTCCTCTTCACTAAAACTCTCCCATAAATAGTCTGACTCTTGTAGAATTTATTCATTATGTGGAAATGACTCTATTCCCCTCCTTGGCCCTCCAGTCTAGTAGATCATACCTGGGTTAAGTGCCTTGTCAATGACTGACTTCTAGGCACCTCCCTCTAGTCCTCATCTTGGCTGCAAGCCACAGTTTCTGTCTTCACTTTCCTCCAGGGTGTCCAGGTGTCATCACAGATATAATGTTCCTCCAAGTGAGCTTATTACCTTGTATGGAAAGAAGTTACTTAAAATATATCATCAAAAACATAAAAGAGAAAATTAAATGAGACAATGAGAGACTGGCACTGTGTAATTTTTTTTGTTTGTTTTTGCTTTTATTTTAATTGTTGTTCAAGTACAGTTTTCTGCCTGTGTAATTTTTTAATACCAGTTAAGTGATGCTATTATTGGTAATAATATTCATTGACATAGGGACCCTCCTGAGTGCTCTACAGTATCCATATTATTATTTTTCCTTGATGACAGAGTTTGAAACACTTGAAGTCATTTTCATTCCTTTGTCATTCTCAATTAAGCTGTCCTGCTTGGTCACAAATTGCTCTACATTCTATCTTTTGGGAAATGGAATTTTTTTTCTTTTGTTACTGTGACTATCATACTATAACTTCTTTGTCAAATTTTGCCTAACTAATCACCAGTCCCACTCCTTCTTCCTTGTTGGCAGAGCCTATTTTTCACTGTAAGGACTGAAACACCATATATTGACATTCCCATTCTCCTTTGCACCCAACAGAGTCATATGACCCAATGCACAAATGACACATGGGGGAGATTTATAGGAAGAGTATTATTTTCTTTCAAATATAAATTAGTAATTAAAAATTACAAATAATAATCTAAAATACCTATATAATCAAAAACAATATAGAAAAGACAGATGTAGAAGCCTATTTTTTAATGAATTACACATGAAAATTTCCATTGTTTTTTTCACTAGAAATTGTCACATTGACATCACATGTCATCCTGGAACTGCTACAGTCATCCCGATACCATGCAAGAACACATCAACTTTATATGAGGTGAGTGGGGCATACATGGAAGCCAACTGGGTTTTGATTTTATTTTATTCCTTTAAATCTTTATGTAGAACCTAAAGTCTAAGTTGATCTTCTAAATCATCTGCTTGTTTATTCTTTCATCTTTCCAACCTCTCCTACACATTGCTGCTAAATAGTACTCTGCAAACCTTCTTTTAATTTTATTTCAATTCTGATTAAACACCTTTAACAGTTTTTGGTTTCCATAATAGTAGTCTACAAATGGAGTGGGGTGGGCAGGGTAACTGTAGAGCTTGGAAGAAACCATCAGAAATTAAATATAAACCAGAGAAATTAAACTTTACTAATATTTTACATGTTAATTGACAATGGATTTCTCACTGGCTTATTTTTCTGATGGTCACAGATCATACATAGTGAAAATTTTATGCTGGGAGCTAGAGACAAGACACCCTCAATGGTTCAATTGCTTTCAAAATATTTTGAGATATTGTAGGTGACCTGAGCTTAGTTAACTGGATTTAAACATTATACAAATTAATTTTTGTAATTAAAACTAAAAAGTGGCTTAACAGAAATCTTGAAGTACTTGAAGATGGTATAGTTATGCAAGCATCATCCTGCTATTCAGGACATGAGCTCTGTCAGCCCCACAGTAGGATACAAAAAGCATTCATCTAATCATACTCAACATGAATCAGCCAGACAAATTCAGAATTATAAAGAAGAACATCTAAAATATAGATTATTTTCTCATTGTTATTGATAGTGCTGTGGTGAGTCTTTTTCTACAATTTGGTTCATATTTTTTTCTTTTCTCTCTCACACTATTTATTTCTTATTTTTATTTATTTATTTTTAAAATTTCTGTTTAAACCTAATACGATATGCTTCCCTTCTGTTACTCCATTCCACCTTCTTTTCTCCCTTTTTTATTTACAACGTCAATTTAACTTTCTCTCTTCGTCTTGTCCCTATTCCCTACTCTTAATATTACTCTTTCCTCTACCCTTGCAAAATCATTTTTCTTTCAGTTAGTCATCTCATATTCATTTTTTCCTTTCTTATAATAGTCTTAACCTATTTATATCTTTATCAACACTGGTTCATTTGCTGTTGATAGTGTGATTGTGGCTGGGAGTTAATTACAGGTATGGGTTTGTCTGAACAGTGTGGTTTTGTTCTGGCTACATCTGTAGAACAGCATATAAGACATGGTGGGCAGAGAGACTCTCAGTCAGCCAGCCAGAAAGACTAACCTACCAAAGAATTACCCAACAACAACCAAAGCCCAGTTATACCAGAAAGCCCACATAAATGGCATAAAGTTCATCCCAAGAACATCAAACTCAGGAGAAGGAGACTGCACCACTAAATCCCACAGTTCTACCACAAAAGGTAATACCATGAGACAGAGTAAAAGCAAATCAATCTAAGATGTAGAAACAAACAAGAAGAGTCACCTAAAATGGGAAGACAAAGAAACATTCCTCAATTGAAAGGAAAATACCAGTCTCCAGAAAGAGTGCTAAATAAAATTGGGGCAAGAAAACTATCAGACATTGAGTTCAGAATAATGGTTATAAGGATATTCAAGGAGCTCAGTGAGAACATCAGAGAGCTCCAGGGAAGCTACAAGAAACTTAGAGTAAACTACAACAGCATGAAAAATGACATAGAAACTATTAATAAGATCCAGGAGGAAATGAAGAATAGAATATCCAAAATGAACAACACAGTAAAGGAATTAAAAGCAGGCTAGATGAAGCAAAGGATTGAATCAGCAAGCTGGAGGACAAGGTGGAAAAAAATCCCAGACAGAGCAGCAAAATGAAAAAAAAAAAAAAAAAGACTCAAAAAGAACATAGAAGGTTATGGGAGCTGCAGGACAACATGGAGTGTAATAATGTCCATATCATAGGAATACTGGAAGGAGAAGAGGATAAAAGGTTAGAAAACCTTTTTGAAAAAAAATATGACAGAAAACTTCCCTAACTTGTTGAGACAAAAGCTCATGCAAGTCTAGGAAGCACAGAGGGTCCCAATCAAGATGAATGGAAAGAGACACACTCCAAGACACATCATAATAAAAGTGGCAACATTTAAAGACAAAAAGAATCTGAAAGGCAGCAAGGGAGAGACAGCTAGTAACATACAAGGGATTTCTGATAAAAGTATCAGCTAATTACTCAACAGAAACAGTACAAACCAGAAGGGGATGTCAAAAAATATCTCATTTAAGAAAAAGCAAAGGCCTGCAAACAAGACCCATATTCTCAACAAGGCTCTCATTTAACATGGGAAGCAAAATAAGAAGTCTTCTAGGCAAAAAAAAGGAAAAAAAAAATGGCTAAAAGAATATATACCCACAATCCAGCATTGCAAGAAATGCTAAAGGGACTGCTTTAAGAAGATGAAGAAAAGTTGAGAGAAGGATAAGAACACATGTACAAAGGGAAAAATGGCAATGAATAAGTACTTATCAATCATTACTTTAAATGTAAATACATTAAGTGCTCCAGTCAAAAGACATAAAAAAAGAAATTTTACCCATTGTGACAGTATTGATGGACCTGGAGAATATCATGCTAAGTGAAATAAGCCAGTCAGAGAAAGAAAAATATACCACATGATTTCATTCATGTGTGGAATCTAATGAAGAAATTGAACTAACAAGCAAAATAGAGACAGACTCATAGATAAAAAGCAGGATGACAGCTAAGGGGGTGGGGAATGGTAGGCACTGGAGGGTTTGAGAAAAAAGGGAAAGGACACATGGACAACAGTGTGGTGACTGCTGGGGGAGGGAGGTATAAAGGAACTGAATGATAATGGAAAAATACCATTAATAAAATAAGAGAATTATTTCCCACCTGCTGATTCCAGTTTAGGTTTTTGGGTGGCTGGATACTGTCTGAGCAGTTCTGGGTACAAGTTGGGATTCGCCCTGCATGGGAAGACCCTCTAGAACAGGGCCCCTCGCACACACACTCACTCAGAAAAGGTCAATGAAGACATGACTTCAACTAATGTGTACATCTCTGGGGTGTGGGAGGAAACTGGAGTCTCTTCCAAAAACATAGGGAGAACACACAAACACTACACAGAATGTGCCCCCACAACCCCACTTGCAAAGGCTTTTTTTCTCATCAATGTTATAATAAAAAGATATTTAATGTCTGTTCAAGTCCCTTGCCCATGTTTAAATTGGATTGTTCGTCTTCCTGGAGTGGAGTCGTGTGAGTTCTTTATATGTTTTGGAGATCAAACCCTTGACTGAGGTATCATTGGCAAATATATTTTCCCATGTGGTCTATTCCCTTTTCATTTTACTACTGTTTTCTTTAGTCATGCAGAAGCTTTTTATTTTTATGAAGTCCCATTTGTTTAGTTTTTTCTTTATGTCCTTTGGTCTAGTGTTCATATCAGTCAAAATATTGCTCGTGGAATATCTAAAATTTCCCTGCCTATGTTTTCCTCTAGTACTTTCATGGAGTTGTAAATTATATTTAAGTCTTTTATCCATCTTGAGTTTATTTTTGTGTATGGTTTAAGTTGGTGGTCGAGTTAAATTTTTGCATGTAGCTGTCCAGCTGACCAACAACATTTGTTGAAGAGGCTATTTTTACTCCATTTTATGAGGCTCCAGAAAAATATGAAAGGATGCTCAGCATCACTAGCCATCAGAGAGATGCAGATTAAAACCACAATGAGATACCACCTCACACCGGTCACAATGGCCATCATAAACAAATCAACAAACAACAAGGGCTGGTGAGGTTGTGGAGAAAAGGGAATCCTAGTGCACTGTTGGTGAGAATGCAGACTGGCACAGCCACTGTGGAAAACAGTATGGAATTTCCTCAGAAAACTAAAAATGGAACTGCCTTTTGACCTGGCAATTCCACTGCTGGGATTACACCCTAAGAACCCTGAAATTCCAATTCAAGGGAACCTATGCACCCCAATGTTCATAACAGCACAATTTACAACAGCCAAGTGTTGGAAGCAACCTAAGTACCTATGAATAAATGAGTGGATCAAAAAACTATGATACATTTACACCATGTAATACTACACAGCAGAAAGGAGCTGCTACCCTTCATGAGAGCATGGATGAATATGGAGAACATTATGCTAAGTGAAATAAACCAGGCAGTGAAAGACAAATACCATATGATCTCACCTATAAGTGGAACCTAATCAACAAAACAAATAAGCAAGCAATACATACCAGAGGCATTGAAATAAAGAACAAACTGACAGTAACCAGAGGGAAGATGGGAGGGGATAACGGAGAAAAAAGGGGGAAGTGTCATCAAGGAACATATATAAAGGGCACCTTGACAAAGCCAAAGGGGCTTAGGATTGAGGGTGTGTGGTGAGGATGGCTGGGGTAGGGGGCAGAAATGGAGGCAACTGTACTTGAACAACCATAAAAAGAAGAGAGAGAGAGAGAGATTTAATGAAAAAAACATTATTTGAGAGCTTGCTGTCCTAAATTTATGTTACAAGAAAGAATGCAATTAAGTGCCAAACAATTGGTAGATGTGCAAAAATTTCAGAAGGAAAGATTATAGTGGGATAGATGTTTTGCTAATTGGTGTTGAGTTGTATGAGTTCTTTATATATTTTGGAGATCAAACCTTTGTCTGAGGTGTCATTGGCAAATATGTTTTCCTATATAGTTGGTTTTCTATTCATTTTAATGCTGTTTTCTTTAGCCATGAAGAAGCTTAATTTTATGTAGTTCCATTTGTTTAGACTTTTCTTTATTTCCCTTGCCTTGGAGGATATATCAGTGACAATATTGCTGGGTGGAATATCTGAAATTTTTCTGTATATGTTTTCCTCTAGGAATTTTATGGTTTCATGGCTTATGTTTAAGTTATTTGACCATTTTTTTTCTGGTGTATGCTGTAATTTGGTGGTCTAGTTTCATTTTTTTAATGTATCATTCCAGTTCTCCCAACACCATTTTTTCAAAAGGTTATTTTTACTCCATTTTATGCTTGTGCTCCTTTTGTCAAATATTAATTAACATAGACACATGGGTTTATTTATATTCTGATCCACTGATATGTGTGTCTGTACTTATGCCAGGACCAGACTGTTTTGATTACAGTGGCCTTGTAGTATAGTTTGATATCAGGTAATGTGATCCTTCCTACTTTATTCTTCTTCCTAAAGATTGTTGAGGCTATTCAGGGTTGTTTATGGTTCGATATTAATTTTTGAAATATTTGTCTAAAACTGTGAAGTATGTCATTGGTATTATAATAGGGATTGCATTGAATCTATAATTGCTTTGAGTAGTATGCACATTTATGTTATTATGTTATTATGGTATTATGAAGAATTAATCTTAATTTCTTCATTGTTGTGTAGTTTTTTAAGTACAGGTATTTTACCTCCATGGTAAAGTTTATTCCTCAGTACTTTATTTTTCTTGTTGCTATAGTAACTGGGATATTTTCCTAGTTTCCTACTGATATTCCATTGCTGGTATATTAAAATGCCTTCTATTTCTGAATATTGACTTTGTATCCTGCTATTTTGCCAAATTCCCTGAAGGTCGAGTAGTTTTTTAGTAGAGCGTATAGGATTTTCTATGTACATTGTCATGTCATCTCCAAATAATGATCATTTTGCTTCCTCCTTTCCAACCTGGATGTCTCTTATTTATTTTTCTTTTGTGATCTCTGTGGCTATAACTTCCAATACTATGTTGAATAAAAGTGATGAAAGTGGAAACCTTTGTATTGGTCCAGATATTTGGGGGAAAGATTTTAGTTTTTGCATGTTGAATATGATTTTGGCTGTAGGTTTCTCATATATGGCCTTTATTATGTTGAGGTATGCTCCCTCTATTCTCACCTTGATGAGGGTTTTTATCATAAATGGGTGCTGTATCCTTGTCAAATGCACATTCAGCATGTTTTGACATGATCATGTGATTTTTTGCCTTTTCTTTCATTTATGTGATGTATTACATTTATTGCTTTGCAAATATTGTACTATCCTTGCATCCCTGAGATGAATCCCACTTGATCATGGTTCATTATCTGTTTCATGTATTGCTGGATCTGGTTTGCCAATATTTTGTTGTATATTTTAGCATCTGTTTTCATCAGTGATATTTGCCTGTAGTTGTCTTTCTTTGTTATGTCTTCACCTGGATCTGCAATTAGGATGATACTGACCTCATAAAATATTTTTGGAGTCTTCCTTCTTGAATTTTTTGGAATAGTTTGAAAAGGATAGGAGTTAGTTGTTCCCTCAATGTTTGGTAAAATTTGCCTTTCAAGCCATTGTGGTCCAGGGCTTTTGTGTGCCTGGAGTTTTTTGATTACTGCTTCAATTTCTCTAGTTGTTATTGGTCTATTCAGGCTATTTGCTTTTCGTTGATTCAGTTTTGGAAGATTAAATGTTTCTAGAAATTTGTCCATTTCACCCAGGTTATCAATTATCTTGGCATATATTTGTTTGTAGTAATTTCTTACAATCCTTTGTATTTTTGTGGTATCAGTTGTAATTTCTCCTTTTGTTTCTGATTTTATTTATTTGAGTCTTCTCTCTCTCTTTTTTCTTGATAAGTATGGTTAAAGGCTTGTTGATTTTGTTTATCTTTTCAAAGAACCATCTCCTCAATTTATTGATCCTTTGAGTTGTGCTTTTAGTCCCTATATTACTTAATTTTGCTCTATCTTGATTATTTTTTTCCTTCTACTTGCTCTGGGCTATCTTTGTTGTTCCTTTAGTTCTTGTAGATGTTGGGTTAGGATGTTTATTTGAAAGTTTTCTATTATTATTTTTTTTTTATTTAGGCTTCTATTGCTCTGAACTTCCCTCTCAGGACTTCCCTCCCATAGGTTTTAGGCTGCTGTGTGTTCATTTTCATTTGTTTCCCGAAACTTGGTTCCTTTTTTGATCTCCTTGTTAACCTATCCATAATTTAATAGCATGTTATTCTCTCTCCTTGAATTTGAATACTTGTGTGGTTGGTTTCTAGTTTTAAGCCATTATGATCTGAGAAGATGCTCAATATGACCAATTTTCTTGAACTTGTTGAGGCTTGTTTTATGTCCTATCATGAATTCAAAAGAATGTATATTTTGCTTCTTTGGGGTGAAAGGTTCTGTATATATCAATTAAGTCTGTTAATCTGAAGTGCTGTTCAATGCTACCGTATTCTTGTTGATTCATTGCTGGGAAGATCTATCCATTGTTGACTAGGTGTGTTAAAATCCCCTAGTATAAGTGTGTTTCTGTTAATATCTTTCTGGAAATCCTCCAAGATTTTACTTATATTCAGGTGCTCTTATTTTGTGTGCATAGATGATTAAAAGGGTTATATCTTCTTGATGAACGATTCCCTTTAGTGTAATGAAGAGTTCTTCTTTGTCCTTTTTATGGCCTTTTTTTTTGGAAATCTATTTTATCTTATATAAGTATTGCTACCCCAGCTATTTTTTTTTTTTTTTTGGATGTCTGTTTGCTTGAAATATTTTTTTTCCATCCTTTCACTTTCAGTATGTACAGATCTTTTGTTCTGAGGTGGGTCTCTATAGGTAGCATATATATGGGTCATGTTTTTTTTTTTTTTTTTTTAATCCATTCAGCAGTAAATCCCATATTTGTTTTATCCATTCATCTACTGATGGACACTTGGGCTGCTTCCCTATCTTGGAGATTATAAATAACTGCAATATATATAGGAGTTCTTACGTTCTTTTGAATTAATGTTTGAGTTAATTTGTATATATTACTAGAAGTAGGATCCCTGAGTCAAAAGGCAGATCCATTTTTAATTTTTTGAGGTATCTTCATACTGCCCTCCACAGTGGCTGCACCAATCTTCATTCCCACCAACAGTGCAAAAGTGTTCCTCTTTCTCCACATCCTCTCCAGCATTTGTTGTTTCTTGATTTACTGATGACAGCCATTCTGACAAGTGTGAGATGATGTCTCATTTTGGTTTTAATATGCATTTCTCTGATGATTAGTGGTGTTGAACATCTTTTCATAAGTCTATTGGCCATCTACTTGTTTTTATACATCTATTTCAATGTTTTTTATTGTTGTTCAAGTACAGTTGTCTCTATTTTCCCTCCCACTCCCCCCAACCTCAGCCATCCCCATTCCCCACCCTTGATCCTACCCTCCTTTGTCTTTGTAAATGTGTATTTTATACAAGTTCTGAAATCCCTTCTCCCTTTCCCCCTCATTGTCCTCTCCCACCTCCCCTCTGCTTACTGTTAGTTTGTTCTTAATTTCACTGTCTCTGATTATATTTTGCTTGCTTGTTTTGTTGATTAGGTTCCACTTATAGGTGAGATCATATGATATTTGTCTTTTACTGCCTGGCTTATTTCACTTAGCATAATGTTCTCTAGATCCATCCATGCTGTCACAAAGGGTAGGAGTTCCCTGTTTCTTTCTCCTGTGCAGTATTCCATCGTAACAATGTTTAATTATTAGATGTATTTGGAGTTTTTATTTTAAAGTTTGGTGGGGTGAATCAGAAATCCGCCATAAGAATTTAACTCTTATTTGTATCAAATAGTCTAATATGAAATTGGTTTCATTACATGTCATTTTGCTTGAAGTCAGTTTCCAAGAACCAATCCACTATGTTAAGTGAATACTTAACTGTACCTGATTTTACTCATCAGAGACAGGGTGATGTAATGAAGGAAAATAGATTTGGTTCCAGGCTGACCTGAAATCTAATTCAGTGTCTCACCCATAAATAAGTCATTTGGGGTAAGAAACCACAGTTTATTCTTATGTAGAATGGGCATTAAGACATTCTTCAGATAAGAAAACACCTAGCACAATGAAAATACACTTGTATCCAATGAATGTTATTCTTTACCAATGTATATGCCTCATTTCCAGGTAGCACACAAGTCCCTTGAGACTGCATTGTGGATGTTTTAGGATTTTGTTTCATTCTCAGTATTATGCACAGAGTAAATACTCAATACCTGTTAGATTGAAATTCTGTGAGTAGCTCCTGGATCCCTCAAATCTCCAAACATGGTTTTGCTTTACTAGGGATTGGTTGTAAAAGAGAACAAAATATACATGCATTTTTTCTAGAATAATAGCAGTTTCAGGCTAAGGAAACTGGAACTGGCATTACCCGCAAAAGTGAAAGTTCTTCCTAAAAAGGGAGACTCAAATTTGAAATTAATAGACTCCCCCAATCACAGTCTTTTACATTTAAAATAATCACTATGCAAAAAAGCAGTGATCACCCAGAAAACATGAGCTTGGATGTCTTTTACTCTTGCAATTGGATTTGTTAATAGATACATATTGTGGCTTTAACCTGAGAATTGTGATCAACTGCTTTGACTATCTAAAAACTGCATGGTGTATATTAAAGTAAAATGTAAACAGAGCCTGAGTTTTTTAAAGCAAGGACCAATTAGGTGACTTTCTACAATTTTATTGTAATTTCTTTGGAAATCGAATGCTTCACAAGTACTCTTTTATCCTGACAGTTGTAAGACAAAAGTATCAGTGAGTATCTCTAAAGTTAAACAAGAAGGAAGGGAAGATGGTGGCCTGGTAGGAGGGAGCAGATTCTACTTTCCTCTACACATGGGAGAAAAACCTAGCTGATCTACGGAGGAGCAGAGCAAACAGCCAACAGTACCATAGCATATATGAAAATAGGAGATCAAAAATTGTAGTGGACATTGAAAAACCAGACAGTAAGGGGAGTACTTCAGGACAATAAGGGCCCAGGGATTAGCTCGGAGACCAGGGCGGCTGAAACCCCAGGCCTGGCACTCACCAGGTCTGCCACAAGGATCTAGGGATCTTTGTGGCAGGTCAACTGCTCCCTCCTGAGGCAAACAAGGTTTGAGCAGCACGGGGAGATACCTGGTTGCTTGAAGTTGCAGAGAGGGGAGTTAAGGACTGAGTGGGAAATACACAGGGCTGTGAGCACCCACGCATAGCCCTGGGAGGAGTGCCCACCCCAGCCCCTGTGACCAGAGATGGCCTGGCCCGCACCCCCAACCAGAGGAGGGGGCTTTGTGGAAGACCTGGAGCCCATGCTCATAAACCAGGGGAGCACATGTGAGCTCTTTGAGACCCAGAGCTTGCACCTGTAAACCCGGGGAGTGTGCATGATCTGTGGAGAACCAGAGCCCACTCCCATAAACCCAGGGTGAGCTTGCGCACCGCAGGAAACCCTAGGAACCCACAACCATAAATTCAGGCAGCTCGCATGCTCCATAGGAAACCTGGAACACACACCCGACTTGGGGACTGCACGCACGCCTCTTAGGAGACCCTGAGCTCACACACGTAAACCCAGAGAGTGCTCTGTCCATGGGAGACCTGAGGTCACACCGTTAAACTCAGGGAAAGTGCATGCTCCTCAGGAGGCCCAGAGCCCACACCCCAGGCCCTGCATGGAGAGGTGCCAGGCTACCTTTGGGAAGAGTATGTGGCTAGCCATAGGGAGGGTAGCCCAAAGCTGACTGAGTGCTGAACAGGGAGAAAAGCGATACCAGTCACCCCTCAGCCTGTTGCAGCCAGCAAGACTAGAAAAAAATGGTTGGGTCAGTTTGAAACCAGCAAAAGGTTTTTGTTTGTTTGTTTGATCTTTTTAAGTATTTTTTAATTTTTATTATTTTATCCCTCAATTCCTTTTGCTTCTCTTTCCTTCTTTCTTGTTTTATTCCTTCTTCCTTTATTTCCAATTTTATCTCGTATTCCTTCCTCTTTTTTTCTTTTTTCATTTTTTTCTTTCTTTTCCCTTTTTAAATACCAACAAGTGAGACAAAAAAAATCCGGAACTGTGAAAAAAAACACAGTTGGACCCAAAGAAGGGGCATCCCAACAGATGAGACAATAAGGCAAATTTCACTTTTCTATTACAGAGAACTTGCAAGTTATTGCATATTTGTATTATTATTTTTCATTATTCTTACATCTTTTATTTGAATAGTATTTTTTGTATTCCTCTTTTTTCTGTTTAGTCTTCTTTGCTTGGTTGATTATATTGTATTGTTTGACAGGCTTCCCCTGTTTTCTCATCCATAGTGTATTCCTAATTTCCTGTCCTTTATTCCACTCGTGTTCCATTAGCAAACTACTCAAGGTCCCATACTCCCTATTCTTGTTATCTAGACTTCATAGATTCTGTCATATGATTGTTGCTCTAATATCATTGTAAATAATAGCTTTTCCATATAATTGTAAATACTACACAACACCCTTCCCAGATCTTAGCCCACTTCATGGTTTCCTGAACTCTATCACTGTAGTGGTTAACTCTATTTTCTCAAACACTACACCTATTTACTGTACTTTATGCTCACCTTACCTCAGAATCTGACCTCCCACAACCTCACTGCTTTTTAGATCCAACTCACGACCCTTCTCTCCCCAACGAGAGTCTTATCTTCTTTACATCCCTTCTAAAAGGCTGTGTGGTAGAACACAATTAACGCTATACATAGCTAAAGGAGCCCCTGTCTCTTCTCTAAAGAGTCTACAAACAATGGGAAGATGAAGAAACAATACCCAAGTGAAAGGAAAGGAGGAAGAACCAGAAAGAATGCTAAATAACACAGAGGCAACTCAACTATCAGATATTGAGTTCAAAGCAATGGTTATCAGGAATATGAATGAGCACACAATGAGCTACCAGAAACTACAGGAAGCCACGATGAACTCACTGCAAACAATACCAAAATGAGAAAGGATATAGAAACTATCAAAAAGGGCCAAGAGGATATGAAGAATACAATTTCTGAACTGAAAAACACAGTAGAAGGAATCAAAAGCAGAATCGATGAAGCAGAAGATTGGATCAGCAAGTTGGAGGACAAAGTAGAAAAAAACACCCAGAAAGAGCAAGAAAAGGAAAAGAGGCTCAGAAAGAATGAAGAGGAATTAAAAGAAATGCAAGACAATATGAAACATAATAATATCCACATAATAAGGATACCAGAAGGAGAAGAAGAAGAGCAAGGGATAGAAAACCTATTTGAAAACGTAATGATAAAAAACTCCCCTAATTTGATGAGAAAAAAAGTCACACAAATCCAGGAAACACAGAGAGTCCCAATCAAGAGGAACCCAAAGAGGCCCACTTCAAGACACATCATAATTAAAATGGCAAAATTCCAAGACAAAGAGAGAATCTTAAAGGCAGCAAGGGAGAAAAAGGAAGTAACATGCAAGGGAGCCCCAAAAAGGTTAACAGCTGACTTCTCAATGGAAACACTCCAAGCCAGAAGAGAATGGCAAGAAATATTCCAAGTAATGAGAACCAGAGGCCTGCAATTAAGACTACTTCACCCAGCAAGGCTTCCAATCAATATAGAAGGCCAAATAAGGACGTTCCCAGACAAAAGAAGTCTAATAGAATACACCCCCACCAAACCAGTTCTGAAAGAGATACTAAAGGGAATGCTTTAAAGACAGGAAGGGGGGGGGGAGAGAGAGAGAGAGAGAGAGAGAGAGAGAGAGAGAGAGAGAGAGAGAGAGGGAGAGAGAGAAGAACATAGGTACAAAAATGGCAATGATTAAGTACCTATCAATAATAACCTGAAATGTAAATGGATTAAATGCTCCAATCAGAAGACCTAGAATAGCTGAATGGATGAGAAAGCATGACCCACACATATGCTGCCTACAAGAGACACAGCACAGGATGAAAGACCTACACAGACTCAAAGTGAAAGGTTGGAAACAAATTTTCCAAGCAAATGGACAGGGAAAAAAAAAGCCTGAGTAGCAATACTCATATCAGACAAAATAGACCTCAAAAGAAGAGCCATAAAGAGAGACCCAGAAGGTCACTTCATAATACTCAAAGGAAGAATCCACCAAGAAGACATAAACATTATAAATATATATGCACCCTACATAGGAGCACCTAAATACATTAAGAAAATCTTACAGGACTTCAAGAAAGATATTGACAGAAATACAATTATAGTAGGGGATTTCAACACACCACTGTCAAAAATGGACAATCTTCCAAACAAAATATCAATAAAGATATTCTGGCATTGACCAATACTCTAGATAAAATGGGTTTAAATGATACACCTAGAGCCCTTCAACCCAAAGAAACTAAATACACATTCTTTTCAAATTCACATCGGACATTTTCAAAGATGGATCACATGATAGGACACAAAACAAGCCTCAACAAATTCAAGAAAATTGAAATCATACCAAGCATTTTCTCTGACCACAAGGGATGGAAACTAAAAACCAACACCAAGGAGAAAAACCCAAAGCACTTGAAATGATGGAAATTGAATAGTGTGCTATTAAACAATGAATGGGTCAAGAATGAAATTAGGGATGAAATCAAAGTTTCTGGAAAAATACCAAAATGAACTCACAGCAACTCAAAACTTGTGGGACACAGCAACAGCAGCCCTGAGAGGCAAGTCCATAGTGATACAGGCCTACCTAAAGAAGACAGAAACATTTGAAATAAACAACCTAAATCTACACCTACAGGAACTCGAGGAACAACAACAAAGACAGCCCAGAGCAAGGAGAAGGAAAGAAATAACCAAGATCAGAGCAGAATTAAATGGCATAGAGACTAAAAGCACAGTTCTAAGGATCAATGAATCCAGGAGCTGGTTCTTTGAAAAGATAAACAAAATCGACAAGCCTTTAAAAACCTTTAAGTAGGCTCACCAAGAAAAAAAGAGAGGGGGCCCAAATAAACACAATCAGAAATGAAAGAGGAGAGATTACAACTGACACCACAGAAATACAAAGGATTTTAGAAATTACTATGAAGAACTATATGCCAAGAAATTTCAATACCTAGGTGAAATGGACAGGTTTCTAGAAAAATAATCTTCAAAACAGATTGTTCATTGGCCAATGTTACTAGCCAATGAACAATCTGTTTGACCTGAACAGACCAATAACAGCAGATGAAATTGAAGCAGTAATTAAAAAGCTCCCGACACACAAAATCCCTGGACCAGATGGTTTCACAGGAGAATTCTACAAAGCATTTAAGGAAGAGCTAACCCCTATCCTTCACAGGCTATTCCAAAAAGCCCCAAATGACAGAAGGCTCCCAAACTCTTTTTATAAAGCCAGCACCATCCTAATCCCAAAACCAGATAAAGACACAACAAAGAAAGAAAACTTCAGGCCCATATTGCTAATGAATATAGATGCTAAAATCCTCAACAAAATATTGGCAAACCACATCCAACAATACAATAAAAAGATCATACAACATTACCAAGCAGGGTTCATCCCGGGAATGCAAGGATGGTTCAATATTCTCAAATCAGTGAATGTAATGCCTCATATAAACAAAAGCAAAGACAAAAATCACATGATCATATCAATAGATGGAGAAAAATGCATTCCATATGATAGAGCACCCTTTTATGATAAAGAAACTCAGCAAAGTGGGAGTAGAGGGAGCAGTCCTCAACATAATACAGGCTATATATGAGAGACATACAGCTAACATTATACTCAATCGTCAAAAACTAAAATCTTTTCCATTAAGATCAGGAACAAGACAAGGTTGTCCACTTTCACAACTTCTATTCAATATAGTGTTGGAAGTCATAACCACAGCATTAGACAAGATACAGAAATAAAAGGCATCCAACTTCGAAAGGAGGAAACAAAACTACCATTGTTTACAGATGACATGATAGTATACAATGAAATTCCTATTGACTCAGCCAAAAAGCTGCTTGACCTAAGAAGTGAATTTGGCCAAAAAACTGGATACAAAGTCAATATCCAGAAATCAAAGGCATTTTCGTATACCAACAATGAAACAGCAGAAATCAAGAAGAAAATCCCATTTGATATAGCAAAAAGAAAAATAAAATAACTAGGAATAAACCTAACCAAGGAGGTAAAAGACCTGCATGCAGAAAATTATACAACACTGAAGAAAAAATTCAAGAAAGACACAAATAAATGGAAACATATACTGTGTTCATCGTTTGGGTTAATTAACATCATCAAAATATCCATACTACCCAAAGCAATTTACACATTCAATGCAATACCTATTAAAGTATCAATGCCATATTTCACAGACATAGAACAAACACTTCAAAAATTTATGTGGAACCATAAACGACCCCAAATAGCTGCAGCAATTTTGAGAAAGAAGAGCAAAGTAGGAGGGAACACAATACCTGATACCAAACTGTATTACAAGGCCACTGTAATCAAAATAGCCTGGTACTGGCATAAAAACAGGCACATGGACCAGTGAAACAGAACAGAGAGCCCAGAAATAAACCCAAGTCTCTACGGTCAATTAATATTTAACAAAGGGGGCAGCAACATAAAATGGAGTCAAATAGCCTCTTCAACAAGTGGTGTTGGGAGAACTGGACAGCTACATGCAAAAAAATGAAATTTGAGCACTAAGTTACACCATACACAAAAATAAATTCAAGATGGATAAAAGATTTCAATATAAGCTGTGATACCATTAAAGTCCTAGAGGAGAACATAGGCAGGAAAATCTCAGATATTTCACACATCAACATTTTTACTAATGTGTCCCCTAAAGCAAGGGACATAAAGGAAAGTATAAACAAATGGGATCTCATCAAAATAAAAAGCTTCTGCACATCTAAAGAAAACAGCATTAAAATAAAAAGAGAACAGACTGTATGGGAAAACATATTTGCCAATGATAACTCAGACAAGGGTTTGATCTCAAAAATATACAAAGAACTTACACAACTCTACTCTAAGAAGACAAGCAACCCAATTAAAAAATGGGCAAAGGACTTGAACAGACATTTCTCCAATGAAGACATGCAGAGGATCCAGAGACACATGAAAAGATGCTCAGTATCCCTAGCTATTAGAGAGATGCAAATTAAAACCACAATGAGATACCACTTGACACCAGTCAGAATGGCCATCATAAACAAAGCAACAAACAGCAAGTGTTGGAGAGGCTGAGGAGAAAAGGGGGCCCTAGTGCACTCTTGGTGGGATTGCAGACTGGTACAACCACTTTGGAAAACAGTATGGAATTTTCTAAGAAAACTAAAAAGTGTATCTACCTTTTGACCCAGGAATTCCACTGCTAGGATCATATCCTTAGAACTCTGAAACATCAATCCAAAAGACCCTATGCACTCTTATGTTCATAGCAGCACAATTTACAATAGCCAAGTGTTGAAAGCAATCTAGGTGCCCATCAGTAAATGAATGGATCAAAAAACTATGGTACATTTACACAATGGAATCCTATGCAGCAGCAGGAAAGAAGGACCTCCTACCCTTCGAGACAGCATGGATGGAACTGGAGAGCATTATGCTAAGCGAAATAAGCCAGGCAATGAAAGAGAAATACCATATGATCTCACCTTTAACAGAAACCTAATCAGCAAAACAAACAAACAAACAAAATATAACCAAAGGCACTGAAATTGAGAACAATCTGACAGTCACCAGAGGGGAGAGAGGAGGGAATTTCAGGGGAAAGTGGAAGGGTTTACAGGAACAAGTATAAAGGATATATGGACAAAAACTATGGGGGATGGAAATGGGTGGGAGGTGGGGAGGTCTGGGGTGGTGGGCTGGGATGGGAGTAAAAGACAGAAAACTGTAAAGGAACAACAATGAAAATAAAGTTTAAAAAAATAGAAAAAATAAACAAGAATTTACTTCCTTTGTCCTAAACTGAGTGGTTCAGTGGGTTCGACATTGTCACACAAAGCAAAAGGTTGCTGAGTTTGATTCCCAGTCAGGGCACATGCCTGGGTCAAGGGCCAGGTCCCAGGTTGGGGGCATGTGAGAGGTAACCTATTGATATCTTTCTCACACATCTATGTTTTTCTCCCTGTCCCTCCCTTCCCCTCTCTCTAAAAATATATAATAAGTTGTTTTTTTTAAAGAATTTACTTTCTTTCTGGAATTTTTTTATGCTATACGGAATTCCCTTTTCCCAGTCAAGGACGTATCTGTCAATCATGGAGGTTTGTGAGAGAAAATTGTGGAAGTGAGTAAATGTGAAGCTTCAGGAAACTAACATTTTTTTGACTCTTTTGATTTATATAGACATCTATTTATGAACAGCTTTTGCTCCTCATCAGTGTTGTAAAAGATAAATAAACCACAGCAGTGGGATGCTGAGGTGGGGCTAGGTATACAAAGTCAGAAGTTGAGTTTATGAGCAACAGTTCATTTTCTTTGATGTGAGTACCTAACAACTCTAGAGAGATCCATCATCTCTCCTTGCGAATGTATCATTGCAGGAGTCAAACATAATGGACAGGTTTTGTTGTGCATATTATTTTGTGAGTGCTATAGGTGTGTGTGTGTGTTTGTAACAGGAGGAAGAGAAGGAGGGGGGGGAGAGAGAGAGAGAGAGAGAGAGAGGGAGATTTCACCTAAAAATAGAACCCTTACCAAGAGATAACACTTCCTCTTTTGGTAAGTCTTCCATGACCACCACCAGTGATATTCTCCTTCATGTTACAGAAAATTAGAATGACTTAATAATATTTAAAATTAATAGGGAGTTTTACATTTTTTGCTCTTAGGTATTTAATTTAAAAATAATTGTTTTGGCGTTCCAGGACTTAGAACCATAAGGAGAGTATTAATTACTATTTGAATCATAGTTTCCTGCTCTAAGAGTTGATTTGCAACACAGCTCCTGTGGTAAGTGCTTGTTTTCCCTGTTGTATATTTTTCACTATGCCACATTTCAGCTATTAGTTAACCCCAAGGAAAAAGAAGCAAACAACAAATATAAATAAGTACGGGCTCAATATCTTGGTTGTCGAAACTTTATTGTGATTTCTTGCAATGACGATAGACATTTTGCAGGCTTTATTTAGGGAGATTTTGTCGTTACTTGGCATAGCCACATACCATAACTGATATTTGAAGGTGTCCCATTACTTCTTCAGATTTCTATGCTAATTTAATAATGATTGTGCAGCTCATATACTGATCTTAAAAATATGATTCCATAAATGGAATTTCATTCATCATGTACTCAATAAAAATTTACATAGACAAGATTCACAACAATAACATTTACCTTATTTTTATTTAACAATTACTTTTGTTTTTGTTTTTAACACATATCACACTGCATACTCTAACTTTTAAAAATAAATTAATTATTTCCCTTGTTTTTATTTAAAATTAATTTTTATTTTATTTCTCTAGTTCTCTTGAAATGTACTAATTTGTAGATATCAACAATTATAGTTAAAGTATACATAAGCCATTTTGCTTGTATACTTGCCAATATGTAAAGATTATATTCATGTATTTTACAATTATTAATCAAAATTTATAATATATTTCATATATTTATCATATGATCAATTTCATAAAGTAGTGTTTTTAATGGGGAAAATTCACCTTTAACACTTGAACAAGTCTGTGTTATCATCCCAGTTTTGTAGCTCCCTCACGAAGTTTATTTTTTTATCTTGGGCATTATATAAGGAACTCTCTGATCCCATACTTTCTCATATCATGATTAGATATACATATTCCTCTATTCCTGTTCTTTTTAATATTATAAATTCCCTTTATTATATTTAAAAAGAAAAAAGGGGAGTTACATGTGGAATCAGAAAGCCCAGTTTTGAGTCCAAGTTACTATACTCTTGATATGTAAGTATGCAGAAAAGAGCTCCTGGCAGGCCTGACAGTGCTGTTCTAAGAAATTCCTGCTGAAAATGTTGGCCTTTGACTGATGTGGGAACTTGATTTGGGGAGGCTTCCTACCACCTTCTCAGATAAGAGTTTCTGGCTGTGTCTGCATTGTTTATATAAATATAAATATTATAGTTTCCACTAATAAACTGTTTTCCTTCAGTGAGACTGGAATTTTGGTGTGTGCTAGACAGAGAGTGTCAATGTAACCAGTTCTCAGTACAACTCTGGTTGAGTCTCTAATGAATTTCCTAGAAAACACTGTTTCACAGGTATCGTCACAACCTGTTGATGGAGGAATTAAACACAAATTCTGTGATTTCACTGTGATATGACTATTGGAAGCTGGAAGTTGGTTTCCTTCATATTTCACTTACATGCATTTTCCTTTGCTGTCTTTGCTTTTTATCCCCTCGCTGTAAAAATGATAGTTGAGAGTATGACTCTATGCTGAGTCCTGTGAATACTCCTGGCAAATAATTAATCCTACAGTGTATTAAGGACGTCTAACAGTGATCTTGGACAAGCTAATAAACTTTCCTGAGTCTGTTCCCTCTTCTAGTAAATGTGTATGATGCTGACATCTCACTTTCATGATGACTGTGAAGTTACAATGTGGTTATGTATATCTGCAAAGTGTCATATGTGACTTGTTGCCATTGTTCCCATTATTACAATCATCATCTTTTTCTTCATCACAATTGTTATCATGCCCTTTATGGTAGAACTCTTTCTGGTGCTTTTCGATAAACTTTCTTGAAGCTGTATGAGAGGAGGGGTGAGGCATCCAGGTTACTCCCTTTCTCAGCCTGGCAGTGCTATAGTTCTATAATTAGCCCATAAAAGATCACGGTGGAGCTGAAAGGGTTTGTGAGCACTTCCACCAGTTCTCCCCAGTAGCATCTAGAAATGTGTGACAGACCTGTTTTAATTTTGCCTGCTTAACAGACAGACAATCGTATCCTCAATTCCACCTGTCAGAGCCCCAGATTTTTTCATGGAGAGAGAAAGACTGCTTAATATCAGTGAAGAAAAGTTTCTACCCCAGCCCAGAGGATGAATAGTGGCTGGTCAAAACAAATCATGATAAAATAATCTAATTTCTTGGATCACAGACTGGTCTAAGAGTAAACAGTGACAATGTTCTGATGTATGAGATAGAAGAGTAAGACTTCTCAGAAGTATTTCTCCTCCTATGTAAGAAGACACAGCCTCATGAGGCAAATGTTGGGAAACCTGCCTGGTTTCAGAAGCTGTAACCCCCTCCCCCCCTGGCTAAGGCTGAGTGAGAGACCTTGGGACCATAAGCCACTGAGGAGACAAAGCTTATATTCCTGGCAGAAGCACCACCTCTGACCACTTTACTTCACCCTGCCTGGCCCCCAGTGCATGATCAGTTAGCCAATGACAGGTAAGATTCCTCAAGGGAGGGACAACCTAAGACAGGCACTATCATGAGGAGGCCTTCAGGGAAGGACTTGGGGGCTATAGAAAAAGGGGGTGATGGACCCTCGCCCCTTGGCTTTGACATAGTCTGAGTCCTCGTTCTGTCTGCAAGAAGTCTCCTAATCTCTTGGCTGCCTTACTTCCCCTGCTCCATCTAAGCTGAAACAATACTGGTGGTGGGTGCAGCCCTGTGCTGGAAAGAACAGGTTTCCCAGATGATCAGGCCTAAGAAAGAAAGCATAAAATCCTATGAAACCTACTTTGCTAATACCCTCAATTTAAATGATAAGGGTACAAGCCTGAAATGAATTTGTTTCCCCAAAGTTTTGTGTCCCTTTAGCTATTTGACCCTGACTCAAACTAGGCCCTCAGAGTTTTTTGAATGTTGTCTATTTGATCATTACTGCCTGACAATGATCGATGAGCTTAATCTGAGACTGTGGGGCTTTGGAACCACTGACTGCTTACTGATTGTAATAACATTCTGTGTACTTTGACACATTTGCAAATTATTTTCCCAAGGTCCTGTGAGAGACCAGCAAGTAGCAAGCTTTGTGAGATCTATAGCAGTCCAAACTAAAAACAAGGTGGGGAATATAGAAGACCATTCTGCATGGTGTGGGCCCAGATAGGACCCACACCCACAAAACGGTTCTCCCATGGGGAATCAGGCCTGCACTGTACCTAGACTGCTATGAGACTTGCTTTTGCTAAAACTCCTTCACCCTGAATTGAGACAGCAAGTGCTTACTGTAACTTCCTAAAATCCATGCTAAACCTTCCAAGGATGAATGTAACCAGTTCAACCACTTTTCCCGTTGCATTTGCAAATATTTTTCTTCTGTGATGTGATTAGTGGCATCATCTCCTTTGTTTTTCTGTAAAAGGTAACCACCTAAAGCGATCCTGTGCATAGTAAATGAGTACCATCACGTAAGTTGCGCAGAAAAGGAATAAAGGCCTATCACAGCAAGGGCTGAGGTTTTTTCTCCTCTTGAGAGAGAAACCATGCTGTCCCTTTTCCTCCACAGGACTCGGTAGTCTGTGTGAATTTCTCATGCCTCATCTGCAATGTGGCGGAACCCACTAGCTGGGGTCCCCATCAGGCAAAGACTTTTTCTTACTTGACTCTCTCTTGGCAAGAATGTGGTGATGACTGGAGGCACACTGGCCATGTTGTGTCCATGAGGATACTACTCAACCAAGTTAAAGGATGTCAAAGCAGGAGGAGAGAAAGTGCTTTGCCTTTAATGGTGTCATGGAGCATCACATTGTCTCCTTCTTGAGACACAGTGGCCAACATGTGATAGGCACTCCAGTAAGAGACACCTTTAAGATATCACTTTATTGATATTGTATGCATGTGATTTTTATAATATATCAGTGATATATAAAACCCATGAATAAAAATCCCTGTAAATTAATAAAAGTGTCAAATCAATATGTGCATACAAGGTTATTGGGAACTTGCTGTAAAACTGCCCTTGTACTAAATCCCAAAACAGACTTTTTGTTGGATTATTGCAAGGAAATAGAGCCATAGCAACAAAGTGTGTTCTGAAATATACCCTTTAATAGAAATACTTCATTCCATTTATGTCATTTCTGGTTATAAAATACTATTACCATTGGGAGTTTGGGATCGGTTTGTTTGAAGCAGAAAGAGTGATGACAGAAAGCACATTTTTGCTTTGCAAGAACTGGGGAGAAGATCATGTGTCTATAATAAGAAACTTCAGGTTCTTTGCTTCAAACTCATATCTTCAGGAGCTGCAACAAACACCTGCTGTAATATTAGACACTGCTTGTTAATAAATGGAAATTTTGCAAATATCTTACATAACTGCTTATCTAGCTTAGAATTTGTGACTAATAGATGACAAGTTTGAGTTGAAATATAGCTATGGTGCACACAAGGCATGGTTGACTTTACAGTATCCTGTTTCCAAAGTATTCATTTTAGTGTCTGATTAACTACCAAGGAACCAAATGCCACCTCTCTTTCACTAAATTGATTGATTAGTGGACATATGCAAGCTGCATTTTCCAAAGGAATCCCAAGTGTCCTGCAGTCTTTAAAGAACTTTGCTGAAGAATATATAGAGAGTTGATGAAGCGTACACCCTTTCCAGAAATGACATCCTTAGGTACAGGAATATGACCAATGGCTGAGGTCCAGTTGGCATTGCATGAGGTCCCTGCTTGAAAACTGAACTTTCAACATAAATGTGCTGGAGTTTCTTTTTCTCTCTTTCTCCATTTTTGAATTTTTCTTCTTTTCCCTTTTTCTTTGGCAAATATTTGTGTATTGTGGCAATTAAGAGTAAAGAGGTGGTTGATTCCTGTTACATTATAGTTCAAACTATTCAGCATTTGGCAAATATGAGTAGTTACTGAAAGTTGGCAGTGAATGTAAAATGATCTAAAGTTACAAGTGCCAAGCAAGATAGAACTGGAGATGATACCCTTTCAAGGAAAACAGTTTTATACTTGAAACCAATTCCTTATTACTTTTAAAAATAAGCTTTTTATTTTAGAATAGTGTTAGATTTAAAAAAAGATTGGACGATAGTATAGGGTTCTCCAATGTCTCACACTCAGTTTCCTCTACTAGTAACAGCTTATATTAGAATGGCATTTATTATGGTCACAATTAATGAACTCATATTGGCATGTTAATATGAACTAAAGTTTGTACTTTATTCAGATTTCTTAGTTTTTATGAAATGTCCTTTTTAACGTTTCAGAATTCCATCCAGGATACCACTTTACATTCAGCAGTCATCCTTTTAAGTTCCTCTTGGCTGGGACTGTTTCTCAAACTCTCTTTGCTTTTGATGACCTTGACAAGTTTAAGGAGCACTGCTTAAATATGTTGTAATATGTCCTTCAATTGAGATTTCTCTCTTTTTCTAATGACTAGGCTGAGGTTATGGCAAGGAAGACTACAGAGGAAAAGTGTGATTCTCATCACATTATATCAAGGGTATACACTTCCCAAAAAGCTTATCATATTTATGTTAACCTTGATTACCTGATTTAGGTAATGTTTGTCAAGTTTTCACTATAGAGTTATTACTTTTACCCACCTTTCTTTACTGCAGTCTAAGTAAGAAAGTCACTAAGACTTAAGAGTTGAAATACTTCACCTCCTATAGTGTGATGTATGTACATAAATTATTTGAAATTCTTATGCACATAAGATTTGTCTTTGCTCCCCCAACTATGTGTGCATGTATGTATGTGTGTATTTGGACCCATGGATTTATATTTAATTCTTTAGATTATGTGCATAATCTAAAGCAACCAGTACCAACCAGTACTACTTTATTTATTCTGTTGCTCACACTGTCCCATAAGTGGCTGTAAGGAGCTTTTCCAGCTGGCCCCTGTGTGCTTTTAACATACCTCCATTGCTGTGAGTGTTATTGAGCTCTGGGTCCTTTTATTAGAGAAAAGTATCAGAAACCAAGGTCTGGGTGCTAGGTATGCTTGTAGTTACTGGGGTTTCTTTTCTTCTAGGCCTTTTCAGAGAATATATGTGTGTATACTAATTCTTGTATATACTAATGTCTATAAATATTTCTACATGTAACAACTTACATCTCTATTAAATTAAATTTCAGTTCACTCTGATGTCTCTAACTCTAATCCATTATCACATGGATTGTGTTAACTTTTTCCCCTTGCTTATCTTGAAGCTTCCATTTCAACAGTGAGAAATCTGGCTCCCAACATTTGTCATCCATTTTTACTTAGTTGTTTATTTGTAGAATACAGTGCATATAGAGTGGATTTCCAGGTTATAAGCCATATTCTCAAAGGAAACATTATCAAGTGTAGTTCAGTGCTTATATACAGTTCTTTTTCCTCTGGTCTTTCAGACTCCAGCTATTTCTAAAATTACTTAGATCAGCACCTTTCTTCCTGACCCGTTTCAGTGAAACTGTTTCATATATATGTAATACAGTCAAATAGGTTTGTAATATTTTACTTTTCATTCGTTGATTCTGTAAACTCCTAAATTATTTTTTAAATTTTCATACATTATAATTGACTCTTTGTGCTGTAAATTTCTGTGGATTTTGACATATATCTGGTGTCATGTATCCATCACTACAGTATCATACAGAATAGTTTCACTGTGCTAAAACCGGTTGTGCTTTACCTATTTAACCAAACTCCCACCCTCTTCAGAACCACTGATCAGTTGACCTTTTCAATTGTTTTGGTTATTCCACAATGCCATATAATTCAAATTATGCAGTATATAGTCTTTCCAGACAGGTTCCTTTCTATGCAATAGCACTTACTATTTTTTATAACTTTTTAAAATTTAATCTTTATTGTATTTTTCATTACCATTAGTCCCCTTATACCCCTTTCCCCAGCAATCACCACACTGTTTTCCATGTCCATGAGTCCTTTTACCTCTTTGCTCAATCATTCCACTCCCTACTTTACCCTCCCCATTTAGCTGTCATTCTACTCTATGAGACTGTCTCTACTTTCCTCGTTTGCTTGAGTTTATTCATTAGATTCCACATATGAGTGAAATCACATGGTATTTATCTTTCTCTGATTGGCTTATTTACTTATCATAATGTTCTCCAGGTCCATCCATACTTTTTCAAAGGGTAAACTTTTCTTGTTGTTTATGGCTAAGTAGTATTCCATTGTGTAAATGTCCCATAGTTATATTTTCCACTCATGTACTGATGGACACATTGGTTTTTACTATTGATCTACATCTTTGCATGGCTTGATATTTCATTTCTTTTTATAACAATTGGTATTCTGTTATGTGGATGTACAACAGTTTGTTTATCCATTCACCAACTGAAGGGCATCTTGGTTTTGTGTGATTATGAATAAAGCATCCATAAATACTGCAAGTTTTTGTTGTATAAGTTCATGTCGACATCCATT
The DNA here is from genome assembly GCA_039655065.1 of Glossophaga mutica. Lineage (NCBI taxonomy): Eukaryota > Metazoa > Chordata > Mammalia > Chiroptera > Phyllostomidae > Glossophaga > Glossophaga mutica. The sequence goes on along the minus strand of CM077309.1, from coordinate 68,122,111 downwards.
TTATTTTATTTTTTTAAATATATTTTACTGATTATGCTATTACAGTTGTCCCATTTCTCCCCCATCATTCCCCTCCAACCTACACACCCTCTCCCACCCACATTCCCCCCTTTAGTTCATGTCCATGTGTCATAAGTTCTTTAGCTTCTACATTTCCCATACTATTCTTGCCCTCCCTCTGTCTATTTTCTACTCACCGTCTATACTATTTATTCTCTGTACCTTTTCCCCCTCTCTCCTCCTCCCATGCCCCTGTTGCTAACCCTCCATATGATCTCCATTTCTGTGGTTCTGTTCCTGTTCTAGATGTTTGCTTAGTTTGCTTTTGTTTTAGGTATGGTTCTTAATAGCTCTGAGTTTGCTGTCTTTTCACTGTCGTATTTTTATCTTCTTTTTCTTAGATAAGTCCCTTAACATTTCATATAATAAGGGCTTGGTGATGATGATCTCCTTGAACTTGACCTTATCTGAGAAGCGCTTTATCTGTCCTTCCATTCTAAATGACAGCTTTGCTGGATAGAGCAATCTTGGATGTAGGTTCCTGCTTTTCAGAATTTCAAATATTTCTTTCCAGCGCCTTCTTGCCTGGAAGGTCTCTTTTGAGAAATCAGCTGACAGTCTGATGGGAACTCCTTTGTAGGTGACTGTCCTCTTATCCCTTGCTGCTTCTAGGATTCTCTCCTTCATTTTAATCTTGGCTAATGTAATTATGATGTGCCTTGGTGTGTTCCTCCTTGGGTCCAACTTCTTTGGGACTCTCTGAGCTTCCTGGACGTCCTGGCAGTCTATTTCCTTTGCCACATCAGGGAAGTTCTCCTTTATTATTTGTTCAAATAAGTTTTCGATTTCTTGCTCTTCCTCTTCTCCTTCTGGTACCCCTATAATTCAGATGTTGGGATGTTTAAAGATGTCCTGGATGTTCCTAAGCCTCTCCTCATTTTTTTAAATTTTTGTTTCTTTCTTGTTTTCTGTTTGGTTGTTAGTTTCTTCCTTCTGGTCCACTCCATTCATTTGAGTCCCAGTTTTTCTTCCATCTCTATCAGTTCCCCGTGCATCTTCCTTCATTTCACGTATTGTAGCCTGCATTTTTTCATCTAATTTTGAGCAAAATCAACCAATTCTGTGAGCATTTTGATGACCAGTGCTTTGAACTGTGCATCCGATAGGTTGGCTATCTCTTCACGGCTTAGAGAAATTGGCTCTGGGGCTTTCATTTCTTCTCCGGTTTGAGCCATTTTTGGTGATTTTTTTGTTTGTTTGTTTTGTTTTGGTTTTAGTCTGGTTGGGGCTATTATGTAGTGAGGGGTGGAGATGTAGGTGTTCCTCAGGGCGGGGCAGCCCCGTCTCTGGGTTGTGAGGCTATAGGTGGGGGCAGGGTCAGAGAAGGAAGAATGGCGCCTGTTCTGCTCTCTCCTGGACTCCGGTCCCTTCCGCAGCTTCCCCTTCGCCTGGATTATCTTCACACGCTCGTGTGCTGTTATGTAGTGAGGAGCGGAGCCTCAGGCGCTCCCCAGTGTGGGGCAGCCCAGTCACTGGGTTGTGACACTCTATGTGGGGGCGGGGTCTGAGAGGGAACAATGGTGCCTGCTTCCCTCTCTCCTGGATTCAGTCCCTTCTGCCACTTCCCCTCTGCCTGGACCGTCTGCACACCCGAATGTGGGACCACGTGGTCAGCCAGCCACCTTGTGCAGCCTCACTGGGTCTGCACAGTTGCCCCCCTGTGCCTGGGGTCCACCAACTGCTGCCTGTGGGCCCGGGACCGCCAGCGGCTGTTGCTTGCATTCTGGGTCCACACCTCCACTTTTTCCAGCCGTGACTCCGCCCCTCTTACCGGTCTGGATGAATGGTTGCTGGCCTTCATACAGTTCAATTTTCTATAAGTTCTGGTTGTTTTCTTGTTTCTAAATATTTGTTGTCCTTAATCTTGGTTGTAAGAGGAGGCACAGTGTGTCCGCCTATGCCTCCATCTTGGGCGGAAGTCCCCTCTTCTCTCTTTTTTTGCATGTACCAGTCCAGATTTCTCAACAACATTTATTAAAGAGATTGTTTTTACCTCATTGTATGCTTTATCCCCTCATTATCAAATATTAACTGACCATAGAGACATGGATTTATTTGGACTCTCTATTCTCTTACATTAATCTGTGTGTCTGTTGTTATGTCAGTACCAAACTGTCTTGATTGCAGTGGCCTTGTAGTATAGTTTAATATCAGGTATTGTGATCCTTCCAACTTTGTTCTCTTTCTCAGGATTGTTGAAGCTGTTGAGGGTCTTTTTTTGTTGTTATTGTTCTATATAAATTATTGGAATATTTGTTCTCAATATGTGAAATATGCCTTTGGTATTTTAATAGGAATTGTGTAGAATCTAGATTGATTTGGGTACTATGCACATTTTAATGACATTAATTTTCCAATCCATAATTACAGTGTATAATTCATTTATTTGTATCTTCCTCAGTTTCTTTAGTGTTCTATATTTTTGGGGGTACAGGTCTTTTATAGTCTTTTCTATCCTTGGTTATATTTATTCCTAGGTGCTTTATTTTTCTTGTTGCTATAGTAAATGGGATTTTCACCCTAGTTTCTCCTAATACGTCATTGTTGTTGTACAAGAATGCTATCAATTTCTGAATATTTAATTTATATCCCATTTCTTTGCTGAATTCACTTATTAGTTTGAAAATTTTTGGTAGAGACTTTAGGGTTTTCTATGTGCACTGTCATGTCATCTGTGAATAATGGCACTTTTACTTCCTCCTTTCCAATTTGGATGCCCTTTCTTTCTTGCTTGCTTGCTTTCTATCTTTCTTTTTTTTTCTAATCGCTGTGGCTAGAACTTCTAGTAATATATTGCATAACAGTAGTGAAATGCAGATGCCCATGACTTGTTCCTAATCTTAAGGGAACTGTTTTTAATTTTTGTCCATTGAGCATAATGTTGGCAGTAGGTTTCTCATATATGGCCTTTATTATGTAAGTTATGCTCTCTCTATTCCCACTATTGCGGGGGGCTTCACCCGTAGAACCCCCCGTTTGTCACAGATGAAAATAAAAACTACCAAGACATTACTGCTTGGGGAGGAAAGGGGTCAAACTCTCAGAGGAGAATCACCCAGAGCCCCTTCCTCACTAGGCTTTTATTGGGTTCCAATACACCGGAATACAAGTTTAACATGTCAAAGAAATCTGAGGGCTTAATCCGAGCCAGTGTTTGTCAGGAAGGGGGGTTGCCAAACTTTGGGAGACATGCTCATTTCCTCCTGGGACACTTGTCACCTCAGGAAGAGCACTCTTAGCAAAGCAGGTTTCACAGGACTTTAGGAATTCTTTCTCATGTCCGTATCACCCATGGAGCCGACCTGGCCAGGACAGGGCTGCACCGCTCACCCCCACAGTTTCAGGCTTTAAGCCGATTAGGAAGCAGGAGACATCTCCCAGATGGAAATGAGGACTCGGGCTATGTTAGAATAGCCGGGGGGCGAGGGTCCATCACATCCTCTTTGCTGCAACCCCCCGAGTCCTTCCATGAGGCCTCCCAAGTGGTCGCGTCTGGCTTAGGTTGCCCCTCCCATGAGGAGTCTTACCCGTCATTGACTGCCAACCAAGCTATGGGGCCAGAGATGGGCAAGGCAGAAGCAGTGCTCCTGCCAAGGAGATAAGCTTTGTTCTGTCACATCCTTGTGACAGAACAGACCCAGATGAAGTGGGTCCCTTGGGCTCTTACACAGCCCACCATGGGGTGAGGGTTACAACTCCTGAAACCAGGCTGAAAGTCCGCAACACACTATGCCAAGTATTTTTATAGTAAATGGGTGCTGGATTTTATCAAATGCTTTTTTCAGCATCTATTGATATGATAATGTTATTTTTGTTTTTATTTTGTTTATATGATATATTACATTTATTGATTTGTGAATCTTACACCATTCTTGCATTCCTGGGATGTCCCAGTTGATTGTGGTGTATAATCTGTTTAATGTATTGCTGGATCGAGATTGCCAATATTTTGTTGAGGATTTTTAGCATCTATGTTCATCAGGAGTATTAATCTGTAGTTTTCTTTCTTCGTTGTGTCTTTACCTGTTTTTGGAATTAGGATAATACTGGCCTTATAAAAAGAGTTTTGGAGTCTTCCCTCTTCCTGACTTTTTTGTAATTGAGAAGGATAGGTATTAGTTCTTTGAATGTTTAGTAAAACTCACCTGTGAAGCTGTCTGATCCAGAGTTTGTTTGCCATAATTTATTGATTAATATTTCAATTTTGCTGTTTGCTATTGATATATTCAGGCTTTCTGCTTTTTCTTGATTCAGTCCAGTTCACCCAGGTTGCCCAACTCCTTGGCAATAGTTGTTTATAATAATTTCTTTTTTTTTTTAAAGAATTTATTTATTTATCTTTAGAGGGGAAGGGTAGGAGAGAGGGAGAGGGAGAGGGAGAGAAACATCAATGTACGGTTGCCTCTCGTGTGTCCCCTGCCGGGAACTGGCCTGCAACCCAGGCATGTGCCCTGACTGGGAATCGAACCGCGATCCTCTGGTTCGCAGGCCCGCGCTCAATCCACTGAGCTACACCAGCCAGGGCATTTATAATAATTTCTTACTATTCTTTGTATTTCTGTGGTATCAGTTTTTACTTCTCCTCTTTCTTTTCTGATTTTATTTATTTGGGTTCTATCCATTTTTTTCTTGATGAGTTTGGTTGAAGGTTTGTAAATTTTGTTTATTTTTTTAAAAGAAACTTCTCCTGGATTTATTGATTCTTTAGAAATTTTTAAGTGTCATGAACATTTAATTCTGTTCTGTTCTTTATTATTTCCTTTTTTCTACTAGTTCTGGGCTTTGTTTGTTGTTGTTCCTCTAGTGCTTTTAGATATAGTGTTAGGTTGTTTATTTGAGGTTTTTCTATCTTCTTTGTTAGGCCAGTATTACTATGAATTTCCCTCTCAAGACTGCCTTTGCTGTGTTCCATTGGTTTTGGGGTTTGGTATGTTCATTTTCACTGTTACCACTTTTTGATTTCTTTCTTGATTTCATTGTTAACCCATTCATTACTTGATAACAAATTATTCAGTCTCCTTGTATTTGAATGTTTTTGAGATTTTTTTTCCTTGAGGTTGGTTTCTAGTTTCAAGCTATTGTGATCTAAGATGATGCTTCATATGATTTCAATTTTCTTGATTTGTGGAGGCTTGTTTTGTGTCCTACCATGTGGTCTGTCTTTGAAAATGATCCGTTTGTGTTTGACAAGAATGTACACTTTGCTTCTTTTGGATGAAATGTTCTGCAAATATCCATTAATTCTATTTGATCTAATGTCATTCCATGCCACAATATCCTTGTTGATTCGTTGTTTGGAAGATTTATTCATTATTGACAGTGGGTTGTTAAAATCCCCTATAATAGCTGTATGGCTGTCATTCAACTTTTCAAAGCCTTCCAAGATTTTCCTTATATATTTTGGTGCTCCTCTGTTGTGTGTATATGTTTACAAGGGTTATATCCTTCTGTTTGATAGTTCCCATAAGTATTACGCAGTGTCCTTCTTTGTCTTTTGTATGGCCTTTGTTTTGAAGTCTATTTTGTTTGATATAAGTATTGTTACCCCAGCTTCTTTTTCCTGTGCATTTACTTGGAATATTTTTTCCATCCCTTCACTTTTGGACTGTGTAGATCTTTTGTTCTGAGAGGTGTCTATTTTAGACAGCACGTATCCAGAATGTGTTTTCTTATCAGCTACCCTATATGTGGCAGACCCTTCTGCGTGGCATGGGCCCAGCTCCCACTTGGAGATGCACAGGACCCACACCCACAGATAGGTTCTCTCATGGGTAATCAGATTTGCAATATACCTAGGCTGCTTTTGAGACTTGCTTCTTGCTAAAACTCCCTCACCCTGCAACTGCTAAAACTTGCAGGGACCAGTGTAACCGACTCAACCACTTTTGCCTTTTCATTTGCTCATATCTTTCTTCTGTGATGTGATGAGGAGCATTGGCTCCTTTTGTTGTAACTGGGAGATAGTGAGTGAGGACCATCTTGTAATGTGAGGAGATATAGAATAAAAGCCTGTCATGGCAGAAGCTGAGGCTTTTGCTCCCTTGAGAGAAAAGCCACGCTGTCGTCCTTTTTTCTCCACTGGACTTGGTAGTCCATGTGTATGTTTTATTTCATCCATAATGATGTGGACACTGCTAGCTGGTGTCTGCATCAGCTCGCGCCCTGGAATAGGGACTCAGAGGCCACGAGCCATCGTCATTATGGACAACATACCAACTTGGTGGGAGTACGCGCGCATTAGCCCAGGTAAAGGCCGATGACCCCGAGTTCTTTTGGGGAATGTCTTTGGGTGTGTTGTATTCAGAGGAATAGGATTTTTTTCCTTGGTTGCTCTCTCTTGTGACCACTTTGCAACTATACCTTCTTTAGTAAGCAGAAGCTTTGCTTCCTCTCCCAAGCTTTTGCCAGGAGGCGACCTCAGCCAGGGCCTGGGCTTGGGAGAAAGAGCAAAGATTTTCCTTTTAATCAGCTTTAAAAACATCAACTAGTTACAGAACAGTTTACAGGCACCTCAGCAAATTCTTTCTTTTAAGCCACTTCTTGCGGCCCATTAAAAAACTTCTTTGAAGGTTTCTGCGGACCTCAACCATGGGGAACAGGCTCTCTAAGAACAAGAGCAATGTTTTAGGCTCAGCAGCATCTTGGGGCTGCTGATTGCCTCCCAGATATAGGATCTTTACATTTTGGAAGTATGGAAGGGAAGGGACCAATGCATACTAGCTAGGCCCTTCTCTTGTGGTTCACACTGGCAGCAGTTAGCCTTGAGCCCTATACTGCCTGGGGCATCGTGGGGTTCCATGCCCCCTCCCACTCACCCCTGTTGGGGCTCGTGCCTAGGCCTAGTCCTGTGCGCCACACCCCAGGAACGCGTGCCCCCTGCAGTGACCCTTGGGACACTGTGGCATCACTCGCTGCCCTGTGGGTCTCTTTGCGGACGGATGAGCAGCTTGCAGGGGAGATTGGTTTACTTCACCTCCTTTTCTCCCCTGTCCGGTGCACACTGGAGGAGACCTTCCCTGCGCCCAGACACACCAGCACACTTGCAACCAATATTTTTAAAAAAGTAAATGTATTTGCCAGTAGAGAAAAAACTGTTTCTGAAGGTCGTGAATGTGTTCATAAATTTGTCAATCTAAAGCATACTATAAGTGGGATAGGGGGTGCCATGTGTTAAAAAATATTAAAAATCCTCCTTGTTTATGCCAGAGCTGTGACCTTTATTGTAAAAATGAAATATAGGTGTATAGTCTTCTGCGTCAAACTAGCCCTTTTCTGCAGAAGACAAAGTACCATTTCTTAACTCAGTACCTGTAAACACTGATCGTTTCCTTGGGTGAGAACTGGCTATTCTCCTGAAGGAAACAGTTAATCAGTCGAGTCACAAAAGGCCCTTGGTGCGCAACCATTTTTTGTCTAAAACATATTTTTTCAGAGCACCTCCCCCCCCTCCCATCTTTCCCACTTTCCTTGAAAACTGTGAATGCATTCCAGCTTGCAGAAACAGCAGGGGGCCTTTAGTCATTTAGGATGGCCTCAGCAAATTAAAACTGATAATGACCCTGTATACCTTGCCCATTCTACTCAGGTTTTTCTTCAGCATTGGAATATCCAACATAAAGCAGGAATATCTTACAATGAAACCAGTCAGAAAATTTGTAGAATAGGCTTGTCATATTTTTTAAAATCTTCTTAAACAGAAAAAGGGGGAATCATGAGTCCTTCTCCCCCCAAATTTGATTATGTTAGCCCTGTTTACCTATAATTTTCTAAATTGTGGTGAATCACTTTGTACTCCAGTTGAGAAACATTTTCAGAAGAAGGAGCCAAAGTCATCTTATCCTCAGGTTTTATACAGAGATTTGCTGGGAGATGTCTCTTGGCAGGGCCCTGTAGATCACTTAACTTAGGGAAGAGGGTGTGTGTGTTTGTTTCCATCCCTACAGCTCCTGTCTGGCTACCAGCCAAAAGAGTAAAGCCTTATCATGAGTGAGACAGACACCAAGCTCTGCTACCTGGAGCTGAGAACCAATCAACTGACAGACCAGATGGCCCAGCTGACTCTGAACAACCAGAAGGAAAGCAGATACTTCCACCATCATTGACGGACAGGTCTGGGTCTGCCAACAGAGGAGGATGGAGCCTGCCCCAATGACAGGGGCCAAGGCTCAGGCACCTCCTGCAGAGAGAGAGCAACAACCCCTTGCTGCCCCATAAAGTCCAATGGTTCAACCCTAAAAACTGTTTCAATGGACTGAGCTTAGAAGTTTGGGCCCTAGCAGCCCTTGCATCCCCCCTGTCTTAATCCTTATTTGTGCTTTATGATATATAAAAAGGTTGTTCTCTTAAGATTGCATTCGGGAACAGCAAATAGTAGGTTTCACAGGTTTAACAACTACAATAGCATTTACAAATGAAAGAGTGGGGAGATTAGATGTTGGGAACTGCCCTGCCTGGTCTCAGAGGCTGTAGCACCCCATGGCTGGGGTGAGTGAGAACCCAGGGGACCCGCTTCATCTGGGTCTGTTCTGTCAAGAGGACCTGAGCCACTAAGGAGACAGAGCTTATCTCCCTCGCAGGAGTGCTGCTTCTGCTTCATCCATATCTGGCCTCCAACGCTTGGTCAGTTAGCCAATGATGGGTAAGATTCCCTCAACGGAGGGGTCGCCTAAGACAGGCATGACCACGTGGATGGTCCTCAAGGAAGGCCTCCGGGGACCACAGCAAAAAGAGTGTGATGGACCCTTGCCCCCGCCACCCCCGACTATCCTGACATAGCCTGAGTCCTCATTCTGTCTGCAAGTCTCCACCTAAGCCTGAAACAATGCTGGAGGTGGGTGTGGCCCTATGCTGGAAAGGGCAGGTTCCCTGGGGAAATCAGGCCTAAGAAAGAAAGCATAAAATCCTATGAAGCAGACTTCACTAATACCCTCCATTTAAATGATGAGGGTCCAAACCTGAAATAAGTTTGTTTCCCCAAAATTTTATGGCCCTTTAGCTATTTGACCCTGACTCAAAATAGGCCCTCAGAGTTCTTTGAATGTTATCTGTTTGACCATTACTGCCTGACAATGATCGATTGGCTTAATCTGAGAATGTGGGTCCTTGGAACCACTGGTTGCTTACTGATTATAATAATGCTCTATGTACTTTGATGTATTTGTAAATTATTTTCCCAGGGTCGTGTAGGAGACCAGCAAACGGCAAGCTTTGTGGGATCATAGAGGTTCTGTTAAAACAAAAGGGGAGAGATGTAGCAGACCCTTCTGCATGGCGTGGGCCCAGCTCCCACTTGGAGAAGCACAGGACCCACACCCACAGATAGGTTCTCTCGTGGGTAATCAGATTTGCAATATACCTAAGCTGTTTTGAGTCTTGCTTCTTGCTGAAAACCCCCTCACCCAGCAAGTGCTAAACCTTGCAGGGATCGGTGTAACCAGCTCAACCACTTTTGCCTTTTCATTTGCTAATATCCTTTTTCTGTGATGCGATTAGGGCCATTGGTTCCTTTGTTGTAACCAGGATATAGTGAGTGAGGACCATCTTGTAATGTGATGAGATATAGAATAAAGGCCTGTCATGGTGGAGGCCACGGACAAAAGGAGCAAAAGCTCCTCTTGAGAGAATAGCCATGCTGTTGTCCTTTTTCCTCCACTGGACTTGGTAGTCCATGTGTATGTTTTATTTCATCCATAATGACGCAGACACTGCTAGCCGGTGTCCACATCACCTGTACCTTTTGACTGGATCATAATTCCTTTACATTTAAAGTTGTTATCAATAATTCCTTGTTCATTGCCATTTTTCCCTTTGCACCTGGGTTCCTCTCCCTTTCTTTCTTCATCTTCTTAAAACAGTCCCTTTAGCATGTCTTACAGTGCTGGTTTGATGGAGATGTACTCTTTTAGCCTTTTTTTAGAGTCTAGAAAGCACTTTATATCACCTTCCATTTCAAATGAGATCCATGCTGGATAGAGTATTCTTGTTTACAGGTCCTTGCTTATCATTACTTGGAATATTTCATGTTGATCCCTCCTGGCTTGTAGTGTTTCTATTAAGAAATCAGTGCATAACCTTATTGGAGCGCCATTGTATGTTACTATCTGTTTCTCCCTTGCTGCCTTTAATATTCTCTCTTTGTCTTTAAATTTTGTCATTTTAATTATGATGTGTCTTTTAGTGGGCCTCTTTAGGTTGATCTTGATTGGGACCCTCTGTGCTTCCTGAGTTTGCATAAGATTTTGTCTCAGCAAGTTCGGGATGTTTTCTGTCATTATTTTTCAAACAGGTTTTTTTCTTTTGCTGCTTTTCTTTCTCCTTCTGATATTCCTGTATTGTGAGTGTTGTTACCTTTCACATTGTCTTGAAGCTCCCTTTATCTATCCTCCTTCTCTTTGAGTCTTTTTTCATTTTGTTGTTCTGACTAGTTTTTTTTTTTTTCTATCTTGTCTTCCAGCTTGCTGATTCAGTACCCTGCTTCTTCTAGCCTACTTTTAATTCCTTCTAGTGTATTCTTTATTCCCTCCTGGTTCTTATTCATAGCTTCTATGTCATTTTTCATGCTGGTATAGTTCCCATTAAGTTCTTCATAGCTCTCACTGAGTTCTTGAGCATCCTTATAATCATTATTTTGAACTCTTTGCCTGAGAGATTGCTTGCCTCAATTTCAGTTAGTTCTTTTTCTGAGAATCCTCTTTTCCTTTTGATTGAGTGTTGTTTCTTTGTTTACCTATTTTAGGTGACTCTTTTGTTTGTTTCTTAGATTGATTAGAGATTAATTGTAGATTAGACTGATCTACATTGACTCCCTGTTTTTGTGGTTTGGACTTTTGTGGTAGGAGTCCTGTGGGACTCGATGGTGCAGTCTCCTTGATCTCCTGAGATGTGCTCTAGGGATGCCCTTTGTATAGTTTCTGTGGGCTGTCCTGATGTATTTGGGTTTTGATTGTTGTTGGCCCATTCATTGGTGGGTTCTTCCCTCTGGTTGGCTGACTGACAGTCTCAACCCCCACCTTGTTTTATAGCTGTAGTACAGGTGCTGACAAAACAAAATGAAACTACGCAGAAGATCAAACCCATGTCAGCAAAAATGTCCCCTACACATCAGCAATATTAACAGCAATTGAGCAAAGATTTTTAAAGGTGGGAAAAGATTAAGAATATTATAATATAGAAAAAAACATTTAAGAAATCTAAAGGAGAGAAAAATGACTTTGAGAGGGTAACAGGAAGGAAATAGTAAGAGTAGGAAATAAATATGAGATGAAGAAAGGGAGAAAATAGAATTTAAAATGTAAGTAGAAATGGGAATGTCAGTGGAAAAATGGAGCAAGAAAAGGGAAGAGTATAATATGAGGTTTGAAAGAAAATTTTTAAATTAGTGAACCAATAGGAACAAAAGTGAAAAATAAAAACAACAATGTCAATAACAATGACAGATGAGCAAAGATTAATGAAGTTGGAAATAGATAAGAATACTACAAGAAAGAGAAAGAATACGAGATGTCTACAGTAACGAAAAATGATTTTGAAAGGATAGGTGGAGGAAAAATAATAAAAGTAAAGAATAGACTACAGGCTAAACAAAGGGAAAAAATAAAATTCCAAACTCAAATAAGCAACAGTAAGAGAAAGACAAAATGTAGTAAGATAGGGAGAAAGTAACCTATGAGATTTGAAATTTTCAAAAGTGAACAAATAGTAATAAAAATGAAGAAAAACCAACAATAACAGAAATATCTGTGCCAAACAAGCAATGATTAATAACAGTGGAAAGAAAATAGGCTATTATAAGAAAGGAGAAAAGAATGTGAGCTGACTAAAGGAAAAAAAATTATTTCGAGAGGATAGAGGGTAGAGAAATAGTATGTAAGGAATGGGAACAAGGCATAGAAAGGGGGAAGATAAAATTTACAATGAAAATAAAGGACAGGAAGAAGACAAAATGGAGTAAGACAAGGAGAGGGTACAATGTGAGATTTGGAATCAAAATGAAATAAAAATTAAAAAAGTAAATAAAAAGAATAAAACTAAAAGACAATAATAATGAATTAGCTGGAATACAATGAAAGAAAGAGAAGCATTTTTAAAAGGCTATGCAAGAGAAAAAAATAATGCAAATTCTGTTTTCCCCTTCCCCTGTGCCACCGTCTTGGTGTGTCCCACCTTATGTATAGTTCCAATAATGTATAGTTTCTGATGAATTAGCTGTCCATTTCAAGGGAGGGGCCAATCTGTGAAAGACAGTCAGCTCTTTCCTGCTTGGTGCTCATGGTAGCTCTCTGAGAGCCAAAGCTGGACAGGGCCTTCTTTCTGATATACGTGCTTTGCTGGCCTCAGTGGAATAGGGCCCTAATAACCAGTGTATTTTGTCTCCTTGAGAGAGATACAAAATGGACCCTTTTGGCATTTCTCTTCCTGGCTGTGAATAAGCTCAGGCACTCAACTATTGCCCGTCGAGTTCCCAGTCCACTGCACTTGCAGCAGAAATAGTCCCGAATTCTCCACTCTGTACAGGCCCCTGGCCTGCTAGCTGCAGCAGGCTGGGGCTCAGAAATTTCCTTGATGTGCAACTTTCTGATCACTCCACCCAGATGTAGTCTGTGGGAGCAAACTGTGTTTTCAATGTTGTCTCTTTTCTGGCAGGTCAGCTGCAGACAGGGTCCCTATCCAGCATGTTTCAGGTCACCTTTTAAAAAGTCTCTCTGTGGCACACCCAAAGCAGTACCAAGTCACTGTTCAGTCTTCCAAACACACAACTTATACAAAAAGCCAAAAGTCTTTCATGGTCATGGCTAGCTGCAGTGTGCCTCCACCTGACTCAGGTGTGGCTCCTGATTCTTTCAGGAGATAGAGTTCCTCTCTCTCTCTCTGGCTCTCTCCTGGTTGGCATTTGGTGCTGTAGCTATGGATATGCTACTCGTTGTTTGTGTGTAGCTTGGATCTCCTTGATTTCATATATCTTCCCAATTTACTTCCAGTCCAGGTCAGGAGTTCCCTGCTTTAGGAGGGGAGGGAGCCTCAAGCTGCAAATTCTGACTAGTCTCTGCATGGTTGCAGGTGCCACACATTGGGTATTTCCCCTTCCACCTACAAAATCTCCTTACCACCCATTGTGAAGCATTTTCTGTACTCATTGGCTTACAAACTTCATATCAGCTAAGATTCCATTGATTGTTCAGGTTATTTGTCAGACAATCATCTGAGAATCCAAGATGAAGCAAGAGCAAGTGCATACAGCTTCCACCTATTTGGCCACCATCTTCTTAGACTAATTCCTATTTTTTAAATGCATGTTTTTTTATCTAGGAAAACAGATGATTTTTGTTTATTCATCTTGTATTTTACAACCCAGCCATACTCACTTATTAGTTCCAGAAGTGTCTAGTAAAATATTTGGGATTTTCTAGATAGACAGTCATGTCGTCTGTGAATAAAGACAATTTTATTTCTTCACCTTATGACTTTTTAACACCAGAATATCAAAAACTCTTAGACTATAACAGAAAAACACAAAAAAAACTTTAAAAAAATTATGTCTTCTCTGAAGTAATTTTTGTTTAAAAACTATCAGCACAGCTAAATTTAAATGTTTCTCTGTATGAGGTACATTGCAAAACCAGAAAAAGTTGTCTCATATATTTATTTAAGGAAGAAAAATTTCTCAAACAGGAACATATAGGGAGTAAATGAAAGTTGATTCAATATTCTAAGTTCTCCCTTATGATAGATTAACAACAATATTTTTATAATACAATTTTAGTCCTAAAATTCTTACAAACTATGTATTATAGTCTTTGTTTTCAAGAACAAAATTGAACATTACAAATGAACTGTTAGTGCTGTGGGTAACTGTAATCCAGTTGTGGAACATCTGTTTATCAAGGGCAAAGTAATAATCTCGGATGTGTCATGTTTTAGTGTTAAGTGACTGACTCCTTTCAGGAATGCACAAGTAGGTCTTGCAATGAAATTAATTCATAACCATTACACAAATACACGTGCTGATTATACACTGATGATATATTGATTATTGATCAAAGCAGAATAGAAATGGAGATCACCACCCAAAACATGAACTGGGCCAGTAGGTGAATTGCAACACACTAAAATAAAATCCAGAAACACCGACCTCCAATGTATAGAATTTAATTTAATATCAAACTGGAATAAGATAATACAGGCAAGTAGATATATCATCAGTCTGAATTTCTAACTGGAAGTTATGGCAATACAAGAATTTCTTACTTGTGGAGCAAATAGCTTAGCAGGTTAGATGTAATTTAAACCAAGTTTCATTTATTCATTTAACATAAACACATCAGATGTATGCAAGGCATTGTAACAAAACTAGGGAGAGTGGGTAAAAGACAGAAATAAGTGAATTTGGCTTTTGCCTTCTGAAATATGTTAATTAAACATGTAAGCCAAGCCATAATAATTTTTTGAACTGACTTAAACAGAGAAAGTATTTTATAAGAGTGTCTTTTACAACAAGAGTAAACGTGGAGAAGAACCTCAGGAAGCCATGAACTAGGGTACTAAAGGATTGTCCATTCTCTTTCTCTGTCTATTATCTCTGACTCTGAAAACTGCCTTTTATCCTCCCTTGCCTACACACTAGAAAATAGTTGCCTGTTTACTCATCCAACAAATACTTAGTGAGTGCTCATCATTAAAAACACCATTCTAGGTATTGAATACAAACAGCAATGAAGAAGTGGCAAAAAAAAAACAAAAACAAAAACAAACAAAAAAAAAAACAAAAAACACCTGCCCTCATCAAGTTTGTACCCTAGTACACAGAGATAGAAAACAACAAACATCAAAGAAAAGATATAAGAAAGGATTAGAAATGATTAATGCTAAAGGTAAAAATAGTTAGAACACACTGAGTGTGCTGGGAATAGGGGAGGGAGGTTGCAATTTTAAACAAAATGTCACAATAGGCCTTGTTGATAGGATAACATTTGCAGACTGACTGGGAGAAATGTGAGATGTGACCATGCAGGTATCTTGGGGAAGAATGTCATGGATAGAAAGAATGATGAAAGAACAGGTACTAAGGTAGAGTATGCCAAGGGTGTCATGGAACAGCATGCAAGCCACTGTGACAGGGGTGAGGAAGGTGGGGGAACAAAAGGATTAAGAATTGAAAGCAGAGAGGGACCCGAACCACAGGTCACATAGAACTTGGAGGTGATATAAATACTGTTTTGTCCCCTGAAGAGAATGGGAACTACAAAGTTTTTGGGTAATACATAATAAGATTTACTTGTAAGGTTACTCACTGTCTGAGATATGTGAAGACAGATTTTGAAGCAGTTGATCTCTCCTCCTACTCCTCTTCAGTCTGTGTTACAGAAGGGAAAGATCATATGCCCACCCCAGGCTAATCACCTCTTTCCCAGGAGCTGTCACTTGGCAGTTGTGCTTAATGGCCAGATCCTATTTAATTTGCTTCCTTGGGAGTCCTGTGCCTGAAAGATAGGGGCATGGCATAGGACAATAGTTTTCAGAAAGTGAGGCACAGTTGGAACAAAGAGTATAAGGAGGAACAATGCATTAGTTGTTTACTCCCTAACAATTACAGTTTAATAGAACAAAATATGTGTATAAGTATTTTCTCACCCATATTATAACTATAATAACGGGGGTAATGGTAAAGTTTGAAGGGACATTGGATCATTAAGGCACATGGCCTTGAAAGAAAGTTTGGATTTAGCCATACAGAGAATGGGGTGGAGGTGAGGATGGGGGAAGCAGTCATTTAACATAGAAGAAACAATATGAGCAAGAAACCTCCAACAATTCATCCCCCAGGGAGAGGTAGGTAAAATACAGTAGACAGTATATAATGCATAAACAAATTATACATAAGTTTACTCAGGAGACTGCTAAACTTCTCCACAATATTGCACAATTGTCTTAGCAAATGCACCCTCCTTTCATGTATGCACCTCAACAAACATTAAAAAGAAAAGGTATTAAGAACAAATATCAGTGTGAAACATTAGTTTTACAAATGTAACTCTTTCATTGAGCTGTTGCAAAGTACTTTTCTAATAGAAAGTCTATAGTCTCGTTGATTAAAGGAGAAGGAAAATGTCCACTTAAACTTCTTCCCTTTGGATGTTGAAACTTGATCATTAGTACTGGTAATGCATTATGGTCCAAATTCCCCCCCTGCCCCCCCAAAAAAGACACCAGAGACACTTAAACAAAATTATCTATTTCAAACCAAAGAGTAGTCCTCTGAGTAATTAAAATCTCCAGAATGTTAAACTTGTATCCCAAAGTTATTATTATGTAAAATATAGTTCTATGTGCTTGTTCTAACTTTTATTGACCTCCCAAAGATTCTGTATTAAGGCTACCTTTTTCTTCAGGGTGGGGAGCTAAAAATTAATTTATTTCATTGAGGTACATTGAAATTTTAAAGAATATTAAATGTTTTTGAACAAAAACACTAATTTTTTGTTCAAAATGATCCACCCATTTTGAACAAAATATGTAAAAAGTTCTGCTTCAGGATTTGCTGTCAAAATTATACAGAAATTTCTCTATTTTTCTTTCTTTTTTTAAAAAACATACTACTCATTTCCAAGATCCGAGTTTTCTTAATGTGTATTTAACATATTGGAAATATCATGAACTCATACTAATACAGTGAGCTAATTTTTTTTCATGAAAGATAATCCCATGTATAATATTTTCACATCTAAATTTGAAAATTTAAAATTAATTATAAATAAAAAACTTTCATATGCATCATGCTAGCTATTCATTCATTCATTCAAATTAAATTTCTTCTTCATTAAACTTATGTTCTAGAGGGAGAAGATAGAAAATAAATGCTAAATGTGTAAATAAATAGGTAATTATGCAGGATAATGAAATCATGGATACTTTGCAATTAATGGTCTAATTTAGGTTGGGTGGCCAGGATAAGCATTTCTAAGGAGGTGACATTGATTTGAGACCTGAATGATGAGATAGAGGCAGTCTTGCAAAAATGGAAGTAAAGAGCATTTTAAACAAAAGGAATAATCAAGAGACTCCCTAATATTAGAATGAGTTTGGTGCACTGAGGGGTCAGAAAGAAGACTTGAGTAGCAATGTCATGTATTCATAATGTGTACCTAAAATATATTTCTTATTAACCACTTTTATCCCAATATAAACTGGAAACTACAAAGCATTATTAAAAGAGATTGAAAAGACACAATGAATGGAAAGATATTTTGTGTTCATGGATCAGAAGAATCAATACTGTTAAAATGTCCACATTACCTAAAGCAATATAACGATTTAATATAGTCACCATCAAAGTCCCAATGGCCTTTTTCGGTGAAATAGAACGAAAAAAATCATCAAATTTGTATGGAACCATAAAAGACCCCAAATAGCCAAAGCAATTCTGAGAAGAAAAAAAAAATGGAGGTATCTTTCTGGCTTCAAATTATACTGCAAAGTGACAATAATCAAAACATGTTAGTGGCAGAAAAACAGACATATAGGCCAATGGAACAGAACTGAGAGTCCAGAAATAAACCCATATATATGGGTGAATAATTTTTTAATCTTCACCCACAGTCATGTTTTTATTGATTTTAGAGAGAGAAGCAGGGGAAAGAATGAGAAAACAGAGAGAAACAATGACTGGTTGCCTCCTACATGTGCCCCAACTGGGGACTGAATCCTCCACCTGGGTATGTGCCATGACCAGGAATCAAACTTGTAACATTTTTTTTTTAAGATTTTATTTATTTATTTTTTTTTTAGAGAGGGGAAGGGAGGGAGAAAGAGAGGGAGAGAAACATCAATGTGTGGTTGCCTCTCATGTGGCCCCCACTAGGGGCCTGGCCTGCAACCCAGGCATGTGCCCTGACTGGGAATCGAACCTGCGACCCTTTGGTTCGCAGCCCGCACTCAATCCATTGAGCTATGCCAGCCAGGGCCAAACTTGTAACATTTTAGCATACAGGACAATGCACCAACCAACCTGACAATGGCAGGGCGAATAATTTTTGACAAAGGAGCTAAAAACATGTGATGGAGGAAAGAAAGCAACTTCAATAAATGGTGCTGGGTAAATTGGAAAGTCACATGCAGAATGAAATAACAACATTTTGTCCCTATGTACAAAATTAACTCAAAATGGATCAAAGACCTAATTATAAGATCGAAAACAATAAATTACCTAGAAGAAAATGTAGGTTCTAAATTTATGGGTACTGGTCTTAAAGTAGTTTTCATGAATTTGACCCCTAAAGCAATTGAAGTAAAGGCAAAAATAAGTAAATGAAACTATATCAAACTAAAACCCGCACAACAAAAGAAACTGACAACAAAATAAAACAGCAACCAACAGAATGAGAGATGATATTTGCAAACAACAGCTCTGACAAGGTGTTAATTTTCAAAATACATAAAAAACTCATACAACTCAACACCAAGCAAACAAACAATCCAATTAAAAAAATGGGCAGAGGGCCTGAGCAGACACTTCTCCCAAGAAGACATGCAAATGGCCTACAGATATGTGAAAAGATGCTCAATTTTACTAGCTGTTAGGGAAATGTAATTCAAAACTGCAGTGAGATACTACCTCACACCTGTTGGAATGGCTATTATCAGCAGGACAACTAAAAACAAGTGTTTGAGAAGTTGTGAAGGAAAAGGCACCCTCATTCGTTAGTGGTGAACTGGTACAGCCACTATGAAAAACAAAATTAAGACCAGAGTTACCATATGACCCAGCAACCTCTCTTCCGGGTATCTACCTAAAACATTTGAAATCATTTATTTGCAAAAATATGTGCATCCCTACGTTCATTTTAGCCTTATTCACTGTGGCCAAAACATGGAAACAAGCAAAGTGTCCTTCATTAGATGATTGGATAAAGATGTGGTACATATATACAATGGGATACTACTCAGCCATAAGAAATGATGTAATGCTGCCATTTGTGACCACATGGATGGGTTCCTGAGAATATCATGCTAAGCAAAATAAGAAAGAAAAAGTTAAGAATTATATGATTCCACTCATATGTGGAATATAAACCTGAAAGCAACAAATGGACAAACAAGAAAATCAAACAAACAAAAACTCATAGACACAAAAAACAGCATGGGGGTTACCAGAGAGAAGCGGAGTAGGGGGTAGTAAAGGGTAAAGTAAAGGGTTAAATATGTGGGGACCGAAAATGATCTGACTTTAGGTTGTGGGGACATGATGCAATATACAGATCATGTATTATAGAAATGTAAAATTGAATGACACCCTGATACACTTAATAAAAAGAAAAAAATAAATGAAATAATTAGAGATTAAAGAAAGCTCTTCAAAACTAAAAAATATTGCAAAAAATTAATTTTAAAATTGGAAGAAGTCATGGATATTTTTCAGGAAGTAGAACAAAATGAGGAAGCAAACAAAAATATGAGAAAAAAATTCTTAGGATTCATCTAGAATTATCTTTAAAAAATAAAATTAAGAAAAAAGAAGGTAAGAAATGATTAAATAAATAACATATTTTTTAGAAGTGATAGACATTATACAAATTAAAAGTGCTCACTGAGTCTCAGCTATTGAATGATGGGAGAAAGGGAGTGGTAAACACCACACGCAGCATATTGTAGTGAAATTTCAGCAAACCAGTAATAAATATCTTAAAATCTTTCATATGAAGTGGTAGATTCAATAAGACTTTATAACTACTTAAAATATCTCAACAGGACATAATAAAGGTATAAAAGTGGAAAAGTGTAGAATACAGAGCAAGAATTCTGTGGATGCATGGATTTTGAACCACTTGACATGTTTCATAACTTTTTATATCAATGTGCATTATATTAGGGAGAGTCAGAGCTTTCAGAAGCTTCCCTGGTGGATCATGAAATAAAGGAATACATGGAGGGATAAATAAACTTGTGGTAGATGCATGGAAGAATAGAAGACAGGTAGGTAAATAGATGATAGATAGATGATTGATAGATAGATAGATAGATAAAAGAACAACAGAAAGGAAACTTGAATATTTCTCCAATTATATATATCTAAAATTTATATTAACTTTAATTTTTATTTTTCAGTTACAGTTGACATTCAATATTATTTTTAAAAAGTTTTAGGTGTACAGTATAGTGGTTATACATTTATATTATTTATGAAGTGATCCCCCAATAATCTAATACCCACCTGGCAACATACAAAGTATTATAGTATTATAATAATATTATTGACTGTATTTCCTATGCTTTACTTTACATCTTCATGGCCATTTTGTAGTTATCAATTTGTACTTCTTAGTTTCTTTATCTTTTTCACCAATCCCCTTGAATCCCTTCCTATCTGGCCTATTAGTTTTTTCTCTGTATCTATGAGTCTGTTTCTGTTTTGTTTGCTCATTTATTTTGTTTTTTAGATTCCACATGTAAGTAAAATCTTCTGGTATTTATTCTATGCCAGACTTATTTCACTTAGCATAATGACCTCTAGGTTCATCCATGTTGTCACAAATGGTAAGATTTCATTTTTTTATGGACAAGCAATATCCCTTTGTGTATAGGTAACACCTCTTTGTTATCTAATTGTCTATTGATAGGCACTTAGGTTGCTTCCATATCTTGGTTATTGTAAATAATGCTGCAATAAACATAGGAATACATATGCTTTTTTTGAATTAGTGTCTGGGAATTCTTCAGATCAATACCCAGAAGTGGTATTGGTGGGTCATAAGGTAGTTCTATTATTAATTTTTTTGAGGAAACTTCATACTGTTTTTCTTCCTGCTGTTCCAATTTTCAATCCCACTGACAATGCAAGGAGGGTTCTTTTTTTCCGCACATATTCACAAATAACTGGTTATTGATTTATTGATGATAAGATTTCTCCTATGATGAGTGACATTGAACATCTTTTCATATGTTTGTTGGCTATCTGTATGTCATCTTTGAAGAAGTGTCTATTTAGGACTTCTGACCATTTTTAAAATTGGATGGTTTGGGGTTATTTTTGGTGTTAAATTGTATGAGTTCTTTATAAATATGGGGTATTAACTCCTTATCTATATATGATTGGAGAATATCTTCTTCCAATCAGAAGGTAGTTTTTTGTATGGTTGATGGCTTCATTTGCTGTGCAAAAACCATTTAGTTTGATGTAGTACCATTTGTTCATCTTTACTTTTGTTTTCCTTGCATGAAAGGATATATCAGAAATATATTACTCAGAGAAATGTTAGTTTATTGCCTGTTTTCTTCCAGAAATTTTATGGTTTGAGGTATTAAATTTAAGTCATTAATCCATTTTGAGTTTATTCTTTTATATAGTGTAATATGGTGGTATAGTTTCATTTTTTTTGCATGCATCTGTCCAGTTTTTCCAACACCATTTATTGAATAGACTGTCTTTAACCCATTGTATGTTCTTGCCTCCTTTACCATAGATTAATTGACCATATGGGTTTATTTCTGGGTTCTCTATTCTGTTCCATTGATCTATATGTCTATTTTTATGTCAGTGCCATGCTGTTTTTATTGCTATGGCATTGTAGTATAGTTCGATATCAGGTAGCATGATAGCCTCAATTTTTTCTTCTTTCTCAAGATTATTTTGGCCCTCTGAGGTCTTTTGTGGTTCCATATAAATTTTAGAATTATTCTAATTTTGTGAAAAATGCCATTAGTATTTTGATAGGAATTACATTAAACTTATAGATTGTTTTCAGTAGTTTAGAACTTATGTTAATTTTTCCTATCCAAGAGCATGATGTATGCTTCAATTTATTTGTATCTTCTTCAATTCCTCTCTTCATATCTTATCTTTTTTTTAATACAAATTTTTTATCTCCTTGAATAAATTTATTCTTGGGTATTTTCTGAGGAAGTTGTAAATGGAATTTTTCCTTAGTTTCTCTTTCTGATACTTTATTATTATGCAACCAATTTCTGAATATTTATTTAGTATGCTAAAACTTTACTGAGCTCATTTATGAGTTTTAATAGCTTTCTTTTGGAATTTTGGGGGTTCTGTATATACATCATCATGTCATCTGAAAATAATGGCAGTTTTATGTCTTCCTTTCCAATTTGGGTGCCTTTTGTCCTTCTTATCTGATTGTTGAGGCTAGGACTTCTAGTACGATGTTGAATAAATGCAATGAAAGTGGGCACCCCTGGCTTGTGCCTGATCTTAAGGGAAACACTTGAAGTTTTTCCCTTTGACTATGATGTTAGTTGTGTGTTATATATGGCCCTATTATGGTGAGATATATTGCCAATATTTATGCTTTGCTAAAAGTCATTATTATAAAATGGGTACTAGATTTTGCCAAAAGCTTTTCCTGCATCTATCTATATGATCATGTGATTTTTTTTATCCTTCATTTTGTTCTTGTGGTGTATCATGTTAATTAATTTGCAGCTGTTATCATAGCAACTTTTCCTTCCAGGAAGAAATATCACCTAATCATGGTCTGCAATCTTTTTAAAGTGTTAGGGAATTAGGTTTGCTAATATTTTGTTAAGTATTTTGCCACCTATGTTCATCAGGAATATTGGCCTATAACTACTTTTTTGTAGTGTCCTGATCTGGTTTTGGATTTAGGATAATGCTGGCCTCATAAAATGACATTGGGAGTCTTCCCTCCTATTAAATTTTTGAAATAGTTTTTGAAGGATAGATATTATTTCTTCTTTGAATGTTTGATCAAATTCACCTGTGAAGCCATCTGGTTCAGGACTTTTTTTTGTTGGAAGTTTTTTGATTACTGTTTCAATTTTGTTGGTTTTAATTTGTCTGTTCACATTTTCTGTTTATACTTGATTCTGTCTTGGAATATGTTATATTTTTAGGAATTCCTACATGTCTTCTAATTGTCCAGTTTGTTAGCACATACTTGGTTATTGTATTTTTGTGATCAATTATTACTTCTCTTTCATTTCAGATTTTATTTATTTGGGTCATCTTTTCTTTTCTTAATGAGTTTCATTTAAATTCATCATCTTTATTATCTTTCTAAAGAACTGTTTTTTGGTTTTATTAATCTTTTCTATTGTTTTTTTCAGACTTTATTTCATTTATTCTACTCTGATTTCTATTATGTCCTTCCTTCTATTCACTTTGGGCTTTCTTCATTGTTCTTTTTCTAGTTCCTGTTAGGTGTACTATTAGATTGCTTATTCCAAAGTTTTCTTGTTTCTTGAGGTAGGCCTGTATCACTATTAATTTCCCTTTTAGGATTGCTTTCACTGTGTCCCATAGTGTTTGCATGATTGTGTTTTTATTTTCATTTATCACAAAGTATTTTTTATTTCTTCCTTAATTTCATTGTTATCTCATGTGTTGTTTAGCAGCATGTTATTTAGCCTCAATGTGTTTGTGTGTTTGTCAGGGTGTGTTTTTGTAATTTATTACTTATTTTACACCATGATTGTCAGAGAAGATGCTTGATATGATTTCAATCTTCTTAAATATATTGGGACTTGTTTTGTGATCTAACAAGGTTTATCCTAAAAAATGTTTCACATGCACTTGAAAAAAATACATATCACTCCCAGCCAAGATGGAGGAGTAGGTAGATATACTTTGCCTCCCTGTGCAACCAAAAGAAGGAGAACAAAAAAATTAAAAACAAAAAAATAACCAGAACTTTCAGAAAATCTAACTGTATGGAAGTCTGACAACCAAGGAATTAAAGAAGAAACATCCATTCAGACTGGTAGGACTGGGGATCACAGGCAGCCAGTGTGGAGAGAACCTCCTGCAAGGTGGCAGCTGGAGGACCAGATGGGCAAGGCATCAGCTGGTGGACCAGGTGGTCTCACATTTGCATGTGGATAATTGGATAACCTGGGAAAACAACTGGGGAGTAATATAGACCACACAATCCAGGGTTTCAGCATGGGGAAATAAAGCCTCAAAACCTCTGACAGTAAATTCCTATGGGAGTTGTAGTGGCACTGGGAGAAACTCCTAGCCTCACAGGAGAGTTTGTTGGAGAGACCTCTAGGGTCTTAGAAGATACACATGGCTACCCACTTGGGAATCAGCACCAGAAGGGCCCAATTTGCTTGAGGGAAGCAGGGGAAGTGAATGAAAGCCTGCAGAGAGCCAAGTAAAGGGCATTGTTACCTCTATGACCCTTCCCCCACATACTGCATCAGACAGAGTGCAGCAATGGGAGTTCCCTGCCCTGATGAATACCTAAGGCTCCACCACTTACATCAGAACAGCTACACAGAGACAAAAAAAAAAGTCCCTGATGAAAGAAGAGATCAAAGCTCCAAAAATAAAACTAAATGATGAAGAGATAGCCAACCTATCAGATGTAGAATTCAAAACACTGGTAATTGGGATGCTCACAGAAATGGTTGAGTATGGTTGTAAAATAGAAGGAAAAGCAAAGGCTATACAAAGTGAAATGAAGAGAAATGTATAGGGAACCAAGAGTGAAGGGAAGGAAACTGGGATTCAAATCCATAATTTGAAGGAGAAGGAAGAAATAAACATTCGATCAGAACACAATGAGGAAAGAAGAATTAAAAAAAAATAAGGAGTGGCTTAGGAACCTCCAGGATAAATTTAAATGTTTCAACATCTGAATCATAAGGGTGCCAGAAAGAGAAGAGGAAGAGCAAGAAGTTGAAAACTTATTTGAAAAAATAATGAAGAAAAACCTCCTCGATCTGGCAAAGGAAATAGACTTCCAGGAGGTCCAGGAAGCCCAGAGAGTCCCAAAGAAGTTGGACCCAAGGAGAAACACACCAAGGTACATCATGTTTAAACAGTTACTCAAGATTAAAGATAAGGAGAGAAACTTAAAAGCAGCAAGAGAAAAGGAGACAGTTACCTACAAAGGAGTTCCCATTAGACTATCAGCTGATTTCTCAAAAGAAACTTTGCAGGCAAGAAGGAGCTGAAAAGATGTGTTCCAAGTCATGAAAGGCAAGGACCTACACCCAATATTACTCTATCCAGCAAAGCTGTCATTTAGAATAAAGGGGCAGATAAAGTGCTTCCCAGATAAGGTCAAGTGAAAGGAGTTCATCACCACCAAGCCCTTATTATATGAAATGTTAAAGGGACTTATTTAAGAAAAAGAAGATCAAAACAAAGAACAATAAAATGACAAACTCACAACTATGAACAACTGAACTTAAGAAAAAAACAAACTAAGTAAACAACTAGAACAGGAACAGAATCACAGAAATGGAGATCACATAGAGAGTTATCAGCAGGAACTAGGCAGGGGGAGAATGGGGGTAAAGTTACAGGGAATAAAAAGCATAGAGGGTAGGTAAAAAATAGGCAGAAGGAGGTTATGAATAGTTTAGGGCCCTAGCTGGTGTGGCTCAGTGGATTGAGGGCCAGCCTGAGAACCACAGGGCTGCCGGTTCTATTTTCAGTCAGGGTACATGCCTGGGTTGCAGGCCGGGTCCCCAATGAGGGGGGCACTTGAGAGACAACCACACATTGATGTTTTTCTCCTTCTCTTTCTCCCTCTCTTCCTGTCTCTCTGAAAATAAATAAATAAAATCTTTTAAAAAAGAATAGTATAGGAAATGGAGAAGCCAAAGAACTTATAAGTACAACCTATGGGCATGAACTAAGGGGGAAATGTGAAAGGAGGTGCAGTGAAAGGCAGAGGGGAATACAGAAAGGTAATGGGACAACTGTAATAGCATAAACAATAAGGTATATTTTAAAGGAAGAAAAAATGTATATTATGCTGCTTTGTAACAACTAAACCTATCTGGCCTAATGTGTCATTGAAGGCCACTCCTTCCATGTTGATTTTCTGTCTGTAATATCTATCCACTGATGTCAATGGGGTTTTTAAAATCCCTCTCTGTGACTGTATTACTCTTGATCTCTCCCTTTATGTCTGTCACTATTTGCTTTATATATCTAGGTGCTCCTGTGGTAGGTGCATAAATGTTTACAAGGATTATATCCTCTTTTTGGATTGATTGCTTTATCATTATAAAATATTTTCTTTGTCTTTATTATATTCTTTGTTTTAAAGTTTATTTTATCTGATATAAATATTACTACCCCAACTTTTTTATCTCTATTTACATGAAATATCTTTTTCTATTCAGTTTCTTTCAGTTTGTGTGTCTTTTGATATGAAGTGAATCTCTTATGAACAACATATGTATGGGTTTTGTTTTCCTATCAATTCAGCTACCCATTGTCTTTTTAATTTTTATTTTATTTATTTTTAGACAGAATGGAAGGGAGAAAGAAAGAGAGGGAGAGAA
Organism: Glossophaga mutica; assembly: GCA_039655065.1. Taxonomy (NCBI): domain Eukaryota; kingdom Metazoa; phylum Chordata; class Mammalia; order Chiroptera; family Phyllostomidae; genus Glossophaga; species Glossophaga mutica. The sequence goes on along the minus strand of CM077309.1, from coordinate 68,095,780 downwards.
ACATCAATGTGTGGTGTTTCTCCACCTAACTGGGGACCTGGCCTGCAATCCAGGCTTGTGCCCTGACTAGGGATCAAACCAGCAACCCTTTGATTGGCAAGCTGGTGTTCAATAGACTGAGCCACACCAGCCAGTGCCTTTTGTCTTCCAATTTAAGCATTTAATCTATTTACATGTAAGGTAATTACTGACAGGTACAAAGTTATTGCCATTTACTATTCATATTTATGGGTTTTTTCCCTTATCCTTAAAGATTTCCTTTTAACATTTCTTACAATACTGGTTCGGTGGTGATGAACTCCTTTAGCATTTTCTTGTCTGGGAAGCTGTTTATCTCTCTTTCAATTTGAAATGATAGTCATGGTAGATAGGGTAGTCTTGAAGGTAGGTTCTTGGTTTACATTACTTTGAATATTTTGTGCCTTCTGCCATGCAAAGCTTTTGTTAAAATCATCTGACATTCTTATAGAAGCTCTCTTGTAGGTAACTAACTGCCTTTCTGTTGCTGCTTTTAAAATTTTTTTCCGTATCTTTTTTTTTCAATTTTTATTTTAATTGTTGATCTTCTACAGTTTTCTGTATTTTACTCCCACCCCAACCCACCACCCCAGCCCTCCCCTCCTCCCTCCCATTTCCACCCCCCATAGTTTTTGTCCATGTGTCCTTTATACTTGTTCCTGTAAACCCTTCCCCTTTCCCCCTGAAATCCCCTCCCCTCTCCCCTCTGGTGTCTGTCAGCCTGTTCTCAATTTCAGTGTCTTTGGTTATATTTTGCTTGTTTGTTTTGTTGATTAGGTTCCTGTTAAAGGTGAGATCATGTGGTATTTGTCTTGCACTGCCTGGCTTATTTCGCTTAGCATAATCCTCTCAAGTTCCATCCATGCTGTTGCAAAGGGTAGGAGCTCCTTCTTTCTTTCTGCTGCATAGAATTCCATTGTGTAAATGTACCACAGTTTTTTGATCCATTCATTAACTGATGGGCACCTAGGTTGCTTCCAGCACTTGGCTATTGTAAATTGTGCTGCTATAAACATAGGGGTACATAGGTTCTTTTGGATTGGTGTTTCAGGGTTCTTAAGATATAATCCAAGCAGTGGAATTGCTGGGTCAAAAATTAGATCCATTTTTAGTTTTTTAGAAAATTCCATACTGTTTTCCATAGTGGTTGTACCAGTTTGCACTCCCACCAAGAGTGCACTAGGGTCTCCTTTTCTCCACAACCTCTCCACCACTTGCTGTTTGTTTTTCGTATCTTTAACCTTTGTCATTTTAATCATTATGTGTCTTGTGATGGGCTTGTTTGGGTTCATCTTGTTCGGGACTCTCTGTGCTTCCCAGAATTGTATATTTATTTCCTTCAGCAAGTTACGGAAGTTTTCAGTCATTATTTCTTCAAGAAGCTTCTTAATCTTTTGCTCTTCTCTTCTTCTGGTAACCTTAAGATGCAACTGATATTATTCTTAACGTTGTCCCAGAGATCCCTTAAACTATCCTCATTTTTTTTTATTTTTATTATTTATTTATCTTTTAGAGGGGAAGGGTAGGAGAGAAGGAGAGAGAGAGAAATATCAATGTACGGTTGCCTCTCGTGTGTCCCCTGCCGGGAACTGGCCTGCAACCCAGGCATGTGCCCTGACTGGGAATCGAACCTCGATCCTCTGGTTCGCAGGCCCGAGCTCAATCCACTGAGCTACACCAGCCAGGGCCTATCCTCATTTTTATTCTTTATTTTTCTCTATGTTCTCATTGTGTGTTTTCTGCTACCTTGTCTTCCAAATCTGTGATTTGATCCTCTGCTTAATCTATTCAGCTATTGTTTCCTTCTAGTGTATTTTTCATTTCAGTTATTGTATTCTTTATTTCTTTTTTAATTAAAAAATTTCCATTACCTTGTATGCCCCATATGGCCTCTTCTACTTTCACTCTCCTCCGCATTCACCCCACTGTTGTCCATGTCCAAGAGTTCTTTCTTTTTCATTTTGCTCAAATCCTCTGTCCCTCCAGACACCACTCTTCTGCCCCTAGAATTATCAGCCTGCTCTCTATCTCTGAGTCTGTCACTGTTTTTACTTGTTAGTACATTTTGTTCATTAGACTTCACATATGAGTGAAGTAATGTGGTACTCAATTTCTCTGACTGGCCTACTTCACTTATAATGTTCTCCAGGTCCATCTGTGCTTCCAGCTGCCTGTGAGGCTCAGCCACTGAAAGAGTCTTGAAAGTACATGGGTTGGGTAGGTCAGGGTTTCACAGTCTTCAGGATAGAACAAATGACATGTACCAGGCTAATGCAGATTCAGATTTCGTGCCTGTCTGCCTCCTGCAAGCTGGTTGAGGGGAGAGCCCATCACAGGAAAGATAACACTTCTGCCCCACTGTGTGAGAGGAGGGCTCAACACTGGATCAATGGCATCTGTCCTTCTAGCCCTCACCCTGAAGCCACACAACTCAGTTTCCCCCTGTATATCTCTGGCACACCCTGAGCTATGGCCCCTTATCTAGAGTCCAGCATGAGTGGCTCTGAGCAAGTAAGTCTGTGTGCAGGCTCATTAAAAGGCTTTCTGCAGTCTTCCATCTCACCTGGCTGTGTGGAATCCTGGTTGATTTTCACAGCCAGATGTTGTGGGCACTGTTCTTCCTGACACTGGTGGTTTGAGATGGGGAGCTCATTGAGGGGCTCAGTCCCCTTGCTCCCCAGGTAGGACCTCTGCAGCTGAGATATCCCACCCCGTATTCTCAATTTCCACAAATGGTTGTGGGGCCAGACAGTTTGGTGTCTGTGCCCCTCCTACCAGTCTCAATGTGACTTCTGTGTATGCTTAGTTGTAGGATTTCAGTTCAGTTAGTATTCAGATGGTTCTCCAAGTTAATTGGTCTATAATTTAGTTGTAATTTCAATGTGTTGTGTGAGTAGGTGAGCATAAATTTATCTACTCCCTCATCTTGACCAAAACTGTCTGTTTTTGTTTTTTTTTTAAACTTTTTTGCTCAATTATATGAGTTGGGATCTTCTGGACATTACTAAAACTAGAGAAAATATTACTAACACTTCACTTATATAAGAAGCTTTAGCTGACAGTATCTTCAATTCAAGAGACAGTCACAAACCCAAAAATTAAAATTCAAGAGTTTTAGAAGTAAGCCAAATATGTGACAACAATAATATTAATTGGCATTATTTTATGATAGTGTTTATACATAAAACAGCCATAAATTTATTTGACTTTTTAACAATCTTTTGAGTTATTTAATCCAGGTTTTCTTATTACATTTGATTTGTAATTCTTCACATGTTCTATGAAAACCTCAACAGAAAAGTTCTTAGCAAAGAATGACGAAAATACATAAATTTGTCATAATCATAAAAATGAGTGTAATTCAATGTTTGTCAATGGAAATAGTTCTGAAATGATATGTTCCTTATATTTATATAAATCTGGATTAATAACACTTGATTGAAGATTTAACAATAATAACTTTATCAATGGCATTAATGGAAGTAGAATGTAATTTTGAACAAAAGTTTCTGAACTGAAGTTTTTCCTTTAAACAATTCTCTTTTTTATGGAGCACAAAAACCATGCTAGTTGTAGAAAAATTGGAAACTACCACACAAAAGAATGTAAAAGCCACCTATAATCCAAAATCCAGAAATAAATATTAAAATTTTAATGTATTTTTTAAATTGTTTAGTTTAAAAATATCATCAAATTATATATATCAAACAACTTTATATATAAACCAGTTAATAAATTTAAACATATTAATAAGGTTTCCAAAATGTGCAATACACCAGCCTGTTAAATACAGATAAGTGAAGACTTTGTAAACTTTCCTTGATATCTCTGAGTCCTGATTACAAGTCTGAATTGTTTAATGATGTTTTCAAGATATGTTGAGAGACATCAACTCCCAGTGACGGCACTCCATAGTTCCTCACTGCTTTTACTTTTAAAGCACCCATTCAAGATTTTGTTTATTTATAGATTGTTTTTTTAAATGATGATCAATTAACTGATGTTACTTTGTGCCCAAAACATATTGATCATGGGTAGCATTTCTGTTTTTAATTTATTGCTTATAATTTGCTGTGGAGTCCTAAACCACATAGCTAAGCTTATTAATAATCATAACGCTACCCAGAGCAGTAAATATAGCTATTGGGTTTTTTTTTTTTTTTTTTTTTTTTTGAGCACTTAACTTCATCTCGGGCAAGTGCTTTTATGATAACTGAGTGGAAAATTCAGGATTAGTAGAAATTAGGTAATTTGCCTAAATTCACACAAAGACACTGATTTTTGAAGCAGAATTGAAAGAGCATGAAATCTGGAAAAGAAAAATTATATTTGGAGGATTCAAGCCTGTATGACTGGTAAGATGATTGTGCTTTTTAGAACTAGGAATATGCACCCTTAGTGGAAGGCAAAAAGATTTCAAGGCACACTCTACACAGTTATGTATACAAGGACATGAACATAAATATAAACAACATTGAATTATGTAATGACCTTAATTCAGCTTCATTTTGATTATGTCAAGGAGAAAGTCTCAGTGAGTACTGATGTCTTTAACACCTTATTTAAACTTGCTAAAGTATCTTTTTGACAAAAGAAACAAGGCCTCAGGTATATAAAGCTTTCACTAAGTAGTAGTGTCTAGCTCAACTTTACTAACAATTTGTTTTCATCATTAATTTGTAGAGTTAATGTCTGTTTATAAACATGATAATAATTTTCTTTTAGGAATGTGTTGTTCTTTTAAAATTATTAAAATTTTAAAAGTTTAGTTGATTTTTTGAGTTAAATAATAGTAGATATTCACAAATATGGCAGAAAAAACATGAAGGTGGCATATAAATTATTAAATAGGAAATACATATCTACTAGAAAAAACTAATTTTTAAAGTTGGAGTATAATCCATTAAAGGGTTAGGATTTTCAGTGCCTGAAGAACTTGAGTATAAGGAATGATGTGATTATCTAAATGAAACAAGCACTGATTCTCACTCTTGATTGCCATATGCGTTTTGTCCTTCTCTTAGTTCTAAGAACTGGAAGGTCTGGTGTATTTATGGTGTGCTAGAGTTATTTCATACCAGCTCCTAAGAGTTGATTGTTGAATTTTCAGTAATCTTGTGAGCTAGTTGTTAAACATAGCCATTACTAAAAGCTAAATTATACAAACTTACAATTAAATAAATTATATTAAAAACAAAGATAATAGATATTAAAAACTCATCACTTCCCAATTACTTTACTACATTTACTCTTGAGGTTTTTATGTCTATTGTATCTCCAGTTTGGAAATACAATTTAATGGTCTGCTACAGTGCATCTCTTCCCAGCTCCACATCCAATCACTTTATATTAGTACTTTGAAATGAATCAGGTGGGAGTATTTACACTATGGAAATTGACAAAACTAAAATTGGGGCTTTTTCCTCCTGGAGAAGTAGTTTTTAAAAATTTACCAGCATACCACTGCATGTAAAAGTAAAAGCAACTGAACTTCCATATCTATGGCCACATGATTTCTGGTGTAATACTAGTAGTTTGCAGTGGAAGGCCTTCTTGAAAAGGTATAGATGGGAAGTGATTGAAAAAGCATTGGCCAAAAACAGCAGGTAGGATTTGTTTGTTAATCATCTTATATCTGAGCATGTTGTGAATGAGAAATTCCACCTCTTATCTCCTAAATAAAGATAGAGAATACATCTTCTAATTTTTCTTGTGAAAACTGAAGCCAACTTATTTTTGCTTCTATTATTATTTTTTTAATTAAAATGTGTTATTTCAATACTTTCTTGGGAAGAATTACTATTCTTCAAAAGTTTGATTACTTTTCTCTATGATATGAACTTATTCTTAAAATCCATAAACTGTAAAAGAAGCCAAAATAGAGTGATAAAAATGTCAGTTGTTGTAACAGAATTTATGGCTTTGGGTTTAATAGTAGGAGTGTTTTGAAAATATCTTGTTTCCTATCTCATGCACAGAGTGCATCTTATTCAGCCGAGAAAGAGGTTAAGTGAGAAATGAGTTGGCTCACCAAGGATACATTTGTTCCACCTACCCCCAGCCCCCAATACACATATTCACTCACACACATACACTGATGTTAATTTGATTTGAAAAAATAGAAAACATCATCAATTTCTCCTCTTCCTAAAGTGATTATTCTTGCTTGACTGCCCTCTGCTGGAATTCCTGAAATGTACACTTAGTCTTTACTACAAGTTGTAGGCAGTATGTAACTTAATAATACGTGCAATTTTTCAAAGGAAATTTTGTACAGGAGTCCAGGTATGCAAGATTGTAAATAAAACTGAGTTAAGCATTAAATGCAATGGTCAATTGTTGATTTAATTTGGCATGAAAAATAGCCAAGTTTTGAATGGATCAAAGAAAACAATTATACATAAAGGGTGAATTAAAAACAATTGACTATTACTGAAAGAGAGAAATGTTTTAATTAAACTAAAAGATATACCTGATGTTAAATGAAGTGGTTACAAAAGCTCCATAAGTCAAGCTGCTTAAATGCTGAGTATGACATAAGAGAACAGAGGAGTGTTTAAATGTACATAATACAAAATGCAACCTTATTAAAACTATATTGTTATTATTTAAAATTATAGTGAGCCTTTTTTCTGTTCTGTAAGATAAACTACCACATTTAAAGATATTAATTTAATTGTTTAAGATATTAGGTTTCTCGTTTATTACTAATTCTGATACAAAGATACTGTTTTTGTGGACTTCATAATGTATTTCTTAGAATATTTAAAGGAAATCACTTTAGAAAGAACAGTCATTGTGAATATCATACCTTATTATGTACTAGTTTTGCATATACTTATCTCTATATTTTCAAGGCTGTCCAGGGTTAGGAGAATAGAGCTCAGCTGTCAAATAGGTTGAGTGGGTGTTGAATTGGCACTGTGGGACTCACATTTGAACAGTCTTTCTATGGAATATTTTTGCTGTAAAAATCAAGTCCTTTATCTGAGGAGTTTGAACTAGTAAATGGAACCTGTATTTGCTGTTTCAAATCCTGAGTCTTTATTTCCTTCACCATATTTCTTTATGTCATTGTCCTTATAGGAAACAAATGAAGGGATTAGAGGGGAAGGAAAAGAGAACAGAGGATGATGAGAAGTCAAAGGATAAATAGAACGGAGAAGAGCAAAATAGCCTTTGTCTCCCCAAACCAGTTTTGTGTCATTCTTGTACTTCATATGGATTAGATTTTGTAATGTTAAGCTTGTAAAAAACCAAGTTTTCCAAATTCAAGGCAAGGGTTCTGCATCATTAAGCATTACAACTTAGATATACAATAAGGACAGGACCTTTTTGGAAACAATGCTAATCAAGTGGATATGGATGTTGATTCTTTTGCAGTAAAAGTTGATAACTACATAAGTAAGTCATTTTTCCTATTGTAAAAAAATGACAGTTATGTGCTTTGCTGAAGCAGCAAAGTAACAAAGTTTTAGAAACTTCTTCATTTCACCACTTCTCATCTGCAATCACACACCTAGCATGTTTTTAAGGTTAATTTGAAAGGAAAATATGAAGGCAGTGTAGGATGGTAGGCATGGAATTTGATTTAAGTTTTGAATGTCATGAGATGAACACTTAATCATTAATGTTTTTAATGGGCCAAACCATCTGAGACTTCTCAGAGTAAGATATGATAAAATTTTGTGATATAAATGGAAAAAATCCAGATTTGGGGGAAAGTCTGTGTGTGCTAAGCATTTTGGAATTATACATTCATATTGCATAGTGAGAATATTAAAATATATTTAGTTTAAAGTTATTCTGAATGAAGAAGTAAACCTTATTTTATCCGAAGGAGAACATCAGTGCATAAAATAAGGAATAGCTGCAGTGCATTGCATGTGAAAATGCTTTGTCACTGTGCTGAACATTTTACCAGCCTTACATCATTTAATTTTTAAATACTCCACCATGAGGTGAGAACTTAATCATTCCCATATTATAGTAAAAACAAAAACAACTATGAACTTGAACTCAGAGTCCCAAGATCAAAGAGTCACTAAGTACTAAAATCAGGACTCTTAATTCTGATTTTTCACTCTAAGGACAAAGCACTTAAACACATACTGCATCAGCAACATCATTGTGCTTTCTTAGTCTTCTTCGGAGTCACTCTCCTGGATGCAGACAAGAAATAAGCAGAGATCCCACATCTTTATGTACTTGGGAAATAAGGGTGCTTGGGTTCTTTTAACTAAAAACAACTATGCATAACATGGACAAAACCAAAGCGGGGTAGAATCAAGGGTGGGAAATGGGGATGGCTGGGGGTGGCGGGATTGTGGGGGGGAAATGGAGACAACTGTACTTGAACAACAATAAAAAATGTGGGGAAGAAAATAAACTCAAAAAAATAAACTGTAAAAAACAACTATGTATAGCATTTCTAGATTAACAATTTTCAAGGAATTATAAGAAATTATACACAATACTGAAACACTATGGGGAAAATTTTGTTCCCTTTGGATAAATTTCTGTTGTCTCTGGGCATCTTTGTTCATGTTTCCAGAGAACCATTCTGGGGAACAATCTGACAGACAGCCACTCCCAGCTCAGCACATCCTTCCCACCCACATCTCTCTGCAGCATCTGCCCTGGGCACGAGGCCGAATCCATACTTATGAGACATATGTAGACACTTTTCCCTGTCTTGTAAATACATAAATAGAATCCTAACATCTACATGTAGGTACTATATAAGTATAAAGTTGTGCATACTCTGTGGCTGTCATGCATCATTTATCCGAGTATTTTTAGATCACAACACATTTACATACATTGTCACATTTCAAACTGCACCTCAATATAGTGTTTTTTCAACATGAACTCCATCCAGCAGGCAACATCATTTTTCTAACATTTTCACCACAAACGAAGGTCAAAAAACCAAGAAAATAAGTCCAAAAGGAGAAGAGAAACTTAAAATGGGATTCTAATATGTTCTGAAGGCAGTATAAAACTATCTAGAGCAGAGGACTGTATATTTTGCTCTATAATATTTATGCAATCATTTTAATGTCCCTATTATGTCAATATTTTGCAAGATGAATGTTTACACATTGGCTGTTGCTTAAAGGAGATATAGATGTGTAAACCATCATTTATGATTCTATGTTAAATGCCTTTTATGTATAGTACAAAAAGGGAAGGATTCTTTAAATTAAAGAAATTAGGTGGTCCTCACTTGGAGATATCATATGTGGATTGACTCTTTGAGCATAGTTACCCTCCAAGAGGTTTGGATTTTCATTTGTATCAAACATTAGAGAAGGTAGAAGTCATCTGACCTAACAGATCAAGTCCAAGATCAAATATTAGAAATTAATTAATATTAACACACAAAGGCCAAGATGTTTGGATTTCTCAACAAGAAGCAATCTTAAATTTCAAAAATCTAGAAGTAGGCAGACAATTTACCTTTTATTCTCTTTTGAGCCCCTAACATGTCTTTTCTTAACTTCATATTTCTGTGTGCTGTGGATGTGGCAAGTCAGTTTCAGAGGTTCATAGTAGCACCATACTGATTTTTTTAAATATCTTTTCTTTGAAAAGCAGAAAATTTCATTAAATTAAATATTATATGGAGTACTAAGTATGAAACAGAAAAAGCAGAAAAGCTGGTCTGGTTGCAGTGAGGGATAGGGAACAAAGACCACTTACTTGGTAATGTTTGAAAATCTCAGGATATTGTAAAATGTGTGGGTGTGCGTGTGCGTGCGTGCGTGCGTGCGTGTGTGTGTGTGATTTCTATGATCCCCGAATTGCTTTAATTTCTTTTTACCCACAAATTGTATCTGAAGGACTTTGAATCTAACCTAATATACTTACTCTGATCCATGGAATAAATTTGGAGATGGAGACACAGGTAAGATCTGTTATGCCTCTCTTTACTCTTTCTTTCAAGGCTACTTCAGTAGCAAATGTTACATGTTGAGTTCAACAGTAGTTTTCAAAGTGTGTTGTGAGAAATAATCACTTAGGAAACACATTTTATGAGGATTCCTGGACCATCTCCAATGATATTGATACCAATAGCTCTAGATAGAGCTCAGGTACTCCGTGAATGCTGTTCAGCTCTAAGCAATTCTGATGTAGTGGTCTATCAGAGGTATGCACTAAAAATGGGATTGAAAAAAATAAAATAATAAATTGAAAGAAAAAAGAAAAGAGAGAAAAGGATGGCATATGTTAACTGCAGAATGCCAACAAAAGAATGCCACATGGTGAAATTAACACCAGTTTGCTACCTCTGCTTTAGAACAGTATTAAAACAAACCTATGAAGGTTCTGAGGTGCTTTTCTGAATTACAAGCATTTAGTCTTGCTGTATGCATCTGTTTTTCCTTTTTTCTCTCTCCCTCTTTCTCTACTAGCTTTTAAGAGACATTACTGGAATTTTATAAAGAGAACTCTGCAAAGTTTTTGGTAAATATATACCAGAGTTTTAGTGCTACATGGTCCTTTGTTAGATGTTTTTATGTAGCAGCAATCATACAATATAGCTATATGTGTTTGCTATATTCTGCTTTGTTCTATTACATTTTTTTCACAGGCATTTCTTTATTGTTACTTGTTTTTTTATAGTACTTATTATAGTACCATAGAGGAATGAGAATTAAAACATTTAGTAAAACAATAGAATGAGTGGCACACAGTATTCAATAAATTATAACATTCTTATATGCCTTTTTACAGCTTGGAGTTATCTTTTTTAATTTTTTTATTGTTGTTCAAGTACAGTTGTCTCTATTTCCCCCTCACAACTGAATTATCTTTTTATAGACACCCAGAGAAGAGTTACTGGTCTATGTGTATGAACAGTTTCTTTTTTGTATGAACATTCAAAGATCTTAGTAGAAGTAGTTTGTTTGTTTGTTTTGATATTTGACACACCACTTTTCCTTTCTTCTTATTGTCATTTAAGTACAATTGTCTCCATTTTCACCCCACCATGTTCCCCCGTCCTACCTATCTTTGCCTCCCAGACTTGAACCCACCCCCTTTGGCTTTGTCCATATGTTCTTCATACATGTTCCTTGATGGCTCCCGTATTATCCTCTTTATCCCTCTTCCCCCTCATCTCTGGTTATTGTCAGATTGTTATTTATTTCAAAGTCTCTGGTTGTATTTTGTTTGCATGTTGCTTTTCAAAGAGTCATTTTCATTTACAATGACATTAGCACTATTTGAGAGTATCCATTTCATTGATCCCCATATGCATGTACAATTTATCTTTTCTTAATGGTCAAAATTTTATTTATTTTTCTTTTTTATTGTTGTTCAAATACAGTTGTCTCCATTTCCCCCACAACCATGTCCTCCCACCCCAGCCATTCCCACCTCCCAACTTTGATCTTACCCCTTTGGCTTTGTCCATGTGTCCTTTATACATGTTCAAAAATATCATTTTTATTGTATATTTTGTTTTATTGTTTAACTCCTTTATATCCCTCTCCCCATCGCAGTTACCACTTTGTTCTTTATGTCCATGAGTCCTTTTTCCTTTCAGCTTGATCCCTCCACACCCTTACCCACTACCCTGTAGCTGTCAACCTGCTCTCTAGCTATAAGTCTGTCTCTATTTTGCTTTTTAGCTCAGTTTGTTCATTAGATTCCACATATGAATAAAACCATATGGTATTTTTCATTCTCTGATTGATTTATTTCACTTAGCTTAATATTCTCCAGGTCCATCCATGCAAGGGTAAAATTTTCTTGTTTTTCAGTTGAGTAGTATCCCGTTGTGTATCTACCTAATAATGGTTATATCCTCTCATCTACTGCTTGACACTTGGGCTGCTTCCTTATCCTGGTGATTGTAAATAAAACTGTAATGAACGTAGGGGTACTTAAGTTCTTTCAAATTAGTGTTTTGGGCTTTTTCGGATATTTTCCCAGAAGTGGGATCACTGGGTCAAAAGGCAAATTCATTTTTAATTTTTTGAGGTATCTCCATACTGCTTTCTACAGTGGCTTCACCAATCTGCATTTCCACCAACAGTGTGAAAGGGTTCCACTTTCTCCACATCCTTGCTAGCACTTGTTTGTTGATTTATTGCTAATAGCCATCCTGAGAGGTGTGAGGTGATATCTCATTGTGGTTTTAATTTGCATTTCTCTGATGAGTAGTGACAGTAAGCAACTTTTCATATGTTTATTGGCCATCTGTATATACTCTTTGGATAACTGTCGATTCAAGTTCATTTTTAAAAATTTTTATTTTAATTCTTGATCTTGTACAGTTTTCTGTCTTTTACTCCCACCCCAGCCCACCACCCTAGCCCTCCCCACCTCCCTCCCATTTTCACCCCCCATAGTTTTTGTCCATGTGTCCTTTATACTTGTTCCTGTAAGCCCTTCCCCTTTTCCCCTGACATTCCCTCCCCTCTCCCCTCTGGTGACTGTCAGCCTGTTCCCAATTTCAGTGTCTTTGGTTATATTATGCTTGTTTGTTTGTTTTGTTGATTAGGTTCCTGTTAAAGGTGAAATCATATGGTATTTGTCTTTCACTGCCTGGCCCATTTCACTGAGCATAATGCTCTCCAGTTCCACCCATTCTGTTGCAAAGGGTAGGAGCTCCTTCTTTCTTTCTGCTGCATAGAATTCCATTGTGTAAATGTACCACAGGTCTCTATGGTCAATTAATATTCGACAAAGGGGGCAACAACATAAAATGAAGTAAACATAGCCTCTTCAACAAGTGGTATTGGGAGAACTGGACATCTACGTGCAAAAAAAATGAAACTTGAGCACCAACTTACACCGTACACAAAAATAAATTCAAGGTGAATAAAAGACATAAATATAAGCCATGACACCATTAAAATCCTAGAGGAGAACATAGGCAGGAAAATCTCAGCTATTTCACTCAGCAATATTTTTACTGATATGTCCCCTAAAGCAAGGGACATAAAGGAAAGAATAAACAAATGGGATCTCATCAAAATAAAAAGCTTCTGCATGGCTAAAGAAAACAATATTAAAATAAAAAGAGAACCAACTGTATGGGAAAACATATTTGCCAATGATACCTCATACAATGGTTTAATCTCCAAAATATACAAAGAACTTACATGACTCCACTCTAAGAAGACAAGCAACCCAATTAAAAAATGGGCAAAGTACTTGGGCAGACACTTCTCCAAGGAGGACATATAGAGGATCCAGAGACACATGAAAAGATGCTCGATATCACTAGCTATCAGAGAGATGCAAATTAAAACTACAATGAGATACCACTTGACACCAGTCAGAATGGCCATCATAAACAAAACAACAAACAGCAAGTGCTGGAGAGGTTGTGGAGAAAAGGGGACCCTAGTGCACTGTTGGTGGGAGTGCAGACTGGTACAACCACTATGGAAAACAGTGTGGAATTTCCTAAGAAAACTAAAAATGGATCTACCTTTTGACCCAGCAACTCCACTGCTTGGATTATATCCTAAGAACCCTGAAGCACCAATCCAAAAGAACCTATGCACCCCTATGTTCATAGCAGCACAATTTACAATAGCGAAGTGTTGGAAGCAACCTAGATGCCCATCAGTAAATGAATGGATCTATTCAAGTTCTTTGCCCATTTTTAATTAGGTTATTTAGGGGTTTTTTGGTGTTGAGTTTTAAAACAGCCTTGCACTGGCATAAAAACAGACACATAGATCAATAGGACAGAATAGACAGCCCAGAAATAAACCCACACCTTTATATTTATGTAATATTTGACAGAGGAAGCAAACATATACAATGGTTTAAAGATAGTTTATTCGATAAATGGTGTTGGGAAAATGGGACAAATAAGTGTAGGAACATGAAACTAGACCATCTTCTTATACCACACACCAGAACAAATTCAAAATGGATCAAAGTTTTAAATATTAGACCTGAAATCATAAAATCTTACAAAAAAAACAGGCAGCAAAATCTTGGATATTACTCATAGCAATTTTTTGTCAGGTGTACCTCCCCAGGCAAGGGAAACAAAAAAAAAAAAAAAAAAAGGGATTACATCAAACTAAACAGTTTTTGCATGGCAAAGGAAATCATCAACGAAATAAAAAAACAACACACAGAATGGGAGAACATATTCACCAATACATCTAATAAGGTGCTAATATCCCAAATTTATAAAGAACTTACAAAACAACACCAAAATATCATTTTTTTAAAAGCCTGTATTTTTAAATTGCATTGTGGGCTTGTGCATGGTGGGGGGGCATTGTCTGTTTGTGACTTATTCCCATATATTTGTTGTAATTTTACTATTTTCTTACCCTCACACTGTTGATGGGAACACAGATTGGTGTAGCCAGTGTGGAAAGCAGTATACAGTTACCTCAAAAAATTAAAAATGGAACTGCTTTATGATTTAGCAATTCAACTTCTGGGAATTTATCCAAAGAAACCTAAAACACTAATTTGAAAGAATATATGTACCCTTATGTTCATTGCAGAATTATTTATAGTAGCCAAGATCTGGAAACAGCCCAAGTGCCCATCAGTAGATGAATGGATAAAAAAAGCTGTGGTACATTCATACAATGGATTACTACTTGGCTGTAAAAAATACAGCCAATGGAATTCTATGCAGCAGAAAGAAAGAAGGAGCTCATACCCTTTGCAACTGCATGGATGGAACTTGAGAGCATCATGTTAAGCGAAGTAAGCCAGGCAGTGAAAGACAAATACCATATGATCTCACCTTCAACAGGAAGCTAATCAACAAAACTAACAAACAAGCATAATATAACCAAAGACACAGAAATTGAGAACAGGCTGAAAGTCACCAGAGGGGAGAGGGGAGGGAATTTCAGGGGAAAAGGGGAAGGAATTACAGGAACAAGTATAAAGGACACATGGACAAAAACTATGGGGGGGTGGAAATGGGAGGGAGGAGGGGAGGGCTGGGATGGTGGGTTCGGGTGAGAATAAAAAACAGAAAACTGTACAAGATCAACAATTTAAAAAATAATAATAATCTTACCTTTTGTGACAGCATGGACTGACCTAGAGATCATTATGCTAAATTGAAATAAGCCAGCCAGAGAAAGATAAGTACCATATGATTTTACTTACATGTGGAATCTCATGAACAAAATAAACACAAAGAAAATAGAAACAGATTCATAGATAGAACAAAGTACCCACTGTCAGAGGGGAGGAACTTGAGGGACTGGGCGAAAAAGGTGAAGGGATTAAGCAAAGAACAAAAACCTCAGAGACACAGATGACAGTACAGTGTTTACCAGAAAGAGTAGTGGGGAGTGGGAGAAAAAGGTAAAGAAGGGATAAATGGTGATGGAAGGAGACTTGGCTTTGGGTGGTGAGCACACAATACAATATACAGATGATATATTATAGAATTGTACATCTGAAACCTATATAACCTTGTTAACCAACATCACTCCAATGAATTCAATAATTTTTTAAAGAACAATTAATATAGCATGAGCTGCAAATGTATTTCCAGCTTTTTTCTGTTTAGTTTGGCTGTGAGCTGTTAAAAATGTATAAATATTTTTAATTTTCTTGAGATCTTATCTGTTGATATTCTCAATTTTGCTTCCCCCTTTCCTTCCTGTTTTGTTATTCTTATCATTCTTAGAGTACAGAACATGCTACTTTTATATTTAATTCCTATATTCTTTTCTGCTTTATGCAGTTAAACCTGTTCAATCCCCACTACTGTCTTTTCGCTATAATTTCCCCAATTATCTCTTTATTAGAGGAAATTTGTCCTCTGGTAGTTACATTAAGGCTTATGAGAAAAATAATCTCTGAGTTCTTGAATGTTCAATATTGTATTTATTGGTGTGTATGGGTTTAATAGCCTTATTCTTAAAGGATGTTGCTCAATCCTCTTCCATATTAAAAAATTGTCTCCCTTATATGTGGAATCTAAAGAACAAAATAAACTGACAAACAAAATAGGACCAGAGGCATGGATATGTGAATAGACTCACATATCTCAGAGATGAAGGGGTAGGGGAGACTATTAGAGATTAGCCAAAGAACATATATGCATATATGCATATGCATACCCCATGGACACAGACAACAATGTAATGAAAGAGAAGGTGGGGCTGGGTGGAGGGGACAAAGGGAGAGAAGTTAGAGGGCATCTCTAATAATGTCAACAATAAAAAATAAAAAGAAGCTTGGTCTGCTCTTGGTGTTTGTGCTGGCTCTCTGGTACTCTCACTGCTACCTGTCATTTTCTTTCCTTTTTTGTAACATTGGTGACATTAATGTAACATTTTAGATATTTCTGAACTACTCTTGTAATGACTAAAATTATATAAATGTTTGTGGCATAAATAAATAAATGAATAAGAAGAAATTTGAGACCAACTTTATTTCTTCCCCCTTTACCCCATGGTTGACATTTTTATCTTACTGCCCTAAGGATTCTTTTTTTTAAAAAAAAATTCAAAAATTTGCAAACATATGTCTTTAGTGTTGACTGTGTCTGGCCAGCTTTCTATGGTTGATGATATGTTTTCTTTCTTTTTAGGAGATTTAAGTCATTCTACCCAGGACATTTTTCTTGCATGAAGCATTTAAATATGTTAATTTCTCAGTTCTGAATTTCCTTGGGGGACTCTAAAAATACAGATGTTGCATCTCTTTTCCTACATTCAATAGCTACTATTTTTTGACCTAAGCTTTAGGTTTTCCTTTGTTTTGTTTATTTTCTTTCTGTCCTCCATATATCTTACTATGTTTTCCACAGTGGCCATCTCCCTTGTATTCCTTCCTACTTCATATTTATTTCTCCTGTAATTTTTGGGGGGATTTGTGGGGTATTTTATAAGCTAAATTTTTATTTTGAGATAATTGTAGATTCACATGCAGCTGTAAAAAATAACAGACAGAACCCATGTAAACTTTACCCAGATTCCCTTTATGATAACACCTTGCAAACTGTAATATAATACTGCAACCAGGATATGGGCATTGATATAGTTAAGATATAGAAAGTTTCCATCACCATAAAGATCTTTTTTGTTATCCTTTTATAGCCATACTCACTTCATTCTTGACCTGCATGCCCCCTATCAACCTTATCCCAGGCAACACTAACCTGCTATTAGCCTCCATAATTTTGTCATTACTAGAATGTTATATAAATGATATAATACAGTATGAAACCTATTAAAATTGGCTTTTTTGCCTCAGCATTATTTTTTGTAAAGTCATCCAAATTGTTGCATACATCAATGGCTTGTTTTTTTTTAATTGCTCAGTAGTATATAGTGATATAGATATTCCACAGTTGTTTCCAGTTTTTAGCTATTATAAATAAAGCTGCTAAAAACACTGACATAGAGTTTTTGTATGACATAAAATTTTATTTGTTATTTGTCCCAGAAAAATTAATGCCCAAGAATGCAATTCCTGGGTCTTATGGTAATTGCAGGTTTAATTTTTTAACAAGTTGCTGAACTGTTTCCCAGAGTGGCTGTACCATTTTAGATTTCCACTAGCAATGTAAGAGTGACCCAGTTTCTCTGCATCCTCACTAGTATTAGGGATACTAGTTAATATTTTTTATCTTAACCATTCTGATAGGTGTGTAGTTATATATCATTGTGGTTTTATTTTGCATTTCCCTAATAGATGAGATTGAACATCTTTTCATATGCTTATTTGACATTTGTGTATCCTTTTCAGTGTAATGTCTGTTTATATCTTTTGCCCATTTTAAAATTATATCGTTTGATTAATTTTACATCACAGTAATTTTTAGATAAACTTTTTATTTTAGGAACCATTTAAATTTAAGGAAAAACTACAAAGATGTTACAAAGAATTTCCAGATATTTGTGGATTCTCCACACCTAGTTTTCCCCATTATTAGTATCATTCATGAGTATGGTACATTTTCACAATTAATGAACAGATTTCATACATTATTATTAAGTGAAGCCTGCACTTTATTAAGATTTCCTTGGCTTATATGCAATGTCCCTACTGTTCTAGGGTTTGATCCAGGATATCATATTTAGTCTTTATGTCTCCTTAGGCTTCTCTTGAGCATGGCAATTTCTCAGACTTTTCTTATTTATAATAACTTTGACAGTTTTAAAGAGTACTGCTCAAGTATTCAATTGAATGTTGCACAGTTAGGATTTTCTCATGACTAGACTAGGTCTGAAGAGGAAGATTACAGACATAAATTGTCATTTTTATCACATAATGTCAAGGATATATATGATCAGCAGATTGATGTTGACCTTGCTCACCTGGCTGAAGTGGTAACTCAGGTTTCTCCACTGTAAAAGTACTTCTCTTTACTCCCTTTAAGACCAAACTCACAGTAACCAGAGGGGAGGTGGTAGGGGATAAAAGGGGGCAAAGGGGGAGGGTTTTCAGGAACATGTATAAAGGACACATGGACAAAACCAAAGGGGGGTAGGGTCAAGGGTGGGAAGTAGGGATGGCTGGGGTGAGGGAGAGGGTAGGAGGAAAATGTAGACAACTGTACTTGAACAACAATAAAAAATAAAAATAATAAAAAAGATACAATTCCAAAAAAAGTAAAAATAAAATGTCATCTTAGCTCTTCTCCCTTATTTATGCATTTGTTTATGCATTGAATGATTTATCTATAACCATATGGACACAAAAATGTGTCTTTTATATTTTGGGCTACAAGTCAATATGAC
The DNA here is from genome assembly GCA_039655065.1 of Glossophaga mutica. NCBI lineage: Eukaryota > Metazoa > Chordata > Mammalia > Chiroptera > Phyllostomidae > Glossophaga > Glossophaga mutica. Next base: position 68,077,052 of record CM077309.1, on the reverse strand, counting down.
TTTTCTATTTTGTTGCTTGGCCTTTGGGAGCTTTTTCCCTTGGCTCTTGTATCCCTTTGACATACCTCCATCATTGTGTGATTTTTTTAATGTTTTTGTTTGGTTTTTAGCACTTTTGTACTTTCTAAAATTACAAGAGTTTCAAGGTTGTACTTTTGTGTATTTACTATCCAAGTACTAGCATCAGCTGCTCCTTCAAGGATTCCTGATTCCTTTCATTGGACACAGGCATTAAAAACCAAGATCTGTGTGCTAATTGTACTCATTGCTACAGGGGTATTGCTTCATATGTCGGTATATTAATACCTGCATGTATACATACCTAAAATGTCTACATGTGACTACCTGTATCTGTATTGGATAACATAAATTCGTGCAAATGTGTGCAACTATAATTCACTACCAAGTATATCATTAGAGTCTCCTCCCCTTTCTTATCTCTAAAATCCCCATTCAACAGAAAAACATTTGACATTACAATTTGCCATCCACTTAATTTATGTTATTGTAATTCCCGTAAACATAAGGTATCAGAATTGTTTACCACGCCCTTATAGAAAATAACTGAATCAACTAAACCATAGTACCTATGTATAGTTTCTGTTGTCTTTCATTGTAAGGGTTCACGCTTTTCCTGTTACCTAGATCATCACCTTCCCCCAATGTCCTCACTGAATTTTTGAAAGATTTATAATTCACCCAGATGGTTCTGTTACATCCTTAATTCTATTCTTTGATGTTCTGACCTCTTAAATTTTTATTAGCATGTATCAGGTTTCATTCATTGTGCTGAAAATTTCTGTGTTTTGAAAAATACAGTGTATTCTCATCTACAATTACAGTGTGGGACAGAAAAAAAATATCTTCAGGGGGTTTAATGAGATTCTTTGACCTTCAAGATGGGGGGAACTTCTCATTGCTGCTGTGTGGTTGTAGAATTTCTAGTTTTTCACAATACCTGAGATGATAAAACCCTTGTTGGGAGAGTGCCTTGTTACCACTCTCCATGTAGCCTCAAGTGACACCACAACATAAGGTGGAGCCTCCCTGTTACATAAAGAGAATGAGAGTCCTGACACTCTGCTACTACCCCAGCATGGACATTGTGTTGTCTTGTAAAGATGGAAGTCTAATTTTCTCTCATGGCTTTGCTTTCATGGCTAGTGCTAGAGCCACAGCTCTTGCCTTTGTTATTTAGCTGAAGCATATTGGTTATTGCTTAAATGTTTCTGTCTTGCAAAATTGTCCCTTTCCTCATCCCTTGAATAGAGAGAGAGGGCTTTTGTTGGGTCTGGGTTGCTGGCTTCTTCAATATTCAGCCTAATTTTATGAGGCAAAAAAAAAAAAAAAATCAAGCCAAAACTGAAACAAAAGCAAACAAAAAAACACCACAACACAGCAAAAGAAGTACAAAACAATCAAGGGGCTTACCACCGTGTTATTCCTTGGAACCTAAGGTACCTGATGAGTCTTCCTTCTTCTCTCTAATTTTCATAGTCTTCTTATAATTATAGGTAGATGATAGATAGATATGGATAGATAGAGATATTATACACATACATAATATATATTCATACATGTATATATACATATATGTGTGTGTGTGTATGCACACACACAAAATCCAGAGATTTTAGTTGTACTTAGTGAGAAGAATAGTTAAAAGTACATCTATTTCATCTTGTCATAAGTGGAAATCCTTCTCAAATTTTTGTTTTTACATTCTACTTCTATCCTATGTTCCATCCATATACATATTTTATATCCTGTTTTTATCCCTGTGTCTCCTCTAATTCTTGTTCTTATGCTTTGCATAATATTCTCTTATTTATGTAGGTGTTCCTTTGTGATTTTCTTAGAGGAAATTGCTACTTAATATTTTCAGAGCACTCAGTGATATTTTTAGTTGTATTTTTCTTCTCCACAGCTATATTTTATGCTAAACATTTTTAAATCTATTGAACAGTTTGCTGTCCTTTGCCACAGCTTTCATGTTATACCTTTGTGTGCTGTTGTTCTAGAATCTTTCTTATTACTTATCATTGAGTGAGTTGGCAATTTGCAAGAGATTTGTTTTGGTGAGAGAGTTCAGAATGGGGAAGAGCTTGAGAAGTCCTCTAGGTTCACAACCTGAAAGCTCTTTCCTCTACTACCGCAGGGACACAAAAAATGGCATTCTAAAATATATGGCACATCAATGTGATTCTTTGTGTAGGCTTACCTCTTCTGCTTCTCTGAACTAAACCAGGTCAAAGAGTCTTTCTATTGCCAACCCTGTCTACTTCACTTTCTCCCCCTTTGTTGCTAATACTGGGTATAATACTTTTGGCACAGGGTATGCCTCTCACCTTCAGTAAGTATGTTATTGCTAACTCCAATATCTACTATTGGCGAGCCCTCTCAACAGCCTTTTAAAAAATTCTCTACACATTTCCCAATCTAAGCTGTTTTGGAAGATCAAATTCATGTCCCTGGGTTGTATCTGTACCTTGTATTTATTGTAAGTGAGGTTTTCAGACTATTTTATGTCTTCTTGTTGCTGTTACTTGATTTCCAAGAGTAGAAGTTGTAAAAATGCTGACTTAAGGGGCACTTTTATAGTGGAAAATTTGAATCTGCATTTATTGAATACCTAATGTTTCAATCTCTTATTTTCATATTTCAAACAAATCAAAAGAAGACATATATTGGAAGATGACACAACAAAGAACATGTGGATAGGGGTTGTTCAGGAGGAACTGTTTTTAATTGGTAATTTAGCTTTCATCAAAATACTTTCTAGGAAAGTCACAGAAATTTCCAGGCTAGGCATTGTCTCCAGTCCATTCTTTGACTAGTTGGTAAAGCACTCTCAAAATTTGTGTATGAAGCATCTATTATACATTGGAATGAAGTTATAAATGCCCTATGCACTAATTGCTCTTACTTTCTATGAACTACAACATAATGCTTATGTTGGAAAACTGAACTTGCATGCTTATTTTAGAGCTTCTGCTTTATAAAGAAAGAAACATTCCACACATACAATCATGCTATGTTATTTGACTGAATCCATCAGACACATTTTTTAGAAGTTTTATTATAAGTTATTCTGTAACAAAATGGGACTGGCAAACAGCAAAAGGTACTGCTTATTTTTCACTATTGAGTCTAGGATTCCTACTTCACTACCTCTTACAGTAGACAAAATGAGACTGTATATATGGTTTCTTCATCCACAGCCATGCTCTAGGTCCAGCCTACTATTAAAAATTTGAAAATTAAATAAAAATTATACATGGTAAATAAAAATCATCTACAAATTTTTCACTCAGACCTGTCACATTATTACTGTTTTAAAATATTTTCCGTGAGTCTTTTTCTGTGCATTTTAACTTAATTGGCACCACGCTGCCCATGTAATTTTATTTATATGTTTTTATTTGGTTTACTATTAAATGTTATTCAATGTCATTAAAAATCTTCTCAAATATTATTCTAACCATTGACAATTTTTATGCAATCTTGTTGAAGTATATAAAAGTAAACCACAAGAAAGAAAAGACATAGCATTCTTGGATAGCAAAGATGTAAAATAAAAGTGTCAATCATACAAAATTTAATACATAAGTAAACTACAGTGTCAGAAGTCCAGTTGTTCTTTTAAACTATTTTTGAATAGTGGAATAGAAATATGAAATGATCTTAATATCAGTGAGGAAGAATATATGTTCAAATACATGAAAATTTGAATTAATAAATTTTGAAAATTTGAATTATCAAAAGAAAAATTGCATCAGGTGATTAATTTCTAGAAAGAAAAACCTACTCTAATTTAATAGTAGATAATTTGATAATCAAAATAGTAAGGCATTAGCATAAGAACAGAAAAATATATCTGTGTATAATCAGAAAATTAAAATATAATGAAGATGGTACTTTGATTCAGTAGAGAAAGAATGGCTTGTTTACTACATGTGTTTTCACAACTGGTTATCCATCAGAAAAACAACAGTTTTGAACTACTGTATCATACAACAAACAAAAAAATGTCAGATGGATAAAAAAATTAAATTCTTTTTAAAATAAAACTAAAAACCTGATAAAATTTAAGAGAATATTTTTTATAAATTTCAGGTGAAGAAAAGCAATTTAAGCGAGAGAAAACTCAGAGCCATAAGAGACATTTAAATCAATAAGACAGTCTTTTATGTTAAAGTATATGAAGAACCAAGTCAAAAGATAAATGATAAGCTGGAGGAAAATATTACACCCCATATGACAGAAAAATAATATTAGTCATAATATTATAAAATGTTTACAATTATATGACCAAAAGGCAAGAGCCCCAACAAAAACTTATTTATAGAATATGAATAAGCAATTGACAGAAGAGACATTTAGAGGCCAATAAACATATGAAAGAATGATCTATTTTATTAGCAACAAAGAGATAGTATATTTTACCAAAGATATTGACAAAAATTCAATGAAATGCTGGCAAGTACAGGGTTAGAGGGCACTTTCCTACATTTTGGGTGGGAATGTTTATTGGTATAGAACTTAAAAAAGTAATATGGAAATACACATGTCAAATTTAAAATTACATTCTCTAACCTAGCAACTCCACTCCTGAGAATCTTTTCTCTCTTTTTTTAATCAGAATTTTTTAATTGTTGATATTGTACAGTTTTCTGTCTTTTACCTTCCCTGCCCACCACCCCAGCCCTCCCCACCTTCCTCCCATTTCCACCCCCCATAGTTTTTGTCCATGTGTCCTTTATACTTGTTGCTCTAAACCGTTCCCCTTTTCCCCTGAAATTCCCTCCCCTCTGGTCATTGTCAGACTGTTCTCAAATTCAGTGTCTTTGTTTATATTATGCTTTTTTGTTTGTTTTGTTGATTAGGTTCCTGTTAAAGGTTAAAAGATGCTCCATATCCCTAGCTATCAGAGAGATGCAAATTAAAACTACAATGAGATATCACTTGACACCAGTCAGAATGGCCTTCATAAACAAAGCAACAAACAGCAAGTGTTGGAGAGGGTGTGGAGAAAAGGGGACCCTAGTGCACTGTTGGTGGGATTGTAGATTGGTACAACCACTATGGAAAAGAGTATGGAATTTTCTAAGAAAACTAAAAATGGACATACCTTTTGACCCAGCAATTCCACTGCTTGGATTATATCCTAAGAACGCTGAAACACCAATCCAAAAGAACCTATGCACCCCTATGTTTATAGCAGCACAATTTACAATAGCCAAGTGCTGGAAGCAACCTGGGTGCCCATCAGTTAATTAATGGATCAAAAAACTGTGGTACATTTACACAATGGAAGTCTATGCAGCAGAAAGAAAGAAGGAGCTCCTACCCTTTGCGACAGCATGAATGGAATTGGAGAGCATCATGCTAAGCGAAATAAGCCAGGTAGTGAAAGAAGAATCTTTTCTCTTAAACTAAAGCTCTCACATGTAATAATATGTTGAAGACGTTTATTTTAGCCTACAGTGGCAAAACAGAACACAAAACACTATGACTACCCTGAATGCCAATAAATAGGAGAATAGAAAAAGTATAGTATGGTTCACCAATAGGATATATCTTAAGTTAATACCAAAGAATGATGTAGAGCTACATCTGGTGACTCAAAGTGATGTTCAAGAAGTATGCTGTTGAGTGAGAAAGGCCAGTTATTGAGAAATGTCTACAGATTGATCACATTTATATAAAATAAGCAATGTTAAAAGGTTCCTCAAACTTATGTGCATATAACTTGCATGAGCATGGAAAAAGGTGAAGAAGGATACAAAGTCATCTGTAAATAGGCTAAGCTAAATGAGTTGAGAAGGAGGAAAAAGATAAGATGACAGTAGCAAAGTGAAAACATATTAATGGTATGTGTTGTAAAATGTAGACTATCAAATTCTATTGTATTATAACTTTGCACTCGTTCCACATACATGCAGAAGTACTGAAGGGTTTTGGCATAAACAGAAAAATAAATTGGTGATGAAATTTCCAAATTTTTCCTTGAGGTTGTTATTATTACTTTGATGGAAGGTTTGAATATCTTATGTGAAGATAACATTCATTCTTATGATTACAATATTTTGCTTAAGTACAATATTTTTTCTATGAACAACTTTGTATATAAATCATCTACAATTCACAGTATTTTCTTAGAAAAGGTTTCAAAAGCATAGTTTTAAGACTACTATATACAAATATTTTAAAAGTTATTAATATCTATTGCCAAATGCTTTTTACAGATTATTCAGATTTTAAGAGAATAATTCTTCCAACCTCTGCCTGCTTCTACTTTTTATTAATTTATGATTTGATCATTTCATTTCTGTTATTTTTGGAAAGTTTCTGATTTTTAAAATTTAAATGAAAGTGAATGCTTTTAAAAGACTGTGTATATGCTTTAAAAGTGTATATGCTTTTAAAAGTTATTTTTTATTTTTTGGCATGTCCTTGTTTTACATTGTTTTAAATTATTTTATTGTTGTTCAATTACAGTTGCCTACATTTTCTCCCCACCACTCTCCCCTAACCCAGCCAAACCCACCTCGCTCCCTTGCTTCCACCCTCCCCCTTGGTTTTGTCCATCGGTCCTTTATAGTCGTTCCTGAAAACCCTTCTCCCCACTGTCCCATCCCCCCTCCCCTCTGGCTATCCTTAAATCGTTCTTAATTTCAATGCCTCTGGTTATATTGTGTTTGCTTTTTTCTTTTGCTGATTATGTTCCAGTTAAAGGTGAGATCATGTGGTAGTTGTCCCTCACCACCGGGTTTATTTCACTTAGCATAATGCTCTCCAGTTACACCCATGCTGTTGTAACTGGTAGGAGCTCCTTACTCTCTGCTGCTTAGAATTTCATTCTGTAAATGTATCATAGTTTTTTTATCTACTCATTTACTTATAGGCACTTAGGTGGCTTCCTGCACTTGGCTATTGTAAATTGTGCTGCTATGAACACTGGGGTGCATAGCTTCTTTTGGATTGGTGTTTCAGGGCCCGTAGGGTATAATCCCAGCAGTGGAATTGCTAGATCAAAAGGCAGTTCCATTTTTAGTTTTCTGAGGAAATTTCATACTGTGTTCCACACTGGCTGCACCAGTCTGCATTCCCAACAGTGCACTAGTGTTCCCTTTTCTCCCCACACTCTCCAACACTTGTCTGTTGATTTGTTTATGATGGCTATTGTGACTGGTGTGAGGTGGTATCTCATTGTGGTTTTAATTTGCATCTCTCTGATGGCTAGTGATGCTGAGCATCTTTTTATATGTCTCTGGGCCCTCTGTATGTACTCCTTGGAGAAGTGTTTGTTCAAGTCCTTTGCCCATTTTCTATTTGGGTTGTTTGTCTTCATGGAGTAGAGTTGTGTAAGTTCTTTATATATTTTGGAGATCAAACCCTTGTCTGAGGTATCACTGGCAAATATGTTTTCCCATATAGTTGGTTCTCTTTCCATTTTAATGCTGTTTTCTTTAGCCATGCAGAAGCTTTTTAATTTGATGATGTCTCACTTGCTTTTTCTTTCTTTTATGTCCCTTGCTTTAGGGACCATATCAGTGAAGATGTTGCTACGTGGAATGTCTGAGATTTTCCTGGCGATGTTTTCCTCTAGGACTTTTATGGTGTCACAACTTATATTTGTCTTTTATCCACCTTGAATTTATTCTTCTCTATGGTGTAAGTTGGTGATTGGGTTTCATATTTTTGCATATAGCTGTCCAATTCTCCCAACACCATTTGTTGAAGAGGCTATTTTATTCCATTTTATGCTGCTTCCCCCTTTATCAAATATTAATTGATCATAGAGACTTGGGTTTGTTTCTGGGCTCTTTGCTCTGTTCCATTGGTCTACATTCCTATTTTTATGCCAGTACCAAGCTGTTTTGATCAAGTGGCCTTATAATAAATTTTGATATCAGGTGTTGTGACCCTCTTACTTTGTTCTTTTTTCTCAAAATTGCTGCAGCTATTCTGGGTCATTTATAGTTCCATATAAATTTCTGAAATGTTTGTTCCATATCTGTGAAGTATGTCATGGCTACTTTAATAGGAATTGCATTGAATCTATAAATTGCTTTGAGTAGTATGGCCATTTTGTGATGTTGGTAATGCCAATCCATGAGCATGGTACATGCTTCCATTTGTTTGTGTCTTCTTTAATTGCTTTCTTCAGTGTTGTAAAGTTTTCTGAGTACAGGTCTTTTACCTCCTTGCTTAAGCTTATTCCTAGGGACTTTATTTTTCCTGTTACTATATCAAATGGGATTTCTTTTCCTGATTTCTGTTTCTGATATTTTATTGTTGGTATACAAAAATGTCTTCATTATCTGAATATTGACTCTATATGCTGCTATTTTGCCAAATTCATTTATTAGGTTGAGTAGTTTTTTTGGTAGAGTCCACAGGATTTTCTAAGTACACTATCATATCATCTGCAAACGATGACAGATTTACTTCTTTCTTTCTGATTTGTATGCCTTTTATTTCTTTTTATAGTCTAATTGCTGTGGCTAGGACCTCTAATACCATGTTGAATAAGAGTGGTGAGAGCGGGCATTCTTACCTTATTCCTGATCTTAGTGAGAAAGCTCTAAGTTTTTGCCCACTGAGTGTTATGGTCTCTCATATAGTTGCCCATTGAGTAGGTATCTCATATATTTCCTTTATTATGTTGAGGAATGTTTCCTCTATACCTACTTTGCTAAGTGTTTTTATCATAAATTGGTGCTATACCTTATGAAATGCTTTTTCCACATCGATTGATATGAACATGTAATTTCTGTCTTTGCTTTTGTTTATGTGGTGTATTATGTTTATTGATTTGCAAATATTGTACCATTCTTGCCTCCCTGGGATGATTCCCACTTGATCATGGTGTATGATCTTTTGCTTTTATTTATTTTTTAATATATTTTATTGATTATGCTATTACAGTTGTCCCATTTCTCCCCCATCATTCCCCTCCACCCTGCACACCCCTCCCACCCACATTCCCCCACCTTGTGTCATAAGTTCTTTAGCTTCTACATTTCTCACACTATTCTTGCCCTCCCCCTGTCTATTTTCGACCTACTATCTATGTTACTTATTCTCTGTACCTTTCCCCCTCTCTCTTCCTCCCACTCCCCTGTTGCTAACCCTCCACGTGATCTCCATTTCTGTGGTTCTGTTCCTGTTCTAGTTGTTTGCTTTTGTTTTAGGTGTGGTTGTTAATAGCATTGTGTTTCCTGTCATTTTACTGTCATATTTTTTATCTTCTTTTTCTTAGATAAGTATCTTTAACATTTCATAAAATAAGGGCTTGGTGATGATGAACTCCTTGAACTTGACCTTATCTGAGAAGCACTTTATCTGCCCTTCCATTCGAAATGAAAGCTTTGCTGGATAGAGCAATTTGGGATGTAGTTCCTTGCCTTTCAAGACTTCAAATACTTCTTTCCAGCCCCTTCTTGCCTGGAAGGTCTCTTTTGTGACATCAGCTGATAGGCTGATGGGAACTCCTTTGTAGGTGACTGTCCCCTTATGCCTTGCTGCTTCTACAATTCTCTCCTTCATTTGAATCTTGGCTAATGTAATTACGATGTGCTTTGGCATGTTCCTCCTTGGGTCCAACTTCTTTGGGACTCTCTGAGCTTTCTGGACTTCCTGGAAGTCTATTTCCTTTGCCAGACTGGGGAAGTTCTCCGTTATTATTTGTTCAAATAAGTTTTCCACTTGTTGCTCTTCTTCTTACTCTCTGGTACTCCTATATCTCAGATGTTGGGACATTTAACAATGTCCCAGAGGTTCCTAAGCCTCTCCTCATTTTTTTGAATTCTTGTTTCTTACTTGTTTTCTGTTTGGTTGTTTGTTTCTTCCTTCTGGTTCACTCCATTGACTTGAGTCCCAGTTTTCCTCCCATCTCTATTGGTTTCCCATGCATTTTCCTTCATTTCATGTATTGCAGCCTACATTTTTTCATCTAATTTGTGAGCAAAATCAACCAATTCTGAGAGCATCCAGATCACCAGGGCTTTGAACTGTGCATTGATAGGTTGGCTATCTCTTCGTCACTTAGAAGAACTGGCTCTAGAGTTTTGATTTGTTCTCCAGTTGGAGCCATTTTTGGTGGTTTTCTTTTTTGGGGGGGCTTGTCGTGGCTGTTAGGTAGAGAGGGGTGGAGCCTTAGGTGTTTCCCAGGGTGGGGCAGCCCAGTTGCTGAGTTGTGATGCTCTATGTGGGGGTGAGGTCTGAGAGAGAAAAATGGCGCTTTCTTCGCTCTCTCTTGGATTCCAGTCCCTTCTGCCACTTCCCCTTTGCCTAGATTATCTGTGCATGAATGTGGGACCATCTGGCCAGCCAACTACCTTGTGCGGCCTCACTGGGTCTGCACAGTTGTCACCCCGTGCCCAGGGTCTGCTAGCCACTGCCTGTGCACCTGGGGGTCTGCTAGCCGCCGCCTGCATGCCTGGGACCTGCCAGCCACTGCCGCCTGTGTGCCCAGGTCCGCACCTCCACTTTTTCCTGCCATGATTCCGCCCCTCTTATCAGTCTGGATGAATGGTTGTTGGACTTCCATATGGTTCAATTTTCTATCAGTTCTGATTGTTTTCTTGTTTCTAAATATTTGTTGTCCTTAATTTTGGTTTTGAGAGGAGGCATAGTGTGTCCACCTGCACCTCCATCTATCTGTCACAGTGTATTTTTAATTTACCATCTTTCACTTTATTTTTGTTCTATCAGCACACTAGCCTAGTTCCTATATTTCCAATTCGTGTTATCAAGATAACATACATTCTGTCATATGATTGTTGTTTCATTAGTATTGTAAATAATTGCTGTTCTGTACAATTGTAAATACTACACAGCACCCCTGCCCACTTCACTGTTTTCTGAATTTTATTACTGTTGTGGTTAACTTTATTCTCTCACACTCTACATCTATTTTCTATCATTACTCCCACTTTACCTCATAATCTGACAAGCACACTGCTTTCTAGATCCAACTCACAATCCTCTCCTCAAAGAGTCTATCTTCTTTCCATCCTTTCTAAAAAGTGGCTAATTGGGTTAAATATCATGGATAACATTATACATATCCAAAGGATCTCCTATCTCTTCCCTATGGGCTGGTACATTAAATACAATAGAATATTCCCGCTGTCTTAAACCATGTTGCCTTCCCTCTTCAATTGATCACAAAAAAGAGTAAGTGGAAGCTGTGAACAGCAGGATACCTGCTGGAACAGTAAACCCACCAACAAAGGAACCACCAACAGATAACAACAGAAAAAGGAGAAGGAGGGAATGGAAGAGACACTAACTCAACCTAGGACAATCTAGATATAAAACTAAATGGTGGAAAAATTACTCAGAATAAACAGCAGAAGAAGAGCAAGAGAGAATCCTAAAAAGGTAGTACACATGGAAGAACCAGATTCAACACAACCTTTCCACACGTGCCCACCCCTGCACGACAGAATACAAGACATGGTAGATGGAGTGACCCTCAGTTAACCAGCTGGTAGGAAGGACCCACCAAAGAAAGACCCAACAATAATCAAAACCCAAAGATATACAGAGAGCCAACATAAATAACCAGCAAGTTCAGGAGATCAAGGAGACTGCAACACTGAATCTCACAGGTCTTCTACCATAGAAGTTCACACCATAAACCCAGGGAGTCATAACAGATCAATTTAAGAAGCAGAGGCTAACAGGAAGATTCTCACAAACAATGGGCCGACAAAAAAAACAATCCCCAAGTGAAAGGGAAGGAGGGAGCCTCAGAAAGAACAGTAAATGAAATAGAGGCATGTCAGTATCAGATACTGAGTTCAAAGCAATGGTTATCAGGAAGCACAATGAGCTCACAGAGAATTACCAAAAACTATAGGGAAACTACAATGAACTCACTGAAAACTATATCAACATGAAAAAGGAAGTAGAAACTATCAACAAGGGCCGAAAGGGAATGAAGGATATAATTTCAGAACTGAAGAACACAGTAGAAGGAATTAAAAGCAGGCTCAATGAAGCAGAGGATCGGATCAGCAAGCTGGAGGACAAGGTAGGGAAAAACACCCAGAAAGAGCAAGAAAAGGAAAAGAGGCTCGGAAAGAAGAAAGAGGGGTTAAGGAAACTGCAGGACAACATGAAACATAATAATATCCATATAATAGGGATACCAGAAGGAGAAGAAGAAGAGCAAGGACTAGAAAACCTGTTTGAAAAAGCAATGAGAGAAAAAGTCACACAAATCCAGGAAACAAAGAGAGTACCAATCAAGAGAAACTCAAAGAAGCCCACTTTAAGATACAACATAATTAAAATGGCAAAATTCCAACACAAATAGAGAATATTAAAAGCAGCCAGGAAAAACAGTAAGTAACATACAAGGGAGTCATGAGGAGACTAGCAGCTGACTTCTCAATAGAAATGCTACAAGCCAGAAAAGAATGGCAAGAAATATTCCAAGTAATGAGAACCAGAGGCCTGCAACCAAGACTACATTATCCACCAAGACTCTCCCTTAGAATGGAAGGCCAAATAAGGAGCTTCCTGGACAAAAGACAGCTCAAAGAATATACCTCCTCCACCTCTGCAAGAGATGCTCAAGGGTTTCCTTTAAGCACAGGAAGAAAAACAGTGAAAGAAAGAGGAACACAGGTATGAAAAAAAATGGCAATGAATAAGTACCTATCAACAATAACCTTAAATGTAAATGGATTAAATGCCCAAATCAAGACACAGAATAGCTGAATGGATGAGAAAGCATGACCCACACATATGCTGCCTACAAGAGTCCCACCTCAGGAAAAAAGACCTACACAGACTGAAAGTGGAAGGCTGGAAAAAAATATTCCAAGCAAATGGACAGGGGGGGAAAAAGCCGGGGTAGCAATACTCATCAGACAAAAATAGACTTCAAAAAAAAAGGCCCATTAAAAGAGACCCAGATGGTCACTTCCTAATACTCAGGGGAACAATCCATCAAGAAGTCATAAACATTGTAAATATATGTGTACCCAACGTAGGAGCACCCAAATACATAAAGATTATCTTGGAGGACTTCAAGGAAGATATTGACAGCAGCACAATTATAGTAGGGGACTTTAACCCCCCGCCCCGACTGTGAATAATGGACAGATTTTCCAAACAAAATATCAACAAAGATATTGTGGCATTCAACAATGCTTTAGATGAAATGGACTTAACAGATCCAGAAAGAGATCCTTTCATCCAAAAGAAGCAAAATACGCACTCTTTTCAAATGCTCATGGAACATTTTCAAAGATAGACCACATGGTAGGACACAAAACAAGCCACAAAAAATTAAAGAAAACTGAAATCATATCCAGCATTTTCGCTGACCACAAGGGACTGAAACTAGAAACCAATCCCAAGGAAACAAACCCCAAACACTCAAACTCATGGAGATTGAATAGCATGCTATTAAACAATGAATGGGTCAAGAATGAGATTGGGGAAGAAATGAAAAAGTTTCTGGAAACAAATGAAAATGAATTCACAACAATCCAAAGCTTATGGGACACAGAAAAAGCAGTCCTGTGAGGGGAGATCATAGCAATACAGGCCTACCTAAAAAATATAGAAACATTTCAAACAAACAACCTAACTGCATGCCTACAAGAACTCAAGGAACAACAACAAAGACAGCCCAGAGTAGTAGAAGGAAGGAAATAACCATGATCAGAGCAGAGTTAAATGACATAGAGACTAAGAGCACAATTCTAAGGATCAATGAATCCAGGAGCTGGTTCTTTGAAAAGATAAACAAAATCAACAAGCCTTCAAGCAGGCTCACCAAGAAAAAATGAGACAGGACCCAAATAAACACAATCATAAATGAAAGAGGAGAGATTACAACTGACAGCACAGAAATACAAAGGATTGTAAGAAATTACAATGAAGAACTGCATGCCAAGAAATTTGAAAACCTAGGTGAAATGGACAAGTTTCTAGAAAATGTAATCTTTCAATACTGAATGAAGAAGCAGCAGAAAGCCTGAACAGACAAATAACAGCAGATGAAATTGAAGCAGTAATCAAAAATCTTCCAACACACAAAAGCCCTGGACCAGATGGTTTCACAGGAGAATTTTACAAAGAATTTAAGGGAGAGCTAACCCCTTATCATTTACAGACTATTCAAAAAATCCAAAATGATGGAAGATTCCCAATCTCTTTTAATGAAGCCAGCATCATCCTAATCCCAAAACCAGATAAAGACACAACAAAGAAAGAAAATTTCAGGCCAATATCATTGATAAACACAGATGCTAAAACCCTCAACAAAATATTGGCAAACCGCATCCAGCAATACATTAAAAAGATCATACACCATTATCAAGTGGGATTCATCCCAGGGATGCAAGGATGGTTCAACATTCGCAAATTAGTAAATGTAATTCATCACATAAAGAAAAGCAAAGACAAAAATCATATGATCATATCAATAGATGCGGAAAAAGTTTTTGATAAAGTACAATACCCATTTATGATAAAAACACTCATCAAAGTGTGAATAGAGGGAGCATTCTCAACATAATAAAGGCCATATATGAAAGACGGACAGCCAACATTATACTAAATAGGCAACATTTACAGCTTTCCCACTAAGATCAGGAACAAGACAAGGTTGTCCACTTTCACCACTACTATTCAACATAGTATTGAAAGTTTTAGCCACAACAATCAGACAAGAACAGGAAATAAAAAGCATTCTAATTGGAAAGGGGGAAAGAAAAGGAGGAAAGAAAATCATTGTTTGTAGATGACATATAGTGTACATAGAAAATCCTGTAGACTCTGTGAAAAAACTGCTTGACCTAATAAATGAATTTGGCCAAACAGCCAGATACAAAGTCAATATCCAGAAATCAAAGGCATTTTTGTATATCAACAATGAAACAGCAGAATCAGAAATCAAGAAAAAAATCCCATTTGATATAGCGAAAAGAAAAATAAAATACCTAGGAATAAACCTAACCAAGGCGGTGAAAGACCTTTAGGCAGAAAACTACACAACACTGAAGAAAGAAATCAAGGAAGACACAAACAAATGGAAACGTATACCATGTTCGTGGATTGGAAGAATTAACATCATCAAAATGTCCATACTACCCAAAGCAATTTATATATTCTATCCAATCATTATTAAAGTACCAATGATATATTTCACAGACATAGAACAAACACTTCAAAAATGTATATGGAACCATAAACAACTGTGAATAACTGCTACAATTTTGAGAAAGAAGAGCAAAGTAGGAGGGATCACAATACCTGATATCAAAATTTATTACAAGGCCACTAATCAAAACAGCCTGGTACTGGCCTAAAAACAGTCACATAGACCAATGGAACAGAACAGAGAGTCTGGAAACAAACCCAAGTCTCTATATTCAATTAATATTCTACAAAGGGGCAGCAGCATGAAATGGAGTAAAAATAGCCTCTTCAACAAATGGTGTTTGGACAGCTGGACAGCTACATGCAGAAAAAGAAAGAAAGAAAAGAAAGGAAGAAGAAAGAAAGAAAAGAAGAAAGAAGGAAAGAAGGAAAGAAAGAAGGAAGGAAGGAAGGAAGGAAGGAAGGAAGGAAGGAAGGAAGGAAGGAACTTGAGTACCAACTTACATCATACACAAGAATAAATTCAAAGTGGATAAAACATTAAATATAAGTCACGACACCATGAAAGTCCTAGAGGAGAACATAGGCACAAAATCTCAAACATTCCAAGCAGTAGTATTTTCATTGATATGTTCCCTAGAGCAAGGGACATAAAGGAAAGAATAAACAAATGGGATCTTATCAAAATAAAAAAGCTTCTGTATGGCTAAAGAAAACAGTATTAAAGAGAACCAAATATATGGTAAAACACATTTGACAGTGATACCTCAGACAAGGGTTTGATCTCCAAAATATATAAAGAACTCACAGGACTCAACTCTAAGAAGAAAAACAACCCAATTAAAAAATGGGCCAAGGACTTGAACTGACAGTACTCCAAGGAGGACATACAGAGGATCCAGAGACACATGAAAAGATGCTCAGTATCGCTAGCTATCAGAAAGATGCAAATTAAAACCACAATGAGATGCCACCTAACACCAGTCAGAACGGCCATCATAAACAAAGCAGCAAACAGCAAGTGTTGGTGAAGTTGTAGAAAAAAGGGTAACCTCATGCACTGTTGGTGGGATTGCAGACTTGTGCAACCACTATGGAAAACAGTATGGAATTTCCTCAGAAATCTAAAAATGGAACTGCCTTTTGACCTGGCAATTCCACTGCTAGGATTATACACTAAGAACCCTGAAACACCAATCCAAAAGAACCTATGCACTCAAATGTTCATAGCAGCACAATTTACAATAGCCAAGTGTTGGAAGCAACCTAAGTGCCCATCAGCAAATGAATGGAACAAAAAAGTACAGTACATTTACACAATAGAATTCTATGCAGGAGAAAGAAGTAAGGAGCTTCTACCATTTGCAACAACATGGATGCACCTGGAAAGCATTTTTGCTAAGCAAAATAAGCCAGATGGTGAAAGACAAATACCACATGATCTTACCTTTAACAAGAACCTAATCAACCAAACAAACAAGCAAAATATAACCAAAGACACTGAAATTGAGAACAGGCTGACAGTGACCAGAGGGTAGAGGCAAAGTAATTTCAGAGCAAAAGGGTGAAGGGTTTGCAGGAACAATTATAAAGGACACATGGACAGTAACAGGTGGTGGGGTTAAAAGAGGAGGGAGCTGGGGAGGGCTGCTGTGGGGAGAAAAGGCAGAAAACTGTACCTGAACAAGAATTAAAAAAAAAATAACTCCAGCAAAAGAACTAAATAAAATGGAGATAAGCAATCTATCAGATGCAGAGTTCAAAACACTGGTTATAAGGATGCTCAAGGAACTTAATGAGGACCTCAACAGCACAGAAAAGATTCAGTCAGAAACAAAGGATACATTAATTGAAATAAAAAACAATTTCCAGGAAACAACAGTAAAGCAGATGCAACTGAGAAGGAACTCAGTGATTTGTAACAGAAAATAGTTAAAGAGCAACCAATCAGAACAACAAGAGGGAAAAAATACTGCCCCACCCCCCACCCCCACCTTCCCTGCAAAACAAGGACAGTGTAAGCAGCCTGTCGTACCACTTCAAGAATTCTAACATTGTCATCATAGGGGTGCCAGAAGGTAAAGAGAAAGAGCAAAAATTGGAAATCTACTTGAAAAAATAGTGAAATAGAACTTCCCTACTTTGGTGAAAGAAATAGACATACAACTCCAGGAAACACAGAGTCCCAAACAAGATGGATGCAAAGAAGCCCACTCAAAGACACATGATAATTAAAATGCCAGAGGTTAAGGATAAAGAGAGAATCTTAAAAGCAGCAAGAGTAAACCCTTTCGTTACTTACAGGGAGTTCCCATAAGACTAATAGCTGATTTCTCAAAAGAAACTTTACAGGTCAAAAGGGATTGGCAAGAAATATTCAGTCATGAAAAGAAGGGACCTACAGACAGGTTTGCTCTACCCAGCAAAGATATCATTTAGAATCAAAGGGCAGATAAAGAGCTTCCAAGGCAAGGAAAAACTAAAGGAGCTCATCATCGCCAACCCATTATTATATGAAATGTTAAAGTGACTTCTTTAGGAAAAAGAAGATCAAAACTATGAACAACAAATATATATCAACAATTGAATCTAAACAAGCTAAGAAAACAAGAACAGAGACAGAACATGGATACAGAGAATATTTTGATGCTTGCCAAATGGAAGGTGAGGTATAAAGAAATGGGTGAAGAGGTTAGGAGATTAAGAAGTACAAATATGTAGTTACAAAATATACATGGGAATGTAAAGTACAGTATAGGAAATGAAGTAACCAAGAACTTTATATGCATGACCCATAGACACCAATTATGTGGGCATTGCCTGAGGGAGTAGGGGGTGCTGAGTTAAGGGAGGCAAAGAGAAAAATTGGGACAAATGCAATACTGTAATCAATAAAGTATAATTAAAATTAAAAAATTAAAAAGAAATATTGCAGGACACTTATTACATTTATAACATATTCCCTGTCACTTGAAATTCAAATTTAACTGGACATCCTGTATTTTTATTTACTATATCTGATAGCTCTGTTTGAGAAGAAGACTCTGAGATGGAGTTCAGTATGCAAGATGTTTATAACACTGCCCCTAGTACCAACAACCATAAATGCAGAAAAAATGAGCAGAAAGAGAAGTGATGGTGCAAGGAACAACAAAATGACAGTCTTGGTGATCCCACAAGAAGCCCTAGAGCTAAGATGGTCCATCAGCGTGTCCTCCCTTGGGTCTAAATTACAGGGGTTTTATGCCTTCTTCTGTTAGTCACTGAACATGGAGAAGGCAGCTCCCTATGGCTGAAGCACCATGAAGGGGCTAATAGCTGTAATAGCTGAACACCATCTGCTTATGCCATTCCCAGCAGCTGAGAAAAATGTCCTTTCCTGAGGGGAATCTGGGTGACTGATTTTATATCCCTGACAATGAAGAAAGCAATGTGTCAGAAAG
Organism: Glossophaga mutica; assembly: GCA_039655065.1. Taxonomy (NCBI): domain Eukaryota; kingdom Metazoa; phylum Chordata; class Mammalia; order Chiroptera; family Phyllostomidae; genus Glossophaga; species Glossophaga mutica. Next base: position 68,058,474 of record CM077309.1, on the reverse strand, counting down.
TGTGTAATATATATTACCTTTGATTTTTCAAGTGCATAAAACACAATATATGCTGTATCTGCTTGTATTTGTGAAAGCAAACTTTAAGTGTAAATTAAAGTTAATAAAAGTGGTTAATGAGCCCTGGCTGGTGTGGCTCAGTGGATTGAGCACAGGCCTGCAAACCAAATGGATTCATGTGAACAGTCAGGGCACATGCCTGGGTTGTGGGCCAGGTCCCCAGTGGGGGTGTGTGTGGGAGGCAGCCACACACGGATGTTTCCCTTCCTGTCTTTCTCTTTCCCTTCTCCCTTGTCCGGAAATAAATAAATAAAATCTTTTAAAAAAGTGGTTAATGACAAAAAGAGGGAATAGGGCAAATGGGAATGAGATTTCTCTCATGTGTTTCATTCAATAGTTTTGACTTTGGATGTAAAATGTTAATATTACCAAAAATAAAATTAAAGACAAAATAAAAAGAGCCCTACCAAGTTAAACTGAAATAAGTAAATCTACATCAAAGGTTAATGATATAACAACTCAAAAAGATTACACCAGGTAATTCTAGAACAGGCTTTTAACTACAAAAATAGTTTCAACTTCATTATTACTGACATTATTGTTTTGAGACTGCAGTATGCATTATTGTAGAGTAAATAAATAAATATGCTAATATTGTTGAAAATCTAAATTTTCTACTTAAGAAAATAGAGATATAAATACAAAATCAAAGAATTTAAGCCCTGGACTGGTCAGAGCACTTACCTAGGTTGTGGATTCAGCCAATCTCTCTCCCTCTCCCTCTCTCTCGCTCTCTTTCTCTCTCTCTCTCCCTCTCCCTCTCTCTCTCTCTCCATTCCTCTGTCTCCAAAATCAATAAACATTTTTGTATGAGGATCAAAAATAATCTTTGGATGAGGATTAAAAAATCAAAACATTTAAGCAAAAATCCTGCAACATGATATTAAAAGTGAAAATATTAGAATAACTCATTTTTTAAAAAAATATTTTCCAGTTTTGTGCACTAGAAAGCACCACAAAAAATAATAGCCTAGTTTTCATGAGCACTAACTGCTCATATTGTGGCCTCTAAATACCATTCTTTTCTAAAGTGAATTTGAAAGTTCCGACCAAGATACAGGTATAGGTAGAAACCCTTTGCTTCCTTGCACAACCAAAAGGAGGATAACCAATCTAAAATCAATAAACAAGCAGAAGAGCCAGAAAATCAAACTTCATGGAACTCCAACAATCAAGAAATTAAAGAAAAAGTCAACCAGAACAACCAGACCAGTACGAACCATTGGCATGGATGGGTCAGCTGAGAGAAACCTCTGTGAGGCAGCAGACTGTGTGAGTGGGGCTGGCTGAAGGAGACACTGAGACTCAGAGTTCACTGTGGACTACAGCGGTTGCAGTCAGGGGAGAAACTCACAGTCTCACATGAGACCCTTGGAAAGTGGACTAGAGACGAGCAGGTGAGCTGCATTGTTCCCTCTTTGGCCCCTTCCCAACAGACAGTGCCACAACACAGCAAGGAGGGCTACCTAGCCCTGGTGAATACCTAACACCGCACCCCCTTACAACTTAACAGGTGTGCCAAGACAAAGAAATATGGCCCAAATGAAAGAACAGAGCAAAACCTCAGAAAGGGTACTAAGCGATGAGGAAATAGCCAACCTATCTGATGGAGAATTTAAGGCTTTTGTAATCATAATGCTCACAGATCTGACTGAGCTTGGTTAAAAAATGAAAATAAAAACAAAAACAAAAACAAATGAAAGATACCCAAACTGAAATAAAGCAAAATATTCAGGGAACCAACAGTGACAGGAAGAAAACCAGGTCTAAAAGCAACAATGTGGAACAAAAGGAAGAAATAAACATCTAACTGGAACAGAATGAAGAAACAAGAATTCTGAAAACTGAAGAGTCTTACAAACCTCTGGGACAACTTGAAAGGTTCCAATATCTGAATTATAGGGGTGCCAGAAGGAGAACAACAGCAAGAAATTAAAAACTGATTGGAACCAATAATGAAGGAAAACTTCCCCAACCTGGCAAAGGAAATAGACTTCCAGGAAGCCCAGAGAGTTCCAAAAAAGTTGGACCCAAAGAGGAACACACCAAGGCACATCATCATTAAGTTACCCAAGATTAAAGATAAAGAGAGAATCCTAAAAGTAGCAAAAGAAAAGGAGAGAGTTACCTACAAAGGAGTGCCCATAAGGCTATCAGGTAATTTCTCAAAAGAAACCTTGCAGGCAAGAAGGGACTGGAAAAAAGTATTTGAAGTCATGAAAGGGAAGGACCTACATCCAAGGACTTCTATCCAGCAAAACTTTCGTTTAGAATGGAAGGGCAGATAAAGTGATTCCCAGGTAAGGTCAAGTTAAAGGAGTTCATCATCACCAAGCCCTTATTATAGGAAATGTTAAAAGGACTTATCTAAGAAAAAGGTAAAAAATATGAACAGTAAAATGACAACAAACACAACTATCAACAAATGAACCTAAAAGTAAAGAAAAACAATGAAAACCAAAACTAAGAAGTAGAACAGGAACAGAATCAGAGAAATGGACATCACATGGAAGGATTTCAGTGTGGAGGGAGAAAGGAGGAATAGGGGGAAAAGGTACAGGGAAGAAGAAACATAATTAGTAGGCACAAAATAGGCTGGGGAGAGATCAAAAATCTCTTCCCATAGTAAGTGGTGGTTGTCTGAGAAGCCGAATGCTTACTCTGCATACGTGAGGGTAAAGAATTTATCCTGACTTTCCCCTATGAACTGGATTTCAGGGTAACAAAATAAAAACTGGCTGATGAAGAAATTTTTTTAAAAAAGAATTTAATATAATTAAAAAAAAAACACCACTTGGCAAGCCTTAATTAAGTAATTCAGGCAATGATTATCAACAGATTCTAAAATCATGAGGTGAAAGATTGCTAATGATCAGGATATCCACAGGGTGCCAAAGATTCCACCACAGATAACTTTACAGGGCAAAATGTCATTTCACAATGAAGCATAGGGTTGTCGCTGCATGAACCCATGTGTGCTCACTAATGAATCCTGGTATTACTAAAGAAGACAGATAAATTTTATGTACCCCTAAAGGGAGGCAATATGGAGTACATAAAGTACATGAACTAAATTAATAAGAACCTACTATGTCACCCCAATAAATTCAAATAAACAACAAACAAGTAAATAAAACCTGAATCTAATCAACTATATGAATGGAAGCAACTGATTGCAGGAATTACGGAGAGAGAGAAATTATTTAAATGGCCCTGCAAAAAGATATCAGACAAATCCAGAATGTGGAACATTCTAAAGAAAGAGAAGGAAACAAATTCGGTTCTACAACAAATCAATAGTATTTGTGCTATGAAACAGACCCAGTGTGGTGGTGAATGATATACTATTTAGGACCCCCCTTTTTCTCCAGGGGTCCCCCCAACTAAGTTTGCTATATCCGCCACCAGAGGAAAGATGCCTCTCAATGCCAGAGATTTGTGAAAAGGAAAGGAATTGTTTATTTAAACGCTATACAGACTTAGAGTAGTGACTTGGTGTCTTCATTAAAATACTAAAGTCCTTTAGAATACTCACAGACATGCACAGTCCTTCCTTCTCCCTCTGCCCTAGTCTGGGGTACTGTATCTCAGGAAAAAGAAGTAGAAGTCTGTGATTCAGGCTCCTGGCACCATCAGTTGTGTTGCTGCCATGCTTTCCAGTTAATCCAAAGCCATGTGGTACCTTCTTATGGCCCACCAGAAAGAGTCCTTTCTCCCCTTTTCTTCCAGGCAAAGTCTCTCCTGCTTCCTAAACCACGTGGCAAAAGGTAGCACCTCAAAGCCACATGGTCCTGACTCTAGCCAAAGCCACATGGTTCTCTCCTGCCACACAGCCACTTGGTCCCAATCTCCTCAAAAGCCGCGTGGTCCTCTCCATGGTATGGCTGCCATGCCTGGGTTTAAATCCTGGCGCTGATCTTCCTCTGCAGCCCCATTTCCTACTCCTCCTACAATCAGTTATATCTGCCAATGTTCCTGTATTCTTCCAGCTTTTCTGAGCTGCCATAGTGACTCTGGGCAGGTGTGGCCCCATGGCATGGAGCCAGTCTTCTCCAACCTCTCACACAGGTGCTGTAACCAAGGTGAATTGTCTCCCAGTTACATTGGGGTGGAAGTCACTTCCATCCCCTGGCTCAAAGTACAGCCACAGCTATTTAACATATCCCTGAAACAAGTTAAAGGTTATAGATATGTTAAATGACCATGCCAGAGGTTAGGTACAAAGCCATTGCTGTACAAAACAGTTCTGCATGTTCCTGCTCCATGTATCCCATTTCCCCAGCTCAGACTTGTGGGAGTGAGGACACCCTATATATATTTTTCTAATGTTTCCTGGACACCTTGAGTTCTGGACCCCATTACAAATCCCTGTTTGGGTCCCTCCACTTGGTTGCACCCTGTTACATTTGGATGATGGAAAAAGGAGATTTTGAAGATACTAATTACTGATCCAGTTTATTGATACTGTTTGATTCTGAATCAAATGAAACAACTTTATAAAAGACCATTCTTAATTTATGGTTGAACCAATCTTTAAAATTTTCATAATTACTATTCAACAAAAGGGGCAAACAAATAACACAGAGTAAAAATAGCCTCTTCAACAAATAGTATTGGGGGATCTGGACAGCTACATGCAAAAAAATAAAAATCTATTACGAATTTACACAATACGCAAAGATAAACTCAAGATGGAAAAAATATAAGCCACAACACCATAAAAGTCCTAGAGGAGAAGATAGGCAGGAAAATTTCAAATATTCCATGCAGCAATATTTTCATTGTTATGTTCCCTAGAGCAAAAGACATAAAGGAAAGAATAAATAAATGGGACTTCATCAAAATAAAAAGTATCTGCATGGCTAAAGAAACATCATCAAATGAAAAGGGAACCAATTGTATGGACAGATGTATTTGCCAATGAGACCTTGGACAAGGGTTGGATCTTCAAAATATGTAAAGAATTCACATGACTGCACTCCAGGTAGGCAAACAATCCAAATAAAAAAAATGAGCAAAAGACCTGAATAGACACTTCTTCAAGTAGGACATACAAAGGGCAGAGAAACATATGAAATAATGTTCAGCTTCACTAGCCATCAGAGAGATGCAAATTAAAACCACAATGAGATACCACTTCATACCAGTCAGAATGTCCATCATAACCAAATCAACAAATGATAAGTGCTGGTGAGGTAGTGGTGAAAAGGGAATCCTAGTGCGCTATTGGTGGGAATGCAGACTAGTGCAGCCACTGTGGAAAACAGTATGGAATTTTCTCAGAAAACTAAAAATGGAATTTCCTCAGAAAATTAAAAATGGAACTGCCATTTGACCAGGCAATTTCACTGCTGGGATTATACCCCAAGAATCCTGAAACAACAATTCAAAAGAAACTATGCACCTCAATGTTCATAGCTGTACAATTTACAATAGCCAAGTGCTGGAAGCAATCTAAGTGCCCATCAGTAAAAGAGTGGATCAAAATACTGTGGTACATTTACACAATGGAATACTATGCAGCAGAAAGAAGGAGTTCCACCCTTTGCGACAGCCTGGATGGATCTGGACAGCATTATGTTAAATGAAATAAGCCAGGTGGTGAAAGACTAATGCCATATGATCTCACCTATAAGGGGAACCTAATCAACAAAACACATAAGCAAGTGAAATACCACAAGAGATATTGAAATAAAGAACAAACTGACAGTAACCAGAGGGCAGGTGGGAGGTGAGAGGTGAGAGGTGAGAGGTAGGGGAAAGAAGGGGAAGGGCCATCGGAGAACATGTATAAAGGACTCATGGACAAAGCTAAGGAGGGGAAGGGTTGAGGGTGGGAGGTGGGGGAGGGTGGGACAGGGGTAAGTGATGGCAGAAAAATGGAGACAACTGTACTTGAACAGCAATTTAAAAAGTGCATAATAAATAAATAAAAGGTGCTCAAGTACAATTCAAATATTCAGCTCTTGGTCTAAATTGCATATAGATTTTAAACCCTTATCTTTGCAAGTCTTGAAAAGGATTAATGTGAGAAAAAACAATAGGAATCAAAAGTTCTAGTTATCTGTAGCTCAGAAGATGAAGATTGTCATTTGTTTTTTACTTCTGAGTAAATGAATATTGTTCTTCCTACCATTTTATATTCTGTTCACCTTCTGTCCCTCTTTTCCATACTTACTCTCTATTAGATAACTTCCCTTGATAAATCTGCTCTGTTAGGAGATTAGATTTGGGAAATCCCAAAGCTTTCATCTCTGCATATTTTTAAATAGTTTTCATTTACATTTTCTACATTGAATTTTTATACTTTTTTGAAAATCATAAATTTATAAATTAATTAATTATGTATAAAAAGATATCTCTCTCCATCAGTTCCAGCAGGACCTAATTCACATTACTTACATTTGTTGCCCATTTGCATAGCAAAAGTTATAGGAATATTTTAAAAATTGCTTTCCTTAAAAAAACACACAAAAGTGCGTCTGGACTTCCGGCCAAGATGGAGGAGTAGGTGGATACACTGTGCCTCCTCTCACAACCAAAATTAAGGACAACAAATATTTAGAAACAAGAAAACAACCAGAACTTATAGAAAATTGAACTGTACGGAAGTCCAACGACCATTCATTCAGACTGGTAAAAGCGGGGGAGTCTCGGCAGGAAAAAGTGGAGGTGCGGACCCGGGAATGCAGACAGCAGCAGCTGGCGGTTCCCAGGCATGCAGGCAGTGGCTGGCAGACCCTAAGGCCCACAGGAGGTAGCTGGCAGACCCCGGGCAGGGGGTAGCAACTGTGCAGACCCAGTGAGGCCACACAAGATGGCTGGCTGACCAGATGGACCCACATTCATCCTCGCAGATAATCCAGGCAAAGGGGAAGTGGTGGAGGGGACTGGAATCCAGGAGAGAGTGGAGCAGGCACCGTTGTTCCCTCTCGGACCCCGGACACACATACAGCATCAAAACTCAGCGACTGGGCTGCCCCACACTGGGGAACACCTAAGGCTCCACCCCTCACTACGTAACAGCTGTGACCAGACCAAACAAAACAAAACAAAACAAAAAAAAACCAACAACAAAAACGGCTGAAACCAGAGAACAAATGAAAGCCCCAGAGCCAATTCCTCTAAACCATGAAGAGATAGCCAACCTATCAGATGCACAGTTCAAAGCACTGGTCATCACAATGCTCACAGAATTGGTTGATTTTGCTCAGAAATTAGATGAAAAAATGCAGGCTACAATACGTGAAATGAAGGAAGACGCATGGGGAACCAATAGAGATGGGAGGAAAACTGGGACTCAAATCAATGAAGTGGACCAGAAGGAAGAAACAAACAACCAAACAGAGAACAAGTAAGAAACAAGAATTCAAAACAATGAGGAGAGGCTTGGGAACCTCCAGGACATTTTTAAAAGTCCCGACATCCAGATTGTAGGGGTACCAGAAGGGGAAGAAGAAGTGCAACAAGTGGAAAACTTATTTGAACAAATAATAAAGGAGAACTTCCCCAGTCTAGCAAAGGAAATAGACTACCAGGAAGTCCAGAAAGCTCAGAGAGTCCCAAAGAAGTTGGACCCAAGGAGGAACATGCAAAGGTACCTCGTAATTATATTAGCCAAGATTAAAATGAAGGAGAGAATTCTAGAAGCAGCAAGGGGTAAGGACACAGTCACCCACAAAGGCATTCCCATCAGACTATCAGCTGATTTCTCAAAAGAGACCTTCCAGGCAAGAAGGAGCTGGAAAGAAGTATTTGAAGTCTTGAAAGGCAGGGACCTACATCCCAAATTGCTCTATCCAGCAAAGCTTTCATTTAGAATGGAAGGGAAGATAAAGTGCCTCTCAGATAAGGTCAAGTTCAAGGAGTTCATCATCACCAAGCCCTTATTATATGAAATATTAAAGGGACTTATCCCAGAAAAAGAAGATAAAAAATATGACAGGGAAAAGATAGCAAACTCACAGATATTAAGAACCACACCTAAAACAAAAGCAAACAACTAGAACAGGAACAGAACCACAGAAATGGAGATCATATGGAGGTTAGCAACAGGGGAGTGGGAGGAGGAGAGAGGGGGAAAAGGTACAGAGAATAAGTAGCACAGACGGTGGGTAGAAAATAAACAGGGGGAGGGCAAGAATAGTGTGGGAAATGTAGAAGCTAAAGAACTTATGACACAAGGTGGGAGGATGTGGGTGGGAGGGGGTGTGCAGGGTGGAGGGGAATGATGGGGGAGAAATGGGACAACTGTAATAGCATAATCAATAAAATATATTTAAAAAAAAAGAAAACAAACACACAAAAAAGTATGGCCCTCTTAAGCCTAACAGGTAAAATCAAGAAGTCATACTGGAAAACAGTTTTCATTTTCATAAATACTCTATTTAGTTATTGAGGAATAAAACTGTGGTAGTGATCCCTCATGTTCTTTGAAGGTTCCACACCCACTGTCTCTATAAATAAGATGTTAAATCCTAGTGTCAGTGCCAATTCTAACTTAGAAATTGCATTCTTCCCACTCAGAAAATCCTCCTGGAGTTTCAACAAGAGAATTTATTCTTCATTTTCCCTCCTGAAAACTGTTGTTTAATATTGCTGGCAGAGAAAGGATGTTTGCTTCCACCCCAAAGGTAGTTGGATTTCAGTGTAGGTTGAAGCAGTATCTATATATAGAATATAAAAAGCCTTTGACTAACTGGAGATGAAAAGCGCTCTAGATGGATAAGGTATTTTTATTACTAAAGCAATTATTTTCACTTTGCTACAAGGTACAGTAAGCCAACCCAATCTGCCCCACAGCACTGCGGCAAGGTGTGCTTGGTGCTCTCAGTTCTTCACCTCTAACAATCTGTTTCTCTTATACCAATACTACCTATCAATTTTTAATAAACAAAGTAATTTGTGGCATTTTGAATTTTTAATCCAAGATGTCCATGATGGGAAGTGAAGTGACCAATAAAATGCTTGGTTAAAACTACATATTTAAGTACCGCTGAAAAAAGGAGCAGAAAGCAAGCCTTGCCAAAGATTAAAAAAAATAGGAAATAATAATCTACTCTAGTCACACTGAGTCTTAAACACAATTCAGTAGCTACCTGCTGATTTAATCAATCCTTTTCAGTTAAAAAATAGAAATTGGGGTGTAATATGCATAATGAAAAATTTTAATAAAACATATTGACTTTTTTTCTTAATGGGAAATAAAATGATCTGAAGGCATCCAGCATACATTTAACAAACTCCTGAAAAAAAATGATATAAATGCATCACAGCCTGTTTGCAGTTCTAATATTTATCATAATATAGAAACTTTTGGTGCTTACTTCCTTGAAATCAGAGAAATAAATATGGATCAATTTGATACCCTGAGGCTAGGCTTTTAGTTGAAGTATTTTGAGATCTTTTGTTCTCTTCTGAACACAACACGTGCCAGCTCCCTCTCAGATAGGAAGCGGGAATAAAGCAAAGGGCTTGAGTAGAAATTACTGTGAATCCCTTTCCAGGGATTACTGTCCCTGCCAAGAAGCACTTGTGCCTCTGATGAGATGAGGGGTTAGCAACATCTATGAAGAGGACATAACATCTTAATCAATGGATCACATAAAAAGTGTCCCATTCCTGTCAGACTGAAGAACAGCTTATTAGAAAACTCCAGTCTTCTCATCAGATTTTCTAATGAGTTCTAGAAAATAAGGAATTCTTTCTTCTAAGCAGGGTGTCTAGAACTTCCTATGATGATGGAAGTGTTCTGTATCTGTCCTGTCCAATAAAGTAGTCATTAGCCACATGATGCTACTGAACCCCTCTGAAGTTAGTTTTATGTACTTTCAATAGCCTCATGTAGCCAGTGGACAAATATGGGATAACACAATTTAGACATGAGGGTAATTAGCCAAAACGCTGGGCTTCTCCTCCTAGAATGTATATGCCTTTCCTTAGGAAAGTCTGGGCTCATGTACTCTGACAGGAAAGGTGGTGTAGAATACAGAACAGGGTGATGCAGTCTGAGCATCTGTGTCCAGTCCTGGTATGCTGCCCTTTGGACAAGTTTTTCTTTAAGCTGAACTTCCATAAAATAAGAGTAATAATACTTTGTTAATTTGTTGTGAAGATTAACACAAAAAATATTCTCAGGAAAACTAGCAAAAGACCTTCCATGTAAGAGGTGCACACCATCATTAACACTTCCTCATAATCATTACAAATATGTTGATGATTGAAGACCTAGACCTAAATTGGTCATAGCCATAGCCAAAGAGCATTTAATCGTTGTAGGTTTGGGTGGATTCCTGGGAAACCCACCAAAATGTGTAAATTCATTCAGAAGTTAGATTTTTTTCCATTCACTCATTCAATACTTAAATGCCAGATTGTATATGGCATTCTGCTAGGCACTGTGGGTGTGATGAGGAGACATCAAGAGTACGCTCAGCTCCCAAGTTCTTAGGGCACACAGTTCAGGACATTCTGTGATTACCTGAGTTGGGAGGTTGCAGCAATGGTTTGTCGATAGTGATAATTTTGACTAATGGCATGACCTACACAGTGATGGATGTCAAAAACAGAGTTACCCATTGAGTGGCAGTATAGCTCAATATAGCTCTTTTTTCTTCAGTTTGTCCATTACTGATTTTAAGCCCCTCTTAAAATGTTGGCTTAACTTGATTTACATAGTGGCAGAGTTCACGTTCTGTCTCAAGAAATTCCTTTGTATGATGATAAAGATTAACAAATGTCAAACAATGCTTGAAGAACACAATTAACAGTCTCTCTTCAGCAGTTTTTCCATCATAACTTTTGAACTAGCAATATAATGCCCAGGACAAATGAGGTAAGCTTTTGAACAAGTATTCAAACTTACAGTCATAAATCTGTGTGCATTAGGAAAGTTATGTGCTGTGAGTGTCATGCTGGCTGCTTCCCTCTATGCTTGGAAAGTAGGGCTGTACAATACGGTTGGCAGGAGAGTTTTGCAGCAGCCTAGAAAACGTGAAAGAAACTTTCAGCCTTATACCATCAGGTCAACAATTTAAATTTAAGCCATATTTGCAATGACAGAAGCTCTACTGGTTGTCAAGGTACCTTGACATGGCATGGCTTCGTCTCCCATCTCAAAGTTAATAGCTCTGCCTGGCTCTCTGATTTCAAGCGGGGACTTATGTTAGAAGCCACTTTACTGGAGCCAGAAAATACATTGTCAAGATAATATCTCTTGCTGGGGGAGGGAGGTATAAGGAAACTAAATGGCTTTTCCTAAATGAAAAAATATAGTAAAGATTATATATTTTAAAAAATATTACCATATAGTCCATTCATGAAAGGATTTAACTTAGTTTTTTAAGTATATAAATGAATTCATTACATCCATTTAAGCTTTAATGCTTAGAATATTTGATAAGTGAAGAACACACCAATGAAATAGAGATTATATATAGTCCTCCAAAATCAACTACTTTAACTAGAAGTACTACAGGAATCTTACGTTAGGTTTTTGGCAGATGAAAGATTTGAAGGTATCAATTAAGCACAATGAAATTAAAATGTTTTTTTTTTTTTAAATTTGGAATAACAATGGCTATTAATTGATTCAGACACTAAATTCTCATTTGAAGTTTTGGCATAGATGCATGAGGAAAGTTTCACATATTGGATCTATTTCTCTACATTTTAACAGATACAACATGGTAAAGGGAGGTATCTTGGAAGAAAACATCCAAATGAGTTTTATAGTTAATGAAATAAAATTGACACACACAAAAATCCTGGCGTGAGACAGTTGATTTCTCAGTTGGGATGTATTTCAGGAAAAGATGGCATCGTGCCTTCCCATTCGGGTCTTAGTAACCATTACACTAATCATAAATAGGTGTTTTGGTCAGATCCCCAAGTGTAAATGAGTTCACTAAAAGATCTAGGGAATTGGGATATTAATTCTAAATCACTACATATTACAGACTTTCTACAAACAAGTAGGAGACATAGCAAAGAAATGAAATAGTAGTGATTGTATCTAACTCTGGGCCAGAAGTTGGTCTCAGGAAACCACCAAAAGAGCTCTTTTTAGCATACGAATTAAACTCTTTAAAAAATGTTTGAGCACTTACTGTCACAATGTATGTAGCAGGTTGATATAGGACAAAGTAGATTCATGAATGTTTTATGCCATATATGGAAATTGCTGAAAATAATCTACTGGATGGAGGAGAGTACACAAATCAACTTTGCATACTTAAAAAATTTCTAATACAATTTTTGTGAAGGACACTTTCATAGAATGCTTGAAATGATGGTGCTTGTAATAGTAAACAGTATTTTAAATACCTTGTGGCATTTTTTTTAATTTTTATTTTAATTGTTGATCTTGTACAGTTTTCTGTCTTTTATTCTCACCTGAACCCACCACCCCAGCCCTCCCCTCCTCCCTCCCATTTCTACCCCCCCCATAGTTTTTGTCCATGTGTCCTTTATACTTGTTCCTGTAATTCCTTCCTCTTTTCCCCTGAAATTCCCTCCCCTCTCCCCTCTGGTGACTTTCAGCCTTTTCTCAATTTCTGTGTCTTTGGACTCCACCCTTGTGGCATATATTTTAATTTAGGCTTAGTTGCTCTCCTTCCAGATATTTATATTTTCACTCAGATAATTTGGCATTGGTTGATTTGTGGGTGGATAAATTTTGTCACCCGAACAATCAACTTGAAGTTATTTTTTAAAGCATTTTCATTTTCAGTTATTGTAATGATACCATAGTTGGGGGAAATAATCTTCAGTTTAAGAGATTCTGAATACCTAAGGGAAAAATGGAACAATCAGGTCACATGAAGAACTTCAAAATATCAATTGAAATCATTTTTGTCAAGTACAAAATTTTTTAGTACATAATTCTTACAGATATGGTCTTTCTTGTGTTATGGTTATGTTTGTGTAAGCCTCATCATCACAGTTCTACAGGGGTGTATTAAATGCTTCTGTCTACCTCTCAAATGACTTAATATCATCAAGATAAAGAAGTTACTTGAAATCCCTACCTGAAATTTTATTGTAGAACATGACAAAAATGTACTATAAAATATATTTTATTTCTATTTTAAAATCCTAACTTAACATTCAAGGCTGTTTTGTTTATTTATTTCATTAGTTTCCTATCCACAAAAGCAAAGAAGTAATAAATGTTTTTTTAGCACTTTGGTCACAAATAGGAAGTGTAGTTCTTAGTGAGGGTGCAAACCATTTGAGCAGAGGATTAGAATTCTGGGGATATACATGGATTATACATAAGTTTTTTCAAATTATCATTCTAAAGCAGAGGTGAACAAATTGTGACCCATGGGCCAAATCTGGCTCCCTGCTTGGTTTATAGGAACATAATCAGGCCCATTAGTTTACATATTGTCTATGTCTGCTGTCGCACTATAATGGCAGACTAGAGTAGTTACAACAGAGATATATGATCTTCAAAGCCTAACATATTTACTATCTAGTTTTTTATAGAAGTTATCCAACTCATACTATGAAAGATATTTTTGTTTATTTTTAATTTTTCTGTCAAATATAGTAATAACTATAGATTTAGAAAAACAAAAGTTAGTCAGAACATCTTTTCAACTGCTGTTACCAAAATATGTCCTGGGAAAATCTACATATTTTCCAGTTGCCTTTATACTTAAAGGCAGCTGTATGACTCAGTTCCAGTCCTTAATACATGAGAATTTGATATAAAGGTGACTGTGGGATTCTGATAAACAGCTATGACTAGCACCACCCCTTGCTCACTTTCTTGCTTTAAGTATGAACACAAAGCTGTGAGTCGAGGCAGCAGTATTTATCCATGTGGTTTTGAAGGCCTGAGAAAACAGCAAAAGTACCAGCCCTAACATCTTTGATTTTTGTTCATCACAATCATAAGTAAGCCTATCTAATATAAAATAGTAAATTGAAATCTTATAAATCACAATTTGGGGGAGGGCAGGAAAGAAAATTTAGAGGGAGGGTTGCCAAAAATTCAATCTAAAATAAAAATAGGTGGTCTGAATTATAAATATATTGCACTAAGGTATGACATTCTCTCTAGATGGGTCATAGTTCCCTTTATCTCCTATATTCTTTTCCTTCACCCACCTGTTTGACTTCTATTTATTTTTGCTCTCTATGCTATGGTCTCCAAAGATGGCTACCAACAATTTCTTCCCTTCCTGTGCATTCATAGCATAGTGTGGAGACTATGTTCTCTCACCTTGAATCTAGACTATGCTTTGTATTTGCCTTGACAAATTATATGCATCAGAAGTGACCTCTAACACCAAGATCTTAAGAGGACTGGAAGATTTTTCTGGAAGCCAAGAGCAAAAAGTGATTAAAGGAGGAAAGAGTAACCAGCTGTGACAAATGCTGCTGATAGTTCAAGTACGACGAGGCCCAGGGACTGATCATTGGATATAGTCATTCAGGACCTGGATTATAGCAATCTCTGTTGGAGTGTTTGGAGCAAAGTCCTGATTAAAGTGTATTCAAGAAAAAATAGGAAGAATGAAATAAGTACAAATAACTCTTTCATCTCTTCCTGGAAATCTAAGAGCAATTGAAAAGGCAATGATGATATATGGCAAGGGCAATTTTTTTTTAAGATAGTAGAAACAGTGTCAATTTATCTAATTCCTAAGTACTGTTCTTAGGTTTAACGAACAATTTAAAGACAGTATAATCTCATTGTAAAAATAGGATTTCTAAAGGCAAGGTTAATGCTTGGCATTTAGCATGTTGGAAAATTATCTTCCTTGTTTTTCAGTCTTCGTTTGTAACATGATTAAAAATGATCATTTTATACAGTAATTACCCTGATCAAATTTTTTTGTTTGTGGTTTAAAGTTACATAGTTTGTGTTTCAGATTGTTCTATTTAAACTTGGTAGAAGACATAGAAAGTTATGCTAAGAAATATGAATTGAATAAATAATATTTTTTCTCCACATAATAGGATAAGATACCAAATTAAAAAAATATTCTGCAATCTTTGCAAATTTTGGAGAAATATGTTACACAATTGGAAGAATATTTGGGAGATAAAAATATATAAACTATTAAAGTATTTATTACTTATTATATTCCAACAAGATAGTCTGTTAACAACTTTATATTGTTGACCCTATTGTGTCATGGCAACTTGTAAAATACATGTCATCATGTTTTATCATGGTTAGGTCATATGTTGGGTAGAATGACTGGTGGTAATTTATACTGGCAAAACTGAGAACCATTGTGATAGAATCTCCTTACCTCTGCAGTTGAAATTATATATCCTTGGGATTTCATGTATTATGTTGTTTTATTTTATTTGAGATCACCTCTGAAAATAGTAGTTTAGAAAAGTAGACTTCCGGCCAAAATGGAGGCATAGGTGGACACACTGTGCCTCCTTTCACAACCAAAATTAAGGACAACAAAAATTTAGAACCAAAAAAAAAAAAAAAAAAAAAAAAAAAAAAACCAAAAAACCCCAGAACAGACAGAAAATTGAATTGTGTGGAAGTCTGACAACGATTCACCCAGACCAGTAAGGGGGCAGAGTTGGCGGCTGGTGGAGAGGGATCACAGCAGGAAAAAGCAGTGGCTAGTGGTCCCGGACATGCAGGCAGCGGTTGGCACATTCCAGGCAATCAGGCAGTGGTTACTGGGCACGGGGAGGCAACGAGCAGACCCAGGGAGGCACAGAAGGCGCTGACCTTGATCACACATTTCTGTGCAGATAAACCAGGAGAAAATGGGCAGCGAGACAGACTGCGCAACTCAGGGCCCCGGCACTGGAAAGTGAGGCCTAAAAGCACCGATTGAAAACACTTGTGGGGGTTGAGGTGCCCGGAGAGACTCCCAGCCTAACAGGAGAGTTTGTTGGAGAGGCACACACAGTCCTGGGATGTACACAAGTCCAGCCACGCAGAAATCAGCACCAGAAGGGCCCAATTTGCTTGGGAAAAGCGGCTGAAGCGACTGGAATCCAAGAGAGCATGGAGCAAGTGCCATTGTTCCGTCTCTCGGACACACATACAGAGTCACAACCCTGCAACTGGGCTGCCCTGCCCTGGGGAATACCTAAAGCTCCATCCCTCATATGTAACAGGCGTGACCAGACCAAAAAAAAAAAAAAAAAAAATGGCTCAGATGAGAGAATAGATCAAAGCCCCATACCCAATTCATCTGAGCGACCAAGAGATAGCCAGCCTATCAGATGCACAGTTCAATACCCTGGTGATCAGGATGCTCTCTCAGAATTGGTTGATTTTGCTCACAAATTAGATGAACAAATGAAGGCTACAATAAGTGAAATGAAGGAAAACACACAGGGAACCAATAGAGATGGGAGGAAAACTGGGACTCAAATCAATGGAGTGGACCAGAAGGAAGAAACAAACAACCAAACAGAAAACAAGGATTCAAAAAAATGAGGAGAGGCTTAGGAACCTCCAGGATATCTTTAAACATCCCAACATTCATATTATAGGGGTACCAGAAGGGGAAGAGGAAGAGCAACAAGTGGAAAACTTATTTGAACAAATAATGAAAGAGAACTTCCCCAATGTGGCAAAGGAAATAGACTTACAGGAAGTCCAGAAAGCTCAGAGTCCCAAAGAAGTTGGACCCAAGGAGGAACACACCAAAGCACATCATAATTACATTAGTCAAGAGTAAAATGAAGGAGAGAATTCTAGAAGCATCAAGGGATAAGGACACAGTCACCTACAAAGGCGTTCCCATCAGACTGTCAGCTGATTTCTCAAAAGAGCCCTTCCAGGCAAGAAGGCGCTGGAAAGAAGTATTCCAAGCCATGAAAGGGAAGGACCTACATCCAAGATTGCTCTATCCAGTGAAGCACTCATTTAGAATGGAAGGGCAGATAAAGTGCTTTTCAGATAAGGTCAAGTTCAAGGAGTTCATCATCACCAAGCCCTTATTATATGAAATGTTAAAGGGACTTATCCAAGAAAAAGAAGATAAAAAATATGATAGTAAAAAGACAGCAAATATATGCTCATAAATATTAGCAACCACAGCTAAAACAAAAGCAAACTAAGCAAACAACTGGAACAGGAACAAAAACACAGAAATGGAGATCACATGGAGGGTTAGCAACAGGGGAGTGGGAGGAGGAGAGAATGGGGAAAGGTACAGAGAACAAGTAGCATAGACGGTGGGTAGAAAATAGACAGGGGGAGGCAAGAATAGTGTGGGAAAAGCAGAAGCTAAAGAACTTATGACAGAGGACATGAACTAAAGTGGGCGAATGTGGGTGGGAAGAGGTGTGCATGGTGGAGGGGAATGATGGGGGCAAAAATGAAACAACTGTAATAGCATAATCAATAAAATATATTTAAAAAGAAGAAAAGTAAATCTCTATGAATGACTTATATTCATTTTGATGTATTCTTTATAATTATGCCCTTTTGGCATAAATATAATATTTTGTGTACAATTTCAGGTTCATCTTATGCTGAAACCTGTTTCCTGGGTTCTCAATGGCATAACATATGTTTTAGGACAGTGTCAGTAATGCCCCTCAAATAAGTAATGTGAAGATGGCCTCCCTTGAGAAAGGATTCACTAATAGCACAGGCATGCTGGACTTTGGAGCCTATGAGATTTCTCCTGTCCATGAGTCTTCAGAATACCATGGTTCTGCCCCAAGGCAGTCAGTCCCACAGAGCCCTCTGAAGAATGCTGGGCCCTGACCAGTGGGGCTCAGTTGACTGGAGAGTCATCCTGTACACCAAATGTTGGGGGTTCAATTTTAGGTCAAGTCACATATCTGGGTTGCGGGTTCATCCCCAGTCTGGGTGCATGTGGGAGACAACTTATTGATGTTTCTCTCATGTCAATGTTTCTTTCTCTCTTTCTAAAATCAATTAACATTTTTTAAAACATTTTTAAAAAGAATGTTGAAGGAAGGTCAAAGAGTTCAAAGTAGAAGCTCTGGCATAGTCACATCTGTGTTTTAATTCTGCCTCTACTACCAGCTTCATGAGTCCTATTACTCCATGTGTGGAGTGGAAATGATGATGGTCACTATACCTCATAGGGTTGATGAGGGATAAAACGAGATCAAATGTATTAATTTTGACTCAGGCTAAGTGATGATGTGTCTCTACCAGGTGAATATAATATGTAACTAACTGGGGATTCCAACAGCGAAATCCTTGGGAGCATGGGATGGTGGAAAATATAGGCACACCTTGCAAATATTACAGTTGGATCCCAGACACCAATAAAGCAGTCTCACAGGAGAGCCAGTCCTAATCAGTGTGTGGGAGAGGATCTTGCATTTAGTTTGTGAGAAATACTTTGTGTGACATGACAATAAAACCAGGCACAGTAAAATCAGGTGTGCCTGTATTAGCTTTGGAGACAGGTGGATTTTAATTCTCATTACGAAGCTAATTTTGCACATTTCTGTATCCACTGAAGATTTTGCTTAGTAAAAGTAATTCCTATCTAGTTCCAAAGAACAGAGTAATGACTGATTAGAATGTTTTTGATAAAAATCTTGAACATCTGGATATTATTGTGATAGATTCTTCAGTAATATGCCATTTTTTGGCTTGTAATATTAATATTTGTGGTAAATTTTGTTGTTCACTCCATATTTATGGATTCCATGGGTTCTCAAAAATTGTTACACTATTTTTTAAGGAAAGAAGTTAGTTTAGTTTTTGTTATAGTGTTGTTCCAGTACAGTTGTCTCTATTTTCCCCTTACCACAAACCCCTGCCGCACCCACCCCACCTATCCCCCTTGATCCTACCCACCTTTGGCTTAGTCCATGAGTCCTTTATACATATTCCTTGATGGACCTTCACTCTCTCTCTCCACCCCCCATTATCCAGAGCCCCTGCCTTTCTGGTTACTGTCAGTTTGTTCTTTATTTCAATGTCTCTGGTTATATTTTGCTTGTTTGTTTGTTTTGTTAATTAGATTCCACTTATAGGTGAGATCATATGCTACTTGTCTTTCACCACCTGGATTATTTCACTTAACATAATGTTCTCCAGATCCATCTATGCTATTGGAGCTCTTTCTTTCTATCTGCTGTGTGGTATTCCATCATTGTGTAAATGTACCATAGTTTCTTTTAATTTTTCTTTAATTGTTGTTCTTGTACAGTTTTCTGTCTTTAACTCCCATCCCAGCCCATCATGAGAGCCCTCCCCACCGCCCTTCCATTTGCACCCCCAATAGTTTTTGTCCATGTGTCCTTTATACTTGTTGCTCTAAGCCCTTCCCTTTTGCCCCTGAAATTGCCTCCCCTCTCTCCTCTGGTGAATATCAGCATATTCTCAATTTCAGTGTCTTTCATTATATTATGCTTGTTTGTTTGTTTTATTGATTAGGTTCCGGTTAAAGGTGAGATCATATGGTACTTGTCTTTCACCACCTGGCTTATTTCACTTAGCATCCATCCATGCTGTGGCAAAGGGTAGGAGCTCCTTCTTTCTTTCTGCTGCATAGAATTCCATTGTGTAAATGTACCATAGTTTTTTGATCCATTCATTTACTGATGGGCACCTAGGTTGCTTCCAACACTTGGCTATTGTAAATTATGCTACTTTGAACATTGGGGTGCATAGGATTTTTGGATTGGCATTACGGGGTTCTTAGGATATAATCTGAGCAGTGGAATCGCTGGGTCGAAAGGTAGATCCATTTTTAGTTTTCTTAGAAAATTCCATACTGTTTTCCATAGTGGTTGTACCAGTCTGCAATCCCAATAACACTGCACTAGGGTCCCCTTTTCTCCAAACTCTCTCCAACACTTGTTTGTTGCTTTGTTTACGATGGACATTCTCACCGGTTTCAAGTGGTATCTCACTGTGATTTTAATTTTCATCTCTCTGATAGCTAGCGATACTGAGCATCTTTGCATGTGTCTCTGGATCCTCTGTATGTCCTCCTTGGAGAAGTGTCTGTTCAAGTCCTTTGCCCATTTTTTTAATTGGGTTGCTTGTCTTCTTAGAGTCGTGTAAGTTCTTTATATAATTCAGAGATCAAACCCTTGAATGAGGTATCATTGGCAAACATGTTTTCCCATACAGTCAGTTCTCTTTTTATTTTAACACTGTTTTCTTTGGCCATGCAGAAGCTTTTTATTTAGATGAGATTCCATTTGTTTATTCTTTTCCTTTATGTCCCTTGCTTTAGGGGACATATCAGTAAAAATGTTGCTGCATGAAATATCTGAGATTTTTCTGCCTATGTTCTCCTCTATGACTTTAATGGTGTCACGGCTTATATTTAAATCTTTTACCCACCTTCAATTTATTTTTGTGCATGGTATAAGTTGGTGCTCAAGTTTCCATTTTTTGTCCAGTTCTCCCAACACCCCTTGTTGAAGAGGCTATTTTTACTCCATTTTATGTTGCTGCCCTCTTTGTCAAATATTAATTGTCCATAGAGACATGGGTTTATTTCTGGGATCTCTGTCTATTCCACTGGCCCATGTGCTTGGTTTTATGCCCCTATCAGGCTGTTTTCATTACAGTGGCCTTGTAATACAGTTTTGTATCAGGTATTTTGATCCCTCCTATTTTGCTTTTCTTTTTCAAGATTGCTACAGCTATTCAGGGTCATTTATGGTCCCATATAAATTTCTGAAGTGTTTGTTCTATGTCAGTGAAATATACCATTGGTACTTTAAAAGGTATTGCACTGAGTTTGTAAATTGCTTTGGGTAGTATGGATGTTTTGTTGATATTTATTCTTCCGATCCATGAACACGGTATGTGTTTCCACTTGTTTGTGTCTTCCTTGATTTCTTTCATCACTGTTGTGTAGTTTTCTGCATACAGGTCTTTCACCTCCTTGGTAAGGTTTACTCCTAGGTATTTTATTTTTTGTTTTGCTATATCAAATTGGATTTTTTTCTTGATTTCTGATTCTGCTGCTTCATTGTTGGTATACAAAAATGCCTTTGATTTTTGGATATTGACTTTGCATCTGGCTGTTTGGCCAAATTCATTTATTAGGTCGAGCAGCTTTTTGGCTGAGTTTATAGGATTTTCTATGTATACTATCATGTCACCTGCAAACAATGGTAGTTTTGTTTCCTCCTTTCCAAGTTGGATGCCTTTTATTTCCTTTTCTTGTCTAATCGCTGTGGCTAAGACTTCCAATACTATATTGAATAGAAGTGGTGAAAGGGGACAACCTTGTCTTTTCCTGATCTTAGTGGAAAAGATTTTAGTTTTTGCCCATTGAGTATGATGTTGGGTGTAGGTCTCTCATATATGGCCTTTATTATGTTCAGGAATGCTCCCTCTATTCCCACTTTGCTGAGTATTTTTATCATAAATGGGTGATGTATGTTATGGAATGCTTTTTCCGCATCTATTGATATGATCATGTGATTTTTGTCCTTGCTGTCATTTATGTGATGTATTACATTAACTGGTTTGCAAGTGTTGAACCATCCGTGCATCCCTGGGATGAATCCCACTTGGTCATGGCGTGTGATCTTTCTAAGGAACTGTTGGATGCGTTTTGCCAATATTTTGTTGAGGATTTTAGCGTCTATGTTCATCAGCGATATGGGCCTGAAGTTTTCTTTCTTTGTTGTGTCTTTATCTGGTTTTGGGATTAGAATGATGCTGGCTTCATAAAAAAAGATTAGGAGTCTTCCATCATTTTGGATTTTTTGGAATAGTCTGTGAAGGATAGGGGTTAGGTCTTCCTTAAATGCTTTGTAGAATTCTCCTGTGAAACCATCTGGTCCAGGGCTTTTGTGTGTTGGGAGTTTTTTGATTACTGCTTCAATTTCATCAGCTGTTATTGGTCTGTTCAGGCTTTCTGCTTCTTCTTCATTGAGTTTTGGGAGATTATATTTTTCTAGAAACTTGTCCATTTCACCTAGGTTTTCAAATTTCTTGGCATGCAGTTCATCATTGTAATTTCTTACAATCCTTTGTATTTTGTGGTGTCAGTT
This sequence comes from Glossophaga mutica, assembly GCA_039655065.1. NCBI lineage: Eukaryota > Metazoa > Chordata > Mammalia > Chiroptera > Phyllostomidae > Glossophaga > Glossophaga mutica. Next base: position 68,036,451 of record CM077309.1, on the reverse strand, counting down.
GTAATTTCTCCTCTTTCATTTCTGATTGTGTTTATTTGGGTCCTGTCTCATTTTTTTCTTGGTGAGCCTGCTTAAAGGCTTGTCAATTTTGTTTATCTTTTCAAAGAACCAGCTCCTGGATTCATTGATCCTTAGGATTGTGCTTTTAGTCTCTATGTCATTTAACTTTGCTCTGATCTTGGTTATTTCCTTCCTTCTACTTGCTGTGGGGTGTCTTTGCTGTTGTTCCTGGAGTTCTTGTAGGTGTAGGGTTAGGTCATTTGTTTGAAATGTTTCTATATTTTTTAGGTAGGCCTGTATTTCTATAGTCTTGCCTCTCAGGGATGCTGTTGCTGTGTCCCATAAGTTTTGGGTCGTTGTGAGTTCATTTTTGTTTGTTTCTAGAAACTTTGATTTTGTCCCTAATTTCATTCTTGACCCATTCATTTTTTAATAGAATGCTATTTAATGTCCATGATTTTGAGTGGTTTGGGTTTTTCTCCTTGGTGGTGGTTTCTAGTTTCAGTCCCTTATGGTCTGAGAAAATGCTTGGTATGAATTCAATTTTCTTGAACTTGTTGAGCCTTGTTTTGTGTCTTATCATGTGGTCTAGCTTTGAAAATGTTCCATGCGCATCTGAAAAGGAAGTGTATTTAGTTTCTTTGGTATGAAGAGCTCTCTATATATATCAGTTAAGTCCATTTCATCTAGAGTGTTATTCAATGCCACAATATCTTTGTTGATATTTTGTTTGGAAGATGTGTCCATTTTTGACAGTGGGGTGTGAAAAATCCCCTACTATAATTGTGTTGCTGTCAATATCTTTCTTGAAGTCTCTACAATTTTTTTGATGTATTTAGGTGCTCCTACATTGGGTGCATATATATTTACAATGTTTATGTCGTCTTGGTGTATTCTTCCTTTGAGTATTATGAAGTGACCTTCTGGGTCTCTCTTTATGGCTCTTCTGAAATCTATTTTGTCTGATATGAGTATTGCTACCCCAGCTTTTTTTCCAGCCTTTCACTTTGAGTCTGTGTAGGTCTTTTGTCCTGAGGTGGGTCTCTTGTAGTCAGTGTGTGGGTTATGCTTTCTTATTCATTCACCTATTCTATGTCTTTTGATTGGAACATTTAATCCATTTACATTTCAGGTTATTATTGAATAATACTGATTCATTGCCATTTTCACACCCATGTTCTTCTCTATCCCTCTCTCTCTTTTCCTTCCTTTCCTTAAAGCAGTCTCTTTAGTATCTCTTGCAGAATTGGTTTGGTAGAGGTGTATTCTTTTAGACTTCTTTTGTCTGGGAAGCTCCTTATTGGCCTTCTATCTTGATTGAAAGCCTTGCTGGGTAAAGTAGTCTTGGTTGCAGGCCTTTAGTTCTCATTACTTGGAATATTTCTTGCCATTCTCTTCTGGCTTGGAGCGTTTCCATTGAGAAGTCAGCTGCTAACCTTATTGGGGCTCCCTTGTATGTTACTTCCTTTTTCTCCCTTGCTGCCTTTAAGATTCTCTCCCTGTCTTGGAATTTTACCATTTTAATTATGGTGTGTCTTGAAGTGGGCCTCTTTGGGTTCCTCTTGATTGGGACTCTCTGTGTTTCCTGGATTTGTGTGACTTTTTCTCTCATCAAATTAGGGAAGTTTTCCATCATTACTTTTTCAAATAGGTTTTCTATCCCCTGCTCTTCTTCTTCTCCTTCTGCTCTCCCTATTATACGGATATTATTACGTTTCATGTTGTCTTGCATTTCTCTTAACCCCTCTCCATTCTTTCTGGGCCTCTTTTCCTTTCCTTGCTCTTTCTGGGTGTTTTTTTCTACTTTGTCCTCCAGCTCGCTGATGCGATCTTCTGTTTCATCAATTCTGCTTTTGATTCTTTCTACTGTGTTGTTCAGTTCAGAAATTGTAGTCTTCATTTCCTCTTGGCCCTTGTTGATAGTTTCTATTTCCTTTTTCATGTTGATATAGTTTGCAGTGAGTTCATCGTAGCTTCTCTGTAGTTTCTGGTAGCTCATTGAGAGGTCATGGAGCTTCCTGACCACCATTGGTTTGAACTCAGTATCTGCTAGTTGAGTTCCCTCTGTTTCATTTAGCATTCTTTCTGGAGCTTCCTCCTTTCCTTTCATTTGGGGATTGTTTCTTTGTCTTCCCATTGTTTGTGAGACTCTTCTTGTTAGCCTCAGCTTCTTAAATTGATCTGTTTTAGCTCCCTGTGTTTCTGGTGTGAACTTCTGTGGTAGAATACCTGTGAGATTCAGTGGTGCATTCTTCTTCGGGTTTCCTTGTGTTCACAGCTTCCACTGTCTGAGCTGTTGGGATGCCCCCTCTTTGGATCCAACTCTGGTTCTTTCACAGTTCCAGGGTTTTTTTATTTTTTCCTGTCAGACATGGGTATTTAAAAACAGAAAAGAATAAAAATGAAAGAAGAAGAAAAAAAGAAGACAGAAGAAGACATAAAATTGGAAAGAAAGGAAGAAGAAACAAAACAAGAAAGAAGTAAAGGGAAGCAAAAGTAATTAAGGGATAAAAAAGTCAAAAATATTAAAAAAAAATAAAAATATATAATTAAAACAAAACAAAACAAAAAACCCCACAAAAACATAAAACAAACCAAACAAATGAACAAACAAACATACAAACAAACAAAAAAATCTCCTGCCCTTTTCAAACCAGCCAAACTGTTTTTTCTGGTTTAGCTGGCTGCGACAGGCTATAGGGTTACTGGGCTTGCTTTTCTCCCTGTTCTGCACTCATTCAGCTTTGGGCTACTCTCCTCAGTGCCAGCCACACACTCTCCCCAGGGCTAGAGGTACACTCTCCATGCAGGGCTTTGGGCGTGGTTTCTGAACTTCCTGCAGAGTGCAGGATTTCACGAGTTTATGGGTGTGAGCTGGGATCTCCTATGGAGGGGGCACTCCCCATGTTTATGGTTGTGAGCTCGTGGTCTCCTACAGGGCACATGTGTCTACCCAAGTTTACAGGTGCGGGCTCCATGAGTTTCCTGAGTTGCGCGTGCTCACCCTCAGATCATGTATTTGAGCTCCAGGTCTTCCACAAAGCCCCCTCCTCCAGTTGCAGGGCCACCTGTGGTTCCAGGGCCACCTCTGGTCGGTCACAGGGCCACCTACAGTCTGTTGCAGAGCCATCTCTGTGCGCTCAGCCAGCTCTGGTCACTTGGCCGCCACGCCTGGTTTTTCAATGCCTGCTACAGATTTTGATCTCCTATTTTTATATATGCTGTGGTACTGTTGGATGTCTGTTCTGTTCCTCTGGAGATCAGCTAGGTTTTTCTCCCATGTGAAGAGGGAAGTGGAATCTGCCTCCTCCTACTGTGCTGCCATCTTCCTTCTCCCGCACCATAGTTTCTTCATCCATTCATTTACTGATGGGCACTTAGATTGCTTCCAACACATTTTTTAATTCAAACACAAAATCCTTAAAATACTAGGAGTCACCTTTTTCTCACATTAAATTGAGACATTAATATATGATAGTCTGTCTCAAAAAAGTCCAACCATTGTTAATATAATGAAAATGGTTTGAATGACATCAGTGTAACCTAGAAGCCAAGGGGAGTGGACTGGAATGTGCGTTTGTGAACAATGAAAATTTCACTGTACTAGTCAGTGGGGGTGGTAGACACTATTGAGTGAGCATGTGTACTGTGTGACCATCATATTCAAAATAACTGAGTGAGTAGAGCAATGAATCTGCATCAAATTTTGTGTTAAGCTTGAACATTCCCCCACAGAAACTATTAGGATGATTCAAAAGACTGAAGCTATGGACAACTGGTGATTAGCAGCTTCATCACAACAATGCACCCACTCATGTGTCACATCTTGTGCAAAGTTTTTTTTTTTTTTTTTTATGAAACATCAAATTACCCAGGTGACTCAGCCCCCAACAGCCCAGATTTGGTGCACTGTGAATTCTGGTTTTTCCCAAAACTAAAATCACTTTTGAAAGGGAAGAGATTTCAGACCAATGATTCATTTAGGAAAATACAATAAGGCAACTGATGGCAATTGGGAGAACTGTGTGAGGTCCCAAGGAGCCTACTTTGAAGGAGACCAGGGTGTAATTGTCCTATGTACAGTATTTCTTGTACCTTGTATTTCAAAACATGTCTCTATGCTTCATGCCATGTGGCTGGATACTTTCTGGACAGACCTTGTAATATGAAAGTTCTCTGTGCAATGCTTGGCCCTCAGTTGATTGCAATGCATGGTGGCTGTTTTACTGTTTTTCATAAAAGCTCTATCACTTGTTTATTCATTCATTCAACAAGTTGTTTGAGTATGTACTACAGGGCAATTCTGGGAGAGAATGGTCCCTGAAGTAGTAGCATTTACCATCTAGAGGTACGTAAAAATAACTATATATGCCAAGAAATGGAGTAATATAATTGCAGAATGACTGTGACAAGATCTTCTTAAAATAATAAGTCATGAAAGAATCACGTGGTGCTCTTCTCCAAAGAGATGAGACTTAGGTTGAAGTTTGAAGAGTAGGAAAGAGTAAGCAAGGCAAAGAGGAGAGGGAATAGCAAGTGCAAAGGTGTGGAGGTGGGAACAAGCTTCACCATGCTGCCCCTGAGCAAAACAAACACGTAAGACTGAGAAAGGTGTTGAACTAAGGGAAGTGGGCTGGGGCAAGGCAGAGCATGTTTTGCTGAGGAGCTGAATTTATTCTACGTATCTAAGATAGTCACCTGTGAGTTTTAAGCTAAGTGGCACAATTCAATATTTTTAAAAGATGTCTCTGGTACCTATGTGAAGAATGGGATAGAGGTAGTGGTGTTCACAAGTGCTGAGACAGGGAATCTTTGCAAGTGAAGGAAGATAAATGATGAGTTCAAGCAGTAGGAGTGGTGCTAGTCAAAAATCTTTGGCAGTCTTTGAAAGTTAAACTCACAGGAGCCCTCCATGGGCCAGGTGATAGGGGACTCAAGAGTTGGAAATTTTTAGTTTAAGGTAAATAGTTATAAGCCTCATAGGTAATGCATATGTTAAAGCTATTCTTTCAGAAACTACAGTGTCTCCCAGGCCCCTCCTGGATTCTGGAAGAGACAGCCTACCTCCTGGGGTACTTCTAAAGATTACCACCTGGGGAAAAAGTGGAGGCATCTGGGCCTTTGTGTTCCAACAAGAGACAGACTACCACCTGTCCCTGGGAATAGCTAATTGCCCAGGGTGAGAATGCTGCAGTCTTCTTTCAACTAATTTTCCCTGAATTTCAAAACCCCTCACTGCACCTTGTTTATTCCCTGTTATAAAAAACATTGGCTTGGAAAGAAAATATTAAGGTGGTCTGTTAGGGCATAAACCCACCATCCTCTCAGATTGCCAGCCATCTGAATAAAGCACCTATAAAGTTAAGTCCCTGTTTCTGCTTAATGGGTTTGGCATGTTTCAGGAAGCACAAACGCCAGTGTATTTTCCAGTTTCACAGGCTGTTTACAGGAAGGAGCAGCAACTACTGAATTAGTAATCACTAGACTCATTTTTGATCAAAATTTTTGCTACCAACAGAAGAGATGGTTATGCATTATCACTTGAAATAAGTGTCTACATTTAAAGTATGTTGGATTAATTTGAATGTGTGAACATTGGGGGTGTTTGGTTACTTTATTTGTATGATCCTGGCATTTTTCTAGTATTGTCCAGAATACTCCAAGTAATATTGACGAGAAGTGACAGATGCAAAGAAAATCATTTTGTAACCTGCAACCTCACTTTGCAGTGCCTTGCAAAGACATATTAAAGCCCAAATAAAAAGTGTTTTCCCTTCATACTTATCAAAATACTATCGTACATTTTGAACAAAGTAGACAAAACTAATAAAAAGCTCTATAACCAATCAGCATTACTATGTAGCAGTTACCAGGGTTTGGCAGGAAGGGAGAATGGATGAATAAGTATTTAACAGGTTCAGAGTTTCAGTTTGGGGAAATGGAAAAGTTCTGGAGATGGGTGGTGGTGGCAGCTGTACAACAATGTGAATGTTCTTAATACTATTGAACTATACCTTTAAAAGTGAATCAAATGATAAATTTTATGTTATATATTTTGCCACACTTTTTTAAATTGTAAAAAATAGAGTGTATGTAAAGTTTGTGATGCCAGTTTCAAACCCCAATGCCAAACTTTACAAAGTCACCTACCAAAGGACACTGAGGCTGTTAAGTCCAGGAACCACAGACTGACGGAAAGTGATGGTTCCTGTTGCTCAATAATGTAACAGAATAAAATGTTCAGTCTCTCTGACTCCATCGTATTCAAGAATGCATTGTTCTCATGCCTTACAGGATAATAACTCCTGCTTTAGATGTGCTAATCATTAGAGGAATTTCAATTGGGATTTGAGTATTTACAAAAATGAGAAACCCCTCCCATTTTCCCTTCCCTTGATATAAATGAAGACTGTAACTCTGTATTTTCTTCAGATGGATTTGAGGATTAGAATCCTCATCTTTTCCATTAGAACCTCCCTTTTTTTAAAATTTAACATTTATTGTATTTTTCCATTACCATTTAATCCCCTGTACACCTCTGCCACAGCAATCAACACACTGTTGCCCATGCCCATGAGTTCCTTTTTCTTTTTTTCTTGATCCTTCCATACCCTCACCTACTCCCTCCACTGGCTGTCATCTTGTTCTTCATCTACGTGTCTATGTTTTCCTGTTAGTTCAGTTTGTTCATTAAATTCCACATATGAGTGAAATTATATGGCATTTGTCTTTCTCTGACTGGCTAATTTCACTCAACGTAATGTCCTCCAGGTCCATCCATACTGTGACAAAGGGTAAATTTTTCTATTTTTTAATGACAGAGTTGTATCCCATTGTGTAAATGTCCCATATTTGTTTTATCCACTCATCTACTGATGAACACTTGGGCTGCTTCTAAATATAAGTGATTGTAAATAACACTATAATGAACTTAGGCATGCTTATGTTCTTTTGAAACAGAGTTTTGGGTTCCTTTGAGTATATTCAGAGAAGTGGGATCACTGGCCACCTACCTGTATATCCTCTTTGGAGGAGTGTCTATTCAGGTCTTTTTCCCATTTTTAATTGGATTATTTGGTTTTTAGTGTTGAGTTTCTTAGGTTTTTTTTTACAAATTTTGGATATTAAACCCTTATCAGATGTATTGGTGAATATGTTCTCCCATTTTGGGGTTGTCTATTTATTTAGTTGATGATTTCCTTTGCTGTGAAAAAACTTTTTGGTTTGATGTAATCCCATTTGTTTATTTTTCTCCTTTGTTTCCCTTGCCTGGGAGATATATCTGATAAATTATTGCTACAAACAATGTCCAAGATTTTGTTATGTTTTCTTTTACAGTTTTTATGATTTCAGGTCTAGGGTTTAAGTTTTTAATCTATTTTGCATTTATTCTTGTGTGTGGTGTAAGAAGATAGTTTAGTTTCATGTTTTTGCACGTATCTGTCCAATTTTCCTAACACCGTTTATTGAATAAAGTCTTTTAGCCTCTTTGTATGTGCTTGCTTTCTCTGTCTAATATTAACTGAGTATAAAGGTATGGGTTTATTTCTGGGATCTCTATTCTATTTCACTGGTCAATGGGTCTGTTTTTATACCAGTACCATGCTGTTTTGATTACTATGGCATTACAGAATAGTTCTCTATTAGGTAGTGTGATAACTCCAACTTTGTTCTTCTTTCTCGGGATCACTGTTGGATGCAGGGCCTTTTGTGGTTTCATATAAATTTTTGAAATATTTGTACTAGTACTGTGAAATACATCATTGAGGTCTTGATAGGAATTGTGTTGATTCTACAGATTGCTCTGGGTATTATGGACATTTTAATGATGTTAATTCTTCCTATCCATGAACATGATACATGCTTCCACTTATTTGTATCTTCTTCAATTTCTTTCTTCCATGTCGTACAATTTTTCAAGTACAGGTCTTTTATATCATTGTTTAGGTTTATTTATTCCTAGGTATTTTACTATTTTGTTAGCAATCATGAATGGGGTTGTTTTCTTAAGTTCCCTTTATGTTAGTTCATTATTGGTATAGAAATGCAACTGATTTCTGGATACTAATTTTGTATCCTGCTACTTTGCCTAATTTATTTATTAGTTCTAGTAATTCTTTGGTGGGATCTTTGCAGTTCACTATGTACAGTATCATGTCATCAGCAAATAAAGACAGTTTTTCTACTTCATTTCTAATTTGGATGCCTTTTATTTCTTCTTGTTGTCTGATTACTGTGGCTAGACTTCAAGTACTGTGTTGAATAAAACAGATGAAAGTGGATATCCCTATCTTCTTCCCAATGTTAAGGGGAATACTTGTAGTTTTTGCCTGTTGAGTATGATGAGGGCAGTAGGTTTGTCATATATGGCCTTTATTATGTTTAAGTATATTCTCCCTAATTCCACTTTCCTGAAAGTTTTTATCATAAATTGGTTCTGGATTTATCAAATGCTTTTTCTGCATCTATTAATAAAATCATGTGGTTTTTATCCTTCATTTTGTATGTGTGGAATCACTATTATTGTTTTGCGAGTGTTGTACCAAGCTTGAATTCCCAGAATAAATCCCACTTGATCATGGTATATGATCTTTTTGATGCATTGTTGGTTTGCTAATATTTTGTTGAGGATTTTAGCATCTATATTCATCAGGGATATTGGCCTATATTTTTCTTTCTTTGTAGTGTCTTTATCTTATTTTGGAATTAGGATAATGCTGGCCTCAAAAAATGAGTCTAAGAGCCTTGCCTCCTCTTGAACTTTATAAAATAATTTGAGAAGGAAAGGTGTTAATTCTCAGAATGTTTGGTAAAATTCACCTATGAAGCTACTTGGTCCAGGGCTTTTGTTTGTTGGGAATTTTTAGATTACTGCTTCAATTCACTTGGTATAATCTGTCTAATCAGATTCTCCAGTTCTTTCTTATTTAGTTTTGGAAGATTGTAGGATTCTAGAAGTTTGTGCAGGTTAGCCAGTTTGTTGGCATATAGTTGTTCATAATATTGTCTTACAATCCTTTCTATTTCTTTGGTGTCAGTTGTTTATTCTCCTCTTTCATTTCTGATTTTATTTATTTGGTTCATTTCTCTGTTTTTTTCTTGATAAGTCTGGTTAAAGGTTTATAAATCTTGCTTATCTTTTCCAAGAACCAATTCTTGGATTCACTGACCTTTTGTATTCTTTTTTTAAGACTCCATTTCATTTATTTCTGTTCTGATCTTTATTATTTCCTTCCTTCTGCTCGCTTTGGGCTTTGTTTGTTTTTCCTTTTCAAGTTCTTTTAAGTGTGAAGTTAGATTGTTTATTTGAGATTTCTCTTGCTTTTTGAGATAGGCTTGTAATGGTATGAATTTCTTTCTCAGGATTCCTCTCCCAGTATCCCATGGATTTTAGATTGTTATGTACTCATTTTCATTTGTTTCAAGGTACTTTTCGATTTCTTCCTTGATCTCATTATTCACCATTCATTGTTTAATAACATGTTATTTAGCTTTCATGTCTTTCTGTGCTTTTCCATGTTCTTCTTGGAAGAAGATTGATTTCTAGTTTCATAGTATTGTGGTCAGAGAACATGCTTGATATGATTTCAATCTTCTTAAACTTACTGAGACTTGTTTTGTGTCCTAACATATGGTCTATCCTAGAAAACAAGTTCCATGTGAACTTGAAAATTACGTATATTCTGCTGCTTTGGGATGAAATGCTCTGAAGATATCAATGAAATCAATTTGATCTAGTGTGTCATTTAGGCTGCTGTGCCTTTAATAGATAGCTCCAAAGATAGATCCAAATGATCTATCCATTAAAGTCAATGGTGTTTTAAAATCCCCAACTATGACTGTATTTCCATTGAACTCTCCTTTACGCCCATCAAAATTTGCTTTATGTTTTTAGGTGCTCCTATGTTGTTTCATAAATGGTTAGTAAGGTTATAAGTTCTTGTTGGCTCATCCCCTTTATCATTATGTAGTTTCCCTCTTTGTCTCTTACTATGGCCTTTGTTTTGAAGTCTTTTTTTTGGGTCAGATCCTTTTTTGCACTGCTACTCCAGCTTTTTCTTCCTTTCTATTTACATGAAATATTTTTCAATCCCTATACTTTTTGTCTGTGTATCTTTTGATCTAAGGTGGGTCTCTTGGAGTCACTATGTAATGGAGTGCAGCATGGGGGTTCCCTGAAAATAGTAGAAAATGCCCAAACTTTTGGTTTGGGTAAGGGGAAGTGGATGATACAGTGTTTAAGACACCTTATATAATAATGGAAAGTTAATAGCTGTGCCTTTCTTGAACAGAGAGGGCTGCCACCCATGGCAGAAAGCGTACATGAATCTAAGAGCATATAGTGACTCATGACATAGGCAGAAGAGGTGGATGACCACTCCAGATGTATGTGTGTCACGGGGAACTCTTGCCCTGACTGCAGATGACACCCAAAACAAGGTAAAAGATATAAGGCAACTGACAAAGGTGGCATATCATAGGAGGGTCTTGATACAAGGTCACAAAGGAAGTGTCCAGCCAAACATTTAAAATAAGTGTGGGCTGAGAGAGAAGGAAGAGTAGCTGCATGACCTGTATTGAGAGAGGAACTATTACTTCTCTGAGGATGAAGAAAGCATGCAGTCTAAAAGGGTGTAGGATGGGGACCGGTCCACCATGAGGTCTGATGTGTAAGGAGATGCCACACAGTTTGGAGTAAAAGGATGCCACAAGTTATTGAGTAAGAAAGAGGTGGCCCACTGGGAAGCTGGCCTAGATAAGATGGCAGAAGAGCTGATGGAGTTGTGTGAGGATCTACCTAACCTAGCATGGATTTGTAGGAGTTGCTTGGAGGTGAACTGCGACCAAGAATACTGAGCTACAGACTTCTGCTTCTCTGAAGTATGTACAGAAAAGCCAATCTCCTAGGATGTGTGCTTCCCTGTACTCCACTACAGCTCAGTGTAACACAGCACATGTTTTTCTTTACCATTACATGGAGGCTGAGAACAATGTATGCCAGATCCTGAAGAAGAGAGCAGCTGCAAGACAATAGTGACTCTGAAACCCACAAGATCATCTTCCAAAGAGGATGGAGATGTGGTTAATTGGCCTGCTTAAGAACAGATAAGGATATGGAGAACTTCTGGGCATTGTTTTGGCTTATAGCCTTTTGGGGAGCAACAGAAGTGCTGAGTTTCATGGGAGAAGTGGACTCTGAGCAGAAGTGCTCTCAGTGCCCGCCCCCCCCACCAAGGTTGGAACCCTATTAATAAAAACCTTTTTCCTTCAACACTAATCATTGGGTCATGTGTCAAGGTGACACATGGCAGACTCCCAGTTTGCTTGGTTACAACAATATATATGGGTCCTCTTTTCTCATTCATTCAGTTACACTATTTCTCTTGGTTGGTGCATTTAAGCCATTTACCCTTAAGGTGATTATTGATAGATACATATTTAGTGCCATTTTATTGATAGACTATTTTCCTCTGTTTATCTTTTCTTTCTCTTTCTCTTCTTCTTAAAGCAAGCCTTTTAACATTTGTTGCAGTACTGGTTTGGTGTTACCAGTACTTTTAGCTTTTACTTGTCTTGGAAGTTTCTTATTTCTCCTTCAACTTTAAATGATAGCCTTGTTGGGTAAAGTAGCCATGGTTATATGTCCTTGATTATTATCACCTTGAATATTTCACACCATTTGTCCTGAAATGTTTTTGTTCATAAATTAAGTGACTGTATAATTAGTGCTCCCTTGTATGTAACTACCTGCTTTTCTCTTGTGCCTTTTAGGAATCCCTCCTTGTCTTTAAGCCTTGTTATTTTAATTATGATGTGTATCAATGTAGGCTGCTTTGGGTCCAACTTGTTTGGGATTCTCTGAGCTTCCTGGACTTTTATGTATTTTTCCTTCACCAGATCAGGGAAGATTTTGGTCATTATTTCTTCAAGTAGGATCTTAATCCCTTGCTTGCTCTCTTCTCCTTTTGGTATTCTTATGATGTGGATGTTGTTGTTCCATGTTGTGTAAAATGTTTCTTAAGTGCTCTTCATTTTTTTTAACTTCTTTTTTCACTTTGTTGTTCATCCTGGGTGTTTTTTTCTATCTAATCTTTCAAATCAATGATTCAATCCTCTTTTTCATCTAAAGTACTTTTTATTCCTTCTAGCATATTATTTATTGCAGATATGGCATTCTTTATTTCTGACAAGTCTTTTTTATAACTTCTATGTCTTTTTTCATTCTATTGAGTATCTTTATAATCATTACTCCAAATTCTTTATCTGACAAATTGCTTGCCTCTATTTCTTCTAGTTCTTCTCCTGGAGAATTCTCCTGTTATTTCATTTGGGGTATGTTACTTTGTCTTTCCACTTTGGATGTTTCTTTGTATTTTCACCTTAGTTGTTAAACTAATTAGTGATATAGCCTGAAGCTGTAATCAGCAGCTTGTTACTCTCTGGCAACAGGGTAGGGCAGAGTAATTCTTGGGGATGAGGCTATTGCTGCCACTCAGGCTGATGTCATGGAGAGGAGTTCTCTACCTGAGAAAAATTCAGGCACGAGGATACCTTCAGTTCTCTCCCCAGAGCCACCAACCCCAGACTCTCATAAAGCAGCTCTAGTCCACTCTTCCCTCCCTCTGCCAGAGCCCAGGGTAAGTGGCTGCAAACAGAATTTTTTTGTGTTGGCCCTTTAAGACGCTTTCTGCATCCCCAGCTATCTCTCCATGCAGACCAAAACTCTGCTGCTTTTCACAGCTGGGTATTATCCTGGTTCCTTTCTGGCTCTGGTGCTATAGGGTAGGGATCCAAGCCTGGGGTTTTGACCCCACACTTCTCAGGGGGAACCCCCCAGCTGCTGAAATAGCTCCCTGGAACTTCAACTGCCTTACATGGGAGCTCAGCCAACCTTCTTGAAACTCCCCTCTGCATTACCTACCAGTTTCATTTTGGTGCAGTGGTTTCATCTGTCTGTCCTTGGTTACTTCTCTCTAGCTAGTGTTCGTTTGGTTATTCAGGATGATCTCTCTACAATTTAGTTGTAATTCCAGATTGGCCTTGGGAGGAGGTTAGTGTAGCCTTCACTTACTCATCTGCCATCTTGGATCTCTCTCTTTGACCTTCTTGATCAATAAATCTTTTCTTACTCCACACTATGATATTTTGAGTTTTGGTCTTTCAGAGAATGGGGCAAACAGACTTTTAACAGGTAAGAATAATGCAGGGTTATAAAACAAACAGCTAAACCAGTCAGTCTTTAGTTAATAATCGGGTATTTTATTCATCATTGGTTTGTGCATTCATTTTGATTTTTTGAAATCATGCATGAAAATATTATTTATCTTGTATATTGGGTATTCTTCATATTTCCTTAACTATTGTGCCCAAGGCCAGGACTTCTTTGTTGATACTGTAAGTACTATCACCCAATTGCTTAGCAGTCTGGCAGTGGACCAAGCATTTCTCAGAAACATACCATTTTCCAGGTTCACCCTGGAGAACCAGACACATTGTTCCCTGTTGCTGTGAAGCCTCCTGATCCTGACAAGGAAGTCTATCCTTGCCCCCATCATTCCACTCTTCTCTTCTTTCCCCTGGATACAGATGATTTGCAAGAAGGCAGGGACCCATTGTTCATATCAAAATTCTCTCCCTGCCCTCTCTTTCTTTGTGTCACTCTCCACTGCTATACCTCTAACTTTCCTATAAAGAACATTTAATTTCTCTCTACATGGCAAGAAAGTGACTTCATGTCATTAGCTTACAGTCTATGGTTTTAGTTCTATGCTCTGGGACCTCTAAAGTTGTGGTATTAATATTCAAACCAAGCTTTAGAAATGCAAACAAAGCTCATTTATTTGCTCCATGAAGTCCTAGTTTTGCATATTAAAGCACTTTGTTGTTTAGGTTATTACAACTTCCATAGTTTCACAAAATCCATTAAAAATATATTTGATGGCTTTATGTGGCCTCCTCTGAAACAACTAAGGGAAGTATATTGGGTTCAAAGAACCTGAAATGGCAGAGATAGCTAAATATTATTATACTACTGAGTAAGATTAAATACGTTCATGGATTCAAGGTTCTGGTGATCAGCCCAGGAAGGGATACTTTGTTCACTAATATGTTGTCTTGTATGTTCTTTAAAGGCATGATCTTGGGAATCAGATGACCTAGGTTTGAACCTCAATTTGTTCAATTCCTCCTAGGAGACACTGGGGTATTACTTCATCTCTCTAAATATGTGTTCTATTCTTTACACTTCCTTATAATTATAACCCCCAGTTTACAAGGCACTTAGCTCACATGGATACCAAGCTCACCCAAGCTTATTTCCTCATCTTTAAAATGTGATATTTGGCACTGAAAATTAAACATGATCATGCATGAAAGGCACTGGACATGGTGCCTGCCATATAGTAGGTGTTTAATAAATGATAGCTATTATTATTTCCTCCATTTATGACAGAAAAAAATCTTCCCTGGCTGATTCATAATTTGTTAAAAGATGAAAGTGATGTCATAAATATGAGGCAATGGCATTATATATTATAAAGGGTTAGGCCAATATAAGGAATTCTTTTGCAATGATTTCCAAGTATCACTCAGTGACTAATAACCATAATTGTAGAGTATCCAGAAATCAGATCTTTTAATGATCTTTAGCCATGTTGAGTTGTTCTGTGACTGCTGCAGGAGCCCACAAGCCCATTGGGCTATAATTCATATATTTATCCATTTAATGAGCTTCTATTATTGGGCAATGAATAAACCAAATACAAAATACTTTAGATACAGTAACTATGAAAAGCCTATAGTTCTCCAATTTAGGATTTCAAGTAGATAGCTTGGATATAGGGATTCTAGAGTTGTAGAAAGGGAAGGCTGCCTTGGAAATATAAATTCAGCAATAATTAGTTTACATATGTTATGCAAATTGAAGCTGGGCATCATCTTATAATTTAATTCTAACCCCCAGGTCCAAAAAATTATGTTTTTCTCTTGCAAGAAACATGAATATAAAAGGATTGCCCCTTGTTTTCATCCCTTAATACTGGGGCAGGGAGAGTTTGGGGAAGAAAAAAACTAATCCACTAAAGATGAATTAATCTAATTAAAAGAACAGGATAGCACTCACTTATCTTTCTAAATTATAATTGGACTTTGAGTAGCAAAGCAAATTTTATAAACTGCTGTTTCATGAGTCCTTTAGTTGGACTATGATCTATTTACATAAAAACATAAAACAACAAAAATATTCTAAGTTGTTAAAATATTCTAAATTGTTTTGTAAATACTCTTTAGCAGATATGAAGAAGAAGAAAACAGCAGTCATCCTAAATCCCATCACTAACAGATCCTCTAGCAAAAAGATTTCACCACTGAAAGATCACTATTACAACTTTGATGTATTTTCTCATTGTTTCTTTTTCATAAGCAAGTGTATTTATAATTTTAATCAAGATCTGAATGTTGCTATATAGTTCATATTCCATTTTTAGCTTTTTGATCTATTAGATTCTTTAATTTTCAGCATTTGTTCTTTTATAATTTTTAGAAAAATTATTTTTAATATTTGGTAAATGTTTGATTTTTTAATTAACAATAGGTGTGTAAGTATATGTGTTTGTATTAGAAAGTAATGGTTCAAAAGGTATAAATACATTATATGCTTTTCTAACTATATATTTGAATTAGATGATATTATTTACACTCTCAGCATCAGAGATGTCATTATTTTTATTTATTGATTTGAGAGAGAGAGGCAGAGAAAGAGAAACATCAGTTTGTTGTTCCACTTATTTATACATTCATTGGTTGACTCCTGTATTTTCCTTGACCCAGGATGGAACCCATCACCGTGGTGTATCAGGGCAACAGTCTAACCAACTGAGCGATCCGGCCAGGGCTCTCAGCATCATAGAAAAGAGAGCTCATCTAACAGTACCCACAATGTATTGTGATATTTGGTAATTACTTGCCAATATATAAGATAAAGTACATTATTACAATCTTTTCTTTGAATTTTTATTATAAATAATATTGAATGTCTTGTTAATTCTGATTCTTAGCTTTTCTAATATCTTAGCAAATGTTTATAATTTTATCTCCTAATTTCTAACAGTTATAACAATGTTAATTAACAATGGCTATAGTGGTCAGTGGTCAGCAACAAAATTTCTGCAAGTGAATATATAGTACATGACAATTTAAAAAGAGCAATTTGGGAATAATTACATTAGTTACAGGGCAGAGGTTAAAAGAAAAATATAAAATTACACACCTTTGGGTGGTTTGTACATTTGTCATTTGAAAAGAAAGGGAGATATTTACTCATATCAGTTTATCCTAGAATCATTTTTACTGATCTCAGTAAAAACTTAATAAGGTTTCTTGTTTATTTTGGACTAAATTAAATTAAGGTCTTTTCAAATTGAATTCAAAATAATTTTGTAGCTCATATCTTAACATGTATTTCTAGTTGTTTCCATAAAATTACAAAAGCTGGTTTCTTTAACAAATCAACAGAATAATTTCTAAAGCAATGTACCATTTTTTTAATAATTTAAATAAGTATAGTGTATTCTTATTGTTAATTTCCTTCTCAGCAGCACACATCTGTGTGGTCCTCAACAAACTATTTTTTTCAGCCAGTTTAAGTGGACAGAAGATGTTTCTGAAACATTTATTTCAATATTCAAATAATACATCATAAAGTAGCTTTTAACGACCTCAAATGATTCTTCATAATTTTTAGAATACTGAAGATGTCTTGTAAATTTTGTACCCATCCCTTCAAATTTGGCTTTTCACTTCACCAACTACACAGGAAATGTGCAGAAAATGCACATGCTTGATACTCTGCTGAGACACATATAAATAGAGATTTGTTGGAAGTACTACAACTATCTTGTCAGCTTCATGGCTTTTGGAGCCAAATTTCTCTAATTCTAAATTTATGAGCATGTGACAAAGTCTGACTTATATTGCTTTGTGAACCAAGGGCCTTCCTATACATGTGTTAATGGACAGAAAAAAAATGGGCAAAGGAGAAGTGTACCTTCATTCATCATTTAGACTCTGTTTTCATGCTGGAAGCATCTGAAAGACAATACATATGGTAAATCTTGAGGTTTTAGTTTCAGAGAAGTTTACAATGGAAACAGAGACAGAAATGTTTTTATATGTGGTAAACAGCCAGCCCACTTTCACTCCCTTTGTCTTTTCTCTTCTGCTGGCAAGCCCACTGATTCCTCCTGTTCCTCCTTGTTCTGGTATTTAGAGGGAGACTTTGTAGTGGGACAGACTAGTGGGAAAATGCCAACCTTCTATACTCCTAAGCGAACTGCTTCAATTCTCTGAAACTAAGTTTCCTCATTTGTAAAATGAGGGGGTGGTGATAAAAATACCAAAGTCATTGAATATCATGTGAATAAACTTTATTTAAGTCAAGAACTTAATATAGTGCTGGTAAGTATGATAGTATTGGGTTTGTCAAAAGTTCATTTGTTTTTTTTTTTTTTTTCCTGTAAGATGGTTCCAGTAGCATTTAGTGTCTTGAACTTCATTCAGAACAATTTTGTTAGATTCTATTGTGGTAGCTGTCATATCAGTGTGTGTTAAAAAGAAAATCAAAATTGGTGAATTTTTGTGTAGCCATTTTAATATTGAGGATGGAAGAAAATATGCAACATTTTCAGCATATTATGCTTTATTATTTCACAAAAGGTAAAAACACAACTGAAATGCAAAAAAAAAAATTTTGTGCAGTTTATGGAGAAGGTGCTGTGACTGATCCAACATATCAAAAGTGGTCTGTGAAGTTTTGTGCTGGAGATTTCTCTCTGGACAATGCTCCATGGTGAGGTAGATGAATTCCATGGTTAGGTAGATAAGTTGAGTTTGATCGCAATCAAATTGAGATATTAATTGAGAACAATCAACATTATACCATGTGAGAGATAGCCAATATATTCAAAATATACAAATCAATAGAGTTATTGGTGAAAATTTAAAATGTGTCTTTTATTTAACAGAAAAAAATATGAAGATTTTGGCCAACACAACAGTTAATAAAAGAAGATGACTATTCTTTTCTGTTAGATTTTCCCCAGGATGTAGACCAACTATGGTCCATGAATTTAAACACCCCCCAAAATATATCTATCTATTGATATAATTTTAGCACAGTGTTTACACTTATAAAAACACTTTCATAGATATCAGTTTTTTTCAATAATGTGAAGGAAATGTTTCTAATATAGGGTAGTTTTTCTTTAAATGGGGTTAGCAGAGTATATGATAATTTTATGTGATAATAGTTATAGCATTCTTTAAAATAGTTTTTATTTTAATATGTATGAAAATACTGGAACACCAAATTCTTTATTTTATAGTGATATTGTTTTCTTTTCAAGTGAATTTAATCAGGAAAAAATAAGATTGATTATAATTAATTAGTAGATAACAGTAGACATTGCATACAAACATGGCAAGAATTATGAATTTGATACATGAATCACTGTGATTTGGAAAAATCAACCTAAGAGAATTTTAAAGGGATTAGAGATGATTGTCACTGAAAGTCTCAAAAGAGAATATATAATTATTTTATATTATAGTTAAGAATTAATGTCAAAATGTGCTCACCAATATTTTAAACAGTTTTTTATTCTTCTTTCTTTAACTTTTTTGCTTCCATCATTCCTAAAGCCATTTTTTTGTTGTTCATATTGGTAGATTATATAATAGATATTTCCTTTCTTCCCATGGGCAAGAGACTTATCTCCCATTACAAATCAGTAGAGACCAAATGAACAAAGGGTTTTTTGGGGTAGTCTTCATGTTATTTTCTAATCTAAGATAGGAACTTCAGAATGAGGGGCTAAAACTCATTTTCCAGATTAGGCAATAACATGAGTAAATACTCAACTCTGCAATAAAAAAGAAATTCTAGACACTCCAGAATGTGAATTTCAATCTAGATCCTTGCCTTACTTTCAAGTGAGGCAATCTCTAGTACTTGGGATTAAACAATTCTTATTAATGTTCTTTTGATAAAACATAATCACTAGTAATTTGCATAAAACAGTTCAATTATCAGTTTGCTGTCTATTGTTTCCTCAAAATAATATGAAAATGAAATATAAGTATAAACTAGTTTACATTTTTAGTCAATAAAATTCTTCCTACTAATTCCCAATTCTAATTATTCCATAATTATGTTCTAAAGTTTTCTGAAATTTTTTCTTATTTATTTTCACTTTTTGCAACTCAAAAAGTATTACTGAAAATGTGGTTAAGATTTAGTCTGAGGATCCATTTCTTGCTAAAAGAAATATACCTTTTTAACTTGGGTTTCCTTTTTGAAAAACCTCAAAGCAAATTTATTGGCAAGCATCTTCTTTTTGCCTAAGGCAAAGACTAGTGAATTATGCCATATTAAAGAGATTATTAAATACTTTATTTTGCTTTTTTGCAAAAAGTCTTGAACAAACTTTTAAAAGGTTTTCCTTTATACAGGTTTATTTTTATAAACCCATACTAAAGCATTTTTTGTTCTCCTCTTCCTAATCATATTTCTTTAGTATGTCTTTAATACTTAAAACTCAACAGATAATGAATGGCCTCATTTTTCCAGGTTACTTAAAAGTATGACCCTATACACTCTGCTAAAATCTTGCTCTGCTAAATGTTCTTCTCTTTCAATGTTATTTGTCATCTTACATCTGTTCTACAGGGGTAATGTGTATATTTACATACAGTACCTTCTTCAGAAATGTGTGGCTATTGACAGAGTCTTGGATCCTTTATAATTTCAGTTGTTATCCATTCTGGAGTAATAGAACTAAGTTTGAGTAGTAATAGAACACAGATTTCTTACTGAAACATCATCTGATATAAACATATCTTTTCATAACTTGAATATGTTCAGTTGGTTTTTTTCTATGTTTGATACATTAGAGTACAACATTTAATGTTTGAATGCATACCATAGGCCACATACTGTCATGGCATTTCATATATGTTCTCCTAATTAAACTGTCACAACTCAATGTTGTTTTACAAAGTTCATCACACATAGATTAAATTGGCATATTTTTTCTGAAAGCTTTAAAAATACTTTAACAAATTTGGTGGAGTCTAGAATATAATACCTTAGGAGAATTTATTTAAATATTATAAACCATGTATATGATAAACATAGTTTCATTAATCAGCATGGTATTAGACAAGGCTTCTGATTTATAGTCACAGATTCTCAGTTCATAAATTATTTCGGTTCTCCTCCTAAAGTTAGTTCAGGGAGGTACAGAAAAAGACATGGCTTGGATAATGTTATTATACATAATGATCTGTGAAATTCAAATTATGGTATTAAGGGTTCATATGCTCACTCTTCACTTTGCTCTGGTGTGGAACATAGACACAAAATCATGCATGATTATCCTTCCTCAAGCAATCCAAAGAAGAAGAAGCCAGGGATAGAAGTCCAGTCATAGTTTTCCCCATAGAGAATGGCCAAAAGCAAGGAGTGGCAGCCAAAAATAAATATGGAAACAAGCACAAATGTGATCTGAATGGGAACAGATAGAAAAGTGTCTGGGTTATTTCTAGCCCTTGAGAATCACCCATACCTGTTGTTGGAACATATGTAAGAGATGAGCACGCAAGTTTGACTATCTTACCAGTTTAAGGCTGACTCTAGATAAACGTCTTCATTCAAGTGGCACTAGGACTTTTGGTTATCTTATTCTATAGGACACAGATTGGCAAACTATGACTCACAGCCAACAGCTTTTGTGTGAATAAAATTTGATTGGAACATAGCCACACCCATTTACTGACTCATTTTCTATGTTGACTTTGCACAATAGTGGCAGAGTTGAGCACTTGTGGCAGACTCTGTCATCCACAACGTCTAAAATATTCATGATAGTGTTCTTTACATAAAATGTCTGCTGACTCCTGCTGTTAAAAAAAAAAATCTCGTAAAGGTTCCCAACAAACAAAAGCATTGGGCTGGATGGCTTCACAAGTGAATTTTACCAAACATTCTGAGATGTTCTCTAACATCTCTCATTCTCAAACTATTTTATAAAATTCAAGAGCAGAGAACGCTCTTATACTCACTTTATGAGTATAAGAATTTGGAATATGACAAACCAACTGCCTGCATCATAATCGACAGGCAAAAACTACACGTATTCTCCTTATGATAGGGAACAAGACAGCTACGTCCACCTTCATCTCTTTTGTTCAACATTGTACTGGAAGTCTTAGGCACAATAATCAGACAAGAAGAAGAAAAAAATGTTGTGGACCATTCAGACTGGTTTCAGGAGTTGTAACCCTCACCCCATGGTGGGCTGTGTAAGAGCCAAGGGACCTGCTTCATCTGGGTCTGTTCTGTCACGAGAACCTGAGCCACTAAGGAGACAAAGCTTATCTCCCTGGCAGGAATGCTTCTTCTACCTCATCCATCTCTGGCCCCAATGCTTCGTTGGTAGTCAGTGATGGGTAAGACTCCTCATGGGAGGGGCAACCTAAGCCAGACACAACCACTTGGGAGGCCCTCATGGAAGGACTCGGGGGGCTGCAGCAAAGAGGGGGTGATGGACCCTCACCCCCCGGCTATTCTGACATAGCTCAAGTCCCCATTTCCGTCTGGGAGATGTCTCCTGCTTCCTAATTGGCTTAAAGCCTGAAACTGTGAGGGCAAGCGGTGCAGCCCTGTGCCAGCCAGGATGGTTCCCTGGGTGATTGGGCATAAGAAAGAATTCCTAAATTCCTGTGAAACCTGCTTCGATAAGCATGCACTCACTTAAATCATAAGGGTCCGAGGAGGAAATGAGATTGTCTCCCAAAGTTTGGCAACCCCCTTTCCTGACAGACACTAACTGAGATTAAGCCCTCAGATTTCTTTGAAATGTTAACCATTGTTTGATCCTTGCTGCCTGACATACCAGTATTCCTGTGTATTGGAACCCAATAAAAGCCTAGTGAGGAAGGGGCTCTGGGTCATTCTCCTCTGAGAGTTTGACCACCTTTCCTCTCCAAGCAGATCATGTCTTGGTAGTTTTTATTTTCATCCATGATGGAGGGATGGGGCTCTGCAGGCAGAACCCCTCCACATCTGGTGCCCAGGACAGGGGCCCCCACGAAAAAAGGCATCCAAATTAGAAAGGAAGAAGTAAAACTGGCATCATTTGTAGAAGACATGATACAATACATAGAGAACTACAAAGATTTCACCAATAAACTGTTAGAACTGATAAATGAATTCAGCAAAGTAGCAGGATAGAAAATTAATACCCAGAAATCAGTTGCTTTTTTATATGCCAATAACAAATTAACAGAAAGGAAAATTAAGAAAATAATCCCATTCACCACTGCTTCAAGAGAATAAAATACCCAGGAATAAACCTAACTAAGGATGTAAGAGACCTCTACACAGAAAGTTATAAGATACTGAAGAAAGAAAGTGAAGAAGATACAAATGAGTGGAAGTACATACTGTGTTCATGGATAAGAAAAACTAACATCGTTAAAATGTCCACACTACCCAAAGGAATCTATAGATTCACTGTAATTCCTACCGAGATTCCAATGACGTATTTCACAAAATTAGGACCGATATTTCAAAACTTTATATGGAACCACAAAAGGCCCCACAGAGCAACAGAGATCTTGAAAAAAGAAGTACAAATTTGGATGAGTCACACTACCTCATATCAACCTATACTATAAGGCCAGAGTAACCAAAACAGCATGGTGCTGCCATAAAAACTGACCCATAGATTAATGGAATAGAATAGAGAGCCCAGAAATAAACCTACACCTTTATACTCAATTAATATTCAACAGAGGAAGCAAGTGCATAAAAAGGGCTAAAGAGCATTTATTCAATAAATTGTGTTGTGAAAATTGGACAGATACGTGCAGAAAAGTAAAACTAGACTATCTTCTTACACCATGCGGGGGCCCCTGTCCTGGGCTTCAGATGTGGGGGGCCTCCGCCCGCAGAAACCCATCTTTCCATCACGGATGAAAATAAAAACTACCAAGACATGACTGCTTGGGGAGGAAAGGTGGTCAAACTCTCAGAGGAGAATGACCCAGAGCCCCTTCCTCACTAGGCTTTTACTGGGCTCAAATACACAGGAATACAGGTATGTCAGGCAGCAAGGATCAAACAATGGTTAACATTTCAAAGAAATCTGAGGGCTTAATCTGAGTCAATGTCTGTCCGGAAAGGGGGTTGCCAAACTTTGGGAGACATACTCATTTCCTCCTGGGACACTTATTACTTAAGTGAGAGCACTCTTAGCAAAGCAGGTTTCACAGGACTTTAGGAATTCTTTCTTATGCCCGATCACCCAGGAAGCTGTCCTGGTCAGTACAGG
Organism: Glossophaga mutica; assembly: GCA_039655065.1. Taxonomy (NCBI): domain Eukaryota; kingdom Metazoa; phylum Chordata; class Mammalia; order Chiroptera; family Phyllostomidae; genus Glossophaga; species Glossophaga mutica. The sequence continues at coordinate 68,013,061 of CM077309.1, read as the reverse complement.
GCTGCACCCCTTGCCCTCACAGTTTCAGGCTTTAAGCCAATTAGGAAGCAGAAGACATCTCCCAGATGGAAATGAGGACTCGGGCTATGTCAGAATAGCCGGGGGGTGAGGGTCCATCGCATCCTCTTTGCTTCAGCCCCCCCCCCCCGCCCCGAGTCCTTCCATGAGGCCTCCCAAGTGGTTGCGTCTGGCTTAGGTTGCCCTTCCCATGAGGAGTCTTACCCGTCATTGACTGCCAACCAAACATTGGGGCCAGAGATGGATGAAGCAGAAGCAGCACTCCTGCCAGGGAGATAAGCTTTGTCTACTTAGTAGGTCACGTCCTTGTGACAGAACAGACCCAGATAAAGCAGGTCCCTTGGCTCTTACACAGCCCACCATGGGGTGAGGGTTACAACTCCTGAAACCAGGCTGAACGGTCCGCAACAACACCACACATAAGAATAAATTTAAAATGGATTAAAGGCTTAAATGTTAGATACAAAATCAAGAATATCATAGGAGAAAACATAGGCATCAAAATCTCAGATGTTTTTAGTAGGAATATTTTATCAGATATATCTCCGCAGGCAAGGAACAAATGAAAAAAATAAACAAATGGGACTTCATCAAACTAAAAAGATTTTGTGCAGCAAAAGAAATCATTAACTAAGTAAGAAGACAACCAACAAAATGGGAGAAAATATTCACCAATACATCTCTGATAAGGGGCTAACATTCAAAATTTATAAAGAATTTACAAAACTCAACACTAAAAAAAAAATGACCCAATTAAAAAAATGGGCAAAGAATTTGAATGGACACTTCTCCAAAGAGGACACACAGATGGCCAATAGACATATGAAAAAATGTTCACTGTCACTAATCATCAGAGAAATGCAAAGAAACCCACAATGAGATGTCATCTCACACCTGTCAGAATGGCTATCATCAATAAATCAACAAAAAAAAGTGCAGACCAGGATGTGGAGAAAGGAGAACACTTTTGTACTGTTGGTGGGAATGCAAATTGGTGCAGCCACTATGGAAAGCAGTATGGAGATACATTAAATAATTAAAAATTAACCTGTCTTTTGATCCAGTCATCCTACTTCTTGGAATATATCCAAAGGAACTAAAGACACTAATTTGAAAGAACTTTAGAACCCCTACATTCATGTAGCATTGTTTTCAATTGCCAAGATAAGGAAGCAGCCCAAGTGTCCATCAGTAGATGAGTGAATAAAACAACTATGGGGCATTTACACAATGGAATACTACTTAGCTGTAAAAAAATTAGAAAGTTCTACCCTTTATACCAGTATGAATGAACCTGGAGAACCTTATGCTAAATGAAATAAGTCATTCAGAGAAAGGCAAATACCCTATGATTTTACTAATGTGGAATCTAATGAACAACCTGAATCCACAAGGTAAATGGCAACAAACTCATAGATGGAGAGCAAGTGACAGTTAGTGGGGATTGGGAGAAGTTAGAGGGTGGAGGGATTGAGCAAAAATGAAAAGGGTCTCATGGAAATGGACAACAGTGTGGTAATACTGCAAGGAGGTCAGTGTTTAAGAAGACTAAGTGGTGATAGAAAAAATACAATAAAAATTAAAATTTTAAAATCTCATAAAAGGATATCAATGTCCTCATTTTTCTCTTCTGATCATAGAAATATATACATATACACACACACATATATATACATATGTACACATACATATATAATGGATGTACCATTGTATGTATGTTTGTATGTGTATTTTGGTAGAAACTTCCTTATGTTTATTAATAATTCTTATCGACAAAGAACAGATGTGCTTTTTATCAAATTTCACTTCTAGGATCCATATACAGTTTCCATATTTTAACACATAGCTTATAGTTTTCAAAATACAAGGCGCTTATTTAGAAACAGTCTCAATTTTTTCCCAATATTTAAAATAGTGATTATATTGAAACATTCAAATGAGTTGTGAAAGTATGTTTTGTTCTATCTTAAATATCTGAGTGATTAAATCTTTTTACTGCTACTACATTTAAGCTAATTTAGTATGTAATCATCATGGATATTATATACATTCTCTTGATAACATTACTGTCATCACAATGTTTGCTTACATATTGGGGGAAATTTGTTGATACTTAAGAGCGTGTGATTGAGAAATAACTATGAGTTAGTTATTAACTCATAGAATTAGTTATTAGAAATAATTAACATTATCTATGACTTTGAGATCAAGAAATGTTGTACATGACATTTAACCCATATAAGACATGAATGAACCTTATATTGACCTGAACCCATGTAGATAGCCTTCCATATGGCAGCTTTGATCTTGTCAAGATTCAAAGATACCCAGTAGACACAGAAGGCCAGATGGGAAGGAACTAACTGACTAGATATAATTAATCTTCTTGGGATTTCAGTATAAGAATGCAAATAATAGTAAGGGTCATATAGTTTGAATTAGTTTAGATGTCTTCTTATTAAATATGTATGATTTTCTTCTGTTTCCATGTATGATAGAGTAGTGGTGTAAGATTTGCACTCTTGTAATAAACAACCATTTGTACTTATATTCTGAAAAAAATGTAAGAAATGAAATTACATAAAATTTAGAACAAGACTGTGATTTTTAAGAGAAGGGAAATGAAGGAGCAAACCTTATGATTGCCTGAGATTTCTGTATGAGGGCAGAGAACACCAGTCTCCCTAAATTACACAGTTCAGAGTTTGGTGAACTGAAGCAGCTGGAGTTTGATGGGCCAAGTATTGGAGAAAAGGGAACTACACTGGAAAAGAGCTCCAGAAATTGTAAGGGTCACCTTGAGTCTTTGGCACAATAGTTAACTGTTCATTTAGAGGGTGAGGTTCCATGAGACCAGCAAAGATAAAATGCCAGTGAAAGAATGATTGTCAGAGAGATGTAAGTGGAACAATTCTCAGAGCTTCCCCAAGGCTGGGAGTCATTCAAGTTTGAACCAGGTAAAGTGACACAACCTCATTAAACCAGGGAACGTTTAGTAGGTGATCGAAGAAAGGTCACATAATACCAGCAGATAAGCTAACCAACCCCTGAATTAAAGGCTATTCTAGACCTATCCTAGCAAAATTTTAAGACAACATTCAAAGGATAAAGCTTAATTGCTAGTGAGAAAGTTTAAAATTCTTGACACTTTTTTAAGAAAATAAGGAACTCATGGACAAAAACTACGGGGGGTGGAAGTGGGAGGAAGGTGGGGAGGGCTGGGGTGGTAGGCTGGGGCGGGGTAAAAGACAGAAAACTGTACAATATCAACAATTAAAAAATACTGATTAAAAATAAAAAATATATATATATAAAAAAGTAAAAAAAAGTCCATTTGCTCAATATTTAAAACTATAAAAATCCAGTAAAAATTACTATGTATACATAGTCAAATAGATGGGGCAGGAAAATGTGACCAATGACCAGAAGAAAAATTGTTTAATAAAAATAGACTCAGAAATCAAAGAAATGATAGGATTTAAAGGTAGCTGTTATGAATATGTTAAATGATTTCCAGGAAAACATGAACATAAAAGTAGATAAATGGAATTTATGAAAGGACAAAGAAATGTAACTTCTAGAGATGAAAATACAATAACTAATATAAAAAATTTATTGGATGTATTTAATAGCAGATTAGACACTGAAGAAAAATCAATAAGCTTGAATGCATAGCAATAGAATAGAAACTATTCAATCTTCAGCACAAAGAAAAAATATAATAAAGGCAGACTCGATGATTTGTAAAACAATATCAAGCAGTCTAATGTACATGTAATGGAGTTCTGAGAGAAAAGGGGGAATAGGAGGCAGAACAATATTTGAAGAGATAATGGTAAAAACTTGTCCACATCTAATGAGAAGTATAAAACCAAGTTGCCTAGAAGCTCAACGAACTACAGGCAGAATTACACAAAGAAAACTTACCAAAGTACATCATAATCAAATATTTAAAAAAAAAACAGTGATAAAGATAAAAATCTTAAAAGCAGCCAGAGGAAAAGGCATATTAAATACAAAACAGCATAGATAGAATTTCTAACTTCTCATCAGAAGCAATTCTAACCAGAAGACAGTGGTATAGCAGCATTAATGTGCACAGAGAAAAATATACACAGTTATCCCAGAATTATACATCCAGTGAAGATATTCTTTAAAAAAAATAAAGGTACTGTAATTTTTGATGAATGAGATCTGAGAGAATTTGTTACCAACAGATTTATTCTTAAGGAAATGTTAAAGGAACCAATTTAAAAGACTTTGCTTTTTTGATCTTTAAAATGTCGTTTTTTAATTTAAAATTTTTATTTTATTTTTATTGTTGTTCTTAAAAAATTCACAGATATATGCTCTGCCCTATAAAGATGGCTTCTACAGTGTGAGGGAGGACTCAGCACAGGGATCCTCGCACCTGACTTTTCAGCTGTCTCCCCAGAGCTGCCAGCCCCAGGCTTTCCTCAAGCATCTGTAGTCCACTCTGCCCTCCCTTTATTGCAGCCCAGATCTTCCCAATGGATTCTCTAACAAAATCTCTCAACCAGTTTGCCCTAGAATTTAGCAAAAAGCTAGCTGAATCTGCTGAGGCTAAAAATATTTTCTTTTCTCCCTGGGGCATCTCGACCTCCTTGGCCATGGTGTATTGGGCACCAGAGGTACCATGTAGCCCAAATAGCCCAGGTACATCAATTTAACAGAGATCAGGACATCATATCTTATCCTGACAGTGAACAAAAAAGAAGGAAAACGGACTTCAGTTTGGGGAAGGTTGAAGAAATACACTCGGATTTCCGGGCACTCATCTCTGAAATCAACAGTCCCAGCCATGCCTGTGTACTTAAAACAGCCAACAGCATATATGGAGAGAAAACTTATCCATTTCATAATAAATATTTAGAAGATATGAAAACATACTTTGGTACACAGCCACTTTTTTTTTTAACTTTTGTGGAAGCTTCTGATCAAATCAGAAAGGAGATCAAGTCTTGGGTGAAAAGTCGGACTGAAGGAAAAATACTGAATCTCTTACCTGACCATTGCAGTGGATTCTGCAACCAGAATGGTTCTGTTGAACACCCTATACTTTAAAGAAATCTGGGGACGTCAGTTCTTAGTTCAAGACACCACGGAGAAACCTTTCAGAATAAAGAAGACTACAAGGAAACTGGTGCAAATGATGTCGATGAAAGAAAAGCTTCCCACTTTTCACATAGAAAAGCCACAAGACATCGGCCTTCACTCTACTACAAGAGCCATAACCTCAGCCTGTTTATAAAGCTGTAGGAAAGACATCAGTGGGCTGGATTAGCTGGAAGAGGCCATCACCTATGAGGAGCTGAGTGAGTGAACCAGCGCAGACATGATGGAGCTGTATGACATGAAGCTGCACCTTTCCAAGTTCAAGCTGGAAGAGACTTATGATCTCAAGTGAGCCTTGAGCAGCATGGGGATGAGGGATGCCTTTCACCAGAGCAAGTTTTATTTCCCAGGGATGTCGGGCAGAGAGACACCTGTTTCCGTCCAATGTTTCCCACAAGTCTTTTGTGGAAATAAATAAACAAGGGATGAAGGCTGAAAGTGGGTACTGGGAGTGAGGTGGGTTTTCAAGTTAGACTCCCATCCATTGAACTCAGTGCAGACCACCCATTCCTCTTCTCCATCAGGCACAAGAAAAACAACAGCATTCTTTTCTATGGGAGATTTGGCTCCCCCTAAACCAGCACCTCTCTCACCAAACAAGACCATTTTATGATGTGAAAAATACATCATAAGATGGAATCACAGTCATAATAAAAACTAGTATGTAGTCTAGATTTTTCTGACATTTGAATATTAGCAAATAAATCTTGAAATAATGCATCTAGTCATATCTTTATACCTAGAGAGAATGGCAAATTTTATTTTTACCACTAAATGTTTTGTCTTGATGTGAATTTTATTTACATTTCAGAAATACTATGTTATTCAATTGAATGCCTTATAGTTCTTGATCTGTTGGTCACTATGTTGTCATTTATATTTCACATGTATTATCTAGTGAAGAAAAATTTTATAAAGGCAATATATTGATAAACAAAAAATAAAATGTCTTAAAAGTAATTGCTTGAAGTAAAAATAACAATAATGTATTAAAGGTTTATAACATATGTAGAAGTAAAATTAATGACAACAGGAGCACAAAGGATGATGGGAGAGTAATGAGAAATTTTACATTGTATGTGATATGATATAATATTACTGATTCCCCCTCTGTCCAGAAGTAAAGCATGTATATGAAACCTTTGTAAGTGGAAATGGCATAATGCATTATGCCACTTCACTTTACAAAAATCTTCATTAATAGTACTTGTTTTTGCTAATTGAAAAAAATCCAAAGAGGATTTTCACTTTTATGAAAATAGCCATTTCCTCCCTATGAAGGCAACTGTTGAGAAATTAAAGATGCATCTGTAATCCCAGAGCAACCACTAAAAAATAAAGCAAGTTAAATATAGCTGGAAAAGCTAATAGGCTGATGGAGAAGCTTAATCGAAAATTTAACAGGAAGCTCAATCCAGAAGAAGGCAGAAGAATAGGGGAAACAGAACAAAGAGCAAATGTGACCAGTAGAAAACAATGGGTTAAGATGACAAACTAATCTCCAGTCGTGAAAAACTCTCCTTACCATCTGGTTTTTCAATGTCCGCTACAATTTTCGATCTCCTATTTTCATTTATGCTGTGGTACTGTTGGCTGTTTGCTCGGTTCCTCCATAGATTGGCTAGGATTTTTTCCCCATGTATAGGAGGAAGTGGAATCTGCTCCCTCCTACCATAAACAAACAAGCAAAGTATAACCAAAGACACTGAAATTGAGAACAGGCTGAAAGTCACCAGAGGGGAGAGGAGAGGGAATTTCAGGGGAAAAGGGGAAAGGTTTGCAGGAACAAGTATAAAGGACACATGGGCAAAAACTAGGGGGGTGGAAATGTGAGAGAAGTGGGGAGGCCTGGGGCAGTGGGCTGGGATGGGAGTAAAAGACAGAAAACAGTACAAGAACAGCAATTAAAATAAATTAAAAAATAAAAAAGGAATAAAAAAAGATGACAAACTAAGAGCAAGATTGTAATACTAAATGTAAATGGTCATATAATTTAGACCTTTGTGGCAAGCCTGTGTCCTGACGAGCCAACATAATTATTGGTACCAAACATTATTTTCTTTTGCAGCATTTCCTCCAAAATATATTTTATTGTATTAAATATATTTTTATTGTATTACCACAAACTAATGGTAATACATAGTATTCAATAGTTTGGGGATGAAGTTTTAATTTCCTTGGAGGTTAATTTCATGAAATATAATTAAATTTAAAAATCATTGCACATAAAATTAACTACACACAAAACAAAATTACTTAAGAGAGAGAGTAAAGGTTTCAAAAGTCTAAGATCATTTTCCTATAAGAATTGAAGAAAATTCTTAAACATTTAAGTGCTGAGTATGGAAGTATAGATGTGTGTTTTCGTTCCAACACTGTCCCCAAGAACCATATAACTTTGTCTGTATCATGTAACCTCTGTAACATCTTTTTTCCTCTTCCATAAAGTGAGGCGCTGTTTGTATAATTCACATACTTTGGAAGCAAAACTCAAATGAATGCACAATTAATATACCAGTAATGATCTAGTACTTTTAAATGTATTCTTGCTTTTATTATTATTTTTGGCTTCAGAAATTAGAAAAGTACAGTCTGGCAGAGTGAATTGAGACATAATGTAAGCCTAGCGTGATTACGTCTTTCAGATATTAGGCTTTTGTTACTCGAGCATCAAACTTTTGAACTCAAAAATCATTTCTCCTTGAACTATTCTCCATCTGATTTTCAAATGTCTCTTTACATCTCCATTTGCCTTGTACTATTGGCATTTACATTTGACCTCCATTACTAGATCCTGCCTGTGAATCTGTTTTACAACCTGTCTTCCACCAAGGTAAAAGGACTATTCTGCTAAATAAGGTAATCTCTTTGTTCTGTAGCTGCAGAAAGGAAGGTGACATCACCCTTGGTACTGATGCTGTCACTCACCCTACTCCCTAACCATTCTCCTGGGCTTCTCATCCTCTAGGATAGTTTTTGAAAAACAAGTTCAAGTCACTGACCATGAACACGAGGAACATAGAAAGCAAATATGTCATCTGCTATTCTAAGATGTGCTTCAAACATGACTCACAGGAAGTCTAAATATAAGGTACTTGAGAAGAAGAAAAGGAGATCCAGGAGCAAACATGTTAGAGAGACACTGGGGTAATTAAGGCAAAACAGATTTCTTGATTTCAAGATTTGTTAGAATTTCTCATATGGTAATGAGATTATGAAGGGGCAATAAAATAAAATTCAAGCTCCACAATTTTATAGTTTGTTACTATCACTTCAGTTTGGTGAGGCTGTAGTTTAAAACAAAGCAACAAATTGAGTTTATGCAATTATAACTAACCTGTCCATATTGTCATAAAAAGAAATGAGAAGTAATTACCATGAAATAATTGTTGCAATTATTATAAGGGCTGGTTTATACAAGGTGAAGGCCTATAAATGACTTACAATAATAATATCTCTTTTCACAAACTCCAGAGAATTTTGCACCTTTCATTTTCTGCCATGAATCTCTTTATATTATAACCACTTGTTAGACTGTGTACTTTCTGAGGACCAGAACATTGTCTCATTCACTATTACATCTAAGAGGCCAAGACCATGGAGATTATTTATCAATATTGAATTTCTCTCTGTTCCACCCCAACACCTCCCAAACTGGATTCCAGTCCTTTGAAGGCTGTCCTCAATCTCCCTAAAGTAGCAAAAGACCAGACTGAAAAGGTGATACAAATGTAGTACTTCAGGAGAGAGGAAGATGGGAGCGCGATAGGAGGGAGCAGATTCCACTCCCACTACACACGGGAGAAAAACCTGGCCAATGTATGGAAGAACAGAGCAAACAAACAACAGTAACACAGCATATTTGAAAATAGGAGATAGAAAATTGAGGCAGACATTGAAAAACCACACGGTAAGGAGAGTACTTCAAAACAATAAGAGCCTAGGGATCAGCGTGCAAACCAGGGCACCTGAGGCCCCGGCCCAGTGCTTGCCAGGGCAGACACAGGGCCCTAGGGAGGGAGGCCAGTCAACCGCTTGCTCCCCAGCCAAACAAGGTTTGAACAGCACCAGGAGAGATGTGGTTGCTTGAAGTCTCACAGAGAGGAGTTAAGGTCTGATGGCAAACGCTCTGGGGATGTGAGCATCCAAGCATAACCTTGGGAGGAGTGCATGCCAAAGCTCCTGCACAGAGGCACCCACTCCGACCAGAAACGGGCTGAACAATCATAGTCCCCCATGCGCAAACACAGATGGCTGCGCGCGCGGGAACTGAGAAAGCTGCGTGAACATAGGCTCCCATGACACTGGAGACAGCTGCTCACACGCGCAAACGGAGATGGCTGTGTGCAATGGAAGGCCCGAGCTCACAAGCATAAACTTGGGACAGTGCGTGCTCCCAGGAGGCTCAGAACACGCACCCGAGGACCTGTGTGGAGAGGCGCCGGGCTATCTCTGGAGAGAGTAGACCACAGTTGACTGAGTGCTGAACAGGGAGAAAAGCGATAATGTCACCCTTTGACCATTGCAGCCAGCAAGACCAGAAGAACCAGCTCAGCAAGTGTGAAAACAGCAAGAGGTTTTTGTTTTGGGTTTTTTTGTGTGTTTGTTTCTTTGTTTTTAATAATTTTTTAATAATTATTTCTTTATTATTTTTATCTTTTTTACTGTTAAACTCCATTCGCCTCTCTTTACTTCTTTCTTGTTTTATTCCTTCTTCCTTTATTTCCAATTTGATCTCTTCTTTCTTCCTCTTTTTTTCTTTTCTTTTTCATTTTTTCCCTCATTTCTCTTTTTAAATACCCATGAGTGAGACCAAAAAAAAAAAAAAAAAAGAGGGCATCCCAACAGCTGAGACAGTGAAAGCTGTGAACAAAAGGATACCTGAAGGAGATTGCACCACTAAATCTCACAGGTATTCTACCACAGAAGTTCACACCAGAAACACAGGGAGCTAAAACAGATCAATTTAAGAAGCTGAGGCTAATAAGAAGAGTCTCACAAACAATGGGAAGACAAAGAAACAATCCCCAAATGAAAGGAAAGGAGGAAGCTCCAGAAAGAATGCTAAATGAAACAGAGGGAACTCAACTAGCAGATACTGAGTTCAAACCAATGGTGGTCAGGAAGCTCCATGACCTCTCAATGAGCTACCAGAAACTACAGAGAAGCTACGATGAACTCACTGCAAACTATATCAACATGAAAAAGGAAATAGAAACTATCAACAAGGGCCAAGAGGAAATGAAGAATACAATTTCTGAACTGAACAACACAGTAGAAAGAATCAAAAGCAGAATTGATGAAACAGAAGATCGCATCAGCGAGCTGGAGGACAAAGTAGAAAAAAACACCCAGAAAGAGCAAGGAAAGGAAAAGAGGCCCAAAAAGAATGGAGAGGGGTTAAGAGAAATGCAAGACAATATGAAAAATAATAATATCCGTATAATAGGGAGAGCAGAAGGAGAAGAAGAAGAGCAGGGGATAGAAAACCTATTTGAAAAAGTAATGATGGAAAACTTCCCTAATTTGATGAGAGAAAAAGTCACACAAATCCAGGAAACACAGAGAGTCCCAATCAAGAGGAACCCAAAGAGGCCCACTTCAAGACGCACCATAATTAAAATGGTAAAATTCCAAGACAAAGAGAGAATCTTAAAGGCAGCAAGGGAGAAAAAGGAAGTAACATACAAGGGAGCCCCAATAAGGTTAGCAGCTTACTTCTCAATGGAAATGATCCAAGCCACAAGAGAATGGCAATAAATGTTCCAAGTAATGAGAACCAAAGGCCTGCAACCAAGACTACTTTACCCAGCAAGGCTTTCAATCAAGAAAGAAAGCCAATAAGGAGCTTCCCAGACAAAAGAAGTCTAAAAGAATACTCCTCTACCAAACCAGTTCTGCAAGAGATAGTAAAGGGAGTGCTTTAAAAAGGAAAGGAAGGAAAAGGCGGGGGGGGGGGGAAGAGAGAGAGAGGAACACAAGTACAAAAATGGCAATGAATAAGTACCTATCAATAGTAACCTTAAATGTAAATGGATTATATGCTCCAAACAAAAGACATAGAAGAGCCCTGGCTGGTGTAGCTCAGTGGATTGAGCATGGGCCTGTGAACCAAAGAATCGTGGCTCAATTCCCAGTCAGGGCACATGCCTGGGTTTCAGGAGAGTTTCCAGCAGGGGACGCGTGAGACGCAACCACACATTGATATTTCTCTCCCTCTCTCCTTCCCTTCCCCTCTAAAGATAAATAAATAAAATCTTTAAAAAATTTTAAAAAAGACATAGAATAGCTGAATGGATAAGAAAGCATGACCCACTCATATGCTGCCTACAAGAGACCCACCTCAGGACAAAAGACCTACACAGACTCAAAGTGAAGGGCTGGAAACAAATTTTCCAAGCAAATGGACAGGAAAAAAAAAAAAAGCTGGGGTAGCAATACTCATATCAGACAAAATAGACTTCAAAAGAAGAGCCATTAAAGAGAGACCCAGAGGTCATTTCATAATACTCAAGGGTAGAATCCACCGAGAAGACATAAACATTGTAAATATATATGAACCCAACATAGGAGCGCCTAAATACATCAAGAAAATCTTAGAGGACTTCAAGAAAGATATTGACAGCAACACAATTATAGTAGGAAATTTTAACACCCCACTGTCAAAAATGGACAGATCTTCCAAACAAAATATCAACAAAGATATTGTGGCATTGAACAACACTCTAGAGGAAATGGACTTAACTGATATATAGAGAACCCTTCATCCCAAAGAAACTAAATACACTTTCTTTTCAAATACACATGGAATGTTTTCAAAGACAGACCACAAGATAGGACACAAAACAAGCCTCAACAAATTAAAAAAAAATTGAAATCATACGAAGCATTTTCTCCAACCACAAGAGACTGAAACTAGAAACCAACCCCAAGGGGAAAAACCCAAAATTCTCAAAATCATGGACATTGAATAGCATGCTATTAAACAACGAATCAGTCAAGAATGAAATTAAAGAAGAAATCAAAAAGTTTCTGGAAACAAATGACAATGAACTCACAATGACCCAAAACTTATGGAACACAGCAAAGGCAGTCTTCAGAGGGAAGTTCATAGCAATAAAGGCCTATCTAAAAAACATAGAAACATTTCAAACAAATGAACTACCCCTGAGCCTATAAGAACTCGAGGATGAACAACAAAGACAGCCCATAGCAAGTAGAAAGAAGGAAATAACCAAGATCAGAACAGAATTAAATGGCATAGAGACTAAAAGCACAGTTTTAAGGATCAATGAATCCAGGAGTTGGTTCTTTGAAAAGATAAACAAAATTGACAAGCCTTTAAGCAGCTTCACCAAGAAAAAAAGAGAGAGGACTCAAATAAACACAATCAGAAATGAAAGAGGAGAGAGTTCAAGGACACCACAGAAATAGAAAGGATTGTAAAAAATTACTATGAAGAACTGTATGCCAATAAATTTGAAAACCTAGGTGAAATGGACAAGTTTCTAGAAAAATATAATCTCCCAAAACTCAATGAAGAAGAAGCAGGAAGCCTGAACAGACCAATAACAGCTGATGAAATTGAAGCAGTAATCAAAAAACTCCCAACACACAAAAGCTCTGGACCAGATGGTTCCACAGGAGAATTCTAAAAAGCATTTAAGGAAGACCTAACCCCTGTCCTTCACAGACTATTCCAAAAATTCCAAAATGATGGAAGACTCCCAAACTCTTTTTATGAAACCAGCATCATCCCAATCCCAATACCAGATAAAGACACAACAAAGAAAGAAAATGTCAGGCCCATATCACTGATGAACATAGACGTTAAAATCCTCAACAAAATATTGGCAAGCCACATCCAACAATACATTAGAAAAATCATACACAGTGACCAGTTGGGATTCATCACAGGGATGCAAGCATGGTTCAACACTCACAAATCAGTAAATGTAATACATCACATAAACGAAAGCAAGGACGAAAATCACATGATCATATCAATAGATGCGGAAAAAGCATTCCATAACGTACAACACACATTTATGACAAAAACGCTCAGCAAAGTGGGAATAGAAGGAGCATTCCTCAACATAATAAAGGCCATATATGAGAGACCTACAGCCAACATCATACTCAAGGGCAAAAACTAAAATCTTTTCCACTAAGATCAGGAACAAGACAAGGTTGTCCCCTTTCACCACTTCCATTCAATATAGTATTGGAAGTCTTAGCCACAGTGATTAGACCAGAAAAGGAAATAAAAGGCATCCAACTAGGAAATGAGGAAACAAAATTATCATTGTTTTCAGATGACATGATAGTGTACATAGAAAATCCTATAAACTCGGCCAAAAAGTTGCCAGACCTAATAAATGAATTTGGCCAAACAGCTGCATACATACTCAATATCCAATAATCAAAGGCATTTTTGTATACCAACAATAAAACAGCAAAAGCAGAAATCAAGAAAACAATCTTATTTGATATAGCAAAAAGAAAAATAAAATACCTAGGAGTAAACCTAACCAAGGAGGTAAAAGACCTGTATGCAGAAAACTATATGACACTGAAGAAAGAAATCAAGGAAGACACAGACAAATGGAAACATATACCGTGTTCATGGATTGGAAGAATTAACATCATCAAAATGTCCATACTACCCAAAGCAATTTACACATTCAATGCAATACCTATTAAAGTTCCAATGACATATTTCACAGACATAGAACAAACACTTCAAAAATTTATATGGAACCATAAACGACCCCAAATAGCTGTAGCAATCTTTAGAAAGAAGACCAAAGTAGGAGGGATCACGATACCTGATACCAAAATGTATTACAAGGCTGCTGTAATCAAAACAGCCTGGTACTGGCATAAAAACAGGCACATGGACCAGTGGAACAGAACAGAGAGCCCAGAAATAAACCCAAGTCTCTACAGTCAATTAATTTTTGACAAAAGTTGCAGCAACATAAAATGGAGTAAAAATACTCCATAGCCTCTTCAACAAGTAGTGTTGGCAGAACTGGACAAGTGCGTGCAAAAAAAGTTAACTTGAGCACCAACTTATACCATACACAAAAATAAATTCAATGTGGATAAAAGATTAAAATATAAGCCGTGACACCATTAAAGTCTTAGAGGGGAACACAGGCAGGAAAATCTCAGATATTTCAAGCAGCAACATTTTTACTGATATGTCCCCTAAAGCAGGGACATAAAGGAAAGAATAAACAAATGAGATCTCATCAAAATAAAAAGCTTCCTCGCAGCCAAAGAAAACAGTATTAAAATAAAAAGAGAACTGACTGTATGGGAAAACATATTTGCCAAAGATACCTCAGACAAGGGTTTAATCTCCAAAATATGTAAAGAACTTACCTGACTCCACTCTAAGATCACAAGCAACCCAGTGAAAAAATGGGCAAAGGACTTGAACAGACACTTCTCCAAGGAGGACATACGGAGGATACAGAGACACATGAAAAGATGCTCAGTATTGTTAGCTATCAGAGAGATGCAAATTAAAACCACAATGAGATGCCAGTTGAAACCGGTGAGAATGTCCATCATAAACAAAGAAACAAACAAGTGTTGGAGAGGGTTTGGGGAAAAGGGGACCCTAGTGCACTGTTGGTGGGATTGCAGACTGGTACAACCAGTATGGAAAGCAGTATGGAATTTCCTAAGAAAACTAAAAATGGATCTACCTTTTGACCCAGCAATTCCACTGCTAGGTTTATATCCTAAGAACCCTGAAACACCAATCAAAAAGCACCTATGCACCCCAATGTTCATAGCAGCACAATTTATAATAGCCAAGTGTTGGAAGCAACCTAGGTGCTCATCAGTAAATGAATGGATCAAAAAAGTACAGTAGATTTACACAATGGAATTCTATGCAGCAGAAAGAAAGAAGGAGCTCCTACCCTTGGCAACAGCATGGATGGAACTGGAGAGCAATATGCTAAGCAATATAAGTCAGGCAGTGAAAGACAAATACCATATTATCTCACCTTTAACAGGAACCTAACCAACAAAACAAACAAACAAGCAAAATATAACCAAAGACACTGAAATTGAGAACAGGCTTACAGTCACCAGAAGGGAGAGGGGAGGGAATTTCGGGGGAACAGGGAAGGGATTAGAGCAACAAGTATAAAAGACACATGGACACAAACCCCAGGTGGGTTGGAAATGGGAGGGAGATGGAGAGGGCTGGGGCCATGGGCTGGGATGGGATTAAAAGATATTAAACTGCACAACAACAATTAAAATAAAATTTTAAAAAATGTAGTACTTCAAAGCCAAGGAGGGCCAGAATATTGCATAATGGTTTAAGATAGGCAGATTTATTGAGATTTAGGCTCCATTTTTAAATGAGGGTTTACATTTTTTCAGATTAAGTCTATTTTAGGTGGCTAAGATTTGAATCTTTTTAGATGTAAGGACTTTAAATAAGTTAACTAGCTTTTGATTTGTAGGCAGAAATTTCATTTTCTAGAAAAGTCTTTTTTAATATATGATTTCAGAACTTTCCTACACCTATAATAGTAACATTAATTAGATAAGAAACATTCAGCATGTTCATTATAACAGCTGTTTTCTTCATTGTTTATTTCTAAAGATTTAAATCTTGGTTCTTGTGCTAAGAAAATATGGCAATATATATAAAATGTTAAGACTGATTCTGCTTATGCTTTATAATGATGGAAAATGTATGTACCTGTGAAATATGTACCAAAAAGTACTTTGTGTGTTTGGAAGCAAAAGAAACATTTCCTCCTGGTTTTGAATAATTTTAATGATCTCACAACACATTTTATTCACTTTTCCTTTCAATTTTCTTTCACATTAATGAGGGGAAGCTTTTAAAAGACTAATTCAACACTGACACAATTAAAAGAAGTTAAACTTCATAAGTTGAATATGTAAAAACATATTAACCATTCTGGACTTATCTTACCAAAGTAATTAGACAGATTTCTTTGAATGTGATG
The DNA here is from genome assembly GCA_039655065.1 of Glossophaga mutica. Classification (NCBI taxonomy): domain Eukaryota; kingdom Metazoa; phylum Chordata; class Mammalia; order Chiroptera; family Phyllostomidae; genus Glossophaga; species Glossophaga mutica. The sequence continues at coordinate 67,996,898 of CM077309.1, read as the reverse complement.
TAGTGTAGGAGTTAAGCCCACATTATATCACACATTCATGTTAGTTTAACTATATCAGACAGATGACCTTCCTGTAATAATGTTAAATATTTTCTTAATATATGGTATGTTAATCAAAACACTTGATCATTAAGATAGTTTTTTAAAAATACAAGAATGAAATGCTCACTTTTCCTTTAAACTTTGGAAAAAATTTTGCAGTAAGCAAAGTGATAGAAGTAAAAAACAAACATTCAAATGTATATAGACTTGGCAGTCTACTAAGTGGTTGCCATGTTCATAGAGTAAAGAATGGTGCAGAACTGTTTGCTTTACAATAAGGTACAAGTAGATATGCTCACTGGGTTCTGACTATGACTTGAGTAGTACTGATCACTAGCACATTCATGGTGTTTAAACACAGTATCTCCTCTTCCTGTACTGATATCAGAATGAGGTATCTGCTGTGACATGGCAGAAATTAAATAGAATATAGTGGTAGGTTTGAGTCTTCTTTGAAGTCCATGGGGCTTTGTTTATACATCTACAAGTAAGCAATTGGTTACATCCTGAATGAAGTAAGGAATTTCAATTACTATGCTCAATACAGGTGTTCTTAACATATCATCAATATATCCTGTGTATCACTTCTTCTAGAAATTAGTGGGATAATTCTTAGTTTGACCAACTACAGGATAAAATATTGCAAATTGAAACTGAGGCATGGAAAGTCACCTCTGGGAATGACAGCATCTTCAACTTAACAGGTTATAATTATTTTTTAAACACAGAATCTGCAATTCTTTCTTTTTAAAAACCTTCACAGACAATATGTTTGTTGATTTTAGAGAGAGAGGAAGTGAGAGAAAGAAACATCGATGTGAGAGAAACATTGATCTGTTGTCTCTCACACATGTCCTTACCAGGGATCAAATCCTGTAATGAAGTATATTCCCTGACCAGAAATCGAACCCACAACCTTTTGGCATACAAAATGATACTCCAACCAACTTAGCCATCTGGCCATGGCATAAACACAGAATCTGTAATTCTTAAGAAAATACATGAAAAATAAGCCTTTTAAAATGTATTTTTCATAGCTTCAGACAACTGGCAAAACAGCAATGAAAACATCAAACAAATGGAGACGTCAAATATTTGGTGCCTTTTAAATTGTACCCTGAAAAACTTCCTTGAGAACTGTAGTTGTAGATCTCATCCACAAATGGAGGTTCTTCAGCCTGCTGTAGTAGTCCGTTCTGATGTTCAGTCTTTATTCCTCTGAACTCCATTGCTTCAACAGGCACTTAGGCTGTATTTCCTTCAGTCTGCACAACCATTCCTGTTCGTACTCTGTAAACACACTTTGTAAAAACATTCTGGCTGTGCAAGGCTTGCTGTGCAGAGGAACCCTGAAAAGAGCAAAAAGAGTAAAATCGGCACCCAACTTAAGTGCCTTATATGCCGGTCCTACAGAAGCAAAATTAATTGTAGAAGCAGAAAATGTTAGCAGAGTAATCAAAATACATCAACTATGTTAAAATTACATAAAAAGAAGCTGAAAGCTGGAATGCCCCCTCAAGAGAGAACAACTACAGATTTGTCCTCAAGACATTCCTGAGACAAAAGGGAACTGATATTTCTTACAAAAACATTTTGTGGAGATTCTGCTTGCCAGGCAAATTCTCTGTTTTCAGAAATTGTGTGTATAAATAGCATGTGAAAAGAGGACACTATTTAGGGAAAATAATAGGCATTAATTAAAATATGGACAATAGAGAATGAAGGCTCTTAAGTTTCTAAAATTAGAGGAAGATGATTCAATAATAAGTGGCTCTGCCATTATTAGTTTAGGTCACTCCTGTTAATTCTACCTTTTGTTGCCTTTACAGTCTGTCTAAACATAGTGTGCTTGACACTCCATATTGTTTTCTAGCTGGTCCTTTGTAGAAACTGCTCTGAAGCTTATCAGGCAAAGAAAAAGTGAGAATAGAGAAATTCTAATCTTCTGAAGAAGAGTGTTTAATAAATGGAATACCAGACTAATTTTTGATATCTGACCTATATCTGTCTCATATAATTTTTTTCTTTTGAGAGCTCTCTGAAAAGCTCTAGTTTCTGATCATTAGAAAATTTGTAAAGTCTTGTGTGAGGGGCACAAATTTTGACCAGTTTAAAATGAATTTGCTCTGCTATGTATCATGTAAAAACCCATTAGCATGGGGTGACTTTAGCTCATCCCGTGACATAGTATGGAAGAACAAACTATGGCTTATTTTATACTAAATTCATAGAGCTGATAAATCCAATGAGATGTATTGTCAAAGTGATAAATTGAATAATTTTGGAATTAAGGGAAATTACTAAAATGAAAGTAACAACAAGGATATTAAATATAAAATAAGAATTTATATTTTTGTAAATAGCCCACCTACTCTGAAATCACAATAGAGGGACACCCCATAGAGAGGTGATTATAGTTAGGGTCAGCAAGGCTGCAACTTGCTGTGTAAACTTGGGTGAATTAATTATTTTCTCTGAGCTGAATCTGCATTTCCTTATCTATAAATCAGTGATAACTAAAACCTTGTTTTCTCATGAGGTTTTGAGAGAATCAAAATTAGAATACAATATACAACTGAAAGGAGTTTGCCAAATAGTTTTAGAAACCATGCCCATATTCGGTGGTGAAGGTCACCATGGTTAAGCCACATCTCAGTTTTCTCATTTATAAAATGAGAAGGTTGCACTAGATAAACGTTGAAAATTTTTAATGCTAAAATAAATTTATTAAAATTGAATTATATGAAAAATATTTTTCAAAGAAAAAATTACAAATTTTAAAACATTATTTATGTCAAAGAGTATTTCAAATCAGTTAAAAATTAATGGTCCCAGTGGCAGAAAATAGACAATTGCAACTTTATAACAGGAGAGAAGAGAAGGAAAAAGATCCATGAATATAGAGAAATGATGAAGAGAATGGGATTGGGGGAGATGAACTATAACAATTACTGTCAGTTATAAATGGGGAGGATCACAGAAGGAGAGGGAGGAAAGTACACCTCTGTTGACTTCTGCGAACACAGCCCCCTGCCATTTTATAGAACAAAGGTGAGTAAAAAATGGCTGATAATATTTAAGATATTATGAATTCACTTTGTAGACAAAATTTAGACAGAGAATAAGGACTCATCTGTCATCATCTCATCTTCTGTCAAATACATGTTGCCCTTGGCAATGGGTCTGCTGTTACTAATATCATTTTTGTTTAGAAGCTTGCTTTCCCTCTTTGGTTCTCAGAGTTTTTGTGATTAAAAAAACTCATAAAAGAAATATGTCTTAGATCAAATTCTGATGGTGGCTTTGACACCATTGTACTTAATGTTGGTGCCAACCTAATTGTTTGATGTTTATAGCATGGGTGAGTGGGAGGAGCACCCCCTCCTTCTTGGTTGCTGCTATTGTTATAAAATTGAATGTGATTTTTTAGTTAAATCTGGTAGAAAAAAAGTAGTAATTATTAGCCTATGACAATTGGGAAGACCCAGTTTTGTATTCAGCCTTTCAATATGGCAACATGTTCTAAAACCTGTCAGAAAAGGTCATTGTCCTAATCAAATTTCAATCGTCTTTAGTCCTGAAAAAATTTTAGGTACTGCTTCTGAGCTATGGAATACTATCTTATGAAAAGTAGTCATAAAACACCCCAATTCCCCCTGGAATCCTTCTAGCTAATTACCAAATATCCTGGACAAGAGTCATGTTAGTAAATGTTGGATACTGGATTACCTTTTAATAATATACTCTTACAAATGGCCTTTTAAAAATAGTATTCCTATATATATTTCACATTTTTTTGCTGTTGTGTTTGGATTCTGTGTACAGCAAATTTCTATCTCATTCTTCTATCATTATTTTGCTGTAAAGACAGCAGATCTATTTTAAATTATTCATAAGCTTTAGATAGAAACCTAAGCAAATTAACATGTAGGCTAATATAGAGGAAAATGATAATGGACATATAAGTATTTGTAACTACTGTAGCTTCCATTGGGACAATCATAAAATTAATTTCATACCTTGCACAGTAATTTCAATAAGAACAGTTTCTTAATTCATGGTCAAACTTGCTTCCAACACTGATGGAGATGAGCACTAGAGAAAGTATTGAATTTTCTTTTTAATTAGTTTTTTCTTATGAAATGGTTTCTTAATAATTTCTTTTCATGTCCAGTACATAAAGGTATCTATTCCTTTTAAATTGTATGCAAATTTAATTTATATGCCAATGATGTTTAATGCATTGTCTTGTCTGCATCTCATTACCGTCATTGATAAGCACTGGAGTACATCTAGTTACAAGGTTAACTGGGACAGATCTAGACTCCTTTCTACTGTAAATATGCTATATATAGCAGTGTATTACACACAAATGGGTGGTAAAAGTTATGGTATTTCACATTATATTTCTCCTTCTGTTGTCATCCAAATCAATCTAAATACAATATGAAGTGATTTTCTGCATGTATTGTACAGATCTTGATCAGTTTTTTTAACCAGCCACATAATTTTATGCTTGATTTAAATGGAATTATTACTCATCTGCATGGTATATAGCCTTCCTCACCCCCATTCCCCTCTTCCTCATTTTAAACTGTTTAAAGATTATATATACAGTTTATATATATAGTGGAAGTATACAAAAATAGAGACATTTATTGAAGGAGATACAAGATACAGGAAACATTGTGCATAGGACAATGATACTGAAACAGGAAAGGACACCGGCGTTGGGGCTGCCTGTCACTACCAAACTCAATAAGCAATGACAGCTATTGAACCTTTATGGGTGCTTTATTCAGATGGCCAGCGATCTAAGAAGATGGTGGGTTCATACCCTAACAGACTGTCTTCCCTTCTCTTTCCAGGCCATACTTTTTATAGCAGGAAATAAACAAGGTACAGTGAGGGCTTTGAGATTCAGGGAGGACTGGGTGAAAGAAGCTGCAACATTCCTGTCCTGGGCAGTTAGCTGTTCCCAAAGGGCAGGAGGTCATCTGTCTCTCCCTGGAACACAAAGGCCCAGATGCCTCCACTTGTCCCCAGGCGATAATCTTTAATAGTGCCCCAGGAGGTCAGCTTTTTCCCAGGAGCCAGGACAGGATTTTCTGTGGTTTCTGAAAGAAAAGCTTTAACATATACGTTACTTGCTAGGCTCATAACTTTTTACATTAAGCTAAAATTTTTCAACTCTTGAGTCCCCTATCAATACCTCAGTCCCCTTCAAAGTAGGCACCTTGGGACCTCGCACAGATTTTTGTTGATTGCAGGTCATACATTCATTCAACATTCCAGATGCTCTCTTTATTGCAGACCTTCCAGATCACTTTCAAGATTCTTGACTATCTTGGAAGCATTCGTGCCACACTTTTATCTGTGCTGCACTCATTGCATTGTTCCCAAAAGCCTTCTGATTCATCCAAATAGTCACCATGAAGAATGTTCAAACTTACTGTAAAATTTGATGCAGATTCATTGCTCTATTGGCTCAGTCATTTTATTTTATTTTTTATCTTCTTTTTCTTACACAAGTCCCTTTAACGTTTCATATAATAAAGGCTTGGTATTGATGAACTCTTTTAACTTGACCTTATCTGAGAAGCGCTTTATCTTCCCTTCCATTCTAAATGACTGCTTCGCTGGATAGAGCAATCTTGGATGTAGGTCCTTGACTTTCATGACTTGGAATACTTCTTCCCAGCCCCTTCTTGCCTAGAAGGTCTCTTTTGAGAAATCAGCTGACAGTCTGATAGAAATTCCTTTGTAGGTGACTGTTCCCTTCTCCCTTGCTGCTTCTAGAATTCTCTCCTTCATTTTAATCTTGACTAATGTAATTATGATGTGCCTTGGTGTGTTCCTCCTTGGGTCCACCTTCTTTGGGACTCTCTGAGCTTCCTGGACTTCCTGGTAGTCTATTTCCTTTGCCAGACTGGGGAAGTTCTCCTTCATTATTTGTTCAAATAAGTTTTTGATTTCTTGCTCTTCCTCTTCTCCTTCTGGTACCCCTATAATTCGGATGTTGGGATGTTTAAAGATGTCCCAGAGGTTCCTAAGCCTCTCCTCATTTTTCGAATCCTTGTTTCTTCATTCTTTTCTGTTCATTTGTTTCTTTCTTTCTTCCTTCTGGTCCACTCCATTGATTTGAGTTCCAGTTTTCCTCACATCACTATTGGTTTCCTGTGCATTTTCCTTCATTTCACTTATTTTGGACTTTGTTTGTTCATCTAATTTTCCACCAAAATCAACCAATTCTGTGAGCATATGGATCACCAGGGCTTTGAACTGTGCATCTCATAGGTTGGCTATCTCTTCGTCACTTAGATGAATTGGCTCTGGGGCTTTGATCTGTTCTCCTGTTTGAGCCTTTTTTTTTTTTTTTTTTTTTTTTTTGGTCTGGTCACGCCTGTTACGTGTGAGGGGTGGAGCCTTAGGTATTCCCCAGGGCAGATCTGCCCAGTTGCTGGGTTGTGAGGCTGTATATGGCGGCAGGGTCCAGGAGGGAACAATGGCGCTTGCTCCACTCTCTCTCGGATTTCAGTCCCTTCTGCCACTTTCCCCAAGCAAATTGGGCGCTTCTGGTGCTGATTTCCATGTGGGTGACCTTGTGTTCTGGGACCCTGTGGGTCTCTCCAACAAATTCTCCTGTGAGGCTGGGAGTCTCTCCTGGCACTTCAACCCCCACAAGTATTTTCAATTGGTGTTTTTAGGATTTATTTCCTGGCACTGGGGCCCTGGGTTGCAAGGTCTGTCTCACTCCCTGTTTTGGCCTAGATTATCTGCACTCGAATGTGGGACCACCTGGTCAGCCAGCCACCTTGCACAGCCTCACTGGGTCTGCCATTGCCACTCCATGCCCCAGGGTCCGCTAGCAGCCGCCTGTGCGCCTGGAGTCTGCCATTCGCTGCCTGCGTGCCTGGGTCCGCCAACCTCCACTTTTTCTTGCTGCTACTCCACCCCTCTTACTGGTCTGGATGCATGGTTCTCAAACTTCCGTACAGTTTAATTTTCTATCAGTTCTTCTTGTTTTCTTGTTTCTAAATCTTTGTTTTCCTTCATTTTGGTTGTGCGAGGAGGCATAGTGTGTCCACCTATGCCTCTGTCTTGGCTGGAAATCTGTTTCCCCTATTGGCTCAGTCATTTTAAATGCAATGGCCCCACAGTACAGATGCTCACTCAATGGCATCTACTGCCCCACTGACTAGTATAGTGAAGTCATCGTTGTTCACAAATATGCATTGCAATCCACTCTCCTTGTCGCTCAGGTTATACTGATGTTGCACAAACTGTTCGTGTTATATTAACAAGGGCTGGACTTTTTTTGGACAGACCTCATGTATCATAAGAACACTCCCTTTATTTTTAGTAAAATTTATAATAATGTTCCATGAGAAAGTTACAGACTAAAGATTAAATCTTTTAATTGTAATATGATCCTGTGACTAACCAGTAAAGGGATACAAACAAATGCCCTGAGTCCTCACCTCAGACTGGAATCACTGTGAAGGGCTCCCTGGCTTGAGATCTCTCTGTAAAAATGGGGAAGCTCAGCTGTGACCACTTTTCAGGTCAGCTTGTCGCAAGCCAGTCCTGCTCTCCTCACTGCTTTAAGGTATCCGTCTCAACAGTGCTCCCTAGTGAACCTGCCACAGGCAATTATCTGAGTGGGAATCTATTTCCAGGGAATCTAATACAAGACATGCTTGGGCTTTTCAAAACTTTAATTTGATATTCACCATTAAGATTTTGTAACAAAACACAGTTTTGTTCTCTTACATCACCAGGCTCTTAAAAGTAAAACATATTTTCTTTCTTTTAAATATCAAAAATCTATGACAGAGTTCATAGCCCGGGAGCTGGACTCTTTCCTTTGGTCTATTTAACTTCTCCACTGAGTCAATGAGGTAATTCAAGAAGCTAAGCTTCACTTAGACCTGTAAATTTTATTCTACTACATAGTTATTGCCCCCAAATGGTTCCCTTTCTGTTTGATCAGTCCTTCAGGTTAACACTGTGACTAGATGTTTCTGTATTTACCAATCAAATGTTGATTGGAAGAAGAGGTTAAGAAAGTCAACTCCAGGATATAGGTTATGTAGAATCCTAAAAGAAAATCCCTAACATGTAGAAATCCAATCATATACAAATAGAGCTTGTTCTATAGACTTGGTTTATTGTGATAGCCCTCCTCATTAAAGAAAGGGATTAAGAGATAATCAAAGGTCCACTGAGAGAGAAGCCAGAGAAACTGAAGAGAGACCACTGCCCTGCCTGAAGAGTTTTCCTGGTGATAGACCCCAGATGCGATGGCTCACTGTCCATATCCCTGGTAGCACAGGCCAACTGACTTGTAGTAAACTGGTAATAGAACAGTTATGTTGCCTGAAGTGTCCGTTTACATACCTGATGGCTTTTGTTGTGCTTTTACAGTTATTTCTATTTAGTGTTGTTAACAGAGTGGATACATACATAGGGCCAAGAGATCACAATATACTATTACTGAAAGGACCCCCTACTGGGCTCAATTGTCTGTCGCCTTTAGGAAAGATATCTCTCAATTCCAGAGATTTGTGAAAAGGAAAGGAAATGTTTATTTAATGCTATACAGACTTAAGTAGCGACCTAATGTCTTCATTAAAATATCAAAGTCCTTTTGGATACCCACAGACACCCACAGTGCTTCCTTCTGCCCCTGCTCTAATTCAGGGTACCATAACTCAGGAAAAGAAGCAAACATCCAGGATCCAGTCTCCTGACACCATCAGCTGTGTCACGTCCAGGCAAGATCACTAATTAATCCAAAGCCATGTGGCACCTTCTTATGGCCTACTGGCAAGAGTTCTTTCACCCTTCTTCCAGGCAAAGTCTCTCCTGCTTCTCAGGCCACGCAGCCAGAGGGAGCACCCCAAAGCCACGTGGTCCTCTTCTACCAAAGCTGCAGAGTCCCTACTCTGGCCAAAACCACATGGTTCTTCTTTCCACCAAAGCTGTGGTGGTCTGCACTCTGGCGAAATTGCGTGGATCTCTTCTTAATGGCTGCCATGTCTGGGTTTAAATCACCATGCCAATCTTCCCCTGTACCCCCATTTCTGACTCCTCCTACAATCAGTTATACCTGCCAGCATTCCTGTATTATTCCAAGTTTACTGGGCTGTCATCGTGAGTCAGGGCAGGTATGGCCCCATGTCATGAAGCCAATCTTCTCCAAGCTCTCATGCAGGCACTGTCACCTGGGCGGCCTGCCCCCAAGTTACATCTTGGGGGAGAAGTCCCTTTCCATCCCCCTGGCTCAGAGTGTGGCCACAACTATTTAACATATCTATGCAACCAGTTAAAGGTTACAGATATGTTAAATGACCATGCCATGGATTAGCTGCAAAGCTGTTGCTGTACAAAACAGCTCTGCATGTTCCTGCACCATGTGTCCCTTCCCCCAACTCACAACTGTGGGGAGGAAGGGGGAGGACATCTTACGTGTCTTTCTAATATTTCCTAGACAGCCTGAATTCTGGGTCCCATTCCAAATCCCTCTTAGCTGCTCCCTGTATCAGTGTCACAGGTTTCATTACAATAACTCAAACCAGGAAAGATACCCGTGTAGACATTTCCATACTCACCACAAAGAAAGGAGTTTACAGCATGCTTTTAGGAAAAAGAAATCATTTGTTTCCAGAAGTGTGCTAGTGCACTGTAGTGCCCTGATCCAACCAAAATGGAGAGTGTGACTGTCTTTTAGGGTATGTTTTCCATGAATCCGTGTACAATTGAAACCAGAAAAGACACCAGCGTTGAGGCTGCCTCAAACCCAATAAGAAATGAAAGCAATTAAATCTTTCTGGGTGCTTTATTCAGATGATCAGTGATCTGAGAAGATGGCGGGTTCATACCCTAACAGACCATCTTGTCTTTTCTTTCCAAGCCAAGGTTTTTATAGCAGGGAATAAACAAAGTGTAGTGAGGGGTTTTGAAATTCAGGGAGGATTAGGTGAAAGAAACTGCAACATTCCTGCCCTGGGCAGTTGGCTGTTCCAAGGGGCAGGTGGTTGTCTGCTCTCCCTGGAACACAGAGGCCCAAATGCCTCCACTTGTTCCCAGGCCTCAGGAGGTCGACTGTTTTCCCAGGTGCCAGGATTGGCCTTATCTGCAGTTTCTGAAACAAAAGCTTTAATATATACATTATTTATTAGGCTTATAACTTTTTACTTTAAACTAAAATTTTCCAACTCTTGAGTATCCTGTCATAGTAAGAACCACTATTTATATAAATGATCATTAATGGTAAATATAGTTGAATGAAATATTGTTATTTCCATTGACATATGATCATAATGATTAATTAGGAAAAACAGTTTTTCTATATTTTATTTGAACATCTCTGATGCAGTAGTATTATAGACAAATTTCCCATGCTTTTTATTTTAAAAAATATTTTAAAATATTTTGATGTTATCAAAATATTAAATGAATGCAAATCATAATATTGCTGTATAAAAAATTGTCCTGAAATATTTTATCTGTAATTCTAAGGAAACTCTTGTTGGTTTATTTTCCTCAGTGAGGAAAGATACTAGCATTTTTCCAAAAGTATTTGTGCTGGAAACAGGTAAGCCTAAGTAGAAGTGTATCCCTGTGATGGAGAATATAGAGCAAGATTGATAACTTAAAATGCCTAGAGTGGCTTTGCAGATAACGTAAAAGTATGAACAGGGACATATGTAAAGTAATAATTTTTATTTTATATTTTATTTTAATTTATTAATTACTGTCTAAAATATTAAAATGATTAAATACTGTATTTAAAATGATTAAATACAAAATGAATAAAACTCAAATTTATGTCTAAAAAGTCCAGGATTCTTTAAAAAAATATTTTTATATATATTTATCTTTAGTCCATTCAGTCTCTCCTATTCAAAGCAATGGAAGCTCTTACCAAGAAATGGGCAGAGTAACTTGCTCATTTTTGTTAGTAAAGTCATCTCCACTATAATGTGTTTTTTTCTGAATTAGCTGACTCTAGGCATAGGAAAAACAATAAAAGATGAAATGCTGCATATACTGAAACTAAAGAGAAATGTATTCATCTGAGAAACAGGTTTAGATTTTAAACTACATCTTTATGAGTAACTTACAAATAGGGTATAATTAATTATTTGGTAATTAATGCTCCGAAATTAATCCCTTTCCTAAAGAACCTCTAGTGTTTCTTATGCTCCAGTTGACATAGAAAAGCTACATCTTGGAGGATTTTCCTCTAAACTGGGAGAATGTTCATCCATGCCAGTTCCAGGGACCTACAAATAAAATCTAATCAGGTCTGAAAGCAATCAGGTCCAGCCAATCAGAAATGGAACTGTGGGGCAGAAAATCAGAATTTAAATAAAAGTTGCAATTAGAACCCACAGAACTGGTGTGACACTCGTTTAAGTTCTTAGTGCTGAGAGACTGTATGAAAATTATTTCCACAGTAGGAATAATAAGGGCTGGTGAAGATTTTTGCCTCCTGATAGAATTTTGAAAATTATCTTCATCAGTGTGTTAATTGGCTTAATTTTCCTTCAGATGGTAACTTTCAAATGTTGGTCTTAATTAGCATGGGTAAATGAGAAATGTAGGTGATTCACACTTTTCAGTTTTCTTGTTCTCTAGAGGTTTTCATTCCTTTCCCTTAAGATATTTCAAATAGCTGAGGGCTACATTGATTAAAATAAATTATGCTGGTATTTTAGACCAAAAAAAAAAAAAATGTAGATGGAATTGACTCATGCCTCCTGTGGGTTCCCTTAGAAAATGCAACCCAAGAACATCAAAAAGGAGAAAGTTAGCATAAGCTACTTAAAATAAATCCTGTATTTAATATGCTAAAAATTATAAAGCTGTAATTTTTCAATATTGTGTTAGATGAGATTCAATTGAGCAAGTTAAAAAAATCAGAGGCACTCTGTGTATTTAATAAAGTGTATGTAAGGGAAAACATACCTATAAAAGGGGCAAAGGAATAATGAGAAAAATATTCTTTGTTATTCTCAGACTATTTTCCTCAATTCCCAAACCCTCCACCTTCAGGTTTATCTCCAACAAAGTGATAATCACCAACGAACACTGCATTTTTAGAGTCTGAAAATAGTTTTAGCTTTTATTAATTTTAAGACATGTAATTTCTTTCCTTTTTTATATCAATCAATATTTTATTGTAAACAATATATTATTTAGTGACCTCTCTTATAGAACAATCTTTCAGATAATGCAATTTAACTAGAAGTACAATTTCAGTTATTTGGCACAAATTTGTGTGATACTATCTGAATTCAGAAAATTAAATGCTATCACAATGAACTAGGTAGCTTATATAACAATTTCTGTATATTATCTAACAACCTTAAGACTTTCTCATTTTATATCTGTTAGATTCACTTGTGAAAATTCTAATAAAGGTAATAATAAAACCAATGATTTGTTTAAGAAAGTTCAAAACAGATATAATTTTTAAAAGTTGATTAATAAAGTATGTATCTTTTCTTCTGTTGGCACTTATCTGAATAAACAATAATTAAATACAAAATTATTCAAACTTTCTTTACATATATCCCAAAATTAGGCTTAAAGCAAGCAATTATAATTGTATTTAACTTTATAAAAGAATTTTAATAAAATTCATGGTTTATTTGTTTATAATAAAATTAATATACCCACTTAGAATCAAGTTGAAAAGAATTTTAAGCATATTGGAAGCATATAAAAATTTTAAGCATATTATATTATATATAATGTCATTATATCTAAAAGCAAGTTACTAAGAATTATGTATGTTATATAAGCTAAAAATGTGTATAAATAAATATGTATCTAAAAAGAGGACAAACGTCAACAGAAAGAGGAAGACAGACAAATGAGAGAAAGAAAGAGAAGGAAAGAAACTTATACTACTAACAACATTTACCTGTGGGTCTGGGAATCTAAGGTATATTTTGTATTCTTTGTACTTTCCTGCATTTTATTAGTTTTGGTGAAAAAAGTGTTTCTCTATTTATCAGATAGTATGTTATAAAAATGAACCCCTTCTTTGCCTTTTCATGGAGAAATAGGACCAACATAGTTTTATCACCTGTTAAGAATTTATCTTCTAGAAATACCTCCACACCCTTCCAGATTGGCATGCAGAGCATTCAACATGGAGATCACATTTTATCCTTTGCCTAATAGCATCTCCGTTTCCAGATTGCTTCCCAAATAAAAACAAGCATTGAACTTCCAATCAGTCATGATAATTTAATTTTCCTCTCAGCTGCAAGTACCAGAAAACAGTCAGGCAATCAGTGAGAAAAACCTGTGCTCCTGGTTTATTTTTATATTAAGTAATTAACATTTTCCTCTCTATAAAGTAAAGTCTAAAAAGCATAGTAGACTCAGCTGACCTAACTATATAGTACTTCTTAGAAACAGAACTCTGTGTGTTTGGAGGTTAGGTGGCACAGAATGGTAGAGTGAGAACTTTTTTAAATTTAAATACACATTCTATTTTTAATAATTAAAATGTATTTCAGAAGGAAAATTTAGATTACCCTTACATTTCATTGAGGGTATAACTTTCTCATCTCTGCATTTTATTTTTTTATTTTTATTTTTTATTTTTCAAATACAGTTGTCTCAATCCCTCCCCTCCCACTGACACACACTGTTCCACCTCACCCATCCCCACCTCCCAGCCTCGATCCTACCCACCTTTGGCTTTGTCCATGAGTCCTTTATACATGTTCCTTGATGACCCTTACCCTTAGCCCCTCCCTGTGAAAACCTCTCCCCACTCCCTTGTGATTACTGTCAGTTTGTTCTTTATTTCAATGTCCCTGAAGAGTGAGATCTTTAAGTAAAACCTGGAATAACTGAACTCAACTCTAATATGGGTTTTTCATTATACAGGAACTTTAGGACTGACAGAGAAAATTGTTATGACTTGGAAATGGGCAAAGAGATTAGTAAGTGTATTTCAGTGGCATGCTGGGCTTTGCTTAGCCAAACTTCCTGACCTAGGATTATTGAGGGGTATGCACCTTTGACAGTCTATTATCTAAGCTATTTTATGGGTCTATTGGGGTAGAGGTTAAGTTGCAATGTTTTTTTTTTTTTGTTCATAAGACAGTAAATTAATTTTGTTGAGTAGAGATATAATTATTTTCCTTCCTTTTGCAAGATGACCCCAAATGTTAAACTTTATTGACCAACAGAATAGTAAACCAAGCTTTGCTTTGTCAACATTCCTGCTTGCTTATTACTCATAATCTCCTTTGAGAAAATTTTAATGTTTTACTGGTTCTCTCATTAATTGGTAAAATAGTTTTTGGTGCAGGTTAATTTTATATTTGTATAAAGTCATATGTTTCAATTTTCTAAAAATAACATCCTAAAGACAGGATTATATGATATTATTTTGAGATTATAACAAATATGTCAGAGCAAATGGCTGTCCACAGAACTCTGGTGCTCTTTACAGGTAATCAAGGAATCTTAAAAATGTTTGATTTGGATTTTACATTTAAACATAGTTTTACATTTTTTCAAATGGTAATGAAAACCAACTAATGTACTAAAATGCATTAGATACCAAGTATTTTCACACTGGCTGTTATTGACACATTAACTTTGGCTTCCATTGAATGACTTCATCTTATGAAAAGATTATGGATTTAAGCTCATAAAATAAATCTATAAAATACTGCTTTATTTACATATGGAGTTATGCATATTAGGTCATTAAGAATATATAATATTCTACTTAAAAAAAACTATTCTAGATTATACCCACCTTTAATCACTACAAAATGTAACTAGGAAAGGCTTTATGAATTTTAGCACTATGGGAATTCTGATCCGGATAATTCTTTATTGTAGGGAGGCAGTCTCACACATTTTAGGTTGATCAACAGAATCCCTGGCAGTCTGTTCCCCAGTTATAAGAACCAAATATGTCTCCAGACATTGCCCCCTGAGGAACAAAGTCACCACCAGTTCAGAACAGCTGAATGAGCTCATTGAGGAATGAGAGGAAATAAAAGGAGAAAGAGAAGGAGAAGAACAAAGAATGTTTGTAGGAGGCAGTTTGATGTGATAGGTACTAGACCATGTGTCAAGAGATCAATGTTCTACTCATGCCGTTTGGAATAAGCAATAACAATATGAATATGGTCACATAAATTTAATTTCCTTGATTATCAGCTCCTTCATTTCTCAAATTAAAATGTGAACTTCATGATTCCCAACGTCACCTTTAGCACTACCATTTTCTATCAGGAGCACAAAAGAAATTCAACCAAAATCTCTCCCCGACATATTTTCAAATTTTGCCAATATACTTTCTTAACAAGTAGACCGGTAGCCTTTCAGACTGGTCTCCTTCCTACAGTACACGGTGGAAATGCCTAGCAACACTAATTTAGAACTTGTGAACTCATAAAAATTACTTCTTCTTATTTGAGGTCTATGTGAGGACTCAGAATAAGTAACCTCTAAAATACAGTTGCACATTTGAAAGAAAACACTTCTAATAATCCTATTGGAGTTAAGTTCAAAAGACACAAATATTTTTTAAAGATTTTATTTATTTATTTTTAGAGAGGGTAAGGGAGGGAGAAAGAGGGAGAGAAACATCAATGTGTGGTTGCCTCCCATGTGGCCCCCACTAGGGGCCTGGCCTGCAACCCAGGCATGTGCCCTGACTGGGAATCGAACCTGCGACCCTTTGGTTCCCAACCCGAGCTCAGTCCACTGAGCTACACTAGCCAGGGCAAAAGACACAAATATTTTTGAAGTTATTTTTGTACTATCTGCAGCCAGTACACTTTAAACTCAATGACATCGTCAAAAACCTATATTGGTTTAAATATATAGTTCTCATTGAAAATTTAACAGAAACGTTATTGATTGGAAGGAAATGTTCCAAAATATAGCATCTGGAATTTTTTCTTGTTTGGTAACTGCTTGCTTAAACCTTCATAAATCTCTTATTAATTCAGTAGCATTGGATCCTTTCTATTAAACACGGGATAACACAATAAGTAGTAAGAAACTTAGCAAGCCTCTTGTCCTATGCCATCCAACAGGCTGTTTTTCAAGGGTGACTCCTTTGATCCTGAGCATTTGAAAGAACTGCCTATGAAGAGACTAAATGTAATAGCTTGGATGAAGTTCCTGTCCTCAAATTCCTTAAACTCAGCAGAGTAGATCTTTTATTAGAAACAGTGTGTTGCAAACAACCAGTATGATTGATGAAGTAGAGATTTTGAAGAGTAACTACAAACACTCAACAATTTTGAGAAAACCAACCCTGAGCAAGAGGACACTTCTGTGAAATATATATTTGAAAATCTGCAAGGATTCCCAGGTTGAGTCTTCTTCTGATCCTATTAAGCTTATACACAAAATGAAAAGGCAGAGGATTTGCTTAAATTCACCCTCCCTCCTCTGTTTCCTATAAGTATGGCAAGAAACATGGTCTGAATTTCTCTCCCTAACAATCTTTCAATATCAGATTCACTTCCATGCCAGTAGACAGAGATTTTATCCATCCCCAGATAAAAGTTCTCATAAGATAGTGGAGTTATTTTTATGCCCTTTTGGTTGTGCGAGGAAATGAAGGGTTTCTACCTATTCCTCCATCTTGGCCAGAACTCACCTGGTTACGTTCTTCTTATTGAATTATTGGGACTTCCAGTATGATGTTAATGGAAGTGGTGAGAAGGGATATCTTTGTTTCTCATTTTAGCAGGAAAGTATTTAGCTTCTCGGTATTAAATACAATGTCAACTATAAGTATTTTATAGAAGTTTATTCAAGTTGAGGAAATCCTCTCATTCCTCATTTGTTTATGGTTTTTATTATGATAGGTATTAAATGTTGCCAAAAGTTTTTCTTATTTTACTGATATTATATGATTTTTCTTCTTTAGTTTGTTGATGTGATGTTTTGTACATTAATAGATTCTCAACTAAACTCTCTTTCAATGAATAGAAATTTTATTTTTGATCAAATTTTATCGATTTTTTCTTTACAGTTACACTTTTTGTATCCTATCTAGGCTTTCTTTTAATAGGATTCTTTCATTTTTGGAAGATAAAATCTCATTAAATAGGTTAGGACTTTGTAACAATGTTTTGGAGCCATGTGACAACATGGATGGATCTTGAGAATATTATGCTAAGTGAAATAAGTCAGGAAAAAGCTAAGAACTATATGATATCACTTATATGTGGCACAAAACTTAATCTCATAGACACAGACAAACAGAGCATGGTGGTTACCAGAGGGAAGGGGGTGCGGGTAGTAAAGGATATATGGGGTCAATTATATGGTGAAATAACATGATTTGAATTTAGGTGGTGGGCACCCAATCTAACATACAAATCATGTACTATAAAGATGTACACCTGAAACCTATATGACCCAATGTCACTCCAATAAATTTAACACAATTTTAAAATTATGCAGAATGAACTATTTTATAAGCCATTATAACAAACAACTATAGGAATGGAAAAGAAACAGGGCACTGTTATTAAACTATAGAACCTCTGGCAAAGCAATTGGTGAATTTTTATCTTATTAACCCTTTAAAGTTCACCTTAGTTTAGCATAATATCAACCTGGTTGAGGAGAAAAATAGACCTGAAATCCAGCGTCCTTTCAGTCAACAGGCAGTACATAAATAGAGGGCACAATTTTCTAATCAACAAAAGATACCATCTCTGATATAAACCTGCTGGTGAAACTGCATCAGCTCTGAAGGGGCTTATTGAAGACTTTTAAAAACCAATTTTTGAGATGTGGCAGCCAAACGACCAGAGGCAGCCCTGAGACCTGGATGGAGGCAGCCCTGCAACTGGAGGTGACTCTGCAACGGACCGGAGGCGGATCTGTGACTAGAGGTGGCTCTGCGACCGGAGCAGGGGGCTCTGTGAAAAACCTGGAGCTCACATCCGTGATCCTGGGGTGAGTGCCTGAAACACGGGAAACTCGAGGAGCCCACTCCTGTAGTCTCCGGTGGGCGTGTGTGCCTTGTAGGAGACCCGCAGCTCACAGCAACAGATGCAGGGTGGGTTTGATCTGAAACCCATAAACTCGGGAAAGCACGCTCTCTGCAGGAGGCTCAGAAATCACACCCAAGGCCCTGCATAGAGAGAGCACCACAAGCCCTGGGGAGAGTGCAGGGCTGGCACTGAGGAGAGTAGCCCAAAGTTGACTGAGTGAGGAACAGGGAGAAAAGTGATTCGAGTCACCTTTCAGCCTGTTACAGCCAGCAAGAACAGAACATCCACTTTGGCCCATTTGAAAATAACAAGAATTTTATTTATTTCTTTCTTTGTTTGTTTGTTTCTGTAGTTGTTTTTGTTTGTTTAGTTGGGTTTTTTGTTTGTTTTTGGATTGTTTTTTGTTTTTGTGGAGTTCTTTTTGTTTTGTTTTGATTATATATTTTTTAATTATTTCTACCTTATTTATCCCTCAATTCCTTTTGCTTCTCTTTACTTCTTTCTGGTTTTATTCCTTCTTCCGTTCATTACAATTTTACCTCTCCTTCCTTCCTCTTTTTTTTTTCTTTTTTCACTTTTTTCTTTTCTCTTTTTAAATACCCACAAGTGAGGCAAAAAAAAAAAAAAAAATCCTAGAACTATGAAAAAAACAGAGTTGGACCAAAAGAGGGGGTATCCCAAAAGCTGAGAAAATAGAAGCTGTGAACACCAGGATACCTGAAGGAGACTACACCACTGAATCTCACAGATATTCTACCACAGACGTTCATAACATAAACCCAAGGAGCGGGAACAGATCAATTTAAGAAGTTGAGGCTTACAAGAAGAGTCTCACAAACAATGAGAAGACAAAGAAACAATCCCCAAATGAAAGAAAAGGAGGAAGCACCAGAAAGAATCCTAAATGAAACAGATGCAACTCAACTATCAGATACTGAGTTCAAAGCAATGGTTGTCAGGAAGCTTCATGAGCTCTCAATGAGCCACCAGAAACTACAGAGAAGCTACAATGAACTCACTGCAAACTATATCAATATGAAAAAGGAAATAGAAACTATCAACAAGGGCCAAGAGGAAATGAAGAATACCATTTCTGAGCTAAAGAACACAGTAGAAGGAATGAAAAGCAGAATCGATGAAGCAGAAGATCAAATCATTGAGTTGGAGGACAAAGTAGAAAAAAACAGCCAGAAAGAGGAAGAAAATGAAAAGAGGCTCAGAAAGAATGAAGAGGGATTAAAAGAAATGCAAGACAACATGAAACGTAATAATATCCCTATAATAGGAATACCAGAAGGAGAAGAAGAAGAGCAAGGGATAGAAAACCTATTTGAAAAAATAATGATGGAAAACTTCCCTAATTTGATGAGAGAAAAAGTCATACAAATCCAGGAAACACAGAGAATCCCAATCAAGAAGAACCCAAACAGACCCATTTCAAGACACATCATCATTAAAATGGCAAAATTTCAAGACAAAGAGAGAATCTTAAAGGCAGCAAGGGAGAAAAAGGAAGTAACATACAACGGAGCCCCAATAAGGTTAGCAGCTGACTTCTCAATGGAAATGCTTCAAGCCAGAAGGCAATGACAAGAAATATTCCAAGCAATGAGAACAAGAGGCCTGCAACCAAGACTCCTTTATCCAGCAAGGCTTTCAATCAAGATAGAAAGCTAAATAAGGAGCTTCCCAGACAAAAGAAGTCTAAAAGAATACACCTCTACCAAACCAGTTCTGCAAGAGATACTAAAGGGACTGCTTTAAGGAAAGGAAGGAAAACAGAGAAAGAGGAACACAGGTATGAAAATGGCAATGAATCAGTACCTATCAATAATAACCTGAAATGTAAATGGATTCAATGCTCCAATGAAAAGACATAGAATAGCTGAATGGATAAGAAAGGATGGCCCACTCATATGCTGCCTACAAGAGACCCACCTCAGGACAAAAGACCTACACAGACTCAAAGTGAAAGGCTGGAAACAAATTTTCCAAGCAAATAGACATGAAAAAAAGGCCGGGGTAACAATATTCATATCAGACAAAATAGACTTCAAAGAAGAGCGATAAAGAGAGACCCAGAAGGTCACTTCATAATACTCAAGGGCAGACTTCACCAAGAAGACATAAACATTGTAAATATATATGCACCCAACATGGGAGCACCTAAATACATCAATAAAATCTTAGAGGACTTCAAGAAAGATATTGACAGCAACACAATTATAGTAGGGGATTTTAACACCCACTGTCAAAAAGGGACAGATCTTCCAAACAAAATATCAACAAAGATATTGTGTCATTGAACAATACTCTAGATGAATTGAACTTAACTGATATATATAGAGCCCTTCATCCCAAAAAAACAAAATACACATTTTTTTCAAATGCACATGGAACATTTTCAAAGATAGACCACATGATAGGACACAAAACAAGCCTCAACAAATTCAAGAAAATTGAAATCATACCAAGCATTTTCTCCAACCACAGGAGACTGAAACTAGAAACCAAATTCGTGGGGAAAATCCCAAAACACTCAAAGTCATGGACTTTGAATAGCATGCTATTAAACAATGAATGGGTCAAGAATGAAATTAGGGAGGAAATCAAAAAGTTTCTGGAAACAAATGAAATTAACTCACAATGACCCAAAACTTATGGGACACAATGAAGGCAGTCCTCAGAGGGAAGTTCATAGCAATACAGGCCTACCTAAAGAAGATGGAAACATTTCAAACAAACGACTTAACCCTATGCCTAGAAGAACTTGAAGAACAACAACAAAGACATCCCAGAGCAAGTAGACGGAAGGAAATAACCAACATCAGAGCAGAATTAAATGACATAGAGACTAAAAGCACAATTCTAAGGATCAATGAATCCAGGAGCTGGTTCTTTGAAAATATAAACAAAATTGAAAAGCCTTTAGGTAGGCTCATCAAGAAAAAAAAAAAAGAGAGGACTCAAATAAACACAATCAGAAATGAAAGAGAAGAAAGTACAACTGACACCACAGAAATACAAAGGATTGTAAGAAACTACTATGAAGAACTGTATGCCAGGAAATTTGAAAACCTAGCTGAAATGGACAAGTTTCTAGAAATATATAATCTCCCAAAACTCAATGAAAAGAAACAGAAAGCCTGAACAGACCAATAACAACTGATGAAATTGAAGCAGTAATTAAAAAACTTCCAACACACAAAAGCCCTGGACCAGATGGTTTCACAGGAGAATTCTACAAAATATTTAAGGAAGAGCTATCCCCTATCCTTCACAGACTACTCGAAAAAATTGAAAATGATGGAAGACTCCCAAACTCTTTTCATGCAGCCAGGATCAAAGTAATCCCAAAACCTAATAAAGACACAACAAAGAAAGAAAATTTCAGGCCCATATCATTGATGAACATAGACACTAAAATCCTTAACAAAATATTGGCAAACCACATCCAACAATACATTAAAAAGATCATACACCATGACTAAGTGGGATTCGACCCAGGGATGCAAGGATGGTTCAACATTCGCAAATCAGTAAACGTAATTCATCACATAAGCAAAAGCAAAGACAAAAATCACATGATCATATCAATAGATGGGGGAAAAGCATTGGATAAGGTACAACACCCATTTACGATAAAAACACTCAGCAAAGTGGGAATAGAGGGAGCATTCCTCACCATAATAAAGGTACCTACAGCCAACATCATACTCAATGGGCAAAAACTAAAATCTTTTCCACTACGATCAGGAACAAGACAAGGTTGTCCCCTTTCACCACTTCTATTCAATATAGTATTGGAAGTATTAGCCACAGCAATTAGACAAGAAAAGGAAATAAAAGGCATCCAAATCTGAAAGGAGGAAACAAAACCACCATTGTTTGCAGATGACATGATAGTGTACATAAAAAATGCTATAGACTCGGCCAAAAAGCTGCTCAACTTAATAAATGAATTTGGTCAAACAGCCAGATGCAAAATCAATATCCAGAAATCAAAGGCATTTTTGTATACCAACAATGAAACAGCAGAAGCAGAAATCAAGAAAAAAATCCCATTTGATATAGCAAAAAGAAAAATAAAATAACTAGGAATAAACCTAACCAAGGAGGTAAAATACCTGCTTGCAGAAAACTACACAACACTGAAGAAAGAAATCAAGGAAGACACAAACAAATGGAAGCATATACCGTGTTCATGGATCGGAAGAATTAATATCATCAAAATTTCCATACTACCCAAAGCGATTTACAAGTTCAATGCAATATCTATTAAAATATCAATGGCATATTTCAAAGACCTAGAACAAGCACTTCAAAAATTTATATGGAACCATAAATGACCCCAAATAGCTGCAGCAATTTTGAGAAAGAAGGGCAAAGTAGGAGGGATCAGAATACCTAATACCAAACTGTATTACAAAGCCACTGTAATCAAAATAGCCTGGTACTGGCACAAAAACAGGCACACGGACCAGTGGAACAGAACAGAGAGCCCAGAAATAAACCCAAGTCTCTACAGTCAATTAATATTTGACAAAGGGTGCAGCAACTATAATGGAGCAAAAATAACCTATTCAACAATTAGTGCTGGCAGAACTGGACAGTTACATGCAAAAAAAATGAAACTTGAGCACCAAGTTACACCATACACAAAAATAAATTCCAGGTGGATAAAATATTTAAATATAAGCTGTGACACCATTAAAATTCTAGAGGATAACATAGGCAGGAAAATCTCAGATATGTCACGCAGGAACATTTTTACTGATATGTCCCCTAGAGCAAGGGACATAAAGGAAAAGAATGAACAAATGGGATCTCATCAAAATAAAAAGCTTCTGCACGGTGAAAGAAAACAGTATTAAAATAAAAAGAGAACTGACTGTATGGGAAAACATATTTGCCAATGATACCTCAGACAAGGGTTTAATCTCCAAAATATGTAAAGAACTTACCTGACTCCACTCTAAGAACACAAGCAACCCAGTGAAAAAATGGGCAAAAGACTTGAACAGACACCTGTCCAAGGAGGAC
This sequence comes from Glossophaga mutica, assembly GCA_039655065.1. NCBI lineage: Eukaryota > Metazoa > Chordata > Mammalia > Chiroptera > Phyllostomidae > Glossophaga > Glossophaga mutica. The sequence goes on along the minus strand of CM077309.1, from coordinate 67,973,796 downwards.
ATACGGAGGATACAGAGACACATGAAAAGATGCTCAGTATCGCTAGCTATCAGAGAGGTGAAAATTAAAACCACAATGAGATACCACTTGACACAGTTGAGAACATCCATCATAAACAAAGAAACAAACAAGTGTTAGAGAGGGTTTGGGGAAAAGGGGACTCTAGTGCACTGTTGGTGGGATTGCAGACTGGTACAACCACTAGGGAAAACAGTGTGGAATTTCCTAAGAAAACTAAAAATGGATCTACCTTTTGACCCAGCAACTCCACTGCTAGGATTATATCCTAAGAACCCTGAAACACCAATCAAAAAGAACCTATGCACCCCTATGTTCATAGCAGCACAATTTACAATAGCCAAGTGTTGAAAGCAACCTAAGTGCTCATCAGTAAATGAATGGATCAAAAAAGTACAGTACATTTACACAATGGAATTCTATGCAGCAGAAAGAAAGAAGGAGCTCTTACCCTTGACAACAGCATGGATGGAACTGGAGAGCAATATGCTAAGCAAAATAAGTCAGGCAGTGAACGAGAAATACCATATGATCTCACCTTTAACAGGAACCTAACCAACAAAACAAACAAACAAGCAAAATATAACCAAAGACATTGAAATAGATATCAGGCTGACAGTCACCAGAGGGGAGAGGGGAGGGAATTTCTGGAGAAAAGGGGAAGGGTTTAGAGCAACAAGTATAAAGGACACATGGACAAAAACTATGGGGGGGCGGTGGAAATGGGAGGGAGGTGGGGAGGGCTGGGGTGGTGGGCTGGAGGGGTAGTAAAAGACAGAAAACTGTACAAGATCAACAATTAAAAAAATACTGATTAAAAAAATAAATAAAAAATAAAAATCGAATTAATAATGAAAAAAAAAAACTATTTTCTGTGTAAGGCTTCTTTAAATCTTAACTTTAAAACCAATGCAGATTACAGCAGTTCTGCTAGAACACTTGTTTTGAAAAAGTGATATTTTACAATGTGAATGATATACTGGGGAACAATGTGAACAAAATGTGAATTTTGTATTTGGAAATGTATGATTTTGACTTCCAGAATCCATAGGTAAATGCAGGAAATACACCTAGCTAAACTGAGTCACAAAGAGTATATACAAAATGTACACACAAATCCTCAGTCACCCACATCAGTTCACCACATGTACAAAGCACCACTTCTATTTTGATATGATATTATATAACCTCAACCAATTCAAGATCATCTTCTTTTCACCATTTATAATAACCCACAAGCTTCAACTCTGACACCCACATTCTTGAGCAAACTTTAGCTTTTGTCCATTGTAAAGGACCCTATTTATGGTCATAGTTATGCATTTCTTAAACATGTGAAACTATGCCATTGCCTTATTAGGGTTTTTATTGTATTTATTTGTGTTTTTGAATGTTGCACCCCTCACTCCATTTTTTCCATAGCATTTACGGTTTTATGTGTGAATTTATTTGCATAATATACTGATTTTTAAGAACATCTATGATCTATGTTGTATTGGAGGAGAACTGATGTATTTATTTCCACCCATGAAGAAACTATATCCCAAATACAATCCAAACCTAACAGAGCAGAAATTATCACCAGGAAGAAAAGCAGAGGTGAGAATGATTCAGTAAGTATGTAGCACTACTCCTGTCTTGAGGGAGTTGGAGGGAGACAGTTATCTTCCTCTCACTTTTGCTTCCCATTGTCTTGCTCATTCTCTAAAATTTGCCTTGTGCTGTCTCAAGACTATGCTAGTGATACATTCTTGGCATTGATTCCTCTGTTTGATATGATTATGAGATAGGTATGTCCTTCTTCCTGTTCTAGGGTCCAAGGACAGGAACGCTCTTTGTTTTCTGTTAAAACTTGTTTCAAGATGTAGATCATTAAAAATGCTTTGTGTGAAATTAGAAGGGCTCAGGCTGCAAATTAAGGTCTGAAATTGTCTTGGGTGAACAGGATAAAAACATTTATTAAATAAAAATGAGTGTTTATGTTTAAAATCCAAGTGTGGATGGTGTCCTTTGCTGTGCAAAACCTTTTTAGTATGATGTAGTCCCTTTTGCTTATTTTTTTTTTCATTTGTTTCCCTTGCCTGGGGAGATCTACCCAATAAAATACTGCTACTAGCAATATCTAAGATTTTACTGCCAATATTTTCTTCTAGAATTTTTATGTTTTGGATCTAACATTTAAATCTTTAATCCATTTTAAATTTATTTTTGTGTGTGTGGTAAGAAGGTGATCTAGTTTCAATTTTCTGCACATACCTGTCAATTTTCTTAAGATAATTTACTGAATAATCTATCTTTCACATATTGTATGTGTTTAATTCCTCTGTCAAATATTGTTATAAACCTGTGGGTTTATTTCTGGGCACTCTATTCTATTTTGTTGATTTATGTATCTGGGTTTACTTTTTCCAATACCATGCTGATTTGATTACTATGGCTTTTTTTTTAATTTTTATTTTAATTGTTGATCTTGTACAGTTTTCTGTCTTTTATTCTCACCCGAACCTGCCACCCCAGCCCTCCCCACCTCCCTCCCATTTCCACCCCCCTCCATAGTTTTTGTCCATGTGTCCTTTATACTTGTTCCTGTAAATCCTTCTCCTTTTCCCCCGAAATTCCCTCCCCTCTCCCCTCTGGTGACTTTCAGCCTATTCCCAATTTCCATGTCTTTGGTTATATTATGCTTGTTTGTTTGTTTTGTTGATTAGGTTCCTGTTAAAGGTGAGATCATATGGTATTTGTCTTTCACTGCCTGGCTTACTTCGCTTAGCATGATGCTCTCAAGTTCCATCCATGTTGTTGCATAGGGTATGAGCTCCTTCTTTCTTTCTGCTGCATAGAATTCCATTGTATAAATGTACAACAGTTTTTTGATCCATTCGTTTACTGATGGGCACCTAGGTTGCTTCCAACACTTGGCTATTGTAAATTGTGCTGCTCTAAACATAGGGATGCATAGTTTCTTTTGGATTGGTGTTTCAGGGTTCTTAGGATATAGTCCTAGCAATGGAATTGCTGGGTCAAAAAGTATATCCATTTTTAGTTTTTTTAGAAAATTCCATACTGTTTTCCCTAGTGGTTGTACCAGTCTGCACTCCCACCAGCAGTGCACTAGTGTCCCCTTTTCTCCACAACCTCTCCAACATTTGCTGTTTGTTGCTTTGTTTATGATGGACATTCTGACTGGTGTCAAGTGGTATCTCATTGTGGTTTTAATTTGCATCTCTCTGATAGCTAGCGATATCAAGCATCTTTTCATGTGTCTCTGGATCCCCTGTATGTCCTCCTTGGAGAGGTGTCTGCCCAAGTCCTTTGCCCATTTTTTAATTGGGTTGCTTGTCTTCTTAGAGTGGAGTCATGTAAGTTCTTTGTATATTTTGGAGATTAAACCCTTATCTGAGATATCATTGGCAAATATGTTTTCCCACACAGTCGGTTCTCTTTTTATTTTAACACTGTTTTCCTTGGCCATGCAGAAGCTTTTTATTTTGATGAGATCCCATTTGTTTATTCTTTCCTTTATGTCCCTTGCTTTAGGGGACATATCAGTAAAAATGTTGCTGCGTGTAATATCTGAGATTTTCCTGCCTATGTTCTCTTCTAGGACTTTAATGGTGTTATGGCTTATGTTTAAGTCTTTTATCCACCTTGAATTTATTTTTGTGTATGGTGTAAGTTGGTGCTCGAGTTTCGTTTTCTTGCACGAAGCTGTCCAGTTCTCCCAACACCACTTGTTGAAGAGGCTATTTTTACTGCATTTTATGTTGCTGCCCCCTTTGTCAAATATTAATTGACTATAGAGACTAGCGTTTATTTCTGGGCTCTCTATTCTATTCCACTGGTCCACGTGCCTGTTTTTATGCCAGTACCAGGCTGTTTTTATTACAGTGGCCTTGTAATACATTTTGGTATCAGGTATTGTGATCCCTCCTGTTTTGCTCTTCTTTCTCAAGATTGCTGCCGCTATTCTAGGGTCATTTATGATTCCATATAAATTTTTGAAGAGTTTGTTCTATATCTGTGAAATATGCCATTGGTACTTTAATAGGTATTGCATTGAATCTGTAGATTGCTTTGGGAAGTATGAACATTTTGATGATGTTAATTCTTCCGATCCATGAACACGGTATGTGTTTCCATTTATTTGTGTCTTCCTTGATTTCCTTCTTCAGTGTTGTGTAGTTTTCTGCATACAGGTCTTTTATCTCCTTGGTTAGGTTTATTCCTAGGTACTTTATTTTTCTTTTTGCTATATCAAATGGTATTTTTTTCTTGATTTCTGCTTCTGTTGTTTCATTGTTGGTATACAAAAATGCCTTTGATTTCTGGATATTGACTTTGTATCTGGCTGTTTGGCTAAATTCATTTATTAGGTCGAGCAGTTTTTTGGCCGAGACTATAGGATTTTCTATGTATACTAACATGTCATCTGCAAACAATGATAGTTTTGTTTCCTCCTTTCCAAGTTGGATGCCTTTTATTTCCTTTTCTTGTCTAATCGCTGTGGCTAATACTTCCAATACTATGTTGAATAGAAGTGGAGAGAGTGGACAGCCTTGTCTTGTTCCTGATTTTAGTGGAAAAGAATTTAGTCTTTGCCCGTCGAGTATGATGCTGGCTGTAGGTTTCTCATATATAGCCTTTATTATGTTGAGGAATGCTCCCTCTATTCCCACTTTGCTGAGTGTTTTAATCATAAATGGGTGCTGTACCTTATCAAATGCCTTTTCCGCATCTATTGATATGATCATGTGATTTTTGTCTTTGCTTTTGCTTATGTGATGAATTACATTTACTGATTTGCGAATGTTGAACCATCCTTGCATCCCTGGGATGAATCCCACTTGGTCATGTTGTATGATCTTTTTACTGTGTTGTTGGATGCGGTTTGCCAATATTTTGTTGAGGATTTTAGCATCTATGTTCATCAGCGATATTGGCCTGAAGTTCTCCTCTTTTGTTGTGTTTTTATCTGGTTTTGGGTTTAGGATGATGCTGGCTTCATAAAAAGATTTTGGGAGTCTTCCATCTTTTTGGATTTTTTGGAATAGTCTGTGGAGAATAGGGGTTAGCTCTTCCTTAAATGTTTTGTAGAATTCTCCTGTGAAGCTATCTGGTCCAGGGCTTTTGTGCGTCGGGAGTGTTTTGATTACTGATTCAATTTCACCAGCTGTTATTGGTCTGTTCAGGCTTTCTGTTTCTTTTTCATTGAATTTTGGAAGGTTATATTTTTCCAGAAACCTGTCCATTTCACCTAGGTTTTCAAATTTCTTGGCATACAGTTCTTCATAGTAATTTCTTACAATCCTTTGTATTTCTGCGGTGTCGGTTGTATTATCTCCTCTTTCATTTCTGATTGTGTTTATTTGAGTCCTGTCTTTTTTTTTTCTTGATGATCCTGCTTAAAGGCTTGTCGATTTTGTTGATCTTTTCAAAGAACCAACTCCTGGATTCATTGATCTTTAGGATTGAGTTTTTAGTCTCTATGTCATTTAATTCTGCTCTTATCTTGGTTATTTCTTTCCTTCTACTTTCTCTGTGCTGTCTTTGTTGTTGTTCCTAGAGTTCTTGTAGGCGAAGGGTTAGGTTGTTTGTTTGAGATGTTTCTGTCTTTTTTAGATAGGCCTGTATCGCTATAAGCTTCCCTCTGAGGACTGCCTTTGCTGTGTCCCATAAGTTTTGGGTCGATGTGAGTTCATTATCGTTTGTTTCCAGAAACTTTTTGATTTCCTCCCTAATTTCATTCTTGACCCATTCATTGTTTAATAGCATGCTATTCAATCTCCATGATTTTGAGGGATTTGGGTTTTTCTCCTTGGGGTTTGTTTCTAGTTTCAGTCCCTTGTGGTCAGAGAAAATGCTTGGTATGATTTCAATTTTCTTGAATTTGTTGAGGCTTGATTTGTGTCCTATCATGTGGTCTATCTTTGAAAATGTTCCATGTGCATTTGAAAAGAAAGTGTATTTAGCTTCTTTGGGATGAAGGGCTCTATATATATCAGTTCAGTCCATTTCCTCTAGAGTGTTGTTCAATGCTACAATATCTTTGTTGATATTTTGTTTGGAAGATCTGTCCATTTTTGACAGTGGGGTGTTAAAATCCCCTACTATAATTGTGTTGCTGTCGATATCTTTCTTGAAGACCTCTAAAATTTTCTTGATGTATTTAGGTGCTCCTCCATTGGGTGCATATATATTTACAATATTTATGTCTTCTTGGTGGATTCTTCCCTTGAGTATTATGAAGTGACCTTCTGGGTCTCTCTTTATGGCCCTTCTTTTGAAGTCTATTTTGTCTGATATGAGTATTTCTACCCCAGCTTTTTTTTCCTGACCATTTGCTTGGACAATTTGTTTCCAGCCCTTCACTTTGAGCCTGTGTATGTCTTTTGTCCTGAGGTGGGTTTCTTGTAGGCAGCATATGTGTGGGTCATGCTTTCTTATCCATTCAGCTATTCTATGTTTTTTGATTGGAGCATTTAATCCATTTACATTTAAGGTTATTATTGATAGATATTTATTCATTGCCATTTTCGTACCTGTGTTCCTCTCTCTCTTTCTCTCTCTGTCTTTTCCTTTCTTCCCTTAAAGCAGTCCCTTTCGTATCTCTTGCAGCATTGGTTTGGTAGAGGTGTATTCTTTTAGACTTCTTTTGTTTGGGAAGCTCCTTATTTGGCCTTCTATCTTGATTGAAAGCCTTGCTGGGTAAAGTAGTCTGGGTTGCAGGCCTTTGGTTCTCATTGCTTGGAATATTTCTTGCCATTCTCTTCTGCCTTGGAGCATTTCCATTGAGAAGTCAGATGCTAACCTAATTGGGGCCCCCTTGTATGTTACTTCCTTTTTCTCCCTTGCTGCCTTTAAGATTCTCTCTTTGTCTTGGAATTTTGCCATTTTAATGATGATGTGTCTTGAAGTGGGCCTGTTTGGGTTCCTTTTGATTGGGACTCTCTGTGTTTCCTGGATTTGTGTGGCTTTTTCTCTCACCAAATGAGGGAAGTTTTCCATCATTACTTTTTCAAACAGGTTTTCTATCCCTTGTTCTTGTTCTTCTCCTTCTGGTATCCCTATTATACGAATATTATTCCGTTTCATGTTGTCTTGCATTTCTCTTAAACCCTCTTCATTCTTTCTAAGCCTCTTTTCCTTATCTTGCTCATTCTGAGTGTTTTTTCTATTTTGTCCTCCAACTCGCTGATCCGATCTTCTGCTTCATCGATTCTGCTTTTCGTTCCTTCTACTGTGTTCTTCAGTTCAGAGATTGTGTTCTTCATTTCCTCTTGGCCCTTGTTGATAGTTTCTATTTCCTTTTTCATGTTGATATAGTTTGCGGTGAGTTCATCATAACTTCCCTGTAGTTTCTGGTAGCTCATTGAGAGCTCATTGAGCTTCCTGACAACCATTGCTTTGAACTCCTTATCTGATAGTTGAGTTGCCTCTGTTTCATTTAGCATTCTTTCTTGAACTTCCTCCTTTCCTTTCATTTGGGGATTGTTCTTTTGTCTTCCCATTGTTTGTAAGACTCTTGTTGTTAGCCTCAACTTCTTAAATTGATCTGTTCTGGCTCCCTGGGTTTGTGGTATGACCTTCTGTGGTAGAATATCTGTGAGATTCCGTGGTGGATTCTCCTTCGGATATCCTGTTGTTCACCGCTTTCACTGTCTCATCAGCTGGAATACCCTCTTTTGGGGGTCAACTCTGGTTTTTGTTTTTGTTTTTTTTTCCCCACAGTTTCAGGCTTGCTTGTTTGTTTGTTTTGTCTCACTCGTGGGTATTTACAAAAAGAAGAGGGGGGAAAATGAAAAAAAGAAGAAAGAGGAAACAAGAGGAAGGTAGAAGAGATAAAATTGAAAAGAAAGGAAGAGGGGATAAGAGAAGATGGAATTCAAGGGAGGCAAAAGGAGTTGGGGAGTAAAGAAGAAGATATAAACAATGAAGAAGGAGTAGTTAAAAACTCATATAGATAGACAGGCTTACAAACAAAAAGACACTAACAAACTGGCAAAACAAAAAAGAGACACGCACACAGACACCCCCACACAAATATAAGCAGCCAAAGGGGGGGGGGAGAACAAGCAAAGCACAACAAAATATTTAAAAAAAATAAAAATATATTAAAAAAATGAAAAAAATGAAAAAATAAAACAAAACAAAACGAAACAAAACAAAAAAACACCCTCTTGTTGTTTTCAAACTTGCCAGCTGGTTTTTCAGGTCTTGCTGGCTGCAATAGCCGAGGGGTGATCTTATTGCTTTTCTGTGTTCAGAACTCAGTCATTGACTATGTATCCCAGCGTTAGTGGGCACCTCTCCCCACAGGGTTTTCAGCGTGTGATCTGAGCCTCCTAGTGTGTGCGCACTTCTGCGAGTTTATGGGCGTGTGCTAGGTTCTCCACGTGCACAGCCGCCTGACTTTGTCCCTGGGAGGCTTTCAGTGTTTGGTCACAGCTGCCTGCATTTGCTTCTGAGAGGGGCCTGCGTTCCAGCTGCTATCCGGCGCCTGCTCCTTGGGCCTGAGCTGTCCGAGTTTGAGCACCTGCCTGTGAACTGGCACCTCTGGCTCCACAGCTGTCTCCAGTGGCCTGTGCCTATGTTTTCACGAGTGTCCACTAGCCCGCGACTGTGTGCGGTCCCCTGAGGGTGTCTGTTTTCATGCAGCTGTCTCACTTTGCCCGCGCCTCTGTCTCTGTTGGGGCACCTGTGCTTTTGTAGTCACCCGGCAACCACAAAAACTCGGTTCAAAGTTGCACAGTGACCTGGTGCGGGGCACCCACTTTTGTTCCCTCGCGGGGCACCCACTTTTGCTCAGGCCGCAGTCGTGCGGTGCGGTGGCCCCTGAGATCTCCCAGCCAGTTCAGCGGCTGACCCAGCTCCCTCCCCAGGTCCCTGGGGCAGGCTTGGGGGAGCGCCAGGCCGGGGCCTCAGCTGCCCCATTCTCCGCTCGCTGGAACCCTGGGCTCTTATTGTTCTGAAGAGCTCTCCTTACCGCTGGTTTTTCAGTGTCCGCTACAATTTCCGACCTCTTATTCTCCAATATGCTGTGTTACTGTTCCTTGTCTGTTCTGATCTTTCATAGATTGACCCGGTTTTTCTCCCGTGTGTAGAGGGGAAATAGGGTCTGCTCCCTCCTACCACGCCGCCATCCTGATTACTATGGCTTTATAATATAGTCTGATATTAAGTAGTATGAGCCCTCCAATTTTGTTTTCTTTCTCAAGAATGCTGTTGTTATTCAGACCTTTTGTGGTTCCATATAAATTTTTGAAATAATTTGTTCTAGTTCTGTGAAATATATCATTGGTATCTTGATAGGAATTGCATTGAATCTATAGATTGCTTTGGGTAGTATGGACATTTTAATGATGTTAATTCTTCCTATGCATGAACACAGCATATGCTCCCACTTATTTGTATCTTCTTCAATTTCTTTCTTCAGTGTCTTATAATTTTCTGAGGACAGGTCTTTTACATCCTTGGTTAGATTTATTCCTAAGGCATTTTATTCTTTTTGAAACAATTACAAATGGGATTGTTTTCTTAATTTCCCTTTCTAAAAAGACAACCAACTGAATGGAAGAACATATTTGCCAATAAATCTGATAAGGGATTAATATCCAAAATTTATAAAGAACTTATGAAACTGGACACCAAAAAACCCCACAAATGACCCAATTAAAAATTGGGTAAAGGACCTAAATAAACACTTCTACAAAGAGGATATACAGATGGCAAATAGACATGTGAAAAGATGTTCAACATCACTAATCATCAAAATAATGGAAATTAAAACCACAATAAGATGTCGATTCACACCAATCATAATGGCTATCAATAAATCAACAAAAAATAGGTGTTGGTGAGGATGTGGAGAAACAACAAAACTGCTTCTACATTTTTCTGTGAATTGGCTATTCCCAATGCTTGGAACATCATCCCCATGGATACCAAATATCTTCCTCCCTTACCTTCTTGGCATATTCATTCATATAACACTTTCTTAATAAACCCTACCCCTACTACACTATTTAAAACTTCAATCCCATACCCCTGGTAATTTACTTTTTACTATGAGTTAAATTCCCATCTTTCACATTCTAAAATATAAACTATAAGTGGGAAGGTATCTTTATGTACTTTTTTGACTGATGTGTTGAAAGGGCTTAGAATAGTTCCAAGAATATAGTGGATGCTCAACAAATACTACTGAATGGATGAGACATTTAATCAACAGTTAACAAATTATTCTACTATTTCAGTGGCATATTTCTAATGATTTCAAGTTTACTAAACAACATAAAAGTCTTAAAGCTAGAAGGATGATGAAATGGAAAGCAATTTTTTGAGCATTCTAACTTTCAAAGAAACCCAAGTAAAATGCTAAAACTATGATTTTTGTAATGAAAATGCTCAAATAGGGACCATTTACAAAACAGAGTAAAAACTAAACCTATATGTATTGTTAAAATTACATATGATAAGAACAAGTATAGATTGTTCTTTTAAATTTGAATTACCAGAAGATGCTTATTTTTATTTGTGATGGTCTTCCCTCCCCATTGTATTAAATAAAAAGCTATATTGATTATAATAATATTGATTCTGTACTTTCAAAGAGGGAAGAAAAACTTTTAGCCTGTTTTTCCCTTGGGATTCTACAATACTATTTAAAACAGTATGACAGAGAAGTGAGCATAACTATAATTACAGTAGAACATGCTACCAATTCAACTATTGATTTTACTTCATTTGCCATCCTATAATATACTGTATACTTTTCATCCATTCTACAAGAGTTTAGTATAGAATTTTATATTTATAAATTCCTTTAAATATTTAATGCTTCTCTACTGAGGCTATTAAATCAAATGTCATCTAATAAACTAAAATAATCAGCATTGTACCAAAATTTAAGAAAAATATATAGATAGAACAAACCTTATAATATACAAGCATTTTTAGAAAATACAAAACCATGTACCTAACTATTAAATGTGTCAAATTATATGTGTTAATTATAATTTGTGGATTAATATAATAGAAACTCTGTGTAATGGTACTGATGCAGTACAGCAGTATATAATAAAATGCAACTCATGTGCAGGTAATATGAAAAGTGAAATGAAAATGTATATGATTTAATAAGTGTATTATTGAGCAACATATGAAAATTTAACGAGAAAAAGCTTGGCTTTATTTGTATCTGACACAAATATTTCAAAACTTTTATTTGAAACATAAATTATACTCCTTTATATAAGGGTTATAGTTCTCTTGACTGGTACACCCACACTCTTTTAGAGAAGTAAAAGATAATGAACAATTAAACTAAAAATCAATATAAATATTGCCCACATACTTAGTTACGTATGTATGCGTTGTAGGTTATGGATCAATCTTACAACCACTGATGCTATGTAATAATAAGTATTAAATGAACAAAACTGCCATATATTGCTAAGCAAGTAGACAATGACAATTAGTCATTTGTTAAAAATTGCAAGCTGGAAAATATGAAATATGTGTTGCTGTGTTATCCAACCATGCCCTTTGGTCTTATCTGCAGGTTGTTTTCTTGACCTATGAAAGCATTGGGAAGTGACCACTAGTTACTGCTGTAAACCCAAATGATGGAAATATTGGTGCCATCCAGACTCTCTGGGCTGCTAATGTGCAATCTCATTCCAGAAGAACTGTCACTATAAAGTTAGGTCAGCATGGCAGCAGAAATCTATTAAACACAGTGCCTATGTCATATCCTATCGTCTCAGGAAGGAGCATGCACCATGTCTTTTCAAAAGAGGTTTCCATATGCTGCAAAGCCATGTATGATAAATTAAGCACTTCTTTCTAGACACTGAAAACATAATAATGATATAATTAATTACAGTCATATTCTTGTTAAAATTGTGCAGAAAAATTACACCTTTTTCTATTAGCATGAAATATAAGTGTCAAATCCCCCATTAAAACCCTGATCAATAAAACAATAATAATTGTGTTGTTAAAAGCGGACATCAAAAGGTGTTCATGGCAACATATTTTAAAGGTTAGAAACCCTTTTAAAATAAACGGATTTCATCTTTACACTATGTCATCTAAATCATTACTGTGTTTGTGTATACAATTATAATCAGAAGATAAATTGCAGCTATTGAATGGATTAAGTCTGCACTTCTTGACCTCATAAATCTGAGATTGTCATAGCTTTAGAAAATGCTTGTGTAACAATCAGTTGATTACATGGCATGAGCAGCTGCATGCATGTTAACTGGAAAATATGAAAGGGAAAGGGTAACACAGAGTTCAATGGCAGAACTTTATAACATATTTGACACTTTCTTTTTAACACTTTCAACCCTATCCTTCAGAATGTGCCTATATTTTAGTAGGTTTACATATTTAATAAAAGGATGTTAAGAAAGTTTAAACTAATAAAATGGGGACCAACTGAAATGTCAATATTCATTAAGACTTCCTGAAAATATTAATTTATGCTTAATCGCCATATTTGAGAAAGCCTTAAGAGAGCATAATGAAAAAGAGTGTGGTATGAAATACTTCATAGTACACTCAAATTAGTGATTTAGCACAAAAAAAACCTTTGTCAATCCAAAATGACATTCTATTTCTGAGTACCATTTCCCCCCATGTGCCAGGAGACTTCAACACAACCTCACTTCATATTTACTATGTAAAAGAAATGAATCAAAGATGTTTTGCATTATTAAAAATTTTTAATCTTACCACTAATGAAAATAAAATATTTAAAGTAGCAATATAATGTTAGTGTTTTGGGCAGGCTACACCCGAATCTGCTATTTTATGCTTAATTCACAAGGTAATATGTCCATTTTTTATCTTCTTGGGAAAATTGGTCTTCACCCAAATTTATCTATTTGTGTATAGCTTCCACCTTCAAAAATTTATATAGAATATTACCTAATTTTGAAAATCTCATATATTAAATGGTCTTAATCAAAGATTCAAAGAGAATTAGATTATTAATAATTAAATATTTTCATTTACTTTAATTTTCTCAGATAAAAGGAACTAAAGCATACTTTAAGATTTAGTTAGGGATTTACAGCCTGCTCATAAAAGTGGCATTTTTCTCATTTTGCATAAAAAGTCAGAGCATAGAATAGCTAAATAAATAATCCCAAGGTCACAACAAAAAGGTGACTTGAACCACTCAAAAGAGAATCCTCAAGTTCAAGCTCCTGAGGAACAATTGACATTTTATAACCTGATTTAATAACATTTAATGATTAAATTACAATGAAAATAAAAGCTCTTGCTCAAAAGGCATTCTAGTGTGGAAAAATTAAAAAGTGATCTATGAGAGGCACTCTATTTAAAACAGGCCTGTAACAGACGAGCTCAATGCACTCCTACCAGCTTTCAGAATGCAGTAGAAGGGAATGTCCAAATCCTAGAAGAGATGGAATTGTTTACCTCCATGAATTCTGACTCAGATAATCAATTATTACAAACACTTGGGCAGATGTCTCATTCTTCTCATGTCAAATGTATACAGATTGCAACTTCATTTCATGTTGAAATTGACAGTTTTTTTAGATAATGCCAAGGAGCCCAATGTTGTAGACTTTCTTAACTATGAAGAGCTACTTAATATTATTACCTTATGATACGGTTAAGATTTGAGTGTCAATGTTTGCATTAGATAATGTATTTAACGTTGTATCACTTCACCTTTCAAGAAAAAAACGGCAATGGAATTGTCATTGTCATCAACAACAAGATTAGAAAATAAGGGGTTGCGTGCATTGTCCCAGGTCACAGAGCTGGAAGATGGCATATATAGTCAGATGAACCAGATCTCTGAATTTCCAGAACTCAGGTTCTTAACCACTGCGCAATTCTTCCTCCAGACTTTGCATTCCCCAGCTAAAACTGATTTCTCAGAGTGGGGCTTCTGAATCTTAACGATTAAAGCCTTCCAACAGGCTGCTTAATAAGATCTCTGCTTTAAAAGTCAAAACTTTAATCCAAAATTTTGGTCTAAAAAGAACTCATAATATAGAATAGCATGACAGGTTTTATTTTTTCAACTTCATCAACTTGACTAGTTGTATGATAAAGTATAGCTATTCCAGTTTTCAGTGTTTACGAGCACTTCATTTAGGTAAAAAATATTGTTGATTAAAGTTTATCATTTTAGTAAAAAACAATGTTTTTCAGCCCTGGCTGGGGTAGCTCAGTGGACTGAGTGCGGGCTGCGAACCAAAGGGTTGCAGGTTCAATTCCCAGTCAGGGCACATGCCTGGGTTGCAGGCCAAGCCCCTAGTGGGGGCCACGTGAGAGGCAACCACACATTGATATTTCTCTCCTTCTCTTTCTCCCTCCCTTCCTCTCTCTAAAAAGAAATAAATAAAATGTTTTAAAAAAAAAAACAATGTTTTTCAGATGAGTAGTTAAATCAATCAAATAACTGCAGTGAGGAATGCTCCCTTTAAAAAAGTACCGTACTTGTGGCCACAGAACAATTATAAGGGACTTACTCAAAACTATCAAATCAGTTTGTTGTTTCCTTTGGCATATTTGAGGAGAGGCATGCAATGCATTAACTCCATGGTTAACTATTTTAGGTAAATATGTCAGATGAAAATAATGACATTTTGGATTATTTGATTTCTACAATTCTATGATGTCAACACAACCTTGCATAACTTTGGTTTTTCTTAACTCAGTTCATGAAAGGTTTTATACCATGTTCCCCTCACTCTCTGGGTTCCTAAGTCATGTTTTTTCTGATTTTTGACTGTGTCCATCTCCACAATACAGAGCCTTTGGACATCTCTCCTGCCTGAAATACATGTTTTCCCACTCCGTTCCCCTACCTGTCTCAGTTTCAATATGTCTTTCAGATCTCAGTTCAGTGGTCCCTTTTCTGAACAGGAGTCCCTGACTTCAGTGACTAGGTTGGCAGCCTCTATCTATGCTATTGGAACTACACAGTTGAGTTACAGGTTTATTGGTGTGATTCATGATTAATGCCTCTTTTCCAGTGGCATGTATACTGTGCATAAGGAGAAAGCATCTGCTCCTGCTCATCATTCACTCAGTGTTTAGCACAGTTCCTGCTATGGATCAGGTAGTTATGAGATCATACAATGCTGATTAAGCCAGAGATATGAGACATTTGTAAGTAAAAAAGTGAATACACTGGTTTATAACCAACTTTATTGAGGTGTAATTCACATCAAATAAAATGCACCAATTTTTAAGTATATAGTTCAGTAAGTTTTTTTTTTTTTTTTTGGTACACCATGTTTATTGCAGCATCACTCATGATAGTCAAGACGTGGACATAACCCAGGTGTTCCTGATAGGTAAATGGGTGAGCAAAATATGGGGTCTACATATAATGGAATGTTACCCTTAAAAAGAAAATAATTTCTTTTTTCCCCTTTTTTAATATATATATTTTTAATTGTTGATCTTGTACAGTTTTCTGTCTTTTATGCCCACCCCAGCCCACCACCCCAGCCCTCCCCACCTCCCTCCCATTTCCACCCCCCATAGTTTTTGTCCATGTGTCCTTTATACTTGTTGCTCTAAACCCTTCCCCTTTTCTCCAGAAATTCCCTCCCCTCTCCCCTCTGGTGACTGTCAGCCTGATCTCAATTTCAATGTCTTTGGTTATATTATGCTTGTTTGTTTGTTTTGTTGATTAGGTTTCTGTTATAGGTGAGATCATGTGGTATTTGTCTTTCACTGCCTGGCCCATTTCACTTAGCATGATGCTCTCCAGTTCCATCCATGCTGTAGCAAAGGGGTAGAATGTCCATACTACCCAAAGCAATTTACAAATTTAATGCAATACCTATTAAAATATCAATGGCATATTTCACAGACATAGAACAAACACTTCAAAAATTTATATGAAACCATAAACGACCCCGAATAGCTGCAGCAATCTTGAGAAAGAAGAGCAAAGTAGGAGGGATCACAATACCTGATACCAAACTGTATTACAAGGCCACTGTAATCAAAACAGCCTGGTACTGGCATAAAAACAGGCACATGGACCAGTGGAACAGAACAGAGAGCCCAGAAATAAACCCAAGTCTCTACGGTCAATTAATATTCGACAAAGGGGGCAGCAACATAAAATGGAGCAAAAATAGCTTCTTCAACAAGTGGTATTGGGAAAACTGGACAGCTACATGCAAAAAAATGAAAATTGAGTAAGTTTTTAATATATTGGTTTTTGATATGTTGCTTCTTTCTAATATTGAGCTGTAACACAAAAGGCAAATCTTTGTCCCTGGATTTCAGATTCTTCATCTGTAATAAGGGATGAGGCTGGTCCTAAAGCACCTGCCTCTACTGGGATTCCAGTTTTGTCTAAGCCATCTGCACATGAAAATACATTTACAGATACGTGTTCTTGAAAGGATAAATATGTCTTTGGAAACTGGTCAAAAGATAGCATCAGCCTGCCTTATGTTGGTAGTTATTTGCTTATACGCCTTTTCTTAATTTATCAAATTTGAATTTTCAAGTTATCCCAACTTTGAAAAATAAAGATATGTCCCCCATACAATAGTCTGTCTTTTGAATACATGGTTTCATGTCTTTGTCAACATTTTCATAACCCAACAGACTAGAGGGTCCCACAGAGAAAGCGGGGGAAAGAGAGGACAAGCAGAGGGGACTTACAAAATCAGCCACCACAGAGGTAGGTACTATATATATATAGTATTTTTGTCTTGACACTCCTGTTACATAGTAAGAGGCAGAGCCTTAGGTATTCACCAGGGCAGGAAAACCCACATTGCTGTGTCGTGACACTCTATGTGGGGGAGGGGTCCTAGAAAGAACAGTGCTGCTTGCTCTGCTCTCAGCTGGTTTTCAGTCACTCCCCTGGTTTCCCACAATCAAATTGGGCCTTTCTGGTGCTGATTCCCAGTGGGTGGGTTTGTGTGCATTCCAGGACCCTGTGGGTCTCTCCAGCGAATTATCCTGTGAGGCTAGGAGTTTCTCCCACTGCTGCCTCAACCCCCATAGGTGTTTTCAGTCAGAGGATTTGAGGCTTTATTTCCCCACACCGAAACCCTGGGTTGTGCAGTTTATCTTGCTCCCTAGTTGTTCCTCCCAGTTTATCTGCACGCAAATGTGGGACCACCCAGTCTATAAGCCACCTCCTCACCCCTTCCTCCAGTCACTGCCTTGCCATGAGTCCTCTCTACCTGGCTGCCTGTCTCCACCCCTCCTACAGGTCTGAATGAATGTTTCTTCTTTAACTCCTTGGTTGTCAGACTTCCGTACAGTTCAATTATCTGTCAGTTCTGGGTTTGTTTGTTTGTTTTTTTTAATTTGTTGTTGTCCTTGTTTTGATTGTGTGAGGAGGTACAGTGTTTCTACCTATGCCTCCATCTTGGCCAGAGTTTAAGTCTTGAATCACATCTTAGAAGAAGTCTTTAAGGATTTCACAGAAGGTAAATATGATAATGGTGAAATTGTGAAGGGGTTCTGATTAGAGTACTCAGCTTAGGTCAAGTGTAGGAAGGAACCTGGGGGAATGCCATGTTAGAGACATACAGAAGAGAGCAGGTTTTTTTTTTTTTTTTCTTAAAGAACAACTTTTTTCAAAAATCAAGGGTTACCAAGATGGGGGGTTTAAACCTAAAAGATGTCACAGTATTCTTCAAATAATCGATCTGGGGATGGAATAAGTGTAGAAGGCAGATAAGCTAGGAAGAGTGGAGTGATTAGAGAAGGGAATCTATAAAACTGGCTTGAAGAATTTTGTAGGGAAACTGATGGGAGTAATCAAAAGAGCAAATATTAATTATCCTCAAAGGCCCATATCATGTGTTATCTTTCCATTGACTTGTTCTGCCCTCTTCAACCCCTAGGAAAGTGAATATTCTCTTTCTTCCTTTTCCATCATCATGGTCATTTGTCTATGTTTGTCTTAGGAGCTGATTCACTCTTTGCTTTGTGTTAGGTTAGTGACAATTATGATATATCTGTTCTATTAAGTGGTATCTAATGCCTAATTTAACTTTACTACCTCAATACCGAGCCCAAACACTTGCATGTAGCAGCCATTCAAAAAAAATTTAATATAGTTATATGTTCATGCTTAACTAAAAGCAAAATGTCCAGTTCTTTTCTTATTTCCTTTCTTTATTTCTTTCTTCCCTTCCTCTTTCTGTTCCTCCCATTTTCGTCCTCCATCCTTTGATTTATTTTTCTTTTCTCTCAACTAGGAGGCCTGTGCATACATAGAAAAGGAAAGACAGGTCTGTGGATTAGTAGAGATTGAAGATCCTAGAAAAAGAATGAGAATAGAAGTGATGAAGAGAGAAGAAATGTGATCCAGATATTACCAAAAGAAGAAGAAAAAGTAGTAAAAGAAAAAGAAGAAGAATACTCTCTCTGAGGGTACAGGGGCCAGGCCAGAATATCAACATATCTTAACTGAATGGAATTATTTCAATGATAATTTCCTGGATGTAAAATAGAAGAGTATTTAAATTCCTGCCATTTCTCCATATTAAGAATAGGTTAAAAATGAATAAGAATCAAATTACCCTAAACATATTTCATATATCAGTGATTAAGGGATTATATTTGGAGGAATAAAAAGTAGAGGAGGTTTATATACCTTCTCTTTTGAATACCAGCAGTCCCTAAAACTGCTCTCTGTATTCAAACTAGCTGTCAAAATTGATGAATTTTTCCATAGACAATTATTACTTTTTTGGTACTAAAGGCCTCCCATGTATTTGATTAAGGAGAATCTCAAGAACCTAAAAAATATGGCATTTATTTCATTTAAAATGTAATAATTGGAGTTGAAGTTTCAAGAAAGAAACTGCTGGGTATTGGCCAAGCCTTGACCTAAGGTACCTTGGTGAATTGAAAAAGTTTCAGGGTCTTGTTTTCATTTTGATAGCTCACAAACTTGATTTTATGCACTGAGAGTGCAGTGCTCTCTTAAGGAGAAACTCATATTCCCACGTTCTTAACACATAGGCTTACTTTCCAGAATAATGACATCTCATGTCATACTGAGAAATTTAATTATCAGAGTCTCAAACATTGCCGTGCATTGCTTGGCACATTATCTCCTCGCAGCAAGCTCTGTGGGAAGGTGAGTTGTAACTGGAGTTTTACCTGATGCTTTTGGAATTAGACTCAGCCGATAAATGTTCAAAGGTTTTCTGGAATCTAGTAGCAATTGTACAGTATACCTGTATATTTGAGTGAAAAGTACCTGCCACTAGGACCCCACAGGTCCCAAGACCCGGATATATTTTTTCACTTGTAATTCCCGTAGGGCTTATTGTACACACCATATTCTTATGTGTTTCTTAATATCATACTTAAATAATCATTTACATCTACAAAAAGCATTTCTGTAAGTTATATAATGATCTCCATTTCAGTTTGTAGTAACATTATCAACATTTCACAGAAAGGGAAACTGAAGCTAAAGATGTTAAGTGACTTGGCCAAAAATCTCACAGATACTAGCATAGGAACCCTTAAATACAGAAACAGGTAGTATAACTTACAGTTTTTATAGTTGCAAGAATAGTGCTCTATATTTGTTGATAATAGGTTTATGGAAATATATAATAACAAAACTGATATGTTTGAATATTTATAGAAAGTCTTTACTCAATATTTCAGAAATATGTCTTTAAGTATTGAGTTTCCCTTAATACATTTAAAACACAACTTGATTTGTTTTAAAAAATTAGGTTTTTGGAAGAATTCCAGTCAAGATGGAGGTATAGATTGACATGCTTCACCTCCTTCTGCAACCACAGAAAGAATTACAACTAGATCTCAAAATAAATAACACCCAAAACCATCAGAAAATAGAGCTGTATAGAAATCCAACAACTGAGGATTAAAAGAAGTCACCTTCATCCGTATGGGTAAAAGGAGCAGTGTCATGGAGACAGGTAAACAGACATGGAGAGGCAGCAGCAGTGGCAGAATGGATAGTCCCAGATTCATGTATGGTGGATAAAAATCGGGAGGGATACCTTGGGAGCAAGCAATCCCAGCCCCAGTCTAGACCACACAGCCCAGGGTTCCAGCACCAGGAAGATAAATCCCCATAACTTTTGACTCTAAAAACCAGTGGTAGTTGAGACAGTGCAAGAAACTGCTGGAGTTTCAGGAGATTCCATTTAAAGTGCCTTCACAGACTTAGAACATATGTGAACCCACCCACTCTAGGATTCAACACCAGGGTAACAGCTGGAAGGGCACCAGTAGCACATGGGAAGTGGGTGAAGTGACTGGAAATGTGGTGAGTGCCTGGCAAACCCCCAGAAGCCAGACAGCAGCATTGTCCCCTCTCTGAAGCCTTCTCCCATACAGAGCCGCAAAGTGGTGAAAAGAGTTGCCCTGCCCTGGTGATTACCTTAGGTTCCACCCCTTACTGGTGCCTTTTCTGCAATTGGCCACCTTACTAAGGCAGGGAGTCAGCTTTACCTAATACACAGAAACAAACACAGGGAGGCTGCTGAAATGAAGAGACTAAGAAATATGGCCCAAATGAAAGAACAGAACAAAACTCCAGAAAAAGAACTAAATGAAATGGAGATAACCAACCTCAGATGCAGAGTTCAAAACATTTGATCATAATGCTCAAAGAACTCACTGAGTATGGCAACAACATAAAGGAAGAAATGAAGGTTACACAAAGTGAAATAAAGAAAAATCTACAGGGAACCATCAGTGGATGGGAGGAAGGTGGGATTCAAATCAATGATTTGGAACATAAGGAAGAAAAAAAGCATTCAACCAGAACAGCAAGAAGAAATAAAAATTCAAAAACAAACAAACAAACAGACAAACAAACAAACCCACAAGGATAGTATAAGGAGCCTCTGGGACATCTCCAAACATATCACCATCCA
Source organism: Glossophaga mutica (assembly GCA_039655065.1). Classification (NCBI taxonomy): domain Eukaryota; kingdom Metazoa; phylum Chordata; class Mammalia; order Chiroptera; family Phyllostomidae; genus Glossophaga; species Glossophaga mutica. The sequence goes on along the minus strand of CM077309.1, from coordinate 67,952,866 downwards.
AATCATGGGGATGCCAAAAGGAGAAGAGGAAGAACAAGAAGTTGCAAACTTATTTGAAAAAATAATGAAAGAAAATGCCCCTAATTTGACAAAGGAAATAGACATACAAGTCCAAGAAGGAGAGAGTATCCCAATCAAGTTAGACCCAAACAGGACCACACCAAGACACATTATAATCAAAATGCCAAAGGTTAAAGATAAAGAGAGAATCTTAAAAGCAGCAAGAGAAAAGCTAAGAGTTACCTACAAAGAAATTCCCATTAGACTGTCAGCTGATTTCTCAAAGGAAAGTTTGCAGTCGAGAAGGGACTGGCAAGAGGTATTCATAGTGATGAAAACCAAAGACCTGGATTAGTCTATAAAGCAAAGCTGTCATTTAGAATGGAAGGGCAGATAAAGTGCTTCCCAGACAAAGTAAAGCTAAAGGAGTTCATCATCACCAAGCCATTATTACATGAAATGTTAGAGGTACTTATTTAACAAAAGAAGATCAAAACTATGAACATTAAAAGGGCAACAAATTCACAATTATCAATAACTGAATCTAAAAAAAGGACAAAAAACTAAGCAGGAACAACCAGAATAGGAACAAAATCATAGATGTGATAATTTGGAGGGTTTTCAGCTGGGAGAAGGAAGGGGTAGAATGAGGGAAATATGCAGGGATTAAGAAGCATAATTGGTAGGTACAAAATAGACAGGGGAATGTTAAGAACAGTAGAAGAAATAGAGAAGCCAAAGAACTTATATACATGGCCCATGGACATTAACTAAGGGGGACTTGCTGGAGGGCTACCAGGGGGCTAACAGGCAGAGGAAGGCAAAGGGGAAAAATTGGGACAACTTTAACAGCATAATCAATAAAATATTTTTAATTGGGTTTTTCCACAACATTTTAGTAATTCATCTATGTTTTAAAAGATGAGTGACACTAAATTGTTATTTTAGGTTTTAAACAGATAGATGATTTTCATCTGTTACGTGGCATATCAATTATTATTCTTAGTTGCAAACAACAGACTGCACTCTAGGAAGTTTGGGCAGAAAAGAAATTTACTAACAGGTATAATTGACACAATTCATGTTTTACCCAGATACCTCCCAAATCCTTTTACTATGTCTGGGTGTTTCATACCAGAATCTCCAGAATTTATTTATTTATTTTTTTTTTTAAATTTTTTTTCTTTTCTTTTTTTTTCTTTTTTCTTTTTTTTTTTTAGATTATATTTATTTATCTTCAGAGGGGAAGGGAAGGAGAGAGGGAGAGAAACATCAATGTGCGGTTGCCTCTTGTATGTCCCCTGCCGGGAACTGGCCTGGCAACCCAGGCATGTGCCCTGACTGGGAATCGAACCGCGATCCTTCGGTTCGCAGGCCGGCGCTCAATCCACTGAGCTACACCAGCCAGGGCGAGAATTTATTTTCTTAGGTTGGCACCTGAAACTTTCTTCAGATGCCTGTCCAAGAACTACTCTTGCTGCTTTGTCAACACACGCACAGGGCCTGAAGCATCCACAGACGAGGTGTGATGGGGCAGTGTGCACAGGTACTGACTGGCTGTCCAGACAAGGAGTGTAAAGTCAGCTCCCCTGCCTCCAGCTGGGACAAACTCTAAATGTTATTTAAGTTCCAAGCTCCTTGCAGGATCAGGTTGAGGCTGAGACTTTGCCTAAGATCTTGCATTTACTTGGCTTTAAATCCTCCCTGTCCTGCTTTTTCTACTTTCTTACTGGTTTCTCTTGGAGTACTTTCTTAAAATGTCACTTGCACTAAATCTTTGTCTCAGGTTCTTCTCTGTAGAACCCAAGTATATTAGTTTATTAGAGCTCCCATAACATAAACCACAACCTGTGTGACTTAAAACAACAAACATTTATTCTCTAACAGTTCTGAGACTAGAAGGCCAAAATTCAGGTGCTGGCAGGATTATGGTCCCTATGAGACTCTGCCTGGGTAGAATATGTCTTTGCCTCTTCCATCTTCTGATGGTGGTGATCAGTCCTTGGCAGTTGGTGGCTTGCCACCACATCACTCCAATCTCTGTCTTTACGTCACAAGACATTTCCTTGTGTGTGCCTGTTTCTTCACATGTTATTCTCCTCCAGGTGTTTTTTCAATCTTCTTACAAGGACACCAGTCATGCTGGATTTTGACCCATGACCTTATCTTAATTACATCTGCAAAGACCCTATTTTCAGACAAAGTCATGTTCACCAGGAGTTGGTATCTCAAGATGTCTTTTTAGGGGACTCAATTCAATCCACAACAATAAGCTAAGACAAATGAATTTAGGGAGCTCACAGGCAGGCCCAAAGTATTAGCCACGACAACTGAAAAGCAAGGGACACCCACCAACCACACAAAGGGATGGTTTTTAAGAAAAGCTCCTCCTGCTCAGCCAGGGACTCCAGTGCTTTGCACTACTGCTGCCACATGTGAGAGCCTAGAGCTTCTGCGCTCCTGCACTTGAGAGCCATGTACCTCTGCTTTAGAGAGAAAATATACTCTGTATGTATGGTGCCAGTTTCTGCATATTGCTTCTTTCAAAGGAAAATCTGCGGGCAAAGCCAAGATCTGAGAGGGAGGTGAGAAAGCAAGTTTTTCTGCTTCTTCCATGGGGACGTAGGACTCCTAAAATGAGAAATTCTTTCAGTATAGGAAGAATGTTCAAAATGTGTGATGCAGCCAGAAAACATGACAAACTACCACTCCAGTTGGACTTTGTGACAAATGGGAATGTCTGAGGGTATTTAGAATTTTCTCTGCTTTTTTAGATATGAGTTTAATTCTTTTTATAAAGAGAAGAAATAAAAACATCTGCCTTGAGAAGCTTGTGATTCTTTATATTTTCTCCCTAGGATGCATGTTACTTACTCTTCTTTAAGTTCTTACTAAAGAGCTGCACATATATTCATCTTTTGGCTGCATAATTCTTTATTAGTTATTAAAGATATTTATATTTAAATCATTTGTGTAGGAGGAGAAACAGATTTGAAGAGAAATTTAAAGAAAGTATTTCATGTTTCATTCGAGAAAAACTATGTTTAAACCCTTTACAAATTGTTTTATAAGATATATCTATAAACTTTCTTTGAAGTGTGAAGAAATTTGTAAATATTACAGTTTTTCACCAGAAAGAGTTCGTGGTTTAGTTAGGTTTACAGTATTGATCTTACCTGTGTCTACCTATTGCATAACAAACAGTTGGCAAATGACAATAGATATCTGTTAAATGAAAGAGAAAAAAAAAACAGGATTTGGGGTTCTTAATTTTTTTTAAGTTGAAAGTATCTGAAAATTAACATGTGAAATTTTTTTGATGGTCAAATGAAGGTGACTTTTGAACTGTCATCTATGTTGTCACATAACAAATGTAAACACTAGGTTTCACATTTGGATTGACATCCAGAAAACTATGACTTACTTTGTTTAATGGGAAATGCTCTCTTGAGCAGGGTTTACCAAAGAATAGTCCAATCTGACCCACCACCTGTTTTTATGTGGTCCATATGCCAAGAATGGCTTCTGCATATTTAAATGTAGACTATAAAAAAACACTATTGCCATTTCAGGGAGGACAGATGCTCAAAGAAGACATTGCTTCTTGACCTGTCAAGCTTAAAATATTTACTTTCTAGCCCCTCACAGCTGAAGTCTGATCACCCCAGCATTAGACTAGATCCAAGTAAAACTTCTGTATTGAAAACATTCTACTATCACAAGAAATTAGAGTTTACCAAGTGTGTTGCTATATTTTACCAAAAAATCAGGCTAAAAAAGAAAAATAATTATATTTTGATAATATACACTGAAACTGTAGAAAGTGCAATGAGGGGGTAAAGAAAGTAAAGACCAGAATGCTACTCTCCTCTTCCATCATAGATGAAGTAACATTGTCCACCTTAAGGCAACAAAATACATACTAAAAATGTTTCCTTAGGTTTGTATAACACCTGTGACTTTTCAAAGCAGTCTGTCTTTTAGCTGTATTATAGCAGTAACTCACATTTTTTATTATTTATTTATTTTTTAAAATATATTTTATTGATTATGCTATTACAGTTGTCCCATTTCTCCCCCATCATTCCCCTCCACCCTACACACCCTCTCCCACCCACATTCCCTCCTTTAGTTCATGTCTATGTGTCATAAGTTCTTTAGCTTCTACATTTCCCATACTATTCTTGCCCTCCCCCTGTCTATTTTCTACCCACTATCTATGCTACTAATTCTCTGTACCTTTTCCCCCTCTCTCCTCCTCCCACACCCCTGTTGCTAACCCTCCATATGATCTCCATTTCTGTGGTTCTGTTCCTGTTCTAGATGTTTGCTTAGTTTGCTTTTGTTTTAGGTGTTGTTCTGAATAGCTGTGAGTTTGCTGTCTTTTCACTGTCACATTTTTATCTTCTTTTTCTTAGATAAGTCCCTTTAACATTTCATATAATAAGGGCTTGGTGATGATGAACTCCTTCAACTTGACCTTATCTGAGAACACTGTGAAACTGAATTGTGTTTACATTCTTTTTATTTTTCATGATGACAAGAATACCACTGCTCAATCAAGAGATTTAGTTGGAAATCAAGGAATTCCTTGAATGTACTACTTGCCTAAAGCTTTTCTGGCTGAAGTCAGTACTTGAGGTTCAAAAATATGAAAAAAAATTAGTTATCTTTACTTCTTAATTTAGTAGACCAATAATATGGTTTTGAAAGAGAATTCCTTTATGCTCTGAAAAAATATATTTTGGTGTAAGTATTGTGTACAGTATGAATATAAATATTATCCCAAAGATATTAACACCAGATGGGGAGAGTAATTGAAAACATGGTTATTTGGTTATGAAGAAAATAGCTTCCAATGGTATGTTAAGGAACTCTATTTACAACCATTGGTGTCCACCATGTTGAACTCACATAAATCTAAAGTCATGCTAAATTGATTTAAATGAATTGAGTTGGAAATTATGCAGTTGGATCTAAACTATAAGGCATTTAATGTGTGGCTTAATAGCAATTAGTATTGGAGAAGGCTTCAAGGTTTTAGATGAGTGTTAGCTTAACATGTTAATGGCATGATGAGGTTGCAAAAATATTTGTGATCTTAGGCTACAACAGCTTAGGCCAGACAAGGAGATGGTGCCTCTCTATTCTGTGAAATATTCTCTATTCTTCAGTCACACCAAAGTACTGATCAAATTCTGGATAATATGCTCCAAGAAGAGTATTGAAGATCAAGGGTTGCATATAAGTATAAATCTTCTGTCAGTTCTAATTGTGGCTACCTAGAAAAATGGGTTGAAAAGGATTCTGAGGTCTTATTTAGGCCCAATGGGAAATGGTGCTGAATTTGTCTGACAAGGAGGAAATTTGTCATAATTTATCATGACATATCTTCAAGATTGGGTAACGAATGTGATGTAACAATGCTGACAAAGAGCTCAGCTCTCCTTATTGCCTGCGCATTTTTATTTTTTCTCATTAAGTGTAAACATCTGTTAAATTTTCATATGCTTCTTCACAATACTGTCTCTTAGAATGGAAGTAGGAAGACTATATACTACCAGCAGGTCAAACTTAGCCCATTACCTGTTCATGTATTTTAATTTCAAATTTTTAAATATAAAATGTCATCTTTTGAATTTATTCATTGGCTTCTATTTAGTGGGATCACAGAAAATGCTGTAAATAACAGTCACATGTTTATTATCTCTGAAATAGTTTATAATTATGTATTTGACTTTGCTTTAAACCAATAATTTTAGGGAGTGGAAGGATTGCTCTTTAATAGCCAGTTTTTACAATGTTAATTAATTTTAATGCTAATTATACTTTATCATGCTCAAAGAAGTATTTTATGCAATTTATTATTTAGAGAATGTATTTAATATTTTTTCAGTCGACTACACATACTTTTGAATAGTTCATTAATGCTTAAAAAAGAGTGCATTCATATAGCATTGTACATGAAACACTGTACCTGGTTTAAACTCAAAATTATTTGATGTTATTTAAATCCTTCTGTCCTTATTTATCTTTGAATAATTGATCTGTCCTCAACTTATAGAAATGTGTGGGAATATCCTACAAGACTATATATCTGTCCATTCATCTTTGTAAATCTAATATTTTTGTCTGTGGCTTTATAATGAATTTATAGGGGGGTGGTATTGAAAGTAGAAGGGTTCTGGTTTTAGATGACTTAGAAAAGAGTTAAGAGATAAATACCTATTGATCTGATCAGCAGTTTCTGTCTCTGATGTAAGATGTGAAATGTCTATGTCTCTGTCTCTGATGTAATGTTAGTGAGGATTTTGTTTCTCTACCAGGTTAACAGATCAAGCAAAAGCTCTCAGCTACCTGGCTTTCTAAAAGATGTAATTATTGAAAATTCTATTTGTGATTTGGAAATCTTGGTCTTTATGTTTGTCTTCTTGGGCACTTTTAAGTTAGAGTTTCAACTGGATGAATGAAACAAATTTGTTCAACTACATGGTCAAGTCACCTGTTTCCACCATGTCTCACTGTAATTTAAGTCAGGATGGGAGTACTCTGTTAGACATAGATTCTAGATAGTTGGTATTCAAATATCATTAGCCATAAAATGGCATTCTAAGCAGGAGTCATTACACAGAGGCAACAGATGTAAAGTTGCTTGCTGGCCTAGAGGATGGGAGGCAATTAGGGCAAAGGATGCAGGGCTACAGAGATGAGGGTGGTGTGTAAAGGTCTCCAGGACCAAGGAGGATTCAGAAAAATAGATGAGAGGAGAGTTGTTTCAGAGATTTTTGAAATAAAAATGTATAGATAAAGATGTGTGGCTACTTAAGGATATGTGGTTTATTATTAGATAGCTTAAATATTTTAAATAATAGTGAATATTAAAGTGTTAAAATCCAGCATATTTCACTGTATTTCAAATGATAACATCAAAGGGGGTGAGCAGTCTTTTCTGGGTGTAACTTAAACACCATTTACTGCAACTACCTACTTTACACTGCAGTCCCTGATGAGATTTTAAAATTTGGGAAATTTTCCATTATTTCAATTTGTTGCATAAAGTGAAAATTTATTAGTACTTTTATATTGAACTACTTCAAATTTAGATTTTTTCAAGTTCTTATAAAAGTACCTCATAATATTAGATACTAAAACTAAGTGAATGTTTTGCTTTGACACAAATACCAAGTTAAGAGGGATAGACATGGCAGACATAATTTTGCTTCCTACCATGTGGCAGTTGTCTATTATCTTCACAAAATTTTAAGGGGACATTTTAAAAACCATACTAAGTTTTAAGTTTGCTGGAAAGTTTGCATAAAATTCCAGGGTCCATGGCTGCACAATAAGAGGTGACTTGATGAATAGAAGGCTCTTATAAATTAAATTCATACAAGATATCAAATAGAAGTAATGGGTCTGTACAAAATGACCTGCAATCACTTTGTGACTAAAAAACAAAATGATGGCATGAGACAGAATAGTAATATATAAAAGGCCAAAGACTAAAATGATCTGCAGCTTTCAAAATGTTCTAAAAATAATTTATAAGAAGAAGTTTTTTATGGAATGTTTGGAAGGAAGGTGCCTCTGAAAAGATATGAGGCCGATGGCGTATCACTAACTAATGACTGTGGGAAGCAAACCTGGATGCCAGCTCTTCTGTTTGTCATGCCAGAAATGGTCTTCAAACTGGAGTTGAAGGACCCAGCATGAGACTCATGGAAGGTAGGGAAAAGACTGTACGGAGCTTTTACTGCTTAGATGGATTTTGTAATACTGGAACAGTTGTAATACTGGAAACTATCTCTAGCTACAGAAAATTCTGGAAGGTGAGAGAAGTGTTGGAATACTAGAAAAAGTAAAACCTGTTATAAATTTCCAAAAGATAAAAATATTCAGATTCTCAAAGAGACAACCTAATGAAGTTGCACTGATTACCACTGGGAGACTTGGAATGCAAAGCACTTTTCTGCAGTACACAATATAGTTTGTCATACCAATCACATACCTTATCTTTACCTGATACTGGAGAAAAAGTTAACACCAGTAAGGCTTTTAGGTTTTGTTGTTGTTGTTGTGATGTTACTGTCCTACAACATGACTTCTGGGCAATGGTGTAAAGGATATAGTAATATTTGTAGGAGCATATTAACTTTTTAAAAGATGACATCTAGAGTATATTGATTATTGATCAGCGTTACTCAAGTGTGGCAGCTGATTTTACACATCAACTTGACTGGGCTAAGGGACACCCAGATAGCTTGTAAGACAACATTTCTGGGTGTGTCTGCAAGGGTGTTTTTGGAAGAAATTAGCATTTTTTAATGTTTATTTATTGATTTTGGAGAGAGAGAAATGTCAGTTTGTTATTTCATTCATTTATGCATTCATTGGTTGCTTCTTCTATGTGCCTTGACTAGGGAACAAACCTACAACCTTGGCATATTGACACAAGGCTCTAACAAACTAAATTATGCAGCCAAGGACTGAATCTTTTATTTTTATTTTTATTTACTAATTTTAGAAATAAAGAGAAAAACATCAACTTGCTGTTCCACTTATTTATGCATTCATTGGTTGATACTTTTATGTGCCCTGACCAGCAATTGAGCCTGCAACCTTGATATATCCAGAAAATGCTCTAACCAACTGAGTAACCTGGCTATGGCTAACATAAAACAGTAGACTGAATTAGGAAGATCTGTCTTCACCACTGTGGGTGGGCCCCCATCTAACTCCTTGAGGGCTCTGGTAGAACAAAAAGATGGAGAAAGGGTGAATTCCTTCTCTCCCTTCTTGAGCTGGGACATCCATTTTCTCCTGCCTCCCAACATTGAAGTTCAAGTTTATCACACCCTGGGACTCTGGGACTTATACCAGATACCCCCCAACTTCTCAGGCCTCCAGGCTTGGACTAGGAGTTATATCCCTGACTTTACTGGTTCTCAGTTTATAGACGGCAGACTATGGGACTTCTTGGCCTCTATAATCACATGAGCCAATTCTTATAATTAATCCCTTCTTTTTTATATATATGCACATCTCCTATTGGTTCTGTGTTTCTGGGGGACTTTGACTAATATAACAGGAGAGTGTTTTTTACAGGGATGCATTCATGGATCAGTCCTGAGTCATATCATAATCTGTAATTTTACCAGCTACTTAAGACAGTAATTGTTCTTTGCAGCTGACAGAAAGGAGGGAGGAATAGTTTATTCTTTGGACAATAGGGTCAAAAGTGAGGCATATCAGTGTAAGTTTTACTGCTTGCTGGATACATGATGCTGGCAGTGACTTACCTTCTCTGAACACCAATTTCCTTCCTGTAAATGGGAATAGTAATTGACTCATAATTTAATTAATAAAGTGATAAATGATAAGTATAAAGTACATATTACAGGGTCTTGCACATATTAAATGTTCAATAAGTGGAGGCTAGTGATTATGTTGTCAATATGGACTAGGACAAGGAGCTGAAACAATGGAAATATAATAGACATAAAAAGATAAAGTTCCAGACTTATGTTTGAAAGAAATCAACTAAGTAAATACAGGATGAGAAATTCCAAGTGAAAGTCTTAAGAGCTTTACCTATTTACAAATTCAGTATCTATAGGCCTCCCATGTGACAGTATGCACAGATTGATTTTTGACTTTGTCTCAGGCATGAGGAGTAGTTTTCCATGTCTATGTGCTGGAGACAACACATTGTAAGATAAGTGTTTAATATGTGGTACGATGACATTAACAAATGTGTTTGTGGCAAGAAGAGGTCATTAAAATTATTAAACTTTGTTATTAATAAGTAATTAAATAAAATGGAAGTGTTTAATCTGAAGAAGAAGTCATCAAAGGGCTTTGGACCAGCTGGTCATCTACATACAGTGGAATACCATGCAGCCATATAAACGAATGAAAAGGCTCTTTGTCCACTGATATTGAAGGACATCCAAGAGAGAGCAGTGAAAAAAGGTATAGTACAGAATAGTAGGAGTATCATTTGCTACATTTTATATAAAAAGAAAGGAAAAAGCACCTATATTTGCTTGGGGGGTTTCAAAAGCAAAACTTGAGAAGAAACTAAGAAAATAGCTTACCTGTTGGAAATGAAAACTGAGTGGAGGGAGGATAAGACAGGGACTGAAGGAGACTTCCTGCTTCATTTCTGACTTGAAGTATTTCTCCCAGAAGCCAATCTTGAGATGAAAATTTTTATTCAAGTAGTTTTTTTAGCAGATTATCCCAGGAAGCATAGGCAGGGGAGCAGGAGAGGGAAGGAATTGATGACAACTGATCATAAAGTCATTACTGTGAGCAAATGCTTCTCCAATCCATTGGCCACCTTAGGGCAACAACATGAGCCTCACATCAGCGCTGCCCCCAGTGGTGGGTCAGGACATGCACTGTTTGGAGGTGGGGCTCTCTGGCAGGGCTGCCACTGCTCTTAGCCATGGACCCAAGTGAGGACAGTAGTACCATTGCATCTGTGACAATGCATCCTGATTCTTTTGAGTTTTGAACCAAGTGAAGGCATTCTGTTCAAAATAATAATTTAAGAAATAAAATTTCAAAGGAGAATAAAATAACCACATATAAAATATTAGTGATCTGATACATAGAAAAGGATTAGTTTTATTTTGGTCAGTTCTGAAACACAAAACTAAAACAATGTTTATTATTACAGGATAGTAAATATCAGCTAAAATAGGAAGCACTTTCTAATAATTAGATCTGCTACTTTATAAGGCCTTGATAATTACCTGTCATTGGGCTCACTTGGTCAGAGACTAGAGCTCAATGAAGGATTTACTTTAAACTAACATTTATTGGGTATTAAGCCCAATGAATAAACAAGGTACATAATTCTAAAAGTAGCAACCAAAGGTGAAGTAGTTTGTTATGCTAAGCAATGCTTTATTGAATTTCTCATTTAATTATCTCAGTATACTATCCCTATGCAGTAGTTAGTAGTAGGAAACTAAATTCCATGAGAGTGGCAAATCTGGATCCAGTCAGTAGTTGTGTGGTGTCCACACTGACCCTTTGTGACCTTCCTGGTCCACTGGTCAGCATCATCAGCAGATGGTTGGAAGGATCTCAAGCCCCACCCAGGCTGACTGCAATAGACTCTGCATAGTTAGTAGATGCCTGGGTCTTCCGTATGTACAGTATAGTTTGGAAAGCAAGTTAGACAATGTTTAGATTCCATAACTATGTAGTAGAATTTGTGTTATCCCTAATGGAAATATGTTGACCTTAGTTAAACTACCTTTAATTTAAAATCAATTAAACATCTTAATTTACAAATTGAATTGACCATAATAAACATAATACCTGATGATTATATACATCTTTAAAAATATCATCTCAAATACACTGATTGTGCCTGTGTGATAAGAGTAGAATATTCAGGACTGAAAGATTTTTATTTTACTTAAATTTGAGCACAGTGCTCAGATGTCCTCAGTGCCTACTAGGCAGCCAATTAAAATACTACAGTTAGCTAGTTTTATTCAGTTCATTATAAACTTTATTCTCAATATGAGACAGGCTGTTATGAACTGAAACAATGGTACCTAAAACATGAATAATACATGGCACTACCAATGCTTTTGAAACCATTATTGCATAGAATATTGTATCAATCCATAATTTGAAGATGGGACTAAATGGATCTTTCATCTAAAAGAGCTGCTGTGATGTGTCAATTTATACCTGATGTTAATAAGAATATACTATCACCTAAAATCCATATTAAAATATTTTATACAAAATGTACTTGCATTAATAGATATCTGTCATTTGTTACTAAATACAGCTGTTAAAAGAACCTTTTAAGTGCTTTTAAAATTTGTTTTTAAGACCTTGACATTGAATTGAATAAAAAGTATTATGGAACCAATCCTTCATTGGGAAAATGGACATAATAGATGAAATACTGCATGTTGCTTACTTCATTTTTGCCAGGTCAAATTGAAATTCTCATCAGCATTTGACACCCCTTACATGGCCACATAATAAATGAGTGAGAACCTAAATGTGGACATTAAATATTTCATTTTCACTAGACATTATTACCGAAGAGTATAGTTCAACTTTTGAGAATATCTTTCACATTCCTTCTTTGAACATCATAGTCTTTCATTGTGAACCTTTCCTGTAACAGGGGAGTAAAATAAGGTAGCTAACTCGACTATGAATCATTCTGGATTATAAATTCATGTATCATTAACCATGAATTCAACAAGTACACAGTGATCTCTTTGATCTGAAATTGCATCAGAGCATGAAGTAGTACTTTAGGAGGATTAAATTAATAAAATAAATTGAAATAATGTTCAATATAAGTAAAATATGGCACCTTCACCTAAGGGTAAATAAATAAATCCACTGTTTACACTGTTCCCCTTTGACTTCATTTTCTCCATCATCTTCTTGCTGACACTAACTATTCCTCCATTTGATGGAATCAATATTTTAAATATGAATCAAAATGCAAAGTAGGGGCCTTAGGCACACATAAGTTTGCAATAATTTTTTTTCTAATGGCTTAGAGTAATTTACTTTAGTCTGAAAGACTTTTGACTAGTTATGAGAGAATCACTGTGCTTTTTATTTCTATTAAAGTTGTTTTTCATCTTCAAAATATTCTCTATCATGTTTAAATAAAAGATGTTATGACAAAACATTAGAAAAAGCATTATCATTTTTCATTATTATTGTTGTTGTTGTTACTGTTATTGCTTTATAAAAAGAGCATGGAACATGATTAGCATGCTGCTTTGGTACTGCTATTAATAAAACACATTTTTTTCCAAGTGATGTATATTATTTGATCTCCGTCATGCCTCTATTTTTTCTATCCTGAGAAGGATTCACCTATGAGAAGCATGCTACATGTTATGCCAAACTTACACAATGATTTCCAAGGGATCATTTTATGTGACAAGCTTGCACTTTAGGGAGTTAGACTAAAGTCTAACTTTAGACTTGAAAATGCATAATTAAGAAGTTTTATTTCTCAATTTCCCTGACGACTTCTTAACCTTTTCCATGTATGGTAGCATGTTTCCTTAAATCTAAGCAGATAAACAACACTGCCTTGGCATGCTCACCAAAGTCTAGAAGTTCTGAAATAATTTGGTACTTACAACTTTCCTGAGTTGCTACTTAGGACAATAGGTCAAAACGTATGTGTTAACAAGAAGTAAATTACATTCTGTCCTTTGTTGTATTTAAATTCTAAATAATCTTGATACATCACATGCTGGTTTCTACCAACATAATCAGATTAAATGATGTTCTTTCTCCCACTGACCACATTATTCCAGAGCTTTTGTTGCCTGGGATGGGGTATCTTTGATAGCTTCACTTATAAAATGCATTGTTTAAACTAGAGATTATTAAGGTAAAATTATATTTACTTAGGGAGGAAAAGAAATAGTGCTTTAGAAACCCAAAATCAATTGCTGTACAACAAGCTGATCTATCTCCAAAAGAAGATAAAACAGTGTCCAAATTAGCCAGATTTCACTGCTTATGCATTGTCATTTGATCTTTTCATTACTTCCTGTCTCAAATTTTTCATCATAGTCTTTGCCTTATATGCTAGGGTTTTTTTTCTTACAGTTGGCACACATGCCAACTTTACATGTATTCCTATTTTGTCATTCAGCCAACTCTGTGCTTTCTATCTACCGCCTACCCCTCCACCCCTCCTCCTTCATCACTAACACATTCTGCCATTAGTTTCAGGATACACAATGTCATCATCTGCATGCTTTTCCTCACACTCTCCCAGCTGATGTCCCACATCCTTCATTTCGTGGCACCTGAGCAGAACCACAAGATGACAACTTTAGGGTCATAATTTGAATTAGTTATGCTCTCAGTATTTCCCATTCTCATTAAATCATTGTCAGGACAATGGATTCACGTGGTGCCATTTCCTGTTCTCATTACAATCTTTGTCACAAGAATGAGGTATCAAAATTTCAGTTGCTTCACACAGTCTTTGAAAAATAATAGTTAACTCTGCTGCTTTGACCTTTTTTCTGTTCCGCATTTGGCTCAGCCTTGCTGTTCTGCATCTCTTCTTTGGCTTGGCAATTAGATTAAGATTAAGAATCCTGAATATGGCAAAAGTTAAGAAATCACAATGATAGGGTTGTGTTAAAACTTTGCCTTTCTCTTTTCAATGACAAAAATAAATAAACAATTACAACATAGTTTACAAAAATGTTAGAGAGTGTACACATGATCATTTCTTAGGTAAATGGCTTATTAGGATTCTTTTTCATTTTCATTTTTACTGTCTTTCAACTTAAATAACAAAGACATAGCTTGTCCTTGAAAGAAAGCACAGAAATATGATTCATCTTCTATTTGGGATTTTTAATGAGTCCAAATTTATGTTGTAGAAAAATATTCTTGTTATTCAAATATACAATTTGAATAAATGATCTTATTTTCCCTCCCTGCTGATCCTAGCTGCCTTTACCAAGGTTTGTTTTACAGTTGAAGGCTTTGTTCTTCCAAGACAGTTCTGCATTCTGTTTGGGTTCAGGTAGAAGTCTTACAAACACTGGGTAGTGATTCATTAACTAAATGCCTTCTGAAGCATCTGTCAGCTCTCCCTGCAGCTCCTGCAGTCACTTCGGAGTACTCTAATTAAATGCAAACTTTGTAAAACCCCAGAGAAGCACAGGTACCATTGGAATGATATAGAAATGCACACTCTTCTCACTGGTAATATGCTATTATTACAGTTTTTCATTTTATTTTGTTTCAGAATGTTATGAGATCATTTAAATGTTTAAAAATCAGTGACCCTATACATAGAAATTTTAACTTATAATATACTTTTAGCTAAATTTCAATTAGCTTCAGATTCAGAATAGAGAAATTGAGTTTAACTTGGTCAGTATTTTTTAATTTGCTCTCCCAGTATGTCAGTGGTCCATATTATCTTACTTGCTGCTTCTTTTTGGATTATATATTTATATTTATATTATATATGTTTCATTTTGACTTATGTATTTAATATTTTATCTACTGTGGCCCAGCACAGTGCCTGAAATATAATAGGCATGCAAAAAAATGTTTGCTCATGGAAAGGAGCAAGAGTGGGAAAATGAAATGGTATGGATTAGAAATGGCATAATAAAACTAGAAGTTGAAGTGATTTTTAGCTAATACTTGCATCCGTACATGGCAAACATATTCTGTTTTATTTAAACACTTTCTTTAAACTTCTATTTGACTTGGATTTTTATTAGAAATGGCTGCAAATTCTGGTCAAGGTGACATCAAAATTACAATTAAAATATAGAACAGTCAACCTGGAAAATTATCTGAAGACTAGCTAAACAGAAGTTTTATAACTAAAGACATAAAGAAGAAACCACATAGAGATCAGTGGGATGATTGAAGACCTGAAATGGTGCTGGCCCCATACCCACATGTGGCTGTTATGAATTGGAGAGATATCTCAGCTGCAGAAGTCTCCCCCCAGGGAGCAAGGGATACCAGCTCACATTAAGTTTCTCAGTTTGCAGCATCAGTACCAGGAAGAGGAGCCTATGTAACATCTAGCTATGAAAATTAGCTAGGATTCAGTCCATTTGGGTATGAAAGAGGGCTTCTGGAAACCCAGACATACTCTAAAAGGGCCCACACACAGATTCACTCACAGGTACTTTGGGCTCTGGTAGAGGAACCGAGGCTCAGGAGGTGCCAGATACATACAGGGAGAAACTGAGTCATGTGTCTTCAGGGTAAGAACTGGAGGGACAGCAGCCATCTTCCCATGTTGAACCCTCCCACCATGCAGCCTGCAGGTATTTGCTGGCACAAAATCTGAATCTGCATTGGCCTGGAAAACTACTTGCCCCACCATGATGACTCCCTGAAACCCCACACCACCCAACTCTACCAGCCAGAGGCTCTTTCAGAGGCAAGAGGTTGTCCTCAGAGCTTTCTTAGAAACTCTCAAAATTCTGGAGGACCCAGGCAGGGGGCCATTAACTCAGTGCACTCTGTACTTTTGGGAGATCAGCCACCAACCAGGAACTAGTGCCAGATCTGAATCTGCATTAATGTTGTAATCATTGACCCCACCCTGGTGACTCCCTGAGACTTTATCTCACCCAATTTGATTATGGCCCAAGGACCTTTCTTGGCTGAACCTTAACAAGCAGCCAGCAGGCAGTGACAGGTCTCAGTGCCTTCTGCTCAGTGGCCCCAAGGCCAATACTAGTGACAGCTGGCCTCAGTTTGCAGTGTGGCCTCTAACACATGCCTCCAGGTCCATTGTTGGCAGCTATCAACCCACAGAATGCTTTGTAGCTCTACCAGGTTGCCTGGTTGGTTACAGGCAGCAGCTGACCTTAAGCTACAGCAGAGCCCCTCTCAAGTGGCCACAGAAGTAACACTTCTAGTAGCCAGCTTCAAACCACAGCAGAGCACCACCTGATTAGTTCCACAAACAGCCCACACAAAGGGTGGTCTTGACAGTCACCAGAACCTTCAGGGGCAAATTCTGCTCAATGGAGTTAGCAATTTATATACTATGGTCATGGTAAATAGTCAGCCTGGGTGTCAACCCAACCCAGTGATGCATCAACAATAATCAATCCTCAACTATAGTGGGAAGGCACACACAACCCACACAAGGGACACTCCTAGAGCACCTGGATGGGGCGATAAGGGAGACTACACCAATGGACCCTACTGATAAACTATACATAAGGCCACCCTGCCAAAACCAGGATACATAGCAGATCCACCTAATACATAGAAGAATCAGAGAGAGGCAGCCAAAAATTAAGAGATAAAAATGCATATTCCAGATGGAAAACCAGGACAAAATTCCAAAAAATAATTTAATTAAATGGAGGCAAGCAATCTACCAAATGCAGAGTTGAAAACACTGGTGATAAACACGCTCATATTTATGCTCAAGTCTAGTTAGAATTTGAACAAAGAAATAGTAAGCATAAAAAAGGACATGGAAACCATAAAAAAAGAACAAGTCAGGAATGAAGAATACACTAGAGAAAATTTATAGCAGATTAGATGAAGTAGAGGACTGAATCAGCCATTTAGAAGACAAGGTAGCAGAAAACATCCAAAAAAGAAAAAAGAAAGAATTTTATAAAATGAGGGTACTTTAACAATATATGCAGTGTAAGGGTACCACAAGCTGGAGAGAGAACAAGAGAACAATAACCTATTGTAAGAAATAAGGACTGCAAAAGGGCCTAATCTGGCAAAGAAATTAGACATATAAGTCCACGGAGTGCAGAGTTCCAAACAAGATGAACACAAAGAAGCCCAAACCAAGACACATCATAACTAAAATGTCAAATTTTAAATACAAAGAGAGAATATTTTAAATTACACTTTACATTCAATATTAGTTTATATTAGTTTCACATATACAGCGTAGTGATTAGACAATTATATACTTTACACAGTGTTCCTTTTCATATTTCTAGTACCTAGTTGTCATCATATACAGTTATTAAAATATTATTGACTATATTCTCTAGGCTGTACTTTATAACCCCATAACTATTTTGTAACTACCAACCTATACTTCAAAAGGGAATTTTAAAAGAAAAAGGCAGTTACCTCCAAATGAGTTTTCATAAGACTGTCAGCTGATTACTCACCAGAAACTTTGCAGGCCAGAAGAGATTGGCACAAAATATTCAAAGTGATGAACAGCAAAGATCAACAATCAAAATTACTCTACCAACAAGGCTACCAGTTAAAGTTAAAGAAGAGATACATGGCTTTCCAGACAAGAAAAAGCTGAAGAAGCTCACCACCATAAAACCAGTATTACAAGAAATGTTAAAGGGGATTATTTAAAAAGAAGAAAAAAAAATAAATGTCAGTAATAAAATGGTAATAACTACTATCTATGAATAATAACCTTAAATATAAACAGATCAAATGTTCCAATCAAAAGACACAGGGTAGCTGAATGAATAAGAAAACAAGAAAAATGAAAAATAAACAATCTAACCTTATGTCTAAAGTAACTAAAAAAAGAAAACAAAACAAAACAGAGTAGAAGAAAAGAAGTTATAATGACCAGAGCAGAAAAAACAATATAGAGTATAAAAACATACAAAGGTTCAATGAAAACAAGAGTTAGTTCTTTTAAAAGATAAATGAAATTGATAAAAATAAGCCAGACTCATCGAGAAAACAGAGAAGATCCAAATAAATAAAATAAGAAATTATAAAGGCCATATACAAGAAACCTACAGCTTACATGATACTATACAGGCAAAAACTAAAAGCTTTCCCACTAAGATCAGGAACAAAACAAGAATGTCCACTTTCACCACTTCTATTCAACAAAGTATTGGGTGTCTTAGCCACAGCAATCACACAAGAAAAAGAAATAAAAGGTACCCCCAAAAAGGAGGAAGCAAAACAGTCATTATTTGCAGATGACATTATAGTGTATGTAGAAAATCCTATGAACTCCACCAAAAAACTATTAGACCTAATAAGTGAATCTGTCAAAACAGCAGGATACAAAGCCAATATTCAGAAATCAAAGAGATGTTTGTACACCAACAATGAAATATGAGAAACAAAATTCTGAAATATCAGAAACAAAATTCTGAAATATCAGAAACAAAAATTATAAAAAATCCCATTTGATATAGCAACAAGAAAAATAAAGTACCTAGGAATAAACCTAACCAAGGAAGTAAAAGACCTGTCCTTAGAAAACTACACAACACTGGCCCTGGCTGGTGTAGCTCAGTGGATTGAGCGCGGGCCTGCGAACCAAAAGATCGCAGTTCAATTCCCAGTCAGGGCACATGCCTGGGTTGCCAGGCCAGTTCCTGTCAGGGGACATACAAGAGGCAACCGCACATTGATGTTTCTCTCCCTCTCTCCTTCCCTTCCCCTCTAAAGATAAATAAATAAAATCTAAAAGAAAAAAAAAATTAAAAAAAAAAAGAAAACTACACAACACTGAAGAAAAATTTAAGGAAGACACAAACAAATGGAAGCATATACCATGTTCATGGATTGGAAGAATTAACATCATCAAAATGTACATACTACCCAAAGCAATTTATAGATTCAATGCAATACCTATTAAAGTACCAAAAGCATATTTTACAGATATAGAACAAACATTTCAGAAATTTATATGGAACCATAAACAACCTTGAAATGCTACAGACATTTTGAGAAAGAAGAACCAGATAGGAGGGAACACAATACCTGACATCAAACTATATTACAAGGCCACAGTAATCAAAACAGTCTGGTACTGGCATAAGAGCAGATACATAGATCAATGGAACAGAATAGAGAGCCCAGAAATAAACCCAAGTCTCTATGCTGAATTAATATTCAACAAAGGGGGCAGAAGCATGAAATGGAGTAAAGGTAGCCTCTTCAATAAATGGTGTTAGGACAACTGGACAGCTACATGCAAAAAAAAAATGAAACTTGATCAGCAACTTACACCACAGACAAAAATAAATTCAAAGTGGATAAAAGACTTAAATATAAGTTGTGACACCATAAAAGTCCTAGAGGAGAACATAAGCAGGAAAATCTCAAATATTCCACACAGCAATATTTTCACCGATATGACCCCTAGACCAAGGGACATAAAGGAAAGAATAAACAAATGGGATCTCATCAAAACCAAAAGCTTCTGCATGGCTAAAGAAAACAACAATCAAATAAAAAGAGAACCAACTGTGTGGGAAAATATATTTGCCAATGATAACTCAGACAAGCATTTCATCTCCAAAATATATAAAGAACTCACATGACTCCACTCTAGGAAGACAACCCAATTTAAAAATAAGCAAAGGACTTGAACTGATACTTCTCCAAGGAGGACATACAGAGGGCCCAGAGACATATGAAAAGATGCTCAGCATCACTAGCCATCAGAGAGATGCAAACTAAAACCACAATGAGATACCACTTCACAACAGTCAGAATGGCCATCATAACCAAATCAACAAACAAGTCCTGGTAAGGTTGTGGAGAAAAGGCAACCCTAGTACACTGTTGGTGGGAATGCAGACTGGTACAGCCACTGTGAAAAACAGTATGGAATTTCTTCAAAAAATTAAAAATTCAATTGGTTTTTGACCCAGCAATACCACTGGTGGGATTATGCCCTAAGAATCCTAAAACACTAATTCAAAAGGACCCATGAACCCTAATGTTCATAGCTGACCAATTTACAATAGCCAAGTGCTGGAAGCAACTTAAATACCCACCAGTAAATGAGTATATCAAAAAACTATGGTGCATTTACACAATGGAATGCTACACCGCAGAAAGAAAGGAGCGCCTACATTTCACAACAGCATGGGAGGAACTGAGAGGATTATGCTAAGTGAAATAAGCCAGGTGTTGAAGACCAACACCATATCATCTTACCTATAAGTGGAACCTAATCAACAAAACAAATAAACAAGTAAAATATAACCAGAAACACTGAAATAAAAAATGAACTGACAGCAACTAGAAGTGGGGAGAGGGCTAATGGGGGAAAACAGGGGAAGGTCCGTCAAGGAACATGTATAAAGGACACATGGACAAAGCCAAAGCAGGTGGGTTTGAGGGTGGGAGGAAGGAATGGGTTGGGTGAAGGTGCATGGTGGGATGAAAATGGAGAAAAATGTACTTGAACAACAATAAAAAGATATCTAAAAATAAAATGTAATAAATTAAAGAGAAGTAACAACTGACAACACAGAAATACAAAGGATTTTAAAAATATACCACAAACAGTTACTTGCCTACCATTTGGACAACCTGGAAGAAATGGAAAATTCCTGAAAGCATACAATTTTTCAAGACTGAATCACAAGAAACAGAAAATTTGAACAGCCTGATTAATACTAATGAAATCAAATCAGTAATAAAATATTCCCAGCCATCAAAAGTCCTAAACCAGATGTCTTCACAGATGAATTTTACTAAACAGTCAAATAAAATTAACACCTATTTTTCTCATACTATTTCAAAAAATTAAAGAGAAGAAGAGGTTCCTAACCTTAATTTATGAGGCCAACATTATCCTGATTCCAAAACTAGACAAAGATATTACAAAAAATAAAATTATATATCAATCTCCCTGATGAACGAGATGCACCATTACTGAACAAAACATTAGCTAACTGAATTATCAACACATTAAAAAGATCATACAGCATGATCAAGTGGAATTTATTCCTGGAATGCAAGGTTGGCTCAATATCTGCCAATGAAATAACATAATATGCCACACACACAAAATAAATGATAAATAAACAAAAATGATATAATGGTGATTATATCAATAGCTGCAGAAGAGCATTTGACAAAAGTCAGCATCCATTTATGATGAAAAATCATCAAAGTGGAAGTATAGTGAACCTACCTCAGTATATTACAAGCCATATATGAGAAACTCACAACTACCATTATATTTAATCGTAAAAAAGAATAGGAATTTTGGGGAGGAATTCTGGCCAAGATGGAGGTGTAGGTAGATAACAAAAAAAAGGGACAACAACAAATTAAAAAACAAAAAAGAACTGACAGAAAATTCAACTATATGGAAGTCCGACAACCAAGGAGTTAAAAAAAAAAATCATCCAGGCTTATAGGAGGAACGAAGACAGGCACCAGGATGGAGAGGACTTGCAGCAAGGTGGTGACTGACAGAGCAGGAGAGGCAGCAGCTGGCAGAGTAGGCAGTCCAACATTTGCATTCAGATAAACTTAGAGGAACAACTGGGGAGTGAGACAGACCACACAACCCAGGGTTCCAGAGCAGGGATACAAAGTCTCAAAGCCTCTGACTGAAAAAACCTGTGGGAGTTGAGGTGGCAATGGAAACTCCCAGCCTCACAGGAGAGTTCATTGGAGAGACCCACAGAGTCCTGGAACATACACAAACCCACCCGCCAGGGAATCAGCACAAGAAGGACCCAATTTCCTTGTGGGTAGCAGAGATAGTGACTGAAACTGGGCAGAGAGCTGAGCAAGCAGCATTGTTCCCTCTCGGACCCCTCCCCTACATATAGCACCACAATGTAGGGACATGGGTTGCCCTACCTTGGTACATACCTAAGGCTCTGCCCCTTACTTCTTAACAGGTGTGACGACAAAAAAAAGGTCCAAATGAAAGAACAGATCAAAGTTCTAGAGAAAATACTACTAACCAGCAAAGAGATAGCCAACTGATCAGATGAACAGTTCAGAACACTGGTAACCAGGATGCTCTACAGAACTGGTTGATTATGGTCTTAAAATAGAGGAAAAAGTGAAGGCTATGAAAAGGAAATAAAGGAAAACACACAGGGAACCAACAGTGACAGGAAGGAAACCAGGACTCAGATTGATAGTTTGGAGCAGAAGGAAGAAATAAACTTTCAACCAGAACAGAATGAAGAAATAAAATGCAAAAAAGTGAGGAGAGACTTAGGAACCTCCAGGACAACTTTAAATATTCCAACATCTGAATCATAGGGGTGCCAGAAGGAGAAAAGGAAGAGCAAGAAATTGAAAACTTATTTGAAAAAATAATGAAGGAGAACTTCCCCAATCTGGCAAAGGAAATAGATTTCCAGGAAGTCCAGGAAGCTCAGAGAGTCCTAAGGAAGTTGGAACCAAGGAAGCACACAACCAAGGCACATCATAATGACTTTACACAAGATTAAAGATAAGGAGAGAACCTTAAAAGCAGCAAGAGAAAAGGAGAAAGTTAGCTACAAAGGAGTGCCCATAAGACTTGCCTAATTTCTCAAAAGAAACTTTGCAAGCAAGAAAGGGCTGGAAAGAAGTATTCAAAGTCATGAAAGGCAAGGACCTACATCCAAGATTACTCTATCCAGCAAAGCTATCATTTAGAATGGAAGAGCAGACAAAGCACTTCCCAGATAATGTCAAGGTGAAGGAGTTCATCATCACCAAGCCTTTATTATATGAAATGTTAAAGGGACTTATCTAAGAAAAAGAAGAAGATTAAAAATATGAACTGTAAAATGATATCAAACTCACAACCATCCAAAAACCAAACTAAAAAGAAAAAAAAGACAAAGACAAAATAATTAAACAAGTAGAACAGGAACAGAATCACAGAAATGGCGATCATATGTAGGAGTATCAACAGGGATGGAGAAGAGGGAAAAGGCATCGGGAAGAAGAAGCATAAATGGTAGGTACAAAATAGATAGGGGGAGGTTAAGAATAGTATAAAAAATATAGAAGCCAAAGAACTTACATGTGCGACACATGGACATTAAGTAAGGGGGTGTGGATGCAGATGGGTGTGGGTGTGCAGGGCAGAGGGGAATAAATGGGAGGAAATGGGACAATTGTAATAGCATAATCAATAAAATATAATTAAAAAGGAGAAAAAAGAATAGGCATTTTGCTTAAAAGCAGAAACTAGAGAAGAATGTACATTTTCACCATTTCTATTTAATATAGTATCAGAAGTCCTATCCACAGCAATCAGACAAGAGAAATAAATAAAAGACATCCAAGTTGGAAAGGAAGAAGTAAAGCTGTCATTATTTTCAAATGGCATGACATTATATAGAGAGAACCCTAAAGATTTCAACAAAAAAATCCTTTTAGAACTGATAAATTAATTCAGTAAAATAGCAAGATACAAAATTAATACTCAGAAATTCATTGAATTTTTATATACCAATAACAATCTATCATAAAACTATATTAAGAAAATTCCATTTACAGTTGCAGCAAAAAATCTCTAGTAATACATTTAACCAAGGATGTAAAAGACTTATACTTGTAAAATCACTAGCCATTTAAGAAAAAAATTGATTGTAGAAATAAATAGAACTGTATACTTTGCTCATGGATAGGAAGAATTAGTTTAATTAAAATGGCCATACTACCCAAAGCAATCTATAAATTTTCTGCAATCGATATCAAAATACAAATGGTATTTTTCACAGAACTAAAACAAAATTTGTATGGAAACATAAAGACCCTGAATTGCCACAGTAATCTTTACAAAGGACAAAGTTGGAGGTATCATGCTGCCTTATACCAAGTTATACTACATGGCTATAGTAATCAAAAGAGGATGGTACTGGCATAAAAAGGCACATAGACCAATGGAAAAGAATAGAAAGCCCAGACATAAACCCACATCTACATGGTCAATTAATATTTGACAAAGGAGCCAAGAACATACAATTGGATGGAGACAGTCTATTCAGTAAATGATATAAAAACTGTACAGGTACATGCAAAAGAAATGAAATAGATTACATTCTTATACCATACAATAGTGAACTCAAAATGAATTAAAGACTCAAATGTAAGACTCAAAATCATGAGGCTCCTAGAAGAGTACCCAGGCAGTAAGCCCTCTTGAAATTTATCTTAGTAATATTTTTTTTTTCTAATATATCTCCTTGGGCAAAAGAAACAAACAAAAAATAAGCAAATGGGACTACATCAAACTAAAAAGTTTTAGTATAGCAAAGGAAACCATCAACCAAATCCAAAGACAACATACAGACTGGTAGAAATATTTGCTGATTATTTACCTAATAAGGGGTTGATATCCAAAATATATAAAGAACTCATAAAACTTACCTTGTAAGGCAGGGTTCTCAAATAATTAAAAATGGAACTGCCTTATGACTCATTGGTTCTACTTTTGCATATTTATCCAAATAAATTCAAGATACTAATTTGAAAAACTATATGGAGGCCTATGTTTTTTGCAGCCTTATTTAGAGTAGCCAATCTATGGAAGCAACTGTTATCCATTCATAGACAATTAGATAAAGAAGAGGTGAATACACATGTGATTCACTTATATGTGCAATCTAAAGAACAAAATAAAAACAGACTCATAAATACAGAATATACTGATCATTGCCAGAGGGGAGGGGTTTAGGGGGCTGGGTGAAAAAGGTGAAGAATTTAGAAGTACAAATTAGGCACAGGGATGTAAAGTACAGCGTAGGGAATACAGTAAATAATATTGTAATAACTATGTACAGGGCCAGGTGTGTACTTGAAACATAGAGGAAGCACTCTGTAAAGTACACGATTTTCTAACTACTATGCTTTACATATGAAACAAATGTAGGATAATATTGAATGTAAACTGTAATAGAAAAATAAAAACATATATGTATATTTTAATATATTTTATTGATTATGCTATTACAGTTGTTCCATTTTCCCCCATCATTCCCCTCTACCCTGCACACCCCCTCCAACCCACATTCCCCCCCTTTAGTTCATGTCCATGCGTCATTAAGTTCTTTAGCTTCTACATTTCCCACACTATTCTTGCCCTCCCCCTGTCTATTTTCTACCCACCATCTATGCTACTTAATCTCTGTACCTATTCCCCCTCTCTCCTCCTCCCCTTCACCTGTTGCTAACCCTCCACATGATCTCCAAAAACATATATGTATATTTTTTCAAACTTTCAATTGCCTACAGCAGAGATTGGCTGACTCCTCTATCTGCCTGGCTCATTAGCTTATAAGATGGCTTATACATTTACAATGGCTAGGAAAAAAACAAATAAATAATATTTTTGACACATAAAAATTATGAGAAAGTCAAATTTTATTGTCTATAAATAAAGTTTTACTGAAACAGAAAAAATAACAGGTGACACATATATTCAATGGAATATTACTCAGTAATAAAAAAGAAATAAAATCTTTCCATCTGTGACAGCATGGATTGACCTAGAGGGTATTAAATTAAGTGAAATAAATAAATAAGAATATAGGAAGGCATATACCATATTATTTCACTTATATGTGGAATTTAAAGAAGAAAATAAACAAACAAAACAGAAGTGACTCATCAATACAGAGAAAAAATTGATGGTTGCCAGATCTGAGAGGAATTCATGGGCTGGGTAAAAAAAAAAAAAGGGTAAATGGATTAAGAAGTACAAATTGGTAATCATAAAATAGTTATGAGGATGTAATTTACAACATCGGGAATATAGTCAGTAATATTATAATAATTATGTATGGTGACAGGGGGTACTAAACTAATCCAGGGGATCACTTTGGAAGTTTTATAAATGTCTAAACACTATGCTGTACACATGTGACTAATATAAAATAATATAGAATGTCAACTGCAATTGCCAAATAAAAGAGAACTGTCTGCTAAATTTTATCATATAACTTCTCAGAGTCCATAAATATTATCATACATTCTTTTTTCTCTTTTAATTTATTGAA
Organism: Glossophaga mutica; assembly: GCA_039655065.1. Taxonomy (NCBI): domain Eukaryota; kingdom Metazoa; phylum Chordata; class Mammalia; order Chiroptera; family Phyllostomidae; genus Glossophaga; species Glossophaga mutica. The sequence goes on along the minus strand of CM077309.1, from coordinate 67,926,608 downwards.
GGATTATTCAATATTCTTGCTGACACTAAGTTATTTGCTTAATCATTATTTTTATACACTACTAGATTTATTTTTAATATTTTATTTAGTATTTTATATCTGCTTTACAGGTAAGTTAATATTACAGTTCACTTTTATTTCTGCTACACTTTCAGGTTTTAGTATTAACACAAACATGGTTTCATAAAATGACTTGAGGATAATTTTCATATTTTTCTGTGGCTTGAATCCATTGTGTGTAACAGGGTATGTATCCTTCAAAGATTGATAAAAAGACAGCTTCGAGGGCATCTGGAACTCTTAAGTCTTTCATGGCACATTTCTAACCACCTTTTAATGTCTTCTGGAGTACATGGTCTATTCAAGTTAGCCTTTTCTTTTTGGGATAAGTCTGTTAATATGTGCTTTGCTAGATAATCACCCATTTTCTCTAGAATTTCTAATTAAATTACATAATATTTCAGGCATTAGTGCCTTCAGATTTGTTTAATTTCTCTTGAATTAATGGTTAAATATCTCACTTATCATTCTTAATTATTTCTACTTTTATTTTTTGTTCCAATCATAACTGCAAGGGGGTCATCTCCTTTACTAGCCATTTCTAAGAACTAACTTTCAGTAATATTATAATACTATTCACTTCATATTCATAATAATATTCAAGTAATAATAATATTACTTAATATTCATTTAAATATATTAAAAGTAAATATATTACTAAATATTTAAGTAACAATAGAAATATCACTTAATATTCATTTTCTGTATCCTTAAATAAGTGTATCTTTTTTATTTACCTTGTTGTTTATTATTTGTTAAGATATTATGTAACTATTTTATTGTTCATCTTTCTTCTTTACTAATGAAGATTCTTAAGGTCAAAACTAGACCTAGTAGTACAATTTTCACTGAACCATTATATTTGAGATGAAATATTCCATCTCAGTATTTTCTAGATTGCATTTAATTTTATTTTCCAGAAATTATCTGGGAGAGTAAAATTTAATTTTAATATATAAAATAATTTGATTATCTATTGTCTATATCTAATTGCATTAGATGTTTATATTAATTTACAATTTCTTAAAAAGTAAGTGGAACCCTCATTCTCAAGCATAATTTGTTCTGGAAGGCTGTTCAAGAAGCAATTTGCTCAAAATCCAAATCATTTTTTTCCAGTTAAAATAATGTAAGTTGAATTAATTTGTTTCAGACTCCCCCCCAAAATTCCCTGTTATAACCTTTCTTATATACAGTACATATTGAATGTACTGTTTAAACTATGAATACTTAAAATGCAAATGAAAATTTAATCAAAAGGAAATAAAAGGTATAGGAAAAATGAAAATTGATGTATATACTAGAACTTATCTCTAACACTAAGAGCTATTGATGACTGAATATGTAAAGGAAGGATGGAGGGATGTTATTGTTTGGAGGGGAGTCCCCTTCCGTAAAAATGTCATGCAATTGTTCTTCTGGGATTCTTTCTAACCCTTTTCTTCTCTTCTCTCCAAAAAGAGCTTCTCAGCTGCCATATCTTGCTGCTCCATCTGAAGGTCTTGGAGTTCCTCTGTGGTCAGTTCAGTGCTGTGTTTCTCCACCAACTCCTCCACATCATCACCATCAACCTCCGAGCCCATGGAGACAAGAGTAACCTCCACAACAGACACAAGCTCATCCTCAAAGCCCTGAAAGTCTGTTAGCAACAGTCTCAGGCCACAGTTTCTTCCAGACTGATTGCATGGTCCTTGGAAGACACTTCCAGGATAGAAGTGTCTTTAGGATATTAAAATGTTTCTTCTGGAACTGCCTGAGGGTTAAATTAATTTCAGAGGTCACCTTAAAACTCCTCTCAAATACTGCCTTTGTGTAGATTTTCTTAAAATTAAAAATGTCTGCTAGTCCACGGGCTGGATGAGAGGAGTTGTGTTAGGTGGCAGGGACCTAATGATGATGAAGCTGTACTTCTCTACCAACTCAGCCTCCAAGCCTGGAGGGTGAATGGGAGTCTTGTCTATTACAAAAAGTGCTCTGCATGACAATTGCTTTTTCCAAGAGGTGTTTCTTCCCACTTGGGGCAAACACTTCATGAATACACTCAATACAAAATTCCCTGGTTATTAGTCCTCCTTTGCCCAAGCTTTGTTATTAGCCCTCCACATCAGGCTCAACTTGTTTTTCATGACACTATTTTTCTCCAAAACTTGCAGATTTTCAGAATGGTAGATGAGTAGAGGCTTCAATTTAAAGTCCCACTCACATTCCCACAAAACAATAACATCAGCCTGTCCATCATTGGCTTGTGTCCATCCAATGACTTCTGTGTGGTGTAGGTCCTCTTTGGAATTTTCTTCTAAAAGAGGCCTGTCTCATTACAATTGAACACTTGTTTAGAAGCTGAATCCCTCAGCTTCTACATATTCTTGAAATTCTGTCATGAAATTATCAGCAGCTTCTTTGTTAGAACTGGCAGTCTCCCCCTACCTCACTACATTATAAATGTCACTTCTTTTCTTAAATGTATTTACCCACCCACTACTAGCCTTAAATTATCACTTTCAGCACTTGTTTCAGGGGTGTCTTTCAGGTCAACATGCAGCACATTTGCTTTTTTACATACCATTGCCTCCAGTGTGCTATCACCAGCTAACTGCTTTTTCTTCATCAAAATCAACAATTTTTCTACCTCTTCATTTACCTGTGATTGTTATTTTGTGATTACTTTCACACCAAGAAGTCGGATTATTGGGTCAAAAGGCAGACCCATCTTTAATTTGAGGGGATATTTCCGTACTGCTTTCCATAATGGTTGTACCAGTCTGAATTCCTACCAACAGTACAAAGGGTTCCCTTTAGTCCACATCCTTGTCAACATTTGTTTGTTGATTTATTGATGATAGCCATTCTGACAAGTGTGTCGTGCTATTCCATCATGGTTTTAATTTGCAATTCTCTGATGATTAGTGATGTTGAGCATCTGTATGTCCTCTTCAAATTGTTTGCTTTTGTGGTGTTGAGTTTTGTAAGCTTTTTATAAATTTTGGATATCAACGCCTTATCAGATGTATTGGTGCATATGTCCTCCCATTCTGTGGGTTGTCTTTTTATTTTGTTGATCGTCTCCTTTGCTGGGCAAAACCTTTTTAATTTGATATCCAATTTGTTTATTTTTTCTTTTGTTTCCCCCTTGCCTTGGGAGATGTACCTGATATAATATTGCTATGAGCAATGTTCAGGATTTTGCTGCTTGCCCTGGCCGGTGTAGCTCAGTGGATTGAGCGCGGGCCTGCGAACCGAAGGATCGCGGTTCGATTCCCAGTCAGGGCACATGACTGGGTTGCCAGGCCAGTTCCCGGCAGGGAACATACAAGAGGCAACCGCACATTGATGTTTCTCTCCCTCTCTCCTTCCCTTCCCCTCTAAAGATAAATAAATAAAATCTAAAAGGAAAAAAAAAAGTACTTAAAAAAATCTTTAAAAAAAAAAGATTTTGCTGCTTATGTTTTATTCTAGGATTTTTATGGTTTCACATCTAATACTTAAGTCTTTAATCTATTTTGAATTTGTCCTTGTGTATGGTGTAAGAAGGTGATCTAGTTTCATTTTCTGTATGCATCTGCCCAATTTTCCTAACACTGTTTACCAATAAACTATCTTTAGCCCATTGTATGGGCTTGTTTCCTTTGTTGAATATTAATTAACTATGTGCATTTGATAAAATCCAGCACCCATCTATGGTAAAAATGCTCAGCAAAGTGGAAATAGAAGGAACTTACTGAAACATATTAAAGGCCATATATGACAAATCCATTGCCAGTATCATACTCAAAGGCAAAAACTATAAGTGTTTCCCTTAAGATGGGGAACAAGACAGGGATGCCCACCTTCACCTCTCTTATTCAACATAGCACTGGAAATCTTAGCCTTATCAATCAGATAAGAAGAAATAAAAGCATCCAAATTGGAAAAGCAAAAGTAAAACTTTTTTATTTGCAGATGATATGATACTGTACATAGAGAACCCCAAATATTCCACCGAGAAACTTCTATAACTGATAAATGGATCCATCAAAGTAGAAGAATACACAATTAATATCCATAAATCAGTTGTATTCTATATGCCAATAATGAACTATCAGAAAGGGAAATTAAGAAAACAATCCCATTCACAATTGCTTCAAAAAGAATAAAATACCTAGGAATAAATCTAACTAAGGATGTAAAAGACCTGTACACAGAAAATTATGATGCTGAAGAAAGAAATTGAAGAAGTCACAAATAAGTAAAAGCACATAACATGTTCATGTCTAGGAAGAATTAACATCATTAAAATGTCCATACTACCCAAAGCAATCTATAGATTCAATGCAATTGCTATGAAGAGTCCAATGTATTATTTCACAGAACTAGAAGAAATATTTCCAAAATGTATATGAAACCACAAAAAAAATCCACGTATCAACAACGATCCTTAGAAAGAAGAACAAAGTTGGAGGAGTCATGCTAATATCAAACTATACTATAAGGCCATAGTAATCAAAACAGCATAGTACTGGGGAAACAAACAAACAAACAAACAAACAAAAAAAAAACCAGACACATGGATCAATGCAACAGAATAGAGAGCCCAGAAATAAACCTGCAATTATTTATTTTTAAAGCACTGTCATTGTTTTCACAACTTTCCTTTTCACATTGTTGCTATCACTAACGTTCTTAAACCCATGATGAATTACTGTATATATTTAATAATAACGAGCAGTGACAAAAGCAAAAAAAAAATAAGAAAAATGTTCACAGCAGAATTTCCTGTGATGTTAACAAAGTAAGGTCTAGTGGTAAATTTACTCAAACTTATCCATTCTCTCTTTTGCTTTTGTCCTGAGATATGTGTGACTGTTCATACAGGTTATCAGCATGCAAATCTTGTCTGGTCAAGAACCAAAGTATTGTTTAACAACCATGACATTTTTTTTTCATGAAGAATATAGTTGAGAACTGAATTGTTTAAGATGGGAGATGTTTGAGAAATGTTTGACTATATCTTAAAAATATAGCTCTATTTAAAAATGTTTTTAAATATTAATTTTTATAAATAGTCTGTGAACATACAAACACATATATTCTCTATTTGAGTAAAGAAAATATATCTGCATATTTATTAAATAAAGTTTATTGATCAATTCATCTGTCTTTACTTATTTTTATTTTGTGCATATTTTTAGTTATTGAGTACTACTGAAAACTCTCACTATAATTATATTTTTTATCAATTTCTCCTTGCAAAGCTCATGGTTTTGCTTTTGATATTAGTTGTTACCTTATTTGGAAATGCAGGTGTGTTGTATCTACATCATCAGCTGTCCCTCTCCCCTCTTTATCCTAATTGCTTTTATTCCTTAATTCCACTTTTCTGTTACTAGTATCACTCCTTTACTTTTATTTCCCTTTGTTTCCATACACTGCTACTCTTTGCACGTTCTTTATTTTTAACAGTTGCAACCCGACAAGTACATTTAATTTGTTTTCTTCAAAATTAAGCAACTAAAGTGTATTGGTAATGCAGAGAATTCAATCAGATTAGTGCTCATTTTATCAGCATGCCCACTTATTAAGGGTCCTCACTGAACTTCACTAACATTGTTCTTTATAGAACCAATGCAACATAGACCTGTTTCTGGGCATTTTTAATCAACCATTATTTATGTTATTGTTGATATCATTTATTAAATTGTGTTTCAGGCAATATTCTAAGCACATTACATATTTTACAATATGTGAGGTTGGAATTATTATTTCCCAAGTTTTATAGATAAGGAAATTACACACTGAGAATTTTCATAGCTTGCTATAGAATACACAGATAGTCCAGGGTAAAGCAGAGTTTGGAACCCAGGTACCAAGTCCATAGTCTGTGGTCTTAACTGCAATTGATTCTTTGCATCAATTTCTCTTTCAGGTTCCCACCATTAAAGTGTTAGGAGTTCAGAATGAACCACCCCAAGATGTGACTCTGTGGTGTAAGGTTTGTTTTAAGATAAAGGCAACCAAGAAAGACCTATGGGCTCAGGGGAGACTTTACTCCCCACCCTTTATTTTTTTAGGGACTTTGAATTAGGGGCCTTACCTATAATAAGGTGATTATCAGAGATAACCTATCTATATAGCAGGAAAAACTATTTATTACTGAACTTGTCCTCTTCCTGCAGTTACTGTCTGAAATCCCAAGGTGCATTGTTTCATCCCAGCTCAGACTGTCTTATATATCCATGTTCTTTTTCTGTCTCTGAACCTCTTGTGCATGTGGGTCCTCTGATTCTCTTTTATGTGTAGGGTTCCCATACATATGTAAGTAATTAAATTTGGTTATTTTCTCTTATTAATCTGTCTCATGTCTACTTGATTATCACACTAGCCAAAAGAACCTTGAGGGTAGAAGAAAGTTTTCTACCCTCATATATTGAAGATCATATATTGAAGGGAATATTGTCATGACTTGAAAACATTCCCTATGAACTGATCAACTAGAAAAACAATCTCCCTCTAAGCATTCCTCACCAATGAACGCTGAGATCTATTCTGGCCTTGGGGAATATCTGAGTCCCTTTAACAATTGACATTCTTTAGTTAACAACAGAAACAAACTAGGACTAACTTAAATTTCAAAAATTTAATCAAAGGATTTTTATCAGGTATCTCATACAATGAACTAAAGGCTAGAGAACAAGATAAATACAGAGAGGATTTTTCCTTGCAGGTTTGGTTTTGCTTGTTTATTCATTTTTTCACTCCATTATAAGTCAGATAGCTATGATAAGAGCAACACATACAAGGGTTAAAAAACTGTACTTTCTATTATTAAGGAAGGAAATTGTATTTGGAAGACTTTATTGGAAAGTTCCATTTAATCCAAAGAGAGTAGTCAAGCAAATAGAATCTAACCACATCAACAATAATAGCATTTTGGCTTATGTGAATTACACCAGGCACTCTTTCAAGCCTTTAATCTCATTTGGTTTCACAACACTCTACTAATTCTACCCATTTTACAGAGGAGGATGCTGAGGCTTATGACTCAAGATTCCAACCCCAAAAGTCTGACTTTTAATTTTATGTTAATATATCTTATATATTAAAGAAAATAATGCTTGTTAGGTAATTGTGTGAATAGGAGATGCAAAAAATAACATTACTTATATTCCTTTTTAGATTTGGTAGCACATCTTACCATTATGATCCCTGGATTTTTTCTCAAAATCTAGTGTATAAATGATATATTTTTGGTTCTGTCCTAAATTTTTTACTTTCTTTCTTCTTTCCTTCCTCCCTTCCTTCCTTCTTTCCTTCCTTCCTTTTCTTTTTTTGTATAATAACAAATTCAGTTTCTTCTTCTTAAAGTTTATCTTTCCAACATCCCCAGCCACTTTGTTGGCTTGGAACAAAGGCATTCTGGTATTAAGTCCAGATTGCACATTCTTCTTGTTTGTTCTACACATAGACATTAAGTTTTAAAGAAAATATAATATCAGAAAAATATTTCCACATGTATACAAAAAGTAAATTATTGTACAATTTCTGTTTTAATTCATGCTTTATATAAACATGTAGATATACCAACACATACACAGATGCATACAGACATTTTAGAAAGTATACAAAATTCTTAATACTGGTTATCTATGAAGATAGATTTGTGTTTTTCATTTATTCTTATACATATTTCTACATTTCATACTATAAAAAGGCTTTGCTTTATGAATAAAATATTTTTAAAAATAATGAATTATTATTAAAAATACACCAATTTCATAAGGTGTCTTACTTTGTAGCAGAATAAAACTAACTAGATATATCAGAATACAAACCTGTCTGCCCTCTTATGCCAGTTTTGCAATTGGCATTGAATGTCTGGGCTGAGGTACATATAGCAAATTCTCAGAAATATACCACTCAACAATGTTTTTTCCCCCACGTTGAGTTCCTAACTTCTACTTCATCCATGAGTTTCCTCCTACCTACATTCTATTAAGCATGTTTCTTTCGAGCCAAGTTTGTCCATACAACATCCCTTTGTACACCTACTACAAATTCCCTATCCTTTCCTAGACAAATGTGGACAATATGTTAATTATGATTAATTAATTAATTACAATTAATCTCCCAAATCTTTTAGAGTCTTATTCTACTCATCTATTTGAATATATGAGTTCACAAGGAAAATACAGTGTTAAATTCAATGCTGAAGTAATTGCACAAGATCAGCTTTTAAAGATCTTTAAAGATCTGCAAACTTGCTCTTTCTAAAATAAAACTACCATTTTTTTATTTTTAAAAATAAATATAGCCCAAGAGAGGATGAAAGTAATATTTGCAAACAGTTATATTAAAACCACATTTCTACTTTTAGAAATCAATATATTACTGGGCACCCTAAATTTCCATTGACATTTTAAAAAGCTGCCTGAAATTACTAATAGTAAGGGAATCTTTCTGTTGAAAGTGTGTGCCCATAAGAGTTCTAAATTCAATGTAGTATGAAGACTTGGAGGACATAGCTCTTGCTTGAAATATAATAACAAGAAAAAAACAGAAGAAAGATACATCCATTAAATTCCATCTAGTCTATATGCTCTCTCCACTAAAATGGACTCACTATTTTCATGTGTTTTCCACACACAAACCTTGTGACTACCACTTTAGCTAAGTTTAAATAACTCAAATTCTAACATTAAAATTGAATACATGTCATTTCTCCTTAAACTATATCTAGCATCTCAACTTGATCTTGAAAGCTGTTTAAGTTTTTCAAAAGCTTTTACATCTGATTTGAGAATTTGACACGTAATTCAAATCTTAGTGCATGAAAGTTTTAGCAAGTAAAAAAGATTGAAAGTCCTTGGAAATTATTTCAAAAATTCATTCTCTTTTATGTCCAAAGATACAATTGATATCTAAAGAATAAAATTAGAGTAACAATAAACCCAATTCTCTCATTTTGCTTTCAGGTAGGGAAGAGATATACCCTGGAAATTCCTCAGGTGGAGCTACCTCTCCAGTTGAATTCTCTCATATTTGAGTGAAGTGAGAAAGGTGTCATATTTCTACAGCAAGAAGAATTAGACCAAGCAAACAATTGATAAAGATTAATGACTATGGAACAAGTCTTAAGAGCAGGGACTCTGAAGTCAGAAGAATCTGTTTTCAAATCTGGACTTTTGCCATTTGATGAGTAAATTAAAATGTTTTTGCCATAGGTTTAATAGGTATTGCCCCATAGAGCTATGTGAATTAAATGACGTAATCCATATAGAGAGTGTATCAAAATTGCTACCATATAATAAGCTGCAGCCATCATTACTGCTATTATTATTGCAAATAAGGAGTCTTCACATATGTTCATAAGGAAGTTTTCAGATTTGCACATGCAAATGTGTGATGGTTATTGACAAATGTGTTTACATATTTCTGAAAATCTTATTTTAATTGCTATTTTATAAGATTTCCAATTTTGGACTTGCCTTTAAAACAGTTTCATTTTCCTTCACCGCTATTAAAACTGTTGATGTTGCTGTTTTCTAAGGAACTAATTGCTTCTTTGGGTCTGGAGTGAGAGGAATTGGGTCAGTGTGTGAAAACTAGTCTCTGAATTAAAATTACCAGCAAGTCCTCTAGATTCTGATGTGTGTTGTGACCTGCCTTTTCTTTCATACTCTCCTACTGTTGTGACAGAGGAAAAAAATGACTTAGTAAGTTTTGAACAGAAGGATAACTATGGGCCTGCCCTCTTGTGATCCAAATAGGACTGTTTTGTAGGAGGATGGTTAGAAATAGAATAGGAAATAAATAGGAAGGCTCTAAACGTTTACATCAAATTGGAAATCTATCCACCCATAATTATTTTGTCATCACCCAGACTTCTGTGGTAATGTTTTATTTTTATTTTTGCAATATCTATTGGACATTTATTTGTTCATCTGAATGCTTTTCATAGTTAACTCACTTAATCCTCTTAACACTGTAGTAGTTATAGCCTTAAGGGATAGGTACTGACTATTATTATCCCATTTACTGATGAAAAAACTGAAGCATGAAGTGGTTAAGTAATTTTCCCAAGCTTATCCAGCTAGTGATTGCAGAGCAAGTATATGAGCTGAGCCAGTCTGGTGGCTCCAGAGTTTGTTGCTCTTACAACCACTGCATTACCACATGTCTGGAGGGAATAGTTTAGAGCAGCGATTTTTCAAACAAGTGAGTTATAAGTAGAGAATTTCAATAAATGCACAGCTTAAATAGATAGTTATATTTCTTCCTTTTGATTTATAAAAATGAGAAAAAAGTACTTGTCTTACGTTATTGTTTGGAATTTAGCAATACTTTTCATTGGTGACTCTGATTATGAAAGTGCTCTGCAAGAAGTGAACCTTCTCTTACTTTGTAATTGCTATTTTCTCAGCAATAAGAGATAAGGACAATGATGTTCTGGAAAAGAAAATGCTGATTTGGAGAAATTAATGGTCTGTATTTTCCTTGCATTGACCTACTTTCTAAATCAAGTCTCTATCCTAAAGTTTTATTATTATTATTGGTCTATAAATAGGAGGTAATTCTTCTCAAAATATAAAAGAAAAATTATTTTATCAGATTTCCATGACGAGGGATAAATTGCCTCTTATCCTATGTTGAAAATGTTTTGAAACCTGATGGCAGTAAAAAAGAATTCATTTATATTCAATTGAGTAGTAAATGATAAATTTTCTATTTACATAAGTTTGACTTCTTTAACTTTATACTTAATATGTCAGTTTTTAATGTAATTAATCCATCTCTTTGTGCTTTTAGGGTCCTTGTTAAAAGAGACTGTTTCAGAATAGAATGTACTTATCCGAATTCAGAGAACAAAATAAACCTCACTCACAGGAATGAACAAACATTTTCAGTTTCACTTACTGTTATATGTGGCAATTTCTGTCTCTTCAGTTACATTATATAGAATCCAGAAAAATATTCTCAGATAAAAATAGCATTTTGTTAATAGTGTAAGAGTGTGCAAATTAAATTCCATTTCTTTCTCCATATATTATAAAAACAAAATAATATTTGGGAAAACAATGGATATCTTAAATAGTTCAAAGAGTTCAATATCTCACCCAGATAGAGACACAGATAGGGAAGCATTCGCTTCTTGGCATGTGCATGTATTTGTGTGAAATAATGAGCTGTTTAGAAACAGGCAGTCCTGACATCAGGGAGGACATAGCAGTTAACACAATGCCATGAAAAATGAGGACTACCTGCAGTCAAATATTTTTGTTGAATTTCTTTATTTTGTATCTCCAGTTTTCAACGTAAAATTTTATAGAGTTTCTGGCCAGATAAAGTTATAAATTAATTGATATTTTCTTAAGTAGATAGGATTAAATTCAGTTTTGCTGAAGCCTTTATAATATACAATATCTTGCTGTACTAATTTGATGAGGAAATATTATTTTCCTTTGAAATCTCCTTTAATGCTTACCCATATTTGCCTTGAGAGTGAGTACATATCAGGATACAAACTATGCTGGTATTGATCATCTGGATATTTAGCATTCTGGAGACAAGGGAGTGTACTGATAGATTAAAATTTTCTTTTTCTTTCATGTGATTTGATCTTCTATATACAATTAGAGGTTATTAATTTCATTTTGGAAGAATTCTTAAATTTCATTCAGATAACACCTGAAGATATTGTCATGATATAAAAAACATGCTGAATTATTATTGTTTTCCTGCCTGTGAAATTTTATTCACTTATTTCTGTGTCCATGTTTATATTCATGAATGAAATTAAGCTTTTTTTTTTGGATCTTGTACAGTTTTCTGTCTTTTATTCTCACCCGAACCCACCACCCCAGCCCTCCCCTCCTCCCTCCCATTTCCACCCCCCCCCCATAGTTTTTGTCCATGTGTCCTTTATACTTGTTCCTGTAATTCCTTCCCCTTTTCCCCTGAAATTCCTTCCCCTCTCCCCTCTGGTGACTTTCAGCCTGTTCTCAATTTCTGTGTCTTTGGTTATATTATGCTTGTTTGTTAGTTTTGTTGATTAGCTTCCTGTTAAAGGTGAGATCATATGGTATTTGTCTTTCACTGCCTGGCTTACTTCGCTTAGCATGATGCTCTCAAGTTCCATCCATGCAGTTGCAAAGGGTAGGAGCTCCTTCTTTCTTTCTGCTGCATAGAATTCCATTGTGTAAATGTACCACAGTTTTTTGATCCATTCATTTACTGATGGGCATCTAGGTTGCTTCCAACACTTGGCTATTGTAAATTGTGCTGCTATAAACATAGGGGTGCATAGGTTCTTTTGGATTGGTGTTTCAGGGTTCTTAGGATATAGTCCTAGCAGTGGAATTGCTGGGTCAAAAGGTATATCCATTTTTAGTTTTTTGAGAAAATTCCATACTGTTTTCCATAGTGGTTGTACCAGTCTGCACTCTCACCAGCAGTGCGCTAGTGTCCCCTTTTCTCCACAACCTCTCCAACACTTGCTGTTTGTTGCTTTGTTTATGAGGGCCATTCTGACTGGTGTCAGGTGGTATCTCATTGTGGTTTTAATTTGCGTCTCTCTGATAGCTAGCGATATCGAGCATCTTTTCATGTGTCTCTGGATCCTCTGTATGTCCTTCTTGGAGAAGTGTCTGCCCAAGTTCTCTGCCCATTTTTAAATTGGGTTGCTTGTCTTCTTAGAGTGGAGTCGTGTAAGTTCTTTGTATATTTTGGAAATTAAATCCTTATCTGAGGTATCATTGGCAAATATGTTTTCCCACACAGTCGGTTCTCTTTTTATTTTAATATTGTTTTCCTTGGCCATGCAGAAAAAAACTGCTCGACCTAATAAATGAATTTGGCCAAACAACCGGATACAAAGTCAATATCCAGAAATCAAAGGCATTTTTGTATACCAACACTGAAACAACAGAAGCAGAAATCAAGAAAAAAATCCCCTTCAATATAGCAAAAAGAAAAATAAAGTACCTAGGAATAAACCTAACCAAGGAGGTAAAAGACCTGTATGCAGAAAACTACACAACACTGAAGAAAGAAATCAAGGAAGACACAAATAAATGGAAACACATACTGTGTTCATGGATCGGAAGAATTAACATCATCAAAATGTCCATACTTCCCAAAGCAATCTACAGATTCAATGCAATACCTATTAAAGTACCAATGGCATATTTCACAGATATAAAACAAACTCTTCAAAAATTTATATGGAACAGTAAACGACCCAGAATAGCGGCAGCAATCTTGAGAAAGAAGAGCAAGGCAGGAGGGATCACAATACCTGATACCAAAATGTATTACAAGGCCACTGTAATCAAAACAGCCTGGTACTGGCATAAAAACAGGCATGTGGACCAGTGAAATTAAGCTTTAATAGTAATGCAACTCCTGAGATTTTAGTATTTCACTTCTTCTAAGTCCTAGGTAGTGGACTTGGCTTCATTCCCAAGACCTTCCATATACCTTTGACCTTATGGAATGGAATATAAAAATAGTGTTCATCTTTTTTCACAACACATTTTAGAATATGTTTGGAATGCCAAATATCATAAAGTAGCTGATATTTTCACATAAGAACAATGTTATAATTAGTCAGGAACTCAATATCAAACACATTATATTAAGAAATGGTAATATTTTAAAAAATCACAGGTAGAATCTTGGGGAATTAAAATAATAAATATATCCTTCAAGACATTGAATGATTATTCAGTTACTTAATATTACATAGTTTCAGTGACCCAAAATTTAGGCATTTTCATTCAAATGTCTCAGTTTTTTCCTTGTGTACTTTCCAACTATATTAATAGTGAAAAGTATGTGTAAAGTTTGAAAGTTCTTTTAAGTTTTCGATGTACTGTTTTATAACTTGCATTTGGTAATCCTAGCGTCCAATCTTTGCAGGCCTTTTGTTGCTATTGCATCTGTGGATGCTCAGCTGTGATGCTTTGTTTACTCATATGCTTGATTACACTTCAGTGACCTGTTCATTTTCCTGAATAATATGAATTCTTAGGATCAAGGTGTCTTTCTTAAGGGATCTGTTTTATTTCTGCCAGGTGTCCAGGGTCATTACCAGTGAAGGGCCACTGAAAAATGGTTCAAGGTATACGGAGGGAAAAAATACACAAATATCCTACAATAAGAGAATGAATAAATAAAATGTGCAAAATCCATACAGTGAAATATTATTCAGCCATTAAAGGATATGGAATACTAACACACACTACAGCATATTTGAACCTGGAAAACATTATACAAAGTGAAAGAAATTGGACAGAAAAAGCACATATTTACAATTCCATTCATATGAAGTACTCAGAATATGCAAATTTGTAGTGATAAGAAGCAGATTAGGGATTGGCAACAGCTCGGAGAAGGTAGAGTGGGGAGTGATTGTGCAATGGGCCCGTGTTTCCATTTGGGATGATCAAGATGCTTGATAGTGGTAATGGTTGCACAACATTGTGAATGTACTTAATGCCACTGAATTGAACACTTTTTCAATGGTTATAATTATAAATTGTTATGTTCTGTGCAACATGCTATGAACTATTATGTTAAAACAGTTCAAGACCTGAGGATTTATATACAAAACATTTTTTGGACCACCCAAATGCTGTTACTTTGTCTTGCAAAGTACACCTTGTGGTTATAGTTTTCCAGAGTTGTTTTGTATATATATGTATATATGTTTTGTATCTCCTTGCTCTGCTCAGCAGCAAGACAACTTCTTATAAGACCTTTGGGTCTTGGAGGGATGTGGCAGGTCTGCCTTTAATTTTCCCTTACCTGTTGGGAACCACCCTGCCTGGTTTCAGAAGCTGTAACCCACCCCACCCCTGCCCACCCCATGGCTAAGGCTGAGTGAGTGACCTTCGGACCATAAACAACTAAGGAGACAAAGCTTATCTCCCTGGCAGGGGCGCCACCTCTGCCCCTTTTACTTCACCCTGCCTGGTCCCCAGTGCTTGATCAGTTAGCCAATGATGAGTAAGATTCCTCAAGGGAGGGATGATTTGAGACAGGCATGATCACAGGGGCTCCCAGGGAAGGACTTGGGAGGCTATAGCAAAAGAAGGTGGTGGACCTTCACCCCTCAGCTTTGACATAGCCTGAGTCCTCATTCTGACTGCAAGAAGTCTCCTAATCTCTTGGCTGCCTTATATCCCCTGCCTGATTTAAGCCTGAAACAATGACAGAGGGCAGTGCAGTTCTGTGCTGGAAAGGGTGGGTTCCCCGGGGCAATCAGGCCTAAGAAAGAATACATAAAATCCTGCGAAACCTGCTTTGCTAAGAATGCTCTCAATTAAATGATAAGGGTCGGAGCAGGAAATGAGTTTGTTTTCCAGTGTTTTGTAGCTTTTTAGCTAACAGACCCTGACTCAGAATAAGCCCTCAGAGTTCTTTGTATGTTATCTATTATTTGATCCTTAGTGCCTGACAATGATTGATGAGCTTTACCTGTATTCCTGTGCAAAATGAACTCAATAAAAGCCCATTGAGGAAAAGGTTCTTGGCTTTTCTCCTTTGAGAAATTAGCCACCTTTCCTCCCCAAGCAGATTATGTCTTGGTAGACTTATTCTCATCCGTGATGGCTGGATGGGGGTCCCTGCAGGTGGAGCCCCCCACACTTACCTAAAGGGTAAAGCCCTGCTAGGTCCCAATGGTACAGAGGGAGAGTATCTTCTTAGGCTTCCTACCTTGGGTGGGTCCAGGGTTTTGACTTCTCTTGATCCAGTGCAACCACCAAGATCATCAAAGTTCTTCTAGGCATGTAAGTACTTTGAAGGTCCACTGTCTATCTGGATTTCCACTTCTACTCAGCTATTGTTGTCATAATTCCTTATTACCAGTCAGCAAACCCATGATGTTTTAAGTTTTATTTCAGTATGTTCGGTTGTGTTCTACAGGACAATGGGTATGAAGGATCTCACCTATCAGTGTTATTAGACACGGAGATCTACAGCTTGGGTCTGGTGATCCTCTATTAATGATGCAGCTTGACTATCTTCACATTCTACTCTCCCTTTACTCTTTCTACTCCCACTGGGGAAATTCCTAAGATTCATTTTAGTTTCCCCAACCCTAAGTTGTAGACGTTTTTATACATAAATTGCCTTAGTTGTATAGTCTACTTCCATACCTTTCCAACACTCCAGGGAAATCTGTTTTTTTGCCTACTTCATATTAATATTCTACAATGTTTTCTTTTCAACATTCTGTAAACTATGTGTTATATTTTTTGTTTTTGTGTCTTTTATTTTAGAAATGATTATGCATCCTACTTTCCACTCACCTCATTTCCCCTCATTATTCTTTCTGGCTTAGTGCATTTACCTGTCAGCTGTTTCACTTCTAATTTTTGGGCTTCTTTTGTATGTTTACCCCACCTATCAACAAATATAATAATATATTCTATTGTAGTAAATGTATCAGATGTATAGCAGTTAATTCCTTAATTTCCATAAAGTGGGGCTTTAAAATATTATCTGAGACTTCCCTATATTTGATTTTGAGAAATTAAATCATTTCAGTTTGCTAAACTAGCTAATAATGATTAATACAAACACCAAATTATCAAATCTAATGATCATGGCTTTTTCTCAAAAATGCAAAGTTCATGTGTAGGTGAAGAGTGTAAAGACCAGCGCTGAAGGCACAAAAAGTTTTTGACCATCTTAAAGCAAGCATCAGCATTCATTTTTAGTGTGCTACCTTATGAATCCTTATGTTTATAACACTTCTCCCTGGAACAAATCTTTCAGCTTATTATCATAGCAGTTAGCCCAGCACCAAAAGAAATTCTGGGAACAGTATTTGAACAATGTGTAAACTAGTGAAATACCAGGAACTTTTGGAAGACCAAGTAGAGTGATTAGTTATTGAAGAATAAACAACAGTAAAATATAAGCATACTCTCTCAAACAGCACAATTATTTATATTAAATAATTGATCATCAATTTATTATATTTTTATTTTTCTATATCAAGTTTCTCATTAAGTTATAAATAAAAGTATATGTTGATGGTGGTATTCCAAACATATTACTTTGAATAATAAGAGTGTTTATTTCTTTTAAACTTTAAATGATATTCTTTGTGTTAGTTAAATGTTCCCTAACGATATAATAAAATGTAAATCATCCAGGTCCATATCCAAATTTACTCATGGAACATTCTTTTCTGTAGCATAATCAATAAAATATATTTAAAAATAAAAAAAAAAAGAAAGTAAACTGCATGAGCTGAAAACCTAGAATGGTGACTATTCACATTATTCTAAAATATTGTTTAGATAACATGCTGTAGTGTCTTTAAATGGAGAAAGAGGACTCAGTGTATATAGAATATATGTAGATCATATTGCTCAAAGTACTGAAATATATTATACTTCATTTGGATTTTAGAATGTATGAAATTTCTAATAAAGCTCTTAATGGAAAAAATCATTGCATTAAGGTACAGGTTTATATTGTTCTGAAAATTAGGCTATAACACACCTATATTGGGATAAAGAAAGGGGTGTTTGCCCAATGCAGCTATTCAGCCAAATTAATTTGATGGGAAAAATCAAACTAGTGCCAGTGAAACAAAACATACATTTTTCTGCTTTATGACTAATTGAAAATACTTTACTATTTGCTATTTTGAAAATGATTTAGCATGCATAGTTTCACATTTAGATTTTCTGAAGGAAATTGTCATTTTTATTCTATATTTCTTTAGTGCAACACAACTTACATAACACACACATGTGAAATGGGCCAGGACCAATCTACACATTTGTAATCTTTAACATATATGTGGAAAACACCAAACAATTACTCACCTATGACAATCAGTTTCAAAAATAAAGATGGAAGAAATTAACCCATGGTTCCATTTTTATTATGTCTTACTTTTAAAGCTTAATTTTTGATTAGAGATACATACTGCACACAGGTGTGCATGTATGCACCCAAACACTTAAAAATATATAGATCCTTCATTACTGTCAAAGCAAATATTGTACCTCCTTTTTACTTAAGGGTTTATTCAGCAAAATAAGACATAAACTGTGTCAATACATGACAAAAATCAAACTGAGATTATTTAAAACTGCATGTAAATGACCTTCAGTGGTGTACAAGCTCTGTTCAGAAGGTATCCAGCCATGTAACATTAAAAATAGAGACATTTATTGAAGAAGATACAAGATACAAGAAACACTGTACACAGGACAATGACACCTCACCCCCCTTCAAAGTAGGCACCTTGGGACCTCACACAACTCTCCCAGTCATCATCAGTTGCCCCATTGTATACTCCTGAATCTGATCAACAGTCTGAAATCTATTCCTCTCAAAGGTAATTTTAGTTTTGGGAAAAGCCAGAAGTCACAGGGTGCCAAATCTGGGCTGTAGGTGGGCTGAGTCACCAGAGTGATTGGTGTTTCACCAAAAAACTCTACACAAGACGAGATGTGTGAGCTGACAAGTTGTGGTGATGAAATTGCCAATCACCAGTTGCCCACAGCTGCAACCTTCTGAATCATCCAAATAGTTTCTGTGGAGGAATGTTCAAGCTTAATGCAACATTTCATGCAGATTCATTACTCTACTCACTCATTTATTTTGAATACTACAGCCACACGGTACATGTGCTTCACTGACTAGTACAGTGAAGTCATCATTGTTCACACTTGCACATTTCAGTCTACTCTCCTTGGCTGCCAGGTTACACTGATGTGAAAACCATTCTTGTTATATTACCAATGGGTAGACTTTTTCCAGACAGACCTTGTATACCATGGCGAGGTTTATGCATCACCACTATCCACAAATCTAAGAAAAGTACAAAGGCAATAGTTATGTATAGTAATATCTTAGGAACCAGCATATTAACTCAAAATTGCAGAACTCATTTACAGTTAAGACTATACAAAATGTTTTCTGGCTTTCTAGAATGTGAGTATTGCCCTATTAGATGAATTTGCTGATTCCTAAAAGTTTCCATAATTTGTCAATTTTTCTTGAATTCAATATAAGTGTCAGGTGTATGTTAGATGTTCTGAAGGGGAAGGTAATTCACTCATTGGCACATAAATAAAAGATAACATTTACAGATGTTTTGATAATAGAAGGGTTCAAATCATTTGTCCTAAGGCTGTATTTGTAATAATACTTTGATCAGTTTTATGGTAGTTAGACTATTTTCCCTGCAGAAATTACCACATGGCCCTAAAGGACAAGCAAAATATTATGTGAGAAAATTGGAAAACATCTGATTGGCATTTTTCAGCAAGTGGACCAGAATGACTGTATTTAATCTTATTTCAACTACTTAATGTAATATGTTTAATACGTGTGTTGAATAACACCAACAGATAAACCCACATGTCAGAAATTGCTTCACTGCAACAATATTCATAGACCTTTAATTATAATATCTTTTCTTTAAAAACTTGTCATTTCTTAAATACCTTCCTCACAATTATTAGCATTTGCAAGGTGTTTTATGGTTTACGTACATACATAATCTTATTTAATTCACTCAAGAGACAAAAGTAGATATTCTTATCCTCTTTTTACAGAAAGGAAACCAAATGTTCATTTAGAGATCATGACATTTGAGAAATCACAAAAGTAGTAAGTTACAGAGCTGGACACAGATTAAAGCCATTCAAATACACTATGCTGTTTTCCATGCTAAATTATTTCATCTATTGATTTAAAAATTACTTTCATGGAAATTCTAGGATTAATAATTGTATTAAGAATAATAGCAAACATAGTAGTAGTAATGATAGTAGTAATAAAAAGATAACATAGCAACAGCATTTCTTGATGATTTTTATGAATTGTTTATAGATTGCAACTTCTATTTTTGCAGGTTCAGAGAGCAAGTATCTTGCTTGAGGTTATAAAGCTAATGAATAGTGGAGTTCAAATTCAAACTCAATACCTCTGATACTGGAATCTGCACTGAGCAAAGCAAAGGTTAAATGTGGGTAACACATCCACCTAGTGGAAGAGTTTGGGGGTAAATTTTTAAGCAACTGTAATTTTTAAAGAATTTTTTTGTTTTAAAATATAAACTTAGACATTAAGTTTCTCTTTACCTGAAAAATATTTTTTCTGTATTCTCTTTCCTTGAATAAGTTAGAGAGTACTGGAAAATAGAGAACTGCATTACTTTTGTGTACCCTGACAAGTTTTCATGATATGAATTTGTTGAAAAGATAATCTAAGATTTTCTTAGAGTATAGAAAACTTTTATCACAGAGTTACACATTAGAAAATTAAGCTTTGTTGTCAGCTACCACATACTGTGTATTATCTAAAAATTTTTAAACAACTTTGAGCAATGCAGAATACTAAATATTGATGCCATCCATTAAACCATATTCAATGGTTCAGAAAGTGAAAAGATACAAAACCACTGCTTCTACCTACTGTCATCTCTTAATTCAGTGTTTGGATATCATTTGATTTACCTTTTTTTTTTTTTTTTACCAGATTAGGTATATACAAACAATTCTGTCTTCCAAAGTGAATATTTCCATAGCATGTTCTATTATTTCAGATAGAAAATGAGTCCTTGTACTAGGAATATTTATTCAGTTATTTAATTGATATCACCATTGCAAGATTATTATCCTCCTTATATTTAACCAGTATAGGCAAAACTTTGTAACACAAAAAAAGAAATTTTAAAAATATTTATTAAGACAGGCTTTTTTCCCTGCAAATTTCTTGCTAAAAGCAGAACTCTTACTCTTTTTCCCAAGAAATGTGAAGTTGCAGTTTTGCTGTTTTTCAAACCATGTTGTTCAAAATACATTATTATACTTGTAATCTCGCATTATTGGAAAACAGAAAATAAATTTTTATGCCCTGTCATTTCAAAAATTTATTCATATTTTATTTTATTTTTTAAATATTTTATTTATTTATTTTGGAGAGAAGGGAAGGGAGGGAGAAAGAGAGGGAGAGAAATGTCAATGTGTGGTTGCCTCTCATCTGGCTCCCACTAGGGACCTGGCCCGCAACCCAGGCATGCGCCCCGACTGGGAATCAAACCAGCGACCCCCTGCTTCGCAGGTCTGTGCTCAACCCACTGAGCTACACCAGCCAGGGCTTTATTCATATTTTAAAGTATTTCTTTAGTTTGAGTTTATTTCTTTTGAGAGTGCCTAAAACATTTATTTCCAAGCACAAACAAAGTTCGCTTTTACAAGTCAAATCAAAATAAAGTGAAAAAATGAAGTAGGGGATAGTGAAAGGAGAATGACTATAAATCAACATTCAATTCAATTTTGATTTAAACCATTAAGCTGGAGGCATTAGAATGCAGCTTCATGGTGGCTCTTACAGCTCTGTATAGCCCCCTGGATGTTAACTCAGATACGAAGCTACAAACCCCTCTTGCTTGCATCAAGTTCCTCAAACAGGTAGTTTGACCTGGTGGGTATCCCACCCTACATCCTCTGTTTAGTTACAAATACCTATAATTTAGGCATGAGAATTGTAAAATTTACAATTGACTTCCCTCTCCATAGATGATTTTACAAACTAAGCAATGATAATATTAATGTGGCTAAAGGATGTTAGCCATTTCTTTAAAAGGGTGCTGTATCTACTAAATATTATTTTGTACAAATTTTATATGCAATAATCTTTTTAGAAATATATTTTATTAATTATGCTATTATGGTTGTGTCATTTCCCCCTTTTACCCCTTCACCCTGCACACCGTCTCACACCTGCATTCCCTCAAACTTTAGTTCATGTCCTAGGTGATATATATAAGTTCTTAGGCTTCTACATTTCCTATAATATACTTTTTTTTTTAACTACATAATATTTACAGATGTAGGTTTTCATTTTTTAAGTTTCTTTAATTTTTATTTTAATTCTGTTTTTTGTACAGTTTTCTTTTACTCCCATCTGTGCCCACTGCCCCAGCCCTCCCCACCTCCCTCCCATTTTCACCGCCTTGCAAGTTTTTGTCCATGTGTCCTTTCTACTTATTCATGTAAACCCTTCACCTTTTCCCCTGAAATTCCCACCCCTCTCCCCTCTGGTGACTGTCAGCCTGTTCTCAATTTCATTGTCTTTGGTTATATTATGCTTGTTTGTTCATTTGTTTGTTTTGTTGATTAGGTTCCTATTAAAGGTGAGATGATATGGCATTTGTCTTTCACCGCCTGGATTATTTCGCTTAGCATGATGCTCTCCAGTTCCATCCATGTTGTTGCAAAGGGTAGGAGCTCCTTCTTTCTTTCTGCTGCATAGAATTCTATTGTGTAAATGTACAATAGTTTTTTGATCCATTCATTTACTAATGGGTGCATAGGTTGCTTCCAACACATGGCTATTGTAAATTGTGCTGCTATGAACATAGGGGTGCATAGGTTCTTTCTGATTGGTGCTTCAGGGTTCTTAAGATATAATCCAAGCAGTGGAATTGCTGGGTCAAAAAGTAGATCCATATTTAGTTTGCATAGAAAATTCCATACTGTTTTCCATAGTGGTTGTACCAATCTGCACTCCCACCAACAGTGCACTAGGGTCCCCTTTTCTCCACAACCTCTCCAACACTTGCTGTTTGTTGCTTTGTTTATGATGGCCATTCTGACTGGTGTCAAGTGGTATCTCATTGTGGTTTTAATTTGCATCTCTCTGATAGCTAGCGATATCGAGCATCTTTTCATGTGTCTCTGGATCCTCTGTATGTCCTCCTTGGAGAAGTGTCTGTTCCAGTCCTTTGCCCACTTTTTAATTGGGTTGCTTGTCTTCTTAGAGTGGAGTCATGTAAGTTCTTTATATATTTTGGAGACTAAACTCTTGTCTGAGGTATCATTGGCAAATGTGTTTTCGAATTCAGTTGTTTCTCTTTTTATTTTAATACTGTTTTCGTTGGCCGTGCAGAAGCTTTTTATTTTGAGGAGATCCCATTTGTTTATCCTTTCCTTTATTTCCCTTGCTTTAGGGGACATATCAGTAAAAATGTTGCTGCTTGAAATATCTGAGATTTTCCTGCCTATGTTCTCCTCTAGGACTTTAATGGTGTCACGGCTTATATTTAAATCTTTTATCCACTTTGAATTTATTTTTGTGCATGGTGTAAGTTGGTGCTCCAGTTTCATTTTTTTTTTTTTGCAAATAGCTGTCCAGTTCTCCCAACACCACTTGTTGAAGAGGCATTTTTGCTCCATTTTATGTTGCTGCCTCCTTTGTCAAATATTAATTGACTGTAGAGACTTGGTTTTAATTCTGGGCTTTCTTTTCTATTCCACTGGTCCATGTGCCTATTTTCATGCCAGTACCAGACTGTTTTGATTACAGTGGCCTTGTAATACAGTTTGGTATCAGGTATGGTGATCCCTCCTACTTTGCTCTTCTTTCTCAAAATTGCAGCAGCTATTTGAGGTCATTTATGCTTCCATATAAATTTTTGAAGTGTTTGTTCTATGTCTGTGAAATATGCCATTTGTACTTTAATAGGTATTGCATTGAATCTGTAAATTGCTTTGGGTAGTATAGACATTTTGATGATATTAATTCTTCCAATCCATGAACACGGTATGTGTTTCCATTGGTGTGTGTGTCTTCCTTGATTTCTTTCTTCAGTGTCACATAGTTTTATGCATACAGGTCCTTTACCTCCTTGGTTAGGTTTATTCCTACCTATTTTATTTTTATTTTTGCTATATAGAATGAGATTTTTTTTCTTGATTTCTGCTTCTGCTGTTTCATTGTTGGTATACAAAAATGCCTTTGATTTTTGAATATTGACTTTGTATCCAGCTATTTGGCCAAATTTATTTATTTGGTTCAGCAGCTTTTTGGCCAAGTCAATAGGATTTTCTATGTACACTATCATGTCATCTGCAATCAATGACAGTTTTGTTTCCTCCTTTCCGAGTTGGATGCCTTTTATTTCCTTTTTTTTTTTTTTTTTTTTTTGTCTAATTGCTATGGCTAAGACTTCCAATACTATATTGAATATAGGGGCTGAAAGTGGACAACCTTGTCTTGTTCCTGATCTTAGTGGAAAAGATTTTAGTTTTTGCCCTTGAGTATGATGTTGGCTGTAGGTCTCTCATATATGGCCTTTATTGTGTTGAGGAATGCTCCCTCTATTCCCACTTTCCTGAGTGTTTTTATCATAAATGGGTGTTGTACCTTATCAAAAGATTTTTGCGCATCTATTGATATGATTATGTGATTTTTGTCTTTGCTTTTGTTTATGTGATGTATTACATTTACTGATTTGTGAATGTGGAACCATCCTTGCATCCCTGGGATGAATCCCACTTGGTCATGTTGTATGATCTTTTTAATGTATTGTTGGATGTGGTTTGCCAATATTTTGTTGAGGATTTTACCATCTATGTTCATCGGAGATGTTTGCCTGAAATTTTCTTTCTTTGTTGAGTCTTTATCAGGTTTTGGGATTAGGATGATGCTGGCTTCATAAAAAGAGTTTGGAAGTCTTCCATCATTTTGGATTTTTTTGAATAGTCTGTGAAGGATAGGGGTTAGTTCTTCCTTAAATGCTTTGTAGAATTCTCCTGTGAAACCATCTGGTCCAGGGCTTTTGTGTGTCGGGAGTTTTTTGATTACTGCTTCAATTTTGTCTCTGTTATTGGTCTGCTCAGGCTTTCTCCTTCTTCACTGAGTTTTGGGAGATTATATTTTTCTAGAAACTTGTCCATTTCACCTAGGTTTTCAAATTTCTTGGCATACATTTCTTCAGAGTAATTTCTTACAATCCTTTGTATTTCTGTGGTGTCAGTTGTAATCTCTCCTGTTTCATATCTGACTGTGTTTATTTCAGTCCTGTTTTTTCTTGCTGAGCCTGCTTAAAGGCTTGTCGATTTTGTTTATCTTTTCAAAGAATCAGCTCCTGGATTCATTGATCCTTAAAATTGTGCTTTCAGTCTCTATGTCATTTAATTCTGCTCTGATCTTGGTTATTTCCTTCTTTCTACTTGCTCTGGGCTGTCTTTGTTGTTGTTCCTCGAGTTCTTGTAGGCGTAGGGTTAAGTTGTTTGTTTGAAATGATTCTATCTTTTTTAGGTAGGCCTCTCTAACTATGAACATCCCTCTGAGGACTGCTATCACTGTGTCCCATAAGTTTTGGGCCATTGTGAGTTCATTTTCATTTGTTTCCAGAAACTTTTTTATTTCCTCCCTAATTTCATTCTTTACCAATTCATTGTTTAATAGCATGCTATTCAATCTCCATGATTTAGAGTGTTTTGGGGTTTTCCCCTTGGGGTTGGTTTCTAGTTTCAGTCCCTTGTGGTTGGAGAAAATGCTTGGTATGATTTCAATTTTCTTGAATTTGTTGAGGCTTGTTTTCTGTCCTATCATGTGGTCTATCTTTGAAAATGTTCCATGTTCATTTGAAAAGAATGTGTATTTAGTTTCTTTGGGTGAAGGACTCTCTCTATATATATCAGTTAATTCCATTTCATCTAGAGTATTGTTCAATGCCACAATATCTTTGTTGATATTTTGTTTGGAAGATCTGTCAATTTTTGACAATGGGGTGTTAAAACCCTCTGCTATAATTGTGTTGCTGTCAATATCTTTCTTGAAGTCTTCTAAGATTTTCTTAATGTATTTAGGTGCTCCTATGTTGGGTACATATATATTTACAATGTTTATGTCTTCTTGGTGGATTGTTCCCTTGAGTATTAGGAAGTGACCTTCTGGGTCTCTCTTTATAACTCTTCTTTTGAAGTCTATTTTGTCTGATATGAGTATTGCTACCCTGGCTTTTTTTTCCTGTCCATTTGCTTGGAAAATTTATTTCAAGCCCCTCACTTTGAGTCTGTGTAGGTCTTTTGTCCTGAGGTGGGTCTCTTGTAGGCAGCATATGAGTGGGTCATGCTTTCTTATCCATTCAGCTATTCTTTTTCTTTTGATTGGAGCATTGAATCTATTTACATTTAAGGTTATTATTGATAGGTATTTATTCATTACCATTTTCGTACCTGTGTTTCTCTCTCTCTCTCTCACTCTTCCTTCCTTTCCTTAAAGCTGTCCCTTTAGTATCTCTTGCAGAACTGGTTTGGTAGAGGTGTATTCTTTTAGACTTCTTTTGTCTGGGAAGCTCCTTATTTGGCCTTCTATCTTGATTGAAAACCTTGCTGGGTAAAGTAAATTGGCATGGGCTCTGCGAGTTTCCCGAGTTGCGTGCACTCACCGTAGGATCACGGTGTGAGCTCCGGGTCTTCCACAAAGCCCCCTCCTAGAGTTGCAGGGCTGCCTCTGGTCCCAGAGCCTCCTCCAGGCCCTCGGTCACCTGTGGTCAGTCACAGGGCCTCCTCCAGTTGATTGCAGAGCCGTCTCTGGTCTCAGAGCTGCCTCCAGTTGGTTGGCCACCACGTCTGGTTTTTCAATGTCCACTACAGTTTTTGATCTCCTATTTTCATATATGCTGTGGTACTGTTGGCTGTCTGCTCTGTTTATCTGTAGATCGGCTAGGTTTTTCTCCTGTGTGCAGGGGGAAGTGGGTTCTGTCTCCTCCTACCATGCCACCATCTTGAATCTCCTGTACTATTCTTAATCTATCCCTGTCCCTTTTCTACCTACCATTTATGCTACTTATTCCCTGTACTTTTCCCCCATTGCCCCCTCCCCTTCTCCACTGATAACCCTACATGTGATCTCCATTTCTCTGATTCTGTTCCTGTTCTACTTGTTTTCTTAGTTTCTGTTTTCATTGTTTGTTTGTTTGTTTGTTTTTAGGTTCAGTTCTTGATAGTTGTGAGTTTGTTGTCATTTTACTGTTCACATTTTTTATCTTTTTTTCTTAGATAAGTCCCTTTAACATTTCATATAAAAAGGGCTTGTGATGATGAACTCCTTTAACTTGACCTTACCTGAGAATCACTTTATCTGTCCTTCCATTCTAAATGGTAGCTTTGCTGGATAGAGTAATCTTGAATGTAGGTCCTTGCCTTTCATGACTTTGAATCCATCTGTCTAGCCCCTTCTTGCCTGCAGGGTTTCTTTTGAGAAATCAGGTGAGAAGTCTTATTGGTACTCCTTTGTATGTAACTATGTCTTTTTCTCTTGTTGCTTTTTAAGATTCTCTCCTTATCTTTAATCTTGGGTAAAGTTATTATGATGTGCCTTGGTGTGTGCTTCCTTGGGTCCAACTTCTTTGGGACTCTCTGAGCTTCCTGGACTTCCTGGAAGTCTATTTCTTTTGCCAGATTGGGGAAGTTTTCTTTCCTTATTTGTTCAAATAAGTTTTCAATTTCTTCCTCTTCCTCTTCTCTTTCTGACAGCCCTATGATTCAGATTTGAAACATTTAAAGTTATCCTGGAGGTTCCTAAGTCTCTCCTCTTTTTTTTTTTTTTTTTTAATTTTCTTTCTTCATTCTGTTCTGGTTGAACGTTTATTTCTCCCTTCTGTTCCAAACTGTTGATTTGAGTCCCAGTTTCCTTGCTGTCACTGTTGGTTCCCTGTACATTTCTCTTCATTTCACTTTTCATAGCCTTCACTTTTTCCTATGTTTTGTGACCATACTCAACCAATTCTGTGAACATCCTGACTATCAGTGTTTTGAACTATGCATCTGATAAGTTGTCTATCTCTTTGTCACTTAGTTGTATTTTTTATCTGTTCTTGCATTTGGGCATATATATATATATATATATATATATATATATATATATATATGATCTCCGCATGCCTGTTAAGTAGTAAAAGGCATAGTCTTAGGAATTCACCAGGGTGGGGCAATAGGTACCTGCATTATGGTGCTATACGTGAGGGAGAGGTTCAAGAGAGAACAGTGACATTTCCTCAGCTCTCTGCTGGCTTTCAGTCACTTCCACTGCTGTCAACAAGCAAATTGGGCCCTTCTGCTGCTGATTTCTGAGTGAGTAGTTTTGTGTATGTTCCAGAAACCTATGGATTTCTCCAATGAACTATTCTATGAGGCTGGGAGTTTCTCCTGCCACCTCAACTCCCACAGGTTTTTCAGTCAGAGGTTTTGAGGCTTTATTTCTCTGCACCGGAACCCGGGGTTGTGTGGTCTATCTCACTCCCCAGTTGTTCCTCCCGGTTTATCCACCAGCAAATGTGGGACTGCCAGCTCCACCAGCCACTGTCTTGCTAGCCTCCGCCCCACCTATTCCAGTCCTTCAACCACAGCCTTGCCCTGAGTCATCTCCACCCCGGAGGCCTGCAACCCCAGAGGTCTGGATGAATGTTTCTTCTATTGTCAGACTTCCATACGATATGATTTCTCTGTAAGTTCTGGTTGGTTTTTATTTTTAAATTTGTTGTTGTCCTTCTTTTGGTTGTGCAAGGAGGCACAGTCTATCCACCTACGCCTCCATCTTGGCTGCCACTATATGGAAGAACCTTTTATTAAAATCATGTTACTACCAGGATTTAAAAAATCTTCTATTAAAAGTTTAATTTCCCTGAATTGTATTAGTTTATCTCTGAATTTATCATCATAGAAAAATTAAAATTATGTTAGCTACTCTTATTTTTAAATGTTCATTTACATTGTAGTCAGCCCCAAAATAAGAACATTTAAGAGGCTCATGCTATGTCTTTGAAATTTTTGAAAGACATGGGTGATTTAAATTTTTGGAATGATTTTATGAGGAAAGAATTTCTTATGAAATGAAAAGTTATAATAAATTAACTATACATTTTAAAAGATTTATTAGAATGCCTCATATCAATACTTGAATAAACTAGAGTGTAGAGGAAAGTTCAATATCTAATTTGTTATGTTGAAGTTGACTAAATCCAAGTGGAAAATTCTTTCTATGAAAATTCAAACTCTTTTTATATCACTAAACATAAAATTATTCATAGTTTTTTTTGGTTTGTTGTGTTTTTATCTTTTCTTTTCTTTGCACTTCCTTAAATCTGACAATATGGAGGACTGAAGGTGGTGATGTCATATTCAGGGTTATAGTCAGAAATGCAGATAGTGGGGCCTGACCTACACAATACAGTATATGCCTAAGAAAAGCTGACATGATGATATGTTAAAAATTATGGTCTAAATGGTATTACAAAAGCTCTTCTCAAAAATCATCTTTTGCTGCACTCAGCAATCAGTAGATGCTCAGTCATATTTTTTTGTACAAGTTATAAAACAATTAATTAATGTGGCCTTAGGACAAGTGAGATTCTGAAGCTGCATAAGCATTAATTCAGTAATACACATAAGAGGATTAGAAAGTGTTCAAATTCTTTATCCATGTTTAAGGTACAGAATATAAAATACTGAGGTACTGTTTATTATACCTTACTTACTATGTAAGTCTCAGGCAGAAGTTTTTCATAAAAGTCAAAATTCAACCTATTATTAAACTTTCTTTTTCTACAATATTTGTGATTACTATAACTTTGACCAATCAATCCAAGATTAGCACTTTAGAGAGTCATAAAGTAAATTATCTCCCTCTCCCACAGCATGATCTTTAAAACATACATAGTAGCTTTTCTCCTGTCTCTTCTCAATTAATTCTATAGGAAATACCTAGTTCTTCTGACTGTTTTCATTTCCACTGGAGGAATTATCAAATTGCCATATGTTTATTCATTGTATATGAAGATACTGACATATCAAAAATAAAGGTGAGTCCTTGGCTCTATTTAGTTTAATATCTTTCGAAAGGCAGGGATTAAAACAGAGATCACAACATTGTGTCACTGGCACAAGCCCAGTAATCAGCAGATGGGAAAACATTGAAAAGAATCATAAACACATTTTATCAGACTTTAAAAGTAATACAAAGGTAGGAAGGAAAGTAGATAAAACCAGAAAGCTGATGATTTAAAAGTAGAACTATTTAAGTTTCTTTGTTGGTTGAAAGTGGAGAGGATGGTTATTCCCTTTTGCTCTGTGTGCTCAAACTTCCTGGAGTGTCCACAGTTCATCAGAAGCCTTCAAAATTTGTCCATAAACAAAAAGAAAATGACCAAACAGTGAGGATCTTTAGAAGCTTCTCATTTAAGGAATGAATGAAGATGTTGTGTTGTTTACCTTGGAGAACTATAGGAATGTGAAGGCTGTCTTTAAGTAATGACTGGCATAGAGAAGTGCACAGACCCTCTCTTAGCCCCTACATAGCTATTGAGAAAGCTGCAGCACAGAGAGATGAAGTAACCTACCCAAGGTAACACAGCTGGGTTCTATAGTCCCTTCCCTCCTTTGGAATAACACCTTAGAGGAAAAATTGCTAAGCAGCAATCTGTACACTAACAGTGAAACTGAAATTTCTTGTGAGTCTGCCACACAACACACTTTGCTCCATTCACCTGCCCTGTGCTCTTCCCTCACACCTTACCTTGTTCTGCTTTGTTTTGAAACGTACAACTCATGTATAAGTTAACAATAAATATTTGTGAAATTGCTCATTTTGTTGTTATATGTAGTTACAATTTACATTAAAGGTGTGATTTTCTGATTGAGAAAATAATATAGTAATTTTATACATATAAATAACCTTTGAACTTACAACCTCAACATTTTACACTCCACCTTGGGGGATGAATTAGAGTATGAAGTGGACAGAGGTGAATGAAAGCAGCATTGCTCTATTTAAAGAGAACTTAATGATCAGAGGGGAGAGGGGAGGGAATTTCAGGGGAAAAGGGGAAGGGTTTAGAGAAACAAGTATAAAGGACACATGGACAAAAACTATGGGGGGTGGAAATGGGAGGGAGGTGGGGAGGGCTGGAGTAGTGGGCTGGGGAGGATTAAAAGACAGAAAATTGTACAATATCAACAATTAAAAAAATACTGATTAAAAAATTAAATTAAATTAAATTTTAAAAAAAATAAAGAGAACTCAGGAGGCCAGAGGCCTTAGCTCTGGGTAATTCTGAGCTTCACCAAAAATAGCTCTGAAGTCGCCAATAAGTAACTGTTGCCGCAACAAAAGACCACACTCTCAATTCAGGTAAATGCCTATTTAATGTGTTGCCATAGCTTAAATAAAAATAAGAAGAAAATGAACAGCCATTCTGCCCCAGAAATTGTTAGTTATTTATCCTGATACAAACATAATTACCTGGGAGTTCATGGAAAACAAAAACAGGACATTAGAAAGAATTAAATAATTAAAATGTATTGATAATGAGTGCACACTGCTATATTGACCCAACGATGGTTAAGATATCAAAGACACATACTTCAAAAGGGTATTATTTTGTAATTAAAAAGAACTGTAGGAAAAGAAACTGGCGACATGATAATTATACAGTGCATTCAGTGTAGTTGTCAGTGGAAATGCCATTTAAGGAAAATAATATCATGTAAAAAGAAGTTAACATGGAAAAAACAGAAAAAGAACTTATTGTTGATACAAGTAGGATCAATTATATGTGTCTGCAAGGCAACTGTTATTTATGATAGATTTTTAAATACGAGGCACTGGTAATACTACTTTTGTGATCAGCATTCTGTTTTCATTAGAAGAGAAAAGTTAATCATTTCCCATATTTATCACCCTAACCCTCTTTTACCACTCTATGTGGAAACTGTTACAGCTCATGATCACAAAGTATATTTTTTCATAGTTCTTAGGTTGGATCTTATTCGAGAGTCATATCCCCTTATTAATATTAGATACTATTGTCCTCATCAAGCAGAAGGATATATTTATTTTTATTTATATTTATTACTATTTTTATTTTTAAGGGTGAAATGCCTGACTTGATGAAGCTAGTGGGGAAAAATAACTCAAAAGCCACTCTTGGCATCCATCAAGGCAAAAATTCTTTCACTCTTTCAACTTTCTTCCAGCTAGGTGGTCATCCACTTTGCAGAAAGTTATTGCTACAAATTCAAAAAGAATGAGTGGTTTGGACCAATGTATGTCTAGTCTTTTTGATGATTTTGAGATTAAGCCAAAATATTTTTATTAAGGAGAAACGTTAAGAATTATAAACAGCTAGCCACATACGCTGACAGTTCTAACGGATCATTTGACACTGCATTAAAATGATTAGAAATTTGACTGAAGTGCTCCAGGAATTCGGTAATAATTTTCCAGAGTCTGATATCCATTTCAATTACTGACTTTACATCAAGGCACAATGGAGAGATAAACTTCCTCTTCATTTAAATGGAGAATCCATTTAAACTACAGCAAGTCTCCATGTTTCCACAAGTAACTCCTTCAATATTTAAGAACAATGAATCAGAGTATCTCTGGATTGTAAGTCAAACCTCATAGAAGGCAGGTTGTTTTTAGAAGTGGAATTAAAGTCACCGATAGAACAGCAAAATGTATTCAGTAATCCCAGGTCGTATTGTTTGGAAGACTTCAGTGCCATATATTCCAAATCAAGACAATTTAATGAACAGTTGAGTACTTCCTATGAGACAGACCACCCCTCCCCCCGCCACTGGAGATCTGAGAGGTATAGGACAAGAGTGACAAGTACTCAGTGGGGACCACACATTCCCTTCAGGATCTTCCCACACTTGGTACAATTTGTTCCTTCTTTTGCTTCCAGTTCTCAGTACACATATTATTGCCTTGTATAAGACTTCTCTCCTACTCTGCAAATGGTAGGACCGCACATCCTTGCTTTCCTCAGGTGCCTCTACCACAATTTTAACATGATTATCTGTGTGCTTCTCAGATGTTTTGTTGCTTGTTCATTGACTATCTTTCCTCAGAGTCTGCAAATTCTACCCAGATAATTTTTTACTCTGAGCACCTGGCTCTAAGTAGCACTCTAAATATTTATTAAGGAAAACAGAGAACAATGGGAGGGATTGAGGAAAGGAAAGGAGAAATTAATAAAGTCAAGACCACCTAAGACATTATTTCAGTACCTAGGCAGCAAATTAAAACTATTTCCAAGGGCACCTTGTTGGGAAGAAAAAGAATTTCCTAAACCATCCCTTTTTAAATTTCATGAAATTCTCTCCAAAATATAACAATATACTCCATACGTACTTATATTCCTCCTCCAAAATGCCAAAACTCCTGTTATTAAGATAAAAAATGCTTTTCCTAGGAGAAATTGCCTTTTTAATGCTTTTCATCAGAATTTTTGATTCTAAGTAGTATATAGTCAATGTAAAACATCTGGGAAATACATAAAAATAAAAGGATGAAAATCAAAATAATCCATAAATGTACCGCCCATGAATAGTTATTTTTGATACATTGGCATGTTTTTCAGGTCTTTTTTTCTATGCCTATCTATATCATATTCCTATTAAGATTGCATAGCATATATGCAAGATGTTTTTTTAAATTTCTCCACTTAATATAATGACATCATTTTCCATGTTATTTAATCAGTCTTCTATTACTACATATTATTTGTATTGCTTCCTTTTTTACTATTAGAAATAATGCCATAATGAACCTATTACACTGTAGGAGTTTTGAATATGATAAAAACGTTTCCAACAAATTTAGGGCCCTATTATTATGTGTGCATATACCAGGTAGAAGTGACTGTGCATTTCTGAACTTTAAATTTTTCAGAAGAAAATAAAGTATTAATAAAAAAATTAATAACCAAAACCAGAAAAGTTTTGTGTGACATAACATATGTTTTCTCAGATGTAAATGTGATTTGCATATGGCCTTTTCTGATACACCTAACTGAATCATTACACTCAAAAAACAATACAATTCAACATTTAGTGCAAAGAAGTCTTGGTGTGTAATTTGAAAGTAACTTTATTTTCATTTTAATTATTTTGTCTGTGTTTTAGATGAGGTTTATTGTGCAAGTAAGGAATAACTAAAGAAGTCAACTGTGAAATGTAACTGAGGTTTTCCCGTGATACAGATGCAGACAACTACAACTTTCCCTTTGGAAGGATTTTTCCAGTAGTGTTCTAGTTCATCTGCCTCCTTGAGTCAGTTATGGCACCTAACCATCATACTCTCAAATGGCTCATTTTTCTCTTGCAAATTTTTACCAAATTTGATTTTGTATCCCAAGCTGATAAGTCACTATGAAGATTATTTAATAAGTTGCGGGATTATAAAGACTTTGTAAAAGCATATTTGAAATGCACAAACCAGATAGCTCTTGTATAAAATGAAAACTGAAGCTAGTAAACCTCCTTAGAACACTGGGTAGCATTTTGACCCCAGCTGGTCAAATAGAATAAGAATTTGCCTGTGGTATTCACAGAGAACAAAATACAAATAGTTAAGTTTCTCTGGTTGTGATTTTCTTATGTATTACAACTGTATAGCAAAGACAGGTACAAATAAACCTGGATATACATGTGTAGAGCTTCCTTGTTCTGTTTATTTGGGTAAATTTTGGGTCCCCTAAACCCTTCGGAAGCTCCAGCATCCTGCTTTCATTTAAAGTCAATATTCTTCCAGGTCGTGAGAAGCAGGCTTACTGTTCCTTGGAATTTGTTTTGTTTCTAAGAAAGCACAATTTTAAAGAATGCTGAAGGACAAACATCTCAGTAACTAATAGGGAAACCAGGTTGAAAATCAATGAGAGCTCACCGGGGTTTGAAAGCCTCTGAAGTGTTTCTCCACAATGCTGAGTTTAAAAAAACAAAAAACAAAAAACAACAACAACAACAACAAAAACCCTCTATCCATTTCACGTGTCACAGAAGAGACTCGTTATGTGGGAAATAACTTCTTTCATTATAAAGGCATTTCCCCCTCATGGTTATTATTAAAAAGTTGAACATTAATTATTTAAGCCTCTAACCCCAAATATTTTGCTTTTAGTTGCAATAATTAATATCAATTAAACATCTCACATAAAGCGCAGAAAGGAAAAAAGACATCCGAATAATCACAGTCATGTTTAGTTTCCCAAGTGCCTCTGTAACCTAATTGGTTTTTCATTAATGTGTTCCATGGAAACTTTTTAAAAACTGGAAATGCCCTTATCTCTGTAGAGTTATATGTTGATTGCCGAAGGTGATTTCTCTGCCGAATCCCATACATTGGGGGGAAACAATTTGTCTTTGTGTCAGAAGCAACTCTTCAACAACCTGGGTGAGGCCTTGGAACAGCCGCACATGTTTGTCTGGAGTTGTACCTGCAGATACACTGGGCTTCAGCTGTACAAATACACACTGCCATCTGCGCAGAGCAGGGGAATTAAGCCCACAGAAGCTCAAGACCTGGGTCAGTGTTTTCACAGAAGGACTGTTTATGAACAGATGTTATGTGGTGTTTTTCATGGAAAATGGACTCTGGAGAGACAAAATGTCTATCAATTACTAAGGAATTATGTATAACAGCAAATTTTAACCTTGAGAATGATACTTTTAAAGTTCTCAGTAAAATGTTTTAAACTGTGACCACTTTCTTTGTCTCAAGTAAGAATCAACTTTGTGTCATATGCAAACTGCCCACCAATAATGGTCCTTAGAGATCTCTTACTTTGGCAAGATTGCATTCTCTCTGAAATAAGATATACTCAAAGCTAAGATAGTTTTGTGATAAAAAAAATTCTTTCCATTTACCTACAAACTGCTGTCAGCTTTTTTTCTTTTCTAATAGAAGAAGATGGAAATAAAACTGTAGGAATTTCTCAGCATTCTCCATGCTTTTGTGAGACAACATTTAAGTTGTAAGTGTTAATTATGCCCTGGACAGTTAAGCATTCAGAGTTCTACAAAATGAATTTATTTTCTATCATGTGTCTCCTGGATTAAATCTAAGACACATACCATGAGAAGACAGTCCAGAATGCTTTAGACACTGTGCCAGAGATGGAATTATCTCCAACGGCAATATCAAATGCGTCTAAGACCCTTTGTGACCTGTTGACAGACACCATGTTTTGCATAATATATATATTTTCATTTTCCCTTAGCTTTCTTATTATTTATTCAATAAATCCCTTTTTCTTGCTGACAGCAGTTGTATTTATAAAGCTAAATCCAACACAGCAAAATGTTCATCACTTTATAAACTAAATGCTAATGTTTTATTTATGTGCAATGAAGAGAGAAAAAAAGAACTGAATTGATGTTTACCTAACAAGCAGCACAAAAGTGCAGTACAATAATAGTGGAGTTCATAAGCATTCTGGTTTGTAATTTTGGGTGTCAACATTTGAATTGCAGAAAGAGTTTATGCAGACATAGCGCGTACACAAGTGTGGTTTAGATCCACATCTATAAAAATAACATCTGTTTAAGCATACATTACATTTAAAAATAACTGTACAGTGATCAGCTGGTTAAGTACAGTTAACCAGATGTCGTTTTAAAGGGCCAGATGGAACTATGAAACTAAGATTGAAAAATTAAAAAATACTGTGAAAGGTCAAACCAATTAAGCAACCTGTTTTGTTGGCATGTAGCAGTTAAAAGTAAGTTAAACTACTTAAGGATTGAACAACATGAAGATATACCAGTTAAAACCAGGTCCTGCCCCTCTGGAGACAAAGAAAAATCCAGATTGCAACTGCTCACTTACTGGAACCCAAAGGAACTCAGGCCAGCAACAGAAATGGTGATTTTTCCTTGATTCGATTTAAAAGTATCTTCACTATATTTTAAGTGTATGTTTTCTAACAAAAATTAAACTTCCTTTACAAAGTTACAGGAAAAATTAAATTTTCCAAAGCATAAGCAGTGTCCAGGTTAAGCATTCTAATTATCAATAAGACTAAACATGTTACTATATGACTTAAGTAATAAATCTGAGCCTTAAGACTGTGCAATCTAATACCTATCTAGAGAACTCAAATATAAAAAAATATTTTTCTTTTTTCATGTTGGATATTACATACAAAGAAAAGATAAGGCAGTCCTGGCCACACCAGTGGCTCAGTGGATCGAGTGCCAGCCTGTGAGCCAAAGGGTCACCAGTTCAATTCCCAGTCAGGGCATATGCCTGGGTTGCAGGGCAGGTGTCCAATTTGGGGTGTGTGAGAGGCAACCCACACATTGCTGTTTCTCTCCTTCTCCTTCTCTCTCCCTTCCCCTCTCTCTAGAAATAAATAAATAAAATCTTTTTAAAAAGAAAATATAAGGCAAATGCTTACAGAATATCAATAATAAGGCAGTTTCTATTACAAGCATGCTCGCATTGACATCAGAGATCACAATGGAGGCAGTCAGGGTTTATGTAGCCTGTAGATATGTTTTGTTTGTCTTGCACCATGATTTAAAATTGAATTAATTGTCAACAACTAAAAATTGGAGGTGTCACATAAAGTCCATAGTTTCTACTTCCTAGAAAATCTGGCAACACCAGATACCCATTTTTTCCCTTTCAAAAACTGGATGAATCCATACAGGAACAGCTGCCCCTTCAGAGGGACAGATAGTCTCAAGATCATTACTGGCTTAATAATACTCCCTCCAAATCAGAGACTCTCAGTTGCCATACACTGTCTTATGCCCAGCCTACTTGACTCATATATATATTACTTGCACTGCTCTAGTTTGAGTTTCCAACCCTAATTAATATTCATCATCACCTTTAATTCCCATAATATGTGTTATGAAAGGATTATTTGTTATTATTACTATTTTATATGAAACTGGGGACAAGAGAATCCGGTTGACTACTTAAAATTGGTAACTCACAGAGGCAGAAATCAAATTTGAATCCCTTGTGTCTAATGTTCTTTCTAAAACATCACAAGTCTTCAGGTAGCCAAACATTGGAATTCTTACCCTTGATCCTTCATATGGCAGTAGGCACCATTCATCTGAAATGAAATAAATTCATCTCTTAAAAAGTAGTTGTTGAACCCCCACAACAGATAATCTGGACTTAGTTTCTGTCCACACATGGTTGACTGTTTGTCTGGGACTCAAGATATCAAAACTCATGAAAGAGCATAGGAATGCTGGAGGGATTCCATACCCTCTGTGCAGGTCATGGTGTTGCTTTTGCTTACCTAGGCTGCTAGAAGGGTGAAGGAATCTGAGGCTACCTTTTGGCTGAAGGGGTAAAGTTGTAACACAGAAGGGAAAAAGTGGTGGCCTGTATAATAATGTATTTTTTTAATCAGTGAATTCATCAGGACACATTTTTCCTGTTATTTTCTTCTTGTGCATATAAGCTTCCTCTTGGAAGGAATCAGCAATTGTACTTTTCCTTTCAGCATTACCTTTTCTTACAGTTTCTACAGTAAATTAATAACAAGGACAAATATTTGCAAAGCAAGCTTTATTTCTATCTAAGTGTTTAATTTTCAAAGTGTAAGTCTTTTCTTTGTCTTTTGTACTCACTAATTACTTACTTTTAAAAGAAAACTGCAAAATAAAAAAAATTATTAAGGAATGGGGTAGATACATCATTGTACAGTTATTTCACCTAACCATAAGAAAGTCAATTATATTTCTGTGTAGGTATCCAGTTTCACAGTTGAAAAGTAAGAAAATATGCAAAGCAATGTGGACTCACTGTCATCTCATTTAAACATAATTCATCATTTTTTTTGTAGAGGTAAAGTGTCTTATGTGCAAGAAAGTGGATAGAGAATAAATGTTACAGGAAAGACAGATTATGAGGACTGAGCTATGTCCAAGATTTTGCTGCCTATGTTTTCTTTAAATATTTTTATGGTTTCAGATCTAACATTTAAGTCTTTGATCCATTTTGAATTTATTCTTGTGTGTGGTGTAAGAAGGTGGTCTGGTTTCATTTTTCTGCTTGTATCTGTCCAATTTTCCCAACACCATTTATTGAATAAACTACCTTTAGCCCATTTTATGGGCTTGCTCCCTCTGCCAAATATTAATTGACTGTAAAGGTTTGGGTTTATTTCTGGGCTCTCCATTCTGTCCCATTGATCTATGTGTCTGTTTTTATGCCAGTACCAGGCTGTTTTGATTACTATGACCTTGTATTATAATTTGATGTTATTCAGCATGACATAACATCAGGATCACTTTCTCAGGATCACTATTGCTATGTGAAGTTTTTTGTGGTTCTATATAAATTTTTGAAACATTTGTTCTCATTCTGTAAAATACATCATTGGAATCTTGATAGGAATTACACTGAATCTATATATTGCTTTGGGTGTTATGGACATGTTAAAGATGTTAATTCTTCCAATTCATGAACACAGTATGTGCTTTCACTTATTTGTGTCTTCAATTGCTTTCTTCAGTGTCATCATTTTCTGTGTATAGATCTTTTACATCCTTGGTTAGACTCATTCCTAGGTATTTTATTCTTTTAGAAGCAATTATGAATGGAATTGTTTTCTTAATTTCCCTTTCTGTTAGATCATTATTGGCATATAGAATACAACTAATTTCTGCATATTAATTTTGCATCCTTCTATTTTGCTGAATTCATTTATCATATCTAGTAGTTTCTTTTTTTAATATATTTTATTGATTATGCTATTACAGTTGTCCCATTTCTCCCCCATCATTCCCCTCCACAATACACACCCTCTCCCACCCACATTCCCCCCTTTAGTTCATGTCCATGTGTCATAAGTTCTTTAGCTTCTACATTTCCCATACTATTCTTGCCCTCCCCCATCTATTTTCTACCCACTATCTATGCTACTCATTCTCTGTACCTTTTCCCCCTCTCTCCTCCTCCCACACCCCTGTTGCTAACCCTCCATATGATCTCCATTTCTGTGGTTCTGTTCCTGTTCTGGCTGTTTGCTTAGTTTGCTTTTGTTTTAGGTGTGGTTCTTAATAGCTGTGTAGTTTCTTGATGGAATCTTTGGGGTTATCCATGTACAGTATCGTGTCATCTGCAAATAAAGAGAGTTTTACTTCTTCCTTTCTAATTTGGATGCCTTTTATTTCTTCTTCTTCTCTGATTGCTGTGTCTAGGACTTCCAGTACTATGTTGAATAAGAGAGGTGAAAGTTGTCATCCCTGTCTTCCTCCTGATAGTTTTTGCCTATTGAGTATGATGCTGGCAATTTTGTACTGTTGGTAGGAATGCAGATTGGTGCAGGCACTGTGGAAAGTAGTATGGAGATACCTCAAAAATTAAAAATGGATCTGCCTTTTACCCAGAGATCTCACTTCTCAGAATATGTCCAAAGGAACCCAAAACACTAATTTGAAAAAAACATAAGCACCCGTATGTTCACTGAAGCATTGTTTACAATCACTAAGATAGGGAAGCAGCCCAAATGTCCATCAGTAAAGGAGTTGATAAAACAATTATGGGACATTTACACAATGGGATACTACTTGGCTGTACAAAACGGGAAAATTTTACCCTTTGCAATGGTACGGATGGACCTGGAGAACATTATGCTAAGTGAAATAAGCCAGCCAGAGAAAGACAAATACCATATGATTTCACTGCTATGTGGAATCTAATAAACAATCTGAACGAATAAGCAAAACAGAGACAGACTCATAGATGCAGAGCAAGATGAGAGCTAATGGGGCAGAGAGGGAGTTAAGGGGGTAGAAGGATTGAGCAGAAAGGACTCATGGACATGGACAACAACATTGTCTGTGGGGGTAGGGTGGGTATAAGGTAACTAAATGGTAATTGAAAAATACAATAAAGGTTAAATTAAAAAATAATTATGAGGATTGAAAAATGAAAGCCTTCAAGAACCTAACCTTTCCTCTACCTAGAATATAACCCATGAAAAAAGTTCGATAGAAATACTGCTCAATAGTCTTTTTAGAACCCTCTAGAAAACCTATGTTCAGTGGACATATTTGTGGTATTGACAGTTTGGTAAGAACCAATATTATTGGATGCAGTTCAAATTCAACAAGAATATTCCAGAAGATAGCATACCAAGTGTTTTAAATATCATTAAGTGATAATTGGTGGTGAATAGCTTGGGTTCAGGAGTGGAAAGAAGTGATGCATCGATGATCCAGGGGTGGGAATTCCTTGCCAAGAAAAGAAAGGAAAAAGGGAAGGATAAGAGTGATGCTGACAGATAAGAGAAGGATTAGGAAGAGATGGTTAGAAAAAGGAGCAGAAAACCTTCTGAAACTTCACTGATAGCAAAGGCCTCCTGTTCTGAATCCACTGCCTCCTCCTCCATTACATGAACTGTGAAAAGACCCAAACCAAGGCTGCAACTACTTAGCCCACAATAACTTTTGAAGTTAGAGCAGATGGCTGCACCTCTCCATCTGACTGCACGCAGCACAGCCATAACCTCCCCAACTCACTCTTACTCTGCAGTAACAGAGTAAGCCAGGCCTGGGAACATGGACAAACATGAGGTAGGAAAAAACACAGCTCCGGCTTCAGAGCTCAAGCCACCTTTCTAGGCTGTTAATAATGCCTATGTTAACCACTCAGTTTTCCTATTTTCAAGAATCGACTAGAAATAGCCTCTTTTCTCACTAAAACTCATCACTTGCCGGTGAGCCTTCAAACATGAATATGTGGTCCATGGAAATTTCTGTTTTAGCTGAAAACATGCATCACATTTCCTTTAGTCTGTATAAAGTGAAACCTAATGGAGGAAAAAACAGCTACGTCATACATGTCATGAACCATTGTGCTATTGTTCCCATTATTTGAGATGACTTTCCTATGAAAACATGCATAACGTCTCAGATAAAAAGGGAAAAACAGTCAGTCTTCTGACTGAATCATTATTGGGGCACTAGTTACAAATTTTGTCACCTTTCCAGCCCCATGCAATGTGAGTGGCATGTGTCTGCTCTAGTTTAAGAGAGGAGATAGCAACATGGCAGACTGGATTTGGAACAGCCAAAGGCCCTTATCAGGGCAAGCCAAGTAGTGAGTGAGCCCCAGATTCTGCCTGGAATGTTGAGTAAGCTTAGGTTTCAGTTACTTCTCTAAAGGCAACATTCTGGTGACCAACTTAAAATATTTCCCCTACCAGGGAAATGAAGAAAATTTGCAGATGGAAAAGAACCATTGTAGAGAGGTGGGATATATAGGTAGTTGTCACCAGGGATTGAAAATTAAAAGAAGTTACAGAACCCAAATAGGACATCGAAGTAAGTGAAGCAATCCTGGTATAAATAATCAGCAATGTGAGTAAGGCAATGCATGACAACCAACTCACACTTTGTGTCAAGGAGGCTTCAAGGACTGATGGGGATTATGGCTCAATGGATAGTGAAGGGGATGCCTTTTCTGACTTGGATGGCCATGAGCATTCCAGCCAGTGAGTATGGTATTAGAGGGTCCTCTTCTTACTCAGAAGACAGAATCTATTGAATCCATGAATTTTTACTATTGCCAACTATTTCTCTATATTTTTTAAACTAAACACAAGACAGCCCTGGCTGGTATGGCTCAGTGGATTGAGCGACAGCCTACAAACCGGAAGTCTGTCGGTTCAATTCCCAGTCAGGGCTCATGCCTGGTTTGCAGTCCAGGTAATCAGTTGGGGGCATGTGAGAGGTAACTAATCCATATATCTCTCACTCTTTGATGTTTCTCTCCCTCTCTTTCTCTTTCCCTTCCCCTCTCTCTAAAAGTAAAATAAAACATAAAAATATATTAAAAATCTAAAATAAAATTAAACACAAGGCAGACAAACACATCTGCATGCTAAATGGGATTTGTAGTCACATTTAAAATATGTCTCAATGTCCGTACAAAATATAAAAGAACACAGCCCTGAATCTGCCAATAAGAGGACACAGGTTAAAGCCTCAGTTCTGACCTTTAGTGACTTCCTGGCCTTCGGCAATTGCTCACAAGAGTTTTGACTTCTTTTCTATGAAAGGAGTTACCTATGTGTCACACTGTCAGGAAGACCTAAAAATCCTCTACTTCACACTCTGCAATGTCATACACTCGCACGCGCACGCACACACATAAACTCTTTTATTCTGAAATTAGAACAAAACATTTAAAAATAAATATCCCTAGGAAACATAATAAAGCAACTTACATACTTAGTTGCAAATATCTAACCAAAACCCTAAAATGTGTTTTCAGTAGGAAGAAGAAATGTAACAGGTGGATAAAGGTAAGAGAATGTGACACCAGAAAAATATAGAAAAGGACTTAAGAGGCCCTAAAGTCTTAACCAGACTTATCTTCAAAAGGCCCTGTGAAACTGAATCTTCTTTGGTGTTATAAAGAATGCTGATTCCTTGTGAAAGAGTGGTGCAGGAAAATTAACATTTCTGAGCTAGGTTAAGAGAATATTGTGACTGTGGGACTTCTCAGAGCCTTTGATTTTGCTCATGTGCACTGAAATTTCTAAAAGGAGCTATGGTATGCTGTATTTTCAAGCCTTTGACCAAAGAATATTTGACTAAGGATCATAACACATTTCTTAATCTTCAGAAACATGAATCTATAGTGAGGAGGTTGTAATGACTTTACTTACTTTTAGCCATAAAATATATTTTCCTTCCATGTGTTACTTTTGAGGGTTATTTCTACTTTTTGTATATTGGAAATAAAAGACATGCATTAAATATTTTGGTTTTGTTCTTTCCAAGTATATGAAATCAGTGTCAGTATAAATTTCACAAGTTCAAAATTGTCTCAGTCATGTCATAAACTTTAATCTTAACAAAAAATGCCTTTATTTTTTATGGTTTTTAAAAATCTTGTTTTGCCAAGTGTATAATTCCTACATTAAAGATGTTAATAATGTGTCTAAAATAATAACTTATACCTAAGCCTTGAGCTGGGGCTTAAAACACATTTCCTTTTCCAGGTCTACCACAAGTTAAGACAGGATTTATAAATTTAGACTTAATATAAATATGAATTCCTCCTAAAAAACATTAGTATTATTTTTCACTTTTGGTTTTATACAAAGAATGTTCCTGGTCACCAGATAGTACAATAAGTAAAATTTTGGACATCTGACATTGAAGCTAACATGGATGTCAGGGTCATTTTAAACATGATAACAATGAATATCTTAATGTGCTAGAATATTCAATATTTTGGTCATAATTTTGCTTAGGATTCCTAAAACTACTATTTTTGGCATCTGAATCTTAATTTTTTTCCTTTTTAACTTAACTGATCTTCAAATGGTGAACAGCAAGTAAAATAACTTTCAGAAATGTGGTTAGAATTTTTCTCTCTAATCTTATAGCACTTTCTTTTAAATATTTTATTTATTTTTGGAGAGGGGAAGGGAGGGAGAAAGAGAGGGAAAGAAACATCAATGTGTGGTTGTCTCTTCTGTGCCCCCACTGGGGACCTGGCCCACCATGGACCCTGACTGGGAATTGAACCAGCAACCCTTTGGTTCACAGTCCAGCATTCAATCCACTGAGCCACATCAGCCGGGACTAATCTTATAGCTCTTAATAAACATTTTCTGTTTTAGTGCCTCAGTTGCTTTTACTATAATTGTTTTATTTTATGTGTAAACACTTAATTAAATTATATATTAACCCATAAGTACCTGGTATTGTTCATACTTATATTTTTCCTTATTTATTTTGCAAATGTGAAGCTTTCAATTTTTAAAAATGGATTGTATAAGGGATGCATTGTTTGGTTTTCTATTTCTTTGATTTGCCACACTCCCTTCTCTAGTAAAGAGAAACTAAATTTATGTGAGCTTTTCATTAGGTCTAGCGTCATTG
Organism: Glossophaga mutica; assembly: GCA_039655065.1. Classification (NCBI taxonomy): domain Eukaryota; kingdom Metazoa; phylum Chordata; class Mammalia; order Chiroptera; family Phyllostomidae; genus Glossophaga; species Glossophaga mutica. Next base: position 67,882,083 of record CM077309.1, on the reverse strand, counting down.
TAATCCTTTTCTTTCAATCATAATTTTTCCATAGACATGAAAGATTTCAGCAAACCATGCTTAACAGAGAGCTCACTGTGAAACATGGATAGCTTTTTCAAAACCTAAAACTGTAAGAGTATCCTGAGAATAGAACAAAAGAAATTAAAACACTAGATATGCCACAGCTGTCTCATGCAGCAGTTAGAAATTTAATTATTTTATCTCGTAGAATAATGTGCCCTTCAGAAATCATTTTGGACTAGATGTCTCAAACCAATGATCTGTAGTTAATTATCTTTAATAACTGTTGCACATTACGGTTAGATCTATGTTTTTGCTAAACCAATTAATAATATCTTCATTAGTATAAAGACAAGGTAGCAGAATCCTTTCATTTTTCACATTGAAAAAGTAGATATTTTAAACACTGTAATTTACTTTAGCCATACATTCCCAATGATATGACTAATTAATGAAACTTCAAAGACACAACTTCCAAAAAGCTATTATTTTAAAGTCATTGTTGAACATTTAATGACACTATGTTGGGGGCATTGCTGACCCCTAACTGTCCATGTCCTAGAATTGACTAAACCCATTTAAATTACCAAAAGGTTTAATGTTTTTTAAAAAAGAAAGAAATATAAAATTAGTCAAATTTTATCTATTTAAAAGACCTGTTGATTACAGAAGAAAAATTAAAAAATGGATGACTTTAATAACCACAGGACAAATTATTTCCTTTCTAGTTACAAATACTGGTGGGCCCATAGGACATCTGCTGATTGACTGTGGTGGTGGCTAACCTCATCTGAGGCTGACCTTCCTCTACCCTTTGAGGTCCTATTTACACTCAACTTAGAGGTGAGCACAGCCCAAAAATGTTCTCCGGCACAGTTCACTAAAGTCAGGTCCTTCCGTCTGCCCTCACTGTCACAAAATCCAATCAGAGAGAGGGCTAGGGCCAAATTCTAGCATTCAGTGTCATGTTTGCTACATGCAGGTAGAAATGGGGAGGGGATTGGTTACCAAAGATCATTTGCTTGAGTTTCTTTTGAAAATGTCAACCCCACAGCTATTTCAAAGTAGGAAGCATGATTTTTAAATAGTATTTAATACATATTTTAATAGACTTGAAAGGATCTGGCAATGTTGGGGGGTCATTGGGAGAATTCAAGACAGCAAAAGCTTTATTTATTTATATCTCCACTTTGTTAAAAAATAACTTGAGGTGACTTACAGAAATGTGCTTATTAGAAGTAAGTAATGAGAAAACTTGGGCAAATGAAAGTAAAACTTATTATAACTTAATTCTACGTTTATTGGCTATTGAATGCATATTAAATGTCATTTACAATATAGAGATGGGCCTGAATCTGACACTGGGATACTAGCAGCCAAAGCAAAGGGGAAGTTGCATCCCATAAAGCTAATTAACCAGAAAACTGAGAAGTTCTCTGTTTCCTGTGTAATCAAGCTCAATGTATTAGAGTTTCTGTTAATAACTCGAAGAACAGAATTATTCAATTAACAGGAACATTTCTATTCTTCTGGGGTATATGTTCTTTTATCTCTTGCTAGTGTCAAATAAGTTTTCTCATTATTCCATGTACTAAGTGTCATAGACTTCTTGAAATGTGCAATTAGAAAATCAGTCATTCAATAATTTTAATGTCATATGACCAAAATCTTATGGGGCTATAATATGAGATAAAGAACATAATTAAAAGAAGACAACTTAGTGAAACTAATTTCAAAGGCTGGAAATTGGTTGGCTCTAGTTCTGGCTATCTCCAAAAGAACTTCACCCCATAACATTTTTGTGTTCTTAAATTTGATAGTAAGTGGACTACTTAAATAGGCTATGAAAAAAAGCACATTAAGTCCAAAACTGTTTAATTACATAAAAAATATAGTGAAATCAGTTGCCAGGGAATGAATCTACTAGTTGTTGATCTGGTAATTTAAAGCATTAAGTCAGGAGTCATGTTGCCATCTTGAAGCTAATAAGGAGAAAGAGAAATAGGAGCTTACAACCAAATTAAATATTCTGCTTATAAACTATGCACATTGAGACTCATTCTCTATACAGCAGCCAGAGCGACCACATAAAATTCAGATCGGTTTGTGTCACCCCCCACATTAAAACCTAACACTAGCTTCCTGTTACCTGTAAGATAAAATGCCAACACTTGGCATTGATTTCAAGCACCTTGAACCATGCTAGGGTTCTCGTGATCATGAACACCCTTGCTGCACATGCTTTCGGTTATGATATTGGTCTGGGACTCCTGCTGCCTCTCAACTCAGAGAGCTGACCCAGATAATCCCCATTCATCCACTTGATCTCAACTTCACTGCCACTTCTTCAGGGATATCTTCTGTGACCACTGGCCCCAGAGACCAATTTAGATTGACTTTTCATATGTTCTCACAGCTTTTTTGCTAATTATTCTCTTCTTTCTTTTTAAAATGTTCTTCAAGTATGTAATTAATTATGCCTTGACTTCTCCTATTATTTCTACGAGGATAAAGACTGTATTGATTTCCACATCCTCAGGGCCTCAAACAATGGCCAGCACATAGTAGGACTTAATAAATGTTCAATAAATTAATGGATATCCTAAAAAGTGTCAAAAATTTATGTACTCTTTCTGGTAAGCTACATTGAAACAGCATTGAATAGGAGAACATAATGAAGTTATATTTCAGTGGCCTTAATTTATGGACTTTGGATAAGATAATGTACATGTTACTGTATCAGGAATTAAAATAAACTATGGCATGTCTTTCTTTCAGCACATCACCATAATCCCAACTAAACAAGGCACATCATCAATCTGAATTCTTTCCAAACATTCTTCTCCACAAGCTAAACGCTGCAATGGGGGGAAAAAAACATACGTTACTAAATGAGAAACACAAATCACGATTTTCCTTAGTATTCTGGTCATTCACTAGTCATTTCAGAAAAAAAGGACATCCTTAAGTCAAGAAATATTGTGCTTCCCCCTGCTCTATTCTGCAACTATTTTGTGAAAAATTACAATAAAAAAGTCACTATACATTTGCAAATTGCTTTTAAAACCAGAGCTTTCTCCTGGGAATATGATCCTAATAGGATAGAGACAAGGCTAAGTTGCTGAATGCTGCTGGTCATTACTCTTTTGTTTCAACTCAGAGAAAACATGCACAAATCTCATAACTAGACTCCCGGGCATGTGTTTTTGCTTACTGCCTAATGTGGTTCTAATAATGCAAACATTCCAGCTAAATAATGATGACACATGTACAGCTGTAGATGTTAGAAGCTTACGCAAGGGAAACACTTTGGGAAACACAAAGGAAAAATACAATAAACATTTATTTGAAATTTTCTTCTTGCCATCATATTTAAACTCATTCTGGCCTGTGTTAGCATGGGAAAAAAAAACAAAAACAAAAAAACAAAACCATACACCAAAGATATATGAACTAAAAAGGAATTCTAGGAGTATGTGCTTCAGAATTAACCTTGAAATGTATTTAGTTCAGAGTCTCACTTTTAGGAATACATATTGATAAATTGGGGAACAACTTTTCTGGAATTCTTTTTTAGCTATATCATTCATAACTGTGTATCAATGATACATTCCTTGTTTTGAAATAGGAAAATGTACTTACTGCTGTTTCATCTTGTTTTTGTTTAATTTAATAATTTTAAACAGGGTTGGATGCCAGCCCTTGCATGAATCAACTCCAACTGAAACTCCATCATATAAGGAAAAATATTAGACGGTTGGTTAAATTTCTCCCTTGGTCAAGAGCTCCCACAGTTTACCTCTATCATTTGCAGCTCCATGGTTTAGGTAGGAGTACTCCTGCTATTGAGGAGTGCTTATGCCAATCAATAAACACGTCTTTCTTCTAGAATAGAGTGTTTGGTAAAAAGATGATCATATGGATCTATTGAGCTAGTAAGATATTGCTGCCGTCAAGAGTGGGGCCTCATCTGAGGATGATGTCACCACATGGAAGAGAAGAGAACTGAGAGAATAATAGATCAGGGCATGATGACATCTAGATCAAACCTCACCTGAAGCTAGTACAATTTTGAATTTTCATTTATTTAAATCTCAACATTTAATCTCACCTGAGTTTAATTTAATTATACTTGCAGTCAAAGATTCCTAAGTGATAATATGCTCCAAAATTATTTACAGAGTGCAACCTTTAAATTGTGAAATTTTTATGACCACAATCTTTTCTTAACCTTACATACATCCTAACTCTGGTCTTATAGAAATACTCACCCATCTATGTTATTGTATATACACGGAGGGCTCTCTTCCCAGCAGGTTCTTCTTATTCTTAAAGACCCAAACCAAATATCACTTCTGACATGACATTTTCATCAACCTTCTCTGGTGCCTGCTCCCCTGGGTTACCAGAGAACCTTGTCATTACCATTAGGATGGTACTTTTCATATGATCACTGAATTGTTTACATGTCTCTTGCTTCCCCTGACCTGTTGCAATAATTGTCACTATGCAAGGAGAACCTACTTTTGGCCAGCAATGTCACATGTATTATGTTATGCTAAGCCTCTAAATAAATATGTTTGCACAGAAGAGGAAACTAAGGTGAAAGACAAATGTCTTCTAACTTCCTCAGAAATAGAAGATCACAGAGCCACTTGAACCTCAAATGATTCCAAAGTTACTGCTTTTTGCCCCATATTATGAAAGACCAGGTCCTTCTCATTCTCATATTTCTGAATGAAATTTGTGACTGAACTGTAGGCTCCAAAATTTCAGTTATCATTCTGGGTGTGACATTATTGTGCCTCTGCGCCTTGCAATATTTCCAAAACATAAAAATCATTAAATAAATGTTTATTGAATTGATTATTGAGTAAATAATAAACAGATTTAGCATGCATTCAACACTTACTTGAACATTGTTAGAAGGTCTTTGGTTTTTAGCTATAGTAAAATTCAAATGTTTGCACACAATTTTAAAAACAGGAGATCTTTGTTTCCCAAACACTGGGAGGAGTTAAGAGAGGCACTCAAAGTCAGTGATGCTATTGAAAGAACCATTGAAAGGCTGTGTGAGCATGGCTAGTTTACTCAACCCCTCTGAGCATTCCTTTTTTTTTTTTCTGATCTGTAAGAAATGAGATAATAACAACCAATTCATAGGCTGTAAGGAGACTGTAATGAGAATAAAAGCGAAGTGTATAGCATATAATGAACACTCAACAACATCGAAAACTAAGTATATTTCAGTATTTTGCTGATGGTATGCAAGAATAGCATGATTATGAAATAACTTAGTGTTGCGGACCGTTCAGCTTGGTTTCAGGAGTTGTAACCCTCACCCCATGGTGGGCTGTGTAAGAGCCCAAGGGACCCACTTCATCTGGGTCTGTTCTGTCACAAGGATGTGACCTACTAAGGAGACAAAGCTTATTTCCCTGGCAGGGGCACTGCTTCTGCCTTACCCATCTCTGGCCCCATAGCTTGATTGGCAGTCAATAACGGGTAAGACTCCTCATGGGAGCGGCAACCTAAGCCAGACGCAACCACTTGGGAGGCCTCATGGAAGGACTCAGGGGGTTGCAGCAAAGATGTGATGGACTCTTGCCCCCCCCCCGGCTATTCTGACATAGCCCGAGTCCTCATTTCCATCTGGGAGATGTCTCCTGCTTCTTAATTGCCTTAAAGCCTGAAACTGTGGGGGTGAGCGGTGCAGCCCTGTCCTGGCCAGGACGGCTCCTTGGGTGATTGGCATAAGAAAGAATTCCTAAAGTCCTGTGAAACCTGCTTTGCTAAGAGTGCTCTTCCTGAGGTGACAAGTGTCCCAGGAGGAAATGAGCATGTCTCCCAAAGTCTGGCAACCCCCGTTCCTAACAAACACTGGCTCAGATTAAGCCCTCAGATTTCTTTGAAATGTTAACCATTGTTTGATCCTTGTCTCCTGACATACCTGTATTCCCCTGTATTTGAGCCCAATAAAAGGCTAGTGAGGATGGGGCTCTAGGTCATTCTCCTCTGAGAGTTTGACCCCTTTCCTCCCCAAGCAGAAGATGACTTGGTAGTTTTTATTTTCATCCGTGATGGAGGGATGGGGCTCTGTGGGCGGAGACCCCCCACATCTGGCACCCAGGACAGGGTCCCCCGCAATTTAGAACTGAACATGTTATAACAATAGGGATCACTATATTCATCATGGGTCTAAAAGCCTTCTGACTACAATAAAAATGAGACAGAAATTTTGAAAATTATAGTTACTTAAGGAATATCATAGCACCCTGCTTTGTAGCTTATGGAATAGAGACTGTTGTTTAGTAGAGAACATGGGTTTATATTTCATTGATTTTTTTCCTGTACCCACTTTGCATCATAATCAAGACTGCCTAATAATAAAAATGAATAATTTAAAATTTGTTATTTAGCAAAATTTATATTACCCCATTACTTGATTTTCAGATTGTTTCACTGAAGATACTTCTCCTGTCCACTTCTCGGTGAAAAATATATAATGACTCAATGGTAACTACAAAATCATTGCAAATAATGTTCTAAACTTTAGAGCATTTCTTTTGTATGCACAGTTGATGAGCTTCAAAACATTTTTAATGAAAATCTATTAATTGTTCCTCCAATTTTAAATTAAATTCATTACTCAAAAGTGGTAAGACAACTTTTTGTTTAGTGGATTAGTTAGACATTTTCAGTATTTATCCAACAGATGAAGAATGGGAAACTGGAGATTATAATGTATTTGTTGAGGCTTTGTCAGCACAGAGTTTTGTGATGCTTTAATGCTAAGTTTCAGGACACTATTTCAGAGATATTTGTAGCTAGATGGAAATTAGGCATCTACTTAACATTTGTTTGTAATTAGATACATATACAATGAAAGTCTATTGTTAATGCCAAAATTTAAGAAGAAGGTGGTTTATCACAAGCACCTTCTTTGAAGGAAGTCAGATTGGACTATTCAGTTCTGCCAAAATCAGAAAGAAGCATAAATATCACTAGAAAACAAGTTTATAAAGTCAATTTGTGTTTAAAAAAACACCCTAAACTAAATACTGGACTGAACCCTAGTATATGTCCAGTCTTTCTTATCACTGCTTTTCTGGTGCTACATTTAATTCTATGGTAACTGAGATTTTCTAAATCTTCTTGATATGTAATGGCAAAATTACTTCAAATGTCTATGAAACTTCTTTTAGTTAAAAAAAAACAGGTCTGTGTTATTCGTATTAAAGTCTACTACTGATATTTCATTCTGTCCCATCCACTTTGATCCTATCTTCTGTTTGTGGAGGTCAGGAATTCCTTGAAACATAGTGGCATTCTCACTTGAAGACTTTATGGAACTTCTTGGGTTTTTAAAAAAAGAAAATATTGTTCTAAGTTCAATTAATTAATATTTAATTCTGTCCCACTTCTATCCCTTGCCTATATTTTCTGGTTCAATTACCCAAGATTCACAATTTAACCATTGGTTTAAATAAATACTGAGTTGTTTTAGATTGTCCACAAGGCGGCAGTAAAACATCTTTCTTCCCCCCAATATTTTGAGTTCCTGTGTTCATTTCCTAAACATTTAGATATATTTGCCTGAATAACACTAAAAACTAACCATTTTGCTTTTAAATTTCTACTTTGATATTCAAAAATAAGGTATTAGCAAACATCAGTGATCATGATGAGAACCTTAATTAATTTTCCTTACAATAGATAAATAAAAATCCTTAAAGTTTTAATAACATAAATTTACTTTTTATATTGACAGGAGTATATATACTCCTGTCCTGTTTTTCAGAGTCACACTGAGTCCCTGTACATTTTCCAGTTAGAAATCATGCTATCTAAGTAATGTTGAGCTTAATATATTTTTTCTCTCTTCCTAATTACATTATGTGATAACGGCATTCATATGTAATTGTTCTACTCAGAGTTTTCGAATAATATGTAAAATTGGGTGTTCCCATTTGTATAGCAGACACCCTGACAAACCATCAGAGTACATAAAAATACACTTCTGATAGGTTTCCTTCACAAGCAAGAAAAGATTTAATTGTAGAGAGACTTGGAGGCTTAGTCAGCACTATTTTCGAATGTTTCCCATCCACTGATGAGTCCTGTCAGCTGCCTTTTCAGTGCTATTGCTTACCTTCTACATGCCTGAGCTGAGACGATCTTCCATGACCTCATTCATGACAAGCAAGTGAAGGGTACCTTGGATCTTTTGCCCCATACAAGAGAAGGGGAGGAGGACTGTGGGACTGGATGACCTTGCATTGCTCACTGACTTACTGCTTCCAGAACAATGGTTTGCCCTGAGGACAAGAGGCTGCCAAAGGCACCTCTGGCAAACATGTCATGCCAGCAAATGCTTGCTACTCCTGAGAAAACCAGACAGGTGTGCATACATGAGAGAGAGAGAGAGAGAGAGAGAGAGAGAGAGAGAGAGAGAGAGAGAGAGAGAGAAGGCACTTTGACACAATAAATTCTAAACCTACATCATTACAGGAGAGCTAAACTACCGTCTTCATGCTGTCTGCATTCCTGTGGAAGCTACAGGGAACTTGGCCTGAGCAAGATTGTGAGATTGAGTCCAGTACTTTGCCAGTGCAGGCATCACATGTTAGTAGGTGTGTCTGTGTGTGTGTTTGCAATACCAAAGCAAATTATTTATAAAGTGTGTTCATATGGCAAAATGCAAGAGAGTCAGTAATGCAGCATAAATACTCAGTCACATGCAGTCACAGTTTCCATTCTTTCTATTGTTTCCTTTAAAATAGGTGCCACCTAATGACTTTAGAATTGAACGTTGTTTTCCAGTACTAAAAGACATGAAGTTCACAACAATTAGTGCCTTCAGAAAGATGGTTTATTATTTAAAGTGCTCTAAATTAAAACATACATTACCACATAGCACTTAATTTTTTTTTGAAAATGCGTGTACTTTTATAACTAGCTACTCTAGGAAAATGAGCTGAATGACTTAATTTCACATTAAAGTACAAATACTGTGCTGAATTTTTGTTTCGACATAGGTGCTTTGTGACTAAGCATAGCTTTCTGAATGATTTTTACCATCAGATTCAAAACTACCAAATTCAACATCTGAGAGCAATGCCATAATTCTCTTACTTTAAGAAAAGCACACTGATTTTAGATATATTGAAACTCAGAAGTTTTAGCAATGTGTTTGGGTGAAGGTTAAGTCATCCTTGACAGTATTAAAAGAAAGGTTTGAATTGTTGAATAACCACCTTTCACCCATTCCTAATTGTAATTTAAATGATAATATGCTTTCAATCAATAGCTCTTTGTCATACTTTGAAGATCAAAGGATAAGATTTCACCCCATGAGTTTACAAGGCTAAAGCTCCTGGTTCATAACACTAGAATGTTGAATTAGAATACTGCTCTCCAACAATTTGTCCAGAGAAAGGCATTTAAATGATACCTTACACATGTTAATATTAGAAAATGTCAGAAGTCTTATTTTTGTAATTTGCTTCCAGATAGATATTGTAATAAAAATATTAGCTCATTAAAAAAGCTAAGTTATCACTATACTAATTTCACTAGTTTAACTGTCATCCTACTACTAATCATCTGAGCCTTTACTGTGCTCTGGGTATTTCACTAAGCACATTTACATTAAGTTTCTTTGTTCTTCAGAGTCAGCCTCTGAGGCAGAACTTAATATTTATGCCCATTTAACAGATGAAGCTTGGAGAGTTTGAATCACTTTGACCTCTTATCACCCTGCTAAAGAAAGAAAGCGCTTTGACAAAATAAATACTAAATATACCTCTGAGCAAAAACAAGCCCTCTCAGCTACTCATGGGACAAAAATTCGATGTAACTAAACACAACTGCTTCTTTTTTCCCATAACTCTCTCTATGTGAAAGTTTATAAATATATCAAAAGCACTTTACTTATGTATTGGTATAATGTAAAACTGCATTTAGCATGTATAGAATATGCTTTATACATAGAAATAAGCACTTTTCATTTTTCTCTTCTGCTTTCAAAGTAGAAGCTTATGCATTTTATTATGTTCATAGGATAATACTGAATTTCCAGGTGAACCTGGATGCATCTATTTAGGTTTAGATGAGCCCAAGCTTGCTTATGCAGTCACTAACTGAAAAATTCATTATTAGGTCTGAGCATACAGAACCTCAGGTCATCAGTTGTCATACAAATGTTGAGAGGTTTCCAATTTGGTTTATTGTGTGTGTGTGTGTGTTTTTTCTGGTGGTGGCAAGGCTAATGATAATAATAATGTCCACTGGGGCCCTGGCTGGTGTAGCTCAGTGGATTGAGCGCGGGCCTGTGAACCAAACAATCGCGGTTCGATTCCCAGTCAGGGCACATGCCTGGGTTGCAGGCCAGTTCCCAGCAAGGGACACACGAGAGGCAACCACACACTGATATTTCTCTCCCTCTCCCTCTCTCCTACCCTTCCTCTCTAAAGATAAATAAATAAAAAATCTTTAAAAAATTAAAAAAAAATAATAATGTCCATTGAATATTGAATGTCTGTGATTTGTTAAGCTAGATAGAAGAAGTTGGCCCAAGGGCCAAATCCTATTCTAGGACAGGTTGTCTCTAGCCTGCCCATGTGCAAATTTCACATGAAATTTTATGCTTTTTATTTATCTTAGGAAAAAATCCATTGAAAAATTAGAAAATCTGAAAACACTGGGCTAGATTCCTACTTGGCAAAAGCTGGCTTGAGAGCATGATGGAATGACTCCTGCTTTTGAAGATCATGCTCTTTCCCTATGACAACAGTCCCTTCAAGCCCAATTTTATCCTTAGACCATATAGTTTCTCTCATTGACAGGATTAGAATGAACTTACTTTGGGAATCCACATGGGAAAAAATGTTTCAACCTAGTATGTAATGTGTCCTTGTACTACGTATGAGGAAGGTGCCATTATACCTACAGATGTAGAAAGAACACAGAGAAGGTAAAATCACTCAATGCCAGAGTTAATCAGAGAAGGGCTGGATTCTAGCTCATATCTGTCTCATCCCAAAGCCTATGAACTCCTGTGTCCCTTGAGGCATTCACTCTCATGTGTGGACTGCAAACATCTCCCTTTGTCATGAGCAGAGTGCGTTTTTTAATGGCATCTGGGACTAGGGATGGCTGGGGTACTAGACAAGAGCAGCATGTGCTCACAGACATCCCCATTCTTGTCTATCACAAGAAGGATCTGGGGCTACTTTACCGGCATGAGTGTGGCTGGGAGAACAATGCACATTCATAGTAAAACATCTCACTTAGAAGACTTCAACTTTACATGACTGGAAACCATGATCCCCCAAAATGTGCAGGGGATGGATTTCAACAGTACAGGCACTCCAGCTGCTGGTCTACTCTAGAGTGAGAGCAAGGTGGGAGATGGCAGTCTGCTATTCCCTCAGCCAGTCTTGGTCATCTTGCTTTGTGAGCCTGTTGTTTAATTTAGCTATCATTTCCATCATTATCATCGTTAATATATCTTCATGTAAAACATTTGTAATTTTAACACCACTGTAGAACTGTAAGTGTGAGATATTTTGCAGTTTCATAATAATTGCTTTGCTGGAATTTCCATAATATTCTTACCTGTGCAGAAGCTACTGAAAAGTTATAAAGTGAGTTGTCTCTGGGAAAGGGGTGTCTTAGGATGCTATGCTTAGAGCATTCAACTGTCATCTCTATTGATTCAGGCCACCTAACTCACAAAAAACAAACTCTAGTAAAGTAAGATTTAACAAATTGAGTGGAAAAGAGAGTTGTGTGAAGAGGGCCCTGAAGTGCTATGGAGATAAGATTGTTTAAGGAACTTAGACAAGAGTAAGTGTCCTGCAGTCAGAGCAGACATTGCTAATCAATCTTCCCTGCTAAACATGCAAGGCTGGTGAGACTATTAATCATCCAACATTAGAAAAGTATGTGTGAAAGCCCAGCTTCCAGGTGAGATTTAAGTCTGGCCTTGCCTGGTCTTAAATCAGGTCCCTGTCCAATCTCAGCAAAATGGAGAAGCTGTGAGGAGTTGATGACAATATGCTCCAAGATAATACCTACACTGCTATGTTGCTATCAAAAGATTCAATATGCTTATGTTGTCAGAAACAGAGGTTAGAACAAAAAAATAATATACAGGGATTATTTTCATCATTCAAATGTATGAGCACAAGAAGAAAACCTACCAAAAATATTAACAAAATGTATGTGTGCCCATGTCTTGGGAGAAAGGAGTGGAATAAGAATGATTGTGTTAAAATTGTGGAATCTGATCCATTGTATTGAGAAGGGAAGCCAGACAGGCTTTGGGTTCTAGTAGAAATCATTGCTACAAGGACCCACTTCCCTATTCTTTATAACCCCCAAGGCCACCCTGAAAGGGACATCAGACCAGAAATCTTTAACTCAGTAATAAAAATAAAAATAATTTCCCTCCTTCTCTTTTCACTTTTCTTACCTTCCTTTTACCTCATCATTTATCCTTCCTTCCTTGCCTCTTGCTTTTCCCAAGTGAAACATAAAAAAACATTCTCTGAGCTTTTGTTTCAGAACTGAGAAAATAGACAAGAGGTGATCCTAAACCTCGGCCCCCATATAGGATCTCTCCTGTGTTCTGCCTGAAAATCTTTTCAGAAGGGAAAAAAATAGCTGGCAATTCCACAGAAAGAAAAGGGTTTAAATGCAAATGAGAGCTCAAGGTAACACTTGAGTGTGAATGAATTTCATTCAGAAAATGCCAATCACTCAGCCATCACAAACAAATGACAAGGATTCAAGAGGCTCCTGGTACCAAGAAGACTGTCTATGATTGATGGTGAAAGGGGCAGAGAAAGGTTAGAGGGCAAAAAGACACATTTTTGTGCCTTTCAAAATATTCCAAGGGTCATCCTTTTGACTTTATTTGGAAAATGAGTTAGGGCTTCTTTATTTGGAATGAGTTAGGGCTTCTTTATTTAAACCAAACCTTGTATGAAGGTTTTTGGTTTCCTTTTATTTTTTTAAACCTTTGTTACAGAATTTGGTCCTCAAGGTTTATGAAATAGAGGATCTCTTTTTCTGTCTCCTGATTTCCCATGCAAATCCTCAACCACACATCAGGATAGTTGCACCTCATAGTCATTTGGCTAAATTTTGGCTGGACCTGCTCTGGAATGCAGGGCAAATCATTCAGGGTAATTCTAATTTTTCACCTGCAGAATTTCAAATAATTATTCTTAAAATGAGCCATTCCCCTCACATTGTCAGGAATCAAACTGATCTGTCTGTCATGGCTATCTTTATAAAGTCTTGTGACTTTGCCAGAGCACTCAGATTTTGTTTTATAAATACTTGAAATATTTCAAAACACATGTGTATTATTCATGGAAAACTGCAAGCTCTGAGTTTTCTCCCCTCTGGTCATCATCTGTTGGTTTGGGCTTGACTAATACATAGTGAAGCCAGATTCCTTCAAACATACATTAATTGGAAGGTGAAAACAATGAATGTATTCCAATTTTTTTCTATTTATTTTATTTTAATTGTTGATCTTGTACAGTTTTCTGTCTTTTATTCTCACTCGAACACACCACCCCAGCCCTCCCCACCTCCCTCCCATTTCCACCCTGCCATAGTTTTTGTCCATGAGTCCTTTATACTTGTTCGTGTAAATACTTCCCCTCTTCCCCTGAAATTCCCTCCCCTCTCCCCTCTGGTGACTTTCAGCCTGTTCTCAATTTCCATGTCTTTGGTTATATTATGCTTGTTTGTTTGTTTTGTTGATTAGCTTCCTGTTAAAGGTGAGATCATATGGTATTTGTCTTTCACTGCCTGGCTTACTTCGCTTAGCATGATGCTCTCAAGTTCCATCCATGCTGTTGCAAAGGGTAGGAGCTCCTTCTTTCTTTCTGCTGCATAGAATTCCATTGTGTAAATGTACCACAGTTTTTTGATCCATTCATTTACTGATGGGCATCTAGGTTGCTTCCAACACTTGGCTATTGTAAATTGTGCTGCTATAAACATAGGGGTGCATAGGTTCTTTTGGATTGGTGTTTCAGGGTTCTTAGGATATAGTACTAGCAGTGGAATTGCTGGGTCAAAACCAAAAATATCCATTTTTAGTTTTTTTAGAAAATTCCATACTGTTTTCCATAGTGGTTGTACCAGTCTGCACTCCCACCAGCAGTGCACTACTGTCCCCTTTTCTCCACAACCTCTCCAACACTTGCTGTTTGTTGCTTTGTTTATGAGGGCCATTCTGACTGGTGTCAAGTTGTATCTCATTGTGGTTTTAATTTGCATCTCTCTGATAGCTAGCAATATCGAGCATCTTTTCATGTGTCTCTGGATCCTCTGTATGTCCTTCTTGGAGAAGTGTCTGCCCAAGTCCTTTGCCCATTTTTTAATTGGGTTGCTTGTCTTCTTAGAGTGGAGTCGTGTAAATTCTTTGTACATTTTGGAGATTAAACCCTTATCTGAGGTATCATTGGCAAATGTGTTTTCCCACACAGTTCGTTCTCTTTTTATTTTAATACTGTTTTCCTTGAACATGCAGAAGCTTTTTATTTTGATGAGATCCCATTTGTTTATTCTTTCCTTTATGTCCTTTGCTTTAGGGGACATATCAGTAAAAATGTTGCTGCGTGTAATATCTGAGATTTTCCTGCATGTGTTCTCCTCTAGGACTTTAATGGTGCTACGGCTTATGTTTAAATCTTTTATGCACCTTGAATTTCTTTTTGTGTATGGTGTAAGTTGGTGCTCGAGTTTCATTTTCTTGCCATTTCACCTAGGTTTTCAAATTTCTTTGCATACAGTTCTTCATAGTAATTTCTTACAATCCTTTGTATTTCTGAGGTGTCAGTTGTAATATCTCTTCTTTCATTTCTGATTGTGTTTATTTGAGTCCTCTCTTTTTTTTTCTTGATGAGCCTGCTTAAAGGCTTGTTGATTTTGTTGATCTTTTCAAAGAACCAACTCCTGGATTCATTGATCTTTAGGATTGAGTTTTTAGTCTCTATGTCATTTAATTCTGCTCTGATCTTGGTTATTTCTTTCCTTCTACTTGCTCTGGGCTGTCTTTGTTGTTGTTCCTCGAGTTCTTGTAGGCGTAGGGTTAGGTTGTTTGTTTGAGATGTTTCTGTATTTTTTAGATAGGCCTGTATCACTATAAGCTTCCCTCTGAGGACTGCCTTTGCTGTGTCCCATAAGTTTTGGGTCGATGTGAGTTCATTATCGTTTGTTTCCAGAAATTTTTTGATTTCCTCCCTAATTTTATTCTTGACCCATTCATTGTTTAATAGCATGCTATTCAATCTCCATGATTTTGAGGGTTTTGGGTTTCCTTGGGGTTGGTTTCTAGTTTCAGTCTCCTGTGGTTGGAGAAAATGCTTGGTATGATTTCAATTTTCTTGAATTTGTTGAGGCTTGATTTGTGTACTATCATGTGGTCTATATTTGAAAATGTTCCATGTGCATTTGAAAAGAAAGTGTATTTAACTTCTTTGGGATGAAGGGCTCTATATATATCAGTTAAGTCCATTTCCTCTAGAGTGTTGTTCAATGCCACAATATCTTTGTTGATATTTTGTTTGGAAGATCTGTCCATTTTTGACAGTGGGGTATTAAAATCCCCTACTATAATTGTGTTGCTGTCAATATCTTTCTTGAAGTCCTCTGAGATTTTCTTCATGTATTTAGGTGCTCCTCCATTGGGTGCATATATATTTACAATATTTATATCTTCTTGGTGGATTCTTCCCTTGAGTATTATGAAGTGACCTTCTGGGTCTCTCTTCATGGCCCTTCTTTTGAAATCTATTTTGCCTGATATGAGTATTGCTGCCCCAGCTTTTTGTTCCTGACCATTTGCTTGGAAAATTTGTTTCCAGCCCTTCACTTTGAGCCTGTGTATGTCTTTTGTCCTGAGGTGGGTTTCTTGTAGGCAGCATATGTGTGGGTCATGCTTTCTTATCCATTCAGCTATTCTATGTTTTTTGATTGGAGCATTTAATCCATTTACATTTAAGGTTATAATTGATAGGTATTTATTCATTGCCATTTTCGTACCTGTGTTCCTCTCTCTCTTTCTCTCTCTGTCTTTTCCTTTCTTCCCTTAAAGCAGTCCCTTTAGTATCTCTTGCAGAATTGGTTTGGTAGAGGTGTATTCTTTTAGACTTCTTTTGTCTGGGAAGCTCCTTATTTGGCCTTCTATCTTGATTGAAAGCCTTGCTGGGTAAAGTAGTCTGGGTTGCAGGCCTTTGGTTCTCATTGCTTGGAATATTTCTTGCCATTCTCTTCTGGCTTGGAGCGTTTCCATTGAGAAGGCATCTGCTAACCTTATCGGGGTTCCCTTGTATGTTATTTTTTTTTCCTTTGCTGCTTTTAAGATTCTCTCTTTGTCTTGGAATTTTGCCATTTTAATGATGATGTGTCTTGAAGTGGGCATGTTTGGGTTCCTTTTGATTGGGACTCTCTGTGTTTCCTGAATTTGTGTGGCTTTTTCTCTCACCAAATTAGAGAATTTTTCCATCATTACTTTTTCAAACAGGTTTTCTATCCCTTGTTCTTGTTCTTCTCCTTCTGGTATCCCTATTGTATGAATATTATTCCGTTTCATGTTGTCTTGCATTTCTCTTAAACCCTCTTCATTCTTTCTAAGCCTCTTTTCCTTATCTTGCTCATTCTGAGTGTTTTTTTTCTATTTTTGCCCTCCAACTAGCTGATCCGATCTTCTGCTTCATCGATTCTGCTTTTCATTCCTTCTACTGTGTTCTTCAGTTCAGAGATTGTGTTCTTCATTTCCTCTTGGCCCTTGTTGATAGTTTCTATTTCCTTTTTCATGTTGATATAGTTTGCGGTGAGTTCATCATAACTTCCCTGTAGTTTGTGGTAGCTCATTGAGAGTTCATTGAGCTTTCTGACAACCATTGCTTTGAACTCGATATCTGATAGTTGAGTTGCCTCTGTTTCATTTAGCATTCTTTCTTGAGCTTCCTCCTTTCCTTTCATTTGGGGATTGTTCTTTTGTCTTCCCATTGTTTGTAAAACTCTTGTTGTTAGCCTCAACTTCTTAAATTGATCTGTTCTGGCTCCCTGGGTTTGTGGTATGACCTTCTGTGGTAGAATATCTGTGAGATTCAGTGGTGGATTCTCCTTTGGATATCCTGTTGTTCACAGCTTCCACTGTCTCATCAGCTGGAATATCCTCTTTTGGGGGCCAACTCTGTTTTTTTTCCCACAGTTCCAGGCTTGTTTGTTTGTTTGTTTTGTCTCACTCGTGGGTATTTAAAAAAAGAAGAGGGGGGAAAATGGAAAAAAGAAGAAAGAAGAAAAAAGAGGAAGGTAGAAGAGATAAAATTGGAAAGAAAGGAAGAGGGGATAAGACAAGAAGGAATTCAAGGGAGGCAAAAGGAGTTGGGGAGTAAAGAAGAAGATAAAAATAATGAAGAAGGAATAGTTAAAAACTCATATAAATAGACAGGCATACAAACAAAAAGACACAAACAAACTGGCAAAACAAAAAACAGATATACACACACACCCACACAAATATCAACAGCCAAAAAAAAAAAAAAAAAAAAGAACAAGCAAAGCAAAAGAAAATATTTTTAAAAAATATTAAAAAAAAAAAAAAAAAAAAAAACCCTCTTGTTGTTTTCAAACTTGCCAGCTGGTTTTTCAGGTCTTGCTGGCTGCAATGGCCGAGGGGTGATCTTATTGCTTTTCTCTGTGTTCAGAACTCAGTCCTCATTGTGCTATGTATCCCAGCGTTAGTGGTTGCCTCTTCCCACAGGGTCTCTAGCGTGTGTTCTGAGCCTCTCGGTGTGTGCGCACTTCCCCGAGTTTATGGGTGTGTGTTAGGTTCTCCAGTCGTGCGAAGCTGCCTGCCTTTGCCCCTGCAGCTTTCTGTGGCGCATCCGGGCCTGTGCTCCAGCAGCTATCTCGCGCCTGTGCCTTAGGACCTGAGCTGTCCCTGTTCGAGCACGCGCCCATGCACTGGCAACCTTGGCTCCACAGCTGTCTCCGGTGGCCAGCGCCTATGAGTGTCCACTATCCCGTGACCGTGTGCGGTCCCCTGAGGGTGCCTATTTTCATGCAGCTGTCTCACTTCACACGCGCCTCTGTCTGCAGTTGGGGCGACTGTGCTTTCGTAGTCGCCTGGCGACCATGAAAACTCGGTTCAAAGTCTCCCAGTGACCTGGCGCAGGGGCACCCACTTTCACTCTGCGGCAGTCGCGTGGTGGCCCCTGAGATCTCCCAGCCGGTTCAGCGGCTGACCCAGCTCCCTCCCCAGAGCCCTGGGGCAGGCTTGGCGGAGCGCCGGGCTGGGGCCTCAGCCGCCCCGCTCTCCGAGTGCTGGACCCTGGGCTCCTATTGTTCCAAAGAGCCCTCCTTACCGCTGGTTTTTCAGTGTCCACTACAATTTCTGACCTCTTGTTCTCAAATATGCTGTGTTACTGTTCCTTGTCTGCTCTGATCTTCCATAGATTGGCCCGGTTTTTCTCCCATGTGTAGAGGGCAAATGGGGTCTGCTCCCTTCTACCATGCCACCATCTTCCTCCCCCTGTATTCCAATTTTTTAAAAAAAAGAATACCAAACTATCTACCATTTAGAACTTAAAACCTGCCTGTTTCTCTCAATTGCAATCTCCTTAGTATTTGCTAAATATTGTTTACTTGTTATAGATCCCAAAATGAACTATACATGACCTCTGTTCTCATACAGCTAAGTAGCTCAGAATATAAGCTACTGCCTCAGTGGTACTCAAACCATTCTTCTTTACTTAAGCAAGGTATTCTAATACTGAAGTGGAATAATGGTCTTTTCACAGTACACCAAATCAAATTAAGCAAATAGATAAAGTTATCTGTAGTGAAACCTTTTCTCTCCCTTGATTAGAGTCTCCCAAAATGCTGATAAGCAATTTATAAGACCGACAAAGCTTACCTTCAACACAATACAAGAGAATAATAGTCGCTATGTAAAGTATCATTTCTCCAAGTGGTAGTGGCATGTAAATGAGCCCATTTAATGGAATTGCCTAACAAGGAATTCACTTCTGTGTTAACTCCAAGTGGGAATGTGCCTCTTCCCCAAAATAAGTTTAGAAAGCATTTTCCAATTACAAAGAACACAAGTAGGTGAGAAGAAATCACATTTCTATAAAGAGATTAAAGTTTCAGGTAATTTAAGTCTTTTGACAATTGCATAGGACTACTGTTATTCCCATTTTATGCATGAGGACAATGAGGCACTAGAAGATTGGGTATGTCTGACCAAATCACATTCTGAGTGAGTGACAGGACCAGAATGTACACCCACACACTGGGGAGTCAGATGAATCACACTAGTTTGGCAGTTTCTTACCTCTGACTCTGATTTAGAATTGCCCAAAGGAGTTTTCCAAAATGCTTTTCCTGGCCTCTCCCTCTTGGGATTCTGATTTAAGTGAGTAGGAATAAGTAAAATTATATTTTAGGAAAGAATAAGACAGACAAAGAGCTACAACCACTGACACAGACAGAATTTTCTTTTTAATATAGGGAAATAAAGCTTTCTGAAGAAATTAATTGATTAAAGAAGGGAAAGGGTTTATAAGAACAAGTATAAAGGACACATGGACAAAAACTGGGGGGGATGGAAATGGGAGGGAGGCGGGGAGGGCTGGGATGGTGGGTTGGGTTGGGAGTAAAAGAAAACTGTACAAGAACAACAATTAAAATAAAAATTTTTAAAAATGTAAAAAAAGGAATTGGAATATTAACATATTACTTTGGGCTAATGTAGAAGCAGGTATAGAAAACATTTTGGTGAAGACCTAGAGGTAAGAAGAGGCTTTCTATGACAGGTGGAATGACCACATGGCACTAGCACAAGTTGGTCCATACAAGATCAACTAGGACAGACCAGCAAGTGGCAGTTCCCCTAGATCAGTGATTTTCAAATGGTGTGCCACAAGAATTTTTAAAACATGTAGTACCTGACTATTTAGTCAGGGGTACTGACCTCTTTTCCCTTAGATTGTCAAATAACAAAATGACAACTGACACAACAACAGCTATCAGGTATAAATACCCTATCTTGAACCATAAATATATAGGTCATATACAAGTAATAGAGTTGTATCTTATTGATTATGTCGCATAATAAGGTTGTGTCTGATTGGTTAATTCTTGGTACCAGAAATCCTTATGTACAAGTATTAGCACCTGAGTTTTTAAAAAGTCACTTGAAGCAAAAAGAGTTGGTAATTACTATCATTATTAATATTTTGTAAGTCAATCAAAATGATACCTATGTTTTATCAGATTGTCAACAAGTATATTTTTTGGTGTGCTGTGGGATTTTAGTAATTCGTTTATCTGTGCCATGAGATGAAAAAGATTGAAAATTGCTGCCCTAGATAGGGCTGGGTGATGTTTCTCAAGTTCCTGCAATGCAGAACAGACCTCAGAGCAAAGTCACCATGTATTCCTTAGTGACAGTGTACAGATATTGTAAGAGTAAACTCTGCCAATTTTCTTGATCAATATGAGTTCAGCTAAAAAGTTGGAAGGAAAGAAATTTCTTGAGTCATCATTTTATACTATATGAAATATATCATAGACATATAGATGGATTTATATGTGATATAATATAATACAACATGTTATACATATTAATATATTATTACACATATAATCTGCAGTATACTAGATAGGATGCTTTCTATTTAACTAGCAGTCAAAATTTGGGGACCATGTTGGGGAAAAACCAGTGAATAGCTCCTATTAGAAATTGTCTTGAGGCTTTATGCCTTCTCAGAGTGTTGAAAGTTCTAAAGGGACCTGAGTGAAGAAATTAAAAAATGGCCTTCCCAGTGTGGAAAGAACTTTCAAGCCACCAAAACTTTGAATTAGCAATGACATTTGATAAGAATACTTGAACAAAAATAATCTAGTTGTCTTATGTTTGAAAATTTTATGCACTGTGCTAGTTATTATGCTTAAGGGCAAAGATAAGAGACATTCAGAAACTATCTACATTTAGGGAGGGCAGCAGCCCAATGAACAGACAATAGAGGCAAGTGCAGTAAAGAATCTGTTTAAGTTTAAATCTACACGAGTTCTGTTTCTTGTCATCAGAAAATCACAGTTCTTCTTCCTAATGTTCATTAAAAATGTGCATAAGGGTCCTGAAGACACAACTTCAGATTTGAAGTTCTCATTTAATTTTTCAGGAATAGAAACTTTAACTTCGGAGCATGTTTAACCACAAAATTTAAAAAGCCTATTTGTTGCAGAAAATCTAAGAAATAAAAGCAACTCACCAGTTTCTTTGGTTGGCAAGAAAACTATGAGCTGTCTGAGTGTATCCCCACTGACGGTTAGCAACTGCTTATAGAAAGTGTTGTCCAATAGAACTTTCTGCAATAATGGACACTTTCTGTGTCTGTGTTATCCAAAATCATAGCCATGAGTTATGTGTGGCTATTGAGCACTTGAAATGTCACTAGTGCCACTGGGAAACAAAATTTTTATTTCTGCTTAATTATAACTAATTTAAATTTAAATAGCCACATTAGTGCAGCACTAGACAGCAATCCCTCTTTTATAATAGAGATTAATCTTGTTTGTTGTTTTTGATAATGTTTTTTTTTTCATGATTGGGAATTTATATTATGTATATATAACAAGTCATATTTTCTACTATGAAAATTATTGAATGCTCATAAAATCAGTGAGATATAAGAATAGTTTCTACTATTTTAATTAAAAGCACTGAGAAATTCAGGGAGTCCACATATGGAATAAATCTGAGAACCCTTGGATCAATATGTAGGCACCTCTTTCCCACACAAGATGGGTAGCAAACAGAACTTTGACTCTCCAAGTACTATAAAGACATTTTTTTAATTTTCTTTAAAAATTATTGTTCGGCTTTATTCCTTATATTAACATTAGCCATTTTTGTTACCCTTATATAGGTATACAAATATTTTTACAGTAACTTTATAATTTATTAATTCAAGTTTTCCTTTGCTTTGTAAATTTCATTACACTATACGTACATAAGGAGAGGTGCACACTTCATAACTGTATGGTTCCATGACATTTTATAGTATTGCTAATTAATGGTTTTGTTTTGAGTTTAAGTAAAGTGGGTAAACCTCTAAGGATTGGTGTAAGTAATAAATCTTGCACTCTCTAAAAGGATATCCAGGTAGCAGCTGTGGGAAATGTCTAAACCTATTCTAGCTACTTCTTTCCTCTACATCCAAACCTCCCACCACTCACTCTCCTCCATGTCCTTATCTCTGCATTTGCGAATGATTGCTTACTTCCCTACTTTCTCAGAATAGAGATTAAAGACATTTACATAGTTGTGGGATTGCATCTGGCCTTCAACTATCAGTCTATATTCATATAAGTCACTTCCTAGGTTCCAAGTGCTGAGTTCTATAAAGAAACCTGGATCTTTTGAAGAATTAATATGTTCACCCAACTGAACATTGGAACATTTTCTTCATTTCATTCTAATATTCACTCTTTTTTTAAGGTTTTGCAGGCTATAATAATTTCTGTTGCTGAATATATTTCATTTTAATATTTTAAATGCTCTTCTAATTTGAATTTAGGCCTTCACACAGATTTGTTGCCTAGGCTGTTTTGAAATATATGATTTTTAAATGCATGAAACTCATCCTTTAAAAATGATCTGTGAGTGTACATTTGAAAATGGTTAATGCTTATTTATTACAAATGGAATAATTACAGCTAATGGAACAGTGCCATTTATCATCAGTATAGTATGTAGGGGTGTGGATAATTAGTAGCTCCATAAGGATCTTTTTCCAGATTATGGAGTAACAGTCCTGGAACACCTTTTGGTGAAATATCTCAGTGCACTAGACTGTCCCTTGTTTGTTTTTAGTGGCAGTGGACAATGGGATTGGAGAGGGGGAAAAATGTTTTGATTTTGTTGATTTAATTACCACCTAAATGCTCCTCTGACTTAGAAAGCAGCCATTTAAAAAAATATATATATATGCAAGATAGAAATCACTTAACATAAAAAGTAGGATTTTTCCATATAAAAATCCATTTCTTCAAGTTCCAAACTACCAGAGGTGGCAATGCCCCCTTTTGAATGGGCTGCCCCTCAATATGGGGACAATATAAATTAGTGCTTTAAATGACTGTGGTTCCAGTTACAACTTCATCTACTTAGAAAAGACAAGAAACATTATTTGTACCCTGGTCATTTGCCATGCTCTACAAGTATTTTACAGCAGTTTATTTAGAGTAAATAAAGTTTGCAGTTTGGCTTTTCAACAGACATCTGAGCTACTTCATGGTTCAAGTTGCTGTTTTTAACCTTTTGATTAAGTATAGGCCATTTTTCATTCTTCTGTGAGACTCCAATATTAATGATCTGGATAAAAGTGAAAATTTTGTCTCTATCAAAGACCTATCTCTCTATTTCATTTTCTTCCACATTCTAAGTTTGACTAAAGCATTAACTAAGGAACTCTCTTAAGTCATTCAGAGGAATGACTTGAGGAGATGCATTTAAAATTAAACTTCTCCAATGCATAAAGCTATGCATTAAAGCTTCTTTATTGTGCCTTCTTTCTCCTCTTTGAGAACTAAGACATTGTGATACTGGACTTAATACTGCCCTTAAAACTTCCACTGACATCAATATGAAAGGAAATAACTGGTAATTTATTCTGAGTTGGAAAGACATTTTCTAAAATGCAGTGCAACCCTAATTTAAAATAGAGGGGAAAGGGTTCAAATTAGGTTTTTTATTTGCAGACAATGTAGAGATTTATGGATTAATTTGTTTTAAATTAACTTTTATAGGGTGACTAATAGTCCACAGGGATAAACCAGACTTTCAATTGCCCATGATTTTCAGTCGGATCAGAGAGAGGAGATCATTTCTCTCAGGAAATGGTGACACACTTTTTAAAGTGTGCTTTACAATTTTTTTTTTCTTTTGGTCTGTGTCCAGAGAAGATAAATAAGTTCTGGGCCTTGGGCAAAGATATTTACAACTGGTTCAACATTGATGTCGCATTTCACTCAGAAGAAAAGACTTTGACCTCTACCCTGGCAGGAATCTTTCTCAGTTGATTTCCATGGATAACATTAACAGTGGCACCCAAGAGTGTTCATAGAGACAAATGCTATGCATATGGGTGCATAAACCTGTTTCCCCACATGTGCTTTTCTGCAAGAAACATTAATGAGTCCTGGGAACTCAAAATTCAAAAAATGGGCATTTAGGCCTCTGCCTAATAGTATTCAGGGTCAGGGTCAGATACAGATAAGGAAAATGGTCTGCAACATAATCGTATGTATGTATGTATGTATGTATGTATCTATCTATCTATCTATCTATCTATCTATCTATCTCTCATCTATCTATGTATCTCTAATCCAAATATCCATCCTTTCATTTATCCATCCTTCTAGTTAATATATTTCTTCAGCATTTACTACACACTCAAATTAATGTTGGAACCTGGGAAAGTGAATGAATGAACTTTTAGACTAGACTGAGCACATCCATTTAGCCCATCGCACTCAATAAAGCACATTTTAATGACAGAACAGTTTTATTAACTACCCGTTTACAGTTCACAAACAACTGAAAAGTATACTATGCCCTTTTATACAGAAAATCATGATGAAAAGAACAGTACCTTGATGTTGCATCTTTCTACATAACACAAAGTATTCATGTGCTTTAATTCTGCATAACTTTCTCCCAACTTACATTATTTTCATATTAATAATTATTTTCTCTCAGAATTTTTGAATATATCTTCTGTGATTTCTGGCTTCCATTGTTACTGCTAGCCTTAAAAACATATATTTTTTTTTCTTAATTTCTGCCTTTTCTCTTCTCGCTACTTTTAGAATCAGCTTTTTATCTTTGCTGTTCAACAGTTTTTCTAGGGTGTGTTTCAGTGTGTATTTCTTTACATATATAAACTTGGAAAATCATTTTCTTCCCAATTTTGAGTTTCCAGTCTTGTATTAATTCTGGAAAACTTTTAGTCTTTAACCTCAAATGTTGTTTCTCATGCTTTCTATCAATATCTTTTGGGGTTCAATATACTTGCATATATGATCCTTTTACTCAGTGTTCTCTATCTTTTAATTTCTTTTTTCATAACTTCCATCTCTTCATCTCTTTAGAACAAGAGATGTTCTTATTTTCTAATTTTGTACAGAATTACAATTATTTTGCTTATTTTGTAATTTTATAAGATATAATGTTTGATTAATTAATGTCCCCTTTAAAGGTTTCCAGTTTACCTTTTGATCCATTCATTGACCTTTTTTCCCTACTTTATGCAAAAAAATCCATTTAAGTGTAGTATTTGATCTGATTTATCAGGAATGCCTTTTATTTAAATCTTAAGGAATTTTTGTGTGTGAGTGATTTGTGTATGACCATGAGTATAAGCTTTTTGTTCACTTATGACATACATACTGAAAAACACACAAATCCTAAATGTAGAGCTAGGTGAATTTTTATAAAATAAACACACATTTACGACCATTTTAGGTAGTCCTGCTATGAAATTCCTTCCATATGAAATTTCTTTGGGGGAACATGTGTCAAGCATTTTTACTGAGTGTGTACCTAGAATAATTCCCCTGTCATGGATTATGTGTCATTCAGCTTTAGTGAATACTGTCAAACAGTTTTCCAAAATGGTTTTATCAATTTAACCCTCCTATCAGCAGTATGGGAGGATTCCAAAAGATTAATATGCTCATTTGCTGGTTAACTTGATTCTTTTATTTAGAAATTCTATTTTATTCCTTTTCACTTGACATGTTTTCAAATCTTCTTTTATTTTCATAAGATATTAATTATTATTTTATAATCTCTATATTTGTAGTCTTTGCCCATTTTACTTAGCTGTTTGTTTCTTCTTTTATTTTGTGATTTAAAAAAATCATGAGCTTATTTTTTAATGACATGTGTATGGGAATTTTTTAAAGTTCAACTTAAAGTTGTGTTCCTCCAGGTAGTATTTGCCTTTGTATTTGCAGGTGCCTGGAAGCACCACCAACCTGGGGCAATTTTATTTAAAAAAAAAAATGGACTGAAAAACCATAAGAAAGCAATCTCATTGTTACGAATTTTCAGGGGAATTTTTTTCTCTTTCACCCAAAATCAATATTGAGAGAAAATCCTCTCATATTCCTTTCAGTGAGACATGTCTTTCCCTTCATTTGCCCTTTCACTGAGATATAATACCCTGAGGAGTCTTGGCATAAAGCTGAGAGCCCGTGGAGTTGCTGTCTAGGGAATGAACCACTTTGGGCCAGATCTAATATGTTTTTCTCCACCCAATATATGAGTCAAAGTAAAATCTCTTAGTCACAAAAGACAGACAGGTGACCCCAGTCTGGATTTTTCCTTACTACTCTAGGTTTGTGCTTTCACTTCACTTGTAATCTCTAAGGGTAGCTTTTGCTTTTATTTTTTGTCAGATTAACAGAATTTTTAAAAAGATGACATTGAGAACAGGCTGACAGTCACCAGAGGGAAGAGGAGAGGGAATTTTAGGGGGAAAGGGGAAGGGTTTAGAGCAACAAGTATAAAGGACACAAGGACAAAAACTAGGGGGGTGGAAATGGGAGGGAGGTGGGGAGGGCTGGGGTGGTGGGCTGGGGGGGAATAAAAGACAGAAAACTGTATAAGAACAACAATTAAAAAAAAAAAACCTATGGGGTGCACATTTTTTCTCTGTTTCACATGGAAAATTCTCCAAGACAGATCTTCTACTAGGAGAAGAAGCAACCCACAATAAATTTAAAATGTTGAAAAAAAAGATGTTTAATAATTTGATTATTAGCATTATGTATTATATTTCAGGGGGGAATTACTTAAAATAGTGGTTTTTAAAGTGTGGTTTAGGAGCCTCTCCATGCATCTGAGACCCTTTTAGGGTTGAAACTCTTGTCATGATAGTAAATAAGATACAATTTTCTTTGTTCTCCATTCTCTCCTGAGGATACAGTGGAGGTCACAATGGCAACATGATATATTATGATGCCATCATTCTGACAGCTAATGGCAGGTGTGCCTCTAAATATTTTCTTGGTTATATAAAGTAAATATTGATTAGAATAATTTGTATAACAATAGCTCTTTGTGTTTTTTTCTTAATTTTTAGGAATATAAAGGGATTTTTGGACCAAGAAGCTAGAGAACTACTGGTTTAGGGCATCCTTTGTGCTATATTGCAAGAAATGGACCTTCTCAATGCCAAATTATATAGCAGTATCAATCTGTGCTATAAACAACAGTCAACACGGAGAGAAGACCTACATTAAATTGTTGCAGTAGGTTTATGCAAATATTACCCCATGAGACCATGAGTTCTTCCAGATCAAGAAGCTTTTGGAATTGGAAGCTAAGCAAGAAAGTCAATATGATAATTTACTTATTATGATTCAATAAATTGATATTATAATCCCCAGTTTCCTCAAATATACAATATCAGAATTAATAATCCCAATTCTTCCTCTCAGTGTTGGACCTATGTAAGGCAATATGATAAATAGCAAGATCATTCCTGAGTCTTTATACAGTTGTAGGTTGTTGAATATAAAGGCATATGAAAACTAGCAAAGATATGTTTGTCCCAGACTTCCTTCTTAGATAAAAATGACAAGAATTTAAACTGGAAGATAAATTTAACTGGTAATTTCAAAGCAGATATACAATATAAACTGTCTTCTCTATCTGAATTTAAAGACACAGCCGATGCCAGAATGATGAATCCTCTTGATATTATTAAGGAAAGGTCAAATGTGACATTGGAGAGTCAGGTTGGTCTGATGGGAAGCAAAGCACATTAAGGAGCCCTGAGTTCTAATCCTTACTCTATAACATAGCAACCACATTGTTGTAGAATGCTACATTGGTAATCAATGAACCACATCTTCTAATATGTATGCCCTTGTGTAGTCCCCTCCCAGCATGTCTCTGGGCTTGTTTTGACAATGGGACATTAGCAGGTGTGATGCAACCAGAGGCTCAATTAATGCTTGCACACGGGGCTTGTCCCCTTGGAAATGCTTCTATTTGTTAGTCAACTGCCTGGTTAGAAAGAAACTCAGGTCTGTACACCTGAAACTAATACAAAATAATATCGAATATAAACTGTAACTGAAAAATTAAAAAAAGGAAAAGGCTAGACTATGAAATAATGATTGGCCACATGGAGAGAAACACTTGTGCATGAGAGGTCACCTTGGATATTCCATTACCATTTAAGCTCCCAGCTAAATGCAATCTTATCAGTGACCTAATGAAGCAAAACAAACAAACAAACAAACAAAAATCTGTCCAGCTGACCAGTTACTCACAGAATTGTGAGGAATAATAAAAGTCATTGTTTTAAGTAACTGTGATTTGGGGTGGTCTAAAAATGTACTTATAGGTAACATTCTAGCCACTTCTCTCTAAAACTTTTCAGTTTAAAAATAAGAATGGAAACATTTGTCCCCCCCACTTTAGAGAGTTTGTATGAATAGCAAATTAATAAGTATAAAGTATTGTTACTATTTTTCCAATGAGCAAGCTATGAATAAATACTGTAGTTATATCTATACTTACAAACTGTTTTGACTGTTTTGACTGAGTTAGCCAGTTAAATCCACCACTTTAGAAAAAGAAAAAGAAATTTGCAATTCAATTTTTGACTGATTTGATTATTGTTTTGACCTCTTTGAGGTTTTCTTTGGTGGAGTTAATATTTTTTAATGGAATAAATTGTCTTACCCTATTAGTCAGTCAAAATAATCAAAACAGTTTGGGTGTATAAAATCTATCTGTGTGTAACATTTTCCTTTTATTTAACTTTAGTGGAAAATTACGTGAAAGAGGCCCATATATGCATAGCAAATAGGGGTATAGACTTCTACTTATAACTACTCAGATTCAAATTACTATATAGATTATAGCAGCATTTGTTTGGTAACAGGAAAAATATAGTTAGTTTTTATTTCCCAATGGCATGCTACATTACAAGTCCATTAGCAGCTGCATATGTTATTGATGTAATTCTAATAACTGCCATATATTATTATGGCAATAATAATATAATTCTTATAGTGTGCAATATGTAATTTATTGAACATTGCTGGACTTTATTTTTAAATTATAAATTTGGCTTGCTTTTCAGCACTAGAACTCTTTATGTCCTGCTTCGGGAATTTAGTCATAGTCCTTTTGTTTGAATAAGCTGTCAGAAGCACATGGCGGAGATGAGTGCATACAAGCAAATGTTGAAGCTCGGCAATCATTAAAGTCCTGGCTAAAAGTAAAATTGGAATGCAGGTTGAGTAGGTCCATTCATAAATATCATGTTAATACTACCAGAGCTGTAACTTGGTGATTCAAATATAAGCCACAGTTATTGGAGTATTCGCAGATATTTTACTGTGCTTAAAGTTATGACAGATGAAGCTTTCCTTATGAATTGTCAAAAGGATCACAAACTCCTCCACTGCTTCTATTTTTGTTACCAGAAGCTTGCTTGCTTGCCTTTTTTCTTCTAATGCCCTTTGAATATAGTTCTTTAGAATCCTACATTACAAGAAGCTATGCAAAAAGCTCTTGAGTTTGCTTGCCTGCTCTCAGACTGGAATTATTCTAAACCATTCCAGAAGATAGGTTTCTATAGTTTTCATTTAGAGGTCCATATAAAAACAACAAAAATGTAATACTTATTTTAATGTCTTTCTCTTACTGCATGAAGTTCTTTTTGATTTATTACTCAAATGTATTTATTATTTATATATTTTATTCAAATGTGCTCTGTTCTTTATATTAATATGAAATCTTTTTCAAGAATTTGCAAGCCCTACCAATGCTCTAACAGTGTGCTCTTTCTGTAGCTGTTCACGTAGGCAACTAAGTCAATGTCACCACAGATGGCTATCATGCAATTCTACTTTGTTTTGTTTTTTTTAGTAAAAAACCAAAAGCCTATTTATTTATATTTTCTTCATAGAAATGTTTCATTGGTTAGTTGCTTCTTCTATGAATCTTTTCTAAAATTTTATTATGTCTATTGAGCTAAAGAGTTCCAAAATTGACTCAATAAGAGCCTGATGAATGTCCAGCATAGAAGTATAAATTAAAACTGCCATTTTATATTATCATTTATATATTTTCCATTCAATATTTACTGTTCAATTTTTCATTCAGTCTTTCTTTTTTGGCCAGTTATTCATTGTTTTAATTTATTCAACAAATATTTATTGGGTGTCCATGCATTCAATAGCTAACCTATGGGTGTACAAGGAAAATTCATTATGATTCTTAACGTTGGAGTTATATTTCTCACAGCTAGTAAGAATGAAATGTGAAGCTCCTTTAGGCCTCATCTGCTGTGAATAGAAAAGATACACTAGATCACAAAGGGCCTGAATGCCAGAATGTGGAGGTGAAAATATCTGCCAAAAATTGCAACTTTGGAGTAAATGCATTTAGAAAAGTTCCTTTGATAAAAATGTACAGCATGGATTAAAGAAAAGAGAAATAATAAGTAGAGTTTCTGTTCTCCGATAAGGTCAAGTTCAAGGAGTTCATCATCACCAGGCCCTTATTATATGAACTGTTAAAGGGATTTATCTAAGAAAAAGAAGATAAAAATATGACAGTGAAAAAACAGCAAACTCACAGCTATTAACAACAACACCTAAAACAAGAGCAAACAACTAGAACAGGAAGAGAACCACAGAAATGGAGATCATATGGAGGGTTAGCAACAGGGGAGTGGGAGGAGGAGAGAGCAGGAAAAGGTACAGAGAATAAGTAGCATAGACGGTGGGTAGAAAATAGACAGGGGGAGGGCAAGAATAGTGTGGGAAATGTAGAAGCTAAAGAACTTATGACACATGGACATGAACTAAAGGGGGGGAATGTGGATGGGAGGGGTGTGCAGGGTGGAGGGGAATGATGGGGGAGAAATGGGACAACTGTAATAGCATAATCAATAAAATATATTAAATTAAAAAAGAGATTATGATAACAAAATTCTACATTCCTTTATTTGAAACCTTTGAGACTAGATGGATATTGGATTTAGAATTTTCCAGATTCCAGAGAGGCACTATGAGGCATATGCCATATATTGAATAACATTGGCATCTGGAGAAGCTTCCAGAGCTCAAACACTTCAATATTTTCCCTGTGGATGAAAAAGGGGGTGAGAGAAATGGGGACATCAGTAATAGTGTCCACAATAAAAATAAAGATAGATAGATAGATAGATAGATAGATAGATAGATAGATAGATAAATAAATAAATAAATGAATGAATAAATAAATCTGACAAGTTCAGTGGCTGAAAGTAACCTCACAGGATGATCTGATCATAAATTCCTAACTGGGCAGGTCATGGTGGGTAGTCATACCCCGGGCATATAACTTCTGCAGTAAAAAATGTTTATCTTTGCCTTAAGCAAAACCTGACCATTGTTCTTGTACATCTAGGTTAACACATCTCTTTTTCAGACCCTTTGGAGGTGTAATGATTCTCAAGGGGGTATATAACTATCCTGTAATCAAATCATAGATATTTTCCCACCTTGCTTTCTCCTACCTCCATGTAATCTTCCTTACATTTCCTTTTTAATTCCAAATTCATAAAAGACACTAAAAAACAGTTATTCTCTGGAACATTTGAGATTTTGCTTATTGGTTTGGCTCAAATAAACTAAAAAATTCTCTACAGGTTTCGATGTTCTTACACTGATATTTCAGATAAATTCAAACTAAATATTATAAATAATGTATATAAAAATTCTGTGTCAGTTCAAGTCATAAATTATTAAAAATAAAACAAAAAAGTTGGGTTATGAATACTTTGGGGGGTTTCAGAACTATAAGCTTCTGGGATGAGCTAGAGAAAATAGGTCCATAAATTAGTGATGTAAAGAAGAATAGATATAATAAATATTATAAAGGTAGCATTGATGGTGCTTGTCATTTGGTTAAATGTTAAGCAAGAGGAGAAACATGAGGATAATCATGACTGTGAAGTTTTGAGTCTGGGTTGCTGAGAGTGTGATGGTGCCATTAACAGAAAAGAAAAGACAAAGGAGGGGACTACTTATTATGGGGTTGGATGGAGAGGGAAGTGATGATTAACTCAACCTGAAATATACAAAATCCAAGACATTATGAACCTGCCTGAAATTAGCATGATTAAAAGTGCCTGTCACAGTGTTTTGGTGAATATGTGATGGGGAACTAAATTAAAAATAAGTGGCTTGACTTGCACTGTGCACCCACAGGCTGAGTAACTGATTTGAGCCTGGCAGCTCATGGAGGACCTGGTCCAGAGTTTGGGCAATTGTGAATACTGGGGCCCAGACCTGGTCCCCACCCTCTCAAAATCATACAAAGGGAGAAAAGTGAAGCCCAGCCCCCCTCTTCCTGTGGCATCCAGGAAGACTAGCAGAACTTGCTGGACAGGTTTAAAGTCAGCAGGAGGCTTGTTTTTTTTTTTTTTTTTTCTTTCCTCTCTTTTTTTTTCATTTATTTTCTTGCCCCACTCGAGACAATAAGACTTGGAGTTACAAAAGGTACAGAGACAGATTCAAAGGGGGAGCACAGGCTAACCCCAAAAATTGAGAAACTGAGACAAATGTCACTTTGCTATCCCATAGAGCTGGTATTTTATTGTTTACTTGTATTATTATTATTATTATTTTCATTATTTTACCACTTTTATTTTATTAGCATTTTTTATCTCTTCCTTATGTTTAGTTTTCCTCATTTTATTTCTGTTTAATTGCATTGTTGGACTGGTTTTCCTTATTCTCCCTGTATTGTATTTTAATTTTCCTTCTTTCACTTCACTCATGTTCAAATAACACACTACTCCTAATCTTGTACTTTCTATTCTTGTTACCCAAAGCATATATTTCTTGTCATATTATTGCTGTTCAAGTACTATTGTAAATAATTGTTGTTTGATATAATTGTACATACTACACACCAGCCCTCCCTGATCATAGCCCATTTCACTTTATTCCTGAGCATTATTATTGTTGTGGTTAACTCAATTCTGTCTCACACTATGCCTACTTTCTATCTTTTACCCTCACTGTATCTCATCATCTAACCTTGCACAAGTGCTCTGTTTTCTGGATTCAGCTCACAGTCCTCCTCCCCTCTAACAAGAGTCTTATCTCTCACCTTTTATAAAAAGTGACTACTTGGGTGGAATAACACAGTTAATGCTATACTTATCCAAAGAATTTCCTATCTCTTCTTTACTTGCTAGTACCTTAAATCCCATAAAACACTCTCCCACTGTCTTAATCCATTTTGCCTACCCCCATCACTGATCACACACAAGAACAGGTGAGAGCTACAAACATCAGTATACCTGCTGGAGGAGAGAAACCACCAACAAAGGAAACACCAAAAGGTAAAAACCCAAGTAAAACAAGACAGCCCACACAAACAGAAAAAAGGGTAAACAGAGGGTGTCCAGACAAGTAGAGCAAAGAGACCACACCACTGAGCTCCATAGAATTCTTACCATAAAAGTTCACTCTAGAGAGACAGCTAGCGAAGCAAAACATCAGGAAGCACAAAAACAAACAAAAAGAAAAACCTAAAGTGGGGAAACAAAAAAAGAACATGCAATCAAAAAGAATGGAATACTCCACACAAAAAGAGCTAAATGAATGGAGTTAAGCTAAGTATCAGAGATAGAATTGAAAATAATGGTTATAAGGAAGCTCAAGGAACTCACACAAAACTGCAATGGACTCAGTGAGAACCACAACAGTATGAAAAAGGAAATGGAAAGTATAAACAAAAGCAAGGAAAAAAATGAAAAATCCAGTTGCAGAAATAAAAAACACAGTAAAAGGAATTACAAGCAGATTGGGTGAAGCAGAGTACCAAATTATGAGCTGGGAGACAAAGTGGAAAGAAACACCCAGGTAGATCAGATGAATGAAAAAAAAGACTCAAAAGATAGCTTAAGGGAACTCCAAGATAACATGAAATGCAAGAACATTCAAATCATAAGAATACCCATAAGACTGTCAGCTGATTTCTCAAAAAAGAGACATGGCAGGCAAGAAGGGGCTGAAGAGAAGTATTCAAAGTCATGAAAGGCAAGGACCTACATCCAAGATTACTCTATCCAACAAAGCTATCATTTAGAATAGAAGGACAAATAAAGTGCTTCCCAGATAATGTCAAGTTAAAGGAGTTCATCATCACCAAGACATTATTATATGAAACGTTAAAGGGACTTATCTAAGAAAAAGAAGATAAAAAACTATGAAGAGTAAAATGACCAAAAAAAAAAAAAAAAAAAAACAACTATCAACAACTAACACTTAAAAACAGAAACAAAAACAAATAAGCAAACAACCAGAACAGGAACAGAATCACAGAAGTGGAGATCACATAGAGGGTTACCAGTGGGAGTGGGAGTGGGGAGAGAGGGGAGAAAGGTACAGAGAGTAAGTAGCATAAATGGTAGGTAGAAGATAGACAGGGGGAGATGAAGAATAGTATAGGAAATGTAGAAGCCAAAGAACTTATATATATATGACCCATTCACATGAACAAAAGGGAGGAATGCAGGTGGGAGGGGGTGCACACAGCAGAGGGGAATAGAGGGGAGAAATGGGACAACAGTAATAGCATAATCAATAAAACATATTTAAAAAAGAAAACAAGAGAGAAGACCCAAATAAACACAATCAGAAATGAAAGAGGAGAGATTACAACTGATACCAGAGAAATACAAAGGATTGTAAGAAATTACTACAAAAAAGTGCGTAACAAGAAATTGGAAAACCTACGTGAAATGGACACATTTCTAGAAAAATATGATCTTCCAAAACTCAATGAAGAAAAAGCAAAATTCTAAGAATCAATAAATCCAGGAGCTGCTTCTTTGAAAAGATATTGACAGCCTTCAAGCAGACTCATCAAGAAAAAAAAGGAAGGACCCAAATAAACAGAATCAGAAATGAAAGATGTGAGATTACAACTTATACCAGAGAAATAAAAAGAATTGTAAAAAATTACTATGAACAACTACATGCCAAGAAATTTGAAAACCTAGGTGAGATGAACAAATTTCTAGGAAAATACAATTTTCCAAAACAGAATGAAGAAGAAGCAGAAAGCATGAACAGAACAATAACAGCAGATGAAACCGAAGCAGTAATCAAAAACCTCCCACCGCAGTAAAGCCCTGGACTGGATGATTTCACAGAAGAATTCTATAAAGCATTTAAGAAAGAGCTAACCCCTGTCCTTCACAGACTATTCCCCAAAATCCAAGAAGATGAAAGATTCCAAAATTCTTTTCATGAAGCCAGAATCATCCTATTCCCCAAACCAGACAAAGACACAACAAAGAAAGAAAACTTCAGGCCAATATTGCTGATGAACAGAGATTCTAAAATCCTCAACAAATTTTTGGCAAACCTGATCCAGCAATACATCAAAAAGATAACACGCATGACCAACTGGGGTTCATTCCAGGGATGCAAGGATGGTACAATATTCACAAATCAATAAACATAATACATCACATAAACAAATCAAGAGACAAAAATCACATGATCATATCAATAGATGTGGAAAAAGCATTTGATAAGGTACAGTGCCCATTTATGATCAAAACAATTAGCAAAGTTCTAATAGAGGCAGCATTCCTCAACAAAATAAAAGCCATATATGAAAGACCTACAGCCAACATCATACTCAATGAGCAAAAAATAAAATTTTTCCCACTAAGATCAGGAACAAGACAAGGTTGTCTACTTTCATCATGTCCATTCAATATATTATTGGAAGTTTTGACCACTGCAATCAGACAAGAAAAGGAAATTAAAGGCATCCAAATTGGAAAAGTGGAAACAAATCTGTCATTGTTTGCAGATGACATGATAGTGTGCATAAAAAATCCTATAGACTCCATCAAAAAACTAACTGACCTAATAAATGAATTTGGCAAAACAGACGAATACAAAGTCAATATTCAGAAATCAAAGGCATTTTTGTATATGCCAACAATGAATCATCAGAAGCAAAAATCAGGGGGAAAAATCCCATTTGATATAGCAACAAGAAAAGTAAAATACCTAGAAATAAACCTAACCAAGGAGGTAAAAGACCTGTACTCAGAAAACTACACAACACTGAAAAAAGAAATAAAGGAAGAAACAAGCAAATGGAAACATATAATGTGTTCATGGTTTGGAAGAATTAACATCATCAAAATGTCCATACTACCCAAGGCAATTTATACATTCAATGCAATACCTATTAAAGTACCAACAACATATTTCACAGACATAGAACAAACATTTCAATAATTTATATAGAACCATAAACAACACCAAATAGCTGCAGCAATTTTAAGAAAGAAGAACAATGTAGGAGGGATCACAATACGTAATGTCAAACTGTATTAGAAGGCCATTATAATAAAAAACAGTGTGGTTCTGGCATAAGAACAGACACACAGACCAATGGCACAGAACAGAGAGCCCAGAAATAAACCCAAGTCTCCATAGTCAATTCATATTGGACAAAGGGGGCAGCAACATAAAATGGAGTAAAAATAGCCTCTTCAACAAATGGTGTTGGGACAGCTAGACAGCTACACACAAACAAATGAAACTTGGCCACCAATTTACACCATACACAAACACAAATTCAAGATGGATAAAAGACTTAAAATATAAGTCATGACACCATAAAAGTCCTAGAGGAGAACATAAGCAGGAAAATCTCACATATTCCATGCAGCAATATATTCACTGATATGTCCTCTGGAGCAAGAAACATACAGGAAAGAATAAACAAATGGGATCTCATCAAAATAAAAAGCTCTGCACAGCTAAAGAAACAGCATTAAAATGAAAAGAGAACCAACCATATGGGAAAATATATTTGACAATGATACCTCAGACAAGGGTTTGATCTTCAAAATATATAAAGAATCCACACAACTCCACTCTAAGAAGATAAGCAAACCAATTTAAAAAATGGGCACAGAACATAAACAGATACTTCTACAAGGAGGACATGGGAAGGGTCCAGAGACATATGAAAACATGCTCAGTATCACTAGCCATCAGAGAGAGATGCAAATTAAAAACACAATGAGGCACCACTTCACATTAGTGAGAATGGCAATCATAAACAAAGCAACAAACAACAAGTGCTGGAGAATATATGGAGAAAATGGAACCCTAGTGCACTATTGTTGGAATTGCAGACTGGTGCAACAACTGTAGCAAACAGTATGGAATTTCTTCAGAAAACTAAAAATCAAACTGCCTTTTGACCCAGCAATTCCACTGCTAGGATTATGTCCTAAGAACCTTGAAACACCGATCCAAAAGAACCTATGCACCCCGGTGTTCATAGCAGCACAATTGCTAGAAGCAACCTAAGTGCCCGTTGGTAAATGAATGGATCAAAAAACTGTGGTACATTTACACAATGGAATTCTAAGTGGCAGAAAGAGGGAAGGAGCTCCTACCCTTTCCAACAGCATGGATGAAACTGGAGAGCTAAGTGGAGAGCTAACTGATAGAACTAAATGAAATAAGCCAAGCAGTGAAAGACAAATACCATATGATCGCACCTTTAACTGGAACCTAATCAATGAAACAAACAAGCAAGCAAAATATAGCCAAAGACATTAAAATTAAGAACAAACTGACAGTAACCAGAGGTGTGAGGGGAGGGGATAATGGCGGGAAAAGGGTGAAGGGTTTTCAGGAACAACTATAAAGGACACTTGGAGGAAAACAAGTAGGGGTGGAAACAGGGGAGGGAGGTGGGGATGACTGGGGTGGTGTGGAGGGGTTGGGGGGGGAGGCAGAAAACCGCATTTAAAGAAGAATAAAATTCAAAAGTATTTAATAAAAATTAATTAATTAAAAATAAGTCACATATAATTTTTTCAGTAGTCTAATTTAAAAGTTGAAAACATCCAACCTAAAATGTCTTTCCAGGCTCTTCTTTAAGAAAATGACACCAATGTTGATTGTATTCTAAAGCTGGAAACACATTTTTTTACAGAATAGTTAAGTTTCAGACTCTACCTAGATAGTATGTAAACTGGACTTATTTTGGTGAAGATTTCACAATATATACAAATATAAAATCATTATGTTGCATAACTGAAACTAATATAATGCTACATGTCAATTATAACAAAAAAAAAGGTACCTAGAAAAAATTCTGCCTGGATCAAAATAAAGCTATTTTAATATATTTGTCCAAAACTACCCAACTTGGTAAAAAAAGAAAAGGCTCATGGCTCACTTATAAAATCTGTTTGACCCATTTTAATAATTATGCATTAGGTCAGTGACTTAAACATTATAGTTTGTGTAATCTCTCCAGTGACTAAACCTACAAACATTGCATTCTTAAACAGAAGTGAGGTATGGCCTCAAATTTTCAGAACAAAAATTTGTTTTAAACTTGTATATTTCTAGGAATGTGTTCATTATTTTACAATTATTTACACATGCAAGGAGATATTGATAAATTTCCTTTAGCCTATATGACATAGTTACCAAGAAATAAGTCTGCTTTTAACTGGTGTGTTTCATGTCAGTCTATGCTCCAAATGGTTTGCTTCTTTCAGCATTATTTAAAAAGTTCCATGATAGTGGTGGATGGATGTAGCTCAGATTTGGAGGTCCCAGTCTTATCAAATAATGTTAATGGTTCTTCTCTTCAACAGTACTCATGCTAACCCAAAGCCTTTATTTCCTTTTTTGCCTTTGCATAGAGCTGTATTTTCAATGGTGATTTCTTTGTATATCTCCTCTTGTCACCAAGTCTAATGACTTATGGCAAATAAGCTACAGATTGTAAGAGGACATGATGACAGAGGATGGAGAAGGGAGAAACAGGGAAAGGCAGGTAAGCCCTCAGAAACACTAGTATTTTTAAGTTAATCTTTAAAATGAGAAAAAGAATCTCAAAAACTGAATGTTTTTTAATGCTATTCTTATAATGTTTTTTTTTTTTTCTGACCAGATAGAGAAAAACAGAAATTTAGTTTTAAACATGTCTTCACTTGCATTATTTTGCTTTTAACTACAATATTTTCATAGAAATAACATTGATTACATTTTATTAGCCCGATTCTCTTGGGAAGTATTTTCAGGAAAGCAAACTTCTTATTTGATAGGACTATGAAATGACCGTTTCTTGTCCTGAACCAGTTAATTTTTCTCAAACTTTCAAGCATTTCACTGTCATGACATCCTGGAGTTTCTTTCCCTATCAAAGATATAGATTTAAGAAAATGAATTTCAAATATTAAAGGAAAACATAACAG
This sequence comes from Glossophaga mutica, assembly GCA_039655065.1. NCBI lineage: Eukaryota > Metazoa > Chordata > Mammalia > Chiroptera > Phyllostomidae > Glossophaga > Glossophaga mutica. The sequence continues at coordinate 67,842,685 of CM077309.1, read as the reverse complement.
AATATTCCAAAGAGATGATCCTCTGTCATTGAAGAAGGTGTTATTGTTTATAACACTATAACTAAGACAGCTTTCCTGCTTTATAGTTAGAAAAAATGCAATGGGTATTGTGTATAAGACAGGTGAAAAATATATCCTTTTGTCCCAGAAGCCTCATCTTTTAAGCATAGGGTCCTGAAAGTTACTTAAACCTTCATCTTCTACTCAAATGTGTCCATGGCTATAGAAGCATGATCTTCAAGGTCCAGGGTGTCACGCAGGCTGTGGCTGATGCCTCCCCTCACAGTGCATTTCAGTGACTTTATGCCACGTACAAACTCGGGAGGAGCAACTTGGACCTTTGAGAATAAGATGAAAAGGCCTAGCAGCAAGGGGAATTTTGGCTCCATTTCAAGAAAACAAAACAGTAAAAGAATTGTGGGGCCCTGTTACATATGACCAAGGGATTCTGTGCAATCTCATTATCTGGTGATTTTAATGACTAATATACAAAGATTTTTGTAGGATAATTAATGTGAAGTGCTGCCCAGAAGATGATGAATGAATCCACTTCCACATATCTTGTTAGGTCCTTCACTTCTATCATTTGTACATTGTATTATTTAGAAAAAATAATAAATAACTAAATATGCTTTTTATTGTATGTGGCATTAAATACCTTTGTGTGTTAATATGCTAACTGCCAATTACTTTCATTAACACAAATAGCTAAAATATACAAATTAAGTTATGAACACACTGCTGCATTTAACAAATTAACTGAAAACCTGATAAAATTTTAAGAGTATATTAAGTGCATAGAAAACAATTTTCTTGACCTTTAGCTTGTAGGCTAGTTTCCCCCACCCCAAAGGTATGTGGTCTTGGAGCCGTGAATGTGTTCTGAGTGGAGCAAAAGGAATTTAATACACATTGAGAAACTGTGTGGTCACTAAGCTATGTGTTTGGGAATCACTATCACAATTAATCTTCACAATTTTCTCAGCTGGGGTCAACAAACTTTGCCTGTAAAAGGATAGATAGTCTCTTAGTCCATTCAGGCTGCTGTAACAAAATACCACTGGCTTAAACAACCGGCACTTATTTCTCACAGTTCTGGAGTCTGTAGAATCCAAGATCAAAGTGCTAGACAATTTGGATCTTCATGAAGGCATACTTTCTGGCTTTCATATATCCTCTTTCTCACTATGTGAGCACATGGTCTTTCCTCAGAATATGCATGTAGAGAGACATCTCTCCCTTTGTCTTCTTGTAAGGGCACTAATCCCACAATGAAGGTCCTACCTTCACCACTCATCTGAACTTTACCTCACAAAGTCCCCCACCTCCAAATATCATTATATTGGGGGCTGAGGTTTCAACAAATGAATGTTAGGGGAAACAATTCACTTCATAGGCTTCATGGGAAATAAGGTCTCTATTTTAATTACTCAGCTCTGTCATTGTCATAATTTACAAATAAATGGGCATGACTGTGTTCCAATAAAACTTTATTTATGAAAACAGGAAGCTAGCAGGAATTTTCTCACTGGTGTTAATTTGCCAGCCCTTTATCTGGTGACAAATATTGTAACTGTTTGTGAGGAAGAGAGGAGTGAAGCCCAGGGGGTAATTTTACTTACTTACCCAAAGTCTCATAGAGAAATCACAGATTGTGAATTCAAATTAGAACTAGTAAAATTTATTTCAAAATATATCAATAAACTATAGAATTATAAAAATTTAAGTAATTAAATCATTCACTTTTTATGGGTATTCTAGAAGCCTTAGATATGTAACTAACTCCCTACCTTGTACGTGCCCTCTTCTGTAGGAACTTGTCCTGCCCATAGCCCCACTGAGAATGTGTGATCCGCACAATTCTGGCCCTTGTAACAGCTAATTGAACAAAAGATAAGACCTTCACCTACCTGTATGGTTTCCAACGATTTATAACTTGTCCGGCTTAGTGTAAATTGGAATGGATACAATAGATTCTCTCTTCAGAACATGATTTTAGAAAAACAGAAAATTCTTGATTGGAAATGATTTCTAGAACTGGATATTTATGAGTCAAAGGGTATTTGAGGCCTTAGAACATGAGTCGGTAGAAAAAATCAGGATGGAGGTGATGAAGACATGGAAATGTGTATGTGTATGCATGTGGGGGAGGTGAAGAGAGAGAGAAGCACTCTTAATAAATGCATATATTATTGCTGAATATTTAGTTTCTGTTTCTAGTCTTTTCGAATCCCAGATATGCTTTGTTTGGGTCTATATATAGTTGTATGGTATCATTAAAGTGAACCCCCACTGAAGAAAGCAATTGAAGAAGATACAGATAAATGGAAGCACATACCACATTAATGGATAGGAAGAATTAACATCTTTAATGTCCTTATAACCCAAATAAATCTATAGATTCAATGCAATTCCTATCAAGATTCCAATCATGTATTTCACAGATTTACAACAAACTTGGATGAATCATGCTACCTTATATCAAATTGTACTAAAGCATAGTAATCAAAACAGCATGATACTGGCATAAAAACAGACAGATAGATCAGTGGAACAGAATAGAGAGCTCAGAAATAAGCCCACACCTTTACAGTCAATTAATATACAACAGAGGAAACAAATACATACAATGGGCTAAAATAGTTTATTCAATAAATGATGTTCTTTTTATTATTTTTACTGAGGTATAATTAACATATTACATTAGTTTCACATAAACAACTAATCGATTCAATATTTGCATATATTACAAAATGATCATCATGGTAAGTCTGGTTAAACATCCATTACCTCATTTTTTTATCCACAACTCCAAACCACACCACCTATCCCCACCTCCCACCCCCAATCCTAGCCCCGCTATGGATTTGTCCATTGGTCCATTATACATGTTCCTTGACATCCCTTCCCCCTTTTACCCCCATTATCCCCTCCCACCACCCCTCTAATTCTGTCAGTTTGTTCTTTAATTCATTGTCTCTGGTTAGGTTTTACTTGTTTGTCTTGTTGATTAGATTCCACTTATAGGTGAGATCATATGGAATTTGTCTTTCACCACCTGGCTTATTTCACTTAGCATAACAGTCTTCAGATCCATCCATGGTGTCGTGAAGGGTAGGAGCTCCTTCTTTCTATCCCTTGCTTAGTATATCATCATGTAAATGTGCCATCATTTTTTTGATCCACTCATTTACTGATGGACACTTACATTGCTTCCAGCACTTGGCTATTGTAAATTGTGCTGCTGTGGACACTGAGGTGCATAGGTTTTTTGAATTGGTGTTTCAGGGCTCTTAAGATATTATCCTAGCAGTGGAATTGCCAGGTCAAAAGGCAATTCTGCTTTTAGTTTTCTGAGGAAATTTCCACTGTTTTCCACAGTGGCTGTACCAGTCTGCATTCCCACCAACAATGAACTAGGTTCCCTTTTCACCACTACCTCACCAGCACCTGTTGTTTGTTGATTTGGTTATGGTGGCCATTCTCACTGGTGTCAAGTGGTATCCCATTGTGATTTTAATTTGCGTCTCTCTGATAGCTAGCGATACTGAGCATTTTTTCATATGTCTCTGTGACTTCTGTATATCGTCCTTGGAGAAGTGTCTGTTCAGGTCGTTTGCCCACTTTTTAATTGGACTTTTTTTTTCCTTAGAGTGATGCCCTGTAAGTTCTTCATAAATTTTGGAGATCAAACACTTGTCCAAGGTGTCATTGGCAAATGTATTTTCCCATATGGTGGGTTCCCTTTTCATTTTGCTGATGTTTTCTTTAACCATGTAGAAGTTTCTTATTTTGATGAACTTCCATTTGTTTATTCTTTCCTTCATGTCCCTTGCTCTAGGGGACATATCAGTGAAAATATTGCTGCGTGGAATATTTGAGATTTTCCTGCCAATGTTCTCCTTTAGGACTTTTATGGTGTCACAACTTACATATGTCTTTTAACCATCTTGAGTTCATTTTTTGGATATGGTGTAAATTGGTGATTGAATATCATTTTTTGCATGTAGCTCTCCAGATCTCCTAACACCATTTATTGAAGAAGCTATTTTTATTCCATTTCATGCTTCTGCCCCATTAGTCAAACATTAATTTACCTAGAGACTTAGATTTGTTTCTGGGCTCTATAGTCTGTTTCATTGATCTATGTGTCTGTTCTTATGCCAGTATCAGACTGTTTTGATTACCGTGTCCTTGCAATATAGTTTGATATCAGGTATTGTGATCCCTCCTATTTTATTCTTCTTTCTCAAAATTGCTGCAGCCATTAGGCATCATTTATGGTTCTGTATAAATTTTTGAAGTGTTTGTTCCATATCTGTAAATATGTTTTGGTATTTTAACAGGGATTATGTTGAATCTATAAATTGCTTTGGATAGTATGGACATTTTGATGATGTTAATTCTTCCTATGCATGAACATGGTATATGCTTCCATTTGTTTGTGTCTTCCTTAATTTCTTCAGTGTTGTGTAGTTTTCTGAGTACAGGTCTTTTACTTCCTTGGATAGATTTATTTCTAGGTACTTTCTTTTTCTTGTTGCTATATCAAATGGGATTTTTTTCCTGCTCTCTGTTTTTGATATTTTATTCTTGCTATAAAAAAATGCCTTTAATTTCTGAATATTGGCTTTGTATACCACATTCTGCCAAAGCCACTGCAATATTCACTTATTAGTTCAAGTAGTTTTATGATGGAGTATATAGAATTTTGTATATACACTGTCATGACATGTGCAAATAATGACTGTTTTGCTTCCTTCTTTCCAATTTGCAGGCCTTTTATTTCTTTTTCTTGTCTGATCACTGTGGATATGACTTTCAATACTATGTTGAATAAAAGTGCTGAGAGTGTCCATCTTTGTCTTGTTCTTGATCTTAGTGGGAAAGCTTTTAGTTTTTGCTCATTGAGTATGATGTTGGCTGTAGGTTTTTCATATACGATCTTTATCAGGTTGAAGAATGATCCTTCTACTCCCAGTTTGCTGAGTGTTTTTATCACAAGTGGGTGCTGTAGCTTATAAAATGCTTTTTCCATGTCTGATCATGTGATTTTTGTCTTTTCTTTTTTATGTGATGTATTACATTCATTGATTTGTGAATATTGTACCACCCTTGCATCCCTGGGATGAATCCCACTTGGTCATGGTGTATGATCTTTTTAATGTATTGCTAGATGATGTTTGCCAATATTTTGTTGAGGATTTTAGCATCTCTGTTCATCAGCGATAATGGCCTGAAGTTTTCTTTCTTTGTTGTGTCTTTATCTGGTTTTGGAAATAGGCTGATGCTGGCTTCATAAAAAGAGTTAGGATTCTTCCTTCTTGGATTTTTTGGATAGTCTGTGAAAGATAGTGGTTAGTTCTCTCTTAGATGTTTTGGAAAATTCTCCTGTGAAACTGTCCCATCCAAGGTTTTTGTGTGCTGGGATTTTTTTTTATTATTATGGCTTCAATATTGTCAGCTGTTATTGATCTGTTCAAGCTTTCTGCTTCCTCTTCATTAAGTTTTGGAGGATCATATTTGTCTAGAAATGTATGTATTTCACCCAGGTTTTCAAATTTCTTGTCATATAGTTATTCTTAGTAATTTCTTACAATCCTTTGTGTTTCTGTGGTACTGGTTGTAATCTCTCCTCTTTCACTTCTGATTTTCTTTATTTTGTTCCTCTTTCTTTTTTTCTTTCTTTCTGATGAGTCTGCAAAAGGCTTGTTGATTTTGTTTACCTTTTCAAAGAACCACCTCCTCTATTTATTGATCCTTATAATTGTTCTTTTACTCTCTGTGTTGTTCAGTTCTGCTCTGATCTTGGCTATTTCCTTCCTTCTACTTGCTCTTCACTATCTTTGTTGTTGTTCCTCTAGCACTTGTAGATGTAGTGTTAGGTTGTTTATTTGAAATGTTTCCATCTTTTTTAGGGAGGCCTGTATGACTATGAATTTCCCTCTCAGGCTGCCTTTGCTGTGTCCCATAAGTTTTGGACTGTTGTGAGTTCAGTTTCATTTGTTTCCAGAAACTTTTTGATTTCTTCCTTGATCTGCTTATTAACCAATTCATTGTTTCATAGTATGCTATTCAATCTCCTTAAATTTGAGTATTTTTGAGTTTTACCCTTGAGGTTGATTTCTAGTTTCAGGTTCTTGTGGTCTGTGAAAATGCTTGATATGATTTCAATTTTCTTGAATTTTGGAGGCTTGTTTTGTTCTACCATGTAGTCTATCTTTGAAAATGTTCCATGTGCATTTGAAAAGAATGTGTATTTTGCTTCTTTGGGATGAAAGGTTCTATATATATCAATTAAGTCCATTTGATTTAGGGCATGGTTCAATGTCTCAATATCCTTGTTGATATTTTGTTTGTAAGATCTGTCCATTTTTGACAGTGGGGTGTTAAACTTCCCTACTATAATTGTGTTGCTGTCAATATCTTTCTCGAAGTCCTCCAAGATTTTCTTTATGTATTTGGGTGCTCCTCTGTTGGGTGCATATATGTTTATAATGTTTATGTCTTCTTGATGGATTCTTCCCTTGAGTATTAGGAAGTATTCTTCTGGGTCTTTTTTTATGGCCCATTTTTTAGAAGTTATTTTGTCTTATATAAGTATATTACCCCAGCATTTTTTTCCATGCCCATTTACTTGGAACATTTCTTCTAAGCCTTACCTTTAGTTCTGTGTAGGTCTTTTGTTCTGAGGTGGGTCTCTTGTAGGCAGCATATATGTGGGTCATGCTTTCTTATCCATTCAGCTACTCTATGTCTTTTGATTGGAGCATTTAAACCATTTACATGTAAGGTTATTATTGATAGATACTTTTCATTGCCATTTTACTCCCTTTGCATCTGTGTTCCTCTCTCTCTCTCTCTCTCCTTCCTTTTTCTTCCTTTTCTTAAAAGTAAGGTCCCTTTAGCATGTCTAGCAGTGCTGGTTGGTGGAGGTATATTCTTTCAGCTTTCTTTTGTCTGGAAAACTCCTTATTTTGCTTTCAATTTTAATTGAGAGCCTTGCTGGACAGAGTAGTCTTGGTTGTGGGCTTTGCTATTCATTACTTGGAATATTTCTTGCCATTCACTTCTGGCTTGTAGTGTTTCTGTTGAAAACTCTAAGAGTAGCCTTATTGGAACTCCATTTTATGTACTTCCTGTTTCTCCTTTGCTTCCTTCAAGATTCTCTGTCTTTGATTTTTGCCATCTTAATTATGATGTGTCTTGGAGTGGGCCACTTTGGGTTCCTCTTGATTGGGACCATCTGTGCTTCCTCAAGTTGAGTAGATTTTCCCCTCTCCTGGTTCATGAAATTTTCTGTCATTACTCATTCAAACAAGTTTTCTATGCCTTGCTCCTCTTCTTCCCCTTCTGATTTCCCTATCATATGAATATTATTATGTTTCATGATATTCTGCAGCTCCCTTAGCCTCTCTTCATTTTTAAAAAAATATTTTATTTATTTATTTATTTATTTATTTATTTATTTATTTATTTATTTTTAGAGTGAGGGTAAGGGAAGGAGAAAGAGGGAGAGAAACATCAATGTGTGGTTGACTCTTATGCATCCCATGCTGGGAGCACAACTTGGCTTGCAACCCAGGCATGTGCCCTGACTGGGAATCAAATCTGTGACCCTTGGATTCACAGGCTGGTGTTAAATCCACTGAGCCACACCAGCCAGGGCTCCTCTTCATTCCTTTTTAGTTGTTTTTCCTTTTATTACTCTTTCTGGGTATTTTTTTCTACCTTGTTCTCCAGCTTGCTGATTTAATCCTCTTCTTTTTTCTACCTGATTTAACTCCTTTTACTATGTTTTTCAATTTAGAAATTTTATTCTTCATTTCCTCCTCTCTCTTAATGATACTTTCTATGTAAGTTTACACTGGTGTAGTTCTCAGTTAAGTTACTTGTCACTTTCCTGTATTTTCTGGTAATTTTCTGTGAGCTCATTGAGCTTCCTTACTACAATTGTTTTGAACTCAATGATAGCTTTCTTGCTTCTATTTCATTTAGCATTCTTTCTGCTGATTCTTTTTGTTTGTTTGTTTGGGGGTTGTTTCTTTGTCTTCCCATTATTTCTGAGACTCTTCTTGTTTTCCTCTGTTTCTTACATTGATCTGCTTTGACTCCTGTCTTTTTGGTGTGAACTTGTATCATAGGAGACCTGTGGAATTCAGTGGTGTAGTCTCCTTGATCTCCTGAACTTGATGCTGTTGTGATACCCTTTGCCGTTTGTATTGGCTCTCTGGATGCAATTGTGTTTTGATTGTTGGGTCATTCTTTGGTGGGTCCTGCCCTCAGCTTGTTGACTGAAGGTCACGCCACCCCACCTACCACATCTTGTATGCTGTTGTGCAAGTGCTGCCAGAACAAAACCACAAAGCCCAAGGAACAAACCCACATCCACAGAAATATCTCCACTGCCCCCACCCCAACCCCCACAGAATCCCACTATCAACAGCACGTGAACCAGTATTAATAACAGTGTAAAGAGGTTAAGGTTATTATAATAAACAAGAGAAATAAACTATAGTGTAAAATCTAGTAACTTAATATGCACAAACCTAAAGGAAAAATGAATTTTAAGTTATGGAGGAAAGAAAATATCACTAATCATGGAGAAGACCACAGTGAATTTTTTTTCTTGGTAGCCTCTAGTATTTACCACTGTTTTTCCTTCTGGATCCACGTCTGGTGATGTCAGATGTTGACCTTGTCTGATCTTAAGCAGCCTGCTCAGAGACTGTCAAGCATCTATTGTCTGTGGCTGTCTGCTTTTGTTTTTAATTTAGTCACTCTGCACTCAGCAGTCAGGCTTAAGTACCATATAGCCGGGGCAGAGTTTCTCCTGGGGGTGGGGCTGTTGTTTCTTCTTAGGCTTCTGCTGCATATAGGGGAGTGGACTGCCTGAAAAGGATGGCTGCTGCTATATGGGGGATTTCTCAGCACTGGGATCCCTCCACCCACTGTTTCAGCTCTCTCTCCAAAGCTTCCATCCCTAGTCTCTCTTCAGGGGTCTCTAGCCCACTCTGCCCCTACCTTGGCCAGAGTCCAGGGTAAGTGTTTGTAAATGGAAATTTGCGCATTGGTCCTTTAAACAGCTCTTTTTGTCTCCAGCCATCCATCTCTGGCAGAGAGAAACCCTGCCACATTTTGTCACCAGTTGTTAACTGTGTACTTTTTGGGGCTCTGATGCTCTAGGCTGCAGATCCCAGCTTAGGGTTTGGATACCACACTTCTCAGGGGGATTCAACCAGTTGTTTAATTATCCCTCTGGCGCTGCCACCTGTGGATGCCCAGCCAGCCATTTTGTGTCTCTACCACATTCCTTACCAGTCAGTTAGTGCTGAAGATGATTCTTCTGTCTGTCAGAGGTTATAAGGCTTCTCTATCACTGTAGTTCAGTTGTTTGTTCTGGGTGATTTCTTCACACTTTAGTTGTAATTCCAGATTAGTCCTGGGAGGAGTTTGGTGTGGTTTCCATTTACTCCTCCACCATCTTGCCCCTCTCAATAAATAATGTTGAGAAAATTGGACAGATATATGCAAAAAACGAAACTAGACCACCTTCTTACACCATGCATAAGAATAAATTCAAAATGGATCAAAGGTTTAAATGTTAGACCCAAATCCATAAAAATCCTACAAGAAAACATATGCGGCAATATCTCAGACATTGCTCATTGCAATATTTTATTGAATATATCTCCCCAGGCAAGGCAAACAAAAGAAAAAAATAAACAAATGGGACCACATCAAACTAAAAATGTTTTCACAGCAAAGGAAATCATCAACAAAATAAAGAGACAATTCACAGAATGAGAGAACATATTTGCCAATACATCTGGCAAGGAGTTAATATCCAAAATTTACAAAGTACTTACAAACCTCAACACCAAAAAAAATAAACAACCCAATTTAAAAGTGGGCAATGGACCTTAATAGATACATCTCCAAAAGGGACATACAGATGGACAATAAACATGATAAGATGCTCAATGTCACTAACCATCAGAGAAATGCAAATTAAAACCACAATGAGATACCACTTTATACCTGTCAGAATGGTTACCATCAATAAATCAAGGAACAAGTGCTGGTGAAGATGTGGAGAAAGGGGAACCCTTTAGCACTGTTGGTGGGAATGCAGAGTAATGCAACCACTATATAAAGCAGTATGGAGATACCTCCAATAGTTAAAAATAGATCTGCCTTTTGACCCAGTGATCCCACTTCTGTGAATGTATCTGAAGGAACCCAAAACATGAATTCAAAAGAATGTAAGCACCCTTATCTTCGTTGCAGCATTATTTACAATCACCAAGTTATGGAGATAGTCCATGCATCCATCAATAAATGAGTGGATAAAACAATTATGGGACATTTACATAATGGAACACTATTCAGCTGTAAAAAAAAAAAAAAGAAGAAGAAGAAGAAAATTTTATGCTTTGCCATGGTATGGATGGACCTGGAGAACATAATTCTAATTGAAATAATCCAGTCAGAAAAGACAAATACCATATGATTTCACTCATATGTGGAATCTAATAAACACACTGAACTTACAAGTAAAAGTGGGACAGACTTATAGAGAGCAGGATGACAGCTGGTGATGGAGGGGAGAGGAAGAGATGGAGAGATTGAGCAAAAAGGAAAAAGGACTCGTGGACATGGACAACAGTGTAATGATTACTGGGGGTGGCTATATGAGGACTAAAAGATAATATAAAATACTATAAAGATTAAATTTAAATGAACCCCCATTTGTTTAATCCAATCTTCAGTGGGACTCTTACTATTGAAGCTAAAGGACCTTGATTAGCCAATGAAGAAATAAGGTTTTCTTTTTATATTCTACTTCCTGGTATCATCTCCCAAATAAAGTTCCTGCACCATATCCTTATCCCAGGATCTGCTTTTGTGGGAGTCCATATAAAGACCATAATTAACTTATAATTTTCACATATAACAGTTTATGTTCATTAAGAATACCTTTTGCTCTCTGGGTCTCAAACTGTTCTGCCTGGTAAATGGTAGAATGTCTTATAAGAGAGAACCCCTCCCCTAAAAATTCTACTGTTCTGGTACACAGTCATGAAAATCATTTTTTCATAGACTTGAGTAACTTTACAGGCATAAAGAAACTATGTAATTTTTTCACAAGATACTCATTGATTTTTTCTATATCAGAAGTGTTTTTGCCATTGATTGGAAGATTTAGGGAACCAGTTAACTAATAGTATGAAAAGTATATTTCTGATTTGAAGTCTGATTTGCCCATCTTTGCTGAAATATTCTAGAATGCTTGATTAAGAGGATCCTTGGACCTATTTTTTCCCAGTTCTTTATTTTACAGGAGAGGAAACTAAGGCCTGGTGGAATTATGTAACCCTTCCAAGACTATAATTCATAATTGAGATAAAATAAGAATTCAAATTTTTCAGTGCACAAGGGTCTCAGCTCACAGTTTTCAAAGCTAAATATAATGTTTGGCTCTTTTCTTTTCAAACAGTTTTTCAAATGTTATCTATAAAACTACAGGTTCTGATATTCTTCTATCCTATTCTCATGTTGGAATAGAATCAGGTGGCACAGAAGCTATTGTTACAACCCAAGAATGGTACCTGGCATTGTCAGTAGCACAACTGAGGCTTAAATCATTGACATTCTAGTCAACATATTGTGTGGAACAAGAAGGTGAAGTACCATTGATCCCACCCTGGGAACCTCCATGGTATCCCACTTTGTACATGGAAACTGTACAATTAGGCGCATTAATAATCAAGACTCTCCAAAAATATCTCTGCATCAGATCAATCCAAGCATTAGTAAAGCAGCCAGAAATGTTTTCCTGGAGGCTTCTCTTTGACTCTCACTTATTTTCTCACCATCTGCTGTCCTGTTTTTTTGCCCTGGATCCAACCCCATTATCAAAGACACCAGGCAAGCAATGCAATTGGATTGTTTGAAAATGAACAACACAGAGATAGTGAGGAGTTGATACCGTAACACTCTACAGTTCCTGTTAAAATCACACTCCCAGAGAACTTGAACAATTCGTATAACTGAAGAAAATGGCATCTCCTAGGAGAAATGATAGACTTGACAAATAACCTTGAAAGGAGATTTTTTTCAGGCAAGGCAGGCTAAGATGGAGTGACTCTTCTTCCTGGAGAGCATATGGAAGTGTTGACACACTCACTTCTTAATATGGCCAAGAAAGAATATAGTTCCAATGAAGGAAAATGAGCACCTGCAGACAACAACTAATTATGTTTTTCATAGATCCAGAAATCCAGTGCATGAGCCCAGGGAATTCACAGACACAACCTTGGCAAGGGTGAGATTTTGAGGACTTTTCCAAAGCTCAATGATGTTAAATAATTGGTCTTTTTTTCTGAGACATGAATTTGAATTTCATGTTCTGTGAGGCTAAGTCCTGAGCACAAGTCACTTAGCTCATCAGTACAGCTTCGGGACATCCAGGAAGAATGTCTGTCCACCATCAACTGTCTTATCTGACTTTTCTTTAATCCTGATCTCTGTGTGTGAGGATTGCCCACACAGAGGTAAATATCACATGCTTTTGTTCCCATTCTATGATATGGTGGATTTAAAGGGAAGAGGCACATATCAGGCACTACTCAGTTGGTATAAGAAGTTTCATCCTTTAATAGTCTTCCTTCTCTCATCTGTAAGTATTTAAAATTTTGTTGGTTTGTTTTGCAGACTTTTAATGACCCCAATTCCAGAAAGTCTTCCTGGCCCAGCAACATCTACCTTTTTCACATTAGTTGCTGCCTTAGTTTGAGTTTCCCCAGAAGACAAATGTCAGTCAGGGTGTCTCAGCCTCGGCATCATTGATATGTTGAACTGGATAAAACTTTGTTGTGTGGAGCTGTGGCGAACACTGCAAGAGTTAAGCATAATCCCTGGCCTCTAGATACACCCAGTTACGACAACCAAAAATGTATCCAGATATTACCACATATGCTCTGGAAGGGGAAGTCTTGCTTCACGACAAGGGTTCAAGAGCAAATATGGTATAGTGGGAAAGTGATTCCAAAAGAGATGTATGGTGGTAGAAAAGAGTACTAGTCAGGGATTTCCAGAGAAACAGGTCTAATAGGACATCCCTATCTATCTGTTACCTATAGATCTAGAGAGAATGTGAGGAAGATGTACCTTAAGGAACTGGCTCACACAATTGTAGGGGTGCAAGTCTACAATCTGCAAGGTAGGACAATGGAATGAAGACTCAGGGAAGAGTCAATGTTGTATTTCAAATCTGAAGGGATCTGTTGACAGAATCCCTTCTTCACAAGAGAATCTTCTTCTACTCAGGCCCACTAATTGGATTAGGCCCACCCACACTGTGTAGTGTAATCCGCCTTATTCAAACAGCTGATTTGAAGGTTAATCTGGTCTGAATAATGCTTGCATATAAACATCTAGAATAACGTTTTACCAAATAGCTGGGAACAATAGCCTAGCCACGTTGATACATAAAATTATCCATCACAGAAAGGAAAGGTAAAACGTCAAACAGGGTGCATTATAAAGCAATTCTAATGGGAAAAGAATGCAATTCTGCTGTGAAGCCTGGGAAGTAGTATAAAACACTTGTCTCACAGTTGTTCATCCTCTGCAAGGGGAATGAGGTAACTGGAATTCTTGTTCCCATTGATTATTAAGAGAGGTCTGTTCCTATGGGGCTTTAATTTCCTGGCACTTCTGGAATAATATATGAAAAGACGATAATTAGCTAAAGGACTATGGGCAAGGCTCTGCCAGTATCTGCTACAGCTTTGAGTAGTATATCATTAATTGGTCCAGCTCCTTGCTGATGTTAGCATTTCTTCAGTGGCAATGCTGTCATCATTCATAGGCTTCTTCTCTGCAAGTCCCCAAAACATTACTTTTAAAAATGTGCAGTAAAATATGTCACATAATTTTGCTATCTTAACTATTTTATTTTATTTTTTTATTTTATTTTATTTTATTTTTTATTTTATTTTATTGTTTCTTTTTTTTTTTTTCATTATTTTAATTGTTGTTCTTGTACAGTTTCTGTCTTTTACTCCCATCCTGGCCCACCACCCCAGCCCGCCCCACCTCCTTCCCATTTCCACCCTCCCTAGTTCTTGTCCATGTGTCTTTTATACTTATTGCTGTAAACCCTTCCCCTTTTTCCCTGAAGTTACCTCCCCTCTCCCCTCTGGTGTCTGTCAGCCTGTTCTCAATTTCAATGTCCTTGGTTATATTTTGCTTGTTTGTTTGTTTTGTTGATTAGCTTCCTGTTAAAGGTGAGATCATATGGTATTCGTCCTTCATTGCCTGGATTATTTCGCTTAGCATAATGCTCTCCAGTTCCATCCATGCTGTTTCAAAGGGTAGGGGCTCCTTCTTTCTATCTGCTGCATAGAATTCCATTGAGTAAATGTACCAAAGTTTTTTGATCCATTCATTTACTGATGGGCACCTAGGTTGCTTCCAACACGTGGCTATTGTAAATTGTGCTGCTATGAACATTGAGGTGCATACGTTCTTTTGGAATGGTGTTTCAAGGTTCTTAGGATATAGTCCTTGCAGTGGAATTGCTGGGTCAAAAGGTAGGTCCATTTTTAGTTTTCTTAGAAAATTCCATACTGTTTTCCATAGTGGTTGTACCAATCTGCAATCCCACAAACAGTGCACTAGGGTCCCCTTTCCTCCACAACCTCTCCAACACTTGTTGTTTGTTGCTTTGTTTATGATGGCCATTCTGATTGGTGTCAAGTGGTATCTCATTGTGGTTTTAATTTGCATCTCTCTGATAGCTAGTGATATTGAGAATCTTTTCCTGTATCTCTGTATCCTCCATATGTCCTCTTTGGAGAACTGTCTGTTCAAGTCTTTTGCCCATTTTTTCATCGGGTTGCTTGTCTTCGTAGAGTGGAGTCGTGTAAGTTCTTTGTATATTTTGGAGATTAAACCCTTGTCTGAGGTATCATTGGCAAATATGTTTTCCCATACAGTCAGTTCTCTTTTTATTTTAACACTGTTTTCTTTGGCCATGCAGAAGCTTTTTATTTTGATGAGATCCCATTTGTTTATTCTTTCCTTTATGTCCTTGCTTTAGGGGACATATCAATAAAAATGTTGCTGCGTGAAACAGCTAAGATTTTCCTGCCTATGTACTCTTCTAGGACTTTAATGCTGTCAAGGCTTATATTTAAATCTTTTATCCACCTTGAATTTATTTTTGTGTATGGTGTAAGTTGGTGCTCAAGGGTCATTTTTTTGCATGTAGCTGTCCAGTTCTGCCAACACCACTTGTCGAAGAGGCTATTTTTACTCCATTTTATGTTGCTGCCCCCTTTGTCAAATATTAATCGACTGTAGAGATTTGGGTTTATTTCTGGACTCTCTGTTCCATTCCACTGGTCCACGTGCCTGTTTTTATGCCAGTACCAGGCTGTTTTGATTAGTGGCCTTGTAATACATTTTGGTATCAGGCATTGTGATCCCTCCTACTTTGCTCTTCTTTCTCAAGATTGCTGGACCTATTTGAGGTCATTTATGGTTCCATATAAATGTTTGGAGTGTTTGTTCTATGTCTTTGAAATATGCCATTGGTACTTTAATAGGTATTGCATTGAATCTGTAGATTGCTTTGGGAAGTATGGACATTTTGATGATGTTAATTCTTCCGATCCATGAACACAGTATGTGTTTCCATTTATTTGTGTCTTCCTTGATTTCTTTCTTCAGTGTTGTGTAGCTTTCTGCATACAGGTCTTTTACCTCCTTGGTTAGGTTTATTCCTAGGTACTTTATTTTTCTTTTTGCTATATCGAAGGGGATTTTTTTCTTGATTTCTGCTTCTGTTGTTTCAGTGTTGGTATACAAAAATGCCTTTGATTTCTGGATATTGACTTTGTATCTGGCCGGTTGGTCAAATTCATTTATTAGGTCGAACAGTTTTTTGGCTGAGTCTATAGGATTTTCTATGTACACTCTCATGTCATCTGCAAACAATGCTACTTTTGTTTCCTCCTTTCCAAGTTGGATGCCTTTTATTTCCTTTTCTTTTCTAATTGCTCTAGCTAAGACTTCCAATACTATATTGAATAGAAGTGGTAAAAGGGGAAAACCTTATCTTATTCCTGATCTTAGTGGAAAATATTTTAGTTTTTGCCCATTGAGTATGATGTTGGCTGTAGGTCTCTCATATATGGCCTTTATTATGTTGAGGAATGCTCCCTCTATTCCTACTTTGCTGAGTGTTTTTATCATAAATGGATGTTGTACCTTATCAAATGCTTTTTCCGAATCTATTGATATGATCATGTGATTTTCTTCTTTTCTTTTGTTTACATGATGAATTACATTTACCGATTTGCAAATATTGAACCATCCTTGCATCCCTGTGATGAATCCCACTTGGTCATGTTGTATGATCTTTTTAATGTATTATTGGATGTGGTTTACCAATATTTTGTTGAGGATTTTACCATCTATATTCATCAGAGAGATTGGCCTGAAGTTCTGCTTCTTTGTTGTGTCTTTATCTGATTTTGGGATTAAGATTATGCTGGCTTCATAAAAAGAGTTTGGGAGTCTTCCATCATTTTGGATTTTCTCAAATAGTCTGTGAAGGATAGGGGATAGCTCTTCCATAAATGTTTTGTAGAATTCTCCTGTGAAACCATCTGGTCTGGGGCTTTTGTGTGTCGGGAGTTATTTGATTACTGCTTCAATTTCATCTTCTGTTATTGGTCTGTTCAGGCTTTGTGCTTCTTCTTCATTGAGTTTTGGAAGATTATATTTTTCTAGAAACTTGTCCATTTCACCTAGGTTTTCACATTTCTTGGCATACAGTTCTTCATTGTAATTCCTTACAATCCTTTGTATTTCTGTGGTGTCAGTTGTAATATCTCCTCTTTCATTTCTGATTGTGTATCAGTCCTCTCTCTTTTTTTCCTGATGAGGCTGCTTAAAGGCTGGTCGATTTTGTTGATCTTTTCAAGGAACCAGCTCCTGGATTCATTGGTCTTTAGAATTGTGCTTTTAGTCTCTATGTCATTTAGTTCTGCTCTAATCTTGGTTATTCCCTTCCTTCTACTTGCTCTGGACTGTCTTTGTTGATGTTCCTCGTGTTCTTGTAGGTGTGAGGTTAGGTTGTTTGTATGAGATGTTTCTATCTTTTTTAGGTAGGCCTGTGTCACTATAAACTTCCCTCTCAGGAGTACCTTTGCTGTGTCCCATAAGTTTTGGGTCAATGTGAGTTCATTATTTGTTTCCAGAAACTTTTTGATTTCCTCCCTAACTTCATTCTTTACCCATTCACTGTTTAATAGCATGCTATTCAATCTCCATGATTTTGAGGGTTTTGGGTTTTTCTCCTCAGTGTTGATTTCTAGTTTCAGTCCCTTGTGGTCAGAGAAAATGCTTGACATGATTTCAATTTTCTTGAATTTGTTTAGGCTTGATTTGTGTCCTATCATGTGGTCTATCTTTGAAAATGTTCCATGTTCATTTGAAAAGAAAGTGTATTTAACTTCTTTGGGATGAAGGGCTCTATATATATCAGTTAAGTCCATTTCCTATAGAGTGTTGTTCAATGCTACAATATCTTTGTTGATATTTTCTTTGGAAGATCTGTCCATTTTTGACAGTGGGTGTTAAAATCCCATACTATAATAGTGTTGCTGTCAATATTTTTCTTGAAGTCCTCTGAGATTTTCTTGATGTATTTAGGTGCTCCTACGTTGGGTGCATATATATTCACAATGTTTATGTCTTCTTGGTGGATTCTTCCCTTGAGTATTTATGAAGTGACCTTCAGGGTCTCTATATAACTCTTCTTTTGAAGTCTATTTTGTCTGATATGAGTATTGCTACCCTGGCTTTTTTTCCTGTCCATTTGCTTGGAAAATTTGTTTCAAGCCCTTCACTTTGGGTCTATGTAGGTCTTTTGTCCTAAGATGGGTCTCTTGTAGGCAGCATATGAGTGGGTCATGCTTTCTTATCCATTCAGCTACTCTATTTCCTTTGACTGGAGCATTGAATCTATTTACATTTAAGGTTATTATTGATAGGTATTTACTCACTGCCATTTTCTTACCTGCGTTCCTCTCTCTCTCTCTCTCTCTCTCTCTCTCTCTCTCTCTCTCTCTCCCTCCCGCCCCCCTCTGTCTTTTCCTTCCTTTCCTTAAAGCAGTCCCTTTAGTATCTCTTGCAGAATTGATTTGGTAGGGGTATATCTTTTAGACTTCTTTTGTCTGTAAAATTCCTTATTTGGCCTTCTATCTTGATTGAAATCCTTCCTGTATAGAGTAGTCTTGGTTGCAGGCCTTTGGTTCTCATTGCTTGGGATACTTCTTGCCATTTTCTTCTGGCTTGGAGTGTTTCCATTGAGAAGTCAGATGCTAACCTGATTGGGGCCCTCTTGTATGTTTCTTCCTTTTTCTCCCTTGCTGCCTTTAAGATTCTCTCTTTGTCTGGGAACTTTTCCATTTTAATGATGATGTGTCTTGAAGTGGGCCTCTTCGGGTTCCTCTTGATCGGGACCCTCCGTGACTCCTGGATTTGTGTGACTTTTTCTCTCATCAAATTAGGGAAATTTTCCATCGTTACTTTTTGAAATAGGTTTTCTATCCCTTGCTCTTCTTCTTCTCCTTCTTGTATTCCTATTATATGGATAGTATTACATTTCACGTTGTCTTGCATTTCTCTTAATCCTTCTTCATTTTTTCTGAGCCTCTTTTCATTTTCTTGCTCTTTCTGGGTGTTTTTTTTTTTTCTCCTCCTATTCGCTGATCCAATCTTGTGCTTCATTGATTCTGCTTTTGATTCCTTCTACTGTGTTCTTCAGTTCAGAAATTGTATTCTTTATTTTCTCTTGGCCCTTTTTGATAGTTTCTATTTCCTTTTTCATGTTGATATAGTCTGCAGTGAGTTCATCATAGCTTCCCTGTAGTTTCTGTTAGCTCTTTGAGAGCTCATGGAGCTTCCTGACAACCGTTGCTTTGATCTCAATATCTGATTGTTGAGATGCCTCCATTCCATTTAGCATTCTTTCTGTGGCTTCATCCTTTCCTTTCATTTGGGGATTGATTCTTTTTCTTCCCATTGTTTGTAAGACTCTTCTTGTTAGCCTCATCTTCTTAAATTGATCTGTTCTGGCTCCTTGGGTTTATGGTTTGACCTTCTATGGTAGAAAACCTGTGAGATTCAGTGGTAGAGTCTCCTTTGGATATCCTGTTGTTCAGATCTTCCACTCTCTCAGCTACTGGGGTACCCTCTTTTTGGGACCAACTCTGTTGTTTTTCAACAGTTCCAGATTTGTTTGTTGGTTTTTTTTGTCTCACTCATGGGTATTTAAAAAGAGAAAAGAGGGAAAATATAAAAAAAGAAGAAGAAAAAAGAGGAAGGTAGAAGAGATAAAATTGGAAAGAAAGGAAGAAAGGAAGAAGGACTAAAACAAAAAAGAAGTAAAGAGAGCCAAAAGGAGTTGAGTAAAAAAGAAGATAAAAATGATAAAGAAATAATAATTAAGAACAATTATATAAACAGACACACAAACAAAAAACAAAACAAGCAAACAAAAACAGAAAAACAAATCCAAAAAACAAACAAAAAACCCAAAACAAACAACAACAACAAAAAAACCCAAAACACCAAACAAAAAACTCTTGCTGTTTTCAAACTTGCCGAGTCACTTTTTCTGGTCTTGCTGGATGCAGTGGCTGAGGTGTGACGGTATTGCTTTTCTGTGTGTTCAGCACCGAGTCATCATTGTGCTACTGTCCCCAGAGTTAGTCTGGTACCTCTCTGCACAGGGCTTCAGGCGTGTTTTCTGAGCCTCCTGGAGTGTGCACACTTTCCGGAGTTTATGGGTGTGAGCTTGGGACTCTGGTCACACGTAGCCATCTCCGTTGGCCGGCACAGCTTTCTGTGGTGTTGTGGGGCCTAGGATCCCACAGCCATCTCGCGCCTGTGCGCCTATAGCCCCAAGCTGTCTGCTTTCGCTTGCCTGCTACTATGATCCCATAGCTGTCTCCAGTGGCAGGCACCTATGATCTCGCTGGTGCCTAAGATCCCACGACCATCTGTGGTCATGCGTGGGTGCCTATTTTCACGCAGCCTATTTTCATCTCAGTTCACATGCGCAGTCTTCTGCAGTCACACGCGGGGACAAGAGTCACTCAGCCCTCAGTCGTGGGGACCAGGGTCACTCAGTCCATTTCAGTGGTTGACCCAGCTCCCTCCCTAGAGCCCAGGGGCAGGCCTGGCAAGCGCCGGGCTGGAGCCTCAGGTGCCCTGGTCTCTGCGCTGATCCCTGGCCTCCTATTGTTCTGAAGTACTCTCCTTACTGACTGGTTTTTCAATGTCCGCTACAATTTTCAATCTCCTATTCTCAAATATGCTGTGTTACTGTTCCTTGTCTGCTCTGTTCTTCCATAGATCGGCCAGGTTTTTCTCCTGTTTGTAGCGGGCAGTGGAATCTGCTCCCTCCTACCATGCTGCCATTTTCCTTCAGCTATTGTTTCTTTTTTTAAAGTATTATTATATATGTTTTTCTTTCTTTTTTTTAAATGGTTGTTCAAGTACAGTTGTCTTCATTTTCCCCCATCCCAACCACCCCCACCTCCCACCAGTCCTACACCCCTTTGGATTTGTCCATGGGTGCTTTATACATGTTCATTGACCCTCCCTCTTCTTTCCCTCATTATTCCGCTCCCCCCTCCCCTCTGGTTACTGTCAGTTTGTTCTTTTTTTTTTTCAATGTCTCTGGTTTACTTTTTGCTGGCTTGATTGTTTTGTTGATTAGGTTCCACTTACAAGTGAGATCATGTGGTATTTTTCTTTTACTGCCTGGCTTATTTCAGTTAGCATAATGTTCTCCAGTTCCATCCATGTTGTGGCAAAGGGTAGGAGTTTCTTCTTTTATTCTGCTGTATAGTATTCCATAGTGTAAATGTACCATAGTTTTTTGATCCATTCATTTACTGATGGGCACTTAGGTTGCTTCCAGCACAATTTACTAGCATTAAGTACTTGCTCGTCACTACCATCCATCTACAAAAATTTTTCATCTTGCAAAACTGAAACTCTGTCCATTAAACACTAACTTCACATTCTTTACTCCACAATTCACCCTCCCCACACATTTGGGGATCGATCTTCTACTTTCTGACCCTATGAATTTGACTAATCTGAAGGCCTCATATGAGAGGAATAATACAATCTTTGTTCTTTTGTGATTGGCTAATTTAATTTAGTGTAATGTCCTCAAGATTCATCCTTGTAGCATATGTCAGAATTATCTTCCTTTTTAAGGCTGAATATTTCATTGTATGTGTATACCACATTTTGTTTAGCTATCCTATCATCACTGGACATTTGGGTGCTTCCCCTTTTTGGCTACTCTGAATATTACTGCTACAAACATGAGAATATAAATATCTGTTGAACTCCCTGCTTTTAATTCTTTGGGTATATACCCATATGTGGAATTGCAGGATTGATTATCCTTTGAGTTTGCTACATACCAAGTAAACACAGTGTGGAAAACAATCAGGCAGAAAGATAAGCATGCTAGGAAAGGAAATAATTTGTCTATAGATTTCAAAAGTCTGGGTCATCAGTTCCCACAACCCCAGTCAAACTTGAGCAGCTTTTGAGTATACAACACATCTATAAATTGGATATAACACCACAGATTTGTGTCCTAAAAACAGTTCCATTTGTCTCCTCCTTTACCTTCTGATGAAGAGCTTTGTTTATGAAATTCCTGTCTTCTGAAATTTTCGAAAGATCTCAAGTGAGTTGTCCTCATAAATGAAGGCAAAACATTGCCTGGCAAAGTCTGTGACTGACAACATCTTTTTTTAGCTACCTGAGCTCTACACCTTAATACTCTAGCACTTTCCATTTTCTCTTTGTTTCCCAGAGTTTTGCAGCAAACTGCTGTTTAGCAAAGAGAAGCCAAATTCAGAGCGAGGCCAAGCCCTCATTGCAGTTTGTTCTTTTTTGTTGTTGGTACCAGCATCACATCCCACCTGGACAGATCTGCCAAATTTTTTGGATTCCTGGAGGAGGTTTTTATTCTGTCTGCTTGTCTGCACATGTATACAAAACCTGTAATTATATAATAGCTGAACTTACTGGTGTGCTATTGTGCTTGTTTTTCTTTTTTTAAACCAGCTGAATTGGTCCTTTTTATATTTTGAGCCTATTGTTACCTTTATAACTGTTACAGTTTCTTTTTCCCAGCTTCTGATACATATATCCTTTATGCCAACAACTAAGTATTTATGTAAAAAATATTTAAAATAATTTATCTTTCAGTGAAATTTTAAAACTTTATATTTCTAGCTATAATTTAAAAGTTTTAATGTTATAATTGCAAATGACTAATAATGAAAGAATTTTGTTCTTAAAATATATTATCCAATTTTTAGAGACAAAAGACCACCTATAAACTCATCAAAAGTTAAGTATACAGTCATTCCTTGACATCCATGGGGGATTGGTTCTAGGATCCTCCTGTATACTTTGTCACCTCTAGATTACTCATAATACCTAATACAATGTAAATGCTAAGTACATAGTTCTTGCACTGTATTACTTAGAGAACATAAAAAAAAAGTCCCTACTCGTTTAGTACAGAGGCAATTATCACCATCAGAGACCTAATCACATAAGTAGACATCAGCAACAATGTAACTTTTATTTTTTTCCATTTTTTAATTTTATTTTTAATCAGTTTTTTTTAATTGTTGATATTGTACAGTTTTCTGTCTTTTACCCCGGCCCAGCCCACCACCCCAGCCCTCCCCACCTTCCTCCCATTTCCACCCCCCATAGTTTTTGTCCATGAGTCCTTTATACTTGTTGCTCTAAACCGTTCCCCTTTTCCCCTGAAATTCCCTCCCCTCCCCCTCTGGTCACTGTCAGACTGTTCTCAAATTCAGTGTCTTTGTTTATATTATGCTTGTTTCTTTGTTTTGTTGATTAGCTTCCTGTTAAAGGTGAGATCATATGGTATTTGTCTTTCACTGCCTGGCTTATTTCGCTTAGCATGATACTCTCCAATTCCTTCCATGCTGTCGCAAAGAGCAGAAGCTCCTTCTTTCTGCTGCATAGAATTCCATTGTGTAAATGTACCACAGTTTTTTGATCCATTCATTAACTGATGGGCACCGAGGTTGCAAACTAAAAATGGACATACCTTTTGACCCAGCAATTCCACTGCTTGGATTATATCCTAAGAACCCTGAAACACCAATCCAAAAGAATCTATGCACCCCTATGTTCATAGCAGCACAATTTACAATAGCCAAGTGCTGGAAAGAATGTAACTTTTAAAGTAAATGTTTTTGATCTGTGATTGGTTGAATCTACCAATACAGAACCAACACATACAAAATACTGACTGTAAATATTTAATTCTTTTATTGAAATATCCATGTCATGTAAAGGTAGATATTCTTAATCTACCTTTAATTCAGTAAATATTTTGTGGTTAACACATCATATGCCTTTTTGAATAGTTAAACAAGAAACATGAAACAAAGTGCAATAAATGCTTGATAAAATTTTCTGATGAAAAAACTGACATTAAAGAAAAGAGGAAATGGTATGTCATTGTTTATTTCATGATACTGTACATTCTGTTCTCCAGTGTGGTGGTCTTTTCATCAAACTTGCTAATTTCCTGAGGGCTACCACAAAGCTCTTCACTTCTGTGTTTATCCTAAGATCTATGGAATATTTTGTTATAGAACTACCTTTTAGTCCTTTTGTGCTCCTCATTAAAATGGCAAGCTTGAAGAGAAATGGGTGGGATATGGTTCTTTTCTACCACTTGACCCTCAGGGAATGTTGAACTTGAAGTGCCTAGAACAGGTGCCTGGAACCCAAGCAGCCCTGGTTGGGAATTGGTTGGTTATTGATGTTATTGTTATTATAGTTGTTGTGATTATTGTTGTTCATCAATCCTAAACAGGTTACTAAGTGATTTTAGATTAATGTTCTTGGTAGGTATGCCTGAGGTGGCTGTTTAATGGAAGAGTAGATATAATAAATCAGTAACAACTGAACATTAAGGATTTCTGAGTATTTGGCTTAGGAGTAAGCGCTTCTGAACAGCCAAGTCTAATCATTCCTCCTACTTCTAATATTTTACCAATGCTATTTTTCTCTTACCCATCTTTTTTCTTTCTTTTCTTAAAAATTAAGTCATTTTTTATTTTTCAATTATACTTGACATACAATATTAGTTTCAGGTATACACCACAGTGACTAGATATTATATAAGTAAACACCCTGATAAATCTAGTACCCATCTGACATCATAGATAGTTATCCAGTACAGTACAGTTATGCTATACTTTATGTCCCATGACTATAATGTAACAGCCAATTTGTACTTCTTTACACCTTTTCACCCAACTTCCAACCCCCTTCCCATCTGGCATCAAAATGTTTTCTGTATCTATGAGTCTGTTTTTTTTTTCTGCTTCTTTGTTTGCTTTGTTTTTTTAATGTTTATTTGTTGATAGATATGTATTTATTTCCATTCTACACAGCCCACATCAGGCTGGGAGCATGGAGTATTGTTAAAGCAGCCAGCTTGGGTTATCAGGAAGGCTGTGCTCCTGGACCCTACAGGACAGCTTTAAATTATACCACTCTACCAAGCCTTGGAGATATAGCAGCACTACCTAATACTTAGAAACAAATACAGGGATGCTGCCGAAATGAAGAGACAAAGAAACACATTCAAATGAAAGAACAAAACTCAAAAAAAAAAAAAAACTAAGCAAAATGAGGACAATTGATCTACTAGATGTGGAGTTCAAAACACTGGTTATAAAAATGTTCATGAACTTAGGTGAAGAGTAGTTGAACTTAGAGAGAACTTTATCAGCATAAAAAAGACATGGAAACCATAAAAATAAACATGGAAACCATAAAAAAAAGAACCAGCCAGAAATGAAGGCTATACTAAATGAAATGAAGACTAATTTACAGTGAATCAATGGTAAAATAGATGAAGCTAAAAATCAAATTAATGATTTGGAGTATAAGAAGTAAAATACACCCAATCAGAATAGCAAAAAACATTTTTTAAAATTAAGATAGTATATGTAGCTTTTGGGAGTGCTGAAAGGAGAAGAGAGGGAACAAGAAATTGAAAACCTATTTGAAAAGATAATAACAGAAAACTTACTTAATCTGGTAAAGGAAAAAGATATACAAGTCTTCAAATTGCAGAGAATCTCAAACAAGATAAACTCAATGAGGGCCACATAAAACACATCATAATTAAAATGAAAAATGTAAAATACAAAGATAGAATCTTAAACACAGGAAGAAAAAAGCAGTTAATTACCTACAAGGGATCCCGTATAAGACTGTCAGCTGATATCTCAATAGAAACTTTGCATGCCAGAAGTTATTGGCCAGAAATATTCAAAGTGATAAAAAGTAAGGATATTACAACCAAGACTACTCTACCCAGCAAATCTATTATTTAGGATTGAAGGACATAGAAAGAGCTTCCCGAACAAGAAAAAGCTGAAGGAGTTCATTAGCACCAAACTAGTATTACCTGAAATGTTAAAGAGTCAAAAGAGAATAAGAATAAGAATAAGAAGAATAAGAAGAAGAAGAAGAAGAAGAAGAAGAAGAAGAAGAAGAAGAAGAAGAAGAAGAAGAAGAAGAAGAAGAAGAAGAAAAGAAGAAGAAGAAGAAGAAGAAGAAGAAGAAGAAGAAGAAGAAGAAGAAGAAGAAGAAGAAGAAGAAATAATATATATACATAAACCCATCTTTTTCTTTATAGCTATTGTGGCATTCTTATTGATGAGGTCACATATCTTACTTTATTTCTCTATGATTGGGAGAGGGAAGTATGTGACTAAGTGATCAGAGAAAAAAATGATACCACCTCATTTACTAGACATCTTTCATTTCCACTGAATCAGAGAATGTTAGCAAAAATCACTCAGATAAAAATTTTCAGGCAGAAATTCTCAGTGCAAGGTGTTCAGGAGTTTGTATAAGACAAAACAATTTTACATAGTATCTGTAGAAACAAGTACAAATATAAAAAAGAACTTGTATTGACCCTATAAGCCAGAATCAAAATGTAGCAGGTAAGAAAAGCAAACCACAGTATAAAATGATAATGTCACAGATTCATGTCTGTAGAAACTAATAAGATCCATTTGGAGCTCCTTGTCCCAACACTCAGCCCTAAAGATGGAAAGTGATGTTCCCCTCTTAAAGGATCTACAGACCTTCAGAGGCCTCTTGATGAAAGGTGGAGTACTTATTCCAAAGGCAGACATGGAGCCCACTTCCAGAGAGATGGATCCTGGAAGAAAAGAAAATTTTACATTTGATTTATCAGGTACAGAGGCTCAAACACTCTTAATTTGATTCAGCAAATATGTATATAGCCCTTTGTTGGAAGTAAACACACAGAAAATATAGTACTTGACTAAAGCAGGATTCTAGTGTTGAACACAAGTGAATCCAGAATATTAACCATTGGAACCCAATTTAATTTCCTGTATGACTTCAGGCACCTCACCTTCTCATTTGAGAACACACAGGAAAGGGCAGTTCTAGGACATCTGAAGGTACTGTAGTTAGAGTCCCAGCTCTGATTCAACCTAGTGGCATCTGTGGTTCACTTCAGCAGTGTTGAAGCCTTTCTTTTATCAGACTTAGTGCCTTTCTTTTCAACTATCTTATGTGGAACGCTAGTATAAAACAGATTAAAAATAAACCCATGAGTTCTGGTCCAACTGAGGGCAAAGATCCCGAAGTCTAATCCACAGAATCTCCTCTGTATGTCTCTGCCTACCTGCTCATGACCTGCCTTGAAATAAGGATTGTACAGAAAATACTTTGCAAAATGACATACTAGTTGTGCTTTTCAAAGGCACTTTTATCTATAAACATCCAATGGCATATATATATTTAATCCTCATTCATTCTAGGCCTTCTCCCTCCTGTCTAAATGCTCATGGCTGCATGTTAGCACTCTCAAAAACAATAGAAATCTGACACCAAACATTCAGAAGCAATACAGAAACTTTTTAGATTGATAATCTCTTCCCAATAGTCTTATTCCAGTCTGGAACAGGAAATGGGAAGTACTTCCAAGTACAGAGCACACAAATGCATACTGTTTTGGACAACTTTCCTTATTTATCATTCTCCTCTTTCTTTTTTAAAGCTTTATAGCCACCAACCACCTTTCCCCATTTTAACCCCATATTTCCAACATGAAATTCAAATGGACACTGACAGTTCTCTTTAGCTGAACAGGACAAAGGGCCTACCTCTCAAGGCAAAAAAAGAGAAAAGAGATGGAATCATTACATTTTTTTCTCTCCCTATCACATAGCAACAAAAAATAAGATAGGATTAGGTGTCAGCCTGAGTAAATAATATATTTTCAGGCTATTGCAGGGTGTGGTGGGGGATGAGAGAGAATGCTCTCTGTAGGTTTGATCATAACCTCTGGGCTTCCATATAATTTTACATTTTTAAGACACTTGATAATTGGATTGAATGATAATTTAGGGATAAACCTGTCTTATTTTTCTATTATATTGCAACCACCTTAAAACTAAGAATGTTACCGTACACAGTTCTAAATCTTACAGGACTTCGACCAAGATGGAGGCGTAGGTGGACACACTGTGCCTCCTCTCACAACCAAAATTAAGGACAAGAAAGATTTAGAAACAAGAAAACATCCAGAACTGATAGAAAAATTGAACTGTACAGAAGTCCAACAACCATTCATCCAGACTGGTAAGAGGGGTGGAGTAATGGCAGGAAAAACTGGAGGTGGGAACCCAGGAACGCAGGCAGCAGCGGCTAGCAGTTCCCAGGTGCACAGGCGGCAACTGGCAGACTCTGGGCCCATAGGCGGCAGCTGGCAGACCCTGGGCACAGGGTGGCAACTGTGCAGACCCAGTAAGGCCGCCCAAGGCTGCTGGCTGACCTGGGGGTCCCACATTCCCGTGTGCAGACAATCAAGGTGAGGGAGAAGTGGCGGAAGGGACTGAAATCCAGAAGAGAGTGGAGCAGGCCCCATTGTTCCCTCTCAGACCCCGCCCCCATATACAGCCTCACAACTCAGCCACTGGGCTGCCCCTCACAGGGGAACACCTAAGGCTCCATCCCTCACTACTTAAGAGCCGCAATCAGGCCAAAACCAAAACAAAACAAAACCGCCAAAAATGGCTCAAACCAGAGAACAAATGAAATCCCCAAAGCCAATTCCTCTAAGCTGTGAAGAGATAGCCAACCTATCAGATGCACAGTTCAAAGCCCTGGTGATCAGGATGCGTGCAGAA
This sequence comes from Glossophaga mutica, assembly GCA_039655065.1. Classification (NCBI taxonomy): domain Eukaryota; kingdom Metazoa; phylum Chordata; class Mammalia; order Chiroptera; family Phyllostomidae; genus Glossophaga; species Glossophaga mutica. The sequence continues at coordinate 67,814,324 of CM077309.1, read as the reverse complement.
TTGGTTGATTTTGCTCACAAATTAGATGAAAAAATGCAGGCTACAACACATGAAATGAAGGAAGATGCACGGGGAACCAATAGAGATGGGAGGAAAACTGGAACTTAAATCAATGGAGTGGACCAGAAGGAAGAAAGAAACAACCAAACAGAAAACAAGGAAGAAACAAGAATTCAAAAACATGAAGAGAGGCTTAGGAACCTCCTGGACATCTTTAAATGTCCCAACATCCAAATTATAGGGGTACCAGAGGGGAAGAAGAAGAGCAACTAGTGCAAAACTTATTTGAACAAATAATAAAGGAGAACTCCCCCAATCTGGCAAAGGAAATAGACTACCAGGAAGTCCAGGAAGCTCAGACGGTCCCAAAGAAGTTGGACCCAAGGAGGAACACACCAAGGCACATCAGAATTACATTAGCCAAGATTCAAATGAAGGAGAGAATTCTAGAAGCAGCAAGGGATAAGGGGACAGCCACCTACAAAGGAGTTCCCATCAGACTGTTAGCTGATTTCTCAAAAGAGACCTTATAAGCAAGAAGAGGCTAGAAAGAAGTATTCCAAGTCATGAAAGTCAAGGACCTACATCCAAGATTGCTCTATCCAGCAAAGCTGCCATTTAGAATGGAAGGGCAGATAAAGTGCTTCTCGGATAAGGTCAAGTTCAAGGAGTTCATCATTACCAAGCCCTTATCATATGAAATGTTAAAGGGACTTATCCAAGAAAAAGAAGATAAAAAATATGACAGCAAACTCACAGCTATTAACAACCACACCTAAAACAAAAGCAAACTAAGCAAACAACTACAACAGGAACAGAAACACAGAAATGGAGATCACATGGAGGGTTAGCAAAAGGGGAGTGGGAGGAGGAGCGAGGGAGAAAAAGCACAGAGAATAAGTAGCATAGACAGTGGGTAGAAAATAGACAGGGGAAGGACAAGAATAGTGTAGGAAATGTGGAAGCTAAAGAACTTATGATACATGGATATGAACTAAAGGGGGGAATGTCGGTAGGAGGGGGTGTGCAGGGTGGAGGGCAATGAAGGGGGGAAATGGGACAATTGTAATAGCATAATCAATAAAATATATTAAATAATAAAAATTGAAAAAAAGATAAGCTAAATTAATTCAAGGAGAAATCAACCATTTCATGTAAATAAAAAGTTAAATGTTGATCAGACTTTAGGAAGCACTGAATTCAGAGGCTGCAATTTGCCTTCTGGGCCCTTCACCAGCTACAGTGATAGTTGGATCTTTTTGTACAGTTGCTTTTTAATTTTTGCCATAGATAATTTAGATCCTCTTACATAGAAGGTTGCTGCTGGCAGCATTGTCACCTCAGACTAGTTCTAGATAGTTTTTTTACCCAAAAGCAAGAGACACTTCTCTCTCCCTGTACCTATATATTAAATCTGAAAAAGGTCTCTACATGCTTAAGTCACATGTTAGAGTCCTTAGATCAGTCACTGTGGTCAAAAAGAGGAGATAGTAGAGGATTGATCAGCTCTGAGCCATGTACTTAACTCAGCAATGCTACACACTTGCTAGTCCCACCACAACAGAGCAGTGTGGTAAGGGGCAGTGTCCCAATGGAAAGAAGGCTATTTTATGGAGTTCCGGCTAAGATAGAAGAGTAGATAGAGACCCTTCACTTTCTGGCACAACCAAAAGGAGGATAACAACCAATCTGAAATCAATAAACAACCAAAACCACCAGAAAATCAAACTGCATGGAACTCTGACAATAAAAGAATTAAAGAAAAAAATCAACCAGAACAACCAGACCAGTAAGGCAGTGGACCATGTGGGCCAACTCAGAAAAATGGTGGTGAAGTGCAAACCTCAGGGGCAGGGCTGGCTGCGGAGCTTGGCGGACTGCAGGCTACCAAGGTTGTGTCAGTAGGAGAAGCTCCCAGTCTCACAAGAGAGTCAGTTGAAAGTGCTCTAGAGATGAGCAGGCCAGCCGCACTGTTCCCTCTTTGGCCTCTCCCCCAGAGGCAGCTCCACAGAGCAGCAAAGAAGGTTACCCTGCCCTGTGAATACCTAACGCCCCACCCCTTTACAATTTATCAGCTGCACCAAGGCAAAGAAATATGGCCCAAATGAAAGAACAGAGTAAAGCCTCAGAAAGAGAGCTAAGCAAGGAGTAAATCACCAACCTAATCTGATAGAGAATTTAAAGCCCTGATAATCAAAATGCTCACAAATCTGATTGAGCTTGGTCAAAAAATGAAAAAACAAATGAAGGATACCCAAAGTGAAATAAAGTAGAATGTTCAGGGAACCAACAGTGACAGGAAGGAAGCCAGGACTCAAAGCAACAATTTGGAACACAAGGAAAAAATAAACATCCATCCAGAACAAAATGAAGAAACAAGAATTTGAAAAAGTAAACTCTTACAAACCTCTGGGACAACCTTAAATGTTCTAATATCCAAATTATAGGGGTGCCAGAAGGAAAAAAAGAACAGCAAGAAATTGAAAACTTATTTGAACAAACAATGAAGGAAAACTTCCCCAATCTGGCAAAGGAACTAGACTCCTAGGAAGTCCAGGAAGCCCAGAGAGTCCCAAAGAAGTTGGACCCAAATAGCAGCACACCAAGGCACATCATCATTAAATTACCCAAGTTTAGAGATAAAGAGAGAATCCTAAAGGAAGCAAGAGGAAAGGAGAGAGTTACCTACAAAGGAGTTTCCATTAGACTATCAGCTGATATCTCAAAAGAAACCTTGCAGTCAAGAAGGGGCTGGAAAGACGTATTCCAAGTCATGAAAGGCAAGGACCTACATCCAAGAATTCTCTATCCAGCAAAGCTTTCATTTAGAATGGAGTGGCAGATAAAGTGCTTCCTAGATAAGGTCAAGTTAAAGGAGTTCATTGTCACCAAGCCATTATTTTATGAAATGTTAAAGGGACTTATCTAAGAAAAAGAAGATAAAAAATAGAAGCATTAAAATGACAACAAACTTATAACTATCAACAAATGAACCTAAAAGAAAAAAAAAACAATGAAAACAAAAACTAAGCAAAGAACCAGAACAGGAACAGAATCAGAGAAATGGACATGACATGGAGGGGTTTCAGTGGGGAGGGGGAGGGAGGAATGAGGGGAAAGGTACAGGGAAGAAGAATCATGGTTAGAAGGCATAAGGTAGATGGGGAGAGATAAAAAATGGTTTGGAAAACAGAGGACTCAAAGAACTTTTATGTACAACCCATGGATGTGAATTAAGGCGGGGGGATGCTGGGGGTTGGCAGGGGCAGGGTGGAGGAGGGATAGAGGGGGCAATTTGGGAAAACTCTAATAGCATAATCAATAAAAATATTTTTGAAAAAGAAGGCCATTTTACAGATAAAATGATATTTGTAGGATATCTATGTCCTATAGAAATACTATACCAGAATTTTAGTGGAGAAGACTAGATTTTATAAACAACCAGACCTAGGAAAAATAACTCGACTCTTCCTGTCCTATCTTTCATCATTGTTTATCTTCATCATCATCATCATCTATCTCAGTCTTATCTTCATCCTCCTCATCATCACTTTTCTTCCTATTGAATATGTGGCTCCAGGGAATTTTATAACATTCTTCTAGGTGATTTGGAAGTAGATTCAATGTCAAAAACTCTATGCTAGCTCCCATTTGCATCAAAACTTTTGTCCTATGCTCCTGAATTCTCTCTGTTCTCTTACATATGACTTATGAGTTCTGGCTTTAATGAGACTACATAGCTAACAGTTGCCCAGATGTACTTTCAAAGTGAAATTATGCAGTAAAATGAACAGAAAAGAATGTATGCATAACTCATAGAGACAGGGAATATGTCTATGATAAATAACTAATAAATTAAATTATTTTTAGAAATGAACAGAAAAGATGTCAGAGTGCATAAAGCTGGGGAGGGAGTTGGAAGAGTCTCCTTTCCCCCCACCCCCCCCCACTACACTTCAACTCAAGAGTGTATATACTTTCAGATATTGAAAAGTGTCTCAAAAGAGCTCTGAACTTAGTGTAGGTTTTAGTGTCTTTACTTATAGCTTGAAGACACAGTGATTTGGATATAAAATAATTACTTCTATTCAGTGTCATCCACATGTAATTAGCCTCAAATTATAATGAATTAACGTGGGTTGCCCTCTTCATGAAGTGAAAGGATTCTATTACTGTTTTTTTTTTCCTTTCACATATTTAAAATAAAAATGCTTTCATCCTATTAGGTGAACTTTTCTCTATAATGTCAGCTCACAGTGAAGGAGAAACAGTGGAGGATTGCTGCTTGACCAGACAGACTGATTCTATGGGGCACAGTTGAAATGATTCCTGGACACTTTGCACTGTCTAACGCATTGCACCTGGTGGCATTCTCATCCTCCATGCCTGTACCCTGTAAATACACAGAAAATGCCCCAGCGTGCTAAGGAGTTTGGGTTACTTTGAAAGAGTTCAGACCAGAGAGATTCATTTGTATCCTCATTCTATGTAACTAGACATAGACAGATGTTAGTGATAAAATAATTATATAATAACTCTAAATTTGTTTCTAAACAAACTTCAAGGAATATGTTTCTGATAGGGAGAGGGAAAAGGAAATTTCAGAGCATGGATTTACCTTTTAATTCTTATTGCACATACACAGAGCAGCTCCATGAAAAGTTAAGACTGTGAAACCAAAGTGCACCAGAATTCCCACAGTTTTCTGACTGTCCCTGCAGTTTTACTTTTAGCCCTGAACACATAACCCAAATCTCAGCTTTTAAGGGGATATTATTCAAATAGATGCATGTCTAGAACTGGTTCTTCCCCAGTAGTCCTGAGTTTTCTTTGAAACTATTGTTACTAAGCCATAATTTGAAGTAGAAAACAGCGTTTTCCATGGATATTTCTCCGTGTAAAAGCCATCTCAGATTCTGACCAAAACAACTGAAGAAATTAGTTTATTGGTAAAACTCTTGTCTATGAATGGATTTTTAAAAATTAAAATGTCTTTTTTCCTCTTGAAAAGAGTAAAACAATCCTTTTATTATCATAGTTGCTTAGAATTTATTTTCCAGTCCTCATTGTGCATACCTCCCTTATGTCGATACATACTCTATTATGTGCTTTTCATCTGCACGTAAGTTAGAGTATTTGCTCCAACTATCGTCTCAGGATGATGTCCAAGAACATTAAATAACAAAGACCAACTTTGCAGGAGTGAATTAATGTCAGTGTTGAAGGAGTCTCTAATCATATGACTAAATGGGCTTTATAGAGGCCACACAGTATGCTGATGACAGAATCAAGAATGAAACCTAGGAATTCTGACCATTTGTCTTGTGTTCTGTCCACAAATTATATTGCCTATTCTTACTATTTAATAAAGAGATACTGAAAGTAGTCCATTTACTGATAACATAGAATATTGACCAGGGAGTGTTTTCAAAATAACCCCATGAAAATTTCTTTTTTTTTTTTTGAAATTTTTCTTTTTTTTTAATTTTTATTTTAATTGTTGATCTTGTACAGTTTTCTGTCTTTTATTCTCACCCGAACCCACCACCCCAGCCCTCCCCTCCTCCCTCCCATTTCCACCCCCCCATAGTTTTTGTCCATGTGTCCTTTATACTTGTTCCTGTAATTCCTTCCCCTTTTCCCCTGAAATTCCCTCCCCTCTCCCCTCTGGTGACTTTCAGCCTGTTCTCAATTTCTGTGTCTTTGGTTATATTATGCTTGTTTGTTTGTTTTGTTGATTAGCTTCCTGTTAAAGGTGAGATCATATGGTATTTGTCTTTCACTGCCTGGCTTATTTCACTTAACATGATGCTCTCAAGTTCCATCCATGCAGTTGCAAAGGGTATGAGCTCCTTCTTTCTTTCTGCTGCCTAGAATTCCATTGTGTAAATGTACCACAGTTTTTTGATCCATTCATTTACTGATGGGCATCTAGGTTGCTTCCAACACTTGGCTATTGTAAATTGTGCTGCTATAAACATAGGGGTGCATAGCCCAGAATAGCGGCAGCAATCTTGAGAAAGAAGAGCAAGGCAGGAGGGATCACAATACCTGATACCGAAATGTATTACAAGGCCACTGTAATCAAAACAGCCTGGTACTGGCATAAAAACAGGCACGTGGACCAGTGGAATAGAACAGAGAGCTCAGAAATAAACCCTAGTCTCTACAGTCAAGTAATATTCGACAAAGGGGGCAGCAACATAACATGGAGTAAAAATAGCCTCTTTAACAAGTGGTGTTGGGAGAACCGGACAGCTTCGTGCAAGAAAATGAAACGCATGAAATTTTTTTTAGTGATTATATAAAATCCTTTTGAAAGAAAACCACGTGTATACACAACTATACACGCAATGTTATTTTGTACAAAGCAGGATTATAACAACTAATAGTGCATTGAAATTTTCCTTTAAAAGCTTATCTTATTTAGAAGTTACAAGGCCCTGGTTTATCTATTAAGGAAATGTTTGTGCCATATGTGAAATTATTGCAGCATAGATTAAGGAATACAAGTTTAGACTGTAAAGTCATGTAGACCTGAGTTCTAATAGCTTTCCATCTGCAATTAGTTATTTGATTGTAGACAAGTATTTATCATTTTGGGAACTTTCATTTTTACATCGCTAAGGATGTTAACTGGCCTGTTCAACTTCTTGACCATTCTCGATAATTCTCTTTGTTGTGATTTTTCTGCTACTAATTATTTTAGCAGAAGTTGAAGTTGCCCTTCTGCCAGCACCAACTACCATACTGGGCATGAAACCAGGCCTGGAGCTGCTGACGCACCGAGTGGATTCCTTGCAGAAGAAACCCTCCGGGCCACAGGGTTTGGGGGCAGGCCTGCATTAGCTCCGCTCCTGCTCCCACCGAGTCTTCCAAGAAGTTGAATGAAAACTTATCCCTTCCACCAAAAACTTCTCTGAATACATTATCTGGGTTTCAGAATGTGAAGCCAAACCCAAACGCACGCTCAAAATGACCTCCCACTTTCTCTCCCCATCACCCCTTTAATCCTTTGCCGTATTTGGACAGGTGTCTGATGTTTTAGCACATGATGTCAACTTATGCCTCGACTACTCGTTTGAATTTTCTTCCGCTTTTTTATGCACAGGACTGTAGTCTGGATGCCACATGCCGGCCAGTGTCTGGGTGCCTTGTCAGAGTGCTGGGCCAGGCTGCCTATCGCCCAGCACTGCCCAGTGAATGCAGCCTGTGAATGCAGCGGGACATACCCTGCTCAATACACAGGGTCACAATCCGTATATGAAACCCTGGGGCAATATGTTTTAGAAGTCTTCAGATTAAAAAAAAAAGTAAAATATACCATGAAAAACTGTACATTACATAACAGCCCCCCCCCCCCCGCAAGCAGCATTGTTAGGCAAAATCTCATAATCAAACACATTAACAATTCTGTAGGAAAATATATAAGCACTCTAAGTGAAATAAATAAAAACTGTAAGTAGACTTATGTTAACTCAGATAAGGTTTTGCTGGCAAACAAGCTTATGCCAAATTCACAGGGAGAAAAAATGGATTTTCAAATATTCCTAATTATGAATTATGAATTCAGGGATTTTAGATCTTAATTGTCTCTTTTTAAAAGCAGCATATTGTACTGAGAAGGACAAAACACCATTTCTGTAGTTGTTATGCAAAAAAAACCGCATTACTTGACTTTAAACAAGAGCAAACATCACAAAAATTCCATAGAGACTACAGTAGATGAAATAATGTTCTCCTAAATTCCCACATCCTTATCCCTGATATGATTATGGTAGACTCTTGATATGGGAATATTATACTGGATTATCCATGTGGTTCAATGTAAAAATGGAATCCTAGAAAAGGGAGGCAAGAGGACAGGATCAGAGAAGACACGACAACAGAAGTAGATGTAAGAGTGATGCACAGCTCCAGGTCAAGAAAGGGGGATAACTCTAGAAGCTGAAAAAGGCCAGGAGTCCACTCCCCCTACATCCTTCAGAAGGAAAGCAGCCCTGCTGACATCTTGCCTTTGACCCATCTGGACTTCTGAACTTTAGCACTACTGGATAATAAATGCTTATTGTTTTGAGCCACTCAATTTGTTGTGATTTGTTATAACAGCGATAAGAAAATAATATAGAGAAATTCTATAAAATAACTGTCTAACACTCTTCACAATGTCATTCATGGAAGACAAAGAAAGACCAGAGAACTGTTCCAGATTAGGCCAGATTAAGGATATGTTACAACTAAATGCAGTGTGAAATTTACATTAGATGAGACTAAATGAGAGAAAGGAACATTAGCGAAACAATTGGCAAGTTTTGAATAAGATCTGTAGGTTAGTGAATAGTGTGGTATCATTTTAATTTCCTGATTTTGTAACTTGCACTATGGTTATGTGAGATGTCACCAGTAAGAGAAGCAGGATGAAAGGTATGGGAAATTCTTTGTATTTTTTGCAACTGTTTTGCAAGTCTGAAATTATTTCAAAATTTTTAAAAAAATTTTTAAAAAGCAGGCGAGATAAATCAAAGGAAGACCACTTCATTTTCTTCATCATTTAGTAATAAAAAATAATTAACACTTGGTGATTAATACAGGCTAAGCACCACTCCAACCCGACACATATATCAATTCATTTCAACCTTACCACTCTGGAGGTGGTGGATACTTTTGTGATCGTCATTTTATGGACACTGAAGCACAGAGGGTAAGGAACATACCCAAGATCACAGCACAGCTAAGAAGAATATTTAAGTCTGGAGTCTGTGCTCACAACAACTACTTAAGGTGATTCTCTTGCAGTTTAAAGTTTGAGAACATGTGATCTGAATTTCACTACTCAGTCACAGCAGCATTTGAGTACTCAAGAGCCTTTGCTTATTTCCTAATTACTAGCTATGTTCTAGAATGGTGACATTGACAAGTAACCGAACACTAAGTAGCCAAATTGTTACACTAGTAGTATTTCAAATGGTATTATAACCAGGAAACACTAATTCTATAGAACAATGGAACTTTTCTATATAATCATTCCTTCATTGTATTACATTTTCTCAATTTAATCAATACATTTTTGAACATGTTTGTTCATTTTCTGAAACTCTTTCGAAACTTCCTACTCCTCTTTATTTTCCTTGAAACTTTCAGGTATTCTATTGATGCTTCAAATGTAATCTCACCCTTTTGTTTTAGAGTTGAATGCATTTTAGGCTGAATACAGTATGTTTTTTCCCACATGAAAATAAGGTAGGATGAGTAGCCAGCAAAGGTTTGGGAAGGTGGGGGACTAGGAACTCCATTCTCCAGCACTTGCATTATAGTGATGGTCTAAGTTAGGAAGCAGGAAGATAGGAGAGAGAAGAGTTGGAAGTCACTGTCTATTGTAGTTTGAAACCCCTTAGGGCAGTAAATGCACTATTCAATTGCATATTCTTGATAGTCAACAACAATAAATAATTAGCCATATTGGATATACATACTTAATTTACCATATGTACACATTAAAATGTGCCTTGGAAAATAAAATTCTCAAAAAAAGTTTTTGAGATGTTCTGATAGAGGCTGGAAATCACAGTATTTTAGCAGAATCTTAGATAAGTTAAATATATACCATTTTACCTTTTTAATATATCACAAGTTCCTTTGTAATATTTTAAAATAAATTCCTGCAAATTGAAAGTCTTCCTCTATTTGAAGTCTTTCTACACACATCTATCCCCACGCAGACATGGATATTATACCTAGCTATTTATCTATATATAATATATAAAGCAATTATTCATTGGTAAATTTGTACACTTCATTTTCCAATACAGTGTATTCACTTTAATCACATATTTCTAATCTTTTTGCCTCAGTCTCAGATTTTTTCATTCAAATTTCCTTCTATTTTTTCTTTTTAAAAATAATAATAATTACTTTACATCTATTACAAATAACAATACCTAGTCCATGATTGAATGCTAACATTGTAATTCATTCTCAGGGTTAAGCTGCCATTCTCTAGTCACTTAAGCTGTGCTCCCATTATGTATGACATCAGCAGAAACTCTCAATTCAACTTCAACCTTTTATTTAATTAGGGACTATGTATTATTTGGTTTGTAGTAATCAAAATTAAAAACAGCACCTTCCACTATGTAATGGGAAAGGAGAAGATTTTGAATATATATTCTAATTGATATTTTTAATACTTACTCTAAAAGCAATCAAAACTTATGTTAAATATTAATTATAATATTTTTCTGCTTTTGTGTACCTTGATTTATTGCTGCTCTTTTGGGTTCACTTTTAATTACATTACAGGAAAACAAAGGATATTTTTATCCAAAGAGGTATTTGGCACAGACAATACTGTCAATGTCAATGGTTATACTGTACTTTATATTAAACTTAATTTTCAAAAGCATATTTAACACAGTTTGCCAGGCTTTTAAAGAATTATTTTCCCTTCCTTTAACAACATGCTTCTCAGGTCTCTATATTAGAAATCAGGGACAAAGCTCATAAAAGAACAAAGACCCAAAATCAGGGATGGTCCTTTAAAAGAGGTACAGTTTCAAAGACTCCTAAAGATATAAATCAAAGTGCTTTTGAATACAGAGAGCATTCTAAAAGAATATTGAACTGTTTGCTTAAAATCTCACATTATTTCCTTCTTTTTAAGCCCTGTTCCTTTTTGAAGGCTAGCACCAGATAGGGACAAAAGGAATATTTTCATGCAAAAATCAGGGCCAGGTACAGAGGCACAGTCAGAGTCTATTTCAAGTGGGAACAGAAATTTAATTCAAGTTATTCTCCTCTTTATTCCACATTTAACAGATTTGAAGGATTTCTCCACCTCTCTGACACTTCCGCAGACATCACTAGGCAATGTTTGCACTGGTGGAGGGCACCAGGAAATCTTGGGGTGGAATATTTGGTCCCCTTGGAATGGATCCTGGAAACACAGGAGAGTTCAAGTAAGGAGGGGGCTTTATGTTTCTTGAACTCACCCTGCTGGTCATCTCTAGGAAAGAAAGCAAATAACCAGTCTCTTTTCCTTTTGAAAAGAATCTTATGTTACCTACATGTTGTCCTTACCCTAGATATTATTTTTAAAAGCATAAAAAATACTTTTGGAGCAAACAGAGATTTTACTTACCTTCTTCTAAATGTAGGCTTTTTTATGTTTTATTTTTAATGTAATATTTCTAGCACTTTGGCTAAATCAGTATAAGTACTAAAAATAACTAACTGACAACTTTATAACAAATTTTACTTTCCAAAAGTTATAACCAAATACAAGACTTAAGCCCCTATGATGTGTGTGTCTCGGTAATTGTTCATGTTTCCATAGCAACTTGTAATTTTTATTGAACTTCAGAATACATAGGCAAATAAAATATGTATAAAATATTGATAGGCATTATGTCTGCTGTCCAAAGACTTTAATAACTTGTGGTTATTATTGTTTTTTTGTAATTTCTGTAGACATTTTTCTAATTAAAACATATTTTATTATGATTTCTTTATTCTTCATCTAATGCATAAAGTTTTCTTTTTAATGTGGTTCCCAAACTCTGCTTTGTAGTATACATATTAGAGAGAATACTGAGTTTGTATGAACATAGAAACAAAAATATTTTCTATATTTTCTAGAAGAATTTATGTGACTTCCTTTGTTCCATATTAATTTCTACTTTTACTAATTTTTACAAATTATCTGTGACATATTAAAATATAATACTGATGAGAAAACAACAAATACAAATACAAATGATTATACTTAAGAAAGGAATTTGTTTATGAAAATAGGTATTCAACAGCATTAGCTGGAAAGAAAAAGATTGAATCAATGAAATTATTTATTTGAGCTTAAAAAAAGGAAGAACTGTAAGATGAAATTAACCTAACATCCATATATTTTATTGAAGCTGACTATTATAGTACTATGTAGTCTGTATCATTTCAGTACATTTAACATTTATTGAGAGCTAAGTTTATGCTCAGCACCATGTCAAATTTTTTGGAAAGTTAAGCATTTTTTATCAATTGTACTGTTACAGTTGTCCCAATTTTTCCCTCTTCCACCCACCCTGCCCCCCACTTCTATAGTCAATCCCCACACCTTTGTTCCTGTCCATGGATCATGAATTCATGTTTTATGTCTGATCACTTCATCTTTCAATCAGTCTCCTTTTACAGCTGCCCCATGTTTCTGTGCTTCTAATTCTCTTTTGCTTATTAGTTTACTTTGTTCAGTAGATTCCAGTTATAAGCGAGATCATATGGTATTTGTCTTTCATTGACTGGCTTATTTCACTTAGCATAATATTCTCCAGTTCCATCCATGCTGCCATGAAAACTAAGACTTCCCTTTCTTTCCTTTTCTTTTTTTACTGCTGTGTAGTATTCCATTGTGTAAATGTACAACCATTTTTTATCCACTCATTTGCTGATGGGTACTTATATTGTTTCCTAAGTTTGGCTATTATAAATAGCACTACTATGAACATTTGGGTGCATATTTTCTTTTGAATTGCTATTTCAGGATTCCTTGGATATATTCCCAGAAGTGGAATTGCTGGGTCAAAAGACAGCTTCACTTTTAATTTTTTGATGAAACTCCATACTGTTTTCCAGAGTGGCTCTACCAGTCTTCATTCCTACCAACAGTGCACTAGGGTTCCCTTTTCTCCACATCCTCACCAGCATTTGTTTGTTGATTTATTAGTGATGGCCATTTTGACCATTGTGGGGTGACCTCATTGTGGTTTTAACTTGCATCTCTCTGATGGTGAGTGATGTTGAGCATTTTTTATATGTCTCTGAGCCCTCTGTATGTCCTCCTTGGAGAAATGTCTATTCAGGTCTTTTGCCTATTTTTTAATTGGATCATCTCCCTGGTGTTGAACTGTATGAGTTCTTTATAAATTTTGGAGATTAAACTCTCGTCCAACGTATCATCGATAAATATGCTCTCCCGTACAGTGGGTTCCCTTTTCATTTTGATCATGGTTACTTTAGCTGTGCAGAATCTTTTTAATTTGATGTGAGTCCCATTTATTTATTTTTTCCTTGTTTCCTTCATCCTAGGAGATATATGGGCAAAAATATTTCTACATGAGATATCTGAAATTTTACTGCCTATGGTTTCCTCTAGGACTTTTATCTTATCACGGCTTATATTTAAGTATTTTATCCATTATGAGTTTATTCTGGTGTATGGTGTAAGTTGGTGGTCTCGTTTATTATTTCTTTTGCAAGTACTAGTTCTCCTAACACCATTTACTGATGAGACTGTCTTTATTCCATTATATGCTCTTGCATCCTTTGTCAAATATTAATTGACCATGGAGGCATGGGTTTATTTCTGGGCTCTGTATCCTGTTCCATTGATCTATGTATCTGTTCTTAGAACAGATATTTTGAGTATAGTGGCTCAGTAGTATAGTTTGATATCAGCAAGGCCAGCAGACCCTGCCCTGCCCCCACTCCCTTAGGGACAAGAGTATGCCAGGGCTTCCTCCTTATTTTATACTTTCCATGTCTCTTCACTATGCAATACTAAAGTTAAGTTCAATAGAGTCTTGTTTTCCTTCTGAGTCTGCCAAGCCCATTCCATTGGCTGTGTTTTTGAGGGATAGTAGATAGGGACAGTGGGAATCTCGTTCATCCATTGATGTACATCTCTAAGTACATGGTGAGGCATTTGGCTACCTTAATAGAATCATAGTTACGCTGGCCATTTACTCACACTTCACTGAATTTCTTCACTCTGACATTCAGAGCACTGGGCAGAAATCATACTGTGTCCAGTCTGCCACCAGCTTGCCCACCACTGTCCTCCAGCTGTCGCCTTGCTGTGAGTTCTCTCTACCCTGCTGCCCATCTCCACCTGTCCTACCAGTCTGTATGAGTGTTTCTTCTTGATTGTCAGACTTCCATACAGTTCTGGTTGTTTCTTCTTTTTCAAATATGTTGTTGTCCCTTTGGTTGTGCAAGGAGGCACAATGTATCTATCTACCTACACCTCCATCTTGGTGGGAAATCAAAAGCCATTTTAAAAAATAAAAAAAAATTCACATGGGAAAGAGTATCATACAATGTCAAAATTTAACAAGAAATCAAAAAATATTTTTCCAACTCAAATCGTAGTCAAGAACTAATTTTTAATATATACAATATTTCTACAAATCAATTAGAAAAATATCTATGCCCTGTGCAGTGTGGCTAAGTTGGTTCAGTGTTGTTCCTCAAAGCAAAAGGTCATCGGTTAGATTCACAGCCTGGGTTGCAGGCCAAGTCCCTGGTTGGGGCATGTGTGTGAGGAAACCAATTGATATTTCTCTCTCTCATAGATGTTTCTCTCCCCTCTTCTCTCCCCTCTTACCCTCCCTCTCTAAAAATAAAGAAAAATAAAATATATTTTAAAGGTTTTATTTATTTATTTTTAGAGAGAGGGGAAGGAAGGGAGAAAGAGAGGGAGAGAAACATCAATGTGTGGTTGCCTCTCACATTGCCCCCACTGGGGACCTGGCCTGCAACCCAGGCATGTGTCCTGACTGGGAATCGAACCAGTGTCCCTTCGGTTCGCAGCCCGCACTCAATCCACTGAGCTACACCAGCCAGGGCTGAAAAATAAAATATTTTTTTAAAAAAGAAAATGAATGGATCAAAAAATTATGGTACATTTACATAATGGAATTCTGTGCAGCAGAAAGAAAGAAGGAGCTCCTACCCTTTGCAACAGTGTGGATGGAACTGGAAAGCATTGTGCTAAGAGAAATAAGCCAGGTAGTAAAAGACAAATACTATATGATCCTACCTTTAACAGGAATCTAATCAACAAAACAAGCAAACAAGCAAAATATAACTAAAGACACTGAAATTGAGAACAGGCTTACACGGACCAGAGGGTGGAGGGGAGGGAATTTCAGAGGGGAAGGGGAAGGGTTTGCAGGAACAAGCAGAAAGGACACATGAACAAAAACTATGGGGGGTGGAAATGGGAGGGAGGTGGGGAGGGCTCGGGGGGTGGGCTGGGCTGGGGGTAAAAAACAGAAAACTGTACTTAAACAATTAAAATAAAAATTAAAAAATGAAAAATATCTCTAACATAGTGGGAAAATGGACAAAAGAAGGGGAAATACAACTGTGGCACATTTGAAAAGTTGCTCATCACCTACACTTATTATAAGATAAATTCAAATTCATTAGATATCCTTTCACCTACCAAAACTTTAAAAATGTTTTAGAACCATCTTGTTAGCAAAGCTGTGAATATAAATTGTTATAAATATTATATGGGTAGAAGTATAATTTGTTATAATCTCCTTGGAGTACAGTTTAGCACTATCTATCCAAAAAATGAACATACTTTCATTTCTAGGATATTCTCATATAGGGGCAAAACGCAATTTCCTCACTGGGGCACTTATTACGTAGAAACATTGGAAAAAACCTAAATATCCATTAGTAGAGAACATGTTAAATATATTTCAGTGCATTCATACAATGGAATACTATGTAGTCATTAGAAGAATGAAGCATCTGTGTAAGTACAAATAAAATTTTACCTAAAAATATTCTTTTTTAAAAACTTTTTAATAAAGATTGTATTTATTTATTTTTAGAGAGAGGGGAAGGGAAGGCAAAAGAGAGGGAGATGAATATCAGTGTGTGACTGCTTCTTCTTGCATGCCCCCTACTGGGGACATGGCCTGCAACCCAAGCATGTGACCCGACTAGGAATCCAACCAGGGACCCTTTAGTTCACAGCCTGCACTCAATCCGCTGAGCTACACCAGCCAAGGCTCTAAAAATATTCTTAAATGAAAACAGCAAGGTGCAGAACAGAATATAACCCTATTTGTGTTTTTAAAAAGAATAAAATAGGCCCGGCTTGTGTGGCTCAGTGGATTGAGTGCCTGCCTTCAAACCAAAGAGTCGGTTCCATTTTCAGTCAGGACACCTGCCTGGGTTTTGGGTCATGTCCCCAGCTGGGAGTGTGCAAGAGGCAAACACACATTCAAATTTCTCTCCCTCTCTTTCTTCCTCCCTTACCCTCTTCTTCAAAATAAGTAAATAAAATATTTTTTAAAAAGAGTAAAATTCATACATAGAGTAAAAAACATTGTTTATAGGTACACATAAGGAAATTTGTTATCCCTGAAGAGATGAATTTTTGTGTAGAGAACATGGATGAGATGACAAGTTATTTATCTCTCTATATACTTTTGTATATTTTGAATTTTTTGCAAATACTTATTGTGCCTATTTAACTAACTTTTAAAAAGTAAACATTAATTTTAAAAAATATATAAGGGCAAGTACAAAAAAGTATGTTTAGTGCTAGGGAAATTTGAAATAACAAATGACTACCCTGCGATGCCATTCAAAAAAGGTTTAGAATAAATAGGCCTTAAGCTAAATTTGAACCTAAAACTGAGATCAGCAAGTGTTAACATGAGCGAAGATGGTCATAATCATATCCATATGTCACAAGCTTATGGCCACATCATTAAAACATGTATGAGAGAAGTAGGAAGACAAAAAGAGACAAAGATTATGAAAACAGAGAAAAAGAGTGGAAGGAACAATGACATTTAATTATGCCTCTTTTGCAGTGAAAGCAATACAATGGGTTTGTAAGAATTCAGAACAAATAGTAGAGCAACATGGTAGAAAATCTTATATTAATGATTACGTTGCAAAAGTACCCTTTTCTGCATAGATTCTTAGATGAAAAGAAGCAGTATGATATATTAGAAAAGACCATGAACCAGAAGTCTAGAGACATTTAGTCTGGTTCCTGTTCTGCCATTAATTAGCAATGTAACCTTGAGAAGGTCACATTGTGTCTCCAGGCCTCAATTGTATTGCCTGTTATATAAATTGTGTGTGGTGGCGAGGTGTGCAATAGATTCATGATTCCACAACCATTTTTTAAATCTGAAGAACTTATTTTTTTCCAATGAAATGCAAGTGAAAACCAGAAAAACAGATAAAAGCAGGGTGACTTTGTGTAAAGCAGGGGTGGGTACTCCTGAGCCCTCCTGTCCAGTCTCTTTCTTTCCTATCAAAACCCTCTTTAATGGAACAAAATCAAAGCCCTGAAAACCAGCAAAGTTCAATTTTAAACTATTTACTATAGGATTTCTAAAGTCTCTTTTCATAAGAACATTCCACAATTCTAGGAGGTAATTGATTCACAGGTTTAATCATGTGCAGTATCCACAGACATATTTGCAAAAACAATAGTGGATATGCAAAGCTATGAAGGAAAGTGATTATTTCAAGAAAAATTTATTAACTACCTGTTCTGCACTCATCCCTCCCACAATGTCACAATATACAAAGCTGGCAAGAGTATGATCCTGTACCTCTCTGATTCTCATATTCTTTTGGAGTTTTAAAAAGCTTTTTAGGGTTCTCTAAGCTCCTCAAATATTTATGTTGATGTCTTTTATTTGTTACAGAACTTCTCCATCATCTTTCTCCTCTGGGACTCCAGTGCCACATATGGCACTACTGTCAACCATCTCACATGTCTCTTGTGCTCTTTTATGTTCTTTACATCCTTTTCTCTTCCCTCTTTTCACTTTGAACTAAATAAAGTTTTATTAACCTCTTTTAGTTTGCCAATCATTTCTTCCACTGTATTAAATCCCTCCAGTGAGTTCCTACATCCAGATAATTTATTCTAATGCTAAACTGTCCTTTGTAATAATTCTTTATAGATTCAAATATGCATTTTGAAATTCTCCTTCCTATATTTTGACCATTTTTCTCTATTTTCTTTAGCATATTAATCATATTTATTTTAAAGACTTGGTCTGCTAATGTCAGCAATATATAGATATCTATGCATTTGTTTCTATTGTCTATTTCACTTTTTGTTGTTGATTATAGTTATTCTGCTTCTTGTGTATAATCATTTTTGATTACATGTAAGACATTGTGTATAAAAAGTCTCTAGAGACTTCAAATGTTAACTTCCACAAAAGAAGACTCCTCTTTCCTCTGCTTAGGCAGATATATGAGGAGCTGGCTGTCTAAAAAGTCAGGAATTCAGCTGCCTTGGAGCTGGGCTGCAGGTTTTGCAAATTCAGTCTGTATCTCTGGAAGTTTCAGTTCTGCCCTTCAAAATGTTTGGCCTAGCTCTTTGACTTTTTACTTTATGCAGCTTCAAATTTAGTAAATGTTTATTAATACCATGTGTTGGAGGCTTCCAAATTTCCAAACTAATTTGTCAGTCCCACATAAATATCCAAAAATCATAGTTTCTTGTCCCTCAAGTGTAGCTTTCTGTATTCTTAGCTTCAGCTGCATCCAGAATCAGTAAGTGCACACAGGTAACATTAGTTGCAAATCTTCAGTGCTGAGCCATCCCTCCTTTAAGGGTTTTCATCTGTTGCTCAATTCATTTTCAGGCCTTCTCCTCAGGTCTTTGTTTCCTAAATCTGCAGAATTGTGGAATTTTTCAGTCTTCCTTTCAGAATTCTTTGGTCTGTTTCTTTAGCCTCTCAAACAGCATCATATTAATCAATTTATGTAGAAATGGGCTGTCTATCTGAAATCCCTCAAGTCTTCAAATTGTTTTATTCTGGCTTTATTGTAACACTGAATACTTCCCTTTTGCTCTTTCTTTCTATAGTGCCTTCTGCTTGCACAAGTATGTGCCCAGTATGACAACTCCAGGAAAATAATTGCTTATCAACTTATTAATTCATCTCCTGCTGGTTCTCCTCACTTGCATATTGTAGTCCATTGGCTTTTTGTTGCTTTCTGATGCCTATAAAAAACAGATGTTTTCCATTACTCAGCTTTGTCTAATTGTCAGTGAGAATATCCTTTGGCAGTAATCCACTACATCCTACTCAGAAGCAGAAGCCCACAATATAGATTTTTTAGGCATCTTAAAAATCTAAGCAACTTGAGATACATTTAAAAAAATTTAATCTATGCCACACTCTTCACATTAGTATATAGCAGCAGCTATTTCTAGGTTATGCTCCAAATGGTTTGTAAAAGTATGAAAATTCTCTGATTACATAATGCAAAACACCATTAACAATACAGAGTGGGGAAAAAGCAGGTTTACAGTTGTTGGTATGGAAAATAATTCAATAATTAATGAATAATAATACAAGAATAAACTATGTTTTGCATACTAATAACTATAAACCTACTTTTGCCCCATCCTGTATACTAATAACTCAGGATAAATTTTTTGAAGTTATACATATTCCCAAGTAACTTTAATCATGAGACAGAATTCTCTAAAATACACTTTAATTTAATTTTTAAATAATAATTATAAAGGAAAAAGTTAAATAATATTTTAATAGATTATTTTTATTGTATGTATTTCCATTACCATTTATCCCCCTTACATCTGCTTCTACTTCCTACCTTCCTCCTCCCCCCATCACCACACTGTTGTCCATCTTCATGAGCTCTTTCATTTTTTTATTCCATCACCCCTGACCTCCGCCTAGAGAGCAGTCAGCCTATTCTCTACCTCTGAATCTATTTTTCTTATTAGATCAGTTAATTCATTAGATTCAAGATATAAGTGAAATCATGTTATTTGTCTTTATCTGACTGGTTTATTTCACTATTGCAGACCGTTCAGCCTGGTTTCAGGAGTTGTAACCCTCACCCCATAGTGGGCTGTGTAAAAGCCTAGGGACCCGCTTCATCTAGGTTTGTTCTGTCAAGAGGATGTGAGCTAATAAGGAGACAAAGCTTATCTCCCTGGCAGGAGTGCTGCTTCTGCCTCATCCATCTCTGGCCCCAATGCTTGGTTGGTTAGTCAATGACAGGTAAGACTCCTCATGGGAAGGGCAACCTAAGCCATACACAACCACTTGGGAGGCCCTCATGGAAGGACTCGGGGGGCTGCAGCAAAGAGGGGGTGATGGACCCTCACCCCCCGGCTGTTCTAACATAGCCCCAGTCCCCATTTCTGTCTGGGAGATATCTTCTGCTTCCTGAGCCTAATCAGCTTAAAGCCTGAAACTATGATGGCAAGCGGTGCAGCCCTGTGCTGGCCAGAACGGTTCCCCGGGTGATCGGGCTTAAGAAAGAATTTGTAGTCCTGTAAAACCTGCTTTGCTAAGAGTGCTCTCATTTACATGATAAGCGTTGGAGGAGGAAATGAGTATGTCTCCCAAAGTTTTGCAACCCCCTTTCCTGACAGACACTGACTCGGATTAAGCCCTCAGATTTCTTTGAAATATTAGGCCTGCGTTCCTGTGTATTTGAACCCAATAAAAGCCTAGTGAGGAAGGGGCTCTGGGTCATTCTCCTCTGAGAGTTTGACCACCTTTCCTCCCCAAGCAGATCATGTCTTGGCAGTTTTATTTTCATCCATGATGGAGGGATGGGGCTCTGTGGGTGGTGCCCCCCACATCTGGTGCCCAGGACAGCCCCCCGCCCCGCATTTCACTTAGCATAATGTTCTCCAGGTCTATCCATGTCGTCAAAAAGGATAAGATTTCTTCTTTTTTTACAGCCAACTAGTATTCCATTGTGTACATATACCATAGGTGTTTTAACCACTCATCTACTGATGGACACTTGGGCTGCTGCTGTATCTTAGTGATTATAAATAATGCTGCAATGAACATAGGAATGCACGTATTCTTTCAAATTAGTGTTTCAGGTTTCTTTGGATAAACTCCCTGAAATGGAATCGCTGGGTCATAAGGCAGTTCTATTTTTAATTTTTTGAGGTACAGTTGTCCCTCGCTATATCATGGTTCACTTATTGTGACTTCACTGTATTGCAGGTTTTTAAAAAATATTTATGTCTAATTCTGTATCACAGAGTTTTCGCTATATCGCGGGGTTTTGTGGTATATGTCACTGGTGAGTACCCATATAGAATTTTATATGTTGTTAAAATTATGTAGATTTAAGAGTGTAGAAAGTGTTTAAGAGCATATGAAGTGTTTATAAGAGTGTGGAAAAGGTTAATAAGAGAGTGGGAAAGGTTTATAGGAGTGTGGGAAGGGTTTATAAAGCCTTAAAATATATATAAATAATAAAATAAATATAAGACTGCTACTTCGAGGATTTTCACCTTTCGCGGAGGTCTCTGGAACGTAACTCCCATGATAGGTAAGGGATCACTGTAACTCCATACTGCTTTCCACAGTGCCTGCACCAATCTGCATTCCCACCAACAGTGCAAAAATGTTAGCCTTTCTCCACATCCTTGCCAGCACTTGTTATTTGTTGATTTACTGATGATACCATTCTGAGAAGTGTGAGGTGATATCTCATCATGGTTTTAATTTTCATCTCTCTGATGATTAGTGGTAATTAGCATCTTTTCATATTTCTATGGGTTATCTGTATGTTCTTTTTGGAGAAGTGTCTATTCAGGTCCTTTTTAAAATTGGATTGTTTGTTTTTTGGTGTTGAGTTTTATAAGTTCTGTATAAATTTTGGATATTAACCCCTTAGCAGTTGTATCATTTGTGAACATGTTCGCCCATTCAATGGGTTGTCTTTTCATTATGTTGATGGTTTTATTTTGGGGACAACACATTTTTTAGTTTGACATAGTCTCATTTGCTTATTTTTCTTTTGTTTTCCTTGCTAGAGGAGCTATATCAGAAAAAATATTGCTATGAAAAAATGTCCAAGATTTTACTGCCTATGTTTTCTTCCAGGATTTTTATGATATAAAGTCAAATGTTTAAGTCTTTAGTGCATTGAGAATTTGTCCTTGTGTCTGGTGTAATAAGGTAGTCTAGTTTCATTTTTTCTATGTATCTGTTGAATTTTCCCAGCACCATATATTGAATAAAGTATCTGTAGCCCATTGCACATTTTTGCCTCCTCTGTCAAATTTTAATTTATATGAAGATGTGGTTTTATTTCTGGCCTCTGTATTCTGTGATTGGAGCATGAAATACCTTTTAGTTCCCTTTACTTTTACTCTGTGTGTATCTTTTTGTCAGAGGTGGATCTCTTGAAGTTAGTATATGCATGGGTCTTGCTTTCTTATCTATTCAACTACCTTATATCTTTTGATTGGAGTATTTAAGCCACTTACATTTAAAGTGATTATTGATAGATACATATTTATTGCCATTTTATTTTTAACTATTTTTTTCTGTTTTTTTTTTTTTCTTTTTCTTAAAGCAAGCTCTTCAACATTTGTTGCAATACTAGTTTAGTTTTTTATTGTGCGGGAAGCTGTTTATTTCTCCTTGATTTTAAATGATAGTCTTGCTGGGTAAAGTAACCTTGATTGTAGGTCCTTATTTTACAACACATTGCATATTTCATGCCAATCCCTTCTGGCCTGAAACATTTCTTTTGAATATATTTCATATTTCAGATGACAGTCTTATGGGAGCTCCCTTGTAGGTAACTAATTGCTTTTCTCTTGTGGTTTTTAAGATGCTCTCCTTGTCTTTAAGTATTGCTGTTTTTATTATGATATGTCTTGGTCTGGACCTCTGTGTCTATCTTATTTGGAACTCTCTGTACTTCCTGCACTTGTGTGTCATTTTTCTTCACCTGGTTAGGGAAATTTTTGATCATTTCTTCAAATGTGTTCTTGGTCCCTTGCTCTCTTTTTTTTTTCTGGTATCTCTATGATGCAAATGTTGTTATACCCCATGTTGTCCCAAAGGTCCCTTAAACTACCCTCATTTTTTTTATTTTTTTAAATATTCTACTTATGTATTTTTAGAGACAGGGAAGGGAGGGAGAAAGAGAAGGAGAGAAACATTAATGTGTGGTTGACTCTTAAGCACCCCCAGTGGGGACCTGGCCTACAACCCAGGCATGTGCCCTGACCAGGAATCAAACTGGAGACCCATTGGTTCACAGGCTGGCACTCTATTCATTGAGCCACACCAGCCAGGGCAAACTATCCTCATTTTTTTAATTCATTTTTTCTTTTTGTTGTTTTCCTTGGGTGTTTTTTCTATCTTGTCTTCAAATCACTGATTTGATCCTTTGCTTCATCTAACCTGCTGCTTATTTCTTCCAGTGTATTATTTATTTCAGCTACTGCATTCTTTATTTCTGACTGGTACTTTTTTATGGTTTCTATGTTTTTTCATGCTATGATCATACTTATAAGCTAACTTTGAACTTTACATCTAATAAATGACATGCCTCCATTTCATTTATCTCTTCTTCTGGAGAATTTTCTTATTCTTTCATTTAAGACATGTTTCTTTTTCTTCCCATTTTGGTTGCCTCTTTGTGCTTTTTTCTATGTATTAGGTACATCTGCAAAGACTCTGGTTCAGGCCTATGCCCAACATTGCCTTTGAGTGGCTCTAGGCAACTTGTTTGGAGCTATCAGTGATCCACAGCTTGTGGTTTCCTCTTGTAGGCCTAGGTGCATGCTGAATGAACAAAGCTGAGCACCATGACTGGCTTTTACCAGCTCTGGGCTTGCAGGAAGATCAGCTAAAATCTCAAAGCACACAGAGTTCCACCTCTACCTGCAGGCTGTCTGTTAGGCTTAAGCACAGAAAAAGCTGGCTGTACTCCTCAACAGGGCTTAAGTTCCACAGGGTATGGTGAAAGGGACTCATGCAAGTACTGTTATTGCTTCCCCTTAGGCTGATGTTATGTGGTGTGTAGTGCTCTGTGCAAGAAAGATAGCTTCTGCAGTGTGAAGAATGAATGAGCCCTGTGATCTTGGCAGCTGACCCTTCAGCCAGACCCACCAACCCCAGACTCTTCTTACGTGGCTCTAATACGCTCTTCACTCCTTCTGCTAGAGCCCAGAGTACATGGCTGCAAACAAAATTCTGTTCACTGCAAAACAAAATTTAAAAGGGTGTCTGAATCTCTAGCCTTCTCTGGTGGAGAGAAACTGCTGCTTTTCACAGACAGATGTTATGTGGTCACCTTTCCAAGTTCTAGTGCTCTAAGCTGGGGAGCCCAGATTGATATTTACACCCCAGTTCTCTGTAGGAACCCCTGGCTTCTGAAACATCCCTCTGGAACTTTAGCTACTACCCATGTGAGCCCAGAAAACCTTGTATCTTCATACTTCCTACCAGTTTCTATGTGGTTGATGCGGTTTTCTCTGTAAGCCCTGGGTTATAAGACATTTGTCTAACTAGTCTTTAGTTTGTTATTCAGGATGATTTTTCTATAATTTAATTGTAATTCCAGTTTGGTCCTGGGAAGAAGTTAGTGTAACTTCCATCTACTCTGCCACCATCTTGGATGTCCATTTAAAGTGTTACTTAACATTTTAAATTAGGTACTAATTTAATGGGGCATAGAAATAATCATGCAATAATCATAAGCTGTATCTTGGAGAAATTGGTATTTTCTATCATGCATATAGAAGGTAAGATGTATAATCCTATATCAGACTTTGAAGTTCTAAGCCACTGGTGTTACTGTTTTTCTAACTCTCAGACTATATCAACTCTCATTTTAAATTATTTCTCAATAAAATTCAGGATATCCATCATGCTAAATTTTTTAGAAATCCTGAAGGGCTTAAGAAATTATATGTATGTGTGGGTAAGGGTATACTTAAGAAATGAATTTGGTTTGCATACCTTGGATTACTGGGGATTTATTTTATTCTTTCTTTTGTTCTTGATTCTATTACATTTTAATCAGAGTCATGTTTGTAAAGCAATTTAAAACTAAATTAAAATTTAACCTACAAAAGGGTTGCTTCAGAAATGAATTAACTCTCTCCACCATTTTATTTTTCTCTTGCTCTTTTACCCCAGGGCCTGAAATAGGCTGGATAACCTAGTGTAGGCATTTTCTTTCATATTCTTTCAAATACCAGTTATCCACACCAGTTTTTCTCAAAAGTGTCATTGCTGCATTAGAGACAAGTTTGATTATTAAACACGTTCAGATTATTGGATTCCACCTCAGATAGGAATCATCAAGGATAGTCCTAAAAATGCATTTTATTTGCACATTGATACATGCTAAAACTGAACACCATTACTCAGTGACTATTCCATGCAAATAGCATGGGAGAGCATTGCCACTGACAGCCTTGTTATTCAACTGAAGGAGCACTACCCTGGTTTCTGTGATAATGCCCACAACAGCTCCCTCCATCCAAATGGTCAAGAACCTGCCTTATCTGCCTCTTCCTCTTTATCTATATTCTTCTCTGAGGCCTCTCATCACCTACTCATTTTCTGTTATGCAGATTTCACAAGAAGATTTTCCAATTTGTATGTTCTTTATTCCATATTCCAAGACATTCAACAATATCTGTATGTAGGTCTCACCTTCAAATTCCACCCCTGGGATCATACCTGGAGTAAAATGCCTAAAATTAGATATGTCCTTTTCCAACTGAAAAACCAATGGCATGTGTTACTTCTGGTATGTGGTCACTGTGGTCAGAGTCAGGATTCACCAAGTGATAAAACTCAAGGCCTGGAATGAAAAGTCTCCAATGAACCTGTTTAATTGTCATCATTCCTTCAACTAGATAATCAAAGGCAAGTGATGAGCATTGAGAAGAACAAAGTAAACTTCTGTAGCCTAGTATCCAAAGTGGCAATTAACAGCAAGGGATTTACAGTCAAAATGCCTTGATTTAAATTCTCCCTTTGTGATCTTAACTAAGTTAACTAAACTTCATCAACCCTCCACGTCTGCATCTGTAAAATGGGGAAGATAATAATCCATGATCCCTCAAAATATCTTAATAAACTATTTTATTGAATTATCACACATATAGAAAAGTGCACAGGTCACAAGCACAAAGCATAATGAGTTATTTACAAAGTGAACACAGCCATGAACCCAGATCTGAGATTAAAAAACAAAATGTCCTAAGTCCTTCTTTTACACCCATTTGGTCAACACCATTTCACCAAAGTTTACCACTCTCATGACTTCAAGCATCACAGGTCAGTGTAGCCTGCTTCTTACCTATTTTATATACTCATATAATATGGACTTTTTGGTCTACTTTATTTCTCTCAATACTATGTTTGGGAGGAGCCTCCTTGGGGCATGTAGCTATACTTTTTTTCATTATCATTGTGGCATAGTATTCCTTTTTGTGAATATACCACAATTTATTGTCTACTCTATTATTGAAAAGTATTTCTTTTTTTCCTAGTTTGGGATTACTTTAAACATTTTGCTATAGATATATTTATACATGTCTTTAGTAAATATATGCACACATTTATGTTGGGTATATACTTAGGAATAGGATTACTAGGTCATAAAGTTCAACTTTGGTAGATATGTCAAACAACTTTCCAACATAGTCATACCAACTTATGCTCCCACTAACAGTATGTGAGAATTCCAATTGTTCCACGTTGTCATTAACAACGGTCATCATTTTTTTTTTTATTTTAGCCATTTTGACATGCTGAGGTATTATCTTAAGCTGTTCTTTTTTCTTTTCTCTAATGACAAATGCAGTAGAGTGCCTTTCACATGGTGCCATATGACTGTTGGGAGAATTAAGATACTATGTATGTAAAGCTCTTTGCACAGTGCCTGGAACATAGGAAATGCTCAATAAAACCACGTATTCTTATTATACCTTTGCTTATCTGATTACACTGAAGGACCTGATGTGATGCCAATGGGTACATTCCTACCTTTTAATAATTATTTTTCTCCCTCTTTGCCTTGCTAAAGAATAAATAACACATACACACACACAGCCTGATAAATCATGAAAGAGAATGTTAGAAAAGAAAGAAAAATACTTTATCACTATATTTTTTATTTTAACTAGTATACACAACCAAAATTTACTTTGCAGAGCACCACTGAATTAACACATAAAATATAACTTTGTTAATCACCATTTATTAATTTATACCTTACTAATGCAGTCATTTAGGCAAGTAGCTGTTAGGAAATGGTGTCTCATTACAGTTTCTGTGTAATTTCCAGATGGGAATTATTATCAAGAGTGTCAAATGGAAATCCTGTGCACTGTTTGTGATAATACAAGTACTGAAATAGTTATGTAAAATACCACCAAGGATATTTTCAACTAGTCGATAATGAATGGTTTTCTTTTGCTGCACTTTAAAGGGAGTTAATATTTGTGTCTTTTATCATTTTGTCTTGAGTTACAAAGGGATGTAGCAATCATTTCTGGCCACATTCTATTCTTTTGATTTCAGTAAGAAAAGCCAGATGAGCATGTATGTTGCTAACAAGGGAAAAAGAGGTTTCTAAGCAGAGACTGCACATTCGTGTAAGTGAATGGCAGCTATCAATAACTTAGAATGAGGCATGACAAGGCAGAGGCCACAACATGGCCTTGAATTTTGTGCTGTCTAAACAAAGCCAGCAAGCTGGTATCAATCATTGTCATCCAGTACATGGACATGAAAATTTATCCCAACAAAGTAGCGTTTGGGAGGCATTATTTGGATCACTTGTTTCTTTTGCATAAATACCGAGTGGGGAAACTCTATAGACACATTCTGGTATAAATATTTAAAATAAATTCACAAACTATATATATTAAGAAATTAAAGTTTTTCACTTTTAAGATTATCATGTGGTTGGCATATATTGCAAGACATGTATACCTTGGGTTGTGCAATAAAGCAATAATTTCACCACTTGATAAATAACTGACTATAAAACCTAAACACTTTTTGAGTCAACAAATACGTAACTAGTCACGTACTGGTGCCAGGTTGCACTTGGTGCTGTGGTGGGTGCTAGGATATATACACAAGTAAACATATATACATAAGTTTATATCAAAGCAATGTTTTGAACATGTGATCATAGTCACACCACCCTGAGCATGAGTGCAGTTGACTATCTGGTTTAGAACAGTGATTCCCTACAGGGATGATTTTGCTCCTCAGAGGAAATTTAGAAATGTCTGGAGACATCGCTGATTGTCACAACTATGAAAGAAGAACCACTGGCATATAGTAGGGAGAAGTCAAGAGTGTTGTTCATCTTAGTATATGCAGGGCAACCCCACAATGAAGAACTCTCTAACCTAAAATGTTAATAATGCTGAAGTTGAAAAGCCCTGATTTACAAGACTAAGTTTTTTTGTAAATCCCCAGCACCTAGAATAAGGCCCACCACATAATAGGGTGTCAATAAATATGTATTAAAGAATGAGTATTATTATGAAGTTACTAAACTATTCAACAGTAAATTTTGTTTAGAACATAATAATCAAGTGATGGAATTGTGTGGTATGTGAGTAATATCCCAAAAACATTGTTAAAAACACAATAGTCATTTCACTTTTTGTGAACATAATATTCACAATTTCAAGCCTTTTTATATAAGGTAGTCTTCTCTTTTAACTTGACAAAGAAGAAAATAGGTTTGCATTTTAATTGAGAATGGTGCCTTCAAAACGGGACAGGCAGGAATTCAAGTCCTAGGGGACCTGGATCATAAATTAGGATAAAATTAATAAATATGGGAAATTATATATGTAAAATACACTCATTTTGTAATAATATGAATTACAGATTTCTGGCATAAGATATTTTAATGTGGATTCATCTGGTTTTATATTATCCTTTGGAAATATTGGCTGGCTCTCTGGCAGGGTTAATTCCTATTTCACAAAGAATTGCTGCACTTTTTTCTAGACTACTGCTTTCTGATGTTACTATCATGTATCTAAAAAGCCATTTTGTAGTAAAAGTAGAAGTTACATCAACAATGTCAGCCTCTTGAATGCAGAAAATTTTTGTGTCAGGCACTGAAGTAAATGCTTCTTATGTACTTCATTCTCTATCCTTCACACAATTTGAGATTTGGGATATCAAGGTGCAAAGAGGATTGGTCACACAGGTAGTAAGCAGCTGATCTAGGATTCAATCACATACATATCTAATTCCAAAACTACAGCTCTTTGTCACTGGGAATGACTGTGGTTTTGAGCAATCAGGAGAAAAATTCATTAAGGATGTATGGAATTTGTATACATAGGAAGGAAATGAGTTCTGATGTGGGAAGGAAATGAAAATAAACTAATCTCACCAAAAAAGCTCACATAATTTATAATGTACAAGTTGTTCAGTAGAACGCTGTTTACAATAGTGCATCATTGGAATTAATTTTATGACCATAATTAAGGGATCGGATAAATAATATAGAATAGTATGTAACCATTGCAGTTAGTGAAGCAGATCACTAGCCGTTGAATTAGAAAGATGGCACATTGGTTAAAAGATTAAATCAGGTTATATACCAATGGGTACATATATTCACATACTTGCATGTATCAGACAGAGTCACAAGTATGCACATGACTAAAAGTAGTACCTATAAAGATTATTGGGTGGAATGACAGTCAATGGTACTTTTACTTTATTTTGTCAAATAGGCTTGTATTATGTTTAAAAATTCACTAATTTAACTCACTAATTTAATATACAATTATTGTATGCCTACTATTGCCAGAAACCACTCTTTTAAACTTTTGAGTCTCTATATTTAATCTGGAAACATCGTATAAGATAGTTCCATTGATATCCAAGCCACAATTTGGAGAGTGAGCTATTAGGAGCCTGGACTAAGATGTGTTGGGACTGTAGGGGACAGAAAGTATAAAGTTCATATAATACACTTCTTGCAGAGTCTACAGTATGTGTCCCTCCCATCTGTCCCTTCCATGGCAACATTTGGTGAAGGCCTGGAGGGCAAAATTTAGTCCATGCATTCAGTTTACAGAAGAAAATGCCCTTTCCTATCAGGAAAGGGAGGACTGAAGAGTCACTCCAGACCACTGTTTCTCTTTGACTATAATATGACTATTTATTCATATAATGCTTTCCACAGATTCTGATTTTTATGATGCCATAAAGTAAGATTTTCAAAAACTTGATGGTGGGTAACATAATGCCATCAATGACAATATTAATCAATGAAGAATTCTACTTAGTGGGGGTGAGCATCATATTTTTCTGAAAATGAATCTTGAGAGCTTCATTGATTATACCGTGATTCTGCTCCCATTATCATTTAGAGATTAAGGCATGAGATGGTTCTGGTGATTATACTGATTTAGGAGGAGAAATAATATGTTAGAATTATGGGACGTTCTATAATTTCATGGTCTATAGCATAAAAAATACATTACATCATTATATCCAGTATGTTGTATTTTAATATTGGCTATTGTGGTACTGAACTCCCCTGACATCGATAGCATACACACTGTAGTTTCTAATGAAAAAAAATGTGATATGCTTTTATTAGAAATTTCTTTAGGGTCTCAGGTTCATAATGGTGCATATGAGGGGAAAAGAAATCACTCATTAAGTATTTCCTAGGAATTATTCATAATTTCATCAAACGATATGACAGACCCTAGACCTCATGGATACTTCAGCCATTGCTGAGCAGAACTGTGCAGCTCTGTGATGCTGAACTATATGGAGCACATTATACCTCCGATCTGAAACCTGCTCCCTGGGGCAACTACAGGTTCTAACAATTAGAGCCTTTAAAAGTTTGGGCCATAACTTCTTTAGAAGCAAGAATTTTTATATATTTCAAAATTTCTTCCTGATATTGTGTGGGTCACTGAAGAGTCAAGGGTTTTTGATACTTGATGCATCAACCATTAAAATGAAAACTTTAAAACCAAGATGCTTTCCAATATAGAGAAATGTGGCATCATGAGTCGTAGTCAAGAAGGTAAGTGAATTTTCAGTTTCCGACTATTTTTATGTTTTTCTTTTTAAAAATATATTTTATTGATTATGCTATTACAGTTGTCCAATTTCCCCACTTTATTCTCCTCTGCCCTGTACATCCCTTCCCACCCGCATTCCCCTACCCCGCTTTAGTTCATGTCCATGGGTTGTACATACAAGTTCCTTGGCTTCTACATTTCCTGTATTATTCTTAACCACTCTCTGTCTATTTTCTACCTGCCATTTATTCTACTTATTCTCTGTACCTTTTCCCCCTCTCTCCTCCTCCAATTCCCCCACTGATAACCCTCCATATGATCTCCATTTCTGTGATTCTGTTCCTGTTCTAATACTTTGCTTAGTTCGTTTCTGTTTTTTGTTTGTTTGTTTGTTTTTTAGGTTCAGTTGTTAATAGCTGTGAGTTGTTGTCATTTTAATGTTCATATTTTTGATCTTCTTCTTTTTCTTAGATTAACCCCTTTGACATTTCATACAATAAGGGCATGGTGATGATGAACTACTTTAACTGGACCTTATCTGGGAAGCACTTTATCTGCCCTTCCATTCTAAATGATAGCTTTGCTGGATAGAGTAATCTTGGATATAACTCCTTGCCTTTCATGACTTTGTATACTTCTTTCCAGCCTCTTCTTGTCTGTAAGGTTTCTTTTGAGGAATCAGCTGATAGTCTTATGGGAACTCGTCTGTAGGTAACTCTCTCCTTTTCTCTTGCTGCTTTTAAGGTCCTCCCCTTATCTTTAATCTTGGGTGATGTAATTATGATGTGCCTTGGTGTGTGCTTCCTTGGGTCCAACTTCTTTGGGACTCTCTGAGCTTCCTGGACTTCCTGGAAGTCTATTTCCCTTGCCAGATTGGGGAAGTCCTCCTTCATTATTTTTTCAAATAAATTTTCAATTTCTTTCTCTTCCTTTTCTCCTTCTGGCACCCCTATGATTCCGATGTTGGAATGTTTAAAGTTGTACTGGAGGTTCTTAAGTCTCTCCTCATTTTTTTGAATTCTTGTTTCTTCATTCTGTTCTGGTTGAATGTTTATTTCGTCCTTCTGCTGCAAACTATCAATTTGAGTCCTGGTTTCCTTCTTGTCACTGTTGGTTCCCTGTGTATTTTCCTTCATTTCTTTATCATAGCCTTCACTTTTCCCTCTATTCTGAGACCATACTCAACCAGTTCTATAGAGCATCCTTATTACTAGTGTTTTGAACTGTGCATTTGATAGGCTGGCTATCTCTTTATTGCTCAGTTGTATTTTTTCTGGAGCTTTGATCTGCTCTTTCATTTGGACTTTTTTTTGTGTGTGTGTGTCTTGTCACACTCGTTAAGTAGTAAGGGGCAGAGCCTTAGGTATGTGGCAGGGAAGGAAAACACATGTCTCTGTGTTGTGGTGCTCTATGGGGGGGGGGTGTCCAAGAGGGAACAATGTCACTTGCTCAGCTCTCTCCCCAATTTCACTCACTACCTCTGCTACCCACAAGGAAATTGGGCCCTTTTGGTGCTGATACCCAGGTGGATGGGCTTGTGCACATTCCAGGACTTTGTGGATCTCTCCAAAAAACTCTCCTGTGAGGCTGGAAGTTTATCCCGCCACCTCAGCCCTCACAGATTTTTCAGTCAAAAATTTTGAGACTTTATTTCCCTGGACTGGAACCCTGGGTTGCATGGTCCATCTCACTCCCAAGTTGTTCCCCCTGGTTTATCCACATGCAAATGTGGGATCACCACCTCCACCAGCCACTGTCTTGAATGGTCAGCTAGACACTGCCTCACCTATCCCAGTCCTTCAGCTGCTACCTGGTCCCAGTCCTATCTACTTCAACTGCTTGCCTCCCTGTTCCCCCAGTCTGGATGAATGTATCTTCTTTAACTCCTTGGTTGTCAAACTTCCTTACAGTTCGATTTTCTGTCAGTTCTGGATTTTTTTGTTTGTTTGTTTGTTTTGTTTTGTTTTTAAATTTATTGTTGTCCTTTTGATTGTGAGAGGAGGCACATTAAGTCTACCTATGTCTTCATCTTGGCCTGAAGTGTGTTTTTCTTAATAAATAGATAAATTCTAAGAGGTATAACTAGCAGATTATTTTCCTCAGACATGGGATGTCAAAGAAATGAAATTAAATATTCTTTTTAAGTTTTTTTGCTTATATATATATTTAAATTTTATTTTAATTGTTGTTCTTCTACAGTTTTCTGTCCTTTACCCCCATCCTAACCCATGTCCCCAGCCCTCCCCACCTCACTCCCATTTCCACCCCCCCGTTTTTGTGCATGTGTCCTTTATATTTGTTGCTCTAAACCCTTCCCCTTTGCCCCTGAAATTCCCTCCCCTCTCTCCTCTGGTGACTATCAGCATATTCTCAATATCAGTATCTTTGGTTATATTTTGCTTGCTTATTTTGTTGATTAGGTTCCTGTTAAAGGTGAGATCATATGGTATTTGTCTTTCACCACCTGGCTTGTTTAACTTAGCATGATGCTCTCCAGTTCCACCCATGCTGTCGCAAAGGGTAGGAGCTCCTTCTTTCTTTCTGCTGCATAGAATTCCATTGTGTAAATGTACCACAGTTTTTTGATCCATTCATTAACTGATGGGCACCTAGGTTGCTTCCAGCACTTGGCTATTGTAAATTGTGCTGCTATGAACATAGGGGTGCATAGGTTCTTTTGGATTGGTGTTTCAGGGTTC
This sequence comes from Glossophaga mutica, assembly GCA_039655065.1. Classification (NCBI taxonomy): domain Eukaryota; kingdom Metazoa; phylum Chordata; class Mammalia; order Chiroptera; family Phyllostomidae; genus Glossophaga; species Glossophaga mutica. The sequence continues at coordinate 67,780,997 of CM077309.1, read as the reverse complement.
TTAGGATATAATCCAAGCAGTGGAATTGCTGGGTCAAAAGGTATGTCCATTTTTAGTTTTCTTAGAAAATTCCATACTGTTTTCCATAGTGGTTGTACCAATCTGCAATCCCACCAACAGTGCACTAGGGTCTCCTTTTCTCCACAACCTCTCCAACACTTGCTGTTTGTTGCTTTGTTTATGAAGGCCATTCTGACTGGTGTCAAGTGGTATCTCATTGTAGTTTTAATTTGCATCTCTCTGATAGCTAGAGATATCGAGCATCTTTTCATGAGTCTCTGGATCCTCTGTATGTCCTCGTTGGAGAAGTGTCTGTTCAAATCCTTTGCCCATTTTTTCATTGGGTTGCTTGTCTTCTTAGAGTCAAGTCTTGCAAGTTCTTTATATATTTTGGAGATTAATCCCTTGTCTGAGGTATCATTGTCAAATATGTTTTCCCATACAGTTGGTTCTATTTTTATTTTAATACTGCTTTCTTTAGCTATGCAGAAGCTTTTTATTTTGATGAGATCCCATTTGTTTATTCTTTCCTTTATGTCCCTTGCTCTAGGGGACATATCAATAAAAATATTGCTGCTTGAAATATCTGAGATTTTCCTGCCTATGTTCTCCTCTAGGATTTTAATAGTGTCACGGCTTATATTTAAATCTTTTATCCACCTTGAATTTATTTTTGTGTATGGTGTAAGTTGGTGCTCGAGTTTCATTTTTTTGCATGTAGTTGTCAATTCTCCCAGCACCACTTGTTGAAGAGGCTATTTTTGCTCCATTTTATGTTGCCACCTCCTTTGTCAAATACTAATTGACCACAGACACTTGGATTTATTTCTGGGCTCTCTGTTCTATTCCACTGGTCCATGTGCCTGTTTTTATGCCAGTACCAGGTTGTTTTGATTAGTGGCCTTGTAATACAGTTTGGTATCAGGTATTGTGATCCCTCCTGCTTTGCTCTTCTTTCTCAAAATTGCTGCAGCTGTTTGGGGTCGTTTATTGTTCCATATAAATTTTTGAAGTGTTTGTTCTATGTCTGTGAAATATGCCATTGGTACTTTAATAGGTATTCCATTGAATCTGCAAATTGCTTTGGGTTGTATGGATATTTTTTTTAAATATTTATTTATTTATTTATTTTTAGAGGGGAAGGGTAGGAGAGAGGGAGAAGGAGAGAAATATCAATGTATGGTTGCCTCTCATGCGTCCCATGCTGGGAACTGGCCTGCAACCCAGGCATGTGCCCTGACTGGGAATCGAACCGTGATCCTTTGGTTCACAGGCCCGCGCTCAATCCACTGAGCTACACCAGCCAGGGCGAATATTTTGATGATGTTAATTCCTTTGATCCATGAACATGGTACTTGTTTCCATTTGTTTGTGCCTTCCTTGATTTCTTTCTTCAGTGTTGTGTAGTTTTCTGCGTACACATCTTTTACCTCCTTGGTTAGGTTTATTCCTAGGTATTTTATTTTTCTTTTTGCTATATAGAATGGGATTTTTTTTCTTCATTTCTGCTTTTGCTGTTTCATTGTTGGTATGCAAAAATGCCTTTGATTTCTGGATATTGACTTTCTATCCAGCTGTTTGGCCAAATTTATTTATTAAGTCAAGCATCTTTTTGACAGAGCCTATAGGATTTTCTACGTACACTGTCATGTCATCTGCAAAAAAAATGCTAGTTTTGTTTCCTCCTATCTGAGTTGGATGACTTTTATTTCCTTTTCTCTTCTAATCGCTGTGGTTAAGACATCCAATACTATATTGAATAGAAGTGGCAAAAGGGGCCAACCTTGTCTTGTTCCTGATCATACTGGAAAAGATTTTAGTTTTTCCCGTTGAGTATGATGTTCATTGTAAGTCGCTCATATATGGCCTTTATTGTGTTGAGGAATGCTCCCTCTATTCTTACTTTGCTGAGTGTTTTTATCATATATGGGTGCTGTACATTATCAAATGCTTTTTCCATATCTACAGATATGATCATGTGTTTTTTGTCTTTGCTTTTGTTTATGTGATGTATTATATTTACTGATTTGCAAATATTGAATGATCCTTGCATCCTTGGGATGAATCCCACTTGGTCATGGTGTATGATCTTTTTAATGTATTGTTGGATGCAGTTTGTCAATATTTTGTTGAGGATTTTAGCATCTATGTTCATCAATGATATTGGCCTGAAATTTTCTTTCTTTGTTATGTCTTTATCTGGTTTTGGGATTAGAATGAAGCTGGCTTCATAAAAAGAGTTTGGGAGTGTTTCATCATTTTGGATTTTTTGGAATACTCTGTGAAGTACAGGGGTTAGCTCTTCCTTAAATGCTGTGTAGAATTCTCCTGTGAAACCATCTGGTCCAGGGCTTTTTTTTTGTCGGGAGTTTTTTTTTATTATTGCTTCAATTTAGTCTGCTGTTATTGGTCTGTTCAGGCTTTCTGCTTCTTCTTCACAGAGTTTTGGAAGATTATATTTTTCTAGAAACTTGTCCATTTCACCTAGGTTTTCAAATTTTTGGGCATACAGTTCTTCATAGTAATTTCTAACGATCCTTTGTATTTCTGTGGTGTCAGTCCTAATCTCTCCTCTTTCATTTCTGATTGTGTTTATTTGAGTCCTCTTTCTTCTTTTCTTGATGAGGCTGCTTAAACGCTTGTCAATTTTGTTTATCTTTTCAAAGAACCAACTCCTGGATTCATTGATCCTTAGAATTGTACTTTTAGTCTCTATGTCATTTAATTCTGCTTTGATCTTGGTTATTTCCTTCCTTCCACTTACTCTGGGCTGTCTTTGTTGTTGTTCCTCATGTTCTTGTGGGCGTAGTGTTCAGTTGTTTCTTTGAAATGTTTCTATCTTCTTTAGGTAGATCTGTATTGCTATGAACCTCCCTCTCAGGACTGCCTTCACTGTGTCCCATAAGTTTGGGGTTGTTATTAGTTCATTTTCATTAGTTTCCAGAAACTTTTTGATTTCCTCTCTAATGTCATTCTTGACCCATTCATTCTTTAATAGCATGCTATTCAATCTCCATGATTTTGAGGGTTTTGGGTTTTTTTCCTTGGGGTTGGTTTCTAGTTTCAGTCCCTTGTGGTTGGAGAAAATGCTTGGTATGATTTCAATTTTTTTGAATTGATTGAGGCTTGTTTTGTGTCCCATTATGTGGTCTAGCTTTGAAAATGTTCCATGTGCATTTGAAAAGAAAGTGCATATAGTTTCTTTGGGATGAAAGGCTCTATAAATATATCAGTTAAGTCCATTTCATCTAGAATATTGTTCAATGCCGCAATCTTCATTGATATTTTGTTTGGAAGATCTGTCCATTTTTGACAGTGGGGTTTTAAAATCCCCTACTATAATTGTGTTGCTGTCAATATCTTTCTTGAAGTCCTCTGAGATTTTCTTGATGTATTTAGGTGCTCCTATGTTGGGTGTGTATATATTTACCATGTTTATGTCATCTTGGTGGATTCTTCCTTTGAGTATTTATGAAGTGACCTTCGGAGTCTCTCTTTATAACTCTTCTTTTGAAGTCTATTTTGTCTGATATGAGTATTGCTACCCCGGCTTTTTTTCCTGTCCATTTGCTTGGAAAATTTGTTTCAAGCACCTCACTTTGAGTTTGTGTAGGTCTTTTGTTCTGAGGTGGGTCTCTTGTAGGCAGCATATGTGTGGATCATGTTTTCTTATCCATTCAGGTATTCTATGTCTTCTGATTAGAGCATTTAATCCATTTACATTGAAGCTTATTATTGATAGGTACTTATTCATTGCCATTTTTGTACCTATGTTCCTCTCTCTCTCTCTCTCTCTCTCTCCCCTTTCCTTTCCTTAAAGCAGTCCCTTTAGTATCTCTTGCAGAACTGGTTTGGTAGAGGTGTATTCTTTTAGACTTCTTTTGTCTGGGAAGCTCCTTATTTGGCCTTCTATCTTGATTGAAAGCCTTGCTGGGTAAAGTAGTCTTGGTTGCAGGCCTTTGGTTCTCATTACTTGGAACATTTCTTGCCATTCTCCTCTGGCTTTGAGCATTTTCATTGAAAAGTCAGCTGCTAACCTTATTGGGGCTCCCTTGTATATTACTTCCTTTTTCTCCCTTGCTGTCTTTAAGATTCTCTCTTTGTCTTGGACGTTTGCCATTTTAATGATGATGTGTCTTGAAATGGGCCTCTTTGGGTTCCTTTTGATTGGGACTCTGTGTTTCCTAGATTTGTGTGACTTTTTCTCTCATCAAATTAGGGAAGTTTTCCATTATTACTTTTTCAAATAGGTTTTCTATCCCTTGCTCTTCTTCTTCTCCTTCTGGTATCCCTATTATACGGATATTATTACGTTCCATGTTGTGTTGCATTTCTCTTAATCCCTCTTCATTCTTTCTGAGCCTCTTTTCATTTTCTTGCTCTTTCTGGTTGTTTTTTTCTACTTTGTCCTCCAACTCACTGATCCGATCCTCTGCTTCATCGATTCTGCTTTTCATTCCTTCTACTGGGTTCTTCAGCTCAGAAATTGTATTCTTCATTTCCTCTTGGCCCTTGTTGATAGTTTCTATTTCCTTTTTCATGTTGATATAGTTTGCAGTGAATTCATCGTAGCTTCCCTATAGTTTCTGGTAGCTCATTGAGAGCTCATGGAGCTTCCTGACAACCATTCTTTTGAACTGAATATGATAGTTGAATTGCCTCTGTTTCATTTAGAATTTTTTTTCTGGGGTTTCCTCCTTTCCTTTTGTTTCAGGATTGTTTCTTTGTCTTCCCATTGTTTTTGAAACTCTTCTTATTAGCCTCAGCTTCTTAAATTGATCTGTTCTGGCTCCCTGCATTTATGGCGTGAACTTCTGTGGTAGAATATCTGTGAGATTCAGTGGTGCAGTCTCCTTCAGGTATCCTGTTGTTCACAGTTTCCACTGTCTCAGCTGTTGGGATGCCCCTGCTTTGGGACCAACTCTGGTTTTTTCACAGTTCCAGGGTTGGGTCCCCCCCCCACTCATGGGTATTTAAAAGGAAAAAAGAGGATAAAAAAATGAAAAAATAAAAAAAAGAGGAAAGAAGAAGAGATAAAATTGGACAGAAATAGAGAAGGAATAAAAGAAGACAAAAGTAAAGAGAAGCAAAAGAAGTTGAGGGATAAAAAAGATAAAAATATTTTTTAAATAATTAAAAATTATTTTTAAAAAAAGGGGGGAAAAACCCACTCTTGCTGTTTTGAAACTTGCCAAGCCTATTTTTCTGGTCTTGCTGGCTGCAACGCCTGAGGGGTGCTAGTATCACTTTTCTCCCTGTTCAGCACTCAATCAGCTTTGAGCTACTCTCCCCAGGGCTAGCCTGGTGCCTCTCCATGCAGGGCCTCAGGGTTGGGCTCTGGGCCTGCTGTGGAGGTCATGCTTTCCCCGAGTTTATGGGTGTGAGCTTGGGTCTCCTATGGGGTGGGCACACTGTACTTGGTTTACAGGTGTGGGTTCCAGGTTTTCTATGGAGCATGCGTGCTGCTGGAGTTTACGAGTGTGGTCTCCTGGGGTTTCGCATTTTCTGCGTGCTCACTCTGGGTGAGTGCATGAGCTCTGGTTCTCCCACGGATCACTCGCACTCCCAGTTTCCCAGCATGAGCTACAGGTCTTCCACAATGCTCCTCCTCTGGTTGCGGGCACCTCTGGTTGCATGGGCTCCAGTGTGCACTCCACCCAGGGCTTTGTGTGGGTGCTCATAGCCCCAGCATGTTTGCCATTCAGACCTTAACTTCTCTTTCTGTGACTTCAGGAAACCAGGTCTCTCCCGGTGCTGTTCAACCCTTGTTTGGCTGGGGAGTGAGTGGTTGACAAGGCTCCCTCCCTAGACCCCTGTGGCAGACCCGGTGCTAGGCCTGGGACTTCAGCTGCCCTGGTCTCCATGTGATCCCTAGGCTCTTATTGTCCTGAAGAACTCTCCTTACCATCTGGTTTTTCAATGTCCACTACAGATTAATGATCTCCTATTTTCATATATACTATGGTACTGTTGGCCATCTGCTCTGTTCCTCTGTAGATTGGCTAGGTTTTTCTCCCATGTGTAGGGGAAAGTGGAATCTGCTCCCTCCTACCATGCTGCCATCTTCCCTCTCCCCCAAGTTTTTTGCTTTTAATTTTTTAAATATTGCATTGAATCTAAGGTGCATTGATTATATAATGTACTATATTTCACATACTGATATGAATTGCAATTGTAAGCCTTATCTCAAGTTTTAAAGATATTTTATTTATTTAGTTTTAGAGAGAAGAGAAGGGAGGGAGAAAGAGAGGGAGAAAAACATTGATGAGCAAGAGCAACATGGATCAGTTGCTTCTTGCATGCCTCTAACTGGCTACTGGGTCCACAACCCAGGCATGTGCCCTGACCTCAGAATCAAACAGGTGAAACTTTGGTTCATAGGCCAGCTTTCAATCCACTGAGCTACATCAACCAGGGCTGCCTTATCTCAATTTTGAGAAAGGTAGAAAAATGTATCTTAGAATCAATGAAATTTGGTAATCACAAGTGACACGGGTTGGAAAAAAGCAAACAACACACATGTATGTGGTCATGATCCACCCCCAAACCTTAATAAATAATTTATCATACATCTCCCATAATTGCATACACTGTATTTTTACAACATGAAACCATACAGTGTATTTTGAATTGCAAATGGCTTTTTTCATTCAACAATACATTATGAGCATTTTCCCTATTTTTTTAATGACTAAAATGTTGTTCAGAAATGTCTTTTTTTAATCTTTACATCAGAAGTTATAAACTATGGCCCAGAACCCATTGCCTTAAATACCAAGACATTTTATATACATTCCGGCTTTTGAGCTTCTCTTAAAAATCAGGTGAAGTAGATGCTTTTGCATGTGGACAGTCTCTAGTCAGTTAGTGACTGACCCAAATGAAGGGTGCATCCTTTTCCTGTTCAGCATGTTCCCGGCAGTTTCCTGTTCTTATACACACAGCCTGCACCTCTTGCTTACATCCTACCTGGCCCCCTTTTGGTTTTGGGTTTGTAACACTTACTTTAAACATTTAGAACAAAACTTATTGCACAAGCACAGAAAGGGCTCTTGGTTGAACTCCAAGTACACTTAGAAAATTACACATTTTCTCACTGTCTACCACCTTCAGCACCTAATGTTTCCTCCTGCCAACAGTTACATATCTGATGTAAAACTTTTCAAATCTTGCACTTCCTTAAAGCTACAACTGAAGAGTTATCAGTTCCAATTACAACCCCAGATATTTTTACTATTCTTTTTCTATCATGTGCATCTCATTTGATTATCATAGATACAACACTTTCACATTGGGATTTCATCATTAAATCTCATTCATAATGATCTGCCATTGTTCATCGAAAATGGAAATGTTTCCTTTGTACTGTTAGTTAGCTCAACTTCATTCCTGTGGTCCAAGCTGACCATTGTTTTAGTTCTTGCATGCCTAGAGTTTGCAAGCTAAACTCACCCTTTTATCCTAACCATTTTCTTAGGTGGCAAAGAACATTGTTGAAATGCTTGAGTGAGCTTCAAGAGTAGGAAGAGATCTAGTGTGCCATTAGCTAATGTAGCCTGTTGTCCAGTGTTATGTTTTGTGTAGAGTAGATATTGAGTAGTAACATTAAGCAGGATGTCTCAGTTCTTCTTACTATACTTCTTGTAATTATTTTATCACTTGAAGGGTTTTATTGAAGATATTCTTAGTATGACCAATGAACCACTATTTTTTGAATATTGCATTCTACAAAATAGACACAAAATAATTTCAATGTAATTCCATTTCTGGAAGACATGCATACACATTTCTATTCTGCTTCAAGCCTAAAATATAAAAATAAAATACACAGCACTGAATTTAGTGAAATTGTTTGACTACCAAACAATGAATAGCATGAAAAATTTAATACTAGTTTAGAGTACTGGTTTACATATGTCACAGTTAAATAAAAGACCTCTCCCCACATGTCTGGGGGAGCCAGCAAGTGTTGTTTTCCTGAAGAATGATATGGTAGGGCTGAAATGGAAACTCATACTAAGACCTGAGCTAAATAGTGTTATCTTTTTAAAATACCCATGTCTCATAGATAAACCTCTTTTCATGGGGATGCATGAGAGCATAGAGCTTCCCAGGTGGTTTACTGTTAGATTGTGTCCTCTGCAATATAAATTAGATGCAAAGATGTATAAAACAAGAACTTTTCCAGATTTACTTTGAAAGAAATAATGGCATTTCCCAAGACTTTAATGACAGCAAGATGCTTTGGACTATCCCAAAGTTCAATACCAGTGAGAAAATTCTGTATGTTATCTGAAGGTGTTGAGTAGTAGACAGTCAGGAATAGAGCCAATTTTGTAGAAGCTGATTGGATGCATCTACATGTAAATAAATCCTTAAACCATTGTTTTTTTTAAGTAAGCTTCCCCAAAGCAATATATCACAATCCTTATGACTACTTATTTCTGATTAAAAAATAGAAGCTAATATAGAAAATTTAAAAATATATTAAGAAAAAGGAAATAAAACTCCCATGATGCCAATATCCAGAAGCTACCTCTGTTAATACTTTTACATGTTTTAGTTCTCAGTGAGGTGTGTTTTTTCTTGACACATTTAAAATTTTTGAAATTATTCCATATATAAATATCCTGCTCTTTTCAATTAATTTATAACATATACACAAATACACATAATGTATAACACAGCAAATAATATATATCAGAGCTATTTTCCCTGGTTTGTTGAAAATTTCTGAAAGCATAATTTAATGGCATCATTGTGTGTCTGTCCATTGTGTCAACCTAATAAAATTTGCTGAACTATTCTCTTATTGTTGGTCATTTAGTTTGTTTTCTTTTTTCAATCATAAATAATCATTTTGGGAAGCCTTTGTAATGATTCTGGGTGAATGAAATTAGTGGATAAAAAGTATTAAATGTTTATTTTTTTTAAGATTTTATTTATTTATTTTAAGCAGAGGGGAAGGGAGGGAGAAAGAGAGGGAGAGAAACATCAATGCATGGTTGCCTCTTGTGTGCCCCCTACAGGGAACCTGGCCAGCAACACAGGCATATGCCATGACTGGGAATCAAACCAGTGACCCTTAGGTTCACAGGCTGGCACTCAATCCACCGAGCCACACCAGCCAGGGCTAAATGTTTGAAACTCAACAGATGTATTGCCAAACTGTATAACAAAGGTACTATTGCCGTGTTACTTACATTGAATAAGTACCCATTTCAACCCAATCTCATTGGCACAAAGTAACCTTATTTTTAAACTTTTCTTTTCATAAATAAAAAGGCTATATATTTGTCACTTGAAAGTTTTTTTTTTAATTCCTGGTGAGGATGAATATTATTTTATGTAAACATGTTCTTTTCTGGGAATTAATAAACTGCTACAGGTAAGGGTAGCCTTACACAGAAAATGTACTCTATGCCTGTTTGAACATCAGCTTTATTTTAAAATGTGCTTTTAATTTATAAAGTAGTATCATATACATAATTAACCTTATAGATATGAAAGATTAGGTATTAATTATCTATTAAAAACTGAGATAAGTGAGGCTCAGAAAAAAATTAGTAATTAACCCAACTTAATTCAGTGAGCAAGCAGAAGAGTTGTTTTTGTTTGTTCCACTTTTTGCTGTTGAATCAGTGAGTTTCAATGAAAATTACTCTTTGAGCAAGTAATGTCCAGTGCTTACAAAATACAAGAAAGCAAAGTAAGAATCACTGTTTAACAACCATCCCTTACTGCCTAAAACAGAGTATAAGACATCAAGAAAAAGGCTGGTATCATTTTTTACATGATGCTAAGACACTCCAATTTTGAACAAGAATATAAATGTTTAATAAGCAAGAAAAGAAAAAAAGATGAGTTGAAGGGCTCTTTTTCTAGCTGTTGCCTCAGAAAACATTAACCTTAAGTACTCATAAGCTTAAACATAAGGTGATAGAGACCCAAGATGGCGGAAGAGTAAATGGAATCTCCACTAACCTTCTCCAAGGACAAATCTGGAATTACAACTAAATCGTGGAGAAATCATCCTGAATAGTCAACTGAACACTAGCTGGAGAGAAGTTTTATAACTACAGACAAACAGAAGAAAACACTTCACCTCAGCATTACTGATAAGGTGTGTGGATGAGGCCTGACAGGACTTCCACTGCAGCAGCTGAAGTCCTGGGGGATATTTCAGTGCCTGGAGGGTTCCCCCTGAGAAGTGTTTGGTCTAAACCCCAAGCTGGGCTCCCTAGGCTATAGCACCAGAACCAGGAGAAAACTGATATAACATGGCTATGAAAATCAATGGAGTTTCTTTCCATTAGGAGAGAAGCCTGGAGATACAGACAGCCTCTTAGAGGACCAACACACAAAAATTCATTTGCAGCCACTTACTCTGGGCTCCATCAGAAGGAAGGCAAAGTGGACTAGGGATACATGAGGAGAGTTTGGAGCTGGTGGCTCTGGGGAGAGAATTGAAGGAATACGCACCAAGATCCTTGTGCTGAGTCATTCCCCATACTACAGGAATCATCTTTCTTAGACAGAGAAATACTTTTTAAATGACATCAGCCTATGGGGAAGCAATAGCCCAACCCACAGGAATTACTCTGCCTCACCCTGTCATACTTCAACCCTGCTACTGAAGAATATACCTGGAAGACTTTCACTCTTTAAGTGTAATAGAAAGCCTGTAGGAAGAGGTGGATCTCTGGGAGCTCTGAGATTTTAGCTGACCCTCCACAAGGCCCACTGCTAGTAAAAAGCAGCCTTGGTGTTTAGCATGGTTCTTTCTGTGCACAAACAGACTCAGCACAGGAGCCATAATTTGTGTATTTCTGATAACTCCAAACAGGTGTCCCAAGACCTATCACATGTAGCGTTTGACTTAGGCCTGCACTAGAGTCCCTGCAGATCTACTTATTACATAGAAACAAATACAAAGAGGCAGCCAAAATTAGAAGATAAAGAAATAGTCATCAAATGGAAGAACGAGAGAATTCTCGAGAAGGAGAACTAGTTGAAATTGAGGTAAGCACTTTATCAAATAGAGAATTTAGAGTAAAGATTATAAGGGCAACTCAACAGCATAAACAAACATAAAGACCCTAAAAAAGGACCAGTCAAAATAAAGAATACGGTATGTGAAATAAATAATACACCAGAAAGAAAAAACAGTAGGTTAGATGAAGCAGAAGACTGAATCACTGCAGAGAGTGATTTGGAAGACAAGGTAGAAAAAAACACACAACAAGAAACAAAAAGAAAAAATAATTTTTAAAAATGAAAACTTAAGAAACATTTGGGACAATGAAGCATAACAACATCCTCATCATGGCAATACCATAAGGAGAAGAGACTGAGCAAGGGATCAGGAACCTATTTAAATATATAATGACCCCAAACCTCCCTAATCTGGTGAAGGAAAAAGACCACAACTCCAAGAAGCATAGAGAATCCCATACAGGTAGGACCTAAAGAGGCCTACACCAAGACACATCATAATTAAAATGGCAAGGCTTAAAGTCAAGAAGAGAATCCTAAAAGCCACAAGAGAAAAGAAGGTATTTATACAAGGGAGCCCCAATTAGACTGTCATCTGACTTCTCAATAGAAACATTTCAGGCTACAAGGGTGTGGCATGAAATATTCAAGGTGATGAAAGAGAGGACCTACAACCAAGGCTACATTATCCAGCAAGGCTATCATTTTAAATCAGAGAAATAAGGAGCTTCCCAGACAAGCAAATACTAAATAGGAGTTTGTTAACACCGAAACAGTACTGCGACAAATCTTAAAGGTCTTGCTTTAAGAAGAAGAAAAAGAAGGAAAGAAAAAGAAGAAGGAAGAGGGAGGAGGAAGAGAAGGAAAGAAGAGAGAATAAGAAGAAAAAAGTAGTTAAAAAGTAAAATGTCCAAAAATACGTTTTTATCAATAATCACTTTAATTGTAAATGGTGTAAAGTCTCCAACCAAAAGACATTGGTTAGCTGAATAGATAAGAAAATAAAACTAATATATATGTATATATAATATTATATAATTTTAATATTATATATTAAATATATATATATATATTGCCTGCAAGTGTCCCACCTCAGATCAAAAGATATACAAGATGTACACTGACTAAAGTAAAGGGATGGAAATATATTTCACACAAATGGAAAGAAGAAAACTGCTGAGGTAACAATACTTTTATCTGACAAAATAGACTTAAAACCAAGGCTATAGTAAGAGACAAAAAAGGATATTATATAATGATAAAGGGAATAATTCAACAAGAGTATATAACCCTAAGAAACATTTATGTACTCAATATAAGAGCACCTATATATGTAAAGCAAATCTTGATGGACATAAAGGGAGAGATCAGTAGAAATACAGTAATAGTCAAGGATTTTAACACACCACTGACTTCAATGGATAGATCTTCCAGATAGAAAATCAACATGGAGACAGCAGCCTTAAATGACAGTATAGATCAAATAGATTTAATTGATATCCTTGGAGCATTTCACCCCAAAGCAGCAGAATATACATAATTTTCAAATGTACATAGAATGCTTTCTAGGAGAGACCACATGTTAGGACAAAAAATGTCTCAATAAATTCAAGAACATTGGAATTGTATCATGAATCTTTTCTGACAGCAATGCTATGAAACTAGAAATCAATCACAAGAACACTGAAAACTACTCAAGACACTGAAGCTAAATAAGTTATTAAACAATGAATGGATCAACAAAAAGATCAAGGAAGAAATCAAGATACCTTGAAACAAATGAAAATGAGAATACAAAAATCCAAAATCTGTGGCACACAGGGAAAGCAATCCTAGGAGGGCAATTCATGGCATTTACAGGCCCATCTCAAAAACAAAACAAAACAAAACAAAAAAGAAAAGAAAAGAAAGAAAAACTCAAATAAGCAACCAAACTTTACACTTACAGGAATTTGAAAAAGAACAACGAGCAAAGCCCAAAATGAGTAGAAAGAAGGAAATAATAAAGATCTGAGGAGAAATAAATGAAATAGAGTATAAAATGATACAAAAGATCAATGAATCCAAGAATTCATTCTTTGAAAAGATAAACGAATTGATAAACATTCAACCAGACTCACTGAGAAAAAAGAGAGTGCCCAAATAAATAAAATTAGAAATGAAAGAGGAGAAATAACAACTGACACCAAGAAATACAAAGGACTGTAAGAAAATATTATGAACAACAATGCCAACAAACTGGTCAACATGAAAGAAATAGATAAATTACTAGAAACACACAATTTTCCAAAACTAAATCAGGAAGAATCAGAGAATATGAATGGACAGACTTTACCTAGTGAAATTGAAGCAATAATCAAAAAAAAAAAAAAAAAAAAAAAACAACTTCTGACAAACAAAAACTCTGGACTGGGTGGCTTCACAAGGGAATTTTCACAAATATACAGAGAAGAAATAACACCTCTCCTTCTCAAACTATTTCAAAAAATTTAAGAGAAGGGAATGCTCCCAAACTCATTTTACAAGAGCAGCACTATCTTATTCCAAAACCATATAAAGACTATACAAAGAAAAAAAAAATAGGTAAATATCCCTGGTCAACATAGATGCTAAATCCTCAACAAAATACTAGCAAATATAATACAGCAACGAATCAAAAGATCATACACCATGATCAAGTGAGATTTATTCCAGGAATGCAAGGTTGGTACATTTGCAAATCAAAAAATGTGATTCACCACATAAACAAAATGAAGGATAAAAATCACATGATCATATCAATAGATGCAGAAAAAGAATTTGATGTAATCCAGCACCCATTCATGATAAAAACTCTCAGAAAAGTGGGAATAGAGGTAGCATATCTAGTTATGACACATATGATAAACCCACTGTCAACATCATTCTCAACAGGCAAAAACTACAAGCATTTCCCTTAAGATCGGGAATGAAACAGTGATGTCCCCTTTCATCTCTCTTATTCAACATAGTACTGGAAGTCGTAGGCACAGCAATCAGACAAGAAGATTTCCATCCATATTGGAAAAGAAGTAAAACACTATTTGCAGGTGACATGATGCTGTACATGGATAACCCCAAAAATTCCACCAACAAAATACTAGACCTGATAAATGAATTCAGCAAAGTAGCAGGATGCAAAACTAATATGCAGAAATTAGTTGCATTCTATATGCCAATAATGATCTAACAGAAAGGGAAATTAAGAAAACAATCCCATTCACGATTGCTTCAAAAAGAATAAAATACTTAGGAATAAATTCTAACCAGGGATGTAAAAAAGCTGCACTTGGTAAATTATAAGACACTGAAAAACATTTGAAGATGACACAAATAAGAGGAAAGGCATACCATATTCATGGATAGAAAGAATTAACATCAATAGAATGTCCATGCTAATCATGCAGTCTGTAGATTCAACACAATTCCTATCCAGATGCCAATGGTGTATTTCACAGAACTAGAATAAATGTTTCAAAAATTTATATGGAATCACAAAAGGCGATCCTGAGACAAAAGAACAAAGTTGGAGGAATCACACTACCTGTATCAAACTATACTATAAGGCCATAGTAATCAAAAGAGCATAATGCTGGCATAAAACAGACAGATCAATGGAACAGAATAGTGAGCCCAGAAATAAACCAACACCATTATAGTTAATTAATATTCAAAGCAGGAAGCAAGCATAAATAATAGGCAAAAGGTAGTTTATTCAGTAAATGGTGTTGGGAGAATTGGACAGATACATGCAGAAAAATGAAACTAGACAGCTTTCTTGTGCCACACAAAAGGGAAAATTCAGAATGGATTAAAGAGTTAAGTTTCAAACCTGAAACAATAAATATTGTAGAAGAAAACACAGGCAACAAAATCTCAAATTTTGTTCATAGCAATATTTTGTTGGATATACCTCCCCAGGCAAGGAAAACAAAAGAAAAAAATAAACAAATGGGAATACATCAAATTAAAACGGTTTTGCACATAATAGGAAAACATCAACAAACTAAACAGACAACCCACAGAATTTGAGAACATATTTGCCAATACATGTGATAAGGAGTTAATAACCGAAATTTATAAAAAACTTACATAACTCAACAACAAACAAACAAACAAACAACCCAATTTAAAAATGGGCCAAGGACCTGAATATAGACACTTATCCAAATAGGACATACGGATGGCCAATAAACATATGAAAAAATGCTCAAAATTAGTAATCATTAGAGAAATGCAAATTTAAACCACAATAAGATATCATCTCACACCTGTCAAAATGTCCATCATCAATAAATCAATAAACAACAAGTGTCAACCAGGATGTGGAGAAAGGAGAACACTTTTGCACTGTTGGGAATGCAGTTTGGAGCAGCCACTATGGAAAGCAATGTGGAGATACCTCAAATAATTAAAAATAGATCTGCCTTTTGACCAAGCAGTCCCACTTCTCAGAATATGTCTGAAGGAACCCAAAACACTAATTTGAAAGAACTTAAGCACCCCTATATTTATTGCAATGTTGTTTATTATTGCCAAGGTATAGCAGCAGCCCAAGTGTCCATCAGTGGATGAGTGGATAAAACATCTCTGGGATATTCCATTTACACAATGGAATACTACTCAGACATAACAAAGAGTAAATTTTATCCTTTGCCAAATATGGGTAGACCTAGAGAACATCATCCTATGTAAAGTTAGCCAGTCAGAGAAAGACAAATACCATATGTCTTCACTCATATGTGGGATATAATGAACAAACTGAACTAACAAGCAAAATAGAGACAGACTCATAGATAGAAAGCAGGATAACAGTTAAGTGTGGGCTAGGGGGTGGAGGGGCTGATTAAAAAGGAAAAAGAAGTCATGGACATTGACAACAGTGTGGTAATTGCAGGTATTGGGAGGAGGACATAAGGCAATGAAACTGTAATGGAAAAAATTAAATTAAAACCTGGAAAATAAAAGAAAAATAAACATAAGGTAAGAAATATTTGAAAGGTATGCAGAGAACTGGAAATATTTTTGAGGCAATATTTTTCAAGGTACCACAAGGCAAACACATAGAATAATGAGTGTATATTCAGAGAAAAAATTTTGTTTCTCCTTCATATTTACAGAAAAGTATTTACTAGTTGCAAAAAGGTGACTACTTTTCTAAGTTAATGATCTAAAGGATATAAAGTCATAAAAATATCTGAAGTGACTGAGTAGCTCATTTGATTATATAAGCTTACAAAAAGTTTTGGATTTGAAATCCTTTAGTCAGATCTTCCCATTGAAAAAAATTCAGACAACTTTCTGAAAAAGATATCCCTGAGCATTTATTTTTAATTAGTTTTATTAATTTTTATTGACTATAAAATTTGTTTTGGCACAGTATAATTTTTAAACCAATTGTACATATATTTGAGTGAAATGTGACCACATAAAAACATTTAACAATCATGTGGCACTTAGGCACCATGAAACTTGAGATGTAGCTCTTGTGTTAGTTACAGTTTCTTGATTACAAACAACAGAAACTGATCTGGTAATCTCAGGCAAAAAAAAAAAATTATTGGCAGGCTCTAAGAGGCTCACAAAAAATTTATGTAAGCCTGGAAGACCATTTTTGGAATGCAGGCATAAATCTGAAACTAAGTAGCCCTAAAGGGAGAACAAGAGAAACTATTCACACCAAAGAACAATTAGACTTGTGCAACACCATTCATAAATGTACCTCAAGATCCTCACATTCTGCATCACTAGTTGAAAATTCCAGCAGGAGAGCCTCTGGTTAGATGAATTTGTGTGCATATTCCATGGCAAGAGGGAAAAGAGAACCACTCCATTTTCGTGGTCAACAGCAGCCGGTAATGTCTAAAACTCTACATAACTTGGGATTTTTTTTTTTAAGGAGACTATAAAACAAAGGGATCTTGGCTCAGAAGGTGAATGTCTGCATTATAGAAATTAAGGATCTTTACAGCTATAAATGTTGAGATTAATCGCTCCACAAGTCCTCTTCATCCAATTGGTCAGCAGAAACCTTAAATGCTAGAGATGGAATATTTCTTCTCCAGTGAATCTGACTAGTCCAAGAGCAAATCCCTAAGAACAGTGACACTGCGGTTTTCTCAATAAACCAGACTAGATATATCAGTCTATAGTGAGACACATTGTCAGTAGGTGACTATTCAGGAACACAAAGCTTTCAATCTGCTTTTTAGTGTCTTGCTCTTAAAATATGTGCAGACAGGCAAAGATTGCCCGATATCTTACTTAGCAAAGCCTCCAATATGAAGGGAACTAGCCTAAACATACAAACAGAAATAAGCAAGTTGTTGGGAGCAGGAATACAATTTTTTTTAATTATATTGTATTGATTATGCTATTACAGTTGTCCTGATTTTCCCCCTTTGCATCTCTCCACCCAGTAGCCCCCACTCCCTCAGGCAATCCCTCCAGCATTGTTCATGTCCATGGGTCATGCATATAATTTCTTTGGCTACTCCATTTCCTATACTGTACTTAACAGTCCCATAGTTATTTTGTAACTACCTATTTGTACTTCTTAACCTCCTCACCACTTCACCAATTCTCCCCTCCCCCATTCCATCTAGCAACCTTCTGGTAACTAACTTCTTTTCTCTTGCTTTTAAGAGTCTCTCTTTATCTTTAACCTTTGGCCTTTTAATAATGATGTGTCTTGTAGTGAGCCTCTTTGCACGCATCATAACTGGGATTCTCTGTGCTTCCTAGACTTGCATGTCTATTTCCTTCACCAAATTACAAAAGTTTTCTTTTGCTATGTTTTCAGATAAATTTCCAATTTCTTGCTCTTTCTCTTCTCCTTCTCACACCCCTATGAGGGAAATGTTGGACTCTTAAAGTTGTCCCAGAGACTGTTTATACTATCCTCATTTTTTTTTATTCTTTTTTCTTCTTATTGTACTGTGTGGTTGTTTTCTGCTTCCTCATGTTCCAAATCATTGATTGGACTCTTGACTCCATCCATTCTACTGTTATTTCCCTGTAAATTCTTATTTATTTCAATTAGTGTATTCTTTGTTTCTGGCTAGATCTTTTTTACACTGCTGAGGTCCTCACTAAGTTCCTTGAGCATCCTTATAACTAGTGTTTTGAACTCTGCATCTGATAGATTGCTTATCTCCATTTTGTTTAGCTCTTTCTCTGGAGTTTTGATCTGTTTTTTTCATTTGGGGCCATGTTTCTTTGTCTTCTCATTTTGGCAGCTTCCCTGTAGTTCTATGTATTGGGTAGAGCTGCTTTGACTCTGTGTCTTGAGAGTGTGGCTTAATGTAGTAGGTGTCCTACAGGGTCCAGTGGCACAGCTTCCTCTTTCACCCAAGCTGGATACTTGAGGTATGCCCTTCATGAGGTCTGAGTACACCCTCCTCTTGTAGTTGAGCCTTGGTTGCTGTTGACAGATAAATAGGAAAGATTTACCCAAACCAGTCACCTGCAAGGACTGGCTATGACCACTGTCCAGTAACCTCCACCTTCCGTGTAGGGTCATCTATGCAGGGATAAAGTGTTGGTGCTCTGATGTGGTTTATAGTTGTCTACTGGGTACATTGGACTTGGGATTTCTGGGGTGGTGCATGCCAAGGCCAGCCCCCACCTGTGTTTTGTCTGGGGCATTCTGCCTGCCTGAGCTATAAAGCAACTGCAATGGCTGCTACTTGTGCTGGGCTTAGATTCCCAGGTGAGGCCAAGCTGTGAAACTAATCTGTCTGCCACTATGGCTCACTGAAGCCAGTTGTTTGTTTGATAGGATTTAGGAGTGAAGACCAGCCATTCACATGGAAAAGCAGCTTGGGTGGGCCCATAAATTGGGTAGGGTAGAGATTATGTGGATCTCAAAGGTGGGTCATACAGTGTCAGCCAGTTGATGGAGCCTCACATATGGCACCAGCCTACCAGCTCCATGGGGAGAGGGCTCAGCAAAAAACAATGACCTCTGCTTGCCCCTATGCCAGACAATTCAATCTCTCCCTATATACCACTGGTGCTCTTCAGGCTGCCACCCAAGTACTGGAGCTCAGAGGGAGTAAGTCTTATAGCTGAGTCCATATGTGTGTTCCCCAAGAGGAACTGCTTAGGGCTCCACAGCCTCCTCCACCAACTCAATCCCCACTGGTTTTCACAACCAGAAGTTGTGGTGACTTATCTTCCTAGCACTGGAATCCTGGGCTGGGTATCCTGGTGTAGATATGGGACTCCTCACTCCTGAGATATCCCTCCCAAGTTTTTATCTACTTGGGTGTAAAGTCAGTTTGTTCTGTATCCGTGTCTCTCCTACCAGATGAATGAATGTGGTTTCTTCAATTCCATAGTTGTCAGATTTCCATGAAACTTGATTTCTGATGTCCCTGATTAATGGTTGTTCCATATTTTAGTTGTAATTTTGATACGTTTGTGCAAAATGTGAGCCATGTCTGCCTACGTCACCATCCTGACTGGAAACCCATCCCAAAATCTTAAAATTTAAAAAAAAAAAATCTGTCATTAGTATCTGCAGAGCTAGGAGACAATATTAAATCTGTAAAACAAAAAGGGAAATTTAGAGAACAAAAATAAAGGTGCTAGAAATTAAAATTAAAATAGAAGAAATAAAATTCTCAGTAGAAGAACTGGATTATAGAATTGATAAAATCTCCCAGAAACTGAGAAAATGACTCTGAAATCAATGTGAAAAGTCATGGAGCTGGAAAGTGGGAGGGAAAAGGTAAAATAATGAGAAGATCTCACCAGACAGTTCCACACCCAAATGCTCTTTATAGAAATAAACATTATGAAATACAAAATTTGAAAAGCCTACTAAGTTTTCAGTGCAATGTATGAAGTAGAATCACACCATAACACATCATTACAAAATCACAGAACCCTACAGACAAAAAGAGGGATCTAAAAACTTCCAGATATTTAAGATACATCAGATCAAATGAAAGATAAAAAACCAGAGTCCTAGTGGATGAACCAAAAATAACTACAATATAGAATGAAACAATAGATCAAAAGGGAAAATATTATGTTTATTTTTAGAAACTTGGAGGTAAATACAAAAATAAATAGCTAGGAGTTATTACCTCAGGAGATTGAAAAAAGTGATGTATGTGTGCATGGAAGCTTTTTTTTTAATTTTCCCTTATTTATTTATTTATTTATTATTTTTTTAATTTTTATTTTAATTGTTGATCTTGTACAATTATTATCTTCTGTCTTTTATTCTCACCGAACCCACCACCACAGCCCTCCGCTCCTCCCTCCAATTTCCACCCCCCCATAGTTTTTGTCCATGTGTCCTTTATACTTATTCCTATAATTCCTTCCCCTTTTCCCCTGAAATTCCCTCCCCTCTCCCCTCTGGAGACTTTCAGCCTGTTCTCAATTTCTGTGTCTTTGCTTATATTATGCTTGTTTGTTTGTTTTGTTGATTAGCTTCCTGTTAAAGGTGAGATCATATGGTATTTGTCTTTCACTGCCTGGCTTACTTCGCTTAAAATGATACCCTCAAGTTCCATCCATGCAGTTGCAAAGGGTAGGAACTACTTCTTCCTTACTGCTGCATAGAATTCCATTGTGTAAAT
Organism: Glossophaga mutica; assembly: GCA_039655065.1. Lineage (NCBI taxonomy): Eukaryota > Metazoa > Chordata > Mammalia > Chiroptera > Phyllostomidae > Glossophaga > Glossophaga mutica. The sequence continues at coordinate 67,760,388 of CM077309.1, read as the reverse complement.
GTACCACAGTTTTTTGATCCATTCATTTACTGATGGGCATCTAGGTTGCTTCCAACACTTGGCTATTGTAAATTGTGCTGCTATAAACATAGGGGTGCATAGGTTCTTTTGGATTGGTGTTTCAGGGTTCTTAGGATATAGTCCTAGCAGTGGAATTGCTGGGTCAAAAGGTATATACATTTTTAGTTTTTTGAGAAAATTCCACACTGTTTTCCATAGTGGTTGTACCAGTCTGCACTCCCACCAGCAGTGCACTACTGTCCCCTTTTCTCCACAACCTCTCCAACACTTGCTGTTTGTTGCTTTGTTTATGAGGGCCATTCTGACTGGTGTCAAGTTGTATCTCATTGTGGTTTTAATTTGCATCTCTCTGATAGCTAGCAATATCGAGCATCTTTTCATGTGTCTCTGGATCCTCTGTATGTCCTCCTTGGAGAAGTGTCTGCCCAAGTCCTCTGCCCATTTTTTAATTGGGTTGCTTGTCTTCTTTGAGTGGAGTCATGTAAGTTCTTTGTATATTTTGGAGATTAAACCCTTATCTGAGGTATCATTGGCAAATATGTTTTCCCACACAGTCGGTTCTCTTTTTATTTTAATATTGTTTTCCTTGGCCATGCAGAAGCTTTTTATTTTGATGAGATCCCATTTGTTTATTCTTTCCTTTATGTCCCTTGCTTTAGGGGACATATCAGTAAAAATGTTGCTGCGTATAATATTTGAGATTTTCCTGCCTATGTTCTCCTCTAGGACTTTAATGGTGTTACGGCTTATGTTTAAATCTTTTATCCACCTTGAATTTATTTTTGTGTATGGTGTAAGTTGGTGCTCAAGTTTCATTTTCTTGCACAAAGCTGTCCAGTTCTCCCAACACCACTTGTTGAAGAGGCTATTTTTACTCCATTTTATGTTGCTGCCCCCTTTGTCGAATATTACTTGACTGTAGAGACTAGGGTTCATTTCTGGGCTCTCTGTTCTGTTCCACTGGTCCACGTGCCTGTATTTATGCCAGTACCAGGCTGTTTTGATTACAGTGGCCTTGTAATACATTTTGGTATCAGGCATTGTGATCCCTCTTGCTTTGCTCTTCTTTCTCAAGATTGCTGCTGCTATTCTGGGTCATTTATTGATCCATATAAATTTTTGAAGTGTTTGTTCTATATTTGTGAAATATGCCATTGGTACTTTAATAGGTATTGCATTGAATCTGTAGATTGCTTTGGGAAGTATGGACATTTTGATGATGTTAATTCTTCCGATCCATGAACACAGTATGTGTTTCCATTTATTTGTGTCTTCCTTGATTTCTTTCTTCAGTGTTGTGTAGCTTTCTGCATACATGTCTTTTACCTCCTTGGTTAGGTTTATTCCTAGGTACTTTATTTTTCTTTTTGCTATATCGAAGGGGATTTTTTTCCTGATTTCTGCTTCTGTTGTTTCATTGTTGGTATACAAAAATGTCTTTGATTTCTGGATATTGACTTTGTATCTGGCTGTTTGGCCAAATTCATTTATTAGGTCAAGCAGTTTTATGGCGGAGACTATAGGATTTTCTGTGTATACTAACATGTCATCTGCAAACAATCATAGTTTTGCTTCCTCCTTTCCAAGTTGGATGCCTTTTACTTCCTTTTCTTGTCTAATCGCTGTGGCTAAGACTTCCAATACTATATTGAATAGAAGTGGTAAAAGTGGACAGCCTTGTCTTGTTCCTGATTTAGTGGAAAAGATTTTAGTCTTTCCCCGTTGAGTATGATGCTGGCTGTAGGTTTTTCATATATAGCCTTTATTATGTTGAGGAATGCTCCCTCTATTCCCACTTTGCTGAGTGTTTCTATCATAAATGGGTGCTGTACCTTATCAAATGCCTTTTCCGCATCTATTGATATGATCATGTGATTTTTGTCTTTGCTTTTGTTTATGTGATGAATTACATTTACTGATTTGCGAATGTTGAGCCATCCTTGCATCCCTGGGATGAATCCCACTTGGTCGTGGTGTATGATCTTTTTAATGTGTTGTTGGATGCGGTTTGCCAATATTTTGTTGAGGATTTTAGCACCTATGTTCATCAGTGATATTGGCCTGAAGTTGTCCTTCTTTGTTGTGTCTTTATCTGGTTTTGGGATTAGGATGATGCTGGCTTCATAAAAAGAGTTTGGAAGTCTTCCATCTTTTTGGATTTTTTCAAATAGTCTGTGGAGAATAGGAGTTAGCTCTTCCTTAAATGTTTTGTAGAATTCTCCTGTGAAGCCATTTGGTCCAGGATTTTGTGTGTTGGCAGTGTTTTGATTACTGATTCAATTTCACCGGCTGTTATTGGTCTGTTCAGGCTTTCTGTTTCTTTTTCATTGAGTTTTGGAAGATTATATTTTTCTAGAAACCTGTCCATTTCACCTAGGTTTTCAAATTTCTTGGCATACAGTTCTTCATACTAAAATTCTTATAATCCTTTGTATTTCTGTGGTGTCAGTTGTAATATCTCCTCTTTCATTTCTGATTGTGTTTATTTGAGTCCTCTCTCTTTTTTTCTTGATGAGCCTGCTTAAAGGCTTGTCGATTTTGTTGATCTTTTCAAAGAACCAACTCCTGGATTCATTGATCTTTAGGATTGTGCTTTTAGTCTCTATGTCATTTAATTCTGCTCTGATCTTGGTTATTTCTTTCCTTCTACTTTCTCTGGGCTGTCTTTGTTGTTGTTCCTCGAGTTCTTGTAGGCGTAGGGTTAGGTTGTTTGTTTGAGATGTTTCTTCCTTTTTTAGATAGGCCTGTATCGCTATAAGCTTCCCTCTGAGGACTGCCTATGCTGTGTTCCATAAGTTTGGGGTTGTTATTAGTTCATTTTCATTAGTTTCCAGAAACTTTTTGATTTCCTTTCTATTGTCATTCTTGACCCATTCATTCTTTAATAGCATGCTATTCAATCTCCATGATTTTGAGGGTTTTGGGTTTTTCTCCTTGGGGTTGGTTTCTAGTTTCAGTCCCTTGTGGTTGCAGAAAATGCTTGGTATGATTTCAATTTTCTTGAATTTGTTGAGGCTTGATTTGTGTCCTATCATATGGTCTATCTTTGAAAATGTTCCATGTGCATTTGAAAAGAAAGTGTATTTAGCTTCTTTGGGATGAAGGGCTCTATATATATCAGTTAAGTCCATTTCCTCTAGAGTGTTGTTCAATGCCACAATATCTTTGTTGATATTTTGTTTGGAAGATCTGTCCATTTTTGACAGTGGGGTATTAAAATCACCTACTATAATTGTGATGTTGTCAATATCTTTCTTGAAGTCCTCTAAAATTTTCTTGATGTATTTAGGTGCACCTCCGTTGGGTGCATATATATTTACAATATTTATGTCTTCTTGGTGGATTCTTCCCTTGAGTATTATGAAGTGACCTTGTGGGTCTCTCTTTATGGCCCTTCTTTTGAAGTCTATTTTGTCTGATATGAGTATTGCTACCCTAGCTTTTTTTTTTTTCTGACCATTTGCTTGGAAAATTTGTTTCCAGCCCTTCACTTTGAGCCTGTGTATGTCTTTTGTCCTGAGGTGGGTTTCTTGTAGGCAGCATATGTGTGGGTCATGCTTTCTTATCCATTCAGCTAATCTATGTCTTTTGATTGGAGCATTTAATCCATTTACATTTAAGGTTATTAGTGATAGGTATTTATTCATTGCCATTTTCGTACTTGTGTTCCTCTCTCTCTTTCTCTCTCTGTCTTTTCCTTTTTTCCCTTAAAGCAGTCCCTTTAGTATCCCTTTAAGAATTGGTTTGGTAGAGGTGTATTCTTTTAGACTTCTTTTGTCTGTGAAGCTTCTTATTTGGCCTTCTATCTTGATTGATAGCCTTGCTGGGTAAGGTAGTCTGGGTTATAGGCCTTTGGTTCTCATTGCTTGGAATATTTCTTGCCATTCTCTTCTGCCTTGGAGCATTTCCATTGAGAAGTCAGATGCTAACCTGATTGGGGCCCCCTTGTATGTTACTTCCTTTTTCTCCCTTGCTGCCTTTAAGATTCTCTCTTTGTCTTGGACGTTTGCCATTTTAGTTATGATGTGTCTTGAAGTGGGCCTGTTTGGGTTCCTTTTGATTGGGACTCTCTGTGTTTCCTGAATTTGTGTGGCTTTTTCTCTCACCAAATGAGGGAAGTTTTCCATCATTACTTTTTCAAACAGGTTTTCTATTCCTTATTCTTGTTCTTCTCCTTCTGGTATCCCTATTATATGGATATTATTCCGTTTCATGTTGTCTTGCATTTCTCTTAAACCCTCTTCATTCTTTCTAAGCCTCTTTTCCTTATCTTGCTCATTCTGAGTGTTTTTTTCTATTTTGTCCTCCACCTCGCTGATCCAATCTTCTGCTTCATCGATTCTGCTTTTCATTCCTTCTACTGTGTTCTTCAGTTCAGAGATTGTGTTCTTCATTTCCTCTTGGCCCTTGTTGATAGTTTCTATTTCCTTTTTCATGTTGATATAATTTGTGGTGAGTTGATCATAACTTTCCTGTAGTTTGTGGTAGCTCATTGAGAGCTCATGGAGCTTCCTGACAACCATTGCTTTGAACTCTGTATCTGATAGTTGAGTTGCCTCCGTTTCATTTAGCATTCTTTCTGGAGCTTCCTCCTTTTCTTTCATTTGGGGGTTGTTTCTTTGTCTTCCCATTGTTTGTAAGACTCTTGTTGTTAGCCTCATCTTCTTAAATTGATCTGTTCTGGCTCCCTGGGTTTGTGGTATGACCTTCTGTGATAAAATATCTGTGAGTTTCAGTGGTGGATTCTCCTTCGGATATCCTGTTGTTCACAGCTTCCACTGTCTCATCAGCTGGAATACCCTCTTGTGGGGGCGAACTCTGTTTTTTTTTTCACAGTTCCCGGCTTGTTTGTTTCTTTTGTCTCACTCGTGAGTATTTAAAAAAAAGAAGAGGGGGGAAAATGAAAAAAGAAGAAAGAAGAAAAAAGAGGAAGGTAGAAGAGATAAAATTGGAAAGAAAGGAAGAGGGAATAAGACAAGAAGGAATTCAAGGGAGGCAAAAGGAGTTGGGGAGTAAAGAAGAAGATAAAAATAAAGAAGAAGGAATAGTTAAAAACATATATATATAGACAGGCATACAAACAAAAAGACACAAACAAACTGGCAAAACAAAAAGCAGACACACCCACACAAATATAAACAGCCAAAAAAAAAAAAAAAAGAAAGAACAAGCAAAACAAAACAAAATATTAAAAATAAAAAATAAATTAAAATATATATTTTAAAAAAACAAACAAAAAAAAACCCTCTTGTTGTTTTCAAACTTGCCAAGCCGGCTTTTCTGGTCTTGCTGACTGCAATGGCCCAATGGCCGAGGGGTGATCTTATTGCTTTTCTCTGTGTTCAGAACTCAGTCCTCATTGTGCTATGTATCCCAGCGTTAGTGGGCACCTCTCCCCACAGGGTTTCCAGCGTGTGTTCTGAGCCTCCTGGTGTGCGCGCACTTCTCCGAGTTTATGGGTGTGTGCTAGGTTCTCCAGTCCTGCGCAGTTCCCTGCCTTTGCCCCTGGGAGGCTTTCTGTGTTCGGGCGCAGCTGCCTGTCTTTGCCCCTGATCTGGGCCTACACCCCAGTGGCTTTCTCTCGCCTGCGCTTTGGACCTGAGCTGTCCGAGTTCGAGCACGGGCCTGTGATCTGGCACGGGCGCTCCACAGCTGTCTCCAGTGGCCAGCGCCTATGTTTTCACGAGTGTCCACTATCCCGCGACCTTGTGTGGTCCCCTGAGGGTGCCTATTTTCATGCAGCTGTCTCACTTCACAGGTGCCTCTGTCAGAGGTTGGAAGGACTGTGCTTTCGTAGTCGCCCGGCAACCACGGAAACTTGGTTCAAAGTCGCGCAGTGACTTGGCGCGGGAGCACCCACTTTCGCTCTGCCGCAGTCGCGCAGTGGCCCCTGAGATCTCCCAGCCGGTTCAGCGGCTGACCCAGCTCCCTCCCCAGAGCCCTGGGGCAGGCTTGGTGGAGCACCGGGCCGGGGCCTCAGCCGCCCGGCTCTCCGCACGCTGGAACCCTGGGCTCCTATTGTTCCAAAAAGCTCTCCTTACCGCTGGTTTTTCAGTGTCCGCTACGATTCCCAACCTCTTGTTTTCAGATATGCTGTGTTACTGTTCCTTGTTTGCTCTGATCTTCCATAGATTGGCCCGGTTTTTCTCCCATGTGTAGAGGGGAAATGGGGTCTGTTCCCTCCTACCATGCCGCCATCTTCTCCTATTTATTTTTAATCAGTATTTTTTAAATTGTTGATATTGTACAGTTTTCTTTTACCCCGCCCCCAGCCCACCACCCCAGCCCTCCCCACCTTCCTCCCATTTCCACCCCCCATAGTTTTTGTCCATGAGTCCTTTATACTTGTTGCTCTAAAGCATTCCCCTTTTCCCCTGAAATGCCCTCCCCTCCCACTCTGGTCACTGTCAGACTGTTCTCAAATTCAGTGTCATTGTTTATATTATGCTTGTTTGCTTGTTTTTTTTTTTGATTAGGTTCCTGTTAAAGGTGAGATCATATGGTATTTGTCTTTCACTGCCTGGCTTACTTCGCTTAGCATGATGCTCTCCAAATCCATCCATGCTGTCACAAAGGGTAGGAGCTCCTTCTTTCTTTCTGCTGTATAGAATTCCATTGTGTAAATGTACCACAGTTTTTTGATCCATTCATTAACTGATGGGCATCTAGGTTGCTTCCAGCACTTGGCTATTGTGAATTGTGCTGCTATGAACATAGGGGTGCATAGGTTCTTTTGGATTGATGTTTCAGGGTTCTTAGGATATAATCCAAGTAGTGGAATTGCTGGGTCAAAAGGTAGGTCCATTTTTAGTTTTCTTAGAAAATTCTATACTGTTTTCCATAGTGGTTGTACTAATCTGCAATCCCACCAACAGTGCACTAGGGTCCCCTTTTCTCCACAAAAAATATGGAACGCTTCACAAATTTGCATGTCATCCTTGTGCAGGGGCCATGCTAATCTTCTCTGTATCGTTCCAATTTTAGTATATGTGCTGCCGAAGTGAGCACTGGAAGCTTTCTAAAAAATAATAAATTACAGAAATCATTATTTTTAAGTATATTATATAGAGAGAAATTAAAGAGAGTGTGAGAGAGATTGATTCACTATTGTAGGACATATACCCTGTACTGGAGTACCCGAGAATGATTTGGTGACTAATCTGATGAAAGTGTTTGAAAACCAACTCAAATTAGTTTAAAAACAACAAATTGAAGTTGGAATATTTTGGCTCTCATTAGTTAGAAAGGATTCTGGGACATACCAGCATATCAAAGGCAGGGTTGCAGGAATCTAGACTTCATGTCTTTGCTTGGCTGCATCATAGAGACAAGGATTCTACATGAACCATATAAAAAGGCCATTGGAAGTCCTGCATTTACAGTTTTCCACCTTAGCAATCCAAGTGGAATGAGAGCTTCTTTGTCCCAGTGTTCTGTTCATATACCAGTTTGTTAGGACAGTCCTCTAAGAGTTGCTGAGCCTGGGGCAGGTATCCTTCCCTGGCTAGATTGGACAAGTGTACAGGCATGGTATTGTGAATGACTTTATCTTTCCTTGTCCCCCACCTCATATCTTCTCCACTTACCTTTTGCTACAGCCAACACTGAAGTAACTACTTTCATGTACTTAAAACCTGCCACTACTTCGCTTCAACTGATCCAGGGCTTCTGCAATGCCATCAGAATAATTCCTGTTGCAAAGCCTGGATGTGTAACAGAGTGAACATCCTATAAGGCAACTGTTAATCAGTGGAATCTGGGAACCTGTGGATAAAAGTTTTTCTCTTCTGTCCCTCAGTCCAGCCTTCTAAGATGCATTCTTCATGGCTCCTCAGAAGATACAGTGGAATTAAATATCAGCTGCCCTCAATAGTGACTAACTTAAGAACACACAATTAGTTTGCTTATTCTTCTTTGTATGTTTCTCTCACCTACTTCCACGCCTCTTTCCCTCTTCCCTAAGATCATGTCCATAATCTAGACTCATGTTTCAGGTTCTTCTTTCTGGGGAGAATTCAGAAGTCTACCTTAGATACCTGAACTATGGATTTCAGATATAAAATCAGGGTCTTCTGAATGTCAGCTGAGAACGTGTAAAATGTAGATTTTACCTTCATAACCATTCATTTTCATATGGACTAATTTTCCAGTAAATCCTAATTAAATATAAGCTGATTATTAAGTGGAAGACAATTAGGCAAACAAATATAAAATTATTTTCATATATAGTATAAAACAACAGAGATGATATACAGTATGATTGGAACCCTCCAGCTACTGGGGATTTGATGCAAGATATTCTTAGGGTAAAGTCATGTTAAAGTGGTGGCAAATATGGGTGTTAATTTATAACCTCATTAATAACTGAGTGATTTTTAAAGGAATTTTTAATTACACCCAGAATCAAAAAATAAGATAAGATATTTTGTCCTTGGATGTTTCTAGAGTTGGCCCATTCAGACGGTCTTTTTTTTTTAAAGAAATGGTTTAAATTATTATCTTTTACTTTATTTTTTAAAGATTTCATTTATTTCTAGAGAGACAGTAAAGGAAGGAGAAGGAGAGAAACATTGATATGGCAGAGAAATATTGATTTCAAACCTTTTGTTTGCATGACAAGGGACTCAAACCTTTTATTTGCATGACAAGTCCCATCCAACTGAACCACACTGACCAGGGCTATTTTTTTTTAATTGTTGTACTTTAAGTGTTTTTTTTTCGTGTTTTGTTTTGTTTTTTCCAGTCAATGAAAGGGAAACTATTGAGGTCCCAGGGTCACAGGGATTAGGCAGAAGACTGCCTTATAGGCCAGAGGAGGTTATGGAGGGGCCTTATTTAACCTTCTTCTTGGGGTGCAGGTTGTTGATGTGGCCACATTTCTTCATGCCACAGTTGACAGCATGGGGGTGCAGGCAGGCATAACACTTGCAGCAGATAATCTTGTCGCAGTTGTACTTCCAGGTGAGCTGGCAGAGGGAAGGCTGGATGATGCCACCACACAGACAAAACACTAAGTGCAGGGTGGACTCTTTCTGAACGTTGTAGTCTGAGAGTGTGGCCATCCTGCAGCTGTTTGCCCCCAAAAATCAGTTGCTGCTGGTCAGGTAGGACGCGCTTGTCTTGGACTTTAGCTTCAACATTCTCAGTGGTGTCACTGGGCTCAACCTCAAGGGTGATGGTCTCGCCAGTCAGGGTCTTCATAAAGATCTGCATCTCTGTGTCTGCTGGGAAAGCCGCACAGTCACTACAACCAACACACTCCACCTCCTCATTGAGAAGAAAGAGATAAATGGTTTTGAAATTGCCTTAGTTCTCTTATTACCTAAACAAATTCAACTTTGGTTGTTATTTTTTGAAATATTCAGATTGTACATGGATCCAATAATTTAGCCTTTATGCTTTACAAAAATGGTAGTATTAATATGGCAAATCCATATCCTTAAAAAGGTATACAATGATTATTCTGAACTGCTGTAGAATCATCATTTATATTCTTTATACCATGTGTTATAATTTTTCATGCTTACATAATTTCTTCATTAAATTGTAATGATCTTGAAGACAGAAACTCTTTCTCCTTTGCATCTAACAATGACTATTGGTTCCTAACAATAAGTATTACACATAGAATGTAAGAAACAAATGCTCTTATTCTCTAATTTTTATTGATTATAACAATTACTTGTTAATAAATAATTAAATTATTCTCATTGCAAACTATACAAATAAGTAAAAAGATGAAAATAAAGAAATAATTGCACTATCCAGGCATAATCAACAGTAATGTATATTCTTCTAGTCTATTTTTCAATTTTATGCACTTAAACATAAGGCACAATGATGTGCACTGATATATATGGTACATATAGAATAAAATTAGATCATATTAAACATAATACTTTCATTCCCTGATTTTTAATACTATTGCAATGATTTTTTAGTATTTTATTGGATTTTATACTTAAAGTTAAAAATTAAATTTCACTGTAATTAAATCAATTATAAAAATATGTAAAGAAAGATTATTTCTCCATTCTCTCCTAGTCAATATCTCTGAAGTAAACTATATTAATAATTTGATGTTTAGCCTTCCATACCTTCCCCTATATGTTTCTACAAACATAAACAGAAGCACATAAACATGTATGAGATTTTAACTCATTAAAGGCATTTTTATACACCCTTTGGATCACAGTATGGAGAAGTGAACTTAAAAATGTCAGTATTTTCTTTTCAGGAGTGTGATTGATAAGAGTTACACAATTTTTGCTCATATTAGACTACTTTTATTAGTACTTTGATTCTGAATCTATACTGTCAGTCTGTCTTAGAAAACATCCCTGATAAATATGGTTTCTATATAGACAAAAGATAAGTAAATGGCTCCTTTTGCAAATATTAATGTTAAAGACCCAAAGATAAATATCTATTAAATTTAAATACCATTCAACATTGAGTAAAATTATTTCCTCTCAAGAGCCAAAAAATATTTGTTGTCATCTTATCTAGAATGTGGAAAATTAGACTTCCATTCTCTCCAATCTTTTTTTAAAGAAGCCATAGGAAAATAACTTGAAAGTTAAAGCAATAGTCCTTGAGTTTACAGAAAGAGACACCTACAAAATAATTAAAAACACTTAAATTCACTAAGCTCCTTGTCAAACTTACTTTAGTCTAATTAAATGGTTGTTTTCATCACTCCCTATAATTTATTTTACCCTAGATAAGAGGCAAATATGTCAGCTTCAGAATTGTATTAAATATTTCTCTCATAATATCCCATGAACAAAGTCCTGCTGAATTAATGAATTGTGTGCACGTTTGAAAATGGGATTGTACTTGTCTAATTGTGGCATCAGTTGTCATGGTAACTATCAGCCAATCAGTGAATAAGTGCCTTTACTTGAAAGTGTTTGGTTAAAGAAAGCTTTGTGCGGTTGTCAGCCTGAGATTTATGATGGTAAAACTATATTTGGCAAGCAAATCAATGTGTTGTCCACTCTTTGTGTTTCCGCCCTCATTTTAAGTCAACCCCTTGATATTAAAGTAGAATATTAAGAGGCCTTAGGTATCTGGAGCAGTTTTGTTATTAATAGATCACTTTTTATAAACTGTGTATGGGGTGACTAGCTATTTGTATACATATCCAATGAAGGCATCCTTTGGTATTTCTTTGTATTTGTAACTGCAAATGTCAAATCTTAAAAGCAAGTGGGTATTAGAGGATATCTTTTTATGTGTACTATTAAAACATGTCGAGTGATCTATAAATTACCCTACATAGATAAACAGTGGATTAAAATTAGGCACTCTCATCATGTCATCACTATAATATTAATCATTGAAGTTTGGGTCTTTAATGTTAATATGTACCTTTTAACAGTATATGTCACTACATATTAAATTACACAATAGCTGACAGATTTTTAAATCAAAACATTTTTTCTCTCCTTATGTCATAACATGATAAGAAAGAGTAATTTTGCTTACATAAAATATTGTTTAATTTTGCACATTTTTCACAGTTTATATTTGCAATGAATTGAGATGTTTTTATCAGTACCTATTCTTGTTCACATGCATACAAAAATAGGTGAGAAACATTTTCATTTATTGTACATCGAGCTAAACAAAGTAATTCCCATAAAATCAATATTATTTCATTAATGTTTAGTAAAGCAAAATTGGGAAAAAATACCAAGACCTCTAAGTTATTTATTTTCTTTCACCTGGAATGAATTTTGTTATCCAAAACACATTTTTAAAATGGTGAGGAAATACATGACTTTTATGTCCTAATCAATCCAAAATAGAAAGACTTATTACATGTCCTAGAGTTTAGAATGAGTCATTTACTTTCATTCCTCATAAATTTTTAATATTCAGGGAATTACGGATAAATTGCATATAGCTAGTTGACATAAAATATATATCCATTGATGAATGAGCAGGTGAGCTTGTTTTCATATTAGTTAATGCTAAAAACGAAACCCCTTCTACAAATCCTCAGTCATCTTAAATTTTGTCATCTGCTACTGCACAAATCCATTCTAGAAGTGAAAATTGTGTGGAGTAGGCGTGTAGCAAGATAATACTTTGTCTAGAGTAAGCAAATAAATCAACTAACCTTTCTTTACCTCATTGGATTAAATGTAAAGTAGATCTTCTCCACTAGACTGTATTTCTGTTAAAATTTGTATAGTTATTATGATGATGCATTTGCCTCCTCTATTAGACTATGAGATCCACAAAAGTAGAAACCATATCATATACATCACTGTGTGTTTAGTGTTTTGAACGATCAATGTTGAGTCACCAAAAATTTAGTGGATATAGGTGAAGCTGCTTTTTGAGAATATATTTATGGAAGTTGAAAATGTAGAGCTTTTTGTCCTGGCTGGGTATCTCAGTGGATTGAAACATCATCCCGTGCACCAAAAAGTTACAGGTTTGATCCCCAGACAGGGCCCAGACCATACCTAGGTTGTGGGTTCCATGTCCTTTCAGGAGGCAATCAGGAAATAATTAACCAATGTTTCCTGCCTCTCTCCCTGAGAGAATGAAGATGTAGGGCTTTATTAGGTTTTTTTTTGTTGTTGTTGTTGTTGTTTTTTTAGATTTTTTTTTTCCTTTTAGATTTTATTTATTTATCTTTAGAGGGGAAGGGAAGGAGAGAGGGAGAGAAACATGAATGTGTGGTTGCCTCTTGTATGTCCCCTGACGGGAACTGGCCTGGCAACCCAGGCATGTGCCCTGACTGGGAATCGAACTGCGATCCTTCGGTTCGCAGGCCCTCGCTCAATCCACTGAGCTACACCAGCCAGGGCGGGCTTTATTAGGTTTTTTAACCTCTCTTAAATTCTTTTTAAAATTATTTTATTGTTGTTCAATTACAATTGTTTCCATTTTCCCCCACCACTCATCCCCTACCCCAGCCAAACCTCCCTCCCTCCTTTGTTTCCACCCTCCACCTTTGTTTTTGTCCATGTGTCCTTTATAGTAGTTCCTAAAAACCCTTCCCATAACTGTCCCTTCCCCCTCTCCTCTGGCTATTGTTAAACTGCTCTTAATTTCAATGTCTCTGGGTCTATTTTGTTTGCTTTTTTCTTTTGTTGATTATGTTCCAGTTAAAAGTGAGATGATATGGCATTTGTCTTTCATTGCCCAGCTTATTTCATTTAGCTTAATGCTCTCCAATTCCATCCATGCTGTTGCAAATGGTAAGAGCTCCTTCTTTCTCTCTGCTGTGTAGTATTCCATTGTGTAAATGTACCATTGTTTTTTGATTTACTCATTGACTGATGGGCACTTAGGTTACTTCCAGCACTTGGTTATTGTAAATTGTGCTGCTATGAACATTGGGGTGCACAGGTTCTTTTGAATTGGTGTTTCAAGGCTCGTAGGATATAATCCTAACAGTAGAATTGTTGGGACTAAAGGCAGTTCCATTTTTAGTTGCCTGAGGAAATTTCATACCGTTTTCCACAATTGCTGCACCAATCTGCATTCCCAAAAATGAACTAGGGTTCCCTTTTCACCACTATCTCACCAGCACTTGTCGTTTGTTGATCTGGTTATGATGGCCATTCTGACCGGTGAGAAGTCGTATCTCACTGTGGTTTTAATTTGCATCTCTCTGATGGCTAGTGATGCTGAGCATCCTTTCATATGTCTCTGTGACTTCTGTATGTCCTCCTTAGAGAAGTGTCTGTTCAGGTCCTTTGCCCATATTATAATTGGGTTGTTTGTCTTCCTGGAGTGGAGTCATGTGAGTTCTTTATGTATTTTGGACATCAAACCCTTGTCTGAGTGATCATCAGCAAATATGTTTTCCCATATAATTGGTTCTCTTTTCATTTTAATGCTATTTTCTTTAGTCGTGCAGAAGAATTTTAATTTGATAAGGTCCCATTTGTTTATTCTTTCCTTTATGTCCCTTGTTTTAAGGGACATATCAGTGAACATGTTGCAGTGTGGAATGTCTAAGATTTTCCTGCTGATGTTTTGCTCTAGGGCTTTTATGGTGTTATGACATATTTAAGTCTTTTACCCATCTTGTATTTCACCATTTTTCCAAATTCATTTATTAGGTTGAGTAGTTTTTTGGCCAAGTCTATAGGATTTTCTATGTACGCTGTCATGTCATCTGCAAATAATGACAGTTTTATTTCCTCCTTTCCAATTTGCATGCCTTTTATTTCTTTTTCTTGTCAGATTGCTGTGGCTAGGACTTCCAATACTATGTTGAATAGGAGTGATGAAATCGGGCATCCTTGTCTCGTCCTGATCTTAGTGGGAAAGCTCTAAATTTTTTTCCCATTGAGAATGATGTTGGCTGTAGGTCTCTCATATATGGCCTTTATTATGTTGAGGAATGCTCCCTCTATTATCACTTTGCTAAGTGTTTTTATTATAAATGTGTGCTTTACCTTATCAAATGCTTTTTCCTCATCTATTGATATGATCATGTGATTTTTGTCTTTTGTTTTGTTTATGTGATGTATTATGTTTACTGATTTGCAAATATTATACCAAGGCCTTTTGCACAGCCCAATTCTCCAACCAGACCAGGGACTATTAGGGTCAGGGTCCCTCACAGCCCAACTCTGAACTCTCCCCAGCCAGCGTCCACAGACTTTTTGGGTGCTCACAGCCCCTGTGTGTTTGCCACTTAGTCCTTGTTCCCCTCTCTGCGGCTTCAAGCAACCAGGTCTCTCCCAGTGCTACTCAAACCTTGTTATCCAGGGAGGCAGCAGTTGACCCAGCTTTCTCCCAAGAGCCCTGTGGCAGACCCAGTGGGCCCTGGGCCTGCAGCTGCCCTGGTTCCCACGCTGGTTCCTGGGACCTTATTGCCCTGAAGCACTCTCCTTACTGTCTGGTTTTTCAATGTCCACTACAATTTTTAGCCTCCTGTCTTCATATATGCTGGGGTACTGTTGGCTGTTTGTTCTATTCCTCTGTAGATTGGCAAGGTTTTTCTCCCATGTGCAGAGGGAAGTGGAATCCGCTCCCTCCTACCTCGCACCCATCTTCCTCTCCTCTTCTTAACCAAATTTAATTAAGTAATTTATTCTGTAATAATACTTTCTCTAATAGAAAATGACTTATTTCACCTGCATTTACAATTTTACCTTAATTTTGAACCTGCCTACTTATTAATCTAACTAGCTATTATGAACAATTTTCTTATATTCAGTGCCAACTTTTTAGGATACTACACATTATTGGGCTCCACTCTTCAGAATTCTGATTTTAGCAGAATTAAGACCAGGCTCAAGAAATTGCATTTCTAAGCTCCTGGATGATGCTAATATTGCTAGTCCAGGGAATGACTTTGAAAAGACCTGAGTTACACAATATATGCTAGATCATCAGAGAGAGAGAAAACTCATCCAGAGCAGCAGTCTCAAGGAATTAGAAAAAATAGCAACTTAAAACAAATGCAAGAGAAAGAAGAATAAAGCTAAGAACAGAAAAAAACTGAAATAGAAAAGAAATAAAATAGAGAGGATCAACATGCCCAAAGATGTAGAAAACTTGGTAAAGCCTCAATAAATTTGAACAACAAAAAAGAGCAAAGACACAAATAATATCAGAAATGAAAGAATCATCACTATACATCCCAAGGTAACAGAATATTTTGAAAAGTTACTATATGCTAATAAACTGGAAACATTAAATGAAATGTTTAAGTTCTCAAAGTAATAGAGCTATTTTGTTGTTATACAAGAAGAAATTGAAAGTCATATACTCATAAAGATTGAATATGTAAATAAAAAGTTTGAACAAACAAAACTCCAGACTAAAATGAAGCCACCAGTTTTATTTAAAGATGAAATATAATTTTAAACATACCCAGAAAATTAATCTATTCTTATTCCTCCCTTATTCTCAAAAGATAGTTTCACTGGGTTCACAATTTTAGTTTAACAATCATTTTTTCTCCTAACTGAATATATTTTACCTTCTTGCTTCCATTGTTGCTTCCCAGACCTCTGCTAATTTCCTTCCTCTTGAACAACTTTTAAGAATGTTTCTTTTGAGTTGGATGTTCTGTAGTTTCATTACAGTTGTCTCACTTTTTTAATCTCTGTATTTTATGTTGTCCTTTTTATATTTGTGATCTTATACCCTTAATAAAATGTACAAAAGTCTCAGACATTTTCTCTCCTTCACCATTATCCCTAGTCTGTTTTTCTGGAACTTCCACTGAGAGTATATTAGACATTTTTCTTCTCTTCTCTATATAACTTAATTTTTGCACTTTGCATCTCTGTCTCACTACAGTATATTTGAGTAATTTCTTTGGATTTGTCCTCTAGTTTCACCATTCTCACTTCAACAGTGTCCAATATATTATAAATATAATCCACCCATTAAGTTTAATTTTCAACAGTTACATTTCTTATTCTAAAAATTCAATTTGGTTAATCACTCTTTGGGTAATTTGTCTTTGCTTGTTCATATGTATCCTACTTTTTATTTATTTGAACCTATACTACATCAGTATTTTACATTCTATCTCTGATAATTCCATTATCTATAATCTTCAGGTATAGATTTAAACCTTCATTGTGTGCACTGACTCTCACTCATAGTGCCTTATTTCATTTTGTTTTTGGTGATTTCCTTTCTATTGTGAGCCCAAATTTTGTTGAACTTGACCTGTAGAAATACCAATGACACACATTTGAGATTCATTCACCTAGAGAGGATTTGTAGTTTTAATGTTGTACAGCTTTAGCACTTTTCAAGTTTTTAGCTTAATGCAGGAATCCAAGGTTTAGCCTCCATAGACAGGTAGCCGCCCACAGTTAAGCCTCCTTGTTCTAGCATTGGTGTTGACATTTTACTTCTAGGACTTCTATGACCCTGGGGACATCAGATAGTTTAATTATTTTATTTTCCTAATTTTACTGAGAACCCAACAATGCATTAAAAGTGTACTAGATTTATTTTCATCTTGGATCTTGGCTGGATTGTGGCATAAAGGGCCTTCTGGGTATTTAGTCTACCATACTACTAGAAGCACAAATCCTGAATGTACCATCTTTTTTTTGTAGGACATTTGGAAAATCCATAAAAGCCAAAATAAAAAAATAAAATCTCTTCATTGTGCCATCCAGAACACTCCTGTTAATAATTTGATATCTTTCAAAAATAAGCACACCCTCACATAATATAAATATAAAATAAATACATATAGGTAGAACTTTTTTTGTATTATTTGGATAAAGAATGTCAGATATGCCATCTGAATGTTATCATCACTACCTTCTTCACCTAGCATGACAGAAAATATCAATTACTGCTTCCCAACCCTGGAACTATGAACTTCTTATGGTGTCATCAGATTCACATCATCAAAATCACAGCCTGCAAGTATCAGTCATTTGCAGTTAGTTGTCACTTAGTTACAAAAGTTAATGGTCTTTTGTTCCTTTTTTAAAATTAATAAAGAATGTTTATTTTTCAGTCTTTAGAAATTAAAATCAGCTGAAGCAATTTTATGAGACTCAAATAAAAAGAATTATATCATTCTAACTAATTCAGAAAATGTAGTAAAGAGAACAGAATTAGGAAGTAAAAGTGTCAATCCCCAAATACTAAATGTCAACATACGTATGGTATGGGAGGAAAACATTCCAGGTATCAGCATGAATTAACATCTATATTATAAATAAGATGTGTTATGCCACAAATAATCTTCACTCTTAATGAATAATACATCTTTATTGAATACCTATAATATATCAGCACTATACTGGAATTAAAGGTTCAGAAGAGAGACCTCTCTTCAAAGGTCTATGTTTTATTTATAAAGATTTTAGTTCAAGGGTTCAGCACACTACAACCTGTATCCATCATGCCTCCTGACATGTGAGTAAAGTTTTATTGGAACACAGCCATGCCTACTTGCTTATATGTCGTCTATGACTGTTTCTATGCTAAAACTCCAGAGCTGAGTAGTTGCCACATAGAAAGTATGGCTGAAAATATTTAATTTCTGGGCTTTTACAGAACATGTTTACTGACCTTTGTGAGTTATTTGGGTATTAATTACACAAGAAACGAAGGTTAAAAGTTGATAAGAATCTAGGTTGTCCTCATTTCCCCCAGCCTTTCTTTAAGGCTTCACTCCTGCTATAAACTGCTAAAACATGCTTGAAGGTAAATAAGCCCCAGGCACCTGGTGAACTGTGATTAATCTCACCTTATACAATTCAAAACTATCTGCTATCTTTTATCCAGATTTAGTCTGTCTATTTCTATCTCCACACACTTACAATTTGCTTCTATTAACAGAAATTGGAAAAAAGATAAATAACATAGAAGTACTGAATTTATGGTCCCAAAATTATGACTTATACAATTAAGATAGGAGTCTTAGAGACGGTGTTATCTGAGATGTACTTTCAGAGACAAGAAGAATTCTGATACAAATGAAGAGCAGAGAAGTTATAGTCTAGGAGAAAGACACAAGCAGAAGGGAAGGGCAGAAAGGAACACAGGTTGGTCAGAGGCAACACCAAAACCAAACAAAATCAGTAGGCCTGGGTAAGTGAAAGGGAATTTAAAAGAGCTGATTTGAACATAGAAAACCTTAAAAAAATAAACTGATTCCATTTTTTCCATTTTGTGAGCATCATTGGTGTGAGAGCTTTGACTAGGAAGACTTAAATACATGCAAGGTCATTTTTCTTAGAATTTGCAATGAGTTATCATCTTAAAAATAATTAAGCCATATGTATAATATGTATATATGTCATGTGTGTATGCATATCCTTATTCATTCTTTCTAACATCCATTGTTATCTCCATGAAGAAACTGAAGTTCATACAAAGAGGTTTAGCAGATTGTGCAAGATCACATAGCAGATGAAACATATTCCTGGACTTAAATCCTCTTATTCTAGGTCCCTGCTCTTATTCTAGGTTTCCACTCTTAATTCTAGGTCTCCACTCTTAATCCCATGTTTACATAGCCTTTGATCAGTTGTTAAAGTTATGTGCATTGACTATGACCATTTTTGCCTAATAGCAAATTTAGGGGAACCAGAAACACCTCACCAAAAAGAAAATAAAATAATACAGAATGAATGAAAGGAAAATATTTGGCAAGGAGAACTTATAAATATGATTCAAATATCCCTAACTTCAATAAAAGGGAAATGAAGGCATTGATACTTCATCAAACCTCTTAATATATAAAGTTAAATATTCACTTCATTTTAAGTGAATGATTCTGTCAAAAGAATTAGTTTTCTAAGCAATGAGGATATTCATTTAGCATGATTCCACCATCTGCAACTTGTGAACCAGATTACACTCTTTCAGAAAAAGGAAGTTCACACAATGCATTTAAACTACATCAATACCAAATCAAAAATGTTTCCCTAAAATTGAAGAAATCACCAAGTAAAAGTTAATAACCTGCACCCTTAGTAGATAGTGACCATTACAGCATAATATATAACAAATGCTTTTCCCAGAGGGTTTTTAAAACTTTAGCACTTTATTCACAATATGTGAATGCAGAAATCAATTCTCAACCAAAAAGGAAAATTCTCACAGCAACATAGGTTTCAACAGTCCTGGTATCCCAAGAAAGTTCTTTTAAATACACTTTAATCTTCTAAAGAATTTTCAGGGATTCTAGACAAAAATGTCCACCAGAGCCTACCAGTTCACTTGAATAGGGAAAGCAGGCTTGTGGATACTGTAATAAAGGAAGAACTTCCTCTGTGTATGAGAAAAAGCAGCACCTCAAAGCCAGTGAATTGTTCCTGCTTGAAAATTGTGCCTCATTGTGGTACACTGTTTCAGTTTTTCAACGCAAGGTAGAACTCTAGATACTTGGGTAAAATTACCTATATTTTTTAAAATTTGGTAATTTAATAAAAAATGTTTAAGTTGCTGAGTGGACTAAAACCACATTTGTATGCTAGTCAGACAAGCAGGCTGCACCTTACCCATTTTGCTTTGGAGCATATGTTATTTACCAAAGATCAAAACAAAACATGAAACATGAATAGACACAAAAGAAAAAGTCATTAGGAGAAAACCATGGTACTCTTTTATAACCAAGATGACTACCTAATAATCAGATTTATCTTTCTTTCACTTTTTCCTTTTTTACTCATTCATTCATTTAACAAATATTTGCTTAGGGTTTACTTGGTGTCAGGCTCAGCAGCTGGTGATATGAAAAAAGTGTGTAATCAAATAATTATAACCATTTAACATGTGCTAGTTAAGGTATACACCAAAGTCCTATGAGAGCACAGATTGGGAAATGTTAACTCTCCTCCAGGAGTTCAGGAAGCCTCACTGGGTTTAATGGGCAGCTGTTGGTTTTGCTTGCTTACCATCAATTTCCCATTTTGCTGATGACATTGCCTCAGTTTTAGTGTGAGGAAGTTTTTAGTCTTGGTAAATTAATCAAATCTACCTCCAATTTATATTTCTTATTCATGTTGCATGCTCAACACAGGATACAGAGGAGTTTACTCGTCCACAAGATTTGACCTCTGTTAGCTACACAATCAGGAATCAAGATTCAACCTCCGTTAGCTACACAATCAGGAAACGTGGCTACGCAGCTAGGGGTTCTACTGAACTGAATCCTTTAGGCCCCTCAAATATATATCTTGCTTTCTTAGTTCTATCCTATGACCTAATAAACAATTCTTATTCCTCAAGGTCTGCTTGTACAAGATACAGCAAAAGTAATGCCTGCTTGAGTGTGGTTGGTAGGATAATAATATGGGTGTCATATAGTTTTAATTTGAACATTTCATCTAAAATGCCATATGGTGTGTTTTGTAATATTGATATATTACAAAATCACATGCTTATGGTTTTGAAATAAAAGATTTTTGTAATAATAAGGGGCATTATTTGTCCCAGACTCTGTGTCTTCTAACTTCCATAGCTCTGCTCCTTTTATTTCTCCCACCTAAAATGCCTACTACTCATCTCTATCTTATTTAGTACATTTTTGCAATCTCTGGGTCTATGATGGGATGACAAGAGGGCAATTTTCCTTAGATCTTGCATCCACAAAATACTTCATATTTACCTTCATATACATTCATATAGAAAGAGATGTTATATTTCTTGGTGTTAAAAGAACTAATTTCTTAAAGGTGAATATTTAAAATATACCTCAATTTTTAACAATTCTATTTGTAACTTCTTTGTTAATATACTAGAGGCCAAAAGAAATGAAAGTGGCTTGGGTCTCGCTAGAGTTCTAAGCATACCTGTTGAAGCTTAATAATAACAATAAATCAATGGCTAATATTTATATAATGCTCACAATGTGTGGACACAGTTCTGGATTCTTTATATTTTATTTAATCATTCAACAATGGTCGCAGTAAGTAGGTGCTGTTATTATCTAAATATCACACAGAAGGGAACTGAGGTTCACTGTTTGCTTCTACCACTTAGCTATTATAAATTGCACTGCTATGAACATTGGGGTGCACGGGTTCTTTTGAGTTGGTGATTCAGGATTCTTAGGGTATATTCCAGCATTGGGATCGCTGGGTCAAAAGGCAGTTCCATTTTTAGTTTTCTGAGGAAATTCCATACTGTTTCCCACAGTGGCTTCATGAGTCTGCACTCCCACCAACAATGCACTGAGAGTCCCTTTCCTCCACAACCTTGCCAGCACTTGTTGCTTGTTAAAATGTTTATGATGACAAAGATGACTGGTGTGAAGTGATATTTCCTTGTGGTTTTAATTTGTATCTCTCTGATGACTAGTGATGCTGAGCATTTTTTCATATGTCTCTGGACCCTCTGTATGTCCTCGGTGAAGAAGTGTCTGTTCAGGTCCTTTGCCCATTTTTTAATTTGGTTGTTTGTCCTTCTGGAGTAGAGTTGTGTGAGATCTTTATATATTTTGTAGGTCAAACCCTTGTCTGAAGTATCATTGGTAAATATGTTGTCCCATATAATTGGTTCTCTTTTTATTTTAATGCTGTTTTCGTTAGCCATGCAGAAGGTTTCTATTTTGATGAGGTCCCATTTGTTTATTCTTTCCTTTATGTCCTTTGTTCTAGGGGATATATTGCTGAAAATACTGCTGCATAGGACATCTGAGATTTTCCTCCCTATGTTCTCCTCTGGGGCTTTCATGGTGTCATGATTTATATTTGTCTTTTATCCACCTTGAATTGATTTTTGTGTGTGGTTTAAAGTGGTGATTGAGTTTCACTTTTTTTCCTTGTAGCTGTCCCGATTTCCCAACACCATTTATTGAAGAGGCTATTTTTACTCCATTTTATGCTTCTATCCCCTTTGTCAAATATTATTGACTATAGAGACTTGGGTTTATTTCTGGGCTCTCTATTCTGTTCCATTTGTCTCTGTGTCAGTTCTTATGCCAGGACCAGACAGTTTTGATTACAGTGACCTTGCAGTATAGTTTTATATCAGGTATTGTGATCCCTCCTACTTTGTTCTTCTTTCTCAAAATTGCTCTGGCTATTTGGGGTTGTTTAGGGTTCCATATAAATTTTTGAAATATCTGTTATATGTTTGCGGAATATGTCATTGGTATTTTAATAGGGATCATGTAGAATCTATAAATTGCTTTGGGTAATATGGACATTTTGATGATGTTAATTCTTCCAATCCATGAACATGGTATATGCCTCCATTTGTTTGTGTCTTCCTTCCTTTCTTTCTTCAGTGTTGTGTAGTTTTATGACTATAGTTCTTTCAATAAAGTATAGGTACTTTATTTTTCTTGTTTCTATAGCAAACAGGACTTTTTTCTGACTTCTGATTCTGATTTTTCTTTTTTGGTATATAAAAATGCCTTTGATTTATAAATATTGACTTTGAACCCTGCTGTTTTGACAAATTCACTTCTAAGTAGAGTAGTTTTTTGGTGGAATCTATAGAGTTTTCAATGTACAGTGTCATGTCATCTTCAAATAATGAGTTTTACTTTTCAACTTGGATGTGTTTTATTTATCTTTCTTGACTGATCAGTGTGGCTAGTACTTCCAAAACTATATTGAATACAAGAGGTGAAAGTGGACATCCTTACCTTCTGATATTAGTGGGAAAGCTCTATGTTTTTGCCCATTGAGTATGATGTTGGCTATAGGTCACTCATATATGGACTATATCATGTTAAGAAATGCTCCCTCTACTCCTACCTACTTTGCTGAGTGTTTTAATCATAAATGGGTGCTGTAAGTTATATCAAATGCTTTTTCTACATCTATTGATATGATCATGTGATTTTTGTCTTTCCTTTTGTTTCTGTGATGTATTACATTTATTGATTTGAGAATGTACCATCTTTGCATCCCTGGGATGAATCCCACTTGATCATGATATATGATCTTTTTCATGTATTGCTGGATGAGGTTTGCCAATATTTTGTTGAGGGTTTCTGTGTCTATGTTCATCAGTGATATTGACATGTAGTTTTTTTTTTCCTTTGTTGTGTCTTTATCTGGTTTTGGAATCAGGATGACACTGCCTTTGTAAAAGAGTTTAGGATTCTTTCCTCCTCTTGGATTTTTTGGAATAGTCTGTGAATGACAAGGCTTATCTCTTCTTTAAATATTTGGTAAAATTCTCCTGTAAAACCATCCAGTCCAGGACTTTTGTGTGCTAGGAATTTTTTGATTACTTCTTTGATTTTGTCAGCAGTTATTGGTCTGTTCAAGCTTTCTTCTTCTTAATTCAGTTTTGGAAGATTATATCTTAGTAGAAATTTGTCCATTTCGCCTAGGCATATATTTCTTTGTAGTAATTTCTTACAATCTTTTGTATCTCATTAGTATCAGTTGTAATCTCTCCACTTTCACTTCTGATGTTGTTTATTTGGATCCTCTCTCTCTTTTCCTTGATTAGTCTGCTTAAAGGCTTGTCAATTATGTTGATATTTTCAAAGAACTAGCTCCTGGATTTATTGATCCTTTGGATTGTTGTTTTAGTCTCTAAGTTGTTTAATTTTGCTCTAATCTTGGTTATTTGATTCCTTCTACTCCCTCTTGCCTTTGTTTCTTGTTGTTCTTTCAGTTTTTGTAGATGTATTGTTAGGTCATTTAGTTGAAATGTTTCTGTCTTTTTTAGGTAGGCTTGTATTGCTATGAACTTCCTTCTTCCTTCTCAGGGCTGCCTTTGCTGCATCACATAAGTTTTGAACTATTGTGAGTTCATTTTCATTTGTTTCCAGAAACTTTTTGATTTCTTCCTTGATCTCATTATTAACCCATTCATTAGTTAATGGCGTGCTATTCAATCTCCATGAGATTGAGTGTTCTTGAGCTTTTTTCTTGAGGTTGGTTTCCAGTTTTAGTCCCGTATGATCAGAGAAAATGCTTGATATAATTACAATTTTCTTGAATTTGTTAAGGCTTGTTTTGTGTCCTATCATGTGGTCTACCTTTGAAAACCTCCCATGTGCATTTGAAAAGAGTGTTTTCCTTCTTTGGGATGAAAGGTTTTGTGTGTGTGTGTGTGTGTGTGTGTGTGTGTGTAAAATCGGTTAAGTCCATTTGATGTAGGGCATTGTTCAATGATGCAATATACATGTTGATAATTTTGTTTGGAAGATCTGTCCATTTTTGACAATGGAGTGTTAAAATCCCCTAGTGTAAGTGTGTTTCTGTCTATATCTTTGTTGACATCCTCCAAGATTTTCCTTACATATTTGGGTGCTCCTATGTTCAGTGCATATATGATTATAATGTTTATGTCTTCTTGTTTGATTCTTCCCTTGAGTATTAGGAAGTGTCCTTCTGGGTCTCTTTTCATGGCTTTTGTTTTACAGTCTATTTTGTCTGATATAAGTATTGTTACCCTAGCTTTTTTACTCTGTTCATTTGTTTGGAATATTTTTTTCCAACCCTTCACATTTTGTCTGTTTAGGTCTTTTGTTTTGAGGTGGGTCTCTTGTAGGTATTGTATGTGTGGGTCATGTTTTCTTAGCCATTCAGTTACTCTATTTCTTTTGATTGGAGTATTTCATCCATTTACATTTAAGTTTATTATTGATAGAGGCTTGTTCATTTTTCTCCCTTTGCATCTGTGTTCCTCTATCTCTCACTCTTTTTCTTCCTCTTCTTATAGCAGTCCTGTTAGCATATCTTGCAGTGCTGGTTTGGTGGAGGTGTGTTCTTTGAGCCTTGTTTTGTGTGTGAAAGTCCTTATTTTGCCTTCCATTTTAATTCAGAGCCTCATTGGGTAGACTAGTTTTGGTTGCGGGCCTTTACTTTTCATTACTTGGAATATTTCTTCCACTCTGTCCTGGCATGCAGTGTTTCTGTTGATAAATCAGCTGCCAGCCTTATCAAAGCTCCTTTGTATGTTACTTCTTCTTTCTCCCATGCTGCTTTTAAGATTCTCTCTTTGTGTTTAAAACTTAGCATTTTAATTATGATGTGTTTTGGTGTAGGCCTCTTTTGGTTCATCCTGATTAGAACCCTTTGTGCTTTGAACTTGAGTGATTTTTCCCATCTCCAGGTTCAGGCAGTTTTCTGTCATTATTTTTTCAAACAGGGTGTCTATTCCTTGCTCCTTTTCATCTCCTTCTGGTAGTCCTATAATTTGAATGTTGTAGTTTATGTTATCTTCCACTTCCCTTAAGCTGTCTTCATATTTTTTGAGTCTTTTATTGTACATCCACTCTACCTGTGTGTTTCTTCCTACCTTGCCTTTCAGATCACCAATTCAGTCCTCTGCTTCATCTTGCTTGTAATGCCTTCTAGTGTGTTTTTTTTTAATTTCAGAATTTTTATTTTCATTTCTTCTTCATTCATGTTTATAGTTTGTTTACTTTTTTCATACTGCTGTAGTTCTCACTCAATTTCTTATAGTTGTCTGTGAGTTTCTTGAGCATCCTTATAACCATTCTTTTGAATTCTATATCTGATAGTTTGCTTGCCTCCATTTCATTTAGCTTTTTTAGTGAAGAGTCTTCCATTACTTTTGATTGCAGGTTGTTTATTTGTCTCCCCATTTTAGGTGACTCTTTTTGTGATTTTTAATGCTCTGCTTTGTTAGCTGTCTTTATAGGATGAACTTCTATGGTTGGAGTTCTATGGATTCAGTCTCTTTGATCTCTTTGTCTGGATGTTCTAGGGTGGGCTCTCTTGTACTTGGGTTTACCTGTTGGTGGTTCTTTTATTGGTGGATTCTCTCCTCTAGCAGGTTTACTGTTGTTCACAACTCATCTTATCTCATATGTGATCAGTGGCAGGGTGAAGATGAAATAGAATAAAACAGTGGGATAATATTCTATTGGATTTAAAGTACCAACCAGTAGAGAACAGATAGGAGAGGCTTTGGAGAAGTACAGCAATAATGTAACAGGGTGCAGCCAAGAGGCAGGCCACAAGTAGGGATTTGTAATGGGGTGAAGAACTCAAGGTGTCCAGGAAATATTAGAAATGTACACAGGATGCCCTCACCCCGCCGCCCACATAAGGCTAAGCTGGGGGATGAAACATATGGAGCAGGGCCATTGGGAGCTGTGTTGTATAGCTACAGCTTTGCAGCTAACCTCTGGCATCGTCATTTAACATATTTATAACCTTTAACTGGTTTCATAGAAATTCTAAATAGTTGTGGCTATGCTTTGAGCCAGGGGGATAGACATGACTTCCACCCAAGAGGTAACTGGGAGGCAGTTCCTCCTAGTTTACAGTGCCCGCGTGAGAGGTTGGAGAAGATTGGCTCCATGTCATGGGGCCACATCTGCCCAGACTTACGATGGCAGCCCATTAAAGCTGGAAGAATACAGGAATGCTGGCAAATGTAACTGATTGTAGGAGGAGTTGGAAATGAGGCTGCAGAGGAAGATTGGCATGGGGATTTAAACACAGGCATGGCAGCCATGCAGAGGGAGAACCATGAGGCTTTGGCAGAGGGGGGACCTTGTGGCTTTGGGGTGCTCTCTTTTGCCATGTGGCTTAGGAAGCAGGAGAGACTTTGCCTGGAAAAAGAGGGGTGAAAGGACTCTTGCTGGTGGGCCATGAGAAGGTGCCACATGTCTTTGGACTAACTGGAGATCATGGTGGTGACATAGCTGATGGTGCCTGGAGCCCAAATTATGGACTTCTACTTCTTTTCCTGAGATATGGTACTCCAGACTAGGGCAGAGGGAAAAGGAAAGACTGTGCATCTGTGGGTATTCTAAAGGACTTTAGCATTTTAATGAAGACATTTAGTCACTACTCTAAGTCTGTATAGCTTTTAAATAAATATTTTCTTTCCTTTTCATAAATCTCTGGCATTGAGAGACATCTTTCCTCCAGCGGCAGGAATAGCAAACGTAGTGGGGGGTCTTTCGGTAATAGTATATAGTACACCCACCCGGTCTGTTCTGTAACAACAACCGTGATATTTTGCCCAACTAGCCACTTCATGTAAAAGGTGAAAAAGAGATATGACTTTTATCAGAAGGGAGGAAGAATGTGAGCTGAACCCCAAAAGCAGAATGCTTGTGTGAGGTTAGTTAGTAAGATATAGTGAGAGTAAGGGATAGAAACTAGACATAGTGTGCAAGAGAATAAAGTTAACCACGACAGTAATAAGGCTCAGGAAAATATCAAAATGGGCCAAGACCAGGGAGGGATGCTGTGTAGTATTTATAATAATATGAAACAACAATTATTTACAATCATACAGGAACAACAGTCACACAAGAATAGAAAGTAAAAGACCAAGAGTAGTGTGTTATTGGAATATGAGTGAAGTGAGAGAAGAAAAATTAAAACACAATGTGAAAGGGAGAACAAAGAAAACCAAACAATTCACTTAAACAAACAAACAAAATGAAGAAAACTAAACAGAAAGAAGAGAAATAAAACATAAAAATAAAAAATAATAAAATAGGAGAAATAAAAATAACAAAAATAATAAAAATTAAAAATGCAAGTTCTGTAGGATAGCAAAGTGAAATTTGTCTCAGTTTTCCATTTAGCGTTAGCCTTCTGATCTCTCTCTGGTTCTGTGTTTGGTTCTTTGGTCCTTTCGCAGCTCCAGGTCTTAATTGTCTCATATTTGGGGGAGGTGGGGGAAGCCTCCTGCTGACTTTAAACTTGTCAAATGAGTTCTGCTGTTACAGGCAGAAGGGCACTGTGCTTCACTTTTTTTCCTTTCCTGTGTTTTTTTTCTTTCAGGATGGGGGCTAGGTCTGAGCTGCAATATTCAGTTACCCAGCCTCTAGCACAAGCCTTCTGAGCACTGCATGGCTCCCACTGTCCATCTGCACCAGGCTGGTGCCTTTAATCCATCATGTTGTGCCACCTGTGAAGTGCACTGATTAGGAGCAACCTGCAGCCCTCCTCTTCCCTCTTTGCTGGTCTGGGTGCTGAGCACTCTCAAAGTCTTTTTCAGGAAGTTTAGTTCCTTTATTAAATTAAGTTTCTCTGGGACTACTAACCCTCTGAACCCTTTATGCCTTCCTCTGATCAGTCTTTGTGGCATCCCTCTTCTTTCCTCTTCACTGGTCCGGCTACTGGGAAAGAGAGGTCCTTGTACAGCTGCTGCACACCATTTTTTTTTAGTGAGTTTCCCTCAGTTTTGGGTTGACATTTTTTAACAAGCACTGGGCTTTTCACTCAGCCCAACTCTCTGACCAGTTCCAAGACTCTCTGGATTAGGGTCAGTAAAGGCCCAACTCTTCTCCCACCTCCAGGTGTCTCCCTGTTCCCAGATTTCTCTGGTACTGTTGAGCTAACAACCACAGACCAAGTTGGAGATCATCCTCCCACTGCATCTTTATCCCTCCAGCAACTTTAAGCATCCGGTTCTCTCCTAGGTGTGACTGTTTTCCCTGCTCTGAGAGAGAAGGGAGCTATGAAAGTAGAATTGCTGACCCAGTTCTCCTCCAAAACTCCTACGGCATCAGGGACTAGGACGGTGGCCACCACGCCACAGTTGCAGGAGCAGGGCCCAGCAACTTTCCCATCCACCTACAAAATTTCCTTACCTTCCATTTTCTAATGTCTTCCACAATGTTTGACTTCCAAACTTCATATAAGCTGTGATTCTGCTTGCTGTTCACTCTGTCCTTCAGAAGATTGACTAGGTGTCCCAGTTGGGTACATGAGCAAGTGGGTTAAGCTCCCACCTATCTCCCTGCCATCTTTCCTCATCATTTTTTTCAATATTTACTCAATGAAGTACTAAAGATCAATCAGAGATTATATTTTAAAACAATAATTCCAAGGGTAAAATATTCCCGAATACATAAGTAGTATACATAGAGTTTACAAACATAAATACTTATAGTTAGGCAAAATGTGCTGCATCAGATAATATTACTAAGTAAAAATAAGATACTTGTTTTCTGTAGCCAACAATAACCATTTGTAAAATACAAAAAAAAAAAAATAAACATTGTCTAAACTAAGAATGATTCCAACATATCAAGGTATTGTTTCTTTTATTTTAATTTTGAATATCGTACAATTAAATAATGCTATTGTTTCAATATTTGGAAATCTAAATTTTCTAAATTATTAGCATCAGAACTCTAACAGAAAAACTAAGAATTTTGCTTCTTTTTTTTTAAGTTCTTTGATTACTTTTATCAGACTATTGTACTTCTCCTATAGATCTCTTTTTTAATTAGTATTTTTAATTGTTGATATTGTACAGTTTTCTGTCTTTTACCCCGCCCCCAGCCCACCACCCCAGCCCTCCCCACCTTCCTCCCATTCCCACCCCCCATAGTTTTTGTCCATGAGTCCTTTATACTTGTTGCTCTAAACCGTTCCCCTTTTCCCCTGAAATTCCCTCCCCTCCCCCTATGGACACTGTCAGACTGTTCTCAATTTCTGTGTCTTTGTTTATATTATGCTTGTTTGTTTGTTTTGTTGATTAGGTTCCTGTTAAAGGTGAGATCATATGTATTTGTCTTTCACTGCCTGGCTTATTTCGCTTAGCATGATGCCCTCCAATTCCATCCATGCTGTCGCAAAGGGTAGGAGCTCCTTCTTTCTTTCTGCTGCATAGAATTCCATTGTGTAAATGTACCACAGTTTTTTGATCCATTCATTAACTGATGGGCACCTAGGTTGCTTCCAGCACTTGGCTATTGTAAATTGTGCTGCTATGAACATAGGGGTGCATAGGTTCTTTTGGATTGATGTTTCAGGGTTCTTAGGATATAATCCAAGCAGTGGAATTGCTGGGTCAAAAGGTATGTGCATTTTTAGTTTTCTTAGAAAATTCCATACTGTTTTCCATAGTGGTTGTACCAATCTGCAATCCCACCAACAGTGCACTAGGGTCTCCTTTTCTCCACATCCTCTCCAACACTTGTTTATTGCTCTGTTTATGAAGACCATTCTGACTGGTGTCAAGTGGTACCTCATTGTGGTTTTAATTTGCATCTCTCTGATAGCTAGAGATATCGAGCATCTTTTCATGTGTCTCTGGATCCTCTGTATGTCCTCGTTGGAGAAGTGTCTGTTCAAGTCCTTTGCCCATTTTTTCATTGGGTTGCTTGTCTTCTTAGAGTAGAGTCTTGTAAGTTCTTTATATATTTTAGAGATTAATCCCTTGTCTGAGGTATCATTGTCAAATGTTTTCCCATACAGTCAGTTCTCTTTTTATTTTAATACTGTTTTCTTTAGCTATGCAGAAGCTTTTTATTTTGATGAGATCCCATTTGTTTATTCTTTCCTTTATGTCCCATGCTCTAAGGGACATATCAGTAAAAATATTGCTGCGTGAAATATCTGAGATTTTCCTGCCTATGTTATCCTCTAGGATTTTAATAGTGTCACGGCTTATATTTAAATCTTTTATCCACCTTGAATTTATTTTTGTGTATGGTGTAAGTTGGTGCTTGAGTTTCATTTTTTTGCATATAGCTGTCCAATTCTCCCAGCACCACTTGTTGAAGAGGCTATTTTTACTCCATTTTATGTTGCTGCCCCCTTTGTCGAATATTAATTGACTCTATAAACTTGGGTTTATTTCTGGGCTCTCTGTTCTATTCCACTGGTCCATGTGTCTGTTCTTGTGCCAGTACCAGGCTGTTTTGATTACAGTGGCTTTGTAATACAGTTTGGTATCAGGTATTGTGATTCCTCCTACTTTGCTCTTCTATCTCAAAATTGCTGCTGCTATCCAGGGTCGTTTATGATTCCATATACATTTTTGAAGTGTTTGTTCAATGTCTGTGAAATATGCCATTGGAACTTTAATAGGTATTGCATTGAATCTGTAAATTGCTTTGGGTAGTATGGACATTTTGATGATATTAATTCTTCCGATCCATGAACACGGTATATGCTTCCACTTGTTTGTGTCTTCCTTGATTTCTTTCTTCAGTGTTGTGTAGTTTTCTTCATACAGGTGTTTTACCTACTTGGTTAGGTTTATTCCTAGGTATTTTATTTTTCTTTTTGCTATATCGACTGGGATTTTTTTCTTGATTTCTGCTTCTGCTGCTTCACTGTTGGTATACAAAAATGCCTTTGATTTTTGGATATTCACTTTGTATCTGGCTGTTGGGCCAAATTCAATTATTATGTTGAGCAGCTTTTTGGCCGAGTTTATAGAATTTTCTATGTACACTATCATGTCATGGGTAAACAATGATAGTTTTGCTTCCTCCTTTCTGAGTTGGATGCCTTTTATTTCCTTTTCTTGTCTAATCGCTGTTGCTAAGACTTCCAATACTATATTAAATAGAAGTGGTGAAAGTGGACATCCTTGTCTTGTTCCTGATCTTAGTGGGAAAGATTTCAGTTTTTGGCCATTAAATATGATGTTGGCTGTAGGTCTCATATATGGCCTTTATTATGTTGAGGAATGCTCCCTCTATTCCCACTTTGCTGAGTGTTTTTATCATAAATGGGTGTTGTACTTTATCAAAAGCTTTTTCTGCATCTATTGATATGATCATGTGATTTTTTTTGTCTTTGCTTTTGTTTATGTGATGTATTACATTTATTGATTTGCGAATGTTGAACCATCCTTGCATCCCTGGGATGAATCCCACTTGGTCATGGTGTATGATCTTTTTAATGTATTGTTGGATGCAGTTTGCCAATATTTTGTTGAGGATTTTAGCGTCTATGTTCATCAGGGATATTGGCCTGAATTTTTCTTTCTTTGTTGTGTCTTTATCTGGTTTTGGGATTAGGATGATGCTAGCTTCATAAAACGAGTTTGGGAGTGTTCCATCATTTTGGATTTTTTGGAATACTCTGTGAAGGATAGGGGTTAGCTCTTCCTTTAATGTTTTGTAGAATTCTCCTGTGAAACCATCTGGTCCAGGGCTTTTGTGTGTCGGGAGTTTTTTGATTACTGCTTCAATTTCATCAGCTGTTATTGGTCTGTTCAGGCTTTCTGTTTCTTTTTCTTTGAGTTTTGGGAGATTATATTTTTCTAGAAACTTGTCCATTTCACCTAGGTTTTCAAATTTCTTGGCATACAGTTCTTCGTAGTAATTTCTTACAATCCTTTGTATTTCTGTGGTGTCAGTCATAATCTCTCCTCTTTCATTTCTGATTGTGTTTATTTGAGTCCTCTCTCTTTTTTTCTTGATGAGCCTGCTTAAAGGCTTGTCGATTTTGTTTATCTTTTCAAAGAACCAGCTCCTGGATTCATTGATTCTTAGGACTGTGCTTTTAGTCTCTATGTCATTTAATTCTTCTCTGATCTTGATTATTTCCTTCCTTCTACTTCCCTGGGCTGTCTTTGTTGTTGTTCCTCGAGTTCTTGTAGGCATAGGGTTAAGTCATTTGTTAGAAATGTTTCTGTCTTCTTTAGGTAGGCCTGTATTGCTATGAACTTCCCTCTGAGAACTGCCTTCATTGTGTCCCATAAGTTTTGGGTTGTTGTGAGTTCATTTTCATTTGTTTCCAGAAACTTTTTGATTTCCTCCCTAATTTCATTCTTTACCCATTCATTGTTTTATATCATGCTATTCAATCTCCATGATTTTGATGGTTTGGGGATTTTCCCCATCAACTCGGTTTCTAGTTTCAGTCCCTTCTGGTTGGAGAAAATGCATGGTATGATTTCAATTTTCTTGAATTTGTTGAGGCTTGTTTTGTGTCCTATCATGTGGTCTATCTTTGAAAATGTTCCATGTGCATTTGAAAAAAATGTGTATTTAGTTTCTTTGGGATGAAGGGCTCTCTATATATCAGCTAAGTCCAATTCGTCTAGAGTACTGTTCAATGGCACAGTATCTTTATTGATATTTTGTTTGGAAGATCTGTCCATTTTTGACAGTGGGGTGTTAAAATCCCCTACTATAATTGTGTTGCTGTCAATATCTTTCTTGAAGTCCTCTAAGATTTTCTTGATGTATTTAGGTGCTCCCATGTTGGGTGCATATATATTTACAATGTTTATGTCTTCTTGGTGAAGTCTACCCTTGAGTATTATGAAGTGACCTTCTGGGTCTCTCTTTATAGCTCTTCTTTTGAAGTCTATTTTGTCTGATATGAGTATTGCTACCCTGGCCTTTTTTTCCTGTCCATTTGCTTGGAAAATTTGTTTCCAGCCTTTCACTTTGAGTCTGTGTAGGTCTTTTGTCCTGAGGTGGGTGTCCTGTAGGCAGCATATGTGTGGGTCATGCTCTCTTATCCATTCAGCTATTCTATGTCTTTTGATTGGAGCATTTAATCCATTTACATTTAAGGTTACTATTGATAGGTACTGAATCATTGCCATTTTCGTACCTGTGTTCCTCTCTCTCTCTTTTCCTTTCTTTCCTTAAAGCAGTCCCTTTAGTATCTTTTGCAGCACTGGTTTGATAGAGGTGTATTCTTTTAGACTTCTTTTGTCTGGGAAGCTCCTTATTTGTCCTTCTATCTTGATTGAAAGCCTTGCTGGATAAAGCAGTCTTGGTTGTATGCCTTTGGTTCTCATTACTTGGAATATTTGTTTCCATTCTCTTCTGGCTTGGAGTGTTTCCATTGAGAAGTCAGTTGCTAACCTTATCAGGGCTCCCTTGTATGTTACTTCCTTTTTCTCCCTTGCTGCCTTTAAGATTCTCTCTTTGTCTTGGAAGTTTGCCATTTTAATGATGATGTGTCTTGAAGTGGGCCTGTTTGGGTTCCTTTTGATTGGGACTCTCTGTGTTTCCTGGATTTGTGTGACTTTTTCTCTCACCAAATTAGGGAAGTTTTCCATCATTTCTTTTTCAAATAGGTTTTCTATCCCTTGCTCTTCTTCTTCTACTTCTGGTATTCCTATTATACGGATATTATTACGTTTCATGTTGTCTTGCATTTCTCTTAAACCCTCTTCATTCTTTCTCAGCTTCTTTTCCTTTTCTTGCTCTTTCTGGCTGCTTTTTTCTACTTTGTCCTCCAACTCACTGATCCGATCTTCTGCTTCATCGATTCTGCTTTTCATTCCTTCTACTGTGTTCTTCAGCTCAAAAATTGTATTCTTCATTTCCTCTTGGCCTTTTTTGATAGTTTCTATTTCCTTTTTCATGTTGATATAGTTTGCAGTGAGTTCATCATAGCTTCCCTGTAGTTTGTGGTAGCTCATTGAGAGCTCATGGAGCTTCCTGACAACCATTTCTTTGAACTCCTTATCTGATAGTTGAGTTGCCTCTGTTTCATTTAGCATTCTTTCTGGGGCTTCCTCCTTTTCTTTCATTTGGGGATTGTTTCTTTGTCTTCTCATTGTTTGTGAGACTGTTCTTGTAAACCTCAGTTTCTTAAATTGATCTGCTCTGGCTACCTGGGTTTATGGTGTGAACTTCTGTGGTGGAATACCTGTGAGATTCAGTGGTGTAGTCTCCTTCAGGTATCCTGGAGTTCATAGCTTCCACTGTCTCAGCTGTTGGAATACCCCCTTTTTTGGTCCAACTCTGGTTTTTTCACAGTTCTAGGATTTTTTTTGCCTCAATTGTGGGTATTTAAAAAGAGAAAAGAATAAAGTGAAAAAAGAAGAGGGAAAAAAGAGGAAGAAAGGAGAGACAGAATTGCAAAGAAAGGAAGAAGGAATAAAGCCAGAAAGTAGTAAAGAGAAGCAAAAGGAATTGAGGGATAAAAAAGGTAGAAGTAATAAAAAAATAAAAAATATGTAATCAAAACAAAACAAAAAGAACCCCATAAAAACAAAAAACAAACCAAAAGAAACAAATAAAAAACCCAACTAAACAGACAAAAAACAACTATCAAAAAAAAAAAAAAACCCACAAAACAAAACACCCAAAAACAACAACAACAAAAAAAATCTCTTGCTATTTTCAAACAGGCCAAACTGGATTTTCTGGACTTGCTGGCTGTAGCAGGCTGCGAGGTGACTCGTACCGCTTTTCTCCCTTTTCATCACTTAGTCAGGTTTCAGCTACTGTCCTCAGTGCCAGCCCCACACTGTCCCCAGGGCTAATGGCGCACTCTCCATGCAGGGCCTTGGGTGTGATTTCTGAGCCTCTTGCAGAGGGCGTGCTTGCCCGATTTATGGGTTTCAGCTGGAATCTCTTACAGATCCAACCCTCCCCAAGTCTATTGCTGTGAGCTCTGGGTCTCCTACCGGGCAGGAGCACCCACCCGAGACTACGGGCGTGGGCTCCGCGAGTTTCCCGAGTTGCGCGCACTCACCCCAGGATCACAGATGTGAGCTCCGGGTCTTCCACAGAGTCCCCTCCTCTAGTTGCAGGGCCGCCTCTGGTCGGTTGCAGAGC
Source organism: Glossophaga mutica (assembly GCA_039655065.1). NCBI lineage: Eukaryota > Metazoa > Chordata > Mammalia > Chiroptera > Phyllostomidae > Glossophaga > Glossophaga mutica. The sequence goes on along the minus strand of CM077309.1, from coordinate 67,724,711 downwards.
CACCTCCAGTAGCAGGGCCGCCTCCGGTCGCTCAGCTGCCACGTCTAGTTTTCCAATGTCTGCTACAGATTTTGATCTCCTATTTTCATATATACTGTGGTATTGTTGGCTGTCTGCTCTGTTCCTCTGTAGATCAGTTAGGTTTTTCTCCCATGCGCAGAAGGAAGGGCAATCTGCGTCCTCCTACCATGCCGCCATCTTGAACCCCCCCCGCAGAATTTGGCTTCTAACAGTATATTTTCTTTTATCATTTCCTACATATAAGGGAAAGTACTTTTATTGAGCTATAATTGACATATAACATTGTGTAAGTTTAATGTATGATTATAATGGTAGCCAGCTAAGGTCTCCATTACCTCACATAAAGATTATTGTGTGTGTGTGTGTGTGTGTGTGTGTGTGTGTACAGTGGGAACAATTAAGATCTACTCTCTTAGCAACTTTGAAGTCTCTGAAAGAGTATTGTTATCTATAATCACTATGCTGGGCATTAGAGTCCTAGGACTTACTTACCTACTAGTTGCAAATTTGTAGCATTAAACAACACCTCTGGGATTTCCCTACCACCCAGCCCCAGGGGGACCCCATTCTACTATCTGTTTTTATCACTAGTTATTTTTCAGATTGCATATATTAATGATATCATATTGTATTTGTCTTTTTTCTGAAAATACTGTTCATAAATTAGCTTTCTACGCACAGCCATTCTGAGCTCAGAGATGGTTCTTCAGCATTTCCTGATTCATCTGGTTGGAATGATTAAGAGTCTCTCCATCACTCTCATTATATCAGATATTTGGCGATTTAGTTTTTCTTTTTTTATTTTATTGTTTTTTTTTTCAATTTTTTTATTGTTGTTCAATTATAGTTGTCCACAGTTTCTCCACATTACTTTCCTCCACCCTTCCCACCCACATTTCACATATTTAATCCTCCCCCTTCCTCTTTGTCTTTGTCCATGGGTCCTTCATACATGTTCCTTGACTAGGCCCTTCCCCTTCTTTGCCCCATTATCCCCCTCCTACCTCCCCTCTGGTTACTGTCAGTTTGTTCTTTATTTGCATGTCTCTGGTCTTATTCGCTCACTTCTTTTGCTGATTAGGTTCCACCTATAGGTGAGGTCATATGGCATTTGCCTTTCACTGGCTTACTTCACACTTCACTTAGCATGATGCTCTCCAGTTTCATCCATGCTGTCGCAAAGAGTTGGAGTTCCTTCTTTTGTTTTGCTGCATAGTATTCCATTGTATAAATGTACCATAGTTTTTGATCCACTCATTTACTGTTGGGCACTTAGGCTGTTTTTAGCACTTTGTGATTATAAATTGTGCTGCTATGAACATTGAGGTGCATAGGATCTTTTGAACTGATGTTTTAGGATTCTTAGGGTATAATCCCAGCAGTGCAATTGCTGGGTCAAAAGGCAATTCCATTTTTAGTTTTCTGAGGAAATTCCGTACTGTTTCCACAGTGACCATACCAGTCTGCATTCCCACCAACAGTGTACTAAGGTCCCATTTTCTTCACAAACTCTCCAGCATTTGTTGTTTGTTGATTTGTTTATAATGTCATTCTTGCTGGTGTGAAGTGGTATCTTATTGTGGTTTTAATTTGCATCTCTCTGATAGCTAGTGATGCTGAGCGTCCTTTCATTTTTCTCTAGACCCTCTATATGCCCTCCTTGGAGAGGTGTCTGTTCAGGTGCTTTGCCCATTTTTTAATTGTATTGTTTATCTTCCTGGAGTAGAGTTGTGTGAGTTCTTTATATATTTTGTAAATCGAACCTTTGTCCAAGGTCTCATTGGCAAATATATTTTTCTATGTGGGGCGGTTCCCTTTTCATTTTGATGATCTTTTCTTTAGCCATGTAGAAGCTTTTTATTTTGATTAAGTCCTGTTTGTTTATTCTTTTCTTTATGTCCTTTGCTCAAAGAAATATTTTCAAACCCTTTGGTAATAGGGTAAACATCTTTTTCAAAATCAATTTTATAAGCATATATTTCAAACTGTATAATGTGAATTCAGTGTCTCTGAGGGGACACTGGGACTCCTAACTTTATTGAGCTACCCAAATGTCTCCCCTCCTTCCTATCCTTTGCATGAAGATTATTCCATAGGCTTTTTCTGTATCCTCTTCTTTTCTTTCTTTCATAGATAACTTCAGTTGTCACCTCCTATGGATAGTATCTGGGAAAATAGTGACTAAATAGCTAATTAATATATTTACCTATCCATTTATTTAAATATATACACACTTATTAAAAATCAATGGTATACTAGGTATTCAAAAAATAAAAGACAGTCACTAGCCTCAAGAATTTCCATGATTTCCACTATCTGGGGAAGAACGCCTTTGAAACTGTTCTTTCATCCTAAGGCCTGAAAGGCTGGAAAGGGCTCACAGAGCCCAAAGGAAGAAGCCCATTAACACTTTTGGGTATTCACCACCACCACCAAGCTCCCCGCCTCCAGAAAGCTGGCACCACCTTTACCTGTCAATCTATATTTAACCCCCTCACCCCCACTATCCTGCCAACTATATTGTCATCAGAACAAAGGAGTGGGCATGCTTGCCACCTCTGCCTTTGGCTGCCCTTGCTTTAATCACCTTTACCTTACTTTGCCCTGAGCTTATGCCTTTCATCCCCCCTCAACTTGGCAAGACTGTTCTCTTCCATGAGAAAGTATCAACAGAAACCTTGCTTGCACACTAATAGATTTGCTGATCTGTAATTCTCTATGGCATCAGCAAGGAGAACAAGGTTTCTTCCTTTAACATGAAGACACTCAAAACCTGTGAGTGTTATTTATTCTTAAGAAGGGAAGAAGGCAAGAAAGAAAAGGCTAATGATTCTAGTTCTGTATAAAACAAAGCTTGTACCTCAGAAGATGCCTACCTATGTTTCAGAAATGAGTACAAATAGACTATCAAAGTACCCAAAAATCTGAAGTAAAGTTTTTCTTTTGAGACATGAAGTCTTTAAAACTGACCTAAGTCCCTGAAGGGACTTCAAATACTGAAGATTTAGGAATAAATAATAGCATAATAAATGTTTTAGTAATCAAGTAATAAAGAATTAGATGTTACTCTCTAATCAGAAAGATATTAAATAGTTATGAAAATGACAAATAATTAACTGAATTTTCCTAATTATAATCACCTATAAAATTAATAAACATTATTAGTGTTTCTATTTTTTAAAACATCAGATTAGGAATAATAATAAAATACAGATTAATTAGTTTGTTTTAAAACAATTAGACTAAAATATTTTTGAAGTTATTCATTCTATGCAGTTGACATTTTAATGTATAAATGTAATTACACTCTTTAAGAATGTTTACTTTTTGCTTTGATATATGTGCACACACACACATACACACACATATATATGTATTTGTGTTTGCAATTGTGTTTGATATATATGCAATTGTGTTTGAAAGAGAATAATAAATGTAAAACTTTATGTTTAATCACCAGGGTCAAAAATTATTAGGTAATGACCACTGGAGAAGAGAATGTGTAAAAGATACAAAGGCCCATGGTTAAGACATAATTTTTCTAATAGTTTATCTGATTTTAAGGTGTCATGGCATCATATGAAGGTTAAAAGGTCAGATACCAAATGAACTTTTAAAAAATGTTAAGTGATGAATTTGCACTCATAAAAGGGTTAAGATCACCGGAAGCTAAAGTCCTCTTTGATCATCATATAGGTAATCACTAGCTAGAGAAACAATAAAGGCTGACTCTCTTGCATGTTCAACTGGCTAAACAGAGTAGATCAAAATACTTCCTTAAAGACAAACTGTCCCAAACTGAAGGCAGACTATAATCCCATCAGAAGTTATAAGACTAGAATTTTGATACTTGAAAATATTGTTTGAAGATCTGCTTCATTAATCCTGGTGCCCATGTGTCCTGCTCTGTAACCCAAACCATAGTCCTCCTTCTGCACTGCAAATGAGCATAAATGAAGCCAGGGCACCACTGCTGTGAGATTGTGTTGGGGAGCAGGACAGATCCTTGACAAAGCTGATTTGTTTCTTAAATTACACTTTTTACTGTTGATAGCTTTGGCAAAGTTTGTGTTTAAAATTCATGGTTATCGTAAGGCATACTTTATTCAACCTGTGTCTGAATGCCCAGAAAACAAGGGAATTGTTTCAGTTTTCTTATAGTACAACTAGATTTTCCGAGCAAAATAAGACACCTATTTTTTCTTTTAATCCTCACCCAAGGATACATTTGTATTGATTTTAGAGAGAGAGGAAGAGAGGGAGAGGGAAATAAAACATTGATGTGGGAGAGAAAGGTTGATTGGCTGCTTCCCATGCACACATGACTGGGAATGAACCTGCAACCTAATTATGCCCTGACCTGGGATTGACCCTGCAAGCTTTTGGTCTATGGGACACTGCTTCAACCAACTAAGCCCCCCAGCCAGGGCAGCACAACTATTTTTTTAAAGGCAAGTTCAATGTAAGTAAAATTTTTAGGGGCAGCGTTCTTTGAAAAAAAAAAAAAAAGTCCTACAATGAATGTTCGTATTAGGTTAAATTCCTTTTCAAACTGCAAGTACTGTTTTTAAGTGGTACAAATTTTCTAAGAAATTGGGATGAGCAGTATTGAGGAATCACAGTAAATAAAAATGAATTTGCACATCATGCCTATCTCCAATCATTGGGCAAAGTACCTTGCATTCAGTTTTGGTCATGTTATGACAATGGTTATATCTAGTTAGTGTGAAAATATCCAGATGCAAAGGAAAAAAGCCAGTCAGTCAGGTTGCTTTGTTTATCAGCAACTAAAATTCTGAATGGGAAGCATCCAGCAGACTGCAATGATCATGCATGGCATCTGAATGTCTGGCATTTTATAGCCACGGAAACACTAACAGGAATTTTACAGCTGTTAGTGTAACATCCTTTTTTTCTTCTTATGCATCACAGAAATGAGCTTCATTTACACAATAATTTTTGTATCATATTATACAATGGGTGCAGCAAGCTTCGAAAGTAAGAATCCTGTTTCGGGAAGGAGGGCAAAACACTGTGGAAGCAAAGACTCCAGCAGAGCATGGGGCAGGAGGATAATGGAAAGCACAGTTCCTTCTGAATGCTCACAAAGATCATCTGATAGATATGACAAATCTTATGGAAAAATTGAAAAAAGTAAGAATGAATTTGTAGAAAACTGTATAAGTGAAAATAGTAGGGACTTATTGATGCCACAGATGGGGCACAATGCAAAAAATATAATAAGAAATAAAGTGCCTGAAGTTTTTAAAAATAAATGCGGTGGGGGAAAGTGGTGGTGGGAAAAAATGGAGACAATTGTATTCAAACATTAATAAATTTAAAAAAATAGAAAAGAAAAGAGGTCAGAGTATACTACTTGGAGCTACAGCAGCAATGGACACTCTTAACTAAGTCAACTACAATAAAATTAAATATGTGTATCTTTATTTCCACTGCAATTTATCTAGACTATTTCATCTTTGAAAATGTTAATGACTTCATGTTAATGCTATGTTTATTTTTAAAGTTTCAAATAAGAATACATCTTTTCTCAAAAAATACCATATTTTGCTATGTATAACGCACCCAGTGTATAATGCGCACCCACATTTTTGTGCACATTATTATAATACCCATGATATGTACTAATTATACCCATGTATAATGTGCAACATTATTTTTCCCAAAAAATTTTGTGAAAAAATGTATGCATTATGCACAGCAAAATATGGTACATGTATTTCTGTGACAGCTTTAGTAAGTTGTTGACATTTAATGGATAAGTGTGGCATGTACTTGACTTATGTTAACTTTTGCCTGACATGCTTTCCTCAACTACAAAGTAGAAACAAATCCTTTACTTTACCCTGCCCACAGTTCTATATTTTCAAATCCTTATTTCCGTGTTGGAAATATAATAAAATCTGAGAAATGTTTTGAGTTGCAGGAATTTTAAATCATAAGATTTTTACTATAAAATTTCACACATGAAAGACATTATCCTTGTTCAGGGTAAAATTATTTGATTTAAGTCAGATAACTGCTATTATATCTTACAGGGCTATGTAGTATGTCATCAATAAACTTCTCTTTTCCACTTAATGTGAATTCATGCAAGATTCTTATGGTATGAAACAGCATACCCATTTAAATGGCATTATAAAGGAAAATAATATTTTAACAAACAGAAAACATCAAATATTTTTAACTTCTCAATAGTGGAAAAGTTTTAAATATATAAAAAACAAAATTCTGTCATAAATAGCTGTTATGTAAAAAAGAGTTTGTCTTTAGAAAAATATAATTATTTGCTCTTCTTAGATAATTTTTTAGAATAAGGATGGGACCCCATTTATTTAATGGATGTTAGTTGAGTAATCAGTTATAGGCTCCATATTACATTCACATCTGTGGGTGAAGAATAAAAGAATAATACAGTATTATCCCTATCATTGATAAATTGCAAGATTATGAGATTAGGATTACTATGTTATAAGACATAAATAAGACTTGCTTGAACTAACAAGTTTGCCTCTCTAAGTCTTACATTCTGCACTTCTAAACTGGTAAAGAACGTAACTGAGTACATTTTAAATATCAGATTAGCTTACTTCATGATTCATGAATGGATAGCATCTAACCTAGCAGATAGAAAGAAGGTCTGAAGAACTGTACAATGGGAGAGATTTTTACAGGCTAGAGTTAGCAGGATCAAGGCAGTTATGGTTGACATTTGATGACTGGTTATTACAGGGTTACTTTTTAAAAATGTATTTTACTGATTATGCTATTACAGTTGTCCCAAATTTTTCCCCTTTGCCCTCCTCACATGGTGCCTCCATTCCCTCCAGCAATCCTCCCCCACTTAGTTCATGTCAGTGAGTCATGCATATAAGTTCTTTGGCTACTGCATTTCCTACACTGTTCTTAACCTTCCCCTATTTTATACCTACCAATTTATACTTCTTAATTCCTGCACCTTTTCCCCTGTTCTCCACCTTCCTCTTCCCAAATGATAAATTTCCAAATGGTCTCAATATCTATGATTCTGTTCCTGTTCAGCTTATTTGCTTAGTTTATGTTTTAGATTCAGTTGTTGATAGTTGTGAATTTGTTGCCCTTTTAATGTTCAGTTTTATATTCTTTTTCTTATGTAGTTCCTTTTAACATTTCATATAATAATGGCTTGGTGATGGTGGACTCCTTTCATTTTACCCTGTCTGGGAAGCACTTTATCTGCCCTTCAATTCTAAGTGATAGCTTTGCTGGATAGAGTAATCTAGGTTGTAGGTCCTTGCTTTTCATTTCTTGGAATACTTCTAGCCAGTCCCTTCTAGTTTTAAAAGTTCTTTTGAGAAATCATCTGACAGTCTTATGGAAACTTCTTTGTAGGTAACTCTTTGCTTTTCTCTTTCTGCTTTTAGGATTCTCACTTTACCTTTAACCTTTGGCATTTTAATTAGGATGTGTCTTGGTGTGATCATATTTGGTATTTGATCCAACTTGTTTGGTATTCTCTGTGCTTCTTGGACTTCTATGTCTATTTCCTTTACCAAATTAAAGAAGTTTTCTTTCATTAGTTTTTCAAATAAATGTTCAATTTCTTGCTCTTCCTCTTCTCCTGGCATCCCTATGTTTCGGATATTGGTATGTTTGGAAATGTCCCAGAGGCCCTTATTCTATCTTCATTATTTCGAATTCTTTTTTATTCTTGCTATTCTGATTGAATGCTTTTTTCTTTCTTATGTTCCAAATAATTGATTTGATTCTCATTTCATCCACTCCCTTGTTGGTCCCCTGTAGATTTTTGTTTATTTCACTTAATGCAATCTTCATTTCTGCCTGGGGTCTTTTTATGCTGTTGTTGTACTCAATGAGTTCTTTGAGCATCCTGATAACCAGTGTTTTGAACTCTGCATCTGATAGGTTGGCTATCTCCATTTTGTTTAGTTCTTTTTCTGGAGTTTTGATCTGTGTTTTAATTTGGGCCATATTTATTTATCTCCTCAATTTGGCCGTGTCCTTGTGTTTGTTTCTGTGTATTTGGTAGAGCTGCTTTAACTCCCTGTCTTAGTAGTATGGCTTATTATAGAAAAGGCACCTATAAATTGTGTGGGGCAGAAGCTTAAGTAATCACCTAGGTTAGGCAACCTGTTTCACTACTTTGTGGCTTTGTGTGGGGGAAGGCTCAGAGATGGGGCAATGCTGCTGCCTGTCCTCTGAAGATTGCCTGGGAGGGAGCTGTCTTCTGGCCCTTGCCCTATTGCCAGTCACTTCCTTTTCTCCCCTTTTCCCCATATGCTACCTGTGCCCTTCCAGCTTTTGCCTGATGCTGAATCCCAGATGAAGTGGGTCTGTATGAGTCCTAAGTCTGATGTGGGCCCTTTAAGATGAGTTACTTGATAATCCTGTACTTTCTTATGCTGCCCCAACCCTCACATGTTTTTACATCAGGAAATTATGGAGACTTATCTTCCTGGTTCTGGAACCCTAGGATGGGTGGTCTGGTCTGGGGATGGGATCACTTGCTCCCAAGGAAAAATCCCTCATGATTTTTATTCACCATACAGAAATGTGGGACAGCCCATTCCACCACCTCTCCATGCCAGTCGATGTCTCCATCCATCCTACCCATCTGGATGAATGTGGCTTCTTTAAATCTTTGGTTGTCAGACTTCCATACAGCTTGATTAATCTAGGTGATATTTGTTCTGTAGTCTAGTTGTAATTTATGCTGCAGTTGTGTGTGAAGTTGAAGCATGTTTAGCTACCTCCATCTTGACCAGAAGTCATAAGGTCACTTTTCTCATATAGAGCAAAAGGAAGTCCTATACCTGAGTCAGGCAGGAACTAGTGCTGAGCAGGCAAGCATGAATGATTGAACTAAGCCTTACTTTTCTGGGAGGTCAGATCGTAGAAATTTAGTTAGGTATTTGTATGCTGACATGGAGTTAACATATGCCCCCTCATCTTGGGCCTAATCTGGTTACTTTAACAAAAATATGGATAGTTAGATCTTCCCATATCACTGTATTAGAATTCCCAAGTATTGGTAACTACAATGAAACTTTTTTTTTTAATATGGGAACTCGGTTTGTTCCAGAATTTCTTCAACAGTTCCAGGATTCCTTCGAAGCTCTGAGACTCCTGTGACTTGATCAGACTTTTCATCCTAATTTTTTTCTTCCCTAGAAGCAAACTAGCAAATACTCATCATATTTCATTGGCCAAAGCTAGGACTTTCTGGTGGTTCTAGGTAGAGAATTGAAGGAATAGATGACAGGATCCCTGTGCTGAGTCATTCCCCATATGGAAGGAGCTATCTTTCTGAGGCAAAGCACTTTCCTCCAAGTAGAATCAACCTGACAGGAGCATAACCCTGCCCACATGTATAACTCTGCCCCACTCTGTGGTCCTTAAACTCTGCTTCTGAGGAGTACAGCTAGAGTACATCCACTGATTAACCCTATACAAAGCCTGCAGTCAAAGGCAGATCCCCCAGGCCTGGTACTAATAAAAGCCAGCCTTATTGCACAGCCTGGTTCTTTATGCACAAACCCAGGCCCAGCAGAGGGAGCCAGAAATTGTGGATCACAGATAGCTCCAAACAAATTGCTCAGGGCTACTACTAGGCAAGGTTTGTCTTGTGCCTGCACCAGAGTCTTGCAGATCTACCTATTACATAGAAACAAATACAAAGTGGAGGCCAAGATTGGAAAACAAAAAAGTAGGCCCCAAATGAAAGAATAAGAGAATGCTCCAGTAGAACTAGGTGAAATGAAGGCAAGCAATTTATCAGACAGAGAGTTTAGAATAATGATTATAAGGATGCTCAACCACATGAAAAAACACATAGAAACCATACAAAAAGACCAGTCAAAATAAAGAACACAATATCTCAAATAAATAAAACATTATAAAGAAAAAAACAGTAAGTTAGAAGAAGCAGAGGATTAAATCAACAATTTGGAAGACAAAGTAGGAAAAAAAAACAAGCAAAACAGCAAAAAATAAAAAAAAAATTAAAAAATGAGAGCTTAAGGAAATTTTGGGATGAAATGAAGCATTACAACATTCACATCATGGGAATACCAGAAGGACAAAAGAGTAAGAAAGGGATTCAGAACCTATTTGAAGAAATAATGACCAAAATGTCTCCCAACCTGCTGAAATAAAAAGACACACAAGTCCAGGAAACTTAGAAATTCCTAAACACATTGGACCCAAAGATGCCTACAACAAGACACATCATAATTAAAATCACAAGGCTTGAGGACAAGGAGAGAATCCTAAAAGCCATAAGAGAGGTACAGGTAGTTAACTACCAAGGAGCACAAATTAAATTGTCATCTTATTTCTGAACAGAAACATCTCAGGCAAAAAGGGAGTCAAGTAAAATATTCAAAGTGATAAAAAGCAAGGACCTTAAAACAAGGCTACTTTACCCAAGACTATCATTTAAAATTGGAGAAATAAGGAGCTTCCCAGAGAAGAAAAAGCTAAAGGAATATGTTAACAGCAAACCAACATAGCAACAAATGTTAAAGGGCTTGAAGAAAGAAAGAAAAGAAAGAAAGAAAGAAAGAAAGAAAGAAAGAAAGAAAGAAAGAAAGAAAGAAAGGAAGGAAGGAAGGAAGGAAGGAAGGAAGGAAGGAAGGAAGGAAGGAAGGAAGGAAGAAAGAGGAAAATAGTCCAATTATAAAGTGGCAGTAAATACTAACCTATCAATATTCACCTTAAGTATAAATGGCATAAATGCTCCAACCAAAAGACATAGGGTAGCTGAATGAATAAGAAACAAGACCCATATATATGATGCCTCTGAGAGACCAACCTCAAATCAAAAGATACACAGAGTAAAAGTAAATAGATGGAAAAATATTTATACAAATGGAAAGGGGAAAAAAGCTGGGGTAAGAATATTTTTTATCTGACACAATAACCTTTAAAACCAAGGATGTAGTAAAAGACAGAGAAGGCCATTACGTAATGATAAAGGGAAGATTCCAACAAGAGGATGTAACCCTAGTACATATTTTTGCACTTAATATAGGAGCACCTAAATATGAAAAGCAAATCTTGATGAACAAAAAGAGGGATTGACAGAAATACAATCACAGTCAGGGATATTAATGCCCCATTGATTTCAATGGATAGATCTTCCAGATAGAAAATTAACATGGAGATAGTGCCTTAAATGACAATCTAGATCAAACAGATTTAATTGATATCTTCACAGCATTTCACCCCAAAGCAGCAGAATATACATACTTCTCAAATGCACATGGAACATTGTCCAGGATAGACCACATGTTAGAGACAAAACAAGTCTCAATAAATTCAACATAATTGAAATTATATCAAGCAACTTTTCTGACCACAATGCTATTAACTAGAATTAATCACAAGAAGAACACTGAAAAATACGTGAAGACATGGAAGCTAAATAACAAGTTATTAAACAATGAATGGGTCAACAAAGAGATCAAGGAAGAAATCAAAAGATGCCTTGAAGGAAATGAAAATGAGAACACAGCAATCCAAAATCTGTGGCACAAAGGGAAAGCAATCCTCAGAGGGCAATTCATAGCATTTACAGGCCTATCTCAAAAAACAAGAAAAGGCACAAATAAGCAATCTAACTACACTTACAGGAATTTGGGGGGAAAAAACAACAAACAAAACTCAAAGTGAAGAGAAGGAAGGAAACAATAAATATCAGAGCAGAAATAAACAAAATAGACTATAAAAATGATGCAAAAGATCAATGAATCCAAGAACTCATTCTTTTAAAAGATAAAGAAATTGACAAACTTTTAACCAGACTCATTGAGAAAAAAGAGAGGACCCAAATAAATAAAATCAGTAATAAAAGAGGAGAAATAACAACTGACACCAAGAAATACAAAGGATTGTAAGAAAATGTGAACAATAATGCCAACAAACTGGACAACACGGAAGGAATAGATAAATTCCTAGAAACATACAATCTTCCAAAACTAAATCAGGAAGAATCAGAGAATTTGAATGGAAACACTATACTTAGTGAAATTGAAGCAATAATCAAAAAACTCCTGACAAACAAAAGCCCTGAACCAGGTGGCTTCACAAGGGAATTTTACCAATCATTCTGAGAAGAAATAACACTTCTCCTTCTCAAATGATTTCAAAAAATACAAGGGGAAGCAATGCTCCTAAGCTCAGGTTATGAGGTCAGCATTAGGAATTAGGAATTAGGAATTTTCAGGAATTAGGAATCAGGTTAAGAGGTCAGCATTAGGAATTAAGAATTATCCTAATTCTGAAACCAGATAAAGACATTACAAAGAAAGAAAATTATAGGCCAATATCCCCGATGAACATGGATGCTAAAATCCTCAACAAAATATTAACAACTCAAATACACCAATGCATCAGAAAAGATCATATATCATGATCGAGTGGGATTTATTCCAGGAATGCAAGGTTGGTACAACATTTGCAAATCAAAAAATGTGATTCACCACATACACAAAATGAAGGATAAAAACCACATGGTCATATCAAAACATGCAGAAAGAGAATTTGATGAAATCCTGCACACACGGAAGAATCAGACACATAGAAGAATCAGCTTCAGCACAACCTATGTGGTAAGGAGTGTGGTGGAGACTTGAGAGGGCTGGCTGAGCACCCACAGGTAGCAGCACCAGAAGGGTAATTAAGCAGCAGGTTAGACCCCACCCTGAGAAGAATGGGGTCTAAGCCCTAAGCTGGGATCCCCAGCCCAGAACACCAGAACCCGAAAAGTACACGGATAACAACTGGCAGTGAAAAGCACCAGGGTTGCTCTCTGCCAGAGACAGCTGGAAACAGAAAGAACTGTTTAAAGGGCCAACGCACGTATTTTCCTTTGCTTTCACTTACCTGGGGTTCTGGCAAAGGCAGAAGCAGAGTGGGCTGCAGACACCTAAGGAGGGACTGGGGATGGAAGCTTTGGGGAGATTGCAGAGAGAGTAGCTACAGGGAACCCAGTATTGAGTCATCCCCCAAATGGCAGCAGCCTTTCTGCTCAGGCAGACCCCTCCCATCTGAGCAGCAGCAGCCTGAGGGGAAACAACAGCCCTGCCCCCAAGAGAGACTATGCCCTAGCTCTGTGGTAATTAAGCCTGACTGCTGAGTGCAGAGAGACTAGATTAATAACTAAAGCAGACAGCCACAGATGTAAATCCGTGGCAAAGGAGGGGCAGAGGAAATTAGAGACACATGAAGAGAGAGGGGGGATGGAGGCTTAGAGGAGAGAACTGAGAGAGTGACCGCTGAAATCTCAGTGCTGAGTCATCTCCCACAGGGCAGCAGCCATCCTGCTCAGGTATACCACTCTCCTCTAAGCAACAGCCTGAGGGGAAACAATAGCCCCACCCCAGGAGGAATTCTGCCCCACCTTATGGGGCTTAAGCATGAGTACTGACTGCAAAGTGACTAATTAACAACTGAAAGAGACAGCTATTGAGAGCAGATCTCTGGTAGTCTCAGAGCAGGCTGCGTAAGGTCAGACTTCAACATCTGACAGTGCCAGAGGCCAATCTAAAATGAAAAAAACAGCACTAAATACTAAAGGCTACCAAGATGAAATTGACTCTGGTCTTCTCCATGATTAGTGATATCTTCTTTCCTGCAGAGCTTTTTTAACATTCATTTCTTGTCCAGCAGGTTTGTGCATATTAAGTCACTAGAATTTATACTGTAGTTTATTTTTCTCCTTTCTTATATTAGCCTTAATCTCTTTATACCCTTATTAATATTGATTAATTTGCTGTTGATACTGCACCTTCAGGTGGGGGGGGGTATTTTTGCAGATCTGGGTTTGTTGCCTGTGCTTTGTGGTTTTCTTCTGGCAGGATCTGCAAAACAGCGTACAAGACACAGTGGGCAGAGTGTCCTTCAGTCAACCAGCTAGAGCTAAGTATCCAACAAAGAATGACCCAACAACAACCAAAACCTAAATATATCCAGAGAGCCAAGATAAATGGCATCCCAAGAACAGCAAGTTCAGAAGATCAAGGAGACTGCACAAATGAATCTCAGAGGTCTCATGCCACAGAAGTTCACACCACAAAATAAGGGAGTCAGAACAGTTCAATTTAAGAAGCAGAGGAAAACAAGATGATTCTCAGAAACAATGGGAAGACAAAGGAAAAAAAAAACAAATGAAAGGAAAGGAGGAAGCCTCAGATAGAATGCTAAATGAAACACAGGCAAATCAACTATCAGATGTTGATTTCAAAGCAATGGTTATCAGGAAGTTCAATGAGCTCACAGAGAATTACCAAAAACTACAGGGAAACTATAGTGAACTCACTGCAAAGTATATTAACATAAAAAAGGAAATAGAAACTATCAACAAGGACAAAGAGGAAATAAAGAATACAATTTCTGAATTGAAGAACACAGCAGAAGGAATCAAAAGCAGGCTAGATGAAGCAAAAGATCAAATCAGTGACCCAGAAGACAAGGTAGAAAAAAATAACCCTAAAGAGCAGGAAAGAAAAAGGACTCAGAAAGAAAAAGAGTTGTTAAGGGAATGGCAGAACAACATGAACCACAATAATACCCATATAGTAGGGATATCAGAAAGAGAAGAAGAGCAAGGGATAGAAAACCTGTTTGAGAAAGTAATGATGGAAAACTTCCCTAATGTGACGGGAGAAAAAGTCTTACAAATCCAGGAATCATAGAGGCTCCCAATCAAGAGGAACCCAAAGAGGCCTACTCCAAGGCACATCATAATTAAAATGGGAATATTCCAAGACAAAGATAGAATTTTAAAGGCAGCAAGGGAGAAACAGGAGGTAACATACAAGGGCGCTCTGTTAAGACTAGCAGCTGACTTCTCAGTGGAAATGCTACAAGCCAGAAAGGAATGTCAAGACATGCTCCAAGTAATGAAAAACAAAGGGATGCAACCAAGATGATTGTATCCAGCAAGGCTCTCCACTAAACTGGAAGGCCAAATAAGGAGCTTCCCAGACAAAAGAAGGCTCAAAGAATACACCTACACCAAACCAGCACTGCAAGATATACTAAGGGGACTGCTTTAAGAAAAGGAAGAAAAGTGTGAGAGAAAGGAACACAGGTAGGAAGAAAGTAAACTGGCCATGAATAAGTCCCTATCAATAATAACCTTAAATGTAAACAGATTAAATACTCTACTCAAACGACATAGAATAGCTGAATGGATAAGAAATCATGGTCCACAAATATGCTGCTACAAGAGACCACCTCAGAACAAAAGACCTACACAGACTGAAAGAGAGGGTTGAAAAAAAAATGTTCCAAGAAAAAAGACAGAAAAAAAAAAAAGCTGGGGTAACAACATTAATATTACACAAATCAACTTGAAAAAAAAAAGGGTCATAGAGAGACACAGAAGGTCACTTCATAATCGGCAAGGGAAGAATCCATCAAGAACACATAAACATTACAATCATATATGCACCCAACATAGGAGAATCCAAATACATAAGGAAAATCTTGGAGGATGTCAACAGAGATATAGACAATGACACCGTTATACTAGGGGATTTTAACACCCCACTGTCAAAAATGAATAGATCTTTCATACAAAATATCAACAAAGATATTGCAGCATTGAAAAGTGCCCTAGATAAAATGGACTTAAATTATATATATAGAAACATTCATTCCAAAGAAACAAAATACACATTCTTTTCAAATGCACATGGAATGTTTTCAATTATAGACCACATAATAGGACACAAAACAAGCCTCAACAAATTCAAGAAAATTGGAATCATATCAAGCCTTTTCTCCAACCACAAGGGACTGAAACTAGAAACCAACCTCAACAGAAAAACCCCAAAACATTCAAACTCATGGAGATTGAATAGCATGCTATTGAACAATGAATGGGTTAATAAGGAGATCAAGGAAGAAATCAAAAAGTTTCTGGAAACAAACTGAAAATGAGCTTACAATAATCCAAAACTTATGGGACACAGTGAAGGCAGTCCTGAGAGGGAAGTGCATAGCAATACGGGCCTACCTAAATAAGATACAAATATTTCAAATAAACAGCCTACACCTACCTCTACAAGGACTGGAGGAACAACAACAAAGATAGCCCAGAACAAGTAGAAGGAAGGAAATAACCACAATCAGAGCAGAACTGAATGATATAGAGACTAAGGGAACAATTCTAAGGATCAGTAAATCCAGTAGCTAGATTTTTTTAATATATTTCATTGATTATGCTATTATAGTTGTCCCATTTCTCCCCCATCATTCCCCTCCCCACTACACACCCGCTCCCACCCACATTCCCCCCCCCTTTAGTTTATGTCCATCTGTCATAAGTTCTTTAGCTTCTACATTTCCCACACTGTTCTTGCCCTCCCCCTGTCTATTTTATACCCACTGTCTATGCTACTTATTCTCTGTACCTCTTCCCCCTCTCTCCTCCTCCCACACCCCTGTTGCTAACCCTCCATATGATCTCCATTTCTGTGGTTCTGTTCCTGTTCTAGCTGTTTGCTTTTGTTTTAGGTGTGGTTCTTAATAGCTGTGAGTTTGCTGTCTTTTCACTGTCATATTTTTTATCTTCTTTTTCTTATATAAGTCCCTTTAACATTTCATATAATAAGGGTTTGGTGATGATGAACTCCTTGAACTTGACCTTATCTGAGAAGCACTTTATCTTCCCTTCCATTCTAAATGACAGCTTTGCTGGATAGAGCAATTTTGGATGTAGGTCCCTGTCTTTCAAGACTTCATATATTTCTTTCCAGCCCCTTCTTGCCTGGAAGGTCTCTTTTGAGAAATCAGCTGACAGTCTGATGGGAACTCCTTTATAGGTGACTGTCCCCTTATCCCTTGCTGCTTCTAGAAGTCTCTCCTTCATTTTAATCTTGGGTACTGTAGAAGCTAAAGAATTTATGACACATGGACATGAACTAAAGGGGGGGAATGTGGGTGGGAGAGGGTGTGCAGAGTGGAGGGGAATGATGGGGGAGAAATGGGACAAATGTAATAGCATAATCAATAAAATATATTTAAAAAATAAGTTAAATGTTTACAGTAAAAAGAAGATATAGAGCCCTGGCCAGGTGGCTAAGTTGGTTGGAATGTCATCCCATACACCAAAACGTTGAGGGTTCAATCCCTCGTCAGGGCACATACCTCGGTTGTAGGTTTGAACCCCAGTTGGGATGTATGTAGGAGGCAATCAACAGATGTTTTTCTTACACATTGATGCTTCTCTCTCTTCCTGTACCTTCCTCTCTCTCTAAAATCAATAAATGAATCATCTGGTGAGGATTAAAAAAGTCTCTTTAAAAAAGGAAGGTATACACTTGAAAATTAAAAATAGTTGACATTTTACGATAATGTCAAAAACTTTATTCCATAAGATTATTTTGGTAAGAGGTTTTGCAAGGAACTTAGACTGAGAAAAATAATTACTATGCTCAGGTGTTAATAGCAAAAAAACCTAATAAATAAATGGGCTTGAAAGAGATAGAAGTCTATTTCACACTCATTTAAGATCCGAAACTAGTGTCTCGATTGGCAAATGAGTTTTTTCAAGCAATGATTCAAGAACGCATAGCTTCTCCCATCTTGTTTGTCTGCCATCACTCAAGATGTGGCTGCCAAAATTGCCATCTCAGGTTCATCACATCATAGATGAACAATGGTCATGAAAGCACAGGCATGAGAGGAATTTAATGGGCCATTTCTGGAAGTTATTCATATCATTTACTATCCCGTTCTGTTGGATAAATCTCAGAGGTAGGGCCATGCTTAACTGTAGGAAGAGACTGGAAAATATAGTCTAGAAAGAAGAGGAATTAATTAAATAACCAGTCTTTACCATAAATATAATAAAAATTTACATTAACCTTACTTTTAAAAAATTTCAAGCTAATGCTTAATATGTATTAGAATATAATGCTTTGTAGGCATAATGATACAATAAAAATGGTAATGGCAAATACCATATGATATCACCTTTAACAGGAAGCTAATCAACAAAACAAACAAACAAGCATAATATAAACAAATTCACTGAATTTGAGAACAGTCTGACAGTGACCAGAGGGGGAGGGGAGGGAATTTCAGGGGAAAAGGCGAACGGTTTAGAGCAACAAGTTAAAGGACTCATGGACAAAAACTATGGGGGGTGGGAATGGGAGGAAGGTGGGGAGGGCTGGGGTGGTGGGCTGGGGGCGGGGTAAAAGACAGAAAACTGTACAATATCAACAATTAAAAAATACTGATTAAAAATAAAAAATAAATAAAAAAATAAAAATGGTAATGGTAATAGCAATAATAATGATGACCCTTGATGAGTCATTACAATGTGACACACATTGCTAAGGGTTGTATAAAGATGTATCATTTAAATTTCACAGTATACCCCATAAAGTAGATACTATTGTTATTGTTATTATTATTTAAATGAAGGAAATTGTGACATAGAAGTTGCCCAGAGTAGTGGGATGCAGAAAGTAAATAAAATGATAGGACATAAATGCATGGAAAGTTGCCATTTCAATTCAACTAAAAATGCTTTACTTAAAACTTTGTGATGATCAACTTCAAATTCCATTGTGTCAATATTTTTCTTGTGTTCAAAATCTTCCTTAACAAATTCTTACATAATCATATGTTTAAAGTAATGCACTAGTATTCAAGGTTATCTGCTTGAGAAGCTAATGTGATGGGAACAAAAAATTTTGATAAATCAAAGCTTCCTGTCCTTCCTCTCTATTGAATACTACCACATTTCTCTTACCGCCTAGACATTGTCAACACAGCACTTTCTAATGCTATGTTCTTCCTGTTGTGTATTCAAGAGTAGTCAGTGCAGAAAAAAAATCAACAAGATATAGAACATTATCTTTCAGCAGAGAAAAAGAAATGGAGAACAAAAGTTGGGCAGGTTAGGAAAAAGAGAACAATCTTAGTAAATATGGTAACTAGGAGAATATTGATGGAAAGATTTGAGGATAGACAGAAAAGTTAGTAGCAGATTTGAGACAGAGGAAAAAAATAGAGATGGAAGAATGAGACTTTAAGAAGGTTTTGATGTAAATAACTGATTAAATGTCTATTAATGGCATCCAAGCAATGTCTTAAAAAAATTGTAGCTACTTTTAACTTGCATTGCACTTTATGGTCTCTGTTTCTTTTATCATGATCCCAAAATGACCATAAAAAGCTCCATATTGCATTTGGGTTACATTAAGGTCACAGAAACACAGGATCTTAGAGTTGGAAGCAATTTTAAAGATATGTATTCAAAGACTTCTTCCAATATAAGAATTTATTCTTTTTATCTCAAAAAATCCTCCTGTTACTACTTCAATTAACTTCACAGTAAAATATTTATTTCCTGATGATGCAGATCATTTTGTTTCTAAAAAGTATCAATAAATGCTTTATTATACTAAATCAAAGTCTATCACCCTCATATCCATCAATATGCTACAGATTCTCCTCTCTATAAAATCACCTTACTCAAATCCATTCTCCATAAAATAGTTTATCATATATTTGAATATATTTGTTATCTTTCTAAAAAACTTTATTTTCTTTGATCTAATGGTGGAGTTATACTTGGACCTTATTCATCACCTACAAGTCACCCTTTAAATTAGGTTTACTTACAAACAAAGTATTCCTGATTTCTCAGGAAAATCTTTCCAATTTTCTACTGCCTCCTGTATCTGAAAACATAAAAATAAGAAACAGATGGGATGCTCAAAATAAGGCAATTTAAGAAAGGTTGATACAAAGGAAATATTCAAAGGCATGTGTGTGGAATTTAACTGGGGCTGCTAGCATCCTGGTTTGTACTACCCAAGGCCTTAAGAAACAGGCAGAGAAACTGGTTCTCAGAATGTGGAAGGAGAGAACTGTACAGAATGAACCACTTGGAGGAAACAAATGCCTCTACGCAGGTATACTGCCCACTCAAGGCGACTCACAGGAAAGGAACCAGGAGATCAGAAACCCATACCTGACCTCACACTCCTCACTCCCACCATGCTCCTGATGGGGGTTCAGAATGACCCAATTAAAAAGTAAAAGATAAGCTTCCCAGAGCAGAGAGCAGATGCACAAGTATGGAAAGAGAGGGTCTACAGAGAGAAATAAAAGGTATCTGCTACATTCCATAATATTGGCCAGAATAAAATCAGCTGCTCTGCTATGAGGTGATCGGAATCTTTCAAACCGTTCTGTCACTCAGAAAGATTTATGGTGTATGCTTCCTGAGAAGCAACAAACATATTTTTCCCTCCACTTAATGGAACCCCAGTCATACAGGAAGACTCACTAAAAGTAATAATAATACAGAACCCACTAATATATTGTTATGATATTTCTGACATTTCACATGCCTAAAGTTCTTGGTTGTCCCATATTGAAATTTTGCCCTACAGCAAAAAGTGACAATGTAAAATCTGATCATGGTGCGCTACAGCAGCCATAGATACTGACTATTACAACATACAATACTAAAAAATAAAATTCCTAATAGAAGTAGGTGGCTTTGTTCTTTCTACAAATGAAAGGGAGGAATGGATGCGTTCCAAGAAAGGAAAAGAGACACCAGCTGGGGAATTGATGGTAGAATTGGTTGGATGCCATTAGTCTTGTAGCTTAACTTTAGGAAGCTTTTAAACCAGTATGGAGCAAAATAGACCCCATCACATACCTGATGCTCTGCTGGATAATGGCCCAAGACTTAAGAAATCCATACTGTACACATAAAAACACTGAAATATTTATATTTGCTAAAAAACATCTCTCTAAATGTTTTTATTCATGAAAATTCATTATTTATAAGTTCACTCATTTATAGAAAAATGTACTCTTGCCCATCCACTTGCCTTAAAAGAGCATAAATAAAGAAAATTGAAATAATCCAATGAACCTCATGTACCTATCAGAGTACTTTCAAAAGTAAATAAAGATATTCTATCATAGAAGATGAGATTGCTTTGTATGTAGGATCCAATCTACTTAAAGAGTTTCAGAGATACAGCTGGAATGGTTGTCAACATTTTTGAGGTGACATGATGATGCTGCCTAGTAAATTGCAAGCATTCTTGGCCTCAATAAATACTTCTATTGTAGTTCCACTCTGGTCAAGCCTAGGGCTCAGTAGCTCATAATGTTCCCTCAAGTCAAGTATATCTTATTTTTTCTTGCACTTCTCCCCTGAGAATCATTTCAAACTTGTAGTAATCATTCATGTTAACAATGATGAAAGACCTCAGAACTTGGTAGGCTTTAATGCTAAAGAGAAATTTGGCAGCTATTTACATGACTGGCTTGGGAGTGGTATTCTCTGTTACCCTTCAAAAGGCCTTGCTCTCCTTCTGTTCAGATTCAAGTTACAACATAAAATAGGAAAAATGTCATCAAGTGTAAAAAGAAAGTCAAATAGGTTGATATCCAAAAATGCACTCTACTAGAAAGCATAGCAGGTATTGGACACCAGTCACCAACTTTCATTCAAGTCTGAAAATAAGTTATTTTAATGTTACGCATTGCTGGAAAGGTGTGGGAGACTGATGTGGATGTGTCAACATAAAATCATGCTTGATAGACACAGACAAATGGGAGTATAAACTCCCATCACCAGAGTTAGCTCCTATCACCAGAGGAGCCCAACAATACCTACATGGAACTTAAAGCTTAACAATAAAATTTTAAACTGAATCTTCATTTTCAATGTGAGCCAATCTGTTATAAAACAATGAATTGGCATGAAACACACCAAGGCCAATGAGTTCAGTTAAGCAAGAGCTTGTCAGCATACCATACTTTATCATCCATGCTCAGAGTAACTCTCCATGAAGTTAAGGATGCTCATTTTGATGGAATGTCACAGTCAGTTGACACTGGCCTTCTCCTAGGTCATAGATTCTCTGTTACATCCTGCAGTTTAAAGCAAGACCAGATGATTACAGTGTTTTACCTTACAAGCTCCAGTAGGGAACCAAAGCTGAGTGTAGTTATATAAACTGCTGCATAGCATCAAACATACCATTTGAACGAGATTGCTAGAGGAGATGACCAGCCATAGGGAAGAGCAGAACGTGACAAGTATTGTGCCCTGGTATCAAGTAGAAAAGCTTACACTCTCATCAAACCAAAGGAAAATAATTAATAAGAACTTCAAAGAATTTTGAGGCTGCAGATCATTTTATTCTTTGGTGACTTGAATGAAACAGAAAATCCATGTCCTCCGTGGTCACAGGGCAGAAAAGTGCCCACAAATATACAGAATTTTGGACAGATTGTGTTAAAGCACATAATTACCGAATTATTTATTATATACTGTATTTTAGACATTGATAACCTGGAGACAAACCTAGAGAAGAAAAAGGCCAAAGAAGCACATGAATTATCATGAAGTTTATTCATAAAACAAATTTATTTTATCAATGGGGAAAATCTTCCCTGAATGAAAGCTCAGAAAGTTTCAAGCGAGGGGGATTCAAGATGGCGGCATGGTAGGAGGACGCAGATTGCCCTTCCTTCTGCACATGGGAGAAAAACCTAGCTGATGTACAGAGGAACAGAGTAGACAGCCAACAATACCACAGCTTATATGAAAATAGGAGATCAAAATCTGTAGCAGACATTGGAAAACTAGATGTGGCAGCCAAGGGACCGGAGGCGGCCCTGCGACTGGAGGTGGCTCTGCAACTAGAGGAGGGGACTCTGTGGAAGACCCAGAGCTCACATCTGTGATCCTGGGGTGAGTGCGCGCAACTCGGGAAACTCGCGGAGCCCACGCCCGTAGTCTCGGGTGGGTGCTCCTGCCCTGTAGGAGACCCAGAGCTCACAGCAATAGACTTGGGGAGGGTTGGATCTGTAAGAGATCCCAGCTGAAACCCATAAACTCGAGAAAGCGCGCCCTCTGCAGGAGGCTCAGAAATCACACCCAAGACCCTGCATGGAGAGTGAGCCATTAGCCCTGGGGTCAGTGCTCTGCTGGCACTGAGGACAGTAGCCCAAAGCTGACTGAGTGAGGAACAGGGAGAATAGTGGTACAAGTCGCCTTGCAGCCTGCTACAGCCAGTAAGACCAGAAAATCCAGTTTGGCCTGTTTGAAAATAGCAAGACATTTTTTTTTTTTGGTTTTTGGGTAGATTTTTGTTTGTTTGTTTGTTTCTTTGTTTGTTTGGTTTGGTTTGTTTTGTAGGAGTTTTTTTTGTTTGTTTGTTTTTGGGGTTTTTTTTGATAGTTGTTTTTTGTCTGTTTAGTTGGGGTTTTTTGTTTGTTTCTTTTGGTCTGTTTTTTGTTTTT
This sequence comes from Glossophaga mutica, assembly GCA_039655065.1. Lineage (NCBI taxonomy): Eukaryota > Metazoa > Chordata > Mammalia > Chiroptera > Phyllostomidae > Glossophaga > Glossophaga mutica. The sequence goes on along the minus strand of CM077309.1, from coordinate 67,701,365 downwards.
CTGGGGTTCTTTTTGTTTTGCTTTGTTTTGATTATATATTTTTTATTTTTTTATTACTTCTACCTTTTTTATCCCTCAATTCCTTTTGCTTCTCTTTACTACTTTCTGCCTTTATTCCTTCTTCCTTTCTTTGCAATTCTGTCTCTCCTTCGTTCCTCTTTTTTTTCTCTCTTCTTTTTTCACTTTATTCTTTTCTCTTTTTAAACACCCACGAGTGAGGCAAAAAAATCCTAGAACTGTGAAAAAACCAGAGTTGGACCAAAAGAGAGGGTATTCCAACAGCTGAGACAGTGGAAGCTGTGAACACCAGGATACCTGAAGGAGACTACACCACTGAATCTCACAGGTATTCCACCACAGAAGTTCACACCATAAACCCAGGTAGCCAGAGCAGATCAATTTAAGAAGCTGAGGTTTACAAGAACAGTCTCACAAACAATGAGAAGACAAAGAAACAATCCCCAAATGAAAGAAAAGAAGGAAGCCCCAGAAAGAATGCTAAATGAAACAGAGGCAACTCAACTATCAGATAAGGAGTTCAAAGAAATGGTTGTCAGGAAGCTCCATGAGCTCTCAATGAGCTACGAGAAACTACAGGGAAGCTATGATGAACTCACTGCAAACTATATCAACATGAAAAAGCAAATAGAAACTATCAAAAAAGGCCAAGAGGAAATGAAGAATACAATTTCTGAGATGAAGAACACAGTAGAAGGAATGTAAAGCAGAATCGATGAAGCAGAGGATCGGATCAGTGAGTTGGAGGACAAAGTAGAAAAAAGCATCCAGAAAGAGCAAGAAAAGGAAAAGAGGCTCAGAAAGAATGAAGAGGGGTTAAGAGAAATGCAAGACAAAATACAACGTAATAATATCTGTATAATAGGAATACCAGAAGTAGAAGAAGAAGAGCAAGGGATACAAAACCTATTTGAAAAAGTAATGATGGAAAACTTCCCTAATTTGATGAGAGAAAAAGTCACACAAATCCAGGAAACACAGAGAGTCCCAATCAAGAGGAACCCAAACAGGCCCACTTCAAGACACATCATCATTAAAATGGCAAACGTCCAAGACAAAGAGAGAATCTTAAAGGCAGCAAGGGAGAAAAAGAAAGTAACATACAAGGGAGCCCCGATAAGGTTAGCAGCTGACTTCTCAATGGAAATGCTTCAAGCCAGAAGACAATGGCAAGAAATATTCCAAGTAATGAGAACCAAAGGCCTACAACCAAGACTAATTTATCCAGCAAGGCTTTCAATCAAGATAGAAGGACAAATAAGGAGCTTCCCAGACAAAAGAAGTCTAAAGGAATACACCTCTACCAAACCAGTTCTACAAGAGTTACTAAAGGGACTGCTTTAAGGAAAGAAAGGAAAAGAGAGAGAGAGGAACACAGGTACGAAAATGGCAATGATTCAGAACCTATCAATAGTAACCTTAAATGTAAATGGATTAAATGCTCCAATCAAAAGACATAGAATAGCCGAATGCATAAGAAAGCATGGCCAACACATATGCTCCCTACAAGAGACACACCTCAGGACAAAAGACCTACACAGACTCAAAGTGAAAGGCTGGAAACGAATTTTCCAAGCAAACAGACAGGAAAAAAAGGCCAGGGTAGCAATACTCATATCAGACAAAATAGACTTCAAAAGAAGAGCTATAAAGAGAGACCCAGAAGGCCACTTCATAATACTCAAGGGAAGAATCCACCAAGAAGACATAAACATTGTAAATATATATGCACCGAACATAGGAGCACCTAAATACATCAAGAAAATCTTAGAGGACTTAAGAAAGATATTGATAGCAACACAATTATAGTAGGGGATTTTAACACCCCACTGTCAAAAATGGACAGATCTTCCAAACAAAATATCAATAAAGATACTGTGCCATTGAACAATACTCTAGATGAATTGGACTTAGCTGATATATATAGAGCCCTTCATCCCAAAGAAACTAAATACACATTTTTTTCAAATGCACATGGAACATTTTCAAAGATAGACCACATGAGAGGACACAAAACAAGCCTCAATGAATTCAAGAAAATTGAAATCATACCAAGCATTTTCTCCAACCACAAAAGACTGAAACTAGAAACCGACTTGATGGGGAAAATCCCCAAACCATCAAAATCATGGAGATTGAATAGCATGATATTAAACAATGAATGGGTCAAGAATGAAATTAGGGAGGAAATCAAAAAGTTTCTGGAAATATATGAAAATGAACTCACAACAACCCAAAACTTATGGGACACAATGAAGGCAGTCCTCAGAGGGAAGTTCATAGCAATACAGGCCTACCTAAAGAAGACAGAAATATTTCTAACAAACGACTTAACCATATGCCTACAAGAACTCAAGGAACAACAACAAAGACAGCCCAGGGAAGTAGAAGAAAGGAAATAACCAAGATCAGAGCAGAATTAAATGACATAGAGACTAAAAGCACAATTCTAAGGATCAATGAAGCCAGGAGCTGGTTCTTTGAAAAGATAAACAAAATCGACAAGCCCTTAAGCAGGCTCATCAAGAAAAAAAGAGAGAGGACTCAAATAAACACAATCAGAAATGAAAGAGGAGAGATTATGACTGACATCACAGAAATACAAAGGATTGTAAGAAATTACTACGAAGAACTGTATGCCAAGAAATTTGAAAACCTAGGTGAAATGGACAAGTTTCTAGAAAAATATAATCTCCCAAAACTCAAAGAAAAAGAAACAGAAAGCCTGAACAGACCAATAACAGCTGATGAAATTGAAGCAGTAATCAAAAAACTCCCGACACACAAAAGCCCTGGACCAGATGGTTTCACAGGAGAATTCTACAAAACATTAAAGGAAGAGCTAACCCCTATCCTTCACAGAGTATTCCAAAAAATCCAAAATGATGGAACACTCCCAAACTCTTTTTATGAAGCTAGCATCATCCTAATCCCAAAACCAGATAAAGACACAACAAAGAAAGAAAAATTCAGGCCAATATCCCTGATGAACATAGACGCTAAAATCCTCAACAAAATATTGGCAAACTGCATCCAACAATACATTAAAAAGATCATACACCATGACCAAGTGGGATTCATCCCAGGGATGCAAGGATGGTTCAACATTCGCAAATCAGTAAATGTAATACATCACATAAACAAAAGGAAAGACAAAAATCACATGATCATATCAATAGATGCAGAAAAAGCTTTTGATAGAGTACAACACCCATTTATGATAAAAACACTCAGCAAAGTGGGAATAGAGGGAGCATTCCTCAACATAATAAAGGCCATATATGAGAGACCTACAGCCAACATCCTACTCAATGGGCAAAAACTGAAATCTTTCCCACTAAGATCAGGAACAAGACAAGGCTGTCCACTTTCACCACTTCTATTCAATATAGTATTGGAAGTCTTAGCAACAGCGATTAGACAAGAAAAGGAAATAAAAGGCATCCAACTTGGAAAGGAGGAAGCAAAACTATCATTGTTTGCAGATGACATGATAGTGTACATAGAAAATTCTATAAACTCGGCCAAAAAGCTGCTCAACATAATAAATGAATTTGGTCAAACAGCCAGATACAAAGTGAATATCCAAAATCAAAGGCATTTTTGTATACGAACAGTGAAGCAGCAGAAGCAGAAATCAAGAAAAAAATCCCAGTCGATATAGCAAAAAGAAAAATAAAATACCTAGGAATAAACCTAACCAAGGAGGTAAAAGACCTATATAAAGAAAACTACACAACACTGAAGGAAGAAATCAAGGAAGACACAAACAAATGGAAGCATATACCGTGTTCATGGATCGGAAGAATTAATATCATCAAAATGTCCATACTACCCAAAGCAATTTACAGATTCAATGCAATACCTGTCAAAGTTCCAATGGCATATTTCACAGACATTGAACAAACACTTCAAAAATTTATATGGAATCATAAACAACCCCAGATAGTGGCAGCAATTTTGAGAAAGAAGAGCAAAGTAGGAGGGATCACAATACCTGATACCAAAGTGTATTACAAAGCCACTGTAATCAAAGCAGCCTGGTACTGGCACAAGAACAGACACATGGACTGGTGGAACAGAACAGAGAGCCCAGAAATAAACCCAAGTCTATACAATCAATTAGTATTCAACAAAGGGGGCAGCAACATAAAATGGAGTAAAAATAGCCTCTTCAACAAGTGGTGCTGGGAAAACTGGACAGCTATATGCAAAAAAATGAAACTCGAGCAGCAACTTACACCATACACAAAAATAAATTCAAGGTGGATAAAAGATTTAAATATAAGCCGTGACACTATTAAAATCCTAGAGGAGAACAGAGGCAGGAAAATCTCAGCTATTTCACACAGCAATATTTTTACTGATATGTTTCCTAGAGCAAGGGACATAAAGGAAAGAATAAACAAATGGGATCTCATCAAAATAAAAAGCTTCTGCACAGCTAAAGAAAACAGTATTAAAATAAAAAGTATTAAAATAAACAGTATTAATACAACTGTATGGGAAAACATATTTGACAATGATACCTCAGACAAGGGATTAATCTCCAAAATATATAAAGAACTTACAAGACTCTACTCTAAGAAGACAAGCAACCCAATGAAAAAATGGGCAAAGGATTTGAGCAGACACTTCTCCAACGAGGACATACAGAGGATCCAGAGACACATGAAAAGATGTTCGATATCTCTAGCTATCAGAGAGATGCAAATTAAAACCACAATGAGATACCACTTGACACCAATCAGAATGGCCTTCATAAACAAAGCAACAAACAGCAAGTGTTGGAGATGTTGTAGATAAAAGGAGACCCTAGTGCACTGTTGGTGGGATTGCAGATTGGTACAGCCACTATGGAAAACAGTATGGAATTTTCTAAGAAAACTAAAAATTGACATACCTTTTGACCCAGCAATTCCACTGCTTGGATTATATCCTAAGAACCCTGAAACATCAATCCAAAAGAACCTATGCACCCCTATGTTCATAGCAGCACAATTTACAATAGCCAAGTGCTGGAAGCAACCTAGGTGCCCATCAGTTAATGAATGGATCAAAAAACTGTGGTATATTTACACAATGGAATTCTATGCAGCAGAAAGAAAGAAGGAGCTCCTACCCTTTGTGACAGCATGGATGGAATTGGAGGGCATCATGCTAAGCGAAATAAGCCAGGCAGTGAAAGACAAATACCATATGATCTCACCTTTAACAGGAAACTAATCAACAAAATAAACAAACAAGCATAATATAAACAAAGACACTGAAATTGAGAACAGTCTGACAGTGACCAGAGGGGGAGGGGAAGGCATTTCAGGGGAAAAAGGGAATGCTTTAGAGCAACAAGTATAAAGGACTCATGGACAAAAACTATGGGGGGTGGAAATGGGAGGAAGGTGGGGAGGGCTGGGGTGGTGGGCTGGGGGCGGGGTAAAAGACAGAAAACTGTACAATATCAACAATTAAAAAATACTGATAAAAAAGAAAGTTTCAAGCCTTTTCTAATGATGGTTAAACCACACATATAATGTAATAATTTGAATCTCCATTGATAAATAATAGTCACATAATGATTGCTCTAAATTTGAAGCTTCTTCTTTAGTTTGTTCATGCTGCAGAAGGGAAGCCTGCCATTGGGGAAGACATTATCGTCCATTTCATTCTTTCCCTGTCTTGAACTTCCTATTCCTCCTAAGCCAGCTCGCTCACTTCAGATTCAGTGTAGCAGAACTGGAAGGAGAAAAGAAGGATGCAGAAATGTTCTCACCTGATAGATACTGTCATGATGACCCAGCATGAGTGTTCTGTAGGCTTGGCAGGGGTTTAAAGTTCACCTTTCCTCTAATGAATATTCTTGTGAGTTCTTAACAGATTCCCTATTCAGTGGGTGTCTCTTTTCTCAAACTCATTTAACATGGTAAATGGAGCTCAGTTCCAGTTGGTTGCTTTGGACACCTTCTCCACATCATTGGCATTCAGAGGTCCACCCCCAACTTTCTTCTACTAAAGCACGTTTATGCCCCTTGGAGGGTCCAAGGTAGCTGCCTCACGCAAAAGTCCTATATCAAGTCAACAGGAAACCTTTATACCTCCTTTGATCTAATGGCATTTTGGAGTACAGTTGTTTCTCAAACAATAGATTCCTTCTCCTAGACTCTTAACTTTTATTATTCTATTTTTATTTTTTTAATCCTCACTTGAGGGCCTGCTTATTCATTTTAGAGAGAGGGGGAGTGAGGCAAAGAGAGAGGAAGAGAAACAATGATGTGAGAGAGAAACATCAATTAGCTGCCTCTCACATGTACCCCTACTTGGGACTGAACTCACAACCCAGGCAAATGCTCTGCCCAGGGATCAAACCCACAACCTTTCAGTTTACTGGCGATGCTCCAACCAACTGAGCAACACCAGCCAAGGCTAGACTCTTAACTTTTAGATTTCTCAGTTGTGTTTCATACATCAATCCCCCATGCCATCTAAGTAATGCAAATCTAAGTAGAGGAGTCAGAAAATCTGCAGGACTAAACTGTCCCCTCAATGTTCTAACACAGTGGTTCACAACCAGGGTTAACTTTGTCCTGTAAGGGACATTTGGCAGTGTCTGGAGACATTGTCGGTGGTCATAACTGTAAAGAAGGTGCCACTGGCATCTAGTGGGTAGAGGCCAGGGAGGCTGCTCAATATTTTACAGTGTACAGTCAGCCCCCAACAACAAAGAATTGTCCAGTCCAAAATGTCAGTAGTGCTGAAGTTGAAAATCCCATCCTAGAAAATATTTATTTTAAATTTATTTCTTATTCTTAAGAATAACAAAGTTGTAAAGATGAAAATATAATATTTCTGACACTTCCTCAATTTCTTATGTTAATTAACTCATGAACCATCTATATTAAGTCAGGCTTGATTATCAGGGCTGGGATTCAGCAGCTCTCAGGCAGCTTACTTACTATTTACTAAAGAAGAAGGGAGATAGACAACATACAAGGAAACAAATACATTAGCAGGTATTTTATACAATAATAGTTTTCTAAAGATGATAAAGCAGAATGATGTGATAAGGAAAGGGTGCCATCACTTTGTGTTAAAGTGGTCAAGGGATGCTTTTCTGAAGAAGTGGAAACTGTGCTGACAGCCAAGTGGAATGCAGACATTCTTGGGAAAGGGCATTCTAGATGTAAGACTAGCTAAGTCAAGGGCTGTAGGCAGGACCAAGCATGTAATGTTGCAGGGAAATCAAGAAATTTGTGAGTGCTGATGAGTACTGTATAAAATGGGGACAGAGAGGAATCCAACAGGTAGGTCTTTTGGAACAGCAAACAGTTATTTCTAACCAAAAACTTTGGAGGGACTGTGGTCCTGGGTGGCGAAGATATATATAAATCCCTTTAAAAATTCACAAACTTTTATGCATATGCCTATGTATATACATTGCACTGATCCTCAAAAATGACACCTGTTTAGGAACACACCCCTGCTGTGTCTCTCTCTTTTATGTACTCACTCACAACATCTCCGACACCTGCTTTTCCAGAAGTTAAGCAATTCTTTGTGACATCAGCTAGGTGTCCTACAATTTAATTAAATTCTGACACTAACTGAAGTTAGTTCAGCCCCCACAGATTATAAGCTTAGTCCCACAAGACTGAACCCCACTTCAAACACTAATAACAAGGTCCCCAGATTACAGATCAGAGGTTCCCATGACCCTCCTTCTTGGAGTTGACCACTTGCTAGAACAGCTCACAGAATTCAGGAAAACACATTTATCAATTTATTATATAATAAAGGATGTGATAAAGTATTACAGATGAACACATAGATGAAGAGATAGAAAGAGTGAGGTCCAGAGGGGCCTGGAGTACAGGAGCTTCTGTCCCAGTGGAATTGGGGTGTGCCACCCTCTCTACAGGTAAATGTGTTCACCAACCCAGAAGCTCTCTGAACGCCATACTTTTGGGATTATTTTGGAGGCTTCACCACACAGGCATCTATGGTCATTAACTTGATTTCCAGTCTCTCTCCCCTCCTCAGAGAGTGTGAGATGGATTTGAAGGTTCCTAGCCTTTAATTAATTCTGGTGACCACCCCCCACCCCGCCATCCTGAAGCCATCCAGTAGCCAACCCAGAGCAACCTCATTAGGCCAGAAACATTCTTATCGCCTAGGACATTCTAAGAGATTCAGGGGCTCTGTCTCAAACAGTTCTATCCTAGCCCTGAGGAAAATACAAATATCTTAGGAGCTCTGTGTCAGGAACCAGAGTAAAAGAGGAAATGTTAGAACAAAAGACTCCCCTACACCCCTATTTTCAAGGGGTTCTAGGAACTCTAGGTAGAAACTGGAGGCAGAGACATACATGTATGCTTCTTATTATTTTACAACCCTAAATGATATCTAATCATTAGAAACCTGTTATTTGCAGAGAGTAGAAAGACATTTGTGTCCAGTTTAAGATCTTTACTGCTCTTCTCAATGTGTATCCCAAGTCCATATAGAAGCGAGGCCTGTTTTAGTTTTTTTCTGAAATTTGGGAGCATTCCAGGTTGTGAAAGCAACAGTTTATTGGACTTCGACCCCTCCTCATCTTTTTGTGATTCTGAAAACAGTGTCTGTTTTCAGACAAACTAGGGACAAACACCAACAAAATAGAGACCACAATTCTGCTCCCAAAAGACTATCCAAGAGGCTAATGAAATGTCTCTTCTGGTCCCTGAGAAATAATAACAATGGAGTGTCACACTGGGGTGTCCCAGAGCTGTACAGAAAGAAAAGAGAAATGTTTCCTTCTCCTCTTCTTTATGGATAAATGGTCACCCACTCTCTGACTGAAAGTTCTCCAAAGAATGTTTTACTTGTCTACTTACTACACAACCTTCTCTGGCTGAATAAAGGAGTATCATGGATAGCCTGAGTAGCATTACCTAATGGCAAAGGGAATGCATTAAATTAAAGGGACTGAATACCAGCAGCCCAAAATCTAGGGAGCAAGTAGGCACTTCACAGAAAACCTCGGGAGGGCAGTGGCTGGGTATAGGGACAGGGACAATGCCAGAATGAGTGACAATATTCAGGGAGCAGAGCCAGTTTACTTATGGCAGCTAAGCAATTTCAAACTACAAAAGGAATTTCAGGCTTCAAAACTCCAGCTCCCGAATAGTGTTATAATTAGTATTATTTTCAGATTAAAGAAAACACCACTTTTGTGTAACAAATTACCTCCATTTTAAAAGCAAAAATAATATATTTCACTTCATAAAAAATGCCCAAATGGAAGCATTCTTACATTAATTATTTCACTCTATTCAAAGAGCATATCCCTGCTTGCTTTTTTATTATGCCTTCCAGCCTCTACTTTGAAAAACATGTTAAGAAGCTGGAAGGTATTTTTTTAAATGAAAGGAAAAAAAGAAAAATAAACAATCTTTGAAGGAAGTAGAGCCAAAATACAGAATACATAGATATACATGCACATATTTCTTTTTTTGCCCCCTAGATGGAACTCCCATTTTCTTCTATCTTCCTTATTGGCACCAGAACATGCAGCATCTTTCTTTCCTTGAACATCAACAGCAGCCAAATGTTGCCCCAGAATTGAATCAGATTCTCTTCTGTGGATTGATTGGCAAGAGTTTTCATAAAAGGGGTGGGGACTCCAGAGGGCAAATACATAATTTTTCTAATGCATTTTACCTAAGTCTGTTTCTGAATCATTTTGTCTGAGAGTAATAATTAGCAGCACATTGCAAAAGACAAAACATCATCATCATCGCTTGTGGGGTCTGTAGTTACTCTTGTAAAATTACCAACAAAAATTATTTTACTGTGGGAACAAAGGGCATATGTGAAGTAAGTATTGTACAGATTTTAGATTTGGGGGATGAAATTTTTAAACCTGAATGTTGTATAAAACCATGAGAAATAGAATTTAAAATGGATTCTCTCAGCACTTCCCTTCACCCAGTTTACAGTGGCTGAGATAAATGTTGTAAATTTGTGTGAGGAATCACCAAGCACAGGCCTTTCTAAGTGCAGAAAATTGAAAAACTGAAGTATTTGAGTTGAAAACATCTAAATAATTAAGATGTCCCCCTCAATTTACCCTCCATATCTAGAAATTGATCTCCAAATGAAAAACAAATATGCTCCCATCATTAGGAGATTTTAATATTGAAATATTAAAATTACATTAATATTAAAAATTATCTTTGACTATTTCTATGGGAAACCACTAATAAGGTGATGTGTGATGATATTATTTGTACTTGAAATGAAATGTTATACCCTACATATGTTAGGAGAGGCTGGACAATTCTTACCAGATCTGGAATTGTGTGCTGCTCTGATCATGGCATTCAGCCATGCACGAAGGTAAGACTGGTGCAGCAATATCTAGTTTTTCTGGAGCCCAGGTTTCTGATAATATCACCTATCATAAAACATGGCTATGAACCAGAAAGCCTCAGCTCTATGACTTAGCCAGTGGGTTCCAGGTACAAGTAGCCAGTGGGTTCCAGGTACTCTTGTTAGACACCACGCAAAACTTCCTGATTCAGATTTTCCTCCCAGTCCTGACAGTGCCAGCAATCTGATTAATCATACCACAGCACATTAGTCAGTGTAAATTAGAAATGGGGGGTGGAGATGCCCCAAAGGCAAGGACAAAAGTGCAGATGTGAGAGACAGCAACAATACAAAGCAGTTAAAACTACTGTACGGTAATTGCTGGTCATTAAGATGAGCCCAAGTCATCAGGGAAAGCTAAATTATACTCTTATGCTCCACTTAAGAGAGAAAGATAACTCACAGAAGTCCCCAAACCTGGCTGAATATCAGATTGACCTATCAAACTCTGGTTCAGTAAGTCAGGAGTGGGTGTGCCCAAGAATGTAAATTTTAACATATGTCTCAGGGAATACAGATTTAGCTGAAATACAGAATACTATTTGGGAGCTTCTAATATAATAGATAAGGAATCTATGGCACATAGAGAACCTTTCCAAGGTCCCCTAACTAATTGTAAGTAAAAAAGCCAGCATTCCAACTCAGGCCAACTCTAGCAGATTCTTCCTGGGTTCTTCTGCATCTTTAAGCTCATTAGAGCCTTAGGTTGGCTTGATTCTGGGTTTCTGAGTGTACTAAACTAGTGGTTCTCAAAGTGCATCACCTGGAAACTTGTTAGAAATTCAAATTCTCAGGCACCACCATAAACTTGGGAATCAGAAACTCTAGGAGTAAAGCCGAGGGATCTTTTTAAGCAAACTGTCAGAGAGATCCTGAAATCCACTGCACTAAATCATTACAGATGGAATTTAAATAAAGTTAAAACAACAGGAAGCATAAAGTGTCTCACTTGGAAACTCTAAGAACTACTCAATCTTCTTGGTTACTAGAAGATGTATTTTCAGAACTGTCTTTCTGTGCATTTGAACCTTTAGGTGGAAGTCCCTTTCTCCAAATCTGAGGCACCTATTGCTTTTATGTCTTTTTCTTTAGGCCCTTTCTTGAAAACTTTCTCAGGAAATAATCTCTCAAGGAAACCTTATCAGTTAGGGTTCTTAATTTTTTTAAAAAAACACAAACCAACTCTGGAGTGACTTGATCAGAAAAAAAAGTTCATTGGGAGGATACCATATAGCTCACAGAGTCAGCCAGAATCCTAGAAAAGAGACCAGTAACTCTAATCAAGGAACTAAGGGAACCTGTTTAGCACAGAACACATCTGAAGTCACAGCCCATGACACTCCCACAACCTCTCACTCTGCAAGATCTCCCACACACAATAGAATACTACACAGTCATACAAAAGAAGGCTATCTTACCTTGTTTAACAGCACGAATGGACCTGAAGATTATTATGCTAAGTGAAATAAACCAGCCATAGAAAGACAAATGCCATATGATTTCACTTATACATATAATATAATGAACAAAATAAAATGATGAACAAAGTAGAAACAAAGGAATGGATACATGGAACAGACTGACAGCTGTCAGAGAGGACTGGATGAAAGAAGGTGTGTGTGTGTGTGTGTGTGTGTGTAAAATATATATTGTGTATATATATATATATTTGCCTATATATATATATTATACATATATATCCCATGGACACAGACAACAATGTGGTGATGGCCAGAAGGTAGGAAGAGTCTGGACTGGGAGTAGGAGAGCAAAGGGGAAGAAATTGGGGGCATCTGCAATAGGATCAACATTAAAAAAAAATCCCATTCATAATCTCTAAGTATCCACATCTTTTGGCATCACTTACTCAAGATTCAATATTTTGAGAGAAAGTATTCAAGTTACAGCAGCTAAAGAAGAGGGGCCCAGACTCTGTATATGGTGGACTGGTCTATTACAGTCATCTCACCTAGATGCCCAGGATACAGTCCATGTAGACCAAAAGATCATATAAAACTAAATGTTTTGGTTTCTTAGCATTCTATTCCTGTTTTTTTTCTAGTGGAAGTGAATTAAAATAAAGAAGTTTCTGAAAACTGGGATGGTAACAGATATTCTATATTTTTTCTTTTCAGTTAATTGCTGTTTCTTACTCCATAATCTTTTACTAATGGAAAGGCAAACTAATTCTCAGCCCTGAGAATCTATGCATACCTTAGAATAAATTAAAGCCTATCTCTGCCATTTGTGTTTTAGAAAACCAAGATAATTCTTATTGCAGTTGGTAACTCTAATTTTAAATCTGTAAATGAATAATTTGAGCATACCATCTTCTTCATCTTTCCTATTTATTTATTTATTGAGCAAATGTTTACTGAGAGCCTATTTGGGACCTGAAATGGTACCAGATGGTGAAAATATCACAGTGCTTAAGTATACCTTACCCTCAAGATGCCTCTGGTCCGTATTAAGTGTTCTTAATCCTGGATCCATAAATGAATTTCAAGAGTTTTGTACCTATTAATAGATGAATAAGTAAAAAAGATATGGCATAGATACACTGTGGAATATTACACAATCATAAAAAATAAATTATTTTCATTTGCAACAACATGGATGAAACTAGGGTATATTATGCTAAATGAAATAAGTCAGATAGAGAAAGACAAACACCATATATGATTTAACTTGTGAAATATAAAGAAATAAATAAATAAAACAAACCAGAAACACACTCATAGAACACTGATGATTGCCATTATGGAGCGGTTAGTGAGCTAGGTGAAAAGGGTGAAATGGATTAAGAAGTATAAACTTCTAGTTATAAAATAAAAAAGTCACAGGGATGTAATGTATAGCATGGGAAATATAATCAATAGTATCATAATAACTTTGTACAGTGAAAGATGATTACTAGATTTATCACAATGATCACTTTGTTATAAGGTATTTAAATAATGTTGTACACCTAAAACTCATATACACTTAATATTGTATATTGACTATAATTTTTAAAAAGTATGCTATCAGTACAACTATAACCACTACTGAAATGAAATATCTAGCTATTAAAATTACTTACAAATACTGAGTAATACCAATTTTCACTTATTTTTCTTTCAATCAATATATGTTGGAAAAGGAGGGGTGGGTAGAGATCTCCCACGTTTCAATTAGTTACTGGAGTTGATCTTGGTTCCCACTCTCCTTCATACCCCCTGAGTTTTTACCTCTCTGCCCCTGTGTATGGCAAGCAGGAAGTGAGAATTCATGCCTTCCCCCCAAAACAGCCCTTAATCAATAATGATGCAAAGAAAGGTATAGCCTACTTTCCTCTCCCAACTGGTGAGACAGCTCTGAGGCCTCAGTTCTGCAGTGACCCCAAGAGTTCCCCCCTGGAATTAAACTCCTTTATCCAGAGTAATAATTGCTGGATAAGGCCCCTTCTGCCTCTTTCTTCCTTTCCCTGTCTCTCTTTTGCCTCCACCACACCATGTTTCCTGGGAACAATTCCCAAATAAACTACTCTCACTGGAATCCTGTCTCAGGCTCTGCCTCTGAGGAAACCCAAACTAAGAAAGAATCCACAAACCAATGAGACTTTTTAAAAAATCACTAGTCTAGCCCTGGCCAGGGCTCAGTGTGGCTCAGTTGGTTGAAGCGTCACTTCATAACCGAAGGGTTGCAGGTTCAATTCCAATCAGTGCACACATATCTAGGTTGGGGGTCCCATCTCAGGTCTCGGCAGGTACAAGAGGCAAACAATTGATGCTTCTCTCTCACACTGATATTTCTGTCTCTCCCTTCTTTCCCTCCCTCTCTAAAAATAATGAAAATATGTCCTCAAGTGATTATAAAACATTTTTAAAAATTAAAAATCACAGCCTAGTGGCAGACAAAAAAACTAGAAACTTCAATTCAGTGGCAGCTGGGGAAGGAAAGGGAATTTGTAAGGAAAGAAGAAATGACATAAAATCAGTACTATATAAAAACTATAAGCACTTCGCTATGTAAAAACAAAGAACACTTAATCCAAATATTTTTTAATGCTTTCAGTCTTTTCCCTTAATATAATATTATTTCCTAAAGTCAAACCCTCAGCTCGGAAGACAGAGAACATTTGCAAGCATTATTTCTGCTTGATGAGAGAGAAAGTGTCATCAGGCTCAACCATATCCAAAGGCAGTGCCTCATCCAAAGCTCCACTTTGTGAGACACTGGGAAGCTGTCCTGCCTTGCCGAGACAAACCAGCCAGCAGAGCAGGAACCTGAAAGTTACAGATTTGCCTGTCTGCCTTCTCTGTGCTGAGTGGAGTCTAATGTGGTAGGAACTATTTGTTATATTGTTTACTATGTGTCTCTAATCTAACCTTTTTATGTGTATGGGCTTCCTACTGAGTGAGGAGACAAATCTACTCCCAGAAGAGACGTTACAAGAATGTTAGCTGAAATGTTGAATAACAATAAATTCCTTTGCATGTTCTAATCCACCATGCTGAAACTTTCATGTTTTGTCAGCTATTGTAATTTTGCTTTCACAAATGCAATACAAATTCTTCCCATATAAGTGACTTTCACATTGAGCAGAAACTTTCAGGGAAATTCTACTCTTGTGATTTTAGATGGCATGTGTTTTCGGAGCTTTATAAAACACACATACACACCTAAGAGGTTTATATTTAAATTCCTTTCATTTTAGTCAGCTGTAAACAAGTTTTAGTCTATGTTTTTAAATAATTGACTCCATTATATTTGATAAAATATAGGTTAGTTCTGAAGGCAATAGCACTTACATAAAGAGCTTTTAAAAAAAAATTCCAAAAGCTTGTAAACCTAAAATAATTTTCTTGCCCCTGTAAGGCAAGTAAGAAGTTCCAGGATTTCCAGCTTTTATAAAAGAAAACTGAGACAGAGAACTGGGTAGGATTATATAGAGGAATTAAAGGGGCAAATGTTCTCTGTTCAACTGAGCAAGTTGTTACATCTTGCACACTTGTCATCAGCAGCTATTGACATAAGGAGAAATATCCAGGCTTGTAATAATTGCAGAGGTTAGAAGCTATAATTAAAACTACATAAAATTAATGGATGGACTTAGAAAGATTCATGTGCCTTGAAATAAAAGTACTTTCAAATAGTTGAGATTTATGTCTGTGACGTGTCAACTTTGTGTGTGGGTGTGTCTTTTTTAAAATGAAGTAAGTATGCAATTATTCAAGTGTGCAGATGTTCCCAATTTCTCTGAGCTACTGGTTTGCACCAAAGAAGGACAAAAGAGGGCGATTTGGGCCACTAAACCGTAAGTCTATATAATGCATCATGATCATTTTTAAATGACTATATCATACCTATGAGAAACCACAGATGCTCTGTCAAATCAGTACCTTAGCATTGTATAGATTGCTCTGCCATTTTCCAATACAAGAATTCATTACTTAATTTTCTTAAACTGAATTCTCTTAGTTTTAGAGACCTATCCAGAGAAGAAGATAAAAGTGACCACCTGGGTAGTATACTTAAAATAAAAGAAGACTTCCCCCAAGACAAGGGTGTTGTGAATAAAGGAGGGTGTGAATACAGTACAGAAAAGATAGATCTCACACCCCAGGTGGGAACTATGAGAGCTGGGCCCAGAAAGAAAAGAAGGGAATAATTCACATTTCTAGCAATAATAATTATTGCCCAATAGTTTTCTAACCAGATGTAATTTCTCCAGCTTTTCTCTACCTTTGATCTCATTATTTTCTGATTTACCACTTTTACTAATTTTCTTAGCCCTTGGGAATCTTAGACATTCTCTATATCATGGTTTCTTTAAAGGGTTTATAAAAGAATATCTTAAAGGATGAATCAGTCATATTATCTTAGCTTTTAAGTCTCTGAAATAATAAATAAGTGTTAAGATGTTAAACTTTTAAACATATTCATTATCCTTTATAGTTTTTATTGAGAAATCAAGCACACATATGTAAATGTCTTTACTTGCACCTCTTAACAGCAAGCATTTTATAATATTAAGTGTACATGAATAATGATACTGTGGAAATTAAAAAAAACTTTTCTTACCCCCTCTCCCAGTTAAGAAAACACATTTCACAGATGGAACCAGGTGGTTTAGAATCTGACTGGTATTTCCAGTGAGGCTGTGTTAGAATTGTGAGTGCAAGAGTAATCACGCCTCACAAAAAGAAGGAACTATCTTTACATCTCAATTTGCATAATTGATCCAGTATGAAATAGGCCCTGTAGCAGATGAGCACTCTGGGGATCCCATGTTTGTCTCAGTATGTTCAATGTCTGAGAGGCATTAGCTATCAAATAGATGTGTGCGTGCGTCACCCTTCCTCATGGCTTTCCTGAGAGCTCAACAAAGCTTCTTAAACTAATCACAAAATAATCCAAGATATAAAAATGTTTCTTTTGGACAAATTTGGTGTTATAATAATGGAGTGTTTATGACTCAGTCACCCTATTCCCTGCCACTGCTTTATTTAGAGAAAGCAGGCAATGTAGAGAAGCAGGCAGCTGCAAAAGTTTCCTACCAAGATGAAAGTCATGAAACTCTTACTAAATGCTGCTTAGCTATCAATGATTAAAAGCGTCTGGATTCTTGGGGCTGAGGCTCACAGAAACACCATTGTCCCCATTTTTGTCTGAATACTTTAAGGTCAAATTGCAATTGAGAAACAAGAAGGTGGAAATCTCAAAAGTGAAATGGTTATATTAAACTATGTTGTTGGGAAAACTCCATGGTGGTGGTGGTTTTTCATTTTCTATGAAGCTATTTATGGTGCATATTTAGAAACCAGAATCTTGTAGAGCAATAGGGCCAATTGTAAAATTGTAAAACGGCCCCATTGCTCTACATATGTAAAAAAAGAAAAGAAAAGAAAATTTAGGAGTTTTCAGACCATGCATGGTGGCCACCCACTTTAAAAAATATACAACTATAAATTTGTCTACTGGTAAACAAAGCAATTAAATTATTTAGAGTGTAGCTCTGACCAGATGGCTCAGCTGTTTGGAGCATCATCCCATAAATGACAGGTTGTGGATTCAATTCCTAGTCAGGGCATGTACCTAGGTTGTGGGTTTGATCTCTGGTGAGGAGACAACAAATCAATGTCTGTCTATCTGTCTGTCTCTCTCTCTCTCTTCCTCTATCTTTAAAATCAATAAATATATCCTCAGGTGAGGATTAAAAAAGTATTATGGCACATTCATAAAATGTATTAAAAGTGACTTTGATGAACATAAAATTCAGGGACTCATTTGAAGCCTCAGAAAATGGCAGTTCAAGTGTGAGGAGAGTGAGCCAAGTGTGGAAGGTGAGTTTACTCTCTGCCTCGAACCAGAGAACAATAGTAAACTGTAATTGAGGAGGAGCAAAGAGGAACGAGCTGGCTGGGGTTGTGTGTGCAGAGGCCAGAAAATGGAGGACATTGTTTGCCATTTTAAGCTAGAGAGCTTAAAATGTATCCCATAGGTAATGCAAATACTATATTGCAGAAGTAAAAGAAACAAAAATAAGGTATTATCAGACTTGCCAATTAGAAATAGTTCTACATATGCAAGATAACTTTCTCAGAAGCATAATTAAAGGAAGGGACACAAGTTAGGAGATTTTTCCAACTGGAATGACTGGGTGTGCAGTGATGTCAGTGAAGGTCTTCAGTAGGAAGAGGAGCAGGTTTCAGGGTAGATTAATGGTTTGCGTTGTGCCTGGTGAGTTTGAAGTATTCTTGGAATGTTCACACAGAGATGTTTAGTAATGCTTGACTGTACAAGTGAAAAAATTCAAGGAAAATACTTGAAATATTTAGACTGAGGTGACTTCATCAGCCCTGAGGTGATAGTGGTACACAAGAAGATGAGAATTAAATGACTACTATATGTACACCTAAAATAACTTCAGGTACATAGTATGCACTAAATAAATGTTTTCTCTTAATGATTACTGGAATTATACTCTCTCATGGAGTTTCTTTCCTTGAAAGGACTTATTTATTTTTGTAATTACATACCTATTAGTGTGATTAATTGATTGAATATCTTCTCCATGAGAGAGCAAACTCCATGAAGGCAGGGGCTACATCTGCTTTAGTTTAAGTTTTTAATTTACTAGGAATGAGAGCTGACCAACTAAATTTCTCTCCTCAAAGTCAAGCAGCTTGGCAATGCACTGCCTTTCTGTTTTCCCAGGTCAACACAGTCTGTATTATAGTAGAGATGGCTTTGTTAATGTCTCAAATCTTTCTTGAAAAGAGCAAGTAGGTTCTCCAGTCCACCATATGATATCTAGTCTGTTGTTACTAAATGTACAGACTTACCATATTCATTTTATGGTACTGGGGCTCCAATCCACTTAGTATCAAGGATACTAGATGGGGGTAGCTAGACAGGGAGGTCACATGTTGTGAAAGTCAGAATCAGAAGAACCAAAGGTCAACTTTTCATTTTTTCTTTGCAACAGTTTTCTTTGCATATGGGTAAGTTCAGAAATTCTGTGATGACAAAAAGTTTACAGGCATGAGCTTCAGTAACCTCTATCAGGCATTACCATAAATTCTTGAGCCTTTAGAGATCATTATTATAAATGTTATGAATTTCTCCATTTTTGCAGTTGAAGAGGAAAAAAAATCTACAATGTTCTTGCCCCAAATCCTAATTTACTGAGTAATTAGTCTGAAGTGAAAGCTAATTTCTTTGCTTACTTTGACAAATATTTTAGAACAAAGGGATTATTTTAATTTTTAACTGACACGCTAATCTATTTTTGATGGCACTAATCTTGTTTGACTGGAGGCAGTGGCTGAGTGGCCTCCACATTAGCAGAGTTCAACCTAGACTTCCTGGAGCCAGAGGTTCAAATCCCAGCTGGGTCACCCCAGAAGAAGGCTGATAAATTGAGTGCCTTGTGATGCAGTCCTGACAGGGTGGTGATCTTTCAGCAAAACCCTTGAAAACTTAAGTTTTCTCTGGACGTTAATGATCCCCAAATAAAATAGACTACAGTATCCAAAGCATATTTCTCATTAGTTCTCTAACCCCAAATGCATGAGAGAATGTTTATTATGATAGAGGGGGAGGATAAACATGTTGAAAAAGATAAATCGTGCCAAACTTTAGAAGATCCCTAACAGGTATAATGGGAGACAAATCTGCTGGAGCTGTGACAGCATATACATCCACACTTCTCACAGCATTTGTGGAACCCGAGCTTTTCAAAGTTAAATATTCTGAAGCAGAGGGTAAAACATGCTTAGAAAAAGGAATAAACAAATGTGTTATGGAAATGTGTCCCCCTACATTCCCTTTCAATTCTATGTCTCTTCTGATTGCCACTTTGACCACCACCCTGAATTACCAGGTAAGCACATGTACTAATGTATGAGCAAGAGATGTAAAAATGCTACAGCAAGAAAAAAGTCAAGCTAGCTTACTGGAGACCTAGGGTGAGGAATAAAGTTGGTTTTGCTTCCTAAATTCCACCAATGAAAGCAGTGCAGTTTGCATTGTTCTTTTCTTTGATTGTATGACAATTCACATGCAGGTATAAATATTAAACAGGTGACATGTAAATACGTATACAGACAGATTGAGTATATGGACGTTTACAAGTATAATGTTGATAATATGTTTAGGTTTAGGTTTTCTACCTGAAATGATTAACAAAGTAATTGCTCATAATCAAAACTCTAATACAGCCATGTAATTTATGGGCTTTGAAAATAGTTATTCAATTATTAACTTCATTTAACTATTCTCCCTAGGATTCACCTCATTCATTTATTTTTCATTCAACAAATGTTAATAAACACTTATTGTGTTCAATGTAGCATTCTATTCATTTTGCCTTTGATCAAGTTGTGTCATTTGTGTGTATAAGTGTGTACACAATGACATTTCATCTAGATATTAACCTTCTAAAGGACAAGAATAATAATTAGGGAAGACCGACAAAAATTATTGGCAGATCAGTGGATGCAACTCCAAGGAAAACAATAAAAGAATTAGATTTCAATATTTCAATGAAGACCAAATAGAGACATTATTCATTAAACTATAAAAAAAGAAATTCATTATATGATCATTCTTCTATATTTGTTCTAGAGTCAATCCTAAATGGAGTAAATTATTTTTCCAGTGGAAAGTGTTTATTAAGGCATTAAGAAGAATTTCTTGGCTATAAGTCTTCTGAAATTCAGAACATTGTTTCCCCTTTTCAAAGAGTAGATTCTTACAGTTTGAAAGCTGAGGAAATTTAAAGAGATTAATCCATTGCCTGTTACTCTTTTAAGGATTAATATATCCCTTTAGTATCTAATTAACACTATAGACTTTCCTCCTCAGAAAATAATTCACTTATAAAATGTAGTATAATATTTCACAGGGTTTGTAAAGACTCTCTCTAACCCCAACTAAAAATTTTGGTTCTCTTTAATATTCCCATTGTATAGATTAATAAACTGAAGCCCAGAGGTAGATAATAGGCTTATTTGTGTTTCCCCACCCCAAAATTCATATGTTGAAATCCCAACCTCAATACCTCAGAATGTGAATATACCTGGAGATAGGGTCTTTAAAGAAGTAATTAAGTTAGAATTAAGTCACTAGGGTAATCTTAATCCAATATGACTGATGTCCTTATAATACAAGGAAATTTGGACACAAACAGGTACAGAAGGAAGATGAAGTAAAGATACAAGGAAAAAGTGGCCATCTAAAACCCAAGGAGAGAAGACTCAGAAGAAATCAATTCTACTGATACTTTGATCTTTGACTTCTAAGCTACAGACTGTAAGAAAACAAGTTTCTGTGTTTAAACTACCTAGTCTGTGGTATTTTGTTACAGCAGCCCTAACAAACTAATACAACTAATAAGGCCAAGATATTCAACTACCAGTAGAGCCCAAAATGGGATCCCTTTCCTCAGATTTCTCCCTAATCCACTACTCTTTTCAGTGTTGTATGTCATTGAATGGAAAATAGTGAAACACACCTATTAATCTTCCAGGATTACTTTTCTTCCACTAACTCTATAATAGTCACTTAAAAAGTTTAAAATGCCTTTGTCAAATCATTTAAACATTCATAAAAATAGAAAATTAAATGCTATGCTCCTGGTTCATAAGGAATAATGTAAATATAGCTGTTTTTAATTGAAAAAAACTTTAGTACTTTTTTATAATTGGTACATTTTCCTATCCCAACTTCTGAATAAATACCTACAACACTACGATGCTTTGGAATGAATACTTTTCTATCAAAGCTCAGAATAAGCCACTGTAATTACAATAATTAAAGTCACAACTGAGTATAGAAGCCCATCTAGAAGAGCTTCATCATATTGTATATGATGTTACATTGCAGATATGGTTTAGCCAGATTTCAATAGAGAAATATCTGGAGTGTATCCTTACTCCTTGATTAGAGTAATGGCCTTGAGTAAGTTTTTTAGCATCTCCAAACATCAGCTACTGCATCAATAGTGTGGAGATAATAATAACATCTATTATGTACAGTTATTATAAGGATGAAATAAAATTACATATATACATACATATATGTACATATATACATATACGTGTATACATGTATATATATAATATGCTTAACACAGAATTGGCCAGAAGTAAACATTAACATACAAATTATACAAAATTGTTTCAAAAATATATACAATTTATGTATAAAATATAAAAAATAATTCAAAATTGGCCATAGATATAAGAAAACCTAAAATTACAAAACTTTAAAAAAAATAAAAGTAAATCTGTGTGACTTAGGGTTACACAAATTTTTAGATCATACACATAAAGTTTAAACCATAAAAGAAAAAAATGACAGCTTGAACTTTCTCAAATTTAAAAGCTTCTGCTCTCAAAAGACACTATTTAGAAAATAAAAAGAAAGTTACAGATGGGAAAAAATAGCAAAATGCATATTTGATAAGGTACTTTTCCAGAATATATAAGGAATTCTTATATTTCAATAAATAAAATGACAAATAATTGAGTTTAAAAAAAAAGTTTGAAGACATCTTAATGGCAAATAAAGAAGTGAAAAATATTTAATCTTATTAGACATTAGGGAAATTAAAATTAAAACCATAATAAGAATCCACTTCACACTCAATAACATGGCTAAAGTGAAAAAGACTGACAATACCAAGTGTGGGAAAGGATATGGAATAACTGCAACTCTGATAGTTTACTGATGGGAAATAGATATGGTTAGTCACTGTACATTTAGCTCTTAATTCTCTGTATCTTAGTTTGTTTATTAGTATTATAAGAATGTGGTAGAATATACCCCCAAATGTTGTTCTGAGAATTCAAATGGGCAAATATATTTGAAAAACTTGGAAAAGCATTTAGCCTATTATGAGAATTTATTAGTATGAAAAGTTAAACTAAGCTGATACAAGAGACTTAGAATTAATTACCTCTGAATCTCTTGAAGATCAAACTGTCCAAGAGCCCCCTGTTAACTAAAATATTGAGAAGTACAATAAATCAATAGGAGAATAAGTTAGTCAAAGTTTTAATCATTTGCTGAGAGGTGTATCAAGGCTAGGACTCACCTGTCTGAAATTTGGATTGTTATGATTATTTTAGGTCAAAGCATATGGTCTAATAAATAATAATGACATTAAATATTTCCTTGAGTCAGGGCATGGTTAAATTCACCTGTAAGAAATTTTTTAAAAAAGCTATCCAAGATGGCAATGGAGTAGGTGGAAGCTACACCACTATCCTCCTTCCAGGACCAAACTGAAATTACGACTAAATTATACAAAAATTATCCTGATTAACCAATTGAACACTAACCTAGAGAAGCCTTATAACTAAGGATTTACAGAAGAAACATCACTACCACATGGTAACTGGTAGGAAGAAGTGTGTTGAGGCTGAGGAGGACTGGCTGGGCTCCCACCAGTGTTAGCTCAAGTTTAGGAGGGATATTTCAGCAGCTGTGGTGGTTCCCCCAAGAACTGTGAGATCTAAACCCCAAGCCAGTCTCCCCACCCTAGGGCATCAGAACTGGGAAAGGTGTCCACATAACTTCTAGCTGTGAAAAGCAACAGGGTTTCGGTCCACCTGGGAGAGACAGCTAGAAATGCAGAGAACCTCTTAAAGGGCCAGCCAACAAACAAAATTTCATTTGTAGCCACTTACCCTGATCTCCAGCAGAGGGTGTGCAGGCCAGACTAGAACACACAAGGACAGTATGGGATTGGTGGGTCTAGGGAGAGAGCTGGAGGGTTAGCCACCAAGATCCTATGCTTAGTCATTCCCCGTCCTGAAGAAGCCATCTTTCTTGGGCAAAGCACTCCCCTCCATGAGACATCAGCCTGGCGGGGAGCAATAACCCAACCCACAGGAATCCCTCTCACTCAACCCTGTGGTGCTTAAGCCCTGCTGAGGAGTGTAGCCAGAGGCTCTTTTAGTGACTAAGTCTAACAGATAGCTTTCAGGCAGAGACAGATCTCTGGGCACTTTGAAACTTTAGCTGACCTTCCCCCAAATGTTCATGGATAGGAAAAATCAGTACCATTAAAAAGTCTTTACTACCCAAAGCAAACTATAGATTCAATGCAAATTCTATCAAGATACCAATGATGTATTTCACAGAGCTATAGAATATAAAGGAATATGTTCAAAGAATATATTTGGAATATTCACAAATATTCCAAAAAATTTATGTGGAACCACAAATGGCCCCAAATAGCAATAATGATATTGAGAAAGAAGAACAAAGCTAGAGGAATCATGTTACCTACTATCAGATTATACTATAAGGTCGTAGTAATCAAAATAACATAATAGTGGCAAAAAAAAAATAAAACAGACTTGTAGATCAATGGAACCAAAAAGAGGTCCCAGAAATAAATCCACACCTTTATAGTAAATTAATATTTGACAGAGGATCAGAAACATACAATAAGCTAAAGATACTTTATTCAATAAATGGTGTTGAGAAAATCAGACAGATACATGCAGAAAAATAAAACTAAACCACCTTCTTATGCCACACACAAAGACAAGTTCTAAATGGATTAAAGACTTAAATGTTAGACTCAAAACCATAAAAATACTCGAAGAAAACATAGGCAGTAAAATCTTGGACCTTGCTCATAGGAATATTTTTTTCTGATATATCTCCTCAGACAAATGAAACAAAACAAAAAATAAACAAAGAGGACAACGTCAAACTAAAAAGGTGTTACAAGGCAAAGAAAACCATCAACAAAATGAAAAGACACCCTCTGAATGGGAGAACATATTTGCCAATGATACATCTGATAACATCTGGTTTAATATCTAAAATTTCTAAAGAACTTATAAAACTCAACACCAAAACAAAAACAAACAAACAGTCCAATTAGAAAATGGGTAAAGAGCCTGAATAGACACTTCTCCAAAGAAGACAGATAAATAGCCAGTAGACATATGAAAATATGCTCAACATCACTAATCCTCAGAGAGATGCAAATTAAAACCATAATGAGATATCACTTTGCATCTATCAGAATAGCTACCATCAATAAATGAACAAACAAGTGCGGAGGAGGATGTGGAGAAAGGGGAAGCCCTGTGCACTGTTACTAGGAATGCAGATTGGTGCAACTCTAACAGGGGGACACACACACCCAGAAATGGAGGAGGGGTTTGAGCTGCGCATTTGTGACTGGAGACTTTGCCCCCTTGCTAGACATGGTGGCCAGAAGAGAGGGAAAAGCAAATATGGCCAACACTGGCCTTTGTTGGTTGGAAGGTTGGACATTCCCACTGGCTTTTGGAACAAATGGGGTTCTGGGAGAGGACTTTTGAAACATAGTATTCTAGAAAACAAAAAGGCAGTTGGTTCTTTCCCCTCCCCCAGGCAGTGGGTATGTCAGCAGTCACCAGTGAGCCTGCCAAAAGTGGCCAGTGCTGGCCTGTCAGTGGAGGTGGCTCAGATTCTAAAAGATGCCTGGAACTGGTCAGTGACTGGAAAGCAGGGGATCCACCTACATTTATGATATGTTTGGGTGGGAAAAGAGGTTCCTGGAGCAACTTTGAATGGAGCTTATAGAGAATGATGGGGTGATTTTTCTTTGGGTGCCTTAGAGGGAACAGGCTTTGAGGCAGAAACTTGCCATTACTTCCAAAGATCTTGGTGATAGCAGTCAGTACTGTGAATAAATTTTTGTTCTTGAGTTATTTCCAGTTCTTCAACCTATGTAGTAGTTGTAATGAAACTATTTTTGATGTCATACTCTGATTTTTACTTTCCCCTTTACTTTAGGTAGAAAGTAGCCATTAAATAAAAAAATTCCTTTCTTTTCCACCAAACTCCATCTTTAGAGATTTGCCTGGTGGGTGGCAAGCTGTAGGACTCCACCCCCCAACCCACAGCCTCACTTGTCGGGTTAGGCAATACAACCACTGTGGAAAGCAATATGAAGTTACCTCAAAAAATTATCACCCAGTGATTCCACTTCTAGGAATTTATACAAAGAAATTGAAAATATAATGTTGAAAGAATATATGCACCCCTGTGTTCATTGTGGTGTTATTTACAATAGCCAAGATTTTGAAGCAGCCCATGTGCCAATCAGTAGATGAGTGGATAAAAGAGCTATGGTACATTTATCAATGGAATACTACATGTGCATAAAAAAGAAAAAAAATTTTACCCTTTGCAACAGCATGAATGGACCCGGAAAACATGCTAAGTGAAATAAGCCAGTCTAAGAAAGACAAATACCATATTATTGCACTCATATGTGGGATCTAATGACACTGAACTACCAAGTTAAATAGAGATACCTTCAAAGAAAGCAGGATGACAGCTCTAGGGGGTGGGAGTTAGTGAATAGAGGCATGAAGTGAAAAAGAAAAAGAACTCATAGATACAGACAACAATGTGGTGATTGCAGGGGGAAACAAGGTGAGTGGCGTGGAAGAGAGTATGGGGGGATAAATGGTAATGGAAAAATATAATAAAAATGAGTTATTAAAAAATTTAAAAACAAACAAACTGGGGGTGGGGAGGAGTTCTATATCTGTGTCAGTCATAGCTTAAATGCTTTCTCTTCAACTGGTGGCACATTTTCTATACTGAAAAGTTTTCCCTTGACTTACTTTTCCTCTTGCTACTACACTTGGATATAATTAAGAATAAAACAATATACAGCATCTCTAAAAAAGACCTCACTTCTTCAATTCAGCCATTACTGAAATGAATCTCTTCATTATGAAAAAAGTCAGGAGACTAAATGGCAATGGAAAAAATAAAATAAATAAATAAAATGAAAAAAGCCATTGCATTATAGTACAAGTGGCTTTGAATTCCAAGAAAGTCTCCTGGCCTTTCCTCAAGTGCCAATGGATCATATCCATCATATAATCTTGGTTACTCTAAGGAAGACTGAGATCTTGAGATGCCTAAAAAAGTAGGACCCAGATCAAACTGATAACAGATATACTTTTCAATTATGGAATCAAAATTGAGCTAGCCTAACAACTTTATTTTTAGTAGTCCAAAAATATTCACTCCGTCTACCCACCACACACACATACCTCTCCCTGACAGCAAGAAAGTTTCTAGCACAAATTTTGGCCCCGGGTTTGCCAATTGGTGGTGGGGTGAGGTTGGAAAAAATTTTCCTGAACTTCCCTGGGACTGATATTAATATTAACTGGAATTATGTTTTCTGGTGTATAAGATTGTGAGGATATCTGAAAAGAAGCACATTTTAATTAAAAGGATTTTGAATGTCAAATTAGCAAGGTGAAATCTCCTATCCCCATGGCAGTTAGTGTGAAGTTCAGAGAACAAAATATATAAATTGCAATAGATAGGCGTCAACTTGAATAGCAACACTTAATGAGTTGAACTACACAGGCTTAAGGCTTTGTGGTTTCACTCTCTGGGTAAATATTCAAGTGCTATGTAAATTATAAGATGCTGCATAACCTGGCTCTTCTTTCTCATGCCTCCCTATCCCCTCCATCTGTACTGTAATCACAGTGGCCTTCCTTTTCCCTCCTGTTATATCATCATCCCATCCAAAGCCATGATTTTAGATACCATTAATACACTAAATGACTCCCACATTGTGGTCATTAGCCAGGAGCTCTTCATGAGCTCCAGTCTCATACTCAACTGCCTGCTTGACATTTTCATCTTGATAGCAAATTGGAATCTGAGATCTAAACTTTCTACACTAGGTTTGCTTTCCAGAAATAGACTCTGAGACAAACTGTTTATGTACAAATTATTTAGCAGGTGATACTAGGGAGCAGTAGGAGGGGAATGTGAAATAATATAGAGAAAGGGCAGAAACCAATTAAAATACACATTTTGAGCAGGTCTTCATGTGAGAAACAACGTTCAGTCCTGCTGGGATACCCCTAATAATTATGCAGGAGCTGAGAAAGCTGGAGTATTTATCCCGCAAAGCCCTCTTCATTAGCTGCAGGAAGCTGTGGGTGCTAGAATTCCCTGGCACTTCCAGGGTCCCTGCACCACAGGTTTGAAAGCCCTCAGGTAGAGATTTACAGGTGGTTGCTGCTACACACATCTGGTACACTGGGGTTCAGTGAATGCTGAGGGATGATGGCAGGATACCACCAGCATGCACTATAATTCCTGAAACAGAACTCTTCAGCTCACTATGCTCAAGCCACATGGGCCGTTAGCCTGTTCTTTGAACAAAGTAATCCCCTTCTTCCTCCACAGGCCTTACACTCACATCTTTTTTGATTTTTACATGGATGTTGTCTTGCCCTTATTCATATCTCTGTTTCAAAAACACCTCTTAAAGAGGCCCTTTCTAAATTTTCTTCCTAAAACAGCCCTTCCACAAAGTTCTTCCTTATTTTCCTTATAGCATTTGTTAGCTGACATTATGACATTTACTCACTTTTTTCAATTTGTTTTGTTGTCTTCATTTATTTTGTCCAATGTTGTATTCATAGAGCCTCAGGTTTGGTACATAGTAGGTACTCAATACTTCTATAAATAAGCTGATTAGTAACAAAGAATCAAAGAAAGAATGCTCCCCTTCCACTCTGTGGCCTTGGCAAATGGTTTTTCCTTTGATAATAATCTATTCTCCTATCCTGTCTCCCATTCTTTTCTGTTTTTTCTACTTATTCTTCACATAGCAGCTCAAACGTTTCCTCCAAGAGGTCTTCCCCGTTTTGCCCCCATTCTCCAAATTAGGTTAGTATATCTTCGATTATACATTCCCTCAAGGTTGTCTGTGCCATTCCTTCATTTGAGCATTTATCATTGCTTATACCTGTAATTTACTCAAGTGAAGATTTAATTATAATGTGCCTCTTCTCTTAAACAATAAAGTGCCTTTTAAATAAAGTACCTTTAATAAAATCTTAAAAAGTGCCTTTCCCATGATGGGTATTCAGCGCATCTTAAAAAAAAATAAACTAAATAATAAGATATAGCATAAAGAAATGCTGAATGTGGAATAGACTTTAAAAAGTTTATTAAACAATATAGGTTTTGACATTGGGCTTCAAAAAACTAAGGAGATAGTTATACTAGCAATATATTCAAAACATTCACACAGAAACACTTACAAAGAAGCTCCAGTAAGACCCAACATAAACACACATCTAATTGAAGCACACTTTCTCATATTGCTCCCTAGTGAAAATTTTCATGCATTAAAAATTGTTACTTTATATAAAAATAGTCTTTTATGCCATATTGTTTTTCTTCATTAAAATTCATTGACTATATAAACAGCAAACATGCAAATCTCCTTGGGCATCAAGCTCTGACTCCAGGGTTCAGAATCCACACTGGTCTGAAGGTTACTCCAGGAGACGTAAGGCTCTGAAAATCATTTTTATCATGTAATTCTCATTAGGCAACATGGTCTAATTCCACTGAATTAATCTGCAAAGGCTGAAAAGCAGAGTCCAATTGGAAGACTGGAACCAAGTTGGGAGAAGGTGACTAGAAAAATGAATCAAAATACAAAAATGTAAGAAGAATTAGAAGAAAAATAAAGGGATGCTTTTATAAGCATATATGTTTATATGCCAGAACACCAAAGCACAGAGTTCTAAACATAGACTTTCTCTAATTAAGAAATTATATTGGATTTAATAAAGATTTCTTTAAATTAAAATATTTAATGCATGATATGGCACAGCAAGACAGGCATTCTTGTACATTTCTATGAGAATTAGTAAAAACTTTCTAAAAAGCTGTTTGACAATATTTATTATAAACCTTTAAAATATTTCTGCCTTATGTCACAGTCTCTTTTTTAAAAACTGTTCTGAAGACATTCTCAGAAATATGGCCAAGATTTTTACTAAGAATTATTTCTTGCAGAAACTTAAAATGGTTGAAGATTGGAAACAAATTAAATATTTTGCAATAGCATAATAGTTGTATAATACATGACATACCAGGTAGTGGTTGTCATGCAACCATTATAAATTGTAATTTCAAAGAATACTTAATACAATAGAAATGTTTCCCTAAATAAAACTTTAATAAAGTAATATTTTAAATGCTCTTTAAAAAGTATAATCACAACTTTGAAGATATATTTTAATATGCCCAAGTTATAACTCCTAACATCATAAGAAGTATTGGCTTTAAACAACCAGTAGAACCATACTTGTCATCACAACTGAATACCCACCCTGAACAAACCTATAAAATAAACAAAATCATCATTCTTTATATTATTTTTTGCTTGCAAAAAGGGTATGTAATAGCACCTAGGAGCAAGGTTAAAATAAACTTTAACAGCAAAATAGATGGAGCCATGGATCTAGGAGTTCTTTCTCTCATTTTATATTTATTTCTGATTCCACATGCTTTGGCTCCTTATTCTCTTTCCCTTGAGACCAAGTTCTTCTCCTCCTTCAGTGTACATGGCACAAAATAGGGATGCATACAGATCCCACTTTAACATATTAGAGTTTGGGGCAATACCAAACATATACTTTTCTTTTGGTTGTAATTTTGAGTTGTTCTGTTTTGGATCAGTTTCGCAATCTTAGGCAATGCAAATGCAGCCAGAGAAGACAACTGCCAAGGTCTTCTCCCTGTCATTATGCAGAGGGGCACTTACTAAAAAATAAAAAAAAAAATTAAAAAGCTAATCTAAGCTGAAGACACAGTTCCATAAGTATTTATAGCATAAGAATTCCACAATATTAATTTTATTATCAGGCATGATGTTTCAATAAGAAGTAATAGATGTTATAATTCAAACTGGCTTAATGAATAAAAGAATTTTATTTATCTCCGTGATGAAAAATTTCTAGAGGTAGGGTTTGTTTCAAATGGGGCTTCATCGAATATCCAAATATTAAGACCAAGACCACTCTGCACACTTTTCCTTTGTTCTATTTCTTGGCTGTTTTTTCCTGTTTTGAATTATTCTTTATTATTTTCTCCCCTCTTAGTCCCAAATGGCTGGCAGTGGTTTCTGGGGCTACGTGCTTTCTTATTTATATCCAAGAAGACAGAAATGTTCTTCCCAACTATTAAACAAAAATTCTGAGCATTCATTCAATTGGACCAACTTATGTCAAATGCCCATCTCTGAGCCATTAGTTGTAACCAGGTAAATGAGCCAAAATGAACTCTAGCCCACCTGCCCAATCCTTAAATTTAGGAGTGACTGCAGCTTTTCCTGAAATACAAGAATACTGCAAAAAGGGTGAACACTTTTGAAAAGATTAGGAAATGGATCTTACATGACCCCAAAGAGCAAATGTCTAATATACTGCTTCTAATTATTAAATATTGGTATGGTGAGGTGATTACATTTTTATAGTTTTGTCTCATTTCTAGATTTTGTAACATGAATACTTATTATTTAGTCACATATTCCCCAATTCAAAAAACATTAAAGTGACTTAAATGGTTTTCTTTATAATTAATTTATTTTTTAACTTTTTAATTGAATTTATCGGGGTGACATTGGTTTATAAAACTATATAGGTTTCATGTGTACAATTTTATAATACATCATCTATATATTTGTACTGTGTGTTCACCATCCCAACTGAAGTCTCTTTCCATCACCATTTATGCCCCCTTTACCCTCTTTTATACCCTTACCCCCTTTCTCTCTGGTAATCACCATACTGTTGTCCATGTCTATGAGGTTATTTTTTTCTTAATCCCTTTACCTCTTCAATTCAGCCACCCTACCCCTTCACCTCTGACAGCTCTTAGTTTTTTCCTCTATGAGTCTATTTCTATTTTGTTTGTTAGTTTATTTTGTTCAATAGATTCCACATGTAAGTGAAATCATATGGTCCTTGTCTTTCTCTCACCTGCATATTTCACTTAGCGTAATTCTCTCCAAGTTCATCCATGATGTACAAAAGGATAAGATTTCCTTCTTTTTTATAGATGAGTAGTATTCCATTGTGTAAATGTACCACAGCACTGAACCTTGAGGCAGGTCATCGAAAGTTCCAAGTCAGCCTGAGATCCACCTCAGCCTGACTCTCCCTGTGACTGTCTGTTAGGCTGTCACTGAAAGAGCCTCTGGTGTTCCTCAAGTTGCATGAGGTAGATCCTCAGTGAGACACAAGGTAGAGGTGAGTGGTGTTCACCAGACTGATATAGGTTCAAATTTGGTGCCAGTGCTGGGTCTGAGGCCACTCAGTAAATGTCCATGGGTATACCAAATGTAGATGCCACTCACTGGGTGCTCGCATGCTTTTGTGTTGGAGTGGGGTCTCAGGGAGTCATCAGATCAAGAGATCAACAGATCAAGAGTTGGCCATGTGGCTGTGTGAAGGGAGAACTCTGCTCCTGTCGGGAGTGCAAGGAAAAATGGTCCTAGTCCTAGAGTCACACAATTCCATCTGTCCCAGATTTTGTCGGGAGGAGATGGAGCCCAGTAGGGTGAAGACACCAGAAAGATAGGACTAGTGGATCTCTCACAATGGGAAAATGTTAGTCAGGCTTCATGTAAGGTATGGGGTACTTCATCCACATCAAAGTTACAAAGCTGAGTGTATCCCAGATTTTGCCTCAACCTTGGCAGGGTAGAACCACTAGGAGTCAGGCAGGTGAGACTGCCAGAGCCCAGAGAGTGGATCTGCTGAGAGCCTGGAGTGTGGGACTAGTGGATCTCCCATGAGAGGGAAGCACCAGTCAGGTTCATGGGAAAGTGGCGGGAATGGCCCCCACCCCAAAGCCACACAACTCAGTCATTGACACCCCCTGAGTCTGCCAAGACCTCTATACCCTGGCCAAGGCAGCTGACTCCTTAGCAGAGCTTAAGCTCTGTAGTGTGGGATGTGAGGGAATCCAGAGGGTGGAGCTATTGCTTTCCCCCAGGTTGATACCACACAGCAGGGAGTGTTTCACCCAAGAAAGATGGTGCCTGTTGTATAGGATAGGGACTCAGCACAGGGACCCTGACAGCTGTCCCTTCAGCTCTCTCCCCAGAGCCACAAACCCTAGAGTCTATTCACATTTCTTTAGTCTTCTCTGCCCTCTCTCCACCAGAGCCAAGAGTGAGTGCCTATGAACAAAATTTTGTGTGTTGGTTCTTTAAGAGGGAACCTGTGTCTCTAGTGGACTCCTGTCTCTCCTTGTCATCCTCAATCCCCATGTTTTTCACAGCCAGATGTCATATGGGTGCTTCTTCCTGGTTCTGGCAATATGGGCTTTCGAACTCCACTAGGGGTTGAGACCCCACACTTACTGGAGGAATCCCCACAGCTGAGATATCCTTCCAGAACCTCAGCTACTGCTTGTGGGACCAGCCCTTTTCACATTTCTGCCCCTCCTGCTAGTCTCCATGTTGCTTCTTCTGCAAGCTAGTTATAGCTTCTCTCCTTAGTTATAAGACTCCTTAGTTATAAGACTTCTCTTCAGCTAGTCTTCTGTTCATTATTCAGGTTGATTGTTTTATAATTTAATTGTAATCCAGTTTGGTCCTGGGAAGAAGTGAGTGGTGATTCCATACACTCCCTCACCATCTTAGATTCTCTAAATGGTTTTCTAATTTTCATAGGACAAACTCAGAATTGTATGAATAACCCATATTCTGTCTTCCATGCTCTAGCCTCAAGACACACACTCTCCCACCATGAATATTCTCATAATTTATATACCCCACAATGATTTTCTTTTCTGCTCTTCAAGTTGGAATTTCTGCTCAATCTCCACCCCTCACAACTCCCATTTAAGATCCAGCTTAAATACTACCCCTATTTTTAACATCATTTTGAACTGCCTGTCCTATCTTCTCCCTCACAGATAGAATTTCTCTATTCAAATCAGTGACATAATACAATTCTCGTTTTGCTGTGAGTTGCACGTATCCTACTATTGCTTCATAGTTAGGGGCTACTTTCATACAACTCCTAAAATGATGCCTGGCATAAATTATTACTAAAATTTTATATGTCATAGCAACTTTCCGATACTCAACACTCTCAACTTTGACAAACTTAACCGATATAAATCTATCTTCTGCTTTAAAAAAATAGCCCCAGAGATTATTCAATATTAACCAGGTATCCAAGTCATCAACACTTGATTGAACAATTTAAAATACATGCAATTAAATAGGGCTGTTGTGTGTGAATGTGTTTTGCACATGCAATATTGGGTGCACTAAAGTATTACTCTTATAACCAGATATTCTTCAAATACTTTGTGCTTGAAAATTTTAACAAAATAACACAGACTGTGCACCAGCCTGCATCAGTTTAGATAGTGTATTGAATGTCTCAATATGCCACTGCTGTTTGGGTGACACTTTCATTATGGAATCCCCAATGAAAATACTCAGGAATATTCCTATACCTCCTGGATTATTTATCTCCCATCCTCACGGTTAATTCACATGAAACAGTTCCTCTTGTTAAATGCCAATTTCACCCTAAGGTATGAATGTTGAATCCTCATGAAGGTAGTGGGAGTTTCAAGTGTGCGGTGGTTACAGTCCCTTAACTAATTAGTGGTGAGAGGATATTAATACAAGGTGATTTTATATAATACTGAGGAACAAATACAGTAAAATCTAATTTAGACCAACTGGTAGAAAAATACAAATTTTAAAATAATTAAAAATAAATTATACATCATAACTTTCCAACAAATTGGGCAACTCAAAGTACTTCTCAAGATTTAACAGAGCAGGGGGTATAAAGTGTTGCCAAGTACAGACGCCCTTTCGGAAACTTCATTAAATGAATAGCTGATAGTGATTGTGATTATCATCATGTAACATTTTTAATATTAATAAATATGTTTAAGGTTGAAACTTTTTTCTTGAATCTATTTCCTGTGTAGTCCTGGACACTTTAATTACATTATACATTGCTGAAAATGCCATTCACAGACTTGTAATTAAGAAGTTAGTCCCCTGAAATTTAGGGACACAAAAAGGCAAGCAATTAGCTCCTAGCTCTGCCTGGGCTCACAAACTAGCCAGTGAAATAAGACAAAAATATGTTAAGAGCCCCCCCCCACCAAAGTTAGTTATTCCCCATTCTTTATACAACAACATATACTACAGAGTGTTCGCTATATTCCAGGCACTGGATGCAAAAAGTGGGCTTTATAGGCCAGGTGAATATCTGGATTTGATTTAAGTACTGTGGGGAATTGTTAGTACATTTTAATTAATAAAATCTGATTTGTATTTCTGCACATGAGCTGGTGCTATAAGGGTAGGCTGGACTAAAAGTTCCTAAGATTGAGTTAATCCTATTTCTCAGAACATCACACACAGTCATCATGGCCCTGTGTGAGTCACTTTTTTTTTCATTTACATACTAACAGGCTCCTTTATTCACAGAACATACTCCTATACTGCCTTCCACCACAGATAATCATTTTAATACAGTCGATGCTTTTCTTTTTATTGGCATGTGCTCATATAAGTATGCACTGTCCTTTTTTTGTATTTATAGATGTATTTTTTGTATTTATAGATTTTCTTGTGTTTATAGATTGTATTTATAGATGATGGCATTCTGACAGGTGTGAGATGGTATCTCATTATGGTTTTAATTTACATCTCTCTGATGATTAGTGACCTCCCGCATCTTTTCATATGTCCATTGCCTATCTGTAGGTCCTCTTTAGATAAGTGTCTGTTCAGGTCCTTTGCCCATTTTTCAAATTTTTTTGATGTTGAGTTTTGTAAGTACCTTACAGATTTTTTAAATAACTCCTTATCAGATGTAGTGGTAAATAGGTTCTCCCATTCTGTAGGTTGTCTTTCAATTTTTTTCATGATTCCCTTTGCTGTGAAAAAATTTTTGGTTTGATGAAGTTCCATTTGTTTATTTTTTTTTCCTTTCTTTCCCTTGCTTGGGGAGATATATCTGATAAAATATTGCTACAAGTAATGTCCAAGATTTTACTGCCTATGTTTTCTTCTACAATTTTTACGTTTCAGGTTTAACATTTAAGTCTTTGATCCATTTTGAATTTATTCTCATGTGCAGTATAAGAAGATGGTCTAGTTTCATTTTTCTGCATGTATCTTCTTGGGAACCACCCTGCCTCATTTCAGGAGCTATAACCCCCCCCCCCCCACACACACACACACACACAGCTAAGGCTGAGTGACCAACCTTGGGACCATAAGCCACTAAGGAAACAAAGCTTATCTCCCTGGTAGGGACACCGCCTCTGCTCCCTTTCCTTCACCCTGCCTGGCCCCCAATGTTTGATTGGTTAGTCAATGACTGGTAAGATTCCCCAAAGGGGGTAACGACCTAAGACAGGCATGATTTCATGGAGGCCCCAAGGAAGGACTTGGAGGGCTACAGTAAAAGGGGGTGATGGACCCTCAGCTTTGACA
This sequence comes from Glossophaga mutica, assembly GCA_039655065.1. Classification (NCBI taxonomy): domain Eukaryota; kingdom Metazoa; phylum Chordata; class Mammalia; order Chiroptera; family Phyllostomidae; genus Glossophaga; species Glossophaga mutica. Next base: position 67,665,106 of record CM077309.1, on the reverse strand, counting down.
TAGCCTGAGTCCTCATTCTGTCTGAGAAAATTCTCAATTTCTTGGCTGCCTTACTTCCCCTGCCTGACTTAAGCCTGAGACAATGCCTTAAGCCTGAAACAATGCTGATGGTGAGTACCACCCTGTGCTTGAAAGGGTGGGTTCCCCAGGGTGATCACGCCTAAGAAAGAATATGTAAAATCCTGGGAAACCTGCTTTGTTTAGAATGCTCTCAATTAAATGATAAAGGTCCAAGCAAGAAATGAGTTTGTTCCTCAAAGTTTTATGGCCATTTAGGTATCTGACCCTGACTCAAAACAGCCCCTCAGAGTTCTCTGAATGTTATCTATTTGATCATTACTGCCTGACAATGATTAATGAGCTTTACCTGTATTCCTGTGCAAATTAAGCCCAATAAAAGCCTGTCAGGGCAAGGGCGGGAGGGGGGGGTCTCCTCTTGAGAGAGTGGCCAGGCCACTCCAAGATGCTCTCCTCTGGAGAGAGTAGCTGTGCCGCTGTGCCATCCCTTTTCCTCCACAGGACTTGGTAATCCATGTGAATTTGTCTCATATCTCATCCATGATGCTGCAGACACTGAGGGCCGGTGTCCACGTCAGTATCTGTCAAATTTTTCCAACACCATGTATTGAACAAACTATATTTAAGCCCTTTTAGGTGCTTACTTCCTCTGTCAAATACTAATTGACTATAAAGGTGTGGGTCTATCTACTTCTGTGCTCTCTGTTCTGTTCCATTGATCTATGTGCTTGTTCTTATGCCAGTATAAGGCTGTTTTGATTACCATGGTCTTATGGTGCAGTTTGATATTAGGTAGCATGGTTCCTCCAAATTTGTTTTTGTTTCTCAGGATCACTGTTGCTATGCGGGACCTTTTGTGGTTCCATATAAATTTTTGAAATATTTGTTCAAGTTCTGTGAAATATGTCATTGGAATCTTGATAAGAATTGTGTTGAATCTATAGATTGCTTTGGGTTATATGGACATCTTCCTACCCATGAACATGATATGTGCTTCTATTTATTTGTATCTTCTTCAATTTCTTTCTTCAGAGTCTTATAATTGTCTAAATACAGATCTTTCACATCCTTGGTTAGGTTTATTCCTAGGTATTTTATTCTTTTTGAAACGATTGTGAATGGGATTGTTTGCTTAATTTCCCTTTCTGTTAGTTCATTATTGACATATAAAAATGCAACCAATTTCCTAATATTAATTTTATATCTGGCTACTTTGATGAATTCATTTATCAGTTCTAGTAGTTTATTGGTGAAATCATTTAGGTTCTCTATGTATAGTACCACATCATCTGCAAAGAAAGAGTTTCACTTCTTCCTTTCTAATTTGGATGCCTTTTATTTCTTCATCTTCTCTGATTGCTGTGACTAGGGCTTCCAGTACTATGTTGAATAAGAGAGGCAAAACAGACATCCCTGGCTTGCTCCCAATGTAGAAATTCTCCATTATTATATTTCGGTTGCTTAACTCTGTAAAAGTTTATTGAGTTCCTAAAACAAAAAACCCTGTTGGAATTTTGACTGATATTTTACTGATTTTAAAGATTAAATTTGGAAAAACAGTCTATTATTTCTTTTTTATTTTTAAATTCAGTTTTAATCTTTTCTCTGAAGGGATCTAGATTATTTTTATTAACTATTAGTTGGTATAATTGTGTAGGAATTTAACATATTTTATTTACTGATAACATAAGCAGCAACCATGCTGAACTTCTTATTGGATTTTATGCTATATTTTTTGAAGCTATTGGATTTATTATATGGACAATTATGATAGTCACTAGTCATATGGGGGTCCTGAGTATTTGATTTGTAGCTAGTGCTACATGTTGCAATAAAATTATTTTTGAGGATTGGATAAAATATATATTACACTATTAAAATTAATTTAACCCATTGTTTTTTACATAATTTTAGAAATTTAAAATTACATATGTATCTCATATTGCATTTCTTTTTTAAAGTTTATTTACATTGATTATACTATTACAGTTGTCCCATTTTTTTCTTCCCTTTATTCCCCTACACTCTGCTCCTTCCCTCCACCACTATGCCCCCTACCCTTAGTTTATGTCCATGGGCTGTATATACAAGTTCCTTGGCTTCTCCATTTCCCGTACTATTCTTAACCTCTCTGTGTCTATTTTGTACCTACCAATTATGCTTCCTATTCCCTATACCTTTCCCCCATTATCCCCCCTCCCGTTCCCTGCTGATAACCCTCCATGTAATCTCCATTCCTGTGATCCTGTTCCTGTTCTAGTTGTTTGCTTAGTTTCTCTTTTTGTTTTTGTTTTTAGGTTCACTTGCTGATTGTTGTGAGTTTGTTGTTGTTTTAATGTTCATAGTTTTGATCTTCTTCTATTTCTTAGTTAAGTCCCTCTAACATTTCATATAATAAAGTCTTGGTGATGATGAACTCCTTTAAGTTGATCTTATCTGGGAAGTACTTTTCTTTGCCCTTCCATTCTAAATGATAGCTTTGCCAGATAGAGTAATCTTGGATATAAGTCCTTGCCTTTCATGACTTTGAATACTTCTTTCCAGCCCCTTCTTGTCTGTAAGGTTTCTTTTGAGGAATCAGCTGACAGTATTATGGGAACTACTTTGGAGGTAACTCTTTCCTTTTCTCTTGCTGCTTTTAAGATTCTTTCTTTATCCTTAATCTTAGGTAATGTCATTATGATGTGCCTTGGTATGTGCTTCCTTGGGTCCAATTTCTTTGGGACTCCCTGAACTTCCTAGACTTCCTGGAAACAGACATTTCCTTCTCCAGATTGGGGGAGTCCTGCTTCATTATGTTTTCAAATAAGTTTTCAATTTGTTGCTCTTCCTCTTCTTCTGGCATCCCTATGATTCAGATGTTGCAATGTTTAAAGTTGTTCTGGAAGTTTCTAAGCCTCTCCTCATTTTTTGGAACTCGTATTTCTTCATTCTGTTCCAGTTGAATGTTTATTTCTTCCTGCTGCTCCAAATATTTCATTTGAGTCCCAGTTTCCTTCCTTGCACTATTGATTCCCTGTAGTTTTCTTTCTTTCATTTTTCATAGCTTCCACTTTTTCTTCTATTTTGCAACCACATTCAACCATTTCTTTGAGCATTCTGATTACCAGTGTTTTGAAATCTGCATCTGATAGGTTGGCTTTCTCTTCATCAGTTAGTTCTTTTTCTGGAGTTTTGATCCCTGCTTTCATTTGGGCCGTATTTCTTTGTCTCAGTGCACCTATTATGTTGTAAGAGGTGGAGCCTTAGGTATTCCCCATGGTGGGGCAAGCCGCATCCCTGTGTTGTGGCACTGTATGTAGGGGAGTGGTCAGAGAGGGAACAGTGCCATTTTCTTGGCTCTCATGGGGCTTTCAGTCATTTCCCCTGCTGCCCACAAGCAAATTGGGCCCTTCTGGTGCTGATTCCCAAGTGGGTGGGTTTGTGTGTGTTCTAGGAGACTATGAGGCTCTCCAATGAACTCTCCTGTGAGACAGGACATTTCTGCTGCTGCCCCAACCACCACAGGTTTTTATAGCCATAGGTTTTAGAGCCTTTGTTTTCCTACACTGGAACCTTGAGTTGCACAGTCTGTCTCACTCCCCAGTTGTCCTTCCTGGTTTATTTACATGCAAATGTGGGACTGCCAACCACTGCCTCTCCAATCCAATCCTCCAGCCATTGCCTTGGTGCACATTCTCCCCATCCTAGTTGCCTGTCTCCAACCCTCCTACCAGTCTGGATGAATGTTTCTTCTTTAACTCCTTGTTTGTCAGACTTCCATACAGTTCAATTTTCTGGAAGTTCTGTTTTGTTGTTGTTGTTGTTGTTGTTTGTTTGTTTTGTTTTGTTTTAAATTTGTTGTTCTAACTATAAAGGACACATGGATAAAACCAAGGCAGGAACTGGAATCAGGGGAGGGAAGCAGGGATGGCTGGGGTGGGGTGAGTAGTAGGGGGTAAATGCAGACAACTGTATTTGAACAACAATAAAATAATTTAAAAAATAAAATAAAATGTTTCAAAAATAAAAAAACAAATTTGTTTTTCTTCTTTTCATTGTGCAAGGAGGCAACGTATATCTACCTGCACCTCCATCTTGGCTGGAAGTTCTCACATTGCATTTCTATTGAATAGCAAGAATATAGATCATCATAACATCTGTATATAATAATAGCATTATCTTTTTTCTGTCAAGATTTTGTTATATGTATTAACTGATCCTATGTTGGGTGTACAAAAATTTCAAGAGTTATATTCTTTTATTGGATTGATCCCTTTATTATTATGTAATGTCCTCATATGCCCTTTATTGTAGTCTTTGTTTTAAAGTCTATTTTGTCTGATTTAAGTATTGCTACCTCAGTTTTTTTTCATTTCCATTTGCTTGAAATATATTTTTCCATTCCTTTACTTTCAGTCTCTGTGTTTCTTTTGTTCTGAGGTCTCTTGTAGACAGTTTATGTATGGGACTTGTTTTCTTATCCATTAAGCCTCCTAAAGTATTTTGACTGGAGCATTTAAGCCATTTACATTTAATGTGATTATTGAAAGGTATGCATTTATTGCCCTTTTTTTCTTTTTAACTGTTTATTTTTATTCTTTCTTTCTTTCTCTTAAAAAAAGTCTCTTTAACATTTCCTATAATACAGGTATAGTGGTAAAAAACTCCTTTAACTCTTTTTTTGTCAGGGAAGCTCTTCCTTTCTCCTTCATTTTTAAATGATAGCCTTGCTGGATAAAGTAGTCTTGGTTGTAGGTCCTTGCTTTTTATTATTTTGAATATTTTTTGCCTGTCCTTTCTGGCCTAAAGTGTTTCTGTTGGGAAATCATCTGATAGTCTCATGGGAGCTCTTTTGTATATAACTGTCTCCTTTTCTCTCACTGCTTTTAAGAGTCTCTCTTTGTCTTTCACCTTTAGAATTTTTATTTATTTTTTTAGTATTTGTTTATTTGTTTGTTTTTAGATAAGGTAAGGGATGGAGAAAGACAGGGAAACAGCAATGTGTGGTTTCCTCTCACGTGCCCCCTGCTAGGGACATTGCCCACAACTCAGTCACATGCCCTAGCCTGGGAATCAAACTGGTGACCCTTTGGTTCACAGGCTGGCATTCAATCCACTGAGCCACATTGGCCAGGGTGTATTTTAATTATGATGTGTCTTGGTGTGGGTCTCTTTGGGTTAACCTTGTTTGGGACTCTCTGTGCTTCCCAGACCTGTGTGTCTTTTTCCTTTTCCAAGTTAAGGAAGTTTGCAGTGATTATTTCTTTAGTTTCTCTATCCCTTACTCTCTCTCTTTTCCTTCTGGTACCCCTACAGTGCAGATGTTGTTATGTTTTATGTTGTCCCAGACTTCCTTTTAGACCATCTTCATTTTTTGGGGGGGTGCGGGATTCTTTTCTTTTTACTGCTGTAATTGAATGTTTTCTACTACCTCATCTACCAAATCACTGATTTGATCCTCTGCTTTATTCAACCTAATCTTGATTCCTTTCTTTGTGTCCTTCATTTCAGATATTGTGTTCTTCATTTCTGATTGGTCCTTTTTTAGTGCATTCTATGCCTTCTTTTATGTTTACTATTTCTTTTTTAAGTTTTCACTGAGTTCATCCATTCTTTACTTAAGTTCACTGAGCATCCTTATAACCATTGTTTTGAACTCTGTACCTGGTAGACTGTTTGCCCCCATTTCATTTACTTCTTTTTTCTGGGAATTTCTATTGTTCTTTCACTTGTGTCAGGTTTGTTTGTCTCCCCATTTTGGTTGCCTGTCTGTTATTTGTTTCTATGCATTAAGTAGATCTAATATGCCTCCCAGTCTTGGTAGGATTGCCTTATGTAGTAGTTGTCCTGAGGGACTTTATAGCACAGTCTCCCTTATCACCCAATATACTCCAGGAATGTCCCTTCTGTGGGGTTATGTGAGTCAGCCCTTCTGTTGTAGTTGAGTCTTGATCACTGTTAGCCTTTCCATGTGTGGGGTCAAACCTCATGCTGGCTGGCTGTGAGGACTGATCTTGACCACAGTATAAGAGCTGCTGTGCTGGTGCTGACCACACAAAGCAGAGTTAACCCTAGTAAGGTCTGGTTCCTGCAAAGTCTCCTTTTGGATGTACTACTTGTCCACTTAAGTTGGTCCTTTTCTGATATTATGTGAAGGCTCCCACCAGTTTCAATGGTCTGGGGCCTCTTAGGGAAAACTCTAGGACATGTCAATGTCAGACACTGCCTGTGACTAGTCCTGGTTACCTCTTTGGAGCTTCAAAGTGATACACAGTTTGTGTCTTCCTCAGCTGGGCCTGATTGTGCATGAGAGGGGCCTAAATGTACACCAAGTCTGCCTTCCACCAGCACTAAGACCAGGGACAGGTTAGCAAAAGGCCCAAGGCACCCACAGATCCACTTCCACCTTCATCCACCTGCCAGCTGCCTATTAGGCTTGGTCTCTGAAAGAACCTCGGGCAGTATGTGAGTTGCATAAAGTAGGTTCTCAGTGAATCACCAGGTAGAGGTGAGCGTTATTCATCAGACGAATTCAGATTCAAACTCAGTGCCAGTGCTGAGTCTGGGGCCACTGAGCAAAAGTCTTACGATACACTAAGACTTGCTGCCACCCGCCAGCTACTCACAAATCTTTGATGGGGCAAGGTCTTGGAGTTGTCAGGGTTAGGCCAGTTGAGTTCATCAGACCCAAACAGACCAATATTTGGCTGTGGGAAAGGAGGACTCTGCAAAGTAATGGTAGCACAAGTTGGACATGGTAGGGGAAAATGGCCCCCCTCCTAGTGTCACATAACTCAGTCTGTTCCATCTTCTGCCTGGACCTCCTCAAGAGCTCTAGCTCATCAGGGCAGGGACATTGGGATTCTTAAATGTGAGACTAGTGGATCTCCTTTGGGGGAGGTGCTGATCAGGCTTTCAGAAAGGGGAGATAATGGCCCCTATCTCAGAGCCACACAAGTCAGTCTCTGATACCCCCCAAGTTGTCCAAACCTCTATACCACATGCCTAGGCAGCTGACTCCATCACAGGGCATGAGCTCTGGAGGGCGGAATGACAAGGCGTCCACAAAGTGAGGCTACTGCATTTTCTTCAGGGTTGAAGTGTATGGAGGGGTGAACTCCACTAAAGAAAAATGGCATTTGTGGTGTGGGAGAGGGACTTAGCACAAGGAGCCTTCAGCTTTCTCCTGGGAGCCACACAATCCAGTGTAGGACTCCTTACACTACTGTAGCCCAGTCTACCCTCCCTTCACCAAAGTCCAAGTTGAGTGGTTGTGAGATTTTGCTCATTTGACCTTTTAGAGGGGCCTGGGTTCCTAGTAGACTCCTATCTTTCCCTGGTAGACAGAATCCCTGCCAGTTTTCACTGCCAGATGTTGTGTGGGCCTGGAACCTCTCTTTCTAGCTCTGGTACTCTGAACTGGAAAACCCCACATGGGACTGAGACTCCTTGGACCTTAGGCAGTACCTTTGCAGCTGAGATATCCCTCCAGATTTTCAGCTGTTGCATGTGGATGCAGGGCCAGTTCATTTTGTGTCTCCACCCTTCCTATCAGCCTTGATGTGGCTTATTCTGTAAATCTTTGGTTATAAGATGCCTACTCAGATAGTCTTCAGCTGGTTATTCAGGTTAATTAATCTATATTTTAATTGTAATTTCCATTTGGTCCTGGAAGGATGGTAGTGTAACTTCTACCTACTCCATTGACATCTTGAATTCCCGCAAATTATCTTACTTTCAATCATCACATATATTTCTATTCTTATATAAAATTCTGTTTTCCTTATATAAAGTTCTGACAGATACATACAGTACATACTAAAGAGTAGTAGTAGTAAAGAGTAGTAATAGTAGTAGGTAGTAGTAATAAATATCCTTCTTTCAGTCCAAATTATGAAGGAAATGTGGGTAAAGTTTTGCCATTATGTATAGTTTAACAAAGATTTTTGATATAAAGAAAATTCTCTTTAATTCTTAGTTCACTAAGAATCTGTAAGAGGTGGCTAATGTTTTTCTGCATCTGTCAAAATAATCATAATTTTTCTCCTTCAAGCTGTTAATTGCAAAGATGGATTCTTTGATGACAAACCATCCTTGTAGGGATTAATTCTATTTTGTTATGTCAGAATTTCAGCCCACTTGGCTACCCTAATTGATTTTTATTTTGAAGAAATGACTTTGTTCAGTGGAGCTTGAGTTAGAGGAGGGCTATGAAATCAGTTGTGTTTGTATGTGTTTTTGTTATATTTTTACAATCAGTCTTTCTGTTATATTGATCATTATAAACTGTCCCACCTTATCTTCAATAAGACTTCTTATTTCAGTGTATATTTTGTCTGATATTAATATAGTCTTTCCAGGGTTCTTATGCTTACTGCTTATAACATATATATTTTTTCTCCAATTTACTTTCAATCTATTGGTGTCATTTTATTTTAAGTGTCTCTCTTGTAGACAGCAGAAAACTGGTTCTTTTTTTTTTAATTAAATCTGATAATCTCTTCCTCTTTACAAGAATGTTTAGTACATTTATATTAAGATAACTATTGATATTGTTGTAGCACATCCAATGTTTTATAGTTTGCATTTGTCTTTTTTACTTGTTATTTGACTTCATTTGAGTTGGTAAGATTTTTTTTAGTATTCCATTTTAGTTTATTCTATTGGCTTCTTAGTTATATCACTTTGAAAAAAGTTAATGGTTGCTGTAGAGATTACAACCTGCCTCTTAAATTTATCCCAATTAACTTAAAGCTAGCACATAATTATTTAAGGTAGAATATAAACCACTTACAATGGTTTTAATTTCCATTTATATACTCTGGTAAGCATAAGTGTAAGGCAGCCTCCAAAATTACTGTCCACTAGTGTGCATGCCCTACATAACCCACTCTCTTTGAATAAGGGCTGAACCTCTGAATATGACAGAATTAGGTTATTAATCAGCTGAATTTTAGGTCAGCAAAAAAGGAAATCATTTTGATGAGGCTAACATAATCAGATGTACCCTTAAAAGGGAGCGAAACCTTCACCAAGTCAGAGAGATTAAAATATGACAATGCCAACAGGGGACACATGGCAAAGATATAAGGAGGGACCCCCAAAAAAGCAGAATTATTTTCTGGCAGGTGATCCCTTCTAAGTGAGGGTTCTAGGAACCCATCTGTATTGGTGGACCAGATGGCGTTGTTGTGAGAGTCTCCATTTGGCTTTTTTGTTTGTTTGTTTTCCCTCGATAAAAAAGTCTTCAAAGGGAAACCTTTTGCCAATGTGGAAGAGGTGAAATAAAAAACAGTAGAAGTAAAAAATCATCGATCAATATCAACAAGTTCAAAAACTGTTTTGAGCAGTGAAAAAAATGTCTTGATGGGTGTACTGCATCAAATGGAGAGTGCTTTGAAGGTAACTGAAGTTTAAACATGTAAGACTAAATATACAATTACTTATAAATAAATTCTGGTTTTGGGGGTCTTCCCTTGTATATAAGAGGCAGCTAGCATCTGGGATGGCCACCTCCCATGGGAGAGCAGGTGTCTGAATCCTTTAGCTGCAAGGAATGCCAATTATGTCCTTTTTTACAAAAGATCCTGAGCTCTAGAAAGGAACACAACACATCTGATGCTTTGATTTCAACTTTGAAAGTGTAAACAGAAATCCCAGTTCAGACTCAGAACTATGGAAGTGTGATAATAAATGCATGTTGTTTTAAGTCACTAAATTATGAGGATTTGTTATGTAGCCATCAATTTTGCAGCTGTTGTTATCATATATTACATTATAATTGTTATCCCATCAATACAATGCTATCATCTTTGGTTTAAAGAGGATTATGTATTTTAAATAGATTGACAAAAGAAAAGAAAAAACAATCTTTTATATACACGAGTTGTCAAAAGTAGGTTTACAATTGTGAGTACATGAAACAGAGTTTATTCTTGCATTATTATTTATTAATTTTTGTGTTATTTTCCACACAAATAACTATAAATCTACTTTTGTAATCCTCTGTATACTAAAATATTTATTATCTCTAGAGATCTTCATTCAAATAGATAAACATAGAGATATAGATACTATATATGTAGATATATTGAATATATAATTTCCCTTCAGATTTAAGAACTTCCATGATCATTGCTTATATTGCTAGTCAAATGGTGATGAATACTTGCAGATTTTTATTTTCTCAAATGTCTTTACTTTGCCTTCATTTTTGAAGGATACCATTGCAGGATGTATAATTCTGGTTGACATTTTTATTTTTTATTCAGCACTATGAATATGTCATTCTAATCCCTACTGATTTCTATAGTTTCCAATGAGAAACTATCCATTTTTATTACCATTCTCTGTATGTGAGCTACCATTTTTCCAAATGCTTTCAATATTTTCTCTTCAATTTAGGCTTTCTGCAACATAGTTATTATGCGTATAGGAATTATTTTCTTTTATTTAACCTGATTGTACCTCTTGAATCTGTAAATTAATCTTTCTCAAAAAATCTGTACTGACTTAAACCATTATTTCTCCAAATATTTGCTTTTTTTCTTTCTTTTTCTCCTGAGATTCTGAAAATGTATATGGAACTATACATTTCTTCAAATTTGGCAATTTCTATTGTCTTATCTCAAGTTTATGAAATATTTCTTTTGCTGCTGTTTAAATCATCCAAATCTTAAATACATATATAGATTTTATTATATGTATTGTACTATTCATCTCTGGAGTTTTTAATTATTTTATTGTTTATATATATTTAGATTGTGTATTCATTAATATCATATTTTCTTTAAATCTTTTAAAGTGTTTTCATTATTACTGGATAATTATAGAGTTGATTTAGCTTTTGAAGTTGATAGCTAATTTAAAGTTTTAGTTGAGTTAATGCAACATCTGGGCCCTGATTATTTCCCTGAGTGTGAGTCACACCTTCTCATGTTTTTAATATCTGATAAATTTTGGTTAAAAGCTGAACATTGTTTACAACATATGGTAACAGTTCTCCTGTTCTTTTAAGAATTATTAAGTCTTGTTTAATTATTGTAGGAGGCATTAAATTGTGCCTGGATTCAAACTGTAAGCCTTGACACATTGTAGATATACAATTGTTAATATCTGTTTTATGGCTTTTTTTTTTTTGCATTTTTTGGTCTGTTTCCTGTACCTGTAAAATGTGACTACAACCAAGGAGTAAAGATAAAGACTGCTTTCTCTATAGTTCCCTGTCTCTAAGGATTGCTCTCTAATTCCCAGCTGTTCAGTTACTCCAGACTCTGTCTCTACTCTAACATCTCAAGTACATACATTTCAACTTTCTACCTTTTGGTCTTCAAATGGTTATAGGATTCACCCAGTTAAGAAAAGTGTCAGACTCTCAGATCTTAATCCATATTGTTTTATCTTTTAAGTCTACATTTCTTTCTGGTCTCTGTCCCAGTGATTTCAATTGTTTATGCCCTTATTTGGGATATATTAAGTTCTTACAATTCTCATATTTCCCTCCTAAATTTCCAGCCCCCTTTTGAGGCCTGTTATTTAGTTGCTGATTCCTTTAGCCAGTCAGCTAGAGTTTTCTCCCACCATTGTCCTCAGCCTTAGCCACAAGAGTTAAGCAAAATCATTAAAACAGAAAACCAAGAATTCAGATTCTTATCTCTTACAGTTGCAATATTTGAAATTAAACTCTCCTCTGGTTTCTGTCTACTTTGATATTTTTAGTGCATTTAAATAGTTTTAAAATTGTTGTACACTATAGTTTTAGTCTGAGGAGGTGAGCATAAACATTTCACTTTTGCACCATTAACCAGAAGCTGACTTTTGATTATATTTTTAAAAATTTTAAAGCTCTTCAACTAATATTTTATGTGTCTAAAATATTATTTTGATTTAATTTTAAGTATATTTTTGCTGGATCTAGAATTCTAGCTTGCAACTTCATTTTCCCTTCAACTTTTTAAAAAACGTTTTTTTCTTAGTCTTCTGGTTTGCAACATATCTAATAAGAAATCAGAAATTTTTATCATTGTTCACCTGTATATGTATTTTTTCTCTAACATCTCTTAAGATTTTTCTCTTTATTGTTTGATTTCAGCAATTTGATTATGATGTACTGAGATGCTGTTTTCTTCTGCTCTCCTCCTTGGAATTATTGAGCATTTTGGATATGTAAGTTAACATTATTCATCAAATTGAGGAAGTTGGGCCATTATTGCTTTAAAATATTTTTCTTCCCCAAAGTATTTCTGGGACTCCAATTACACGGATGTTAGGCAGCTGGGTATTGTTCCACAGTTTCCTTATGTTTTGGTGTAAGATTTTTTCTTTCATTTTGTTTTATGTTTTATAGCCCTGTATACTTTAGTTTGCAGGGATCCTATTACTATGTCTTCACATTCATTGATCTTTTCCCCCTCTGTAGCATCTAATCTGTTACGTTCATCAGTCAATTTTTTTATTTCAGATATTATAATTTCATTACTACAAACTGTTTGGGTTTTTTCATAATTTCTATTTCTCTACTGAGATTCTTCTTTTTCTCCTTTATGCTTCTTCTAAAACCCTTGAAATATTTATAATAGCTGTTCTAAAATCCTTATGTGAAAATTTCATCATTTCTATAATTTCTAGGCAGTTTTAATTGACTCATTTTCTCTTCATTATGGATAATATTTTCTATCCATTTCTATGTCTAATAATTATTTATGCTGAATATTATGGAGGGTATTTTGTTGAATTTGTAGATATTTAGTGTTTAGCCAATGGCTCCTATGCAGTTCTTAAGAGCCTTTTTTTTTTTTTTTTTTTTTTTTTTGCCCCACTCCTTTTGGTCAGGAATGCTGTTCCCATATATTCCAGTCACCTCAGGAGCCTCAAACTCTAATCTTTATCTTCTCAGTCCAGCAGGATTGTCATAATCCATTTGGGTTTCCCCACCCTACAATAAATTCTGCAAAGTGCCTCTGATGCAGAGTGGTTATGGGTCCCTTCTTGTTTCCTTACCTACTCTTGGTCATTACAGTTCAGTTCTGTACTGCTTTTTTCCCAACATCTGTAAATAGTATTAAATATATTTATGCAGTTTTATACAAGGGAGGGCTAGTCCAGTATAGTCATTCTGTCATGACCAGAAACACAAATCTCCTAAAGATTTTTAATATGTGATCTATAGGAAGAAAACAGCTAATCTCAGAGCCTATTGTTAGGAGTAAAGCTATTAGGATAATTAAATTACTTCAATTTGGGGTAGAGGAGTGTAGTGTAGTTATAAAATCAGGCTTTCCCTGGACAAAAAAACCTTGGATTAGATAAACTCTTAGGGTCTTCTCAAATTCTATATTCTATATTTCTACATTTATGATATGTTGGATTCTTTGTGTTGCAAATAATAGAAAACACAAGTCAAACTGAATTAAACTGTAAGTAAATTTGTTGTAGGTTTCAGAACTGATTTGAACAAGAGACTCCACATGATTCATCTTTCCATCTTTCAAGTCAATACAGTATTAGAAAGTATCAGTTTAAGCTAGGAGTGATTCTCCTCCTTGTCATATGATGACTATTAGTGCCTCCTGGCTACATGTTTGTTTATTTAAGTTCAGAGGGAAACTATTTATTTTTCAGATATTCATATATGCCCTCTAATTGGGCTAGCTTGGATCATACATTCACTCATGAGCCAAGTACTTAACAATGGAAATGGAAAAGCTATGATTAATGCATTTATCTAACCTAATCATGTGACTATGTGAATGAAACAGCTTTTATTGGTTTAAACAAATTACAGTTTATTCTTGGAGGTAGGCCTGGAGTTGGAAGTATTTAAACCACCTGGCTGCAATTTAATGGAGGAAAGGTACAGTCGATATTAGAATGATAGCTATAATGCCCATTTTAGTTACATTAAAATTTTTGGAAATATACAAGTTTCTGTTGATAGCATACATGCTAAAATGTTTTGTATAGTACAAATCACTTTCTAATTCTTAGATGCATTTATCAAAATGATAAAGGGGCTCAGTATACATATTTATTAAAAACAGCATTTAAGATATTTTATAAGAATAGATTTGTTGGAAATCCATGTACTGAAATGTGTTAGTGGTTATAACTGAATCAAAAAAAATTTTAACAAGTTTTTCTAGGGATTCATTTTGTGTGATTTTCTAATACCCTGCATTAAGTATATATTTCTTAAGTAGGTGTAGAGAATAAGTAAATACACTACGATGATGCTGTGAAGTTGCAAGACGAAACAGTTCATCACTAAGAGAAGTAATCAGCGTCGTAGTTAAGAGCATTGATTACAAACTCAGCTAACCTAGGCTCAAGGCCTGGCTTCACCACATCCTATGTTTCCAAAATGGAGCTAATAACATGGCACCACTAATTGAATGTATCAGGCATGTTAACAATCCTATTCACAAATACTATAATTTTAAGCCTTATATTAGCAGAAGACAGATTCTTTTCCAACTTTCACAAATGAGGGAACTTAGGCTCCCAAATATGTAAATGGCCAAATCAACATAACCAGTAAGGGGAAACCACATCTGCCCAGCTGTAAAGCACTTTCACCTTATCTCTACTCATGTGGTTCTGAAACTCTAGTGCACATCAGCATCACCAGGAGCACTTGTTAAAATACAGCTTTTGGGGGGGGGGCCAACCTCCATAATTATGGATTCAGTAGGTCTGGATGTGACCTGAGAATATAATTTCTAACAAGTTCTCTGATAATAACTCATGTTGCTGGTCTGAGGACTGTATGTGAGGTCCACTCTTCTTCACTACATTTTCAGTGACTGTGCACAGTCAACAATACAAAAATTTTATATACTTTCTCAAACATGCAAGCATTAACTGTTCCTCATTTTGGTATTTATCTCCTAATCTAAAAGACAAAGATTCCCTCTTTGTCTTGGAATTTTGCCATTTTACTTATGATGTGTCTTGAAGTGAGCCTCTTTGGGTTCTTCTTGATTGAGACTCTCTGTTTTTCCAAGATTTGTGTGACTTTTTCTCTCATCATATTAAGGAAGTTTCCTATCATTACTTTTTCAAACAGATTTTTTATCCCTTGTTCTTCTTCTTCTCCTTCTGCTATATTATATAGATATTATACAGATATTATTACATTTCATAGTGTCCTGAATTTCCCTTAATCCCTCTTCATTCTTTCTGAGCTTCTTTTCCTTTTCTTCTTCTTGCCGGGTGTTTTTTTTTTTTTTCTACCTTGTCCTCTAGCTCACTGATCCAATCTTCTGCTTCACAGATCCTTATTTTGATTCCTTCTACTGGGTTCTTCAGTTTGGAAATTGTATTCTTCATTTCCCCTTGGCCCTTGTTGACAGTTTCTATTTCCTTTTTCATGTTGATATACTTTGCAGTGAGTTCATTGTAGTTTCCCTGTAGTATCTGGTAATTCACTGTGAGCTCATTGAATTTCCTGATAAGCACCACTTTTAACTCAATATCTGATAGTTGAGTGGCCTCTATTGCATTTAGTACTTTTTCTGAGGCTTCCTCCTTTCCTTTCATTTCAAGATTGTTTCTTTGTCTTCCTATTGTTTGTGAGACTCTTCTTTTTAGCCTCAGCTTCTTAAATTGATCTGTTCTGGCTCCCTGGATTAGTGATGTGAATTTCTGTGGTAGAATACCTGTGAGATTCAGTGGTGCAGTCTCCTTGATCTCCCAAGCTCACTGGTCTTGGATCATTGTTTATGTTGGCTCTGTGTGTCTTTGGGTTTTGATTATTGTTGGGTCTTTCTTTGGTGGGTCCTTTTCTCCAGCTGGTTTACTGAAGGTCACTCTGTCCATTTGTATTTTGCTGTGCTGCTGACACAGGTTGTGTTGTAGCTGGTTCTTCTGTGTGTCCAAGGTTTTGAGGATTCTCTCTCACTCTTGTTTAGTTGCTTGTTCTAGGCAATTTCTCCACTATTTAGTTGTATTTCCAGATAGTTCCTGGATTGAGGTTAGTGTGGCTTCCACCCTTCCTTCACCTTCTTCTGTTGTTATCTGTTGGTGGTTCCTTTGTTGCTGGGTTTCCTCTTCCTGCAGGTATCCTGGTGTTCACAGCTTCTACCTACTCTTTTTTGTGACCAATTGGAGGGGGAAGGCAAAATGGTTTAAGACAACAAGAGAGTGTTTTATAATATTTACAGTAGCAGCCAGTGGAGAAGAAATAGGGAATTCTTTGGCTATGTATAGTGTTAACTGTGATATTCCACCCAACTAGTCACTTTTTAGAAAGGTTGGAAAGAAGATAAGACTCTTGTTGGGGTGGGAAGAGTTGTGAGTTAGATCTAGGAAGCAGTCAGCATGTGGGAGGTCAGATTCTGAGGTAAGGTGAGAATAAAGAATAGTAAATAGGTGTAGTGTGTGAGAGAATAGAGTTAACCACTATTATGATAGAGTTTCGGAAACCCTGAAGTGGGCTAAGATCTGAGAGGGGTGTTGTGTAGTATTTATAATGGTATGAAACAGCAATTATTTACAATAATAATGGAGAAACAATCATATGACAGAATCTATGTGATCTGGATAACAAGAATAGGGATTGTAGGACCTTGAGTAGTGTTCTTTCTGATGGAACACAAGAGAAGTGTAGGACAGTAAATTAGCAATACACTATGAAAGAGAGAATGGGGGAAACCTGTCAAATGATACAATTTAACCAGCCAAGCAAAGAAGACTAAACAGAAAGAGGAGTAATACAGGACTTCTGGCCAAGATGGAGGCGTAGGCGGACACACTGTGCCTCCTCTCACAACCAAAATTAAGGACAACAAATATTTAGAAACAAGAAAATAATCAGAACTAATAGAATATTGAACTGTAAGGAAGTCCAATAAGCAATCATCCAGACTGGTAAGAGGGGCAGAATCAGGGCAGGAAAAAGTGGAGGTGCGGACCGAGGAACGCAATCAGCAGCGGCTGGCAGTTCCAAGGTGCACATGCAGCAGCTGGCAGACCCCAGGCACAGAAGGGCAATTGTGCAGACCCAGTGAGGCCGCACAAGGTGGCTGGCTGACCAGGTGGTTTCACATTCTCACGCACAGACGGTCCAGGCAGAGGGGAAGTGGCGAAAGGAACTGAATACAGGAGAGAGAGGAGCAGGCGCCATTGCTCCCTCTTGGACCCCACCCCCATTTATAGCGACACAGCCCAGCATCTGGGCTTCCCCGCCCTGAGGAACACCTAAGGCTCCACCCCTCACTACATAATAGACATGATCAGACTAAAACCAAAACAAAACAAACAAACAAACAAAAAAAAAAAAAAAAAACCACCAAAAATGGCTCAAACTGGAAAACAAATAAAAGCCCCAGAGCCAATTCCTCTAAGCCATGAAGAGATAGCCAACCTACCAGATGCACAGTTCAAAGCACTGGTCATCAAAATGCTCACAGAATTGGTTGATTTTGCTCACAAATTAGATGAAAAAATGCAGGCTACAATACGTGAAATGAAGGAAGATGCATGGGGAACCAATAAAGATGGGAGGAAAACTGGGACTCAAATCAATGCAGTGGACCAGAAGGAAGAAACTAACAACCAAACAGAAAACAAGGAAGAAACAAGAATTCAAAAAAAATGAGGTGAGGCTTAGGAAACTCCGGGATATCGTTAAACATCCCAACATCTGAATTATAGGGGTACCAGAAGGGGAAGAAGAAGAGCAACAAGTGGAAAACTTATTTGAACAAATAATAAAAGAGAACTTCCCCAGTCTGGCAAAGGAAATAGACTTCCAGGAAGTCCAGGAAGCTCAGAGAGTCCCAAAGAAGTTGGACCCAAGGAGGAACACGCCAAGGCACATCAGAATTACATTAGCCAAGATTCAAATGAAGGAGAGAATTCTAGAAGCAGCAAGGGATAAGGGGACAGTCACCTACAAAGGAGTTCCCATCAGACTGTCAGCAGATTTCTCCAAAGAGACCTTTCAGGCAAGAAGAGGCTGGAAAGAAATATTTGAAATCTTGAAAGGCAGGGACCTACATCCAAAATTGCTCTATCATCAGCAAAGCTGTCATTTAGAATGGATGGACAGATAAAGCGCTTCTCAGATAAGGTGAAGTTCAAGGAGTTCATCATCACCAAGCCCTTATTATATGAAATGTTAAAGGGACTTATCTAAGAAAAAGAAGATAAAAATAGGACAGTGAAAAGACAGCAAACTCAGCTATTAAGAACCATACCTAAAACAAAAGCAAACTAAGCCAACAGCTAGAACAGGAACAGAACCACAGAAATGGAGATCATATGGAGGGTTAGCAACAGGGGCATGGGAGGAGGAGAGAGGGGGAAAAGGTACAGAGAATAAGTAGCATAGACGGTGGGTAGAAAATAGACAGTGGAAGGGCAAGAATAGTGTGGGAAATGTAGAAGCTAAAGAACTTATGACACATGGACATGAACTAAAAGGGGGAATGTGGGTGGGAGAGGGTGTGCAGGGTGGAGGGGAATGATGGGGGAGAAATGGGACAACTGTAATAGCATAATCAATAAAATATATTTAAAAAAGTATAAGTATCCTTAAAAAAAGAAAGAGGAGGAATACAAAAATACTATTAAAATAAAAGATGTAAGAATAATGAAAAAAATAATACGAATACGCAATAATTTGCAGGTTCTCTGAAATAGCAAAGTGAAATTTGTCTCAGTGTCTCAGCTGTTGGGATGATGTCTTTTGGGTCCAAATCTGGTATTTTCACAGTTCCAGGTTTTTTGTCTCAGTTGTGGGTATTAAAAAAAAAAAAAAAAAAAGTGGAAGAAGCAGAAGAAAGAAGGAAGAAGAGATAAAATTTGAAAAAAAAGGAAGAAGGAATAAAATAAGAAACAAGGAGAGAGAGGGAAAAGAACTTGAGAGATAAAAAAATAATAAAAATTAAAAAATTAAAAATTACTTTAAAAAATAAAGTTTCTTGTTCATTTCAATCTGGCTACACCCATTTTTCTGGTCTTGCTGGCTGCAGCAGGCTGAGGGGCTTTTCTCCCTTCACAATCTACACTAGTCAGCCTCGCACACACCCTCACCAGGGTTAGCCTGGAACCTCTCCACAGAGACTTGGGTGTGGGATCCAGGCCCTCCTCATAGTGCAGTCTCCCCTAGGTTATGGATGCGGGAACCACTCCTTCTGCATAGCGCACTCTCCCCATGGTTGCAGGCGAGTGCACTTGGTCAGGCTGCCTCTGGCCCCAGGAGTTCGGGTGTGCACCCTTCCCAGTGCTACGGGGGTGTGCAGGGCTTCCAGTGGCACCCTGGAAGCACTGCCCAGCTCAGTGAGGAGGAGGCCAGAGTAATTGCTGCAGGAGAATTCCCCAGTGTCTCCTTTTTCACTTTTTCTTTTGAGAAGTTATTCTTATTCAAGCCTGCCACTGTGTACAGCAGCCTGGCCTCTGCCACAGCCCAATTCTCCAACCAGACCAGGGACTATCGGGATCAGGGCCTGTCATGGCCCAACTCTCAACTCTCCCCAACCAGCATCCACAATCTCTGTAGGTGCTCACAGCCCTTGTGTGTTTGCCAATTAGCCCTATTCCCCTTTCTGTGACTTCAAGCAACCAGGTCTCTCCCGGTGCTTTTCAAACCTTGTTTGGCTGGGGAGGGAGCAGTTGACCCGGCTCTCTCCCAAGGACCCTGTGGCAGACTCGGTGGGCACTGGGCCTGGGGCTGCAGCTGCCCTGGTCCCTGCACTGGTCCCTGGGACCTTATTATCCTGAAGCACTCTCCTTACCATCTAGCTTTTCAATGTCCGCTACAATTTTTGGTCTCCTATTTTCATATATGCTGGGGTACTGTTGGCTGTTTGCTCTGTTCCTCCATAGATCAGCTAGGTTTTTCTACCATGTGTAGGCGAAAGTGGAATCTGCTTCCTCCTACCTCGCCGCCATCTTCCTCCTCCAGAATCATGATTTTTCCTTGATTCCCAATTCTTCCCTTTAAGATTGCTCTCATTGTCATCAAAGAGCTGCCAGTTTTTAATTTTGCCTCATCATTTGCATGAGTACCACATGAGCAGCAATTGATTTCACAGGATCTTTAAATCTGCTCTGCTGAAACTTCATCTAGGAACCTTTAAATTGAGCCTTAGTCAGCCCTTCAGGGCACAGAGCCAAACCACACACCTGCCATATGGCATTCCCTGCAGTACCTGTACCCCTCAAATCCTTGAGGTTCCTATCATGTCTTAAGGTTCCTCCTTGCCATCTTTCAAAAAAGTAACCTTTGTTACTTCCTTTGATAGACTGCCATGAAACATACAACCAAGCAATGTACCAGGTCATTTTCCACAGGGCTTTCCTTAGCTTGAAAAGTCAATCTCAGTTCTTCAAGGCTTTCTGGTAACAACAAGAGCCCGGGCATCCCTCCTTCAGTCATGACATTCTAGTCAACGTCTTGATTATTAAAAGCACCATTTAAAACCAGTCTCACTGGTTTCATGCAAAGATGCTTTGTGTCATCACTCACTTGTTAAGAATGCCAAATTATAAAAGGATTAGCTAGGGGGAAAATACAAAACAAAAAGTGAAATCCTTGTCCTTCCAATATCCACCAAAATAGCATTTCCATGCCTCAAGATTTTCATTGTTTTCTTTCTAACTTAATGTTAAGCTTTAACTCTCAGAAACTCCACTTTCTTTTTTTAATATATTTTATTGATTATGCTATTACACTTGTCCCATTTCTCCCCCATCATTCCCCTCCACCCTACACACCCTCTCCCACCCACATTCCCCCCTTTAGTTCATGTCCATGTGTCATAAGTTCTTTAGCTTCTACATTTTCCACACTATTCTTGCCCTCCCTCTGTCTATTTTCTTCCCATTATCTATGCTACTCATTCTCTGTACCTTTCCCCCTCTCTCCTCCTCCCACTCCCCTGTTGATAACCCTACATATGATCTCCATTTCTGTGTTTCTGTTCCTGTTCTAGTCATTTGCTTTGTTCGCTTTTGTTTTAGATGTGGTTCTTAATAGCTGAGTTTGCTGTCTTTTCACTGTCATACTTTTATCTTCTTTTTCTTAGATAAGTTCCTTTAGCATTTCATATAATAAAGGCTTGGTGATGATGAACTCCTTCAACTTGACCTTATCTGAGAAGCACTTTATCTTCCCTTCTATTCTAAATGAGAGCTTTGCTGGATAGAGCAATTTTGGATGTAGGTCCCTGCCTTTCAAGGCTTCAAATATTTCTTTCCAGCCCCTTCTTGCCTGTAAGGTCTCTTTGGAGAAATCAGCTGACAGTCTGATGGGAACTCCTTTGTAGTTGACTGTCCCCTTACCCCTTGCTGCTTCTAGAATTCTCTGCTTCATTTGAATCTTGACTAATGTAATTCTGATGTGCCTTGGCATGTTCCTCCTTGGGTCCAACTTCTTTGGGACTCTCTGAGCTTCCTGGATGTCTTGGTAGTCTATTTCCTTTGCCAGATTGGGGAAGTTCTCTTTTATTATTTGTTCAAATAAGTTTTCCACCTGTTGCTCTTCTTCTTCCCCTTCTGGGACCCCTATAATTCGGATGTTGGGACGTTTAATGATGTCCCGGAGTTTCCTAAGCCTCTCCTCATTTTTTTGAATTCTTGTTTCTTCCTTGTTTTCTGTTTGGTTGTTAGTTTCTTCCTTCTGGTCCACTGCATTGATTTGAGTCCCAGTTTTCCTTCCATCTCTATCGGTTCCCCATGCGTCTTCCTTCATTTCACGTATTGTAGCCTGCATTTTTTCATCTTGTTTGTGAGCAAAATCAACCAATTCTGTGAGCATTTTGATGACCAGTGCTTTGAACTGTGCATCTGATAGGTTGGCTATCTCTTCACTGCTTAGAGGAATTGGCTCCGGGGCTTTTATTTGTTTTCCAGTTTGAGCCATTTTTGGTGGGGGTTTTTTTGTTGTTGTTGTTTTGGTTTTAGTCTGGTCGCAGCTATTACGTAATGAGGGGTGGAGCCTTAGGTGTTCCTCAGGGTGGGGCAGCCCAGTTGCCAGGTTGTGACGCAGTATGTGGGGGCGGGGCCTGAGAGGGAGCAATGGGGCCTGAGAGGGAGCAATGGCGCCTGCTCCATTCTCTCCTGTATTCAGTTCCTTTCGCCACTTCCTCTCTGCCTGGACTGTCTGTGTGTGAGAATGTGAGACCACCTGGTCAGACAGCCACCTTGTGGGGCCTCACTGGGTCTGCACAGTTGTCCCCCTGTGGGCCTGGGGACCACCAGCTGCCGCCTGTGCACCTGGGAACTGCAAGCCGCTGCTGCTGCGTTCCCGGGTCCTCCATTTTCTCCTGCCGCGACTCCGCCCCCTTACCGGTCTGGATGAATGGTTGTTGGAATTCCGTACAGTTCAATTTTCTATAAGTTCTGGTTGTTTTCTTGCTTCTAAATATTTTTTGTCCTTAATTTTGGTTGTTAGAGAAGGCACAGTGTATCCGCCTATGCCTCCATCTTGGCTGGAAGTCCCCAGAAACTCCACTTTCTTTTCAGAACAGAAACAAAGACAAAGTTTCAGGGGGAAAAAAAGAAAGGGAGATTAGAACATGCCTTAATATCTTGCCTCACACCAACGGGTCCCACCAACAAGTACCATTGAAGACCTCTCCTAGGTCCAAACAACCCAAAGACCCAATGGTAGAGACATTCCCTCACCCCACCATGTGTCAGTTGGTCTCACAGCAGAGACATGATCTCTCACCGCAGCTGGTATGCTCACTCACATCAAATGACCTTTCCTAGGTCCCAGTGTAAATCCCCAATGGTAGAGACATTCTCTCACCCCTCAGTGTGCCATCTGATCTTATAGCAGATATGGCATTCCCCCTAGTTCCCACATGATCAGCTGAGGTTTCTTTCCTTTTAAGTTAAAACTCTTACAACCTTCTATATGCATTCATATTTAGCAATAACTCACTTTTGATCCTCGTTTTTTTTTCAGCACTGGGAAGGACTATAATCAGCATCAAGCAACTAAATTCCCTAGATTTGCAAACACATAAGTAAAGTAAAAGGAACATTGTCACTTTTCATTGAGACCCATTGTCTTCTTCTGAAAAAGAAATTTCAAATCTCCATCCAGAGTGCAGGTCCAGCTTTCCTTTTCAGCATCAACCACAGCAACAGGGTTCAAGTCTTCCTCAGGTGGTGCCCATTTTATTTTTGTGTGGTGGATCCAAGGATTTGTTCCTGTGAGATTCAGTGAAGAGTATATTGTCAGCAGGAAATCATAGAGATCAGTCCATTGCTCATCTAGTTGCTATTCATGGCCTTGAGTCTTCCAGGTTTTTAGTAAGACTCCATCCCCCAGCTGGAATGGGAGTAAAGGCTCATCAGATGGGTTGGCAGACCTGCAATGAACAAATTTTGCAAAATAGTGTTTGCCCTAAATGTTGCACATATTGCTTAATATTTGACTTGTGCTCCAAATCTGTGGGGGGCACTACCAAAACTGAGATTTGAAAGGGTCTCCCATAGACTATTTCAAAAGGACTTAAGCACATCTTAAGTCCTGGGTGCTACCCTAATCCAGAGAAAGACAATGGGAAGTGCCTGGTCCCATTTCAAATGTGTTTTCTGTCATGTTTTTGCCAGGGTCTTCTTTATTGTGTCATTCATTTTCCCAGTCTTTCTTGTAGATTGAGTCTGCAAAATGCATGTGACTTCCATCATATTTGTAGTACCTGTCCAACCTTCTGAAAGATTTCTGAAGTGAACAATAGATGCTGTGAAGAAGTCCAAATCTAGGAATTATTTCTTTAGGTAAACGTTTTGTTACCTCAGTTACTTTATCAGTTCCAATGGGTAATGCCTCTACCCATCCAGAAAAAGTTTGAACAAAAACTATTATAAATTTGAAATTCCCACTGGTTTTAGGCATTTGTATAGCCTACTTGCCAGTCCTCAAATGAACATAACTCTTTAAATGGTACTCCATTTTCCACTGGTGCATGTTATGTCTTAGATTGTTTCTGGCACATATCTGGCAGGCTTGGGTGGTCCTCTGATGAATCCTTTGCAAATGATGGCCCTTCAAATGTGGCCTATTGAAGTCCATCAAAGCATCCCTTCCATAATGGGTCCCTTCCTGTAGATGTTTGAAGATGAGATTCACTAGAGGCTAGTGAGAAATTCACTAGGGAGAAAGACTATACAATGGGTGTTGTTCTTCCATATGGAATTGGAATCACTGTTAGAGGATTCCCACTCATAGGGTCCTCTCATTCTGTGTAATTGGGTTTAAATTTTGACAAATCCAAGCAAGGGATAAAATCCCTAGAGCTTCTAGGTTGAGGAACCCATGCAGATGTGAGGATCCCACCAAAGCAAGAAGGGGTGAAGTGGCTGAGAAGGGCAAGTACCAGTGCTTTAATACAGCAATATACAAGACATGGGGGGCAGAGGGACTCTCAGTCAGTCATTCAGAGGGAAGAACCCACCAAAGTATGATCCAACAACAACCAAAACCAAATAACAACCACATAAAAGGCATGAAGGTCAACAGAAGATCATCAAGCACAGATGATCAAGGAGACTGCACCATTGAGTCCCACAAGTCTCCTACTACAGAAGACCACAACACAAAGACAGAAAGTCAAAGCAGAAAAATCTAAAGAAAAAAACAAGAAGAGTCACCTAAAATGTGGAGTCAAAGAAACAACTCCAAATCAAAAGGAAATGAGGAATCTCCTGAAACACTGTTAAATGAAATTGAGGCAACCAAACTATAAGGCATCAAGTTCAAAATTATGGTTGTAAGGACACATAAGGAGCTCAATGATAACTTCAGAGAACACCATGGAACCTTCAAGGAACTTACTGCGAACTACACCAGCAGGAAAAATTACATAGAAACTATGTAACTTTTATCTGAAATGAAGAACACGGTGCAAGGAATTAAAAGCAGGTTAGATGAAGTAGAGGATTGAATCAGTGAGCTGGTGGAGAAGGTAGAAAAAAGTCAAAGACAGAGCAAAAATACAAAAAAACTCAAAAAGAATGAAAACACTTAAAGGGAGCTGCAGGACAACATGAAACCTAACGATATCCATATAATAGGGATACCAGAATGAGAAGAAGAGGAACAAAGGATAGAAAATCTATTTGAAAAAGGAAAGATAGAAAACTTCTCTAACTTGATGAGAGGAAAAAGTCACGCAAGTCCAGGAAGCAGAGATGGTCCCAATCAAAATGAACCCAAAGAGGCCCACTCCAAGACACATCAATTAAATGGCAAAATTCAAATACAAAGAGAGAATCTTAAGACAGCAAGGGAGGAACAGAGAGGAACGTACAAGGGATATCTAATAAGGCTATCAGCTGACTTCTCAACAGAAACACTATAAGCCAGAAGTGAATGGCAAGAAATATTCCAAGTAATGAGAAGGAAAAGGCCTTCACCCCACACTACTCTACACACCAAGGTAAAATGGAAGGCAAAATAAGGAGTTTCCTAGACAAAGGAAGGTTAAAAGAATATACTTCCACCAAACCAGGATTTCAAGACATGCTAAAGGGACTGCTTTAAGGAGAGGAAGAAAGAGAATGAAAGAGGAACACAAAAGGGGGAAATGGTAGTGAATAAGAACCTATTAATAATGACCTTAAAAGTAAATGAAATAAATGTTCCAATCAAAAGACAAAGGGTAACTAAATGTATAAGAAAACATAACCCACATATAAGCTTCCTAACAAGAGATCCATCTCAGAACAAAAGGCCTACACAGCCTGAAAGCGAAGGGTTGGAAAAAATATTCCAAGTAAATAGACAGGGAAAAAAAAAGCCAGGTTAGCAATACTTATATCAGACAAAATAGATTTCAAAACAAAAGCCATAAAAAAGACAGAGAAGGTCACTTCATAATACTGAAGCAAAAAATTCATCAAGAAGACATAACCATTGTAAATATATGTGCACCCAATGTAGGAGCAGCAAATATATAAGAAAATTCTTGAAGGACTTCAAGAAAGATATAGACAGCAACACACTTATACTAGGGGATTTTAACACCCCACTGTCAACAATGGACAGATCTTCAGAAGGAAGAATCAACAAAGATATCATGGCACTGACCTACACTCTATACCAAATGAACTTAATTAATATATACAGAACTTTTCACCCCAAAGCAGTAAAACATACATTCTTTTCAAATGCACTTGGAACATTCTCAAACATAGACCACATGATAGGACACAAAACAGGCCTCAACAATTCAAGAAAACTGAAATCATATCAAACATTTTCTCAGCTCAAAATGGCCTGAAACGTGAAACCAACATCAAAGAAAAAAACTCAAAAACATTCAAATTAATGGAGACTGAATAACATGTTATTAAACAATCAATAGGTTGACAATAAGATTGAGGAAGAAATCAAAAGGTTTCTGAAGAAAATGAAAATAAACACAAACAGCTCAAAACCTATGGGATACAGCAAAGGCAGTTCTGGGAGGGAAGTTTATAGCAATACAGGCCTACCTAAAAAAGATAGAAAAATTTCAAATAACCGACCTATCCTTACATCTACAAGAACTATTGGTTCAACAACAAAAAAAGTTCAGAGTGAGTGGAAGGAAGGAAATAATCAATATCAGAAGATAATTAAATGACATAGACACTTTTAAAAAATTCAAAGGATCAATAAATCCAGGAGCTGGTTCTTTGAAAAAAAAAATCGTCAAGCTTGTAACCAGACTCACTAGAAAAAAATGAAGAGAGGACCCAAATAAATAAAATCAGAAAAGTAAAAGGAAAAACTGAAACTGATACCATAGAAACAGAAAGCACTGTCAGAAATTACTATGAACGACTGTATACAAAGAAATTTGACAACCTGGGTACAATGGACAAATTCCTAGAAATATATAATTTTCCAAAACTGAACCAAGAATCAGAAAACCTGAATAGAACAATAACAGCTACTAAAATTGAAGCAGTAACCAAAAATCACCTGGCACACAA
The DNA here is from genome assembly GCA_039655065.1 of Glossophaga mutica. NCBI lineage: Eukaryota > Metazoa > Chordata > Mammalia > Chiroptera > Phyllostomidae > Glossophaga > Glossophaga mutica. Next base: position 67,638,169 of record CM077309.1, on the reverse strand, counting down.
ACACCTTGGACTAAATGGCTTCTCAGGCAAATTTTACCCAACATTTAGGGAAAAGCTAACTCCTACCCTTCTCAAACTATTCCAAAAAAAATTCAAGAAGTGGGAAGACTCCAAAACTCTGTTTATGAGCCAATATTATACTAATTCCAAAAGCAGGAAAAGACATAACAAAGAAAAAAACTATAGGCCAACATCTCTGATGAACATAGATGCTCATCTGATGAACATCTTCAACAAAATATTGGCAAGCCAGATCCAGCAATATGTTAAAAAGATCATACACCATGATTGACTGGGATTAATTTCAGGAATGAAAGGATAGTCACACATCAATAAACATGATACATCACATAAATTAAAGGAAAAACAAAAATTACATGATAATAGCAATAGATGCTGAAAAAGCATTTGATGTAGTAAAACATTCATGATGAAAGCACTCAGTAAAGTAGGAGCAGAGGGAGCATACCTCAATATACCAAAGGCAATATATGAGATATCTAAAGCTAACATCATACTCAATGGACAAAATCTAAAATTGTTCCCCCTAACATCAGGGACAAGACAAGGGTGGCTGCTTTCACCACCTCATCAACATAGTATTGGAAATTCTAGCCACAGCAATCTGACAGGAAAAATAAATAAAAGGCATCCAAATTGGAAAGGAGGAAGTAAAACTATCATGGTTTGCAGATAACATTATAGTGTACATAGAAAACCCTACAGACTCCACCCAAACCTACTCAAACTATTAAGTGAATTTGGCAAACCAGCGAGATACAAAGTAAATATTCAGAAATTAAAGGCCTTTTTGTATACCAACAATGAAATATCAGGAACAGAAATTAGGGAAAATATCCCATTTACTATAGCAACAAGAAAAATAAAGTATCCAGGAATAAATTTAACCAAGAGATAAAAAACCTTTTCTCAGAAACTACACAATGGTGAAGAAAGAAATTAAGGAAGACACAAACAAATGGAAGCATGTACCAAGCTCATGGATTGGAAGAACTGACATCATCGAAATGGCCATACTACCTAAAGCAATTTATAGATTCAACACAATTCCTATGAAAATACCCATGATATATTTCACAGATATAGAATAAATATTTCAAAAATTTATATGGAACCATGTATCACCCTAATTAGCTTCAGCAGTTTTTAGAAATACTTGATATCAAACTATACTACAAGGCCACTGTACTCAACACAGTCTGGTACTGGCATAAAAACAGACACATAGATCAATGAAACAGACTGGAGAGCCCAGAAATAAACCAATGTCTCTATGGTCAATTGAAATTTTACAAATTGGCAGGAGCATAAAATGGAGTAAAAATAACTTCTTCAACAAATGGTGTTGGAAGATCTGAACAGGTACAGAAAGAAAGAAAGAAAGAAAGAAAGAAAGAAAGAAAGAAAGAAAGAAAGAAAGGAAGGAAGGAAGGAAGGAAGGAAGGAAGGAAGGAAGGAAGGAAGGAAGGAAGGGAGAAACTAGACTGCCAACTTACACCAAAATAAACTAAAAATAAACTTTAAAATAAACTCAAGATGGATAAAAGGCTTAACTAAATTGTTGCACCATAGAAGTCCTAGAGGAGAACATAGGCAGGAAAATATCAGATATCCCCCTCAGCAATATTTTCATTGATATGTCCCCTAGGACAAGGTTTATCAAATTAAAAAGCTTCTTCATGGCTAAAGGAAACATCAGAAAAATAAAAATGGCACTAACCATATGGGAAAACATATTTGCCAAAGATACTTCACACAAGCATTTCGAATCCAGAATATTTGAAAAATTCATAGGACTACACACTAGAAAGACAAACAATCCAATTTTAAAAAGGGCAAAGGAACTAAACTGACTCTTCTCCAAGTAGGGCATACAGAGGGCTTATAGGCATATAAAATGATGCTCAACATCATTAGCCATCAGGTAGATGCAAATTAAAAACACAATGAGATCACTGCACACCTGTAAGAATGGTCATCATTAATTAATCAACAAACAACAAGTGCTGGTGAAGTTGTGGAGAAAAGGAAACCCTAATACACTGTTGGTGGGAATGCAGACTGGTGTAATCACTATGGAAAACAGTATGGAATTTCCTCAAAAAACTTAAAATGGAACTGCTTTTTGGTCTAGTGATTCCATTCTTGGGATTATACCCTAAGAATCCTGAAACACCAATTCAAAAGAATCTATGTACCCCTATGTTCAATTCAAAAGAATCTATGTACCCCTATGTTCACAACAGCCAAGTGCTGGAAATAGCCTAAGTGCCCATCAGTAAATGAGTGGATCAAGAAACTGGTACATTTACACAATGGAATACTATGCAGCAAAAAGAAAGAAGGAACTCCTACCCTTTGGGACAGCATGGATGGAACTGGAAAATATTATGCTAAGTGAAGTAAGCCAGGCAGTGAAAGACAAATACCATATCTCACCTATCAGCATGGGACCTAATCAACAAAACAAACAAGAAAGCAAAATGAAACCAGAAACATGGAAATAAAGAACAAACTTACAGGTACCAGAAGGAAGGGGTGAGGGTGGTAATGGTAGAAAGAAGGGGAATATGTACAAAAGACCCATGGACAATGAGAATGGGTAGGGGATGGTCTTTGGGAACAGGGGTTGGGTAGGACAGGAGAGAGCAAAAGAGTGAAAACGGGGACAACTATAACTGAACCACATTTAAAAAGTAAAATAGAAGTGGTGAAAGTGGACATCCTTGTCTTGTTCCTGATCTTAGTGGGAAAGATTCTAGTTTTTGCCCATTGAGTATGATGTTAGCTGTAGGTCTCTCATATATGGCCTTTATTATGTTGAGGAATGCTCCCTCTATTCCCACTTTGCTGAGTGTTTTTATCATAAATGGGTGTTGTACCTTAGCAAAAGCTTTTTCCATATCTATTGATATGATCATGTGATTTTTGTCTTTTCTTTTATTTATGTTATGTATAACATTTACTGATGTGCAAATGTTGAACCATCCTTGCATCCCTGGGATAAATCCCACTTGGTCATGGTGTATGATCTTTTTAATGTATTGTTGGATGCAGTTTGCCAATATTTTGTTGAGGATTTTAGTGTCTATGTTCATCAGTGATATTGGAACCTATGCACCCCTATGTTCATAGCAGCACAATTTACAATAGCCAAGTGTTGGAAGCAACCTAGATGCCCATCAGTAAATGAATGGATCAAAAAACTGTGGTACATTTACACAATGGAATTCTATGCAGCAGAAAGAAAGAAGGAGCTCCTACCCTTTGCAACAGCATGGATGGAACTGGAGAGCATCATGCTAAGCGAAATAAGCCAGGCAGTGAAAGACAAATACCATATGATCTCACCTTTAACAGGAACCTAATCAACAAAACAAACAAGCAAAATATAACCAAAGACACTGAAATTGGGAACAGGCTGTCAGTGACCAGAGGGGAGAGGGGAGGGAATGTCAGGGGAAAAGGGGAAGAGTTTACAGGAACAAGTATAAAGGACTCATGGACAAAACCTATGGGAGGTGGAAATGGGAGTGAGGTGGGGAGGGCTGGGGTGGTGGGCTGGGGTGAGAGTAAAAGACAGAAAACTGTACAAGATCAACAATTAAAATAAAAAATCAAAAAAAGTAAAATAAAAATAGTGCCAGCAGTTAAAAAAACAAAACAAAACAAAAAACTAGGCATGTCAACTTATCTCACCACTTTATCAACAGTTTGGTTTCTCTGGCTCATTTGGGAACCATACCTTTGTTGTCCTGGGCAGTGCATTATGGCAACCTTGTCCATTAGATTCACTGTTTGTAGCAATTGTAAAATCTCTTTTACATTTTTGACATCCTGTTGCCCCAGTGTTAAGAGTTCCCTCTCCTACATTACTCCATGGGCATGGACTATCATGAATGCATATTTGGAGTCCATGTAGAAATTAACCTTCTTTCCCTGAAATAGTACTAAGGCTCTCATGAGGGCTAGCAACTCTGCCTTTTGTGCTGAGGTTCCCAGTGCAAAGCTTGGGCTTATAATTCAGCAGTCCCAAACTATTTTTTTTTTTTCTCCAGGGACCAGTTTTATGGAAGGCAATTTTTCCATGGATAGGAGTTGGAGGGATAGTTTCAGAATTTTTCAAAAGCATTACAATCAAGCTCACCTTCTGCTGTACAGCCAAGTTCTTACAAGCATGGACCAATACTTGTCTCTGGCCCACAGGATGGGGACCCCTGGGTTCTATTACCTTATCTATGGTGACTACATGTACCCGGCTCATTGTTGGCCATTATCCATGAAGCTGTTCCTCTCGGTATATAGCTCCCAGTCTGGTGCTGCCAGAAGCTTGTCAAGTTCCAGCCTGCTAGAATAAACTTGGTCAACGATTTCCAAGCAGTCATGCTGGAGAGCTGAGTTTCCCTCCTTGTCTGGGAGCAGGGTGGCCAGGTTCAAGTTTGTGGTCATCTGTAAAGTAACACTTTGGTTGTCCAATAGAATGGTCTGGTATTTTCCCATGCTCCCTGTTGTCAGCCAATACTCTCCTTTCTGTTCCACTAGAATTAGGACCTGGAGTGGTACCAATACCATAGTACGCTGCCTTAAATTGAACTTCTCAGCTTCTTGTAAGATGTCACTGGTAGCTTCCACTGTTTGAGAACATGGTGGCCATCCCTTTATCATGTGATTCAACTGCTTTGAGAGATAGGCTATGAGTCTAGGAATGTTTCTCAGAGTCTGAAGATGAAAACCTAGTCCAAATCCCTGTCTTTCATGGCCATACAATTTGAAAGATTTCTGTAAATAGAGCAACCATAGTGCAGGAGCCAAACTAGCTTTCCTTCAGGGTGTCAAATTCTACCTAACAATCCCTTTCCATTTGAAAGATTCAGAGTCCAGGACTTTTAAGGAATTGTACAGGGGTTTTGCACTAAGTCCAAAGTTTGCAATACAAACTCAGCAGAACCCAGTAATTCCTAAGGCTCCATGAAGCTGCCTTCAGTTCTCTACTTTCTATCCACTATCAAGAATTTGTACCCTGTTTCAGTTGGAATCCCAGATGTACCACCTCCTGCTTGCATATCTGGGCCTTGTGAGATCATACCTTATATTTCCTTTTTTGCCAAATGATTTAGAACTGTGATGGTACTGAGCAAATAGTCCTCATAGATATTGCTAGCTATCAATATGTCATCTATGTATTGCAAAACAACTCATGATTTCAATTGAATATCCCTTAAGTCCTTTGCTAATACTTCCCTGAATCTAGCCAGGAAGTTCTTAAATCCTTGTGGCAGCACGATCCAAGAGTGTTGGAGTATGGCTTTAGTTTCTGGGTCTTGCATAATTCAGCAGTAATTGAGCCTGATCATCTGTTGGGATGCAGAAAAAGGCATCATTCAAGTCTAGGACTGAAAACCAATTGCTATCTCCAGGTGCCATGGTCAACAGAGTTGGGCACCATAGAATGAATGCCCTGAACAATGTCATTTATGGCTGTAAGATCCTGTAAAAATCAATATTCATCATAGTGGGGCTTTTCCATTGGCAAAATGGGAGTGTTATAGGGAGACTGTCATGATCAAATTAGTCCTGATTTTAAGAATTTTTGTAAATTGGATGAATCTCCACTAAAGCCTTCATTTTAATGGGGTAGTCTTTCTTCTGTCAGGTCTATGCCCTTTATTTTAGGTTAATTTTTATATATTGGATATTAACAACTTTACTTGGAGTTACATCCACCCAAACAGTTTGATCAACCTGTTCATAGATCTCAGGTGGGAAGAGTTCATCTCCAGGACCTTCTGGGCAAGTTAGGAGTACCTGGAGCTGGAGAGCATGTTCCAGCAGGACCTATACACATACTTACTGCTTTTCAGGAGAAAATGTTATTTGTACATGCAATTTGCAAAGTAAATCTCAGCCCAGCAGTAGAATAGAGCAGTCTGGCATGGAGAGAAAACTATGTGTAAGCTTTTAATCACAAACCTGGCATTCTAGAGTTTGAAGAAATGCCTATTTTTGTAATTGTCCAGTCGCTCCAGTAGTCATTACTGCATCTGAAATTTTCTTGGTTAATTTTGCATTCCACACCGAGTATGTAGCTTCCATATCTACAAGGAAATCAACTAGCTTATTCCCCACTGCACAGGGACCTAGGCTGCTATGGCCCCTGGTCTGGCACCTGCCACAGGATACTTGGAGGAGAGTTAGATCACCAGCTCCCTCCTTTACTAGAGCAGGGAGGGCAGCCTGGCACCAGGAGGGTCTTGGATGCTGGAAGTCGCTGAGGGGAATAGAGATGAAGTGGGAGATACACAAAGGCAGTGTACACTCTCTGGGACTGTGGACACTGGTTAAGTCATTACCACAGAAATTGGGGAGCCAGGTGACACCTGGAGAAGGGAGAAGATTTGGGCCATGTCAGATCCTGAACTGGGTAGTCTTCAGTCTGATTAGAAAATCTGGCTGTGTGAAAAGTTGAGCTTGTTAAGAACTGCAGACTTAAACAAGAGGCTTAAAAAAAAAAAAAAAAAAAAAAAAAAAAAAAAAGGCTTGCAGATGCTTTGTAAGGAACTCTCAAGCAGCAGCTGGCTCCCAGCACTCACCCAGCAGCTGAATCAAGCCGCTGGCCCTGAGGTTGATTCCAGCAGTTTGTCCATGATTTACTCAGGCCACTAGCCCAGAACCTGATTCTGGCTGCTAGCGGCACCACTTGCCATGAGGCTGATTTGAGTAGAACGCCTGTGCTTGACTCTAGCCTAGTGTGGAAGCTGATTTGTGATGCTTGCCAAGAAGCTGAGCGTCACTGCTTGCCCAGTGGTGGGCTCCAGCCACAGTGGGCTCGCAAAGAGCAAGGAGGAGGTACACCACACAGACTTCATACACTGGTGGGAAGGGTTAAAGGCACAGGCCTGGAGCAGATGTACAGTGGGGGGCCCAGCATCTCACGGAGGACCTGGGCTAGAGGCTGGGCAAATGTGAATATTGTGGCCCAGACGAGGCCCCTATCCTTGCAAAACCACAGGAAGAGATAAAAGTGAGCCCAGGGCCCCCTCTTCCTGTGGTATTCAGGAAGACCTGCAGAACTCTGTCAGCGGGATTAAAGTCAGCAGGAGGCTTATTTTTCTCTTTTCTCTCTCTTTTTTTTCCCCAAGTGAAACAATAAGACCTGCAGTTGTGAAAGATCCAGAGACAGATCCAAAGGAGGAGCACAAGACTAACCCCAAAAACTGAGAAACCAAGACAAATTTCACTTTACTATCCCATAAAACTGGCATTTTATTGGTTACTTGTATTATTATTATTAGTTTTATTATTTTTACTTCTTTTATTAGTATTTTTTAATTTCTCTTCTTTCTGTCTAGTTATCATCATTTTATTTCTCTGTTCAATTGCATTGCTTGGCTGGTTTTTCTTATTCTCTCTATCATACTGTACTTTAATTTTCCTTCTTTCACTTCACTCATGGTCCAATAACACACTACTCTTAATCATATACTTTCTATTCTTCTTATCCAAATCATATATTTCTTGTCGTATTACTGTTGTTCCAGTACTAGAGTAAATAACTATTGTTCCATAATTGTAAATACTACACAGCAACTCTCCCTGATCTTAGCCCATTTCACTTTATTCCTGAGTTTTATTATTGTTGTGGTTAACTCTATTCTCTTAAACACTATGCCTTTTTTCTATCCTTTACCCTCACTATATCTCATCAGCTAACCTTGCACAAGCACTCTGTTTTCTGGATTGAACTCACAATCCTTCCCCCCTCTAACAAGAGTCTTATCTCTTTTTCACCTTTTATACAAAGTGGCTAGTTGGGTAAAATACCACAGTTAACACTATACTTATCCAAAGGATCTCTACCTCTTCTCTACTAGTTGGTTTAAACCCCATAGAAACTCTCCCACTGTCTTAATCCATTTTGCCTACCCCCACCACTGATCACATATGAGAATAGGTGGGAGCTGTGAACATTAGTATACCTGCTGGAGGAGAGAACCCACCAACAAAGGAACCACGAAAAAGCAAAACCCAAGTACAATAAGAGAGCCCACAGACACAGAAGAAAGAGCAAACCTAGAGCATCCAGACAAGGAGATCAAAGAGACCAGACCACTGAATCCCACAGAATTCCTACCATAGAAGTTGGTCCTACAAAGATAGCTGGCAAAGTGAAACAACAGGAAGTGCAGAAAAAAAGAAAAAGAGTCCCCTAAAATGAAGAGACATAAAAGAACTTGTGATCAAAAGGAATGGAATACTCCCCACTAAAAGAGTTAAATGAAATGGAGGTAAGCAAATGATCAGATATAGAATTCAAAATAATGGTTATAAGGATGCTCAAGAGGACTTCTGGCCAAGATGGAGGCATAGGTGGACACACAGTGCCTCCTCTCACAACCAAAATTAAGGACAACAAATATTTAGAAACAAGAAAACAACCAGAACTTATAGAAAATTGAACTGTACGGAATCCAACAACCATCCATCCAGACCAGTAAGAGGGATGGAGTCATGGCAGTTCCCAAGCTTGCAGACGGCCAGCAGACCCCAGGCACGGGGTAGCAACTGTGCAGACCCAGTGAGGCTGCACAAGGCGGCTGGCTGACCAAGTGGTCCCACATTCGTGTGCACAGATAATCCAGGTGAAGGGGAAGCGGCGGAGGGAACTGGAATCCAGGAGAGAGTGGAGCAGGTGCCATTGTTCCCTCTCGGACCCTGCCCCCACATATAGGGTCACAAACCAGCAACTGGACTGCCCCGCACTGGGGAACACCTACAGCTCCACCCCTCACTACCTAGCAGCCACGACCAGACCAAAAACAAAACAAAAGGAAAAAAACACCAACAATGGCTCAAACCAGAGAACAAATGAAAGTCCCAGAGCCAATTCCTCTAAGCCATGAAGAGATAGCCAACCTATCAGATGCACAGTTCAAAGCACTGGTCATTAGGATACTCACAGAATTGGTTGATTTTGCTCACAAATTAGATGAAAAAATGCAGGCTACAATACATAAAATGAAGGAAAACACACGGGGAACCAATAGAGATGGGAGGAAAACTGGGACTCAAATCAATGGAGTGGACCAGAAGGAAGAAACAAACAACCAAACAGAAAACAAGGAAGACACAAAAATTCAAAAAAATGAGGAGAGGCTTAGCAATCTCCGGGATATCGTTAAACATCCCAACATCCAAATTATAAGGGTACCAGAAGGGGAAGAAGAAGAGCAACAAGTGGAAAACTTATTTGAACAAATAATAAAGGAGAACCTCCCCAATCTGGCAAAGGAAATAGACTACCAGGAAGTCTAAGAAGCTCAGAGAGTCCCAAATAAGTTGGACCCAAGGAGGAACATGCCAAGGCACATCATAACTATATTACCCAAGATTCAAATGAAGAAGAGAATTCCAAAAGCAACAAGAGATAAGGGGACAGTCACCTACAAAGGAGTTCCCATCAGACTGTCAGCAGATTTCTCCAAAGAGACCTTACAGGCAAGAAGGGGCTGGAAAGAAATATTTGAAGCCTTGAAAGGCAGGGACCTACATCCAAAATTGCTCTATCCAGCAAAGCTGTCATTTAGAATGGAAGGGCAGATAAAGTGCTTCTCAGATAAGGTCAAGTTCAAGGAGTTCATCATCACCAAGCCCTTATTATATGAAATGTTAAAAGGACTTATCTAAGAAAAAGAAGATAAAAATATGACAGTGAAAAGACAGCAAACTCACAGCTATTAAGAACCACACCTAAAACAAAAGCAAACCAAGCCAACAGCTAGAACAGGAACAGAACCACAGAAATGGAAATCATGTGGAGCGTTAGCAAGAGGGGAGTGGAAGGAGGAGAGAGGGAGGAAGGTACAGAGAATAAGTAGCATAGACAGTGGGTAGAAAATAGACAGGGGGAGGGCAAGAATAGTGTGGGAAATGTAGAAGCTAAAGAACTTATGACATATGGACATGAACTAAAGGGGGGGAATGTGGGTGGGAGAGGGTGTGCAGGGTGGAGGGGAATGATGGGGGAGAAATGGGACAACTGTAATAGCATAATCAATAAAATATATTAAAAAATAAAAAAATAGAGTTCAAAAAAAAAAAGGATGCTCAAGAAATTCACAGACAACTGCAAGGAACTGAGTGAAAACCACAACAGTATGAAAAATGAAATAGAAACTATAAACAAAAACTAGGAAGAAATGAACAATAAAATTTCGGAAATAAAAAACACACTTGAAGGAATTAAAAGTAGGCTGCATGAAGCACAAGACCAAATCAGGGAGCTGGAATACAAGTTGAAAAGAAATATGAAGGCAGAGCAGCTGCATGAAAAAAGACTAAAAAAAACATGAAGATAGCTTAAGGGAACTCCAAGATAATATAAAACACAGCAACATTAGAATCATAGGAATACCAGAAGAAGAAAAAAAGAAAAAAAAGGATAGAAACCCTGTTTGAAAAAATAATGACAGAAAAATTTCTGAACCTAGAGATGGGGAAAAAATGCAATTTCAGGAAGCACAGAGAGTTCCACTCAAGATGAACCCAAAGAGGCCACCTCCAAGACATATCATAATTAAAATGTCAAGTATTAAAGACAAAGAGAGAATCTTAAAAGCAGGAAGGGAGAAATAATAAGTAACATAAAAAGGGGATCCAATAAGGCTAGCAGCTGGTTTCTCAACAGAGGCACTCCAATCCATAAGAGAAAAGCAAGATATATTACAAATAATAAAAAAAGCAAAGGCCTGCAACCAAGATAACTCTACCCAGAGTGGCTCTCAATTAAAATGGAAGGCAAAATAAGGAGTTTTCCAGACAAAATAAGGCTAGAAGAATACATCTCCACCAAACCAGCATTACAAGATTTGTTAAATGGACTACTATAATGAGACAGGAGAGTGAAACAGAGAGGAACACAGGTACAAAGGGGGAGAAAGGAACAAATACCTATCAATAATAACCTTAAATTTAAAAGGATTAAATGTGCCAATCAAAAGACAAAGAGTAGCTGAATGGATAAGAAAGTATGACCCACACATATGCTGCCTACAAGAGATCCACCTCAGAAAAAAAGACCTACTCATACTGAAACTGAAGGGCTGGAAACAAATATTCCAAGAAAATAGACAGGGAAAAAAAAAAAAAAGCCAGGTTAGCGATACTCATATCAGACAAAATAGACTTCAAAAGAAGGGCCATAAGAAGAGACCCAAAAGGACACTTTGTAATACTCAAGGGAAGAATCCGTCAAAAAGATATAAACACTGAAAACATATATGAACCCAACATAGGAGCACCTAAATATATAAGGAAAATCTTGGAGGATGTCAACAAAGATATAGACAGAGACACAATTATACTAGGGGAATTTAACATCCCACTGTCAAAAATGAATAGATCTTTCAAATAAAATATCAACACAGATATTGTGGCATTGAATGATGCCCTAGATGAAATGGACTTGAATAATATATATAGAAACTTTCATCCCAAAGAAGATAAATACACATTCTTTTCAAATTCACATGGAATATTGTCAAAGATAGACCACATGATAGGACACAAAACAAGCTTCAACAAATTCAAGAAAATTGAAATCATATCAAGCATTTTCTCTGACAACAAGGGACTGAAACTAGAAACCAACCACAAGGAAAAAACTCAAAAACATTCAAATTCACGGAGTTTGAATAGCATGCTGTTAAATAATAAATGGGTTAAGAATGAGATTAGGGAAGAAATTAAATTTTCTGGAAACAAATGAAAATGAGTGCACAACAGTCCAAAACTTATGAAACACAGTGAAAGCAGTCCTGAGAGGGAAGTGCGTAGCAATACAGGCCTATCTAAAAAAGATAGAAAAATTTCAAATAAAAAACCTAACCCTACATCTACAAAAACTGTAGGAAGAACACCAAAGAAAGTCCAGAGCTAGTAGAAGGAAGGTAGTAATCAAGATCAGAGTAGAATTAAATGACATAAAGACTAAAAGAACAATTCTAAGGATCAATAAACCCAGGAGCTGGTTCATTCAAAATATAAACAAAATATAAACAATATATAAATACAATATAAACAAAATCAACAAGCAGTTACAAGAAAAAGAGAGTGGAACCAAATAAACTCAATCAGATATGAAAGAGGTGAGATTACAACTGATACCACAGAAATACAAAGGATTGTAAGAAATTGCTACGAACAACTATATGCCAAGAAATTTGAAAACCTAGGTGAAAGGAACAATTTTCTAGAAAAATGTAATATTCCAAAACTCAATGAAGAAGCAGAAAGCCTGAACAAACCAATAATAACTGATGAAATCAAAGCAGTAATCAAAAAACTCCCAACACACAAAAGCCTGGGACCAGACGGTTTCACAGGAGAATGTTATAAAACATTTAAGGAAGAGCTAGCCCCTATCATTCACAGACTACTCCAAAAAATCCAAGAAGAAGGGAGACTCCCAAACTCTTTTTAGAAGCCAGCATCATCCTAATTCCCAAACCAGATAAAGACATACAAAGAAAGGAAACTATGTGCCAATATCAATGATATAGATGCTAAAATCCTCAGCAAAATATTGGCAAATGACATCCAGCAATACATTAAAAATATCATACAGATTTGAGAAAGATGGTGGCCAGGTAGGAGAAAGCAGATTCCACTTTTCCCTATACATGGGAGAAAAACCTGTCTGATCTTCAGAGGAACAAACAGCCAACAGTACCCCAGCATACATGAAAATAAGAGACCAAAAATTGTAGTGGATAATGAAAAACCAGATGGTAAGGAGAGTGCTTCAGGACAGTAAGGTCCCAGAGACCAGCACAGGGACCAAGGTGGCTGCAGCTCCAGGCCCTGGGTCCACCACCGAGTCTGCCACAGGGTCCTCGGGAGAGGGCAGGGTCAACTGCTCTCTCCTCCACCACAAAAGGTTTGAGTAGCACTGGGAGAGACCTGGCTGCTGGAAGTTGCAGAGAGGGGAATAAGGACTAAGCGACAAACACACAGGGGCAGTGAGCACCCACGGAGTCTGTGGACACTGGTTGGGGAGAGTTGAGACTGACCCTGATAGTCACCAGTCTGGCTGGAGAACTGGGTTGTGCCAGAGGCCAGGCCACTGTACAGAGCGGCAGACTTGAGTAGGAGAAATTTCTCAAAAAGAAAAAGTGAAAAGAGAGACACTGTTTGGGAAATTCTCCCGCAGCAGCCGATGTGGCTACCTCCCCATCTGGACAGGCAGCGATCTGAGGTTGCATAGGAGGCCTTGCCCATCCCCATAGCACTGGGAAGGGTGCACGCCCAAACCCATGGGACCTAGGCAGCCTGGCGTAGTACAAGTACGCACCCTCACCCCAGGCCAGAGCAGTAACCCTGGGGAAATTGCGCTCTGAGGAAGACCTGGATGCCACACCCAAGGCACCACAGAGAGGTGCCAGGCTAACTCTGGGGAGAGTGCTCGAAGCTGACTGATTGGAGATCTGGAAGGGAGAAAAGCCATACCAATAACCCCTCAGACTGCTGCAGGCAGCAAGACCAGAAAAACTGGTTTGGCCAGTTGGAAACCAAGAGTCTCCTTTATTTATTTTTTTAATTTTTATTATTTTTTATCTTTCAATTCCTTTTTCCACTCTTTCCTTGTTTCTTCTTTTATTCCTTTTTCCACTCTTTCCAATTTTATCTCCTTCACCCATTTTTTTAATACCCAAAAATGAGACAAAAGAACCTGAAACTGTGAAAAGACCAGAGCTTGACCCAAAGATGGGGCATCCCAACAGCTGAGACACTGAGACAAATTTCACTTTGCTATAACAGAGAACCTGCAAGTTATTGCATATTTGTATTGTCACTTTTTCATTATTCTTATATCTTTTATTTTAATAGTATTTTTGTGTTCCTCTTCTTTCTGTACAGTATTCTTTGCTTGGATGGTTATATTGTATCATTTGACAGGTTTCTCCTGTTCTCTCTTTCATAGTGTATTGGTAATTTACTATCCTTCACTTCACTTGTGTTCCATTACCACACTACACAAAGTCCTATACTCCCTATTCTTGTTATCCAGATCATATATATTCTGTCATATGATTGTTGCTAATATTTCTGTAAATAACAGCTGTTCCATACAATTGAAAATACTACACAGCACCCCTCCCAGATCTTAGCCCACTTCATAGTTTCCTGAACTCTATCACTGTAGTAGTTAACTCTATTCTGTCACACACTATACTTATTTACTATCCTTTACTCTCACCTTACCTCAGAATCTGACCTCCCACAACCTCACTGCTTTCTAGATCCAACTCACAATCCTTCCTTCCACAACAAGAGTTTTATCTTCTTTCCATCCTTTCTAAAAAGTCGCTAGTTGGGTGGAAGATAACAGTTAACACTATACATAGTCAAAGGATCTCCTAGCTCTTCTCTACCTGCTGCTACCATAAATACCATAGAATACTATCTTGCTGTCTTAAACCATTTTGCCTTCCCTCTCCAACTGATCACAAAAAAAGAGTAAGTGGAAGTGGTGAACACCAGGATACCCGCTAAAAGAGGAAACCCAACAACAAAGGAACCAACAAATAACAACAGAAGAAGGTGAAGAAGGGTGGTGTGCAAACCACACAAACCTCAATCCAGGACTTTTCTGGAAATACAACTGAATAGTGGAGAAACTACCCAGTACAAACTACAGGAACAAGAGCAAGAGAGAATCCTCAAAACCTTGTGCACATGGAAGAACCAGCTTCAACAAAACCTACCCACACCAGCACAACAAAATATAAGAGATGTTGGACAGAGTGGCCCTCAGTTAACCAGCTGGTGGCAAGGACCCACAAAAGAAAGACCCACCAACAATCAAAACTCAAAGACAAAAACAGAGCCAACTTAAAAAACAGCCCAGACCAGTGACCTTGGGTGGTCACTGAAGTCACTGAGATAACTGTGAGGTCACCACTGAATCTCACAGAGATTCTACCACAGAAGTTGACACCATCAACTCAGGGAGCTGGAAAAGATTAACTTAAGAAGCTGAGGCTAACAAGAAGAGTCTCAAAAACAATAGAAAGACAGACTTCCGGCCAAGATGGAGGTGTAGGTGGACACACTGTGCCTCTTCTCACAACCAAAATTAAGGACAACAAATATTTAGAAACAAGAAAACAACCAGAACTTATAGAAAATTGAACTGTACAGAAGTCCAACAACCATTCATCCAGACCGGTAAGAGGGGCGGAGTCGCAGTAGGAAAAAGTGGAGGTGCGGACCCAGGAACGCAAGTAGCAGCGGCTTGCAGTTCCCAGGTGCACAGACGGCAGCTGGCGGTCCTCCGGCACCCAGGCGGCAGCTGGTGGACCCCGGGCACAGGGGGGCAACTGTGCAGACCCAGTGAGGATGCACAAGGCGGCTGGCTGACCAGGGGGTCCCACATTCGCGCAGGCAGATGGTCCAGGCAGAGGGGAAGTGGCAGAAGGGACTGAATCCAGGAGAGAGCAGAGCAGGCGCCATTGTTCGCTCTCAGACCCCACCCCCACCTATAGTGCCACAACCCAGCGACTGGGCTGCCCCGCCCTGAGGAACACCTAAGGCTCCACCCCTCATACGTAATAGCTGCGACCAGACTAAAACCAAAACAAAACAAAAAACCCCACCAAAAATGGCTCAAACCGGAGAAAAAATGAAAACCCCAGAGTCAATTCCTCTAAGCAACGAAGAGATAGCCAACCTATCAGATGCACAGTTCAAAGCACTGGTCATCAAAATGCTCACAGAATTGGTTGATTTTGCTCACAAATTAGATGAGAAAATGCAGGCTACAATACGTGAAATGAAGGAAGACGCATGGGGAACCGATAGAGATGGAAGGAAAACTGGGACTCAAATCAATGGAGTGGACCAGAAGGAAGAAACTAACAACCAAACAGAAAACGAGGAAGAAACAAGAATTCAAAAAAATGAGGAGAGGCTTAGGAACCTCTGGGACATCGTTAAACGTCCCAACATCCGAATTATAGGGGTCCCAGAAGGAGAAGAAGAAGAGCAACAAGTGGAAAACTTATTTGAACAAATAATAAAGGAGAACTTCCCCAATCTGGCAAAGGAAATAGACTACCAGGACGTCCAGGAAGCTCAGAGAGTCCCAAAGAAGTTGGGCCCAAGGAGGAACACATCAAAGCACATTGTAATTACATTAGCCAAGATTAAAATGAAGCAGAGAATTCTAGAAGCAGCAAGGGATAAGGGGACAGTCACCTACAAAGGAGTTCCCATCAGACTGTCAGCAGATTTCTCCAAAGACACCTTCCAGGCAAGAAGGGGCTGGAAAGAAATATTTGAAATCTTGAAAAACAGGGACCTACATCCAAAATTGCTCTTTCCAGCAAACCTGTCATTTAGAATGGAAGGACAGATAAAGCGCTTCTCAGATAAGGTCAAGTTCAAGGAGTTCATCTTCACCAAGCTCTTATTATATGAAATGTTAAAGGGACTTATCTAAGAAAAAGAAGATGAAAAATATGACAATGAAACGACAGCAAACTCACAGCTATTAAGAACCACACCTAAAACAAAAGCAAACTAAGCAATCAGCTAGAACAGGAACAGAAACACAGAAATGGAGATCATATGGAGGGTTAACAATGGGGCGTGGGAGGAGGAGAGAGGGGGAGAAGGTACAGAGAATGAGTAGCATAGATAGTGGGTAGAAAATAGACACGGGCAGGGTAAGAATAGTATGGGAAATGTAGAAGCTAAAGAACTTATGACACAAGGACATGAACTAAAGGGGGGAATGTGGGTGGGAGAGGGTGTGCAGGGTGGGAGGAATGAAGGGGGAGAAACGGGACAACTGTAATAGCATAATCAATAAAATATATTTTAAAAAAATTAAAAAAAAAACAATAGAAAGACAAAGAAACAATTCCCAAATGAAAGGAAAGGAGGAAGCCCCAGAAAGAATGCTAAATGCAATAGACGTCACTCAACTATTAGATAGTCAGTTCAAGAAATGGTTATCAGGAAGTTCTATGAGCTCACAATGAGCTACCAGAAACTACAGGGAAACTACAATGAACTCACTGCAAACGATATCAACATGAAAAAGGAAACACAAACTATCAACATGGGACAAGACGAAATGAAGAATGCAATTTCTGAACTGAAGAAAACAGTCAAAGGAATCAAAAGAAGGATCTATGAAGCAGAAGATCAGATCAGCGAGTTGGAGGACAAAGTAGAAAAAAACACCTAGAAAGAGCAAGAAAAGGAAAAGACGGTCAGAAAGAATGAAGAGAGATTAAGAGAAATGCAAGACAATATGAAATGTAGTAATATCCGTATAATAGGGATACCAGAAGGAGAAGAAGCGCAAGGGATAGAAAACCTATTTGAAAAAGTAATGATGGAAAACTTCCCTACTTTGATGGGAGAAAAAGTCACACAAATCTAGGAAACACAGAGTCCCAATAAAGAGGAACCCAAAGAGGCCCACTTCAAGACACATCATAACTAAAATGGCAAAATTCCAAGACAAAGAGAGAATCTTAAAGGCAGCAAGGGAGAAAAAGTATGTAACATACACGGGAGCACCAATAAGGTTAGCAGCTGACTTCTCAATGGAAATGCTCCAAGACAGAAGAAAATGGCAAGAAATGTTCCAAGTAATGAGAACCGGTGTTGCAGACCATTCAGCCTGGTTTCAGCAGTTGTGACCCTCAACCCCTGGTGGGCTGAGTAAGAGCCTAGGAACTCACTTCATCTAGGTCTGTTCTGTCAAGAGGATGTGGGCTATTAAGGAGATAAAACTTATCTCCCTGGCAGGAGCGCTGCTTCTGCCTCATCCATCTCTGGCCCCAATGCTTAGTTGGTTAGTCAATGATGGGTAAGACTCCTCACGGGAGGGGCAATCTAAGCCAGACATGAAAACTTGGGAGGCCCCCATGGAAGGACTCGGGGGCTGCAGCAAAGAGGGGGTGATGGACACTCGCCCCCTGGCTATTCTACCATAGCTCGAGTCCCCATTTCAGTCTGGGAGATGTCTACTGCTTCCTGAGCTTAATTGGCTTAAAGCCTGAAACTATGATGGTGAGTGGTGCAGCCCTGTGCTGGCCAGAGCAGTTCCCCAGGTGATCAGGCATAAGAAAGAATCTGTAAAGTCCTGTGAAACCTGCTTTGCTAAGAGTGCACTCATTTAAATGATAAGGGTTGGAGGAGGAAATGAGTATGTCTCCCAAACTTTTGTAACCCCCTTTCCTGACAGACACTGACTCAGATTACGCCCTCAGATTTCTTTGAAATGTTATACCTGTATTCTTCTGTATTTGAACCCAATAAAAGCCTAGTGAGGAAGGGGCTCTGGGTCTTTCTCATTTGAGAGTTTTTTTTTTTTTTTTTAATTTTTTTTAAGATTTTTTTTATTTGTCTTTAGAGGGGTAGGAGAGAGGGAGAGGGAGAGAAATATCAATGTACGGTTGCCTCTCGTGTGTCCCCTGCTGGGAACTGGCCTGCAACCCAGGCATGTGCCCTGACTGGGAATCGAACCGAGATCCTCTGGTTCGTAGGCCCGCGCTCAATCCACTGAGCTATACCAGCCAGGGCTCATTTGAGTGTTTGACCACCTCTCCTCCCTAAGCAGATCATGTCTTGGTAGTTTTATTTTCATCTGTGATGGAAGGGATGGGGCTCTGCGGGCGAAGCTCCCCCACAAACCAGAGGCCTGCAACCAAGGCTACTTTATAGAGCAAGGTTCTCTTTCAAGATAGAAGGCCAAAGAAGGAGCTTCCTAGACTAAAGAGGTCTAAAAGAATACACCTCTACCAAACCAATTCTGCAAGAGATACTAAAGGGACTGCTTTAAGGAAAGGAAGGAAAAGACAGAGAGAGACAGAGAGAGAGAGAGGAACACAGGTATGAAAATGGCAATGAATAGCCCTGGCTGGTGTAGCTCAGTGGATTGAGCGCGGGCCTGTGAACCAAAGGATCGCGGTTCGATTCCCAGTCAGGGCACATGCCTGGGTTGCCAGGCCAGTTCCCGGCAGGGGACATACAAGAGGCAACCGCACATTGATGTTTCTCTTCCTCTCTCCTTCCCTTCCCCTCTAAAGATAAATAAATAAATAAAAATAAATAAAATAAAATATAAAAAAAATAGCAATACCATTAAAAAAAAAAAAGAAAATGGCAATGAATAAATACCTATCAATATAACCTTAAATGTAAATGGATTAAATGCCCCAATCAAAAGAAACAATAGCTGAATGGATAAGAAAGCATGACCCACACATATGCTGCCTACAGGAGACCCACCTGAGGACAAAAGACGTACACAGACTCAAAGTGAAGGGCAAGAAACAAATTCTCCAAGAAAATGGACAGGAAAAAAAAAAACCAGGGTAGCAATATTCATATCAGACAAAATAGACTTCAAAAGAAGTGCCATAAACAGAGACCTTGAAGGTCAATTCATAATACTGAAGGGAAGAATTCACCAAGAAAACATAAACATTGTAAATATATATGCACCCAATATAGGAGTACCTAAATACATCAAGAAAATCTTACAGGACTTCAAGAAAGATATTGAGAGCAACACAATTAGAGTAGGAGAGTTTAACACCCACTGTCAAAAATGGACATAACTACAAAATAAAATATCAACAAAGATATTGTGGCATTGAACAATGCCAGACATGAAAGGGACTTAACTGATATTTATAGAGCTATTCATCACAAAGAAGCTAAATGCACATTCTTTTCAAATGTACATGGAACAGTTTCAATTACAGACCACATGATGACACAAAACAAACCTCAACAAATTCAAGAAAATTGAAATCATACCAAGCATTTTCTCTGACCACAGGGGACTGAAAGTAGAAAACAATCCTGTTGGGAACCACCCTGCCTGGTTTCAGGAGCTGTAACCCACCCCCCATGGCTAAGGCTGAGTGAACGAACATTGGACCATAAGCTACTGTGATGACAAAGCTTATCTACCTGGCAGGAGTGCCACTTGTGCTTCATTCATAATTGGCCTCCAATGCTTGGTTGGTTAGCCAATGACAGGTAAAATCCCTCAAGGGAAGGTCACCTAAGACAGGCACGATCACATGGAAGGCCCTCAAGGAAGGACTTGGGGGGCTATAGTAAAAGGGGGTGATGGACCCTTGCCCCTCAGCTATCCTGACATAGTCTGAGTCCAAATTCTGTCTGCAAGAAGTCTCCTCCTAATCTCTTGGCTGCCTGCCTTCCCCTGCTCCACTTAAGCCAGAAACAATGACAGAAGGTGGTGCACCTCTGTAAAGGAAAGGATGGGTTCCCCGGGTGATCACGCCAGAGAAATAATACATAAAATACTGTGAACCCTGCTCTGATAAGAATTCTCTCAATTAAATGATAAGGGGCAGATAAGGAAATGAGTTTGTTTCCAAAAGTTTTGTAGCCCTTTAGCTAACAGACCCTGACACAGAATAAGCCCTCAGAGTTCTTTGTGTCTATCTATTGTTTGATCCTTACTGCCTGACAATGATTAATGACCTTTACCTGTATTACTGTGTAAAATGAACCCAGTAAAAGCCCATTGAGGAAGAGGCTCTTGGCTCTTCTCCTTTGAGAGATTGGCCACCCTTCCTCCCCAAGTAGATCATGTATTGGTAAACTTATTCTCATCCATGGTGGCTGGAGGAGCACTGCAGGTGCAGCCCCCCAAACACAAGGCAAGGGGGAAAACCCAAAACACTCAAAACCATGGAGATTGAATAGTGTGCTATTAAACAATGAATGGGTCAAGAATAAAATTAGGGAAGAAATAAAAAAGTTTCTAGAAACAAAAGAAAATGAACTCACAACAACCTAAAACTTATGGGACATAGTGAAGACAGTCCTCAGAGGGAAGTTCATAGGAATACAGTCCTACCTAAAAAAGATAGAAACATTTCAAAGAAACAACTGAACCCTACCACTACAAGAACTTGAGGATCAACAACAAAGACAGCCCAGAGCAGGTAGAAGAAAGGAAATAACCAAGATCAGAGCAGAATTAAATGACATAGAGACTAAAAGCACAATTCTAAGGATCAATGAATCCAGGGGCTGGTTCTCTGAAAAGATAAACAAAATTGATAAGCCTTGAAGCAGGCTCATCAAGAAAACAAGAGAGAGGACCCAAATAAACACATTCAGAAATGAAAGAGGAGAGACTACAACTGGCACCACAGAAATACAAGGGATTATAAGAAATTACTATGAGGAACTGTATGCCAAGAAATTTGAAAACCTAGGTGAAATGGATAATTTTCTAGAAAAATACATTCTCCCAAAAATCAGTGAAGAAGGAGAAAGCCTGAACAGACAAATAATACAGACGAAATTGAAGCAAGAATCAAAAAACTCCTGACACACAAAAGCCCTGGACCAGATGGTTTCACAGGAGATTTCTACAAAGCATTTAAGGAAGAGCTAACCCCTATCCTTCACAGACTACTCCAAAAAATCCAAACTGATGGAAGACTCCCAAACTCTTTTTATGAAGCCAGCATCATCCTAGTCCCAAAACCAGATAAAGATACAGCAAAGAAAGAAAACGTCGGGCCAATATTACTGATGAACATAGATGGTAAAATCCTCAACAAAATATTGGCAAACCACATCCAACAATACATTAAAATGATCATACACCATGACCAAGTGGGATTCATCCCTGGGATGCAAGGATGGTTCAATATTCCCAAATCAGTAAATGTAATACATCACATAAACAAAAGCAAAGACAAAAATCACATGATCGTATCAATAGATGCAGAAAAAGCTTTTGGTAAGGTACAACAACCATTTATAATAAAAACACTAAGCACAGTGGGAATAAAGAGAGCATTCCTCAACATAATAAAGTCCATATATGAGGGACCTACAGCCAACATCACACTCAAGGGGCAAATCTAAAATCTTTTCTACTAAGATCAGGAACAAGACAAGGTTGTCCGCTTTCACCACTTCTATTTAACATCATATTGGAAGTTTTAGCCTCAGCAATTAGACAAGCAAAGGAAATAAAACATATCCAAATGTGAAATGAGGAAAGAAAACTATCATTGTTTGCAGATGACATGATAGTGTACATAGAAAATCCTACAGACTCGGTCAAAAACCTACTTGACCTAATAAATGAATTTGGCCAAACAGCCAGATGCAAAGTCAATATCCAGAAATCAAAGGCATTTTTGTATACCAAAAATGAAACAGCAGAAGCAGAAATCAGGAAAAAAAATCCCATTTGATATGGCGAAAAGAAACCTAAAATACCTGGGAGTAAACCTAACCAAGGAGGTAAAAAACTTGTATGCAGAAATCTACACAACACTGAAGAAAGAAATCAAGGAAGACAGAAACTAATGGAAACACATACTGTGTTCACGGATCGGAAGAATTAACATCATCAAAATGTCCATACTACCCAAAGCAATTTACACATTCAATGGAATACATATTAAAGTACCTATGGCATATTTCACAGACATAGAACAAACACTTCAGAAATTTATATGGAAGCATTAATGATCCCAAATAGCTGTTGTAATTTTGAGAAGGAAGAGCAAAGTAGCAGAGATCACTATACCTGATACCAAACTGTATTACAAGGCTACTGTAATCAAAACAGCCTGGTACTGGCATAAGAACAAACACATAGACCAGTGTAACAGAATGGAGAGCCCAGAAATAAACCCAACTCTCTGCGGTCAATTAATATTTGAGAAATGGGGCCGCAGCATAAAGTGGAGTAAAAATAATTTCTTCGACAAATGCTGTTGGGAGATCTGGACAGCAACATGCAAAACAATGAAACTTGATCACCAACTTCCACCGTACACAGAAATAAATTTGAGGTGGATAAAAGATTTAAATGTAAGTCATGAAACCATAAAAGTCATACAGGAGAAAATAGGCAAGAAAATCTCTCATATTCCATCCAGCAGTATTTTCACTGACATGTCCCTTAAAGAAAGGGACAAAAAGGATAGAATTAACAAATGAAATCTCATCAAAATAAAAAGCTTCTGCACGGCTAAAGAAAACAACATTAAAATAAAAAGAGAACCAACCATATGGGAAAACATATTTGCTAATGATACCTCAGACAAAATATATAAAGAATTCACACAACTCCCCTCTAGGAAGACAAAAAGCCCAATTATAAAATGGTCTAAGTTCTTGAACAGACACTTCTCAAAAGTGGGCATACAAAGGGCACAGAGATATATGAACAGATGCTCAGCATCACTACCCATCAGAGAGATGCAAATTAAAACCACAATAAGATACCACTTCACATCAGTCAGAATGGCCATCATAAAGAAAGCAACAAACAAGTGTTGGAGAGGATGTGGAGAAAAGGGGATCCTAGTGCATTGTTGGTGGGATTGTAGATTAGCACAACCACTATGGAAAACAGTATGGATGAAAACTAAAAATGGACCTACCTTTTGACCCAGCAATTCCACTGCTTGGATTATATCCTAAGAACGCTGAAACACCAATCCAAAAGAACCTATGCACCCCAATGTTCATAGCAGCACAACTTACAATAGCAGAGTTTTGGAAGGAACATAAATGCCCATCAGTAAATAAGTGGGTCAAAAAAACATGGTACATTTACACAATGATATACTACACAGCAAAAAGAAAGGAGGAGCTCCTACCTTTTGCGATAGCATGGATGGAATTAGAGAGCATTATGCTAAGTGAAATAAGCCAGGTGGTAAAAGACAAATACAAGTTCTGGGGGAAGATGGCAGTGCAATAGGAGGAGGCAGATTCCACTTCCCTCTACACACAGGTGAAAAACCGAGCTGATCTACAGAGGAACAGAGCAAACAACCAACAGTACCACATCATATATGAAAATAGGAGATCAAAAACTGAAGCAGACATTGAAAAACCAGACAGGAAGGAGAATTCTTGAGGACGATAAGAGCCCAGGGATCAGCACTTGGACCAGGGCGGCTGAAGCCCTGGGCCCCGCACTTGCTGGGTCTGCCACAGGGCTCTAGGGAGGGAGCCAGGTCAACTGCTTGCTCCCTGGCCAAACAAGGGTTGAGCAGCAATGGGAGAGATCTGGTTGCTTGAAGTCACAGAGAGAGAAGTTATGGTCTGAGTGGAAAACAAGCTGGGGTTGTAAGCCCCCATGCATAGCCCTGGGTGGAGAGCACACCAGAGCCCATGCGACCAGAAGCGCCCGCAACCAGAGGAGGGGGCATTGTGGAAGACCCGTGAACCACGCCAGAAACCCGGGGAATGTGAGGGATCCATGGGAGAAACACAGTCCAAGCATGTGAACCAAGGGCATGCTCAAGATTTGTGGGAAACCAGGAGCTCAAGCCCATGAACTTAGAGTGAGTGCACACACCACAGGAAACCCAGAATCCACACCCATAACCGCGGGCACTGCAGGAGCTACAGAGGAAAACCAGAGCTCACCCCCGTAAACCTGGGGAGTGCGCACAATCCATGGGAAACCTGGAACTCACCCCCATGAACCCAGGATGAGCTCATGCAATGCAGGAAACCCAGGGAGCCCACACTCATAAAGTCTGGCAGCGCGCATGCTCAGTAGGAAGGCCAGAACCTGTACCTGTAAACCAGGGACAACATGCCAACCCCAGAGGAGACCCAGAGCTCACACCTGTAAACCCCAGGGAATGCTGGATCCATGGGAGACCCAAGCTCACATGCATAAACTCGGGGAAAGAACACACTCCTCAGCAGTCCCAGAGCCCATGCCCCAAGGCCCTGTGTGGAGAGGCACTGGGTTAGCCCTGGGGAGAGTAGCCCAAAGCTGACTCAGTGCTGAACAGGGAGAAAAGCGATACCATCACCCTTCAGCCCCTTGCAGCCAGCAAGACCAGAAAACCAGACTTTGCAAGTTTGAAACCACCAAGAGGTTGTTTTGTTGTTGTTGTTGTTGTTAAGTATATTTTATTATTATTTATTTTATTATTTTTATCTTTTTTATCCCACAATTCCTTTGTTTCCCTTTATTTCCTTCTTGTTTGATTCCTTCTTGCTTTCTCTTTTTTCTCTTGTCATTTTTTCTTTTCTCTTTTTAAATACCCACAAGTAGACAAAAAAAAAAAAAAAAACAGAGTTGAACAAAAATTGGGGGCATCCCAACAGCTGAGACAGTGGAACCTGTGAACAAAAGGATACCTGAAGGAGACTGTACCACTGAACCTCACAAGTATTCTATCACAGAAGTTTACACCATAAACCCAGGAAGCCAGAACAGATCAATTTAAGAAGCTAAGGCTAACAAGAAGAGTCTCACAAACAATGGGAAGACAAAGAAACAATCCCCAAATGAAAGGAAAGGAGGAAACCCCAGAAAGTATTCTAAATGAAACAGAGGCAACTCAACTATCAGATATTGAGTTCAAAGTAATGGGTGTCAGAAAGCTCCATGAGCTCTCAATGAGCTACCAGAAACTACAGGGAAGCTATGATGAACTCACTACAAACTACATCAACATGAAAAAGGAAATGGAAACTGTCAACAAGGGCCATGAGGAAATAAAAAATACGATTTCTGAACTGAAGAACACAGTAGAAGGAAACAAAAGCAGAACTTATGGAGCACAAGATCAGATCAGCGAGATGGAGGACAAAGTAGGAAAAAAACACCCAGAAAGAGCAAGAAAAGGATAAGAGGCTCAGACAGAATGAAGAGGGATTAAGAGAAATGCAAGACAATATGAAACATAATAATATTCATATAATAGGAATACCAGAAGGAAAAGAAGAAGAGCAACGGATCGAAAACCTATTTGAAAAACTAATGATGGAAACCTTCCCTAATTTGATATAAGAAAAAGTCACACAGATGCAGGAAACACAGAGAGTCCCAGTCAAGAGGAAACCAAAGAGGCCCACTTCAAGACACATCATAACTAAAATGGCAAACGTCCAAGACAAAGAGAGAATCTTAAAGGCAGCAAGGGAGAAAAAGGATGTAACATACAAGGGAGCACCGATAAGGTTGGCAGCTGACTTCTCAATGAAAACGCTCCAAGCCAGAAGAGAATGGCAAGAAATATTCCAAGTAATGAGAACTAAAGGCCTTCAATCAAGAATACTTTACCCCGCAACGATTTCAATCAAGATAGAAGGCCAAATAAGGAGCTTCCCAGACAAAAGAAGTCTAAATGAATAAACATCTACCAAACCAGCTCTGCAAGAGATACTAAAGGGACTGCTTTAAGGAAAGGAAGAAAAAAGAGAGAGATGAACACAAGTACAAAAATGCCAATGAATAAATACCTATCAATAATAACCTTAAATGTAAATGGATTAAATGTCCCAATCAAAAGAAATAGAATAGCTGAATGGATAAGAAAGCATGACCCACAAATATGCTGCCTACAAGAGACCCACCTGAGGACCAAAGACATACACAGACTCAAAGTGAAGGGCAAGAAACAAATTCTCCAAGAAAATGGACAGGAAAAAAAAAACAGGGTAGCAATACTCATACCAGACAAAATAGACTTCAAAAGAAAGGTGATAGGGAGAGAACCCACTGTCAAAACTGCACAAATCTTCGAAACAAAATTTCAACGAAGATATTGTGGCATTGAACAACACTCTAGAAGAAATAAAATTAACTGAGATATAGATATATATCTCTATATCTATATATCTATCTCTCTCTATATATATATAAACTGATATATATAGAGAGAGAGGAGAGAGAGAGAGAGAGAGAGAGAGAGAGAGAGAGAGAGAGAGCACGTGCCCTTCATCCCACAGAAACTACTTACACATTCTTTTCAAATGCACATGGAAAATTTTCAAGGATACACCACATGATAGGACTCAGAAAAAGCCTCAACAAATTCAAGAAAATTGAAATCATGCCAATCATTTCCTCTGACGACAAGGGACTGAAAGTAGAAACCAACCCCAAGGGGAAAAACCCAAAACACTCAAAATCATGGAGATTGAATAGCATGCTAATAAACAATGAATGGGTCAAGAATGAAATCAGGGAAGAAATAAAAACATTTCTGGAAACAAATGAAAATAAACTCACAACAACCCAAAACTTAAGGGACACAGTGAAGGCAGTCCTCATAGGGAAGTTCATTGCAATACAGGTCTACCTAAAAAAAGATAGAAACATTTCATACAAACAACTTAACTCCACTCCTATAAGATCTCGAGGAACAAAAACAGAGACAGCCCAGAGCAAGGAGAAGGAAGGAAATAACCAAGATCAGAGCAGAATTAAATGACACAGTGACTAAAAACACAATATAAAAATCAATGAATCCAGGAACTGGTTGATTGAAAAGATAAACAAAATCGATAAGACCTGAAGCAGGCTCATCAAGAAAAAAAGAGAGAGGACCCAAATAAACACAATCACAAATGAAAGAGGAGAGATTACAACTGATTCCCCAGAAATACAAAGGACTTTAAACAATTACTATGAAGAACGCTTTGCAAAGAAATTTGAAAACCTAGGTGAAATGGACAAGTTTCTAGAAAAATATAATCTTCCAAAACTCAATGAAGAAGATGCAGAAAGCCTGAACAGTCCAAAACAGTAAACAAAAAATTCCTGACACACAAAAGCCCTGGACCAGAAGGTTTCACAGAATTCTACAAAGAATTTAAGGAGGAGCTAAACCCTGTACTTCACAGACTATTTGAAAAAAATCCAAAATGATGGAAGACTCCCAAACTATTTTTATGAAGCCAGCATAATCCTAATCCCAAAACCAGATAAAGACACAGCAAAGGAGAACTTCAGGGCAATACCTCTGATGAACATAGATGGTAAAATCCTCAACAAAATATTGGCAAACCACATCCAACAATACATTAAAAAGATCATACACCATGACCAAGTGGGATTCATCCCAGGGATGCAAGCATGGTTCAACATTTGCAAATCAGTAAATGTAATTCCTCACATTAAAAAAAAGCAAAGACAAAAATGATATCATCATATCAATAGATGCAGAAAAAGCATTTGATAAGGTACAACAACCATTTATGATAAAAACACTCAGCAAAGTGGGAATAGAGGGGGCATTCTTCAACATAATAAGGGCCATACATGAGATATCTACAGCCAACATCATACTCAAAAAGCAAAAACTAAAATCTTTTCCACTAAGATAAGGAACAAGACAAGGCTGTCCACTTTCACCACTTCTATTCAATATAGTATTGGAAGTCTTAGCCACAGCAATTAGACAAGAAAAGGAAATAAAATTCATCCAACTCAGAAAGGAGGAAACAAAACTATCATTGTTTGCAGATGACATGACAGTGTACATAGAAAATCCTATAGACTCGGCCAAAAAGCTACTCGACCTAATAAATAAATTTGGCCAAACAACCGGATACATAGTCAATACCCAGAAATCAAAGGCATATTTGGATACCAACAATGAAACAGCAGAAGCATAAATCAAGAAAAAATTCCCATTCCATAAAGCATAAAGAAAAATAAAATAACTAGGAGTAAACCTAACTAAGATGATTAAAGAACTGCATGCAGAAAACTACATAACACTGAAGAAAGAAATCAAGGACGACACAAAGAAATGGAAACATATACCTTGTTCATGGATCAGAAGAATTAATATCATCAAAATGTCCATACTATCCAAAGCAATTTACACATTCAGTACAATACCTATTAAAGTACCAATGGCATATTTCACAGACATAGAACAAACACTTCAAACATTTATATGGAACCAAAAAGGACCCCGAATAGCTGCTGCAATCTTGAGAATGATGAGCAAAGTAGAAGGGATCACAATACCTGATACCAAACTGTATTACAAGACCACTGTAATCAAAACAGCCTGGTACTGTGATAAAAACAGGCATATGGACCAGTGGAATAGAACAGAGAGCTCAGAAATAAACCCAAGTCTCTATGACCAATTAATATTTGACAAAGTTGGCAGCAACATAAAATGGAGAAAAAATAGCCTCTTCAACAAGTGGTGTTGGGAGAACTGGACAGCTACGGACAAAAAATGAAACTCGAGCACCAACTTACATCATACACAAAAATAAATTCAAGGCGGATAATAGATTGAAATATAAACTTTGACACCATTAAAGTCCTAGAGAAG
Organism: Glossophaga mutica; assembly: GCA_039655065.1. Lineage (NCBI taxonomy): Eukaryota > Metazoa > Chordata > Mammalia > Chiroptera > Phyllostomidae > Glossophaga > Glossophaga mutica. Next base: position 67,609,001 of record CM077309.1, on the reverse strand, counting down.
AACATAGGCAGGGAAATCAGATATTTCACGCAGCAACATTTTTACTGATATGTCCCCTAAAGCAAGGGACATAAAGGAAAGAATAAACAAATGGGATCTCATCAAAATAAAAAGCTTCTGCATGGCTAAAGAAAACATCATTAAAGTAAAAAGAGAACCAACTGTATGGGAAAACACATTTGCCAATGATACCTCAGAGAAGGGTTTAATCTCCAAAATATACAAAGAACTTACACGACTCCACTCTAAGAAGACAAGCAACCCAATGAAAAAATGGGCAAAGGACTGGAACAGACACTTCTCCAAGGAGGACATACAGAGGATCCAGAGACACATGAAAAGATGCTCAGTATCACTAGAAATCAGAGAGATGGAAATTAAAACCACAGTGAGATACCACTTCACACCAGTCAGATGGCCATTATAAACAAAGCAACAAACAACAAGTGTTGGAAGGTTGTGGAGAAAAGGGGACCTGGGTGCACTGTTGGTGGGAGTGCAGACTGGTACAACCACTATGGAAAGCAGTAAGGAATTTTCTCAGAAAACTAAAAATGAATCTACCTTTTGACCCAGCAATTCCACTGCTATGATTATATCCTAAGAACCCTGAAACACCAATCCAAAAGAACCTATGCACCCCAATGTTCACAGCAGCACAATTTACAATAGCCAAGTGTTGGAGGCAAACTAGGTGCCCATCAGTAAATAAATGGATCAAAAAACTATGGTACATTTACACAATGGAATTCTATGCAGCAGAAAGAAAGAAGGAGCTCCTACCCTTTGCCACAGCATGGATGGAACTGGAGAGCATTATGCTAAGCGAAATAAGCCAGGCAGTGAAAGACAAATACTGTATGATCTCACCTTTAACAGGAACCTAATCAACAAAACAAACAAACAAGCATAATATAACCAAAGACACTGAAAGTGAGAACAGTCTGACAGTCATCAGAGTGGAGAGGGGAGTTAATTCCAGGGGACAAGGGGAAGGGTTTAGAGCAACAAGTATAAAAGACATGTGGACAAAAACTATGGGGGGTGGAAATGGAAGGGAGGTGGGGAGGGTTGGGACGGTTGACTGAGATGGGACTAAAAGACAGAAAACTGTACAAGAACAACAATTAAAATAAAATTAAAAAAAAGACAGATACCATATGATTTCACCTTTAAGTGCAACCTAATCAACAAAACAAATAATCAAGCTAAATATAACCAGAGACACTGAGATTAAGAAGAAACTTACTGTTACCAGTGGGCAGGTGGTGGTGGACAATGGGTAACAGATGAGGGGTTTACAGCAATAACTATAAAGGACATGGAGAAAACTAAGAGCAGGTGGAATCAAGGGAGAGAGGTGGGGATGGACGGCATGCAGAGTAGAAGGCAGATGACTGTACTCGAACAAAAATTATATAAATTATATAAAATTTTAAAAAATTGTCACTGAAACAAAGATTTTTTTTGTCTTTTAATTAATGGATTTTATCTTTTTTATTTTAATTGTTCTTGTACAGTTTTCTGTCTTTTAGTCCCATCTCAGTCAACCGTCCCAACCCTCCCCACCTCCCTTCCATTTCCACCCCCCATAGTTTTTGTCCACATGTCTTTTATACTTGTTGCTCTAAACCCTTCCCCTTGTCCCCTGGAATTAACTCCCCTCTCCACTCTGATGACTGTCAGCCTGTTCTGAATTTCAATGTCTTTGGTTATATTTTGTCTGTTTGTTTTGTTGATTAGGTTCCTGTTAAAAGTGAGATCATATCATATTTGTCTTTCATTGCCTGGCTAATTTCGCTTAGCATGATGCTCTTCAGTTCCATCCATGCTGTCTCGAAGGGTAGGAGCTCCTTCTTTCTTTCTGCTGCATAGAATTCCATTGTGTAAATGTACCATAGTTTTTTGATCCATTTATTTACTGATGGGCACCTAGTTTGCCTCCAACACTTGGCTATTGTAAATTGTGCTGCTGTGAACATTGGGGTGCATAGGTTCTTTTGGATTGGTGTTTCAGGGTTCTTAGGATATAATCATAGCAGTGGAATTGCTGGGTCAAAAGGTAGATTCATTTTTAGTTTTCTGAGAAAATTCCTTACTGCTTTCCATAGTGGTTGTACCAGTCTGCACTCCCACCAACAGTGCACCCAGGTCCCCTTTTCTCCACAACCTCTCCAACACTTGCTGTTTGTTGCTTTGTTTATGATGGCCATTCTGACTGCTGTCAAGTGGTATTCCATTGTGGTATTAATTTGCATCTCTCTGAGAGCTAGCTATACTGAGCATCTTTTCATGTGTCTCTGGATCCTCTGTATGTCCTCCTTGGAGAAGTGTCTGTTCAAATCCTTTGCCCATTTTTTCATTGGGTTGCTTGTCTTCTTAGAGTGGAGTCGTGTAAGTTCTTTGTATATTTTGGAGATTAAACCCTTCTCTGAGGTATCATTGGCAAATGTGTTTTCCCATACAGTTGGTTCTCTTTTTACTTTAATGATGTTTTCTTTAGCCATGCAGAAGCTTTTTATTTTGATGAGATCCCATTTGTTTATTCTTTCCTTTATGTCCCTTGCTTTAGGGGACATATCAGTAAAAATGTTGCTGCGTGAAATATCTGATTTCCCTGCCTATGTTCTCCTCTAGCACTTTAATGGTGTCACAGCTTATATTCAAATCTTTAATCCACCATTAATTTTTTTTTTCTGTATGGTGTAAGTTGGTGCTCGAGTTTCATTATTTTTGCACGAAGCTGTGCAGTTCTCCCAGCACCACTTGTTGAAGAGGCTATTTTTTTCTCCATTTTATGTTGTTGCCTGCTTTGTCAAATATTAATTTACTGTAGACACTTGGGTTTATTTCTGGGCTCTCTGTTGTATTCCATTAGTTCATGTGCCTGTTTTCTATGCCAGTATCAGGCTGTTTTGATTACAGTGGCCTTGTAATACAGTTTGGTATCAGGTATTGTGATCCCTCCTACTTTGCTCTTTTTTCTCAAGATCACAGCTGCTATTTGAAATCATTTCTGGTTCCATATAAATGTTTGAAGTGTTTGTTCTATGTCTGTGAAATATGCCGTTGGTACTTTAATAGGTATTGCATTGAATGTGTAAATTACTTTGGATAGTATGGACATTTTGATGATATTAATTCTTCTAATACATGAACAAGGTATGTGTTTCCATTTGTGTCTTAATTTCTTTTTTCAGTGTTGTGCAGTTTTCTGCATACAGGTCTTTTACCTCCTTTGTTAGGTTTATTCCTAGGTATTTTGTTTTTCTTTTTGCTATATCTAATGGGATTTTTTTCTTGATTTCTGCTTCTGCTGTTTCATTGTTAGTATCCAAATATGCCTTTGATTTCTGGATATTGACTTTGTATCTGGCTGTTTGGCCAAATTTATTTATTAGGTCCAGCAGTTTTTGGGCGGAGTCTATAGGATTTTCTATGTACACTGTCATGTCATCTGCAAACAATAATAGTTTTGTTTCCTCCTTTCTGAGTTGGATGAATTTTATTTCCTTTTCTTGTCTAATTGCTGTGGCTAAAACTTCCAATACTATATTGAATAGAAGTGGTGAAAGGGGAAAACCTTGTCTTGTTCCTGATCTTAGTGGAAAAGATTTTAGTTTTTGCTCATTGAGTATGATGTTGGCTGTAGATATCTCATGTATGGCCCTTATTATGTTGAAGAATGCTCCTTCTATTCCCAGTTTGCTGAGTGTTTTTATTATAAATGGTTGTTGTACCTTATCAAATGCTTTTTCTGCATCTATTGATATGATCATATGATTTTTGTCTTTCCTTTTCTTTATGTGATGAATTACATTTACCAATGTGCGAATGTTGAACTGCCCCACATCCATGGGTTGGATCCCACTTTGTTATGGTGTATGACATTTTTAATGTATTGTTGGATGTGGTTTGCCAATATTTTGTTGAGGATTTTACCATCTATGTTCATCAGAGATATTGGCCAGAAGTTCTCCTTCTTTGCTGTGTCTTTATCTGGTTTTGGGATTAGGATGATGCTGGCTTCATAAAAAAGGTTTGGGAGACTTCCATCATTTTGGATTTTTTGAATGGTCTGTGAAGTACAGGGGTTAGGTCTTCCTTAAATGCTTTGTAGAATTCTCCTGTGAAACCATCTGGTCCAGGGCTTTTGTGTGTCAGGAGTTTTTTTATTGCTGCTTCAATTTCGTCTCTGTTATTCGTCTGTTCAGGCTTTCTTCTTCTTCTTCATTGAGTTTTGGAAGATTATATTTTTCTAGAAACTTGTCCATTTCACCTAGGTTTTCAAATTTCTTGGCATACAGTTCTTCGTGGTAATTTCTTATAATCCCTTGTATTTCTGTGGTGTCAGTTGTAATCTCTCCTCTTTCATTTCTGATTGTGTTTATTTGGGTCCTCTCTCTTGTTTTCTTGATGAGCCTGCTTCAAGGCTTATTGATTTTGTTTATCTTTTCAGCCATCTCCTGGATTCATTGATCCTTAGAATTGTGCTTTTAATCTCTATGTCATTTAATTCTGTTCTGATCTTTGTTATTTCCTTCCTTCAACTTGCTCTAGGCTATCTTTGTTGTTGATCCTCAAGTTCTAGTAGTGGTAGGGTTAGGTTGTTGGTTTGAAATGTTTCCGTCTTTTTTAGGTAGACCTGTATTGCTATGAACTTCCCTCTGGGGACTGCCTTCATGTGTCCCATAATTTTGGGGTTGTTGTGAGTTCATTTTCATTTGTTTTCAGAAACTTTTTTATTTCCTCCCTTATTTCATTCTTGACCCATTCATTGTTTAATAGCACGATATTCAATTTCTATGATTTTGAGGGTTTTTGGATTTTCCCTTTGGGGTCAGTTTCTACTTTCAGTCCCTTCTGGTTGGAGAAAATGCATGGTATGATTGCAATTTTCTTGAATTTGTTGAGGCTTGTTTTGTGTCCTATCATGTGGTCTATCTTTGAAAATGTTCCATGTGCATTTTAAAAGAATGTGTATGTAGTTTCTTTGGGATGAAGGACTCTCTCTGTATATATCAGTTATGTCCATTTCATCTAGAGTGTTGTTCAATGCCACAATATCTTTGTTGATATTTTCTTTGAAAGATCTGTCCATTTTTGATAGTGGGTGTTAAAATCTACTATAATTGTATTGCTCTCAATATCTTTCTCGAAGTCCTCTAAAATTTTCTTTATGTATTTAGATGCTCCTATGTTGGGTGCATATATATTTACAATGTTTATGTCTTCTTGGTGGATTCTTCTCTTGAGTATTATGAATTGACCTTCAAGGTCTCTGTTTATGGCACTTCTTTTGAAGTCTATTTTTTCTTATATGAGTATTGCTTCCCCAGCTTTTTTTCCATGTCCATTTGCTTGGAGAATTTGTTTCTTGCCCTTCACTTTGAGTCTGTGTACGTCTTTTGTCCTGAGGTGGGTCTCTTGTAGGCAGCATATGTGTGGGTCATGCTTTCTTATCCATTCAGCTATTCTATTTCTTTTGATTGGGACATTTAATCCATTTACATTTAAGGTTATTATTGATAGGTATTTATTAATTGGCATTTTCATTCCTGTGTTCCTCTCTTTCTCTGTCTCTTTCTGTCTTTTCCTTCCTTTCCTTAAAGTAGTCCCTTTAGTATCTCTTGCAGAATTGGTTTTGTAGAGTTGTATTCTTTTACACTTTTTTTTTTTTTGTCTGGGAAGCTCCTTATTTGGCCTTCTATCTTGATTGAAAGCCTTGCTGGGTAAAGCAGTCTGGGTTGCAAGCCTTTGGTTCTCATTACTTGGAGTATTTCTTGCCATTCTCTTCTGGCTTGGAGCATTTCCATTTAGAAGTCAGCTTCTAACCTTATCAGGGCTCCCTTGTATGTTACTTCCTTTTTCTCCCTTGCTGCCTTTAAGATTCTCTCTTCATCTTGGAATTTCGCCATTTTAATTATGATGTGTCTTGCAGTGGGCCTCTTTGGGTTCCTCTTAATTGGGACTCTATGTTTTTTCCTGGATTTATGTGACTTTTTCTCTCATCAAATTAGGGAAGTTTTCCATCATTACTTTTTCAAATAGGTTTTCTATCCGTTGCTCTTCTCCTTGTCCTTCTGGTATCCCTATTATATGGATATTATTACGTTTTATGTTGTGTTGCATTTCTCTTAATCCCTCTTCATTCTTTCTGAGCCTCTTTTCCTTTTCTTACACTTTCTGGGTGTTTTTTTCTACTTTGTCCTCCAACTCACTGATCTGATCTTGTGCTCCATCGATTCTGCTTTTCATTCTCTCTACTGTGTTCTTCAATTTAGAAATTGTATTCTTTATTTCCTCTTGGCCCTTATTGATCATTTCTGTTTCCTTTTGCTTGTTGATACAGTTTGCACTGAGCTCATCGTAGCTTCCCTGTAGTTTTTGGTAGCTCATTGAGAGCTCATGGTGTTTCCTGACAACCATTGCTTTGAACTCAATATCTGATAGTTGAGTTGCCTCTATTTCATTTAGCATTCTTTCTGGGGCTTCATCCTTTCCTTTCATTTGGGGATTGTTTCTTTGTCTTCCCATTGTTTGTGAGACTCTTGTTCGCCTCAGCTTCTTAAATTGATCTGTTCTGGCTCCCTGAGTTTATGGTGTGAACTTCTGTGGTAGAATACCTGTGAGATTCAGTGGTGCAATCTCCTTCTGGTATCCTGTTGTTCACAGCTTCCAGTGTCTCACCTTCTGAGATGCCCTCTTTTGGGGATCAACTCTGGTTTTTTTCACAGTTCTACGGGGTTTTTTTGTAATCTCACTCATGGGTATTTAAAAAGAGAAAAGAGGAGAAAAATGAAAAAGGAGAAATTAAAAAAGAGGAAGGAAGAAGAGATAAAATTGGAAAGAAAGGAAGAGGGAATAAAACAGGAAAGAGGTAAAGAGAGGCAAAAGGAGTTGAGGAATAAAAAAGAAGATAAAAATAATAAAGAAATAATAATTAAAAATATATAAACAGACAAACACACAAACAAAAACAATACAAATCAAAACAAAACAAACAAACACCAAACAAAAAACTCTTGCTTTTTTCAAACTTGCGGAGCAGATTTTTCTGGTCTTACTGTCTGCAATGGCAGAGGGGTGACAGGATAGCTTTTCTCTGTGTTCAGCACTCAGTCATCTTTGGGCTACTCTCCCCAGAGCTAATCCTGGGCCTCTCTGCACAGGGCCTCAGACGTGTGTTCTGAGCCTCCTGGAGCACGCACTTTCCTGAGTTTATGGGTGTGAGCTCAGGTCTCTGTTGGCCCATGTGCAGCCATCTGCGGTGGCATGGGCACTTATGGTCCCACGGCCATCTGCGGTCGCTGGCAGGTGACTATGGTTTCACAACTGTCTCCAGTGGTGTGGGCACCTATGATCCCACAGCAGGCCGTCTACCATCACGCACGGGTACCTATTGTCATGGAGCCATCTCCATTCACGTGCGCAGCCATCTGCAGTCCCACGGGGACTATGACTGCTCAGCCCATTTCAGCGACTGACCCGGCTCCCTCCCTAGAGCCCTGTGGCAGGCCTGGCAATCACAGGGCCGGGGTCTCAGCTGCCCTGATCCCTGGGCTCTTATTGTTCTGAAGTACTTTCCTTACCAACTGGTTTTTCAATGTCTGATACAATTTTCAATCTCCTGTTTTCAAATATGCTGTGTTACTGTTCTTTGTTTGCTCTGTTCTTCTGTAGATCGGCCAGGTTTTTCTCCCGTGTTTAGGGGGAAGTGGAATTTGCTCCCTCCTACCGCACCACCATCTTTCTCTCTGAAATATAGATTTTAAAAAACAACCTTACAGCCTTATTAAAATATAAATCTAGCATCAATTACTATAAATAAAAGGTAACCTTAAAATTAAATATGATAAAATTAAATATGGCACTACATTGTTGTCATTGCCTGTCAAATGATGAAATCTTATATGTCCTGTCAAATAACAGAGTTAAATCCTTCTAGCACTAAAGAAACATGTTCTTTTTGATTTAATAATAAGATTTGGATGAGATTTATGATGGGAACATCATTTTCATATTGAGATTCAAGTTTATTCATCCTTATGTTCTCTAACATTGCTTTGACATCAATGTCAGTGGTTTGCATCTTGATGTTTGGTTAAGTATTACTTCTGTTTAGCCCTCTTATTTTAATGGTGGGGTAATAAACATGTGACAAGAAATGTGCTTTTTTCACTTGCACCACTGACAATATCTAACTTCTATTAAGTGTATGTAGTGTCAGACACTGAGTACGTCTCTTGTACCACTTCTTTCAACACTCATCATGGCCCTGTAGCAGAGTATCACCATTCAACAGTAGCTCAGAGACATTAAACTTTTGGCCTAAACTCACTTACTTTGTAACAGACCTGAGTTTCTAACATAGGCAGCCAGTCTCTTTCTACTTGAGACCTATGGCCTTCATTTTTCATGTTCCTAGGTTTGACTAGAAGTAAATACAGAATCCTGCTTTTCTTTCCAATAATAGAACTTTTAATTGGTTTTCCTATTCAGTAATAATTTTTGTGCTTTTATTCTCTCTTAGAGAGGAAAGGCATAAAAAAGAATCACTGAGTCCTACACGGAGACATAGCTGATAAAATTTTAACATATGATATTACTTTTTGATAAATATAAACATGTATTAAACCTAATTACATTGTATTTTTATTTAATATGTTATTTTTACCCTTTTCGTTAAAAATGGACATCTATTAATAAGTCTGGTCTAAGAGTATATGAAGTCTTTTACAAGTATAAATCTTTCTAAAATAGCATTGAGTGGAAAAGCATACTAGGCTAGATAAATAAAAACCATCTTTCTTCTAAGCAGAGAAACTTTCTTTTCTTTCCACTCAGCTGCTTACTTCTGTATAGTAACAGACTGAGGAAGATCATGTTGCAAAATTTGGCATTTACACAGTTTATATTTTTCAGAATATTTAATGAAAGGCCACCAAATGTTAAAATAATTATCCGCTTCCTGTATGAGAGGAAGTTTCTTCCATTGCTCAAATTTTTAATTAAAAATTAATTAAATAGGTTCTTCTAATTAAGATCCGACTATAGACCTTGCACTCATGCACAATGAAAAATTATATATACTTCATGATGTCTTAATCACCCTTCTAAGAAGGTGGTTTTTTGGTGGACTCAGGAAGACTTTTTTGTCCTTATTGTTTCCGTTAACTCGTATGTCCAATCCTTTAGTTTCCTTACCCATATTTTTAACCCATTTGATTTTTTTTACAATGGAATCCTCTTAATATATTAATATAGTACTATATCATATAGACATTTAACCTATTTAAATTTGTATGGTTTCGTTTCTTAATGAGAGGAGGGGCCCCAAGAGTGAAACAAAGTATGAAAAACAATTTTTTAAATGTCACTAATTTGCTTACTATCCACTCAATATGGTTCTACACTAGCATGAATATTAGATGAGAAATATGAATCTGTTGTTCCATTTGCAGGTTTCAGTTCTTATGTGCTTTTTATAGAATAATCATCTTCCCACAATGAGTGTGATTTAGTGGTTTATTACTTATATTTTTAACAATTGTACCACATCCACAGATTTTAGTTTCTAATTCTTCTATAAAATACAGCTCTGTATGAAGTCAAAAGCCTTTTTAAGGCAGGTAGGGATATATATGTGGGTCTTTCCTTTGTCTGCTTAGCATAATATTGGGTGTTTTCTTCAATCTTAATTCTCCTATGTAGCTCTTTAGGATTAATCCATTGTCCAACCACTTTCCTTTTCTTTCTTTCCTCAAACACTACTTGCCTCATCAGTGGCAACTCACCCTTTCTTTTGTTTTCAGGGGCTTTAATGAGTTGCCTCATGTAGCAGTATATGTTTCTGGTTTTCTTCATTAAACAGAGGTTAAATTACTCACCTTCTTAAAACATAAAGATAATGTTAATTCATTCTCCAACAATGTGATTGGCACCACCCAAGTTCCCCTTGTTGCTATTTCAGAATGAAAGCAGACCCTATGACTCTTCTAACCTTCAGTCATTGGAGAACTCCTTTGTGGATATGATGAGGACTGCTCATGAGCCTCTCAAAGGTAAACATTACCCTCCCAGTGGCGCACCAATGAGTTTCATTGATTTAATGTGGAGGAATCATTTTTCAGGTTAGGAATATTCACATGTCTATTCCATGTTTGGTGTTTTAAATAAAAACTGTTTTTTTAATAATTATGATTTTTATGGCTATGTTTTTATTTGTTTGCTTTTGTTTGCTTCTGTAAAGCAAAATTGATTTTTTATAAACCTGGATTCAGCTGAAAAAACAAAAATGATGTGAATTCAAATAATAGCATTGAGATTCTTTAGTTAATGTAAATATTTCTCAAATTGTCTGTGAAGGAGAAGAGTGCTGTTTAACCTTGTGGAATAATGCATTTGTAAAACACAATAAATATGAAATAGAAATTTAAAAATTGGAAATAATATTTTCAATGATAACATTCAACAGTCATTGTCTTATTGCTATGATGGTTTCTAAATGCATAGTCTCAATTTAGTATTTATATCTTATGTGCTTATCATGGACTGCACTTTGAGTAGCATTGGATGATGAAACTGAAAGTTTTTATTGTATTTTAAAAACACATCATTATTTACAGTTATAAGCATAGTTTTATTTTATATCATTTAATAATATTTGGTTAGAAAAATTATATGATTTGATTTCATGTCCTGATGTTAACATGTGTGTGTATGTGATCTTATCAAAATGTTGTTAGGTCCTTGGTTTCTTTAAAGTATAGTAATATATGAGCCCAATGTTCCCAAAGTGCTTTTGGCATTATTTACGAAGAATGGTGTTTAATTACCAAGCTTAACACATTATCCTTGGTGAAGACTCAAATCTCTTTTCCAACTTTAAACTGAGCAAAAGCTTTCATCTGGCAAGGTATTGAAGCCCACTATGAAAATTTTGTGCATAGAATTATCACCAAGAGCTATTTGGCAGCTTCTCCATCTCAGTGAAAAGCACTCTGTATTTTAACTTCACACAAATAACTCTCACCACCATATAAATTATTTTCTCAATTATCTTTCAACCTTTTAGCAATAAGGTTTCCTGAATAAGAACTGGAAATATCTACATCACGTTCCATGTCACATTTCTTGATCCAAATTATTTTAATTAGTTACTTAGCCCAAATCTATTTCAAGCACAACAATTTCCTGTGGATCTGGAAGAGTGGTGGGAAATTGTTACCTCATCGAACCCAATCATGGACCATAACCCCATATTAATCTGGAAGACAGCCAGTGCTTTTCTCTAGAGTGGTGTTACTTCTCATTTAGCCTGCAAGATATTTTTGTATTGGAAATAAAATTTCATAATTGTGAAAGAGATTTCCAACACACATATTCCAGTCGATCCTAACTGAAGTGTAAGGCATCATGGTATCTTAAGGCATCCCATCCAATCAGGGTATTGCCTCATACATTTTTAAAGCACAGATTTTATGCTCTTTGTAGAGAGCCAAGAGAAGTGCTGGATCAGCACACTCAATTCCAAACGAACATATATTGTATTATCTTGCCCTCTGAATTTCAGAGAACATGGGTTGCCATTAGTTCATAATGTGGTTTAGATTGTTAAGTTATTTTCAAATCAGTTGCACTCTTGAATCAGTTTCTCTTCTCACTTTCTTGGTAGCATGCTTTCTCTGTGATGCATTTGAAAACAACTTACAGTTCTAAATGACCACCTGAACCCATAAATAATACTCAGACTTCGACACTCTCATGAAACATTGTTATTGACTATGGCTTGGAGTTTTGGTGCCTAAGCTCTCCTGAAAAAGGCCCATTGTTGCACTTTATCAGAGAGAGAGATATTCTTCCTTCATAGTCTCAGGAATAGCTGCAAATGGGGCCATATTTAATGTGCTACATGTGCATTTAAATGAAAGCCTTGAAACACTATTATCTTAAAATCTAATGAAATGCTTGGCTCTGTCTAAAAGAAGCACATATTAATTGCTTATCAAACTATTAATTTTCATTTAACAAAATGACTTAATACCTCTCTGTAAGTCCATGAGGAAAAAGCATTGCACTTCAAGGGCAAATTTTTTACCACCAGTAAATAGGCAGGGTGGATATGAACAGAATCTGCTGTCATTAATTCAGTGTTATTTTTCTCAGGTAAAGTGGCATATTGTTTATATGCAAAACATTTTCATTTTGGCAATAAATGACCTACTTCGTTTCCAAAATTGGCTCTTTGTTTTCATGATAAACAAAGACTTATTGATGGCCTTCAAAAAATATCTGCTAAATGTGATTTCAAAACAAAACAGTACTACTGATATGCCTCAAGTGACCCCCTGGGGGAAAAAAAATGTGCCTTGGATTAACCCAAGCCCATTTTAAGTTTCTAGGAGTCAGCGATCTGTTCTTCCCAATGGTAACTTTGGGAGGGGATTGAAAAATTCAAGAAAAACACACCTAATACTTTTAGTGTGTTTAACAGAAACTTGAAGAGGAGAGAGAAATAGTAGCCTAAGGTAAAAACAGAATAGGAAAACACTGAAATTGCTAAACTGTACCTTTTTCACTCTTTGTCCCTTTTTCTTGCCCAGTGAAGCACAGAGGGCTACATCTGTGTCAAGGACCAGTTTCCACACCTCTGATGGGAATGGATAGCTACATCTCCATCTCTTTAAGGAAACAGGACCTGATAGGCAGCCTAGTAAACATCCTGGCCATAGCAAGGCTGGTAGGTACATGTTTATGAGATGCTGAAATAATTCTATCCGTTATTAGTCCTCTCCCACTTAAAAGCAGTCATAAGAATGCAACAAAGACTTTATTCCTTAGGCAGCACCTTTCTGTGTTTCTTTTGTTGTTCTGGATTTTCTGACCAATTACTGTTCTAAATAAACATTCCCTGTATCAAGTGCTCTACTTTAAGAGCTGGGCTATTTTTTCCACCCTGTCTTACTCTATCCCCTTTTATCCTCCTCTCCACAGGAGGTCTCCATCGAAAGTCTTCACATTCTCATTCACAGGCCCTCCTATTAGACCCACTCCTCCTCTTTCCCCTCCTCTTGTCAGCACTCTACCTGCTCAGAGCCACCATCATGAGCTCCCTCCCTCATTCCACATTCCGCTGCTGCTTGTTCCCTTATCTACTTCCTAGGGGCAGGGCAGGCTCTCCTCCACAATTTCATCAGGTAGCCTGGGGGTGAGGATGAGCAAGCTGTCACTCAAATACAGCCAACCTGAAATGGAAAGTGTGATAAATGGAACCGTACAAGGCTCAATTTCATCTGGAAATTTCAAACTTATGATGTTCAAATAGGTTCATAAATTCCCCCATAACGCCTCTCTGCTCTCCCTAATATCCAATTGCAGTTTTCAACTGAGCGGGCCTCTCTACCTGTTTTTACAGCCCAAGACATTCAGATCTTAGCATGTGTCTAAGTGTCTTTGCTGTGGCATGTTTTTAATCTAGTGCCCAGTTTGGGGAGGCAGCCACCGCATACATATTTACCCATACCTTTCCAGAGGAAGAATGTCAACAACAGACAAGACTGGTAGTCTTCAAAGGAATTTCACCCAGGGCTGCTTATATTTTTCTTTGTTTCTAAAAGCCAAACCTGGCTTTGTTGTTGACAAATATGTTTCTACATGTCCTTTCCTGGGGAAAAATTGTCAAGTGGAGAATCTTCTAAATGTGCTCCTGCTCTCTCATTGAGAGAAAGGCTTTTCTTTTTGACTTCTTCATTTCTGTCCCTGGTCTTTAGGAAATAGTCCTCAAAATAATAAGAGTATGCATAATCACAAGGTAAGCACAAAGTTATCATATACCATTTATAGGTAGCAAAGACCAGTAACCTGAGTTTGTTTTGCAAAATTTGAGATATGGTACAGTTAAATGTGTAAAATATTAAAAAGAAATTTAAATAAGTAACTTTTTAATTTTTTCATTAATACGTAATTACCCAAGCAATACAAGAAATTATTTTTGCATCTTCCTCATTACTTTTTTTCAATTCAGGTGCCCTCACCACATATAACTACTATTTTTTTCATACTGTATTTAATTACTGCATTTAGATCATATATGTCTATAAAGATATATGTTGTGTTTTTATCTCAAATAGGATTGTTTTGAATACTCTGTTTTACAACTTACTTTTTTCTGCTCAAAATGTATCTTAGAGATCTTTCAATATCATTAGATATAGTTATATCTTAACTATTCTGTACTTTCACATTAAGTGTTTCACTAGTAAAGAACATTTAGTATATAATTTTTCTGTTTTTCACTATTAAAAATGTCTTATCAGTGAATATTTCTGAATATGTATCATGATGCACATCAGTGATTTTTTTCCTTAGGGTAGATACCAAAAAATGGAATTACTTTGCCAAAGGGAATACCTACTTTCAATTTTCATAAATATTGCCAACCAGCTCTCCAAATCAGCTTTACCAATTTAATATCTTATCCTGTGGGTCAGTTTTTTGATCATGTCATCTCTAACCCCTTCTAAATCAAAAGAGCTAGCAGCCTTAAACCAGAAACCAATGAAAGATAATTTTATAAATTTAACACTTTCTTCCCACTGTATGCAGGGACATAATGTAAACTTTACTGCCTACCCTACACCATATCCCAATGCTCACAGAACTAATGAAATATGTTTTATTAATACAAATGCTAAATTTAGAATAAAAGAGAAAAATACAAAAAAATGACCAAGAATATATTCCTATCCTAAGTTATTGATGCAAGGGAAATTTCAAAGAACACAGAAATATTTTTATGTAGAAATATTTTATTTCAAAAATATCTTCTCTAACTGGAAAGTAAAATCTAACTTTAGTATGTTCTGTTAGTCACATTAATTTAAAGTACAGCCCCTAATGTGGGTGACATGCATACCCAGACATTGTCAAATGGGAGTGATTTCTAAATTTTAAGAAAACAGTGTCCAGAGTGGGAGGGGAGGGAATTTCAGGGGAAAAGGGGAACAGTTTAGAGCAACAAGTATAAAGGACTCATGGACAAAAACTATGGGGGGTGGAAATGGGAGGAAGGTGGGGAGGGCTGGGGTGGTGGGCTGGGGTGGGGTAAAAGACAGAAAACTGTACAATATCAACAATTAAAAAATACTGATAAAAAAATTTAAAAATAAATAAATAAATAAAAAGAAAACAACTTGTGTTTAAAAATTAAGCTGAGATAAATGTTTATAAATTTCAAAACTTGCTTTTCCCAAATTATTGACCACATTCAACATTTTGCACTGTGCATAATCACAGTCTTGGGGTTTTAATCTAGTTTTTCAATAGGTCCATTTATGGTTTTTTAAAACTATATTCTTTAGAAAGTGGTTGCACAACTTCTAACTTTTATAAAGCATATCCATGGTACAACAGATTGGGAAATGCTATACCCTGCATCCACCCTAGTTTTAGAATATCAAAGTCTGCAGACATCCTATAATCACAAAATCTATTCAACTTAGTTCCCAAACCCCATTTATCTATGATAATCTATTTTTAACATAACATTTAGCCCTTAAAATTGCTATTGCAAGCAATGTACTTTGAGAAACCCTATGTAAGTACAAATTTCCAGAAAAGTGAAAGATAAGAAACTAATGAAACAAAAAGAAAGTAAGCTATATTAAACTAAGTGAAAAGGGATTCTAGATCCTGAGGAAGGAAGCTGATGACAAAGGCATAATATAGACTCTGGAAAGCCACAGAAACATGCAATAATTTTATTTAACAAATGTTTATTGGTGCCTATTTATACTCAGCCCTGTTCTAGTTGCTGAGGATGAAAAGGGTTGGGGGAAGAGAAAGAAACTCATGGACATGGACAACAGTGTGGTGATCGTGGGGTGGGGAGGTCAGGGGGTAGAAGGAGATATGGGGGGATAAATAGCAATGGAAAAAATACAGTAAAAAGTAATGTTAAAAAAAGCAGTTATTAAAACAAAAAATCCCTAAGCCTGTTGAAACATTTCAAAATATTATTTCACTGAGATCAAGTTCTCAAAGTAAATAAATAGACCCATTAAATTAAGCATTTCTAAATAGCAAAAGAGACCATGAAAAAGTTTTTTAAGATATACACTAGGAGAATATAAACAACTCCTACATATCAATAAGAACCCAATAACCCAGTAGAAAAATGGTCAACATGTATTCATTGAGAAAAAAAAAACAAAATAGACAATAAACATATATGATTTTCAACCTCATAAATAGTAGGTTAAATGCAAAATTATACCACAAATAGATCTTATTTTACAGATAAATGGCAAAAACGAGAATTTAACAATACCATGTATTAGCAAGAATATGAGGGAATTCAAAAACAACACTGTTGGGGATGAAACTGGTGTAACCACTTTGGCAACCAGTTGGGCCATCCTTCCCAATAAAAATAAAACGTGAGCCACAATTGCGAGTCACACTTTCCAGTAGTCATGTCTTAAGAAGGAAAAAGAAATGTAAGGTTAATTTTAACAATATATTTTATTGAACTCAATATATTCAAAATATTATTATTTTAACATGTAATTAATATAAAAATTTTTAGCTATTTTACATTCTTTATTTCATTTTGTCCCTGTGTGTACTTTATACTTATAGGACATCCCATTCAAAATAGCCACTTTTAAAGGACTCAATACCCACATGGACGGTGCGCCACAGGTCAACATTGAATAAAATTGATGTTGTACCCAAGAAGAGCTCTACAAATTTGCACTAGGGTTCAAAGAATATTCATTGTGCCCTGGCTGGTGTAGCTCAGTGGATTGAGCGCGGGCCTGCGAACCAGAGGATCGCAGTTCAATTCCCAGTCAGGGCACATGCCTGGGTTGCAGGCCAGTTCCCAGCAGGGGACACACAAGAGGCAACCGTACATTGATATTTCTCTCCCTCTCCCTCTCCCCTACCGCTCTAAAGACAAAAAATAAAAAATAAAAAATAAAAAAAAAAGAATATTCATTGTAACCATGTCATAAAAATTTTAATGAAAACAATATGAATTTCCATAAACAATACAATGGGCTTATGAACTATAGTATATTCATATCACACAACAAAATAGAGCATGAAAATAAATGAGCCAGGGCCATACTTAACATTAAAGTGTATTGTGTGGTAGAACCCATTTAGGTCAAAGAATACATAAAGGATGATATTCACTGAGGTAAAGTTCAAAACCTCCAAAGCAATATTGTTTATTCCTTCTGCACTGAAACACTTACCAGCTTAAAGGCATACAAAAGTGATAAACACCAATTTTGAGGAATACTGTTTATTAAGAAAGGAAGAAAAAATGATCTAGGAAATGGACCCTGAGAATTTCAACTATATTGATCACTTTGCCTAACCATACTAGTATATGTACTTGTACTTGTCATATTACTCTATATACTTATTGCATATTTAAAGCACAGTTGACCATTAAACAACACAGGTACTAGAAGTGGCACCCCCATGCATGGTTGAAAGTCCTCATATAACTTTTGGCTCTTTGAAAACTTAACTACAAATAGGCTACTCTGACCAGAGGCTTTACTGATAATATAAAGTCAATTAACATATACTTTGTAGGTTATACGGATTATATGCTCTACTCTTACAATAAAGTAAGCTAGAGAACAGAAAATTATAAGAAAAATTTATTCACAGTATTTATTGAAAAAATTAACATATGAGTGGACCCACACAGTCCAAAACCATGTTTTTCAAGGTCAGAACTGTAACTAAGAATGTTTGCTGCAAGTCAATAGTGGATAGTACACTCCAAAATGTCCAATTTTCTAGTCAATGAAAATAAGACATACTCATGGATATGCAGTGGGTTTCTTTCCTGTTTTCTTTTAGTAGTGAATAGACATCTAAATTTTTTTCTGAAAGGAAAGCTCAATCTGTCTCCACATTTTCTGCACTGCCTCTTTTGTAGTCAAGTTTACTCCCTGCATGTCTTAGGAGAGGTCTAATTCTTAGTAGTAGTAATACCAAGCCCAAGGCTAGAGGTGAGGAAGAGGACAAAGCATCCAAACTGGGACATTCCCTGAGTGAAGAGCTCAGCATCTGCTTTCCTTGGGTGCATATCACACAGGGTTTGTGGTCAACTCAAGTGAGCATCTGATGACTTCTTGCCCAAGCCAAATCTTAGCAAATGGTTTTCTGACTTGGATTCTGTTAGGATTTCTAGCTTGGACAAAGTGGCAAACACCTACACAAAGCTCACATACCTCATCAATGTAAGTGCATTGTCACAGCTACCAGAGTGAAAGTCACCAAAAAGCAAAGGTAGGTGGTTGCTTTCTCAATAGTCACCATTTTAAGAAACATATACCAAAGTAAAATAAAATAAAACCATGTCAATCTGGAAAATCAGGCACTGCTCTGGGAAAATTGTACTGCTTCAAAGAAACTCCTACCAAAAGCCAGGTAAAAGGAAGTTATTATTTTTAAAAATTATATAGGGATTTTTCTCTATAGTAGTATAGTTTTGTATAATATTATTGTCTCTGATGAGTAATAAAGTATTATCTATTGTGCCATATCCTTTCTACAGGAAACTATACTTTAACAGGCCACATGTACATTCTACAACAGAATTGTTTTGCAAATTTACCTAATTATAAAAATCACCTGGGGCTATTGGGAAACCACCTCTCCCCAGTCCCTCCCAGTGCCAGAGTTAGAATTTCATGGGCAGGGCTTCATCTTTTATGACAGTGGGTCCCTAAGTGTGGCATCCAGGTCAGCAGCATCAGCATCACCTACGAACTGTTCAAAATGCAAATTAGTCCATTCCACTCCAAATTTGTTGAATCAGAAACAGAGGCATGGGGTTCAGCAATCTGTGCTGTAACGAGACCTCCAGGTTTTTCTGAAGTCTCTAAAGTTTGAGAACCAATGGCCTTCAGCCTGGTTATTCCATGTATGCTAGAAGGACCCCAGCATCAGCATCAGTTGGGAGCTCATTAGAAATACCAAAACTCCGGTCCCACCCTACACCTACTGAAACAGAGTTAGCACTTTAACAGCACAGCATCCTCAGGTGTTTCATTTGATCACTGAAATGAGAGAACCACTCTTCTATGAGCAAGGAGTTGGCATCAACTTGCCTGGGTCTGAAGCACAGCTGTACTTATTGGACTTGTGACTTTAAGCAAGGTGTTTGATGTCTCCATCCTGCCACATGGCCATAATGGTAACACCTCTGGTAATCCTCAAAGGATTGTTTTGAAGAAATGAGACAGTGCACATGTCATAATTAGCACATGACAGATAATCAATCAGTAGTAGCTATGGTTATTTCCTAATCAGCTTTTAAAAAGTACTCATTTATTGAACATTGAGAAGATAGCCACAAAAGAAAATAAGGTTTTCAAGATATAACTACATAATTTATACTACAAATGCATCAGCCTGAAATAGTGATGTACTTGATTCTGAGAAGCCTAAAACACAATTAGACAGTAGCTGCAAAAGAATTTTTGGAGCACAGCACTCTCATGAACAGGTTTCCCCTATTCATGGACTGTTGAAACTTTGGCCAGGTGGAAGGAAGTTGAGTGGTGATCAAGTGCATAAATTAATTTTGGTCTCAACTTACTTTTTTAATAGGAAAATAAAGTGAAGCTCTAGGTTTTTCACCATTTGAGTTACCCTGACCAAGGTGTGAAAATTAATCATTTCTCATTTGAGTACTCTCAGTTCTTTTATGTTACACTTGTGGCTCTTACAGGTACAAAAAACAATTAAAAGCGGGTGGGAGTTGGTAGTGAGTGGGGCAGGGGAGAGTGGTAGAGGGAAGATGGAGACAACTATAGTTGAGCAACAACAAAAATAAAAAAGGAAAATAAAAAACAAAAAAGGAATATACAGAAAACCAATTATTGCATTAATATGTTTCCTTACCAATGTGAATGGTTAGAATAACTGGTTTTTTATACATTTTAAAAAATCTGACCTGATCTTTCAGGGGCATCCATATTCTTCTTTAGTTATGAAATGGCCCTGCTCTATTACCAATATCTTCTGCTTTCTGCATTATTTGCAAAAAATGAGGTTTAGAATGACTTCATGTTTAATGGAAACATGAAGTCCGGTTAATGACACAACCTGCCCTTGCAGCAGCAGGAGCTCCCAGCAATGGCAGGTCCCTCCAGGAATGGGATTTATGAATTATCTGCTACTGAAAAGACAACAGAGGGAGCACAAGCCATTGTTGTTATTTTTGGATTTTTTTTTTGTGACACATTAAAAAATAGCTATTAAAATAAACTTTCCTGGTGGCATGGCACAAGATCTTTTAAATAGCCATGTATATAGAATTTGAAAGGCATTTATCAGGCAATAACTATTAAAATGAGTCATATTTTCTCATTTAAAATTCTGTCAGAAACAGAGTAGTAATCAAGGAGAAATGTTTTTATTATGGGTGAAGTGAGTTGGCTGGATGACTTTTCTCAGCTTATCTCCTTGTATTTATAAAGTTTTAGCAGCAGCTTTTAAAATTACCCTTGCTCATCCCATTGCCTTTTCTTGATCAGTCCCACCTTTCTATTAGTAATTGATTGCAACGTACTCCTCACATACGGGAGGAAAGCAATAGTAGCTTCATTCCTTAAAAATGTAGGTCTGAGACCCCCCTCAGTGTTTCTGCCTAGGGGCTTTTTATATTATTTATATTCTCAAGTGAGAACTTCAAAATGAATCTTCTTGTATTTAAAGTAAATTGTTATAAGGCTTTTGGCTTACCAGTTCTTCTTAATTTTACAGGGTTTGATATTCAAGTCCATACAAATGTCTACACATACTATCAACACCTTAACAATTTTTAGATATCAGTTACAATAAAAACAATTCACCCCACACCTCTTTTTCCACAGTTTTCCCACAGTTATCAATCAATAATGATTTTCTCTTAGTAAAACACATTTATGTTTTTTGATGAAAATTTTCAGGGTTCAATAGTTTTAAGACCAAATACTAAAAATGATATTTGTGTTCATTAAATATTTATTTACTAATAATTTCCTATGTCTTTGATAATTTGCAAAGAGCACAGAATTGTGCTATGACAGAGAAGAGGGAAAGCAGTTAACAGCCTGGCTTTATTACTTTGTTACAATTTTGATTGTATCAAGATTGCTTGTTATTCAAATACTTCATAAACCAAACTGCCCGGTGCTGTATAGGAGCTTTTGTCATAGAAGAGGACTTGTACATGAGCAGCTGTGCCTTATAAAGTTAGTTGTTGCCTTCCCCCCACCACTTCTTTTCTTTATTTTATCTGCAAGCTCTGGTTGGTTGTTTTCCATCATCTAATCCATACCTGCTCACTTTGGAGTTTTATTTGTTAAAACTTCTGGATGAGATTTTATGTATATCCTGATTCCAAACATGAACTCCAGCACTTCCCCTCTTGCCTCATTGGGGGGGGATGGGGGGCGATGCAGATTATACACTTGGTGAATGATGCTATAAGAAGTTCCTTATGAGGCATGCAATCATTTGAACTAGGTTGCTGTTCTGAACTAACAAAGATAACATTTTAAACTGATTTGTAGGATACTGTGTCTTATTATTTTCCCATCTTCAATACAATCTTGTTTTTGACCCCCATGATATCGGCATTATAGCTACCCCCATACATATGGCCACCAGAATGTAGCAAAGGGAAATGGGTAAGTGATTAAATTCTTTACCACTGAAAGCTTTCAACTCATCGATGTTCAAAAAATAAGTTGAAGATTCTAGCACAGATTGCTCAGAAACTAACAAATGTATGTTCCATTCACCAAGGAAACACACAGGCTGATTTTCAGCTACACCCTCTATGGAAAGTCCAGTTTTAAGAGAAAATGGACCCAAGGTCTTCTCTTTATGTCCTCAGGCTGCCATTCAATTAATGAAAAAAGTGACAACAATAGTTCATAACTATTCCTTATCATTGAAGCAATGTGCAAAGGCGGCTTAGATGCAAAAGAACTGGGAGAAATTGAACCTGATGGGTGGAGCTGTATAAATATCCTCTGTGCTT
The DNA here is from genome assembly GCA_039655065.1 of Glossophaga mutica. Taxonomy (NCBI): domain Eukaryota; kingdom Metazoa; phylum Chordata; class Mammalia; order Chiroptera; family Phyllostomidae; genus Glossophaga; species Glossophaga mutica. The sequence goes on along the minus strand of CM077309.1, from coordinate 67,586,935 downwards.
CTTAACTATCCCCTTTCCACAAGGCAGTACCATGGCATCTGCTCCCAAACTGTTCCCATCCTGTTCAAAAACTGACCTGCATATATATTGGGCTTAATGACCAAATGTTTAAAAATTCATTGCATAAGAACAGCTGAAAGCAGTTGATTGGTTTGAACTTTATTGTATGCACCTTGCTTCCCAGACAGCAGTAAAGAAGAAGGTCAGCTGGTAAGCATTTGGGCATTTAAAAATAAGAGGCCCTAGTTTCCCCAATACCCTGTCTGTTTTCTTTACCCACAACATTAGGCCTACTAAGTTCTCTGTGCTGAGCTGTGCTGTTTGGTTTGTCTGTCCCTCCTGATACACAGTGGTTAAACAGATCTGGAGAAGCAGTTGCCTGATAACTCCTGTGAGACCTCTGCCCTGAGACGGTTTTTCTGGAAGCATTGTCTTCATTGATTGGAGAACCATGTCAGTTGCAATAAATCAGGTAATTTTATTTCTTCCTCAAGTACTGTTTATAAATGATTGTCATGCCCACAAATGTCAACTTTCTCCAGGAGAAGCCAATTGTAGGACAATATTCTAGAAAGATTGATTACTGGATTGAACTTCAGATTTTAGCCCTATATGTAGACAGGCAAGCATCAGGTACTGGAAATTTCATAGTGTCATCAATAAAGTCACATTCTCAAATCATGGCATTCATGTGAAATATATTATTGGGAAAGGTGTAATTTGCTACAACAACATCTGTATAGCTTGAGAAAACATTCTAATGAATTGCCCCTCTTTGATCCAAAAAGATTCTGCTTTATATCCAGGGAAGCTCTCCACGTTGTTAGGGCGGTGAGGCATGATGAAGGGTAGGACGTCCAGCCACCCAGGACAGGCATCAGGGGTGTAACTCTTATTTTTACAACTAGTCAGCACCACAAAGTAGCATGTTGGGATGGGAACACTGTTGCTGGCTATGTATTCTGTAATTGCACTTGGATCATCAAAATGCCCATTGTAATTATAATTACTGGTCCACTAACATTTACTCAATTTATTTCCATGACATGTTCTACAAGAAGAACACTGTGGAAGTAATCTAATATTTTTGTGAATGCTTCATACATAAGGGCCAAATTACTTGTGATTAAAGCATCATATTGACTATCAGTTCTACTGTTCGAAGGAGGACAGAGGAAGCCGTGGGTGATATTCTTGTGTGGTAAATAGAAGGAACATTTCTGGCTCTTAGAAAAAGCAGCCCTGACATCAGTCCACAGACAGTTTGGGACAGTGGGAGGTAAGGGTGATGTGTCTATGGGTTTGGGTACTATATATGAGCTCCACACAGACATCCTGATAGCTTTTCCAAATCTACTGGTATATTCCCTGTGCTAAAGGAGACAGTGTCCCTTGTTCTTCTGCATAACCCTGGGCCTCCCACATGGCAAATTTAGTTTCTCTGTCACCATTATTTCATCTTGAATGAGATGTAGCATTTGATTCACCCATTCTACAGCAATATTGTTTCATAGCTTAGGGCATAAAGAATCTAGAATATCTGTGGGCAATGGAAGAGTAAAGCCACAAACAGAAAACTTGGACACTTCCTCTGCTTGGGATAGTTCATAAAAAGGCACCTTCAGAAGATGGTTTAAACTACCATGGGTACCATTGTTCAGTGTTGGCTGAATGTATAGAAGATCACATATTAGGTTATAGACTTCAATATTGTCAAATGGCTCAACTTCAGTTTAAAACTGGTCTATGTGCCAAAAAGATAGCCTCCATGGTCTTAAACATATTGTCAAAACCATGGTCACCTCCTCCACAGAATGAACTTGATTTACTCCTCACAGCCTTCCACTGTGAATCCATCAAAAGATAACTTTGGCCCTGGCTGGTGTAGCTCAGTGGATTGAGCGTGGGCCTGCGAACCAAAGGATCGCGGTTCGATTCCCAGTCAGGGCACATGCCTGGGTTGCCAGGCCAGTTCCCGGCAGGGGACATACAAGAGGCAACCGCACATTGATGTTTCTCTCCCTCTCTCCTTCCCTTCCCCTCTAAAGATAAATAAATAAAATCTAAAAGGAAAAAAAAACGTACTTAAATAAATAAATAAATAAATAAAAATCTTTAAAAAAAAAAGATAACTTTGTTGATTCTGACATTTTTGGCAAAGTGTAGTTGTTTTGGCAACTGAGAAGTCAAATAAGGTGTGAAATGCTGATCAGGTTTTTGGCACTAATCTGGGAAGCAATTTATCTGCACTTCCGTGATAGCTTTCCTGTATAGAGTAATCTTGGATATAAGTCCTTGCCTTTCATGACTTTGAATACTTGTTTGGAGCCCCGTCCTGTCTGTAAGGTTTCTTTTGAGGAATCAGCTGAGAGTATTATGGGAAATCCTTTGGAGGTAACTCTCTCCTTTTATCTTGCTGCTTTTAAGATTCTTTCCTTACCCTTAATCTTGGGTAATGCCATTATGATGTGCCTTGGTGTGTGCTTCCTTGGGTCCAATTTCTTTGGGACTCCCTGAACTTCCTGGACTTCCTGGAAATAGACATTTCCTTCTCCAGATTGGGAAAGTTCTACTTCATTATGTTTTCAATTTCTTGCTCTTCCTCTTCTTCTTCTGGCACACCTATGATTCAGATGTTGCAATGTTTAAAGTTGTCCTGGAAGTTTCTAAGCCTCTCCTCATTTTTTGGAACTCTTGTTTCTTCATTCTGTTCCTGAATGTTTATTTCTTCCTTCTGCTCCAAATTGTTCATTTGAGTCCCAGTTTCCTTCCTTTCACTATTGGTTGCCTGTATTTTTCTTTATTTCACTTTTCATAGACTTCACTTTTTCCTCTATTTTGCAACCATACTCAACCATTTCTGTGAGCATCCTGATTACCAGTTTTTTGAAATCTTCATCTGATAGGTTGGCTTTCTCTTCATCATTTAGTTCTATTTTTGAAACTTTGATCTGTTTTTTCATTTGGGAAATATTTCTTTGTCTCCATACACCTATTATGTTGTAAGGGGTGGAACCTCAGGTATTCTCTAGGGTGGGGCAAGCCATGTCCCTGTGTTGTGGCACTGTATGTTGGGGAGTGGTCAGAGAAGGAACAATGCCACTTGCTTGGCTCTCTGTCAGCTTTCAGTCACTTCCCCCATACCCACAAGCAAATTGGGCACTTCTGGTTCTGATTCCCAAGTGGGTAGGTTTGTGTGCATTCTAGGACTCTGTGGGTCTCTCCAATGAATTCTCCTGTGAGGCTGGCAGTTTTTGTTTCCACTGCACCCCCAACCTGTTTTTACAGACAGAAGTTTTGAGGCTTTCTTTTCCCATATTGGAATCCTGGGTTACATGGTCCATCTCACCCTCTATTTGTTCTTCCTGGTTTATCTACACACAAATGTGGGACTGCCTGGTTCTCTAGCCACTGCCTTGCTGTGCATCATCTCTACCCTGGCTGCCTGACTGCACCCCTCCTACCAATCTGAATGAATATTTCTTCTTTAACTCCTTGGTTGTTGGACTTCCATATAGTTTGATTTTTCTGGAAGTTCTCATTATGTTTTTGTTTGTTTTTAAATTTGTTGTTGTCCTTCTTTTTGTTGTGGGAGGAGGCAAAGTGTATCTACCTGTGCCTCCACCATGGCCAGAAGTTAAAAAGTCAGTACAATTTTTAAGCCCCATTTTTTTGTTAGCAACAACTTTTCACTCCATGCTTCCTCTTCTTGCTTGTCTGCTATGCAGAGTTTTGCTCCTCTACCTCTGTAAATGTTTCATCAATCTGATTCTAGTCATCATTGACATGAGCCAACCATAGATAAAATGAGGTATTGGAGCATCTGTTAATAGGAAATGTTGGACAAAGGCATTTCGGTGGGATGGAGAAGGAATGAGAACCAGAGCAAGAGATGCTACATTCTTGCTTCCTACAGTTTCAAGCTACTTCCTTCCATGATCTAATAGCATTTCACTGTTTCCATGCCTGCCACCACTTCTATTATCAAAATCAAGTAATTTTGCTTCATTTGGTGGCCTTTGGCCATATGAATATAGGTGAGTTTTAAACTCACTCTCCTCTTTAACTAATTTTCCTTTCTTCTTTATAATTTTTCCTTTCTCAGTGTGTAGCCCTTTGTCATTAGAATGATAATCATACTAATAGCAGGAATGTAATTTCCCATAATGCTAAGAGCAGTTGTGTGCACACACACAGGTTATTCTTAGATTCATTTACACTCTGACTTCTTCATTTCGTATTTAAATACAGCAGGTGTTTATCTCCATCAGGAAATGTTTGTTGAGCCCCTCCAGGGAGCCTGGGGCTGGCCCTAGATGCCACTGGATTACACAGGGCAGATTCAAAGATGTGAAAATACTTTTCCTCCATTAAGATCGAGGCATATAAATTTTATTTCATGTCTTCAGATGTTGTAAGTAACTTCTGCATACTTGAAATTCTCTCAGCTGTGTTTTTTAAGACTGACAAACTAAACTGTATTAACTTGAGTTATTGAATGGTATCCTGTTTTGAAGGTGATGTTCTGCCTCATAAGTTCACTGACAGGGATTCTCTTTGTACAGCCCTTAGATGGAAAGAAGAAATAGTGATTACATAAGTACTCTGGGATTTTTTTTTTCTGAAGGTCTTCAGCAGACTAAGAATGTAAGATTACTCTTCACAGTGCCTGTATGATAAAGGTGGAATTCAGTGTACAAGAAAGTTAAGCAAATTCCTCAAAATTGATTATATGTATGGTAATAATCACACCTTATTTTTAAACCACATTTTCGAGTTTAAAAAGTGCTTTCTAACCTCCTTTTTTATATATATCCTGAAGTATTTAGGATAAAAATGGAATAAAGTATGCAATTTATTTAGATGAATTCATCCAAAATAACATAATACAAATATACAAAGTGTACACAAGTGTAAAATCTCAAAAAAGAAAAACAACAAAAATACCTCCTTATAGTTCATCTTGTTGTGACTTCATAAAAGCCCAATGAAATTGTTACAACAAAAAGTGATCCCTAATTTATTGGTGAGGCTAATGTGATGAAGAAATGTGAACTGCTCAAAGCCACAGGCTTAGTAGCTGATTCAATTTGGACCAGAATTCAGGTTTTCTAATTCCAAAAATAGTGTCCTTTTTCTTTCTTAACCACAGCAGTTTACTCCCTGACAATTACTATTAGATTCCCAACTGTTTGAGCTATGGACTAAACTTCTAGTGTCTGGATTGATAAAATTTTTACCTAAAACAAAAGCAAACTAAGCAAACAGCTAGAACAGGAATAGAACCACAGAAATGGAGATCACATGGAGAGTTAGCAACAGGGGTGTGGGAGGAGGAGAGAGGGGAGAAAGGTACGAGAATAAGTAGCATAGACGGTGGGTAGAAAATAGACAGGGGGAGGACAAGAATAGTGTGGGAAATGTAGAAGCTAAAGACCTTATGACACATGGATATGAACTAAAGGGGGAGAATGTGGGTGGGAGGGGGTGTGCAGGGTGGAGGGGAATGATGGGGGAGAAATGGGACAACTATAAAAGCATAATCAATAAAATATATTTTAAAAAATTTTAATTCAAATACTGTCTGGATTAAGCAGATCAATTACCCAAGGTAAAATTTAGGATATGTCCAAACTACCCAGCAAAATTTTAAACATGTTTATTATTCTATCTATTAAATGTCTTAAATCTGGAAGGTTAACACAGTGTTAAGAGGTGAATTATTGGAATAAATTAGACTATCAGGGTTACCCTGGGTAAGTTGTTTATCTTCTCATGACCTGAACAGCTCACCACCATAATGTAGGTGATAGATCCCTTCACTTCATAGGCTTGTTGTGAGTATTAAATGAGATATTGTATATAAAGCATTCAACTCAGTGCCTCTTATGGCATAAAATCTCGGTAAGTATTATTACTTAAATACACAGTTACTAGTCATGAGCATAATATATTTCCATTAAATTAAACCTCAGCCAGTATACCTGTAAAATTTACAATGACTATAAAATTAAAAGTCTCTACTTAAAAATAAAATACTATATTCCTTATGAGAAATGATTAAAACAGGTGTGCTTTGGTCATTGTAATCTGGGTATGTCCACTAGGACACCAGATACCAGAATAAAAAAAAAAAAAAATAGACTCTAGAGTCATGCCGTTCATCTTACCTGGAGTTAAGAGCAAGGGAGAAAAAACATCATGATAACTACAGATAATGTGATTTAAGCTTATAGGTAGTAAAAAGCTATGGTTTCAAAAAATTACTGAAAAATTTAAGAAGAGAAAACTTGAATGATCAGCAACCATGAAAAGATGCTCATGGTCATGAGTATTCACAATGTAAGTTAAAGTAACAGTGAGATACTACTTAACAGGTTGAGAAGAAAATTATTTAAAGTGATAATATCAATTGTTTGTAAGGATGCACAGAAAAAATCTTGTATATTTTAACTGGAAATGCCATTCTAATAGTGTCCATGAAAAATAAATTGTGTATATGGTTCAAACCAACAAACACATTTTGGTAATCTGTCTCACGGATATAAAAGCACCAATATGCAGTTCTGTAAGTGTAAAGACATACATTGCAGCATTGTTTATAGCATCAAGAAGCTGAAACCAGTGAATAGCTAATATTTATGGCATATCCATGCCATGTAATGTGTCCATTAAAAAGAATGGATTAGTGCTGCTCTTGCAGTTGACTTGGGAGGATTTCCCAGAGCAATATGAACCAGAAGAGTAAGATGCAAATACAGGTGTACCATATGTTCACATTTTAGTAATGTTCACATTTAGTGTGTGTGTGTGTGTGTGTGTGTGTGTGTGTGTGTGTGTGTGTTTCATATTTGGGTAGCTGAGCATTAAGGAAAATAAAGAAAAATGCAAATGAGAGTGTTAAGAAGACTATGGTGTGCAAGAGGAGAGCAAAAAAATTAATTACACCAGAAAGAAAACACGAACTAATATGTACACACCAGTAAATAGGATATAGAATATATCCCATTTATTTAAAACTGTGGCATATGTATGTTGTGCATATGTTTTATATATGTATGAAGAAATTAAGGGGAAATTCTATATGAATTAATTAACTTGTTGGAAGTTAATAGAATATATAATAAAGAAAGTGCAGCGTAATTTGTATGGCATGATGCTATATTTTTAAAAAGCAAATGAATAGATAAAACCCAAGTGTGTGTGTGCATGTGTGTATTTTACATATTCAATCACAGTGCAGCAAACTTTAGGCTAAATTGAGTTGGTTGCCTGTTTTTGTAAATAAACTTGTTTTGGGACAGCTGCACCTATTTATGTGTTATCTATAGCTGCTTCCTTGATATAAGGGCATAGTGGAGAAGTTGTACCAGAGACCCTATTGCCAGCACAGTCTGAAATATTTACTATTTAGGCCTTTATAGAAAAAGTCTGTTGGCCCATGGTACACATGATTATATATATTCACATAAGTGACAAGAGAGGTAAGAATGTACACCACCCTGTTACTGTTGGTTATATCAGGAGTAGGATTGAATGGGCATGAGGGAATAATCACTAGCTTTTGTTATACCTCTTAGCACATGCGTATTACTTTCATAAGTTGAAAACCAGTAAAGATCTCTTACTATTTAACAGTTCAAGCAACTAATTCTCTGAGGAATCAAGGGAATGCTTCACAAAGAATATAATTTTGGAATTATGTCTCAAAAGACAAGTCTGTATTGGTCAGGTCCAGAAGGGAATTGCTCGTGCAGAACTGAACAGTTCAACAGAAGTCATGAAAGAGAACTCCTAGTTCATTCACAGAGCAAGAAGAATTTGGGCATAGCCCAAGAATACAGTTGCAAAGAATGTAGGAAGATGGGGGGCAGTAGGTCCAGTGGCCAAATATATGTCTGCAATTTATTATAAGTTGCCCTGCTCTTCCGAAGGTGACATTGGTGCTTTGAATTTTATTATATTAGCAACAAGGAGGCATCTCAGGGTTTTAAAAGAAATGAATACCCTGATATCTGTGTTTCAGATAACTGCCTCCTGGCATGTATGTGATGATTTATGGAGTACTTAAATGGGTAGAAGAACAGACAAGCTATATGTAACTTTCATGTACACAAGGCATTTTAATAAAAATAATGAAGAAGGAAATGATAGCAGCCAACAATTTTAATTATGTTATTAGCATAATACATAACTCTATATTAACTCATTTAAGCACTCTAACTATATTAACTTGTTAATTCCTCACATTAATTACAAACACACACATTTTACAGATGAGAAAACTGAGAAACCCAGAGGTTGAGTAACTTGGCCAAAGTCACAGAATAAGTTAAGTACAGAGTTGGAATTTGAACTCTGACAATTTGGCACTAGTCTGTACTTCCAAGTATTCTATTCTTCCATCCAAAAGGAGTTAGGCAATTATGTCCTGAACAAACATTTATTTATCTCCCCCCATGTACCAGGTAGTGTGCAAGGAGATAGGGATACAGAACTTACTCTGTCAGAGCTCGATCCTAGTCTAATGCTAGGCCTGCAGGTGGATTGATTGGATAGGGTGATGCTGTATCCCACTGACATGAGGGAGTGTGCCACGGTTGTTAAAATATGCCAGTCATGGCTAAGTAACATGGTGTGAGCAACCCAAGATTATTCACCTTGTAATGGCAATGGCTAAGGTGGATTCCATGAAAGGCACAGCAATCAAAGTCAGCAGAACTTGTCCTGTTTGGAATGGCTGCCTGAGGGATATGGGTGCATATTTGTATTTCCGTGTGAACTTTTATCAGATTCTGCCCCTCCCCACAGAACCCTCACCCACTGTACTCATCCAATTGTCCTGCTGGTTCATTAAGTCAGTTCCCCAGGAGTCTAGGTCACTGCGTAGAAATGCAGACTCCAGGATTTATTATTGCTGTCTCCCAGCAAACACATGAAATTCGCTTTAGTTCAAACCACCCAAGCATGACAACTCTAATAATGATGTTTTAATAGTGTCTACTGTGTTAAAGTTTTTTGAAATCTGATATCTGACATGAGCTAATATAAGCAATATCACAAGCCCCCAGTTTTTAATATAACAGTTTCTTAAATGAGGAACTCAGTTATACTGTACTGATAAAATCTAATAATTTCTAAAATGACGTTTCACTGCAATATTTATAATTTCATTGTTAACCAAGACTCTATTGTGGTATTTCAGAATATAAGCAATAATATTCCTCAGTCTAAGTACATTGAATTCGCCTCAGAAAATTTAGGTAACTAATTATCCGAAACCACTCAGGTGGCAACTGTTTTCTTCCTGTGTGATTACACTGTAATGTAAGATTTCTCTGTAATGAAACAAAAATAATCCAAATTCTTTACTCAGTACTCTAGCTGGCTACTTTAAAAATTGCTGTTAGGCTACTTGCAAATATGTGTGTAATGAGTATTCAAGCTAGGCTTAAAAAGGTTGACATTGTTTGGGGTAACAGATGTGTGCTTGCATAGTTTTAAGTGAAACCAAGCCTCAAAGAGGCTCAATAAACAAATGACAATGTTTGGAACAGAAAGAAGCTTGTTCCCTTTGATAGGGTGCATGGAATTTAACCAACCTGTGTTTATAATTACTGTCTGGTTTGGTTAGTGCAAAAGAATCTACTTGCTACTCACTTATAAATAAACAAAATAGATCCATTTTTCTATTCTGCAGCCGGCCTGCTGGAGTTTATTTTTCTTTTTCTTTTTCTTTTTTATTGACCACAGACCACTTACTTGATGTCCAAATTATTTTGTTCTATTTTAAACGTTACTCTGATTTGAGGGTTGTTTTCCCCTTAATCCTTGGTCTGACTCGTAAAGATGGCACCTTCTCCCATATTTCAAGTCATCCCCTGCCCCTATCAAAACTATAAATTACGATACATAAGTCAGTTGTTCACATGTGGACATCAGTTGGCTGGATACCAAAGCTGAGTTTTTTGTTTTGGTTTGGTTTTTTGCAAGCTTGGCTAAAGAGCAAGTTGCTACTACCCAGCTGATTGTAAAAAACATCAAATGAACACTGTCAATTTGGGACCATGAAAGAACATTGTGTAACATATTGTCAATTGTTTGGACTTCCTGAACAGACAACATATTTTTGTATGAGAAATTAAATCTTACCTTTCATATACAAAAGCAGGCTGTGTAATTTTTGTGAAGAATTGTAAAACCCATCATAATTTTTGAACTCTTCCCTGGCAGAGCTTGCTATCAGTAAATTTACTGTGCCTTTTAAATCTATTGTCAATTAACTGGAGTGCGTATGTTCAGTTGAACTTTGAGTTGGCTCTACATGCTGCTGCTTTTGTTTTTCCTCAACTAATAATTAGTTATGCCAATATAAAGACAGGTTTTAAAAAGATATTGTATTTTAATTTTCATGTATAGTATAAAATAAAATTTAGGTAACCAAATGCTTTCTCAAAATTACTTTTCTCTCAAAATTAATATTGGACTAATATTTATTATTGAAATCATTTTTCAGGTTAAGACAGATTTTTACTAGGTTGTGGGTTTACCTTTTATGAAGATTGCATTAATCCATCAGGAAAATTTAAAAACTCAATAAATTCATTTTACCATAAAAGATGTATAAAGCCATAAGCATTTTCCAGATGTGGATGTGGATATAAGTAAAGAAAACTCATCTTTTCTGAGAGAGGAAAAACTGTTGACATTTCTTTGAAGTGTAATCTCTTTTGTTTATTTGGTTTTTAATAGCTTCCAGCAGTTAGCCACATATTTTTTAAGTGATGTTGCTCACATGAGTTTTTTTTTCTAAGTTGTGAGTGGCACTAACTTACTGCCATAAATTTCAGAGCTTAACTTGTAAAGGGAGAACTTTATCGTGATGGGTAATTGTATAATTGCCAAAAAATAGAAGGCACCTTTTTCCTTAGCAACAGTTCTGAAATGGAATCTATGGACAGCAGGGGCAGGGAGTCAACTTGCTATTGTTTGAATCTGTAACATTTATATTCAAAGGGCAATCTTTACATGTTGTATATTTAAATAGGAACATTTTATTACTCCTCTGTGCCAATCATTTGACCATTCAATTTGAACTCAAGAAAAGAAAGAAGAATTTTTCAGATTATCATGTGCATATCACTTATATCCCTTGCGTAACAGAATATATACATCCAGGAATCCATAAATGTACTGTTGTGAGGGGAAATTTGGGGGGTGAAAAAAATCATTAAAATGGACTATCTGTAAAGTTCGTGACATTGAAAAATGGAAACTATTTGGAAAATAAATGAAAACTTAAATATATATATGTGTGTGTGTATATGCATAAACTTTCAACATTTCATAATTATTTATATAACAGGCTGCATAAAAATTAATTTGCTATCAGGTGTAATATAACTGTAACTGCACAGAGAGTATTCAAGGTTGAAGGAATTTTTTAGTATACCAATTAAGTTGGAGAACCATTTCTCATTCTTGTCCAATCAATGTTTTTTAACTATTGTTTATAACAATATGATTCTCCTAAATTTAGTGAGGTGGCCTGTTGTATATGTGGGTGTACTTTTATACATAAGTGTTCTGTTCCTACTTACAAACATGCAGATAAAGATCTGCGCATGTGCCATATTATGCATTGCATTTCTCTTTTATTGGAATTTACTCTTGCATACCCAACCTGAAAAATAGTCCTGAGATTTTAATAACATGTCACTAAAATGATATAATTTTTATTGGTATAAATAAATAAAAAATTGTCCTATAATTTGGAAGATAATGCTAAGCAAGATCAACTTTTTCATGTTACTAATACAGTTCTAAACAATATGTTAAAACACTAGTAAGAAAGTTATTTTGAGGGATGCTCCTTGACCACAACTCCAGCTACATATTAAGATTTGTTCTGTTTTTCATGTGTTTTCCATCAAGGAAGTCTGTGGTTACCTTCCTGATTCTGCTGGCCTGGAAAAACAGAGCTAATATGGTGGGATCTGGAGAAAGCTTTGATGCAGGGACTTTGCAAATAAACCTCCAGATGCCATATGGTTTACATTCATCTCTCAATTTATTTCCTATAAATGTCTATTGAATATTCCATTGAACCAACACATGTGAAACCAGAGCTGAAAAAGAGAACAGTGTATAGAATACTTTGTGGCAGCAAGTGATTATCATATTTCTTTCCTAATATTGCTACCAGCCTGAAATGAATGGTAAATTAGTCAAATGCCAAAGTTCTTAGATTCAGAGAGACAATAAAGAAAAAATATACCAAGACTTATCAAAACAAACAGTCAGTTTTTATGTTTTGGGTAAAGTATTGCATATTGTGCAGCAGGAGTTACTTGTGGCAGCTCGTGTGTTTAAGTTGCTGCCACTTAAGGAATAAAGCTGTCTATGCCTGAGATGCAGAAATAAATGCTATTAATATGCTGCAAAGAAAAAATAAATGCTAGAAGTGTTTCACACGAAGCTATCTGGGAACTGTCACTTTTTATATCATCCTGTTTGGTTCTATTCTGTTCTGGACTCCAGGTACCATCTCCCAGATCATTATACCAAAGAGATAACTCTTCTAAGAATTACTAAGTTTGCTAATTGCCTCGCTTTTCCAAAAGGAGGTATTTTTTTCCCATTTTAAGACCAACATTTCCAGGACACTGCCCTGCAATTTTAGAGAAACTATTTCTCTCCCCTGTATCTGGATACTGATTTTCTCTCCCATTGAGAAATCTTTTTTTTAATCAAACACAGCTCCTGACAATGACCAATCATCTAACTAATCAGTCATAGTACTTCCAATATATACTGTTACTAGGCATTTAAACATTGAAAGCCAACACAGAGAATATTGAGTTAGCCAAAAAAAATTTTTACCTTTTTTTTCCCTGTAAGATGGCTCTAGTAGTGCTTAGTGGTCTTTAACTTCATTTGAAACAATTTTGTTAGATTATATTGTTATGGCTGTGATATCAGCATGCATTAAAAACTATCAGAATTGGTTAGTTTTTGTGCAGCTATTTTAATATTGAAGATGGAAGAAAATACTCAACATTTTCAAGATATTATGCTTAATTTTTCAAGAAAGGTAAAAATGCAACTGAAATGCCCAAAAAAAAAGATTCATGCAGTATATGGTGAAGGGGCTATAACTGATCAAATTTGTCAAAAGTGGTTTACAAAGTTGCATGGTACTATTGATATTTTGGCCAAATAATTCTTTGCTGTGGGGCTGTCATGCATTGGAAGATGTTTTGCAGCACCCCGGCCTCTACCCACTAGAAGCCAATAATGGGAGATAGCCAACATACTCAAAATACCCAAACCAATAAAGTTATTGTTTAAAATGAAAAATGTATTTTTTATTTTACAGAAAAAATGTAACAGGCTTTTTGGCCAACCCAATATAAGGACTAAATATAAGTAGGGAAACAAGAAGGATAATTTCCTCAGATGCAGCATTTTGTTGCTTTTCAGAATTCAGATACCCAAGTCCTTCACTTAGTGCTTTAATATTAAGGGCTTGGTAACTTAATAAAGCAAATCAGAAAAGCACAATAAATTAAAGTGTTACTAAGTTAAATCTATTCTTAAGACCTGCCTGAGCCCTTGAGAAAGGAGAAGAGAATACTTCCTCAGAGAAAATTTTGTTCCCTGGGATTGTATAGTCTACAGCACTGACTCAACATGTGATTAAGTTTATTTCCTTAACAAAAATGGGCACATAACTGAAAATCATTATTCTTTAGCCAACATTGTATACATTGTAGAATAAAATTATCTTATAAATATATACTGCCAGTTGCATCAAGTAGCAAACAAAAGAGTAATACAAAATAAAGAAGGGGAAGAAGTCACATAAAGTAATTAGAAACTTTGCTTTGTGCATTATTCCTTTGTGACCCCAGAGCTAGAGTTGAGAAATCTTATGTTTAAAATGTTAGACCTTGAGATTAGAAGCAAGCATGCCATTCAGGGCTTTTATTAAACAGATGGACAATGGGAGAGAAATCCCATGAGTTTATTTTATCATAGGAGATGACTGAGATATGATTGCATATGATTTTCTATTTATTCCTGTAATAAAATAGATACTTCCAGAGTTTCCTTCAAAAATGAGGGGTTTACATGAATGAATGAGAAAGGATGAGTGTGAAAAGACATATTTCGATTTTCATGAGAGTATTCTAATTCTAAATAAAGTAAATTTTCAATAAAAAATAAAATGTCTTGAAAACCAGAGGACTTCATTAATTCCCAAGAAGAAAATTCTAATACATTCATCCCACAACTATATAACACACAAGATATTTGGTGTTTTCTAAATTTGCAAATTAATTTTGTTTTCGAAATGCTGTCAGGGTTAAAATTCCTTGGTTGGGTTAATATAAAATGTTTGACTCTTCTGTTCCCTATACTTCTGAGTATACTGGGGTCTATTAAATAGCGTTAGTAATTACAACACAAACCAAAAACAATTGCTACTTGCTGGCTTTGCCGGTCTCCAGCACAACAGAGGATTCCAGTTTCTGTGCTGTCTGGGGTATGTGCCTTCCATTACTAATCACAGAGCTAACCCATGTGCCCAGGGCCCTCACCGTTTCCAGCCAGCATGCTTCTGCTCAGGCCCTCATCAGTGGCTCCTTCACATGCTCTGTGGACAAGACCTCCATCTGAATGCCACCAGTTGGGCACTTTAGTGAACTGACATGAGATCCTATTGCCAATCTTGTTGCAAAATTCTGGAAATAAAATTTTCCTAATACATTAACTTTCACAGTTGGCTTTTCAACAACAAATACGCAAACTTCAATTTACAATGTTCTGGAATTGATAAATCTACCTAAGAAAGGTGGGAAAAGTATTCATAAACTGAGTAGGCATTCCTGATTACCAATCATGATGACTCAGTTTAAGGAAAGTCTGAAAAATGTAATGGTGTTGGCTTCTAACTATTAAATGAGTGGCATTGAAAGTCATCCTACGACAGGGAACTTCTTTTAAGTAATTTTTTTCTATAATGGTTGTAGATATGCCCAATAGTTCAAAGGAAAACTTGTGAACAAAGAAGTCATTGGATTTAGATCTCCACATGAAATTAGTTACTTCTAGATTGTGTGTGTGCATGCATGCACATGCCTGTGTTTTCTATGTAGGGAGGGAAGAGAAAGAAAGTGAAATTTTCAAATAGAGGTATTTTCTTCCACCTCCTCCCTGGCTCCTGGCTACAGGACCAAAACGTCTAAATGAAGAAGATTTGGAGATTTCTAGTTTTCTTAAATGACTTCGCAACTTATTTTAATCAAAGAAAAACATACATGAGCTCTGTTCAGGAAAAGTCCAGCCATTGTTAATATAATGAGAACAGTTTATGTGACATCTATGTAACCTGGCAGGCAAGGAGAGTGGACTGTCATGCATATGAATGAACAATGATGACTTTACTGTACTAGTCAGTGGGGGTGATAGACACCACTGAGGGAACATCTGTACTGTGTGGCTGTTGCACTCAAAATGACTGAAGGAGTAGAGCAACAAATCTGCATCAAATTTTGTATCAAGCTTGAACATTCCCCTGCAGAAACTATTCAGATGATTCAGAAAGATCAAGGAGGATGCAATGAGTGCAGCACAAATAAAAGTGTGACAGAAGTGCTCCAAAAATGATCAAAAATCTATTGAAAGTGATCCATACTCTGGAAGGCCTGCAACAAGAAGGACACCCAAGAATGTTGAACCTATATAGGCTGCAGTCAACAAAGATTGGTGACTGACAGTGTGAGAACTAGAAGCTGATCTGGGGACTCTAAAAACTACTGTGACCAAGATTTTGTGATCCATTGTCAGCAGGATCTTGGCAAGAAATGTGTTGTGGCAAAATTCATTCCACAGCTTCTGCTACCAGAGCAGAAGGAATATCGTGCTGATGACACTGAGAGAGCTATATGAGGTCCCAAAGTGACTATTTTGAAGGGGACTAAGACATCATTGTTCTATGTACAATGGTTCTTGTATATTGTATCTTCTTAATTAAACATATCTATTTTTCATAGTCTGTGGCTGGATACTTTCTGGACAGAGCTCATCCTGTGCTCTTCAAAGTATTTTGGAAATCATTTATCTTCATTACTTCTCAGAGTCATCACCACTTTCTGACCACGGAAATTTAATCCTAGAGCATCAAATCACACAATGACTTACGATGTGAAACAATATAAATGTATAGCACACTTGGGTCCGAAGCTGTGCAATACAAGCATTTGTGTGCTTGTTTGTTTATTTTTGCTAGTGATAATAAAAACGTAAAAGTTTTTTTGGTATCAGTGATTATTGCCAATAGGACAAGAATAAAACAGGCTTGCATACTAAGGATGCTTAACATTTCCAAAAGGTCTTATTGGCTTAAAGGTCTCTAGATGCTTTATAAATTTCACAATTATTAAAATGTTTTCTAAAATTATCTTATATCCACTAACTCAGAATATGGAAGCCAAGAGTACATGGTCTGCATCTTTTGTCAGTCCAGGGTTAGTTTTGTTGGGAAAAAGACCTTCCAATATCACACTACCTGAAAAAATACACTTTCCTTTTTATCTATAACTTTCCTTTATATCACTCAGGTAAATATCTGGAAATAAATGTGGATTTCCCATGTCACAAAATGTAAACAAGCAAAACCTATGTTCATGTTTAAATTTTTGTTTTGTTTTATTTTATTCAGTTATTCTCCCTATTTTCTAGTCATGGATGCCATTTTCCTAAGTCATCTCAAATAACTTATGAGAGGTAGTCACCTGACTATAATTTATGGCAAGTGAATGAAAAATGCCTTCATTTACATGATTAACATTTAATTAACATTGTTAATTAACAATGTTTTTTAAACTTTTTCAGCTGAAGTGTAACACTTAACATTGACCTTAACTTTTAAAATAAAAGCTAGGTATTAAGAAAGCCCAGGGAAATTGATGATTGATAACATGTATTATGATATAGTTCAATGTGATCTAGGTGGAAGTTACAAAGTAATGTGCATTGTACCATATAAAACCCTAATGATGGTTAATGTTAGCTAATTAAGATGAACACTGCATTGAGCCAGCCTGGCTCATGGGGGTATTAATATCCTATTAGAGTCTAACAAAATATTATTTTAGTCAAAACCATATATAGTGAATCATCTTAGCTTCTCACTAAGAAATACATTTTGAATCAAATTAGACATTAAAGCCATATTTTAATCCTTGTTGCCAACTGAGATTATATTAAACACTTTCTTGAATTTAATGTTATACCATGTGGGTTTTTTTTTTTTTTTCATTTTGTTTTAATGAATCTCAAGCATGCTGTACTTATACATTATCACCTAAGAAATCATAAATACTTGCCACTCCCAATTTTTAAAATATCAGATCTTCTTGTTAATCCATCTGAGTTCTTACAAGAGTGTGGTTAGGTAATTCAAAACAGACATTTCTACTGCTACTGAAGACTCCAATTTCCATAGCTGGCATAATATTCATTAATTTTCTTTTTCCCCTATAAAACATCTTTGAAATACAATTATATTGACATCACTGTGTGATTCGACTAAATGATTTTGATCCTCTGGGCTACAATGTGCTCATGCTTACAAGAAGGGGATTATACCATAGTGTCAAGATGCTTGTAGCTCCTAAACTAGTTCATTTTCTATAAGTTTTGGTTATTTGTTTAATATTTGAATGCTTAAGCATGACAGTAGGCAGTGGAGATGTATATATGAAGGAAGGTAATGTCTGATGAGAAATACATTAATACACACCATGTACTTCGTTGATAGGACTTAGAATGGCTCCTCAGACAAGGCAACACTCACTGATCGTCATGAACTCATCTGAGATGAAGCCAAAATTTCTATGAAACCAATTTGTCTATGCAAAGGACACTTTGTAATGGAAAATATTTATTGACCAGTAAGTAGCACTATGTCTGTGTGCTACTTACTGGACTGTTGGATTATTTTCTGTGCCCTCTGAGGAAAGAGGTTGAGAATTTGTGGGCCTGAAGCTGAGAACTGGCATGTCTGAGCAGCAGGCCTGGCATGAGGGCCCTCAAAAACTATCAGCTTCTCTATGCACATTGCAGAATCTCAGAATACCCAGTTCTCAGGCAGGGTTTCCCAGACAGATAAATAATTTAATTGTGCAGTATTTTAAAATACTATTATTACAATAAAAGTAAAAAAAAGATATGAAATAGAGTCCAGCACCTCTGAGGAATTTTAGGGTAAGAAACATTGGTTTGTTGAGAACTTCTTGTATCTTCAAGGTGGGACCCAGGTCCTGCTGCACTGCCTCCTGTAGTATGGGGGTCCTGTAGTGGCAGATAATGAGGACTGCTAATTTGCAGTCCATTCCCACTGCCTGCCCCTATGCCACCCTTTTTGTCAGAGGACACATGCAAACACACACACACAAACACTTATATATTTTTGTCTGTTCACTGCTCTGTGTTTTCACAATAGAAACTCAGTTATATACTGAATGAATAAATAAATATACACACTTTCATGTGTAAAGTCTTTGGTGGTTCTACTTATTTCTAAATATAGTACATGAGCAAGAAATTGTTATTGAGTTGAAATAAAATGATTGCAATGATCTCATTGATATCTGCATAAGTATCTGTGAAAAATCCACTAACGCCTCTTGAAAGAGACCCTCAGAAGGAACATACCATATTATACACAGCATAATTCAATTTTCAAATAAATAAATATAAGCATGTATACATATTTCATATGTATATAATTACATATACTTCTTATGTATGCAATATATGTATATAAACATAGAAAAAAGATTAGAAGAATATATTCTGGAATATTAATGGTAGTCACAATGTTGTCTTTAAGTGATGAGATTTCAGATGGCTTTTACTTTTTTTTTTTGTTTTTCCATTTTTTTTTTTTTTTTTTACTTTTCTGTCTTTTCTTGATTTTATACAAAGAATAATAGTTGTTATCTTCTTGACAGGAATAAAAGTTTGAGTTCAGCATACCTGTGGACTGGCTGATTCCCATCTTTTTGCTGACTCCTCTAAGCAGTCAGTTCACATCTTGTTGTAAGATCTGCCATATACATGTTTACCTGCAGTAGCACGTAGCTCTGCATGTTTGTTTTTCTCCTCTCTGCACATACTAGCCTTTCCACTGCTCACATCCTGGAGTGGCTCACTTTGGAGTGACTGACAGTGAATCAAAATTTTAAAAAGCATTTGGTATTAAAGGTCAGTGCTTTATTAGTTATTCATTCAAATACAATTAACTTACCCTGATCTGGGGGACAAGGAAGAGTTTCCTCCAAGGAGAAGGAAGGATCTAAGGGGTTCTCCATTTATAGCCATTCTCCTATTTGAATTTTTTTCCTCCAACAACTTTATTGACATAACAGTTTGAAACAAAAGAAGGTCATAAAATAGAAAGGTGTTTCCTTTGATGTATACGAGGTAGGATTAACTTCCCTAGTTTGAACACTGAATGAAGTTTGAAACAAGTGGGTACTTTTTAAGATTTTATTAATTTATTTTTAGAGAGAGGAAAAGGGAGGGAGAAAGAGAGAGAGAAAAGCATAGATGTGTGGTTGAGTCTCACATACTCCATGCCCCCTGCCAGGGACCTGACCCACAACCCAGGCATGTGCCCTGACCAGGGATCAAACCAGTGACCTGTTGGTTTACAGGCCTGCACACAGTCCACTTAGCCACCCAGCCAGGGCCAACTGGGTTCTTAGAAAACCTTGCTCAAATAGTGATCCACATAACACAGAGGGTAAGATTGTACCTCTTTCCTATTAGTGAAATTGGAAGCACATGGAGGGACCATACTCAGTACTATTGCAACCTCACTTAGTACCTGCATGAGGTGGTGGGGCAGGATGCCACCACTTTTGAATCAGAGCTCTTTGAAATTCTAACATAATCTTATAGACATTGAAACAGGAATGTGTATCATATGCACCTAAAATATTGCACACAAATTCATGAGGTCTGCTATTAGAATCTTCTCTAAAATTAAGACTATGTTCCAGATTAGGAATTCTTACATTTATTATTCATCCATCCATCCATCCATTCTTTCATCCAGATTTGGGGTCAGATGGCCAGGACTTCAAATCCTAACATGACCCTCTAAGTCTGTATCTTTATCTCTAAAGGGCAGTGCCTATTCAATGGATGTTGTAGGGATTAAATAAGAGGGAATTTGTAACACTATTTTTTTTTAATTTTCTTTTTTTAAATTTCATTTTAATTGCTGTAACAGTCTTTCTTAATTGCATACTTCAAATAAATAGAAGTTTTGATAAACATTACAAACTAGAAGTTATTACCTATGTTCTTGGAAGTTGTGCTAAGACTTGAGAAGAAAAAAATTATAAGCCCTACCTTCAAGGAGCTTGGATTCTTCCAGTCTTCATTAGGGAAAACACAAAGAAGGTACCACAGGACATCATGAAAATTACAGAAACAGTGTACAGAATAGTGGTGTCTGGGGCTGGGGTAGACAGAATGAGGACTCACTATAAATGGGTATGTGGTTCTTTTTGTTTGGACTTGGATTATGGTGACAAATGCACAACTTTGAAAATATACTAATAACCATTGAAGTACACATTTCAATTATAAATTTTACATCATATGAAAATACTGCCCCACTGGATGTGGCTCGGTGGATTGAGCACTGGCCTAAAATCCAAAAGGTCATTGGTTGAATTCCTAGTTACGGCATGTGCCTGGGTTCCAGGCCAAGTCCCCAGTTGGGGGCATGAGAGAAGCAACTGGTCAATGTCTCTCCCTCTCTTTCTTCCTTACTTCTCATCTCTTTAAAATAAATAAATAAATAAAATGGAAATACCACAATAAAGCTGTTAAAAATATAAACTAGCATGACAGTTGTGGACATAGATGTATGCCAATGGCTATAGTTGCTACAGAGGAAGGGGTGACCTCATGATGCAGGGAAAAGTTTTAAGAAGAAGGAGTGTTGAATTGAGTCCCAAAAGATAAGTAATGTTTGACAGTACATAGTAGCACATTCTAAGCAAGGAAAGTACATATCAAGTCCCCTAGGAAAGTAGGATCAAAATAATTTGCTGTATCAAAATAAATGTGTTGACTCTCCTTACATCAAAAATATTGCCTTATTTTTATATAGTACACAATACTCATTTTATGACCATTATGTTCCTCCTTCCCCCTCCAACATTAAGGTATGCTTGATCCAAGAGGAAGTACGATAGATCTAAATTTGTAAATGTAACCCCCAAATCATGGAAATGTAGCTTTGAAATATGCTAGTCTAATTGTCCTAAATTGAAGATGAGGAAACAAAGACTAGAGCAGTAACTCTGTAAGGTTTTAACCATATCCCACTTACACAATTTAAAAGAACAAAACAAATACAAACAAACAAACAAAAAATCATAGCACTGGCACACATCCATAGAGACCCTCTAGAATTTTTCTGTGTGCACATGTGGATAGGTAAAGGCTTTGCAGCCCAATATCTCAAAACATTAACTTAGTTCTTGAACTCATGAAAACTAAAGTTTAGTTACATTCATTATAACCACTGCATAAGAAAGAAATGACTGTTGAATTTGTATCCAAAAGAATCACAATAATAAAAATATCAGACCAAGAGTATTTTAGATTCTATCCTGCAAATCCTTGCCTAGAAGATCTAAGTGGCTGAGCTTACTTGTTCAGTAAGTATGTGAGGAGCCAGGGTTGTGTCAATCAGGCCTCGTCTCTCAGCACTGTACTGGAATGTCAGTTAATGCTCCAGGACACAAACACTTCTTTCCCAGGCCACCAAAGTTAGTAAGAGACAATCTTTAAATGCAATGAAAAAGATTGGGATTGAGGGATAGTCTGATCAAAGAAAGCAAGAGGGTTTGGAAAATGGGTAAAGTACATGTCTGAAACAGTGCAAGGGATTTACCTTCATGAAGCCTAAAGTATGTGAGTTGAGTTTATGGATGTTCCAGCAGCTCAGTTTCCAGGTTATTACTCCTTTGTGAATAATTTCATTCTTTGAAACAAATGACTCCAAAGGGATGCAATTCTTACAGCTCAAAGTCCCTAATATCCTGAAGATTCTTAAAATGAGACTAATCATTGCTTCTACACATGGCTTAGAAATAATGCTTAATCATATTCACCTCATTTTCATTACACATCTTTTATTATTTTGTTTTTAATGTTTAGTTTTGAAGATTTTGCTGCTTCTTTCTGGTCTTAAGACCATAGCAAAGTTCACAAGAGAAATAGATTTCCTATGTAATTACAAATAATCAGAAAGCAGTGGTGTATGTGTTTTTCTTTCTATTACCATGAAGCACAGCCATCAGGTCAAGAGTAGTGTCAAATGCACAACCTTACTGTTTTGAATTTTTTAAAGACAGAGGCTCCAGATAAAACAACTGCTTTCTGCATACAATATTCCCTGTAATCACAAGTCATGATTGATGACAAGTCAAAACACTCTTTGTTTGCTCAGCTTTAATGTGAATGTGGTGGTTAGAGTTTTGTGTGGGTTTTGAATGTTATTAGATAAATAAGGTCCATAGACACATAAAGGTAGAGGTCTGTTTTCCAAACAATGGAATGTTTCCTTTCCATACCTTTTGGGGTCAACTTTAAAAGAGGAAATCCAGTACCAGTTTGCCCCCTCAAAAAGCTTGAGTTTCTTTACTTGAAGACATTTCAAAGTAGCTACTAATCTATACTGGCTTCATTTTATGTGGTTTAAGGCAGGGCTTCTCAGCTTCAGCACTACCAAAAATTGGGGCTAGTTACTGTTTGTTGTGAGGACTGTTTGGAGCATTATAGACTGTTATGGGCTTTATACACTAGATGCCAGTAGAACCCCTAAGTTATGACAACCCAAATTGTCTGCAAGCATTACCTAATGTCCTTGAGGGGCAGAAGAACCCCAAGGTTTATTTATTTATTTAACAATCTAAGGTAAAAGAGGTCAGTGTCCCTAATTAAATAGTCAGGTATTGCATCTTTTTAAAAATTAGCCCTGGCTGGTGTAGCTCAGTGGATTGAGCGCGGGCCTGGGAACCGAAGGATCGAGGTTCGATTCCCAGTCAGGGCACATGCCTGGGTTGCCAGGCCAGTTCCCGTCAGGGGACATACAAGAGGCAACCGCACATTGATGTTTCTCTTCCTCTCTCCTTCCCTTCCCCTCTAAAGATAAATAAATTAAAAAAAATCTAAAAAAAAAATTATAAAAAAAAATAAATAAAATAAATAAATAAATAAAAATTAATGTGGTATACCGATTGAAAATTGCTGGTATAATGTTTTGAATATACTAACAAGAAAAAAGTTTAGCACTGAGTAAAAACAACCCACAAAAATAGTGTCATATGTAATGTTAAAAAATTGCACCAGGAACTCACACATTACTAGCAATAATGTCTATTTTGAACAAATGAAATTTAACTGTGATCATTAAAAAAGAAAAAGGCAGTCTTTAGCAAGTACCCCATTAGTCCAGAGTGAGGAGATTGTATTTTCCAAACATGAAGTCTAGGATTTTTTTCTCTTTCTCTAAGTAGTCCTATGGTCTACTGAAAGAAACAATTGTCTTCAATTTTTCTCTCAGGAAATACTGCACCAACTCAATGGGAAAACACAAGTGAGGTCATTTTTTTTTCTTGCTGACTAAATCATTCCCCTGAGAAATTTCAGTCATTTCCTTATACCACTACCATTTATCCTTGGCCTTTCCTTAAGCATATTTTAAGAAATTCCTCACTTATTCATCTTCATTGGCACTTCTGGTGTTATAATGAGGCATTTGTTATAAACATTAGTGACCATAATCAGATTTTAGTTTGAAACCTTATATGGGCAAATTTATGTAGGAAAAACTATAACTGCAGACAGTGTTACTGAAGAAACAGTTAATACAATTTAAATAAAAGGGTTTATGGCTAACTTCAACTCATTTAGTGAATTGTAATTATATGATTACCCATAGAATCTCCATAGTATGGTATTTGAAAGATCAAAGTTAGTGAAAAGTCAGCATGTAATTAGTTTCTTGCTTTGGAGCATTAGGTAGAATTACTGCAAAGAGGCAAAACTATCATTTTATAGAGACCCTTAGGAGATATATAATGATAGTAGACAAATATATGCATACAATATCAGTTGGTGTGCTAAAATTTAATTTTCTTGAGGAAATGTGGTTGAAGATGATCACAATACATGGAGATGTTCTTATTTTAATATTGGTGGATGTTATTATTAGAGAATCATATCAAAAGATATGTCACAAGGGAGAAAATATCATTTATAAATCACTAATGAGTAGCAAACAGTGTTTAGCTTGGAGGTATGAGGCATCTCTTCATAAAATACATTTATGATCAAATACAAGATATCAAGTGCAGAGAGAACAGATCTATATTTTATCTCATTCTGCTAAGGAATGTTTTTCTATAGTTACAGTTCCACTGCCTATATTGCATTCTCTTCTCCTCAGAACAGATGCTACAATTAGTAGAAAGCGATGTTTATTGGGTCAGATTTAGAACTTAGCTCTTAAGATAATATATGATTGTACAGATTAACTATTGTATAATTTTATTTATGTCCTCAAAATAATATATAGCTATGCAACCAGTTTATCTAAGAGAACACACCAGGAAATCTCATGGCTGACAACAGACACACTCTGGGTGAATTCGAATCATTCTTAAATTATAGTGTTTGGGCCTTCTGTGGCCTATTTTTCAGTATATTAGACAAAACCTAAAATTATATTCTAATGAAAATCTTAGTCATGGTCCCAGGTAAATCCAGGCTTTTGACTATCATGTACGGCAGCTGAGTTGTGTTTCAGGAAATTATGAGAATGTCTTCATGCCTCTTCTTTAATAAGAACACATCGATACTTTTTCCTCAGCTCAACAGACTGTTAAAACTTTGTCTCCAACTGTAGCCAGAACCCAGAAACTACCCCAACTACCATGAAGGCAAATAATAATCTTGAACCATTTTTTAAAATGGTACGTATGTGGTCCATCCATTTTTTTTCTGGAACATCTCATATTTACCAATGATCCGAAGCTACACTCTTTTTTAGTGTAATGCCATCTAACTACTAAATAGAGTGATAAGCTCTAGAAGTGTTTTATTACACTTGCTATGTAGACCCTGTTATTCACATTACTAAGCATCTTCTTTATGAGAATACTAGGACACTTTTGTTTCTTAGCATCAAAAATAGTACCTCTCCTGAAGTGTTGTGGGTTTTTTTTTTATGGACAATACCAGATATAAAAGTTCATGTTTCCCTGTTGATGTTAGCTTCCAGGAATTTTAAAGTCAAATTTGTCATTCACAAAGTGCAAAGGACTTAATAACCATCATTTGTGGTTCAAATAACCTTCCTCATTTCATTTAATTGGCTGCCTATACTGTTTCTTTTCCTGATCTTCATTATTTATGCTAACTTACTTTATCTTGCTGTGTAGTATGTTTTTGTAAGTTATATCAAATATTTCAGAAAATTGAGTAGCTATACAAAAGTAAAATTACTGTAGTCTAGGGACCATACAGTCTGGCTTGTTCACATTAATTGATTAGCCAGGCAGGTCTTCAAAAAAATCAAATAGGCAGATTCTTAGATAGGGAGTTTTCTATGCTTTATTCATGAAATGCTTATACTTTCTTCATAAGGTATCGTACCACCAATTCACTTGATTTTTAACTATGATAGTTTGGCTAAATAGATAGAGGAGAAAGAAAGAACTGGAAACTTTAAGAAGGTAAGTATACAAGCAGGATAGTCATAGGGAAGTCATGGAAGCCCGCAGGACTGAGCCAAGAATATACAACACTAACAGTCTGGAGACAAAGAGAGGAAGCAGTATAGAGCAGCATCTTATTTATTACTGGCTGGTTCTACTCTGTTGCCTCAGAGAATCACTACACATCTTCAGTGAATCAAAGAAAACCGCTAAGCCTCGTAAATAAATACCTGTTGCTGGAGGATGCTAAATATTGTTGCCCATGTGTGAAGGCAACTCAACACCTGCAATATGGAGCACCTACTCTCTACTTTTGATTTGGGTTCATGCTCAAAACCCTGTATATTGACTTGACCCCCAGAACCTTACTCTTTGTCATTTGTCTGTTTCAACAAGCCATTGCTTTTGTTCTACTTCAGTTTGAGGCATTCTATAGTATGGGTGGCTATTTCTTTGTGTTTCCTCCAAGATTCTTCTGCTAAAATCAATTCTATTTACTCCATATACTCTATATTTTAAGTCAGAAATCATTGCAAATATTTTGTTAAACTTGGTGAAAATCATATTATAACATTTTAATTTTCCAATTTGAAAATTGGATTATCTCAAATGTCCTTACAAAAGAACAGAAAGCTCTTTATTGGGCCTGTTTGACAAAAAACCGGGTGATGGATAGGGAAAGTGATCTGACTAAATTTTATGTATTTAGTATGTCTAGCAAAGCAAAGGATATGTTTATGGTCAACCACTTTGATGTAAACATTTAAAAATTTACTAGCCGTTATGAAATTAATCTATGCTGTTAGAGTCTAAAATAGAAGTTCCATCGGTGCGAGGCTTAGTGTCTGCAGCTGGAAGGGAGACCTCTGGAGTCAGGAAAGTGTTCTTCCCCTTTTAAAAAATACAGTTTACTTTCAATATTATGTTGTATTATTTTTGGGTGTACAACACAATGGTTAGACAACCATATACATTACAAACTATTCTCCCTGATATTTCTAGTACCCACCTGGCACCATGCATAGTTATAACAATATTTCCCTATGCTGTGCTTTATATCCCCATGACTATTTTGTAACTGTCAATTTGTAGTTCTTAATCCCTTCAACTCTTTCACCCAGCCCCCTAACTCTCCTCCCCTCTGGCAGCCACCAGTTCACTCTCTGTGTCTATATGTCTGTTTCAATTTTGTTTGTTCATATATTTTGTTCTTTAGTTTCCACATAAAAGTGAAATCATGTTGTTTGTCTTTCTTTGGCTAACTTATTTCACTTAGCATAATACCCTCTAGGTCCAGCCCAGTTGTCATGAATAGTAAGGTAGCCTTCTTTTTTATCACTGAGTAATATTCTATTGTATGTATGTACAACAGCTTTTTTTATCCACATGTCTATTGATGGGCACTTGGGCTGCTTCCATATCTTGGCTATTATAAATAATGTTGCAGTAAATATAGGGGTGCATATATTCTTTTGAATTAGTGTGTTGGGTATGTTCACATAAATTCCCAGAAGTGGAATCACTGGGTCATCAGGGAGTTCCATTTTTAATTCTTTGAGTAAACTTTATACTCCTTTTCATAGTGGCTGCACTAATCGGCATTCCCAACAAGAGTGCATGAGGGTTCCCCTTTATTGCTCCACAATACTTGTTGTTTGTTGATTTATTAATGATAGCATTTCTGGCAGGTATGAGGTGATATCTCATTGTGGTTTTAATTTGCATTTCTCTGACAATTAGTGACATTGAGCATTTTTTCATATGTCAATTGGCCATCCAATTGTCCCCTGTGGAGAAGTGTCTATTCAAGTCTTCTGCCCATTTTTATAAAGGAATTGTTTTTTTTGTTTTTTGGGTATTGTTGTTGTTTTTCTTTTGTTCATTTGTTTGCTGTTGAGAAGGATGTCCTGTTTCTTAATCTGGATGCACATTGTTATGAAAATTAATCTTACTATTTAATTATGGTTTTTGTACATTTCTATGTGTATGTAAAAAGGATCTTTACAAAGTTACTGTTAGAAAGCCAAGAGAAACAGTTAATCTCATACATTTCTGGTAAAACTACACATTGTTATAACCACTATGGAAGCAATCTGGCAATATGCATAAACTTATAAATGCATGCATCCTTAGTCCAATAATTTTTTAAATTTAAATTATTTTATTGTTGTTCAATTACAGTTGTATTTTCTCCCCACCCCCTCCAAACTGACCTCCCTCCCTTGCTTCCACACTCTCCCTTGGTTTTGTCCATGTGTTCTTTAAAGTAGTTCCTGAAAACCCTGCTTCCCACTGTCCCCTCCCTCTTCCCCTCTGGCTATTGTAAGATTGTTCTTAATTTCAGTGACTCTGGTTGTATTTTGTTTGCTTTTTTTCTTTTGTTAATTATGTTCCAGTTAAAGGTGAGATCATATGGTATTTGTCCCTCACTGCCTGGCTTATTTCA
Source organism: Glossophaga mutica (assembly GCA_039655065.1). Taxonomy (NCBI): domain Eukaryota; kingdom Metazoa; phylum Chordata; class Mammalia; order Chiroptera; family Phyllostomidae; genus Glossophaga; species Glossophaga mutica. The sequence continues at coordinate 67,558,672 of CM077309.1, read as the reverse complement.
CTTAGCATAATGCTCTCCAGTTCCATCCATGCTGTCCCAAAGGGTATAAACTCCTTCTTTTTCTCTGCTGTGTAGAATTCCATTGTTTAGATGTACCATTGTTTTTGGATCCACTCATTTGCTGATGGGCACTTTGGTTGCTTCCAGCATTTGGCTATTATAAATTGTGCTGCTATGAACATTGGGGTGCATAGGTTCTTTTGGATTGGTGTTTCAGGGTTCTTAGGGTATAATCCCAGCAGTGGAGTTGCTGGGTCAAAAGAGAGCTCCATTTTTAGTTTTCTGAGGAAATTCCATACTGTTTTTAATAGTGGCTGCACCAGTCTGTATTCCCACCAACAGTGCACTAGGGTTCTCTTTTCTCTGCATCCTCTCCAACATTTGTTTGTTGATTTGTTTATGTTGTCCATTCTGACTGGTGTGAGGTAGTATCTCATTATGGTTTTAATTTGTATCTCTCTGATGGCTAGTGATACTGAACATCTTTTTATGTGTCTCGGGCACTCTGTATGGCCTCCTTGGAGAAGTGTCTGTTCAAGTCTTTTGCCCATTGTTAAATTGGGTTCTTTGTCTTCCCAGAGTGGAGTCATGTGATTCTTTATATATTTTGGAGATCGAGCCCTGGTCCGAGGTATCATTGGCAAATATGTCTTCCCATACAATTGGCTCTCTTTTCATTTTAATGCTGTTTTCTTTAGCCATGCAGAATCTTTTTAATTTGATGAGGTCCCATTTGTTTATTCTTTCCTTTATGTCCCTTGCTTTAGGGGACATATCTGCAAAGATGTTGCTGTATGGAATGTCTGAGATTTCCTGCCAATGTTTTCCTCTAGGACTTTTATGGTGTGACAACTTATATTTAAGTATTTTATCCACCTTGAATTTATTTTTGTATATGGCATAAGTTGGTGATCAAGTTTCATTTTTTTTGCATGTGGCTGTACAGTTCTCCCAACACCATTTGTTGAATAGGCTATGACCGTAGAGACGGGTTTATTTCTGGGCTCTCTGTTCTGTTCCATTGGTCTATGTGCCTGTTTTTTTTTGTTTGTTTTTTTTGTTTTTTTTTGTCAGTAAAGGCTGTTTTGATTACAGTGGCCTTGTAGTACAGTTTGATGTCAGGTACTGTGATCCCTCTTGCTTTGTTCTTCTTTCTCAAAATTGCAGCAGCTGTTCAGGGTTGTTTATGGTTCCATATAAATTTCCAAAATGTTTGTGCTATGTCTGTGAAATATGCCATGGGTATTTTAATAGGGATTGCATTGAATCTATAAATCTCTTTGGGTAGTATGGCCATTTTGATGATGTTAATTCTTCTAATCCATGAGCATGGTACATGCTTCCATTTGTTTGTGTCTTCCTTAATTTCTTTCTTCAGTGTTGTACAGTTTTCTAAGTACAGATTTTTTACCTCCTTGGCTAGGTTTATTCCTAGGTACTTTATTTTCCTTGTTGCTATATCAAATGGGATATTTTTCCTGATTTCTGTTTCTGATGTTTCATTGTTGGTGTACAAAAATGACTTTGATTTCTGAGTATTGTCAGTCCAAATAAATTTCTTCTACAGGTAAGTTGTACACATGAAAAAATGAGGAATGAATAACAATGTTCATTGCAGCACAGTTTTTAACAGGAAAAAATCAAAAGCAACATATATCAATAAGATCAATTAAAGAGTGGTGTATTTACATAATGAGATGCTATGCTAATATTTATTTAAATTTTCAAAAGAAAATAAGAAACATCTCATATACTGATTTTAAAAATTCCTAAGGAATATTTAAAGAAAAGGGCAAGGTGTGTCTGTGTGCGCACATGTGTGTGTGAGAGAGTGAGAAAGAGAGAGGTGCTTAGTGAGGTTACCTTATTAGTAAGCTATCTTTTTTGATATTTTTGAGCCATTAAGTAAATTGCCCTTACAAAAATGATTTAATTTAAAAAATTACAAACTTAAGTAATAGACTCCAAATATATCATTGATATTTCAAGGCTGCTATTATCATTCAATATTTTCAAAAAATGCAAAATAACTAAAAAACAGTTATTACTTACAGGTTAACCTTCATGAAGGTGAGCCATGAGTCAAAATTCTCTGGAATTCCTCTAGTCTCTTTTCGTATTATCTAGATTCTGTTTCAAAAATGTGGTCAGAAAAGAAATGCTTTCTTATTGAAAAAGGAATTATATTCTATGCCACAGGGATTTGCTTGAGAAGCTGATATCTCACAACCTCTTTAAGGAGACCCAAGAAGGACCCATGACAAGTGTAAAGCCCATGCTCTTCATAATTGCGGAAACCAAGTCCTGATTTGTCTGGTAATTTACACAGGTTTATACACAGAGTATCTCATCCAGAACATGAATCCAGGTTTCTTGATTGAAGTATATCATTGTGTGTGTAGCTGTTCTCGTAGATGAAGACACATTTGCCAGAGGTACAACATTATGCACTGACTACCAAACTCCTTTCAATGGCATTCTGATCCATGATAGTATGCATGATGATTTAATAAAAAACTGTCCTTCTGTGTCAGTGTTCTACCAGCAGTTTCACGGATTTATGCCATAGAAACTCCTGGAGGCAAGATAAAAAACTGAGCATGGGACTCCTAGCCAGCTGGACTCCTAGAGGCTTTGCGTAAAACTGAAAAAAAAATGAGAAGAGAAAAAGAGAATGAGGTCAAGCTCAGTAGGAAAGTGAAACATGCATATTGCATAAAGATCAAATATTTAAAAACTATTTTAGAAAAGGTAAATTTGGGGTTCACAGTGACAAATAGCTTCATGTCTTATGCCAATGTTGATTGCCTGTTCTGGTAATGGAAGATCATTGCTAAGGATTTTGAGGCTGCAACCAGCTGCAGGTGGAAAGGAATACGGGGGTAGATTAATTATGTCTGAGCCTCTCCTCATTTTTTTGAATTCTTGTTTCTTCCTCATTTTCTGTTTGGTTGTTTCTTTCTTCCTTCTGGTCCACTCCATTGATTTGAGTCCCAGTTTTCCTTCCATCTCTATCAGTTCCCCATGCATCTTCCATCATTTCACGTATTGTAGCCTGCATTTTTTTCATCTAATTTGTGAGCAAAATCAACCAATTCTGTGAGCATTTTGATGACCAGTGCTTTAAACTGTACATCTGATAGGTTGGCTATCTCTTCACAGCTTAGAGGAATTGGCTGGAAACAAGTATTCCAAGTCATGAAAGGCAAGGACCTACATCCAAGATTGCTCTATCCAGTGAAGCTGTCATTTAGAATGGAAGGGAAGATAAAGTGCTTCTCAGATAAGGTCAAGTTGAAGGAGTTCATTATCACCAAGCCCTTATTATATGAAATGTTAAAGGGACTTATCTAAGGAAAAAAAAGATAAAAATAGGACAGTGAAAAGACAGCAACCTCACAGCTATTAAGAACCACACCTAAAACAAAAGCAACTAAGCAAACAGCTAGAACAGGAACAGAACCACAGAAATGGAGATCATATGGAGGGTTAACAACGGGGCGTGGGAGGAGGAGAGAGGGGGAGAAGGTACAGAGAATGAGTAGCATAGATAGTGGGTAGAAAATGGACAGGGGGAGGGCAAGAATAGTGTGGGAAATGTAGAAGCTAAAGCACTTATGACACACGGACATGAACTAAAGGGGAGAATGTGGGTGGGAGAGGGTGTGCAGGGTGGAGGGGAATGATGGGGGAGAAATAGGACAACTGTAATAGCATAATCAATAAAATATATTTTAAAAAATTATGTATGTTCTGTACATAGTCTCAGGGTGTGGCTGCACATATTCCATATATATCAGAATTTATCTTTATTCTTTTCACCAAATTTTCAGCATGTATTATTTCTCAGACACTGACGACATAAAGACATTTAAAATCCATTAACACCATATATGGAAGACAGACACTCAAACAAAAAAAATTCTAAGAAATTCAGATTAGATCCTCTGCAACTTCTTTATGATTTCTTACTTTATCTTTGAAATCTAAAAGGACCAGTAATGTCCATCATCACTTAAATTCAATCAGACTCATATTTATTGAAGAACATTAGGGATCATGGCATGCCAAGCAATCTGACTTATCACTTGTTTCAAAGTCTATGAAAACCACTTTCTGAAATAAAATCCATTCTCCTTCTTTGTCTTTAATGTCTCCCCTCTTCCTCCTGTTTTCTCCACCATGAAAAGCTCAGGCTCTACATCCCAGAGGAAGTTTTATCAGAAACTCCACATTTAAGGATTGTGGCATGTGGTTCCCTAAAATAGAAAGCTTTGTGACCTTTTCAAAATCCTCACCATTTCACATATCCTTCCCAGATACACAGCTTATTCTTTCTGTTGAAGGGAACAGTGTAAAGAATGCAGCCAGCATAAGGCTTTGGAGCCCAGCAGGTTCCTGGTGAATGCATGCATATACATGGGATCAGGGGACTGGATGGACATCTCTCCCAGTGAGCGAAAGTCTTAAACTGAGATTAACCTTGAAGCTCAAATTAGATAAAAACAAATAAAAATTTCTCCACAGGAATAAGAGCTTAATATAAAGGAAAAGTATTTCTTAGGTCACATAGCTTTAATTAAGATGAAAGGGTTTCCGAGTATCTGCTTCCTCGGCAATCTTATGTTTAAAGATGTGTGTTGAGCTCAACATGAAGGAACTAGTCTATGCAGCTCATTATTCACTTTTACAAGGGCCTACTTTGGGAACTCTTTGTGAAGCTCTGGCATTCACTCCCAATGTTCTCTCCAAGTATGCCTTCTTCTAAGCCTTTGTTACATTCTTGGAGAATCTGTTGTCCTCTCTATTGCAATGGTGAGTACACCTCAGAGTGGAGACACCCGCTTCCAGTTGTGGGCAAACATCAACAGGAGCAGAAACCCACCTTCTCCAGTGGCTGCAGCCACATATTAGAGAGCAAGTGAGGGCAATAGATTGTGCGATTTCTCACATATAATTCATTAAGATACATTTTGGTTGTTGTTGTTGTTTTCTAATAAGGAAAATATACTAGGCCAAGATTTACACACAAAGAGTAAAACAGATTAAAAACACATTGAAGGACTAGAAATCCTTCCCTGAATTTGTTAAAAGAATGACTGCAATTTTTTCAGTTAATCTTAGTGATACAATTCTGATGTTTTAGGTAAGCATCCTTCTATTTTCTTTTGTGCTTTTAAGCCCTGGCTAAATATCAGTATTTATCATGGAACTTTGTATGGAACAGATGCTCAAGACAATCTGTGGAACATCCGGAACAACAAGCAGTAAACTAACTGCATGGACAGGATCCCCCACTGATGTGCACAGAGCTGGCACAGTTTATGAACTTTTTTTTAATTTATTTATCTTTAGAGGGGAAGGGAAGGAGAGAGGGAGAGAAATATCAATGTATGGTTGCCTCTCATACGTCCCCTACTGGGAACTGTCCTGCAACCCAGGCATGTGCCCTGACTGGGAATCGAACCGAAATCCTTTGGTTCGCAGGCCCGCACTCAATCCACTGAGCTACACCAGCCAGGGCTAGTTTATGAACTTTTTGATGATGAGATAGTTAGAGACCTTCACTCAACCTTAATTTCTAATCTGTAAAAATGATAATTATAACACACTTACTTCATACTAAACTAGATAAAATGTTTAAAATCCATATGTGCCAGACTCTTCTAAATAAGCATTTAATTAAATGATAGCTATCTCTTTAAGTTATTAAAGAGAATATATATCAAAAAAAACATACGAACATTAAATATTTTCTGATGGTTTACTCCCTGCATAGTAAAATATCCAAAACTAAGTTACCTTCCAACTGATTTTTTGTGATTTAAAAAAAAATGGAAAATCTATATCACCAAATAAAACAAGTTTGAAAATACATACCAGTCTCTTCTTATCCCACAGAACTCTCAGTGCTTTAAAGATTCACAATGTAATTCTCAGTAAAGAAACATGTAGCACCTTAATTCATGTTGTGTTTTCAATCTTATATAATGATGAACACATTTTCACCCCAATACCTATTACTAATAGAGACTTATTGAAACATATCCAAGCCTATGTGTATAATCAGAAATAAAATGCTCTGATGCATTTGAATCAGATCATGATTTCTGATTCTGGAAGAATAGCAAACTCTCACAATTTTTTGTGAAGCAATATCCTGTAGAAGTATTAAAGTATTGCTTGCATAAAGTTAAATGACAGAAAATTAGGTGATACCCAAACATGTCTTGCTTATATCAACAAAGGAAAAAAACTAAATATTTATCAATTTAGCAAAACCCCAACATGGCTGAGTGATCCTATCCACAGGGACCTCTCCATAGGGCAGGGTGGCAAAAAAATATATCTGGATGGGTCATGTAATATAAAGAATCAGTTTTCAGGGAAGATGGTGGAATGGTAGGAGGGAGCAAATTCCACTTCCCCCTACACATGGAAGAAAAACCTAGCCGATCTATGGAGGAACAGAACAAAGAGCCAACAGTACCACAGCACAGATGAAAATAGGAGATCAAAAATTATAGTGGACATTGAAAAACCAGGTGGTAAGGAGAGTTTTTTCAGGAAAATAAGGGCCCAGGGATCAGTGCAGAGACTAGGGCAGCTGAGGCCCCGGCCCAGCGCTCACCAGGTCTGCCACAGGGCTCTAGGGAGGAAACTGGGTCAACTGCTCCCTACCCAACCAAACAAGGTTTGAGCAGCACTGGGAGAGGCCTGGTTGCTTGAAGTCGCAGGGAGGGGAGTTAAGGTCTGAGTGGCAAACATGCTGGGGCTGTGAGCACCCACACATAGCCCTGGGAGGAAGGCACTCTGGAGCTCTTGGGACCAGAGGCACCCGCACGACCAGAGGTGACCAAACGTCCGGAAGCATCCCTACCACCAGAGGAGGGGGCTTTGTGGAAGACCCAGAGCTCATAGCAGTGAACCTAGGTTGAGTGTGCACGACAGAGGAAACCCGTAGAACCCACACCTGTAAACTCAGGTGGGTGTGCACACCACACAGGAGACCCAGAGATCACACCCATAAACCCAGGGAGTGCTTCATCCCTAGGAGATCCCACTGACACCCATAAACTCAGGAAAGTGCACGCTCTGCAGGAAGCTCAGTAACTGTGCCCAAGGCCCTGCCTGAACTAGCTCTGGGGAGAGTGTGCGGCTAGCCTGGGGGAGCATGCCTGGATAGCACTGAGGAGACTACCCCACAGCTGACTGAGTGCTGAACAGGTAGAAAAGCAATACCATTTAACCCTCAGCCCACTGAAGCCAGCAAGACCAGAAAAACTGGTTTGGCCAGTTTGAAACGAGCAAGATATTATTTTTGTTTTGTTTTGTTTAATTATATTCTTATTATTATTTATATTTTTTATCCCTCAATTCTTTCTTTCTTTCTTTCTTTCTTTCTTTCTTTCTTTCTTTCTTTCTTTCTTTCTTTCTTGTTTTATTCCTTCTTTTTTACTTTCCAATTTTATCTCTTCTTCCTTCCTCTCCTTTTTTTTCATTGTTTTCTTTTCTCTTTTTAAATACCCATGAGTGAGACCAAAAAAAAAAAAAAAAAAACACCTGGAACTGTGAAAAAATCAGAGTAGGACCCAAACAGGGGGCATCCCAACAGTTGAGACAGTGGAAGCTGTGAACACCAGGAAAACCGAAAGGAGACTACACCACTGAATCTCACAGATATTCTACCACAGAAGTTCACACAATAAACCGAGGGAGCCAGAACAGATCAATTTAAGAAGCTGAGGTGAACAAGAAGAGTCTCACAACAATGGGAAGACAAAGAAACAATCCCCAAATAAAAGGAAAGGACGAAGCCCCAGAAAGAAGCCTAAATGAAACAGAGGCAACTCAACAATCACACATTGAGTTCAAAGCAATGGTTGTCAGGAAGCTGCATGAGCTCTCAATGAGCTACCAGAAACTACAGGGAAGCTACAATGAACTCACTGCAAATGATAACAACATGAAAAAGGAAATAGAAACTATCAAAAAGGGCCAAGAGGAAATGAAGAATACAATTTCTGAACTGAGGGCTACAGTAGAAGGAATCAAAAGGAGAATCGATGAGGCACAAGATTGGATCAGCGAGTGGGAGGGCAGAGTATGAAAAAAAACACCCAGAAAGAGCAAGAAAAGGAAAAGAGGCTCAGAAAGAATGAAGAGGGATCAAGGAAAATGCAAGACAATATGAAACGTAATAATATCCATATAATAGGAATACCAGAAGGAGAAGAAGAAGAATAAGGGATAGAAAACCTATTTGAAAAAGTAATGATGGAAAACTTCCCTAATTTGATGAGAGAAAAAGTTAAACAAATCCAGGACAAACAGAGAGTCCCAAGCAAGAGGAACCAAAGAGGCCCACTTCAAGACACATCATAATTACAATGGCAAAATTCCAAGACAAAGAGAGAATCTTAAAGGCAGCAAGGGAAAAAAAGGAAGTAACATACAAGGGAGCCCAAATAAGGTTAGCAGCTGACTTCTCAGTGGAAACACTCCAAGCCAGAAGAGAATGGAAACAAATATTCCAAGTATTAAAAACCAAAGGCCTACAACCAAGACTACATTACCCAGCAAGGCTTTCAATCAAGATAGAAGGCCAAATAAGGAGCTTCCCAGACAAAAGAAGTCCAAAAGTATACACCTCTACCAAACCGGTTCTGCAAGAGATGCTAAAGGGACTGCTTAAAGGAAAAGAAGGAAAAAAGGGGAGAGGAGAGAGAGAGAGAGAGAAACACAGGTATGAAGCTGACAATGAATAAATACCTATCAATAATAACCTTAAATGTAAATGGATCAAATACTTCAATCAAAAGACATAGAATAGCTGAATGAATAAGAAAGCATGACCCACACATATGCTGCCTACAGGACACCCACCTCAGTACACAGACTCAAAGTGAAGGGCTAGAAACAAAATTTCCAAGAAAATGGACAGGGAAAAAAAGCTGGAGTAGCAATACTTAGACAAAATAGATTTCAAAAGAAGGACCATAAAGAGAGACCCAAAGGGTCACTTCATAATACTCAAGGGAAGAATCCACCGAGAACACATAAACACTGTAAATATATATGCACCCAACATAGGAGCACCCAAATACATAAAGAAAATCTTAGAAGACTTCAAGAAAGATATTGACAGTAACACAGTTATAGTAGTGAATTTTAACACCCCACTGTCAAAAATGGACAGATCTTCCAAACAAAATATCAACAAAGATATTGTGGCATTGAACAATATTCTAGATGAAATGGACTTAATTGATATATATATATACAGAGAGAGAGAGAGCCCTTCATGCCAAAGAAATTAAATACACATTCTTTTCACATGCACATGGAACATTTTCAAAGATAGACCACATGACAGGACATAAAACAGGCATCAACAAATACAAGAATATTGAAATCATACCAAGCATTTTCTCCAACCACAAGGGACCGAGACTAGAAACCAACCCCAAGGGGAAAAACACAAAACATTCAAAATCATGGAGATTGAATAGCATGCTATTAAACAATGAATGGGTCAAGCAAGAAATTAGGGAGGAAATGAAAAAGTTTCTTGAAACAAATGAAAATGAACTCACAACAACTCAAAACTTATGGTACACAGCGAAGGAAGTCCTGAAAGGTAAGTTCATAATGATACAGGCCTACCTAAAAAAGATAGAAACATTTCAAACAAATAACCTAATCCTACACCTAAGCAAACTAGAGGAACAACAACAAAGACAGCCCAGAGCAAGTAGAAGGAAGGAAATAACCAAGATCAGAGAAGAATTAAATGACATAGAGACTAAAGCACAATTCTAAGGATCAATGAATCCAGGAGATGCTTGTTTGAAAAGATAAACAAAATCAATAAGTCTTAAAGCAGGCTCGTCAAGAAAAAGGGAGAGAGGACTCAAATAAACACATCCAGAAATGAAAGAGGAGAGATTACAATCGGCACCACAGAAATACAAGGGATTATAAGAAATTACTATGAGGAACTGTATGCCAAGAAATTTGAAAACCTAGGTGAAATGGACAAGTTTCTAGAAAAATATATTCTCCCAAAAATCAGTGAAGAAGAAGCAGAAAGACTGAACAGACCAATAACAAAGACAAAATTGAAGCAGTAATCAAAAAATTCCTGACACACAAAAGCCCTAGACCAGATGGTTTCACAGGAGAATTCTACAAAGCATTTAAAGAAGAGCTAAACCCTCTCCTTCACAGCCTATTCCCAAAAATCCGAAATGATGGAAGATACCCAAACTCTTTTTATGAAGCCCAATCCCATTCTAATCCCAAAACCAGATAAAGATACAACAAAGAAAGAAAACTTCAGGTCAATATCACTGATGAACATAGATGCTAAAATCATCAACAAAATATTGGCAAACCACATCCAACAATACATTAAAAAGTTGATACACGATGACCAAGTGGGATTCATCCCAGGGATGCAGGAATAGTTCAATATTCTTAAATCAGTAAATGTGAAACATCATATAAACAAAAGAAAGAAAAAATCACATTATTGTATCAATAGATGGGGGGAAAGCATTTGATAAGGTACAACAACCATAAATGATAAAAGCACTCAGCCTAGTGGGAATAGAGGGAGTATTCCTCAACATAACAAAGGCCATATATTACAGACCTACAGCCAACATCATACTCAACGGGGAAAAACTAAAATCTTTTCCACTAAGATGAGGAACAAGACAAGGATGTCCACTTTCACCACTTCTATGCAATATACTACTGGAAGTCTTACCCACAGCAATTAGACAAGAAAAGGAAATAAAAGGCATTCAAATTGGAAAGGAGGAAACAAAACTATCATTGTTTGCAGATGACATGATAGTGTACATAGAAAATCCTATAGACTCGGCCAAAAAACTGCTGGACCTAATAAGTGAATTTGGCCAAACAGCCAGATGCAAAGTCACTATCCAAAAAGCAAAGGCATTTTTGGATACCAACAATGAAATAGCAGAAGCAGAAATCAAGAAAAAAATCCCATTTGACATAGCAAAAAGAAAAATAAAATACCTAGAAATATACCTAACCAAGGAGGTAAAAGACCTGTATGCAGAAAACTACACAACACTGAAGAAAGAAATCAAGGAAGACACAAACAGATGGAAACATATACCATGTTCACGGATCCGAAGAATAAACATCATCAAAATGTCCATACTTCCCAAAGCAATTTACAGATTCAACGCAATAACTATTAAAGTACCAATGGCATATTTCACAGACATAGAACAAACACTTCAAAAATGTATGTGGAACCATAAACAACCCCAAATAACTGCTGCAATTTTGAGAAAGAAGAGCAAAGCAGGAGGGATCACAATACCTGATATCAAACTGTATTACAAGGCCACTGTAATCAAAACAGCCTGGTACTGTCATGAACACAGGCACATGGACCAGTGGAACAGAATGGAGAGCCCAGAAATAAACCCAAGTCTTTATGGTCAATTAATATTTGGCAAAGGGGGCAGCAACATAAAATGGAGAAAAAAATAGCCTCTTCAACAAGCGGTGATGAGAGAACTGAACAGCTACGTGCAAAAAAAAAAAAAAAAAAATGAAACTCGAGCAGCAATTTACACCATACACAAAAATACCATGTGATCTCAACTTTAACAGGAACCTAATCAACAAAACAAACAAAGAAGCAAAATATAACCAGACACTGAAATTGCGAACAGGCTGACAGTCAGCAGAGGGGTGAGCGGAGGGAATTTCAGGGGAAAGAGGGACGAGTTTACAGGAACAAGTATAAAGGACACATGGCCAAAAACTAGGGGGTGTGAAAATGGGAGTGAGGTTGGGAGGGCTGGGGTGGTGAGCTGGGATGGGAGTAAAAGAGAGAAAACTGTAGAAGAACAACAATTAAAATAAAATGGAAAAAAAAAGAGTCACACTGCTGAGCATTCCATAGCAAACACACCAGAACAATCTACTTTATTTAAATTTTTTAAATTTAATCTTTATTTTATTTTTCCCTTACCATTTAATCTTCTTATAACCCCCAGCATAAAAAAAAAAAAATTTGCCCATTTTCTTAACGCAGCAAGTCTTATGCTTTCCAACATTTTTTTAAATCAGTATTTTTTAATTGTTGATATTGTACAGTTTTCTGTCTTTTACCCCGCCCCAAGCCCACCACCCCAGCCCTCCCCACCTTCCTCCCATTTCCACCCCCCATAGTTTTTGTCCATGAGTCCTTTATACTTGTTGTTCTAAACCGTTCCCCTTTTCCCCTGAAATTCCCTCCCCTCCCCCTCTGATGACTGTCAGCCTGTTCTCAATTTCAGTGTCTTTGTTTATATTATGCTTGTTTGTTTGTTTTGTTGATTAGCTTCCTGTTAAAGGTGAGATCATATGGTATTTGTCTTTCACTGCCTGGCTTACTTCGCTTAGCATGATGCTCTCCAATTCCATCCATGCTGTCGCAAAGGGTAGGAGCTCCTTCTTTCTTTCTGCTGCATAGAATTCCATTGTGTAAATGTACCACAGTTTTTTGATCCATTCATTAACTGATGGGCACCTAGGTGGCTTCCAGCACTTGGCTATTGTAAATTGTGCTGCTATGAACATAGGGATGCATAGGTTCTTTTGGATTGGTGTTTCAGGGTTCTTAGGATATAATCCAAGCAGTGGAATTGCTGGGTCAAAAGGTATGTCCATTTTTAGTTTTCTTAGAAAATTCCATACTGTTTTCCATAGTGGTTGTACCAATCTGCAATCCCACCAACAGTGCACTAAGGTCCCCTTTTCTCCACAACCTCTCCAACACTTGCTGTTTGTTGCTTTGTTTATATAGGCCATTCTGACTGGTGTCAAGTGGTATCTCATTGTAGTTTTAATTTGCATCTCTCTGATAGCTAGAGATATCGAGCATCTTTTCATGTGTCTCTGGATCCTCTGTATGTCCTCCTTGGAGAAGTGTCTGTTCAAATCCTTTGCCCATTTTTTCATTGGGTTGCTTGTCTTCTTAGAGTCGAGTCTTGTAAGTTCTTTATATATTTTGGAGATTAATCCCTTGTCTGAGGTATCGTTGTCAAATATGTTTTCCCATACAGTTGGTTCTCTTTTTATTTTAATACTGCTTTCTTTAGCTGTGCAGAACCTTTTTATTTTGATGAGATCCCATTTGTTTATTCTTTCCTTTATGTTCCTTGCTCTAGGGGACCTATCAATAAAAATATTGCTGCTTGAAATATCTGAGATTTTCCTGCCTATGTTATCCTCTAGGATTTTAATAGTGTCATGGCTCATTTTAAATCTTTTATCCACCTTCAATTTATTTTTGTGTATGGTGTAAGTTGGTGCTCGAGTTTCATTTTTTTGCATGTAGCTGTCCAATTCTCCGAGCACCACTTGTTGAAGAGGCTATTTTTGCTCCATTTTATGTTGCTGCCCCCTTTGTTGAATATTAATTGACTGTAGAGACTTGGGTTTATTTCTTGGCTCAATGTTCTATTCCACTGGTTCATGTGTCTGTTCTTGTGCCAGTACCAGGCTGTTTTGATTACAGTGGCTTTGTAATACACTTTGGTATCAGGTATTGTGATCACTCCTACTTTGCTCTTCTTTCTCAAAATTGCTGCTAGTATCCGGGGTCGTTTATGATTCCATATAAATTTTTGAAGTGTTTGTTCTATGTCTGTGAAATATGCCATTGGCACTTTAATAGATATTGCATTGAATCTGTAAATTGCTTTGGGTAGTATGGACATTTTGATGATGTTTATTCTTCGGATCCATGAACATGGTATATGTTTCCATCTGTTTGTGTCTTCCTTGATTTCTTTCTTCAGTGTTGTGTAGTTTTCTGCATACAGGTCTTTTACCTCCTTGGTTAGGTTTATTCCTAGGTATTTTATTTTTCTTTTTGCTATATCGACTGGGATTTTTTTCTTGATTTCTGCTTCTGCTGTTTCACTGTTGGTATACAAAAATGCCTTTGATTTCTGGATATTGACTTTGTGGCTGGGTGTTTGGCCAAATTCATTTATTATGTCGAGCAGCTTTTTGGCCGAGTCTATAGGATTTTCTATGTACACTATCATGTCATCTGCAAACAATGATAGTTTTGTTTCCTCCTTTCCAATTTGAATGCCTTTTATTTCCTTTTTGTGCCTAATTGCTGTGGCTAAGACTTCCAATACTATATTGAATAGAAGTGGTGAAAGTGGACAGCCTTGTCTTGTTCCTGATTTTATGGGAAAGATTTCAGTTTTTCCCCGTTGAGTATGATGTTGGCTGTAAGTCTCTCATATATGGCCTTTATTACGTTGAGGAATGCTCCCTCTATTCCCACTTTGCTGAGTGTATTTACCATAAATGGGTGTTGTACTTTATCAAAAGCTTTTTCTACATCTATTGATATGATCATGTGATTTTTGTCTTTCCTTTTCTTTATGTGATGTATTACATTTACTGATTTGCGAATGTTGAACCATCCTTGCATCCCTGGGATGAATCCCAGTTGGTCATGGTGTATGATCTTTTTAATGTATTGTTGGATGCGGTTTGCCAATATTTTGTTGAGGATTTTAGCGTCTATGTTCATCAGTGATATTGGCCTGAAGTTTTCTTTGTTGTGTCTTTATCTCGTTTTGGGAGTAGGATGATGCTGGCTTCATAAAAAGAGTTTGGGAGTCTTCCATCATTTTGGATTTTTTGGAATAGTCTGTGAAGGATAGGGGTTAGCTCTTCCTTAAATGTTTTGTGGAATTCTCCTGTGAAACCATCTGGTCCAGGGCTTTTGTGTGTCAGGAATTTTTTGATTACTGCTTCAATTTCATCAGCTGTTATTGGTCTGTTCAGACTGTTTCTGTGAGTTTTGGGAGATTATATTTTTCTAGAAACTTGTCCATTTCACCTGGGTTTTCATATTTCTTGGCATACAGTTCTTCATAGTAATTTCTTACAATCCTTTGTATTTCTGTGGTGTCAGTCATAATCTCTCCTCTTTCATTTCTGATTGTGTTTATTTGAGTCCTCTCTCTTTTTTTCTTGATGAGCCTGCTTAAAGGCTTGTCGATTTTGTTTATCTTTTCAAAGAACCACCTCCTGGCTTCATTGATCCTTACGATTGTGCTTTTAGTCTCTATGTCATTTAATTTGCTCTGATCTTGGTTATTTCCTTCCTTCTACTTCCCTGGGCTGTCTTTGTTGTTGTTCCTTGAGTTCTTGTAGGCATAGGGTTAAGTCGTTTGTTAGAAATATTTCTGTCTTCTTTTGGTGCCTGTATTGCTATGAACTTCCCTCTGAGGACTGCCTTCATTGTGTCCCATAAGTTTTGGGTTGTTGTGAGTTCATTTTCATATATTTCCAGAAACTTTTTGATTTCCTCCCTAATTTCATTCTTTACCCATTCATTGTTTTATGTCATGCTATTCAATCTCCATGTATTTGATGGTTTGGGGATTCTCCCCATCAAGTCGGTTTCTAGTTTCAGTCTTTTGTGGTTGGAGAAAATGATTGGTATGATTTCAATTTTCTTGAATTCGTTGAGGCTTGTTTTGTGTCCTATCATGTGGTCTATCTTTGAAAATGTTCCATGTGCATTTGAAAAAAATGTGTATTTAGTTTCTTTGGGATGAAGGGCTCTATATATATATCAGCTAAGTCCAATTCATCTAGAGTACTGTTCAATGCCACAATATCTTTATTGATATTTTGTTTGGAAGATCTGTCCATTTTTGACAGTGGGATATTAAAATCCCCTACTATAATTGTGTTGCTGTCAATATCTTTCTTGAAGTCCTCTAAGATTTTCTTGATGTATTTAGGTGCTCCTATGTTGGGTGCATATATATTTACAATGTTTATGTCTTCTTGGTAGTTTCTTCCCTTGAGTATTATGAAGTGACCTTCTGGGTCTCTCTTTATAGCTCTTCTTTTGAAGTCTATTTTGTCTGATATGAGTATTGCTACCCCAGCCTTTTTTTCCTGTCTGTTTGCTTGGAAAATTTGTTTCCAGCCTTTCACTTTGAGTCTGTGTAGGTCTTTTGTCCTGAGGTGGGTGTCCTGTAGGCAGCATATGTGTGGGTCATGCTTTCTTATCCATTCAGCTATTCTATGTCTTTTGATTGGAGCACTTAATCCATTTACATTTAAGGTTACTATTGATAGGTACTGATTAATTGCCATTTTCGTACCTTTGTTCCTCTCTCTCTCTCTTTTCCTTTCTTTCATTAAAGCAGTCCCTTTAGTATCTCTTGCAGAACTGGTCTGGTAGAGGTGTATTCTCTTAGACTTCTTTTGTCTGGGAAGCTCCTTATTTGGCCTTCTATCTTGATTGAAAGCCTTGCTGGATAAAGTATTCTTGGTTGTAGGCCTTTGGTTCTCATTACTTGAAATATTTCTTGCCATTGTCTTCTGGCTTGAAGCGTTTCCATTGAGAAGTCAGCTGCTAACCTTATTTGGGCTCCCTTGTATGTTACTTCCTTTTTCTCCCTTGCTGCCTTTAAGATTCTCTCTTTGTCTTGGAAGTTTGCCATTTTAATGATGATGTGTCTTGTAGTGGGCCTGTTTGTGTTCCTCTTGATTGGGACTCCCTGTGTTTCCTGGATTTGTGTGGCTTTTTCTCGCATCAAATTAGCGAAGTTTTCCATCATTGCTTTTTGAAATAGGTTTTCTATCCCTTGCTCTTCTTCTTCTCCTTCTGGTATTCCTATTATACGGATATTATTACGTTTCATGTTGTCTTGCATTTCTCTTAAGCCCTCTTCATTCTTTCTGAGCCTCTTTTCCTTTTCTTGCTCTTTCTGGCTGCCTTTTTCTACTTTGTCCTCCAACTCACTGATTCGATCCTCTGCTTCATCAATTCTGCTTTTCATTCCTTCTACTGTGTTCTTCAGCTCAAAAATTGTATTCTTCATTTCCTCTTGGCCTTTTGTGATAGTTTCTATTTCCTTTTTCATGTTGATATAGTTTGCCGTGAGTTCATCATAACTTCCCTGTAGTTTATGGTAGCTCATTGAGAGCTCATGGAGCTTCCTGACAACCATTTCTTTGAACTCCTTATCTGATAGTTGAGTTGCCTCTGTTTCATTTAGCATTCTTTCTGGGGCTTACTCCTTTTCTTTTATTTGGGGATTGTTTCTTTGTCTTCTCATTGTTTGTGAGACTGTTCTTGTAAACCTCAGCTTCTTAAATTGATCTGCTCTGGCTACCTGGGTTTATGGTGTGAACTTCTGTGGTGGAATACCTGTGAGATTCAGTGGTGTAGTCTCCTTCAGGTATCCTGGTGTTCACAGCTTCCACTGTCTCAGCTGTTGGAATACCTCCTCTTTTGGTCCAACTCTGGTTTTTTCACAGTTCTATGATTTTTTTGCCTCACTCGTGGGTATTTAAAAAAAGAAAAGAATAAAGTGAAAAAAGAAGAGAGAAAAAAAAGAGGAAGGAAGGAGTGATAGAATTGGAAAGAAAGGAAGAAGGAATAAAGCCAGAAAGAAGTAAAGAGAAGCAAAAGGAATTGAGGGATAAAAAAGGTAGAAGTAATAAAAAAATAAAAAATATATAATCAAATCAAAACAAAATAACCCCACAAAATGAAAAACAAACCAAAACAAACAAACAACAAAAAACCCAACTAAACAGACAAAAAACAACTATCAAAAAAGCCCACAAAACAAAACACCCCAAAACAAACAAACAAACAAAAAAAATCTCTTGCTATTTTTAAACAGGCCAAACTGGATTTTCTGGACTTGCTGGCTGTAGCAGGCTGCGAGGCAACTCGTACGCCTTTTCACCCTGTTCCTCACTCAGTCAACTTTGGGCTACTGTCCTCAGTGCCAGCCGAGCACTAACCCCAGGGCTAATGGTGCACTCTCCATGCAGGGCCTTGGGTGTGATTTCTGAGCCTCCTGCAGAGGGCGCGCTTTCCCGAGTTTATGGGTTTCAGCTGGAATCTCTTACAGATCCATCCCTCCCAGAGCCTATTGCTGTGAGCTCCGGGTCTCCTACAGGGCGCGAGCACCCACCCGAGACTACGGGCGTGGGCTCCTCGGAGTTTCCCAAGTTGCGCGCACTCACCCCAGGATCACAGAGGTGAGATCCGGGTCTTCCACAGAGTCCCCTTCTCTAGTTGCAGGGTCGCCTCTGGCCCCAGGGCCCCTTCCGACTGGGTCGCAGAGCCACCTCTGGTCGCCAGGCCGCCTCCAGTCGGTTGCAGAGCTGCCTCCGGTCGCTGGGCCGCCTCCGTCCCAGTCTCAGGGCCTCCTCCGGTCGTTCGGCTGCCACGTCTAGTTTTCCAATGTCTGCTACAGATTTTGATCTCCTATTTTCATATATACTGTGGTATTGTTGGCTGTCTGTTCTGTTCCTCTGTAGATCAGTTAGGTTTTTCTCCCATGCACAGGAGGAAGGGCAATCTGCGTCCTCCTACCATGCCGCCATCTTGAACCCCCCCCCCCCGCTTTCCAACTTTTAATCAAAATATTTCTCCATCTTAGAAAATATTGCACAATTGCAATAAGAAATTATGACCAATACTTGGCCACAGTGGTTGAAAGACAGTAAGGAGGGGTAAGGACTGTAGCAAACTGGATACACATATTCCATCCAAATGCGGTGCAGGTACTCACAACCATCCTATTGGTGATTTGATGCCTGACAGTGTGGGCCCAGTGTTGCCACGCCTTTGAATTTATAAAGGGAATGTGAAGTGGTCATTTTAATCTGAAATCTCCCTGTTTTTATGTATTTGCTGAAATTTTAAATGGTACACATATGCATTTTGGACCTAGGTGCCTAGTTTTTAACTTCGCAGGGCATGGAATTATCGGAGAATATTCTGGAGGAATTACAAGGCAGCAGGTACACTGGAGAAATTATACCCATCAGGAATGCTTGAGTCTCCTCAAATCCAGAGCAGAGCATGTGCAGACTTTCCATGGTGGCTTCAGATTCGAGGAGGATGGGACTGCTGCTCTGATTTGTGTTGGGAACAAACAACTAGCTTATTCTTTCATCCCAATTATGTTTATTGAATGCCTACTGTGTGTCAGGCTATATTCTAGAACTTGGGCTTGAATCAGGGAACAGAACAAGCCAGTCCCCTGGCTCACAGGAGTTAAATTCTAGTGGCAGGAACTGAAAAGTAACTCTATGTCTTCATTTGTAAGAGTCATAGTAAATCCTGCAGGAAGGTGGATGGGAAAACAGTAAACATATCAATAAATATATGTTCATGGCATATGTACTATGGAGAAAAATAAGGTGGAAAGCAGGGCTAGAGAGTGGTGGTGCCTGAGAAACAGTAGAGGAGAGGGTGATACTCTGTCCTAGGAAGGAGAAAAACACATACACTTGCACATCATCAAGCCCAGAAAGTACAACACTACCATCTCAGCTAGGGACATAAAGTTTACCAACTCCTTACTATTTGCCAAGCACTGTGCTACCAGCTTTGCATATATGAACCTGTTTCACCTGTACAGTCACCCTATGAGGTCTTTTAGCAGATGAGACAATAGGATCACAGAGAGGCTGAGTCCCCCGTTCCTGGCACCTAAGTGACACAGCTGGAAAAGGAGCTTCACCCAAGCAGCCTGGACCCAATCTTTTGTTCAGAACTCCATTCAGTTTTCTGTTTGCTTGTTTAAGGTGATGCAGTAGATGAAGACTGCTTTAAAAGAGGAAGACTTCCCTAAGGTAACCAACCCCATTATTTGACAACTTCAGCTCCATTTCTCAGCTTTTGCTCAGCCCTGCCCCCATCAACAGGAAAGTGAGTTTTCTAAAAGGAACATAGCTTCAGAAATCCAAAATGCAAATGAAGAATAAAACATCAAACTATTTCCATTATAGTACATTTCGGACTTTATTTTCTCCCAACTTATTCTATACCCATTAAAATTCTACTCTGATTCCTTCTGTTGTTAATGAGAGAGTGAAGGAATTGGAACTTCTCAAGAACTAGACAACCTGTGGACATGAAATAAGGGGGGATTGCTGGAGCCAAACAGGTAACAGCCAGAGAGCAAAGGGGGGAAATTGGGACAAGTGTAATTGCATAATCAATAAAATATATTTTAAAAAATAATTGAAGACAAGGTATATAAATTCCAAGCATATGACATTTTGCATTGGAATCTCATCCTGTTACCTTGCTTATATTTTCCAAGTTGCACACCTTTTGGTGTGCCTATCACTTGGCATGTAACCTAGCTCCTAACAGGCACTCAATAAATTTTAAACTGAGCGGTGAACCTACAGTTCTATTATTTGTTTGTTGGTGCACTTAAGTCAATGTTTTCAAAATTTTTAGAGCTCCTCAGACCAAAGTTATTCTCTCAGTATGAGGTAGTACTTTTTGTAACACCCAGACTGTGGAATGGTGTTGCAATCAACAGAATTTTTCTGTACAGCAAAAAGCAGAATGAACTTTTATTCACTTTGTTCAAAAACCCAAATTAACCTCTTTTTGCTTTTGCATTCATTGTAGAATATTTAATTTAGGCTTGGGTTGGACGTTTTTAAGATTTTAAAAAATCATTTTTTGAACTAAGATTTCACTATTCCTGTGAAGTCCATCATTTCCTGGTATTAGATACAGCTTTTCATTTAATTAATTTTAATACATTAATTTATTTTTATATTTTCCTCTAATCTTGTCAAGCCAGTGTGGATTTTGCTTTTAATAAAGTATAGGGTAAGCTACTTAAAGTGGACTAATTGGACAATGCCTGACTTGTGTATCTGATCAGAATGGACATTTAGAAGAAGGTGGGGCTGAGGGAGGACAGACAGTAGAAGAGAAGAAAGCCCATGCTCAGATTCACAGGGCAGAGGCAGCAAAGTGAAGAGAACTTGCCAAGCACACAGAGGATGCAGCTGATACCTGCAAAGGACTCCAAGAGCAAGTTCAGAAAATTGATTTTCTTTATGATTTAAGCAGCAGCCCTAGCTAATTGTGTGCCTGTGTGTTTGTGTGTGTGAGAGACAGAGAGAGAGAGGAATTATTCAGAGTTTTTGAAAGTGAATTTTAATTTATTATGCTCTCCTATGTATAATTCTTCCTACAGCTCTGTCCCTCAGCAAGACTGCTCATGTGACTATGTGCACACACTTTTATCTGGGTTCTTATATCTAGATCTCTATTCTCTATCCTGTAAGGCCAACTACAGACCTGTTTTTAAAGAGCCCCACCTTCCATTTCAGGTGAGCATCCACCTTGACTGTAAAGTCATACGCTGGACATTGGTGTCTTAAGTGTAGTTGTCACTTTATAAGAAGTTAACTGTATTGAAGTCAACCTGCACCACCCCCAAATCCTCTATCCCAGGTTGAACTGGTCCCAGACTAGTCACTCTGAAAACCATAAAGGTTCTTCTTCAAATTGATTCTATGATCAATTACATGTGTAGGATATAGTGGTCAGGAGCACCAATTCTAGAGCAAGGCTGCTTGAGTTTGAATCCTGAATTAATTATTGACTAGTCCTGTGATCTTGGGACCACACAGTTTTTCCACTTATAAAATGGGGATGTAATAGCATCCATTTCATAGGACTCTGGAAGATTAAGTGAGTTTGTGTATAAAAGGTTTAGTGTGACTGGCATGTAGTGAGCACTGTGTTAGTTAATACTTATTATTTGTCAGACTCCTCTGGCTGCAAGTGACAGAAACTCAGCTTAAACTGTCTTAAACAATAAGGGTGCATTGACTCAATGAACATAAAACCACAACGAAACAACTGGATCCAAATTAGAGAATTGTTTCTTCAGATTTTGACATTTATGTCTCTGTCTCTGTCTGTGTCCCTGCTTCTTTCCCTCCCCCTTTCTCTCTCTTCTGCCTTTCTCTTTGTTGACTTTTCCTTAGACAAGCTGCCTGTCTGTGTACCCCCACCTCCCAAAATGATCATAGGCTTCCAGAATTAACTCCAATGAAAAAGAGAGGTTCTCCTTTCCTATTGCCTGGACAGAACTTCCAGGACTGGGTTTCAGTGGATGGGCTTGCATTACATGGCCATCCTTGAAGTCTTCACTCTGAGGATTGTTGTCCTCAAACTCCACCTGCACTTTGTGTCACTGTTATCCACATAAGCAAGGAGGTGAAGGATCCCTGGGCTGAAAGTATGGAGTGGTGACTCCCTAAATATGGGTTTGTTTCCAAATGCAGAGAGACAGGATGCTGGACTGGCAAATCATAAGTATCTACCACACATGTTGGAATTATTTCCTTGCACATACCTAGTGTCCCATTCCCTTGGTTTCTGGGGTGATAAGCAATAATGAGGTAATTTCACCACAGGGGCAAGCTCTGGTTTTTCCAAGTGCTTTTTATTATGGAATATGTGATTGACTTCTGTAAATGGCTTTATTTAAACTATACACACACTTCTCTAAAACCTAACTGCTCACACAATATCTGTCCCCATCCTTTCCTATTCTTTTAAAGCAGTTTAGCCTAAAGGCCAATGTACTGGCTGGTGGTAGCTGTTGCTGTAGGGATATAGCCACCTCTTCTCTCCTGCCCCTCCTTAGGAGACCCTCCTCACTGCTTACTGTCCTGCAACTCCTAGCCATATGTGAAGACCTTCATTATTATCTTTTCGTCTGCTCAAAGACATTGCTATAGCCACCTACACTGTGACTTCAGAAAAGTGATTTAACATATGTAATTTTAACAAATACAACTGACTCCCAAGGAGACCCTCCAATTTTATCCACACATGCACTGTGTTGCTTGCTAGAATCCTAGAAATTAGAGGAGGGTCACAGAAGTGATGAAAACATGACATTGAAGTGCAGGCATAGTGTTAGAGAGGATAGTGCAAAAGCTGGGACAACTTCATGAAGAGAAAGTGGAACAAAATGGGGAACATGCCTGAGGGTATTTGTAAGCTAAGTCATTGGGGGCCACCAGGTGAGCACCTCTGACAGCTCTATTATTCAGTGTTCTAATGGAAGGAGTGGGGCCTTTCCACTGCAACATCTGCCTGCATGCTTTCTTTTGGGTGAAAGTCCCCCAAATAACCCCATAACAGACCACCACATTTTCAGTGGCCCAGGACACTCACAACTTTGTACAACAAGTTAAGGGGGAATTAGGGGAACTGCTAATGAAGAAACCCCCACTTATAACATGAGTATGTACGTTCATCAAATTGAAGGTATATTCCTACTTTTAACATGTACGTTCATCAAATTGAAGGTATATTCCTACTTTTAACAAGTCATTCAGTTGATTTAGGCTCATTTTTAGGAGTTCATAATCCCTGAACATTTATTGATAGCCATCAAGTTTCCTGTGTTCATTATGTGTCATACATAGCTCCTATGTGAACATTTGTGACCATAATGCAACTCCAGGAAGGGTAGTCACGCATAGAGTGCTGTCACTGCACATTCATCACAGCTTTCATGCTATATAGAAAAATGAGTACTCCCTCACTAAGAACATAACCATTGAAACATGAACTAAATGGTAATGCATTAAGATCCTCTAGATGTTTGTTTGGAAAAAATGAAGCAAAAGTAAACACATTTATAAACAACAAGGGAAATGTCCATCAAATAGAAGCCCTATGAAATGGAATAGTAACTCAGTTCAAGATTTGCAACACTCCATGAGTTTGAGCCACATGTCTGAAAGCTAGGCTGAGACTAAATTAGATAAATCATGATGGCCACAGTCTACTAAAAATAGTAATATCATGTTTTATCCTCTTGTTTAGCATACCTCTGCTAAACTGGCAGCACACCTATGGGGTGGGGCTGGGGGGACTTTGACCTATAGTGGGAAAGAGTTCTGCATTGGATTCTTTCATTAACATGTAACTTGTGTAATACCTTTCAGATGGTACCCTGTGTGATATTTCTTCATATAATAAATGTATGCCTGATATATTCCAAACAATGTTCTAGTTCCAAGGGATTCAGAGGGGAATGAGTGGGGGTGGGGACAAAGTATAGAAAATGCAAATAGAGAAACAAAATATTAGATAAGTGATAAGAATTTTGAAAATAGGGTGAGTAAAGGCAAGCAGCTGATAGCTGTCCCATATTGTGTTTTTAGGAAAGACCCCTTTGAGTTATTTGAAGTCCAAATGAGCCACATGGTGACAATCAACAAAGATTATTTCAGACAAAGGGAACAGTTAAAGAAGAGTGAATATTCATTCATTCAGAGGTTCATTCCAGAAATACTTATGTGCCAGGCCCTGTCTCAGTCATTAAAATTCAAACATAAACCAAACAAAAATATGGACTTTATAGCACCTACACTGTAGAGGTGGAGTTGGACACTAAACCATAAACAAAATAAATAAGCCATATTTCCTGTTAGAGATTAGTAACTATTATAAAAATACCACATGGCGGGGAGGTAGAGAGAGCAAATGGCAGGGAGTGGTGAGAGCACCAGGGCCGATTATGATATTAAGTAAGGCAGTCAAGGTAGACCTCACTGAGAAGAAGTTTCAAATAAATGATGAGCCAAAGAGTCCTGTAGGGAACTGAGAAGCAGGAGAGGAATAGCCATTGCAACAGCCCTTTGTCAGGGGCCAGCCTAAAATGCTAGAAGGCCAGTGTGCCTGGAACAAAGTGAAAAGGAAAAGGCCAGATAGTTAATGGTGGATCATATCATGTAGGTCCTTGTAACAAAAGGAAGAATTTTAATGTTACTTGGAGTGAAATTGGAGCCATTGCAAATTTTGAAAGCAGGAGTTGCCTGTTTTTAAAGGACCTTTCTGACACTAAGAGTCAAGAGTTAGGAGGCTGCTGCATTAAACCAGTCAGGCGGTGATTGTGACTTGGACCAAAATTGTAGAGGTGGTGGGACATGGCTCAATTCTGGGCACATTTTGGAGGTACAGCCAACAGAACTTCCTTTTGGGTTGACTATGAAATGCATGAGAAAAGAGGGTCAAGGATTACTGGCTGACAGAGCAGAGAAATGGAGTTGCCATCAACTAAGAAGCCTGAGGGAAGAACAACTTTGTTGGTGGAGGTGTCAGTCATGAAAAGAGTCTGGTATTTCATGCCATGAGAGTGGATGATATGGAAATATCATCAGGACAAGGATTAAATTATGGGGAGAAGGAGAGAAACCATAAAGGAGTCTAGAAAGAGTAGTGAGTTCGATAAAAAAGAATATCAAGAAACTGTGGTGTCCCAGAGGCCAAATGGAGAAATGTAGCAGGGGAGGTAGTGACCAGCTATATCAAACACTGCTGACAGGATAAGGAGGGCAACTGCAGATTGACCTTGGAGTTTAACGGGATGTTTTTGAGCAATTTTGATGAGGTGGCAAAAGAGGGTACTGGATTGAAAGTAGTTTTAAAAAATAATGATAAGAGCATCAAAGAGAGAAAATATAGACCTGTCTTTAAGAAGCTTTGACAGAAGGAGGAGCAAAGTAGCAGGTAGGGCAAGTGTGGTCAAGAGAAGGATTTTTTTATTTTGTTTCGTTTTGCTTTGTTTAACATGGGAGAAATAACAGCATGCATTTGCATATGGATGAGAATTATCCATAAAGAGGGATAGGTGATGATGTAGAAGAGAGAGGGAGTATTGCTGGAGCAATGTCCTTGAGCAGGCAAGAGGGGTTGGAGCTAGTATACTGGTGAAAGGGCAGCTTTGAATGGGAACATTAATTGATAACAGGCAAGCAGGCAAACAAAGTATGTGGGTGCAGAGGCTGGCAGGTGGGTGTGTGGGTTAACAGGGGTCTGTTAATATATCTTCTTAGTAAGAAGAGAGCAAGCAGAAGTGGGATATTGTAGTTTAGAAGAGTGTGTGGGTTTAGAAGGTGTGACAGTGGCAGAGTGTGTGGACAGTGTTTCCCCATTACTGCCTTCCAGCAAGAATGAACCACCTGAGTCTCCCAGTTTCTTAGAGGACAGTGTGCTGGAACATAGCCCTCAATAAGAAAGGGCATCAGGGAATAGCAGGGATTTAGGTCAGGTAGGGTTTGTAAACCTGGGTAAAGAGTTTAGATTTTATTCCAAATGAACTCTTACAAAAATGATTTAAACATTGCACCTCTATATTCTACTTCTAACAAAAGAAGCTAACAATATATTACCTTTCATGTGTAAAATTCTTGACCCTGTGCAAAAGTGAGAATCAATTCTTAAGTGTTCATTAAACTAAGAGCTCAAATATTCCAAATATTGTTTGTTGAAAAAGCAAAATTTCCCATTGATACCTTTTCCCTTTTTATTCAGCTTTGTTATATGGTTTCAACTCTAAAACTTTTCATGAAGAAAGAAAATAGGACTCAATAATTCATCATATAATTTTTGAGTAGAGATTTTGATCCTGGTGCTGTGAACTTATTTTTAGCATTTTTAATAATTAGCAAAAATACGAAGGATAAAAGATTAAATGTGAAATTACTAAAATTGGATAGGCAAGTCTGAAACCAGAAATAAATATTCCTTGGATTTCTGGATTGACATCAAGACTGAGATTTCTCTTCTGCAGGCATTGTTTTTCACTGCCTGTTTCTTATATTTTTTCAGGTAAAGCCCCTTTTGTCTTCCTATGAGGTTGCTGCTCACAGCATTATTTATATTCAATAATGTAAGACTCACAAGCATCCTATTTATCCAAAAATCTTAGAATCATAAAATAAGTTATCCATGTGAAGGAAAATATACAGCCATTTAAAACTTCTCATTTTGAAGACTACTCAGTAACAGGCGGTAGGTTGGTGGTGCACATGGTATAAATGAAGAATATACTAGAGTAAAATGTACACTATAGCCTCAATTTTAAGTGAATGTGTTTTTTAATTTATAACCTGGTATATAATATACCATAACATCTTCATAAAACTGAATATTTCAATTTGTATGATTAAAGGTATTTTGCTTATTTCTCTAAAAATTTTTAATGTTTATTTTTCTATAATGAACATGTATTTTTATGATTACACTTAAATTACATTTACTAAGACACAATAATTTTTGTGTGTCTGGAGAGAACTGGTATTTGAAAAAAAGATAGCATTGTTTTTCTCTCCTAGCAGAGATGTTCCTGTCCCCCATCCATAGATAGCATGGAGCAGACAAACTGAGGATGCCCCACATTAGAGCACAAAGTTCCTTGAGGCTCTTTAGGGGTGAAAATATTACCCTAGATTTAAGTGTATGCAAAATTAATATACAGAAAAGAAGAATGCATTGGGACTTGGGGCAAAATGCAACATTGTGTGCCAGTCCTCAGACCTTGTAAAATTGTAAATGCCTCTCTCATTCTTTTCTCTGTGTAATTCATTAAACAATAATTTAACAAATATTTGAGGATGTGTTATTTACAATATTTAATAAACATTTATATCACACTTACCATGTGCCAGTACTATTTCTATGTGCTGTATGGAATTCATTATAATCCTCATAGCAGCTTCATGACATAATATCTCTGTTTTATAGATAAGAAACTTAGACACAAGGAGATTACATACGTAGTTGGCCTAAGGTCTCATGGCCAGCAAATGGCAAAGCTGCAACTCAAACCCCACAGCTGGCTCTGGAGTCCATGTTCCTACCCCAACACTAAGCTGCTAGGCACTATACTAGGCTCTTGGTTTCACTTGCTACTAAACAGTAAAATATATTAAGTCCTTGTTTTCAGAGAAAATACAGTCTTGTGGGAAGATAGGAGTCAATCCAATAATCACAAAAATGCATAATGCAAAAATACGATACACCTATGTAGAAAATGTACATTTCTATGTACACAATAAAGCCTTAGCATGTTGGTAAATTATAGGATGCCTCTCTAGACTTCTCCTCATCATCATCATGAACATTACATAATTCTTCTCCTCATCATGAATATTACATAAAATTGCAGTACAGCGCACTGGGTATTCTACAAGAGAAAGGCCAAAAAGAAAATCTTACCGTCCTCAAGACTGGTTACAGATCAACCAATGATATGCCCCTTGCTTCCAGTGGAGGGGGAAAGTGGATCAGCCAGTCATAGGCATAGGCACCAATTTCTACCTTCAAAGCAAATCAAGAAGACAACATTTATTTTAGTTGAAGTGTATCACTCTTCATTGCTCTTCAGTAAGCTGCCAATATCTCCCACCAGTATATTTCGTCATGAATTCCTGTTACCCTTTTTGGGTGAGGAAAGGATGAAATCAGAACTTAGGGAATAACTGTCATTTGAATTTTTTATTTGTTTTCATTAGTACCGGCTTATCAGTGCTGATGGTATAGTCCAGAGGAATTTTTTATTTGCTCTTACCTTTTTATCAAAGAAAGGAAAGATGTCTTTATTTGGAACCTTGAGTGGGTGGGACAATGTGAACTGTATAATCCAAACATTGTTTTAAATTTGTATTTGTATATGTAAGTTCCTGGTCTGGATACAATGATATAATATGTAAAATATTTCATTTTGTGTGTGTGTGTTTTTTTTTTTTTTATCAGATTCAACTTCAATTTCTGGAATAAAGTTCACAAAGCTTTAAAGAAATCACATGTCTAGATTATATTGTCTTCTCAGATAGAGGGGTATTGAGCTGACATCTCAGATTGGGGCAGAATTCATTCCCAATACAACAGAGCATCTAAACCAGAGATAATCATGCTGATCAGATCCCACCTTTTGTGAAGAACTATGAACTACAGTAGTTCAGGCACTACCACTGGCTTGGCCGAACATCTCAAGATGACAGCCGAGTTGTTCTTGAAGCTCATACTGTGTGCTCACATGCCAGTGGTAGCAGGCCTCATCTCAATGTTGTTACTTTGTCACATGTCAAATTTGTTCTGTCCTCATTGCAGTAGCAGGGGCACTTTATAGTGCCGCTACCAAGCTCTCAACAAATGCTCTTCACTGACATCCTAATCTACCCTGTGAATCAATTACAAGGACTCCCTGAAACTTCAGTTAGTATTGACTTGACTGATAATGGACTGTAAGGAGTGGGAATGTGTACCAACTTTACCTCCCATCAGATTGCTTTGCTAAGAATGTTGAATATGGAAGAGCAGAAAGTTCATTTCTCCATGACATAGTCAGTGTTATCAGTGACATTGGGAGTTGTCATATACCACTTAAAGCTGTTCTGCTAGGAGACAGAAATTAAAATTGGCTGAAAGAGCCAATCAGCCATGGGAGTGAGAGAGAGAGTGCTCCATGGGTTCCAGGATGCCTTTGGGATCCTGGGTCTGGTGCTTCCTAAAGCCCAACAAACTTCTTGCCCGGGAATCCACAAGCTATCTCAATTATTTTTACACATATTCTTTCTTTTCATTCGGTTAGTTGGCTGATTTTTTCTTAAACCAAGTTTTATTGTTGTTACCTGGAGGTAAAGAGTCTTTAATATAGTGACATTAATAGTTCAAGAGGAATACTTACCATACACACATATTGATCAACCTCCTTTAGAATTAGCTGATTTAGTATTGTGCCCATGTATCTACTTACAGAAATGCACAAGGATCACGGATCACTTGTTCTTATATTGAAGTCACAAAGACATTGAGCTGGAAAAAACACAAAGAAGTTTTAGTTTGAGAAAAAGTAGCAGGGATTTCCTAGAAATAGCTCTGACCCAAACCCAGCCAGAGTAGATTCAACCAGAGGGATATAAACAGAAATCACACCCAGATTGCTATAATTAAACTAAACTAGATTTTAGAAGAAATTCTTCTGTGTGAAAAACAAAGAATCTAGAGCAGTTCAGGAAAATACTTCAGAAACAATAATCAAATTTGTGATTTGTGGGAAAAAGTATTTTTCAAAACAAATCAATTTAAAAATAAAACTTAAAAATCCTTTTAATGAATGTTGAAAAGGTTGAATGCAGAGGTCGTAAGGTTTCAACAATATTAGATGTTCCTATAGGCTGGAGTCTCCACCCAACTCATGTTAAATAATAAAGTTCAGTACAGCTTTTTTCATTGTTTTTGTCTTAATTCTATTTTATATTAGTAGTCTCTTTATCCATATCCTATCTTCCTACTTTATTTCTGATTGTACTATTTATATGTAGAGATATAAGTCCCGGATAACTTTAGGAGGATTAATATAGAGGAAGCAGGTTTTATTAGTTTGGTTTTGTCTTATTAGCATTCTACAGTTTGATTAGAATGAGAAAGTCGAGAGAGTGTTATTTGCCAAGCAAAGTAAAAACAACATAAAATGAAATAAACTGAACTGCAATGTATTATTGATAGAACACAAAGACATTTTCCACAGTATTATTTTAAGTACAAAGGTCCTTGTATGAGACAGTAAAAAAGAACAAAGACACTTTTCCTCTCAGACTGTTTTTAGTTTCTTTGCAGATACCTTTAAAGTGAAGGACATACATTTTCTTTATAAGGAATTTAGAGAGAAAGATACCAAAATATACCAGACAACTATATTAAAATATTTACCATTTGTTGATTTGGGACATAGGGTGAATGACAGACTTCAGCATAATATTTGCAGAGGGAAAAAGAGAACTTTCCACGAACATCTAGAATGTTGTTTTGCTTGGGTTTATGTAGAAAAGGCATCTGAGAAAAATGAAAATTAATCTTGGAGAGAAAGAGAATTTCTCTGAGAAAATAACCATATAATGTCAACAGAACTTTTCAAGTGATTAACAGTAAAGAAATAAGATTGTTGATGGATTTTTTCAAGCTAACTTTTGCTGAAATGAGTTGAGCTCTTTCGCAGAATAGCTAAATGATAAAATGGATGTAGTCCTAGATAAGTCATTAAAATCTATATGCTCTTGCATGCATGCTTGCTTATGTTTCTCCTCTCACATCTCTGTTGCCACCCCTTCATGGCTTGATAAATTCAGTAACTGGTTATAGATTTGGAGAACATCCTTGTAAAAGCATTTTGCATCAAGGCATGTGATTAGCTAAAATTGTTGACAGGCCAAAGAACAATAAATGGAAAAAAAAAAAACAAAACATTGGAAGTTTTCATTTTTTTCTTTCCTTCTTTCTTTCTTCTTTAAATTTAGAGTTTGAGAGTTCTAGAAAATGGAATTAGGAAACTATTCATTGTTTAAATAGAAAACATAATACCAATACAGAAACTACTCTATTTGCTTAATAAGAGGTGTTCTCCTACACAGGAGAACTATCTTAAGAATGAAGGAAAGTCCAAAGTGTCTTAAAAGTAGGTTTATTTGATAAAAGGCATTCAGATAATATGATGCCCATAAATATTCATTCCAAGAAGACAGGACCAGGCACTCAAGACATGAAAA
The DNA here is from genome assembly GCA_039655065.1 of Glossophaga mutica. NCBI lineage: Eukaryota > Metazoa > Chordata > Mammalia > Chiroptera > Phyllostomidae > Glossophaga > Glossophaga mutica. The sequence continues at coordinate 67,527,445 of CM077309.1, read as the reverse complement.
TGTACTTATTTATTCATAATGCTTTATTGGTCTTGTGGAATAATGAAAAGGCATTTATTTTAATCAAACATCCCTGGGTTTGAATGGTGTCTCTGTCACTCAACACCTGGGCAATTGTGGACAAATGGGTCTCAGTTTTTTCATCTGCATAATGGATATTAAAATATACTTTGTGAATTAAAATGTAACTTCTCTGGTACCCAGCCTGGCACATAAATTCTCTCTGAAAGGAAGTTGGCATTATTTCTAAACTCTGTACCACAGGGGCCTCTTCATCTATGCCAGAATTGCTGCTGTTATCATTGTGTTATTCTCAAATATCCTGGCTTCACTCTTGTGGAAAATGTAGAATTGCATTTTACATTTCAGAAAATTTTAGTAAGTCAGATAATCTTTTGTCATCTCCTTGTCTCAGTTTACCTGTTATATCCTCCTCCCTTCACTACATAGGCTCTGTGTCCAAAACTCTTGGTCAAATTATTTAAGTTCAGTTTGGGAATATTTGTGAATTTTGGCTGAACTGAATCTCCCAGCACAAGAACAATTTCTATAGATTAATTTGTTCTGATACACTTGTGAGATAGGGATAGGCAAAAATCTTTCACTTTTAATGTTAAAAATTCTAGTGTGAATGATTTAAAATTTTTTAAAATAGTAATAATTTACTTTAAAATATTTTAAATATTCAAAAACATGCTTTGAATCTGTAAATTGCTTTGGGTAATATGGACATTTTGATAATATTAATTCTTCCGATCCATGAACATGGTATATGCTTCCATTTGTTTGTGTCTTCCTTGATTTCATTCTTCAGTGTTGTGTAGTTTTCTGAATACAGGAGTTTTATCTCCTTGGTTAGGTTTATTCCTAGGTATTTTATTTTTCTTTTTGCTATATCGAATGGGATTTTTTTCTTGATTTCTGCTTCTGCTGTTTCACTGTTGGTATACAAAAATGCCTTTGATTTTTGGATATTGACTTTGTATCCAGCTATTTGGCCAAATTCATTTATTACGTCGAGCAGCTTTTTGGCCGAGTCTATAGGATTTTCTATGTACACTATCATGTCATCTGCAAACAATGATAGTTTTGTTTCCTCCTTTCCAATTTGGATGCCTTTTATTTCCTTTTCTTGTCTAATTGCTGTGGCTAAGACTTCCAATACTATATTGAATAGAAGTGGTGAAAGTGGACAGCCTTGTCTTGTTCCTGATCTTAGTGATTGCAGATTGGTACAACCACTATGGAAAACAGTATGGAATTTTCTAAGAAAACTAAAAATGGACATACCTTTTGACCCAGTAATTCCACTGCTTGGATTATATCCTAAGAATCCTGAAACACCAATCCAAAAGAATCTATGCACCCCTATGTTCATAGCAGCACAATTTACAATAGCCAAGTGTTGGAAGCAACCTAGGTGCCCATCAGTTAATGAATGGATCAAAAAACTGTGGTACATTTACACAATGGAATTCTATGCAGCAGAAAGAAAGAAGGAGCTCCTACCCTTTGCGACAGCATGGAAGGAATTGGAGAGTATCATGCTAAGCGAAATAAGCCAGGCAGTGAAAGACAAATACCATATGATCTCACCTTTAACAGGAAGCTAATCAACAAAACAAACAAACAAGCATAATATAAACAAAGACACTGAATTTGAGAACAGTCTGACAGTGTCCAGAGTGGGAGGGGAGGGAATTTCAGGGGAAAAGGGGAACGGTTTAGAGCAACAAGTATAAAGGACTCATGGACAAAAACTATGGGGGGGTGGAAATGGGAGGAAGGTGGGGAGGGCTGGGGTGGTGGGCTGGGGCGGGGTAAAAGACAGAAAACTGTACAATATCAACAATTAAAAAATACTGATTAAAAGAAAAAAAATAAAATAAAAAAAACATGCTTATAAGTACTGCTTTATAGTAATAATGTATTACCATATTTATTTCAATATTTTGAAGAAATAGAACTTTACAGCTGATTCACAGTGTATTACCGGCATCCTGCAGAGTAACTACTGTTCTGGATTTTGCATTTACCATTACCCAGAAGATATTTATACCATTAGCACATATATAAGTGTACATAAAATTAACATACAGTTCTTATGTTTCACATGTCATATAATTAGTACTTTATATAATATTACGCAAATTGTTATTTTTGTTCAACATTTTTGAGATATATCTATATTGATACATGTAATAGCATTCATTTTCAGAGACCTAAGTTGGCAGTGGAATAGGTGGAAGTCACACTAACCTCTTCCCTGTACCAAACTGGAATTACAACTAAATATAGAACAATCATCTCCATAACCAGTTAAGACTATCTGAACAGAAGTCTTAAAACCAAGGATTTACAGAAGAAGTCACATGAAGACTGGTAGGAAGGGCAGAGGCATGAAAAGGGCTGGCCCAGGTCCCACAGGCAGCAACTGAGATCCCAGAGGGACATCTCAGCGGCAAAGGTCCCCCCTGAGGAGTATCAGGTCTCAACTCCATGCCAGTCTCCCCAGCACAGAACACCAGAGCCAGGAAGAGACATCCACATTATATTTGGCTATGAAAATCAGCCAGGATTACCGTTCACCAGAGAGAAACAGGGCCTCTTAAAGAGCCAATGTACAAAATCTCATTTGCAGCCACTCAGCCAGGGCTCCAGCAGAGCAAGGGCAGACAGAACTATACTCACCTGAAAAGAGACAGGTTTGTGGCCCTGGGGAGAGAGCAGAAAGAACAGCCACCAGAATCTCTGTGCTGTGTCATTCTTCCACGCCACAGACACCATTTTTCTTGGGTCAAGCACTTCCCTCCTTACTGTATCAGCCTGGGGAAGTGGAATAGCCCCACCCTTCTGACTCCCTCTTACCTTCCTTACCAGGTTTATTACCTGCAGAGGAGTTAGCTGCCTGAGTTACTCCTGTAGAGGTCCAGGGAGAGAAGGGTCTTTCATAGACTGAGTTGTGTGGCTCTGGGATAGGAGCCATTCCCTACACCTTCCTATGAGCCTACCTGTTCCACTCCTTCCCAGAAGATCCATTAGCCCTTCCCTCTTGACTCCTGGCGGCCCCACCCTGCCAAGCTCCAGCTGTCCAGGAGGTCTGGGCAGAATCAGAGACAGACTGAGTTGTGTGGCTCTAGGACAGGGGTCATTTTCCCCTCACACACCCAACTAGTACTACTATTCCTATGCAGGGCTCTCCCTTCATACAGCCAAATCTTGGTCTGTTTGCGCTTGATGAACTCAGCTGGCCTAAACCTGACAACTCCTGGAGACCCCACACCACCACAATGGTCTGTGAGCACCTGGTATACTCTTGGACTTTTGCTGTGTGGCCTCAAACCAAGCACTGACACTAAATGTGAATCTGTATCAGTCTGGTAGACACCACTCATCCCTACCTCATGACTCACTGAGAACCTACCTCACACAAATCACGTACCACCAGAGGCTCTTTCAGTGACTGAGCCTAACAGGCAACCAGCAGGCAGAGGCAAATCTCAGGATGCCTTTGGCCTTTTGCTGACCTATGCCCAGGCTCAGTGCTGGTGGGAGCCAGCTTTGGTGAACAATTCAGTCCTCTCCAGGCACACCCAGGCCCAGAAGAGGCAGCTACAAATTGTGGGTTGCTCTCTAGTTGCAAATGGGTTTCCCAGGGCCAGTCATATGCAGCATCTGACATTGACCTCTACCAGAGTCCCTCCAAAGAGGCCCCAGAACTAGCACGCCCAGTGACGGGCTTCAAACAACATCATAGCAGGATTTAATTAGCTCCATAAATGGCACATCTAAAGAAAGATCTCAGCAGGTTCCAGATGCTGCTGAGGCAAATTCCACTTCTTGCATTCAGCCTCTGCGCAGCAGCTTCGTATACTGTGGTTGTGATTCATTCTCAGAGCCATCTAGTCTTAAGGTTAACGCTACTCATGAACATGCCAGCAGCAATCAATGCTTAGCTACAACAGGAGGACTTACATAAACAACACAAGGGACATTCCTAAAGCACCTAGTTCAGGTGATCAGAAGACTGAGCCACTGGGTCTCACTGAACACCTACTGTATAAGGCTACCCTACCAAAACTGGGATACATAGTGGATCTACCTAACACTTGGGGGGGGTGCGGGGGGGAACAAAAAAAAAAAAAACAAAAGGCGGCCAAAATGGGAAGACAAAGAATCACACCCCAAATGAAAAACAAAAACAAGAGAAATCTCCAGAAAAAGAACTACTTTGAAATGGAAGCAATCTACACTGGTTGTAAGGATACTCAAGGAACTTAGAACTTTGACAGCGTAAAAAAGGACATAGAAACCATAAAGAACCAGTCAGAAATAAAGAAGACAATATCTGAAATGAAGAATACACTAGAAGGGATCAACAGCAGATTAGATGAAGCAGAAAATCAAATCAGTGATTTCGAAGACAAGGTAGCAAAAAATACCCAATCAGAGCAGCAAAAAGAAAAATATACATATCATTCATTTTCACCACTGTATAATATACTCTATTGTGTGACTGTGTATTAAGAAACTTGAAGAGATGAATTTCCTTTTCTCCAAGTGCACTTCTGATCCTATCTGCAAGTTGGCTTTAATGTTAAGTACTGTTTTATTTTACATAACTCTTTGCCACTTAGGTTGGTATGGCCCATAGGCATTTTATTTTATTTTATTTTATTTTACTTTATTTGCCTTATTGCATAGGACTAATCTCTCTATCCTTATCTGAAATGTGATTTCTCATTGGGTACTAAATGAAGTAGAAATCTGCAGCCATAGTGTTCGCATTGGTTTACATTTGGTCGTGGCACTCCATGGTGAAGCTAGAGTATAAAGTAATAAGCTGTGCTAAATGAACTAATTTAAGTGAAAACCACAATTTGTGCCTCGGCAGCACTCCCCTGCTATCTCTTTCATAGTTGCAAAGGTCAAGAAGGTTGCAACCAATGGATGCAGTACTCCTGATTTCTCAGAAATATACATTTATTGAGTGGGAATATGTACCACTGTAACAAATGTTTGATACAAGCCTGTGAGCAAGACTTGATTCATGAAAACATGTTCCTCTATAGTTTCATACATCTTTGATGTAGCCCCTTTGTATTAAAGAACTAGAGATCAGAATATGATTCACAATGAGTGGAAATTCATCATTTCTTTGTGTCCCACAGTTTTGTTAACCAGTAATATTACCTTAAAGAGATTATCTTTTTATAATGGTTTAATATAGTCTAAGATACATTAAATACATTAATGACTTAATGTATTCTAAGACCTTTTTTTCTTCCCCATTTGAATCTTATCTTTATCCTTAAGGTTCATATATTTACTCATGCATTCAATCCTACATTTCACAAAAACACTTTAGTGTCTACTATGTATCAAACACAGTACTTGTGTTATTGTTGCAATAGTATACAAAACAGATGTGGCATGGGTCTCTAATTATGGAATTTATAATCCAGTTTCTAGAATGCTTGCAGTCTATGTGGAAAGAGACAATTTAGTGCTATACTAATACGGAAATATGTGACTACTTAAATTAAAACTAAATGAAATTAAATATATTTAAAATTTCAGTTCTCCAGTACACTAGTGTTCAGGAGTCTCATATATTTAGTGAGTACTATATCGGCCAATGTTAAGTGCAAAATATTTCCATCATCATGAAAGCTCTATTAGAAAGCACTGTACTAGAGTCTGCATTGCAGAATTATCCCAGAAGATGGGTGAGCATGGTCAATCCTGGAGGCCTCTCTAGAAAGCTACTCAAATATGCAAAAATCAAGAGTGGAGGAAAAAGTAAGGAACTTGTCCTGAGGTAAAAGATTAAGGCTTGGCAGAAAACTAAAGGAAGTCACTAATGTCTTTCTCAGCCATTGGATGAGAAATGTTCAGTACTTTTTTGCAGCAGATGAGGGAGCTCCAAGGAAATTCTGAAAAGGAAGGATCTGGCAAGGAACATCTCCAATAGAGAAAAGTTCAATCACTGTGTGAAATCACTTGCTGACTTGGCCAAATTTCTGTGGCAATTGTGATCCTCACAAAATGTCAGTTATTTCCCATACACACAAATATTTGTAACACATACTTTCAGCTACTCTGAACAATTTGCCAACATTTCCCATATTTTACCTTTGAATTTTACAAAATTTCAAGATATTTTGTGGTTTTCAGCAAAATAAATTTTAGGATTTAAAAAAGAAAACCATAAGCTCTCATGATCTTGTAGTCTTCCATCAATTTCTCAAAACTTAGTTGCCAAATCTCTTAAAACTCCTATGAGGTATTTGACTCAAATGTAATTACATATCAATAAAAATAAGAATGACATATGTGTTCACATTTAATAATATCTGAGATGGTAGGTATGTTATTGGGAAAAAGTAGATGATTGAGAAACAAAATAAATTTTAAAATGTATCAGCAGAGAGAATCAAAATGAAAGTCCTAAAACACATTAAGTCTCCCAAACTTTAGTGATATGAGTTTTCATTTCACAGATTTGATCATTATAGTAAAAATAAATAATGAATGTGGCTGTTTTCCCAAAAATATCCAATATCTTATCATTTAAGCATATTTCATGCACATAAAAACAAAATTTCTGAACATCTATAGCTATGATTGCTCAATAGAGACTTTAGCAAACATGATTTTGTCCTAAGAGACTAATATTAAGGCATTTTATTTAATTAAAAATTAGTCCTGCCCTGGCTGGCATTGCTCAGTGGATTGAGCGCGGGCTGCGAACCAAAGGGTTGCAGGTTCGATTCCCAGTCAGGACACATGCCTGGGTTGCAGGCCAGGCCCCTAGTGGGGGCCACGTGAGAGGCAACCACACATTGATGTTTCTTTCCCTCTCTTCCCCTCTCTAAAAATAAATAAATAAAATCTTTAAAAAAAAATTAGTCCTAAGATATATAAATGTCAAGTTACTATGTTATGTACAAAAATTAATAAAATATTGTATATCAACTCTACTTTAATTTCCAAAATCAGTTCTATCTTTCTTTTATCAAAAGTGCCCAATAAAAAATCAAAAACAAAATGAGAAAGCCTACCACTTATTGGTCTGGACCATAATAAATCAACACCAGGAGGCATGAGAATTAAAAGTAAACTTAAAGATGTATATAATGTTAAGAGCATAAATAGAAATTAAATCAAGTTTCCTGATCCCAGATCCTAGTTACTAACCTTAGTCTCTACGTGAGATTAACTTGTCATAGGAAGAATTCAATCAGGATTTCATTTGAAAATGAGGACCTCATATTAGTAACCAGAGGCAAGCAATGATACAGAAATTGACAAATGGCTCAGTCATTTTTACTACTTCAATTCAACTAAAAATAGAGTGATGGGTTTGGTTTACACTAAAAAGGCAATTTTAGACATAAAAATATATAAATATATATTCATAATTGTATATGTTATAAGTAAAAAAATATTCAAAGTCGTGATAAACATTTGTTGAAATTCCAAAGCAGAGTTCAAAGGGAACAATTCAGTACAGTTTAGGTAGGGAATTTTCCCTGGGTTACAATGTTGCATCCACTTCTATAACACATTGGAACTTTCTTAGAAAAGAAAATACATCATTTTGGCTTTGTTGATCCACATTCTCTTTTGAATACAACAAATAATCCATGAAATATTGCCAGTATGAACTAATGAATTCTAAATTGCAGAATGTCTTTAGAAGAAATGCTGTTTATTCTAGATGCTTACTCTAAAGTTTTATACTATAAATAGAGTTGAACTAAAATATCTATTAGATGTTCTATATTGTTTCTTGAAATGGTTGTAGTTCACTAGAGCTTATTCCTATCATCTCGGACAATGAATTCTCTGTCTTAGTAAATGGTGGAGTGCTGACCCATACAGTCCAGTGACAGATATCCATGTCCTGAAATTTTGAGAGCCAAGAGCTGGAGTACCAAATGTTGTAAGTTCCTCCCTAAATAACTTGTGCATTGATGAATCTCCTTACCACAGGGAAAGTGATCTTATCTTTATTTCTTAAAAAAACCCACAAGTAAATAGTCCTGTTTACCTGACCTGGATCTGTTTGGTATGAAAACATGTTCTTTCTTACTCTCAACGTGGTTTTCTATCTTCAGGTACATCTGTTTTCTGTGATCCACTTCTGTAAGACAAACACAAACACTAGGGTGTTTTGTAATTAGGTTACAAAATCATCAACACTAAAATATAGGGTCCAGCACAAATAATGCCCTTTTTATATTACAAAATCATTAGCATGTAATTCTGTAACATAAGAATGTCACACTCAAGCAAACCATATGACATTTTAGGTGAAATGGTCAAATTAAAACTATAAATTATTACACCCATATTATTACTCTACCCACCACCCTTAAGCAGACATTACTTCTGCCAGACCCTGTATATGCTATTCAAATACCCTTAAACAGGATCAGCAAACTTTTCCTGAAAAAGACCAGATAGTTAATATTTTAGGCTTGGTAGGACATATGGTCTCTGTCACAGCTATTCACCTCTGCCATTATGACACAAAAGCATCCATGAATATATATAAATAAATGAATGTGGTCATTGTGAATAAAATTTTATGTACAAACACAAACTTAAATTTAATACAATTTTCACATGTCATGAAATATTATTTATTTTTTGATGTTTTTCAACAACTTATCAATGTAAAAACCATTCTTAGCATGCATGTTGTCCAGCAACACAGGCTATGGTTTGCCCACCCGGCTTTAAAAGATTTCTCTGAGCAGTTTAAGGATTTTTTTGAAATTTCTTTTACCACATCATTAATTACTCTGAAAAATACTTTTAAGTAGGGAAAACATCTACTGAAATATCCAAATTGTTACAAGTTAAGTAGAGGAACCGCTTGAAGCATCATAATACAACTTGGTATTATCCAGGGGAATATGGGCACCACCTGCATTGCAGAAACTCTCCTCACTCATCCTCTTCTGGAAACACACTTCCAAATCCCCTTGGTAGTTAGTTTAAAGATGCTTGACTAGTCTTGGCCTGTAGAATGTGGTCAGAAGTTATGTATAATGCTTCTAGATCTTGTGTGAGAATCTCAGAATTTTCTCTCTTCACTTGTCAACTGATTGGATACAAGAGTTTCAGTGGCAGAATCAAAGTGCTTGAATGGTGGCCAAGACAACAGATGGAATAAGCAGAGATCACTGAGCCTTCTCTGGAAGTACTTCCCACTCAACACCCAACAGGCTGTGACGTGAGCAAGAGATAAACGTTTACATTGTTAAACCACTGAAATGTGGAGATTTGTTACTCCAGCAGAGCCTAGCCAAGCCTGACTGACAAAATCTGTTTTGTCAACCTGAAAGCTTAGTAGAGTGTACAGTACATAGTAGGTTCTAAATAGTCATTTTTGATTGCTCATTGCTGATAGTCATCCTAGTAGTGATAACATTACAATGTCATATTGTATATTATTAAAATAATAATTAAAACAAAATATGTCTGTGATGTGTGACCAGGTTTTACTAATTATATATGTAAATTCAGAAGAAAGATGACAGAAATCCTACTCTGTGATTAGTGGATCCCTATTTACTTCACTATTTTATTTGTTTAGGAACAATGGCAAACACTTGTTGAACTGCTACTATGTGCCAGAAACTGAAGCTAGGGATACATATACGAATCATTTATGATGAATTTTATCACCGTTTTCTGAGGCTTACACTTCAATATTAAAGTAGACAAATCAGAACTACCCAGAGAAGCAAACCAGAGTATTCAGGATAGGGAAGGATATTAAAAGTATGTGTCACCAAAAATTATTCTGTGCAGGAAACAATGTGAGTGAATAAACCATTTTGACTCTCATACCTAATGGGAAATACAAGGCAGACAGACAAGGGGCCCAGCTATACCAAAGACTTGTACCTAAAGTACAGAATGAAGAATAAATTATTCTCCCTAAGGGTTCCAAAGTGTAGCATCTGAACTAGGTCTTAAAAGAAAGGCAAGTGTTACTTGACAGCAAAAGGGAAGGGTATAAAGTAGGGGATGAAATAGGATGGGGCTTATGAGCAATAAATAGATATAGGCGGAAGATAAGTAAAACTCAGATATACCAGGTCACAGAGGTTTTCTGTTGACACTCCAAAATATGTGGATTTTCATATTAATAATGTGGAGCCTTAATGATTTTAGAAAGAAAAAAGTAACCTGGATATTTTGCACTGTTGGTGGGAATTCAGACTGGTGCAGCCACTGTGGAAAACAGTACAAGGTTACCTCAAAAAATTAAAAATGGAACTACCTTATAACCCAGCAATTCCACTTCTGGAAATTCATCCAAAGAAACCCAAAACACTAATTTAAAAGAATATAAGTGCCCTATGTTCACTGCAGCATTACTTACAAGAGCCAAGATTTGGGAAGCAGCCCAAGTGTCCATCAGTAGATGAGTGTATAAAAAAACTGTGGTACATTTACACAATGAAATACTACTCAGCTGTAAAAAAGAAGAAATTTTTACCCTTGTGACAGCATGGATGGACCTGAAGAACATCATGCTAAGTGAAATAAGCCAGTCAGAGAATGGCAAATACCATATGATTTCATTCATATGTGGGATCTAATAAAGAAACTGAACTAACAAGCAAAATAAAGACAGATTCATAGATAGAAAGCAGGATGACAACTCTGGAGTTTAGAGGGATCAAGATAAAAAGAAAAAGAACTCATGGACACCAACAACAGTATGGTTATTTCAGGGGGAGGGTGATGAATGGAAGTAGAAAAGGGTATAAAGGGGATAAGATAATAGTAATGGAAAAATACAATAAAAATAAAATAATAAATAAATAAATTTTAAAAATGTATAAAACAAAAAATAAATGAACAACAAAATTTCAGATGCCAAAAGTGCTATACACAGCTCTGGCTGGGTTGCTCAGTTGGGTAGAGCAACATACCATACTACAAAATGTTGTGGGTTCAATCCCCAGTCAGGGCACATACAGGAAGCAACTAGTCCATATTTCTCTTTTGCATCAATGTTTCTCTTTCTTTCTTTTCTCTATAAATTAATAAAACATATCATTGGCTGAGAATTAAAAAAGAAAAGAAAATACAACAGAATAATTATATAAGTTTCTATCATGTTTTTATAATTATTAAAATATAGGAGTGGAAATATACTTTTATTTCAATTTTTCCATTATTTTAATTTATTTATATGGTGGCCAGAAAAGAATCCCATAAGGAGTTGAGGTTGAGTTGAAACATGAAGTAAGAAGTTGATCCAATAAAGCTGATCCAATAAAGCCAGAAAGAGGGACAGGACAAAACCTAAGTCAGGATGGAGTTGGGCATGTTTGAGGGTGGAAAGATGACCAGTGAGGCAGGATCACATGAGAAAAGGTGGGAGTGGAAAAACATGTGGTCAAAAAGTGCAGTTTAACCCATTAGTGTAGTCATTTACATTGTGGGAAGAAATTTTTTTTTTCTAGGTGCAGTGGGAAAACTCTTAAGGATTTTTTTTATTATCACTGAGCAACTGTATGGAAAGGATATTGTAAATATCCTGGAGCACTAGCTAAGCAGTCGTTGGAAAAACTCTTAAATAATACTTGCTAGAGATGAGAATATTTACAAAGGAGTTGGACAGAACTAGATTTCTCTGGGATGTATTAGGAGGAAAAGCTGAGAGGACTTCTTAGTGGTTGGATGTAAGAGCTGAGAAGGGAAGAATCATGCATTACTCCTAGGCTGTCACTCACTAATTGGGCAAAGGTGGCACTTCCTGAAATGGGAACAACCAGGGGAGGAGTAATCACAATAGGAAAGAGAGAGCCCTGATGACCCACCCAAAGTTCAAGATTCCTATTAACTGTCTAAGAAGAGATGTCGACTTTATAGCCAAATAACAGAGTTTAGTGTTTAGAGGAGAAGCCAGAGCAAGAGATAAAATTTTGAGAGTCATTAAACATATCAGTTATCATTAATGCCTTAGGACTTTATGAAATCATCTAGTAAGGAGTATAAATAGAACAAAGCTGAAGCCTAGGAGTGTGTCATGGGGTATTTCAACAATTAGAAATTAAATGTGGGGGGACAAATAAAAGCCTGAAAAAAGTCAGTAGAGTATATAAAAAATCAAATTAATGTTGCTTTAAGAAAAGCAAACAAGGTTAGAGAATGCTTCGAGAAGGAAGGAAAGAACCACCCTTTCAAATGCTGATTGAGAAATTAAGTAAACAGAGAAGAGAAAACTGACCACTGAATTTCTCCATGTCAAGTTATAGTCACCTTGACAATACCCAATGTGATACATATAAAAAAATGAGACAAGAGAGTGACTATAAATGACTCACAAGAAGGGTTGACAATGGAGGAGGATGTATGACAGGAATGGGGATTAAGAAGGTTGACATTGAAATGTTTGTTGGCAGAAAGAAACCACAACCAAAGGGAAGGAAAGAAGTACTAGTGTAGGAAAAAGCATAACTGTGATATCAGCATCACTGAAAGGACAGGGGGATGTGGGATCCAGAGAACAGATTTTGGCCTTTCCTTTGACTCTATGCATTACAGCTATTTTATTTAAAAATGATATAGAGGTGCAAACATTCAGTTATAAGATGAATGAGATCTGAAGATATATATCATGGTAACTCTCTTTCTCAATGTCAGGACAAGCCTGCCTCACTCCTGAATCTGTGCACAGCTCTGCTCTTGCCTGTTTCTAAAATGTCTTATTTTTGTTTGTTTATTGAATGCTGGAGCCCCTGGCCTGGGTGCCAGATGTGGGGGGGCTCCGCCCGCAGAGCCCCATCCCTCCATCACAGATGAAAATAAAAACTACCAAGACATTTTCTGCTTGGGGAGGAGAGGTGGTCGAACTCTCAGAGAAGAATGACCCAGAGCCCTTTCTTCACTGGGCTTTTATTGGGCTCAAAAATACCAGAATACAGGTTTAACATGTCAGAGAAATCTGAGGGCTTAATCTGAGTCAATGTCTTTCAGGAAAGGGGGTTGCCAAACTTTGGGAGACATACTCATTTCCTCCTCGGACCCTTATCATTTAAATGAGAGCACCCTTAGCAAAGCAGGTTTCACAGGACTTTAGGAATTCTTTCTTATGCCCGATCACCCAGGGAGCCGTCCTGGCTGGTACAGGGCTGCACCACTCGCCCCCACAGTTTCAGGATTTAAGCCGATTAGGAAGCAGGAGACATCTCCAAGATAGAAATGAGGACTCGGGCTATGTCAGAATAGCCGGGGGATGAGGGTCCATCACATCCTCTTTGCTGCAGCCCCCTGAGTCCTCCCATGAGGCCTCCCAAGTGGTCACGTCTGGCTTAGGTTGCCCCTCCCATGAGGAGTCTTACCTGTCTTTGACTACCGACCAAGCGCTGGGGCCAGAGATGGATGAGGCAGAAGCAGTGCTCCTGCCAGGGAGATAAGCTTTGTCTCCTTAGTAGGTTACGTCCTCCTGACAGAACAGACCCAGATGAAGTGGGTCCCTAGGCTCTTACACAGCCCACCATGGGGTGAGGGTTACAACTCCTGAAACCAGGCTGAACGGTCCACAACAATTGAACATACAAATTTTTTAAAATTCTTGATTCCAAATCAAGTTTTCTCTAGACAATATTTTTTCTTTACCTCCTTCTCTTCTTTGTTTGTTAATAATTATGAAATAAATTTACTTCTGAAGATAAACTTGTCATTCTTCAGTATAATTTTGTACTCAGTCTAAAGGATCACATTTATACTTCCTATGAATTGTTTGGGTATATGAAATCAAGTCCGAAGTAACTCTCTGAATATCCAAATTGTTAATTTCAAAATATGTTGGGATAGATAAACACAGCTTGCCTCCTCTCACAACCATATCAAAATTGTAACTAAAATATAGAACAACTATCACTTAGAACTGTCAAAAACTGAGTTGAATGGAAGTCTGACAACTACAAAATTAAAGAAATCACATCCATCCAGATCAGTAGGAGGGAAAGAGAAGTGGAGCAAACTGGTCCCATATCCACATGTGTTCGATAAAAATGTGGGAGAGATATCTTGAGAGCAAGGAGTTCCCGTCCCCATTGAGGACCCCAGCCCAGGGTTCTAGTGCCAGGAAGATAAGACCTTATAACTTCTGGTTGCAAAAACTAGTGGGGATTGAGTTGGTGGAAGAAACTTCTAGATTCCCAAGTAGTTCCCCTTAAAGAACTCACACACAGACTTACTCAGACTCACTCCCTCTGAGCACTCCGGTAGTAGTGCGAAAGGCACCAGTGAGGTACAGGGAGGAACTGAAGTGTCTGGCATCAAGGCAAGAGCTGGAGGACAACTTTCTCCTAGACAGAAAAATGGGCATAGTCCATTATGTGTTTCTGAATCCTCTCTCCACAGAGCCACAACTTGACAGGCAGGTGTCATATCTAAGACTCCATCAACCTGGCTTTGCCCTCCCCCAGAGATCCTCTGAGATTCTGACCCACCCAACTTTGGGCCCACCAAAACTTTTAATTGTGATTTTTCCATATGCATGGCTGGTCCTGGCTCATGCCTCACAACTTCCTAAATTTTATCAAACAAGCAACAGCCTCAGTAAGCCCTCAGTTCCTGTACTTCCTAAGTGGTCCAAGGCCTGGCACTAGCAGCAGCCAGCCTAGATTCACAGCTTGGCTTCACCTGGAAATCTCCAAGCCCAGCAGAAGTAGCAGCCATCTCAAATTATTTTATAGCTCATGCAGGATGGTCCTGGATAGAACACAGGTTGGGACTGACCTTGGCCAGCACGACCCAGGAAACCCCAGAGCCTGTGCACTCAGTGGACAGCTAAAGACCACATCAGAGCACAACCACCCTGCCTCTGCACAGCTGATCCTCCATGGTTGGTGGAGGTTGGTGATCAGTGGTCAGATCCAGTCCTTGTAGCTGACTAACCTGGGTAAATCCCTCTTATTGACTTGCCAATAGCAATCAAGGCTCAACTAAAAGATAAGAGTGTACGCAGCCCATACAAAGGGCAAACCTTGAGTACTGATAAGGGAGGCTGTGCCACTGGACCCTATAGGGCACCTACTACATTAGGCCATGCTACCAAGATAGGGAGTCATAGCAGCTCTACCTAATACATGGAAATAAACACAGGGAGGCTGCCAGAATAAGAAGAGAAAGAAACATGACTAAGATGAAAGAATAGATCAAAGCTCCAGAAAAAGAGCTAAACAAAATGAAGATAAGCAATCTATCAGATGCAGAGTTCAAAACACTGGTTATAAGGATTTTCAAGGAAATTAGTGAGGACCCAACAGCATAAATAAAGGATGCACTAATTGAAATAAATAACAATTTACAGGGAAAAACAGCACCATGGATAAAGCTTAGAATTAAATCAATGATTTGGAACACAAGGAGGCAAAAAACAAGCAACCAGAACAACAAGAAGCAAAAAGAATCTGAAAAAATGAGGCTAGTATAAGCAGTGTATGAGACAACTTCAAGAAATCCAATATCCACATCATAGGGTTGCCAGAAGGAGAAGAGAAAGAGCAAGAAATTGGTAATCTATTTGAAAAAATAATGAAAGAAAACTTTCATAATTTGGTGAAAGAAATAGGCATGCAAGTCCAGGAAGCACAGAGTGTCCCACACAAAATAGATGAAAAGAGGCTCAATCCAAGACACATAATAATTAAAATGCCAAAGGAAAGAGAGAATCTTTTTTTGTTGTTGTTGTTCAGCACAGTTTTACTATGACCCATGACTTAATTTTTTTCTTTTTTTTCACAATTTATTTTATTTTATTTTATTTTTTAATATATTTTATTGATTATGCTATTACAGTTGTCCCATTTTCCCCCATCATTCCCCTCCACCCTGCACACCCTCTCCCACCCACATCCCCCCTTTAGTTCATGTCCATGTGTCATAAGTTCTTTAGCTTCTACATTTCCCATACTATTCTTGCCCTCCCCCATCTATTTTCTACTCACTATCTATGCTACTCATTCTCTGTACCTTTCCCCCCTCTCCTCCTCCCACACCCCTGTTGCTAACCCTCCATGTGATCTCCATTTCTGTGGTTCTGTTCCTGTTCTGTTTCCTTAGTTTGCTTTTGTTTTATGTGTGGTTCTTAATAGCTGTGAGTTTGCAGTCTTTTCACTGTCACATTTTTTATCTTCTTTTTCTTAGATAAATCCCTTTAACATTTCATATAATAAGGGCTTGGTGATGATGAACTCCTTCAACTTGACCTTATCTGAGAAGCACTTTATCTGTCCTTCCATTCTAAATGACAGCTTTGCTGGATAGAGCAATTTTGGATGTAGGTCCCTGCTTTTCAAGATTTTAAATATTTCTTTCCAGCCCCTTCTTGCCTGTAAGGTCTCTTTTGAGAAATCAGCTGACAGTCTGATGGGAACTCCCTTGTAGGTGACTGTCCCCTTATCCCTTGCTGTTTCTAGAATTCTCTGCTTCATTTTAATCTTGGCTAATGTAATTACGATGTGCCTTGGTGTTTTCCTCCTTGGGTCCAACTTCTTTGGGACTCTCTGAGCTTCCTGGACATCCTGGTAGTCTAGTTCCTTTGCCAGATTGGGGAAGTTCTCCTTTATTATTTGTTCAAATAAGTTTTCCACCTGTTGCTTTTCTTCTTTCCCTTCTGGGACCCCTATAATTCGGATGTTGGGATGTTTAACAATGTCCTGGAGGTTCCTAAGCCTCTCATCATTTTTTCGAATTCTTGTTTCTTCCTCGTTTTCTGTTTGGTTGTTAATTTCTTCCTTCTGGTCCCCTCCATTGATTTGAGTCCCAGTTTTCCTTCCATCTCTATCAGTTCCCCATGCATCTTCCTTCATTTCATGTATGCCCCACCCTGAGGAACACCTAAGGCTCCACATCTCACTACGTAATAACTGCGACCAGACTAAAACCAAACCAAACCAAACCAAACCAAAACAAAACAAAACACCAAAAATGGCTCAAACTGGAAAACAAATAAAAGCCCCGGAGCCAATTCCTCTAAGCAGTGAAGAGATAGCGAACCTATCAGATGCACAGTTCAAAGCACTGGTCATCAGAATGCTCACAGAATTGGTTGATTTTGCTCACAAACTAGATGAAAAAAATGCAGGCTACAATACGGAAAGAGAGAATCTTGAAAGCAGTTAGTTACCTACAGGGGAGTTCCCAAAAGACAGTCAGCTGATTTCTCAAAAGAAACCTTGCAGGCTAGAAGGGATTGTCAAGAAATATTCAAAGTCATGAGAAGCAGGGACCTATACCCAAGATTACTCTACCCAGAAAGGGTATCATTTGGAATAAAAGGGGAGATAAAAAGCTTCCCAGACAAGGAAAAACTAAAGGAGTTCATCATCACCAAACCACTATTATGGAATGTTAAAAAGACTTATTTAAGAAAAGATCAAAACTATGAAGAATAAAATGGCAATAAATACATATCTATTAACAATTGAATCTAAAAACCAAACTATGCAAACAAGAAGAACAGAGACAGAATCGTGGATACAGAGAACATTTTGATGGTTACCAGATTGGAGGGGGTTGTGAGGAAATGGGTGAAGAGGTGAGGAGATTAAGTACAAATAGGTAGTTACAGAATATACAATAGGTATATAAAGTACAGTATAGGAAATGGATTTGCCAAAGAACTGATATACATGACCCATGGACATGAACAATGGTGTGGGAATTGCCTGAGGGACTAGGGGCTATTGAGAGAGGGGCAAAAGGGTAAAATTGAGACAACTGTAACAGAATAATCAATAAAATATAATCAAAATATGTAGGACTTCTCCTTGGAGAGTCCCTGCATAGTCTCCTATTCTTCCATGAGATCAGACTTAATTGTTTCTTTCATTGCATCTTCTATGCCTGAGCAGTGCAGTGTCCTTTCAATTTCTTCTTTCACAGGAAAACCATTAATGCCACATATTTTAGGGTTTTGATACTGTAGTACTGTTTTACATGACCAATTTCTGTATCAGTTGCAATAGTCTAGATTGTGGTATGGCAACAAATAAACTTTGAAATCTCAGTGGCTTACCGTGATAAAAATTTATCTCTTGTTTAAGCAAAGACCACTATTATAGCCAAGGGAGTGGCTTTCCAGTGCATCTATCTCCATGCAGTGACCTATGACACTACCATATCAAAATATAATCCAAGTTACCTCAGAGAAAAAGGGGCTAGAATTATGCACATAACTAACTTTTCGAAACTTCAGACTGCAAATGACATACATTACAAATTCTCATAGCATATTGATGAGGACTACTTATATGACCTCATTCCACAAAGGTACTAAGAAATGTGGGAAAGCATATGGATATATGCTTTCTAAGAATGCTAAGTAAAAAGGAATTTAATAGAGGGCATTAGAAGAATATATAGCCATTTGAAGGACAGGGAATGTGAAGTTAGGCAAGACACTGCTAGAATTCAAAAAATAGGCAAATGCAAGGATCTCAGGAACTGTCACTGATGATTTCATCAACCTATAGGACTCAGAGAAGCTGGTGATGAAACCTCATATCTCTTGTCTGACAGATTTAATATGACTGCCCACAGCTTCTGATGGAGATGATGGCTTTTCCTCTGTCTTTCAAATTTTGAATGAAAACTCAACCTGTCCAATGCACTAGCCACTAGCCCCAAGTGGCTATGAACAATTGAAACATGACCTATCCAAATTGAAATGTGCTAAAAGTATAAAAAACACACATATTCAAAAAATTAGTATAGAACAGGAATGTAAAATATATCATTACTAACTTTTATATTGATTACATGCTAAAAATATTACCGTATTTTTCAGACTATAAGATGTACTTTCACACTCTCCCCAAATTTGGGAGGAATAATGGTTGTTAGTGCTGCTGTTGAGTTCTGTTTACATTTACATTGGTGAAATATTATGTTATTAAATATTTTACCATATTTTTTGCTTCAAAAATTTTTCCTATGTTCCTCTAAAATCTAGGTGCATCTTATGGTCTGAAAAATATGGTAGTTTCATACTGAATTAAACAAAATATGTTGTTAAAGTTCATTTTATCTGTTATAGGGAACAGGTCCACATAGCAATGGCAAATGTAGCTCAGCCCTAGTTTGGAAAACCAACAGGTGCAAGGTGGCACACAGGAGCTAGGCCCATAGATCAGCTTTCCCATGGGAATCCAGGCCTGCATTATATCTGCACTGCTTTGAGGGCTTGCTTTTGCTAAACCTCCCTCACCCTAACTTAAGACAGGAGATGTTGAATGTATATCTCTGAAGCAACTCCCTAAAATCTGTGCTAAACCTTTCCAAAGACAGAGTGTAACCAGATCAATCACTTTTTTCATTCCCTTGAATTTGCAACATTCTTTTGTTGTTGTTGTTATTTGTAAGAAGTAATCACTTAAAGTAAACCTGAGCATAATGAATGAGAACCTTCTTTGATGTGCTACTAGAAAGCAATAAAAGCCTGTCCATGCAGGGGCCCATGTGCTCTCTCACTCAGAGAGTGGCCATGCTGTCCCTTTTCTCCACAGGACTAATGCAGTCCCTTTGAATTTGTTCATTGCATCCACAACACCATGGACACCACTGACTGGAGTTCACATCAATCTGTTGCCAAACTTTCCCCAAGTAATTGTACCATTTTACATTTCCACTAGGAATGAATAAGTAATCCAATTTTTTCACATCTTCATCAGCATTTTGTGTCATTTTTATTTTAGTTTAGTTGTTTATCTATCTATAGATATAGATATAGATATAGATATAGATATAGATATAGATATAGATATAGATCCATTTGTATCCATTTCACTCCACCACGGCCTCCCATCTCACCCATCCGCACCCCCCACCCTCAAACCCACTCTCTTTGGCTTTGTCTCTGTGTCCTTCATACATGTTCCTTGATGCCCCCTCCCATTATTCACTATTATCCCTCTCCCTCCTCCTCTCTGATTACTGTCAAGTTGTTCTTTATTTCAATTTCTCTGGTTGTATTTTACTTGCTTGTTTGTTTTGTTGATTAGGATTTCCACTTGTAGATGAGATCATATGCTATTCATCTTTCACAGGCTTCCTTACTTCACTTAGCATAATGCTCTCCAGATCCATCCATGCTGTTTTTAAGGGTAGTAGCTCCTTCTTTCTTTCTGCTTCATAATATTTCATTATGTAAATATACCATAGTTTTTTGATCCACTCATTTACCAGTGGGCACTTAGGTTACTTCCAGCACTTGGCTATTGTAAACCGTGCTGCTATGAACATTGGGGTGCATAGGTTCTTTTGAATTAGTGTTTCAGGATTCTTAGGGTATAATCCCAACAGTGGTATTGCAGAGTAAAAAGGCAGTTCCATTTTTAGTTTTCTGAGGATATCCCATACTGTTTTCTACAGTGGCCACACCAGTCTGCATTCACACCTACAATGAACTAGGATTCCCTTTTCTCCATGACCATGCCAACACTTATTGTTTGTTTATTGGTTTATGATGGCCATTCTGACCTGTGTGAAGTAGTATTTCATTGTGGTTTTAATTTGCATCTCTCTGATGGATAGTGATACTAAGTGTCTTTTCATATGTCTCTGGGTCTTCTATATGTCCTCCTTGGAAAAGTGTCTGTTCAAGTCTTTTGCCCATTTTTTAATTGGGTTGTTTGTCTTCCTGATGTGGAGTTGTATGAGTTCTTTATATATTCTGTTTGGATACTGTCTGAGGTATCATCTGCAAATCTCTTTTCTCATACAGTCGGTTCTCTTTTTATTTTAATGCTGTTTTCTTTAGATGTGCAGAAGCTATTGATTTTGATAAGATCCCATTTGCTTATTCTTTTCTTTATGTCTCTTCCTTCAGGGGACATATTAGTGAACATATTGCTGCATGGAATATCTGACATTTTCCTGCCTATCTTCTCCTCTAACACTTTTATGTCATGACTTATATTTAAGTCTTTTATCCACCTTGAATTTATTTTTGTGTGGTGTAAGTTGGTGGCTGGGATCTATTTTTTGCATGTAGCTGTGCAGCTGTCCCAACCCCATTTGTTGAAGAGGCTATTTTCACTCCATTTTATGCTTCTGCCTTCTTTGTTGAATATTAATTGACCACCAACACTTGGGTTTATTTATGGGCTCTCTATTTCGTTTCACTGGTCTACGTGTCTGTTCTTATGCCAGTACCAGATGGTTTTGATTACAGTAGCCTTGTACTATAGTTTGATACCAGGTATTGTGATCCCTCCTATTTTGTTCTCCTTTCTCAAAATTGCTGCAGTTACTTGGGGTCATTTATGGTTCCATAGAAATTTTTGAAATGTTTGTTTTATATCTGTGAAATATGTCATTGTTATTTGAATAGGGATTGCATTGAATCTATAAATGCTTTGGGTAATATGGACATTTTGATGATGTTAATTCTTCTGATCCGTGAATATGGTATATAGTTTTATTTGTTTATGTCTTTCTTAATTTCTTTCTTCAGTGTTGTATGGTTTTCTGAGTACAGGTCTTTTACCTCCTTGGTTAGGTTTAATCCAAGGTATTTTATTTTTCTCATTGCTATAGCAAATGGGAGTTTTTCCTGATTTCTGTTTCTGATATTTCATTGTTACTGTACAAAAATGCCTTTGATTTCTGAATATTGACTTTGTGTCCTGCTGTTTTGCCAAATTTGTTTATTAGGTCAAGTATTTTTTGGGTGGAGTCTAAAGGGTTTTCTATATACACTATCATGTCATCTGCAAACAGTGACAGTTTTGCTTCCTCCTTTCCAATTTGAATACCTTTTATTTCTTTATCTTGTCTGATCACTGTGACTAAGACCTCCAATGCTATGTTGAATAGAAGTGGTAAAAGCGTATGTTCTTGTCTTGTTCCTGTTCTTGGGAAAGCTTTTAGTTTTTCCCATTGAGTATAATGCTGGCTGTAGGTTTCTCATATATGGCTTTTATCATGTTGAGGAATGCTTCCTCTACTTTCATTTTGCTGAGTGTTTTATCATAAATGGGTGCTGTACCTTATCAAACATTTTTCCATGTGTATTTATATGATCATGTGATTTTTGTCTTTCCTTCTGTTTATGGTATATATTGCATTTCTTGATTTGTGAATATTGTACCATCCTTCCATCTCTGGGCTGAATCCCACTTGATCATGCTTTATGATCTTTTTTATATATTGCTGGATGTCATTTGGATGTGTGTTATTTTATTTTTTACTTAGTTTTTATTTTAGTCATTATAGTAGGTGTGTAGTAATATTTCATGGCAGTTTTCATTTGTATTTTCCTAGTGACTAATGATGTTTAACCTTTTTCATGTACTTTCTGTATACTTCTTTAGAAAAACATCTCTGTATACTCACTATACATATCTGTATACTTCTTTAGGAAAACATCTCTTCTTGAATTTTGACTATTTACTGATTAAATTATTTGCTTTTTTAGTATTGATATATACAGATATAAATATAGATATATCTATATCTATATTAGATATCTATATCCATTTGTACCTATATCTATATATAGATATATCTCTAATATAGCTATATTAAATATAGATATAAATATATCTATATATAAATATAGATATAAATATATCTATATATAAATATAGATATAGTTGTTGTTGTTGTTGAATATGTGCTTTGCAAATATTTTTTTCAGTCTGCAACAGGGTCTTTCCAAGAACAAACACTTTTATTTTGATGAAGTCTAATTTTCTGTTTTTCTTTTTATGAATCATCCTTTTGATGCCAAGTGTTATAGTAACATCCGTTGTCCTAGATCATGAAGTTTTACTCCAATTTTTTTCTAAAATTTTTTATAGTTTTGCACTTAAGTCTGTGCTTCATTTTAATTTAATTCTTGAATAAGTTCTCTTAGGCTGAGGTTAATTTTTTTCACTTATGGATGTCCATTGGCTCTAGCACCATCTATTGAAAGTTTATCTTCCATTGGATTGTTCTCATATCTTTGTCAAAAGTCTGTTTTATTATTATCTTAACCAGAAGCTTCAGTACAATGCTGAATAGAAGTAGCAAGAAAAGACATCATTGTCATTTTTCATCTTAGTCTTAAGGCAAAGAGGTGAGTTTTCACTCAAGTATAATGATAGCTTAAGCTTTTTTGGTAGCTGCCCTTTATCACATTGAAGAAGATTCCTTCTATTTCTTTTTCCCAACTGTTTGATCGTGAATGTGTTGAAATTTGTCAAAATCTTTTTCTGTTTCAACTGATGTGTTAATTTTTTATTTGCCTTTTAGTATTGTGGATTATACTGATCTATGGAATAATAAACCATTCTTGCATCCATGGAACAAACCTTTTTTGGTCATAGTTTAAAATTTGTATATGTTATTGAATTCTATTTATTAATATTTTAATAAAGATTTTTTGCATGTCTATGCATGAGATTATTGTTCTCTAGTTGTTGTTTTGTTTTGTTTTATACTGTCTTTCCTTCATTATCAAAGTAACATTAAGTAGCTTCATAAAATGAATTGGGAAGTTTTCCTTTTAGTAGTTTATGAAAGAGATTTCATACAACTAATATTAATTCTGCTTTAAACATATGAAAAAATTCTCCAGTGAGACTAACAAGGACAAGGAATTTCTTTGGGGGAAGTTTTTCAACTATGAATTCAACTTCCTTAGTGGTATAGGGGTCTTCAAATGATTGTTTCATATTAGGCGAATTGTGGAACTTTGCATTTTTCAAGTAATTGCTCAGTTTCTCCCAAGTTGTCAAATTTATGTATGTAAAGTTGTTTTTTAGTATTCTCTTATTATACTTTTGATACCTGCAAGTCTGTAGTGGCAGCCTATTCCATTCCTGACATTGGTAATTTGTGTCTTCTATCTTTTTTCCCCTCTGTCTTGCTATGAGTTTGTCAATGATCACTTCCATGAACCAGATCTATATTTTATTAATTTTCTCTATTAATTTTATATTTCAAATTCACTGATTTTTGCTCTTATTTTTATTATTTTATTCCTTCTACTTAATTTGGCCTTATTTTGCTCTTCTTTTCCTAGGTTCTTGAGATGGAAGCTTAATTTTTGATTTGAGAATTTTTCTCTTTTCTAGTATAACCATTTAGTGCTAACATTTTTCCTCTTAGCACTATTTTAGCTGATTCCTACAAAATTTGATATCTTATAGCTTCATTTTCATTCAATTCAATGTATTTTTTAATTTCCTTTAATTCATTATCTTTGACTACTAAATTATTTAGATGTGTGTGATATTCAGTTTCCAAGTGACAGGAACTTTTTTCTTATCCTCTTATTATTGTTTTCTACTTTGATTCCTTGTGGCCAGAAAACATACTCTGTATGATTTCAGTTTTTTTTTAATTTGTTGAGGTTTGTATTATGGCTTAAGATATGATCCATTTTAGAATATCTTCCTTGGACAATTAATAAGAATGTGCATTCTGCTATTGTTTGATAAAGAATTCTACAAATAATAATTATAATTTGGTAGATTGTGTTGAGTTCTTCTATATCTTTGCTGATTTTTTCCATTTTTTCTATCAATTGTGAAGAAAATATATATATAAAATAAATATATTTGATTTTTCCCCTTGATTCTCTTGGTTTTTGCTTCACATATATTGTACCTCTGTTGTTTAGTTTATATACCCTTTGTGGACTAGTTTTTTTGTCATTACATAATGTCTCTTTTCTATCTCTAGAATATTCTTCTATCTGAAGTCTGTTTTAATCTGATTATAGTACAGACAAACATTTATGCTTTCCTTTGATTAATGTTTGCATTCTGTATCTATTATATTTGTAGTTTATTTAATACTTTATGCCTATATCTGTCTTTTAATTCATATATTTAAACCATTTACATTTAAACAATATTAGCATGTTAGGACTTAAGTCTGTTTTTTGTTTGTTTGTTTGTTTTGTGTTTATTCTCTTTAATTTTCTTTTCTCTGTTTTCTTTTGCCTGCCTTTTTTTGGGTTAAATGAATATTTTCACATTCTATTTTTTTAATTTTAATTTTAATTTTTGATCTTGTACAGTTTTCTGTCTTTTACTTCCACCCCAGCCCACCACCCTAGCCCTCCCCACCTTCCTCCCATTTCCACCCCCCGTAGTTTTTGTCCATGTGTCCTTTATACTTGTTCCTGTAGTATTCCCCATTTCCCCTGAAATTCCCTCCCCTCTTCTCTCTGGTGACTGTCAGCCTGTTCTCAATTTCAGTGTCTTTGGTTATATTATGCTTGTTTGCTTGTATTGCTGATTAGGGTCCTGTTAAAGGTGAGATCATATGGTATTTGACTTTCACTGCCTGGCTTATTTCACTTAGCATGATGCTCTCCAGTTCCAGCCATGCTGTTGCAACAGGTAGGAGCTCCTTGTTTCTTTCTGCTGTATAGAATTCCATTATGTAAATGTACCACAGTTTTTTGATCCATTCATTAACTGATGGGCATCTAGGTTGCTTCCAACACTTGGCTATTGTAAATTGTGCTGCTATGAACATAGAGGTGCATAGGTTCTTTTGGACTGGTGTTTCAGGGTTCTTAGGATATAATCCAAGCAGTGGAAATGCTGGGTCAAAATGTAGGTCCATTTTTAGTTTTCTTAGAAAATTCCATACTGTTTTCCATAGTGGTTGTACCAGTCTCCACTCTCACCAACAGTGCACTAGGCTCCCCTTTTCTGATACCAAACTGTATTACAAGGCCACTGTAATCAAAACAGCCTGGTACTGGCATACAAACAGGTACATAGATCAGTGAAACAGAAAAGAGAGCCCAGAAATAAACTCAAGTCTCTACAGTCAATTAATATTCGACAAAGGGGGTAGCAACATAAAATGGAGTAAAAATAGCCTCTTCAATAAGTGCTGTTGAGAGAACTACACAGCTACGTGCAAAAAAAATGAAACTCAAGCACGAACTTACACCATACACAAAAATAAATTCAAGGTGGATAAAAGACTTAAATATAAGCCGTGACACCATTAAAGTCCTAGAGGAGAACATAGGCAGGAAAATCAGATATTTCATGCAGCAACATTTTTACTGCTATGTCCCCTAAAGCAAGGGACATAAAGGAAAGAATAAACAAATGGGATCTCATCAAAATAAAAAGTGTGGCTAAAGAAAACAGTATTAAAATAAAAAGAGAACTGACTGTATGGGAAAACATATTTGCCAATGATACCTCACACAAGGGTTTAATCTCCAAAACATATAAAGAATTTACACGACTCCACTCTAAGAAGACAAGCAACCCAATTAAAAAATGGGCAAAAGACTTGGGCAGACTCTTCTCCAAGGACATACAGAGGATCCAGAGACACATGAAAAGATGCTCAATATTGCTAGCTATCAGAGAGATGCAAATTAAAACCACAATGAGCTATAATTTCATATTCTATTTTTATTTAACTCTAGTGTTTTTCAACATATTTCTTTGTTTAGTTTTTAAGTGGTTACTCTAAATATTATATATACAAAAATTATCACAGTCTACTGGCATTGTTATATTACCAGTTTGAGTAACATGTAAACTTTGTATCTCTTTATGATTTTTCTTTATCTTCCTCTTTTTATAATATGATTTTGTTAAGTATTTTCTTTACATGCATTTAGAGTCAAATCAAACAGTATTATTGGGGAGGGCTGGGGTGGTGGGCTGGGGTGGGGTAAAAGACAGAAAACTGTACAATATCAACAATTAAAAAATACTGATAAAAAATGAAAAAAAAAGAAAAAAGCACAAGTGATAAAAGAAAAAAATCATAAATTGGAGTCCATCAGAATTAGGAATTTAAAAAATTTTAAATATATTTTATTAATTATTGCCCTGGCTGGTGTAGCTCAGTGGATTGAGCGCAGGCCTGCGAACCGAAGGATCGCAGTTCGATTCCCAGTCAGGGCACATGCCTGGGTTGCCAGGCCAGTTCCCGGCAGGGGACATACAAGAGGCAACCGCACATTGATGTTTCTCTCCCTCTTTCCTTCCCTTCCCCTCTGAAGATAAATAAATAAAATCTAAAAGAAAAAAATTAAAAAAATATTTTATTAATTATGCTAAAAAAGTATTATTATTTTTGCTTCAAGCTACAAACATAAATTAGAAAATTCACATGGAGAAGAAAAGTCTATTGCATTTATGAGTATTTTTGCTTCTTTTGTTCTTCCTTACTAATGTTCCCAAGTTCCTACTTTTATCATTTCCTTTCTGTATGTAGAACTTCCTTTAGCCATTGTTTTAAAAGACATTTGCTGACAACACATTCTCTAGTTTTCCTTAATTTAAAATTATCTTGATTTCTCTTTTATTCCTAAAGGTTATTTTCACTGGATACAAAATTCTACATTTTTGTTTTCTTCTTTCAGGACATGGAAAATATGGTGATACTTCTTTCTGACTTTTATGACATCTGGTAAGAAATGTGGGGGTCAGATCCTCAAACAAAGGACCTTTATCTGAAGGCTTTATATTACCTTTTTAAAAAGAATTATGGACTTCCACTTATGGGAAGATGTGCTTTTATCCATTCTCCTCACTTAAATACAGCTAAAAATTCTGGACTTTATAATATAATAGTAATATAGTATAGCTATTATATATGTTATGTAATATTACAAATAACAATTATAACGTATGTGTATAGTATATGTTTATACATTATATATTATAAATAAAACTATTTGAACTGTTTTTTCACTGTAAGTAAGGGGTTTTCTCTACTGCGTTAAAGATTTTTGTGTCTGGTTTTCAGTTTAATTATAAGGTATCTGAACACTGCTTTATTTTTGTTTATCCTATTTAAGGTACACTCAGTTTCTTGAACCTGTAGTTTTGCATATCTTGGAAAATTTGGAAGGGTTTAGCCATCATATTTTTAAGTATTTTTTAACCCATTCCCTTTCTCCTCTCCTTCTCAGGCTTCAATGACATGAATTTTATATTTTTTGTTATAGTCACACAGGTCACTGAAACTCTGATTTTTTTTAGTATATTTTCTCTTTGTTATTCAGATGGGATAATCTTTGTTGTTGTTGTCTTAATATTCATTGATTCTTTTCTCTATTGTCTCCCTTCTGCTTTTGGACCCATCCTGTGTCGCACCCATCCACTGTTGGTATTACATTTTTTAGTTGTAAAAATTCCACGTGGTTTTTCTTATCACCTTCTAATTTTTACTGATGTTTCCTACTTATTTTCTAAAATGTTCCACATTTTTTATTTGTTTCAAGCATATTTTTAATTGTCTCTTGAATCATTTTTATTATGGCTGCTTTAAAATCACTGGCAATTTAATCAATTCAACATCTCTGTCACTTTAGTGTTCACATCGATTGATTGTCCTCTTTAAATCCAATTTAGATCGTCTCGGTTCTTGATATGATTGTCAATGGAAATCTAGACATTTTCATATTATTTATGACACTAAATCTTGTTTAAACCCCTGCTTTAACTTATTTTTTCTTGTACACCTCCAGCAAGAGAAGGGAGGAAGTAGTGTTTCCTTACTGCCAACTGAAGGTAGAAGTCCAGGCTTCCTATTTAGCCTTTGTTGACACCAGAGGTGGTGGTGAGGATCAACATCATTGCTGGGCAGGAGTGGAAGTCCAAGCTCTGTTGGTGGTCTCCACCAGTACCCTAAGGAATATGTATGGGGTAGGATATCTCCTTGCTGGTTGATAGGGATAAAAACCCAAGCTCTTTACTTGGGTTTCTCTGACATCATCTTGACACTGTCTTACCTGTTGGGGAGTGTTGTTACAGTCCAACAAGAGGGATATAGACTCTACACTTGCTTATGGTTAGTATGGCTGGAGACACATTTTTTCTGTTTGGTTGGAGTAGAGTAGTTGTTTTCTAAAAGTTCATTTTTTACTTTTTTAGGCTGATCCTTTCCTGATTCTCTGACTAGATAGAATAGGATTTTTGTTTTGTTTTGCTTTATCTGTGTCCATTGGCATTTCTGGATTGCTGTCTTCTTCAGCTCCAAGTCTGAGACATCTGAGGAAAAAGCAAATCAAGGAAATTCACCACTACTTTGTCCTGAGGCCTTAAGGACCCTAGCTAGTCTGATTCCTTTTCTCTACCACTCAGTGGAGTAACATAGATATTATATACACTGTTCAGGGCTTTTAGCTCTACTTAAAAAAGAAAAATAGGAAAAATCACATCTTCCCAGAAGTGGAAATACATGATTTGATTCTTTTTTAAGGTAATATAGAGCCCTCAAATACAGCTCTTTTTTTTAAAGAATCTGACTTTCACATTTCATAACAATTAGTAATTAACTCATCATACTAACAGTACTCAGAATCATTGGTAACTAATAAGTAAATAACTAAAGATCACTTAGACATGGCCCTCTTCACAATCTCTGACTTAGCACAGGATCCCAACAGTGATCTTCTATTTTTGACACTACACACTGAACTAATACATCCTTCTCTAATAAAGGATGTATTAAAACTGCATATACTCTTAAAGAATACTGTTTAGCTCTATGTAATATTAATATATGTTATTAATTTGTCAGTCAGAACTATAATATTATCCAAGATATACCACTTTTATCTAAATGTCTTCAAACTCTGCTTCCAAGGATAATTTGGAGGAAACACTGAGAATATTTTCATCTACTCCCAAATCTTCAATTAACTGATATTCAGAGGTATCAACAAAATTATCTCTTTAGCTTAAAGTTATCTCCTCATCTCCAAAGTTATAGATCCAACTGCAGCCTGGCTATATAGTCTGTCTCTTCAAACACAGTATCACCCAGCTAACCCATGACACTGCCTTTCATATCCCCATGATACCTAATCCTTGTCTGCTGTTCTCTAAGGAAATGAGTAGCATCATTTAGGCAGTTTAACAAGACAGAAACTGGCAGCATTTTCAGCCAATTTTCTTTCTTGATTCATATATACTTAGTGACATGCTCTTTAATAACCAATTCTCCAAAAAGAAAATGTGAGCAAACACACTCACACATATTTAAATTTACAACCAAGACTACCATACCCGGCAAGGTTCTCATTTAAAATAGATGGCTAAATAAGGAGCTTCCCCCAAAAAAGAAGCCTAAAAGAGTATGTCTCCACCAAGCCAGTACTGCAAGAGATGCTCAAGAGACTGTTCTAAAAAAAAAAAAAAAAAAAAAAAAAAAAAAAAAAAAAAAAACACAGAGGAAAGAGAGAGACAGAGGGAGAGGGAGAGGGACAGAAAAAAAAGATGTCAATGAATAAGCACCTATCAGTGATAACATTAAATGTAAATGGATTAAATGCTCCGATCAAAAGACATAGGATAGCTGAATGGATAAGAAAACATGACCCACACACATACTGCCTACAAGAAACCCACATCAGAACAAAATACCTACACAGACTAAAAGTGGAGGGATGGGAAAATATTCCAAGCAAATGGACAGGAAAAAAAGCCAGAGTCAATACTTTGATATCAGGCAAAGTAGATTTCAAAACAAAGACCATAAAAAGAGACACAGAAGGACATTTCATAATACTTAAGGGAAGAATCCAAGAAACCAAGAACATATAACTATTGTAAACATATATGCACCCAACATAGGAGCAGCCACATATATAAGGAAAATCTGGGAGGACTTCAAGAAAGATATATACAGAAACACACTTATAGTAAAGGATTTTAACACTCCACTATTCACAATGGATAGAACTTCGAAAGAATGAACAAGGATATTATGGCCCTGAATGCTACTCTAGATCTTATGGACTTAATTGATATATACAGTAACTTTCATCCCAAAGAAGCAAAATATACATCACTTTCAAATACACATGGAACATTTTCAAAGACAGACCACATGGTAGGACACAAAACAAGCCTCAGCAAATTCAAGAAAATTGAAATCATATCAAGCATTTTCTCAGATCACAATGGCTTAAAACTTGAAACCAACATTAAGGAAAAAACTCAAAAACATTAAAATTCATGGAGACTAAATAACAAGCTATTAAACAATGAATGGGTCAATGATGAGATCAAAGAAGAAATCAAAAAGTTTCTGTAAAAAAAAAGAAAATGAACACCAACAGCCCAAAACCTATGGGACACAGCAAAGACAGTTCAGGAAGGGAAGTTAATAGCAATACAGGCCTACCTAAAAAAGTTAGAAACATCTCAAACAAACAACCTAACCCTACACCTACACAAACTAGAGGAACAACAACAAAGATAGCCCAGAGCAAGCAGAAGGAAGGAAATAACCAAAATCAGAGCAGAATTAAATGACATAGAGACTAGAAGCACAATTCTAAGGATCAATAAATTCAGTATATGGTTCTTTGAAAATATAAACAAAATTGAAAAGCCTGTAAGCAAACTCATCAAGAAAAAACAGAGAGGACCCAAATAAACACAATCAGAAATGAAAGAGGAGAGATTATAGCTGATACCACAGGAATACAAAGGATTGTAAGAAATTACTATGAACAACTATATGACAAGAAATTGAAAACCTAGGTGAAATAGACAAATTTCTAGAAAAATATAATCTCCCAAAACTCAATGAAGATGAAGCAGAAAGCCTGAATAGACCAATAACAACTAATGAAATTAAAGCAGTAATCAAAAAACTCCCAAC
The DNA here is from genome assembly GCA_039655065.1 of Glossophaga mutica. Classification (NCBI taxonomy): domain Eukaryota; kingdom Metazoa; phylum Chordata; class Mammalia; order Chiroptera; family Phyllostomidae; genus Glossophaga; species Glossophaga mutica. The sequence continues at coordinate 67,495,795 of CM077309.1, read as the reverse complement.
ACACAAAAGCCCTGGATGGGACAGTTTCACATAGGAATTCAACAAAGTATTTAAGGAAGAGCTAACCCTCATCCTTCACAGACTATTAAAAAAAATCCAAGAAGATGGAAGACTCCCAAACTCTTTTTATGAAGCCAGCATCATCCTAATCCCAAAACCAGATCAAGACACAACAAAGAAATAAAACTTCAAGCCAGTATCACTGATGAACATAGATGCCAAAATCCTCAGCAAAATATTGGCGAACCACATCCAGCAATATGTTAAAAAGATCATAAACTATGACCAAGTGGGATTCATCCCAGGGATGCAAGGATGGTACGATATTCACAAATCAATAAACGTAATATATCACATAAACAAAAGCAAAGACAAAAATCACATGATTATATCAATAGATGCAGAAAAATCATTTGATAAGGTAGAGCACTCATTTATGATAAAAACACTCAGCAAAGTGGGAATAGAAGGAGCATTCTTCAACTTAATAAAGGCCATATATGAGACACCTACAGCCAACATCATACTCAATGAGCAAAAACTAAAAGTTTTCCCACTAAGATCCCACTTTTCCAACTAGGAACAAGAAAAGGAGGTCTGCTTCCACCACTTCTATTCCACATGGCATTGGAGGTCTTAGCCACAGTGATCAGACAAGATAAAGAAATAAAAGGCATACAAATTGGAAAGGAGGGAACAAAACTGTCATTGTTTGCGGATGACATGATAGTGTATGCAGAAAACCCTACAGAATCCCCCCCAAAACTACTCAATCTAATAAGTGAATTTGGCAAAACAGCAGGATACAAAGTCAATATTCAGAAATCAAAGGCATTTTTGTATAGTAACAATGAAATATCAGAAACAGAAATCAGGAAAAAAATCCCATTTGCTATGGGAATTAGAAAATAAAATACCTTGGATTAAACCTAACCAAGGAGGTAAAAGACCTGTACTCAGAAAACTACACAACACTGAAGAAAGAAATTAAGGAAGGCACAAATAAATGGAAACATATACCATGTTCATGGATTGGAAGACTCAACATCATCAAAATGTCCATATTACTGAAAGCAATTTATAAATTCAATGTAATCCCTATTAAAATACCAATGACATAATTCACAGATATAGAACAAATATTTCAAAAATTTAATGGAACCGTTAACAAACCCAAATAGTTTCAGCAATTTTGAGAATGAAGAACAAAGTAGAAGGGATCACAATACCTGCCATCAATCTGTATTACAATGCCACTGTAACCAAAATAGTCTGGTACTGGCATAAGAACAGACACATAGATTAATGGAACAGAATATAGAGCCCAGAAGTAAACCCATGTCTCTATGGTCAATTAATACTTGACAAAAGTTATAGAAGCATAAAATGCAGTAAAAAAATTTCTCTTCAATATGGGAAATCTGGACAGTACATGCCAGAAATGAATCTAGACCACCAACTTACACCATGCACTAGAATAAACTCAAGATGAATAAAAGACTTAACTATAAACAATGATACCATAAAAGTCATAGAGGAAAACATAGGCAATCAAATTTCAGATATCCCACACTGCAATATTTTCACCAATATATCCTTCCTTCATTGGTGAAATCTCCTAGGACAAGGAAAATAAAGGAAAGAATAAACAAATGGGACAACATCAAATTAAAAAGCTTATGCACAGCTAAAGAAAACATTAGCAAAATGAAAAGGGAACCAACCATATGGGAAAACATATTTGCTAATGGCACCTTGGATAAGGGTTTGGTCTCCAAAATAGATAAAGAACTCATATGACTCAACATCAGGAAGACAAACAATTCAATTTAAAAATGAGTAAAGGGAGTTCCAGCCAAGATGGAGAAGTAGGTAGAAACATTTTGCTTCCTTGCAGAACCAAAAGAAGGATAACAACCTATTTAAAAAGAATAAACAACCAGAAATTCCAGACAATCAAAGTGTATGGAACTCTGGCAACCAAAGCATTAAAGAAACATTCATCCATTCATCCAGACCTCTAGGAAGGGCAGAAATTCATCCAGACCTGTAGAGAGCCAGGCTACACAGGCGAGGCAGAGCTGGCTGATCAGGAAACTACAAACTCAAAACTTGTAGCTATAAAATTTGTGGGGGTTGTAGAGGCAGGAGAAACTCCCAGTCTCACAGCAGAGTATGCTGGAAAGTGGGGCTAGAGTGTAGAGACAGGCATTGTTCCTGCTCTGACCCCTCACCCACAGACAGCGCCACAATGCAGCAAAGAGGGTTGTCCCACCCTGTTGAATACCTAGGGCTCTGCCTCCTTACAACTGGTGTGCCAAGACAAAGAAATATGGCCCAAATGAAAGAACAGGTCAAAACTCCAGAAAAAGAGCTAAGTAACAAGAACAACTATCTGATGCAGAGTTCAAAACACTAGTAATCAGGATGCTCACAGAATTGATTGAGCTTGGTCGCAAAATAAAATAAAAAATTAAGGCTATGCAAAGTGAAATAAAAAAAAAAATATACAGGGAACCAACAGTGGAGGGAAGGAAACAAGGATTCAAATTAACAATTTGTAACAAAAGGAAAAAATGAACATCCAACTGGAACATAACAAAGAAACAAGAATTCAAAAAAATGAGGAGAGGTTTAGGAACCTCCAGGACAACTTTAAGCACTCCAACATCTGAATCATAGGGGTACAAGAGGGAGAAAAGGAAGAGCAAGATATGGAAAACTTATTTGAACAAATAATGAAGGAAAACTTCCCCAACCTCACAAAGGAAATAGACTTCCATGAAGTCCAGGAAGCTCAGAGAGTCCAAAAGAAATTAGACCCAAGGAGGAACCACCAAGGCACATCATGATTAAGTTTTGGGGATTAAAGATAAGGAGAAAGAATCTTAAAAGCAGCAAGAGGAAAGGAGACAGTCATCTACATAGCAGTGTCCATATGGCTATTAGCTGATTTCACAAAAGAAACCTTGCAGGCTAGAAGGGGCTGGAAAGAAGTATTCCAAGTCATGAAAGGCAAGGACCTATATACCTCTATCTAGCAAAGCTTTCACTTAGAATGGAAGGGCAGATAAAGTACTTGCCAGATAAGGTCAAGTTAAAGGGGATCATCATCACCAAGCCCTTATGATATGAAATGTTAAAGGGACTTACCTAAGAAAAAGAAGATCAAAAACTATGAATAGTAAAATGACAACAAACTCATAACTACCAACAACTGAAACTAAAAAACAAAAACTAAAACTAAGCAAACAACTAGAATAGGAATAGAATCGGAGAAATGGAGATCACATGGAGCATTATCAGTGAGGAAGGAGATGGAAGGAGTGGGGGGGTAAAGGTATGGGGAATAAGATTCATAATTGGTCAGCATATAATAGACTGGAGGAAGTTAATAACAGTACAGGAAACAGAAGCCAAAGAATTTATATGTACAACCCATAGATATGAACTAAGGGGTGGGCAATGCTGGAGGGTGGTGGTGCAGGGGCAGAGGTGAGATATAGTGGGGAAAAAATTGGGACAACTTTAATAGCATAATCAATAAATTATCCTTAAAAAATGGGCAAAGGAACTGAACTGACACTTCTGCAAAGAGGATATACAGAGGGCCCAGAGACATGTAAAAGAATGCTCACTATATGTCAGAGAGGTGCAGATTAAAAGCATAATGAACTACCACTTTACACCAGTTAGAATGGCCATAATTTACTTACAAATCAACAAGCAAGTGTTGACAGGGATATGGAACACAGGGCACCCTAGTGTACTGTTGGTGGGAATGCAGAGAGAGTGGTGTAGCCACTGTGGAAAACAGTAGGGAATGCCCTCAAAAAGTAAAGGTGGAACTGCCTTTTGATCCAGTGATCCCACTACTGGAATACATGCTAAGAAACCTGAAACACCAATTCAAAATAACCTATGTTTATAGTAGTGTTGTTCATAATAGCCAAGTGCTAGATACAGCCTAAGTGCCCATCAAGAAATGAGGGGATCAAAAACTGTGGTACATATATACAATGGAATACTATGCAGCAGAAAAAAATAAGGAACTCCTACTTTTTGCTACAACATGGATGGAACTGGAGAGTATTATGCTAAGTAAAATAAGCCAGATGGCAAAAGACAAACACCATATGATCTCACCATAATAGAACCTAATAAACAAAATGAATAAGGAGCAAAATGGAACCAGAGACATGGAAACAAGCAACAAACTGACCATGATGAGAGGGGAAGGAGGAAGAGGATAACAAGGGAAAGAAGGTGAAGGATCCAGTCAAGGAACCTGTATAAAGGACCTATGGACAACAGTGTGGAGATTGATTGTGAGAGCAGGGATTGGATCAGGCGGAGGATAGCAAAGGGAAAATAATTGGGACAACTTTAATTGAACATCAATTAAATAAATAAATAAATAAATAAATAAATAAATAAATAAATGCAGTATATAAGTTATATATAAAGCTTTTATATAAATTTGTATATAAGTTATATATAAAGCTTATATACAAATTTATATATAATGTATACATTTGTATATAAATTTATATGTGTAAATTTATATATTATGTATAAATAGAGTTTATTGATATAAAGAATTTATAGCACACAGTTTGCAAATTATAAAATATATAGTCTTCTTTGTTGTAAATTTTATGTAACAAATTGATTCTCACAGAATGCTTTTATTTTTTTTATCAAATTCTAGCCAACTTATGGCTGCACTATCAAATGGGTATATATATATTTTAAATTTTATTTACTTTTAGAGAGAGGGGAAGATAGAGAGAAAGAGAGGGAGAGAAACATTAATGTGTCATTGCCCCTAACATGCCCCCTCCTGGGGACCTGGTCTGCATGCAACCCAGGAATGTGCCCTGACTGGGAATCAAACAGATGAGCCTTTGCTTCCCAGTCTGGCACTCAGTCCACTGAGCCACGCCCACCAGGGCACAAATGAGTATATTTTTGATGTGTTTGTTGGTTGACAGTTTCCTTTATATTAAATAGTAAGACAGAAGTGGTGCAACAAATATGTATGTCAGAATTTTATTCTTTTGTCAATAATGTGAATTATTTCTTGTTGAATGAGTTTTTTTTAAATATACTGGAGATACAACACACTTTTTAAATTAATCTTTACCATTAACATTTTTAGTTAATATCTTAAGTCTAAGAAATCAACAATACAATAAAGCAAGCTCTGATTTATAGCACTCAACAGGTACCAAGGAATAAATACTCCCTCTGAGCCTGATTTTAAGCTACCAATGTTGTTTGATAACTGAACGTGGAGTTGGACAGATTTGTGCAATAACAGACCATCAGATACTGTTTCCCATAGAATCACAATATACATAAACAGCCTCAAAAGCATAGATAATAGTAAAATACAACCCAGTTCCAGCACACTACTGAAAGTAAACCCTGATGATTCTACATTCAACTCTTTCCAACACATTCTTCAAGCTTCAGTCAAGAGTAATTTTCTTAAATTGCTAATAGGACCATGCTATCTAATGCATTCATTAATTTATTCAGAAAATGATTACTTAATTGTGTGTTCAAGGCACTGTTTCAGTTGACTAGGATAAAATGAACAAAGGACAAAAATTTTTGCCTCATGGGGAATACATTCCACTGGAGAGCATATAGATAATACAAAAGCATAATAAATAAATCAAAAGTAGTGTGCAACAGAAGGTACTCAATGCTACAAGGCCAAAAAATGCAAAGCAAATTAGAAGAAGCAGCAATGGTGAGAAAGATATAATATTCAGTCTGTCCTGAGGATATGCCCATAGACAAGATGAGATTTGAGCAAGGACTTGAAGAAGGTAAGGGTGGATCCATTTAGTTTATACTGGGGAAGGAAATAGCAAGTGGGCACAAGGAGCCCAGTATGGCTAGAATAGAGTAAGTGAGGAAGAGAGGTAAAACAAATTCAGCCAGAAAACTAAAAGAAGACTACGGAGAGTCTTATAGGTTTATTATAAGGACATCAGCATTTACTCTGATCAAAGTAGGAAACAATTTCTGGGTTTTGAACAAAGGAGAGTTGAACTTTTTAAGCACATCACTCTTGCATAAAACCCTTCAGTTGCTTTCCTCACTGTTAAGATGAAGTCTAACGTTCTTCACTTTGTCTACCAAGCCCCAAATAATGTGATTCTTGTGCCATTTCTCATCTTCACCTCCTGCTACTCTCTCTCTCTCTCTCTCTCTCTCTCTCTCTCTCTCTCTCTCTCTCTCTCTCTCTCTCTCTACACTTATCCTTCAGGTCTATCAATAGGGTGCTGCCTTTTGCTTCAGATAGGACCCCCTTTTAGACACTCACAGCTACTAAAACTTGTCTTCTTAATACTTATTGTACTACATGATTACTCTGGTAGAAAGAAAGCTTGATATGAACAGAATTGTTGTTTCTTTTTTTTTTAACTGATCTATCTCAAAGAATTAGACCAGCCCTTGGCACATTGTAGAAATTGAAATATTTGTCAACTGACCTAGTGAATGTCATATATTAATACATTTAAACTGTTTAATGCAGAGACTGTCTCATGATATACATTCTGTAAACTTTTTGTTGATGAATAGGTAATCAAATACATGGAAGAATTAAATGATGAATAAATGTGTGAAAAGGAAGGAAGGAAGGAAGGAAGGAAGGCTTGCTTGCTTTTATATCCCCAGGACTGATTCCGAAGTCCAGCTCATGATAAGTATTCTGTAATTTTTTTAATGAATAGATGATTGGATGGAGGCATGGGTAATTAAATGAGTGATTAAAAGTAAATGTATTAATTAATTAATTAATTAATTAATCATTTTAGTAAAGTCAGAAGAGTTTCCATCCTTTAAGAATTTATATTCTGCCCAGAGTGGGTCACTTGACCAACCCAGTAGTTCTTTACTTGGTTTCCTGCCATGGATATATTTTGAAGAACATTTTTATTAGCTTTGGAGTCACTTGCAAGGCACTCTTGAATTCTCTTTTGGCTTGCTGGCATCCTTGTTCACACCTGACCTGCCATAGTTTGTGGATCTCCCTGGTTTCCTTACTTGGGCCACATTTCCAAGTGTCCCTTTGATCTCCAGCACATACTTTTGCTAGGCTTCCAATAAGGTGTTTTTAAACAGTCTCCAGATTTCCTGTCACTTATTGACTTTTTAAATGATTTCTTTCATTTGTTTTTCTTGACTAGTGCCTACACTTGTTCTTCAGTTCCCTTTATAAAACTGAGTAACCACATGATATATAAATTTTCTCTCCTAGCCCAGAATGGTCACAGTGTTATGATCACTCACAGATACCCTTTTTCCAGGTCCTGTCCACCACTCAAAGCCAAGCCTAAAATATTTTTCTTCCATAATAATTCTAAAAAGCATTTTTTCTAAGAGGAGGTCATTTATCTCATCAAATAAGCTTATATGTATGTTTCTAATCTACATGTGAACTATGAATAAATTATTTTCCAAGACATTGTAGAGCATGCTGTGTATATGTACTACAGAACAAATCTGTGTATGTTTGTGTGTGAACACTGTAAAATGAACTGGTACCTTGAAAATCATTTCATTTATTTCTAATGAGGAAAGTCTCCAATCATGATTGCTCTTCTGGCAGAAACCAAAATGTGTTCAAATATATCATAAAATGCTTTTGGTTCTCATCTACAGAGATCAAATGCTGCTTTTTTTTCTTTTTCATCATATTTTAAACTACCATGGCCTGTTTGGAGGTAGACTTAGACAACCAAGTGGATATAGGAATAATTTAACGTAATGAAAAAGTAGGCTTTGCTTTTTTTGTAAAGCAAGCATTTCATCAGTCAGGATTTTTCCTACCAAAATGTTTATTTTCAATCATCTTCTTGCTTTATTTGGCTAAAATGTACCTTCGTTGCCAAATTTAATAGTCATGTGTATGTTCTCCAAAGTAGAGATCAGAATTTTCATCTGCAGATTTTTACCAGACTAACGTGAACAATTTAGCATGCTATAATTTGACATTATAAGTATAATTTCATTATAAACATTATAAATATATTTATAATGTCAAATATAAATATATTTTTATATTTTTATTTATAAATATTTTAGCAGGTGACTTGGTTTTCAAAACTTATGAAACACACATTCCATGTTTACAATGCTTATTCAAACTATAGATTGTGGGGTGAATTAATAGATTGTGTTTTAAATAGTGAAAACTGAAAATGTACTTTTTTTCCACTTTAAACTTTTGAATTGGTAAAGTTGTAATGAAGAAGCTTTAAAAACTTGGTGATATATTTTCAACCCATGATACTGACATGTGCACGTAGTTACCATTTTTTTCCTTCTGATACAATTTCATTATTTGTCATGCTGACTGTGGTGTACCAATAAAACCAAAATATTATATTAGAATTCATGACAGTTTTCACATTGTATTATCAATATGTGGAAATAATTGCTCTGAGATTAAATTACATTATTGTGTATCTTTCCCATGCCTAATAAATAATGATGGATAGCTTTTATATCCATCACCACCTGCAACCATTTAGCCACTCCTTGATTGTTGAAGATAAAATAATATAATGCAAGTGTTATGTTGCACACAGAAGAATGTAGTCAAAACAGTTGTGAATTCCTTGTTTCTAACTGCATTATTTTAGTCCCCAAAGAGCAATGCAGGGTGGTCTATAAAAGAGATCCACCTGGGGAAAACATAGCAAACACTTCACATAAATGAAGGGAGAAAGTGAGAAAATATTTTTTTCTAGTAGAACAATAATTATTTCTCAATGCATGATTCTTAATCTGAAAATGAGTTTTTTGTTCTGCTTGCAAATCAGTTACGTTCAATTAGAATGCAAAACAGAAGCACATCTTACTGTTTAGCCTTTTTAAAATAGAAATGAAAATAGTCCAGACATTATAGAAAGTTGAAAATGCATGCAAGGTAATTTTGAAATCCAAAGACATAAAACCATGCATAATAAAAAGGCCACTCTAACCTCATTACATTTTTTGAAATTGGCAATTGGTGAAGCTTAATTTTAAAATTTGAACTTGCATGTTTAAGAACTTATTAACTATATTTTGAATAGTCAGTTGAATTGTTAATGTTTAGGTGTGTTTTTCTTGTCCTCCTGTATACAATTTCATTGCTTCATAGTTTGATTTTATCTATGTCTGACCTGTTCAGATGTTTTTTAATTGTCTGAGGTTATGCTTAAGCAAAATTGATTCATCTTTTTGGTGCTACATTTACTTTTGAATTATAATTACAATTAGCAAATGCTCTGAGTCTTCAGGGGAAAAGAATCACCTCCGAGTTTTGTGATACTATTATATTTCATCTCTGAAGAATGTCAAGCTTCCTTATAAAATAAATATATGGTGTTTATAATGGAAACTAGTCATTTGATCATTTCATTTACAACAAAAGAAAGTAAACTGTAGACAAAATCTTTTCTTGATATTTGGTTATGAGTCACACGTTGACTCTTTACAGAACAGTTTTATATATTTGGCTCTATTATCTTTAAATCAAAAGATGACAATCTTCTCAAGCATAGCAGAGACTCAGACCAAAATCCAAACATAATCCTATAAGTGTCTAGTTACTGCAGAGAAATGACTTGAAAAATAGGCCAACAATCCATTGCTTGATGACCCCCAAGTGAACACTTGGGCTTGTGGAGTCTGCCTTTTGCTGCACATTCAGTAACACTCTCCCCATTTGTTTAGTGCTCATTTCAAAAGAGTGGAGAGGCTTTTCCCTTGTTAAAGGCACTTTTGTTATCTGACTGCCCATTGCCTTCTATAATTAAATGTCATGAATACAATAATAATAAACACAATTGTATTTGTGCCATTACTCTCTGCAGAAATTACATTTTACATTTCCTATGAGAATCAAGAGCAGTCAGTCATGCTTACTTCCTTCACATTCAAGAGAGCTAAGAAGAAGTCACAAGCTTTTCTAGATTCTCTGAGCCTGGGGGGAATTTTGTGCATTAGCAGCATTTGAGATAAATTAATTTGCAGTGGGTACATGTGTATTTATCCTTCTTTGACTATCAAGAGTTGCCTGGCCCAGGAAATCACCCTAGAAGACTAATCTGGCAAAACAGACTTTCATAAAATATCAACCAGAACTTGTAACTTGGGCATCTGTGTGCACAAAGCTACATACTGCAAAGAAAGTAAGATTCAGCACATGCCACCTAACTCTTCTAATGAGAAGCCCCTTCTAGTTTTTTGTCACCCACCCCCCACAGTGTTCTGTGGAAGCCCTGAGAACTCAAGGTTTTACCTGTATATACTTAGGCCCACACATCTCAGTCTCATTGCCTGGCTAACAGGAAATTCTAGAATGACATCCTCATGGGATTGTTTTATTTTTCTCTTGCATTATATCTTGTCTGTTCTGATTTTCTTCAGCCAAAGGCTCCCTGACATGATTTACCAGAAGAAAAGGAAAAGAAACATGTTGAATAACTGTACCATAAACAGACAAAATGGAACTGCTGTACTAGCTCCATTAAAATAAATCATTCTTAGTGCTGTAATAATTTGTTTTACTTTCACACTTTCTGTCATCCCAGTGCTTTGCTAGTTCTTATGTTTCCTGAGTCCATGTTACACATATAAACACATTTAGAAGTTTTTAATTCACCTCAAAATTATTAACTTCCTCAACTGTGTATTTTTAAGAAGGAGATGTATGGGAAAAAATCTGTATCCAACATGCACCAAAACATTAGAACCTAAAAACTCTCCTACCACTAACAGTTAATAATTGTTCAGCACTCTGGGGTAGAAGTTATTACTCTTTACTTCTCAGGAAAACATTTGGGAGAAAATACTTTCAACCAATAAAAATAGTGTTACAATGACAAACAAAATGTAACATCTTTAAAACTTTTTGAGTACTTTTGACAATGTAAAAATAATATACACAATTTTATAATTTTTAGACAATGTACTTATTTATACATGTAATTTTTAAGTCAGGGGAAAATTACTTTGTCTGAAATATAAGCAATGTTCAAAGCATTACCACCAACAAAGTAATTTGAATTAAGTATGAAAATAAACTTACTAACTGAGCAGTAAATATTTATCTCATTGGATATTCTAAATGTTAAAGTTTGTTAGTCACTCTGGTTGAACTACTGCAGCACAGTGAGATTGCTTTCACTTTTCCCACATCTGTCTTAAGTCATATTAGTGTTGAATAACTAGTTCTGGTTTCCAGAAAACAGTTTGTGAGGGAAGCAAAAACAGACTTTTTGGCTAGAGTTGTGGAAGTAGAGTGGAGCATTATGAATTATATAACTGTATAGATGTAGGCAATTTTATTTTGGCAACAATTTCAGGCTGTTGCATTGTTTTTCTTTCACATTTAATCAAAACATATGTGCTTAAGTCACCTATGGAAGGACAGATTCTTTCTCACCTGCAGAGCACACATTAATTAGTTGCTTAATTAATTTTTTCATTTTGTCTGTCAGGTTACCATACTGTGAGTTTAGGAACTCTGTAAGCTGTAAAATGATGTGCCCCCCCAAAAAGTGTAACTACTCAGAAATGAGCTCAGATCATGTCCAAATACATAGGAAGAGAAGTACATATTGGATGAATAGTCAAGATGGTGTTATAAACCAGCCTTCACCCTTTGATGGAAGGCCTCAGTTGTCCTTAAAATATTATATAGAGCACCTAGAAAATGGATGGAACCTTAACAGTGATCATTTCTTCAGTGAAACCGAACTTATTGAAATGCTTCATTAGTGAGACATTTATTTGGAAACTGATGTGAAATGTATGGCATCTTCCATTGGATTGGTGGACTTTGCTTAACAATAACAGGCACTCTAGTAACAGGCTCTAACCCACTTGTTCAGACCAAGGACAATTTGATGTAGCCCCACTACAGCATATTTTAAACTTTTCTTGAAGTTCAGGGATATGTCTTTCAGATTCCGTCAGTGCTTCAGAAGCATGGCTCACCAAACCACTCAATCTAATACAAGTTTGTTTTTAGATTTCAAGTTCCTTGTTACTGCTTTGCAAGCAGATGTCTTCAAAGATATAATATGGTGACGAGATTATGTGATTTGGGGTGTAGCAATTCTGCCAGTTATAATTAAAAGAGCCAACATCCAAGTTTTGTTTTCTTTATAAACACTGTGGAGTATGTCAGTGGCCAATCTAAAATTACCCACAGAAAAGTATGTGTTCTCTTCTTTAGCACAAGATAATGAAGATGGTGTGTGAAATGCGCCATGGTTATAATAAGCTGATGGACTTGTGGTCCTATGTGCAAACTTGTCCAAATGTAATTAGAAGAGTTTTAAGAGAATTTTGCTTCCTAAACTGACTAGTCAAGTAACTCAAAAGTTAATATCTCCAAATTAACAGCTTGCCTTTAGAAGATCTACAATTGTACCTTAGAAAAGGACTGCTTAGAACCATTCATTGTTTCTTTCAGGGAAAAGTCTTATTTTAGAAGCATCTCTGCAGGACAGCCTATTTAGCATTCTCTTTACATAAATTGCTTCTGGAAAGGTGAAGTGTGTCTAAAAATAAAAAGCAACAAAGAGATGAGCATCCAGTTCTTTTTCCTATTCATCGAGGAAAAAGGACTAGTATGAACCTGCTCTGATATTTGTGTGGTTGGGAGGGTATAATTTCCAGGCTCTACAGCCTAAATCACAAGGGCAAGAGACTAGACTGGAGCCCAGAGTCAGACAGGGAACATTTCAAAATGATTATTTAATCACAAGCCTCTATAGCAATGGTTTCATAAATACAGAGAGAAAAATTGATATAAAAGATTAAAAATATCAACATACAATTTTCAGGGATTGAGAGATTGTCTGAGACAGATTGACATTGGTGTCAAAATCTGAGTAAATCAGGTAAATTGAGGAAGTCTTTCTCCTTCATGTTTTGGCCATAATGCTCCATAAATTCTGTGACGAAACTATGTCATAATGTCTTCCCAGGAATGAGAGTCAGAGAATTTAAATGCTTCTTATTGGGAGTCCACCTCTATGGCTGGTATGAATGAGTGACTTATACTTTCCCAAAGGGGATTGGATGCAGAGCCACTGATGACAAAAATCTCACTCAGACCAGCCTCATATTTTGCTTCAATTTCATTTTTCTTACATGTTCTCAATAGCCTAAGGCAAATGTCTCCAGTCTCAAATTTACCAGACTGAACTACCAGGTAATTTATAGCAGTAAAATAAAAAGTGGTACAAAATTAAACATAACTAAAGATTACCAAAACAACAACCAACCCCCAAATTCTTTCAGTCTGAACTGTTTATATATTTCCTTTTATTTCTGGGGTGTACATATCTTGACAGGTGATGTTCATGTTACCACATGCTCTATTCATGTAAACATAGGTACCTGTTCATGTTCAATCCATCCCCTACAATGTGGCTAAAAAGACCTTTTTCAAAAAGAAAACCTGATCATTTAGTATTTAAGTAAAGAGCAAAATATTTACTGTAGCTTGATTTGGCCCCTGCATTCTCATCTAAGCTCATCTTACACCATTTCCATTCAGTTTCTCGGCCCCACCTACTGTGACCCTCTCTTATCTTGCTTCGTATCATCTGTCTTCCACATAGTAACTGCATATTTGTCCCCTTGGCATTCAATCCTTCCTCATGGGTGACTCCCTGACTAAGGCAAATACTTCTATTTTTGTGTTTGATAAGTTCAAAATCTCTGTGTTATGGAAATGATCATGGTTATACATTTACATTTATATGTATGACTCATTGCCTAATGTCTACTTCATGTACTATAAGCTCCATGAGGAAAAGATCCATGTCTTTTTAGTTCATTAATTTATCCCAATCCTTGGAAGATAGGCCTTCAAACATATTTGTGAGATGAATGAATAAATGTGCAAATATATTTCATTATGTTTTTCTGTGTTACAAAGGCTACATATTCATATTATATAATGGCTGGTGGAGTTCCTAAATAACATAGGTATGGACCTCTCTGTTATTCTATCAATACTGGTCAGGTTCAGGAACCCTAGTTGTTGTAACAAACAGTCCCATCATTTACCAGTTTGACACATCAGAGGCTGATGTCTCACTCTTGGCACAATCAAATGTGGACTGAGAGTATTATACAAGGTCCCAGGCCACTTCCTCAGAGTCCTCCCAAAAACTTTATATCTATCATCCAACAAGTAGAGAAGCAGAAGGATGAAGCATGAGAGGATATATCACTTCTGCCCACATTGCATTGGCCAGAATACAGTCACTGACCACACCTGCTTGCAAGGCAGGCTGAGAAATTGTGGCCTTCCTGATGTTACATATGGTTTTATGATAACCAAAACTTGCCAGCACTTACTGGACACGCCAAAAATTACATTATTTTTTTAAAATATATTTTATTGATTATGCTATTACAGTTGTCGCATTTCTCCCCCATCATTCCCCTCCACCCTACACACCCTCTCCCACCCACATTCCCCCCTTTAGTTCATGTCCATGTGTCATAAGTGCTTTAGCTTCTACATTTCCCATACTATTCTTGCCCTCCCCCGTCTATTTTCTACCCACTATCTATGCTACTCATTCTCTGTACCTTTTCCCCCTCTCTCCTCCTCCCACACCTCTGTTGTTAACCCTCCATATGATCTCCATTTCTGTGGTTCTGTTCCTGTTCTAGCTGTTTGCTTAGTTTACTTTTGTTTTAGGTGTGGTTCTTAATAGCTGTGAGTTTGCTGTCTTTTCACTGTCATATTTTTTATCTTCTTTTTCTGGGATAAGTCCCTTTAACATTTCATATAATAAGGGCTTGGTGATGATGAACTCCTTGAACTTCACCTTATCTGAGAAGCGCTTTATCTGTCCATCCATTCTAAATAACAGCTTTGCTGGATAGAGCAATTTTGGATGTAGGTCCCTGCTTTTCAAGATTTCAAATATTTCTTTCCAGCCCCTTCTTGCCTGGAAGGTCTCTTTTGAGAAATCAGCTGACAGTCTGATGGGAATTCCCTTGTAGGTGACTGTCCCCTTATCCCTTGCTGCTTCTAGAATTCTCTGCTTCATTTTAATCTTGGCTAATGTAATTACGATGTGCCTTGGTATGTTCCTCCTTGGGTCCAACTTCTTTGGGACTCTCTGAGCTTCCTGGACATCCTGGTAGTCTAGTTCATTTGCCAGATTGGGGAAGTTCTCCTTTATTATTTGTTCAAATAAGTTTTCCACCTGTTGCTTTTCTTTTTCCCCTTCTGGTACCCCTATAATTCGGATGTTGGGACGTTTAACGATGTCCTGGAGGTTCCTAAGCCTCTCCTCATTTTTTTGAATTCTTGTTTCTTCCTCGTTTTCTGTTTGGTTGTTAGTTTCTTCCATCTGGTCCACTCCATTGATTTGAGTCCCAGTTTTCCTTCCGTCTCTATCAGTTCCCCGTGCATCTTCCTTCATTTCACGTATTGTAGCCTGCATTTTTTCATCTAGTTTGTGAGCAAAATCAACCAATTCTGTGAGCATCTTGATGACCAGTGCTTTGAACTGTGCATCTGATAGATTGGCTATCTCTTCATGGCTTAGAGGAATTGGCTCTGGGGCTTTTATTTGTTTTCTGGTTTGAGCCATTTTTGGTGGGTTTTTTTGTTTGTTTGTTTTGGTTTGGTTTTAGTCTGGTCGCGGTTATTACGTAGTAAGGAGTGGAGCCTTAGGTGTTCCTCAGGGCAGGGCAGCCCAGTCGCCTGGTGTGACGCTATATGTGGGGGCGGGGTCTGAGAGGGAACAATGGCGCCTGCTCCGCTCTCTTCTGGACTCTGGTTCCTTCCACCGCTTCCCCTTCACCTGGATTATCTGCGCATGCGCACGTGCTGTTACGTAGTGAGGAGTGGAGCCTCTGGGGCTCCCCAGTGTGGGGCAGCTCAGTCGCTGGGTTGTGATGCTGTATGTGGGGGCAGTGTCTGAGAGGGAACAATGGCGCCTGCTCTGCTCTCTCCTGGATTCAGTCCCTTCCACCACTTCCCCTCTGCCTGGACCATCTGCGTGCTTGAATGTGGGACCACCTGGTCAGCCAGCCGCCTTGTGTGGCCTCACTGGTTCTGCACAGTTGCCCCCCTGTGCTCGGGTCTGTCAGCTGCTGCCTGTGGTCCCGGGAACTGCCAGCTGCCGCCTGTGCACCTGGGAACTGCAAGCCGCTGCTGCTTGTGTTCCTGGGTCTGCACCTCCACTTTCTCTTGCCGAGACTCCACCCCTCTTACCGGTCTGGATGAATGGTAGTTTGACTTCCGTACAGTTCAATTTTCTATGAGTTCTGGTTGTTTTCTTGTTTCTAAATATTTGTTGTCCTTAATTTTGGTTGTGAAAGGAGGCACAGTGTGTCTGGCTATGCCTCCATCTTGGCCGGAAGTCCCAAAAATTACATTATTAATGAGGAAAGAGCAGTGCTCAAAACCGAATTCTTGCCCTGGATGGTATGGCTCAGTTGATTGGAGCATTGTCTCATAAACCAGGAGGATGCCTGTTCAATTCCTTTCAGGTTCAGTCCCCGGGCTGGGCACATAGGAGAGGCAACTGATCAACATTTCTCTTTCCCATTGATGTTTCTCTCCCTCTCTTCCCTCGCTCTAAAATCAGTAAGCATGCCCTTGGATGAGGATAAAAAAAAAAAACTCTCAAGTAAGACAGCTGCCAGCATAAAATGGACTGAATTAGTGGTATTGTGTATCTCTAGAGATGTGCTACATGGTCTGGTAAATACAGTTTTCCTGCTAAAAACAAGTACATTTTGAAAATAAGTTTTGAAGGATCAGATGGAGATTATACAGATTTTCATAATTTACTTTTGGAATGTTTACTTTCATATTGTACTAATTAATATGCAAAAATGAAAATAGCTTCATTGTATGTAATTGGTATGATCTACTGATGAATTTCAATAGACTATCAAGGTGATGTAACTATGGATGCAGGATGCTGTCCTTTGATGTTTCCTTAAGATCCTGTCAAATAAATAGATCAGGAAGAAGGGATGTATGAAGCATTGACTCTTTAATCAACAGCAACAATAAGACCCTGGTGGATAAATCAGTTGAGAAAAATGTACAATAATAACTGGTAGTATTGCAAAGACAACCTTTTAGGCTTAATATTGAAGATATGATTGCAGAATAATTTATCTGGGAGAAAATTAACTTGTTCTGTAGAACTTCAAACTGTAGTGTTACTCTATCTAATGCATCTACACCAATCTTACTATATAGGACATTTTTCTCTATTAATTTAAGTTTTTCTTTGAAAAATTATGTAGCATGGACCTTTGTTACTCTTTGATGTACAGAGCAGACATTAAGTTGGATTTCAGATTAAGTAACAGACGCAGAGTAAGGTTAAAAACCAAGGTCATGTATGAAATCAATTCAGTCATTATGTAGTCATGATATGCTTTCCCACAGAGAAGTGCTTACCAACTTTGCAGTTTTATCATTACTAATCAACAATTCATGGAATACCTTTTACAACCTTTTTTTTCGTTTGCTGGAGAGAAGGCAAGAGGTATGTAGTGCATGTCTTGGTCAGTATTTCCATTGCAGCCTCTCTCCCCTCTTTTTATCTCACTTCTTAGACAGCGAAAAGTGATGTCTAAACTTAGTCTCATATTTCAATGAATGTAAGATGCTGTCAATTATAAGATTTGCCATCTTTTATTCATCTCTTAGAAAGAAAAAACAACTTCCAGCCAAGAAGGAGGCACACTTGGACACACTCTACCTTCTCTCACAACCAAAATTAAGGACAACAAATATTTAGAAATGAAAAAACAACCAGAACTGATAGAAAATTGGAAGTCCAACAACCATTCATCCAGACCGGTAAGAGGGGCAGAGTCACAGCAGCAAAAGGTGGAGGTGCAGTCCCAGGCACGCAGGCAGCAGCAGCTGGCAGTTACCAGGTGCACAGGTGGCAGCTAGCAGACCTGGGCATGGGATGGCAACTGTGCAGACCCAGTGAGGCCACCCAGGAAAGCTGGCTGACCACATGGTCCCACATTCACGCACAGATAATCCAGGTGAAGGGGAAGCTGCAGAAGAGACTGGAATCTGATAGAGAGCACAGAGCAAGCAACATTGTTCCTTCTCAGACCCTGCCCCCACATACAGTGTCACTACCCAGCGACTGGGCTGCCCTGCCCTGGGGAACACCTAAGGCTCCACTCCTCACTATTTAACAGCGGGGGAAAAAAAAACAACAACACCAAAAATGGCTCAAACAAGAGAATAAATCAAAGTCCCAGGGCAAATTCCTCTAAGCAATGAAGAGATAGCCAACCTATCAGATGCACAGTTCAAAGTCCTGGTGATCAGGATGCTCACAGAATTGGTTGATTCTGCTCACAAATTAGATGAAAAAAATGCAGGCTACAATACCTGAAATGAAGGAAAACGCATGGAGAAACAATAGAGATGGGAGGAAAACTGGGACTCAAATCAATGGAGTGGACCAGAAGGAAGAAACAAACAACCAAACAGAAAACAAGGAAGAAACAAGAATTCAAAAAAATGAGGAGAGGCTTAGGAACCTCCAGGATAGCTTTACACATCCCAACATCCGAATTATAGGGGTACCAGAAGGGGAAAAAGAAGAGCAACAAATGGAAAACTTATTTGAACAAATAATAAAGGAGAACTTCCCCAAGCTGACAAAGGAAATAGACTTGCAGGAAGTCCAGGAAGCTCAGAGAGTCCCAAAGAAGTTGGACCCAGGCAGGAACACACCAAGGCACATCATAATTATATTACCCAAGATTCAAATGAAGGAAAGAACTCTAGAAGCAGAAAGGGATAAGGGGACAGTCACCTACAAAGGAGTTCCCATCAAACTGTCAGCTGATTTCTCAAAAGAGACCTTCCAGGCAAGAAGGGGCTGGAAAGAAGTATTCGAAGTCTTGAAAGGCAGGGACCTACATCCAAAATTGCTCTATCCAGCAAAGCTGTCATTTAGAAGGAAAGGGAAGATTAAGTGCTTCTCAGATAAGGTCAAGTTCAAGGAGATCATCATCACCAAGCCCTTATTATATGAAATGTGAAAGGAACTTATCTCAGAAAAAGAAGATAAAACGTATAACAGTAAAAAGATAGCAAACGCACAGATATTAACAACCATACCTAAAACAAAAGCAAACTAAGCAAACAGCTAGAACAGGAATGGAACCATAGAAATGGATATCATATGGAGGGTTAGCAACAAGGGAGTGGGACGAGGAGAGAGGGGGGAAACATACAGAGAATAAGTAGCATAGACAGTAGGTAGAAAATAGGGGAGATCAAGAATAGTGTGGGAAAAATAGAAGCTAAAGAACTTATGACACAGGGACATGCCCTAAAGTGGGGGAATATGGGTGGGAGGGGGTGTGCAGAGTAGAGGGGAATGATAGGGGAAAAATGCCACAACTGTAATAGCATAATCAATAAAACATATTTAAAAAAAGAAAGAAAGAAAAACCAGTGTTACTTAAACTATAATATAATACTTTTCTTATCAACTAGAATGTTTATTCTATACTTATCAAAAGAACAGTTTTAGACATCGACACATTTTTATTATATTTCACATTGTGCAAACACAAAAAGTAAAATAGATTTGTTAAAGTCTTCTGAAAATTTCTGCTAATTTTCAGTCCAACTCTTCTGAACTCATGTTTTTATTTCTTAAATATATTTTATTGATTATGCTATTACAGTTGTCCCATTTCCTCCCTTCATTCCCCTCCACCCTGCACACCCCCTCCCACCCACATTCCCTGCCTTTAGTTCATATCCATGCGTCATAAGTTCTTTAGCTTCTACATTTCCCACACTGTTCTTGCCCTCCCCCTGTCTATTTTCTATCCACCGTCTATGCTACTTATTCTCTGTATGTTTTCCCCCTCTTTCCTCCTCCCACTCCCCTGTTGTTAACTCTCCATGTGATCTCCATTTCTGTGATTCTGTTCCTGTTCTAGCTGTTTGCTTTTGTTTTAGGTGTGGTTGTTAATAGCTGTGAGTTTGCTATCTTTTCACTGTCGTATTTTTTATCTTCTTTTTCTTAGATAAGTTCCTTTCACATTTCATAGAATAAGGGCTTGGTGATGATGATCTCCTTGAACTTGACCTTATCTGAGAAGCACTTTATCTTCCCTTCCCTTCTAAATGACAGGTTTGCTGGACAGAGCAGTTTTGGATGTAGGTCCCTGCCTTTCAAGACTTCGAATACTTCTTTCCAGCCCCTTCTTGCCTGGAAGGTCTCTTTTGAGAAATCAGCTGACAGTTTGATGGGAACTCCTTTGTAGGTGACTGTCCCCTTAGCCCTTGCTGCTTCTAGAGTTCTCTCCTACATTTGAATCTTGGGTAATGTAATTATGTTGTGCCTTGGTGTGTTCCTCCCTGGGTCCAACTTCACTGGGACTCTCTGAGCTTCCTGGACTTCCTGCAAGTCTATTTTCTTTGTCAGCTTGGGGAAGTTCTCCTTTATTATTTGTTCAAATAAGTTTTCTATTTGTTGCTCTTCTTTTTCCCCTTCTGGTACCCCTATAATTCGGATGTTGAGACATTTAAAGATGTGCTGGAGGTTCCTAAGCCTCTCCTCATTTTTTTGAATCCTTGTTTCTTCCTTGTTTTCTGTTTGGTTGTTTGTTTCTTCCTTCTGGTCCACTCTATTGATTTGAGTCCCAGTTTCCCTCCCATCTCTGTTGGTTCCCCATGCGTCTTCCTTCATTTCACGTATTGTAGCCTGCATTTTTTCATCTAATTTGTGAGCAGAATCAACCAATTCTGTGAGCATCCTGATCACCAGGACTTTGAACTGTGCATCTGATAGGTTGGCTATTTCTTTGTCACTTAGAGGAATTGGTTCTTGGGCTTTCATTTGTCCTTCGGTTTGAGCCATTTTTTTTTTTTTTTTAACATGTATAGTTGCATGGTTTATTTATTTTTTTTTGACGTATTATCTCTTTAATTTATTTTTATATTCAATTTGTTAGTATTTTGTTTTTTTTTTCAGTTTGTGCTTTTATTTTTTTTTAATCAGTATTTTTTAATTGTTGATATTGTACAGTTTTCTGTCTTTTACCCCGCCCCAGCCCACCACCCCAGCCCTCCCCACCTTCCTCCCATTTCCACCCCCCCATAGTTTTTGTCCATGAGTCCTTTATACTTGTTGCTCTAAACCGTTCCCCTTTTCCCCTGAAATTCCCTCCCCTCCCACTCTGGACACTGTCAGACTGTTCTCAAATTCAGTGTCTTTGTTTATATTATGCTTGTTTGTTTGTTTTGTTGATTAGCTTCCTGTTAAAGGTGAGATCATATGGTATTTGTCTTTCATTGCCTGGCTTATTTCGCTTAGCATGATACTCTCCAATTCCTTCCATGCTGTCGCAAAGGGTAGGAGCTCCTTCTTTCTTTCTGCTGCATAGAATTCCATTGTGTAAATGTACCACAGTTTTTTGATCCATTCATTAACTGATGGGCACCTAGGTGGCTTCCAGCACTTGGCTATTGTAAATTGTGCTGCTATGAACATAGGGGTGCATAGGTCTTTTGGATTGGCGTTTCAGGATTCTTAGGATATAATCCAAGCAGTGGAATTGCTGGGTCAAAAGGTATGTCCATTTTTAGTTTTCTTAGAAAATTCCATACTGTTTTCCATAGTGGTTGTACCAATCTGCAATCCCACCAACAGTGCACTAGGGTCCCCTTTTCTCCACAACCTCTCCAACACTTGCTGTTTGTTGCTTTGTTTATGAAGGCCATTCTGACTGGTGTCAAGTGGTATCTCATTGTAGTTTTAATTTGCATCTCTCTGATAGCTAGAGATATCGAGCATCTTTTCATGTGTCTCTGGATCCTCTGTATGTCCTCCTTGGAGAAGTGTCTGTTCAAATCCTTTGCCCATTTTTTAATTGGGTTGCTTGTCTTCTTAGAGTAGAGTCTTGTAAGTTCTTTATATATTTTGGAGATTAATCCCTTGTCTGAGGTATCATTGGCAAATATGTTTTCCCATACAGTTGGTTCTCTTTTTATTTTAATACTGTTTTCTTTAGCTGTGCAGAAGCTTTTTATTTTGATGAGATCCCATTTGTTTATTCTTTCCTTTATGTCCCTTGCTCTAGGGGACGTATCAGTGAAAATATTGCTGCGTGAAATATCTGAGATTTTCCTGCCTATATTATCCTCTAGAATTTTAATGGTGTCATGGCTTATATTTAAATCTTTTATCCACCTTGAATTTATTTTTGTGTATGGTGTAAGTTGGTGCTCGAGTTTCATTTTTTTGCATGCAGCTGTCCAGTTCTCCCAGCACCACTTATTGAAGAGGCTATTTTTGCTCCATTTTATGTTGCTGCCCCCTTTGTCGAATATTAATTGACTGTAGAGACTTGGGTTTATTTCTGGGCTCTCTGTTCTATTCCACTGGTCCACGTGTCTGTTCTTGTGCCAGTACCAGGCTGTTTTGATTACAGTGGCTTTGTAATACAGTTTGGTATCAGGTATTGTGATCCCTCCTACTTTGCTCTTCTTTCTCAAAATTGCTGCCGCTATCCGGGGTCGTTTATGATTCCATATAAATTTTTGAAGTGTTTGTTCTATGTCTGTGAAATATGCCATTGGAACTTTAATAGGTATTGCATTGAATCTGTAAATTGCTTTGGGTAGTATGGACATTTTGATAATATTAATTCTTCCGATCCATGAACATGGTATATGCTTCCATTTGTTTGTGTCTTCCTTGATTTCATTCTTCAGTGTTGTGTAGTTTTCTGCATACAGGTCTTTTACCTCCTTGGTTAGGTTTATTCCTAGGTATTTTATTTTTCTTTTTGCTATATCGAATGGGATTTTTTTCTTGATTTCTGCTTCTGCTGTTTCACTGTTGGTATACAAAAATGCCTTTGATTTTTGGATATTGACTTTGTATCCAGCTATTTGGCCAAATTCATTTATTACGTCGAGCAGCTTTTTGGCCGAGTCTATAGGATTTTCTATGTACACTATCATGTCATCTGCAAACAATGATAGTTTTGTTTCCTCCTTTCCAATTTGGATGCCTTTTATTTCCTTTTCTTGTCTAATTGCTGTGGCTAAGACTTCCAATACTATATTGAATAGAAGTGGTGAAAGTGGACAGCCTTGTCTTGTTCCTGATCTTAGTGGGAAAGATTTCAGTCTTTGCCCATTGAGTATGATGTTGGCTGTAGGTCTCTCATATATGGCTTTTATTATGTTGAGGAATGCTCCCTCTATTCCCACTTTGCTGAGTGTTTTTATCATAAATGGGTGTTGTACTTTATCAAAAGCTTTTTCTGCATCTATTGATATGATCATGTGATTTTTGTCCTTGCTTTTGTTTATGTGATGTATTACATTTATGGATTTGCGAATGTTGAACCATCCTTGCATCCCTGGGATGAATCCCACTTGGTCATGGTGTATGATCTTTTTAATGTATTGTTGGATGCGGTTTGCCAATATTTTGTTGAGGATTTTAGCGTCTACATTCATCAGTGATATTGGCCTGAAGTTTTCTTTCTTTGTTATGTCTTTATCTGGTTTTGGGATTAGGATGATGCTGGCTTCATAAAAAGAGTTTGGGAGTCTTCCATCATTTTGGATTTTTTGGAATAGTCTGTGAAGGACAGGGGTTAGATCTTCCTTAAATGTTTTGTAGAATTCTCCTGTGAAACCATCTGGTCCAGGGCTTTTGTGTGCCGGGAGTGTTTTGATTACTGATTCAATTTCACCAGCTGTTATTGGTCTGTTCAGGCTTTCTGTTTCTTTTTCATTGAGTTTTGGAAGGTTATATTTTTCTAGAAACTTGTCCATTTCACCTAGGTTTTCAAATTTCTTGGCATACAGTTCTTCATAGTAATTTCTTACAATCCTTTGTATTTCTGTGGTGTCAGTCGTAATCTCTCCTCTTTCATTTCTGATTGTGTTTATTTGAGTCCTCTCTCTTTTTTTCTTGATGAGCCTGCTTAAAGGCTTGTCGATTTTGTTTATCTTTTCAAAGAACCAACTCCTGGATTCATTGATCTTTAGGATTGTGCTTTTAGTCTCTATGTCATTTAATTCTGCTCTGATCTTGGTTATTTCCTTCCTTCTACTTGCCCTGGGCTGTCTTTGTTGTTGTTCCTCGAGTTCTTGTAGGCGTAGGGTTAAGTCGTTTGTTAGAAATGTTTCTGTCTTCTTTAGGTAGGCCTGTATTGCTATGAACTTCCCTCTGAGCACTGCCTTCATTGTGTCCCATAAGTTTTGGGTTGTTGTGAGTTCATTTTCATTTGTTTCCAGAAACTTTTTGATTTCCTCCTTAATTTCATTCTTTACCCATTCATTGTTTAATAGCATGCTATTCAATCTCCATGATTTTGATGGTTTGGGGATTTTCCCCATCAAGTCGGTTTCTAGTTTTAGTCCCTTGTGGTCGGAGAAAATGCTTGGTATGATATCAATTTTCTTGAATTTGTTGAGACTTGTTTTGTGTCCTATCATGTGGTCTATCTTTGAAAATGTTCCATGTGCATTTGAAAAAAATGTGTATTTAGTTTCTTTGGGATGGAGGGCCCTATATATATCAACTAAGTCCAATTCGTCTAGAGTACTGTTCAATGCCACAATATCTTTGTTGATAATTTGTTTGGAAGATCTGTCCATTTTTGACAGTGGGGTGTTAAAATCTCCTACTATAATTGTGTTGCTGTCAATATCTTTCTTGAAGTCCTCTAAGATTTTCTTGATGTATTTAGGTGCTCCTATATTGGGTGCATATATATTTACAATGTTTATGTCTTCTTGGTGGATTCTTCCCTTGAGTATTATGAAGTGACCTTCTGGGTCTCTCTTTATAGCTCTTCTTTTGAAGTCTATTTTGTCTGATATGAGTATTGCTACCCCGGCCTTTTTTTCCTGTCCATTTGCTTGGAAAATTTGTTTCCAGCCTTTCACTTTGAGTCTGTGTAGGTCTTTTGTCCTGAGGTGGGTCTCTTGTAGGCAGCATATGTGTGGGTCATGCTTTCTTATCCAGTCAGCTACTCTATGTCTTTTGATTGGAGCATTTAATCCATTTACATTTAAGGTTACTATTAATAGGTACTGATTCATTGCCATTTTCGTATCTGTGTTCCTCACTCTCTCTTTTCCTTTTTTTCCTTAAAGCAGTCCCTTTAGTATCTCTTGTAGTACTGGTTTGGTAGAGGTGTATTCTTTTAGACTTCTTTTGTCTGGGAAGCTCCTTATTTGGCCTTCTATCTTGATTGAAAGCCTTGCTGGATAAAGTAGTCTTGGTTGTAGGCCTTTGGTTCTCATTACTTGGAATATTTCTTGCCATTGTCTTCTGGCTTGGAGCGTTTCCATTGAGAAGTCAGTTGCTAACCTTATCGGGGCTCCCTTGTATGTTACTTCCTTTTTCTCCCTTGCTGCCTTTAAGATTCTCTCTTTGTCTTGGAAGTTTGCCATTTTAATGATGATGTGTCTTGAAGTGGGCCTGTTTGGGTTCCTCTTGATAGGGACTCTCTGTGTTTCCTGAATTTGTGTGACTTTTTCTCTCACCAAATTAGGGAAGTTTTCCATCATTACTTTTTCAAATAGGTTTTCTATCCCTTGCTCTTCTTCTTCTCCTTCTGGTATTCCTATTATACGGATATTATTACGTTTCATGTTGTCTTGCATTTCTCTTAAACCCTCTTCATTCTTTCTGAGCCTCTTTTCCTTTTCTTGCTCTATCTGGCTGTTTTTTTCTACTTTGTCTTCCAACTCACTGATCCGATCTTCTGCTTCATCGATTCTGCTTTTCATTCCTTCTACTGTGTTCTTCAGCTCAGAAATTGTATTCTTCATTTCCTCTTGGCCCTTTTTGATAGTTTCTATTTCCTTTTTCATGTTGATATAGTTTGCACTGAGTTCATCGTAGCTTCCCTGTAGTTTCTGGTAGCTCATTGAGAGCTCATGGAGCTTCCTGACAACCATTTCTTTGAACTCCTTATCTGATAGTTGAGTTGCCTCTGTTTCATTTAGCATTCTTTCTGGGGCTTCCATCTTTTCTTTCATTTGGGGATTGTTTCTTTGTCTTCTCATTGTTGGTGAGACTCTTCTTGTAAACCTCTGCTTCTTAAGTTGATCTGTTCTGGCTACCTGCGTTTATGGTGTGAACTTCTGTGGTGGAATACCTGTGAGATTCAGTGTTATAGTCTTCTTCAGGTATCCTGGTGTTCACAGCTTCCACTGTCTCAGCTGTGGGAATACCCCCTCTTTTGGTCCAACTCTGGTTTTTTCACAGTTCTAGGATTTCTTTGCCTCACTCGTGGGTATTCAAAAATAGAAAAGAATAAAGTGAAAAAAAGAAGAGAGAGAAAAAAGAGAAAAAAAAAGAGAAAAAAAAAAGAGGAGGGAAGGAGAGATAAAATTGGAAAGAAAGGAAGAAGGAATAACGCCAGAAAGAAGTAAAGAGAAGCAAAAGGAATTGAGGGATAAAAAAGGTAGAAGTAATAAAGAAATAAAAAATATATAATCAAAACAAAACAAAAAGAACCCCGCAAAAACGAAAAACGAACCAAAACAAACAAACAAAAAACCCAACTAAGCAGACAAAAAACAACTATCAAAAAAAAACCCACAAAACAAAACAACCCCCCCCCAAAAAAAAAAAAAAAGAGAATAAGAAGGGAAAAAGAAAAAAAAAAAAAAAGAAAAAAAAAATTCTCTTGCTATTTTCACCAATTCTGTGAGCATCCTGATCACCAGGACTTTGAACTGTGCATCTGATAGGTTGGCTATTTCTTTGTCACTTAGAGGAATTGGTTCTTGGGCTTTCATTTGTCCTTCGGTTTGAGCCATTTTTCGTGATTTTTTCTTTTGTTTTGTTTTTGGTCTAGTCGCGGCTGCTATGTAGTGAGGGGTGGAGCCTTAGGTGTTCCCCAGTGCGGGGCAGCCCAGTTGCTGGGTTGTGACACTATATGTGAGGGCAGGGTCTGAGAGGGAAGAATGGTACCTGCTCCGCTCTCTCCTGGATTCCAGTCCCCTCCGCCACTTCCCCTTTACCTGGATTGTCTGCGCACTCAAATGTGGGACCACCTGGTCAGCCAGCCGCCTTATGCGGCCTCACTGGGTCTGCACAGTTGCCACCCCATGCCTGGGGTCTGCTGGCAGTATGCAATCTTGGGAACTGCCAGCCACCGCTGCCTGCATTCATTCCCAGGTCTGCACCTCCACGTTTTCATGCCGAGACTTTGCCCCTCTTACCCGTCTGGATGAATGGTTGTTGGACTTCCATACAGTTCAATTTTCTATTAGCTCTGATTGTTTTCTTGTTTCTAAATATTTGTTGTCCTTAATTTTGGTTATGAGAGGAGGCACACTGTGTCCACCTACGCCTCCATCTTGGCTGGAAGTTGCCCTGAACTCATTTTTGACACAGTTGTTGATATTTGTGTTTTCTTTATACTCTCATATTCTGTGCCATCATGAACATTAGCAGCCTTCAGAGAATGCTGCATTGTTACTCGCAAGACATCCTTCTAAGCTGCTGATGCTCTCTCATACAGCAAATTCTCATGAGCAAGCACAGGTGATGATAAGTCTGTCACAACCACTGCTTAGTCAACAGTGATGTGAAAATCATTCTCATTAATATGTGTAAAAGTACATCGAAAATTTGTTAAAGGTTATATATTTTTTAAGTTGCACGTGAAAACATAACCCATACTTATCTCAATTCCCTCCCATTGTTTAGCATTTTAATAATAAAAAATATAGCCCTGGCTGGTGTGGCTCAGTAGATTGAGTGCTGGCCTGAGAACCAAAGGGTCACCTGTTGAATTCCCAGTCAGGGAATATGCCTGAGTTGCTGGCCAGGTCCCCAAAATAGGGGGGGCATGCAAGAAGCAACCACACATTGATGTTTCTCTCTCTCTTTCTCCCTCCCTTCCCCTCTTTCTAAAAATAAATAAATAAAATATTTTTAAAATACCAAACATAACTAACATTACATATATTTTCCTATTTATTTCGCCCTTTATATTAATGTAGGTGTTTAATCATAAAGGACAGTCCTTTGGAAGTTATACTTTTCCTTCTTGATAAAACTCTTCAAATTTTAATTTCAATGAAGATCTTATTCGCTGTGTTAATTTTAATTCACAAATTATTTTCACAGAAACACTAAATGTCCCATAAAATTCATGTAGGTACTGTATATTAAAATCTTTCTCTTTACTCATACTTTTTATGTTCAAAAATTAAATCTCTAGCCTCTCAAAGTTCATGGTAATTCAATGTAGGCATTCCTTGCTTATCACATTATTGTTTTCCTGAAGAGATATGGATAAACAAAGTGTTCTTAAATAAAATGATATTTTCTACCATCTTAAATGTTTTGCTCCAGAGTTGGCTTTCTTAATTACTGATAGGTCTTAATATTCTATCCTCCTTCCAAAGGGGTCTTTATTTCTTGCCCTCTTGTCTAAATCTCTCTTTAAGATAGATAAAATTATGCAAACTTTAACTTAACTGTACTTGCGTGCACTCAATATTTGTAATAAGACCCTTACAAACACTTTTGTGAAGTCTTAAATCCATGTGTATTGTGAATAGTAAACCAAAGATTATCGGGTTTAGATTTGTTTTGTTTTACGGGTTGGTTTAAATTGGGGACATTTTTATTTCCTTTCATGAATTAATATGCCCCAATATGTTCTGAGGTAACTGAGCTAACACTTTGCCATAAAAGCAAAATGTTTTATATCACCATTATATTTGTATTTATTTTTTCCTATGTGTTTATGTTTTAAAATGCATTTGTCACGGTAGTGACTATGTGAGTGTTAGAAATGCAACTAGACAGATGTACTTACCATGGTTACTAAAGGAGCAGTTTCCTTGGTGATGGCCAACTATCATCAAAGCAGTCCACTGTTCTCTTTCCTTCTCATATGACTTGTTCTCTCATGCTGCAAAACTTGGGTGGTGGAAGCAGCCCCACCCATCACACAACCAATTTTCATGAAACAGGCAAGTAAGAGCAGGTGATAAACTGATGTTCTTCGAGAAGCTTTATAAGGCCCCAGGCCATAGTTGAACATAACGACTTTTGGTTTCTCCAACTTTCAATTCCAGCCATTTGACAGGGATCCAAAAAATATCAGCCAATGCTCAAAGTCAAAGCTGCAAAAGTAAATATTTTCTAATGGTTAAAGGGGGAGCTATGAGGAATCAGGTATCTTCTTAACCTTGATTTTCAGTCAAACCACATTGCTTCTTTGCCTATAATTCTACAAGTCATGAATGAAAATATTAATACTTGTATTAGAGTATTTAATCCTTTAATAAAAGTCTATGACTATGATTGGTTGATTTTTTAATATCAAAAAAATTTAGAAAAAGGTTCTTGGGCACATTGAGGTCTGAACCCATTACAAGGTCTCCACAGCAAGAACCAGGCACTACTGATAGAGGGGAGAAGGAAGATAGTGGTGCAGTAAGAGGAAGCAGATTCCACTTCCTCCTACACATGGGAGAAAAACCTAGCCAATCTACGGAGGAACAGAGCAAACAAACAACAGTAACACAGCATATTTGAAAATAGGAGATCGAAAATTATAGCGGACATTGAAAAACCAGATGGTAAGGAGAGTCCTTCAGAACAATAAGAGCCCAGGGATCAGCATGGAGATCAAGGTGGCTGAGGTCCCGGAGGCGCTTGCCAGGCATGCCACAGGGTTCTAGGGAGGGAGCCAGGTCAACCGCTCCCTCCCCAATCAAACAAGGTTTGAACAGCACCAGGAGAGACCTTGTTGCTTGAAGTCCCACAGAGAGGAGTTAAGGTCTGAGTGGCAAACACGCTGGAGATGTGAGCACCCACATATAGCCCTGGGAGGAGTGCACACCAGAGCTCAGGAGACCATAGGTGCCCGCAAGCACAACCACAGATGGCTGCTCAAACAAGGCTCCCATGTGCCGCTGGACAGCTATGCGACCATAGGTGACTGGGCATGACCTCAGACGGCTGTGCGACCAGAGGTACCTGCGCGCATATGGAGACCTGTAGCCCATGCTGGGAATCCGGGGTACGCAAGGGATCCATGGGAGAACTAGAGCCCACTCATGTGAACCCAAGGAGTGCTCACGATCCATGGGAAACCTGGAGCTCACTACCATGAAATTAGGGTGAGTGCACACAAAGCAGGAAATTTGGAACTCACACCCACAAACTCGGGGTCAGCACATACCCCTTAGGAGACCCAAGCTCACACCCACAAATTTGGGAAAGTACAATCCCCCAGGAGGCCCAGAACCCACACCCAAGGCCCTGTGCAGAGAGGCTCCAGGCTCTGGGGAGAGTACACGGCTAACCCTGGGGAGAGTAGCCCAAAGATGACTGACTGCTGAACACAGAGAAAAGTGATACTGGCACCCCTTAGCTGTAACAACCAGTAAGATCAGTAAAACCGATTTGGAAAGTTTGAAAACAACAAGAGTTGGTTTATTTTCTTTTTTTAAATAATTATGTTTTATTATTGTTTTTTAATATTTTTATATTTTTCATGCCCAACTCATTTTGCTTCTCTTTACTTGTTTACTTTATTCCTTCTTACTTTCTTTCAAATTTTATCTCTTCTTTCTTCCTATTTTTATCTTCTTTTTTCCATTTTTTTCTTCTTTTCTCTTTTTAAATACCCATGAGTGAGACAAAAAAACATGAAACTGTGAAAAAACTAGAGTTGGTCCCAAAGAAGGGGCATCCCAACAGCTGAGACAGTGGAAGCTGTGAACACCAGGACACCTGAAAGAGACTGCACCATTGAATCACACAGGTGTTCTACCAGAGAAGTTCACACCATAAACCCAGGGAGCCAGAACAGATCAATTTAAGAATCTGAGGCTAACAAGAAGAGTCTCACAAACAACAGGAAGACAAAGAAACAATGCCCAAATGAAAGGAAAGGAAGAAGGCCCAGAAAGAATGCTAAATGAAATGGAGGCAACTCAACTATCAGATATTGAGTTCAAAGCAATGGTTGTCAGGAGGCTCCATGAGCTCTCACTGAGTTACCAGAAACTACAGGGAAGCTATGATGAACTCACTGGAAACTATATCAACATGAAAAAGGAAATAGAAATGATCAACAAGGGCCAACAGGAAATGAAGAATACAATTTCTGAACTGAAGAACACAGTAGAAGGAATGAAAATCAGAATTGTTGAAGCACAAGATAGGATCAGTGAATTGGAGGACAAAGTAGAAAAAAACACCCAGAAAGAGCAAGAAAAGGAAAAGAGGCTCAGAAAGAATGGAGAGGGATTAAGAGAAATGCAAGACAACATGAAATGAAATAATATCCATATAATAGGGATACCAGAAGGAGAAGAAGAGCAAGGGATAGAAAACCGATTTAAAAAAGTAATGGTGGAAAACTTCCCTAATTTGGTGAGAGAAAAAGTCACACAAATCCAGGAAACACAGAGATTCCCAATCAAGAGGAACCCAAAGAGGCCCACTTCAAGACACATCATCATTAAAATGGCAAAATTCCAAGACAAAGAGAGAATCTTAAAGGCAGCAAGGGAGAAAAAGGAAGTAACATACAAGGGAACCCCGGTAAGGTTAGCAGCTAACTTCTCAATGGAAACGCTCCAAGCCAGAAGAGAATGGCAAGAAATATTCCGGGTAACGAGAACCAAAGGCCTGCAACCAAGACTACTTTATCCAGCAAGCCTTTTAAGCAAGATAGAAGGTCAAATAAGGAGCTTCCCAGACAAAAGAAGTCTAAAAGAATACACCTCTATCAAACCAATTCTGCAAGAGATACTAAAGGGACTGCTTTAAGGAAAGGAAAAAAAATACAGAGAGAGAGAGGGAGAGAGAGAGCGGAACGCAGGTACAAAAATGGCAATGAACAAGTACCTATCAATAATAACCTTATATGTAAATGGATTAAATGCTCCAATCAAAAGACATGGAAGAGCTGAATAGATAAGAAAGCATGACCCACACATATGCTGCCTACAGGAGACCCACCTCAGTACAAAAAACCTACAAAGACTCAAAGTGAAGGGCAAGAAACAAATTTTCCAAGCAAATGGACAGGAAAAAAATGCTGAGGTAGCAATACCCGTCTCAGACAGAATAGATTTCAAAAGAAGGGACATAAAGAGAGACCCAGAGGGTCACTTCATAATAATCAAGGGTAGAATCCATCAAGAAGACATAAATATTGTAAAAATATATGCACCCAACATAGGAGAACCTAAATACATAAAGAAAATCTTAGAGGATTTCAAGAAAGATATTGACAGCAACACAAGTATAGTAGGGGATTTTAATACCCCACTGTCAAAAATCAACAGAGCTTCCAAACAAAATGTCAACAAAGATATTGTGGCATTGAACAATACTCTAGATGAAATGTACTTAACTGATATATTTATAGAGCCCTTCATCCCAAAGAAACTAAATACACATTCTTTTCAAATGCATGTGGAACATTTTCAAAGATAGACCACATGATAGGACACCAAAAAAGCCTCAACAAATTCAAAAAATTGCAATCATACCAAGCATTTTCTCCGACCACAAGGGACTGAAAGTAGAAACTGACCCCAAGGGGAAAATCCCAAAACCCTCAAAATCATGGAGATTGAATAGCATGCTATTAAACAATGAATGGATCAAGAATCAAATTAGGGAAGAAATCAAAAAGTTTCTGGAAACAAAAGAAAATTAACTCACAATGACCCAAAACTTGTGGAACACAGCAAAGGCAGTCCTGAAAGGGAAGTTCATAACGATACAGGCCTACGTAAAAAAGATATCAACATTTCAAATAAACAACCTAACCCTGCACCTAGAAGAACTCAAAGAACAACAACAAAGACAGCCCAGAGGAAGTAGAAGGAAGGAAATAACCAAGATCAGAGCAGAATTAAATGACATAGAGACTAAAAGCACAATTCTAAGGATCAATGAATCCAGGAGCTGCTTCTTTGAAAAGATAAACAAAATTGACAAACCTTGAAGCAGGCTCATCAAGAAAAAGAGAGAGGACTCAAATAAACACAATCAGAAATGAAAGAGGAGAGATTACAACTGACACCACAGAAATACAAAGGATTGTAAGAAATTAATATGAAGAACTATATGCCAAGAAATTTGAAAACCTAGGTGAAATGGACAAGTTTCTAGAAAAATAAAATGTTCCAAAAATCAATGAGGAAGCAGCAGAAAGCCTGAACAAACAAATAACAGAATATGAAAATGAAGCAGTAATAAAAAACTCCCAACACACAAAAGCCCTGGACCAGATGATTTCACAGGAGAATTCTACAAAGCATTTAAAGAAGAGCTAACTCCTATCCTTCACAGACTATTTGAAAAAATCCAAAATGAAGGAAGACTCCCAAACCCTTTTTATGAAGCCAGCATCATGCTAATCCCAAAACCAGATAAAGACACAACAAAAAAGAAAACTTCAGGCCAATATCACTGATGAACATAGATGCTAAAATTCTCAGCAAAATATTGGCAAACGACATCCAACAATACATTAAAAAGATCATACACCATGACCAAGTGGGATTCGCCCCAGGGATGCAAGGATGGTTCAACATTCACAAATCAGTAAATGTAATTCATCACATAAACAAAAGCAAAAACAAATATCACATGATCATATCAATAGATGCGGGAAAAGCTTTTGGTAAAGTACAACACCCATATATGATAAAAACACTCAGCAAAGTGTGAATAGAGGGAGCATTCCTCAACATAATAAAGGCCATATATGAGAAACCAGCAGCCAACATCATACTCAATGGGCAAAAACTAAAACCATTTCCACTAAGATCAGGAACAAGCAAAGTTGTCCACTTTCACCACTTCTATTCAATATAGTATTGGAAGTCTTAGCCACAGTGATTAGACCAGAAAAGGAAATAAAAGTATCCAACTAGGAAAGGAGGAAACAAAATTATCATTGTTTGCAGATGACATGATAGTGTACATAGAAAATCCTATAGACTCAGACAAAAAGCTGCTCGACCTAATAAATGAATTTGGCCAAACAGCTGGATACAAAGTCAATATACAGAAAGCAAAGGCATTTTTGGATATGAACAATGAAACAGCAGAAGCAGAAATCAGGAATAAATCTCATTCGATATAGCAAAAAGAAAAATAAAATACCTAGGAGTAAACCTAACCGAGGAGGTAAAAGACTTGAATGCAGAAAACTACACAATACCAAAGAAAAAAATGAAGGAAGACACAAACAAATGAAAACACATACCATGTTCATGAATCTGAAGAATTAACATCATCAAAATGTCCATACTTCCCAAAGCAATTTACAGATTCAATGCAATACCTATTAAAGTACCAATGGCATATTTCATAAACATAGAACAAACACTTCAAAAATTTATATGGAACCATAAAAGACCCCAAATAGCTGCAGCAATTTTGAGAAAGAAGAGCAAAGTAGGAGGGATCACAATACCTGATACCAAACTGTATTACGAGGCCACTGTAATCAAAACAGCATAAAAAACAGGAACGTGGACCAGTGGAATAGAACGGAGAGACCAAAAATAATCCCAAGTCTCTTTATTCAATTAATATTTGACATAGGAGGCAGCAACATAAAATGGAGGAAAAATAGCCTCTTCAACAAGTGGTGTTTGGAGAACTGTTCAGCTACGTGCAAAAAAATGAAACCTGAAAACCAACTTACATCATACACAAAAATAAATTGAAGGTGGGTAAAAGATTTAAATATAAGCCATGACACCATTAAAGTCCTAGAGGAGAACATAGGCAGGAAAATCTCAGATATTTCATTCAGCAACATTTTTACTGTTATGTCCCCTAAAGCAACGGGCATAAAGGAAAGAATAAACAAATAGGATCTCATCAAAATAAAAAGTTTCTGCATGGCTAACGAAAACAGTATTAAAATAAAAAGAGAACAGACTGTATGGGAAAACAGTTTTGCTAATGATACCTCAGACAAGGGTTTAATCGCCAAAACATATAAAGAACTTACACGACTCCACTCTAAGAAGACAAGCAACCCAATGAAAAAATGGGCAAAGGACTGGAACAGACACTTCTCCAAGGAGGACATACAGAGAATCCAGGGACACATGAAAAGATCCTCAGTATTACTAGCTATCAGAGAGATGCAAATTAAAACCTCAATGAGATACCACTTCACACCAGTCAGAATGGCCATCATAAACAAAGCAACTAACAGCAAGTGTTGGAGAGGTTGTGGAGAAAAGGGGACCTTAGTGCACTCTTGGTGGGATTGCAGACTGGTACAACCACTATGGAAAGCAGTAAGGAATTTTCTCAGAAAACTAAAATTGGATCTACCTTTTGACCCAGCAATTCCACTGCTAGAATTATATCCTAAGAACCCTGAAACATCAATCCAAAAGAACCTATTCACCCCTATGTTCATAGCAGCACAATTTACAATAGTGTTGGAAGCCACCTAGGTGCCCATTAGTAAAGCAATGGATCAAAAAACTATGGTACATTTACACAATGGAATTCTATGCAGCAGAAAGAAACAAGGAGCTCCTACCCTCTTCGACAGCATGGATAGAACTGGGGAGCATCATGCTAAGTGAAATAAGCCAGGTGGTGCAAGACAAATATCATATGATCTCACCTTTAACAGGAACCTAATCAACAAAACAAACAAACAAGCAAAAATAACCAAAGACACTGAAATTGAGAACAGGCTGACAGTCACCAGAGGGCAGAGAGGAGGGAATTTCAGGGGAAAAGGGGAAGGGGTTAGAGCAACAAGTATAAAAGACACGTGGACAAAAACTAGGGGGATGGAAATGAGAGGGAGGTGGGCTGTGACGGTGGGCTGGGATGGGAGAAAAAGATAGAAAACTGTACAAGAACAACAATTAAAATAAATATATATGTACGTATATAGTTTTAAATGAAAAATGCTTATATTCTTGAACATTGAAAAATTTAAAGTTGAATGCAATAAACTATTATTTCACAAATAATGTATACAGTATAGATGGCATATGAGTACAGTTGATCCTTGACTAATATGAGTTTGAAGTGTGCAAGTCCACTTGTGCATGGATTTCTTTCAATAAATACTGTACTGTTTTCTATCCACAGTTAAGAATATGGGATGCAGAGGGCCAACTATATGTATTGACTTATACTCTTTTATATAGGGGTTTTGAGCACCCATGGATTTTGGTATCCACAGAGGTCCTGGGATCAACCCCACATGGATACTGAGGGACAACTTAAGTTTTGTGGGAGTCAAATGTTACACACAGATTTTCTATTGCACGGGGTTGTTGGCGCCCCTACGACCTGTGTTGTTCAAAAGCCAACAGTATTTGCTGAAAGTGAGTTCTCTGTAGTAATTGTGCTATGCGTGCTATATCATTCTTCCTTCACAATAATTCTGGCTGACAGGCACTATTAATATTCCAATTTCACATATGAAACAGAGGCTTTGAGAGATCAAAAAGTTTACCAATGCTCTACAGGTAAGAATTAGTGCTAGAATTTGGATTCTGGGCAGGCTGACTACCTGTCTAACCCTGGCTCCCACTACTCTACACTCCCTCATATACGTATAAACTTCTTTTATTTGTGTTTCAAATTAATGCACATAGACTGCTTTTATTTTTTCCTATTTCTCCCTTCTTTATATATTAGAATGGTTACAACAATATATAAAAAATCTAAGAATTTAATATATATCAGTTTAGAGGTATAAAAACATAATAAAAAAGAATTTCTCATAAACTTCTAAAATTTTTCACCTAATCAAAAATTTTGGAAACAAGGAAATGCCCATGGGAATATCCATGTCCTCATAGGTATTAAATATATCCACAATATAAAGAACAGATCAGTCATGTTGAACTTAACCAGATTGTTTGTTCATAGCTTTCTTTTTCTTTTTTTTTTTTTTTTTGCATCAGAATTTCAGCATGATTTTTTTAAAGGATTTTCAGTTTCAGGCTTCACATACTAAAATGTGAGAGGGGGTGACAGAAAACAGTAAAAACATACTGCTATTAGAAGTTGGGTCTGAATATACAAGCATAGATGAAACAGTAGTTACCACAGTACTCTCTAGGTGTTCTTTGTAGACCTGACTTGGTCAATGAAATAGTCTTTGTAATCCTGAGCACTCAGAAACTGCAACCCTTTCAACCTGAACAGATTTTATCTTCTTATAAATTAAAATTTTATTTTAAAAATACTTCATGGGTTAAAACAGTTTGAAAATAATGTAGGGAAGGGGGGAAAGGCGCAATTTTATCTTTTCTTTACCAGGGACAAGAAATGGAGTTAAAAAATTATTGAATGGGAGACTTAAAAGGAAATGATCCTTGATACTGAAGATACTGACACCCTATAGAAAATTATCTAAGAGGGTCAAACAAACAAAATTTTCCCTAGGAACTTTATGGGTGATGTAGACCCTTCAGAGTAACTGAACTTTCCTGTTCTCACCTGTGTCCTGTTCCAGTGACTTATTTTTTGGTGCAAGCTCTTTTCTGTACGAGAATGTTTCTACACGCCTCACCTGGTCGATAAACGAAGAATTGCATTCAAGTTGCCTCTCCATTTTTTGATAGTGGCCTCAGTCAATATGAATTTGTGAATTTTTTTAAATATATGGTTTAAAATATTTGTTTCTATATGCTTTTTTCCTTGGTATATATATCTCATTTAAAAAAATTAAATGTAAAACTGTTCTCTTCAGAGAATTCTAAAATGCTTCTTAATTTGGTAATTGGGCCCTTAGTATTAGGCATTTACAATTAAGTATATTTTTTTCTTTCTGAAAATGGGTACTTCCTAACTATGACCCTTTACAACTCCATATTTAACTGCCACATTTTACTTTGGGATTGCTGGGATTTTTTTTTTTAAGTGACACAACATGATTGATATAATCTGGCATGATTCATTACGATGTCAAGCATCAGCAGAACATTTAGAAAAAATATTCATCAAAATCTATCACTGTAGAAACTGTCAATTGAAGATTCTTTTCCTAGTTAATTGCGTGCATGGTGAAACAACACCTTGTTGGTGTCAAAGCCTAGTATGTTTTCAGTAAGTGTGGTTATTAAAGTAGTTGTTCCTAAAGTCCTGGTGTGGCCTTAAGTTTTATCACTAAGCATCTAAGTAATGTCAAGCAAAATCTAAAAGATAAGTCTTCCACTTACCCACTATCTTTGACTAAAAGTATTATGACTCATGCTCTTGCCTAGACCTTACCGTTTTACTTGCAGGGATGAGGATCTAATGTGCAGGTTGGCTGCAGCTTAATCAGATGACAAAGGGAAGCAAAGAGCTACATCATAAGCTTATCAGACTGTCAATTGTTTGCTTAGGTGAGATATTTGTTACATAAAGCTTAGTGTCATAAGGCAAAAAGCCCATTGCCTCTTTTTTTTTTTCTATAGCAGATAGAAAATTATAGACTATAACTATAGCTTCAATGACCATATGTAGACAGTGACCCTGGTAGAAGTCAGCCAAAGCCCTGTTTACAAACATTCTAAAACTGAATAGCCACAAACCACCCAAGGCATGATCTCTCACCTAGCTTATGGTTTGATGCCCTTCCTATAAGCAAGATGGGGGAAAGGTTATAAGTCAAGAAACATTCTAAGCAAATATCTATCACAAGTATATCATTAGGTTAAACTATTATTTAGTTTCAGTATAAAACTCTTTCATTTTGCATGTTAAAACTTTTTATAAAGTCTCCTCTCTAAGGCTAATATTCACTATATCTGCTTAAGCAGATTCAGTAATCACTGTATAAAGCCTTATGTTAGCTAGTATTCAAATACATTCTCAACTGGTTTTGAAAATACTTAGTGTTCAACTAACTCCTTAGATTGTAATCCTATCCATCAGAAATTGTTTATTTCTTTATCCTCGGCATATAATACACTATTAAAATGGTAGAATTTTTTAAAGGTTTGAACAAAGTTCTCTGTTTAAAGATCTATATTAAAGCTTATGAAAAAAATAAAGATTATCTGAAATAACTTTGCAATTAATTTTTTAAAAAATGTTTTAGCATAAAATTTCTTCTGCATCAATTTTATTAGCACTATCAAAATTCACATCACGTTTGCCATGACTGCATATTCTTTCTTTGCCACCTCTCCTATTTTCATATTCTGTGTTCTCAGTGGCATGCAGCAAAAGCACTCATTCAAAAAATGTTTGTTGTTCACATACTAGATACCAATCACTGCATCAGTCCCTAAGGACACAGAGTAGAAAATCAAAGCCCTCTACACCTTTATAGGGCTAACTATAAGGAAGATAAGCAGTAACCAAATGCATATGTAAATAGATAATGTGTCAGATGTGAAGATCTCTATGGAGAAAAAGTGAAGAGAAGGTGGAGGGAGAAGTGGACACACTGTTTTATTTGTTCATTTATTCAAAATATACTTATGGAACACTGAGACCCACTGTGTGCCAAGCACCATGGTAGGCAGCAGGAATAAAATACAAGGAAAAACAGGCACAGCCCTGGCTTATAGCTCATCATAGGAGAAACTTAAATGTAGCCAATTATTAAGCATTCTGTACCCTGATGGTGTAGTACAGTCATGAAAAGGTACAATTGTTACTTTCAAGTGTGCTCTATTTTTGTTTCCTGTCTTATCCCTTAAGGGCACAATGATACTCATATACGAGTTCTCCAGAAAGCCCTACAGGAGTCTTCCTCACAGTGAGCTTACTCGACATTGGGCCGTTAGTCCTCATTTCCACCCTCACTCCCTACCCCAAGCCTCTTTGCAGCAGCCATCTAACGTAAAGAGCAGGACACCACAAGCCTGGCTGGTTCACTTGACCCACACAAATTTCATCTGTTCTTATCACATTGAATGTGGCAATATAAGCTGATTCACTATTGTGCTCTCTCACTTTGTTAGTCTTCCTGTTCATTTGGTCCAGCTTTAAAGGGCATAAAGAGAGATTAGCTTGGGTCAAAGCAAATAGACTACTAATATTCCTTCTTGCAGATGCCCACTCTCTCTACAAGAAAGTCTCTTGAAGCCCTCACATTTGGTTCAGAGAAGGGAACATTCCACTTTCATTCTCTACAAGGAAGAAAGAAAAAAGAAACAACTTTATTTTCAATACCTTTCATCTTTCAGATTCTTTACATTTTATATAGACATATAGGAAATTTTAAATTATGAGATATGAGATGAAAATATGACAAATAATAAAGAAAACACAGTCAATAGAAGCAGATCAATGGATGACATAGTTACTGAAATTAGTAAAGGCTTTAAATATTTTTACAAATACATAAAATTATTTAGGAAAAAAAAGTTGTATATAATGGAGTATTTCTGGCAAGAAATGGAAAATTTCCAAAGAACCAACTAAAAATTCTAGTAACAACAACAAAAAAATACAGTATCTGTTACTTTTTAGAGTTCATGAGAGAGGCTTAGTAGGGAATTGGACAAGGAAGAAAAGACTAAGGCAGGTCAATTAAAAGTATTCAAACTGAAGAAGAGGGAGGGAAAGGTCGAAAGTATTAAATACATGTAGAGAACATTGTTGAACTATGGAGAAATACAAAATGACCTAATTATATAATTGGAGTCCAGAAAGGAAAACAGAGAATAGAAAGAAAGAAAAAAAATTTGAAGAAATTATCTTGAATCTTTTCCAAATAAAGTGAACCCATAGACCCAAGAAGCTCAACAAACCACTAGCCAATATGAATGCAAAATAAATCACACTTACAATAAAATAGTCAATATTAGACTAGACCAGATTAAATAGTTTTCTTTTCCAAGGGATTTCTTAAAGCACATTTACAGGGAAACATAATATACAGATTTTATAATTTTTAAAATAGAAAACACTTTTTTAAGAGCTTTTTTTTTGTGGGGCTATCATTCTTAGGTACATAATTTGGGAATTGTTGGCTAGTGGTAGGGAGACACATATAAACAGAATTTAAAAATTGAAAGTTTTATTATAATTATGTGGATAACATGTGCTAGAAACACAACAAATAGAACAAGTAGTTATACCTGGATTTAGAAAAAAATGTGCAGATGGGCAAGAGTATTGTAGGTGAATGAAGTCATTTGTGAGAGTAAAATACTAGAAGAAAACCAAATGAGGAAAAATAAAAACTTCCATGTGGCTGAAGAGCAGGATGCATTTTAAAAGTATATTAGGCTAATTTGTAGATGGCTTTGTATTCCAAAATAAGGATTTTGAATTTTACTCTTTTTTTTTTCTTTTTTGTCAAGGAGTAGGGGTAGAGGGTGGAGTTAAGGTAGAGGGTGGAGTAGAGATGAGAATGAGGGTAAGTATAATAGGAAAGAGGAAAACAAAGCAGACAGAGGGAAAGACCCCATACTATGATGGGTCTTTTTGAATGAGTTGATGATCCCTAATGCCAGCTCAGACCTGCTGTGGATACAGGGTCCACAGAATATCAGAAAAGCACCTTCCTGCACAGGAGAAGCATACAGTCAAAGTAATAAGCCTTGGGAAGACCCGCATTTCATTTTAAGAAGAAAGGAAGAAGGATTCTTTAAAGAGAAATGATAACTTTTGGCTAGGCCCCATAGGGATATCCCAACTCAGTCCTAACAATTATTTATCCTCCCCAAAGGTCCCCACAGGTTTATATAGAAGGAGCAATAACCAAATGAGAAAGACTTTGCCGTTGTTATGTTAGCTGGACTTCTTCCTCAGTGCTTATATGGGTTGGATGTTTATGTCCCCATTAAATCCGTATGTTGAAATCCTAATGACCACAGTGATGGTATTGGGAGGAGGGGTCTTTGAGATGTGCTAGATCATGCAGGTGGAGCCCTCATATATGAGATTAGTTTTTTTAGAGACCATACAGAGCTCCTTCTCTCTTCCACCATAGGAAGATACAGCAAGAAGGTACCAGTTATCAACCAGGAAAAGGGCTTTCACCAAAACATGATGATGCTGTATCTTGATCTTAGACTTCTAAGCTCCAGAACTGTTTAAAATAAATTTGTTTATAAGCTCCCATGCGGTGATATTTTACTGTAGCAGCATAAATGGACTAAAACAGTGCCTTTCATGCAGAGCTTTGATAAAAGGGAACAAGAGCATATAGCTTTACCCCAAGTTAAGAGCAAGAATTCCCCTTTTCACACAAGTGATTCTAGATTTTGGAAATACTGGTAGGTTTCTTGTGGGTGACTATTGCTAGGAAAAATCCCAAGCAAAATCTGGCACATAAAAGCACAGGATCAAGAGTTAAACATGGTCTTGTTACAAAACCAGAAGTATGGTTAATGCTGATGAATTATAATCAATGCCTTAAATTCTTCCCAGAGTGACAATACCTGCTTTCTTGGCTTGGCTGGGGCACAGAAACTATGGAGAGGTGTGGAAGGGAAGGTTAATTAATGAAAGGGAATCGGTAAAGGGTCCAAAGACCATCTCTTCTCACGTGCTTGAAATGAGCTTGTTGGTGACTGAGGAGTAGTTTTTAAATAATTTTTCTGGACCTTTCTCTATTTCAAAGAAGGGTCTTAGGTACCATTGCAGGATAGGATGTAGAGAAACAGAGAGCACAGTGAACAGAGAGTGACATTGCTCACGAGTCCCCATTTTCTCAAAGAGCAATTCCCCTTCCATCCATTTGGGGTATTGGTCTTCCAATAGTATTTCTTTTGAAGAAGAAATTCTGCAGCTAAATATTTTTTAAAACCTCTATAATGAAAGTTTACAGTTGGATTAGTAATAATTACACATAGGAAATTACCTTGGGAATGTAGACAAGAAAAATAGCTTGTTTGATTCCAAGGCAGACATGGAGGTATGCAGGGTATATAAGCAAGGCAGAGCTTTGTCAAAAGCAGAGGACAGAATAGGATAAAATGATAATAACAATAGTGGGCCTTTACTGAGTTATTATTATGTTCCAGGCACTACTCTAAACGCTTTGCATATATTAGTTCTTTAATTCTTTTAACATTCCTATAAGGTAGTATAGCTTTTTGGTTACCCACCAAAAAATAGTTCAAGTCCTAAACCCCAGTACCTGTGAATGTAACCTTATTTAAAAATAGAGTCTTTGTAGATATAAATCAAGTGAAGATGATGTCAAACTGGATTGGGGTGGTGTTGTTACAAGGAGATACACAGAGACCCAGACTCAGACACACACACAGGAGTGCTCCATGTGCAGGTGGAGGCAGAGATTGGAGTGACGCAGCTACAAGCCAAAGAATGCCAAGGGTTTTCAGCAACCACCAGAAGCAAGGCATAGGCAAGGATAGATTCTTTGCTAGCACCTTCAGAGAAATCATGGCTCTGCAGACACCTTGATTTTTGACTTGTAGTCTTCAGAATGGTGAGAGAATAGATTCCTGCTGTTTCAAGCCACACAATTTATGGTATTTTGTTACAGCAGCCCTAGGAACTTAATAAAGGAGAGATCTGGGTCTGAACCATACCAAATCGATCTTTTAATAAATGTAGATTAGTGTCAAGCCATTATATATACTTTAGCCTATTATCACTTTTTAAATAAGTTATAGACATGTAAATGTACTTGTCCACAGCTACCTAACTAGAAAGTAATAGATCCCAGATTTGAATTCATAATTTAGCTGCAGAGCCCATGATTTTGATCACTTTGACTCAATTATTAGGCAGAATTCCAAAGTATAAGTGAGTGATAAGTTTGGGAGAATTTTGTTTTAATATTTTCTTTAGTTCAGTTTTACTTTGTTTTATTTTATCTTGTATTATTGCCCTTGAGTAGCAGGGAAGTATTTTCATCTAGACCAGATGAAGTAAATATTGATATCAAAGATATGGGAAGATAATGAAGATACTCACTCTTCTTGTCTATAGCATTACAACCATTTTGAGTCCAGTTCTGGTTTTATCCTCTGAGTATGCTCTGAAGCCTGGCGCAGCCCCTTTTCTAAGTGCATTTGAAATTGAGACTACCCATTCCTTCCGGTGCAACATAGACTATAAATACCTGTTTCTTGCTACAGACCCTTTGTCTTGGCCTTGTTTGGGGATAGATTTATGTAGTCTATTCTATAAACATCGTACATCATAGAAGCAATAAACTCTGAAACACACCAATCACTGAGGCTTTTTCAAAAAGCACCACTTCATTCATTCATGTACCACCCCAACTTGCCTCTTTATTTCCGAGGACAACAAACTCCACTTGGTGAAAAGCTCTAGCTTTTAGCCATGTGCATTTCTTCAGTG
Source organism: Glossophaga mutica (assembly GCA_039655065.1). Taxonomy (NCBI): domain Eukaryota; kingdom Metazoa; phylum Chordata; class Mammalia; order Chiroptera; family Phyllostomidae; genus Glossophaga; species Glossophaga mutica. The sequence goes on along the minus strand of CM077309.1, from coordinate 67,451,462 downwards.
AACTTCCATGCTCTCAAGTTTTGGGGAGTCAGACATATTGACACAGGTAGCTGCACCACTCCTTCTTGGCCTGCCAGGACTCTCGTTCCATTAACAGGGGTTCTTAAACTTTCTTGGGGAACATTTTGACAATCATTTTGACTCCCTAGAAAAATTCACAAAGCATAAAATACTGCTTATGATTTCAAGTAACTGAGTAATCTTCTGAAATCCATCCTGAACCTCAGGTAAAGAATCTGTCATCAGGGATTCTTCTCTTGCACTTCAGGACCTAGATGGATAAAATAGCCTGATGATGGGATGTGAAAAGTTGGGTTGTCAATTAAGAATTTTTCCATTTGTAAGTGAAAATATCCACCCTTAACTGGCTCAGGTGCTATTTTTTTTTTTAAATGCGATGGTGTAGGTAGTAGAAGATATAATAGTTCACGTAGATCCAGGCGTGATATTGACTTCAGGCATGGCTTAACACAGATCACACACAATTTGATCAATTCCATCTGTTGCCTCTGCTTCCTGTAGAGGCACTTTGCTCAAAAGATGTAGTCAAAGATGCCTGCCAGCAACTATTGGGGCTATTTCCATCCAGGACCCCATCCAGCAGAAAAGAAAATATCTCTTCCTTCAGCTATTGAATAAACATCCTTGGCTTCAGGGATTGGACCATGCTGTTTAAGATGCCCATATGGAACCAACTGTAGCCAAGAAGAGTGGGCCCAACTTGGCCTTCTCACTCCAGAACTGAAGTTGAGTTAGCTTCTCCCAGTGAAAATAGGCAAGAATGAGAACCCAAATGCGACAAAAGAAATTCGACAAAGGGGAATGGACCTAGGAGGCCAAAACAGGAAATGTCTATCATAAGTATATAAATTAAGGTTTACATTTTAAATATATACATGATACCTGATTGAAAAGTAATTCATTGCCTCTTGGATCTGAATATTCATGATTTAGTCATGGCTCTTGAGTCCCAACAGTGTAACATACATTGGTTACTGGTAAGCACCTGTGCCTCCCCTGCACCAGCATTTTCAAAAAGGTCCCACTAAAGTCATTTATAAGTTTTAGAGCAGTTAATGTGCCCCAATGGGCCTGCAGTAAAAGACGCATTTTGAAATATCTAATGAGTAAATGGGGCATTTAGTAAGACACATCTAATTACTTTAGGTCTTTGTAAAATGTTAATTTAAGGCAACAACAGCATTAAGGAGTAAGTTTGCCAAGTGGTGCTCAGTGATTTGACTCCATGACTGCCATTAATATCAATAGAAGTCTTGCAGCTCACTTGCCACCCATTGCTTTGGAAATGTACCCTAAGGTATAGAAATCAACTATGATAATTTTTATCAATTAAAGGAGGAGGCGTGGCATTTACTATTTATACACAACCTATCAGCTTTATTGATGTGTCCATGGTCTCAGTGTCTGATGTCCACAAAGTCAAGTTTGCATTCCACATTGTAACATTGGTGTTTGTTGCATTTCTGGTGTACAAGGTATTTCAAATTCTAGAATTTGCCTTTGAGAGTTAAAGCAATTCTAGGCAACAGGAGAGCATGATTTGCCTTATAATTAAAATACCTTTCCAAGAAAACACATTGTGAATATGCCATTCCAGATTTGCTTGTGGGTTTTTGTAAAGATGGTGCATGTTAACTCTAAAGCACATTGACGTGAACCCCAAATAACTCTGAAATACAACTTACAAAACAGTACATTGCACACCCCTGATGTTATCTTGCACTTGGCTATCTTATACAGGTCAAGCCCCGGGCTTTTGACTTGGCTGATTTGATATCAATGGAAGGAACTAACTGGTGGTTTTACATGTCATTCTAAAATGCCTGACTCTTTGTAGAATAGCTTCTTAAACACTTACCAGTGGCTTATTTTATTAGCATCATTAATGAGTTCCCTAAATGTGATGGAGAAGGTATTCTGGGAAATAAGTAGTCAACCTTGGCCCCTTGACCTAGCATCATCGTAATTCTCAGCACTAGATGGGGTGGTCAAGGTATAGGATGAGAAGCCATGGGGATGGGAAGGGCTGTAGAAACATGAGAATGAACTGTGCTCTGATTCCATGGGAGAACCTCTGTCTGATGTGGAGGTAGCTGTGGAATAAGAAGCTGACTTAACAAGCCAAGTCCCAACCTCCCAGAAAATGCAAACTGGCTTTTCTGATAGTAAAATTCTTAGAAACAGCTTCATCAATTATTTAGCATGAAAACAGTATATATCATGTAAGAGAACATGCAGCAAACACATCATTTTGGAAACATCCAGGATGGTCAAATATCATTCATCAAATAGCCTTCATGTCTAACTTCATTCATTTCTTCCTCTTAGAATTCCTGGTATCTTATAGTTTCTGGATCCCTTTGCAAATGGAAAAGCTGATTTAATTTAGGGATGGGGAGGCTAAGTCTCTATGCTTCTTTTCAACTCCAGCAAATATTTCATTGTTTGTAATGCCTCTTAATACACTAAACAATATTTATGCCACACTCTACATCTTATAACTTTCTTCTAATTGCCTTAGCAGTGTTTAAAACCAGAGCTTAGCACTTCGATAATAAGCGTATTAATTTGTCTAACGTTTAAGTTCTTACAAAGGAAGAGACAAGCATTAATTTTGTTTAGTTAAAACAAGCTTTGCTTTTGAACAGCAGGTGGTAATTGAAACAAAACAAGGACTCATTAAAGGAGCGTCTGGTGGCTCATGATACAAACAGAGCACACTAGAAAACCCAAACACAAGAGCCCTGAAATAAAGTGGTCATCATCTAATTAACAGAACATGTTTTAATTACCGAGTAAACCATGCAGCGCAGTGTGTCAATTTAACTGATGTGCTAAGTGCCAGTTTACAATATCAGAAACAGACAAATAATTGGAATCTAATTACATGCAGGTCTATTGCACACCAGCGCCTCCAGCCCATCTTAATAAACAAGTTTTTACATCAAACCATGAATAGCAAATACAGCCGTGCTGTTAATTGCTACATTGTGATATTGGGACTTTGCCAGCTCTGACTATTAAAATAAGCTCTTGTGTGGATTGCAGTTTCTCTGCTACGCTTTAATTAGAATCAAATGAGAGGCAGAGATCGGGCTGTATTACTGCAATTCAATATATGTAAATAAGATAACTGGCTAATCTTTTTATTTTATTTCTGAGCCTCCATGCAATAGACGGTTTAGTTATAGTAATAGGTTATCACTTTGCAAATGAGGCAGACTTGCACTGTGAGATGAATCAAGAAACGTGTAATCTTCGCTAGAGTCTAAATATTCCCCATCATTGCAACGTGGGACCCGGAGAACTTTCTTGCACAAGATATATGGTGCTATATTTTTAATGCCCATATTGGCCTAGTTTTTCAGTGATAGCTTTTGATGTTGTATTTCACTTGCCTAAATAAATGCATGATCCATAACATGCTGTTTACAATGCTCAGACAGATATTTCAAGATAAGCTCTTTTAATGGAGAATCATTTGTTCAAGTACTTGAAAGGTTGCAGAGAAGGTCTACATAAATACTGTATAATGCAAATTTTAAATTAAGACTAAGGCATAGATAAAGCTCATATTTCATAGTGTATATAAATGTGCTGCTTGTCAGAGAACTAATCAGGGATTCAGAAATACTGAGTATGAAAATGAAATCTCTGGTAGGGGCACTGATGGGCCATTTTTCTGTATTTTCCAAATAGGGAAGGAGATGGTATAGCTATTGTTGAAAAATTACGAAGTAATGACCTCCTGGGAAGATCTCCTTATGTTTCATTAGAATTGTAATTAGAAGTGGCGTAACCTTGGGAAACCTGCTTCAGAAGAAAGCCCTCCTCTCTTTTGTTTAAGAAAAACCTCTGAGTTTCCCCTTCTCATGGGCCTGAGGCAATGCTAACTGAACTCCATGGAAAGGGCATAATACAGCATTTAAAATGCACTTCTCTGCTGCAATAAACTGAAATCAGCAAATACAAAATGGATTACCATTCACTTAATTTTAGTTATATTTTGTCATTGTGAATTAAAACCATCCAGAGCCTTCTTTCTTGGGGGTATTTCATGTCATTTCCTAGATCAAGCTGGTTCTTAAAACTATCTTCTGATGAATGTGGGGGGGGGCACTTTATTAAGCACCTAGAAACTCCAAGGACTTTCAAGACACCTTAAGCCATTTTCAACTTATGCCTTAAAGTAAGCAAGCCAAGCCACTCACTGGCTTGAGCTAAAGTCAGCCTAAAACAATACTGTGTAAACTTGGCCCAGGGCCTTGCCTATTTAAATTTCCATCACACCATTGTTGAAGGCTCATGCTTTTCACATGGCTCGCCTGGTGGATGTGTTCCAACTCCCAGAAGGGAGTAAGTGCACCATGCAAAATTCTGGAAGAGCCCACCCGTTTCCAACACCTCATCGGATACTTTAGTGCAGGGTAAAAACATTCTAGGTACTCATGTTGTTGGCAAAATCACAAAGGATTTCAGGCTGGTACCTCATTCATCTCAGTTTATAAGTGAAATGGAGCCTTCTGGTCAGTTGTCAAAAAAAAAAAAAAAAAAACCTCCACATGTCTCCTGGTTTTCTCTAGTCCTCTTTGTCTCCTGCAAAACCAGGCCAACCCCAATAACAGTATATAATCAAAATGTTTAACATGCAATGTAAAATGTGTATTAAGAAATGCACAGGGGTTGAAAAAGGAATGTAATAAGGTTAAATTTTACAAGCATAATTCCATATGTTGAAAGCATCTTGTAGTTATGACAAATACAGATGAAGCTATAAATTACCCCAGAATCAAAAGTGTCAAGTTTCAGGCTAATGCTGAATATATATACACAGCTTCAGAATTCTTATTAAAATATGAAAACATGCTAAACATAGAAAAGCTAACAACTGTACCAAAAGTAAGACAAAGTGTTACTAATGTCTGCCAACTGGTATTACTCACCAGGGCAATCAATCACACATGAGTAAACCTCTATGGCAGGCAACCAGGAAAGCTGAAACCCACCTCTCCTCATAGTTGTCTTATTTGTGGTTACTTTTGTAAAGATTCCACATTATTCCATTTGCTTGCTGTTAACCCTGAGAGGGCATGGTTAGCAGAGGGAAAACATTTATTCAATTATAATGTCTTTATTTCTACTTAAAATACATACAAACCTGTCAGCAATAGACAAATTAGTACTTTGACCAGTGCATGTGCTCAGTTTACTCTGTATTTGAATTCTAATAAATTATATCCACATATTACAAAAATTATAACTGACATGCTGTCAGACCCATACATGTCTATGCCTAGAAAGATCCATAATACTTTGAAAGCTGTCACATTCAGTCCTGTTGTAAACATCACCCTTGTTTGCTAGTGTTGTTGTATCTTTGGTTGGCTGTAATTTTTCACCCTCTTACCAGCCCATTATTCTAAATGTGTCTTAATTCTAGAGAAAAAATAGCATCTCCCTTAAGAGTTTTAATCATCTATCATGGGACTCAGCATAGCATATGGAAGTGGTTTCTTTCTAAAGCATCCTAGGCCAAGTAATATCATGGACCTATTGGTGAAGTCAAAATTGGTAAACACTTTCCAATCTCTTGATGATGACACTTATGGCACCTTTAAAGAGTTATTCTTCAATATTTGGTGAAATTTCATCTGTTTTTGCTAATTGGGAGTTGGACATAAATGTTGGCTCTTCACGAAAAGTTAAAATAAATCAAAATGGTAACAATGTGATTCTCATGAGTAGTGGTGGGAGGTGTATATTTATTTACATGGAGAAATGTTTTTCATAGTCATGCATTTCTCTCCCTTCCAATTAATGAGTGCCTGCTATGTGGCCAACATGGTGCTGGATGCTGGTGACAATGACCCTGGCTACATGGAGAATGTCATCTGTAGGAGAAGTCAGACATCAAACACTGAACTGTGATGAATATGACCAAGTGGGCAGTACTAGGTTCTAGGCCAATGAAGCTAGAAGATTATGTTCAGAGTTTTAAATAAAGGAAGGATTGGATGAGAAAGTGTTTTTGAAGCCCTCCAAAGTACTCTAAACATGTAAGGAGTTAGTAATATTAAGACAGGATATCTTGTATGTTTTACTTACAGAACATGGTTGTAAGTAAAAGAATTCAATTCTGTTAATCTAAGTAAATGGGAATTTATTGGAAGAAAACTTGAGGTGTGGACTCTGAAAATTAATGAGCAGCTAGAGAACTTGGGTTGGAAATGGTCAGGAAGAGAGAATTGGGCAGCCAGGACCAGAGTATAATAGTAAAAATGGTCTAGTGAACTGGCTGCAGATTGCTGGCTGGTCTTTTCACCCTCATGTTATCTGCTTAGGACCCAAAGTTCTGGGAAACAGTTTCCAACTGGCTGAGCTTAAGTTTTATAACTACTCCTGGGCTCTGTCCAGGACAAGTCAAGGTGATGCCTCACCTTCTCCAGGATGAAACCATCACAAGGAATTGCCCTTCCACCAAGAATATTTGCAAAGGGGAAGAGGTAATTCTCCCCACAAAAATCAAGGTACATCAGAAAGCATTAATGGATGAAAGGCTACAAACACTAGATCTGCTTGACAATTTCTTGTTTGCCCATTTGTTCAGAATCCTGGAAAACAAACATCTATCTTTTGTACTTACTATATTTATTTTGACTGACTACTTTTGGATCAATACGGGTTGTGAAATTGGCTATGTCATACTCTTTAAATGGAAGTTTCTAAAAGTTTGAGAGTAAAAATTTTTAATTGGTAAAAATATTTAGACAAAATTTCTTTGTCCAATATATTTCTAAATTCACTAATTCATAAGCAAAGTAAGGTATAGGGATAAGAAAGTTATAGCTCTTTTTTTTAGAAAGTTATGGCTCTTGATGTCAGAGATCCTGCCACCAAGAATCTAAGTAAGTTTTTAGTAACTGTCATTGTATGAAAGCCATGCTGACTAAAGGATGTGTATATGTATATGTATATGTATATATATAATTATTAAAAAGAATTGTATTGAATGCAATCTGATATTCTTGATTGGACTCCGGAACAGAAAAAAAAGACACCAGTGAAAAACAAACAGGTGAAATCCAAATAAAGTTTGCACTTTCATTAATAGTATTATTCCAAAGTCAATTTGTTAATTTTGATAAACATTCTATGGTTATGTAAAATATTAACATAAGGGGAAGGCAGCTAAAGAATAAACAGGAACTCTCTCTACTTTCTTTGCAACTCTTCTGTAAGTTTAAAATCATTTCAAAATAAAGTTTTGTTCCTAATTGCAAAATTCCGTGCACTTCATAGGCATTCAACAAGTGTTAGTTGCATCATTATACTTATCCACTCTTGATCTTGCAATGTTTATGTTGACCAGTTTCCTGGAACAATTTCCTATACTTTCTAGGTGCCAAGAACAACAGAGAGAGAGAGAGAGAGAGAGAGAGAGAGAGAGAGAGAGAGAGAGAGAGAGAGAGAGAGAGAGAGAGAGAGAGAGAGAGAGAGGGAGAGAGAGGAAAAACTGATGAAAAGTCTCAACTAAATTTTGCTCTGTGGTATGAGGTTAACTTATTCTTTAACAAATGTCTAAACATCTGTCATATTGGGGCATCCTAATATTGGCATAACAGAGATACAGTGCTAATATGACAAAGCATTTGCCTAAGATTTTTATTAGGTAGCTAGTTATTCTTCCCTATGCTTTTTACTTCTAGACAAAACAAACACTGTCACACATCTTGAGAAGTTACAGTTCACCTTTAATGAATGGAATTTTATTCTTATGTTACTAAATGTTACATTTACATAATTGCATGTATCAATAATGTTTATGAGAATACATCTGAAAGGGAAAGTTACCCTATGTAAAATCTAGAGAATTATTAGCCCACAGGTGACCTACAGAGTGGTAACTCACACTATCTAAACAAGAACCAAGTAGATTTTTGATAATGGTGGATAGTTTTCTCATTCTGCTCTAAGATTAGTCACTTATTCTTTGCACAAAAGTTTCACTGGTGTCAGGGATGACTTTTTTCCTTTAAATCACAGAATAAGTAGCTTTTCAAATTTTTGACAGTAGCCACATGATTTTTGCTTTTTGTTTTGTCTTTATATTTTGTTTTGGGATATTTTTTGCAATTAGGTGTCCTTAAAATTTTATGTCTTTGTTATGTTATTCAATTTTAGTTAAAATCACACAGCAACTCTTGTAAAATAAATCCTGCTGACTGAATAGTTAACTATGGAGCTTACTATTGCCAAAATATTCTTATCTCTAGCCACAAAGACATTTATATGAAAACTGAATTCTTTGTGACAAACCAGAATCTTATTTTGCTGTGACCAAATGAAATGGACATCCATTGTTTTTGCCTCCCCGGGACATATTCCTCCCTTTACTATTAGCGGAGCCTGTGTTTAGGGGCAGGTCCTACCCATCTCATCCCCTTGGTGCACATGGTTTCAGTAGAACCCTCACCCTCGCCCACACTTGAAGGATGGACCTGTGACTCAGACCCAGCCAGACATCAGAAACTTTCCTCTGGGTCATGGAGATTAGCTCAAACTGGGTATGTGATCCAGCCAGACCAAAGCAATGCAATTAAAAGATTCATACTAGACTGGAGTAAAGAGGCTGTTCTTCATGCACATTAAAGAATATGTCAACCTGGAGCTACTGGGCTTAGCCTGTGGCAAGCCCGACACTGTGAGGGAACAACAGAGAACAAATCCAGTGACATCATTTGAATAATACCTGGATCTTGTCACCTTGGCGATGAATAATTTGATTATTCAGGAAAGAATCCTTTTTTTCCCGCCTTAAACTATTTGAACCAGGTTTATGGGGTTATGTCTCTTGCAAGTAAAATAATTCCATCTAATTCATAAAATTTCCATGCATATTCTTCTTTCTTAATGTAATTTGTGTTTTCCTGAGAAAACACAAATTACATATTATTCATATATAATAATTTATAATTATTTATATGTATCAATATGTAATTATTTATATGATCACATAAATGATACATTATATAATATAACATATATCACATAACTACATTATTTATATAGAATATAAACACATTATATGTTAATAAATATATATACAAATACAAATATGTAAATATATAAATATAAATATATATTTATATAATATAATTATTACTTACAGCATTAAATGGTAGTTTTTAAAAATAAAAATAATTACATTTTATTTTTTTTAAAGATTTTATTTATTTATTTTTAGAGAGGGTAAGGGAGGGAGAAAGAGAGAAAGAAACATCAATGTGTGGTTGCCTCTCACGTGGCCCCCACTAGGGGCCTGGCCTGCAACCCAGGCATGTGCCCTGACTGGGAATCAAACCTGCAACCCTTTGGTTCGCAGACCGTGCTCAATCCACTGAGCTACGCCAGCCGGGGCTAAAAATAATTACATTTTAAAATAATTACAATAATTAAATGATTCAACCAATTTTAGAACTTTGCTTTGATATGCAACAAGAAAAAGATTATTTTAATTAGCATCTCCAGCCCATACTTTATTTCTGTGCATCAGATTACATGCAGATGTACAACTGCATACTAGATAAGACCACTTGAATTTTTCAGAGGCACCTGAAATTAAACAGACTCAAAATCAAAGTTCTTCTTTTGTTTTGTTTTATTTTTTATTTTTATGTAAATTTTATTGATTATGCTATTAGAGTTTCCCCAAGTTTCCTCCTTTATTCCCCCTCTACCCTGCATCCCCCAATCCTCCATTATTCCTCCCCCTTTAGTTCATGTCCATGGGTTGTGGACATATAACTTCTTTGAGTTCTCTGTTTTCCATGCCATTTTTTACCTCTCCCTGTCTATTTTATGCCTACCAATTATGCTTCTTCTTCCCTGTAACTTTCCCCCCTGTTCCTCCCTTCCCCCTCCCCACCGAAAACTTTCCATGTGATCTCCATTTCTCTGATTCTGTTCTTGTTCTGGTTCTTTGCTTAGTTTTTGTTTTCATTGTTTTTCTTTTCTTTTAGGTTCATTTGTTGATAGTTGTGAGTTTGTTGTCATTTTACTGTTGATATTTTTGATCTTTCTCTTTTTCTTAGGTAAGTCCCTTTAACATTTCATATAATAATGGCTTGGTAATGATGAACTCCTTTAACTTGACCTTACCTGGGAAGTACTTTATCTACCCTTCCATTCTAAATGATAGCTTTGCCAGATAAAGCAATCTTGGATGTAGGTCCTTGCCTTTCATGACTTCTAATACTTCTTTCCAGCCCCTTCTTGCCTGAAATGTTTCTTTTGAGAAATCAGCTGATAGCCTTATGTGCACTCGTTTGTAGGTAACTCTCTCCTTTCCTCTTGCTGCTTTTAAGGTTCTCTCTTTATTTTCAGTCTTGTGTAACTTAATGATGATGTGCCTTGGTGTGTTCCTCTTTGGGCCCAACTCCTTTGGGACTCTCTGGGCTTCCTGGACTTCCTGGAAGTCTATTTCCTTCACCAGATTGGGGAAGTTTTCCTTCATTATTTGTTCAAATAAGTTTTCAATTTCTTGCTGTTGTTCTCCTTCTGGCACCCCTATAATTCAGATGTTGGAATGCTGAAAATTATGCTGGAAGTTCCTAAGCCTCTCTTCATTTCTTTTTTGAATTCTTGTTTCTTCATTCTGTTCCCGTTGGATAATTATTTCTTCCTTTTGTTCCAAATCATTGCTTTGAGTCTTGGTTTCCTTCCTTTCACTGTTGATTCTCTGAATATTTTGCTTTACTTCATTTTGGGTATCTTTCACTTGTTGTTTATTTTTTCAACCAAGCTCAATCAGTTCTGTGGAAATTTTGACTACTGTGACAGATCCTGGTTGCCAGAATCCACGTATGTCATGGCTGCTAATGAACAAATACACACGAACTACAGAAGTCCTGCAGAGAAAAAGGGACAGCAAGGCCACTTTCTGAGAGACAGAGGGTGAGAGGGCCAGAGCTCCAGTCCCTGCCTGGACAGGCTTTTATTGCTTTTCTGGGTACATTACATGGAAGGTAGTCCTCATTTACTATGCATACGTTCACTGCAGGGGATTGCCTTTTACAGATAACAAAGGAAAAAATGTTGCTAATTACTTCAAAGAGAAGGATGTTGCAGACCAAGGGAAAAAGTCACACTCCATACTTGGGAGGTTAAGCTCAGATTTTAGGGAGCAGCAGTAAACCCTTGCTGCCTCAATGCAGGGTGAGGTTGTTTTAGCAAAAGCAAGTCTCATAGCAGCGTGGGTACAATGCAGGCCTGATTCCCCACAGGAAACCCTCTCCATGGGTGTGGTCCTGTGTGCCACTCACTACCCGCTGGTTTTCCACGTGAGTGCTGAGCTACATTTCCATACCATGCAAAGCAGTTCCCTACAGATTACCAGGGCTGTAAATTGTCCATCAGATAGGTTGGCTATCTCCTCATCACTTAGCTCTCTTTCTGAAGTTTTGCTGTGTTCTTTCACTTGGGCCCTATTTCTTTGTCTCTGTACAGCTGTTAAGTTGTAAGGGGGCAGGGCCCTAGGCATTCACCAGGGCAGGGCAACCCTCTTTGGTGTGCTGCAGCACTGCCTGTGGGGGTTGGGGGCAGAGAGGGAACAATGCAGCTCCCCTGCTCATCTCTAGCTCCACTTTCCAAGGAACTCTTGTGTGAGACTAGGAGTTTCTCCCACCGTGGCAACCGGCATAGTCCACAGTCAGCTCTGAGTCTCAGTTTCCCATTGTCAGCTCCACCCGCACAGTCCACCGCCTTGCCATGGGTTTTCTCTGTTCATGGCCTTACTGGTCTGGTTGTTCTGGTTGACTGTTTCTTTAATTCCTTAGTTGTTGGAGTTCCATACAGTTTGATTTTCTGGCACTTCTGATTTTTTATTGATTTTAGATTGGTCATTATCCTCCTTTTGGTTCTGCAAGGAAGCAAAGGGTTTCTACCTACACCTCCATCTTGGGCAGAACTCTCAAAACCAAAGTTATTTCTCACCTTAAACCCACATCTTCTTCTGTAATCTCAGTTTCAGTAAAGACATACACATCCAAAGCCTTGCTCACTTCCATATCAAATCAGTGACCAAGATGGCCTTCCAACTGTCTATCTGCCACATTCCTTTACCCCATACTCTGCCTTCCACATAGCAGTCAAAGTGAACTTCTAAATGAACAACACTTCCTGAAAACAAACAAGGCTTTCTTACTGGTCTTAGGATAAAAGCTGAACTCCTTAGTATGGATTACCTTCCCTTAAGATCTGCTATCTTCACCACTCCAGTCTCAAACCTTAACCTTTCCCAGCCATTCCTGGAAACTTCTTCCATTCCTCCCATGAATGCTCTGTTTTGCTTTATGAAGTTGGCACATATGGTTTCTTTTGTTTGAAACAGTACTACTTCCCCCTATTTATACCCCTTCAGTTGGTTTAATTTTACTTGTCTTTTAGGTCCCAACCTACCTGTTACTTCTCCCAAATGTCCCAGCCTTCCTCCACCCATGATTAGATTAGGTATTATAATGTTACCTACACTCTTATTACAACATCTGCCACACATTATCTTTTATTTCTAGATGGAGATAGAGAGATATAGATAGATATAGATATAGATATAGATATAGATATAGATATAGATATAGATATAGATAGATATATGTAGCAGAATTACCAAATTCTTGTCTATTCACTACCAGGAATTCATTTTTTTTTAAATTGTTGTTCAAGTACAGTTGTCTCCATTTTCACCCCACCCTGGCCCCCTGCCCCACCCATCTACCTCCCACCCTTGAACCTACCTCCTTTGGCTTTGTCCATGTGTCCTTTATACATATTCCTTGTTGGACCTCCCCCTATATTCCCTCATTATCCCTCTCCCCTCTGGTTACTGTCAGTTTGTTCTTAATTTCAATGTCCTTGGTTATATTTTGCTTGCTTGTTTGTTTTGTTGAATAGGTTCCACTTATAGGTGAGATCATATGGTATTTGTCTTTCACCACCTGGCTTATTTCCCACTGCTGGGATTATACCCTAAAAATCCTGAAACACCACTTCAAAAGAACATATGCACCCCAACATTCATAACAGCACAATTTACAATAGCTACTACCAGGAATTCTTAACCTGACTTGACAAACCTCTAAGTGATCCATAGATAGATATTCAGGGAGATGGGGGTCACAGTTCATGACTTAGTTGAAGGAAAAATTATCTTTTTTTCACTAACTTCAAATGAAAATTTATTTCCTCCCAGAATGAATTATTGAAGGCAACATAACACAGTAATACCAGCAATAGCTATAGCTTTGTCAATAATAGAGCACACATATTTCATAGCATGTTAGTTATTACTAATCTCTGGAAATATTTATGCTCATTACTCTTATAGTGGTTGTTAGATGTGCTGCAATAATTTATTTACTATGTTAATAAAGAAACATTATTTCAATCTAAAAATTATTTAGATAACTTATTTATCATTGGTTGTGTTTACAATCCTATGTATTTAATGTAATTAAAATATTATTATGATAAATGGTTCATAGGCTTCACCCAATTTTGAAAGGATGCTATGACACAGAAGAGGTAAGAACTCCTGCATCTGGTTGAAAGTTATGTGAAGCCAGATCCCACTTGACTGTTTCACCACCATATCCCCAGGACCTTGCACAAAGCCTGGAAAATTTCAGATGCTCAGTAAATATGTCCTGAACTGAAGTGAGATGAAGCTGAACAAATTTTCATCTGGTATTATTTAAATGTGTGCTACTCATGAGTCTGGACAGCTTGCCTGGCCCTGGAGGAGGAGGTGGCCCTATGGTGGTAATGCCTCATTTCCCAATCTGAGGTATGTCAACCTGAAGTCCTACAGTTATGTGGATGAGGCCTTGCTGAGAACATGGCATTAACATTTAAAAACACATGATGGGAAGCACTAGTCAATTCTTTCCCTGAAAAAACAGCTGGCAAAATTGACCTTGAGTGATACAAAGACAGGTGAAAAACTGTCACTGACGAGTGTGATTTATTTTTTAAAATCCTACTTTTAAGTTGACTTGGAGCCAGTTTTTCAACTGGACAACTCTCATGCAAACATCTGCTCCAAACTTTATTATTTTATTCATAGTGGGCCACCTGTGCAACAGAGAAAGTTGTTAGACAGTGGTTGTGCCCTGGAGTCAATGACAGCCAGACTCTTCTCAATTATGTGTAACAGAAATGCACCCCAATCAAGTTACTTCAAGCATATCTCAACTGACACCACTGTCTTTGGAGTGAGCTCCTGAGAAGTCCTTTACAATTTTTTTTCTGAAAAAAAAATTGTTTAAAAAGGTGATGCCAAGTAAATACCTCAAAAGACCCTGAAAAACATTTCAGGAGACTCCTTAAGAGCTCTTTCCTGAAGTAAAATTTGGATTCAGGTATGCATCCATCCAACATGTTTTTGAAAACCTACTACAAAGGACACATGGACAAAGACAAAGCTGGGTAGGATTGAGGGTAGGAGGTGGGGATAGCTGGGACTTGGGAGAATAGGGGGGAAGTGGACACAACTGTGCTTGAACAACAATAAGAAAAAGAGGTAAAAATGCAAAAAAATAAATAAAAATATAAAAATATAAAGAAAACCTACTACATGTTAGTAAACTGTTGTTTGAGGGTAAGCAAGTAAATCAGTGCCAGGAGGAATTAGGACAAATCTTCCATTTGGTATCACCTTTCAGGTATGAACCAAATGATAGGGGCAGTGGGGACTGGAAGAGACATCCCCCCGACCCTGTATGTGCCTCTGTGAGTTCCAAGAGCCACCAAAAATGAGAGTCTCACTCTAAAGAGGAACTGGAGCAATGGAGAGGTAGTTGTCTTAAACATGTGAACTGTGGGGTACCTGTGCAGGAATCAGCTGGGCCCTACCTTAAACCAACTTGAATCTGTAGAGGTGGTGCCCCAGGTGCTCCTAATGCATACTAATTTTGAAAACTACTGTTCTTGATGATTTAAGGAAGTTGAGGAGAAGTCATCTCCTTCAGTGTGGTGGATTTGGTCTCTAACATCTCAAAAACCTACCAGCCAGATGGCTGACATCACCGAGTAGAAGGTCATGAAGTCTGTATGTGGCTAGGAAGTTCATTATGCCCCCATCCACTTGGGAAATTGGCCTTCAACCTTCACCAGTGATGGTAAATAGGTCCATGTAGTTGGTCCTCTCCAACAGACTGGTAGCAACTGTTGGAGGCACTGTGTTGTAGATTCTGAGAAATTGAGTATCAGAAACTCAATCCTTAAATATACCTCCCATGCCCCATAACTAAAGCTGCCTGCTGAAGTTATATGAAATTAGGTTTTGTTATTGGTGTTCAACATATTTGTTATATGTTTTTCTAATAACAACTTCAATAATAATGTGTTTGTTTAACATGGGCACCTTGTTAGCTAAAGGAGACCCCAGCTGTCAGTGAAATACCTATCTCAGTGCAGAAGTTAAAAGTTAACTGATCCATAATATGAGTTAAGAAAATAATAATAATGCTTTGTTTCCCTCCAAGGAATTCAAAGCATTCTGTGTGTACCATTTCATTAACCTCCACATAAATGTTAGGTGCTTGGTATAAAAATATTTTTTTAACCTTAAAAGGAACTGACTATGAAATTACAGTATGTTTTGACTCCCAAAAATCTCCCAAATCTATCCATTCTCCCCATCTGCAAGGTTTCCATATGATCCAAGATGCCATCATCCTGCCTGATACTAGATAGCTTTAACAAAACTCCTCATGCTCATACTTAACTCTCTACAATCAATTCCTAACAAGGCAATCAAAATGTATTTTTTTCATTGAAATGAAGATATCACTCCTACCTACATTTAAACCACTCTGGGGGATCTTCTCCACTCTTTGCCCTTCCTTACTCTACCTACTCCCATCCTCAGCTGCCTTTGTTTCCTTCCAGCAAGACAAGTGTTTGCCTATCTCAGGGCCTTGAACTCTCTGGCAAACCAGGTTTTGGAAGGGCTGTTCCATTCCCCTTCAGATCCTGTGTTAGACATCTTCTCATAAATTCTTCCTTAAGCTTCCTGCCTAGAGTAGTCTGTCTTCCACGTTACTCTCGATCCTACAATATCTGTTTTCTTGACTGCATCCATCTCATACTGCATTTATCTTTTTATTTTGTTTATATTTTTATTTTATTTATTTTTTGTTTGCCTATGTGTTCATTGTTTGATGCACCTCCCCTAACATCACCCACAACTTGAGTGTAAGCTCCTGAAAGCAGGCATATTATCTGCAATATTTTACTGATATATCTCCAGCACATATCATGATGTCTGGAGCAGAGTAATTGTTCATAAATACTTTTTGAATGAATGAATGTTGAGATAGTTTTTTTCTACACTGTGTAGAACTTGTCTTCTTTCATTTTCCATAGTCACAACTAAATTCAAAAAGCATGTGTGTATTTGTGTACAAGCATGAAGATATACTGCCTGAAACTTTTTCTCCCCAACTGTCTGCTGTACCTTAAAGGGGCCTCTCACTCAGTAAAGTTTTCTCTGACTAAAATATTTCCCATATCCAATCTCTGTCACTATGGAGAAGCTCTCCCATTCAGGAGAGGTCAAGCTGTGAACTAAGGCTGGCTGCTGCTAATGGCAGGCCTGAAGTCACTTCGTGAGAGGTACAAGGCATGCCAAGGCCACATGCTGATGGTTTCAGAATTTTTAGTAAAGTCTGAGGCATGAGCCAAGGCAGGCCCTTTATATAAAAAGAGCCATTAGAAAGAGTATGGGTGGGCCTGATGATTGGGTGGGGCAAGGTCTCAGGGAGTCAGCAGGGTGGGGCAAAGAGTGTGAGCCAGGTTGATGGAGACTCAGCTATGGTACTCACCTGCTGGCTCTGTGGAGGGAGGAGGGCTCAGAAAAGGAACAAGGGTCTCTGCCAGCATTTCTGTTGGGAGAAAACTAACCCTCCAGCTCTCCCCCAATGCCAGATAATTCAGTTTCTCCCTGAATATTCCTGATGCCCCAGCCCTGAGACTCAGAGTGAATAAGTCTGTGTAAATCTGTGCATAGGCCCTTTAAAAGGAACTGCCTGGGACACAAAGAGCACTCTGTCTTCCTCAGCCTTAATCCCAGCTGGTGTTTACAGCCATAAGGTATGGGAACTTTTCTTGCTGGCTCTGGGCTGGGGGCCTGGTGTGGTACTGGAACCCCCTTGCTCCTCAGGGAGGACCTCTGCAGCTGAGATATGCCTCCCAACTTTTATCTACCATTCAGGGATGTGGGACCAGCCTGTTCTGCATCTCTGCCCCTCCTACCAGTCTCAGTGTGGCTTCTTCTTTATCTCCTGAGTTATAGGACTTCTGTTCAGCTAGATTTCAGACAATTCTGATGACGGTTATTCTGTAGTTTAGTTGTAATGTTGATGTCATTATGGAAGGATTTGAGTACCATGTTTAGTTACATTGCCATCTTGACCAGAGGCCCAGACTCTTTTTTTTTCCCAAAAGAAAATTTCTCCCAGGTGTTTGGATATGAATGAAATCCTGACTTTAATTCACTAATAAGAATTAAACTACTTAATAAACTTAGAAGCCAAGGTCACTGCAGCATTACCACATTGAGATTCTCAGCTGGTAATCAAATTCTCATTGCCTTCATAGAGGCCCACAAATCCTTTGAGGCCTAGGGAAACATATTCATTGCTCTAGGTAGGTAACTTCCATAGGGACCCATTCTTTTTTATATTTTCTTATCAGCCACATCCATTCCTAATCATTGGTGAGTGGGCCCATTGTGCCTAACACTGTTTGGCCCTACTTCCAGGGGCTGGGGACACTGGTGGGGCAGGGCAGCAGAAGCCCCAGAGCTGTGCCAGCCCACATCACCAGCTCATCACAATTCACTACTGCATACCTTTTTTGGAATCACTATTAGACTTGGACATATCTGTTGTACATGTCAAGGCCCCTCATTTCTCAAAGTATTAGTGGTCCAGCATCAACATAAATACATCTGTCCATAAATCTTGACAGGTATAATGATTTGTTGAATTTGAAAGGCATGACTCAAACATTAGACTCCTTTTTGATTCCTAACATGATTATCTTTAAAGGCAGGCATTTCAAAGGCCTTCTGAATTGACTTCTGTCAACTGATTCAGTAGCTCCTGCTGACTTATCTATTATGAAGTTAATACAATCATGGCCCCTGCTGTCACTTGCTGCAAAGGCCACCTGTATTGTGGCACAAATTACGTTCTTGATTGGCTCATTATTCTTTACTGTGGAAATGACTTAGTTCTTAGGCTTTTGTTTTATATTGTTTTTGAGTAGGACACTCTTGTCATTTTGTTTATTAGCAGGAAAATGGGTTTGGCACAAAGTCAGGTGAAGGATTTCCAGTAATCAGATAGCCAGGACACTCATAAAATTAAACTGTAGAAACAGGTAGAAATAGGAGAAACTGTTTCACAGGCCTCCTATGAAATAGCAAATAGCTTTATAATCACTCGATGGTGGAATCTACAAACCCAAAAGAAGACAGTGTCATCTGGTGGTTAAACAAAAAGACCCCTTCTTTCTATGACAGCATTTATTGAGTGTTTATTATTTATCAAACCCTTAGCTAAAAGCTTCCCATGAGTAACTATTTTAATCTTCTCAACAACCTAAGCCATACAGTTTTACTCATACCCAGCAATTTTCAGACATTGCCTAAGGCCAACAACTGGGAAGGGGTAAAGCAGATTATTTGATGCCAGCTGTCTGGTGTCAGCAATCTGATTTCTGACCCTAAAGTCTTAGCCATTGTCCTATGCTATAGCCTTCTTGCCTTGTTTTACTTTCAAGGGGCCACTGAATGCTTCAATAGACACTCCTCTAAAATGGGCACAGAGATGTGGGAAAGTTTGTAAGACCTGTGTGTGCTATCAGGTGTTGGACATAAATTCAAACCCTGGTTTTTGACATTTATATCGGGGTTTGAAAATTTTCCTTCTTCTAGAGGAATATGTTGTAGTAAACTTTCAAAAACAGATTAGAACTATGTGATTAAAAACACAATGGCTAGTGTGCTCATTTTTTTTAAATGAATCTCCTAATTTAGAGTTCTACTTTTTAAAATTCCTCTTCGTTTGCAATCCACTCTTTCGTTTTTCTAGCTTTTCTTTCTTCCCTTCCTTCTTTATTCCCATTTATGAAATTACTAACACTGAAAAATGTACTCTACTGATCCTTTTTGGGAATCTTTTAATCTCAGGTAGGTATCTTTCTGTTCTTCCTACAGGTTCATAGGAACAGCAGATACCTCTGCTATTTGTCTAGATACAGCAAACAAAAACTATCCTTAAGGAAAAGTGAATTAGGCTCTAACTTTGCCACAAACAATTTCTTTAGCATACTCATTTCAAGGCATATTTTCCTGTTTGAGTTTGATATATATTCATTAAATATCTACTATGTAGACTCTGGGAAAACAAACATGAAAATTTTCATCTGGTCTGAATCCTAAAAATACCTGGTTGGTGGGGTGGGAGAATGTATATATACATGCTTACATGCTTATGGGTAAGCATTTCTGACAACTTAAGGTAACAGCTTTAAAGAAATGTATAAATAAGGTAATAAAGACAATGTATAGAGATTCTAATACATGCTAGATTAATTTAAAATCATGATAATGTAGAAGGGTTTTGTAAAAGAAGTGTAGTTAATATGATAATTTAATATAGTAACACAGTAGTAAGTTGGTGGCATTCAAACTGGTGGTGAAGAAGAAAGACACATTGAGACAGGATGAATGCTTGAGCAAAGCCTGAGATGGAAGTAAAAATACTCCTTGGATAGAAAAGATGAGTAGTGTCTGGCCCATGCAGAAATATAGACTAAATCTGGAAATGATATGGATTCCGTGGCAGGAGCCGTATTCATTCCTGGAACAGTAGTGTGGTGTAAAAAATTGGGTGCTTTAAGTATATTAACTTTTCACCCTGTGAAGGATGATTTCATATGGGTGGGGGGAAGGAAGACAGAAAGATGCTGCTCCTAATCTTTAAAAGGTAGATTCCTTTTTCGCCTTCGCAATCCATTTAACTCAAACTTTTTCAGTGAGGTTTCTCTAATTGCTAAGTGACTATAGACTCACTAATCAGCATGTTCTATGACATCATTGAGGAAGACACATTTTATACTCCCAACAATGCAAAAACAATAGGTCCCTTTTCTCTAACTGAGCAGCAAAGTCTTACCTGATATGAGTTTTTAAAACTTAGTTGTTGGTTTTTTTTTTGTCACCTCCTGCCACCTTTAATCCCAATGGAGCAGAAGATGAAGGCCTACAGGCCAAGAATCTATGGAGATTCTTTGCTCCAGTAATGGAGATCTTTACTCCATATAGGTTATGAAGAAACATGTCTCAAACTTTAGTTTGCCCCTGAAGAATTTGTTAAAACACAGATCACTGGGTAACACTACCAGACTTTCTTTTTTCACTAGGTCTGGAACGTGGCCCAGCAACTTGCATTTCTAACAAGCTCTCAGGTGATGCTCAGACTGCTAGCGTGGGACCTACAATTCGAGAACCAGTGATAGAGAACAAATTGAATGTGGAGGAAAGAGGATACTATCAAGGTTGGCTGAAAGTTGCCACAAAACCCTTTATCATTCAGAGCAGAAACTGCAATTCAGAAACAAGGCTCCAGCCACTAGAACTCCAGCATGAACTGCTTTGTGTACATCCTGACTACAACAGATTGTCTCAGCAGAGAGCTGAAGGGATCCTTTTTTACAGGGTTGAACACAAGAATGTCTCCAGGCATTATGTACAAAAATCTACCAAACAGCATTGGCTACACTGTAACCACTGTACATCATCAGAGTCCACAAACCTCCAATACCATCATCCTTCATGGATTTCAAGTCACGCATATTTTTCACATTCTGCCCTCCCTGGAATTGAGGTCCATCTTAGTATCACTATTCATAGGTCCTTTGTACTTGCCACTGTAATATGAAAAGGGTAATGGGTGGAGTGATGGGTGAAAAACAGAGACATGGACAAAGGGAGAGGAAGATGTGTTGATCATAAGAGGAAGGAAACAAATGGAGCCTCTGGGCAAAGAAGACTAGCAGACGCAACAACTGGGAAGAAGGGGGGAAACAAAGGAGAGAATAAGATAAATGAAAAAGCTGCAGGAAATGGAGTGCAAACGGGGACATCTCTCCAGATGTAATTACAGCTAGGTATCCCTCTGCATGTTGCCACAGCTCATAAGTACCTTTCTCTGTGTGTGCAAGAATGATATATGATAAAATTCATCTAAATAAATTTGAAAGTGCACTTTTAACAAGTGTAAAATAGAAGTTCTATATGGTGAGAAGGTCTTTCTTCCTTAGTAGTACATACAGTTATAGTGCTTCTTATAACTGGTGGAAACTTAGAGTCAATGAAATTGAATGATTTAGGGAGTAGTATGATGACAAAAGAAAGAAACACACCTAATGAGCTTGGCTTTTCTTTGGAAATCTTCCAGATAGCAATTTCCAACACATTCTTTTTTAATATGCTGCACTTAGCATGACAATATTTGTTCTTTCAATAATATTGCTACTATTTTTCTGCCTGTCTTTTTCTTCTAAGACAGGGGTTGGCATTTTCTGCTATAGAACTAGATAATACACATGTTTGGTGTTGTGGGCAATAAAGTCTCTGTCACAACTATTTAACTCTGATGCTGAAGAGAGGAAGCCATCATAGGCAACAGGTAAACAAATTAGAATGGCTGCATTCCAATATAACTTTATTAAAAAAACAGTTTAACAAGCACTGGGCCAGATTTGGTCCATGAACCATAAAATGTCCATTCCTGATATATAGAATGGGAGACAATATAAATGCATATGCTTCATGTACCATCTTGAACCAGAAAACATGTATTTTTAATAATAGTTTTATCAGTTATAATTCACATACCATATAATTTACTCATGAAAGTGTGCAGTTCAATGGTCTCTAGTATATTCACAGATACATGCACCTGACGCCACAGTCAAAAAGAAGTCCTGCACTTACCTATCATCACCACCACTATTACCAACCTGGTTCTTAGCAACCACGAATCTACTTTCAGTCTCTATAGATTTGACTATTCTGGATGTTTCATAGTAGTGGAATCATATAATATGGGGTCTTCTGTGACTGGCCTCTTTCACTAAGCATAATGTTTTCAAGGTTCATCCATGTTGCAGTATGTATGATTACTTCTTTCTTTTTATGACCAAATAATATTTCACTATATAATGTGCTCACATTTTGTTCATCTATTCAATTGATGGATATTTGGCTTGTTAAAAAAAACATTTTTTGAGTTTTTTCACATCTTCAATTGTGTCACTGAAACTCTAAAATTTAAGTGTGTCTGAACACAGACATACCCACATACATATACACTAGGAATCCCTCCAGTAGACAGTTTCAATGATTTAATAATTTAAAGTTTTAATAATTTTTAAAATATATTTTATTGATTATGCTATTACAGTTGTTCCCATTTTCCCCCTTGACCCCCATTCTGCCTGATATCCCTATACCTTCCAGCAATCCCCCTCTTACTTTATATCCATGGGTCATGCATATAAGTTCTTTGGCTTCTCCATTTCCTATACTATTTTTAACCTCCTCCTGTCTATTTTGTACCTACCAATTTATGCTTCTTATTCCCTGGAACTTTTCCCCCATTCTCCCCCTTCACCCTCCCAGCTGACAATCATCAAAGTGATCTCCATTTCTGTGATTCTGTTCTTGTTCTGCTTGTTTGCTTAGTTTGTTTGGTTTTTTTTTTAGATTCCATTATTGATAGTTGTGAATTTGTTGCCATTTTAATGTTCACAGTTTCGATCTTTTTCTTTTTCTTAAATAAGTCCTTTCAACATTTGATATAATAATGGCTGGATGATAATGAACTCCTTTAGCTTTACCTTGTCTGGGAAGTATTTCATCTGTCCTTCAATTCTAAATGATAGCTTTGCTGGATAGGGTAATCTAGGTTGTAGGTCCTTGCTGTTCATCACTTTGAGTACTTATTGCCAGTCCCTTCTAGCCTGCAAAATTTCTTTTGAGAAATCAGCTGACAGTCTTAAGGGAATTACTTTGTAAGTAATGATCTGCTTTTCTCTTGCTGCTTTTAAGATTCTCTCTTTATCTTTAACTTTTGGCATTTTAATTATGATGTGTCTTGGTGTGGTCCTCTTTGGGTCCAACTTGTTTGGCACTCTTTGTGCTTCCTGAAATTGTACATCTATTGCCTCCACCAAATTAGGGAAGTTTTCTTTCATTATTTTTTCAAATAAGTTTTCAATTTCTCACTCTTCCTCTTCTCCATCTGGCACCCCTATGACTTGGATGTTGGTACATTTAGAGATGTCCCAGATGCTCCTTAGCCTATCCCCATTTTTTAATTCTATTTTCTTCTTGCTGTTCTGATTGAATGCTTTTTTCTTCCTTATGTTCCAAATCATTGATTTGATTATTGGCTTTATCGCCTCCACTATTGGTTCCTTATAGATTTTTCTTTATTCTATTTAATGTAGCCGTCATTTCTGCCGGGGTCTTTTTTTATGCTGTTATAGTACTCAATGAGTTCTTTGAACATACTGATAACCAGTGTTTTGAACTCTGGATATGATGTGTTGGTTATCTCAGTTTCATTTAGTTCTTTCCCTGGAGTAGTGTTCTGTTTTCATTTGGGCCATATTTCTTTGCCTCCTCAATTTGGCAGCTTCCTCGTGTTTGTTTCTGTGTATTAGGTAGAGCTGCATTGACTCCCTGTCTTAGTAGCATGGTGTACTATAGAACACCATACCTGTAAAATGTGTGGGGTGGATCCTTAGGTAATCACCAGGGCAGGGCAATCCATTTCACTGTTTTGTGGATCTTTGGCGGGGGGGGCTCAGAGAGAGGACAATGCTCCTGCCTAGCTTCTGGAGGATGGCCTGGGAGGATGCTGTCTCCCAGTGCTTGCCTTGTTGTCGGTTAGTTCATTTTCTCCCCATATGCCATTTGTGCCTTTCAAGCTGTTGTCCTGGTGATGACCCAGAGTAGGTGGGTCCTTATAAGTCCTAAGTTCATGCAGGCCCTTTAAGAGGAGTATCCTAAGAATCTGGCAGTTTCTTCAGCCACACCAACCCCCACTGGTTTTTACAGCCACAAGTTATGGGGGTTTATCTTCTTGGTGCTGGAACCCTGGGCTGCTGGGTAGTCTGGTTTGAGACTGGGAACTCTTGCTCCAGAGGTATCCCTCCCAATTTTTATCCATCAAATGTGAATGTTGGACTATCCTTTCTGCTATCTTTCCACCCCACTCTGCATGTCTCCACTTCTCTCCACATCTCCACCCCTCCTACCTATCTGGATGAATGTGGCTTCTTTAAATCCTTAGCTGTCAGATTTCCATACAGCTGGGTTTTCTGATGATTCTGGGTGTTATTTGTTTTGTAGTCTACTTGTAATTTTTTCTGTAATTGTGCAAGGAAGCGAGATATATTTACTTCTGCCTCCATCTTGACCAGAAGTCAAAAGTTTTAATGATTTTAGTTTAATCAATCCTCAATTATATTTTAAAAATTATAGTTTTCCATAGTTAGAAAATTGATGAGTACCACTTCAGCAAAGTACCATAGTACTAGACATATCCTATACTCTCCCATAATAATATTAATGATGGATAAAATTCGCTATCAGACTCTTTCTCACTTGAAATCTTCAGGCATCTATGGGCACTGAACAAGATAGAAAACCTCTCTCTGAGGTACTAGGGCTAGATAGTCAAAACCCCTTCCTTGATCATCTGGGGCCCAGCTCACCAAGGCTCCTATTCTAAGCTTCTCCCTCTGTTCTCCCTGCCATAGGATGGTGACTGTTACCCGTATTTATTATCTAAGTTAGTTACATGCTCTCTGCCATTTCAGCTCATCAATGTTTGTTTATCCCATTCCCTATATTAAATTATCTCTGTTGAAATAGCTAGTGTGGTTTACGTCTTCTTAATCAACTCCAGCTTCATAATTTGCAGGGCTTAGTACAAAACAAAAGTGCAGGAGCTCTTTCTTAAAAAGTAGAGGAAAGTGCCATTAAAGATAGTAAAATATAGGGTTTTTTTTTTTCTTTTCTTCCATGGAATCTCTCTCAACTTGTCATGTGTTGTTGTTGTTGTTGTTGTTGTTGTTACTGTTGCTGTTTTTTGCCATTGAATGTTATTCTAAGTAAAGAAAAATTAAAACTTTAAATGATTAACATGACTTTTACCGTTCATCTTTATACAAGAACACTTAACTCTAATAGGGAATTACCAAATTTACACAGTTTGTATTTCATAGCCTGTATGTATATGTGCATTTCATTCTTACAGAACAGTAGAAACACTGTGCAAAATTAACTCTACTATTGTTATATGATTTCTTGATTTGCCCACATTCTACCAATACTCTGTAGAGCTCAGGGCTTCCATACATGCTCCCTTTCTACTCACTTTGAGTCTCACTGAACTCCCACACACAAATCCTCCAAAATTCTGCATTCAAGCAAGCTTCTTGAAGGTTACATGCAAATAGGGTGGTAAGAAATGATGAACACACATTCCTCTGTTCATATGCCTATTCTGTCATCCCACTGGACCTCGTTTCCAAAACACAGATTCAGAGATTTGGTGAACACCTGGAGTTTTGGGGAGAATGGCCTGCCCAGAGAAAACACGAAAAGTCTGACCCCATGTCTTGACCTATTCATCTCTTTTATCGGGCTGTTCCTGAGTTGCAATATCCTTTATAATATTGTAATAGATAAGCCATCCATTTAAAATTCCAAAATGGAGACAATAGATCATGAGAGCAAGTGCAGACCCATCTGAGCACAGGTCCTTGTGTGACTGCACAAGTCACATTCCCATGAAACTGTTTGATACAGACCACCCGTGTATATTTGTGTGTGTCTAGAACACTTTCTCATCTTCTTCATATGTTCAATATTAGACATTCAAGAAGAATGAAAATGTCCTTCTGCATGTTACATCTCTGACATCTCAGAGAAACACTCAAATATTGTCCTTTAACCCCAAAGGAACCAGTTTTCCAGTCTTTAGAAGTTACCAGCTTAGATTTGGTCACTGAAATACAGTTTTTACCCTCTTCCCTAGAGCTAGGGCATACCTCATGCAAATTTCAGTAAAATGTAGGACATCAGTTATTTTTGGCATAAGTTGTCTGCACTTTTCAACCCCTACCTAAACAAATTCACAATTGCAAATCTCCTGCTTTTTCTTGTCACTAATAATGGTCTCTTACTTGACCAGCATGAAGTCAATATTAAAGTTACACATGCTGTGAGAAGTCTAATTTTCATTAAGGTGGGACCTGGCCCTGGTTTTTACACAAATTGTGTTTCTCTTTCTGTGGCAGCTTTTAACTTGCATGTGTAAATTTAATTACTTGGGGAAAATACATTCAGGCATATTGGGTGACAAGTTTAATGACCATACTTAATTTATGTAGTGTTTGAAACTTTATATTGGGTTATGTTACAATGAGAGCTGGCAATATATTCAAAAGATATATAGGGTTCTTCTGCGTATCCCAATTCAAGTCATACTTAAAAAAAAAAAAAAAAAAAAAAAAAAAACAACTAAGTTAACCTTCCAGTGAATACTCTATGAAACACAGTGCTAGAAAGAAAACGAGAAGAATCTGATTTATATGTCTCTTCTCATCTGTTTGAGTCCCCAAACTACCCAAAAAATATTGCAAGACTGAGATACAAAATTATTTCAATCCCTTCTTGCTTCCTGGAAGAAAAAAAAAACATTTTAACAGAAGAACCTGTCTGGCAAACAAACAAAATAAAAAACACAAATTAATTAAGCAGAGAAACCTTTCTCACTAAAGGTACACAGAAACTCCAAAAACATATTAGACATTTCTAAAGATCACAAATTAGCAAATACTGAGAGCAAGTTTTCAAGAAAAAAAAGAAATGAAATGCAATGGAGGGAGGGAGGGAGGGGAAAAGAAAGAAAAAGAGGGAAGAAAAGTCTTCTCTGGAGATGGATGCAGTTCAGAGTGACACACCCCTCACTTATTTGGGGAATGTGATTTTCCATCCTGCAGTTACCTGACACCCAGACAAATATAATAAAAATATGTCATCATAAGCAGCCTAAAATAAATACTCAAATCCTCAGTGTTGATCATTTCTCAAATGTCTTCCCTGGATTTTACATCCTCACTCTTTGTTACATTTGAGGAGGATAGGTTGTTTGGAACATGCATGGATTTTCAACCCAAAGGTCATTGTGTGTAAGCCAGGGAGCATCACAGCTTGTGGCCAAGTGCACCTGGCTCACAATGGACAACTTTGAAATTGATCCCTGGACTGATAGTTTCACTATTAATCAATTAATACCAGCCCAAATGTTTCATTTTGGTTGATGGAATTATTATTTTTTAATAATGATCTTTGTGTTCCTGGTCAATGAATGAAATAAAATAGTATCCTTCCAATGAAGTTTAAAATATGCAACTACATCAATTTTTTACATTAAATGCTCATTAAACATGTTTAGATGCTGAATATCAGCATAGGAGCCAGGGAACAAGAACTAGAAACATGAATTCACATAGTGTCTGTGCTGAAGGGGCTCCCTATCCAGTCAAATAATCCCACCTCTAGAATGCCATTGACCTCTTAATGGTGACTCTGTTGGTCTGGCTTCACTCTGCTTTGTAAAAGCACTATGTACACGGAGTATATTTAACACACAACTAAATGAAGTAATTTAACTGTCAACATATTACACTTGAATTAAACTAAATCTAGATTATTCTATATTTTTCACTGGAAGATGCAGTAATTTTTGCCATCTGGAGGATGGCTTCACATAAGGTACTATTTTGAATCAACCTGCAATGAATTAATGAACTTCTATTGAATACAGAATATGTGCCTATAGTCTGTTTATAAACAAGTCCACCAGCCAAGACATACATGTGTAAACATCATCACACATTATAGCAGGATGTCTGTTACAACAAGGATCTGGCATGTCACATGACCTTAAAGAGTTCCTGGAGGCTCTTAGCTTTCAATGACAGCCTGCTTTATTTGTTAAATAAACAACAAAACCTAGCTTTCATATTGTTGTATTCCGCCTTTTGAAACATTTCTTGTAGCAGGACTTTGCCAATACAAAGCTGACTTGTTACATGATTTGTCTGTAACTAGGAAGTTTTAGAATTTTTACTTCCTTCATCTGTGCTAAAAAGCAATTCAAGAAACTCAAAATTCTCCTAGGGGCTGATTTAAAAGCAACAGTGAAAGCACACAAACACAGTACCAACAGCCAGTTTCCCTCTTGGGGAAGAAGCAGTATGGGCCATGGAGCTATAATATAAATGGAAACCACTAACCACTAGGCATTAACATGCTTTTTATCATGTGTTCAAGGAACATAAAATTTGGAAGCTACTAATTTGACAGTGGTTTTTACTCACTAGTATTTACAGTGGATGTAACTTCACTTCCACTTGGAGGACCACAGAATTCTTGGCCCAGCCATGCTAGAGAAGGGAGATTAGCTTTCTCACCCATTGCCTTAATAATCATGAGTTCCCCTGCTGGGGTGACTAATAGCTTTTGATGCCACTCCCTAGCCATGCTCAGCCAACGAGGAAACTACACCCATTCTGCCACATACCTTCACCCCTAGAACCACACCATGGGCCGCTTGGGGGTGGATCGTAATAGTGAAGACCAGCCTGTGCTATCAGAAGAGAACCACTATTGGTCTAAATATTTGCTCCACATAGAACACATGGGGAAGCCTGTGTCTTTCTCAAAAAGAAGAGAACATGGAGTGCGCATGCACAATCACACAGATGAAAGAGAGATACATATATATAGAGAGATGTTTGTGCCTGCATTTTTCATTCCATCTGGCACATGATTAACTTATTTGGGCAAAGGTTGGGTTCCAATCATACACTGCAAACCCTAGAGCCCTTCAGAAAGAGTCAATGCAGCCATTGGTAACTGCGCAGGTCACACACAGCCAATGTGAACTCTGCATGCACCACCCAGAAAAACCTGGGCCTTTCCCAAAAGGAAGTGAAGACAGACCGCACATGCACGGAAATAGCGTCTGTGCCTTCCTGCCATCTGGAACAGGAGCCCTCGGGAATAAACTGATGGGAAAATGCTGGTTTTACCCAATTGTTACACTAGATCTGGATGTCCCCAAGCCACCCATGTTCAAACCAAAGCCAGATTTTCCTTCAACTGCCACTTTCAATATCAAGCTCCTCATGACACTCGTGTTAATACCCTCTGGTATGTGGTTTATGTGAAAGCTTCCAAATGTTTGTGTGTGTGTAGAAAACATTGTGTGTAAAGTGTGCAGGGACTTTATTGTAAAGATTATTTCTCTTACAGGAAAAGTAAATTGCTTGCTCATGAAGAGTTTTAAGAATTACTGGGGAAAAATTGTGTTGCTATTGGATTTGTTTTGATTTGCTTTGTTTTGACTTTTTGTTTGTTTGTTTGTTTTATATTAACCACAACCCAAATCCTACCAAAGAAACCAGGTTACCAGTCCCCAAGTCACTCTTTACAGCATCTGACTTTGGAATCATATGGGTTCTTGTTAAATAAAAACCTTCCTGACAACAACTGAATGCAGATCTTTAAAAACAATTCATAGGAATGTTCATTTTTAGTTAGTATCCCACCCCACCTCCACATGTCCAGGTGAATCGAATACACACAAGAGCACTGATCTGCCTTTCAGGTGGTGTGGAGATTGTGTGCAGTACAGATAATAAGTGTGACAACTTTTTAATTTTGCCTTTGTTCTTTTAAATATGTTCTCAGTGTTAGTCACAAGTAAAAGTGAGTTTTCCCAGTGATGTTACTGCTCATCTGTGTGTGAGCCTAGTACATTGAAAGCAGAGAAACTTACACACAGTTGCTATCAGACAAAGCAAAATGCATAAAACCACTGCCAACTCAGTAGGCACTCATTAGAGACTCCCAGTTTCTTCAATAAGTAACTGAAACCTGAGAAAAGTCAGGAGTTCCTAGAACAATAAAAAAGCTGAAGATGCATAGAACAGTTAACAGGTAATTTGGTACATGAAATGTCCATGTGTTCTGACAGCATATCCATGCTCCAGTGACTCATCTGCACTGAGGAGAGCTCTTCAAGAACCATGGTCACCCATTGCACACCAGTCCAGACAGAGTGCGGGTAATGTTCTGTTTGTTGATCTTAGGGCCAAGCTCAAAGATTTGTTCAAAATCATCATCTATATTATAAAAGGAAAAAGTGCAAAATTGTGAATTATGAAAATTCATTCAGTGATAAATGGACAATTTTCTTTTTTTTAATTATTGTATTATTTTCTTTTTATTTATTTATTTTTAATCATATTTTATTGATTCTGCTATTACAGTTTTCCCAATTTTCTCCCTTTATTCCCCCTCCACCCTGCACCTCCCAACCCTCCAGCATCCCCCCACTTAGTTCATGTCCATGGGTTGTACATATAAGTTCTTTGAGTTCTCCGTTTTCTATACCATTTTTGAACTCTCCCCATCTATTTAATGCCTACCAATCATGCTTCTTCTTCCCTGTACCTCCCCCCATTCTTCCCCTCCCCTTCCCCACAGAAAACCTGCCATGTGATGTCCATTTCTCTGATTCTGTTCCCGTTCTAATTATTTTCTTTTTTTTGTTTCATTGTTTTTCTTTATTTTTTTAGCCTTTAACATTCCATATAATAATAGGTTGGTAATGAGGAACTCCTTTAACTTGACCTTATCTGGGAAGCACTTGATCTTCCCTTCCATTCTAAATGAAAGCTTTGCTGGAGAGAGGTCCTTGCATGTAGGTCCTTGACTTTAATGACTTGGAATACTTCTTTCCAGCCCCTTCTTGCCTGCAAACTTTCTTTTGAGAAATCAGCTGATAACCTTATGGGCACTCCTTTGTAGGTGACTCTTTCCTTCCCTGTTGCTGCTTTTAAGATTGTCTCTTTGTCTTTAATCTTGGGTAACTTAATGATGTTGTACCTTAGTGTGTTCCTTTGTGGGACCACACACCACAGTTCTGTGGGACTCTCTGGGCTTCCTGGACTTCCTGGAAGTCTATTTCCTTCACCAGATTGGGGAAGTTTTCCTTCATTATTTGTTCAAATAAGTTTTCAATTTCTTTCTGTTGTTGTTTTCCTTCTGGCACCCCTATAATTCGGATATTGGAACACTGAAAATTGTCCTGAAAGTTCCTAAGCCTCTCTTCATTTTTTTGAATTCTTGTTTCTTCATTCTGTTCTGGTTGGATGATTATTTTTTCCTTTTGTTCCAAATCATTGCTTTGAGTCTTGGTTTCCTTCCTGTCATGTTGATTTCCTGAATATTTTGCTTTATTTCATTTTGGGTATCTTTCATTTGTTCTTTCATTTTTTGACCAAGCTCAATCAGTTCTGTGAGCATTTTAATTACCAGGGCTTTAAATTCTCCATCAGCTAGGTTGGCTATATCCTCACTTAACTCTTTTTCTGAAGTTTTACACTGTTCTTTCATTTTGGCCCTATTTCTTTGCTTGGGGCCCCTGATAAATTGTAAGGGGGCAGGACCTTCAGTAGTCACCCTGTCAGGGCAAACCTTGCTGCGCTGTGGCACTGCCTGTGGGGGAGGGACCAGAGAGGGAACAATGCAGCTTGCCTGCTCATCTCTAGTGCACTTTTTGATGAACTCTCATGTGAGACTGGGAATTTTTCCTACTGTGGCAACCAAGCAGTAGTCCACAGCCACCTCTGAGTTTCAGTTTCCCTTCAATTAGCCCCTCCCACACAGCCTGCTGCAGCACTGCAGACAGCCGCACCCCCATGGTCCACTGCCTCACTGTGGTTTCTCTCTATTCACTGCCTTACCGGTCTGGTTGTTCTCTTTGACTGTTTCTTTAATTCTGTGGTTGTCAGAGTTCCATGCAGTTTGATTTTCTGGCACTTCTGAATGTTTATTGATTTTAGATTGGTTGTTTTTCTCCTTTTGGTTGTGCAAGGAAGCTAAGGGTTTCTACCTACACCTCCATCTTGGCTGAAACTCAATTTTCTGTATATATGTTATACTATCCCCCAAGAATTATGGAAAATTCAAAAATGTCATTTACATCGTATCAAAATCTAACATAACCTTTCCTAAGCCCTCTCCTCAGCTCCCAATTGCTTTTATACTCTAAAAATAGCCATAAGCACTGTTCAATTGCTCTGGCCAGTCACTGTGTATCAGCTGAGACTAAAGATAAGGACAATTTGCTATTCATTTAGCAAAATAATTCAACAGAGACTGTTGAGCATCTATCATATGTCAGGGACTATTGTAAACATCACAGTAAATAGAACTTTAAAATGCCTGCTTCCATGGAACTTATATTCTGTGGAAGGAACACCATATACATGTAAATGGAGAGCTATTGACAAATAATATGAAGACCACCAGAGTTGACAAATAAGTAAGATAAAATCATTTTAATGCAATTAAGTATTTAGCTAAACAATGGCATATATACCAGTGAAGAAAGTCATTCAGTAGTTAGCTCACTGAGGGGGAAAATTCAGGGGTTTTCAGATACTCACAAAGGCATTTACTGGTGGTTATGAAAATTCAGGACTGAAAACTAGCACTCTAGTTATGACCTTATGAGTCCATAGATCCATGGGGAAGTGGTTAAAACAAGGCATTTTTGGTGATCAGCAGAGTCTTAGACTAGGTCTCACTAGAGTCTGATGAGTATCTCAAATTGCATTCAAAGTACAGTCTTAGTGTTTCAGTTGTGAAGAAAGACAGCGCTCAGTTTTGGTGTCCTCCTGGAAATGTCTGCTGAAAGTAGCACTTTTTCCTTTTATAATATAGATGATGATTTTGGGTAGCAATAAGTTTAGAGAAAAAGAAAAGGCAGGGTAAGGCTACAGAGAGTAACTAGGTACCAGGGTGCAAAGTATAGTCAGAGAAAGCCTGTTAGAAGGTGGCACTTTGAGGAGATACCTCAGTTTGTGGGGGAAGAGATTAACTGGTAGAAGACTCTGCACAAAGGCCCTGTGGCAGCGAAACTGGAAAAGACACCAGTGTTCATGCCACCTGTCCCATGCCAAATCCAATAAGCAGAGAAACAGATTGAATCTTTATGGGGGTTTTATTCAGATGGCCCTCAGTCTGGGAAGATGGCAGTTTTTTACCATAATAAAAACCATCCTACATTTTGTTTCCAGGCCAACGCTTTTATAACAGGGAATAAACAAGGTGGGTGAAAGGTTTTGAAATCCAGGGAGACTTAGGTGAAAGAAACTACAGCATTTTTGTCCTGGGCAGTTAGCTGTTCCCAGGGATAGGTGGTCATCTGTCTCTCCCTGGAACACAATGGTGGGGATGCCTCCACTTGTCCCGAAGTGATAATCTTTACCAGTGCCCCAGGAGATTGGCAGCCTCTTCATGAGCCAGGATGGGCCTTATCTGTAGTTTCTGAAACAATGGCTTTAACATATGCATTACTTACTAGACTTATAACTATTTACCTGAAACTAAAACTTTCCAACTATTGAGTCCCCTATCAGCAGAGTCTTGGGGTAACACTGAATGTTGGACTGCTAAGGGCAATGGGAAAAAAAATACCTCAGAAAACAGTACAAAAGCCACATTCCAGGGGGCTATCACCACTGATGATGGGGAAGAAACTATAGCTCCAAGTGTCTCCTGCCCATCTAAAAAATGTGTATGAGTGTGTGTCCATATTCTACCTGTGGCTTATGATTGATTACAACTAAACAGTATAACAGCTCTGTGATCCACTGTATTTTACTGGGTGCCAATAAGCAAGATAACATACCGGGAAATCAACTATTCCAAAGAGTTGCAAGCAGATGTTAGAAAATCCATTGTGCCTCACAAATAACCTGGTGAGGCTGGTGTGGTCCAGGTCCTCAGCTCATTATTCCTTCTAGCTGGGTAGTTTCCACTTTAGTCTAAGCAAACAAGGACTGCCTATTCAATCCAGAGAATACAACAATGAATATTCAATACTAGTTGTGATTTTGGCACAACCCAGCAAAATGAAAAAAAAAACAATCCTTTTCTTCTCCTTTCCCCTGGGGTTTTGCGAATCTCCCTTGAAAGAAGTAGAAGAAGCCTCTGCAGAAAGCCAGCTCCTGCTTCAAGTAACTGCTTTGGTCTCGTTATGTATATTAGAACAATTAACATCCAGCTCCACCATACAAAGGACTTTCTCTCCTTTTATGTTTTAGTTCTTAAAATTCCCAGAATGGTGTACAGTAAAACTGTTCACTTGAGAAATTAAGTACCATATGTGATAAGACAGTTGGATGAAATTTTAAGCTGTCATTAAAAATGATTATAATTAGGACAAACTACAAGAAAATGCTTTAAAATTGAGACCCAAGTGAATTAAAAATTAAGGGGTATATTATGTATCATCATGTTGAAGGCTGGGTTTTATGCATCTAACACCCATTAACACTAATATGGGTTGCCCGCACAGATCCCTGAGTGCTAAGAGGCACCCCTTTTATGCCTTTGACTAGTACACTGTCTGTGCTCAGGGGGTAAAAGGAAAGGAGCCAATGCAAACAGTTCACCTCTCTGCTGCTGCAACTTTCTCCCAAGAAGTCTTTTCTATCCTGAGAGGGCATCAAAATATTTTGTAACAAGGCTGAGTTTCCTTTCATCCTGAGGAATGTTCCAGAATCATCTAGGGTGGAGCTATAACTATGTCATCTTCAAATCACCTTTTTCCTTTAAGGGCAAGAGAGTCTTCATCCACATTCGCTTGGGGAGATTAGAGTTGTAAATGTTACACAAGCCCAAAGAGCTAAGAGACTGGGAGTCCCTCCTGAAGGTGCGAAACAGGTCATCACTTCTCTTCTCAAGTTACAAGTCAGGTCGGGCTGCTTCCCTCCCCCACAGGTACCCATTTTACTCCACTCCCTTTGATCTCTACCTGGCTTGTACAATGGCCATCCCATCAACATTGTGCATCTCTCCATTTTCCCAGGGACCTAATAGACTATCAGGAAACTGAGTATCAAAGCTTATTCTTTTTTACACTAAAGTTGACCTTCTCTCATGAAATTATTTCAATTTGCTATTAAGCTAAGAAAATCTCAGGCTTTGGACCTTTTCTCCCCTTGGAGAAGAAAGAGGGGGCAAATAAGAGGAGTTCTTTATTGTTATGATATCTTGAAGAATACAGTGAATATGTAACAGGGTGCCGCCAGGATGGGGCCACTAAATGGGGATTTGTAATGGGGTCCAGAACTCAGGGTGTCCAGGAAAAAAACATATATATATATATGATGTCCTCACCCCCACAAGTCTGGGCTGGAGGATGGGACGCATGGAGCAGGGCCATTGAGAGTTGTTTTGAATAGCAACAGTCTTGCAGATGACCTCTAGAACAGTCCTTTAACATATCTATAACCTTTAACTGGTTTCATAGATATGTTAAACAGCTGTGGCCATGCTTTGAGCCAGGGGAATGGGAGTGACTTGAACCCATGATGTAACTGGGAGGCAACTCCCCCGGTTACAGTGCCTTCGTGAGAGCTTGCAGATAATTGGCTCCATGCCATGGGTCCATGCCTGCTTGGACTTACTATGGCAGCCCAGTAAAGCTGGAAGAATGTGGGAATGCTGGCAGGTGTACTGATTGTGCACAAGTCAGGGGCTTTTGGGGACCATGTGGCTTTGGTGAAAGTGGGGACCATGCAGCTTTAGGGTGCTCCCTTTTTGCCACATGGCTCAGAAAGCAGGAGAGACTTTGCCTGAAAGAAAAGGGGTGAAAGGATTCTTGCTGGTGGGCCATGAGAAGGTGCCACATGGTTTTGGATTAACTGGAGAACATGGTGGCAACACAGCTGATGATGCCAGAACCCAGGGGGGCTGCCTGACCCATGGACTTCTCTACTTCTTTTCCTGAGATATGGTACCCTGGACTGGGCAAAGGGGGGAAGGAAAGACTGTGTGTTTGTGGACATTCTAAAGGACTTTAGTATTTTTAATGAAGACATTAAATCATTACTCTAGGTCTGTATAACTTTTTAAATAAATAATCCCCTTCCTTTTCACCAATCTCTGGCATTGAGAGACATCTTTCTGTGGTTGTAGGCAAGGCGAACCTAGTACAGGGGGAGGGGACCCCTGGAGCGCAAGGATGGGTCCATTCAACAACAGTATATCATTTACCACCCCTGCCCCCCCAGTCTATTCTGTAACAGTTTTGTTTTTTGGCAACCCAGATGGGACAATAATTGCCTGTGGCAGACTGACCCCCTCAGGTGTGGGAGAGTGAGACTTCAGAATTTTCCCAATCTGAGAATTTCTCTGCACTCCTCCTTAGGGCATCAGCTGTCTAATCACTCCCAAAAAGGTGAAAAGAAAATGGATCTGGGAAGGGAGCAGAAAAGTGAAATGGTTTGGTTGAAAGTTTGCTTCTGAACACTGCTTTGGAATAATGGAGTTGTGGATAATGGTTTGGTTAGTATGCTGCTTCCAGGCTGCCCCTGTCTGCTCACTCACAGTTGTAGGGAGCCCAGGTGGCACTAAGGGAACCTGCACTCAGGTTTGGGGAGGAAGGGAACCCCTAAGCTCTGTAAGCTGACCCTGCAAGTATGTTGGGCATTAGACACCAAGCCATGTGGGTGTCCCACCATCTTGGGTAAAATGGAGGATGAACCACGTGAGTGCCCCACCATGGCGAATGGGTCCAGCATTCCCGTCGCCATCTTGGACGACCTGGACTGCATGGGCGCTGCCATCTTGGATGACGGATCACCTGAGAGTTCCGCCATCTTGGAACTGGGCAAGGTGGTGGGCTAAGGGTTCACTTCAGATTATGGGCTGTGTGTTGCTGCTGGGCACTGCACCAGTCAGGTTCCCTGTGCAACTGGTTCTGATAGGGAGGGCTTTGGTTCTGGAGGTCGTGAACTGGGGTCCAAGGGTGACCATCTGATTTATAGGGTGTTTGCAAGGTCTAAGCTTCAGAAAGCTGCAGGATGTCCCTTCGAATCGAGGGACTTTTAGTGGAAGGTACCTGTAGTGCTGGAGGCTTTTGGCTGCCAGATACTGAGTTTAAGCATAGTCCTTCCCAGTGTGGGAAAGGAACAGGGATTAAAAGTAAATTATGGTTAAATCTGGATGGGTAAAAATATGTATAAAAGTTGTGAAAGTTTTAAACCTGGAGGAAAGGAAACCTCAACTACTCATTTTCTGGTTTTATGGGAAAGGAGCAAGTCTGTGCCATTGGTTCTGTTTCTGATCTGAAATGCTCTGTAGCTGAAGACCTAGTTAAGGTTGCCTGTAACCAGTTGGGGGTCAGGAAATGCCTTTGCCACTAGGGACCCAGGAAGGGTCATTCAGGGCTGATGAGTGTTTCAGCCTGAAGCTAAGGAGAATGCCTCTGCCAAGAGGCTGGGCCTGGAAGAGCATGTCTCTGCAAAGGCACCAGTGGACATACTGGTTCAAGAGAATGCCTCTAACTGTGTACTGTTCTTCTGGAGTTCTGTCTTGCGCTTTGGATTTTGCTCTGTATCTGCTCTGGAGAGGAAACTGAGGAATCCAGGGAAAGTTAAAACTTCACACTCTGTAGGAAAGTAAACAGGGAAAATGTAAGATATGTAAATGAAGAAGGTATATGAAAGGATATCAAAAGGAAAAGGATTTT
Organism: Glossophaga mutica; assembly: GCA_039655065.1. Classification (NCBI taxonomy): domain Eukaryota; kingdom Metazoa; phylum Chordata; class Mammalia; order Chiroptera; family Phyllostomidae; genus Glossophaga; species Glossophaga mutica. The sequence continues at coordinate 67,413,675 of CM077309.1, read as the reverse complement.
CTGTCACACTTTGTATTTTTCTCTGTACCTGATCCCTCCAGAATTTGGCATTCTGAAGGAGTGAATGGTGACATAAGGTTCCTTTGCATAAATCCATTAAGACCAGTCATTAGTGGTGGTTTTGTTAACCAAGATTTTAACTAGAATGTCACACCTGAAGGAGGCATGTCTGGGTTCTGGTCATCACCAGAAAGCCCTGAGGGACTGGGATTGACTTGCAAAGCTAAAAAAGCCCACAAGAAAAAGTCTGGTACTTTGTTTGGCTGTGCAGTTTATAGCACTCTTTCCAGGAAAGGAACAAAGTTTGCTTTCCTGAAAGATGGCTAAAAAAGGAACCTATAGGCACAATGGAAGCCTCAAGGATCTGAGTGAAACAACTGGCACTGGTGAAGCCAGATGGGAGATGTGCGACTCTGCTTCTGCATCTCGAGGGGTAGACTGAAAAGTCAACCTAAAGGTTCCCTGCGTGAGTTCCAGCAAAGCAGACCGATAGATCACAGGTGATCCAGAATGCTCTTGGTGTGTTTATGCAAATGAACAGGCAAAACTAAAAACTGGACTCAATGTAGTTCCTTTAATAACAATGCAGGTGATCTTAAGGAGAAAAATCATGGTTCAAGGAAAATCAAAATGCTCAGTATTGGACATTGGAATGACATAGCTAATTGTCTTGAAAGTTTGTTTTCATTTGGAAGTTGAAACTGGTGAGACTCTGAGTTGACCCATGGAGCAGGGCCACAGCTATTTCACATATCTATGAAACCAGTTAAAGTTTACAGATATGTTAAAGGACCATTCTAGACGTTATCTGCAAAACTGTTGCTATTCAAAACAACTCTCAATGGCCCTGCTCCATGCATCCCATCCCCCATCTCAGACTTGTGGGGGTGAGGACATCCTATATGTATTTTTTCTAATATTTCCTGGACACCCTGAGTTCTGGACCCCAATTCAAATCCCCATTTGGGCCCGCCCCCTTTGGCTTCACCCTGTTACAAACAAATATCCCTGAGTGCCTAGGACAGGTCTACAAATGCACCACTAGTTTATGGTTCCATGAGGGCACAGCTGTCTTTCAGTAGGGACTCAAAAAAAATTTTCAACTGACTATAAGGCAACTCTTACAATTAGGCAAATAGAGAAGCCCTTTAGTATTAACAGAATTAATATTGCCAATTTTTACTATTCAAGAGACAACTCAAATACCCTAATCTTCAGTACTTATAATTGTGCAGACATACTGTGGCAGGGAGACTTCTCAGTGGTCCTGGTCATCTCCACACCCTGGTCATTCATGCTTTTGTGTGTCACAGAAAGTGGCTTGTTTCTAATCAATGGGATATAGCAAAGGTTACAGGCTGCATGTGATTCTTTCTCTTTCTCTCTCTCTCTGGCTTTGTCTAAGAACCATACTGCCATAAAGTAAGTGGCATGTTGGGGAAGCTCAGGTAACAAATAACTTCGGGCAGCCTCCCATTGCTGAAAGTGGCATCCAGCTGATAGCCAGCAAAAGAGAGAGAGAGGGAGAGAGGAAAGAGAAAGGGAGAGAGAGACTCAGTCCAATATCCACAAGGAACTGAGTTTTCCTACAATCTCATGAGCCAGAAAGCAGATTGTCCCTATGCAAGTCTCCAGTTGAGAACCCAACATGGGTTGATACATTGATTACAGCCTGAAACCATAAGCATCTAAGTTTGTGGTGATTTGTTACCCAGCCATCGATAACAATATAGGTACTAATTCGAACTTCATGTATAGCAAACTTAGAATTCAAGAGCTCACTGCTTGCTTCATGAAAGAGCATCTTCATATCACGTTACCACCTTTCCACTTTGTTTTACACAGATGCCAAAAGTCTTACTAAGGATACATACTAGTTCCTTAAAGTTTTCCAGTGGTAGTTGACTATAATTTTTGGCCAAAATTATATTTTCAGTAGTCTCAAGACATATCCCTCTAAATGTCAAGTGTCTGCTACATAAGGTCATAGAAGAAATGAGTGAGACCTTTTAACAAAAAGTCTCCTCAGCCCTGAGCAGACATTTAGTCACTACCTAGAAGGGAGCTGTTAATTTGTTTGTTTTTTTTAACTTTGTCATAAAAGACAATTAGTAGGTCTGCTGCTCAGGAAGACACAGCTAAAAGAGAGGGCAAAAGAAGCTTAAGGTTCAATAATTAGACATATTGGTGTAGTATAACCTGACATAGGTTCTCAATTTCCAAAGCAATGCAAATGTCAGTGATATTTAATACATTTCCACTCCTAATCAAGAGTTTTGGTGGGTTGGTTAGATGAGAATGTCGGACACAATTTGTCATTATTTTTTGTTTGTTTGTTTTAGTTTCTGTCTCTCGAAGTCTATCAAAGCTCTTTTGAATACTAACTTTGTGTATTGAAAAAACCCTCAATTCTGTCTCCACTGCCACACCCAGCATTATAAAACTTTATCTTACCTGTCTGTGTTGTTTTCACCACAGCAGCCTCTTCTGTGATTTGAGCTGGTTCCCTGCAGATGTGGCACTCACTCAGCACATCTGTGGGAACCTGCACAGTGTGCTGCTGTGGGAGACAGAAAGCCTATCTTTCTGTCTTCCATCTAGATGTTCATGGAAACATCATCTTCTCTTCCAGTGTGTAATTTTCAGGTCATTGTCATCACTGAATACATTTCCAAGCACTTACTATGTGCCAGGTACAGTAAGGGTTCTTTACATACATCCATCTATGAGGCTGGTATTTGTCTTCTTCTTTACTTGATGGAGAAACTAAGGCTTAGAGGATACATCCCTATTAGCTTCCATGTGACCCCATGGAAGATTACTTGTGACAATCTCAAGGGATTATTTGATTCTGGCCCCAAAATGCCAGTGTTTATATAATTTAAAGAAAATGAAAACTTTCTAAGCTTATTTCAATATAAGAATTATCCTAATATAATTTGGCATGTAAAGTAATAAAAGTTTTATTCATCCTAATAGGTTTCCCAGTAGCAAAATAAAGAAAGATAAAATAAAGAAATTTAATACTGGCATAGACATTCCATGTAGCTGGTTTGGGCCTTGGTTAGGTCTTAGTGCCGTTTTGATTCAGTCCACCACATGGGACAAGTCACTGCACCTGTTTTAGCCATACTCCACTTGATACAGGGTGCAGCCAAGAGGGGGACCCCAAATAGGGATTTGGAATGGGATCCAAAACTCAAGGTGTCCAGGAAATATTAGAAAAATATATAGGATATCCTCACCCCCACAAGTCTGAGATGGGGGAAGGGACATATGGAGCAGGGCCATTGAGATTTGTTTTGAACAGCAACAGCTTTGCAGCTAACCTCTGGCATGGTCATTTAACATACCTATAACCTTTAACTGGTTGCATAGATATGCTAAACAGCTGTGGCACATGCTTTGAGCCAGGAGGAGGTAAGTGACTTCCACCCAAGATGTAATTGGGAGGCAACTCCCCCTGTTTACAGCACCTGCATGAGAGCTTGGAGAAGACTGGCTCCACGCCATGGGGCCACACCTGCCCAGACCCATTATGGCAGCCCAGTACAGCTGGAAGGATATGGGAGTGCTGGCAAGCGAAGCTGATTGTGGGAGGAGTTGGAAATGGGGCTGCAGAGGAAGATTGGCACAGGGATTTAAACCCAGACGCGGCAGCCATTAAGGGGAGAACCACACAGCTTTGGCCAGAGTGGGGACTCCGGCAGCCATATGAGGGAATCACCATGCAGCTTTAGCAGAGAACTGCCACTCAACTTTAGCCAGTTGGGGACCCCCCTCTCCCCGTGGCTTTGGTGAGGGGAGTACCACCCAGCTTTGCCGAAGTGGAGACCCCCTCCCCGCAGCTTTAGTGGAAAGGGGAGAGCCACATGGTTTTGCCAGAGTGCAGACGCCAAAGCTCTGGTAGAAGAGGACCACCAGCTTTAGGGGGTTCCCTTTGGCTGCGTGGCCTGGGAAGCAGGAGAGACTTTGTCTGGAAGAAGGGTGAAAGAACTCTTGCCAGTAGGCCATGAGAAGGTGCCACATGGCTTTGGATTAATCAGAGATTCTGCCTGGACAGCGACACAGCTGACGGTGTCAGGAGCCTGGATCCTGGACGTTTGCTTCCTTTCTTGAGTTACAGTACCCTGAATTAGGTCAGGGGGAGAAGGAAGCACTGTGGGCATCTGTGAGTATCCAAAAGGACTTTGATATCTTAATGAAGATATTAGGTCACTACCTCAAGTCTGTATAGCTTTAAATAAACATCTCCTTTCCTTTTCACAACTCTCTGGCATTGAGAGATATCTTTCCTCTGGCAGTAGACATAATGAACTTGGGGGGGGTCCTTTAGGTAATAGTATATCATCACCCCCCTTGGGTCCTTTCTGTAATACACTCACCTGTGAAAGGAAGGAAACAGACTGAAATTTACTTCCAGCTTCAAGACTCTATAACCACTTCGTTACCTTCTTTTTAGAAGGATAAACTTGTTTTGATGACAAAAGTAACACCACATGTATGCATGTACACACACATGCACACATATACATTTTATCTTTAAGTAATGAAGGGCAGGTTCATTGTGTTGATGTAAGAAATGTCCAAACCTGTAAGAATTTTATGAGTTTATTTAAGCCAAACTGACAATTGCTGGGGAGAAAAATCTCAGTGGATTGAAAAATGCTCCAGACAAGGGCAGTTCTGCAGCTTATTTTATACATTAGAATCAAAGGAGATTATGTACAGGAGTTTCATGAAATTCATTCGTGATATATTAAGGGGCAGCAAAAAGCAAACTGGGAAACCTCTGGGACTGTATAAAAAGTAAAATAAATAGACACGTACACATGGGGTGGGGGTACTTAATAGTTAACAGTTCACAATTAACACAATAACAATAATAATGCAGGTTCTATGGTCTCCTGCTCTGGTGGGATGTTGTGCCCTGAGGGGTCTGCATAAAGGAAATTACTCTGACATTCCAAAAGTAGTTATTGTAGATGTAGAAAATAGGCTCAGTTAAGTTAAAGATTGACCTTTGTCATGGAAGATACCATCCCAGGACATGACTACCTGCCACAACTCAATTTTGTTAGAAAGCTTTTAATTTCAGACCATCCTATGTGGTTACTTTAGGTCTCTGAGGTTGTCAGGCTGCCACACAGGCCTCCCCTGAGCTTGTCTGGTTTAGGATGTAATCCCTTTTTCATCCACAATTGTCTCTAACTATTCAGCATCAATAAGCACACTTTCACTGATCCTGGTGTGTGGATCATGACTCTTTTGAAAAACATACCTGGGTTATAAGCATTGGCTGTTTGTGAAATGTCTAGTCACCTCCCACCCCCACCAACCTGGCCAGACTTCAAGATTAAAGCAGACTGATTAGCAAGGATGCCCTATTCCAGGCCTTAATACGAAATTCCCAGAGTTACGAATCATAAAGTGACTTGATGCCAAAACATCCAGGTGGGGAAGAAAAATTAATAAATTATAGAGATATTTTATATATACAATTCTAAATATGGCTACATGGAGTTTGGAAACATCTGGGTGATGAATTAGAATTTCACTTTTGCTTCAGCTCTTTGGCATAACATAAACACAGCCTGCAAGTCCCTAAAGATAAATGGGAGAATTGGAAACTGCAAAAGGTAGGTTGAGAAAGAAGCAGATTTTAAAACTGGCCCAGGATGCTTGCCAAATGGGAAAAAATTCAAAGCAGTCCAAAGCATTTCCTCTCGGGAGTTAAATTAAAGATACAGTGTCCTGGTAGCTAAAATTAGAAGCTATTTTGCATATTCTTTCACCCTTTAGATAAATTTGGGGAAATGTACATTTTTTCATTTTAATTTATATTTGTTTCAAAGACCTATTAATACGCTGTTGGTTACAGTTTTCTCCTACTGATTCTACATAGAAGTAGGATTTTGGGCAATATAGAAGTATTTTCTGAAAATAGTCTTCAACAGTGCTATTTCTTTAAAAGTACCAGATGAATATATATGGTGTATAGCACAAGGAGCTACACTATGAATTTTAAAGCCGCTCTCAGCCAATTACTTGCAATAATTTAGTTTCTTTCCCAAGCTATAATAAATCACATATGTATAAACGTGGAATTTAAATATGAGTAGAGTTTTAGTATAATAGTATATCACTAGAAATCAGTATTTTTGTTATATACAGTGCAATTTAACATACATGAAGTAAAATCTCATTGACTTGGGTTTGCTAATTCAGAGTTTGTGGAGCTGGCTTAAAGTTGACTCTTCATTAAGGAAGTCGTTCTTCACAGAAAGCTCAAATTAAAGTTGTAAATAAGACTGCAAATGGTAATGTATAAAGTACTTAAGAGTAAATTTAAAGTACTTTACAAGACATTTGCATATAAAATTGTTATGCTAATTATAAGTAATTCTTATTAAAGTAGGTCTTTTAAAATGATCTTCTAGGCAAGTTCTCTTAGTGAATTTGAGTTACAGAATGTGGTACAAAGTAATAAAGCTGAGTTTCTTTTAAATACTGTAATCTCTAATTCAAAATTTTCATTAATTGTAAATTACCCTTTTTTTGCTAAATAATCCAAATTGCTAACATTTTGCTATCAATTTCAGTAGTTCCTAATTCTTTTTTATAAAGTTCAAATAGATTTTAAAAACTAGGATTAAATCAATATCAGATTGGTGATATTTTATGGTCTAATATTGTATATTTCCCAGTGGTTATAACTGACATGTAGATAAAAGTTATTTTGGAAATTTAGAGAGGAGAAAATTTTGTAGCACAGGTGACTCAAATTAGAATTGGCTGACTCCTAAGATACCTGAATTTCCTTGTTGGTAAGAGTGTCCCCCACCTCCCAAAAAAAGCTGAATAACAAAAGAACTAGACTAGTGGTTGGTTATGAAACAGAGGGGTCTGGCCAGATCACTGTGGGTGGGGGGTGGCAGGGAGAAACCCCAAGGCAGCAGAAAGCCTACCTTCCCAAGAGATGGAAGGCGCCAGAAGAGGCGGTTCCCCAAGGCAACACTAAACAAGCTAGCACAGCACCAGTGTGCATTACCCTGGCAACCGCAACGCAACTCAGCTCATGACACAGCTTGCACAGTGTCTGCATGTACAGTGGGGTCTGAAATGGTCACAACACATGAATAACAAGTTGATGCCCTGCCCTGGACCAAGAAGCTTGTGTCCCTGCTCATGGCTAGAAACTCCCTCACTTCCAGATCAATTCAGCTGGAGAAGGGGCAGAGATGCTGTGAAGAGTGTGATGATAGCTGGTCTGGGTGAATGGCCAGTCTAGAAAAATGTTTGTACAGAGGGAAACACCCTCCCACTGGCTTCAGCAGTGCAAAGGATTTGGGGGCAGGGACTTTAACAATGGAGTACACTTGGAATCATGCTCTTTCCTACCACCACGCCCACCACCCCCACCCCCAGCAATATCCAGTAAGGGGTTAGGGCCAGAGCATTCCCAGGAAGCAGGCCCTTAGGACTGTCTGGCTAGGAACCAAACCTCATGTCCCTCCCACACAGAAAGCAGCAACAGAGCCCTGTGCTGCTTGTCCCCGCTCAATCAGGTACACAGGAGCACCTGTGAGTCGACAGCCTGGGGGACAGCAGACAAGTGCTGAGCTGATGGGCAGCAGCTGGGTGAAAGACTTCGGATGACTCCTTTGATTACTGGCCTCTATAAAAGCCAAGGCCTCCTTCCTTTAATCTTTAAATTGTCCTCATTGATGACATTCTCCTGACTGCAATAGGCTTAATAAAACTGTTTCTGTTGTTACCTTCTGCATTTGTCTTTTGCAGTAGAAATTTCTTTTTTAAATACTCATGATCACACATATCCTATATAATATAAGATGCAGCCTTATATCCCAGTGGAGGATGAGGGAAGAAGTTCATGGTAAAATTGATGTTCAGACTTCATCAGTGGTTGTTCAGGCATTGAGTAGTCCTCCATATAGTCAAGGGAATAAAATATTTGTCAGGTATCTCACCAAGAGCAGGGTAGACACCTCCTCAAATACTCTGGTCCTCATTAATTGTATCTCTTCCCACAAAACCCAATCATTTAGGCCCAGAGAAAAATGGGACATAAAAATTTTCTGACTGCATGGCTATTTATTTTCTACAGGTGAAATTGAATCACTTGTAAACTCAAAATAGTTGTCCACTTTCTGCTGCCTATCACTAAAAAGATATCTGCATAAATCTGTATAGGTCAGTTCTATGTGTTCTCATGTCAAATATATTTTCTCCCCTTCCTACTTTCTATATCTTATGAGCACTAGAATAAAGAAAAGGAAGATAGAAAAATAAATGAATAGTGGAGAAAATGTAAAACTAGAGTAAAATATGTAAATTGGAGAACCAAAGAATTTCCCTCCATAATTGAAGATACCATCATAAAGGAGACTTTATCATTGCAATCTACTTTATCTTCCAGTTAAAAGTACAGAGATAATAGATTTACTTTTTGACTAATAATAAAATGTCTAAGTTGCTTATGTCACTTGTGTGATTCAAGTCTTGTTTTCAAAAATTGCATCCAGAACTGTTATTTCTGTAGCTTTTAATAACTGACAAATCCACATTTAAATCTCAGGCTCTACATAGATTGTTAGCATCCAAATTTGCCCTGACAAATGGAATTGAGAAAAACAAAAATAACATTAGGGAAAAATGTGCTGTTAACAGCTATGTAAATAACAGCAGTAACATTAACTGATACAAGGAAAGTAGCATCCTCTGGGAGAACCAAACAAGGAATTCAAGCTGCCACAAGAAGAGTTAGGAGGGCCTGCTGCACTTCGTCTCCTTCCCAAATTCAGTTTTCTTTCAAAGTTCCTGCATCCAAGAGCTTAGAGGAAAACCTTTCAAAGAGAACTCTTACATCATTAAGAAAAAATAAGAATAAAGTGAAATAATTTGTTACCTACCATTTTGGAGACAAAGAAAGGAAAGGTCAGTTATTACTCTCATTTCCCCAAACATTTGCTGATTTACACTGCTCCAAGTACAAAAATGGAGGGAAGACACTTTTTCACTTCATTGTAGCAACTGCAGGTCATCAAGTCCCTTTGGTTGCTGGTAATAGAAATCCTTTCAACCTTTCTCAAACAAAACAAGGGACTTTTACGTAAAACCTTCCAGGGGAATCGCTGGAACTCAATAGTGAGAAGTAAAATTGGGTCTTGTCAAGAAATAATGATTGTGTATTTGAAATTTACCAGGCATCAATCTACATCCTGGAGAAGAAGGTGAAGGACACCAATGAAGATTCTGCTCCCAAGGATTGCATACCATAAAGAAAGACAGACAATAAAAACATAGCCAAGTAAATCATAATGTCAAATATCAATACACTATGAAGAAGGTAGAATAAGTATGTAATTTTCAAAGTAAGATAAAATAACTGCCCTGGAATTTGGGAGAGGAAGAAAGTAATGGCTTAATTACATGGGGGAGAGCTTTCTTGAACAGGTGAAACTTGGATTGATACTTAAAAGAACTGAAAGAGACTAGAGCTGTAAGTGCTGCAGAACCTTGGGGAACAGCTTTGTCAGCAGAAAGAACAAATCAGAAGCCAGAAGACTATAGAGTCTGCTGTCCGATAGGCACATAACTGAGTCACATATGTAATTTTTATATTTTCTAGAGAAAGTTCCAATCAAGACAATGCAGAAGATAAACACTGTGGTCATCTACACATGTGACCATGTAAAAATTACAACTAAATTATAGAAAAAAATCAATCTGGAGAACCATTTGAAGACTAGCTGAATAGAAGTCCTATGACAAAGTATATAAAGAAAAAGCCATATCAAGACCAGTAGAAGGGACAGAGACTCAGTAAAAGCTGGCCCATCCTGGCCCATGTTACTCAGTTGGTTGGAGCATCATTCCTTAAACCAAAAAGTCACAGACTCAATTCCTGGTCAGGGCACATGCCTAGGTTGCAGGTTCGGCCCCCATTCCGGCACTTGTGAGAAGCAACCGATCAACATTTCTTTCCTGTGTTAGTTTTTCTCTTCCTCTCTCTTTCTATCCCTTTCCTTCTCTCTAAAATCAATAAGAATATCCTTGGGAGCCAAGATTTAAAAAAAAAAAAAAAAAACGCTGACCCCACACCCACCTCTGGCAGTTGAGAATTGGGAGGTGATACTTCAGCTGCAGTTGCAGTTTCTCCTTTGGAGAGAATGGAGTCCCATCCCCATACCAGACTCCCTAGTCCAGAGCATCAGTGCCAGAAACAGGAGGCCCCATTAATCTTGTCTGTGAAATTCAGCAGGGTTTCCAACCTGGTGAGACAGAGGGCTATTGGGAAGCCAAGCATCCTCTTAAATGGCCCATGCACACACTCACTCACAAACACCCAAAGCTCCAGGGAAGAAAAAGTACCTCAAAAAATTCCAGAGACATACTGGAAGAAACTGAAATGTGTGGCATTAAAGCAAGGGCCACCATTATCGCTGTGTTGAATCCCCACACCAGCCAGGCACAAGGCAAGAAACAAGTCTGAATCTGAATTAACCTGGGGAATATGGCTGGTGCCTGACTGATGAATCACTGAGAACCACTCAACCTAACTAAGCAAGGACTATGTCCAGGTAAGACAGAGGACTGCTGGAAAACCCAGGCATCCTCTTAAAGGGCCCACACACAGACTTACTGGCTCACAAATGCTGACCCTAAGTTCTAGCAAAGAGACAGCAGTTGGAAAGGCACCATAAACATACCAGGAAAACAAAACAGTGTGGCTTCAGGGAGAAGGACACCTGGACACCTGCCATTGTCTCTGTGTAGAACTCTCCCCCAACACAGCCTGCAGGTATAGTCAGCCCCATTCTGAATCCACAACTAACCTGGTAACAACCAATCACCCCACCCTGGTGAGTCTTTGAGATGCCACTCTACCCAACTCACACACTGCCCTTGGCTCTTCCAGCAGCTATACTTCATGGACAGCCTTGGCTCATGCTTCAAACTTTCTTTAAAATTTTCCAAGGTCTGTAGGCCACAGGCAGATGACAGCTAGCCTCAGAATGCCCCTTCTCAGTGGCCCCAGACCTGGCACTGGTGGCAGCAAACCTTAGCTCAGTGTGGCCTCTCCCACATGCCTAAATCCAGCACAGGCAGCTACCAAATGTGGATTACATTGGAACTCTGGCCAGATGGCCCCAGGCTGGACACAGCTGCCACTAGGCCTGCACCTGAGCCCCTCTCAAGAGACCCCCAAACCAACACACCCAGTGGACTGCCTCAGATTAAAACAGAGCACCACAAAGGGCATACCTAGAGGGTATGGTCATGGCCAGTCCTCACAGCCAGTCAGCCTGAGGGACAATGCCACTTCTTGATATGTTATAGCAAACAAGAATCAACATAAAAGAATACACACACACCTCAACAGGTGGACACCAGGACCAGCTGGCTTAGGTGACTAGGGAGACTGTGTCACTGGACCACACAGGACAGCCACTAATCACCACTCTGCCAAGACTGGGAGACATAGCAGATCTACCTAATATATAGAAACAAACACAGAGAGATAGCAAAATGAGGAAACAAAGAAAAATATCTGAAATGAAAGAACATGAAAAACTCTAGCAAAAGAACTAAATGAAGTGAAGGAAAGCAAAATTCCAGAAAAAGAGTTCAAAACACTAGTTAAAAGGATGATCGGCAAACTTAGGGGAAGAATAGATGAACTCAGTGAGAACTTCAAAAATAGATAGTAAGCATAAAAAGGACATAGGGACCATAAAACAGAACCAGTCAGAAATGAAGAACACAATAAATGAAACAGAGACTACATTAGAAAATTCAACAGCAGATTACATGAAGCAGAGAATTGAAAAAAAAATTAATGAGGATAGTTTCAGGGACCTCTGGAACAACATCAAGTGTACCAATATTTGCATCACAGCAGTACTAAATGGAAAATAGCAAGAACAAGGGATTCAGAACCTATTTGAAGAAATTATGACCGAAAACTTCCCTACCTTCATGAAAGAAATAGACAGATGTCTAAGAGGTGCAGAATCCCAGCCAAGATGAACCCAAAGTGGTCCATACGAAGACACATTGTAATTAAAGTGCCAATGATTAAAGACAAAGAGAGAATCTTAAAAGCAACGAGAGAAAGACAGTTAGTTACCTTCAAGGGAGCTCCCATAAGACTATCAGATGATTTCTCAACAGAAAATTTGTAGGACAGAAAAGATTGGCATGAAATTTTCAAATTAATGAAAAGCAAGAATCTATAACAAAGACTACCCAGAAAGTCTATCATTTAAAGTTGAAAGAGAGATAAGGAGCTTCCCAGACAAGAAAAAGTTAAAAGAATTTATCACCACCAAACCAGTATCACAAGAAATATTAAAGGGACTTATTTAAGAAGCAGAAGAGGGCAAAAGAACATAAATATAAATAGCAAAGTGGCAATGACTACATAACTATCAATAATTATTTTCAATGTAGGTGAATTAAATGTTTCAGTCAAACACAAACAGTGGAAGAATAGATACTAAAATAAGACCCATACATATGCCATTTACAAGAGACTCGTTTTAGATCAAAGATGAAAACAGAAAGAAAGAATAAGATATTTCATGCAAACACAAACTTTTAAAACAGCTCAGGTAGCAGTACTTATATTAGGAAAAATAGACTTTTTAAAGGTTTTATTTATTTATTTTTAGAGAAGGGAAGGGAGAGAGAAAGAGAGGGAGAGAAACATCAATGTGCTGTTGCCTCACACATGCCCCCTACTGGGGACCTGGCCCACAACCCAGGCATGTGCCCTAGACTGAGAATCAAACCAGTTATCCTTTGGTTTGCAGGCCAGCACTCAATCCACTGAGCCACATCAGCCAGGGCTAGGCAAAATAGACTTTAAGTCAAAAGCTCTAAGAGGAAAAGAAGGACATAACATAATGAAAAAGTGATCAGTTCAACAAGATGATATAAACCTTGCAAACATTTATGTACCCAATGTAGGAGCACCTAAAGTTATAAAGCAATATTTACAAACATAAAAGAGAGATTGACATTAATACAGTAATTACAGGGACTTTAATAATAACTCTTTGACATCCATGGATAGATCTACAGAGAGAAATCAACAAGGAAACAGTGACTTTGAATGACACATTAGATCACATAGATTAGTTGATATTTGTTGGGAACTGCCCTGCCTGATTTCAGAAGCTGTAACCCATGGCTAAGGCTGAATGAGACACTTTGGGACCCTAAGCCACTGAGGAGATGAAGCTTATCTCCCAGGCAGGAGCACTGCCTCCACCCACTTTATTTCACCTTGCCTGGCCCCCAGTGCATGACCTGTTAGCCAATGACAGGTAAGATTCCTCAAGGGAGGGATGACCTAAGACAGACATGGTCATGAAGTGGCTCTAAGGGGATGCCTTGGGAGCTATAGAAAAAGGGGGTGATGGACCCTCACCCCTTGGCTTTGACATAGCCTGAGTCCTCATTCTGTCTGCAAGAAGTTTCCTAATCTCTTGGCTGCCTTACTTTCCCTGCTCTAACTAAGCCTGAAACAATGCCAGTGGTGGGTGCAGCCCTGTGCTGCAAAGGGTGGGTTCCCTGGGGTAATCAGGCCTAAGAAAGAATGCATAAAATCCTGTGAAACATGCTTTGCTAATATCCTCAGTTTAAATGATAAGGGTCCAAGCATGAAATGAGTTTGTTTCCCCAATGTTTTATGGCCCTTTAGCTATCTGACCCTGACTCTACATAAGCCCTCAGAGTTCTCCCAATATTATCTATCGTTTGATCATTACTGCCAGACAATGATTGATGGGCTTAATCTGATAATGTGGGTCTTTGGAGCCACTGGTTGCTTACTGATTATAACAATACTCCGTGTACTTTGACACATTTGCAAATTATTTTCCCAGGGTTGTGTGAGAAACCAGCAAGTAACAAGCTTTATGGGATCTATAGTGGTCCTAACTAAAACCAAGGGGGGGAATATAGGAAACCATTCTGTGTGGCATGAGCCCAGCTCCCACTCGGAAAGGCCAGTGGAAAGCGAGGTCTGGTACACAGGACCCATACCCACAGATAGGTTCTTCCATGGGGAATCAGACCTGCATTGTACCTAGGCCACTTTGAGACTTGCTTTTTGCTAAAGAACCTTCACCCTGAATTGAGGCAGCAAACGTTTACTGCATATCTTTAAAATAACTTCCTAAAATCTATGCTACACCTTCCAAGGACAAGTGTAGCCAGTTCAACCACTTCTCCCTTTACATTTGCAAATATCCTTCTTTTTTGATGTAATTAGCAATATCCTCTCCTTTGTTTTCTGTAAAATGTGATTACCTAAAGAGAGCCTGTGCATAGTAAATGAGGACCATCCTGGCCACAATGTAATGTGCCCAGAAAAGCAACAAAAGCTTATCAAGGCAAGGGTCAGCGCTCTCTCCTCTTGAGAGAGTGGTCGAGGTGCTCCGAGGTGCTCTTTCCTTGAGAGAGTGGCCATGACGCCACTTTTCCTCCACAGGACTTGGTGGTCTATGTGAATTTGTCTAGTCTCATCCACAATGCCATGGACACTGCTTGCCGGTGTCCGTATCAGATATTTTTACAGCATTTTACCCAAAGCAGCAGAATATAATTTTTTTTCAAGTACACATGGAAAATTTTCCAGGATGGACTGCATGTTAGATCAAAAAACAAGTCTCAATAAAGATAAGAAGATTGAAATCTAATCAAGAATGTTCTCCAACCACAATGGTATGAAACTAGAGGTCAATTATAAGAAGAAAATTTTAAAAACAAACACATGGAGGCTAAACAAGTTTCAACTAAGTGTTGGGGACCACCCTTCCTGGTTTCAGAAACTGTAACCCCTTGTGGCTAAGGCTGAGTAAAAAGACCTTGGGACCATAAGCCATTAAAGAAACAAAGCTTTTCTTCCTTGTAGAGGGACTGGATTTGCCCCCTTCACTTCATCCTGCTTGGCCTCCAGTGCATGACCTGCATGACTGTGCATGATCCAGTGTTAACGAATGGCAGTTAAGATTTCTCAAGGGAGAGACAAGATAAGACAGGCACAGTCACAAAGGGGCCCTCAGGAAAGGACTTGGGGGCTATGGAAAAAGGGGGTGATGGACCCTCACCCCTTAACTTTGACATAGCCTGAGTCCTCATTCTGTCTGCAAGAAGTGCCCTACTTTCTTGGCTGCCTTACTTCCCCTACCTGACTTAAGCCTGAAACAATGCCAGAGGTGGGTGTGGTCCTGTGGTGGAATGGGTGGGTTCCCTGGGGTGATCAGGCCTAAGAAAGAATACATAAAATCCTATGAAACCTACTTTGCTAATACCCTTGATTTAACGATAAGGGTCCAAGCATGAAATGAGCTTGTTCCCCAAAGTTTTATAGCCCTTCTCTTTTGAGAGATCATCCACCTTTCCTCCCCAAGCAGATCATGTCTTAGTAGACTTATTCTCATCCATGGTGGATGGAGGGGCCCTGCAGGTGGAGCCCCCCCCACCACAACTAAGCAATGAAAGTGTTAACAATGAGATCAAGGAAGAAATCCAAAGATACCTTGAGATAAATGATAATGGAAACACAAAACCCCAAAATCTATGGGATATAGTAAAAGCATTTCTAAGAGGTAAATGCATAGGAATATAGGCTTACCTCAGAAACAATAAAAAAATCTCAAATAAGCAATCTAACTTTATACCTAAAAGAACTAGAAAAAAAAGTCCAAGAAAGTAAAAGGAAGGAAATAATAAAGATTAGAGCGCAAATAAATGAAATCAGGTCTAAATAGGAAAAGCAGAATAAACCATCAATGAAACCAAAAGCTGGTTCTTTGAAAAGATAAAATTGATAAAACTTTAACTAGATTCATGAAGTAAAAAGGAGAGGACCCAAATAAATAACATCATAAAATGAAAGAGGAGAAGTGACAACTGACACCACAGAAATATAGAAGATTATAATAAAATAATATGAATAATTATAGCCAACAAATTGGACAATCTGGAAGAAATAAATAAATTCTTAAAAGCATACAGTCTTCCAAAACTGAATCAAGAAGAAATGAAAATCTGAACAGACTGAGAAGTACTAACAAAATTGAATGAGTAGTCATAAAACTTCCAACAAAGTCCTGGACCAGATGGCTTCACAGGTGAATTTTACCAAATAGTCAACGAATATTTTAAAACATCCTTTTCAAACTATTCCACAAAATTCAAGAGGAGGGAAAGCTCCAAAGTCCATTTTACAAGGCCAGCATTACCCTGATTCCAAAAGCAGACAAGGACACTACACAAAAGGAAAATCATATGCTAATATCACTGATGAACATAAATGCAAAAATCCTCAATAAATATTAGCAAACCAAATTTATCAATACAGTAAAAAGATCATACACCATCAAGTGAGATTTATTCCTGAGATACAAGGTTGGTTCAATATCCACAATCAATTAACATGATATACCACATAAACAAAATGAAGAATAAAAATCATATGATCATTTCAACAGATGAAGAAAAACCATTTGAAAAATTCAGCATCTGTTTATGATAAAAACTTTCAACAAAGTAGGAATAAAGGCAATATACCATGACATAATAAAGGCCACATATGACAAACCCACAGCTAATGTCTTATTCAATGGGAAAAAAACTATAAGTATTTTCCTTAAATCAGGAACAAGACAAGGATGTCTGCTTTCACCACTCTTATTCAACATACTACTAGAAGTCCTAGCCACAACAAACAGACAAGAAAAAGAAATAAAAGGCATCTAATTTGGAAAAGAGGAAACAAAGCTTTCATTATTCAGACATGACATGATATTATAAGTAGAAAAACCTAAAGACTTGAATAAAAACTATTAGATATAATAATTAAATTCAGCAAAGCAGTAAGATATAAAATTTATAGTCAGATCTGTGGCATATTTATACACCAAAAATAAACTATCAGAAAGAGAAACTAAGAAAACAATCCCATGGACTTCTGGAGAAGATGGAGGTATAAGTAAACACATCTCACCTCATTATACAACTACAGCAAAAATTACAACTAAACTATAAAATGAATATCACTCAGAATTGTCAGAAAATCGAGCTGTAGGAAGCCTGACACCCAAGGATTCCAAGGAGTCACATTAATCCAGACTGGTAAGAGAGGTGGTAATGTAGAAATGGGAATAAATCTCAAAGATGCATGGACACACAGGACAGGCAGCCCTACATCCACATGTGGTAGATAAAAATTGGGAGGGAATACCTCAGGAGTGAAAGATCCCAGTCCCAGACCAGACCAGACCATCTAGCCCAGGGTTCCAGCACCAGGAAGATAAGTCCCCATAACTTCTGGCTATAAAAACCAGTGGGAGTTGGGATGCTGGAAGAAACTGCATGATTCTTAAGAGACGTCCCTTAAAGGGCCTACAATGACTTAGGGCTCAACCATACCCAACTCCTCTGGGATTCAGTGCCAGGGCAACAGCTGGAAGGGCACCTGTGACATATTGAGAGAAAGTGAATTGACTGGCAACAGGGAAAGTACTCAGAGACAGCTACCTCTCATAGAGAAATCCAGAGGCCAAGCAGCAGCATTTTCCCTTCTCCAAGCCCTCCCCTACACAGAGCCACAGAGTGGTGACATGGGTTGCCCCACCCTAGTGATTACCTAAGGCTCTGCCCCATACAACTTACAGGTGCACTTTTCTACAATAGGCCATGTTACAGGGAGTCAATGAAGCTTTGCCTCATATACAGAAACAAACACTGGGAGGCTACCAGAATGAGGAGATAAAGATATATGGCGCAAGTGAAACAACAGAATAAAACTCCAGAAAAAGAATTAAACAAAATGGAGATGACTAACATATCAGACACCAGGTTCAAAACACTGGTTATTGGGATGCTCCAGGAACTCATTGCACATTTCAACAGCATAAAAAAGACCGAGGCAGTAGTGAAGGTTACATTAAGTGGAATAAAGAAAAATTTAGATTTCCGGCTAAGATGGAGGTGTAGGTGGACACACTGTGCCTCCTCTCACAACCGAAATTAAGGACAACAAATATTTAGAAACAAGAAAACAACAGAACTGATAGAAAATTGAACTGTACAGAAGTCCAACAACCATTCATCCAGACTGATAAGGGGGGCAGAGTCTCGGAAGGAAAACGTGCAGATGCAGACCAGATCACCCAGGAAGCAGTGGCTACCAGACCCCAGGTGCACAGGAGGCAGCTAGAGGACCCTGGGCACAGGGTGGCAACTGTGCAGACCCAGTGAGGCTACGCAGGGCAGCTGGCTGACCAGGTGGTCCCACATTTGCACACAGATAATCCAGGCGAAGCGGAAGCAGCGGAAGGGACTGGAATCCAGGAGAGAGTAGAGCAAGTGCCATGTTCCCTCTTAGACCCTGCCCCCACATACAGAATCACAACTCAGCAACTGGGCTGCCCCATACTGGGGAACACCTAAGGCTCCACCCATCACTACATAACAGCGAGAGCAGACCAAAATAAAGCACCAAAAATGGCTCAAACTGGAGAACAAATCAAAGTCCCAGGGCAAATTCCTCTAAGCAATGAAGAGATAGCCAACCTATCAGATGCACAGTTCAAAGCCCTGGTGATCAGGATGCTCACAGAATTGGTTGATTTTGCTCACGAATTGGATGAAAAAATGCAGGCTACAATAAATGAAATGAAGGAAGATGCATGGGGATCCAATAGAGATGGGAGGAAAACTGGGACTCAAACCAATGGAGTGGACCAGAAGGAAGAAACAAACAACCAAACAGAAAACAAGGAAGAAACAAGAATTCAAAAAAAAAATGAGGAGAGGCTTAGGAACCTCCAGGACATCTATAAACATCCAAACATCCTAATTATAGGGGTACCAGAAGGGGAAGAGGAAGAGCAACAAGTGGAAAACTTATTTGAACAAATAATAAAGGAGAACTTCCCCAATCTGGCAAAGGAAATAGACTACCAGGAAGTCCAGGAAGCTCAGAGAGTCCCAAAGAAGTTGGACCCAAGGAGGAACACACCAAGGCATATCGTAATTACATTAGTCAAGATTAAAATGAAGGATAGAATTCTAGAAGCAGCAAGGGATAAGGGGACAGTCACCTACAAAGGAGTTCCCATCAGACTGTCAGCTGATTTCTCAAAAGAGACCTTCCAGGCAAGAAGGGGCTGGAAAGAAGTATTCCAAGTCTTGAAAGGCAGGGACCTACATCCAAAACTGCTCTATCCAGCAAAGCTGTCATTTAGAATGGAAGGGCAGATAAAGTGCTTCTCAGATAAGGTCAAGTTCAAGGAGTTCATCATCACCAAGCCCTTATTATATGAAATGTTAAAGGGACTTATCTAAGAAAAAGAAGATAAAAAATAGGACAGTGAAAACACAGCAAACTCACAGCTATAAACAACCACACCTAAAACAAAAGCAAATAAGCAAACAACTAGAACAGGGACAGAACCACAGAAATGGAGAGCACATGGAGGGCTAGCAACAGGGGAGTGGGAGGAGGAGAGAGGGGGAAAAGGTACAGAGAATAAGTAGCATAGATGGTGGGTAGAAAATAGACGGGGGAGGGCAAGAATAGTGTGGGAAATGTAGATGCTAGAGAACTTATGACACGCGGACATGAACTAAAGGGGGGAATGTGGGTGGAAGGGAGTGTGCAGGGTGGAGGGGAATGATGGGGGAGAAATGGGACAACTGTAATAGCATAATCAATAAAATATATTTAAAAAAATCTACAGGGAGCCAACAGTGGAAGCACTGAAGCCAAGGATAAAATCAATGATTAGGAACATAAGGAATTAAAAGAAAGCATTCAATCAGAACAGCAAGAAGAAAATAAAATTTTAAAAAAATAAGGATAGGCCAGGGAGCATCTGGGACATCTCTAAATGTACCAACATCCAAGTCGTACATAGGGGTACCAGATGGAGAGGAGGAAGAACAAGAAATTGAAAAATTTTTTGAATAAATAATGAAAGAAAACATCCCTAATTTGGTGAAGGAAATAGACATACAGGTCCAGGAGGCACAAGAATCCCAAACCAGTTGGACCCAAAGAAGACCACACCAAGACACATCATAATTAAAATGCCAAAGGTTAAAGATAAAGGGAGAATCCTAAAAGCAGCAAGAGAAAAGCAGATCAGTACCTACAAAGTAGTTCCCATAAGACTGTCAGCTGATTTCTCAAAGAAACTTTGCAGGTTAGAAGGGACTGGCAAGAAGTAGTCAAAGTCATGAAAATCAGGGACCTATACCCAAGATTGCTCTATCCAGCAAAGCTGTCATTTAGAATGGAAGGACAGATAATGTGCTTCCCAGACAAGGTAAAACTAAAGCAGTTCATCATCACCAAGCCATCATCATATGAAATGAGAATTATATAGAAAAAAAGAAGATCAAAATGATGAACATTGAAATGTTGATTGAACCACAGCTATTAATAATTTAATCTAAATAGCAAACAAGCAAAACAGAAACAAACATTATACATATGGAGATCATTTGGAGGATTATCAACTGGGAGTTGGAAGGGGGAGAATAGGGGAAAGGCGCAGGGATTAAGAAGCACAAATTGGTAGGTAAGGAATAGACAGGGGGATGTTAAGAATAGTATAGGAAATGGAGTAGCATAAGAACTTATATGCATGACACATGGACATGAACTATGAGCTGGGGATTGCTGGATGGAATGGGGGTACCTGGTCGAGGCTGGCAAAGGGGGAAAATTGGGACAAATGTAATAGCATAATCAATAAAATATTTTAAAAAGGAAAACAATCTAATTTATTATTGCAACAAAAATATATAACGTATGTAGGAATAAGTATACCAAGGAGGCAAAAGACCTGTACTCAGAAAATTATAGGATACTGAAGCAAAAAACTGAGGAAGATACAAATAAGTAGAAACATATACCATGTTAATGGATTGGAAGAATTAACATCATTAAAATGCCTATAGCAAAGTAATCTGTAGACTCAATGCAATTCCTATCAAGATACCATGGCATATTTCACAGTTTCAGAAAAAAATACTCCAAAAATTTGTATAAAAACAAATAGCTTCAGCAATCTTGAGAAAAAAGGTACAAAGTTGGAGGGATCAAAATACCTGATATAAAACTATACTACTATACTGTAATACATTGTAATCTAAACAGCCTGCTACTGGATAAGAATAAGTATAAAATCAATGGAACTGAATAGAAAGCCCAGATATAAACCCAAACCTTTATGGTCAATTAATATTTTTTAATCCTCACCCAGGCATATGTTTATTGATTCTAGAGAAAAAGAAAAAGAAGAACAAAGTGAGAGAGAAACATTGATCAGGTGCCTCTTGTATGTGCCCCAACCAGAAATCAAACCCTAGGTATATGCAACATTTTTGTTTACAGGATGATGCTCCAACCAAGAGAGCCACCTGGACAGGGCTCAATTAATATTTGACAAAGGAGTGAAGAGCATGTAATGAAATAAAGGCAGTCTCTTCAATAAATGGTGTTGGGAAAACTGGACAGCTACATGCAGAAAAATAAAACTAGACCATAAAATTCCCAGAAGGAAGCATAGGCACTTAAATCTCAGATATCTCTTATAGCAATATTTTTGCCAATATATCACCTTGGGCAAGGGAAACCAAGGAAAAAATAAAAAGATGGGACTATCTCATTCTAAAAAAAACTTTTGCAAAGCAAAAGAAATCATCAACACAATGAAAAGGGACCCCACTGAATGAAAGAACATATTTGCCAATGATGCATCTGATAAGGGGTTAATCTTCAATATATATAAAGAACTTATATATCCCAACACCAGGAAGACAAGCAACCCAATTTTAAGAATGGGCAAAGGATGTGAATAGACACTTCTCCAAAAAGGAAGTACAGATGGCAATGAGCTATCACCTCACACTGTCAGAATAATTATCATCAATAAATCAACAAATGAGTGCTGGTGAGGAGGTAGAAAAAATAAAACCTTATGCATTATTGGTGGGAATGTTAACTGGCTCAGTCCCTGTGGAAAACAGTATGCAGTTCCATTAAAAAAAATTAAAAATGGAACTGCCTTTTGACCCAGTGATGCCACTTCTTCTGGGAATACATCCTGAGAAACCTGACACACTAATTCAAAAGAATATATAAATCCCTATGTTCATTGAAGTGTTATTTACAATGGTCAAGATCTGAAAACAGCCTAAGTACCTATCAGTAGATAAGTGAATAAGAAAAAGCTGTGGTACATTTACACAATGGGATACTACCATTAAAAAAAAAAGGAAATCTTACCTTTTGTGACAGCATGGATAGACCTAGAGATTATTATAAGGGGAATAAGCTAGTCAGAGAAAGACAGATACCATATGATCTCACATATGTTTGGAATGTAATGAACAAAATAAACTGATGAACAAAATAGAAACAGAGTCATGGATACATGTAACAGTCTAACAGCTGTCAGAGGGGAAGGAGAACTGGATAAAAGAAGGTGAGGGATTAAGTAAAAAATACATACAAGTTCTATCTGGAAAAAAAGTCCAGCCATTGTTAATATAACAAGAACAATTTGTGTGACATCATTGTAACCTGGCAGCCAAGACGAGTAGACTGGAATGTGCATGAATGAACTATGATGACTTCACTATACTAGTCAAGGGGGGAGGTGAACGCCATTGAGTGAGCATGTGTACTATCTAAGCAAGCAGAGCAATGAATCTGCATCATATTTTGAATTAAGCTTGAACATTCCTCCATAGAAACTATTTGAATGATTCAGAATGCCACAGCTACGGGCAACTGGTGATTGGCAGCTTCATTACAGCAATGAGCCCACTTGTGCATCACATCTTGTGCAGAGATTTTGGCAAAACATCAAATTACCCAGGTGACTCAGCTTGCTACAGCTCAAATTTAGCGCCCTGCAACTTCTGGCTTTTCCCAAAACTAAAATCGCCTTTGAAATGGGAGAGATTTCAGACTGTCAATGACATTCAGGAAAATATGACAGAGCAACTGATGGAGATTAGAACTGTGTGAGATCCCAAGGTGCCCACTTTGAAGGGGACTGAGGTGTCATTGTCTTATGTACAATATCTCTTGTATCTTCTGTCTTGTTCAGTAAACATCTCTATTCTTCATATTACATGGCTGGGTACCTTCTGGACAGACCATATGTATATCAGCCTTGTTATTGTTGTTTTATCATTACTGTATTTAAACAATGGAAAAAGACATGGATTCATTAATATAATGTAGCCTAAAATAAGTTTTCAAAACTTAGAAAAATCATTCAAATATTGGGGAAGAGGTTTCCTGGTGAATTCCTGAGCATGTTCTTTTTTTCACCCACTGAGCTTCTTCACAATTCAGGGCAGTATACCTGCAATTCTGATAGCTCCAAGGCTTCCCCTGCTCCACTGGCTTCCCTTGAGGACAGGCAAGGAGAACCCCTGTCTCCATGTCCTGTTCCAAGCATCTAGGGATGTTTTGCCCTTCTCCTGCCATCTCTACTTCCTACTAACACAGACAGTAAATGCATCAAGAGTAGGACTACAAGGGGACTTCCAGCCATGATGGAGGTGTAGGTGGACACACTGTGCCTCCTCTCACAACCAAAATTAAGGACAACAAATATTTAGAAACAAGAAAACAATCAGAGCTAATAGAAAATTGAACTGTATGGAAGTCCAACAACCATTCATCCAGACCGGTAAGAGGGGTGGAGTCGAGGCAGGAAAAAGTGAACATAGGCGGCTGTGGCTGGCGGTTCCCAGGTGTGCAGGCAGCTGGCAGGCCCACAGGCAGCGGCTGACGTACCCCGGGCACGGGGTGGCAACTGTGCAGACCTAGTGAGGCCACACAAGATGGCTGGCTGACCAGGTGGTCCCACATTCTCGCGCACAGATAATCCAGGCGAAGGGAAGCAGCGGAAGGGACTGGAATACAGGAGAGAGCGGAGCAGGCGCCATTGTTCCCTCTCAGACCCAGCCCCACATACAGCATCACAACCCAGCGACTGGGCTGCCCCGCACTGGGGAACACCTAAGGCTCCATCCCTCACTACTTAACAGCCACGACCAGACCAAAACCAAACCAAACCAAAACAAAACAAACAAACAAACAACAACAACAAAAAAAAAACACCAAAAATGGCTCAAACTGGAGGACAAATCAAAGTCCCAGGGCAAATTCCTCTAAGCAATGCAGAGATAGCCAACCTATCAGATGCACAGTTCAAAGCCCTGGTGATCTGGATGCTCACAGAATTGGTTGATTTTGCTCACAAATTAGATGAAAAAATGCAGGCTACAATAAATTAAATAAAGGAAGATGCATGGGGAACCAATAGTGATGGGAGGAAAACTGGGACTCAAATCAATGGAGTGGACCAGATGGAAGAAACAAACAACCAAACAGAAAACAAGGAAGAAACAAGAATTCAAAAAAATGAAAAGAGGCTTAGGAACCTCCAGTACAGCTTTAAATGTCCCAACATCCGAATTATAAGGGTCCTAGAAGGGGAATAAGAAGAGAAACAAGTGGAAAACTTATTTGAACAAATAATAAAGGAGAACTTCCCCAATCTGGCAAAGGAAATAGATGACCAGGAAGTCCAGGAAGCTCAGAGAGTCCCAATGAAGTTGGACCCAAGGAGGAACACACCAAGGCATATCGTAATTACATTAGTCAAGATTAAAATGAAGGATAGAATTCTAGAAGCAGCAAGGGATAAGGGGACAGTCACCTACAAAGGAGTTCCCATCAGACTGTCAGCTGATTTCTCAAAAGAGATCTTCCAGGCAAGAAGGGGCTGGAAAGAAGTATTCCAAGTCTTGAAAGGCAGGGACCTACATCCAAAACTGCTCTATCCAGCAAAGCTGTCATTTAGAATGGAAGGACAGATAAAGTGCTTCTCAGATAAGGTCAAGTTCAAGGAGTTCATCATCACCAAGCCCTTATTATATGAAATGTTAAAGGGACTTATCTAAGAAAAAGAAGATAAAAATATGACAGTGAAAACACAGCAAACTCACAGATATTAACAACCACACCTAAAACAAAAGCAAACAACTAGAACAGGAACAGAACCACAGAAATGGAGATCACATGAAGGATTAGCAACAGGGGAGTGGGAGGAGGAGAGAGGGGGAAAAGGTACAGAGAATAAGTAGCATAGATGGTGGGTAGAAAATAGATAGGGGGAGGGCAAGAATAGTGTGGGAAATGTAGATGCTAAAGAACTTATGACACATGGACATGAACTAAAGCAGGGGGAATGTGGGTGGGAGGGGGTGTGCAGGGTGGAGGGGAATGATGGGGGAGAAATGGGACAACTGTAACAGCAACATCAATAAAATATATTAAATTAAAAAAAAGAGTAGGACTACAAATCCCAATGTTATTGTTAACCAATCTTAAGACCCATTTCTCCAGGTAAATGTAGAATAATATAAAGCTTCTAAGGAGTGAACAGGGAAACTCCTAAAAGTATAGAAAGTGTGGCTTGGACATAGGCATGAACTTTTCTTGTCAGCTACCTGTTGTATGAATGGTATTTATTAAAAATGAAAACATTGTTTCCTCAGACCTAGCATGCTATGAGATAGTAAAGAAGGCAGTATCTTTCCTGCCTTACTGAGGCATGCCAGGAAGTTGGACAAAATAAAGAATATAGGGGTTCCTGAAGCCTTGCATAATTTGAAACACATAATTAAGACAAAATTTTCCATAATAACAGGTGAGATCCCCTTTATTTTCCAAGTATGACTCTATCAGTATTTGAATATCATTTTTTTTAATTATAAGAACTCAAATTTTCTTTAAAAGGTTAACGAACTCTATGTATAAGCACAGGTGGTGACTATTCTGTGCTTCCAGGCATGGAGCCCAGTATAGAACAAGGGATGGTAAACTAAGGCCTAAGGACAAAGCTGTGCCCACTTCTAACATTGCCTATGCGCCTTTTCCAATACAAAGGTAGAGCGAAGTAGTTGCTACAAAGACCTCATGGCTCACAAAGCCTAAAATATTTCTTATCTCTCTGGCCTTTTTTGGAAGAAGTTTGCCAACCCCTGGTAGGTGATCTGGTTTGTCATCCAAAGCCGCCATTTGCTTTACAACTTTGTACAACTGCTCTAGGCTTCAGTTTCCTCACCTGTGAAAAGGAGCTGATTACAGCAGTTGGTACCTATGGCAAGTGTGGTTATGAGATTAAAATGAATCTGTGTCTATTGTAGGCAGAGTAAATAATGCATAAAATGAATAGAATAAATATTAGTTGCTGCCATTCTTATTGCTATGTCTGGGACCTATCATAGCACCTATATAAAACTAGCATGCAGGGTGGGGGGTCTCTTGGACAATTCAGAAATAAGATGGCACAGCGTACAGTTAAAAGGTAAAATAAACACAGAGTAGATTAGGGCAAAGAAAGGGCAGATCTCTTGAACACTCAAAATGGCTCACAGCCAGTGAGGCTTAAGTGGATCAACATATTTAAAGGAAGAATGTGTCAATCAGGGAGTCAAGGGTTTAGTTGGGTGTTGATCTAAAAATCCAAATCAAGAAAAAAATTAACATTTGGACATCCAAAATTGATACTGCCTATCCTTGCCTTTCCCCTTGAGGAGAGAGCCTCCTGAGGACTGAGATTTTTCTTGTGCCAGAGTAAAGCTATTCCCAGCATGGAGTTTGATGCATTGTGTTTTCTTAATCTAACACCATTAAATATTTTAATATTTTTTCACCAAGCAAGCTTCCAACTTTAATTTGGCTTCCCAACTGGTTATACCAGAAACTGATCTCTTTTATAATATTTTTACCTCAAGTACTAGAGACCATGGATGGGGCTTGAGGACCCATGAGTTCATATTCAAACTTTAAATCATATTCAAACTAGTCAGAGTTTATACATTGTTTCTGGAGAGAAGATCCATAGCTGCGTTCTGTATCTCAAAACTTGTCATGACTCCAAAATGACTGAGTACCCACTGGCCCCTTAAAATGTATGTCCCATGTGAACTATAACTCATGATAAACTGAGAATTGCTTTGGAGGCTTTGTTCATTAGCTTTGTTGACACAGTGTGACTGTGCAGTGCACAGCCTGTACAGCCACATACAGTTCCCCTGATGGACAAACATGGCTGTTTTCCAGGAGCGGGGATAGTGAAAAAGAGAGGGAGAACTGTGAAGTAGCCTTAGACCTTGATGAATTCTCTAAGATTTTCCAGGACTCTACTGTCTTGTCTGATGGCAAGCAGACCTCTCCTTGTCACTGCTGGCTAAAAGTACACCTTTCCTATTTGAATGTCCTTTAGTGAGTCCTTCATTAAAAGTTGTTCACTTCATTAACAGTCTAAGGTGCATTTAGTAATTTGGACTTGACCTTAAATTTCTTTATGAGCATACATGATTTTATATTTGAATCTAAAGAAGAACAATTAAAAAAAAGCCAGGATTCTCTGTAAGAGCTTTGACAGAAAAGAGAAGACTTTCATTTATCTCAAGGAATAATAAACCACAGATGGTAAGGTAAGGCTAATGAAGCAAGAGTTTACAGTTTCAGCTCTGAGTGTGTCCACATTCAGTAAGGTCAGCTAGAACCTCAGTGACAATTTGTTTATGAATGCACACAAATTCTACAGAGCACACACCAAGGAAGCTGAACAGCTGTGGCCTGTCCCATATTAGACCACTGTTTTTCTGGATTCAGATAAATATCACCACAATGTATGAGGTCACTGAGATGCATTTCATACCAGGTCTCTATCTCAAGGGATCGGTGATAGAAGAAGGACCCTGGGTGCTCTCTATATAGTATATCAAACGAAGTTGCAGAAAAATACCACAATTTTTTTCCCAAGTTAATACTCCAGTATCCAAAGAGAATCATCTCAGGTTTGCGAGGTGAATCTTCCCTTTTGCCTTGAAGGATTCTTGGGTACATTTTCTCAGGGCTTGGCTCCTGCCCAAAGGAATTCAGCCTTGGGCCTCCCATCTCACCCAGCCCACACTGACATTCCAGAAGCCACAGAGCCTCATCTATTTTGGACCGGTGGAGCAGTTTCTATCTGTGTGGTGGGGTTGCCCAGAATAGCTGCAGGATGCTCAGCATTCTCTGTGCATCCTCTGTAGCACAGTGGTTTTAAGATACTGGACTAGGAGATGACTCAGGTTCAAATGCCAGTTCTGCCAATTTCTAGCTGGTCCTTGGGTAAGTCACTTTTTTCTTTCTTAGTACAATGGCGTTATGTCTCATGTGGATGTGTGGCTTCATGACATGCAAGGTGTGGTACTTGGCACTCAGTATCCATATCTTCTATTATAATCATTATTAAGGTTACCTCATTGCAGTTCAACAGCTAACTTTCCCTCCAACTTTACTACCACGGATTATGGGAGTGGGTGCTTTGACAAATAGTGTTTAAATTACTACTTATAAGCTTGCTCTAGCAAGCAGAGGAAGACAATACTGAAACATGAACCTTCCAACACTCACATCAGTACTATAAAATCTTGCTTCAAAAACAAGCCTTACAGGTTTCCAAAGGCAACAAGGAAGCCAGGAGCCCCTGCAAGACTCTGGGGTCCATGTCTTTGTTTTGCATCCATACTGCGTTGGGAAGGGGTCGTGTACGGAAGAGATGTGGCCAAGTGCAGCTCACACTGGCCTCTTCTCAAAGAGTCAAAATAAGTCAAACTGAACAGTATGAGGTCATGGGATTTGTAACTTAAATATGCATTTGCTTTAAAATGTATCATTTATATATGAATTTCACTGGTCAAAATCTGTCACCTGGAATCTTCAAAGCCAACAATAAAAGAATACTTACCAGATAATCAGGTGCTCTGCTGTGTCATTTCTTTTAGTCCTTGTAACAGTCCAAAATGGATCCTCTTATTACCCTCATTTTGTCTGAGGAGCCTGAAGCTCAAGGATGTTAAGTACCTTGATGAAAGTCAAACAGCAAAAAGTGTGATAATATTTAATAGGCACTTAGAACAATTTTGCATATGGTCACTCATTAATATTACCTGCTGCTGCTGCTATCATTATTCTATTATTATTAGGGGTAAAGCCCTATTTACACTCAAACCAGCTCCAGAAGCTGTACTCCCAACCTGTACACATATAACTGCCTCCAAAAAATGTTTCAGTTCTAAAACATTGCTGAACTTTGTCACCCTGATCAAGACATAGCTGAGTAGTTAAACAGTTAAGACCCAGGTGCCCCCACTGACTCACCAGAGAAAAGAAGGCAATTAATGTAAGTTTATGTGTCTGCAGCTGCCTGGCTGAGAGTGAGGCAGAGTTGCCCAGCTCTTATGGGGGGAAGGGAGGAGACAGGGAATGAGTCCTTACACTATGGGATGGCCTACCCCTGTTGCTGCAGGAGGGCAGTTGCCATTCGTGTATCAATATGAGAAAGTGTCTTGGGTCCAACACTGATTTCTGCACTCAGATTGGCATCGACACTCGGATCCACCAGGAACTGGGTTGTGGTCAGAGAGCTCCCTGGAGGTCATTGCCCCAGCTCCTGGCAGAATGCCAGGAGTAGTGCTGGGAGAGAAGAGGGATGGGAGGTTGGAGGATTATCTCTGCATCCAAACACATGCAGCCTCTCTTCCTGCTGAAATGCCTGCTGCTGAGTCCTCATGGTCGCTTTAGAGTTGAGTGTAAAAAACACTTCCTGCGCTTTATTTCCTAGTCTCAAGTACAAACGGCCTGCTATGAACATTTGTTTAGTTGACTCTCGTTTGAAGGACTTTTCTGACTGATAGTTAAAAGGCAAGAGGTAATTTTTATCACAAATCTTATCACAAAGCACAGATCCAAGATGACTGCTGAACACTAGCAAAGTGTTGGCCACATGGGCTTTTATATGTAGCCAAAATTTCAGCCAGCCTCAAGAATAATCAGAGCCAGAAAGCTCAATTCTGGCTACAACTTATGATCCATAAAGGCTCACTTTTACTGTGCTCTATCAGGTGGTGTTTTTTTCTTTCGAAAACACAAAAATGGACTCTACCTAACATAATCAGAGAGATAATATATAGGGAAGAAAACCATTCAAATATCCTCAATTAAAAATAAAGGAGTACTTGACTATTAGTGGCTTAAACAAATGAGAATTCAATTTTTCTTAAACAGCAAGAAGTTTGATAGCCTTTGAAGTTGGTACTCAAAGACTGAGTACCTGTGGTTCTCTTCACTTTCTCCTCATGGTCACCAAATGGCTGCCAGCACTCTGCGCTGTGTGTACTTTAAAGGCAGGAGGAAGGGAAAGAGTAAGTGCAAGTGCCAGCTGCTCCTGTCCTTTTTATAAGGAAAACAGATTCAGCTTAAGTCTTGCTGGCCAAAACTCTATCACTGGATCCATAATCCTTATCTATAAGAGAGACTGAAAAAGTGAACATTTCTCACCATCTATAGGGAAGCAAGCAAGAGATGGGGGCTTGGAAATAGGCAGCAAGTTAGCCCAGTATTTCTCAACCTTACAGATGTGAACACTTGGGACCATGTAATTCTTTGTTTTAGATGCTGTCTTGTGCATTGTAGATTGTCTAGTAGCATCTCTCCCCTAGTTAAAACCACAACAACATGTCTTCAGGTTTTGCCAAAACTCTTCTGGAGAGTAGGAACCACTAAGATTAGTCCACCCACAGCATCTGCCACAGATGATAGGGGAACTCCTAGAATCAAAGACAAAGTGAAAGAGCCAAAGCAGTTCTTATGTTCTAGAGACCAGGACCTAGAGACGATCTCTACCAGGCAGTTACCTTGGAATGAATCAGCTCTAACTATTTTTAATCTGCTATGACTCACGACATAAATCCCAAGACAAAAGAAAAATTTTGGACCAGGCTCACAACTCTGTCATTGGTGAGGGAAGGAGAGGGTACCTCAACTGACTCTCCCACCAAGTCTATGGCCAGTGAAGATCCCAATAGCTCTTACTGAAGGTAACTGGGCATGGAGGGGTGTGGTGGAAATGAATACTTGTCAGAATATGTATACATAGAATATGGAGAAATGGCTTCACACAACTGATCCTATTTCTGCATGGTAGCAGAGTCCCTTGTCTTAGAAAAGACCTTCCTGAAGAGTACTTTTGTTCCAGTCCAGTGTGGTTGTATGAACTTAGGCAAATCCCATTACCTCTTTCAGCATCTCTGTGTTTATATAGAAAATAAATGTTTGAGGAATGATCTCAAAGATCCCTTCCAACTCTAACACTCAGCATCTTGGCTTCCAGAACATGGCTCCAGCTTCCTCCTTCCTCTCATATGCATCCCACAGGTTGTTTCATCTCCCAAAGCCAGGCCTTCATTGCCTCGATCTGGGCTGTCTTGACAGTGAGAAACAGAAGGCGGATTATAGGCTTGAGCAGAAGCTTGGCATAGGATGCATATATGTAGCTTGAATTATTTTTTGTCTCATTTGGGACTTACTGAATGTATCAAACCCCAGCTCAGCTCAGTGGCCTCTGAGCCTCTTACAGGAATCTGACTAGAGAAAGTGACCTTCCTTTGTACAATTGGCACCTGCCAGCAAATCCTTGAAAGCTTGTGACAGATTCTATAATGGAAAATCCCACAGTGGCTCCATACTATGGTTTTGATGCTACCTCAACAACATATTTAGTACAGTGGTAAAGAGGAAAGGAATTGGAGCAAGGGGTGGAGGGAAATGGGGATTAAAAATGTAAATATATGATTACTTTTTAATGACCTTATTACTTGACATCAAATCTGTTTGTATTGACAAATAAGTATGCAAATGTTTATATCAACACTCACTTCATTAAAATAGTAAATGGTTGAAGTTAATATTAGTGCAGCATTGAAATCTTGAGTAGTTTTGATTGCATAGCAATAAGCTACTGATGAGTATCATTATGTACCAATCATACAAAAATGAGCCACCGAAGGCCATATTTCCAAAATTGGGTTGAGCAAGTTTACCCACAAAAACAGAGAGAGATACAAACTGTCAAAGACTTTCCTTGTATTCAAATCTAAGCATAGTTTGAAGGTACAAATCAGGAAACTGCACATGAAGAAATGCAACTGGACAAGTAATTATGCAATGCATATGCCCAAAGGAAGTATGTACAGATGTTTTAGACTATGGAGACTCCCCTATGCCTTGCGTACCACCCCAGCTCCATTTTATTGATGTTTTTTCCAAATCATAATTTTTTAGCTTAAAGACAAGTTATCTTTAAAAGGCCATAATCTTTACAAATCAGAAGGCATGAGTATGTGATCTGTCTGTTAAGTGGTGAACAATTGGGTCTAATATTCCTGAAAGAAACCAGCATGTGGGCTAAGTTTTTTTTAGTTCTCCTGCTTCTTAGGTTCTATATTTGCTGAACCCTTTATGATGAAAATGTTTATGAGAAGACACAATCAATGAGAAAGGTGAGTTGAAAGATGCAAAATGTCTCAGATGGTCACAGAGCTAGTTGTCGGTTGGAGAATTTTCATAGAAACTACAACTGAGATTTTCTTCAGCTGAGAAAATTAGCTCTTTAGCCTCCATTGTCACATGTTTTAAATTTTCAGTCAAACCTAGGACGAGTAGAAGTCCTTGGTATATTGGCAAAGTGCTGGAATTTCCCCCAAAAAAGTGAATCATAAATAGGCATTTATTTCTTAACAATGGACATCTGACCAGGCAGTGTTCAGGCAGTAATCAGGTGTTAATTGAGCACAGACTATGAAGAAGCTACTCATGGAAGCATCTGAAATGAGTACTGCTTCTCAAGTGGGTCCATTTGGGTTGGCAGAAAATAGATATCTCGACATAGCAAACGCTAAATTGGGTGGTAGAAGCTAATGATCCACCTCATCAGAAAGAGGGAAGTGGAGAAGGCCACAGTGACAGGAGTCTGTCTGAACAAGAAGATGAGCTCAACTTTAGACTTTGACTAGCAGATAAGATGGTAATGGGCAGGTAGGAGATGGCACATTTTTTGACTGCAGAGGTGAGACCAAGGCTGAAGTGGGGAGACCTTTCCCTAAAAGAGTAGAATGGACCAGCAGCCAGGAGAGCTACAAGGAATAAAGGGAGAGAGTAATCACATTACAGACCTCCTGACATCGCAGCCACAGTTACTATGGATAAGAATGCAGCCACTGGGAGCTGTCTTGTAATGTTTTAATTTTAAAACAATCTTAAACTTAGAAAAAAATTGCAAGAACTTTACAAGGATTAAATTGCTGACATGCCTGGCCCTACCACTTTAGAAAGTATTTCCTACAAACAAAAACATTCTTCTACATAATCACCATCCAAATATCAAAATGAGGAAATGACATTGTTGCATGGCCACTGTCTGTTTGATCTTTAGACCCCATTCAAGTTGTGCCAATTGACACAATAAAATCTTTTATAGCAAAATGATCCAGTTCAGAACCATACATTACATGTATTATTTTATTTCATTTGCCTTCTTCAGTCTGTACCTGTTCCCTGCATTTTTATGATTGGATTCTCTTGAAGATTACAGGCCAGTACTTTTGTAGAATGTCCCTCAATTACAGTGTGTCTAACACCACTCTTGTTTAGATTCAGGTAATTCAACCTCAGCAAAAATATCACACAGCAATACTGTGTACTTCTTATGGCATCCTATCCAAAGACTTGGAATGTCATTTGTCCCATTCCTAGTGATGTTAACCCGGATGATTTTGATTGAAAGAGGACCTGTCAGATTTCTCCACTGTAACATTACCCCATTTTCCTTCATGGGGAGTCTTTGAGTAGAGGAATAAAAAATTCAAAGTAGTCATCAGGGAAAATTGGACATTTTTTTTTTTGCCTCAGGCAAATGAATTAGAGAAAAGACTTGGCCTGGGTTGGGCTGGATAGCCAACATAAGGCCCTTGTAGCATGTGAGCTCATGCAGCCCTTTGGTCAAGAGAAAATGCATTGTTCTATTTATATGACTTTGAACTCCCATCTATACATCTTGCCAACACTTCTTACTGGACCTCCTCACTTTCTCAACAGCAAACCAACTGGTCAAGATTTCAACGAAAATACAAAGCATGGAAAATTTCAGAACATGGAGTCAGGTTTACCAGCTATCCCTGCATCTTTTCTAGAAAATGTGGACTCCGGTATAGTGAGTAAAAAATAGGCTTTGGAGCCAGAGTATCATGTGATGGGAGGTCCCCATTTACTGAACTAGCAGGATTTTGTTTTTCTTGCAGGGAATGTAACCTGGAGGCAAGATCTGAATTGCTTCGCATATTTGACACAAATATTACAAGATGTTTATGAGAAAGCAAGAGATAGTAGGCAGGAGAAGAGCATGTTGCCTAAGTAAACTGATATCCAGTGGAGAATTTGAGGAGCTCAGTGTAAATCCTTTTGCTTTGGTTTTCCACTAAACTGTTGTCTCCCTAGGGTCAATGCATTTGCATGTTTACATTGAAATGAGTGAGACATGAGGGTTTCAGATGTAGGCTCCAGCACAGGCTATTTTTGAACAAGTTAAGTAATTTAGCTGAGCCTCTTTCCCATGTAAAATAGGGAAACTAATACATATCTCACATAAATTTATAGATAATAGATGAAATAACATATTAAAATGACAATGCAAAATCTGGGCATAAGGTTGGTAGTTAACATTTTAGGTATTCTTTCTTGTGTATTCCTAAATATTTAGGCTAGTATTCTGCAAATAAAAACCTTCAAGTGATACCCACACCATAGACTCTTACATAGTATTAAAAACAAATAAGCTTAAGCCCTGGCTGGCATAGCTCAGGGGATTGAGTGCGGGCTGCGAACCAAAGTGTCGCAGGTTCGATTCCCAGTCAGGGCACATGCCTGGGTTGTGGGCCAGGTCCCCAGTGGGTCCATGCAAGAGGCAACCACACATTGATGTTTCTCTCTCTTTCTCCCTCCCTTCCCCTCTCTAAAAATAAATAAATAAAATCTTTAAAACAAACAAACAAACAAACAAACAAAAAACCAAATAAACTTAGTGATTGTAAATCATGCTGCAATGAACACAGGGTGCTTATGTTCTTTCAAATTAGTGTTTTGGGTTCCTTCAGATAAGCAACCCAACTGTCCATCAGTAGATGAGAGGATAAAATAACTATGGGACATTTACACAATAGAATACTACATGGCCACAAAAAAAGAAGAAAATTTTACTCTTTGCAACAATACCGGTAAACCTGGAGACCATTAGGCTAAATGAAATAAGCCAGTCAGAGAAAGACAAATACCATATGATTTCATTCATATGTAGAATCTAATGAACAAAATAAACAAGGAAAATGGGAACAGACTCATAGATGGAGAACAGCATGACAGCTAGTGGAGTGTGGGAGATTAAGGGGGGATCGATTGAACACAAAGGAAAAAAGACTCATGGACATAGACAACAGTGCAGTGATCATGAGGGAAGGGAGGTATAAGGGGACTAAAAAATAATATAAAAATACAATAGAGATTAAATTAAAAAATATAATAGACATAGAATAAAAAAGTTATTAAGGCAACAAAAGTCATGACAGAAACTTAAATGCATGTTGATAAGTGAAAGAGGCCAGTCTGAAAAGACTACATACCTTATAATTTCAACCAGATGATATTCTGCAGAAAGGCAAAACTATGGAGACAGTAAAAGCTCTACAGTCAGTGATTGCAGAAAGGGATGAATAGGTGGAACACAGGGGATGATACTGTAATGGCATATTTGTGTCTTTATATATTTATGGAAACCTACAGAATGTACAACAAAGTGTGAAATATAATGTAAACTATGAACTTCGGTTAGTAATAATGTATCAGTATTTGTTCATCAATTGTAACAAATGTACCACACCAGAGAAAGGTGAGAAACTGGACTGGCAGGTGGGTGAGCGGGAAGGGAGACAGTGTATGAGAGCTCTCTGCATTTCTGTTCCATTTTTTGTAAACCTAACACTGCTCTAATAACTAAAGTCTATTTATATTTTAATGTTCTGAAGTGCTGAGTGAATGAATAGGTCTTCCATGTTTTTTAGTAAACACATGATAACATTTTTATCTCCCTTCAATGCCACCTAATTTCAAAAGCCCTATGAGACTCTCTCTGTCTCATATGGGATCATTCAAATCTCAGGCTGGTCCCTATCCCATCCTTACTTACCTTCACTCAGGACCAGTATGAACCAATTCTGTCTTTGTGAGAAAAAATTTACCTGTTCCAGATGGCACTGACCCATGGGAACATGGAGAGCCATGTCAAGAGTTCAACTCCCTCTTGCCTCCTTGGTGAGGACCACCAGTAGAGGTAGACACAAACCTTAGCAGTGGCTCTGTCACCTTCATTCCTCTTGGATGATGCTTTCACTGGAGAAGCATAGTTACCCATAATGCCCTCCACTGGCCCAAAGAGCTTCCCCCGCCCCCAATCCCCTGGGCACATTCAGGGAACATCCCTCCCTTCCTGTATTTATGGTTATTGACTGGGGGAAGTGAAATATTCTGCTAGTGGCCAGGAATGAAATTTCTTTTAGCAGTCCCATGAATCTAACTCAAATGTATCAGGTGCTCTCAGGCTAGTCTTCTCATTGACCTCTCTGTCCCTAGAAGCACTCTTGAGTAGATCAAATATGATTCAGAGCCATACTACTCCCACTGCCTTGAGGCAGAACCTCTGTTATCAACATGACAGAGAAGGGCAAAGACTGGGCAAGGGGATCTGATGGCTCAAACTGTTGTGTCCAAAAAAGAGTGGCAAGCCCTGTCCACTACTCACCAAGACAAATCAAAGGACCACGTTACATGGTAAATAAACTACAGGATTTGGGAGCAGAAACATACCATTTTGAGTCCTGTCCTTACCTCTGCTGGCTATAGGACTATGTTTCCAATAGCTTAACTCCTTGAGCCTCAACATATTCAACTAAAAAGGGAAATAATTGTCTTGATGGTGGTTATTATTTTACATAAGATAGTAGTTATAGATAAAATTTACTGAAAGCTTACTCTGTGAAAGGCACTGGGCTATATATTTTATATGCATTATTTTATTTACTGCTTATAACACTTCAAGGTAAGGAGTGTGCATGGTAGAAAACAGATAAACTATAAAAC
This sequence comes from Glossophaga mutica, assembly GCA_039655065.1. Lineage (NCBI taxonomy): Eukaryota > Metazoa > Chordata > Mammalia > Chiroptera > Phyllostomidae > Glossophaga > Glossophaga mutica. The sequence continues at coordinate 67,376,516 of CM077309.1, read as the reverse complement.
TATCATCAAATATGTTGCATCAGAAACAACCATTTTTGACCTATCGAAACAGCCATTTTCAATGATGCAGCCAGATACTAAAGGGGCCAAAGAGATTTAGGCCTGTATGAAGCAGTTTAAAGTAGGATCCAAACCAGTAACTGGACAGCCACTCAGGTGACAGCTAGAAAAGCAGAGGATAAGACTGTATCTTAAAGTTCCTGAAATTGTAGCACCAAGCAATAAACTGAGGCAGAAGCTCTGGTGCACTGCATAAAGGAACTAACCAGACCCATCAGAAAAGCAATTGATCAGTGATTGTTAAACTTAAGCTGGTGTCTGTGCTACATAAAAGGCTTATTAGAACACAGATAGCTGGGCCCACCCCCAGAGTCTCTGATTCAGTAGGATCTGAGTGAGGCCTGAGGATGTGCATCTCTAACACATTCCCAGGTGATGTAGATGCTGCTCATCTGGAAAGCACACTTTGAGCCACATGGTAGACCAAAGATTGCAAACCAGGACTCTAAAAACTAAATTCAACTTCCAATCTTGTTTTACTTTTTTACACTGGTTTATAGAAAAATTATTTTTCTACTTAGAAATCAAGAGATTCCACATAAAAATTCAGATTTCCACCTTTAGAAACTGAAAGAATCTAGAAACCTGCGTTTTCATATCACACTCATTGGATGGAGTGGGTGATGTTGTTCTTGTTAGATGGGATCTGTTCCCTCAGGCTCTTGGAGTGGACATGTCACTTGTATCCCCCCAAGCTTAGCATTTGCAAGTACAGTTGTCAGTGCAGAGTTAAAATCTGTATTTTAATTCACTGTTCTTTACTTTCATATAGGCTTTAAATTATTTTATTAGCCAGATTTTAGTACCAAAACCTAGGCCAGAGGAGGAAATGCCAGTTGGGCCAGAAGGTTTTATTTAAATTGGTGTTAATCTGCAGACCCATGTGGGGAACCTATTACATGCCTGTGTTCTTCCACAAATGTCCCATTTCTGCCATATGAAAACAAACCAAATAATTGGCCTAGAAATCCAGCTGATTATATTTTTTAAAACCTCTTAAAAGCCTCAATCATATGAGTGATGTCACACTTGCTACTGTATTGATGTTCATGTATACAATCAAAATAGTAACTGCAGAAAATCAGGGAGAAATATTTAGGAGCATTTAGCAAGAGGCTGATAGACAGATCCTCTGCTCAGCACAAACATGTTGATTTTTCTCCAGGGTCCTGGTCTGAAAGTTATGACATCAGGGTTGACTGGGAATAAAATGGGCTTCATATTCAGGAGACCTGCAGCACCACTGTGACAGAGCCTGTCCAGGGTCTAAGTCTTCTACGTGGGGATTTTTTCTTACTTGATTTATTTTCCAATGTTCTTCTTGTTTAGTAATCCATTGGTAGAAAATTAGTTAGTTCCTGTAGAACTTTGTATAAGGTATACACAAGCTGAATGTGAGTCTTGATGTTTACTTCAGTGCATAGTTATTTTTTCCTGTTTTACTGAGATCTACATTTCAAGATCTGAACAGTGTAAGTATTTTAAGAAAGGTACAGTGCAGAATGCATGAGAGTCTAGAGATGGCCACATCGGAATTCTCGCTGCTCAGATTGTGGCCTGAGGACCAGGAGCATCTGCATTTCCTTGGGAGTCTCTCACGAATGAAAAATCACAAGCCCAAGGCAACTGAATTGGAACCTGTAGGATAACAAGATTCCTGAGATTTATTTGTGAAATCAATCTTGGGGAAACACTGCTTTAAACCAGGTATTAGATGTAGAAAACTTGACATCTCAGAAGAAACTGGGATCATTGATACTCTGGTTAAAAAAAAAAGAAGAAGTAAAGAAAAGAAAGGGAAAAAAAGAAAAAAAAATGAAAACATTCTGAAAATGTGGCCTGCATGTAATTTTCAAGTTGGAGGATCCCTTGCAAAGTAATATCAAAATATTTCATGAATCCACACATGATATAGCTATATATTAGTGTTCATCTATTTTTTAAAAATATTGATGAGTAACACTTTTAAGTGAATGTGTACATTATTATCAGATCATCAATGCAATTTGGAAAATATTAATATGTTTATGTGTATCAGAATATTTTTTCAGTTTTAGTAGCAGTGCTTGCACACATATGGATTATGTCAGTCCTTGTAACTTCACATACAACACACAGAGTAGTAAATAAGGGTCTAGAGAAAAAATGATCAATCAGTTGTTGTAATAGGATTTATTTCTTTCCGGTGAAAGAGATCTAGCACAATTGAAAATGACATACCCCAAAAAGTTTTGAACAGTGGACCATGTTCAACTTTCCAAACCTAATTAATACCCTATAGCAGTTACTCAGAAACTTTGGAGGGAATCACCTGGACACCTGTTAATGGAGAGGCCCAGGCCTTCATCTATTTCAATGAGCCTGGGCCTCGATATTCCTCATTTGCTTTCCAGGTGTTTCCAACTCACATCCATATTTGAGAACCACAGCTCTGGAGACATTTCAGGTCAGATACTTCTGGGAACTGTCCTGTGCACTATAGGGTGTTTTAGCAGCATCCTTGGACTCTGCCTATTACATGCCAATTGCAACTTCTCTATTTGTGGCAACCAAAATGTCTCCAGACATTGCCTGTGTCCCCTGGCGGGGGGGAAATCACTCCCATTTGAAAACTACTGGCCTACAGAAAGAAATACCAATTGTGTACTGGTTTCCTGGAGTGACACAGAGTTTGGCTGAGATCTGTATAGGACCACCAGAACCAGAGGACTGAATGATGGCTTTATTCATCCTTACCAATCATCCTGGTCCTGCCTGACTGTTGGTAGCTAAGATTATGGGTCCCAGACTATAATAAAATTCTAGTCTACTCTGAACTTAACACATTGAGACTAACCCAGCTAAATTATTCAAACATTACTTTGTGGTTTGAGTTCAATTTAGATATAGTATGTAAGGCTCACCCAGGCATTTGTCTTATGCCAGGGCTGAGTCACATTTGTCACACAAAGGCCAGACCACTAAATATCCTTTTTTTCTTTAAAAAAAAAAAAAACCTTTTGCTAAAGCCAATATTCAACCTATATTTGAAAATTGTATTTTATATAGATGAAAACATAGATTTTCATTTTGTTTTGAATTAGTACTGCAAACAGCTGGCTCTCTTCTTTCAAGTGGAGACCTTAGCTCCATTTGTTAGCTCTGTTTCTGATATTTCACCTATCCTTTATTTACTTAACAGAGTTTGACAGGAAATCTCAGAGAGATGATATATCTTCATTAATAGGATAACTAGGGGAACATATTTTAAAGTTTCAAGTGGAATGGAACAATAACTTATATCTTTGACATTTTTGTCATTTACCATCCCATTTAATAGCATCCAACAGAGATTCCCTTCAACCTATGAAGTTTTTACGAGCATTTTGTGGCAAAGCACTCTTTTGTACTTTTCAGGTGATTCAGGCCCATTACACCATTATCACTAGGTAATGGTGTGAATAAAAAGGGTTTGTGAGGAAGACAACCCGAAAGCCCTAAAACCAATAATCAGATATAAATCAAATAACTATGAAGAATTAAAATGCATCAAACTGGACTTCTGGATGACTCTGGAGACTTGAGAGTCTAAGATATCTTCCTCCTCAAGGATACCAATTTTTGTTGAACTCAAAAGTAGATAAAGAGAGGTCCGCCTTCTAAAAATGTAAACTTCCTCTTTGTTCTAGTTGGACAGTAGCTATCACTGAACTGTAGGGACTATCACCTAGAGATAGAAGCTCTTCATGTTATTAAGTATAAATGAACTTTCTTCTTTGTTATGACATAAGGAAAAAAATCCTGAAAATAAGCCAGAGGCTTAGCTGTTAGGAATCCTTTTATTGTTTGATAGCTTTTTACACTGGCATTCAAAAAACTACCAGAATACATTGAGTAGTCTTTTTGTTTTTAGGCAGATGGATGTTGGTGGCTTTGCTATTATTTTATTTTATTTTATTTTATTTTATTTTATTTTACTTTACTTTATTTTATTTTATATTTTTATTTTATTTTATTTTCCATCTTCCTTCCCCCTCACTTTTGGCAACCATCAGCTTGTTCTCCGTATCTATGGGTCTGTTACTATTTTTATTTTTTATTCATTTGTTTTGTTTTTCTAAGATTCCACATATAAGTGAAATCATGAGGTATTTGCCTTTTCCTGTCTGACTTATTTCACTTAGCAAAATACCCTCTAGTTCTGTCCATGCTATTGCAAATGGCAAGATTTCATTCTTTTTTATTTCTGAATAATATTCCATTGTAAGTATGTATATGTCACATCCTCTTTATCCAGTCATCTACCAAAGGATGCTTTGGATGTTTCCATGTCTGGGCCACCATGAACAATACTGCAATGAACATAGGTAAGGGTGCATATATTTTTTCGAATTAGTGCTTTGTATTGAGATAAATACCCAGAAGTATAACTGTTGGATCATAAGATAGTTCTGTTTTTTATTTTTTGAGGAACTTCCATACTGTTTTCCACAATGGCTGCACTAATTTACAATCACACCAATAGGACACAAGGGTTCCCTTTTCTCCACATTCTCGCCAGCTCTTGTTGTTTGTTGGTTTATTAATGATAGACATTCTGATAGGTGTGAGGCAATACTCACTGTATTTTTAATTTTAATTTCCCTGGTGATTGGTGATGTTGAGCTACTTTTTTAATGTCTATTGGCCATCTGTATATCTTCTTTGGAGATATACAGATATCTCCAAATATGTTCAGGCCTTTGGCCATTTTTTAAATTGGACTGTTAGTATTTTTAGTGTTAAGTTGTATGAGTTTCTTATATATTTTAAATATTGACTCTTTATCATATATGTCATTTTTAATACATTTTCCCATACAATAGGTTGTCTTTTCATTTGCTAATGGTTTCCTTTGTTGTGCCAAAACTTTTAGTTTGCTGGAGTCCCATTAATGTATGTTTTTCTTTTGTTGCCCATGGATGAGGAGATGTATCCCAAAAGATATTGCTAAAAGTAAGGTCAATGAGTTTACTGCCTATATTTTCTTCTAAGAGTTTTATGGTTTCAGATCTTACATTTAAGTATTTAATCCCTTTTGACTTTATCTTTGTAAGTATAAGCGAATTAATTTTTAAAGATTCTAATTATTTCTTCTTAGAGAGAAGAGAAGGGAGGGAGAAAAAGAGAGAGAGAAACATCTATGTGTGAGAGAAACATCCACTGGTTGCCTCTCACATGGCCCCAACTGGGGACCAGGCCCACAACCCAGGCATGTGCCCTGACTGAGAGTCAAATAGGCAACTCTTTGGTTTTCAGGCCAGCACTCAATCAACTGAGCCACAACAGCCAGGGCAGTACAAAAAAATTATTTTTTATGCATGTATCTTTCCAGCCTTTCCAAACCATTTTTAAATAAACTATCTTTACATCATTGTATGTTCCTACCTCCTTTGCCATAGATTGATTAACCAAATAAATGAGAACTCATTTCCAAGCACTCTATTGTAGTCCATTGACCTATATATGTGTTTTTATGCCAGTACCATACTGTTCTGATTATTTTAGTCTTGTATAGTCTTGTAGTATAGTTTGATATCAGGTAGCATGAAATCTTCCACTTTGTTCTTTCTCAAAATATCTTTGGCTATTTGGGGTCTTTTCTAATTCCTTATAAACTTTAGGATTATTTATTCTGATTCTGCTAAGAATGGCATTAGTATTTTAATAAGGGTTGCATTGAATCTGTATATTGTTTTAGGTTGTAAGGACATTCTAACATAAATCTTTCCAATCGTGAGATCATGGCTAGCCCTGGGGAGAGTGCAGGGCTAGCCCTAAGGAGAGTACATAGCTGGCACTGAGGAGAGTAGCCCAAAGCTGACTGAGTGCGGAACAGGGAGCAAAGCGATACCAATTGACCCTCAGCCTGTTGCAGCCAGCAAGAACAGAAAAACCAGTTTGGCCAGTTTGAAAAGAGCAAGAAGTTTTTTGTTTGTTTTTTGATTTTGTGGGTCTTTTGTTTGTTTTGTTTTGTTTTAATTATATATTTTTATTTTATTATCATTTTTATCTTTTTTATCCCCCAATTCCTTTGGCTCTCTTTACTTCTTTCTTGTTTTATTCCTTCTTCCTTTCTTTCAAATTTTATCACTTCTTCCTTCCTCTTTTTTCTTCTTCTTTTTCATTTTTTCCCTCTTTTCTCTTTTTAAATACACATGAGTGAGACAAAAAAACACACAAACAAACAAACCTGAAACTGTAAAAAAAATAGAGTTGGTCCCAAAGAGGGGGCATCCCAGCAGCTGAGACAGTGAAAGCTGTGAACACCATGACACCCAAAGGAGACTACACCACTGAATCTCACAGGTCTCCTACCACAGAAGTTCACACCATAAACCCAGCGAGCCAGAACAGATCAATTTAAGAAGCTGAGGATAACAAAACGAGTCTCGCAAACAATGGGAAGACAAAGAAACAATCCCCAAATGAAAGGAAAGCCTTCCTCCAAAGGCCCAGAAAGAATGCAAAATGAAATGGAGGCAACTCAACTATCAGATACTAAGTTCAAAGCAATGGTTGTCAGGAAGCTCTATGAGCTCTCAATGAGCTATCAGAAACTACAAGGAAGCTATGATGAACTCACTGAAAACTATATCAACATGAAAAACGAAATAGAAATGATCAGCAAAGACCAAGAGGAAATGAAGAATACAATTTCTGAACTGAAGAACACAGTAGAAGGAGTCAAAAGGAGAATCGATGAGGCAGAAGATCTGATCAGTGAGTTGAAGGCCAAAGTAGAATAATACACCCAGAAAGAGCAAGAAAAGGAAAAGAGGCTCAGAAAGAATGAAGAGCAATTAAGAGAAATGCAACACAACATGAAACGTAATAATATCCATATAATAGAGATACCAGAAGGAGAAGAAGAATAGCAAGGGATAGAAAACCTATTTGAAAAAGTAATGATTGGAAACTTCCTTAATTTGATGAGAGAAAAAGTCACACAAATCCAGGAAACACACAGAGTCCCAATCAAGAGGAACCCAAAGAGGCCCACTTGAAGACACATCATCAATAAAATGGCAAAATTCCAAGACAAAGAGAGAATCCTAAAGGCAGCAAGGGAAAAAAGGAAGTAACATAAAAGGGAACCCTGATAAGGTTAGCAGCTGACTTCTCAATGGAAACCCTCCAAGCCAGAAGACGATGGCAAGAAATATTCCAAGCAATGAGAACCAAAGGCCTGCAACTAAGGCTACTTTACCCAGCAAGACTTTCAATCAACATAGAAGGCCAAAAAAAGGAGCTTCCCAAACAAAAGAAGTCCAAAAGAATTCACCTCTACCAAACCAGTTCTGCAAGACATGCTAAAGGGACTGCTTTAAGGAAAGGAAGGGGGGTTGTGGAGAGGGAAAGGGAGAGAGAGAAGGAGGAGGGGAGATAGAGAGAGAGAGAGAGCAATGCAGGTATGAAAATGGCAATGAATAAATAACTATCAATAATAACTTTAAATGTAAATGGATTAAATGCTCCAAAGACCTGGAATAGCTGAATGGATAAGAAAGCATGATCCACACATAATGCTGCCTAGAAGAGACCCACCTCAGGACAAAAGACATACACAAACTCAGAGTGTAGGAGTGGAAAGAAATTTTCCAAGCAAATGGACAGGAAAAAAAAAAAGCCAGGGTAGCAATATTCATCTCAAACAAAATAGACTTCAAAAGAAGGACCATAAAGAGAGACCCAGAAGTTCACTTCATAATACTCAAGGGAAGAATCCACCAAGAAGACATAAACATTGTAAATATATATGCACCCAACATAGGAGCACCCAAATACATCAAGGAAATCTTAGAGAACTTCAAGAAAGATATTGGCAGCAACACAATTATAGTAGGGGATTTCAACACCCCACTGTCAAAAATGGACAGGTCATCCCAACAAAGTATCAGCAAAGATATTGCAGCATTGAACAACTCTCTGGATGAAATGGACTTAACTGATATATATAGAGAGCCCTTCATCCCAAAGAAATAAATATACATTCTTTTCAAATGCACATGGAACATTTTCAAAGATAGACCACATGATAGGACACAAAATAAGCCTCAACAAATTCAAGAAAATTGAAATCATACCAAGCATTTTCTCTGACCACAGGGGACTGAAACTAGAAACCAACCCCAAGGGGGAAAACCTAAAACACTCAAAATCATAGAGATTGAATAGCATGCAATGAATTAAACAATGAATGGGTCAAGAATGAAATTAGGGAAGAAATCAAAAAGTTTCTGGAAACTAATGAAAATGAACTCACCACAAACCAAAACTTATAGGACACAGCAAAGGCAGTCCTCAGAGGGAAGTTCATAGCAATACAGGCCTACCTAAAAAAGATAGAAACATTTCAAACAAAAAACCTAACCCTATGCCTAGAAGAACTCAAGGAACCACAACAAAGACAGCCCAGAGCAAGCAGAAGGAAGGAAATAATCAAGATCAGAACAGAATTAAATGACATAGAAACTAAAAGCACAATTCTAAGGATCAATGAATCCAGCAGCTGTTTCCTTGAAAAGATAAACAAATTGACAAGCCTTGAAGCAGGATCATCAAGGAAAAAACAGAGAGGACTCAAATAAACACAATCAGAAGTGAAAGAGGAGAGATGACTACTGATACCACAGAAATACAAAGGATTGTAAGAAATTACTATGAAGAACTATATGCCAAGAAATTTGAAAATCTAGGTGAAATGGACAAGTTTCTAGAAAAATATAATCTCCCAAAACTCAATGAAGAAGAAGCAGAAAGCCTGAACAGACCAATAATAGCAGATGAAATTGAAGCAGTAATAAAAAAATTTCTGACACACAAAAGCCCTGGACCAGATGGTTTCACAGGAGAATTCTACAAAACATTTAAGGAAGAGCTAACCCCTGTCCTTCACAGACTATTCCAAAAAATACAAAATAATGGAAGACTCCCAAGCTCTTTTTATGAAGCCAGCATCATTCTAAACCCAAAACCATATAAAGACACAACAAAGAAAGAAAACTTCAGGCCCATATCGCTGATGAACATACATACTAAAATCCTCAACAAAATATTGGCAAACTGCATCCAACAATACATTAAAAAGATCATACACCATAACTAAGTGGGATTCATCCCAGGGATGCAAGGATAGTTCAACATTCACAAATCAGTAAATGTAATTCATTACATAAACAAAATGAAAGACAAAATCACATGATCATATCAATAGACGTGGAAAAAGCATTTGATAAGGTACAGCACCCATTTATGATAAAAACACTCAGCAAAGTGGGAATAGAGGGAGCATTCCTCAACATAATAAAGGCTATATATGAGAAACCTACAGCTAGCATCATACTCAATGGGCAAAAACTAAATTCTTTTCTACTAAAATCAGGAACAAGACAAGGCTGTCCACTTTCACCACTTCTATTCAATATAGTATTGGAAGTATTAGCCACAGCGATTAGACAAGAAAAGGAAATAAAAGGCATCCAACTTGGAAAGGAGGAAACAAAACCATCATTGTTTGCAGATGACATGATAGTATACATAGAAAATCCTATAGTCTCAGCCAAAAAACTGCTCGACCTAATAAATGAATTTGGCCAAACAGCCAGATACAAAGTCAATATCCAGAAATCAAAGGCATTTTTGTATACCAACAATGAAACAAAAGAAGCAGAAATCAAGAAAAAAATCCCATTCGATATAGCAAAAAGAAAAATAAAATACCTAGGAATAAACCTAACCAAGGAAGTAAAAGACCTTTATGCAGAAAACTACACAACACTGAAGAAAGAAATCAAGGAAGACACAAACAAATGGAAACACATACCGTGTTCATGGATCAGAAGAATTAACATCATCAAAATGTCCATACTTCCCAAAGCAATCTACAGATTCAATGCAATACCAATTAAAGTACCAATGGCATATTTCACAGATATAGAACAAACACTTCAAAAATTTATATGGAACCATAAACGACCCAGAATAGCGGCAGCAATCTTGAGAAAGAAGAGCAAAGCAGGAGGGATCACAATACCTGATACCAAAATGTATTACAAGGCCACTGTAATCAGCCTGGTAATGGCATAAAAACAGGCGCGTGGACCAGTGGAATAGAACAGAGAGCCCAGAAATAAACCTTAGTCTCTATAGTCAATTAATATTCGACAGAGAGGGCAGCAACATAAAATGGAGTAAAAATAGCCTCTTCAACAAGTGATGTTGGGAGAACTGGACAGCAGCTTCGTGCAAGAAAATGAAACTTGAGCACCAACTTACACCATACACAAAAATAAATTCAAGGTGGATAAAAGCCTTAAATATAAGCCGTGACACCATTAAAGTTCTAGAGGAGAACATAGGCAGGAAAATCAGATATTTCATGCAGCAACATTTTTACTGATATGTCCCCTAAAGTAAGGGACATAAAGGAAAGAACAAACAAATGGGATCGCATCAAAATAAAAAACTTCTGCATGCCCAAAGAAAACAGTATTAAAATAAAAAGAGAACCCACCATATGGGAAAACATATTTGCCAATGATACCTGAGGAAGGGTTTAATCTCCAAAATATATAAAGAACTTACACGACCCCACTCTAAGAAGACAAGCAATTCAATGAAAAAATGGGCAAAGGACTGGAACAGACACTTCTCCAAGGAGGACATAGAGAGGGTCCAGAGACACATGAAAAGATACTTGATATTGCTAGCTATCAGAGATGCAAATTAACAACCATAATGAGATACTACTTCACACCAGTCAGAATGGCCATCATAAACAAAGCAACAACCAAGTGTTGGAGAGGTGGAGAAAAGGGGATCCTAGTGCATTGTTGGTGGGATTGTAGATTAGCACAACCACTATGGAAAACAGTATGGAATTTTCTCAGAAAACTAAAAATGGATCTACCTTTTGACCCAGCAACTCCACTGCTAGGATTATATCCTAAGAACCCTGATACACCAGTCCAACAGAACCTATGCACCCCAATGTTCATAGCAGCACAATTTACAATAGCCAAGTGTTGGAAGGAACCTAGATGCCCATCAGTAAATGAATGGATCAAAAACTATGATACATTTATGCAATAGTATTCTATGTAGCAGAAAGAAAGAAGGTGCTCCTACCCTTCACGACAGCATGGATGGAACTGGAGAGCATCAAGCTAAGTGAAATAAGCCAGGTGGTGCAAGACAAATACCATATGATCTCACCTTTAACAGGAACCTAATCAACAAAACAAACAAACAAGAAAATATAACCAAAGACACTGAAATTGAGAACAGACTGACAGTCACCAGAGGGGAGAGGGGAGGGAATTTCAGGGGAAAAGGGAAGGGTTTACATGAACAAGTAGAAAGGACACATGGACAAAAACTAGGGGGAGTGGAAATGGGAGTGTGGTGGGGAGGGCTCAGGCGGTGGGCTGGGATGGGAGTGAAGACAGAAAACTGTACAAGAATAACAATTAAAATAAATTAAAAAACAAAATAAAAAATTAATTAATAACAATAAATTAAAGAATGGAGGAATAGTTCATGGCAGTTAAAGATAAGTCTCTTTACTGCTTCTTTATACTCATATGGATTGATAAGGAAGGAAACATGAAGGATTGAGATTTACAAAAAAAAAGATGGTGTCATTTAGAAATCAATTACAGTTTATTTTCTCCTCCATATTTATAAAATCATCTATCAAGATAAAATCTGTACTTTATGCAATTATACATTTTACTTTATAGGGCATGTTAAATGGCTAATATGTACATAAATACAGTTGGTGAAATAATTTCCTCCCCCCAAAAGATATATTTGAGTTCTAACATCCTTATTTGGAAATAGAATTTTCACAAATTTAAACAAGTTAAAGATACAGTCATACTTCATTAGAGTCCTAGAGCCATTGATTGGTGGCCTTATAAGAAGAAGAGAGACACACAGGTAACACACACACACAAAAATGAAGAGAAGACAGAGGGAAAAAAACTGGAGTGATGCAACTATAAGTCAAAGAAGGCCAAGGATTGCCAGCAACCACCAAAAACTAGAAGGGAGACATGGAACAGATTCTCTGAGTTTCCAAAAGTAATCAACCATATGCTATCTTAATCTCTAACTTCCAGCCTTCTGAACTATGAGAGAACAAATTTTGTTATTTTTAAGCCACCCATTCATGGTAATTTGTTTGGCAGCCCTAGAAACTAATACTACCTATATATCTTTTTTGGTTAATATGAAGAATAAGTGTGCTTTTTATTCCATGTAACACTTAAAATTTGTGAGTGGTTAAAAAGACTAAATTAAACCTTATATCAAATTTAAATAAGTTTTAAAACGTTTTTATACTAAAAACAAAAATAGATATTTTATTTAATTTTAGCATACAAAAGTTGATTTCTTTAATCATAAATCAAATAATATCATTTTCCCTTTAAAAGTTCATGTTCTAAAAGTCAGTCTTTAGGCAACCTAGAACATAAGCCCTAATAAATAAAACTATCAAAATAAAAATAACAAATGAAAATCCACAAATAAACAAAACAAAAAACTAAAGCAAATATGATTGCTTAAAATAATTGTCACATACTATTATAGCTCCCCCTCTTAACTTACTCATCTCTTAAAATCTCATTCAATAATTATGTACTCTTATTTAATATATATTTTAACAATCTAGGCAATTTGCATATTGCAAGTCAAAATATTAGTTAGTGAAAATATTCATTTAAGATATATTAAGAACATACATTTCTATTAAAAAACAGTCATTGAGAAGGAAAAAAGTGAAATTTTGAAGAAAATGTTGTGTAATTATGGATGTTTATAGTGCTAACCAGAGTCATCAAGAAAATCTAATTTTATGTTCCATATCTTCAGATATAAAAAGTCAGCCCTGGTCGGTGGTACAGCTCAGTAGATTGAGCCTGGGGCCAATCTGAAACCAAAGGGTCACTGGTTTCATTTCCAGTCACAGCAAATGCCTGGGTTGCAGGCCAGGTCCCCAAAAAGAGACGCATGAGAGGTAACTACACATTGATGTTTCTCTCCCTCTCTTTCTCCTTTCCTTCCACTCTCTCTAAAAATAAATAAAATCTTTTTTTAAAGAAGTCAGAAAACTTGTAGGATAGTGTCTGCTGGAAATGTTAAATATAGACATGTTAAAGTTGCTTCTTAACAAAATAATTTCAATTATGTGGACATTTTGTTTATATGTGGCACACATTGTTTCTCGGTTTTTCTGATTACAAATATTACTTTAGCTACCAGAAAATATCATTTAAAACAATTTTTAAAATTAATTTCTTCTTATTTTGAAAATTCTTATTAATGTAAATGGGTTTCTCTGTAATCTGTGTTGATATTTAAGGTGCTTACATAACCATATGGAAACCAAGATGAAAATTCCTGTTTACATTTCTTGAACATTTTACATAGTTTTTAAAGTTCAAATTTTTTCATGTTAAAAAGTGTTCTTGTTTATAACGCACATAATTATGTTTCTCAGGAGAGTAGTTTTCATAAATGTCTGTTTGCTTGAATTAAAAGGCAATTCTTTGAATTCAGCTTCTAATATAGTCTGGAAGGTTTGGTACCAGGTAAGGTAAGGCAAGACATTAGATCATCTTTTGTGAAGATAACTAGTAGCTAGTCACCAGTTCATTGGTCTGAGATTTGGGGGTTTATTTTGCAGACCTTCAGACCAACAATATTTGAAATCTTAAGTATTTTTTTCATTTAGAGTTTCAACCACCACCTAGAGGTTTTATACTAGTGGTCTTACAAAGAAATTTAGATGGCAGGTGTTTTTTGATGTTTATTTAAGTCATGTTTGACACTGGCTTTAAATCTGAGTGGTTTTAGGCAAGGTACATTGTAAGTTCTCCCCTGTCCTCACTGCTCTCTACTGTTTTATGCAAGCCTGTTTTGTTCATTTACATTTCCTGTCTGTTTCTCCCCCCAGACATCTAAGTTTTTTATTCTGGCTACAGCATATTCTCTAACCATTAGTGACAAAGATGCCAGATTCATCTAATTGTGGTATTAGACCTTGCTCCCTGGAGAAACATTCAGATCTTCAAATGCATATGAAAATGTAGGCATGTACGTTAATTTTGCTCTAGTCAAAAGCTCACCAGAAAAGCCAAGCTCTACCAGGAGACCTCCAGATGCCTTGCAGAACTGAGCAGAAAAGGACTCAATGAGTCTTTCCGGGATTCCACTTTGTTTTCTCCAGCATTTGATGCCATAACATCAAGCAACTGAGCTTGCTGAGTATATACTCTTTTAGACCATGCTAATACCGTTACTGAACAAATAATGCAGGGGCAATTTACTGAGTAGGTCTGGCCTAGCAAGGTACATAACCTGGTATACTCATCTTGAAAATATTGCAGCAGAAAGTAGAGTATGGGGATTAATGTTTAAAATTAGAAGTTGATTCTACTTCTTGGACAAAATTGCGACTGACAAATTGAGGTTTATCTACTTAAACCTTTAAACAAAGATGTAGTTTTGAATCAAAATTAGGGACCTGGAAAAAAATAAAGGTGAGAATTTGGTCCGGATTAATTTCTTAAAGGAAATTCTTCAAATGGAATAAAACATAAGAAAGAAAGATATATAGTATCAGCTGTCTTCTTGAGCTATTTTCGGCTGATTGCTGGCAAGCATCATTTTAGCCACACATTTTTCTTGAGAAGTTGACTTCTGCATGTTCTATAACTTCTGAGATCGTTAAAACTTAAATTTGGGATCCAAGACCCTAAACCACTTAATTTTCTGTGAGCTAGAGAACCAAGGGTTTCCTAACAACTCATTCCAGAATTAGAATTAAGTTGTCTATAAAATGCTGACCTCAGAGCATTTATTCATCGTTAGGCTTGAAATGTTCTGCATGAAAAGTGGGTTAGTTAAAGCAGATCACAGATTAATTAAAGCAGATAAGAATCTCTTCTGTGGCAGCATTGCTCAAACAAAGTATTTCCAGGATTTATATTCTTAAAAGTAGAAAACACTGATGAAGGAAATAAAAAGAGACAAATAAATGGAGAGACATGCTGTGTTCATAGACTAGGAGACCTAATGTAGTAACAATTCTTCCCAAATTAGTCTATATGTTTAATGTAATTCCTATCAAAATCCAAACACATAAACATGGATAAGGTTATTCTAAAAATTTACATGGAGAGACACAGGCCTTAAAATAGCTAAAAAGATTCTGACAAAAAGAATGAAGTGAAAGCAGCACTTAGCTGATAACAAGGCTTGCTGTATAGCTACAGTTACACAGGAAGCATAGCTGGTGCAGGGGCAGGCACAAGAGCAGTGGTACAGAATACAGGACGAATAGATCCACACAGATATACCCAACTGATTGTTGGCAAAGGTGTAAAATCAATTCAGTAGATGAAGAATGATTTTTTCAACAAATGTTACTAGAGCAATTGTATATTTTCAGGCAAAAATATTAAAAAGTGAGCATAAGCCTAACACCTTATGTAAAAATTAACTCAAAATGCGTCATATACTGCCCCTATCCTGACTCCCAGTCAAGATGGCAGCGTAGGCAGACATGGCTCATCTCTTCACATGACCATGTCAAAATTACAACTAAAATATAGAAAAATCATTTACTCAGAACCAACAGAAATCAAGTTGAATGAAAGTCTGGCAACTATGGAATTTAAGAAACCACATCCATCCAGACTGGTAGGAGGGGCACAGATATGAAATGGTCTGGTCCCACACCCACATGTGGTAGATAAAAATTGCAGAAGGATATCTCCAGAGAAGGAGTCCCAGCTCCACACCAGGCCCCCCAGTCCAGGGTTCTAGTGTCACAAAGATAAGTCCCCATAACTTTTGGCTGCTGAAACCAGCAGGAATTGAGTTGGTAGAAGAAACTGCTAGCACCCCAAGCACTTCCTTGTAAAGAACCCACATACAGATTCACTTACTCAGACTTACTCCCTGTGAGTTCCATCACCAGGGTAGCAGCTTGAAAAGAACCAGGGGTATACAGGGATAAATGGAGGTGTCTGGCATCAAGGCAAGCAGAGGCCATGGTCCCCTTTCTAAACCCACCCACCTCAACAGAACCAGCAAGCTGGTGTTATATCTGAGGCTCCATCAACCTGGATAACATTGCTTGACCAGCTTTGGAGATCCCCAGAGACTTCACCCCACCCAATTTACAGGCCATCCAAGCTGTTTTTCTATATGAATGGCTGGTCTTGGCTCATGTTTCACAACTTCCTAAATCCTATCAAACAAGCAACAGCTGGCCTCAGTGAGCCCCAAGTCCAGCCAGCAATAGCAGTAGCCTGTCTAGGTTCACAGCTTGGCTTCACCTGAGAATCTCCAAGCCCAGCACAAGTAGCAGCCATCTCAGATTGCTTATAAAGCTCAGGCAGGGTGACCCCTGAAAAAATACAGGTGGGGGCTGACCTTGGCCTGCACCACCCAGGAAACCCCAGGGCGAGCCCGTTCAGTGGACAGCTAAAGACCACATCAGAACACCGCCACCCTACCGCCATACAGCTGATCCTCCATGGAGGGCAGAGGTTGGTGGTCAGTGGTCACAGTCAATCCTTCCAGCTGACTAGTCTGAGTAAATCCCTCCCATTGATCTGCCAAGAGCAACCAAGTCTCAACTACAAGAGGAGAATGTACTCAGCCCAAATGAAGAGCATACCTCAAATACACAGTTTGGGTGATAGGGGAGGCTGTGCCACTGGACACTTACTACATTAGGCAACACTACCAAGATAAGAATCATAGCAGCTCTACCTAACACAATAAACAAATACAGTGAGGCTGTCAAAACAAGGAAACAAAGAAACATGACCCCTATGAAAGAACAGATCAAACTCCAGAAAAAAGACCAAACAAAATGGAGATAAGAAAGCTATCAGAGGAAGACTTCAAAATACTGGTTATAAGGATGCTCAAGGAACTTTGTGAAGACCTCAGCAGCACATAAAAGATCCAATCAAAACAAAAAATACACTAATTAACATAAAGAAAAATTTACAGGGAAACAGCAGTAATGTGGGTGAAGCTAAGATTCAACTCAATAACATGGAACATGAGGAAGAAAAAAAACAACCGATTAGAACAACAAGAAGTAAAACTAATCCAAAAAAATGAGGGAAGTATAAGCAGTTTCTGGGACAACTTCAAGAGCTCCAACATTCACATCATAGGGATGCCAGAAGGAGAAGAGAAACAGCAAGAAATTGGAAGTCTATTTGAGAACATAACGAAAGAATACTTCCCTTATTTGGTGAAGGAAATAGACATGCAAGTCCAGGAAGCACAGAAAGTCCCAATCAAGATGGATGCATAGAGACCCACTCCAAGACTCATCATAATTAAAATGCCAAAGATTAAAGATAAAGAGAGAACCTTAAAAGCAGCAAGAGAAAAGAAATCAGTTACCTGCAGGGGAGTTCCCAAAAAGACTGTCAGCTGATTTCTCAAAGTCTAGAAGGGATTAGCAAAACATATTCAAAGTCATGTAAAGCAGGGCCTGCAGTCAAGATTGCTCTAATCAGAAAAAGTATCATTTAGAATCAAAGGGCAGATAAAGAGTTTCCAAGACCATTAAAAACTAAAGGAGTTAATCATCACCAAACCATTATTATATGAAATGTTAAAGGAACTTATTTACAAAAAACAAGATTAAAACTATGAAAAATAAAATAGCCCAAAATACAAATCTATCAACAATTGAATCTAAAAAACAAGCTAAGCAAACAAGAAGAATAGAGACAGAATAATGGATAAAGAGAGCATTTTGATGGCTGCCAGATGGGAAGGGAGGTATGGGGGAATGGGTGAAAAGGTGAAGGGATTAAGTACAAATAGGTAGTTACAGAATAGCCATTGGAATGTAAAATACAGTGTAGGAAATGGAGTAACCAAAGAACTTATGCATGAACCATGGACACCAACAATGGTAAGGGGATTACCTGATGGAGTGGGGGGTGCTGGGTGGAGGAGGGCAAGGGGGAAAATCAGGACTATTGTAATAGTAAAATCAATAAAATATAATTTTTAATGTATCATATACTTAATTAGAAAATGTAAAACTATAAAACTTTCAGAAAAAAAGTGCATAGTAGAAAATCTTTAGGATCTCAAAACTAGGCAAAGAGTTCTGAACTTAACATCAAAGATATGACCCACAGAATGAAAAATTAATAAAAATACTTAATCCAAATTAAACACTTTTGTGACTCTCAAGATGGCAGTGTTAGAAGCAATCATCCTAAATAACCAACTAAACAATAGCTGAGCCTTGACTGTTGTGGCTCAGTGGGTTGAGTGCCCCCCTGCAAACCAAAGGGTTCCCAGTTTGATTCGTGATCAGGGCACATGCCTGGGTTGTGGGCCAGGTCCCCAGTAGGGGGTGTGTGAGAAGCAACCATACATTGTTTCTCTCCCTCTCTTCCTCCTTCCCCCCACCTCTAAATATAAATAACTAAATTTAAAAAGAAAAAACTGGTAGGAAGGGCAGAGACATGAAAAGGACTGGCCATACTCCCATAGGCAGTGGCTGAGGTCCTGAAGGGTTATCTCAGCTGCAAGGAGTACCCCCTGAGAAGTGTCATACACCCCAGGTAGGGCTCCTCATCCCAAAGCACCAGAGCCAGGAAGAGGCATCTCCATAACATCCAGCTGTAAAAAGCAGTGGAGTTTCTGTCCACCAAGGAAACATAAAATCCTCTGGAGACATAGGCACTCTCTTAAAAGGCCAATGCACTAAATTTTGTTTTCAGCCACTCTCCCTGGGCTCTGGTGGAGGGTGAGTGTAGCAGAACAGAGTTGCTTGAGGAGAGTCTGAGGTTTGTGGTCCTGGGGAAAAGGCTTGGTGGTCTGCCACCAGGAACCCTGTACTGAGTCATTCTCACATACTGCAGATGCCATTTTCTTTGGGAAGAGCACTCCCCTCCAGCAGCATCAGCCAGGGGAAAAGTAATTACCCTACCCTCTGGACTCCCTCTCACCCAGTGACTTTGCAGAGCTTAGTTCCTACTCTGGAGTCAGCTGCATTGGCCTGGTTGTAGAAGTCTGGGCAGACCCAGAGGGTGTCAGTGACTGGCTTTGGGATGGGGTCATCTCCCCAGTTTCTCGTGAATCTTACTAGTGCTTCAATCTCATGGGAGATCACACATAATTACCCTCCCAGCTTTCAAAAGATGCAACTTCTGGGCTCCAGAGGCTCCACCCACCTGATTATGAGGGGCTCCACCCTGCTGAGGTCAGGGCAAAATCTGGGGCTCTGACCACTTTCCCTGAATCCTGAATGGCACCTTTCCCTCATGGAAGATCCAATAACCCTGTTCTTCCAACTCTGCCAGAGGTTCCATCAGCAATTGTGCCTTACTGGCAGCCAACAGGGGAAGACAGGCAGAAACAGCTGGAGGCAGACAGATGAGTATCTTAAGGTGTCTTAGGACTTTTGCTGACATGTCCCCAGGCCCAGTGCTGATAAAAGCTAGATGTGAAGTACAACTTGCTCCTTCCTGTGTTCACCCAGGCCCAGCAAAAGCAGCCACAAATCTTGGTTGGCTTGTAGCTTCAGATTATCAAGGACCAGGCACAGACAGCATCTGACATTGGTCTATATCAGAGTCCCTCCCAAAAGGCCCAGAACCAACACACCAAGTGGCCAGCTTCAGTCAATATCAGAGCAGGATTAAATAAACTTCACAAAGAGCATCCAAATGGAGATCACAGTGGGCACTGAACCCTGCAAAGGCTTTTAATAGTATTCAATGTCTTGACTTTGGGGATGTATGATAAAGAAACCTTACATAGAACTTAATACACAACACACACATGCAAGTACCAGTAGAACTAGAAAATCTGAGTAAGATCAGTAGATGGAATCAAAGCCAGTGTGATATTCTACTATAGTTTTGCACAATGTTATCATCGGAAAGACTAAGCAAAACTTACAAAATATCTCCCCCTGGTATTTCTTTTTTCACTTATCATATTATGAAGTTGTTTTCTTTTTTATTGTATTTTTTCCATTGCTATTTAGCCCTCTTTACCTCCCTCCCCCGACAATCACCATTCTGTTGTTCATGTCCATGAGTCCTTTTGCCTTTTGGCTTCATCTCTCTGCCCGCTAAATACCTCCCATAGGTGTCCCCTTGCTCTCTATCTGTGAGTCTTTCTCTATTTTGCTTGTTAGTTCATTTGTTCATTATATTCTATCTATGAGTGAAATCATGTGGTATTTGTCTTCCTCTGACTGGCTTATTTCACTGAGTATAATGTTCTCCAAGTTCATCCATAATGTTACAAAGGGTACAATTTTCTTCTTTTTTATGATCAAATAGAACTATTCCATTGTATAAATGTCCCATAGTTGTTTTATCCAATCATCTATTGATGAACACTTGGGATGATTCCATATCTTGGCAAATGTAAGTAACGCTGCAATGAACATTGGGGTGCTTGTGTTCCTTCAAATTCATGTTTTGGGCTGCTTCTGATAAATTCCCAGAAGTGGAATCACTGAGTCAAAAGGCAGATCCATTTTGGTTACACCAATCTACATTCCCACCAACAGTGCAAAAGCATTCCCCTGTCTCCACATTCTTTTCAGTTCTTGTTGTTTGTTGATTTATTGATGATAGCCAATTTGAAAGCTGTGAGGTGATATTTCATTGTGGTTTTATAAAGCCATAGTAATCAAATCAACATGGTATTGGCATAAAAACAGATTATAGAGCAATGGAACAGAAGAGAGACCGCAGGAAGAAACACACACCTTTATAGTCAATTAATATTTGACAGAAGAAACAAGCACATACAAGGGACTAAAGACAGTTTATTCAATAAATGGTATTGGGAAAATTAGACAGATACATGCAGAAAAAATGAAGCTAGACCATCTTCTTACAACACAAACAAGAATAAATTCAAAATGGATTAAAGACTTAAATATTAGACTCGCAACCAAAAATTCCTACATAGGAACAGAAGAACATCTAGGAGAAAAATCTCAGATATTGCTCATAGCAATATTTTTACTGATGTGTCTCCTAAGGCAAGAGAAACAAAAGAAAAAATAAACAAATGGGACTACATCAAACAAAAAAGCTTTTGTACAGTAAAGGAAACCAACAAAATAAAAAGACAACTTACAAAATGGTAGAACATATCTGCCAATACATCTGATAAGGGATTAATATCCAAAATTTATAAAGAACTCACAAAAGTCAACACTAAAACAACAAACAATCCATTTAAAATCTGGGCAAAGAGCCTCAATAGACTCTTCTCCAAAGGGGACATACACATGGCCAATAAACATATGAAAAGATGCTCAAGGATCAGAACATCAGAGAAATAATCATTTCTCAATCATCAGAGAAATGCAAATTAAAATCCCTGATATTTCTTATAACCACAAATGAATCTACAATTATCTCAAAAAATTTCAATGAAAAAAGATGATTTTAAATTAAGAATTAACAAGTTCCCACATAAATGGGAATTTAGGAGCTGCAAAAGGTAATTAAGTATATCTTTGGTAAAGATAGGATGAATATGAGATATTATCGTATGGGTCTTATGGCAATTTTATATCTGATGGGAGATTTAATTGGCATCTAATTTAAAACTATTGACTAAGAGTGATGTAT
This sequence comes from Glossophaga mutica, assembly GCA_039655065.1. Taxonomy (NCBI): domain Eukaryota; kingdom Metazoa; phylum Chordata; class Mammalia; order Chiroptera; family Phyllostomidae; genus Glossophaga; species Glossophaga mutica. Next base: position 67,354,770 of record CM077309.1, on the reverse strand, counting down.
GTGTTCTAGAAACTTTTAAAACTTCCCGGCTCTCCCTCCCTCTTAGTTTGTTGTTTATGATGATGTGATTCAAATCTCTGCCTGGTCAAACCAAAAGTGCATACATGAACAATAATCATGAAATCCAACAGGAACATGACCACCTACTTATATATGCTTATATAGTTACAAATGGATAAAGATCTTTCTCCTCTGTGTGATTTTTCTAATAAAAGTTTGACATTGAGATTTCTGACTATAACTTTGTGTTGCAATCTTTCTGAATCTGACCATTTTGCGAGAAAGTTCTATTATTCTCTGGTGAAATTAATCTTGACATCCTTTCTCTCAGTAGGTATTTATAGAGCACCTGCAACCATATGCCAGCACTGAGCAGAGTTGACCTTGATTCCCCTCTCCCACCCCTACAAATGGCCATTTGCCTAGACATAGCAAGAGTCAAAGTTTTCTGAGTTTGCTTTAAGGTAAATGTCAAATAAAAACATTTTAAATCCCAAAAAAAAGCCTTGTTCTCCTCCATAGTGAGCATAAATCCAAAGTGTGACTGGCTGGACACGATAGTAGTAATAATAACAGCCACTAACATTTACTTCTCACTTTGTGCCAGCCATGGTGCTAGCTAGCATATAGACCATCTCATTTGTTCCTGCCCGCCCTGAGCCCTTTTGATTCTCATTTTACAGGCTGAGGAAACTTAGACTTGAAAAAGCAAAATGTCTAATGCAGGTAGGAAATTGCATGGTTGAATTGAAAACTGGCTAGCTGACCCCAGAGTCACAGGTTTGATCACCCTGATAGGCTGTTTATAGGCTTTCTAAGGAAGTGTCTCAATCTTCTGTTTTCCTAAGTGTTTTATTTGGGATAGGATCTAAATGTTGGCATTATTTTAATAAACTCCGAATGATATGGGGGAGCTTTACATATTGAACACAGCCTCAGGTCTGCCTCTTCTCTTAATATTCCATTAAAAATTGGTTTAAAATCTCTCTGCCATGTTGCACTATAATGGACTTTACTGCTCTTGATGTGAGTTGAACCCTTCCTTAGAGAACCTACCTGCCAGACAGTATTCATCCTACAGGATGGATGAAGCTTCAGGAAAAAAATATTCTGTTCGCTGATTCTAATTGAATAATTTAACTTAACAAACACTTACTGAATTCATACTGTCTGTAAAGCTCAAAGCACTGGGAACATCAGAGTCAATTGGAGCTTATAGCCTAGAGGAAAGAAAAGACAACAATGAACAAGGAAGTATATGTCAGCAGGTGAGTTGGAGAGTTGGGGTTGAGGGATGGACATTCATATGCTATTTTATATACACTAGTAAAGTCACTATTGAGCCCAGACCCAAAGGAAGTGAGTCTGGAAAGTATCTGGGAGGTAAATGGTCCATGGAGTGGAAAGACCCAGTGCAAAATCCATTTAGGGCGATTGTGCTTAATGAGTCTGTGGAACTCCAAGGAGGCACTTGCAGCCTGAACTGAGGGAACAAGAAGGAAAGTAGGTAAACTAATAGAAGAAGAGCGTAGGTGAGGATTGTGGGTTACTGTAAGAACCTCAGCATTTATCCTGCATTGGGAAGCCACTGGTGAAGATTGAGTAGAAGGGCATGGATCCAGGTTATCTTTTGAAGGAATCACTTTGGTTGTTGAATTACACAAGCACTATAGGAGACAACGGTTAAATAAAAATCTACTAGGTGGTGGTTCCCAGAGAAAAGGAATCTTGAGGGGCAGAGTGAAAGAGGTGAAGGAATTGAGAAGTACAAATTGGTAATTACAGAATAGTCATGGAAATGCAAAGTAAAGCATAGGGAATATATACTCAATAATATTGTAATAACTATGTATTATGTCAGATGGGTACTTGAAATTTCAGGAGGAGCACTTTGTAAAGTATATGATTGTCTCACAACTTTGCTGTATACCTCAAATCAATACAAAATAATATTGAATGTGAACTGTAACTGAAAAATCTGCATATTAAAAATCTATATAGAAAACAAGTGCTGGTGAAGATATGGAGAAAGGGGAATATTTTTGCACTGTTGGTGGGAGTGCAGATTGGTGCAGCCACTATGGAAGGCAGTATGGAGATAGCTCAAAAATTAAAAATAGATCTGCCTTTTGACCTAGAGAACCCACTTCTCAGAATATATCCGAAGGAACCCAAAACACTAATTCGAAAGAACATATGTGCCACTATGTTCATTGTGGCATTGTTTACAATCACCAAGCTATGAAAGCAGCCATCAGTAGACGAGTGGATAAAATAACAATGAGAAAATTTATGCAATGGAATTCTGCTCAGCTGTAAAAAAGAAGAAAATTTTACCCTTTGCAAGAGTATGGATGGACCTGGAGAACATTAGGCTAAGTGAAATAAGCCAGTCACAGAAAGACAAATACCACATGATTTCACTCATGTGGAATCTAATGAACAAACTGAACTAACAAACGAAAGAGAGACAGAGTCATAGATGGAGAGAAGATGACAGCTAGTGAGGTTGGGGAGAGGTTAAGGGGTGGAGGAATTAAGCAAAATGGAAAAAGGACTCATGGACATGGACAACAGTGTGGTGATTGCTGGAGGAGGAGGTGTATAAGGGAGCTAATTGATAATGAAAAAAATACAATAAAGATTAAGTTTTAAAAATCTGTATCTAAAAATAATGAAAGTTAAATTTGTGAAAGTCCAGCTGGAGAGTGATTACAATGTCCTGACAAGCTGTGAGGTGGTCATGAAGTCTAAATGGGTCAAGTTCTCAATATATTTTGAAGTGATTTTATAGCAATTTCCAGTGGATATAATGTAGGATGTGAAAAACAAAAAGATGTTAAGGATAATTCAGATCTGAGATAGATTTAATTAATCTATCTCAAATATTTAATTAATACACTCAGAGATTTAATACACTCAAAGATTGTATTAATTAATACAACTCAAAGATTTAATTAATACACTCAGCAAATATTTTTTATTAACTAACTTGAGTTATAGAAAGTAATGTCTAAGCTGAGGCCTGAAAAAGGAATAGAAGTTAGCCAACCAAATGAGGATAGAGAGTGGTCCAGCCTTGCTTGAGCAGGTGTGTGAGTGCTGAGATGTACAGCAGAGCGTGGCCAATAGGGCAGAGAAAGCCACTCAGCATGGCTGGGGCATAGCCTGAAAAGTTTGTCATGTGTCGCTAGCTACCACTACTACATGCAGACATCTGTTAGTGTCAGGTCACTCTCTTCCTGCCCACTATCTAAATTAAATGGTACAACATCTCTTTCTTCAGATTCCAATACTACCTTAGTTGACTAATATTTATTGAGAATGCACTTCTACCAAGCAGGACTCTAGGTGTCAGAGAGAGAGTTGCAGGAAAAGACAGATCAAAATTCTATCCTCAAAGAGTTTATATTCAAGTGACAAATGCTCTTTAATCATGAAATTCAATTGTGGGTTGGTTCCTCCATTGAACAAATATTTATTGAGCGTCTACTATGTACCAGGCATATTGTCTGGCTTTGAAGATAAAACCATAAACCAGACAAGAATCCCTGAGTCAATGGGGAGAAAAATAATGAATGGCAATGAAAAATAAACAATATGTAGAACATGTTGAGCAATGATAAAAACTAGGGGTAAAAATGAACTAAGGAAGGGGTACATAGGAAGAGGGAGGGAGTTGTAATTTGAGATGCATTGCATCTCAGGCATGTAGGATATAATTTGCTGCTACTTATTTTAAAAATCAGAAATGTGGTTAAATTATGGACAGTCTTCCTCACTTGAAGTTAAATCATTCCCCTTAAGAAAAGGTTAACAGTAAATGTTAATTCTCAGCTCTCAAGATTTCTGCCATAAATAGGAACAGTCTTTTTATGTTAAAACATCAGGACACTAGCCTTTGAAAAAGATGTGGAATCTAATTAAAATGGAGAGATTAGCTGCCCTCAGAATATTTGCAAAGCCTAGAAAGGTAATTTAGTGAAATGTATACAGTTTTATCTGGCTTTAATTTTTAATGAGATAATTTATAATGCAAGCCTATTTCCTTCATTTACCTGCATTGGTCAAAATGTAAACCTGTTTACAAACGGACCAGCGTTTTATGACAATGGTGTGGAATAATGTCTTGATGTAAGCACCAACAGATCAGCATGAGACAGGAACCTCACTCCTGCCTATAGATCCTACCTTTTAGCTTGGGTGGAAATGAGTTCCCAATTTGAGACGCTATTACTGAAAATATCTGGAAAAATCTAAGCTGTGTTGAAAAATATACTCCAGAGTGAGTTGGACAGTCACTGTTGTCTGACAGATTCCAACCAATGAGTTCCAAGAGTGTCTTGATAACCACAGTAGCTGCTGTATGTTTATCTAGTGAAAGATGATTTGTTTACATCATGATTAAACACCATTTGATATGGATTATGCTAGAAAAAGTTTTTAAACATTTATGAATATTCCAATATGATTTCTTCTAGACACATGAGAAGATTGTGCTTGCCCATTGCCTTTGAAGGTAGGTATGGGCAGATCTATTGCTCTGGCCAATAGAATGATATATGTATTTCCTGTGAGATGTTTTAAAAGCCTACATGTTATTGACATGCTTACTTTTTTCCTAAATTGACCATCATGGGACAAAATGCACCAGCCTGATTCTCAGAGTGACTCGAAAGGACTAAGATACTGTACACCATATTGGTCATGTAAAAGGAGGTATGAGAGTTAGGAAATTTTCCCCTCTTTCCCATCTTAGTTCTTCTGGCTGGTCTAATAATCAAATTGATGTGAGACAGAATAACAGGAGAACATAACCAAATTTAATTACATGTGTTCATGCAGGAGTTCCCTAAGAATATGGATGTAAGGTTGAGGCTTATTTGTCATCTTAAGCTAAGGAAAAGGGGAGGTGGGAGTGCTTTCAAACCTCGAAAGGCAGGAAGGCAACTGACATTGAGATGGAAAAGCAAATGTTTGTTAAATAAATGTTTGCTGGGCCATCTTTAACAATGTACCACAGAGAAGACTTTGATTAAACAGGCCTTGCTAAGTTTCTCCTTGTTTATCACACACAAGTTCACATTAAACTACAGTTATTTATGATAACATCTTCTTTCCTGGAGCAGGTCTTCTGTCTAAATTCTTTTAAGCAGTAAGGAATAAGGTCAAAGCTTTTGCTTTTTTAAAAATACATCTTATTGGTTATGCTATTATGGTTGTCCCATTTCTCCCCCATCATTCCCCTCCACCCTGAACACCCCCTCCCACCCACATTCCCCCCTTTAGTTCATGTCCATGTGTCATAAGTTCTCTAGCATCTACATTTCCCACACTATTCTTGCCCTCCCCCTATCTATTTTCTACCCACCATCTATGCTACTTATTCTCTGTACCTTTTACCCTCTCTCTCCTCCTCCCACTCTCCTGTTGCTAGCCCTCCATGTGCTCTCCATTTCTGTGGTTCTGTTCCTGTTCTAGTTGTTTGCTTATTTGCTTTTGTTTTAGGTGTGGTTGTTTATAGCTGTGAGTTTGCTGTCTTTTCACTGCCATATTTTTGATCTTTTTCTTAGATAAGTCCCTTTCACATTTCATATAATAAGGGCTTGGTGATGATGAACTCCTTGAACTTGACCTTATCTAAGAAGCACTTTATCTTCCCTTCCATTCTAAATGACAGTTTCACTGGATAGAGCCATCTTGGATGTAGGTTCTTGACCTTCATGACTTGGAATACTTCTTTCCAGCCCCTTCTTGCCTGGAAGGTCTCTTTTGAGAAATCAGCTGACAGTCTGATGGGAACTCCTTTGTAGGTGACTGTCCCCTTATCCCTTGCTTCTTCTAAAATTCTCTCCTTCGTTTTAATCTTGGCTAATGGAATTATTATGTGCCTTGGTGTGTTCCTCCTTGGGTCCAACTTCTTTGGGACTCTCTGAGCTTCCTGGACTTCCTAGAAGTCTATTTCCTTTGCCAGATGGGGGAAGTTCTCCTTTATTATTTGTTCAAATAAGTTTTCCACTTGTTGCTCTTCCTCTTCCCCTTCTGGTACCCCTATAATTCAGATGATGTGATGTTTAAAGATGTCCTGGAAGTTCCTAAGCCTCTCCTCATTTTTTTGAATTCTTGTTTCTTCCTTGTTTTCTGTTTGGTTGTTTGTTTCTTCCTTCTGGTCCACTCCATTGATTTGAGTCCCAGTTTTCCTCCCATCACTATTGGTTCCCTGTGCATTTTCCTTCATTTCACGTATTGTAGCCTGCATTTTTTCATCTAATTTGTGAGCAAAATCAACCAATTCTGTGAGCATCCAGATCACCAGGGCTTTGAACTGTGCATCTGATAGGTTGGCTATCTCTTGGTTGCTTAGATGAATTGGCTCTGAGGCTTTGATCTGTTTGAGCCATTTTTGGTTTTGTTTTGTTTGTTTTTTGGTCTGGTCTTGGCTGTTACATAGTAAGGGGCAGAGCCTTAGGTATTCCCCAGGGTGGGGCAGCCCAGTGACTGGGTAGTGACGCTGTATGTGGGGGCAGGGTCCAAGAGGGAACAAGAGTTCTTGCTGTACGCTCTCTGGGATTCCAGTCACTTCTGCCACTTTCCCCAAGCAAATTGGACCCTTCTGGTGCTGATTTCCATGTGGGTGGACTTGTGTACGTTCTAGGACCCTGTGGGTCTCCAACAAACTCTCCTGTGAGGCTGGGAGTCTCTCCCGGCACTTCAACCCCCACAAGTGTTTTCAACCAGTGTTTTTAGGTTTTATTTCCTGGCTCTAGGGCCCTGGGTTGTGCAGTCTATCTTGCTGCCCATTTTTGACTGTTTTATCTGTGCACGAATGTGTGACCACGGTCAGCCACCTTGTGTACCTCGCTTGGTCTGCTTGTTGCCTCCCCATGCCCAGTAACCACCACCTGTGCGCCTGGGGTGTGCCAACTGCTGCCTGTGCATTCAGGACCACTAGCCAGTGCTTTTTTCCTGCCAGGATCCCTCTCCACCAGCTGCTGACTCCACCCCTCTTACCGATCTGGGTGAATCATTGTCAGACTTCCATACAATTCAATTTTCTGTGTGTTCTGATTGTTTTTTTGGTTCTAAATTTTTCTTGTCCTTAATTTTGGTTGTGAGAGGAGGCACAGTGTGTCCACCTATACCTTCATCTTGGCCGGAAGTCCTCAAAGCTTTTTCTTAAGTCTTTCATTTCTTAAAGCTAATCAATATCCCAGAGATGTATATTTGGGGTGGCAAACTGCTCCCCTTCAATAGCATTTCAAGTTGTGTTCTCTTAAGTCACTAATATCTGGAGAAATTTTTGTTATTACAACATAAACAACCATATTCTGCCTGATATTAAGCCAAATTTGAAATGCTCTGAAAATAAGTAATATAAAGGATATGAATGAGAAACCCATGACTAGAAAAGAATATTTTGGCTTGGAAAATTTGAAAGGAATAATACGTAAGCAGAGCTAAATGACTGTATGGAGGATTTTGTGGCTAATGATAGTAAAATTGCCCTGCATTTGTCCCTGCTCTTCCACTTTTAAGGCAAGACTTCACTTCTTAGTTTCAGTGTCTTCTTTTGTTAAACGAGAGCAATTGTGATATGTTACAGCACCAATACATGGGCACAGAACTTAATAAAACCTCATAATATCCTATTTGCCTTTCTTGTGTTGTTTTCTTTATTTTCATCACTAAGAAGTTTAACTTGGTTATAAGATCATAAAGCCTAATAATGATCTTAAGCTATTAAACTGTATCATAAGATAAGAAAATGTGAAAGAGAGCATAAACCGAAAGGCTTGGTTTATTATAAACAATTATATCCTTAGAATATTAGAAGATCAGTTTCAAACCTAAAAGGTAAATAAGTATCTGAACAATAGTGGCAAAGCTGGATCCAGGTTTGAGAACAGGATAGCCATAGTAATAGTTGGTGGGAAACTGCATGGCCCCCATGGAACAAACTTTACCCTATAGGAAACTGAGAGCACATAAGACTCATCCAAGAGGCTTTTTCAAATGATGCCTACTTCCTCTCACCAGCCCACCTTGCATCTAATTTGCCACCCAGGAAGTTGATATCAAAATTGGATAGGTTAGATAAAATCAACAACCCCTTCTGATCTTAGTGGCTTACAAAAATAAAGTTGTGTTCTTCACTCATACAACCTGCCCATCATGGGTGGGCCGCAGCTGCGTTTCCAAAGTTTTCACTCCTGGAACCAAGCCCAGGAATGGGTCTTCATCTATAACATGACCTATCCCCTGAAAGGAGGAATGAACAACATAAGCCACACAAGCTCTTAAGCTTTTAACTAGGAATGCTAAGCCACCTCCAGTCACAAGTCACAGGCCAGAGAAGGTTGAATAGCCAAGCCTGATAACAGCAGAGGGAGGGAAGGATAATCTTCCCCAGGGAAGACAGTATTTGTGAGCAATAAAGCTTCCCCCACAGGATAAGCATTAACCCACTAACTGGAGAACTGAGCAATACCATCACTGAAGAGCATCTGTCATATCCATTGTCTGCACCAGAACAGAAAATGAGTTTAAAGTCCACTTTTAATTTGTGCCCTCCCTCTAGTTATAATTCTTGACCACAACAGAAAAATGCAGTTGGGATAACTGAGGTAAGTGTTTAAGTGTTTGCTGAGCCAATATTAGAATTAAGCTCTCCTCTTTATCCACTGCTACTCTTCTTTCTTATGCCACACTTTAGATGGGTGGTGAATATAATTCACTCAGGAAACCCAAGCAGGACATAAGATATACCAAAGAAAAGACATGCTACTGTGTTGTCTATTTGAAATGAAACCACAGGTAATTCATTCCAGAAATCTTTCACTCTGGTAGGAAAAGTATACATGGTGTTATATTGAGTGATTAAGAGGAAATAATCATCTGGTTCCTTGATTTTCCTTGCCTTTGAACAGGTATGTTGACATGTTGAGTTAGAGCCTCAAAATACCCAGGTTATCCAGTTTCTCTCTGTCTGAGTTTTTATTCCACTCTTGATGCCTTCATACCAAAGGCTTAAATTGAAGTTAAATGTTTGAGGCTAAGTCACAGTAAAGTGTGAAAGGGTTTCTGCCTGTAGTTTTAACCCTAATGAGAATGAAAATGTTATTCAACCTTTTAAAGCTATATATGTACACATTCAACCAATGCCTTTGTATAACTAAATGGAGAGTTATTAAACTGAAAATCATTAAGTATTGACTGATTCACCAATTAGTTGCATTTCTTTTGTCATGTTTTATTATCCAAATGTTCTGTAAGCAAAGTGTGTCATTTTCCCAGCTAAAATATCTTGATGGAACCACAGGTCAGCAAGATGCTCTTTAGCACATCTCAGGGATTCTCAGTGCCCGGAACACGATTTCACAAAGTGCTTTCATCATTTTAGCTCTATCTCTCCCTGTCACATACTGTCTGAATATTCCTTCTAGTTAGAGCTAATTCAGTGAATTTGTTGAAATACTTCTTTTACCTCTATTAAGATGCTTTATGCTATGAACATTTAAATTTTCCTGTCATTTCTGTTTTGTACAATCATCATCCACTTTGCAGTTCATGATTGAAAGATAACCCATTATTCAATGTTACTGCGAGGAGTGTATGATAAGACTCATGTTGTTCCAGTTTTTAAAGATAGTTACTCTTGAACATCTGATATAGTACAGTGGAATCTCACATCTGGAACAACATCATTGCCAGAAATGGACATGCTAAACTTTTTTTCCCTTATTAATATTACCACAATACCATTATCATCTCTGACACAATTAACAGATTTTTAGCACCATCTAATACCTATTCCATGTTCAAAATGTCCTTCTTGTTCTGGGTATCTCTTGGTACTTGGTTTGTCCAAAACTGAATCCAAACAATGTCCATTACATTTGGTGGATTTCCCACATTCTGATTCTGGCTGATTGGATTGTTATGGTTTCATTTTATTTCTTTCTTCATCTCTCTGATTTCCTGTAAGCAGGTCATTAGATCTAGAGACTTGATTAAATTCTAGTTAAATTTTATTTTTGGAATTCTCCATGGATGGGCTATATGTTTCCTCTTTCATTATATCATGATGCACATAATTTCTGGTTTTTCTGCTATAACTGATGGCAAGATTGGGCGTAGAGCTGACAAAGATGAGTAAAACATCTTAGTTCTTGATTGAAATAAACTTCAATTTAGTTGAGACAGGCTAATGGCTGAGCTCTGTAAAGGTTTCACAGTGGAAGAAACACTCCCCACCAATGACATCAAAATACATTCTTGACCAATGCAAATGTGAATGTACACAGGTTCTCTATCTCATCTTTTCAAGGTTTGATCAAGCTCCTCAAATTTGTACATCTTCCAGATGAAGAAATAAATCCCCAAAGTGTCTGGTGACTTTAGTGTCTGCAATATGGACCATAGCCTTATTGGTCGATCTCAGAGGCTGACTGAAATCCACTGTTGAGGACAGACACACCACTGATCCACACCACATTCTTCCTTTTGTGTTTGAAGGCAAGAAGCTGATTTTAAACTCCTGTTCTGCAAGACATCTAGGAAGTGAGCCAGCTTGGCTGCAGGCATGGTGGTGAGGAGCTTGAGGAGGTAAGTAGAGCTGACCAAGATGGAGGATGGAATGACAAATCCATTGCCCAAAGTCTATGATTCAACTTCATGGGAAGAGGGTTTTGTTTTGTTTTGTTTGTTTGCTTTTATTGTTGTTATTTTTAATCTTCACCCAAGACCCTTTGATTTCATTATTCTTAGAGAGAGAGAGGAAGGAAGAGAGAGTAACATCAAAGTAAGAGGAACATCAATTGGTTGCCCTCCGTACATGCCTGGACTGGGGATTGTAAGCACCTGGACCAGGAATTAGACCACAACCTATGCATGTTCTCTGACCAGAAATTGAAATCTCAGCTCTTCAGTTACAAGACTCCGCTCCAACCAATTGAGTCACACTGGCCAGGGCATCAACTTCACGGGAAGAGTTTTGATGACCTCTCCAGAGTAACTTAGATTACAGTTACTCAACAAAAGCCACTGAAACTCCTGAATTCATGTAGAAATCATAGATATCTCTATTTTTATCAAAATCATTTGAATGAATGAGCTCTGCTTTGTGATGAAAATTTGTATTCCAAAGTAGACCCAAGGTCCCTGGTAATGGAAAGTAAGAACATTAATACATAAGCTGTCATGTATTGAATATTACAAAGTCATCATTAGACTGGAATTCTAAAAGCAAATTGAAATATAGGGAAAGAACATGAAAAGTCAAAATGAAATAGTATATTGCAAAGACTTCATGATAAATGCAAGGTTACTGAACACTGAAATTTTACATATTTATTCAGGAGTAACTGATGCATGATGTTTTTCCCAATTTACATGTGATCTCTGACTAAAGATCCTAAAACCAACTGGATTAAGAAAAAATAAATAACACAGCAACATGGTTTGAATCGACACAACTTCACTGGCAAAATCAAGTGGCCTTCAAGCATAATACCAATATTACCTAAATATTAAATTTAAATCATCTGGGGTTCTCCCCCAGCTCAGTTTCATGAACTAAAATTTGAAGAAGTGCAGTTTAACTAGCAAAAGAAATTATAAAGGACTTCCAGTAAAGTTCTAAATATATTATCCACATTGAAGTCTCTTGACCTCAGCACTATTGACATTTTGAACCAGGTAATTCTTTGTTTTGTCTTGTTTATTTGAGGGGTGTCTGTCAAATTTAGTAACATCCCTGGTGTCAACCCATGAAATGTATGTAAGAGCTCCAGTTGTGACAATCAAAAAATGTCTTCACAGGTTGCAAGTTCAGCCCCACTTTTGGGGTGCATATGAGAAGCAACTGATTGTTGTTTCTCCCTCTCATCAATATTTCTCTGCTTCCCTTCCCCTCTCTCTAAAATCAATAAGCATGTCCTAGGATGAATATTTAAAAAAAGTGTCCCAACTTCACCAAATGTCTGCAGGGAAAATAATCACCCCTCATTGAGAACCATTGATCTACAGCAACACATCAAAATTCTCTTTCTGAACATGCCAGAAGCTTCTACGTTTTACACTGGGAACCAGAAGATACCCAAAGTAAAGCTGTAAAATGTGTATTAGACTTCCATGACAGTGCCTAAGAGAGCAGAGTCTGAAATCAGATTGTCCAAAAACAAATTCCATATCTACCAATTCCTAGTTCTAAAATGTTGGGGAATCTAAATTATCTCAATTGTAAAATGGGCCTCCCTCAAACATGTGCTGAGCACCTACTTTAGAGTTACCCGTGCAGCAGGTTCACAATGCACAGTCCTGAACCCTATTCCAGTCCTACTGGGTCAGCTGGGGAGTAAGCCATCTGAGCCTAAGATCCACCATCAAGAACACTATTCTCTGAACAGCATGGTCCAGAACTCCTCAACTATTATGTGTGTGTCTGTGCTTTTCTTTCTTTCTTTGTTTTTTACTTCTGTAGTCTTAGTATATTCACACTGGTGTACAGTCATCACCACCACCATATCTAAAACTGTTTCATCTTTCCAAACTGAAACTACACACTTTTAACAATAACTTCTCATTTCCTCCTCCCTCATCCCTTGGAAAACATCATTCTACTTTCTTGTCTATATGAATTTGAATACTCTAGATATCTCCTATAAGTGGAATCATACCATGTATGTCTTTTGGTGATGTGTTTATTTCACTTAGCATAATATCTTCAAAGTTTCATTCATATAATATGTGTCAGAATTTTCTTCTATTTTAGGGATGAATAATATTCTGTTGTATGTATATGCCAATTTTATTTATCCATTCTTCCCTCAAGGACATTTGAGTTGCTTCTAACTTTTGGCTATTGTGAATAATGATACTATAAACTTGAGTGTGAAAATATTTTTTGAGTCTCTGTTTATACTTCTTTGGGGTATAAACCCAAAAGTGGAATTGTGCTGGACCAAACAATAACTCTATGTGTAAGTTTTTAAGGAATGTCCATACCTTTTTCACAGAAGCTGCCTCATTTTATATTCTCACTTCTCTACATCCTTGCCAAGACTTGTTATAATAGATGTATCCTATTGGGTGGGATGAGGTATCTCATTGTGTCTTTGATTTGAATCTCGAATGATTTAGTCACTTTGAACATCTTTTCATCTGTTTAGTCAGCCATTTGTATATCTTCTTTGGAGAAATGTCTATTCAAGTCCTTTGTCATACATTCTGAGTCATGCTCTGTATCATGGCAAGAATACAGGCTTTGGAGCCAGAAAGGCTTAAGCTGTAATCTCAATTTTATAGCTTTTTAGCTGTGTGATCCCAGACAAGATTTTTACCACTGTGTGCCACCATTTTCTCAACTGCAAAAGGACAAAAGTAGAAAAGCTCTGAAGTGGGTTTTGAAAATAAACATGCGATATCCTATATAAATTACCTGGGGTCTTTTATTTTTATTTCCTATTTAATAAGGAGATATTTCCCCTGTGACAGCTATACATCAGGAGACAAGCTTCTAAAAGTTAATAAAGATGTGATATAACAAAAATTTCAATGCCCCCTTCAAAAGCAATTTTTCGTTCTAGATAATTTTTAAATGCTTTTAATTATCAAAGCCTGAACTTGAAACTTCTTTTCGTTGGAATTAAAGGCCAAGGTGACCTAAAAGTGAACTCCGCCAGGTGCTCCAGAATGAAAACTCACTAAAATTTTTATGAAAAGTTTTATATATATATATGAAAAGTTCATATATATATATATATATATATATATATATATATATATATATATATATATGAACTACAGGTGCATTCTTCAAATGTTGACCTTGTTATTGAGCTGTAGTTGATAAGGTAGTATTGGCCAGTTGGCTACAAATATATTCCCTGAATTGCCATCCTTGTAGCATATAGAACAATCTATAAGCAAAGAAATAAGCCCAAGCTTACAAATACTTCCTACTCCAGCAAGACATTTCCTTGTAGTATATTTTTACTTTGTCTCTGTGCTGTACCTTAGTTCCCTAAAGACACCTCTTAAAACATGCTTTTATTCTCAGAGCTGCTTTTTTCTCATGCTTCTCTTAAGTCTAACCCAGTAATCTCAGGCCATATCCATGCGCCTTCGTCCCCAAGTTTCCAGAAAGCTCAGGTATCTGTCAAGTCATGTGCAAACTACAGAACTGGAACCAGAAATAGGACCTGCTATGACAGTGGCAAAATATGGGAAAATACAAAGGAAGGCAAAAGGAAATTCACATTTAATGAGCACCTAGTATTAAAAAAAAAAAAAAAACCAAGAAATTGTTAACATAGGAATGTACATGAACTTCAGCAACTCTTTCAGCCTACCAAAGAGAATTTTGAAATTGCAGGTCCAATTTACCTTCTTCTTTCTTCTAAAGAATATGGACTATCTCTTCTAGGAGTCAGGCCTGGTGAACCTACATAATAAGGGACTGAGAAGAAGATGAATGAAGAGAAAAAGTCAGTCACAGGTGAAGGGTGGAGAATTTTCTCTGGGAAATGTTAGGAAGTCCTTTAGGAGTTCCAGTGCATGAGTGAAGTAGCAGGAAAGGGAAGAGAATTTTGATAAGTGTTAAAAAAATATTTCAGCTCTCTTTAACAAAATTCATAAAAATTCTTTTTGGCAGTAAAATAAGTTTATTCAAATTTGATTCCATGAGACTGAGTTATGCAGCAATCTCATTTTTTTTTTAGGATTACACCAATATACACTATCTGCTTTTTTCACTTGGAGTCACATTTGGTGGACATATAATTGTATTTTATAGAGGTGGTAGGTCAGAGTGGAACCTCTTCAATCAGCTGGGTTCAAAATCTGGTTTAACTACATATTAGCTATATACACACAGGTCAGTTGATTACCCTTTCTGTATGTTTATAATCTACAACATAGGAATAATAAAATAAGGAGATTATTTGAGCTTCTGGCCAAGATTGAGGCTGTAGGTAGATAGGCTTTTCTTCCTCACACAACCAAAGAAGGATAACAACCCATTTTAAAACAAAAACAACCAAAACTTCCAGAAAATGGAACTGTATGAAAGTCTGACAACCAAGGAGTTAAGGAAGAAGCATTGATCCAGACTGATAGGAGGAGTGAGGATGGGAAGTCAGGGCAAACTGCTGGTCTCACAGGAGAGTCAGATAAGGGGGCCCACTGGATCCTAGAACATATACAAGCCCACCCACATGGGAATCAACATCAGAAAAGGATGCAATTTGCTTGTGGGTAGAGGAGGAAGTGACTGAAATTGGAGTGAGAGCTGAGCAAGCAGCATTGTCCCCCATCTGACCCCTGCCCTACATATAGCACCACAATGCAGATAAGTGGGTTGCTTTGCCCTGGTGAATACCTAAGGATACAATATAACAGGTGTGCTGAAACAAAGAAATATGGCCCAAGTTAAAGGACAGATCAAAACTCCAGAAAAGAACTAATGATGAGGAGATACCCAACCTATAAGACACAGAGTTCAAAACACCACAATCAGGATACTCACAGAAATGATTGAGTACAGATGCAAAATAGAGAAAAAAGTGAAGGCTATGCAAAGTGAAATAAAGAAAAATATACAGGGAACCAACAGTGAACAGAAGGAAACCAGGACTCAAATCAACAATTCTGAACAAAAGGAAGAAACAAACATTTGACTGGAACAGAATGAAGAAATAAGAATTCAGAATAATGAGGAGAGGCTTAGGAACCTCTGGGACAACTCTAAAGGTTCCAACATCTGAATCATAGGGATACCAGAAGGAGAAGAAGAAGAGCAAGAAATTGAGAACTTATTTGAACAAATAATGAAAAAAATTCTTCCACAATCTGCTGAAGGAAATAGGCATAAAAGCCGTAGAAGCTCAGAAAGTGCCAAACAAGTTGGAGCTAAAGAAGAACACACCAAGACACATCATAATTGCATTATCCAAGATTAAAGATAAGGAGAAAATCTAAAAGCAGCAAGAGAAAAGGAGACAGTTACTTACAAAGGAGTTGCCATAAGACTATCAGCTGGTTTCTCAAAAGAAACCTTACAGGCAAGAATGGGCTGGAAAGAAGTATTTGAAGTCTTGAAAGGCAAGGACTTACATCCAAGATTAATCTATCCAGCAAAGCTATCATTTAGAATGGAAGGGCAGATAAAGTGCTTTCCAGATAAGGTCAAGTTAAAGGAGTTCATCATCACCAAGCCCTTATTATATGAAATGTTCAAGGGACTTATCTAAGAAAAGAAGATCAAAACTATGAACAGTAAAATGACAACAAACTCACAATTATAAGCATTTGAACCTAAAAAGAAAAAACAAACAAAAAAACCTAAGCAAACTACTAGAGCAAGTACAGAATCACAGAAGTGGAGATGACATGGAGGGTTATCAGTGAGGAAGGGATGGGGGAGAATTGTAGAAAGGATACAGGGAATAAGAAGCATAATTGGTAGGTACAAAATAGACAGGGGAAGTTAAGAATAGTATAAGAAATGGAGAAGGCAAAGAACTTATATGTATGACCCATGGACATGAGCTAAGGTAAGGGAATGTTCAAGGAAATGAGGGTACCAGGCAGAGTGGGGTAAAGGAGAGAAAAAACGGGGCAACAGTAATAGCATAATCAATAAAATATACTTAAAAATAAAATGAAATAAAATTAGCTCATGTATTTTCGGAGAAAAAGGAGATTAAAAGCTTGGTGTCAAATAATAATTCTTTAGTAAAGTTGTTTTTTTTTCTTTTTTAAATATATTTTATTGATTATGCTATTACAGTTGTCCCATTTCTTCCCTTCATTTCTCTCCACCTTGCACACTGTCTCCCACCCACATTCCCTGCCTTTAGTTCATGTCCATGTGTCATAAGTTCTTTAGCTTCTACATTTCCCATATTATTCTTGTCCTCCTCCTGTCTATTTTCTACCTACCATCTATGCTACTTATTCTCTGTACCTTTTCCCCCTCTCTCTTCCGCCCAGTCCCCTGTTGCTAACCCTCCATGTGATCTTCATTTCTGTGATTCTGTTCCTGTTTTAGTTGTTTGCTTAGTTTGTTTTTGTTTCTGTTGTAGGTGTGGTTGTTAACAGCTGTGCATTTGTTGTCATTTTACTGTTCATCCTTTTTACCTTTTTCTTAGATAAGTCCCTTTCACATTTCATATAATAAGGGCTCGGTGATGATGAACTCCTTTAAGTTGGCCTTATCTGAGAAGCACTTTATCTGCCTTTCCATTTTAAATGAAAGCATTGCTGGAAAGAGCAATCTTGGATGTAGGTCCTTGACCTTCATGACTTGAAATACCTCTTTCCAGCCCCTTCTGCAAGGTTTCTTTTGAGAAATCAGCTGACAGTCTGATGGGAACTCCTTTGTAGGTGACTGTCTCCTTATCTCTTGCTGCTTCTAGAATTCTCTACTTCATTTGTATCTTGGCTAATGTAATTATGATGTGCCTTGGTGTGTTCCTCCTTGGGTCCAACTTCCTTGGGACTCTCTGAGCTTCCTGGACTTCCCAGATCTTCCTTTGCCAGATTGGGGAAGTTCTCCTTTATTATTTGTTCAGATAAGTTTTCCACTTGTTGCTCTTTCTCTTCTCCTTCTGGTACCCCTATAAGTTGGATGTTGTGATATTTAAAGATTTCCTGGAGGTTCCTAAGCCTCTCCTCATTTTTTGAATTCTTGTTTCTTCCTTGTTTTCTGTTTGGTTGTTTGTTTCTTCCTTCTGGTCCACTCCATTGATTTGAGTCCCAGTTTTCCTCCCGTCACTATTGGTTCACTGTGTGTTTTCCTTCATTTCACTTATTGTATCCTTCATTTGTTCATCTAATTTGTGAGCAAATCAACCAATTCTGTGAGCATCCTGATCATGTAGAAGGCTAGTTTTATGAGTAATTAAGACTGTCAGACCTCCAAACAAACGACCCATTCATAGAAGTCATAGGACCATAGAGGAGGAAGTTTGGTAAGGTCTCCTAGGTTTGAAACAAAGGAGAACTAACAGAACCTCAAGGATATGGCCTCAGTAACCCTAAGAAATGAGAAACGTTGACACAACAATACTAAGGAACTAGACGTTTCCAAGGTAAAATCAGGACACAAGCCAGGACCCTTACGTTTCCAAGGTAAAATTAGGACATAAGCCAGGACCCTTGTGTACCCTAGCAATAACTGCAACTTCTGCTTCTGTAAACTGCTTGCTTGCTAATCATGCATAAAAGGAGCTCACTACAAGTGCAGGGCGCAACTCCCATTTGTATCTCCTGCTTAGGCAGTCGGGAGTTCGCCCCTGTGCAGGTTAATAAATCCCATCCTCACTTTCACCTGTCTCCGACTTGGTCATTTGTCTCGTGATCGGGATACAACAATCACCAGTGCTTTGAATTGTGCATCTGATAGGTTGGCTATCTCTTTTTCACTTAGTTGTATTTGTTCTGAAGCTTCGATCTGCTCTTGTACTTGGGCATTTTTTTTTCTGTCTTGTTGCACCTGTTACTATGAGGGGCAGAGCCTTAGGTTTTCACCAGGGCAGGGCAACCCAGTTGCTGGGTTGTGATGCTGTATGTGGGGGCAGGGTCCCATAGGGAACAATGGCACTTGCTCCACTCTCTGTCAGTTTTCAGTCCCTTCTGTGCTTCCCCCAATCAAACTGGGCCTTTCTGGTGCTGATTCCCATGTGAGTGGGCTTGTGTCCTTTTCAGGACCCTGTGGGTCTCTCCAAGGAACTCTCCTGTGAGGCTGGACCTCTCAGGAGCACCTCAACCCCCATAGGTGTTTTCAATAGGTGTTTTGTGGCTTTATTTCACCATGCTGAGACCCTGGGTTGCATGGTCTGTCTCACTCCCCAGTTTCACCTGGTTTATCCTCCCATGAATGTGGGACTGCCTGGTCAGGCAGGCACCTTGTGCGCTGTGCCCGGCTTCACAATCACCACCTCACTGGGTCTTCCCGTTGCCACCCCGTGCCTGGGATCCGCCTGCTGCTCATTCCGCACTTGGTGCAACTGCTTTTTTTTTTTTTTTTTTTTTTTGCCACAACCCCTCTCTGCTTCGCTTCCTGACTCTGCCCCTCCTACCAGTTTGGATGAATGTGTGTATTTTAACTCCTTGGTTGTCGGACTTCCACACAGTTCCATTTTTCTGTCAGTTCTGTTGTTATTTTGTTTCTAAATTGCTGTTGTCCTTATATTGGTTGTACCAGGAGACACAGTGTGTCTACATATGCCTCCATTTTGGCCAGAAGTCCAATAATAGTTGTTAATATTATCTTTACACATGATAAAATTGAAGATATTACATGACTTGCTGAAGGCCATAGCCTATGAGCAGTGCTGCCAGAGCCTATGGGCAGTGCTGCCAGATAAAATATGAATGTCCTATTAAAATTGGTAATAAAAAAATTAAAAAACATTTTTAGTGTAAGTATGTCCCAAATATTGCACAGGATATGTAAGCAATTTTTTATCTCAAAGTCCAATTCAAAAGGGTGGCCTATTAATAAATCTGGCAACTCTATCTATGAAGATTGTTACTATGACTTAAATCCACATTTTTCTGGCTGCCAGTTCCATGTTCTTCCACTTGCTTACAGTAGGCAGAGCCTGGGAATGGGAGAGAGTGCCGAGTAGTTCATGCACATCCAAGGGAAATGACACATGAAGAGAATATTGAGCACCTCCTATGTGTCAAGGCCATGCTAAATGGCATGCTACATTATCTCTTATCTAAGCAACAGCCCAGCTAGGTCAACGTTATTATCCCCATTTTGTAGAATGGAAAATTGCAAGGCAAAAATTCTGAGTACCTGACCAAGAATGCAACAGTTAGGAAGTAACAGAGTTGAAGTTCCAAACTCAGACCTATACTCCAGACCAATGCCTATCACATTAGATCATCTTGTTAAGATACTTTTGCTGGGGAGAATTTGAGAGGCATGAAAATTTAGCTTACTATTTCTTGGGAATATCTAAGAGAGTGCTGTGTGTTTTTCTTTAAATGACTCAGGTCCATACCATAAAGTAAAGGATGGGTTGTCCTTCTGCAGTGTTAAATATACAGACAACTAATGTTTACAGTCTCAAAGCAAAAAAATAATCTGGGTTTGATGGCCTGCACACCCTGCCTTCAATGGATGGCTGCCAACATTGCACTTAATGAGTGAGGGGAACACATTCTCCCTCTTTTATTCCTGGGACTGACAAAGTGACCTATACAAAAATATGTACAAAGTCACCCAAATCACACAAACACAAAAGTTTGTTCACCATACCTCTGTCAGAATGTAATGTACTTTATAGATTTTTTCATATTTATTTTAAGAATAAAATCTTTGTATTTGACAGAGTCAGAAAATTAAGTACCCAGGGCAAAGTCTCTTCTGATAGATGAAAAATGAAGAAAAACTCTTGTAATTTCATTTTAAATTCCAAAAAATGCCATTAGCAATTTTAATTCCTCAGTATCTACTCATTCAGTTGAGATAGTTTAGGAGAAGCTATCATTTCCTTAGTCCAAAGCATATTGAGATTGTACTGGGCAATCAGCTTGGTCCATAATTTATAATGTTTACACTTCTGGCTATAGAAGGATAATTCTGACAGACCTTCCATTCATTAAGCAATTTTGTTCAATCATCTACAAAATAGTGGTGACCCCACCAGGTACTAGGGAAACAAAATGACTTGTGACAGTTTAGACCTTTCCATGTGGATATCTTCTCTTGAGAACTAGCAAATTATGTACTACCATTGAATAAGAAAAAATAAAATTAAACAACAAGGAGGAAAAATATTGAGATTGTTTAGCACATGATCTTTGTGTCTGATATTTTTTCAGTTCTCAGTGTGTCTGTCTTTTAACACCAGAACTTGTACTTATTGCCATCTAGTATAAAAGGAAACACAAGTTGAGATAATGTGAATGGTTTAGTTAGTCTACCATGTTAATGTTGGGGAAATTGCTTTTCTTTGACAAGCACAATTGGCATTTATGATAACCAGAACTCATTTAGCTGCAAGTCAAAGTGACTTAAGCAAAAAAGGATTTTCTTGGGTCATGAAATCAAATTGTCCAGAGAGTGAATGTGAATCAAGTAGTTCAAATGCATCAGGAATTTTTCTTCTCCTGTCTCTTGGTTCTGATTGAATTTGAAAACCAAAGGAGCTCCTGCTTTATATTTTCCAATTCAGCAAGGGGAAAAGATGCTCCTCTTTAACAATGATTCCCACAAACTTGCCCATCCCTGAATTAGTCATAAACCCATTCAGAACAATGGTGTGCAAAGTATGAATGGCTTTGATTGTCTGGGGTTGAGGTTGGGTAATTCCACTAGAATAACAAGGGAAGGGGAGAGGTTAGTCAAAGAAAATTAAGAGCTGATCATGAGACAAAAGGAAATGCATACTGGACAGAGAGTAATAAAATATATCAAATGCACAGTTTAACAGCCTTTCCATAACAAATGTAGAATTTTTAAAAAGAGTTAAAATATTTCTGTGAAAGTGAAAGGAGTAATGTTCTTTTAGTCTGGAGGTGCCTTTATACCTCCAGAAACAAGGTGAAATGGGGGAGCATTGTTGAAAGTGAGACTAGCTATCAATTTTGTATCCTGGATACAGTGTCCACACACCTGATAGACCAGCTGCCTGAAGAAAGTGATTGAACTTGTTTAGTTAAATGTTTAAACCATTGATTTCAAAGTGAGAAGTGACTATGAACTATTAGATATTATACTGATATTTGGAAGCAGATCTAAGTTAAAAATGTACCCTTACCCCTCAGTCGCTCTGTGACCTATAACATGTTAACTCTCTTTAAGTCACATATTCCCCATCTGGGGAAAAATGGAAGCCATAGTTGTGTCTATAGGGTTGTTTCGGGATGATACATGATCACGTATGAGACTTAGCACAGAATCCAGCTCACAGACAGAACTTAGAAAATTTTTGACATTTTCTTGCTTCTCTCCTTCTTTCCTTAAGGAAAGAAGTTTATTGGAGAAAAGTATTCAGTGCTTTAACACTTTGATTCTTATCAAGACCACTGCATAATTTGCAGGGCCCAGTACAAAATGAAAGCATGAGGCCCCTTGTTCACAGACTAACGAGAATTCCAACATGGCTGCAGCAGAGCATTTAACTGAATGTCTAGGGCTCTGTTGAGCACAGGACCTCCTTGTACAACTGCACAGATTACAACCCATGAAGAAGGCTGTGATTCTTACATTACTTTTGTTAAAAGAAAGTAATATTATATCAGATCCCTCCTGACTAAGAAGAGAGGAAAAGCATTTGCCTGAGGTCCACTTCTTATGAGAAGCAAATCTTTGAAAGGAAGTTCCATTTTCTTTTCCTGCTGGGAACAGGATAAACTTTAGACATGGCTAAGACATGGACCCATTCCCAGGAGATGCCACTGTCAATTGATTTTAAGGAGGTGTATAAGAAACAAGAAAGCTTAACTTTTATTTTTTTTTTTAATTTGGATGGAAAGCTTTCTGAAGATGGAAGACAAATGATAATATGGAAAGGAATTTTCAGTGAAATAACATTATAAATAGCTCTGAAAGCATAATAAAATGAAGCCAATACAAATGGACATGTTGCACAGTCTGAAATTCCACACAGATTCTCTTTCAGCAATATACTTTATTAATAAATCAGTTTTCTTTGCTCCATTAAAATCATAAAGCTAAGCAATTTGTGGTTAACTTAATGTTGCTTTGTCCTCACTCAAAGAGTTCACTTGAGCAACGAAAAATTGTTTTTATCTAAGAGATTTAAAAATACATTTAAAAATTTAATTCCTATAAATTGAAAAAAATATGTTTTATACTCACTCAGTCACAAATTATTCTATGCTTTCACAGCAATAAAAAGAAGGACACAAATAATCTTCTAATCTCTATAGGTTGCAAAGACAGATGGGAAAATCCTCTAGCATTGTCTGATACAAACTAATCCTAGATGATGGTAATGTCTTCCCCAGCTTAAAAGTCAACAGTAAGAAGCTAAGTCATGCCCTCCTCATTTTGTTTGAGGTAGAAATTTAACTTTGATTCCCACCATCCCTAATAGCAAAGTGGCATGCTGGGTAATCAGGTGAATATTAAAAGGTCTTATTTAAAATCTAAGATACAAAAAGCAGCAAACTGGGTGGCAGGGGCATATTTACTTCAGCACCCTAAATAAAGGAAAGAGCATATGCAAAACATCGAAGTTTGAAAGGTAATTTAAAACATGACTTGCACCAATAGTCAGACAAGAACTCCATATAGAGCTGGTGGTTAAAAAAATATTATGGATGGAGAAAAAAAATTCCAAAGCAAACCACAGTGACAAAAACCTTATAAACCTCTTTCCATGGTTACAATTTCATTTTGGTTTTCAGGAACTACTATGAAGCACACATGGACAAAACTAAGGGGGAGGGTGGAAGCAAGGGAGGGAGGTGAGTTTGGAGGGGCTGTAGGGGAGAGGCGGGGAGAAAATACAGACAACTGTAATTGAACAACAATAAAATAATTTAAATTACAAAAATTCATTTTGTTCATTTTTAATGAGGAGTTTGCTATGTTGGTGCGCCACATGCACAACTGATGTGCATCTTGCCCACATCAAGATTTTCTCTGCAATTTCAAGATCTCAGATACGTTATAGCTCAATTTACTTATAAGATGAATTTGAATCTATTAAAAGAAAAGATCTAACAACACTTTCAGTCATCACCTCAGGACTCTAGGTGGTCCTCAAGGCTAATTTACCCCAAAGAGAAGGTTAATCTTAAAAAAATATTCATTTTTCTTCCCTGGTTGGCTACAACACTCGATGCCTAAAGATTCAAGGCAACTTTCTGCTTATCAGAATTGCCTGCGAAAATATGGATTCCTGGGTCATATCACCTTTCTGAATTGAGGTCTTGGAATTTTTATTTTTAAAAGCTCCCATCAAGAATCCTGACTTGGGACCACTTAATTCTGTACAAAGCAGTCCTTTCGTTCTCAGCTGAGAACAGAGAAGTCTGTCCTGCCTCAGAAGTATCACACCTCACTGGAATTATTTTTCTCTCCTTAAAACTGGAGTGTGTATTCTTGCATAGTTTAGATTAGAACAGGGATCAACAAACTGTGGCCCTCAGGTCAAATCTGGCTAGCAGCCTACTTAGGTAAATAAAGCTTTATTGAAACACAGCCAGGGACCTTGTTTATATATTGTCTATTGCTGCTTTCAGGCTGAAAGAGCAGATGTGAGTAGTTGCAACAAAACTATTAGCATGCAAAGACTAAAATATTTGCTAGCTGACTCCACAAAAAATGTTTCTGGATTTCTAGGTCAGAAGATAATAATAGCTAATATTTTTTGAGAGCTTACTTGGAATTGGACCACATGGGGATACAAAGTATCTTATGTGTTCTCCCAGCAGATGAGAGTTAGTTTTATCTTTATTTTCTTCAGTTAGGAAAGTATGGTATAAAGAAGGTCTATAATGTAATCAAGGTTACCCACCCAGTAAGGAGTAGAGCTAGACTTTTACTTCTGGCTCTGTAGCCCAAGCTCTGTAGCTCCTATTCTCTACTGTGCAAGATTTCATCAGCTCCCTGCAATGGCTAGATGAGAAGCCCAGGCTGTCAGTGAAGGGCATCACTCAGCTAAATGATCCATTCAGCTGAAGAAAAGGAAGGACTCTGCTACATTTTAACTGAGCCATTAATGAGCTTGTTAACCCTGACCTTTCAAATCCATCTTCCATATCTACATTTACCTTTTAGAAAGGATTCCATTTTCCAATGATAAAGCACATTTTTCTCACAATCTCATGATCAACTCTTGTATTACTGAGCATCATAGCAACCCATCAAACCATTAGTTACACATAAAACCTATTAAGGTACAATATTCACAGGTGCATTTTATTTCAACTCAATAAAAAGGAAACAATTTAGTATAAGAGCCTGATATCTACCTTGGTGCATTAAGACAGTCTTTTCCAAAGAGTTATCTGCTATGCCAATCATATATAGACACCAAGTTAGTTAGGTAGTTAGAGGTAGTTAGAAAAGCAGGGGCTTCTCTTCCTGGCATGGCCACTTAGAATTGTGTGGCATTGCTGGGGAACAAAATTTCCTTAAGAAAATTTTCCTGATACTCCTAAGGAATATCAGTTTCCTCATCTGTAAAATGGACATGACACTACCTACCTTGAGGAGTTCCTGTGGAGATTAAACTTTAAAATTCATATAAATTAATTAGAGTGATGGGCACAAAGTAATTATTTCATAAATTGACTGAATTAAAATACTTCTTCTCCAGAACTAAAGATGCTTCATCATCCAAGGGTCAGTTAGACTTTGGCATTGCAGCATCCTCAAACTGCCCTAAGCCATCCTTGGGTACCCAGGCCAGGACAAGCATAGGGTTTCTAGGAAGACACCCTAAATCACAAAGTCACTCCAACCATGTGTCAGTCATTGCTTTTGGGGGAGAAGCACTTAAAAGTTGCAAATTTTCAAAATATGCTTTTAATCCTCAGAACTACCCAGAGACCAACCTACTCTATGAACCCATAGTACTACCCCTGAATGCTTACGTTCTGGGAGCTTTTAATAGCTGCCTAGAAGAGGCAAGGTCAGGTCAGGGATAGAGAAATGATAAGATGTGGCCTCCAGCTATAGCCTTTTACCAACAAGAATGGCTAGACTGATAGAGGTAGAAGTAGAGACAGACAGGTAGATAGATAGATGATAGATAAATAGATAGATAAGTAGATAGAATAATTTTGCATATCCACCAGTCTATCAGTAATGTGGTCCTGATCCTTAAGAAAGCAGTTAATGGGAAAAGCCAAAGGTGCTGACCCAGGCTGGAATTTTAGTGATACATAAAGGTGATAGGGAGTTTCTGCAACTGCAGGTAAAGTTCACACATAAGACACAATCTGAACTGAGCTCTGTAGCATGGGTTGGACTGAGCTTGGCAACAAGGAAAGAAGCCACATTTTAGTGGAAGGAAAAATATGAACAAATGCTAAGGCATGCAGAAGAAGTAGAGGGAGAGAGTGGGCCTGTGAGTTAATCAGCCCTGCTGACTTTGAGGACCTAAATATATTAATACTAGACACCAGAGAGAACAGCTGTACAGTAGGGTAAAACCATAGCATTAATGACCATGAATGACTGGCTTGGAGGTGAGACCTGAATCATCAACTGTTTTAAGAAATCAGTCTGTTTGAGAAGCAGATGATGCCAGTGCTGTAACATCTCTACCTCTTCCTCATACCCAGCAGGAGTTTCTTCTTAACAAATCCATCAATATTTCATCAGATCACAGAACAGTGCATGGTTGGCACCACAACTCTCCCATTTAGCCTTAATGGAGTGACATCTCATGTGGGTATTTGGTACTGAGGTCACTCATAAGGCAAAAAATGAGTAGGGTCAACATCATACTTGCAAATGTTTAGGGAGGCCCCACAGGGGGTCCATATTTCTCTTTCAATGTTCCTGAGTTAGCCAGTTTTTCTCAGTGTTGAAACAAATCTCTAGGTTTTGGGAGCGGTTTTTTTTTGTTTGTTTGCTTGTTTGTTTGTTTTGTTTGAGTGCATGATGAAGTAATTGAATGTATTTAGGAACTGGGTATACAGAGAATATGAACCTTTTAACATCAGAATTACACATGGTGGCAGCACATTCAAACATGGGAGATGCCAGGAACAAACTCTGATGGAGCAACATTGCTTCTTCCTCTTCTTGTTCATCTGGGACAGGCACTCCTTGTCTCCAGGGACACACAACGGGCTGTACTCTTAGTCTTGGTTGGCTGCCCCAACCGCAGAGTTCAACTCCAGTTACTTCTGTGGGGTTATGATGTGGCTTTACTTTCATGTGTTCTCTTATTTAATTCTCACTATAACTGTATGAAGTAAGCATCACTGCAAACCTCATTTTATAGATGAAGAAACTGAAGTCTAGAGAATTTAGGGAACCAGCAACAATGCATAAAGGACAGACCTGAGAGCTGAACCCAAGTTTGACTCCAGGACTCAATCATGGCTAGTCATGTAACCTTGGGCTAGATTCAAAATCACTTATTATATTATCATTATATGATAATAATGATAACATATAATGATCAATATATGTCAAGGATTCCAAGAAAGAGCAACCGTGGTCTGGTGATGTAGGAAAAGGTGGCATTTATTTTGGATTTTGAACAAAGTTGCTACACATGGAGGGTATAGGGATGACAACTAGCATGAGAAAAGGTTGGAAGCTAAGAAGTGGCCCGGTATATCCAGGGCCACTGGAATACAAAGATTTCTTTGCAGTATTGTCTATAATACTAAAAAAATGCAAAATAGCTGGAAAATCATTATGATTTATCCATAGAAAAATATACCACACAGCCTTATAAAAAGATAAAATAGAGATTCCAGTCAAGAGGATAGTATAGGTAAATGCAATATTTGAATCCTTCCCCAACATCAAAATTACAACTAAACATCCATCAATGTTCTAAACTACAGAACATCCATCACTCAAAACTACCTGAAATCTAGTTGAACAAAACTAATATAACTAAGGACACACAGAAGAAGCCACAAGACTGGTAGGAGAGGCAGAGTTGTTAACCAGTCTGATTCCACACCAACATGTTGTGGTGAAAAATCAGGAGATCCCTGCTGAGGAGCGAGGGGTCCCAGCCCTACACCAGTGCCCACCCCCTCCAGCCCAGGATTCAAGTGTCAGGAACAGACATCCCCATAACTTCTCACTGTGAAAACCAATGGGGATTGTGGCTGAGTGAGACGGTGGCTACTGGAGTCCCAGGCAGTTCCTCTTAAAGGTCCTTTGCACAGACTTACTTAGACTCGCTCCCCCTGAGTGCCAGCACTGGGGCAGCAGCTGAAAAGGCACCAGAGACATTAAGGAAAGAACTGTATTGTCTGGCCCTGGCTGGTGTAGCTCAGTGGATTGAGTGTGGGCCTGCGAACCAGAGGATCGCGGTTCGATTCCCAGTCAGGGCACATGCCTGGGTTGCAGGCCAGTTCCCAGCAGGGGACACACGAGAGGCAACCGTACATTGATATTTCTCTCCCTCTCCCTCTCTCCTACCCCTCTAAAGACAAATAAAAAAAATCTTAAAAAAAAAAGAACTATATTGTCTGGTATTGGGGCAAGAGGTGAAGGGACAGATTCTCCCAGACAGAAATGCTGACATAGGCCATTGTTCCTTTTCTGGCCCCACCCCACCCCACACACCCAGCAGGTGGACACCATATCTGAGTCTCCCTCAACCAGGATAACACTGTTGACTTCACACTGGTGATTCCCTAAGACCCTGCAACATTCAATGTTCAAGCCCACCCAAGCTATTTTCAGTGGCTTTTTTATACAGATAACCTCTGTCTTGATTCATCCTTTGGACTTTACTAAAATCTCTCAAACAAGAAGCATGTGGCCTTGGTGGGCCTTATGCCTCTTGTTAAATGGCCCCAGGCATGGGACTAGTGGTAGCCAACTTTGTTGTGCAGCTTGGCTTCTCCCAGGCACCCCCACACTCAGCAAAAGTAGCAGCCATCTGGAGATCACTTTGTAGCTTATGCCAGTGGCCCTGGGCAGGGCACAGGTGCAACTCTGGGAGGTCCCAGAGCCTGTACACCCAGGGGAGAGCTTCAGACAACTTCTAAGCAATATCCAACCACCTCTACAAGTGACACACTCAAGGGGTAGTCTCACTAGGGACCAGAGTTTTGCTGAAATAAGTCCTGCTCAGTAGGGTGAGGCCCTGCTCAGCTGATACCCCACAGTAGTTCTAGCCATTAGTTGGGGATAAATCCCTGCTGGTGAGGTGATAACAGCAATGAAGGCTCAACTACAATAGGAGGGTGTACAAAGCCCACATGTAGGGGGATCATAAGGGGTGCCCAGTTCAGGTGATTTGTGAGACTGTGCCAATAGACTCTACAGGATATCTAATATATAAGGACACTTTACCAAGACCAGAAGTTGTAACAGCTCTACCTAATACATAGAAAAAAACACAGGGACAAAGTACAAATGAGGAGACAAGAAAACATATCCAAAATTAAAGAACAGAACAAAACTCCAGAAAAAGAACTAAACAAAATGGAGACAAGCAATCTATGAAATTCAGACTTCAAAACACTAGTTAAAAGGATGCTTAACAAACTTAGGGAAAGAATAGATGAACTTAAAGAGACAGGAAACACACAAACAAAACTAGAAAACATAAAAAAAGAACCAGTCGGAAATGAAAAATATATTAACTGAAATGGAGAACACATTACAGGGAATCAACTGTGGAGTAGATGAAGCAGAGGATCAAATCAGAGATTTGGAAGATAAAGAAGCAGAAACACCCCATCAGAATGCAAAAAAAGAAAAAGGGGTTTAAAAAAATAAGGATAGTATAAAGAGACTCTAGGACAACTTCAAGCATAACATGAATCATGGAGGTGCCAGAGGAGAAGAGAGAGAACAAGAAATTGAAAGCCTATTTTAAAAAATAATGATGGAGAGCTTCCCTAACCTGATGGAGGAAATAAACATACAAGTCCAGACAGCACAGAGAATCCCAAACAAGATGAATCCAAAGAGCCCTTCATTAAGACATATCATAATTAAAATGCCAAAGATTAAAGACATTGAGAGAATCTTAAAAGCAACACGAAAATAGCAGTTAGTTATCTACAAGGGAGCTCTGAAAAGACTGTCAGCTGATTTCTCAACAGAACTCTCAAGTCCAAAGGAATTAGGAGGAAATTTTCAAAGTGATAAAAAGCAAGGACCTCCAGCCAAGATTACTCTAGCAGCCAGCAAAGCTATCAGTTACAATGAAAGGACAGATGGAGAGCTTTCCAGATAAGAAAAAGTTAACGGAGTTTATTACCACCAGTATTACAAAAAATGTTAAAAAGTCTTCTTTAAAAGGAAACAGAAAAAAGATAAAAAAATAAATAATACAATGACAGGAAATACATATCTGTCAAAAGTTACTTTAAAATGCAAATGGTTAAGTGCTGCAATCAAAACACATATGGAGAAGGAAGATGGCGGCGTGGTAGGAGGGAGCAGACCCTATTTCCCCTCTACACACGGGAGAAAAACCGGACCAATCTATGAAAGACCAGAACAGACAAGGAACAGTAACACAGCATATTGGAGAATAAGAGGTCGGAAATTGTAGCAGACACTGAAAAACAAGCGGTAAGGAGAGCTCTTCGGAACAATAAGAGCCCAGGGTTCCAGCGTGTGGAGAGCGGGGCGGCTGAGGCCCCGGCCTGGCGCTCCGCCAAGCCTGCCCCAGGGCCCTGGGGAGGGAGCTGGGTCAGCCGCTGAACCGGCTGGGAGATCTCAGGGACTAACTCGAGACTGCGGCCCGAGCAAAAGTGGGTGCCCTGCGAGGGAGCGAAAGTGGGTGCCCCCCACCAGGTCACTGCTCGACTTTGAACTGAGTTTTCGTGGTCGCCGGGCGACTACGAAAGCACAGGCGCCCCAACAGAGACAGAGGCGCGGGTGAAGTGAGACAACTGCATGAAAATAGACACCCTCAGGGGACCGCACATGGTCGTGGGCTAGTGGACACTCGTGAAAACATAGGCGCAGGCCGCTGGAGACAGCTGTGGAGCCAGAGGTGCCAGTTCACGGGTGGGTGCTCAAACACGGACAGCTCAGGCCCAAGGTGCAGGCGCCGGATAGCAGCTGGAACGCAGGCCCCTCCCAGAAGCAAATGCAGGCAGCTGTGCCCGAACACTGAAAGCCTCCCAGGGACAAAGGCAGGCGGCTGTGCTCCTCTGGAGAACCTAGCACACACCCATAAACTCGGAGAAGTGTGCACACACCAGGAGGCTCAGATCACACGCTGAAAACCCTGTGGGGAGAGGTGCCCACTAACGCTGGGATACATAGCACAGTGAGGACTGAGTTCTTAACACAGAGAAAAGCAATAAGATCACCCCTCGGCCATTGCAGCCAGCAAGACCTGAAAAACTGGCTGGCAAGTTTGAAAACAACAAGAGGGTTTTTTGTTTTGTTTTGTTTTGTTTTGTTTTGTTTTTTCATTTTTTCATTTTATTTTTTTAATATATTTTTATTTTTTTAAAATATTTTGTTGTGCTTTGCTTGTTCTTCCCCCCCCTTTGGCTGCTTATATTTGTGTGGGGGTGTCTGTGTGCGTGTCTCTTTTTTGTTTTGCCAGTTTGTTAGTGTCTTTTTGTTTGTAAGCCTGTCTATCTACATGAGTTTTTAACTACTCCTTCTTCATTGTTTATATCTTCTTCTTTACTCCCCAACTCCTTTTGCCTCCCTTGAATTCCTTCTTCTCTTATCCCCTCTTCCTTTCTTTTCAATTTTATCTCTTCTACCTTCCTCTTGTTTCCTCTTTCTTCTTTTTTTCCATTTCCCCCCTCTTCTTTTTGTAAATACCCACGAGTGAGACAAAACAAACAAACAAGCAAGCCTGAAACTGTGGGGAAAAAAAACAAAAACCAGAGTTGGCCCCCAAAAGAGGGTATTCCAGCTGATGAGACAGTGAAAGCGGTGAACAACAGGATATCCGAAGGAGAATCCACCACTGAATCTCACAGATATTCTACCACAGAAGGTCATACCACAAACCCAGGGAGCCAGAACAGATCAATTTAAGAAGTTGAGGCTAACAACAAGAGTCTTACAAACAATGGGAAGACAAAAGAACAATCCCCAAATGAAAGGAAAGGAGGAAGCTCAAGAAAGAATGCTAAATGAAACAGAGGCAACTCAACTATCAGATATCGAGTTCAAAGCAATGGTTGTCAGGAAGCTCAATGAGCTCTCAATGAGCTACCATAAACTACAGGGAAGTTATGATGAACTCACAGCAAACTATATCAACATGAAAAAGGAAATAGAAACTATCAACACGGGCCCAGAGGAAATGAAGAACACAATCTCTGAACTGAAGAACACAGTAGAAGGAATGAAAAGCAGAATCAATGAAGCAGAAGATCGGATCAGCGAGTTGGAGGACAAAATAGAAAAAAACACTCAGAATGAGCAAGATAAGGAAAAGAGGCTCAGAAAGAATGAAGAGGGGTTAAGAGAAATGCAAGACAACATGAAACGGAATAATATTCGTATAATAGGGGTACCAGAAGGAGAAGAACAAGAACAAGGGATAGAAAACCTGTTTGAAAAAGTAATGATGGAAAACTTCCCTCATTTGGTGAGAGAAAAAGCCCCACAAATCCAGGAAACACAGAGAGTCCCAATCAAAAGGAACCCAAACAGGCCCACTTCAAGACACATCATCATTAAAATGGCAAATTCCAAGACAAAGAGAGAATTTTAAAGGCAGCAAGGGAAAAAAAGGAAGTAACATACAAGGGGGCCCCAATTAGGTTAGCAGCTGACTTCTCAATGGAAACGCTCCAAGCCAGAAGAGAATGGCAAGAAATATTCCAAGCAATGAGAACCAAAGGCCTGCAACCCAGACTACTTTACCCAGCAAGGCTTTCAATCAAGATAGAAGGCCAAATAAGGAGCTTCCCAAACAAAAGAAGTCTAAAAGAATACACCTCTACCAAACCAATGCTGCAAGAGATACTAAAGGGACTGCTTTAAGGGAAGAAAGGAAAAGACAGAGAGGGAAAGAGAGAGAGGAACACAGGTACGAAAATGGCAATGAATAAATACCTATCAATAATAACCTTAAATGTAAATGGATTAAATGCTCCAATCAAAAGACATAGAATAGCTGAATGGATAAGAAAGCATGACCCACACATATGCTGCCTACAAGAAACCCACCTCAGGACAAAACACATACATAGGCTCAAAGTGAAGGGCTGGAAACAAATTGTCCAAGCAAATGGTCAGGAAAAAAAAACTGGGGTAGCAATACTCATATCAGACAAAATAGACTTCAAAAGAAGGGCCATAAAGAGAGACCCACAAGGTCACTTCATAATACTCAAGGGAAGAATCCACCAAGAAGACATAAATATTGTAAATATATATGCACCCAATGGAGGAGCACCTAGATACATCAAGAAAATTTTAGAGGACTTCAAGAAATATATAGACAGCAACACAATTATAGTAGGTGATTTTAACACCCCACTGTCAAAAATGGACAGATCTTCCAAACAAAATATCAACAAAGATATTGTGGCATTGAACAACACTCTAGAGGAAATGGACTGAACTGATATATATAGAGCCCTTCATCCCAAAGAAGCTAAATACACATTCTTTTCAAATGCACATGGAACATTTTCAAAGATAGACCACATGATAGGACACAAATCAAGCCTCAACAAATTCAAGAAAATTGAAATCATACCAAGCATTTTCTCTGACCACAAGGGACTGAAACTAGAAACCAACCCCAAGGAGAAAAACCCAAAACCCTCAAAATCATGGAGATTGAATAGCATGCTATTAAACAATGAATGGGTCAAGAATGAAATTAGGGAGGAAATCAAAAAGTTTCTGGAAACAAACGATAATGAACTCACATCAACCCAAAACTTATGGGACACAGCAAAGGCAGTCCTCAGAGGGAAGCTTATAGCGATACAGGCCTATCTAAAAAAGACAGAAACATCTCAAACAAACAACCTAACCCTTCACCTACAAGAACTCCAAGAACAACAACAAAGACAGCCCAGAGCAAGTAGAAGGAAAGAAATAACCAAGATAAGAGCAGAATTAAATGACATAGAGACTAAAAGCACAATCCTAAAGATCAATGAATCCAGGAGTTGGTTCTTTGAAAAGATCAACAAAATCGACAAGCCTTTAAGAAGGCTCATCAAGAAAAAAAGAGAGAGGACTCAAATAAACACAATCAGAAATGAAAGAGGAGATATTACAACCGACACCGCAGAAATACAAAGGATTGTAAGAAATTACTATGAAGAACTGTATGCCAAGAAATTTGAAAACCTAGGTGAAATGGACAGGTTTCTAGAAAAATATAACCTTCCAAAACTCAATGAAAAAGAAACAGAAAGCCTGAACAGACCAATAACAGCTGGTGAAATTGAATCAGTAATCAAAACACTCCCGACGCACAAAAGCCCTGGACCAGATGGCTTCACAGGAGAATTCTACAAAACATTTAAGGAAGGGCTAACCCCTATTCTCCACAGACTATTCCAAAAAATCCAAAAAGATGGAAGACTCCCAAACTCTTTTTATGAAGCCAGCATCATCCTAATCCCAAAACCTGATAAAGACAACAAAGAAGGAGAACTTCAGGCCAATATCGCTGATGAACATAGATGCTAAAATCCTCAACAAAATATTGGCAAACCGCATCCAACAACACATTAAAAAGATCATACACCACGACCAAGTGGGATTCATCCCAGGGATGCAAGGATGGTTCAACATTCGCAAATCAGTAAACGTAATTCATCACATAAACAAAAGCAAAGACAAAAATCACATGATCATATCAATAGATGCGCAAAAAGCATTTGATAAGGTACAGCACCCATTTATGATTAAAACACTCAGCAAAGTGGGAATAGAGGGAGCATTCCTCAACATAATAAAGGCTATATATGAGAAACCTACAGCCAGCATCATACTAAATGGGCAAAGACTAAATTCTTTTCCACTAAAATCAGGGACAAGACAAGGCTGTCCACTCTCTCCACTTCTATTCAACATAGTATTGGAAGTATTAGCCACAGCGATTAGACAAGAAAAGGAAATAAAAGGCATCCAAATTGGAAAGGAGGAAACAAAACTATCATTGTTTGCAGATGACATGTTAGTATACATAGAAAATCCTATAGTCTCCGCCAAAAAACTGCTCGACCTAATAATGAATTTAGCCAAACAGCCGGATACAAAGTCAATATCCAGAAATCAAAGGCATTTTTGTATACCAACAATGAAACAGCAGAAGCAGAAATCAAGAAAAAAATATCATTTGATATAGCAAAAAGAAAAATAAAGTACCTAGGAATTAACCTAACCAAGGAGGTAAAAGACCTGTATGCAGAAAACTACACAACACTGAAGAAGGAAATCAAGGAAGACACAAATAAATGGAAACACATACCGTGTTCATGGATCGGAAGAATTAACATCATCAAAATGTCCATACTTCCCAAAGCAATCTACAGATTCAATGCAATACCTATTAAAGTACCAATGGCATATTTCACAGATATAGAACAAACTCTTCAAAAATTTATATGGAACCATAAACGACCCAGAATAGCGGCAGCAATCTTGAGAAAGAAGAGCAAAACAGGAGGGATCACAATACCTGATACCAAAATGTATTACAAGGCCACTGTAATCAAAACAGCCTGGTACTGGCATAAAAACAGGCACGTGGACCAGTGGAATAGAATAGAGAGCCCAGAAATAAACCCTAGTCTCTATAGTCAATTAATATTCGACAAAGGGGGCAGCAACATAAAATGGAGTAAAAATAGCCTCTTCAACAAGTGGTGTTGGGAGAACTGGACAGCTTCGTGCAAGAAAATGAAACTCGAGCAACAACTTACACCATACACAAAAATAAATTCAAGGTGGATAAAAGACTTAAACATAAGCCGTAATACCATTAAAGTCCTAGGAGAGAACATAGGCAGGAAAATCTCAGATATTACACGCAGCAACATTTTTACTGATATGTCCCCTAAAGCAAGGGACATAAAGGAAAGAATAACAAATGGGATCTCATCAAAATAAAAAGCTTCTGCATGGCCAAGGAAAACAATATTAAAATAAAAAGAGAACCGACTGTGTGGGAAAACATATTTGCCAATGATATCTTAGATAAGGGTTTAATCTCCAAAATATACAAAGAACTTACATGACTCCACTCTAAGAAGACAAGCAACCCAATTAAAAAATGGGCAAAGGACTTGGGCAGACACCTCTCCAAGGAGGACATACAGAGGATCCAGAGACACATGAAAAGATGCTCGATATCGCTAGCTATCAGAGAGATGCAAATTAAAACCTACAATGAGATGCCACTTGACACCAGTCAGAATGGCCCTCATAAACAAAGCAACAAACAGCAAGTGTTGGAGAGGTTGTGGAGAAAAGGGGACACTAGTGCACTGCTGGTGGGAGTGCAGACTGGTACAACCACTATGGGAAACAGTATGGAATTTTCTAAAAAAAACTAAAAATGGATATACCTTTTGACCCAGCAATTCCATTGCTAGGACTATATCCTAAGAACCTTGAAACACCAATCCAAAAGAAACTATGCATCCCTATGTTTATAGCAGCACAATTTACAATAGCCAAGTGTTGGAAGCAACCTAGATGCCCATCAGTAAATGAATGGATCAAAAAATTGTGGTACATTTATACAATGGAATTCTATGCAGCAGAAAGAAAGAAGGAGCTCATACCCTGTGCAACAGCATGGATGGAACTTGAGAGCATCATGCTAAGCGAAGTAAGCCAGGCAGTGAAAGATAAATACCATATGATCTCACCTTTAACAGGAACCTAATCAACAAAACAAACAAACAAGCATAATATAACCAAAGACATGGAAATTGGGAACACGCTGAAAGTCACCAGAGGGGAGAGGGGAGGGAATTTCAGGGTAAAAGGGGAAGGATTTACAGGAACAAGTATAAAGGACACATGGACAAAAACTATGGGGTGGTGGAAATGGGAGGGAGGTGGGGAGGGCTGGGGTGGCAGGTTCGGGTGAGAATAAAAGACAGAAAATTGTACAAGATCAACAATTAAAATAAAAATTAAAAAAAGACAGAAAACTGTACAAGATCAACAATTAAAATAAAAATTTTTAAAAAATCACATTTTAAAAAAAGCTAAAGACACTGGAAAGTGTTTATAGGAATTATTAAATTAACAAAAGTGGAGTCAGTGACTAAATAGACAGTATGATCACAGTTCTAAAAAATGTTGTTTTTGAAAAGGAAAAACCTGAAAGGAAACCCATCAATATGTTAAATGTCTAAACTGTGGGATTTGGGTGATTTTTTGTTATTGTCCTCAAATGTTTAATGTATTTTCTACAATATTCAGTTTTTATGTTATAATTATAAATAACAAATACTATTTTATACAAACCATGAAAAAAAACACATATGGAGGCTAAATAGATAAAAAAAAGTCTCATATATATTATCTAGAAGAGATTCATTTCAGATCAAAATACAAACACAGAATGAAGGTAAAGGGACAGAAAAGGATATTTCATGAAAATGTAAACAAATATACAAACAAAAATGTGTGATAGCAATACTTTACCAGACAAAACAGACTTTAAAACAAACTCTATATAACAAGAGACCACAAAGGGCTCTGCAATTCCACTTCTGGGTATTTATTCAAAGAAACTCAAAATACTAAATCAAAAAGACATATACATCCATATGTTGATTGCAGCATTATTTACAATAGTCAAGACATAGAAGCAATCTAAGTGTCCATTAATAGAAGAATAGATAAAGAAGTAGAACATACATACAAGGGAACACAACTCAGCCACTAAAAAAGAATGAAATCTTGCCATCTGCAAAACATGGATAGACTTAGAGGGCATTGTGCTAAGTGAAATAAGTCAGAAAATGGAAGACAAATATCATATGATTTCACTTATATGTGGAATCTAAACAAATTAAAAATTTTTTAATCAGTATTTTTTTGATTGTTGATATTGTACAGTTTTCTGTCTTTTACCCCGCCCCCAGCCCACCACCCCAGCCCTCCCCACCTTCCTCCCATTTCCACCCCCCATAGTTTTTGTCCATGTGTCCTTTATACTTGTTGCTCTAAACCGTTCCCCCTTTCCCCTGAAATTCCCTCCCCTCTCCGCTCTGGTCACTGCCAGACTGTTCTCAAATTCAGTGTCTTTGTTTATATTATG
This sequence comes from Glossophaga mutica, assembly GCA_039655065.1. NCBI lineage: Eukaryota > Metazoa > Chordata > Mammalia > Chiroptera > Phyllostomidae > Glossophaga > Glossophaga mutica. The sequence goes on along the minus strand of CM077309.1, from coordinate 67,316,881 downwards.
CTTGTTTGTTTGTTTTGTTGATTAGGTTCCTGTTAAAGGTGAGATCATAAACAAATTTAAAATTTTAAATAAATAAACAAGTAGAACAGAAAAAGGTTCATAGATATAGAGATCATTTTGATGGCTGCCAGATGAGAGAATGTTTCGGGGAGGGGGGGACAGGATTGGTAAAAAAGGTGAAGAGATTGAGAAGTACAAATTGGTAGTTACATGATAGTCATGGGGATGTAAAGTACAGCACAGGGAATATAGGCAATAATATCGTAATAATGATATATGGTGTCTGATGGGTACTAAATTTATCCAGGTGATCACTCAGTAATTTATATAATGTCTAATCACTGGCTTGTACACCTGAAACTGATATAATATAAAATTTCAACTGTATTTAAAGAATAAAAATTATTTAAATTTTTTTAAAAAGATAAAGTAGATCTTATATATAATATATAATATAAAGCAAAGTCGGCTCTCCAGGGCTGGATTAAACTGTTGTCCATAAGCACTCACAGTTCCATATTTTTCTCTATAGCACTCATCACATTTCAAAATATTATTTATACTATGATTGCATAATGCTTATATCTCCCCATTAGACCATCCTGCCATAAGTATTAAAACCACAGATCTTTGTGCTAATCACTGTATTCCCATGATCTTGCCTGGTACAGAATATGTACTCATTCAAATTTGCTCAAATTTGGTGCACACATGCATGAAAGAAAAAATAGGTGAATGTACATTAAAAATACAAGTTAAAATACCAATTATAAATAACACATGTATTTGGGATGACAAATTCAATCCATTTGTAATGTCTGTAAGGATCCTAAGCCTTTGTTCTGGTTGAGGGAGAAAAGACAACCTGGAGGAGAAATGTTTGTCACAGTTGCCCCATCCTGTGTGAAAGTTCATTCCCCAATCAGATGTAAACCAAGAACATAGGTATATTATGTACTAAGAGCATGGTATGATGCACAACTTCTCTTGAATATTTTTTACTAGATATTTTCTGTTAAGGGTCTGTTAGCTTTTTGACCAAAAAAAAATTAGGCCATTTTTATTTTAGAAGTGTTAGCTACCTCTCAATTCATCTCACGTATTCCTGCTTCATGTTCTGCTTTCTCTTCCTCCTCACCCAGCATGATCATCTGCGAGGGTTTTGTGCCCACACAGGCATAAAGAGCCCTCACTGCCATGGCTTAGTCATCTCCAATATCATTGCCACTCCTCTTAGGCATGTGAGTGTTGCTTACCTGGTTGGAGTTGGGCAAACATCCACTTCATGGATATATATACAATGGATCCTCAACAGCCCATCATCCCTGGAGCTGCAGGATGGGGCTCCTTTAATGCCTGATATGGCAGGTAACAAAGCAGAAAACTCGAACATAGTAGTTTGTGGAATAGAAGAATACCCAATGCCAACTGGCTAGGACAAATTAAAGGTTCACTGACATTCCACTCAACCAAAGTAATTCTTTTTTCTAAAGAAATATGAGTTATCTACAAAATGGCTGTCTTGTGGTTCTATTCATTTTCGCTGCTACAACAAGCACAGCAGAAGGCTAATGCCGGACACAATGTCACCAAGAATGCCGATTATTCCTTTAGGGTAGCAAAACAGGCCCAGGGTGTCTGATTGAGAGTTCTTGGAGCTCCCTGCCATGAGGAAATGGTCTTATGGATAAAACGCTCAGAACTGGGGAGCCCATCTTGTATTTCAGGTCTGTTTCCCAAAGTTTAATGGTCATCCTGTGTGTGTAGTTAAGTTTTAGGTATGCAAGTTCAACAATAGCATATTTTTAAATTTCTCATGGGCCTCAATGCAGAGTCTTCATAAGACACACTATGAGTCTCAAACGGGGGATGGGACTTACAGTGTTTCCCAACCTTATTTGACCAGAGAATCTTTTTGTCATGGAGTGTCTAGATGCCCAAGTACAAATATTTCCAAGAACAGATTTTCAGGAATACTACCATGGATATTCATGACAGGAGTTAGAGGCTATCCCCAGAAATATTCTGAAATACATTAAGGGGCCTTTTGTGTCTGATTCTTCTGCAGCATTTATATGACTTTCTCTTTTGGCAAGGTGGGGAGTGCTGGGGGGTTGGGCTGGGATGGGAGTAAAAGGCAGAAAACTGTACTTCAACAGCAATTAAAATTATAAAATAATAATAAATTTAAAAAAGAAAAAGAAAACCTAGAACTGTTACAAATACAGTACTAATTTTGTTCTTAATTGATTGTGTGCAAAAAGGCTAACTAGATTAGTGAATTTTGTAAAGTGAACCCCCAGTCCCACCATCTCCCAATATAAGTTTTAAGATAATTTTTTTCTTTTTTTATTGGCTTAATATAATAAGATTTTATTCATGTTCAGTAAAATCCAAATCAGTTATTCTTTCCTATTTTTTTTATTTTTCTATTGCAATTTCATTACTGTTTTCCCAATTTTCCCCCTTTTCCCTCCTCTGCCCAACCCAACCCCCACTTCCACAGTCAATCCACACCCTGTTGTCCATGTTCATGGGCCATTCATACATGTTATTTGACAAGTCCCTTCCCCTTCTGTCCATCATTATCTCCCTCCTCTCCTCCCTGGCAACTGTCAATCTGTTCCATGTTTCCATGTCTCTCGTTCTATTTTGCTCATTAATTTATTTTGTTCATTAGATTACTCTTATAGGTGAGATCATATGGTATTTGTCGTTCACTGACTGGCTTTTCACTTAGCATAATATTCTTCATTCCATCCATGCTGTTGCAAAATGTAGGGGTTCCTTCTTTCTGCTGCGTAGTATTCCATTGTGTAAAAGTTCCACAGTTTTTGATCCACTCATCTACTGATGGACACTTAGGCCATTTCCAGCACTTGGCTATTATAAATAGTGTTGCTGTGAACATAGGAATACATAACTTCTTTTGAAATGGTGTTTAGGGATTCTTAGGGTATATTCCCAGTAAGGGAATTGCTGGGTCAAAAGGCAGTTCCACTTTTAGTTTTTTGAGGAAATTACATACTGTTTTCCAAAGTGGCTACACCAGTCTGCATTTCTACCAACAGCACACTAGGGTTCACTTTTCTCCACATTGTCACCAGTACTTGTTGTCTGTCAATTGGTGCAGGTGACATCTCATTGTGGTTTTAATTTGCATTTCTCTAATGGTTTTTGATGTTGAGCATTTTTCATCTATTTATGGGCCATCTATATATCTTCCTTGGAGAAGTGTCTATTTAGGTCTTTTGCCTATTTTTTAACTAAGTTCTTTGACTTCATAGTGTTGAGTTGTATGAATTCTTTTTTTAAAATTTTTTTATTTTAATTGTTGCACTTGTACAGTTTTCTGTCCTTTACTCCCATACCAAACCTACATCCCCAGCCCTCCCCACCTCCCTCCCATTTCCACGCCCCCTACTTTTTGTACACATGTCTTTTATACTTGTTGCTCTAAACCCTTCCCATTTTCCCCTGAAATTCCCTTCCTGCACCCCACTGATGACTGTCAGCCTGTTCTCAATTTCAGTGTCTTTGGTTATATTTTGCTTGTTTGTTTGTTTTGATGACTAGGTTCCTGTTAAAGGTGAGATCATATGGTATTTGTCTTGCACCACCTGGCTTATTTCACTTAGCATAATTCTCTCCAGTTCCATCCATGATGTTGCGAAGTATAGGAGCTCCTTCTTTCTTTCTGCTGCATAGAATTCCATTGTGTAAATGTACCATAGTTTCTTGATCCATTCGTTTACTGATAGGCACCTAGGTTGCTTCCAACACTTGGCTATTGTAAATTGTGCTGCTGTGAACATAGGAGTGCATAGGTTCTTTTGGATTGGTGTTTCAGGGTTCTTAGGATATAATCATAGTGGAATTGCTGGGTCAAAGGGAGATCAATTTTTAGTTTTCTAAGAAAATTCCATACAGCTTTACATAGTGGTTGTACCAGTTTGCAATCCCACCAACAGTGCAAAGAGGGCCCCCTTTTCTCCACAACCTCTCCAACACTTGCTGTTTGTTGCTTGGTTTATGATGGCCATTCTGATTGGTGTCAAGTGGTATCTCATTGTGGTTTTAATTTACATCTCTCTGATAGCTAGCAATATCGAGCATCTTTTCATGTGTCTCTGGATCCTCTGTATGTCCTCCTTGGAGAAGTGTCTGTTCAACTCTTTTGCCCATTTTTTCATTTGGTTTTTTTGTCTTCTTAGAGTGGAGTCGTGTAAGTTCTTTGTATATTTTGGAGATTAAACCCTTCTCTGAGGTATCATTGGCAAATATGTTTTCCCATACAGTCGGTACTCTTTTTACTTTAATACTGTTTTCTTTAGCCTTGCAGAAGCTTTTTATTTTGATGAGATCCCATTTGTTTATTCTTTCCTTTATGTCCCTTCCTTTAGGGGACACATCAGTAAAAATATTGCTGCGTGAAGTATCTGACATTTTCCTGCCTATGTTCTCCTCTAGGACTTTAATGGTGGCATGGCTTATATTCAAATCTTTTATCCACCTTGAATTTCTTTTTGTGTATGGTGTAAGTTGGTGCTCGAGTTTCATTTTTTTTCAACGTAGCTGTCCAGTTCTCCCAACATCACTTGTTGAAGAGGCTATTTTTACTCCATTTTATGTTGCTGCCCCCTTTGCTGAATATTAATTGACTATAGAGACTAGGGTTTATTTCTGGGCTTTCTGTTCTATTCCACTGGTCCACATCCTTGTTTTTATACCAGTACCAGGCTGTTTTGATTACAGTGGCCTTATAATACAGTTTGGTATCAGGTATTGTGATCCCTCCTGTTTTGCTCTTCTTTCTCAAAATTGCTGCAGCTATTCAGGGTTGTTTATGGTTCCAAATAGATTTTTGAAGTGTTTGTTCTATGTTTATGAAATATGCCATTGGTACTTTAATAGGTATTCCATTGAATCTGTAAATTGCTTTGGGAAGTATGGACATTTTGATGATGTTAATTCTTCTGATCCATGAACACGGTATATGTTTCCATTTGTTTGTGTCTTCCTTGATTTCTTTCTTCAGTGTTGTGTAGTTTTCTGCATAAAGGTCTTTTACTTCCTTGGTTAGGTTTATTCCTAGGTATTTTATTTTTCTTTTTGCTATATCGAATGGGATTTTTTTCTTGATTTCTGCTTCTGCTGTTTCATTGTTGGTATCCAAACATGCCTTTGATTTCTGGATATTGACTTTGTATCTGGCGGTTTGGCCAAATTCATTTATTAGGTTGAACAATTTTTTGGCCTAGTCTATAGGATTTTCTATGTACACTATCATGTCATCTGCAAACAATACTAGTTTTGTTTCCTCCTTTCCGAATTGGAGGCCTTTTATTTCCTTTTCTTGTCTAATCACTGTGGCTAAGTCTTCCAATACTATATTGAATAGAAGTGGTGAAAGTGGACAACTTTGCTTGTTCCTGATCTTAGTGGAAAAGAATTTAGTTTTTGCCCATTGAGTATGATGTTGGCTGTAGGTCTCTCATATATGGCCTTTATTATGTTGAGGAATGTTCCCTCTGTTTCCACTTTGCTGAGTGTTTTTATCATATATGGGTGTTGTACCTTATCAAAAGCTTTTTCTGCATCTATTGATATGATCATGTGATTTTTGTCTTTGCTTTTGTTTATGTGATGAATTACGTTTACTGATTTGCGAATGTTGAACCATCCTTGCATTCCTCGGATGAATCCCACTTGGTCATAGTGTATGATCTTTTTAATGTATTGTTGGATGCAGTTTGCCGATATTTTGTTGAGGATTTTAGTATCTATGTTCACCAGCGATATTGGCCTGAAGTTCTTATTCTTTTTTGTGTCTTTATCTGGTTTTGGGATTAGGATGATGCTGGCTTCATAAAAAGAGTTTGGGAGTCTTCCATCTTTTTGGATTTTTTTGAATAGTCTGTGAAGGACAGGGGTTAGCTCTTCCTAAAGTGCTTTGTAGAATTCTTCTGTGAAACCATCTGGTCCAGGGCTTTTGTGTGTTGGGAGTTTTTTGATTACTGCTTCAATTTCATCAGCTGTTATTGGTCTGTTCAAGCTTTCTGCTTCTTCTTCATTGAGTTTTGGGAGATTATATTTTTCTAGAAACTTGTCCATTTCACCTAGGTTTTCAACTTTCTTGGCATACAGTTCTTCATAGTAATTTCTTACAATCCTTTGTATTCCTGTGGTGTCAGTTGTAATCTCTCCTCTTTGATTTCTGATTGTGTTTATTTGAGTCCTCTCTCTTTTTTTCTTGATGAGCCTGCTTCAAGATTTATCAATTTTGTTTATCTTTTCAAAGAAGCAGATCCTGGATTCATTGATCCTTAGAATTGTGCTTTTAGTCTCTATGTCATTTAATTCTGCTCTGATCTTGGTTATTTCCTTCCTTCTACTTGCTCTGGGCTGTCTTTCTTGTTGATCCTTGAGTTCTTGTAGGTGTAAAGTTAGGTTGTTTGTTTGAAATGTTTCCATCTTTTTTAGGTAGGCCTGTATCACTATGAACTTCCCTCTGAGGACTGCCTTCGCTGTGTCCCATAAGTTTTGGGTCATTGTGAGTTCATTATCATTTGTTTCCAGAAACTTTTTTATTTCTTCCCTAATTTCATTCTTGACCCATTCATTGTTTAATAGCATGATATTCAATCTTCATGATTTTGAGGGTTTTGGGTTTTCCCCCTTGGGGTTGGTTTCTAGTTTCAGTCCCTTGTGGTCGGAGAAAATGCTTGGTATGATTTCAATTTTCTTAAATTTGTTGAGGCTTGTTTTGTGTCCTATCATGTGGTATATCTTTTAAAATGTTCCATGTGCATTTGAAAAGAATGTGTATTTAGTTTCTTTGGGATGAAGGGCACTATATATATCAGTTAAGTCCATTTCCTCTAGAGTGTTGTTCAATGCCACAATATCTTTATTGATATTTAGTTTGGAAGATCTGTCCATTTTTGACAGTGGGGTGTTAAAATCACCTACCATAATTGTGTTGCTGTCAATATCTTTCTTGAAGTCCTCTAAGATTTCCTTGATGTATTTAGGTGCTCCTGTGCTGGGTGCATATATATTTCCAATGTTTATGTCTTCTTGGTGGATTCTTCCCTTGAGTATTATGAAGTGACCTTCTGGGTCTCTCTTTATGATCCTTCTTTTGAAGTCTATTTTGTTTGAGATGAGTATTGCTACCCTGGCTTTTTTTTTTTCCTGTCCATTCGCTTGGAAAATTTCTTTCCACTCCTACACTCTGAGTTTGTGTATGTCTTTTGTCCTGAGGTGGGTCTCTTCTAGGCAGCATATGTGTGGATCATGCTTTCTTATCCATTCAGCTATTCCAGGTCTTTGATTGGAGCATTTAATCCATTTACATTTAAAGTTATTATTGATAGTTATTTATTCATTGCTGTTTTCATACCTGCGTTCCTCTCTCTCTCTCCCTCTCTCTCTCCCTCCCTCTCCCTCCCTCCCTCTCTCTCTCTCTCTCTCTCTCTCTCTCTCTCTCTCTCTCTCTCTCTCTCTCTCTCTCCCCCTTCCTTCCTTCCTTTCCTTAAAGCAGTACCTTTAGCATGTCTTGCAGAACTGGTTTGGTAGAGGTGTATTCTTTTGGACTTCTTTTGTCTGGGAAGCTCCTTTTTTGGCCTTCTATGTTGATTGAAAGCCTTGCTGGGTAAAGTAGCCTTGGTTGCAGGGCTTTGGTTCTCAATGTTTGGAATATTTCTTGCCATTCTCTACTGGCTTGGAGGGTTTCCATTGAGAAGTCAGCTGCTAACCTTATCGGGGCTCCCTTATATGTTACTTCCTTCTTCTCCCTTGCTGCGTTTAAGATTCTCTCTTTGTCTTGGAATTTTGCCATTTTATTGATGATGTGTCTTGAAGTGGGCCTCTTTGGGTTCCTCTTGATTGGGACTCTGTGTGTTTCCTGAATTTGTGTGACTTTTTCTCTCATCAAATTAGGGAAGTTTTCCATCATTACTTTTTCAAATTGGTTTTCTATCTTTTGCTCTTCTTCTTCTCCTTCTGGTGTCCCTATTATATGGACATTATTATGTTTCATGTTGTGTTGTATTTCTCTTAATTGCTCTTCATTCTTTCTGAGCCTTTTCTTGCTCTTTCTGTTTTTTTTTTATTTTGTCCTCCATCTCACTGATCCGATCTTCTGCTTCATTGATTCTGCTTTTCATTCCTTCTACTGTGTTCTTCAGTTCAGAAATCATATTCTTCTCTTCCTCTAGGCCCTTGTTGATAGTTTCTATTTCCCTTTTCATGTTGCTATAGTCTGCAATGAGTTCATCATAGTTTCTGGTAGCTCATTGAGAGCTCATGGAACTTCCTGACAACCATTGCTTTGAACTCAATATCTGATAGTTGAGTTGCCTTCGTTTCATTTAGCATTCTTTCTGGTCCTTCCTCCTTTCATTTGGGGATTGTTTCTTTGTCTTCCCATCTTTTGTGAGACTCTTCTTGTTAGCCTCAGGTTCTTTTTTTTTTAATATGTTTTATTGATTATGTTCTTACAATGGTCCCAGTTTCCCCTCTTTATTCCTCTCCACCCTACACACCCCTTCCCACCCACATTCCCCCCTTTAGTTCATGTTCATGTGTCATAAGTTCTTTAGCTTCTACATTTCCCACACTATTCTTGCCCTGCCCCTGTCTATTTTCTACTCACTGTCTATGCTACTTATTCTCTGTACCTTTTCCCCCTCTCTCCTCCTCCCACTCCCCTGTTGCTAACCCTCCATGTGATCTCCATTTCTGTGTTTCTGTTCCTGTTCTAGCTGTTTGCTTAGTTTGCTCTTGTTTTCAGTGTGATTGTTATTATCTGTGAGTTTGCTGTCTTTTTACTGTCATGTTTTTTATCTTCTTTTTCTTAGGTAAGTCCCTAAATTGATCTGTTCTGGCTCCCTGGGTTTATGTCATGAACTTCTGTGTTAGAATACCTGTGAGATTCAGTGGTGCAGTCTCCTTCAGGTATCCTGTTGTTCACAGTTTCCACCGTCTCAACTGCTGGGATGCCCTCTTTTTGGGAGCAACTCTGATTTTTTAACAGTTCCATGTTTGTTTGTTTGTTTTTGTCTCACTCGCGGGTATTTAACAAGGGAAAAGAGGGAAAAATGAAAAAAGAGGAAATAAAAAAGAGGAAGAAATAAAATTGGCAAGAAAAGAAGAGGCAATAAAACAAGAAAGAAGTAAAAAGATGCAAAAGGAGTTGAGTAGTAAAAAAAGATAAAAATAATAAAGAAATAATAATTTTAAAACAATTATATAAACAAACACACAAACACAAACAAAACAAACAAACAAAATACAAAAAAACTCTTGCTGTTTTCAAAATTGCCGAGTCAGTTTTTCTAGTCTTGCTGGCTGCAATGGCCGTGAGGTGAGGCTGTCGCTTTTCTCTGTGTTCAGCACTCAGTCATCTTTGGACTACTGTCCCCAGAGCTAGTCCCGGGCCTCTCCACACAGGGCCTCGGGCGTGTGTTCCTAGCTTCCTGGAGTTCGAGCACTTTCCCGAGTTTATGGGTGTGACCGCGGGTCTCTGGTCCGCACAGCTATCTCTGTTGCCCCCTGTGCAGCTTTCTGCGATTGCACAGGTGACTATGGTCCTATAGCTGTCTCCAGTGGCACAGGGCCTATCGTCCCACATGCGCTTATGATCCTGTGGTCATGCAGCACCAATTGTCATGCAGCCCTCTCCGTTCACACATGCAGCCGTCTGCAGTCTTGTGGCGACCCGGATAGCTCAGTCTGTTTCTCCGGTTGACCCGGCTCTCTCCCTAGAGCCCTGCGGCAGGCCTGGCAAGTCTCCGTGCTGATCCCTGGGCTTCTATTGTTCTGAAGTACTCTCCTTACCGACTGGTTTTTCCATATTCGCTACAATTTTCGATCTCCTATTCTCAAATGTGCTGTGTTACTGTTCCTTGTTTGCTCTGTTCTTCTGTAGATCAGCCAGGTTTTTCTCCCATGTGTAGGGTGAAATGGAATCTGCTCCCTCCTACCTCACTGCCATCTTCCTTCCTTCTGAATTCTTTATGTATTTTAGAGATTAAACCATTTTCTGATATATCATTGGAAAATACGTTCTGCCATGTGGTTGGTGCCCTTTTCATCTTGATGATGTTATCTTTAGCAATGCAGAAGATTTTCATTAGGTGTTGTCCTATTTGTTTTTGTTTGTTTGTTTGTTTGTTTTTACTTCTTACCCTTGCCCTAGGAGATATATCAGTGAAAATATTGCTGTGTGGGATATCTGAAATTTTACTGCCTATGTTTTCCACTAGGAATTTTATGGTATCATGACTTATATTTAAATCTTTTATCCATTTTGAGTTTATTCTGGTGTATGGTGTAATTTGGTGGTCTAGTTTCTTTCTCTTTCTTTCTTTCTTTCTCTCTTTCTTTCTCTCTTTCTTTCTCTCTTTCCTTCTCTCTCTCTTTCCTTCCTTCCTTCCTTCCTTCCTCCCTTCCTTCCTTCCTCCCTCCCTCCCTCCCTCCCTTCCTTCCTTCCTTTCTTTCTTTCTTTTCTTTCTTTCTTTCTGCATGTACCTGTCCAATTCTCCCAACACCATTTACTGAAGAGACTATTTTTAGTACACTGTATCCTCAATGCCCCCTTTGTCAAATGTTAATTGACCATAGAGACATGGGTTTATTTCTGAGCTCTCTATTCCATTCCATTTATCTATGTCTCTGTTGTTATGACAGTACCAGGCTGTTTTGATTACAGTGGCCTTGTAGTATAGTTTTACATCAGGTATTGTGATCTTTCCAACTTTATTCTCTTTCTCAAGTTTGCTAAATCTACTCAGGGTTTTTTGTTTGTTTGTTTGTTTGTTTTTTTACATAAATTTTTGGAATATTTGTTCTAGATCTGCCATTGGTGTTTTGATAGAAATTGTGTTGTGTCTATAGATTGTTTTAGGTAGTATGGATATTTTAATGATGTTATTTTTTCAATCTATGGAAAGAGTATGTGCTTTTATTTATTTGTATTTTCCTCAATTTCTTTCTTCAGTGTTCTGTAGTTTTTCAAGTATGGTTCTGCCTCCTTCATTAAGTTTATTACTGGATACTTTATTTTTCTTGTTGCTGGAATAAATGGGGTTTTTTTATCCTAGTTTCTGTTTCAGATAGTTCATTGTTGATGTACAAAAATGCTATCAATTTCTGATTATTGACTTTGTTTCCTGCTACTTTGCCAAATTCACTCTTTAAGATGAGTAGTTTTTTGGTGGAGACTGCAGGGTTTTCTATGTATACTATCATGTTATCTGTAAATAACGACAGTTTTACTTCATCTTTTCCAATTTTAATGCCTTTTATTTTGTTTTCTTGTCTGACTGCTGTAGCTAGAACTTCCAGCAATATGTTGAATAAGAGTGGTGAAAGCAGAAACATTGTCTTTTTCCTGATCTTAAGGGAAAAGTTTTACTTTTTGCCCATTGAGTATGATGTTAGCAGTAGGTGTCCCATATATGACCTTTGTTATGTTGAGGAATGCTCCCTCTATTCCTAATTTGCTGAATGTCTTTATTATAAATGGGTGCTGGATTTTATCAATTGCTTTTTCAGCATCCATTGATATGATCATGTGATTTTTGTCCTTCATTTTGTTTATGTGATATATTATGTTTATTGAATTGTGATTGTTGCACCATCCTTGTATCCCTGGGATAAATCCTACTTGATCATAGTGTATGATCTTTTTAATGTATTGCTAGATCTGGAATGACAATATTTTGTTGAGGATTTCTACATCTATGTTCATTAGAGATATTGGTTAGTAATTTTCTTTCTTTGTTGTGTCTTTACTTGGTTTTGAAATTAGGATAATACTAGACTCATAAAACAAATTTGGGAGTCTTCCCTCTTCTTGAAATTTTTGGAATAGTTTCAGAAGAATAAGTGTTAGTTCTTCTTTGAATGTTTGGTAAAATTCACCTGTGAAGCCATCCAGTCCAGGGCTTTTGTGTGCCAGGAGTTTTTTGGTTACTGCTTCAATTTCGCTAGCTGTTATCAGTATTCAGGCATTCTGTTTCTTCGTAATTCAATTTTGGAAGATGGTATGTCTCTATAAATTTATACATTTCAGCCAGGTTGTCTAATTTCTTGGCATATAGTTGTTTATAGTAATTTCTTAAAATCCTTTGTATTTCTGTGGTATTACTTCTCTTTCATTTCTGATTTTATTTATTTGGGATCTCTCTCTTTTTTCCTTGATGAGCCTGGTTAAAGGTTTATCAATTTTGCTTATCTTTTCAAAGAGCCAGCTCCTGGATTCATTGATTCAATTGTTCTTTTTTTTTTTTTTTAGTCTCTACATCATTTAATTCTTCCCTGGTCTTGATTATTTTCTACTAGATCTGGGCTTTGTTTTTTGTCATTCCTCTAGTTCTTACAGATGTAGGGTTAGGTTGTTTATTTGATGTTTTTGTATCTTCTTTAGGTAGGCCTGTATTGCTATGAACTTCCTTCTCAGGACTGCCTTTTTGTGTCCCACAGGTTTTGATATGTTGTATGTTCACTTTCATTTGTTTCCAGTTACTTTTTTATATATTGTTAACCATTTCATTGTTCAATAGCTTGTTTGTTATTCAGTCTCCATTTATTAGAATGTTTTTGAGTTTTTTCCATGAAGTTGGTTTCTAGTTTCAAGCCATTGTGTTCCAAGAAGATAAGATGCATGATATGGTTTCAATTTTCTTGAATTTGAGTCTTGTTTTGTGTCCTACCATGTAGTCTATCTTTGAAAGTGTTCCATGTGCATTTCAAAAGACTATGTATTTTGCTTCTTTGGGGTGAAAGGTTTTGTACATATCAATTAAGTCCATTTGATCTAGAGTTCTGGTTAATACCACAATATCTTTGTTGATTTTCTGTTTGAAATATCTATCAATTGTTGACAGTAGAGTGTTAAAATCTCCTATAATGGCTGTGTTGTTGTCAATGTCTTTCTTGAAGTCTTCCAACACTTTCTTATTTATTTATGTGTTCCCATGTTGGGTATATATAGGTTTATAAAGATTGTATCCTCTTGTTGGACTACTTCCTTAAGTATTATGTAGTGACCTTCTCTCTGTCTTGTCATGGCCTTTGTTTTGAAGTCTATTTTATGTGATATAAGTATTTAATGTCTGCTTGCTTGGAATACTTTTTTTCTATCCCTTCACTTTCAGCCTGTGTAGAACTTTTGTTTTGAGGTGGGTCTCTTGTCAACAGCGTATGTACAGGTCATATTTTGTTATCCATTCAGCTACCCTGTGTATTTTGATTAGAGCCTATAATCCATTCACATTTAAGGTTATTATTGAGAGATACTTATACATTGCCATTTCCTCCTTTTTACCTGTGTTCCTCTCCCTCTCTCTCTCTTCATCTTCTTAAAGCGGTCCCTTTAACATCTCTGGCAATGCTGGTTTGGTGGAGATGCACTCTTTTAGCCTTTTTGTAGGATATCTGGAAAGCTCCTATTTTGCCTTCCATCTTAACTGAGATCCTTGCTGGGTTCAGTAGCCTTGGTTCCAAGCCTTTGCTTTTCATCACTTGGAACATTCTGTTCCATTCCCTTCTGGCTTTTAGTGTTTCTATTGAGAAATCAGCTGATAAACTTATTAGAGCTACCATGTATATCACTAGCTGTTTCTCCCTAGCTGCCTTTAAGATTATCTCTTTGTCTTTAAATTTCACCATTCTAATTATTACTTGTCTTGTAGTGGGTTTGAATTCACCTTGTTTGAGGCCCTCTGTGTTTCCTGAACTTGTGTTACTTTTTCTTTCACTATATTAGGGAAGTTTTCTGTCACTATTTTTTTTAATAGTTTTTCTATCCCTTGCTCCTTTTATTCTCTTTCTGGAATCCATATAATATGAATATTGTTACATTTCATGTTGTCCTGAAGCTCTCTTAAATTATCTTCATTATTTTTGTTCTTCTTTTTGTTATGTTTTTCTGACCAGATGTCTTTTTTCCTGCCTTGTCCTCCAATTTGCTGATTGGATCCTTTTCTTCATTTCACCTACTTTTAACTCCTTCTAGTGTATTCTCCATTTAAGATATTGTATTCTTCATTCCCTCCTCATTCTTATTCATAGTTTCTGTGTCCTTTTTCATGCTGATATATTTCCCTCTAAGTTCCTTGTAGTTCTCTTTGAGGTCCTTTGACATCCTTATAACCATTATTTTGAACTCTATGTCTGATAAATTGCTTGCCTCAATTTCATTTATCATTCACTCTTGGCATCTCTCCTTTCCTTTCTATTGGAGATTGTTTCTTTGACTCTTCATTTTAGGTGACTCTTTTTCTTTGTTTCTGCATATTAGACTGATCTGCTTTGACTCCCTGCCTTCATGATGTGGACTTCTGTGACAGGGGACCTGTGGGACTCAGTGGTGCAGTCTTCTTGAACTCCTAATCAGGATACTCTAGAGATGCCCTTTATGCAGTTTATGTGGGCTCTATTGTTGTATTTGTCTTTTGGCTGTTGTTGGCTCATTCATTGGTAGGTTCTCTCCCCGAGTTGGCTGACTGAGAGTCACAACCACCACCACATCTTGTGGTAGGGTTAAGGATCTTCCAGGAAAACCACTGTTAACCACTTCAGCTGAGGTGATGATGGATAGTATTGAAAGAAAAGGTAACTGAAGGAAGACAATCTCAAAGCTCTCAAATTCAAAGTCTCCACCGCCTTCTTATTCTCTCAGCTCTTCAGATATGTTTTTAGAGATAGGATTTTCCTTCTTTGGCCAAGTAGAGGGGACAAGCAGCCATTCCAAAACAAGAGTCCTCTCCTCTCAGAAATGAGAGTGCTTCTTTCTGCACTGTGCCTGACACCCTTCCTTCATATCTCAACTTTTCTTTCTAGCTTTGGAAATATTCAGTACTTTCCCAAAATCTAAAAATTATCATTTCCTCTCAGCTAAGTCAGAATTTCTCTCTTATCTAAGGATACCCTTATTTTCAAGTTGAAGCTTCCAGAACAGAATCATTATATAAAGAGTTTCTTATAATTTTATTATAAGATATAGTGTAAATAAGTTGAATACCATAGTAAGTAGGAACAGTGAAAGATTAATTGGGGCTTTATCTTTAAAATAATTAATTATTAATATAACTTGTGTGTGTCACATGTAGTTGAGTCAGGTCTGACACTTGGCAATTTTTTGAATGAGTAACATCCACAATGTCTTGCCTTCAACAACCCTGCTCAGCTACTGTAGTCTCATGCCTGTGGCTTCCTTTATGGAGTCAATCTGTCTCACATTTGGTCTTCCTCTTTTCCTACTGCCTTCTGTTTCTCCCAGCATTATTGTCTTTTCCAAAGAACCCTGCTTCCTCACAATGTGCCTAAAGCAGGACAGATTTGGTTTTGTCATGTTTGCCTCCGGTGATGATCCAGGACCCATTTGTTCATCTTTCTGGTGGCCAAGGGTATCCATAGAGCTCTCCTCCAACACCATATTTCAAATAAATCAATATTTTTCCTATTACCTTTCTTCCCTGTCTAAATCTCACATCCATGCATGTAATTGGGCACATGAGGGTGTGGATGTCTTAGCCTGGTCTCTAATGACACATGGTTTGAGAGCTCATGTTTTGGTAGCTCATGTCTTTGCTGCAGGTCTTAAAAATTGGGGTGTATTGTATGGGGTTCAGCTCAGGAAGAAGTTCTAAGTATGAGCTCCCTCTTTATTTTGGGTTGCTGGCCTGGAGATGGAATTACTGGTAAGGTTATATCTCAGCCTCTCATACTGGCTTTGATGTAGGGTTTTTGTTTGTCAATGAGATAATTATTTTTTCAAAGGAAATTGTTCCATATGTAGCCTTATATTTGGTGTGGTTATGATTGGAGAGTTTAGGATCTGCCTCAGTTGCCATCTGAACTAGAACCTTCCTTCTATTTAAAAATGAGGATTCTGGACTTGACACTGAAAACAAATGCAACACAAACGTGATATATATACTCATATCATATATAATGTGTATATGTGTATATATAATATAAATATATGTATAAATACATAAAATTATATATATGTACATACACATATTTTTTATTTATGCATTCTCCAGTTAACAGACACTGAGATTGTTTACACACCTTAGGCATTGCAAATACTGTTATGAACATGGCAATATAGATATCTCTTCATTATAATGATTGATTTCATTTTCTCCAAGTATGTACCCAGAAGTAGAATTATTAGATTACATGATAATTCTATAGTTAATTTTTTGAGGAAACTTTATATATTATTCTCCATATTGACTGCACCAGTTTACATTCATACCAAGAGTGCACATCTTTGCCAACATTTGTCTTTTTTTTATCCCCACTTGAGGACATTTTTTAATTGCCTTTAGAGAAAGAGGGAAAGAGAGCAACATCTACATGAGAGAGAAACACCAATTGGTTACCTCCCACACATGCCAAGACCAGGATCATCCACACCCAGACAGAGGATCAAACCCACAACCTACATATAAGCCCTGAATGGGAATCAAACCTGCAACATTTCCATTACAAGATGATGCACCAACCAACTAAGCCACACTGTCCAAGGCTTCCTGTTTATTTTATAACAGCCATTATAACAGGTATGAGATTATATTTCACCGTGGTTTTGAATTTTCTTGATGGTTAGTGACTTGAGCACCTATTCATGACCTTGTTGGCCATTTGTACATCCTCTTTGGAATAATGTCTATTTAGGTCCCTTGCCCATTTGTTGTCTTATTTGTTTTGTGTGTGGGTTGGGGGTATTGCTATTGAGTTATAAGTGTTCCTTGTATATTTTGGATATCAACACCTTATTGGATGTGTGGTTTGCAAATACTTTCTTACATTCGATAGGTTGTTCTTTCATTTTGCTGATGGTTCCCTCTGCTGTGCAGAAGCTTTTTAGTTTGATGTTGTTGCACTTGTTTTTCATATACCTTTATTCTATTAGCTTGAGCCTAAAAATCAATTTACTCAGATGTTTCATATTTGTGATGATTTTTTTTCCTGATCAGTATTATGTGAGGAGTATGTTAAATCTTTCATCTACAATGTTTTTTTTTTTCCTGGTAACTAGTTGTTGCCCAGGACATTTCGAGCTGTATTATCAGGTACATGTTAAGTATGTATTATAATTTTGTTTTTTATTCCTTGATTCTTTTGTCAGGCTTATAACTTACATCTTTATCTGTTCTGATTTCCCCAAATGTCCTTTGTTCTCCCTTCTATTGAAACGGTTACCACTGTTTACCTCTGTTTCATAAGTTCTTTGCCTTTCTTATTCATTGCCTTATTTTCAAACTCTGTATCCTTTTGCTTCATGTAAAAAATATAGTTAAAGCTTGTTTTAACCCAACTTCAGTCTCTGTCTTTAGATTTTTTAGTTTGACATGTTTACATTTACTGTAAAACTAGTTTATTTAAACTTATTTTCTGCCATGTTTTCTTTTTCCTGTATAGTCTAACTTCCTCATCCCACCTCCACACATTGCTAGTTTGAATCTTCCATACACAACTTTGTTTATCTCAATAGTTGCCCCACTTTATTGCAATTCATATATGTTAACATGTTTCTTTATAAAATTCTTGAACTTACAAAATTATATATTACTCTAAATAAAAAAAAAAAAAAACTATGCTAGTTTGCTCTTTAGTCTGAGCCCTCACTTCAATACCTACATGATAGTGTCAAGCAGAATTTAGTCCTGGTTTACTAAGAATGTATTTTGTTTTTATTTTTGTTTTTGTAGCACAAAAGGAAGCTTTGCTATTTTATTCACTTACATTCATTTATCAAATATCATACTCTCAAACTTGTTTTCCTTTTAGCTGTAGTACTTCCTCCAGAAGTGTTTTCCAGATAGCTCCATACTGTGTTATTGGCAGAAAAATTCACACAGAGACCAATGGAACAGAATTGATAGCCCAGAAATAAACCCACATGACAAGGGCAAATAATTTTCAACAAAAGAGCCACAAACATACAATGGAGAAAAGAAAGCCTCCCAATAAATGGTGCTAGGAAAATTGGAAAGCCAAATGAAAACAATGAAATTAAGCTACAGTTTTTTCCCATATACAAAAGTTAACTCATAATGGATCAAAGACCTAAATACAATATAAGACCTGAAACAATAAATTACACAAAGGCAATGGAAGTAAAGGCAAAAATAAGTGAATGGAACTATATGAAACCAAAAAGCTTCTCTGCATAACAAGAGAAACTGCCAGTAAGACAAAAAGGCAACCAACCAAATAAGAGAAGATGTTGGGTTGGCCAAAAAATTAATTTGGTTTTTCCTTTAAGATGGCTCTAGTAGTGCTTAGTTGTCTGTAACTTCATTTGAAACAATTTCGTTCGATTGCATTGTGACAGCTGTCCCATGAGCATGAACTAAAAAATAAAACTTATCAAAATTGGTAAATTTTTGTAGCTATTTTAATATTGAAGATGGAAGAAGATAGACATCATTTTTGGCATATTATTCTTTACTATTTCAAGAAAGGTAAAAACACAACTGAAACACACAAAAAAGATTTGTGCAGTTTATGGAGAATGGGCTGTGACTGATCAAACATGTCAAAAATGGTTTGTGAAGTTTTGTGCTGGAGACATTTGTTGGAGGATGCTTGATGGTTGGGTGGAGCAGGTGAAGTTGATAATAATCAAATCGAGACATTAATTGGAAAATATTAATGTTATAAAACATGAGAGATACCCAACATAATCAAAATATCCAAAAAATAAAGTTATTGGTGAAAATGAAAATGTGTCTTATATTTTATGGAAAAAACCTATGGACTTTTTTACCAACCCAATATTCACAAGTATCAGCTCTGACAAGGGGTTACTATCCAAAATAAGGGTCCAGCAGAAGTAAGTCCTGCTTGACTGTGGTTGGTAGGGTAATGACATGGGCATAATAATTTATAGTTTTTGATTTGAACATTTCACCTAAAATGTCATATGGTGTGCTTGAGTGTGATATTGTTATGTTACAGAATTACACACTTATGATTTTGTAATAAAAGAGTTCGTAATAAAGAAGGGGTGTTATTTGTGCTAGACCCTGCATGTAAAGAACTCATACAACTCAAGACCAAACAAACAATTCAATTTAAACAATGGGCAGAGGACCCAAACAGCCACTTCTTCCAAGAAGACATACAAATGGCCAACACATACAAGGGAAGACCCAAAAACCCTAGAATTTATTTATTAAAAAAAATTGTGTATTTATTCTTACATGTTTAGACTTCAGTCTCCTTCAAAGTACTCTCCATTTGATGCTATAGAGATGTTATTTCCCACTGCTCAAAACAGTTTCTGAACTTGTCAATTTGGATGCCTTTTAGTGCTCCTGCCATTTTTTTGTTTCACCTCTTCCACATTGGCAAAATGTTTTCCTTTAAGGACTCTTTTCATCTGGGAAAACTAACAAAAAACAGTCACTTGGGTGAGAAGGGGTAAATAGGGAGGGTGGGGCACCATGGTCAAGAACTGCTGAACATTCAGTGTGGTGTGAGCAGGTGTGCTCATAAACCACCCATCATGAAATGGACAAATGTGTTCTAAAGTCTTTAAAAAATGCACTGAAGTCAAAACAAGTCTTTTAAAACAATGCCAGCTGGCACACTGACACAGGTGGGTTCCTAGAACAATTATCTAGTGAGAGAAGACTGTGCAAAAAGGGGCCTACCCTCCAGAAGATAATTCCGTTTTTTGCGGGCCCCCCCATCATATATGAAAAATTGCTCAATTTCACTAGCTGTTAGGAAAATGCAAATCAAATCTGTAATGAGATACCACCTCACATCTGTTAGAATGTCTACTATCAACAAGACAAGTAATAACAAGGGTTGGAGAGATTGTGGAGAAAACAGAACCCTTGTTCGGTGTTGGTGGGAATGAAAACTGGTATCACCACTATGGAAAAGAGTGTGGAGATTTCTCCAAAAAGTCAGAATACAGTTACCATATGACCCAGCAACAGCTCATCTGGGTAACTACCTAAAATTTTTGAAAACATTTTTTAACCATGATATATGTACCCCTATGTTCATTTTAGCATTATTCATGGTGCCCAAGATATGCAAATAACCAAAGTGTCCTTTGATAAATGATTGAATAAAGATTCCATACATACAATGGAATACTACTCAGCCATAAGAAAAGATGAAATACTGCCATTTGCAACAACATGGATGGACCTTGAGGATATCATGCTAAGCAAAATAAGTCAGACAGAAAAAGTTAAGAACCATATGATTTCACTCATGCATGGAGCATAAAAGTGAAAGCATCAAATGAACAAACAAAAGAAAAATGAAAACACACAGACACAGACGACAGTTACCAGAGTGAAAGGCATTGGGTGGGGGAGGGTAGTAAGTGGGGAAAAGGATCAAATACATGGTGATGGAAGAAGATTTGACTTTGGGTGATATTCACACAATGTGATATACAAATCATGTATCATAGAATTGTATATTCAGAACTTATATGATCTTATTAAACAATGTCACCCAAATACATTTACTTAAAAAAAAAAAAAACAGTCTCTGCTGGAAACTTTTATTTTTTACCTCATATTTAAATGATAGCTATCTTTCTTGAATAGTAATTCTATTTTTGAGGTGTTTATTTCTCTCTAAGCTCATGCACCCTGTGGGTATCAGCTAATTTGTTTAGGAAAGTAGACTCTGGGGAGAAGCTAAGTCCAAACCTGGGAAAGGAAAATGTGTTTGACCACCTAGCATTACAATCTGGGCTTGACTGTATAATTTTTTCCACCTCTCCACCAGCTGAACTGACTCTCATATAATGGGTTGGTGCATCCACTTTGGTCACTGCTGTTTTCCAAGAAGAGACTCTAGTTGGGGTTTTATATTTCTGAGTACTGAGGAAGAGAGGAGGAGAAGACAATGCTCAGGGGGTGCCTGCCTCACCTACATCTTTATTAACTGTTCTCCACCTTACCTGGTTCCAGCGCTATTACCCTATCATCCCACAATTTCTAGGATTGTGACACCTCTGGAAGGAAGGATCAGGAAATGCTTTGCATGTTTCTCGCACCACTCCAAGTACCAGGACTCTTTCAGAGACTTTTCTCAGGCCATCTGTATAGAGCCTCATTTCTTCATGTTATCTCCTGCTCAGTCCTTTTTGGATATGGATCCTTTGTCTCTGGGTTAACCTTGGGAAACCTAATTTGTGTCGTTTTAGCTTGGAAATCTGTGTATACTCAATACTTATTTGGGGTCTCTGCCACCCACCCTATTGGGGTACTGTGTTGGGTACTTCTCAGAACCAAGTATCTAAATTGTAGTTACTGCTGCTCAAAGTTTTCCTTTCTACCTGCTGGTC
The DNA here is from genome assembly GCA_039655065.1 of Glossophaga mutica. Classification (NCBI taxonomy): domain Eukaryota; kingdom Metazoa; phylum Chordata; class Mammalia; order Chiroptera; family Phyllostomidae; genus Glossophaga; species Glossophaga mutica. The sequence continues at coordinate 67,295,526 of CM077309.1, read as the reverse complement.
AAACTCAATTCATTTTGGCTGGGGTCACTGCTCTTACATTCTGCTTCCTTACTCAGAGGTCCATGGAAAAAATCCTGTTGGGGTTTTGAGATGTCATTCACAACTCTTCCTTTTCCCTAACAAAGTCTAAAACAAGAACCTCTTAAGTCTCAGATCCTGAGGCACAAATTGATGACTTTTAGAATTCAGGTGATATATTCCAGTTTCAAGCTGTGACTTGTGTGTGTTAACCTAAAAAGTTAAAATATATATCAATCTAAAAAGGTGTCCCCTTTGGAAATTATACCTAGGGAAACCACCTGTTTTTAGCACATGCTCCCCCTCACTTCCTTTCTCTCAGTGCTGATTAGTTATTAGTGGAGTCTGAGATTTCTCTCTGAACAGAGACACACCAAGAGTAGCTGAGGTCCACAGTGAGTTCAGAAGCCTTTCCTGAGTCAACTCAGCACACACCTTTCCTGAGGTAAAAGCCATCAAAGGCTCTGGGGTTGCTTAGGAGGAGACCCACCAAAATCAAATTTCTTTTAGACACAATCCATAGTGCATAAAAATTAATCAAGTCCTATCCTGACTTGCATTATTCATAATACTTAATGGTCATGTAATAGGAGTTTTTATTCAGCAGTTAAAGTTCATAAGTGTGGGTTTTACATGAAGATGAGTATTATGCTGATGGTTTAATTACACACCTTTTGCACACCAAAGGAAATGGGTTATGCAGGTTTTGTAATTAAGGAAACTTCTGAGAGAGAATGAACCTCAAGTGAACTGATCTTTAAGTTTAAATCTAACTCTTTGAAAATGTCCAAACCACAAAATAATACTTGAGGTTAGAAGTTGTTTATAAATAAACATGAGCTTTGTCTGCCACTGTCTGTCTCTCACATACACACACATGCACACAATTTTATAGTTCCTATTCTGCAAATTAACATTATCTGTTTTTTTAACTGAATTTAGCATTAAGAAGTTATCACATGTCCTTTCCTTTAAGGCCAGCATGAGAGACTTTTTCCCCAAAGGCATCAATTTTAAGTTCACTAAATAAGTCATCTGATGTTGGGCCAAAAATAATTAAACTGAATCTCCACATTCTTGATTTTATTTAATCCAAACTATACACTTTCTCCAAAATAAATTTTGGGTTTTTTTTTTGGCAAATATTTTGACCTTCTCTGCATTACTGAAACCTAATATTATTTATTTTTTATTGCCTCTAATACACATCCCTGCACCATATCCAACCCTAACCTCTTCTCTCACTTTAGACTCTTTTAGTCAGCTGCTTACTCAACATCTCAAGTTGTGTGGTCGAGAAGACTCTTGAGTTAGAAAGTCTAGAACAATCTCTTCATATTACCATAAACTTCAAATTACCATTGAAAGTTTTCCCAATTGGTAAATGGCAACTCTTTCCTTTTGGTTTGTCTAACCAAAAGACTTGGGTCCCCATTGGACCCCTTTCATTTCTCATTATCAACGGTATATTCCATGGCTCAGTTTTCAAAATAAAACCCTTCTCACCATCGCTACTGCTGATCCCTTAGTCCCAGCCACCATAGTCTTTCTTGTAACTGATCCTTCTGCTTTCACAATTGCTTCCTTACGTTTACAATGCTGCAGCCAGAGGAATCCTTTAAAATCTGAGTCAGTGGGTGTCATTCTTTTGCTCATAACCTCCGGTGGTGTCTATCTCACCAGTAAGAAAAGCAAATGTCCTAAGAATGAGGCCATTGATACATAGCATCATCTGGTGCCCATTACCTTTTTGTCTTAATTTCTTATAGCCTTCTTCCCTACTTTATCTTGGACCCTCAGAGCCTTTGCTTTTTCTGTTTCCTTCTGCCCATAATGTTCCTCTCCCAGGTATCCATATGGCTTGTTTTCTTCAAATCTTTATTCAAATATTACTTTAGCATTGAGGTTTTTAGTATGGCAACCACCCCACCAGCCCTCTCCCCAGTGTTTTCTAGCCCTTGTCTTGGCTTTATTTTTTTCTGCCAACCACTTATTCCCACTTACCTTACTATATTGTCTGTTTCCCTTTTCTAGAAAGAAAGCTTTGGGAGACAGGGATTATCTTCTGCTTTGTTCACTACTAAATCCCCAGACCCTAACAAGGTGTCTGACGCATGGTAGACACTTAGTATATCTGCTTGTTAGGTGAATGAGTGCTCTGTCTCTAAGGTGTGGCCAGATTAGAAGCAACTTGAGGGCTAGGGATCCCCCCTTTTAATAATATGAGCTCAACACAATGCTTATCACTAGTAGTGGTAATGGACAGTTGTTTTGACCTCCCCAGAACCACTTATTTTTAAGTAAAGGAACAGTTTTACCCTACTCAGTGTGATTCTGGCAAGTATTTCCCACAGACATGGCCAGTTAGAGAATATCCCTCCCACTGATCATAAGATTCACTGGGAAAGGTGGGGATGATCCAAATTGAGCCAGAGTCCTCCTCTAGAATTATCTGATGGTGAGAGCAGGGGACATTTACTCTGGACCCACAGATATGGCACAGCCTGTGGTCAGTTTATTTGCAGAGAGAAAACAATGGGCAATACTCACAATATTTAATAGCTGTTATGGCATGGACTACAAGCAGCAGGATTGAACACTGGGCAAAACAGTAACCTTATCATACAGCTCTGTGCCACCTGATTTTCAGCTGAAAAAAATCCACCTATGGTAGGAGAGTATGGGGTTTATACCCAGGGAGATGAAGTTTTGTGGGGGATAGACAAGGGGAGGGAGAGGGTGATACTATTTAGTGAGGAAGAAAGCACATAAAATATGTGCCACCCTCTGAGTACATTCTCTATATGCCTCATCTTGTTCTGTTGTTTAGCATCTTTTATATTCTTAATTGGAATGCTCATTTGAAGTTATGAAGACGTTTCTAGAAAAATTACCACATTTGGAGAGCTATGTTCCACCGTTAGCTACTCTTCTTTCTGTTTAGCTGTGAATCTGCATTTGAACCTGGCATTTAGTCAAGTTTGAAGCCAAATTTCCTCTGATCAAGAAATGAGAGAAATGGTGTAAAATTCATCCTAGTCATTTTTCAGTGACTCAGATCAACTATCCCTTTTTGGCATCTTGAATTATGTCGACCTGTGTAAGAGCACACTCATTTTGGCTCTCTTCTATCCCAAAGAGGTGCCATTCTTCTCCCTAATACCAGTGCATACTGGAGTTCTAATTTTACCTGAAAAATGACAGGAGAAGGATAATTTAGAGCATGTATTTAGAATGTCATATGATTCTTTTTCATGAAGCCATGATGATGAGCCTTTGCCTCATTCTTGAACATCAACTAGCCCATGCTTGCTTTCACATTCAGAGCGCCACACATACAGGCCTCCTTTCATGTCCTTGAACTTGGAATGTTCTTTTCTGACACAGGGCATTGACAAATGTCATTTCCTCTGTGAAATGACCTCCACTCCGTAATACATTCATTGGGACTATTTGATTACAAAAAAATAGAGGGCCAACTCAAACTGTGGTGTACAAGAGAATTTATTGCCTTACATAATTGAAAGTCCAGGAGTATATTCTAGCTTCAGGCATGGCTAAATCCAGGAATCCAAATTATGTGATCAGTATATATATTTTTATTCTCAGTTTTGCTTTCAGTCTCTCCTCTTGGAGTCCCATGTTGGTCTTGGTCTCAGCTTTCTGTCTTGTTCTAGGATTCCATGTGTGTCTCTTTCTCTTTTGTCTCTGTTTTCTTCTTTCCTGTAATTTAGATGGGCCCTTTCCACATTATATCAAAAATTATATTAATATGTCCTAGCCAATCAACAATTTCTTCAGAAGGAGTATTTCTCTCAAAGGATTTTTAAAAAAATCTTGAGATAAGCACGAACCAGGCAAATGAAAGTGCTGATGTGGCTGAAGTAACATTGATGGAGAGGATGGGGAGAGGGATGGCTCCCCCAAAGAAAAGTAAGGGTGCTCTACTTGACGAATGGAAATGAATGCTGGTAAACTAAGTCACTGAAAGTCTACCTGCCTGATTGTTATGCACCTTTTGGGTCTTCACTCATCTCTTGTTTCGAAGGCTTATTCCCTGACCCTCCTTCTCAAGCACACATCTCTCTGTGGATTACATGTTCTTGTAACACTTGGAATTTGACATTTTTACATGAGGCTGTGTGACTAAAGCCTGGATCCCAGCTAGGGTATAAAAGACATGAGGACAGGCAGTGGGTCTGCTTGTTCTCAAAACTCTATTCCATTTATTAACAATGCACTCCATGGCTTGCTCTTTACATAAGCTATCTTCCCCAGTCATTTATAACTATCTTGTAATGTGGGAATTTTTACTGAAACTCAAAGAGGTTTAAGTAACTTGACCAAAGTTGTATGGTCATCAAGAGGCCAGGGAGACCGAACTCCTGTTTATTCAGCTTCAGCATCTCTCATTTCCCTCCAGGCACATTCAGGGTGGCCCTACAAGGAGCAAGACAGTTATCCTTATCCTCAAGGAGCTCAGGTTGCTCTAGGTGTCTGCTCCAGGGACACCAGGTATCAGCTAAAGTGTGGGATTCTGGGTACAGGGGTGGCTATTTACTTATTAGAAAGACTTTTAATGTACCTCATTGAGAAGATTCAAGGGAGGTGTAGGAATGCTGACCATACATTCAGGAGCAGAAATAGTCCTCTTTGAGATGAGGTAAGTCGTAAATATCCATGACACACAACAGATCTAGTCTTTTTCCACACCCCAGCATTGTTGTATTTAATAGTGGGCATACATTTAAATGTTTCATCTCCACATTACTTGATAACTTTGTAATATCTTAAAAGTGAATGGCAATGATTCTATTTTAAAGCTATATTATTATGTAAGCATGTTTGGTACATTTATCTGAAACTCCTCATTTTGCTGAGGCTCTTTAAAGATAGGTGGCATGACCCTGTCCAACAGTTGGGCCATAGAATCAGACATGGAGGCAAATACCAACCCTCCATATTCCTCTCCATGTGACCTTACTATGTTACTTAGAAAGTCTCAGTGTCTTCTGTAAAATGCTCATGACCATCCTACCTTGCAGGTTTGGTGTGAGAATATGGCTGCAGGGGTTCATGCCACCTTCAACCTTCTTAGCAGTGTAACATTTGTTCATTTACTAAAGAAACATGAATGTGAATTCCTGGTCCGTATGCTGGGGGTGCAGCAATGAACCACACAGGTGGTGTCTCTGCCCTGGTAGTTGGAGGCAGATGTGCCATAAGCAAATGCACAGAGGAATGTATGATGTTGAGAGGTGCTAGGCGCAATGGAAACAATAAAGTAGGCAATGACTGCAGAGGGCAGAGTGGTGAGCATGCCATGTACATTGCATGGGAAGGAAACACCACTCCCTTAGAACATTGAAAGAGAAGGATGGTGTGGGCCATGCTGAGAACCAGAAGGAGAACATTTACGGGAAAGAAAATAGAAACTCTGAGAATGCTCGGTGTCCGGAGACAGCCAGGTGGCCAGTGTGGCGGGAACAGAAGGGTGGAAAGGGGCAGTTTCCTCACTGGAACATGCATCTGGGTGAGCCACATCTCAGGAATTACTGATCTGGACTGTGTAAAGCACTCAGATTTATTCACAGTGATTGGAATTGTGATTTTGCCATAAGCTTGATTTATGGTAACTGCAGTGATGACTTTAGTGTTGTTCTATAACATTTCTTGCTGACTCTCCTGTGAAGTCCCATGCCCCCCTCACTCCAGCTCTGTTGCCTCTGCTTACAACTTTTCTCTTCCTCCTAGCATACTCTTAGATATCCTTTGGGTTTCAATTAAGCATTGTGTGCTCCAGGAAGCCTCCCTGACTGTCTCCAGTGGGATTAGGTGGTCTTCCTCTATATTCCTGTATTCCCCCTCTCATTAACCCATATTGCATTACAATACAACTGAATGTTTAAGAACTGTTTCCCAGTGAACCATTGGGCACCATGAGACCAAGGTTGTGTCTATCTTATCACTGGTTATAGCTCTAGCATTGATTATTTGGGGATGGGTGGATGGAAAGATGACTGGATGGAAGCATGCATGGGGATGGATGGATATGTGAAGCATGCATGCTAGTGAAATTTGCTCCTAATGGTACAAGGCAGAGTTTTATTAGACAATATTGTAATATTGATGAGATATGGAGTGCCACACAAACTCCATGCTGAAACCATGGATTTCATTAAGAAAAGTCCCCAAGGAGGAATATGTTATTAAATTTTTACAACTTTAAAATTGGAAGGGACCCTTTTAATCATTGAGTTAAATGGCCTCAATTAAGAGAAAGAGAAAGCTGAGGAACAAAGAGGTAAAGTAACTTGCAAACATCAACCAGTTCATTGTAGTCAGAGATGGGACTGGTAACCTGGAAAGTGGATTTTCTAGCATTTGATTCAAAGAGCATGCTGGCCACCATCTACTTCTAGGATCCCAAGATCCAAACACTGACATGCTATAATGGATTGTCAGCAGATAAATATGATGCTGGGAAGAAGGTGGAAAGGACCTGTGCTCGGGGGGGAGGGTATTTTTAGATTTGATATATTTTGTGGGCAGGAAATCACTTTTATGTGATAGCTTCTAAACCCTTCAGCCTAGTGAAATACTTTTGAAAGTATTTTAATTTCTGGTCCAGACACACAATACTCTGACACGCTTGGTAGATTTTTTTTTTTTTTTTTTTTTGCCCATCCACTGAGTCCTAAAGTAGCAAGCTTGATCTGAAAATAAATTATTAGTAAACATTTGAAAGTGAGAAATAAATTATTCCCAAGAACAAGAACACTTAGCTCCTTTCTGCAAATACACACTTCAAATTTTCTAAGACTCTATTCTGTGAGAATGCTTGAATCTCTCCCTAAATCATAACATGGGTAAACTTACAGAAATATTTTTACAATTTTATTAGAGGTTTTAATTCTCTGCTTTATCTGTCTCTGTTAGACTGCAAAATAGCTTTAAATATTCAAGTGGTAATTAATGAATCTTTTATGTTGCAAATCAAACATTTTCATCTGTGTGCTGGTGACGTAGAGGTGAGGAAGGATTTAAAGAATAATTGTTTCTCCCAATTCCACACTCTTGGCTAGTGTGTACCTCCTGTTTTATGAGTGGCTTTGCATTTGTTGCCTAGTGGGGCTAGTGCTCAGTGTGGACAATGTCTGCTGTCTTTCTGAAGGTCAAGGTTTCTTACGTGTTTCTTGCCAGAGACAATTCCTGACTAGATGGAAAGGTTTTTGAATATGGAATTTTTGCTTGAGTGCAAAATAATAAAAAGCATGTGTATGTTAAAAAAGGATCAGCTTAACGGCAAATGAGCATTGGCCTATGTTAATATTCTATTACAGTAAAAACTTCTATTTAATTAATTTTCTCCAGACTTCCCCCACCCCCAGAATCTAATGTATTTTTCTAACTGGCCTGCCAACCTAAAGAAAGTAAATATGATACATTTGATTTATGGTAAAGTCAATAACATGCACAAGCCATTTAAAATTGTATTTTAAGTGTAGAAATATAAACTCAAGGAAACATGTATAGTACTATATATCGAGGAGGAGAGTGTTAGCTTTACAGGAGCTGAAATGACTTGTAAATGTTATTCTATTTAGAAGGTATCTTTTAAATGTGGTGCTTTGTCAAGTGATAAGAAAGCAAGTCTGAAATACTACAATTTAGTTTAGGACATAAAACGAAGCTGATATTCAAGACTTCATTTAACACAGCAGTTTTCCCTTCCTCTCTCACTAATGAGAAGTGAGCCAGTGAGAGCAGCCCTTGAGAACATTCTCAAAAGGACTGACGAATCTTTGGAAGCCACCCTGTGTTCTTCTATGGCCCTAATTAATACTGGACTCGGTGACATTTATGTATCAGAGCAATAAGCTAAACAGGAAACAATTTATGTCACCTAAAGCTTTTTAACAAATCGATGCAGCTATTTGTAATTGCTTGTTTCACAAGATTAAAAGTGCTAAGGCCTGATCTTCATCCATGGATTTGTGGTCAACCTGACCTGTGCTTCCGTTGTTTAAAAAAAAAAAGAGAGTTGGTGATCAGCACTGACTCCCATCAAGTAATCCATATTGTTAATATTTCTGGAATTTTAATGTAGTTACAATTTATAGCCAATCAAATGTGGTTACCTAAATTGCTGTTGCTAGTAGACAGTTTAACTGTCTTTATTAATTACAGTATAATTTAATGTTTGAGTACTGGCATTTGTGTTGGTCATTTTTATAGCTAGAGAAGTTATCTGCCTTATGACGAACCATTTTAGCATTTTCAATGGAAATTTGCTAATATGATGAGTGATAAAAATGTCACACGTTGGTAAATAATGATTATTGCTTTGGCTGAAATTAATTCTTGAAATACCAGTTACCTTCAAATTAACATTGTAACTTGAAGCTTGTCTTCTCCCCTCCTTATATCTTGATAGAAACCAAAAAAGAGCCTATGGATAATTTCAAATGAACATATATATGTACATATATATGTATTAAGCATCAAATGTCATTTTACAATCAGAGTGGAAATAAGGTGACACAGCTTTTGTTTTTTTTTTAAATAAAACTATTTAAAAACAAATAAAAGTAGGTTTTATCTGGAGTGATGATTTTCTAATGCAAATTATCACACCACAGTTAAACCAGTGTTTTCATATGTAATTTAATTTCCATCCAATGTGAATTTTGTTTTAAGCCTTTCATCAGTCCATTCCTTAAATGAAGGTTTGAGACCCAACTTCACTTTATTTGGATAATGAATACTTTTAGTTGACTCATCTACAATGATGATGAGATAAACTGTGATTACTACCCTGAACGTAAATGTGTAGTAGCAAAGAAGACAAAATCTAGTAAGTCAAATAAGACTAATTGCACTTTTTGATATTTTTTGGCGGCGGGGGGGAGGAAGGTGGTGTTACTATCATGTATCTGTTTGTGTTGGTGGGAAATAGGAATTTCTGAGTTCAGGCTCTCTATAGAAAAACCCAATTTAAAAGACCAATCAGCATTTTGTTTGCTGCCTTGTTTACCTGAGTGACAAGCCTGAATATGTAAAAGATGTCCCTGCTCTAAAAGAGTTACAGAAATTTAATTAAAAATGTACCATGCATGCCTATAAAATTGTCACTAATGCATTGTCACACTTGGTTTGGGTTCTTCAGCTTATTCAAATGCGTACATGTTTAGTTTTACCAACTACATATGCTGTAAGCAGTACTTATGCTCAAACCTGGCATTTTAAGGAATCACAGTTAACCCTAATTTATATTCTTACTTAGCAGGTAGATGAGAACCAGAAGGGTTTGACTGTTTTGCTAATTATCAGGCTTAGAGGACTTCTAGATTGTGGCCTAACTGCTTGTGAAAGGACACCACTTCACAGCTTAATAGCAAAACCTTGTATTTTAAAAAAAGAGTTTTTCCTTAATATGGGATCTTCCAAACAATGCTAGGGACATATTTACACGCTCTTCAGTATCAGTCAGTGATTTTACTCAATAAAAATTGAGAGGTTCATTTTCAAGTCTTCTCTTGGTTTGTGTAATGTGCTCTGAATTACACAGGTAATGGTTTTTGTTACCATACTTTGGCCACTTAATGTGCTTTCAAAAGACCAGTGATTTTCAACTGGTGTGCCATGAGAATTTTTAAACATGCAATACCTGACTATTTAACCTGGGGCAGTGACCTATTCCTTCAGATTGTGAAATTAAGAAATGACAATGAACACAATAGCAGCCTGGTGTGAATGAATCAAAATTATACTTACTTTTTTTTTGCACTGGCAAAAAGTATCTATTTTGGTGTGCTGCAGAATTTTGGTAGTTTGCATGCTATGAGATGAAAAGGTTGAAAATGGCTGTAATAGAACAATTTAATTTTTGCTGAAAGATGCCCTAGTTCATTAATCCTTAGAGTGTTTACAAGAGTTATATTTAAGAGAAATTTTATTAGACAACTTTTTAAAAATGCAAAGATCAAGATGGTTTTTCTGGAATATTTACTGGTGTTCTCCTGTTCTCTTCACTGAATGCAGTTACCTAGCATGTTTTTGCTAGAGCATTTTTATAAAATCATTTGTTCTAATCTAAGCATTTATCATTATATGCAAAGAGATTTCTTGATGAGAATATTATAGATGGTGCATATTTTTGACATTAGCATTTTATTTGGATGACTAATCTTGCAGATGTGCAATTTTAATGAATTATTCATGATATTGCTTTCCTCTGAAATCTTAGTTTGCTCTTAATGCTAGTTATTAAAATTTGTTTTTCTCTATAAAATTTGATGAAGGAAAATAAAGGTGTGCTTTCTCAAGAGAAAAGATAGCTTTCTCTTTTTTGTTTTTCCAGTTCTCTAAGTGGAGACTTTCACTTTGAAATCCCGAGGACAAGAGCTCCAACCTGCTGTGATATTGACTGCTTTTAGATAAGACTGATTTTAATTCAGTGTTGGAAACAGCTGATGATAAACCCAAGGCATGTGCCTGTCATACAGTATCAGCAGGTCAGAAGGGGAAAGAAACTTAGGCTGTGGCAACATTTACTACCAGTGTGAACAACCAGCATTTTTATTGCATTTGAGAATGCTATAATGTCAGTAATTAGTACTGACTACACAACATTTTTTTTAATGTCTGTATCCACAGACACAGAATGATGGAATTACACTTGATGTCAAGGAATGAGTTTCTTTTATGCCTTATCAAAACAAAACACAACAAAACAAAAGGTTCTTATTACTGGCAGCACACATCTGTGAAGCACCGTGAGCGCGGTCCGCATTGTACCATCTTCACCAAGGCTCCTGGGTGGCAGAGACCGTGTGAACTACACTGGGCCCACGAAATGCCTTTAGAATGACAAGTCTCATTCTCAGGGTAAAAAAGTGAAACCAACTCTCAAAAACATCCAAAATATCAAAAGGGTACACCATTAACCAAAGGTACCAAAAATATTCAAACTCCTTGTAAGCATGTTCTTTGTACCCTTGGAAATGGAGCTCAGCTGGAATGTGGAAAGGGGAGGAAATATTTAACTTTTTTTAATGATAAAATAGCTAGTGATTAACATCGTATTTCTGGGTTAAGAATCCAAGTTGTTCTTTACCAGGTCTGATGGAATGCTGGGAACTGTGAGAGCTGTCTGAAGGTGCAGGCTGGTGGTCACTCATCCAGGACACAAGCCTTGATATTTCATTGTGCTGCTGGTTCAAACCAGACAACACAATTCGTCTTACCGGGACAGACTCTAGGGACCAGTAGGATGGATTCTCATTCCTGACAGTGCATTTGCCTGAAACAAGGGACTATCTCCCTAATGTATGCTTTTGTTTGGGAAAACAAAAGGTAACAGACTGTGTTTATATCTTGGCACCTTGTACAGTTGTCTTTCTTTTTTTTTTAATACAAAAAGTTCCATAGCTTTGACACGCCCCATCATTAATCACTACTTCACTGATAAACTTTGAAAGTGTGACCCTGCAATTTCATCATGCAAAATATTTACTGCAGCAGGAGGAAACATTTCTTTTTAACTTTTTAGATGTATGAACTTCTTTAAGATAGCCAGGAAGGCAGTGGTAGGATAAACACGATGGATAGGAATGTATTAAAAAACATTAACACACATGCGCGCACACACACACAAAACCTGTACAAAATGCTCTAATCAACGAGAAGAGGGGGAAAAAAAGTCTGTCAACTATGTTACAATTTAAAAGTAAAAAAAAAAAAAAAAATTAGGGAAATTTTCCCTCCCACATGTCAGGAAATGTCATCCAATATTCTTAAAGCAAGGATAACTAAATAAAATACATGTGCAGCATATTCTGCAAATCCATTACATACAGTAGTTTTTTTCCCAAAGCTATTTTTAAAGTATCATTAATATAAAGCAGTTGCACAAAAAGCAAAGGTATTTTGACAAACAGGTGTATGCATTTATTCCTTCTTAGGAACAATATCTAAAAAAAGAACTGCCCTCCTCCCTCCCCCTAAAAAGACAAGATTCACACAGACACATTGGGATATATGTACAACATAATAACCCCATCCTAAAGAAGCGACTGTGATAGCCCAAAGGGACACAGAATTTGAATTGTAAAAATCATATGAAGTTTGCTAGCTGTAAAATCTGAGAATTGTTTTTTCAGTTGGTTCTTCTGTGAGGCTGTGATACCTGCAAAGATAAGTAAAATCTAATTTTTCTTTTTTTTCCTTTTGCTACAGTCTTTAGACTAAGCATGCAAGACATACAACTAAGTGCAACTGAGTGAAATGTGTTTTTTTTTTAAATTTTAATCATTCCCTAAAGGTTTGAACTGAGGTATGCGTACTAACAGTTTCTCATGCTGTTATCTTTACTCATGTCTAGCTACACATGCTGAGAATGAACTAATCTACCAGATTTTTATCCTCTTTTGAATATCAAACTAACCAGCAACCACTCAATTTAGAAGCACAGGGCCCCCTTCCCATGACCCTGTCTGGCTACTGCCTGCACATCATGAAGCTGCCTGCAAAAGTTAAAAACAAGTCTTGAGTGACCACAGGCTGCCCTTTATACAGAAAGCAGAGTGAAGCTTCAAAAGTTAACTGCCAAAAAAGTTTTTGTACCAAGCTTACGAGTGGACAGGAGTGTTACTTCTTTTTTAAATAAAAAATGCTGACCAAAATTTAATCAGAAAAAAAGGAAGGAAAAAATTTTAAAATTAAAAAAACCAGAGGCTGTATGACAAGATAAACCAAAATCAACGCAGTGATTACAGCACAGGCCTTAAACAAAAGTGGCATACAATCATTTTTTAAAAAAAATGTATTATAGAAGTAATTTTATGTGGTCTATTTCCACTGTGGAAGCTTTTCTCTTATCTATGAATTTTATCTTGTCTCCTTTTACTGGACACCCACTAATTTTCACTGACATACATTCATGTTTTTCTTTGAGATGGGACTCCTTTCCTTCATTTGCTCCTTTAATACAATGTCTTATTTTTATTTTCAGTAGCCCCATAATACCTCTTTACAAGAATGAGTTTTAGGATCTTCAGGGATACAGAAGAGAAAAAACCAACAGCCAAAAAAGTAACAACTTTGGTTCCATTACCTACTTGGTCTTCTAAATTTATGGTGAAGGAGCAGTTTTCTTCCTCAGGTTAGCAATAGCCTGTATCTCATCAATGGCCTCTAAATTATTTTGCCTCCTTTGATCAACAATAAGAGGATATTTGGCTTCATCAGATAAAGCATAAAACAAAGAACATAATTTACCTTTGTGTAATATCTTTGGTAATTTTAGAAAAAATAAGGTACAAAAAATATAAATAAAGCTCCAAAGGGCTCTCAAATTAAAAGCAAGAGCCACAGTCCTAGATAAATAAATGAGTGACAGGAGAGTGGCTGCAGCATAGAATTGTCCAGGGCTCTCAGGACGGAGGTTGTGCTGACAGTGACTGTCATGTCCTGCATGTTCATTTCCCAAAGAGCCCAGGGCTGAGATGCGCGCCATCCAGTTAATGTCGTCTGCTGTTAGCTTTTGATACTGGGTTGGTGCGATCATATTGCATAACAAACTGAACTGCAGTACCAAATTTGCACATATGAAACGAATACTTTAGCATTTGCCGAACTCAGTCTTCATTCACTGTTGTAACAAGTTCAAGCTGAACTCTATTTGCATTCAAACAGATTAATGCCACCAAGCGGGTCTGAACTGATGTTTAAATTCAGTACCACCACCACCACCACCACCACCACCTCTTCTTTCAGCAAAGTTTCTCAAGGAAGCCAGCTTTTTGGTCATTTTGCAAACAGAGCAACCCACACTGGTTTAACATGGCTCATTACAACTTGGTTCCGTGAAGGTGAGCCTTCCACAGCCAGACTGTCAGTCTAACAATTATGAGATTTTTTTTGGAGGGTGCTGCCTATGGTTCCTACTACTGGTAAGATGTTGTGGCATTGATTAAGAATGATGGTAGCTGCAAAAAAAAAAAAAAGAGGAAAATCTGAAACAACCCCTTCTGCTTTGTAGAATGATTCTGTATAGCTCCTAGAGTGTGTCTGTATCTTTTTTCTGTCATTCATTCTCTTTCTAGCAGAACTTCACATCTGTGTGAGAGGACCTTCATGTGTAGAGTGCAGCAATTGGGACCTTTTTGAAAAAGACCAAAACGGAATGTCTGCTGGCTTTAGAGAAAATGTGATGATGTCTGAAGGAAAATGGAATGAGGGACAGAAAACTACAAACAAGAATGACATTCAGCTTTGTATAATAAAAACACCTATTAACATTCATCACAAGGTACAGAAAACTTTAAGCCTCCAAGAGGCCATGGGCCCAAGTGGAGGCCTGAGGTCAGAACTTAAAATGGTATAGTAGAAGCAAGAAAAAAAAGCAATACATTAAAAAGTTTGGGATAATTATTTTAACCCCTCCCCCAATACACACACAAAGGCCTTCCCCATCCCAACTGGAAGCAAAAAAAAAAAAAAAAAAAAAAAAAGTGTAAAAGGCAGTGATAATCAACATGCAGTACTGTGCAAATAGGTTGTCCACTGGAATCCTTAAATTCTGGGCAGAGGCTTGGTCTGCAGTGTAGGTGCACATGCTCAGTTGGGTGTCCTCAGGCTCCAACGTCGGCAGGACTGCAGTTCAAAGTCTGCTGCTAAAAGTGAATCAGTTTAGCAAATTTACAACAGATGTTGACTGCTGAGAGGAAAATCCCAAGTACCAAACAAGTCCATCCAATGCACAGAGTACAAATTCCTTTTTTCAACAAAAAGTAGAAAAATCAAAAATACTCCCAAATGGGATTCTTGATGGCACTAAGAGTTAACACATTTCAGAGTTGTCAAAATGTAGTGAAACTCCTCCAGACTGTACAACAAATGGAGAACAATTTCACTGCTAACTTTTGACGTTTTATTTTGCTTTTTCCCAATCTTTATTCTTGGGATTGGCCTGCCCAGACATTCACTCCATGTCCTCATTCACTGGTTCGTCTTCATAATCCCTGTCATGGTCAAAATCTGGACTGTGGTTGGCTGTTGTCACTAACGATAGAGGCCCTTCAGCTTCCTCTGGATCAAGGGGCTCTTCTTTGACATGCACAGGATGCCTGGAAATATAAGAAAAGGTTCATTGAGAGAATTGCCCAGTCCAATACAATTTAGTTGTTTTGCGTAACACAAAAGCACACTCTAGAACAACACTGTTCAACACAGCAGCCATTAGCCACATGTGGCTCTTTTAATTAAAATTAATGAAAACTTAATACAATTTAAAATTCAATCTCTCAGTTGCACTGACCACGTTTCAAATGTTCAATGGCCACATGCGGCTATGGCTACTATACTGAACAGCATGAAGGCAGACATTTCCGTCATCACAGGAAGTTCTTTTCACAGTGCTGCTCTAGAATGACTGATCTCTGGGCAGAAGAGGGCCTCTTCCTCAGTGGTGTTCTCAGACTTCACTGTGCACTTCCATCACCTGAGGATCTCGTTAAAATGCAGAATGTGACTCAGACGATCTGGGGTAGAGGGCCTGAGACTCTGAATCTCTAGTTAGCTCCCAGGTGATCCTGCTGGCCTGAAGACCACACTTGGAGTACTAGAAAAACAGGCCCCGCCATGGCATCCTGGATGGATGAATACAAATCTTTAAATAATTATATGAACTAAGAATCTGTAAGACAACAGTAGTTTGTGGGGACCACGGAGTAAAGAAGGCTGGGTGTAAAAGCCCCCACCAATCAGGAACTTCTGCTTTGTTTGATCGAGCCAATAGCTAACTGCTGCATCTGCTTCTGTATCCCCTGCTTGCTTGCTGCGCTCTATAAAGACCCCTGTAGTCTGTAAGCCGCGCGCGACTTCCATTTGGCAGCTCTGCGTAGCTGCGAGACTACGGTCTCATTTGGGAAGTACGCCCCTGCGCAGGTTAAACTTGGCCAATAAATTTATCATCAAACTGCTCTCAGTGTTCGGAGATTCTTTTCACTCGCTACTTGAATACAACATTTGGAGGCCCCAGCGAGATCAAGGGAAGTCTTCGGAGACTGAGAAAGTGGAACCCGGGTAAGTTTGCCGCGGAATTTGGTTTGGGAGTCTAGACTCATTGGAGCCGCGAGGCGGTAGGCGAGACGTTGCCGGTAGCCCGCCCGCGGGGTTCTCAAGGAGAGGACGCTCTCGAGAACCGGAGCTTCTGCTCCCGCATTTGAAATTTGGTTTCGTTGTGCACAGTGATTGCGACTAGGTCGCATTTGGTATTTAGTTTCGTTTTGCGCCGCGACCAAACGCGCTAGCGAAGTTTGAATGTGTGGAGAGGCTGAAGTGCGCCGCGGCCTGTTTGTGCGTGAATGGACTGAGTGGAGAGGAGCTAGTTGTGTGTTTTTGTGTGGAATTTTAGTGTCCCTCATATTCCTAATCCTAGGTGCCGTGGAAATCGGGCAAAAGGCATCCGCGATGGGACAAGGAGGCTCCACCTCGAGCACTGCCCTAGAATGTTTATTAAACAATTTTTCTGACTTTCAGAATCGCGCTCGGGGCTATGGGGGACCGCCGCCCGACCGGGAGGTCCTGCGAACTTTCAGTGAGCTTGAGTGGCCGACCTTTGACGTAGGATGGCCCACGGAGGGAACTTTCGACTTGTCCCTCCTTTTCGCGGTTCGGCGGATTGTTTATGAGACCCCCCATCCAGATCAGATGGTCTATATAGATGTGTGGGTAGACATAGCCACTGATCGCCCCGGGTACATACGCCGATGCCAGTCGAATGGTCAGAGGAAGGGAAGGGCCCTCTGCGTGGCGACGGCGCCAAGGCAGACTCCCCGCTTACAGGCAGACAAAGGGCGCCGACCTCAGCAGAGCCAGGAGAACGAGGGAGGGAGGAGGTTATACCCTGTTTTGCCCGAAGTACCCGAGGACCCGCTGTTGGCTCCCTCCGTTCCTCCCCCGTATCATCAACCCTTGCCTGATTCCTCTAGTGGGAGGGCGGAGAGGATCCAGAGTCCTCCTCATACCCGCGGCGGTACTCAATATGGGGAAGGTTTGGCGCCAAAACAGGATGGCGCCGCCATTTTAAGTTCGGCACCACACTCAGGTGGCGCCGCCATTTTGCCACTCAGGGAGGTGCCACCGGCTCCAGACGCCCCATTACATGCACCGCCGCGGCTAATCTATGTCCCCTTCTCAACTAGTGATCTATATAATTGGAAATTGCAAAATCCTCCGTTTTCTGAAAAGCCGCAGGGATTAATCTCCCTGTTAGAGACTATATTTAGAACCCACCAGCCCACGTGGGATGATTGTCAGCAGATATTGCAAACATTGTTCACCTCAGAGGAAAGAGATAGAATAATGAGAGAAGCCGTCAAAGCGGTTATGGGAGAGGAAGGAGAAACCGCAGTGGGGAGGAGGGAGGTACAAGATATACTACCAGAACAACCCCCTAATTGGGACCCCAATACGAGTGGGGGAAGGGATGCGCTCCTCCAATACCGCCGGGCTCTGTTAAGAGGGTTGAAGATAGCAGCTAAGAAGCCAACAAATTTTAGTAAGGTCAGTGAGGTAGTACAGGGGAGAGAAGAGTCCCCTGCTAGTTTTCTAGAAAGACTGATAGAAGCCTACCGAGTGTACACCCCATTAGACCCTCAGGCTCCTGAGAACAGGCGGCTTTTGAACATAGCCTTTGTGACCCAGGCAGCTCCTGATGTTAGAAAGAAGTTACAAAAAATTGAAGGATTTGAAGGAGAAAATATCAGCAAGCTTGTAGAAATTGCTCAGAAAGTATATGTGAACAGAGATGACCCAGAAGTAGGAAGGGCAAAAGAGGTAGCAAAAATCCTAATTGCAGCCCAGGCAGGCCCGAAGAAAGAAGGGAAGAAAGGGAAGCCAAGAGGCCAGTGGCCCAGGGTAGACAAGGACCAATGTGCATTCTGCAAAGAAAAGGGACACTGGAAGAAGGACTGCCCCAAATTACAGGCAAAGGAGGCTCGTCCTGCGGTGCTGCTTCAAACCTTAGATTGACGGGGCCAGGGCTCCATACCTGTTGGCTCCCAGGAGCCCATGGTCACCTTGAATGTCGAAGGGAAACCAGTAGACTTCCTGGTCGACACGGGAGCCACATTTTCTGTTCTAAAGCAACCTCAGGGACAACTCCAAAAAGCAACCACCAAAATTATAGGAGCAACGGGTAAGGCCGAAGCGTATCCCTGGACAGCGGCCAGAGTTACCAACTTAGGAAAAGGGACTATTACTCACTCCTTTCTAGTCATTCCAGACTGTCCATACCCGTTACTCGGGAGAGATTTGTTACAGAAGCTCCATGCTACCATAAGCTTCAAATCAGCAGAAGCACCTGAAGGGACCAGTTTGGAGGTGACGGTCCCCCTGTCGGAAGAATACTTGCTGGCGATACTCCCAGACGGTGAGAAAAAGGAGGATACAGTCCTAGAAGAACTGCAAACGCAAGTACCAGGGGTGTGGGCAGAGGCAAACCCGCCAGGGTTGGCCGTTCACCAACCGCCGGTGCTGGTCCAGCTGGCCAGTACAGCCCGGCCGGTCCGGATCAGGCCGTACCCTGTCCCAGCACGGGCCAGACAGGGGATTGCGGGGCACTTGAAACGCCTATTAGAGGCGGGCATTCTGAGAAAATGCCAGTCTGCATGGAACACCCCCCTTCTCCCTGTCCAAAAACCTGGGACCCAGGATTACCGGCCAGTGCAGGACTTGCGGGAAGTAAACGCCCGAGTTGAAACCATACACCCCACGGTACCAAACCCGTATACCCTCTTGAGTTCGCTGCCACCAACTCATACCTATTATTCTGTTTTGGATTTAAAAGATGCCTTCTTTTGTATACCCCTGGCTCCCCAAAGTCAGGAAATGTTTGCCTTTGAGTGGAGTGACCCCGAAAATGGACTAGTAGGGCAGTTTACATGGACCAGACTGCCCCAGGGTTTCAAGAATTCACCAACTATATTCAATGAGGCCTTGAGTAAGGATCTCCAGGAGTTCAGGAGAACCCATCCATCAATAGTTCTCCTCCAATACGTAGATGACATCCTGGTAGCGGCCCGGACACAGGAGGAATGTGAATCTGCCACACTAGACCTGCTCCGGGACCTTGAGAGGATGGGCTACCGAGTGTCAGCCAAGAAAGCTCAGATTGCGACGCAAACTGTAAGTTACCTGGGGTACGACCTGAAAGGAGGGCTGAGGGCTTTGTCAAACCAGCGGATCCAGGCAGTCCTACAGATTCCAGAGCCAACTACCAAGAGACAGGTACGGGAGTTCCTAGGGGCCGTAGGCTACTGCAGACTGTGGATATTAGGTTTTGCAAGCATAGCAAAACCCCTGCATGATCTCACCAGAGGCAAGGAGGACTCCTTTACGTGGACTGAGGAAGGGAAGCAAGCATTCCTGGCTTTGAAGGAAGCCTTAGTCTCAGCCCCAGCCCTAGCCCTACCTGATTTGACCAAACCCTTCCAGCTATATGTTGCTGAAAAGGAGGGTACGGCCCTAGGTGTTCTGAGCCAGACCCTCGGCCCGTGGAAGAGGCCTGTGGCCTACTTGTCAAAGAAACTCGATCCTGTGGCATCGGGATGGCCGGCCTGTTTAAGGGCTATCGCAGCCACGTCACTACTAGTTAAAGAAGCAGGCAAGTTGACCCTGGGGCAGGACATACAGGTCATAGGAGAGCACTATATCGAACAGGTCCTACGGTCCCCCCCAGACCGATGGCTGTCTAATGCGCGGCTGACGCAGTACCAGGCACAGCTGCTGAACCCTCCAGCGGTGCAGTTCCTTAAGAGCACTGCCCTGAATCCAGCCACTCTGCTGCCAGTACCAGACTCCACTGTGATCCACAGTTGCAAGCAGATCCTTGACACAGTGACTGGCTCCCGCCCGGACTTAAAAGATCAGGCATATGAGAAAGTAGACCTGACCCTCTTTACTGATGGGAGCAGTTTTATCAAGGACGGACAGCGGTACGCAGGGGCAGCAGTGACCTCAGAAGATAGGGTCCTGTGGCAAAGGGCATTGCCTGCAGGAACCTCTGCACAGAGGGCGGAACTGATAGGGCTGACCAGGGCCCTAGAGATAGCTGAAGGAAAGATTGCCAATATCTACACTGACAGCCGCTATGCTTTTGCTACCGCCCATATTCATGGAGCCATCTACAGAGAGAGAGGTCTCCTAACTGCAGGAGGAAAAGACATTAAAAACCGTGAAGAGATTCTCTCTCTCCTAAAGGCTATATGGTTACCCAAGAAAGTTGCCATTATCCATTGTAAGGGCCACCAGAAGGGAGATACTCCTGTCATAAGAGGGAATAGTCTGGCCGATGCTGCCGCCAAGGAAGCCGCTATGAGGACAGAGAGTAACCTGCTCCCCCTAGTACCCCAGCCGGAGTTGCCCCCAAACCCCACGTATTCTAAAGAAGAAGAGCAAGAGGGAGCAAGGCTAGGGGGAACAAAGAATGAAAATAGATGGATAGTACTTCCAAACGCCAAGCTATACTTGCCAGAAGGGGTACTAACAAAAATTGTCCAGGACATTCATACTAGCACCCATTTGGGACAGAACAAACTAGAACTGTTAATCAGGAAATATTACCTGGGACCACACCTAAGGGAAATAATTCACTCCATCACCTCGCGATGCAAGACTTGCGCGAAAGTGAACGCCCAGAATCAGAAATTACCTCGCTTCGTGAGGCATCGAGGCAATGCCCCGGGAGAACTATGGGAAATTGATTTTACTGAAATGCCTAAAGGGAAATCAGGATACAGGTACCTGCTAGTCCTAGTGGATACTTACTCTGGGTGGGTAGAGGCCTTTCCCACAAGGGGAGAGACCGCTTCCACAGTTTGTAAGACCTTAATAAGAGAAGTTATACCTAGATATGGGATACCCATAGCTATAGGTTCTGACAATGGACCAGCATTCATTTCCAAAATCTCACAGGAATTGGCAAATAAATTAGGTATTAATTGGAAGCTACACTGTATTTATAGACCGCAGAGTTCAGGACAAGTAGAGAGAATGAATAGAACACTGAAAGAAACTTTAATAAAATTAAAAGAGGAGACCGGCGAAAATTGGGTAGAGCTGCTCCCTTTCGCCCTCTTCCGGGTAAGGTGCACCCCATACATTAAAGGTTGGGCACCTTTTGAAATATTATATGGACAACCGGTACCCTTAATTCCCAAGTTGTCCACCGAGGAAATAGAGACATCTAACTGTAACTTCCTCAAGTCCTTACAGGCGCTGCAAGAAATCCGGAGTGAAGTGCGCGCTTTCCAGCAGACCCGACATCAGGGACTTGAACAAAGAAAAGAAGAAAAGCCTGAACAGCTGGAGCCTGGACAGTGGGTATGGATCCTTAACCATCGGAAGGGAAACTTGGAACCACGTTGGACGGGACCATACCAGGTATTGTTAAGCACACCCTCCGCTATACGGGTAGCGGAGAAGCCCTACTGGATCCACCTGTCCCACATTAAGGCGGCCCAACCACCAGAGGAGGAACCACGAGCATGGCGGGTCCGCCAAGATCCAGACAAACCCTTGAAGCTTACTTTTTCGCATACTTAGGGCTCCTAATCCTCGGTAGAGCCCAAAGCCAGAACCTAGAACAGCAAGAGTGGGTGCTTATAAGAACTGCTGATGGGACAGTAATTGCCACTAACTATACTTGGGGCGGAGCGAGCTCCGTCATGCTAAAGACAGACTTTTCTAAATTTTTTGATGATCCGTACTGCGCCTCTGCGGCGGCGATCCCGGCTTTGAATTCTCTAACTCTAGGGGGCTATGCTTACCGACCCTCATGGGGTGACCAATGTGGCAGTGCACCCAAAAATTATGCTCTTAGGAGTGCACCCCATTATGGGTGTCCAGAGCCCCCTCCAGGACGGCGATATACATGTGGATCACACAATGATTTTTATTGTAAAAGTTGGGGCTGTGAGACCTTAACTAATGGTGGTTGGAGCCCCGGAGGGGGAACTGACAAACACATTCTCCTCACCCGGGATAGACGCGAGGAACCAAGTAACGGATGGGATGCAGACTGTGCAGCGGACAGGTGTAACCCTGCCTCCGTGACGGTCTTGAACCCGGGAGACCCAGGGTGGCTGAAGGGTCGCACGTGGGGTCTCAGACTCTATATCAGTGGCACAGACCCGGGGACCTTCTTCACAGTAAGAAGGTTGCCCACTCAGGGAAGGCCATTATTAAGAGGGGGAACGGGAAAGCTACCACCACGCCCACCTAAACCTACCACTAGACCAGCAAGTCAGGATAGGACTTCCCCAACGCCTATAGCACCTACAGGAATAAGCACCAACCAAAGTGAGACCATAGGACCTCCACAATTGGAGGTCGAGAGCCAATTAAGGCCTCCCCTTGGAGATCCCGAGCCCTTGATAGGGAAACCACACCACCGAGGAGAATCAATATTAAGTTTGTTAGAACAAGTGTTTCCATACTTCAATAGCACCCAGCCTAACATAACTGAGTCCTGCTGGCTATGCCTCAGCCCTAGACCCCCATTTTATGTAGGTTTAGGGGCCAATACCACTGGAGAGGACATGCCAGAAACAAAACCCCTTCCCACAGATAGCCAAGCAGGAGGCCTGCAACAGTGTGCATTTGGAAGTACCCTTACATTAGCAGAATTCCATGGACAAGGAACTTGTTATTTGCTGGCGAACTACACCCTTGCCACCTCAAATTATAGTGATTATTGTCTTAACCATAAATATGTGCCAAGAGATCCTAGAAACTTGACTGTTACAATAGCTCCAGAAGGATTATGGTTTATTTGTACTCAAGGTATCTTTAAGTGTCTAGTACCAATTAACCCCGAGCTTTGTATTAGTGCTTATATCATTCCCCAGGTATATCTATATGGAGGAAACCCAGA
The DNA here is from genome assembly GCA_039655065.1 of Glossophaga mutica. Lineage (NCBI taxonomy): Eukaryota > Metazoa > Chordata > Mammalia > Chiroptera > Phyllostomidae > Glossophaga > Glossophaga mutica. Next base: position 67,272,566 of record CM077309.1, on the reverse strand, counting down.
TTTTCTGATGCAAGTCCCTAACCGAGTTAAGAGAGACCCATTGCTAATTCCTATCCTCGCCACTATCGGTATCATAGGGTCAGCTGCGGTAGGGGCAGGAGCATTAATCCATGGAGAAAATAGTCTCAAAGCTTTATCACAAACCTTCTCTAAGGACCTCTCCTTGCTGCAAGAGCAAGTAGAATATTTAGAACGTCAAGTAGATTCTCTAGCAGAAGTGGCGCTCCAGAATCGAAGGGGGATAGACCTAGTTTTCCTACAACAAGGAGGAGTATGCGCAGCTTTAGGGGAAGATTGTTGCTTCTATGCCAACCACTCAGGAATAATTAGGGAAAGTATAAAAGAGCTCACCAAACGCCTTAAAGACAGAGAGCAGGAGACAGAGTCGTCCTCCTGGTATTCTTCCCTATATAAGACTTCCCCTTGGCTAACTACGCTGATATCCGCCTTAGCTGGACCTCTAATTCTCCTCCTCTTAGCTCTAGCCATAGGACCAATAATTCTAAACAAGCTTTTAACTTTTATCAAAAATAGAGTAGAGACGGTAAAACTCATGGTTTTGTCTCAGCCCTATACAATTCTTCCCCAAGAGGAACATGAGTCAAAGGTTTGACTAATGAGAAAGAGAAGGAGGGAATGTAAAAGCCCCCACCAATCAGGAACTTCTGCTTTGTTTGATCGAGCCAATAGCTAACTGCTGCATCTGCTTCTGTATCCCCTGCTTGCTTGCTGCGCTCTATAAAGACCCCTGTAGTCTGTAAGCCGCGCGCGACTTCCATTTGGCAGCTCTGCGTAGCTGCGAGACTACGGTCTCATTTGGGAAGTACGCCCCTGCGCAGGTTAAACTTGGCCAATAAATTTATCATCAAACTGCTCTCAGTGTTCGGAGATTCTTTTCACTCGCTACTTGAATACAACACTGGGCAATCACAGCTTGCTGTGTATCCTGCTTTGCTAGTTAACATGCGGAACCTGTGAAAGAACTCTCCTGAGACCGACCCCAAGTGAGGGTCTATCATTAATCAACTTCAAGCAAACACAGCAAAGAGACACCATGATACATGCTTGAAACTCCAAATTAATGCATATTTTTACAAACTGTCAATAAGGCAAGAAAAGCCCTGCCAGGAAACACAAACGAAGAGGAAGAGGCTCCCTCAACACAACAATGTGATAAGAAAGCAGAGCCCCAATCAGAATAATAACGCTGTCAGCCATAAACAAGGCAGAACATGAGGCCGGCTGGTAGCGGCCACCAGGATGTGGGCCCTGCGAGATGATCTGCCAACTGCCTCATTATGGACTGAGCAGGGTTCAGCCTAAGGGGCCCCCGCAGGGATCACAGGACACAACTCTGATAACAATTGAGAAATGCTGTTCGTAAATCATATTTACAACCAACTCTTTGCAAATACAAATTACTTTCTGTTACAGGGCTTTTGATATGTAAAAGAACCATTCAAGTTAAACTGGCCCCATTGCTGGGACAGGCTGCAGAAGGAAGGATTTTTAATTGACATTATCAAGTATTAGTAATAAGAAGCATTACTAGGGATGGCTGGTTTCCTAAATAATTGATGCTGTATGCAAACCCTGAAGGCAACTTGGACCATTTAAAAACAAACAGGAGTACTTTGGACTGCTCTTGGATGTAAACCTTCAGAAAACCAATTGACTCTAATATTAGCACAGCTTAGAGAGTCTTTGGGGGTAGATGTTAAGGTAAATAGCTTTTTAAAAACCACACCCATATTCTTAAAAACTATTTGCAAAACAAAATATACCCAAACTGTATGACAGCACACTTTACTAGCTATGCTCTACCTACTTTTAGTTCTTTAAAGGTGCCATTCATCTGTGTTTCCACAGTGAGACCCAGGACTGGTCACATAATTTGCAGAGCCCTGTGTAGTAAGAATTTCAAGATGGAGATGGTTTTAAGCATAGGAACCCATGCAACTGCCTATATGAATGCCTGGATAGTCAGCCCGGGCAGGATCCCCTATATTCTTTTGGGAAGAATTAGCTGTATTGATTATTATTCCTTAAGAAAAGTGGCCCATAATCCCTAATTAGTGGAGGTGTTTTGTTTTTGCCTAGCCTCTGCATTTGGGGTCATATTTGTATATCCTGTAAACACAGCAGGAACACAACTGTTTATTTGTCTAGCGTTACAGTTATAATTTTATGGCTATGTGAGATATCATTAATTTGTCGACACATTAGCACCACCTTAATACTCAAGAGTTTGTGATTGTCTTTTGTCTTTCCCCTCTCTTCTGCTATTTGTACAATACGATGATGACTTTTATCCATTAATATTTCTACTTCTGTTGATTTACCCCTTTAGGATAAATTTCTAAGAATGAAATTTAAGTTAGAGCAAAGGCCAAAACATCTTTATGGTTATGAGTTATTGTGATAATAATTTCCAAAGGGGCTATATCAATTTAGACTTAACCTAATCAGCACCAAGCATTACTTTTTAAAAATGTTTTGTTGCTTAGCAGGTATAAGGTAAGCTCAGGTTAACTTAAATTGTGTTTCTGGAATTACCAACAACAGTGTACATTTCTTGTTTGTTTCACATTTTTACTATTGAGAACAGTTAACTGCCTTCTTCACTGATCAACATGGTTGTGACTAATCGGATAAAAATGTGTTTGTTTTACTCTGCTATATACTGAGGTTCAAATGTAGTTTTTCAATATTTTCCTAGTTTTATTATTTAAAACTATCAGGTTTATTAATCTTTTCTGGTTTTGAAATCTGAATTTGATGATGTGAGGCAACAAAAGGATATGGGAAAGAGAGGGTGGGAGGGCCTAGAAGAAATCAAACAGTCATAACGAAATTCTTGCTTTACAGTTTTTAGACTTTGACAAATATTTTGCTGGCAAAACAAATAAATAAAAAATCCGATACCTATAAGCACCCTCCAACACAGTGCACATCAGGGAGTGTTTTGTTCCCTCCTCCTCACATTTGCAGCCAAACTTCATTAATATTATTACCATCACAAAGACACAGGTAATGACCCTATCATACCTACTGGCTCAAGCCCAGTGCCAACTACAGAGTGGGCCCCCAACAAATATTAGCTGATGAGATCTCCTGTGTGACAACCTGACAACACAGTCAGAGATGAAATCCAGCTTTCTCACATTTCTTGATACCAGCAGATCCCCAAGTGTGGCAAATGCAGTAATACAGACACACAGTGCTCAGACAATAAGAGAGAATGGATTTTCGTTCAAGATATACTTCTGGTAAGATGCGAACTATTTAGATACTAAGCTTCACACATACCCACATGACTTCTAGAAACTGGAGCTGCAAGATACTCTTTCTCTTACAGGTCAAACTACCCACACCCACGCCATTTTTTTCTCCGACTCCTACTTCCCAAAGAGCTACTGGTGAGTAACTGTAAAACCACACATTTCCCATCTTATATCCAAGTAATTCCTTTGTTTAGCAACTCTGGGAACACAAGAGTTTTAAATTAAAGCTGACTGGTGTTTAAAGGCATTGTGTCCCCAGGGTATGTGCACAGCTTTAAGTATTTTGCTTTGTAGCTCCTTTCACTCCTATCAGTATAAAAGTGTAATGTCCCAAAGCTGTAATTATATGACTACTTTCTAGGGTTTCAAAAGAGAAAGAAAGTGTAACAGTATTTGAATATCACAGAAGCGGTAAGGACGAAGAGTTCTGTTTTAACACCAGATATTACCTAGGCTACAGTACTAACAAGGTCCTTTAAGCCTTGCTATAAGGCTTACAGCTTGATTTATTCCAATAGACTAGAACAGTTAAGAAACAATTTGCATCATAGCAGGGCAATGCATACTGGACAAGAATGAAAACTATGTCATTAGAGAATTCGCTTAATGGAAATCTGGGGTCAAAAAGAGTAACACTCTATGACACTGACAGCAGGCATAGGGGACATGCTGTTGACATACGATTATATTTAGCAAGCAGTGTGAACCTGCAAGATTTGAGCAAAAAATCATATGCATTTTGATGTCTTTATGTAGGTTTTTTTTTAAAGTAGCTGAAACCTTCATTTTGTTAAAAAATTATGCTGACTGCTGTAAAACATGGTTTCTGGTAATATTGGGGTTAATTCAAAGTTGTTAAACAAATTAACTTTATAGTGACTTTCTCGATATTGTGCAGCAAAATTAATATTATTTTAAAATGTTGCCTGAGGTTTTTATCCAAATATCTTTCTTGTTTTCCCTTTTGGAAGTGAACCTTTATACTAAATAGGAATATACATCAACTAAGTCTTGGAGTTCATATGGATTATGAGAAACAGTATATTTTCCATTCAATAACATCAGCTATTTTAGCTCTAATGAGTCATTCTGGAAGTAGCTTATATAGAAATTCACATTTGCTCTGAACTTCCTTGATGACTAAGTAAAATCTTCTGTCATGACAATGATTTAAAAATGAACATGAGTGTGCTAACAATCAAGTCAGAAACACCATGTTGCTTTAGAAAGCACGATATATGGGAGTATCTCTTAGAATAACGTGGAGTAAATGCTGAGACTATTCATATAAGCTAAAAATCACTTCCATCTTTAAAATCATAAATTCAGAAGCTAAATAGTCAAATTTCAGATTCCCCCAAACCCACCAATTATCCTGGAGGATGGCATTTTTTCTTTGTCATTAGATGCCAATGCATTCTGTTCCTTACATTCTGTTCCTAATCGCTACAGGTCACATTTTCCATTCCTGTTGCTCAAATAATCTTAAAATAAGATGTTGATGTGCAATTCAGAAAGACTGCTAGACAAGCAGCTTATTGTAAGAGCTGACAGTATGCAAACACTGAGCTAGTTTATTCCTTTAGAGTGGGCATAGTTTTGCAGGCACTTGCTAAAAGGAAGACTCATTCTATAGTACCCCACTTCTAGACCCTTACCCTACCCGGGCAAATCCAATTATCTGGGAGAGCGTGGTTTCTGTTCTCTTTAGACTTTTTCCTGGGAGAGGGGAGGCTGTTAAGAGTCCCACTTGTTCCCTACCATGACACACCCACAGGGGGCAATAGCGTTTCCTGTGGTTTGCCTGGTCCGGGGGACATTCACATTCAGCATGGAGAACCATCACTCCTCACTTCATTCAGTTATACGTGTGCTCATTACACTGCCGTCTGCTGCTAGAATGCTCCTATTAATTTTCCTTTTGATATTTTAAGAGCAACCTATAAATCATTCTCCCTTTCACTGGTGCCATCATTAATGCTTGGTAATAATGCTCTGGCACTATGTTCACAGTTAAGCTTATCACACAAGCAGGTAAACAAGCATCTTCTTTCTCCCCGCTAGGTTCAGCAAGCCTGCCAGTTGAACAAACCACAAACTTTCTCAGAGTGATGCATACTAATTTTAGGAGGACAAGTTAAGGTGGCTTAAAAAATGGCCTGAGATGCCAAGCAGAGGGCTTTCACTGCTGTGTGCACTTAAAGGCTGCACAAAGCATCATTTTTATGGGAAAGTTAGAAAATGGTGCTAACCGAGCTAAATGTTTCCAGAAGTACTGGGTTGCAGGAAATCAGAAATTATGGAAAAAGTGTAAAAGTGGCCACAGAAGGGCTTGTGTGCACATAAAACAGGGAGACGAATCTGAAAGCAGGTATCTTCTGCGTGGACAGTACTCACACAGCTTGCACAGGGGATCTGCCTGGACTGCTGTCGCTCTCGTTGCTGTTGGTATGCTCCATTGCCCCATTCAGCTCTTCCCGCATGGTGCTGGCTAAGTTGCCCAGAGTGGGATTTCCCATGGAAGCAGTAGTGTATAGAGGTATACTATTCTCAGCCATCGAAGCCTGCCATCAATCAAGAGAAAATTTATGAAGATGTAGGGTATGCACAGAGAGGAAAGCTATTAATTACAGGTGTATTCGATAATCTCCAGTTTAAGTTCATTGTAGCGTGGTTGGCAAATTCAAGTTTCTAGAGTGAGACAGATTTTGCTTTAAAAGTAAGACTTGTGACACATGTCCCAAGCCTGGTTTCAAAGAGCTACCTGGGCAGGGGGAGAGGGACTCAATTCAGCCCTGCTGTGTAGAGTCACAAGGTTCAGACAAGGTGATCTTATATGAGGTTTATGTCTGATGACTTTTTTCAAGAGCAACTGAATATTTCCAGATCACAGGGAACTATAACGGAATTTTCATTTCTTTATCCACTTTGATGACTCCGGTATTGGACATTAGAGATTTGATTAGATTATTCTGGCTGCACAGCTCAAATTTATGAGAATTTCCATAAACATTTACTTTACAGAACCTATAGAAGAGGAAGAGACTATAGAATTGGAATGAGATTTTATCTCCCATCACTCCCCTTTTTAATGATTTCTGAATTCGTTTAGTTGCAGCGTGAGACAACTGGTTGAAGGTAATACCACACATTCTTTCAGACTCAGATCAGACCAATCACCTAGAATTTTAGGACTATAAATCTATCTATCTATCTATCTATCTATCCATCCATCCATCCATCCATCCATCCATCCATCTATCTCTGCCACAAAGAATCTCTAAGTCATAATTTCTTTTGGACACTTAAGTAGATCCATACTGAGGGTGACAAAGTCAGTCCAAATGAGTGTCTGCAAAAAAAAAATGTGAAAATTAAAAGAAAAATTCCTGAACTCTGTAGTGGAATACTGTTCACTTCCTATCTTACTTCATTTTAATAAAATGACCACTCATTCTGAAATGCAGAAAATAGTCAACTATGTCATTGGACTAAAGTCTCCATATTGTTTCATTTGGGTAGTGATTATGACCCAGAGACTTTTCATTTTATTGGACAGTCTTTCAAAAACTGGCAGTTGCAATTAAACCAAGATTTATCAAAACTGTCCTCTTGCAGGCCATGCTATGCCTGGTTGTCCAACCTAATGAAAAATTACAGCCGTAAGACAATCTGGTATGTGACTTCAATTGGCCAGTCATGCAGAGTCCAAACTATTCTAGAAATCCTGGCTCTATACAGAAAGTAAGAACCAAATATGGAGAAAGAATGGGTGCAAAACTGGAGTGCACGGAACCTTCCTATTATGATGATCACAGTCTCACTGTATAAATGACAAAGCCTGAAAAGCCTTCTGGATTCAAGCCCCATATTAGAAGAACTATACACACCTAACCTAGCATTGGCTAATAGACTATTTCAAAGCCAGGCCACCTGCAAGCCCACAGCTTTTCCTTCTCTCCACTTCAAAATTCATATAACTACCTTCTTTTAAAAAATGGCATTTTTATTTTCAAAATGAGAGAACTCTTTCTGATGAATAGAAAATTTGAACATTTGTCGTTTTCCTGCAGTTTGTCAAATAATTTGCATCTAGTACTTTTTCAACAACTCTCTTGTAATTGCAATAATGCATATTTTTATTTTTTTGGCAGAGTGAAAAGCAGGAGTAATTTCTAGATGTGTGTGGTGTGCGCACAAACCGCAGCTGGATAAGCATCTTAACTGCCTTTATTTGAAGCAACACAGTGGTCATGCCTCTGCTGGTCATGAAAGCTCTGTTAGGACTATCATCTGAAGCACTTTCCCCGAAAATACCACAAGATTGGCTCTCACTAGCTCATTTCTCTAGTATATAGTCAGAATGTGGTAAAAGTAAGGCCATCTCTAGCTTAGTATTTAAGCAGCTGCTCAAGACAAATATTGAGAAGTAAAAATAAAATTGAAATGTTTATGAGAATGTGCTCTTTGGGATGAGGTAGTCACCCACTGGACAAGGCAACCTTCTTGGGGTAATTTGATCCCCTTGGCCCTAGAAGAGTTCTAGGTCTAGGCCATTTCTGATTGGGATTGCATCATAAAACATGGGCAGAGACTCAGAAGCCACAGTGGTGAAAGGTATCCATAAGGCAAGCACTTACACTGACACTTTGATTCTCAAACAAGAAAAATGTAAGTGAAGAAACCCAGCACTGCCCATTTAAAAAATAATCCATGGGCTGCAAAGAGAACCCAGTGCCTGATACACAATAGAGCCACTCGAACATTCTTTGTTGAGTGAGTGATCTAAGCAACCCACTCAAGGTTAGAAAAATTTCCACCAACTGCTTTTGCCTAAACAAGTGGTTCCTTTTGTAGTTGATGTCCACTTAAGGAACAGCTGGGCTACGATTTTTATGATGGACTTAATTGTATGAATGGCCCTGTGCGCAGTATGTGGTTTTGTACCAACTGTCACCTCTGCCAAGAAAACGAAGGTGCTTAACTCATGGTGCTAAAGTCCGTAAGTACCATCGCTCCTGGAATGTGAACCACTCTGAGGTCCCTAGGGAAAAGGCAGTTTATAAATACGAAGCTTTACAGTTACCCTTAGTTACTACACTTTTTCAAAGCATAATGCAATCTGTCCCAAGTCCAATGTTTTATTTCTGTAGTAGATTCTGCTGTCCTATTTTATATATTGTACATCTTGCATTATGTTACTCTAGTAATCTTTTAAAGATGCTGTTCCACTATTATTTTTACTTGTCTTGAAAAATGGAAATGGGCAATAATGGAAAGGAAGGCCTGCTGGTAGAATCTTTATTTAATTTGCACAGTAGAAAGTTCCCTTATGAGACTGTCTACTGACCATGGATCCAAACTGATAGAGGATAGACAGGGAAAGGACCACTCCTCAACATGAAATTGTACCAACTGATTTACCTTACTTCATTATGGACATAAAGTGTTCTTGGAAAACTGCAGCAGCATTTTGGGCTCTCACTAAAAATAAGCAAAGGTGCAGAGGATGCAAAAACCAAATGTTTTAAAGATGACACTTGAACAGCTGTGCAATGATAGAGCATTCTAATTGAAATTAGTTACACAGTTAAGGGAATCCAGAGGATGGAGGATCACTGCCTTTTTTTTAACCCTTTCTACCTCATGAATGTAAAATGAGCTTGTAATTTTAATACTATTCTAGAGACAGCAGAGCAGACTTTAAATTCACACTCCACGAGACTCCAGGGAAAATAAGTTACTAATGAATGGTATTTACAGTGGTGGTATCTAAGCATGCTTTCATTTGCTTTTCTAGAGTTACTGTGTAAACTACAAGTAATTAAAAGAAATGCAGAGAGTAGTCCCTCCTATTAAATTTGGGTCAGACTAAAAATAAATAAATATAATTACTGAAAAGCTAAGTTCAGTGAATTTGCCTCTGCACTGAAACTGTGTAAAAGGCATGTCATCCATTCTTGGGAGCCTGAAGCCTCTGCTGAGTGTTCTGGGAAAATAATTTTGTACAATGCAGAGTAGGTGCTCAATAAATATTTGTTTAATGCATAGCAAAGCCATCATTATCTCCTCTTTAACCCACCCCATTCCCATAATACCAAGTGTCTCAACCATTCTTTAATTATCATCCTGTAAAGAGCCTTTTTTTAGACTTTTGCTTCTCTATTTGTGCTGCCCCTCATGAAGTCTGAATATCTGTTTACGTACTATTGCCTGCTGGAAGGGACATAAGACATTGTTATAGCTAAGTACCAATTTTAGGGTGACACAGTCCCCATCAAGAATGCATGCTAGCAAAAACACCTCTTGGAGATCTCTGCTTAATACTATTGCAGAGAAGGTCTGCAATAGTACTAGGTCATGTATGTCAGCTTTATCTATAGAATATGTCATCTAAAAGCTACCAAGAGTTCCTAGGCCTCTGTTCCAGAACAATGTAGGCAAGGTCAAAATCAATCAGGACCATTGGCCACAGGGACAGTCTACCTGTGAAGTCCTGAAGGAGGCTTGAGTACTACCCAGGTACTGTAATGAGGTGGTACTTCAGTCTTCTTGTGGACTTATGAAATGACTTTACTACTCGGTAACTGAGGAACACAGTAAATAAAAGGCTTCCGAGATGCAGACGCTACCCTTGTACCTCATGTTAGCGTGGTAATCTCCTTCCCGCTCAGCGCAGGGATCGTTCCCCTCCTGTCCCAGTACCACTGGTTCCTGCCCTGGGCTTGCTTTATCAGAAGGTAATGTTCAGTGTGTTCACTATGGGATCTGAGCTCTCTGCTGGAGTCCTAAAGAGTTTTCTTTAACAACTCTAGCATTTAAACAAAAACAGTTTACTATGACAAAGCAAACCAACCCCAGATATTACAAAGCACCCCCCCACCCCAGACCAACAAAAAGGATGCTAAAACAGACTTTAAAAGAAGAAATAAAAAACTCAGCTTTCCCTTTAAGCCTGTGAACAATAGAAGGTCACGTGATCCAGTGGCCTATCATCCAGCACATTAATAGCTGTGCTAGAGTAATTACACTTGTGGTATTTTTGCCTCAAGTGAAATTCTGAAATAAGAGGATGGAAATTATGATACTGCTGATAAATATTAATAAGTGAACTTTTAATTTTTTTGCCACAATATTCAAAATGCTAAGCATACTGCTAATGCTGAAGCAGCCGATGTGTTTGCCTCCAGGGAGGACGATGCTTTGTGCACTTAAGAAAAAAGTTTAACGGAATTAAAATTTAATATCTAATTAGAGTGAGGCTAATATATTTTGAAATGAGTGGGGGAGACATGTGCCTCTGCTGTGTATTCGGGACAGCTGTTAATCTTACCTGTAAAGCTGCATTGAGAGGTGTGCAGTAGGCGTGGCTGCTCTGCATGTTTTTAATGAGGGAAGGATTACTGCATAAGAAAAAGAAAAACTCCAAGTTAAATGGAAGCAACCCCTGAGTTCCCAGATAAGTTTTGTTTAAGCTTACTGGTAACCTTCCAAATCAGAAATTTCCCCCACTATTAAAACCGAAGAGAAGTTAGGTTTTCTGGCTTTATTGGGCTGGTCTGTGTGAACTCCTCTGGGAACATAGATTATGCTTGTCAAGGAAACTGGACATAATATTCTGGCTTAAGTAATGGGCACTCCATCCACTGAACAATATTTATATCAAAATAGTGACCTCTCTGCCAATCTGTAACAGCTTCCCTTACTCTCACAGAAAAGCAGAAGCAGCCTGGGCACTGGGCTGGGAGTCAGGGAGCTGACTACAGCATTCTGGGGGTGAGCTAGCACAGTGTTGGCTCTTACATTTCTCCATGATTTGAATTGTAGAGTTACTGCTAGGGAAATGGCATGGTGACTCCTAATGAAGATCTCCAAGGGACATTTTTGCCAAAGGAAAATAGAGAGCAGGGTATGCCAAAAGAGGGTCATTGCTAAGTAAGGCAGGGGGTTGGGTTGAAGCTTTTCTTGCACAGCCAAATCTGGGAGGGTACAAGAAAATAAATAAATAAATAAATAAAGAGATGAATGAATAAATCAATAAATAAAATATATACGTGTGTGTGTGTGTATTTTTTTTTTTTTTTGGTGTGTGTGTGTCTGTATGGTGTGTCCGCTAACTGAAAACAAGACAATGTTTTAAGAAAATCTCTAGCCTGGTAAGAGTAAAAATGCCAAATAAGCACAGAGGAGACACTGCAGGAAGAGAGGGGCTTCCAGTAGTAAAGGACCTCCATTTACTGGTGGCATTTAAAGGAATTACAAGTGCTATTACCCATTTCTATCCTAAGCATGAAGCATTTTAATCAAACATGTCACTAAATTTATATTATTATACTAAGTAAAATTAGAAGAAATTTACCCAAATACACATATTAACTCTAAATAAAAACTTCCTTTTCCCTTGGAGGAATTACGATTCACACAGAAGTATTTAGTTACAGGGTCCCCGTATGCTGCTGAATCAAAAGATAACCAGTATTTGCATTAAAGATATCAAAAAAGCATTATTCAAGGCACTGGTGTTCCACAGAGAAACAAGAGATATACATGTACAAATCACAATTCAGTTCTGTTGCAGAAAGCTGTGGCACTGCTACTTGGTGAAATGCAATACTACATGGGATGGGTCAACCATGCAAAGCCAAAGCAACAGCAGAAAAAAAAAACAAAAGCAAGTAAAGGCTCTTACTGTGCGACAAGCTCGTCAAAGTTTTCATCGGGGCAGTATTTGCGAGGACGGCCTCGTTGAATATGGCGGCCACGTTTAAACTCTTCGTCATCAACTGTCCAAAAGGACCCAAACTCATCCTCTACTCTGACAAAGCACTTATGCAGTGAGAGGTTGGTGCGAATGGCACCCTGGGATAGGAGCAGCAGCAAAGGAGATGAGGTGGCAACAAAAGGAGACGGGGTTGGGGGTAGAACAGACATCCAATACAGGGAACAGGAAAAAGAAAATAAAATGCAATAAGCATAAGCAAATGGTTTGTGAGGGTTAATATGCATTGCCACCTAAAAGCTACTAGCATGTGATGCAACAAAGACTGGCAAGCAGGGCGGGGACTGGTGGGCATACAAAACAGGAGGGATGAAATGCTTTTTTGCTTCCCTTAACTGAGACAACATGAGACCAGTCTTTTGGTCTAACACCACCTTGCAGCCAAAGCCTCTATGTTACACTTGTTAGCACAATCCAAGCTGGGCTGAGAAGTTCAAACACGGTGGACGTACCCACTGATCTTTTGTGGCCTTCGTTTTTGGAACTCTACTTCATCCACTGTCCATACTGCCCCTTTAACGTTTTCTACTCGCACAAAACACTTGTGAAGACTAAGATTATGACGCACTGCATTCTGCAGCAAGTATAAAAGAGAGAACATTTACATTTTCTATAAGAAAAGACTCCAAAAACAGCAGTAAATTCAGCCTAACAGTCCACATTTGTAAAACCATCCCCGAGAGCTATAGTAACCACCCCCGTGGACAACCTTTTCTTGTGGTCAAGAGTGCCTTGTCCAAAAGCAAAGATTAAAAACCTAAAACCATAAATTAATTGTACTTTGGCATTTTAGTCTAGTCTCTGGTCATAGTGATCCAGAAGAAAAAAAAATTTAATATGCATATAAGCCCAAAACAGATTTCACAGTAAAAATCTGAAAATATTGTTAATATGACTTAAAAATAAGGAAACATGTACTGCATACAACTGTCCCTTTAAATTCACTTACCTCCCATAAAAAGGGCAGTTTGTTTCTATTTTTTAAACCATGAAAGATGAAGACTCAGTTATTATTATTCAATATATTTTGTTCTTGTTCCTTTTGTTTATTAAAGTTTTGGCTTTAAAATCTTCTATGGGTTTTCTCAGATGTATTAAGAAGAAACCTAAATTAGATTTTACCATTGAGAGTATCACCTCCTGTAGCTGACCGAAGCAGGGGGTGAAATGATCCCCAGTGAATCAGGATCCATCATCAAGCTATGTGTTACCCGCCAGAATCTATATAGAAATTGGACCTTTCTATGGGCAAGCACCTTAATTAACTGAGAAAATGCCAAAGGAACATATGAGTAGAATTCTCAATGGGAAAATGATGATATTCCTGCATTAATGGTTTCAATAAACACATGTTTCTTTCCTATGCTTAAAAAAAAGTCATTGCTTTTCATTCCTAAGAGGAGATCCTTGACATCTATAATCTATCAGAAAGAAGGATCTCAACTGAGGGTTGAAAAGCTTCTAACATCTCATCTCTCCTTTGAATTTCAGGAAAATCCACAACTCTTACTGGATCTAATAACAAGCATAGCTTCGTTTCTTTAGTTATCCTTATTAAACTTACTGATCTGGACTAAAAAATAGACATGAGGACATTATAAAGAGACACATGTCATTTACTCAAACTTTCTTCTTATAAGAAATATGCAGGTGACAGTGGCATGAGAAGTTGATGCCTACGTTGCACTTCATATACCCTGCTTCAAGCCCTTTACTCAATTCCATTAAAGCTGCTATTGCTCAAACATTTTGTACCCCTCCCCTTCTACCACTTGCAATATTTCCTCTCTAAATTAGCCTTCAAATGAGAAATCTTAACATTTTGAGAAGGGTTTCAATTTTTGAATAATCACCACTGGTAACTCCAACGAGTCAAACTACATAATAATGAATTTTTTTTCTTTTTTGATATGGAATATTTATAAGATAATGAGACTAGTTTTATTACATGGCCTGATGAACCTGCCCACAAGGAGAATCCACATGACGAATTCTCAAGGACCTTCTGAGCAATGTCAGCATAACTGGAGTAGGTTCAAGACACCCCAGGTGACAGTGAAAAGATACTCTGATTCACAAACAGGTTTGCTAGCTTTGCTAGCTTTGCATGAAAACAAAACAAAACTCTCTGAAAAACATTGGGCATGTTATAACTGTATTTAGTAAGACCAATTTCTTTGCACATAAATTGTAGTCTGGTCTCTAAATAAAGCTATTTTTTATAGTGTACACAGGTACAGTACAAGGATGCTAAGTATCCACTGTTATCTCTTAAAACAACACTGGGGAGTTTGAAATAAAGAAATACATCCAAATTTCATTAAAAAAACAGACTGAACATATATACATACAGGAGACATAACTGGGAAAGAAATCCACATTACTTTTCACCTTAATCACTGTTTGATGTTTTAAAATAAGCAGCAAAATGTAAAGAACTGAAAAGATTTAAAGAAGCCATGTCTGGAAGAAAGGATGCTTTAGATTTGTCTGAACTACATGGCCATGTAAGTAAAGATGTAAGGTCAAAACTTAAGTTTTGTTTTCAAAGATGTTGTACATATAAGCAAAAGCAACCAGAAATCAAGAGTTTTCCCAAAAGATAAATATGCTCTTTTCAGTCATCACTTTAACTGGACATTTATTTCATCTTTTTTTCTAAGATCATAATACAAATAAGGATACATAGAGGAGATTATTATACACATTTGTGAGTCACTAAGTACTTCATTTAGGATTATTTATATTAACAATACTTTCTTCTATAGTTTGCAAAAATGAAAATGTTAAACCTAAAGACCTGAGCTTAAGTATCATGTTCACAACTGATAATTATTTTTAAATGTGATTATTTGCTATTTATAAAAGGTAATTGGAAGAAAATGTCTGCTTCATACTATACTTTCTAAATTTCAAGAAGTATTCATAGCTAAACTTCCTTCGTATTTTATCTCCCAAGGCAGGTGGAGGAAGAGGGGGAGGATTTTAAACATGGGTTGCCTTCAGTGGCCATTTATCTTAATGGAAATAATAAAGATATTTTAGGTCACGTAGATATCCATAGCTCTGTAAATTTGATGAATTAATTCTACTGTTATATTCATTTTCTCTCAAAATGCTAATTTATCAAGAATGTAACAGAGGAAATATGATTTGTTTTTGCTTGTGTTTTTCTCCCATATAAAGTTAAGGAAATAACAAGAAAGATATTTTAAGCAAAACAAAATTTCCTTATACCCCATAATAAATCTCTATTGTATTTAAAACAATGACATGTAAAAATACCCTAAAATATTTTCATTTTAAATGTATCTAAATGTTTTAGAATTTAGGGAATATAAGAATTCTAGGTAGTAAAAATGGAAAAAAAAACAACAACATAAAACCTCTTACAATTATTACATTGTACCTGCCTTCTGTACACTAATGTTAGAAACTACGAAATTGAAAGTAAGTGGGAAAATTTAAGAATTTGTAAAGGCTTCATCTAACACATCAGAATAAATACTAATAAAATCTATGAACCAATTGCTGAACTGAAAAATGAGGTATGTCACGTGACCTCAAACTTTGCTGGGGGTATCCAACACGGACCTATGGAATTTGACCTGTTTTAAAGTAAATAGGGGTTAAAGTGAAGTTACATAATTCCAAAGCTACTTTTCTTCCCCAGAGTATCTAACAGTTTCTTGACTTAAAAAAAAAAAATTAATCAAGTATTGTGTTCTCCTGTAATAACTCCCACATATAGTGCTAGTGCTTGGATTGCAAAGCTTCCTTCACTAATTGGGCTAAGGAGATTTTACACAACCAATGAAAGTTATGTCAAGTTTGTCTGATCGTTTCTCCAGGTCTTTAATGGCATAACAAATTATCTACGCATCACTGCAAATACTGGTGGTGGCTAAAGACATAAAAGCATGATGTTTGTGTTAAGTAATAGGACAATCTTAAAATGAGGGCAGCAGTGCCCTCTGCTCCTTTCTCCTACATATTCCAACCAGAGGGGACTGATTTTATTGGATGGTCCATCCAAATGTCTGATGCCAATGTAATGGGAATCTTAAATCCCAGTGTTCTAACCACAATGGAACTATTTTCTTAAGCAACTATTACTATAAATTAGACTCTTTAAGTGGATCAAAAAATGTAAATGTAACTTACAACAAGTGCATTTTTTTTTCCAACAACAAACTCTCTTCTAGAAATGGTAAGATCAAGACTGAACAGGCCTGTGACAAAGATTACCTTCCACGTGGCCGCATTGCGTCGAAAGTAAGCAAACATTCGTGTGAACCAATTATAGATTTCATTTAGTGTTAGCTGCTTTTCTGGAGATTCAAGAATGGCCTGTGAAGTCAAAGTAACAGAAGAAAATTTATGACCAAATCAGAACTGTCATTAAACAGTTTCTTGCAAATATAAAATAACCATGTTTCAGAGCTAAATCCTAAGAAAGGTTTTACAAAATGATCTCAGATTAATGGTTGTATTTAACACCTCAATAGTAAAATTCAAAACGAAATTATCTAATTGTTTTGAGTTTTTATTTCTGTTTCCATACAGAAATATTAATTTATTAGCATTCATAAAGAAGAATCAAAGAGAAATGCAAAACATTTCACTAGCTGATTAAAGCTCAGTAATTATTTAGAGCTCAGATTAATTCTAGGGATCAGAGATTACTGTAGCTTGTGATAATTGACTTGCCATCTTTAAACAGGCTCATTTTCACTGTTGTGTGAAATGAATTTCCTAATAATCACATCGTATTGTAATACTTAATCAAAAGCAATTATGTTATATATTTCAGTTTTAAAAAACCTTATAGACAGGGTTTTAGCATGCCTGCATTCTAAATGGTTTTAAATCTACTTCATCAATATAATATATCCATGTACATGTACACCTTTTGATATAACTTCATATAATGTGTTATGTACTTACCTGCCTAATTAAGGATGCATATGTAAATGGTGGTCTAACTTCTGCATTCTTATAAAATTCTTGGTTCTGCGCAATATCTGCTAAATAAGAATCATTGTCTTGTTAATTATGACATTTGAGGCTGGTGTACAAAATTGCATGTTGCAATTTTACATGAGGCAGAAATAGAGTATCTACCTGAAGAAATGGGCACGTTGTATTTGTCTGAGTACCGCCTGCGGATGGGTCCCACCGTGTGCATGCTGGTGGTGGTGATGACAGAGGGTCCTTGGGTGTTGGGAGTGATGGGGGCAGTTGGGGTAGTTGGAGTATGAGGTAAGCTCTGTGGAGAAGCCTCTGATGCAGATTTAGAGAGTGTGACACTTGATACCAGATTCAGCTGTAAGAAAAGAACAATTCTTAGAAGACCTTAAAAAAAACACAGATCAATCAGGAAAGCAACTAAATTATAGCAAGAATAATACAGAGGGGATGCCTGGCTAGTTTTATTTCTCTAAATAGCTGTTTCTAATCAACTGAAATATGAGATGAGTTCCCATGTAAACATGACTCATTCAGTAGTTAGCTGGGATTTGTGGATATAGACCTGAACTCAGCAACAAGACTTTCTGCAATATGCTATAGCACAAGTGAGTAGCTGTTTTCACCTAATTTGTTTTAAAGATTTTATTTATTTATTTATTTTTAGAGAGAGGGGAAGGGAAGGAGAAAGAGAGGGACAGAAAGATCAATGTGTAGTTACCACTCGTGCGCCCCTTACAGGGGACCTGGCCCATAACCCAGGCATGTGCCCTGACTGGGAATAGAACTGGCAACCCTTCCATTCGCACGGGCTGGAACTCAATCCACTGAGCCACACTAGCTAGGGCTGTTTTCATTTAATTTTTAATAATAAAACCTTTAGGTTTAATGAATTTAAATTTAGTCATGTGTTAGCAGTGCCCCTACCATGCTGCACAGCAGAGACATGCTACTAATATTCACAATGAAACATCTTAGATGGGAACTACTACAAGCATGTTTGACCTGTGACTGAATTAAAACAAGTTATACTGATCTTGTAAGCTATCGGCCAGAAGAGACTAATCTTTGCAAGCTTTATGCGTAATCTTGACTACTCTATCAAACATGGGATTGGAATATACTAACAAGGATATAGCATATGAGAGATATGGAACTATAAAATTTTTGATGATTTTTCCCCTTCAAGTTACAAATATTCACCAATATACAGCATAGGGCAAAAGTAGGCTTTATAGTTGTTTGTATGGAAAATAGTTAATAAATAATAACACAAGAAGGAACGCTATGTTTCACAAACAACTGTAAACGTACTTTTGTTCCACTCTATACTGTAATAATCTATTGCATCAAGTAAGAAAACGAATACCATTTATTTGAAGTACTATAGAGAGAAATCAATAGTACTGTTGTGATTCTTTTTTTGTGTCTATCAACTTAAATTGCACCCTGAGTACTTCCCTTTTTAATACTGGAAAAAGAGGCTTATCCCTTAACCCTCCTTTCCCCAAATCTGTTGTTACAGAAATATTAAGTCTGGCTGTGCTGAAGAACTTGATCATTTTCAACATATTTATTACAGTTTACACAGAATTGCTAACTCAGATATGTATGGTTGGCCCAAATCCAAGAAACTTCAGCAGAATAGGCTTACTTGATAACATTTTCTTAAGCCATATTTCGAATCACTTAACAAAATAAGACTTTCACCATCACAATAGTTCTAGTACAAGGCATTATTTGTGGAAGGTATTCAAAATGAGATTCCTCTGAGATCATAATCAAAGAACTTATTAAAAGAGAGTTCCAATTTACTGAGACGACTCAACCTTGCTCATATTCTAGTAATGAAAAGGCCATGTGAAACTTCTCTGCCTTATATGTTTAGAGTAATTCCATAAAAGGGCAATGAATTTGAAGAAAAAGGAAGATCAAATATAGTTAGGTAAATATTAATGGCAAAATGTAAACATAGTGTTGGAAACTGAATGTTGGGTTGCCAGCTTTTATTTGTGCTTTCCTTTTTTATCCTTCCCTTCCCTTGAAATGGTGACTCTGTCAACCGAAGATCTCTGACGTGTACCCCTATGCTTGACAAGAACAAGCTAAGGACACTGCTCTGCCCCAACAAATTTCCAGTAAAGCTGAGCAGGTACCGGGAGGACCTGTTTTATTAGTGCTGGAAACCTGACTTCATGACATCTGCACATCTGCAAAGTGAGTGCTTGCAGTTCAGAATAGCAGCTATGGAATAGAGCAATAGGAAAGGCTGCAGAGAAGCCAAGTGGAAAGGCTGGGGCTGATCTCTTTGCCTCAAACCTTTATCACTGACCATGTGCAAAAACTGTGTATAAGCAACAGCTCAAAGAGTCAAGGAAATAAGTGCATGAAAGTCTAAAGCTCATAAATTTATAAGTCTTAAAATTCAGAGGTGCTACGCCTAAGAATATCAGAACTCTCTGGAAAGCCATGGATACCATGTGTAAAAACCAAGTTGTAAACTACTTGCCCCTGTGTGGTTTTTACTTAATTCTCATACTACTACTACCACTTGAGATGTTATTATTCATATTTTACAGATAAGCAAACTGAGACTCATGAGAGATTGAATAACTTGCCCATATTCACAACCTGGACTCAAAGTCAAACATGCATTTGTGATCTCTAGGCCTTCTGTATAATCTTCTTATGCCCAGGTAAAGAGGGAAGACAAAACAAAACAAAACAAAACAAAACAGAAACTAACTAGTTTTATTTTTCTGCAGGCTCATTTTTGGAAAGGATTCAGTTATCTCTGCTTCTACATGACATAAAGTAAATATTCCTGAGCAAATATGGGGCCTTTGATATTAAACAGAACATGCAATTGCTGCCCTTGAAGAGTTTACCATCAAATGTAGGCACTGCTCCAAGGAAAACGTACCAACCACCTTACAACAATTCTGAGGATTAACTTGACTTTCTGGCCTCTCTTTTCAGTTTATAGACATTACCCTAAACACCGTAACTTTCTTAAAAATGTTCTGAAATTTTAATATAAATACAATATCCTTAAAAAATGTGTGCTCCTTTCCAGTTTTGTGGAAAAGATCACCAAGTCTACTGGGTTCTACTCTAATTGCCAAACACCAAATCTCATGTAAACACTCAGGAAGTGAAATCCATCTCTGGGTGCTCACAGGCAACAGTAACAGACAAGTCACATACGACGATGACAAACATATAAGAAGAGTCTGACTCTCATAGCTTTTACAAAGGTCTCAACACTTGGACAGTTCCTACCAAAACAATAGCAGCAAAAAATAAAATTTCTTCAGGTTAGCATATTAGAATTATATGGAGGTTTTTGAACATCAGTAGCAATAAACACTTAGCCAAAAGAAAGCAGAGAGGAGGCTTCCTAGACTTGACAAATGACACCGTGATCCACACCCACTGCTGGGCTATCTCTAATAAGTCACAGAGGAAGCAGCCAATCTGAGCTAATTACCAGATAAAAATGTATTGTAAAGACTCTAATTAGGAGATGAGGATGGAGTTGATCTAATGATTAAATGCTGCATTCGACTGACCCCACCATCAATGTGCAGTGGTGCAAGATGTCACTGGAATATTTTGCAGAAACAGTAATTTTATTTCGAGGAGGGGAGGCAGTAATATTTGTAATGATGGCTATGAGGTAAACTAATTAAAAGACAGTTCCTAGAGGAAGAGGGTGGCGGAGAGCAGCTGTGGCCATTCCAACACCAAATGCCAAGTCTCAATAGAGGGATTGCAGTCAAGTGGAAAATTTCCGCCTGACCTCTGCCCTTGCTATTAATTTGCAGGAAAACTAATGACACATATACATATTCCCACAAAATTGTTCTAATTGCTAATTTGCCAAAGGAGCCCAGATTCCAAATTAAACATGACTATAGCCTGTGAGAGAAGAGAGAACAAAAGGCTGTAAATTCCAAACGCAGGGTGCTCTGCCTTGCGAGATCATTTGAAGGCTGAACCAACAAGTTAATGAAATGTCAACCTTGTCAAGTGCAATAGAAGTTTCTTTACTTCTAAACTTTTGTTCCATGATCACATGCTTGTCTGGAGGAGAAGCCATCTTGGGGAGGAAGGTCATGAGGGACAGATAAGACAAGCAAGGGGAAGGGTTCAAAACAGGCTATGTTCAAATCTGCTCTTTTAATTAAGGTCTGTCTGAAGACAGTGGACAAAAAAATTAATTACAGACTCAGAAGAGCAAACTGAGAATGGTGTGGGTTTTGCTATAATCTTGAAATATTCATCTTAATTGTAAACTACTAAATCTTAATATAATCATCAATTCAAAATGAAAGCATATGTGCTTCGTATTTCTGACTGCAGCTAAGGTTTCAAAAGATAATTTTTTTCTAGGGCATGGAGCAGGAAGGGACTGGACTGGGAGGGTTTCTTTTCCTATTTTTCTTATTGTGTTCATTTTCTATTTAAAAAGAAGTTGCTATGTTTAGAAAAGTTAGTAACTCTGATATTTTCTACATGGCAAGTTTCCACCATGTGATGATTTGGGCAAAGATAATCTCTTTGAAAGTCTGGCCAAAAGTTAAATTCTTACATCACTCAAAACTGCTGTAGGGGTTTTTTGTTTGTTTGTTTGTTTGTTTGTTTTTCATTTATGTGCGCTCTTGACCATCATTACCGAAGGACTATCCTGGGAATCTTACCAGCCCAGCTATTGTAACTGTCTCACTACCTAATATTCTGCTTAGCCCTTTTGCAAAAATCAATCTTTACTTTATAAACAGTAACCTCTGCTTTCTTTTAAAGATGATGAGTCATTCGTATTTAAAAAAATAAACAAACCACTGATGCAAACCCAGACAGAAACAGACTTGTCGTCAAGTATTCCCATAAGAACTCATTTTTATTTTTGTTTGTGCTCTTGTCTCACATGAGAACAGATTCTGAGAACAAAAGACAATCCTGAAACCAAAACACCAAGAAACCTCGCTGCTTAGTAGGGGGCTTTCAGGCTCACAGAACTCGAGTTTCTGCTGCTGGTTTTACTGGCCTGAGTGGCTCAAGTCCTGCTTTAACTGTGATGGGATTTCTAGAAATGAATCACTTGCATTTGTTCAGGGAGGGCCTTTCTGAGGCTGAAGGGACATTCCCAGACTGTGGGAGGCTAGGACGTGGTGGCAGGGGGAGGCTTTTGTTCCCAGCTTTGCCTTCCTTTGCCACCTCAGCCTGGCCCTGTGACTGTGTTAAAGGGGCTGGTGTCACTGACAGTGAAACTCAAAACAAAAACACGGGTACTGAGTTGAGGAGGAGACTTAATGAGAAAGAGTGTATAGAAATAGCTACGTGTGTCTGTTTTAGAACCTCCTTCTCTGACTGCCTAACACTGTCTCTCAGGCACAGCTGGGTGGCATTGGCCCAAATAGTTGGCTGTTTCTATGAGTTAAAAGACCCCCTTTGCACACAGGGAGCACTGTGTTTTTATAGCAGCTAAAACTATTTCAAAACAGTCCTAATTGCTATGGTTAGAGGAAAAGAGAATGTGTAAAAAGGAAAATCCAATATGGCATTTCACTTCAAACATCCCAGTTCCTCTAAGTGTTTTATAATATTTCATAAGGAGGGATCTATGACCTGAACTATAATTACCTGTCCACCAAATCTGAAGGAATGCAGTTTCTCCAGGACCAGAGGTTGTGCTCTGGTGTGTAGAAATACCCTAAAGCAAGGTGTACTTTTCATGTAGTCAGTATTATAAAGTGTGATTTACAGTGTTTTTCTCACATAATGATAACGAAGTCTTAAAAATATCCTTAACAATTTAATAAAGTCGTAACAGGCACACTTCTCTTTGTTGCTCTGTTTTGTCCGCTGAGTTACTCCTCTCTCCTAGGAAACAGCTCAGCTAATTCTCTATGGAGTATGTATGAAGACACTACGTTTGGTGTTTACTTTGACAATGTTATTGACTTTGGAACAAAAGAATATCAATCACATTAATCATGACAGTTTCCTATCGTCTGATTTTTCACTTCTGCTTCTCTTACCATGGGACCGGAATCTTTTAAAACTCAAAATACAACAATTTGACTATTCTAAACATAAGTCCAGAAAAGTTTTTCCCATCACATGTGCTCAACTGCTAGGACAGGCAGCTGCCCTGGGAAACACACACACCCTTCCATCAGGGCTTTAACACCGTGGAAAGTATGAAACGCGTATTTTGTCTGATGTTGGTTATTCCTTAACTTCCTCCACACTGCTCCTCATTCCATACCTTCCTCAGAGTCACACAGACACATATACCTACTCTTAGCTCAAGGAAAGATTCATGAAGCTGATTTCTTTCCATTCCTTCCTATTTATCTAGGTTTCTTGATGTTACTTTGCACAGAAGTCTTCCTGGACTCTACCAGAACAGCTCAGTGTTCTACTCAGTCATAATACAACACATGCAGTGAGAAAGTGAATAAGAAATTGTGTATGCGTGCATATATATGTTAGTTTGCTCCATAAGCCTCCAAATACCTCAAAGGCAGGGATTCCTGTAGCTACGTTAGTACTGTTTTTATGCAGCATACCAATAAATATTTGTTGATGCAATAGCTTGATTTTATTTATTTTTTTATTTTTTAAAGATTTTTATTTATTTATTTTTAGAGAAAGGGGAAGAAGAAAGAGTGGGAGAGAAACATCAATGTGTAGTTGCCTCCTGCGTGTCCCACAATGGGGACCTGGCCTGCAACCCAGGCATATGCCCTGACTGGGAATCGAACCTGCAACCCTTTGGTTTGCACGCCTGTGCTCAAACCACTGAGCTATGCCAGCCAGGGCAACTAGCTTGATTTTAAATGCAACCTGCAATCTGAGTTGTAGGTATAATTATTTGGGGCTTGAAAGATTTTACAGTGAGCAGAAAAGGATGCTATTGAAGGGGTCCGAGAACTAAGAAGACTGCAAACTCATATTCTAGTTCACCAATATCCACCCTGCATGGGTGAGCTTGTACCCACTTCTAAAAACTTGAGGTCTGTCCTGAGATGAGCGTATCCTCTAACTAGCCAAACGTGAAGACAAGTTCTACAATAGCATCCAGAAAATGCCATCTATGAGTTGATGTAAGAACAATCCAAGGAGGTGTTGGCAGTTTCTTTGATGGACTGAAATGGAGACTGGTTGGAAGACTAGATACAACAAGTGACACTTAGCACCCAAATGGCACTGAGTGAAAAGCAACATTTATAGTACAGCATTCTATCACTTAGTAACTAAGAATTTAAAAATAAACATGAAGTTCCTTTTAAATAGAAATAGAAAAAAAACCTCAAACTCACTATCAAGTCTGTAACATTAAAGTCCCCATCTATGGTAGATTTGAATCCTGGTGATTGCTTAACTTCAAATCAAAGATTCTAGAAGAATATGCATTTGAACATACACTGTGCATTCTATTATTTAAGTGAAATAAATTAATTATAGGCAAAAGAGAATACTGTGCGCACTGGACTCGATCACCAGATAGCTCTGGATCACTAAAGCTGGAAGAATCAAGAGTTTGCTATGTGTGTGTGCGCCCTCGTTTTTTTTTTTTTTTTAACCATTTTTGGGAAACATTACATGTCTACCTTTTATAATTAATTTCCCAATGCCTCACCTATACATATTTTAATAACTCCTGATTTATAAGATGGTATCTAATAAAATTTTCTATTTCCCAATAAGTGAAAAGAAGGAAGGTTCATTCCAGCAACAGAGTGTCACACAATATCTGCTTGTCAGGCACCAATTTTTACTTCTTATATGTAACTTAAAGGATAAGGAATTTATAATGCTGCCTGTGAAGGGAACCACTTTTCATACACAAATGTGATCTTTTTATTTTTCAAAGGGTAATACAACAGTACATTTACATAAACTAATCCAAACAATCTATGTATTTGACAATGGCAAACCTCACACAGACGGCCCATTGTTGGTTTACATCTTGGAGTTCTTTATATTGGCTGGTAGCTCGGCCCTAGCTGTCAAAGGTTTGACTTGGACTCTAAATAAATGGTTATAGAAGTGCTGTGCAGCGATATTGAACTTCTTTGCAAAAGAAAACCTGCTGTGTATGAATTCAAAAGCTATTAATTTTTCAGTCAAAAATATTCGTGCCTATTTCTGTTAATAAAGAAATACTGTGCAGAGCTAGTAAGAGATAATGTTGACTAGTGGTAGAGAATTTTCAATAGAGCAGTTAAAAATAAATTTAGTAGGAGGTCCCCTTCAAAGTTATAATTTTCAACAATGTAAGACATTTTTTTTTCTAATACTGATCAAGATAAACCTCCCTTCCTTGTGCATTTACCCCAGGACTGGGTTTCCCTGTTCACTGGCTACTCACCACTGGTCCTCCTGGAGATTCCCCACGACCCTTCTGTGGCCCATGCAGGCTTACACTGAGTGCCCCTAGGGTTTGGCAAGTCTTTCTCCAGTTTTATCCTTTCTCCTCCCCACAAGAAGCCTCATGATCCAAAATAAGCCCATTTCTAGACTCCCAACATTATTCCACCATCGTCTTTAATCCATGGAAGAAGTCGAAGATAATCTCATTCTCCCCCTTGTTACTAGGTTTAAGGACTCACACCCTTCATCCTGGAAGGAACCACTTCCCTCCAAATAGAAGTCATATGAACACTTTCAGAGTTCTAAGGTGATTAGTTCCCTAAAGAGTTGACTATACCCACTAGTGAATGCAGTCATTTCAGGGTCTCATCATACAGAGCTCATAGTATCTCTAGAATTCCTGTAAAAAGGAGGAATTTATATAAATACCAAGACTAGCACAGCTGACCACTGATTCCACAACATACTGAATGGCCTATGCTTGTTTTTCCCCCTTTCTTTTTGGTAGCCTACAAATTCAGTCCTGTAGCTATTTACTGTACAATACATGGAAACGAAGGGCTTTTTCTGAGTAAAAATGGATGTGCAAAGTGTTTAATGATTTTATGTCCTGTATCTCAGTAATGTGTTCTGTTTCAGACATTAATTTTGTCTGCCAACTGCATCCTGGCAGGCTACCATATTTGCTGGTTAATAGTCTGACTCCGTTTTATTTCTATCACCATAAATCATACATATATGGGTGTATGTTTGCTTTATTTATAGAAAAAATCAGTCCAAACAGATAAACCAATCCTTTGCCATGATGCTGCATCATTGCATGTTGATTAAAATTACTGGTACTAACTACAGATTGTCAACGCTCAATTAATTTTCACACAGTGACTCCATGCAAAATCAAATAAAGGCAGTGTACCTTTAATTTTTACAAATCTTAAAAATCAAGAAGCAAAGCAACTCTATTTTGAATAATCAGTTGAAGGTACTAGGAGATTTTTAGAAATGTAAGTATATGAGAAATGCAACTATTAAAGAGATCAATGTAGAATAAAGACTAAGGCCCGAAACAGCAGTCGGGGACACCATCCTTCCACTTTAATAATGTCTCTGTCTGGATGGCCCTCCTTGAGGTCAAGTAAAACAGAACAAGAAAAGAAAGGGGGGACCCCTAAAGTTAAACAATTACAGTGTACCACATTTAGTTTCTGAATTGCGGAGCCGTGTTCCCTTCAGTCTCTTTAGATGTTCTCCATAATCTGAGCCTCTAGCTACTCTGATATGTGTTTCCTTTCTGTCACACTCAGACTGGACGAGCCCTTGCTCCTTTTCTCCTGCTCACAGTCTCAGCTTCCCTAGGCCCCAAGGCCTCATCTTAGCCTCTGTGGTCTGGTTGTCTTTTCTCTGCAACATTACCATTCGGAAAGTTTTTTCGCTTCTCTCTCAGTGAGTTCTCATAGCGTATTTTAGTACCTCAGTGTAGCATCCATCATCTGTCCCAAAGAAGAGCTGACTTTCTGGGCCTCATGAACCAGGACTGGACCCACATCACCCCACGTTGTGTTAAATGCCCAGCACAGTACCCTACTCCTAAAAGTTTACCAGATACAGTCAGCTCAGCTTAACCTTAACTATTCAACACTACCAGAGTGGCCTGCATCCTTCCTGTGTTTTGGGTGGGGAAGCAGACAAGAAATACTGTCAGGTTCTTCCCTTTGGTGTAGCTCAGTACTTACGGGCTGAGGGGCAGCTTTAGGTTCTGTAGACTTCACATGCAGGTGGGTCATCATGGCTTGCAGGCGTTCTTTGTCTTTTGCAAGCTAGGATGTAGAAAATACTTTGTTATTTCTTCAAATACAGATTCAAATACGCTGTTACTATTACACATCATTACATCCAAAATGATACATATTCCAAATTAAGCTACAGCACCATTGCACATGACACAATATTGTTCATTGCTTCATCATTTTGAAATCTATGTGACCACTGCCAAACTCCAAGGAGCTGGAGGTGTCTGTGTGAGATTTCTCAACAGAAGAGACTTTAGCTTTTAACTATGCAGATCTAGACCTGCTGGCACCAAGGAGTCCCATGGAACACAGACTGCTAAAAGACAAAAAGTGAATCATGCCTATTAACCAACCTTGTTCATGAAGAAGCCAAAATAAAATGAGCTAGGTAGCTAAAACTCATAAATTCATCTGCTGTGGTTGTGGGAACAGTCCTAGACAGATGGGTACATTTATGCAAAATTAACTTCATCTCTCCTGACAGGTAGGCGCAGACTAAGACAGTGTTGGCAAGCGATGTTATGAACAGGGCAGACACAGGGCTACAGGTTCCCATGTTCAAATGTATGCAGAAAAAGCTTATTCATTTACTCCATATGTAAGTACATACCATGTGCTAGTCTCTCATCTTAACAAAAATGGAGATCTCCTCAATCTATAGAACATTGCCTTCTGAAGGTACAGGAGTTTCTAATTGGATTAGATGGCAGGGACCCAAATGCTATTTATTGGATGTTACTTGCTCTATGCTTGCCCTGGACTTTTTAATATGATATTTTCTATAGTTCAAGACAGTTGAGAATAGGGGACATATAATAAGTACCTTTATGAAAGAAGTGGGAAGTATATCCCCAAAGGATAATGGTATAGTTAAGAGAACAGCTTAGAATTGTGGGAAAATGTATAAAAGATTAATGAGAGGGAGAGAGGGAGGGAAGGGAAGAGGGAAAGAAGGGAAAAGAGAGGGTGGGAGGGAGGGACACAGAATTAAGGAGTCTCATTCCTTCTATATCACATAACTAAGCTTAAATCTTTCAAACATGAATTATTTTTGTAAGTCTAAAATTATTTCAAAATAATGATCAAGTAAGATATTTTTAAATAAAGGTATTTCCAGGGGAGGAAGTGTTTCAGCAATTGAGGTGGCAAAGGTGGTGGGGAAGGGGACAGGAGCCAGAGAGAAAAGGTTTTCGGTATCCTAACTGGATGACTGTCTCAAGCTGTATCACAGTTTTTTCCTCTTTACTCCCTTGTGGTTCAGGGAGGAATAAATTCCCAGGCTGGTGGTGGTGGGGGAGTCCTACAGTGTTAGCATTTATCTTTCAACAAACAGGAAATGAAAATGATACCATATTAGGAGCCACTTTATGGTATTCATCTTCTGTTCTTCAGTAAGTTATTGAATAGCCAAACTAAAAGATGCTTTGGACACAAAACATAATGCTAAAGGAATTTAGTTTTCCAAAGTGGCTCAGTTAGAACAATTAAAATGTTAGCAATGATATTTTTACAGTTATATTTTTTGTGAGTGTTCTAAATTTTTAGATGTTAAAAATAAAACATTTTTAATTTTAAAAATGTTGCTTTAAAATTTTAATGGGGCAGAAGTAGGAAACAAGTAGTCTGTCATAGTGAACACTACAAATTAAAGGGTGAGAGGTGATAATTGCTGAAGAGTCTGATGAATATTAACTGTGACTTAATTTGGGGCTAAACACTGTTGATATAGTCATTACAAAGACCAAAGTAGAAAGAAATCCAAATTTTCAGTATCAAAAAGAATCATCACCTCTATATTGCATGGAAATGTGTACAGGCTGACCTTTTACTAGTTAAAGACTGCCAACACATACCCAGACTTGTACACACAGCCACACCCACAGCCCTGGAGGTCATTGCCATAGGGAACATTTTATTTTTCCACGAGAATATTATTTAGACTTCATCATCCATTTTAAGAATTATCCAGGTAATTCTCAATTACCTGGATAATTACCTGGAGTTGATTTTGCCTCAACCTCAACTCCACCTATAAAAGATGGGCAAGGTAACAGAAAAAGGCAATGATCCAAGTTTTTGTTTTGTTTAATGAGTGCAAACTAGCATGTAATATATTCTTTAAATGAGCTTTGAATTTTTATAATCAGTTCTAGCTCTAACACAAAGTATTCTAACAGTTAAAGGAAAAAAAACTGGCAGAGTTTGCTTTTTGTTTTTTTAGGCAAAGGCTAAACCTTCACACCTATTGAAACCACATCCTCTCTAGTCTTGCATTTATAATACTCACTGGCCCTTCAAAAAAGCTTTCAGAGTCTTTATTACCTTTTATACCATCATTCCATGAGCTCACCATCCCATTAATTTTCACGGCATCCTTTCATTATTATGAGAATACAAACATTTAATATTAGCAAGTATATACCACCGTTCTATTATAAACTGAATCCTATGAAAAGCAAAAGACAGAATGAAAAATTCAGCTCAAAGGTCAATTAAAATTTTGGTTGGCAAATTAAAAAAAATTCTTTATGTTGTGAAATCCAAAGAGAATGACTTTCTAAAAGCTTTTCTGGTGGGTTAGGATGGGTGTCAACATAAAAAGAGTGGCACATGTCCGGGAGTGCTGGGTTAAATCAGCAAGTTTTCTCACCAGTTCTGCAGTGTGACAGCAGTGTGGAAATGGGTGAAAACTCCCAACTTTGGGCACAGCATGTAACCTTTGTAAGTCTTTAGTTGTCCCTGTAAATCTGGAACAATAATCTCTGAACTCTGAAGGGCTATTTTGAGGAGTAGGGAAATTCTTGCACATAAGCTCAGCATAGAGCTTAGTGCTTCAGGATGTTAAAAAAAAATTTTAAGGGAAAGTTAAATATGTGAAGTCTATACAGATTTCTCCTGGCTAAGTATATGTTGGAATCTGCGTCAACATAACAGGGATTCAATGGAGTTTGTAGCTGGGCTCACTGGGGAGAGATTTTTAATGCTTTAAAGAATGGAACAAAGCATGGGAAAGAAGTCCATTTCTTATGGATTTATGTCCTCGGTTCTCACTGTATCTTTCCCTCAGCCTAACAAATCCTTTCCCCTCTTGGCTGATGTAAGCCATTCCCTCTTCTATTAACCATAGCCTCAAAGTGGGTTTTAGACAGCCCAGGCTGTGAATGACCAGAACGTGTGTGCTGCTCCAGACCTACCGATACATGCCTAAGGCTAGAAGCTCCATTCAATGTCTTCAAAGATAAAAACTAAGGAGATTAAATACATTCTTTTAGCAGAGATAAGGGAACATGGATTCGGGTTCATTTAACATGATCACTTTATATGTTGTCAGACAGACTGGTTTTTCACTTGTGGGAAAAAATTCTAAAATAAATGAAGGACTTTGGGTATGTAAAACTACTAGAATTACTGAGAACAGGTGAGAAGGAGCCAGATAACTCATTTAATTTCATAGAAGCCAAGACTAAGGTGGCTATTTGAAGTCTTCTAGCCCTATTCCCACATTGTATAGTTGGGGAAACTGAGAACCACAGTTGAACTTACCTAAGATCATGGAACTGAGAATGGGCAAAAAATACAATGGAATTGTAGTTATATGAGGCTTGGTCTGACTTCCCTACGTTTATGTGGTCATAGGGCACACCTGAGGCACTAACTGGGAACAGATGTGCCTCTCTCCTGCTTGCACCCTGAACTCCAACATGAGCTCCACAAGAGGATGGGACACTCATGTCTTTGTAGCAGGAACCCCATTTATGGTTGGCAAGTCTGGATTATTCCTGTGCAATGAGGAGTCTCCATGTAATGGACTGGGGTTGTACCTATTCTTACTAAGTCCAACACTCCAAGGAGGAATGTGGGAGTAGGTAGCTTGAATAAAGACCCCAAGTGTCCAACTTTAATGAGGTGGGTATGGGAGATAGTCCTCTCTTCTGCGGGCTGAGTATGCCTTAAACAGGGAGGGCTGTCTGGGTTTCCTCAGTAGTTCTGTACACAGCAATGATCCAAACAGAATTACTGAGGCAGAGTAACATATGATCAGAAAAAGAAGAGCAAAAGGGGTTGGGGGGAAACACTGGCTGGAAGGGGTAGAAATGAAATTCTTCTACTAAACTGATTATTTATTAAAAAGTGATTTTCACCCCACTTTACCAAACTATGGTCATCCTGGTTATCCACATGTCTTCCCGACTAGGCTTCAGTGAAAACTTATAAACAATGTCTTCACCACCAACTACAACTCTCAGATAGAGGCAGCCTACAGCTCACGTCACCCTGACTGAAGAACTTCACCACTTTGATTGTATTCTGTCACCATCTTCACATTCCTTGCATGTTGTTATTAAAGACTCTCTTGACATTTAAGCAGACGCACACTAATACTCAGTCATAGTCTAGGAATTCTAATGCTCCCAGAGTTAGGCAGGATTTTAAATTATGAAAACTAAGTGTCTGTTTTCAAAGAGAGACATAGAAGGGAGAAACCCAAAGACTCTCTCTTCCTTTTCTTGGCTCTCCATGCAAAGCTTTGGCAACATGACACTATAGTGCTATCAGGCACTCTTTCCCCAGTGTTCTCTGAGTTTATTCAGAGACAGCCATAAGGCTGTCATCCTACTGCCACTGTCCTGAGTACTGCCTTGGAGAGGGTTAGAAAAGTACAAAGGGGGTCACATTAAGATAATATATTTGTGAAAGTCCAGGAAGTGGGTGTGATTACTAATAGCACTGCTAACAATAGAATAATCACATGTAAAGTCCCTACAATAATGGATTTGTGTTAGGCTGAATGTCTCCCCCTGCTACTGAAACCTGTGTGTTTTTCTCCCTGCTGACACTTTCTTAGACCTTAGAGATGGTGATGTAGATGATTTAGGAAACTGTGCAGAGATCCCAGTGTTACTGAGCTCCAGCCTCGCCCTGCTGTACGGATTGCAGGGGAGAGCTCCACTAGGCAGAAAAGAGAACAGCCCAACACCCATGTTTTAAAACAAGTGCTGTGCAATTCTCAGGTGTAGGCACAGAACCCCGCAGGGCCAGGACCACCCCGGTGAAAACCAGCACTGCCATAAAAGGGTGTGGGTTACAAAGGCTGGGCTAGAATCTGGGTGCTGTCCACTGTTTGCCACTGGCTTTGAATAAGTTAATGAGACCTTCTAAACCTTTGTTTTCTGATCTGTAAAGGAGGGGGGTGACTGAAAATAATTTCTGACTCTAAGAGGCCTATTATTGTTAAGATCACCATCCATTCAGTAATACCTTTTCAAAGAACAATATGAAATATTACATTGAACATGCTCATTAAGTGTGAGATACAAACTGATTTCCAAGTGTGAGCTTTTTCCTTAAAAAAAAAAAAAAAAAGATTCTTAGGATTGAGGAAATAGGGTAGGACTCAATGAAATTGCAGGTATGAAGCATCTAGAACAGTGCCTTGATCTATAGTAGGAGCGCAATAAATACCCTCTCAAGTAGTTTCAAGGCTTTCTGAGAAATAATTATAAGCAGACCATGAAGCATTCAATAGCCCTCTATTGAATTGAAACATTGCCAGGGTGACCGTCTCACTGCAGTTTGCCCGGAACTGCCAGTTCTGAAACTGAGAAACCCAAGTTCCAGGCCTCCCTCAGTCCCAGGCAGGCAAACTGTGATGTCCGGTCAGCCTACTTCCTGTTGAACTGATAGATAAATTTTTAAAAGAACAAGAAATTTTTCCACTATCCTTCTCTTTCACCCTACAATCAGGCTAAACTTTAAGTGGCTTCCTTGGTCTTTAATGCCTTTGCCAATCCCCCTTTCCCTTGTCACCTCCACAAGGCCCCTGCCCCAATGTTAAACTGTGGCATTTGGAGAAGTTCTAATCTTACCCTGCCTACGAGGTTGCACATTCCAGGACGGAAGAGGCCACCTTACTTATCTGTCCAGTATTTGAATAGGTGCTTGACAAAGAGTGACTAAATATAATCAAACTACCAAAGGATAAGCGTACACACTTTCCTAGCCATACCCTCTGCCTGGGTCAGGGAGATTATCCATCACTTTGGTTGGCTCCCTTTCCCTTAGTTGCTTTCAATATTCACTTTAAAGGTTCTGTAGGTTGAGGGGTCGCTGGAAGCCTGTCCTGAGCCCTGTCCCGACACATGCTGAAGTATGGATGTGATGGAAATGCCCAATCTCCAGGGCTCCTTTTTTCTTTCATGCAAAACCCATCTTCATACATAAGAAACTGTGCTGCCAACTGAGCAAGGTCACATGGTCACAGAATAGATTCAAACCAACACAGTATTTGTGACCAGAAAAATGTACCTACATCATGAACGTCTCAGCTTTCTATGGGGGCAAGTCTGTCAAACACTTTTTTTTTGTTATCTGTTAAACTGAATGTTTTCCTCCTTTTCTAAAGTGGAATTCTGTTCTGGCCTGAGAGATACCTCTTATGATATGTCATCCACAGTTTGATGGTTAAGATAAGTCCTAATAAGTGTGGCTCACCTGAGTGAACCCAGGTAACTGGATGAACATGAATTTAAATTCCTGTGCCCATGTCTGGTAGACAGTAGGTGCTCAACTATCAAGGAAGGTTAGAGTGTTTCCTTACAATCCTGGCCATAGCATTGGTGGTGGGCAGTCCTTATTCTTGACTGACTTCCAGTTCCTATGTCTCTGCCCCTCTGTCTGGGTGGGAGGGACCTATATAAACCATGCCTATTGATTGTGGCAATTTTTTTCCTCACCAATTCTAACTCATCATGACTGCATATCATATGGAAGAATCCGTAAAAAGAAAACATCCAACAGAAATCTTAAATACATTCTGTGACCTCAAGAAGCCATATCCTTGACCCAAATGATTTCTATGGTGTCTATGTGTCTTTCTGTAATATGCCTAGGTGTACAATGTAAGGACCTCACACAACTTCTTGGGTTTACAATGCTGGGCTTCCAGGTAATAGCCAGGGTTAACCCTCCATTTTGTCCATTGAAAAAATGTCAAAAATACTATAACTGTCTTTGTACAATAATAATGAAATACAATAAGAAATATTCCAAAAGGCTCTGAATACCCACTAAGATGTTTTTCTGAACCCTTTTCCTGCTCAGTGAGAAGAGTCACAAGGTGTAACATGAAAATTGAATCAACCAACCTTTCTCTATTAACAAGCTCTATATAAGGTGTCCACTGCTAAGAAACATACATTCTATATTCTGATATCTTCCAACAAAAATGCATCTCACACACCACACTGACTAGAGAGATCTAAGTCAGAGCCATACCTATCACCTTTACTTCTGCCTGGTTGCCTGAACTCTCAACATTAGAATCTCCTGGTTTTTCCAAGTAGGAGGCAACACAATGGAAACATCTCCAGCCACTATCCCCTATGGCTAACTGTGGTGATTAAAATAATATATTGTACTCAATTCTTTAGGGCGGTTTGACTACAGGTAAGAAATATCAGTGTCTTCTGTTTGGGGTCAGAGTTGAGGTTTCTAGGGCTTAGAATCCAGCAGCTGAAAACGTACACAGAATAGCACTCAGGTGCCTTTTAGGAGCTTTGGTCATGTCTGGTGCTGACTGACTGCTTCTGTAGGGCAGACATTTTTAGAGACACTCTGCTGATCTCTACTGTAAGGTCCAATTTGGGTTTGTTTTTATAATGGGGACATGTGTGACTTCTCCCAAATGTAAATGCTTGAGAAAGGCCTTCTGAGTCAAGTCCGGTGGCAGGGAGAGATTTCTCTTCCTACTCTAACACTGCATTCATCTTTTGGGAGTTGTGCAAACTTTGATCACTTATTCCTGTAGTGCTCAGTGGTGCAAATACTTTTCAAATTGAAGTTAGTAAATATACTTTAGGATACTTGGAGGTCCTGGTATTTCCTGGACTGGGCAATACCTTCTTTGAAGGAAAGAGAAGTAGCTCTTTGGTCAGTCCTGTCCAGGGCACCCCTCTAAATGAGGTGACACACTACTCTGCTGCTCAGAGAATGGTGGGCAATGCCAGTGAAATGAGATAGGAAGGCTGTTTAAACACAAGAACACCTCTGCATAGACCTGATTTCTCCAATATCTCAGGTTCTATGGGTGCAATGCCTGTTAGTTAATTAAAAAGTACATTTCCAGACCTGGGTGAATAAAATGGCAACTGTGAGAGCATAAGCATGGAAATGCTGAGCTTCAGAGAACAGGAGGCCTGAGATGAGAGGAGCTGTGAGTGTAACTTGCCCCAAATTCTCCCAAATGTGCCAGATCTGCAGCCCTGCCTCTCAATCTAATTCCTGATAAGGGTCTATCTTAACTCTGACGCAGGACAAGGGGTCTTTAAACAGTAAAAACTGTTGATATTTTCTTGTGTATTTCATCTGATTGAATACTAACAAATAGATAAAATCTTGCTTTGGTTTGGTCCCTTCTTAGAACTGAAAATCGCTTCTGAACATGTTTCTGGTGTCTTCAAGAACCCATTAGTGTTGGCTAGCACTGGTCAACTGATGGACAGTGCCAGTGGAAAATTAGCTATTCATGGTCTGTTTCTGCTCTAGAATGTAAGAACCAGGAGGGCAGCCCTATCTATTTTACTCACTGTTGTACTCCTTAGAGGGTCCAGCAAAGTTCATGCTGTTATAGGTTCCAGGAAATGTCTGCTAAATGCATGAGTCGATAAATAGATGAATGAATGAACATATCCCTCAGCCAGCTTTCCATGACCCCAAAGATCAGCAGGTACTTGTCATGTAAAATTGCTGTTGAGGAAACCTGACCAATGTGGTAACTAGACTAATTTTATACACCAAGGTGAAGAAGGGAGAGGTAAGAAGAGGCAAGTAGACTTTTAGGTAGGTAGTCAGGAAAATAAGGGAGCAAGTTACTAGTAACGTGATGAAATTTTTTTTTGCTTGGCAAACTTCTGCAAGGGCCAGCCAGGCAGGAAATACTGTCAGCCCGATAGGGCATAGGGAATCTCACAATTACTCAACTTTTTTGTAGTTGCCCCAAAGCACCCACAGATAATTTATAAATGAATGGATGTGACTATGTTCCAATACACCCTTATATATGGACACTGAAATTTGAATTTCATCTAATTTAATTTTCTTTTCATTTCCACTCCCAACTATTCAAAATGCAAAAAGCTTTCTTAGCTCATGGGACTTGGTCCACGGTCTGTAGTTGTCAACCCCTGCTTTTGACAAGCACTATCTCAACCCTCTTAATAATTCTCTCAAGCTTTGAAAAAAACCAAACCCTTCAGAATTAACCTGTCCCTTCTTTCATCAAAGCAGACTCTCAAGCAAAAATATTATTTGGAATATCACAGGTATCTACCACACAGTAACTTCTGGTCAGATGATCTTCTTAGATTCCTACCACAAGTTGAAAAGTCTACCTTCAGTTTGAGTAGCAGCTGAAGGATGAAGGAAACTCTATAAATAAATGAAATCCACAAATGATCAAAGAATCCTCACATCAGTTTGTACCACTGTTCAGGCCATATCTATGAAAAAACATTAAAGCTCCCAGGAGATAATTACTTCCTTATTAATGATTTACCTCCTTTATTTCCTCCTGCTGGCTCTTTGTGGAGAGTGAGGAGTAACAAACAAATAACCAGTTCCTGAGTAACAGCAGCCCCATATTCAGATTTGCAGTCTGTAATGCCTACCTGAGCAAACCATGACAGCAACTTTAGTAGATAATTTACTCTAGGTAATCTTTAAGAATTTAATTTTATCAATTAAATAAACAAATGCAGAAATTTGTATCACTTTATAAATCCCGCCACCAACATATGTAAATTCAGGCTGAATTCAACTTTTCAACAGCTTACTATTATATTTCAATATAAGTGAACTTTGTGAGATAAACATACAACTTTTCTCCTTCCCAATAAACATGCTAAATTTGAAGATGTTTCCAAAAGCTTACATAAAAATCTGGGGATTTTATGATGTACCTTTCCCTGTATAAATATTCTGCTGTTCTAGTAAGTTCATATCTATTGTCTGAACAGAAAAATATTAACTAGCTGAAGAAAATAACTTTTGAGACAATCTTACTTTAAAAATTATAATACCATATAAAACAATAAGTAAATTTTAAAAAGTCCTTTGTATCCTGAAAAGTCACAACAAAAAGTTTAAGTGTGTTTTGGCTGATTTTTCTCTGCAACTGTTTGAAGCTGTAAATGACTTAACTCCGTAAAATTCCAAATGTAATTATCTTCTGTACTTAGCCCAGGGCTCTCCATATATCTCAGCATTGCTGTCTTGCATATAAAACAGCCTTTCCGATGGCTGGTAACAATATAATGTACAACATTGTTTTAATTTCCTCCAGTCGGCTAACCTCTTGCCTGCACTAACCAGCCAGAGAAGAAGCCACAGTGAGTCACCAAGCACTCAAACGCATTTAGAACTCAGTTGCATAAATGGGGTTTGCAAGGTCAGGCTTTTGCAATTGTACATTTTAATAATCTCCATTTCTGACCCAATTTTTACTTTTAGCAACTAAGTTTCTATTAGTTATACCAAGAATGGAATTATTGATAAAATATGGTAGTTCATACACAAGATATACCAGAAGTGGAACCCATATTAACAATGCCCTCTGCTTGTTCCTTACAACTGGGATCCACAGGAAAACTGGCAGAAGTTTATTTTCTCTAGTTATAAAACACACTCAGTATGACCCAGTGGGTTTCCAAGTACAAGATTTCATGTATGTGTGTATTTGTATGCATGCATGTCTGTGTGTGTGTTTAAAACAGGGGCAGTGAGCTCTCGGTCGTTCTGTGGGGGGACAAAGACAGGCGAGGATGAAACACAGTTTCTGTTTTACTCTGGAATTTAACTCTAGAAGATGTGCCTGCCCGTGCGCTCACTTGTCACTCATCACTCGCCAAGCCTTGTCCACTTTTGCTAGCTCTCTCTCTCTCACTCTCCCAGGCTTGTTTCCCCATCTCTAGGTTAACAGTATTAGCACCTTAGGGAACTTAAACTAAAAACAGATAAGCAGAGAGTTAAAGGAGAAAAGAGAAGGAAAGGGAGTGAGGGAGAGACAGGACACTGAAAGGGGTGAGAGGTGGCTGCATGCACACAGACACGTAGAACTCCGAAGAGTGAACTCAGGCTGAACTTCTCAAAGAACGAAAGATCAAATCAAATCACATGCAACAAGTTTTGGACCTCCCATTCAATAATGAGTACACAGGAACTCAATGCAGAATACTGGAGAAGTTTGGAGTGTGAGGAACACTGAGGTAATATGAAAAGGAAATTGGGTTTACCTGTAGCTCTAACTGCTGAACAACCTGCATTTGTACTCTACATTGAGCTGTACTTCTATCGTCCAGCGCATGCTCACTGTTGAGATGTCTGCAACAATACATAGAAAATCATTAAGCGAAATGGAGAAACAAAAGGAAAATATAAGTTACCAAGATGTTTAGACATACACTAGGCAGTGGGTCTGGTCTCCGAGTGGAGAGCAGTTTTGTGGGTGGCCTGCCCTGTCCATCCCCACTGCTTAGTACTGATATTACATGGAATTTAACACTGTCATCACCAAAATAAAAGTCTTCTAGGGACAAGTTCTGCAGAGCATATGGAGATAAACATTTACACATAAATAAGAAAATTTAAGATGTTAAGTCAAGGCAGCATTCAAGACTATCTCAATAGGCAGAAACCTGAGACAGGGCTCAGAGTTCAAATTGTCTCATTTGTATTATGGTCTGAAATTGAGTATTTGTTCACAAAGAAAAGTGACTTTATATTACTTATGTACAACCTTGTACTGAAATGCATTAACATGAATGTCAAAAATGGTAAGAGGTGGAAAATGGTATAACTTTCAATATGAAATCTGAAACATGAACCTACACATGCAAATTATGTACCAATGAGAGGGGAAAATGCAGACAATTACTTGAAAGGAAAACTCTGGCTGGGCTCTTGACTGTTAATGGTCTGGATATCCAGTTCATGGATGATTCAGGCCACATGCTGGGTATGCCTGTCTTGTGGTCCTTTTACTATTTATTAGATTTTCCAACAGGGAAAATGCTAACAAATTGAAATTTCAATCAGCTTTACCATATGCAGGAGCTCTGCTAATCAGAGGGTTGAATCAAAGCTTAAAATCTTCAAACTAAAAACTCCTGTACCTGTATTACTCAGTCCTTTCTTATTAGTGATACAATAGACAATTATGTACAGAGGGATTTGCCTTAAATTCTATGAACAGCATCTTTGTGACATCGAGGCAAAAATGCATTTAGATTTAGGATCAAATTATTGAATACTTTCATGACAACAATACTAGGGGACGGCTGATTATTAAGACTTTGGGGTGCTACCCTATTTCAGTTGCTTTTTTCCAAGCGCAGTTAAAATAAGAAATTTAGAACCCAGCTTTGCAACTTTTCAAGACAATTAAATATACCAAATATTCACCTTTAGCACTTAACTAGGTAAAATTAAGCCTTACATCCTTGTTAATCCATTCTCTAATGTTGAACAATGCTCAAAATGTGCTTATTTCATGCCCTAATGCTACTTGAAATAACTTTTACCTTAAAAACAAAAGGAATAAAAATCTTGCTGTTTTTCATACTTATTTATAAGTATCTGCCCGCTTGGCCCTGTCTCATTAAGGGGGAAAAAAACAAAGAAGATATGTTTTATGAACAATGGTAATGTGCCTTCAAGATATCACCTCCAATCTTAGGCCAAAATAATGATCACAGTCTCTTCTGTTTAAAGAGTAAATGAACAAACAATAAAGGACACAGAAGGAAGTCCAGCTAAGCAGTTCACTGCTGCTCACTCACATGAGGTGGATAATCTTTTACAGCTTG